>OZ057417.1:1381397-4117397 GCA_964056705.1 Troilus luridus | reverse complement strand
AAAAGCAAGCTCGGATTCGATTTATATCAACATTTTTTTAAATGTCCTTCACACCACTAGGTATTCGGCCTCAAACATACATTTTGTTTTTTTATTGTTGGATCAATATTCATTCCAGGCTTAGCATAAGTACAATACTGATAAATATTTCCTGTAGTGAATAAATTTCTCAGCAATGACACTATTACAAACTATCCTCGCTCCTGTTGACTTGCAAATTGATTCCTTGACAATTCCTTCTTCTATCTTTTTTTTCTTCATTTGTATTTATGTTTCCTTTCCATTCTTGCATTCTTTCCATGTCATTGATAGATTTATAACTGCTCCCATGCAACAACTTCATTCATAATCCTTGATCACGTGTACTATATCCTTGACTATTTACCTACGAGTTTTGAAGAAACTGCGCCTCAATATTGCCCCTTGTAAACATGCAGTTTTCAGTATTCACACTTGGCCATATTTACTCATCCCTCCCCGATCCTTGTCAAGGAAGTGATCGAGTCCTGACAGGGCAGTAAACCAAAAGGAGCATCTTCCTATTCTTCGGAAACCCATTTAGTTGAAGGACTTGCACCTTCATTTTTACACACGACTGTAAATTATTCCTGACAGTCTAACTGCCTTTCAAATATTCAGTACCTTTTGACAAGATTGTTTATAAACCGATTTAAATAACTAGTATTATATTTTCTTATTAATTTTATATTATTTTAAAAATTATCCGTCCAAGTTTTCAAATAGTGCAGTAACTTGCTAATTAACTAATGGATAAATAATTATTAGAGAATTTTACTTATGTATAAATACTTTTTAGAGATTTTACTGTATAGAGAATTCTCTTTGCCTCTACCCGGACCATTTTCTTCTTAATACATACTTTCCAATTTTGAAAAGAAACTTCTGAAAATTACATTAGAATTCGAGAAGTGCAAGGGAGCAGAGCAGGGAGCGGGCTCAAGCAGCTCAGTTTGTAGGCTGCTCAAGATTCCGGCTTCTAATCCAGCTGTGGTAGATAAATTATTGAATCTGTTAACAACCATTCATAGGTCTGCAGGAATAGAGATCTGCAGATCCTCCAGGGTCTCAACCATCTTTAAATTGGATACCTTGGCACTACTGTTAATTACTACATTATTTATTATAACAAACAATTAATTAATGAATCCTGTTAATTTAAAAACATGAAATTCTCCAACCATGTACTGAAACCAACATCAGTCATGTCAGTAAAGGTTTTTTCAAGTGAAAAAAACTAACTGAACCTACGGTTTTTGCCAAAGTTTCGTCCGGGTAAAGTTAATCATATTGAAATTAAACAGCTCCTCGAAAATAGATTAATTTTGTATCTAAATTATGCAAGAAAATTTATGAGAAGAGGTATTTGGGACAGCTTTGACCAGAGGTGGGACAGAACATTCAACAGTACTTGAACCTGTCAGTAATGGCACCCGGCACCATCCTTATTTACAACAAGTACCTTGGAAGGTAAGTCGACAATAGGAAGATGCTCCTCGATGTTTATTGTCCTGTCGTATTCTTAATGACCTCCTTCAAGAGGGCGGTCTTCATGTGTGCAGATCACCTCCAGGTCAAGGACTCGACCCAGAAGAAGTGGTGTGTTGTTGGAAAGGGGGTGAAATATGAGTTACACCCTTTACTGTGAGTTCATTCAACAAAATATTTCCTGAATGGTTCCAATGGCTCTATTTTTAAAAATATAGTTCAAGTTGAGAACTGATTTCTTTAGTTTCTTGTCCCCATTCGTGATAAAGAGAAAATAAGGTTTCCATTTCTCCAGCTTCCATTTATTTATGCTTTATCTTATAGCCATGATAGTGACCAATGTGGCTGGGCAGTCAACTGAAAACCTATTGACTGTATTAATATAACACATTTGTTATTTTATTTTAATATACATGACAAAAATCATTTTTGATTAATGCCTATATTAAAATATTCGATCAGAACTTTAATTGATTGCCAATGAACATTTTAAAGGAAAGAATTTCAGGATTAGTTGAAAAATCCCCTCAATCCTTGAGTAAAATTAGAATTGTATAAAACAAAAATTTGGAATGGGAAAAATTAGTTTATAACCAATAAATTGATCATCAAAGCACGTGTCAAATCCTTCAAGATAAAACATATCAAAAAGACAAACAATACCATGTACAAAATTCTTTTATCAAGAGTCGGTTTGAAACAATTCATGTGTTATTAACAAAAATTATATTGTTAGTTATAAAATATGACATTATTAGAAACTACAATTTATTAATTATTAGGAGGGGAATTTGTAATCACTCAAGCCTTACTGAATTAAATAATAATTTCGCCTTATTGATGTAAACTTGCTAAAGATTCATAAGAAATTAGTCAACATGTATGTAGAATACATATGAGTAGATCATTTACTATCAGAACTTGAATACATTCTATTATATTCTATTTTCATATCATATCATATATTCTATATAGGGTGTTTCGGAGTTGCACAGGCACTATTTTAGGTATGTGTTCTCTAACACAAACTAATCAAAAAAGTTCATATTAACTTATATCTCAAACTCATTTATTAAACAGATATCAAAGGTTAAAGATTTATTATTTATTTACTACAATAATACTGACTGTTTGTCTAGTTCTGTATGTTTTAGTGTGATTGAATACTGTGAGACAGTTCAATTATGATTATCATGGGAGAGACCACAAATTGATTCACTATACTTTTTTCAGAACAAACAGACATGCTTTTAACTTATGGCGAGGTAGATAGAAACGGTGCTGCTGCTGTTGGAAGATATCGTGAAAAATTTCCTAACCGAAAAATATCAAATCGTAAAACGTTTGAGGCCATTGAAAGACGCCTGAGGTATGATGACAAGCTACAACCTATAAGAGTAACGCCGGTCGACAAATATTTTTACGAACTGCAAACGTTGAAGAAGAAATACTCGATGTTGTTCAGTTATCTCCTACTACTAGTACCAGAAGATTGTCACGTTGTTTCGATGTTTCCTCTACCAGCGTATGGCGAACAACAATTGTATCCATTTCACGTAGTGAGTAGGCAAGATTTATTACCACAAGATTATAACAAGCGCAGAAATTTCTCTCAGTGTTTAATTCGACAATGCACACGAGATCCTAACTTCCTGAACTGCATTTTGGTTACTCATGAATCTTGCTCTACAAGAAACGGGATTCTTAATTTTCGAAATACCCATACTTGGGCTGAAGAAACCCCTCGTACGACTGCTGTTGGACATTACCAACATACCTTTTCATTAAATGTCTGGTGTGGTCTTTTAGACGGCACCATCGGCCCCTTCGTTTTGCCACTTAGGCTGTCAGGTATACATTACTTGCATTTTTTGCAAAATAATCTTCATGAACTCCTAGAAGATATTTCACTAGGCATTAGGCAAAGGCTGTGGTTTATCCATGACGGTGCTCCACCTCACTTTTCTCATAGTGTCACTGATTATTTAAATGCAACTTATGGAGACCGATGGGTTGTTCGAAACGGACCTGTTAAATGGCCACCACGATCTCCGGATTTAACGCCATTAGAGTATTTTGTGTGGGGCTGGATGAAGTCTATGGTTTAATCTCCGGCAGTTGGCACGCAAGAAGAGCTAAGAAATCGGATCGTGGAAGCTGCAGTAACAATCAAGCACCATCCTGATGCTATACGAAGAGCCAGAGAAGCATGGATTCCTCGTGCTGAATGTTGCAAAACGGAGGCCCCTTTGAACTTTTACTCTAAATGTTGTAATAATAATACATAAATAGCAATAATAAATAATAAATCTTTAACCTTTGATATCTGTTTAATAAATGAGTTTGAGATATATGTTAATAGGAACTATTTTCTTTATTTTGTGTTAGAGAGCACATACCTAAAATAGTGCCGTGCAATTCCAAAACACCCTGTATACAATCTTTTATTATGATATAAGTTAGAAATGAACAAGGGGCTTGGTATACACTACGAGCAATACTCAACTGCTCTGAAGGCTTAGTATTTCTGTTGAGGCGGACACGTTCGAACACACCCCAGGGTCTCTTCTTCTTCTTGGTCTTTTCCTCACTTACCCTGACCAGTCCTCATGTTCCTGCACTACAAAGAACCAAAGCCGGCTGACTTGGCCTGCTCCGATCCACGACTCACTTTCCCAAAGCCTTCCTCACTTTACCTTGTCATGTCTTTCTTCCTTCCATTCTCACCTCGTTGACTAATCTGGCTAAACTTACGCAATGAATTCTTTTTACATGGTTAAACCAGCATAACAAGATTTTATTCACAAGAAATAAATAAAAAGAACGTGTGTGCTTGACTTTTCTATTTTTATGACATTTTTTCGGAAATTGGCCATCATCATCATCATTTTTGTATTTTAGTTTATTTTCACCCTCTCTGGAGGACGATTGATCAGTAACTTCCTTTGCTCTTTCACCCTCTCTGGAGGACGATTGATCAGTAACTTCCTTTGCTCTTTCACCCTCTCTGGAGGACAATTGATCAGTAAGTGTCGTGTTTTCTTGCCTCCCCAGTACTTCTTCATCCTTTCAGATCTTGCCGATCTCTCTTCCTCAGAAATTCTGTGACTTCCTTTGCTCTTTCACCCTCTCTGGAGGACGATTGATCAGTAACTTCCTTTGCTCTTTCACCCTCTCTGGAGGACGATTGATCAGTAAGTGTCGTGTTTTCTTGCCTCCCCAGTACTTCTTCATCCTTTCAGATCTTGCCGATCTCTCTTCCTCAGAAATTCTGTGACTTCCTTTGCTCTTTCACCCTCTCTGGAGGACAATTGATCAAGTAAGTGTCGTGTTTTCTTGCCTCCCAGTACTTCTTCATCCTTTCAGATCTTGCCGATCTCTCTTCCTCAGAACTTCCTTTGCTCTTTAGCGTATTCTAGAGCCTTGAATTTTCCTTTCCTTGGTTTTCCACTTTTCCATTAGACCATATTTAGTAATAGATAGCGTTTACACTTCGTATGTGGGTTAGTTTCAGAAGAGTGACTTTTTATTTTTGTAAGTTATAATATTTAATTAATAATAAATATTTCAAGATTCTAATTTGTTATAAGAAAGTGAATTTGGGGGCAGCAAGGTGAAAAATCTGAATGGAAGAGGATCATAGGAAACGTGCCAGTGAACGCATGAAGGAATTTTGGAAGCAGAGAAAACTCCAGAAGTGGAAAGGGAAATAAAGTCGTAACCTGGTTTGAAATGGTCAGTACGAAATTAAAAATAAATAAAGGTTTCCATGGAAACTAAATAGAAACTGAATGTCCAGCACTCCAGATTTTTGTTACTTTTTTCCAGAATCATTTCTGTCAATATTATTATCGGAATATTATTAGTATATTTCAATCTGATGAAGAGTTCCAAATCTAACTTTGAAATGGACGCATATATTTCCGATGGCCAAACAGAGGAGCTGTTGCCAGCTGTAAACTGTAAACTGTTAACCAATATTTACTGATTCACGATTCTCCGCTGTGACGGTCAGGTTTAAAGGCACCATAAAACAGACATTAGCGAGGCCCGGAGCGTTCTGTGTGGTCCAACATAAAACTTTTTTATCCTCCTTTATCTCTCAGCGCTCTCTATATCATGTCGGAGCTACTAATAGCCTGCGCCGCATCATCATTACCTGTCCGTGACGTCAATAGCAACCAATCGCGGGTCCGCCTTCTCTTCTTCGATATTTCATCTCAAAACTGTCATCGTCGAAATTTTAAGATTTCTTAGATACTTCTAAATGTTAAGTTCAATTTCGTAACAAAAAGTTTATTTCTTCGACCTGTAATTCAGATATCTTTGAATGGAATGATCCACCTCGGAGGATGGGTGAGCACCAGAAAGGTTTGTAGATCCCAAAGAATTAGTATCATTAACTGTAATAAATAACAGTCAAAAGTTCCGAAACGGTAATAAACACCTACTGTAAACATTTAAAAATAGAATCAGTCAAAATATTATTTTTACAATGATAATGGATGTTGAGGCGTGGCCTTGTCTTATATAAAAATTATATTTTCAAAATATTCACCATCAAAAGGACAATATAAAAAATAAATTATAATAATATAAAATTGACGCAAGTCAACGAGATTCCAATTAAGATAATTTTCAATGAACATTCTTCCCTGTTTACACATCGCGCAAATTGGGAGAACACGGGGATATAGGATCGATGAAAAGAATAAATTTGTCTGGCTGGGATGCGTGCCTTGGTAGTTCAGTGGTTAGAGCACCTTGCTAGAGACCCGGGTTCGAATCCCGACCAATACAAATCTTTTCTCTTTGAAATAAAAATATTCACCATCAAAAGAACAATCAAAAAAATAAATTATAATAAAAAATTCTATATTTTGTTATCAGCGGTGGATCCTACCTTTAGGATCTGATTAGCCTCCCTGGGCACACACTGCCTCTATAAAGTGGTTACCCTTAAATGGATGGAATATCTGTCGATGATGACCTTAGGGAAAATCACCTCACTTTGTTTAACTTTTGGTTTAGAAAATGTTAAGTTTCTATCTCTAAATACTGAACTAAATATCTCTAAATATATCTTACTGCTAAATTATTTTCTATATATGATTTAGGAAATATCAATCAAATATAATATATTAACGAACATAACTAACTCAAAGCATAATTATATAATTTAAGTTATGTAATATCCTTATAATAAATGTTTATAAATGTATATATCTATGAATTATAATTCCAAAGCAGCGGGCTATAACTGGCTTAGGGGCGGGCAAGTTCTTACTAGCTACTGAACCAAATACATAGTACCTAGTAATCAAAATGTAGACCAAATCACCCCCAAGTACTAATGGCTTAGTGGAGTCTCTACAATAAGATCCATGGATTATAGTGGCACAGTCCATTTTAGTTCTTTTTTATATATAGTAGTTCACATTTATTTGAGTAGTGGGGATAGACGTCTCATCCCTGATAGTTCCTACCTTCCTCCCTCCAACAAGAAGACTCCTCTAAGAAGTACCTCCCCCTAAAGACCCTCGATACCCTAAAGACGAACAGAGATCGGCCATTAATGACCAGATGACACAGATCGAGGCCATCGTGGGAGGAGGATGGAAGGGAGCCAGTCGCTCATTGTGCCCGAGCCGCCATTGATAAACTGGCGCTACAAAAAGGAACTGGACGAGAGAGCGGCTCTTTGCTCCGAGAGACAATGGCCTTATTGTCATTGTCCTTCCACAATGAGCCCCCGCTCACAATATACGGTCCATTGTCTCCTCCATTCTTCTTCTTGTAATTGCCAGCGCCTCTTGATGGTCGTCAGGAATCCCAAGCATCTCCTCCTGCTCTTCTTGTCTTCTCGGTTCTCCTCAGCTCTTCTCTCTACTAAGCTACTGATACCTTCTTAAGGTGCCGTCTTCTGTCGAAGGTTGGTTGTCTTTATGATCCTGTTGACTGCTGCTCGGAAGATATGGTTTGAGAAACAGTTAAACCATTCCCTCAGGTTGCGGAGCTAAGACATAACTCCGTGACTACCTGCAGTATTTGATTCCTATCATAAAGAGGGCCAAGTGTTTTAGCTTTGTGATTTTTATTTCCATGCTCTTTTACCTTTTGAGTCCTTGGCAAAACTATCTCGTTCAAAACTCTTCTATCATTGTAAGATATCCTCAGTATCCTTCTGTCATTATTATACTTTTTTTACTGTACGGGTATTGAAGTCACTGTAGTCCGCCATTGCTAACGGTTATATCTAATGATATTTATAATGCAATGATGCTAATAATCAAAAATGCAATTGGGGTACTTCAAGTCAGGTTGTCTCGAGTTGTAAAAAAAATATAATGTACAACTAGTTCCTCAACATGGTTTTCATTTTGTAGTTATTTCGAAACATAAAGTTGTTAAATATAAGTTTGATGGCTATAAATACCTTCCAGGTAATTAAATAAATAAATGAAGTATTGTTACTGGTAGTAGTTGCAAGATAATAAATCTGTACCACTACAACCCATGGATGATCTTGGATTTAGTACATAGTAAAGACTGTACTTTTTCTGGAACAACGGTTGTGCAGTGGGAGGGGGGGGGGGGGTAATTTGTCCGTAAGATCACGTCCACCACCAAATTTTTTCTTACAGCTGAGAGTACACACTTTATGGAGACTGGGAGAAGCTGAGGAAGGTTTACAGATCTCTCAGGGTCCATCAGTGGCTGTTAACAGAATAAATTTTTATCGATTGTTAAACATTAATTTATGTATAAAATTTGGACGTGGAGCCTTGAGCATAGCAACTCAGGACTCTACACACTGATATCACCCATTGTTCAGAGGAATATCGATAAATCGAATGTACAAGATCGATGGTCAATATCTAGACATTGAATGCTTATCCACAAGGCCGCTAGATAGCAGCTCTCTTGGAATTTGCATAATTAGCCAAAGCCAGGTCTGCCATTTTTTGTATTTTTTCCTCTTCATCTCGGTTTTAGCCGCTCTATCGCTTCCTTAATCAGTCATAATAGCCTGGTATTTCAAAACTGAAAGAAATATTTTTGTTAATATTTGTTTGTTTTGTATCCAAGATAAAAAATGCATTATTTCAAACGTTGATGATATAAATAAAAATAATTCAGATATGCCCCTCCCAAGATACTAATGACGTGTGGTATTAGTTGTGTTTTGTCCTTTATAGAAATAAAAAACGTTAATCAGTAACTTAAGCTTAAACATTTAGATAGATTTTTAAATAATGATAATGAAATTGCTTATAAACAACTGTTTGTTATTTATTAAGGATAACAATGAACTCGAATGATGTGAAATGCATTTGTTTAATTAACAAATTAAAAAACCGCTCCTAATAAATACACAATTGTTTATTATTTCCGAATATAAAAACCTGTAGCACTACAAACTGTAAGGGTCTTGGATTCTACACACGATAGAGACTGTAGTGTTTATTGGACAGTAAAGGGTGTGCAGGAATGCGAATTGTCCGCGATCACACTGAACCGACAGATTTTCTCCCGGTGGTAATAAATTATTATTTCCAAATAGTTACATTTAAAAAATATCTTCGGACAATAGACCATTAGATCTTTCTATAGACAACCTAAAATGTTTCCTGAGCATCGTTTTCAATCAATAAAATACCTTACAAAGATGAACTCGTTACCATAGCAACACAAGCCGGATACTGTCAATAAAATCTTCCAATTTCACCAAACAAGTTATAAACTACAGGATTATGGTGGCTATTACTAGGAAAATGTAAAACCATAAGTTTGAGAGATGGCCGGATCAGAGCTAGTTCATTTAAAAAGTGAAATATGGTTATCTTTACTATTTTCAACTCAGATTAGATTTTGATTGCCATTTTTATAGGATTGAGATTTGATTGAGATTGAGGGTTATTTCTACTTTTTGACAGGAAGATTTTACTGCAGTAGAGATTCAAAGCTATCTTCGACAAACCTGGTTGCTATCCTCATTGCAGTATATCCTTAGTTTATTATCCTTTTTTTATCTCCTTTATTATCCAAAGCAAGACAGTATCTATAAGATGAGAGGTCGGCTGAGACGAAGCGGAGGTCCAAGCTGTCTGCTCTCTCAGGCGCCGTCGGGTCTAATCTAATGTTATTCCTTCTATTCCATCCTGTCCTATCCATTACATTATAATTTACTTTATTGCTTTGTTTTTTTCCTACTTACTAATTAATGTGTTAGTGTTAGGCGAAGTCTATGTATCCATTCTTGATGTTATCACAAGTAGATAACCTCTTTCAACATTATACCGCAAAAATAAATCAAGAATCTGCTATTGATTGTAGAATAGAAGTAAGAAATGTTTTCACTGATTAAATAAGGGGCATATAGTTGATATAATGAAATATATATGGTTAATAAAACAACATCCCATCACTACCAAGGCCGGAATGCGACAACCGAATCAAGAGGAAGGTTACAAAGTAACTGCAGGAGAAGGTTAACTAACAACATCTGATGATAACAAAAAAAAAGAAAAGAAGTATAATGAATATCGAAACAAAGGGCGAACGATCTATAAGATACATGAAATAATTGTATTTGAGTGGAAAATAGTTGACTTGATAAATCTAATAATGGATTGAGATGGTGAGGAGATGTAGGCAAAGATTATTTTTCACTATAAATACAGTGATATACTGTATCAATAGAGTATTGAAATGATTGTAGTACGTGAGTAGAAAGAATTCAAACAAGGAACCTAAAGTATAAAATAATATAAAACGGAAGTGTTTGCCCATATTTTTCTACTTCAGGCTTCATCATCAGGATAGAACTCTTTGCCACAGAGATACCATGCTCTAAACAAACATCATTCCACTACAACCATCCCCTTAACGCGCTAATTTCTTCTTTATCCCTTGTTTCGTTAATTAGTTGAATAATTTTTATTATATTTTATATATTTGATCCAATAATCTATATTATCTATTAAGACAAATTATGCTTCTTCAAAGTTTATTTCCCCCTTTCAATCAAAGGAGAACTGATTTAAATGAACGCCAAGAAAAGATACCGATGTACCAAAGAAGTTAGAGCGCTTTAAAGTATGTTAAATATATATTTTAGATCGATATTTTATTATTTCAATGTTAGATAGGTCTATAATAGATAGGTCACTGCGTTAACAATCTATTACATCGATATTTTATTATTGCCTTTAGATGGATATCGATTGGAATTCCAAAGAGGTAGGAGTTAGGAACAGTTACGTAACAACTGCACGTGGAGCCGAAGCGATCATTAACATTCCTACCTCTGTGTGTATTAATAGCCGCAATTTACATAACGAGTCAAGTATATTTAGCGAACCTTGAGCCCTTCCTTTTCCATCTCCTTGCGATGGTCAATCAGTTGATCTACTCCTTACTGAACGATCTCGTTTAATGGCGGCGAGCAGTCTGATCATATATATATATATATATATATAACCTCCTTATCTCTGACATTTTTGAATCTATTTATTGAAATTTGTAAATGTTATGAATAAAAAAACACATAAAGTAAATATTTTTAATGAAACAGTGACATGATAATACTTTTTACTTTCAGTACTGTTCCCTACTTAAACTAGATATTCCAAAAAAAAAAAAAAATTCAGATTGCTTGGAAGAAGATGAGTCCTGTAATTTTGTAAAAGTTTTCAAAATAGTTGCTGAAGCCTGGTTTTCGCTTTGATCCTTCATAACATGAACTCAAATTCTCTCTCCGTTGATCGCCCCGGTCGGACGTCCTCAACGTATCAAGTACACCATACCTTTTTACCTTTTAATGTATTTGCTAAGCCGGAGTTGTGGGAAGTCGATAATAGCCAGAAATAGAAAAACGAAACGTTTAGAAACATGACGAAAACGCAGACAAATCTGTTAGAAAGAATTTCACAAAAACAGCTACCATGGTTTGGCAACTGGGAAATAATGTAGTAAGGAAAGATGGAGACTATTCCAAGGTGGTAGATCACATCCACCATCAAATTTCCTAATCCACCTCATTTATCCCACACATTTATTTTTCTCACAATGGCAAAGGACATTATTGCTTTCAAATAAGGCATACAACAACATAAAGGGCCAACGGATCGAAATGGAGCTATTCTTCTAGAATCTCGAGATGAGATGTTAGAGAATAAGAACAGTGATTGGTGGACTGTACTTCGCTCATAGTTCAGAGTTGACTGTAGGCAATAATCCTCTCGTTTTTACTAACGACACTTTTTATTCACTCATTTTCAGCAGTCTCTTTAGAAAGGATGTACAACGAATTTAGTAATATCTTCTCAAATCATGAAGTCTATGGTTTCTCTCTAGTCAATCCTTAGGATGTTTTAAAAGGGAGTGAAAAATACTTGGTTGTGCCATCCTCCGGTGTGGACGTAAAATTGAACACGGGATCGGTATATCGTCTCCGATTTTAGGATAGCATAGCAGCGTAAAGTGGCGTTAATTGAATATATAACTATGCACAATTTTAACTGTACCTGTTGTTACTAATATTTTTATCCGAAGTTTTTAAATATTATTTTAATTATTGTTATTTTTTTAACTCATTTATTCATTCCTAAACTGGAACATAGCTTCTAGTAAATACTTTCTTACTATTTGAGGGTTTATTTCGACCCTCAACCCTTATCATCTTCACACCCAAACCAAAAAAAAAATAATAGCTAAACATTTTCTCATGATTTTTATCTGAAATTCGATATTTACAACCAGGCTTCTAGATATAGAAAAGCAATTTCCCCAGGTATTTTTTGCGAGTCCTGTAGAAAGGATAGATAAGAGATAATTGAGGAGCGCGGACAGAGGAGTCAGTATCTCGGCCGTTAGAGAATAAAAACGATGGGATTGGATGGAGTAGTATTATCTGTGAGTCATTATGAAGGGAGCAGTGGAGGGAGTTACTTAAGGCCTCTTCCCTGTATCATACCAAATTCCTTACTAATAGCCTGTCTACAATTAAAATTCTCTACCAGGTAGATTTCTTTGTTCCAGTTTATTTTTTATTTCTGTTCGTTCCCGAACGAGGCATCCCTCATAGGAGTCAGTTGGTCTGCTCTCTCCAACACGAGCTATATTATCATCAGTTAGGTCCAATAAAAAATATATGATTAATTCGCTCTTTTAAATATTATTCCATTAGAGAAAAATCATATTCAGTTTTATAATATAGTAGATTATGCGATTCAGACTCAAGAAAAAGTTACAAGGACGGATCTACATACATTCTTATAAATTGAGTTGGAAGAAAATGAAATTAATTTTTGTAATTTGTTTAAAATTCATTGACTGTACTCTCCGCCTACCATTTTCAGCATTCTTATAAAGTTGTTTTCTGAAACACGTCGAGTAGCAGAATAGCACTTAATGAGATGATAAGCATGTAAAGAATAACCTATAGCAACCGTATATGAGAATAACATAATTTAACAAGAGGCACATATAGCTTTATAGCAATATTCTGATTTGGCCATATTACATCTTGAAAAAAGAACTCTTTAATTATGAAGTAATTGAGTTTTCTTTAACTTCATTCTTATTTCAGTAGTGTTGTATTATTATTTATTTGTGTTATTGTTTCTTTATTAAATGTATTTTATACTTTCTAATTATTTCTAGTCAGCTATTCGAAAAAAAAAATATCTGTCTCATTTGCATTTAAATTACCTCTTTTTAAAATTTTTTTTTTTTTGCAGTATAGTGATGTAACTAAGCTCAGCTTTAGTGGGATATATAACAAATCCTCCTGGTAGGTTATATAAACGCTTTGGAGAATATAAATATATCAAAGTAGCAGAAAAAAACATTTATTCTATTTTTTTTCAATGATCGGGAAGCTATCTCTGTCGATGTAGACCTCAATCAACATTCTAATTATTAGTGTTTAGGAATTGGCTTGAAGGCAAACTGGATTGGAAATAGCACCGTTCGAGCCAACAGCTGATCGCCTTGATACCAGCCTATCGAATCGTTGCCAAACATCGATAAATCAAATCGATTACGTTATAAAAAAACCTGCTGAATCGATTTCTCAACTGGAATCATAACTAATTTTAACTTAAATTTCTTATTTTTACTACGTTTGTGGAACTAACCTGAGCTGTCACCGGATGAGGGGAAATTCGGATAAGAGGCCTTTGATCAATACACATTTTTTTTTTTAAATTTGTAACACATTCACTACAGCTTTGAGTAAAAATATATAAATTTTTATTTTGCTACATTGTGTATTTGTATAGAACTATGGGTTTCAATACCTCATTCTTTATTAATTATCATAAATTTATTTGTATTTATTTTTATTACTTTATAATCATCCTTTGTGTTTTTTAAATTAAGTTATATGTCATTTAATCATATACTAAATTTAATACAAATGATTAAATTACACATAAAATGGTATCCTTATTCCATTATTTTTTGTACTTTACCGCAAGACCCTAAAACTCGTGTTTTCATGCTTTATATTCTTATTAGCGAGTGTGGTACATCACCGGCTAGTGGGCTGAGTTACTGCGCTAAAGGTGTGGGTTCGAATCCGGCTGTGGCAGATAAATTATTTAATCTGTTAACAGCCAAGGATGAACCCTGTGGGAACTACAGACCCTCCTGTGGGTCAGCCAGCCTCTATAAAGTGGATAGGTACCCTTTATTGGGGTTGAGGGTGATCTTGGACAAACCGCTCTCATGCAAACTGTAAAGTCTCTACCCTGTACATGTTATAACCCTTCATGGAATATAGTGCTACAAGTCTGTCATTGTTATTATTATTCTAAAAGGATAATAAATAAAGAATTAGTTACTATTATTATGGTGAAACTTTTTTCTTCTCAGCATTTTATTGTTGGATGATTCCAATATTTAAAATCTCTTCAATATACTTGCGGTTCCTAATAAAACCGCTTCTTGAAGTACTTGAGCCTCCTTGTCAAGTGGAAAGATCTTCAATGAATCTATCGTTTCTTCAGGAAGGCTAGAACTTCTCCAAGTGCCTTCCTACCAGTTAGCATTGGGAATAAATTGAACCATCTTATCTTGTCGACGGCTGTTTGAAATTAAGGTATTGTTGACATTGTATTTGCTGTTGACATTGTTGTCCACTGTTTTTAGCTAGCAACTACTGTAGTTATTACTTGGTAATACTTTTATTAAAACAACTCTTGATACTTATTTTGCGCATCATCATCGGCAAGTACTCCTATCTCAATGATTGCGCTTTCTTCACGCTTATGTATAAACTTACAACTATTACTTGGGAAAATGTCTGCTTCCTCATGTTGTAATTCTTATATGTCACAACCATGGATAATCTTTTCTTCCTGTTGAATGCTCTTTCATGGAAACAGGTAAGTGTTTCATACAGGTGTGACCAGGTAAGTACTTTAGTAATGAGAGGAACCGATATTAGTGGCATTGGACACCCTCTTGTCCAAGTTTGGGTGAAATCCGAAAGTGAGGCATTCCGTCTTGGCGGGAGTTAACATAAAGAGGCGCCAGTTCGCCGTCAATGGGGGGGGGGTGGCAGGTACTTCCATTAGTTCATTGAGACTCGAACCTGCACCTCCTACTCTTCCTCCTCTATTATTTACGAGGAGAGGCCATTTCGGTCGCTTTTAACACCGAGATGATTTTTTAGATGGTCGTTTCCGCTGTGGATTCCATTCCCATGAATGCACAGGTAGCAAAGGCACTTAGAGTTCATATATCCCTTGTCACATATCTTAGTTGGGGGGGGGGCTCACTAACAACTCTTATCTCCCTCCATTACCAGCTCCTGTCACCTGTCCAGATAGCGCCATCGTCGGGGGCAGGTCGTAATGAAGGAGGGCGAGAACCTGGGTGCGGAAATGGTCACTTAGGTGAAGGATGATTGGAAGAGAACAATTTGCACGGTAACTTCCGGTCATCGAAAATATCTATTAGTGAGTCGAAATCTGAACAAGTTATCTAATGTTTAGTAAAAAATGATTCGCATAAGTCACTCAATATTCCTTAACAGATATATTGACTATGCATTCCGCAAAGCTGAACGATGTAACAACTTAGGCGAGAAAACTGGATTTGTTCAATTTGAAACTTTTCTAGCAATGGAAACTTTAGCGGATTCTCTTGCTGTTGAAATTAAGGGTTCTCACTTTTTAGGTTTACTAGGCCTCTAGATCAGGGCTGTTTAACCTCTAAATCTCGAGGTCAGTAACTCAGGACCCTTCCTAATGAGCTCCACAATATTATTAATTTGTACCGGTATAACCCATGAAGAGTATTGGGTTCGGTACGAGGTGGAGGCAGTTTCAAGGACAACGCTTATTCAGCTAGGTGGTTCGTCGTAGATCACGTTCAACCGCCAGGTATCAACAATATACACAAAATGGGGGGGGGGGCTTTGGTGTTTGAGCGTGATCTAGGGCGAATAACCAGCATGTACAACTCGTGTCCAAGAAACCGAACAGTTTCCCATTGAACCCAAGATCATTCATGAGTTTTAGTGGTACAGGATTTTTTCCTTACAGAAGAGCTCATTTACAGCACTCTATAATGTGTTATAACAAAAAACCAATGAAGCATCTTGATGACCGATGAGGTTCTTCGGTGGACCGGACGCCAAGAGTTAGGGATTGAGGTAAATACCAACGTCCGAAACGCGATAGTAAGATAAAGGGGCGGAAATGGCGGACAGAGCTGGAATTGATGTATCGATATTTATCTAAGAGCAAGGAGGTCCCATTATTACTAACGAGCGCGGCGGCTAATAGGGGGCAGCACCGGTCCAAATAACTCTATTACCTCGCTGGTTCGGGAGGTCCATAATTGCCGATATCCCAGGTGGTCCCCGTGAGAACAGGTGCCCTCCAAGAGGTCGTGACTCGAGAAAAAAGCCCGCCCCGGGCGAGTCCACCTGGGTGCCCCCCTGCGCCCCGAAGAGGAGGAGGGTATTAAATATTCAATGAGGAACCGAGCGAGGATAAACACACAACGCTTAACGACTCTATCTGACTCCCAGGAGCATCACGTAGCTAGGTGATTGAGAGCTCGCTCGAGCAGGGAAAAAAAGGTTACGGTTTTATTTACCGCTTTATCTAATGATCCTAACTGCTAAGGATATATTATTAATACGCTATAATAAACAATATTAAAATACAAATCTATCAGTATTTAAAAAAAAATCTGTTCAACACACGAACACAATTTTCACATATATAGAAAAACATTACAGTATTATGTATTGGTAATTCTAGAATACTCTTAAAAACCAACAAGGAGATTGAGTACTGCACAGAGTAGGCTCATGCGAACGGTTGTGCAAGGGAATTAATTCACCGAAATCATGCTCCACCACCAGTTTTCCAATTAAAGGTACCCACTATATTGAAGCTGGGTCTTCTCAGAAGGGTCTACGGATCACATGTCTTTAAAGTTTACAGTTTTTCCTCGTCGGAGGCTCTTAGTAAATAGGCATGTTGCAATTCCTTACTTTCTTAATAGAGTTTCTTTCTTCTCTATGTTCTAAAAAAAAAACTGGGCCACTACAACCTAAGAAGGGTCTTAGGTTTGGTCCATATTAGAGATTCAGTTTTTTCCAAGCCAAAGGGTCGATCAGTGGCTGTTAATTATATAATTTATCTAACACAACTATATTTCATCCTGGAACCTTTGTTTCTCCAACTCCCACAAATATGGTAAAAAAGTAAAACCTTACTTATAGGTAATTTTAAGTAGCACAGATACATTAATACATTTAGAATACATTTTTTATTTTTTTATTATTTATTTATTGATATTTACAACTATATTACAATAACATAACTAGTAAATAGGCTAAGTGATACATAATGACAAGTAGAGAAACTACCCACTCGTTGTACTCAAATCGCATGTTCAACTAAGGTCATGTGGCCATCTTCTTTTCAGACGCCTCGGAGGATTATCGTCCAATTGAAGAGGAAGCCAGGTTTGAAACCAGAGGGTTTTAGTGGGAATGAAGTTTGTTATGAAAGGATATATACCGGGTTCGGGCCAAATCAGCAACAAATGGGACATTAAGGTCGTTATGGATGACTTTATTCTTAACAAAATAAGGAGCGTTTAGGATTTTACGAAGGATTTTGGATTGTTAGAATGAATTAAAAAATAAATAAATGCAATATTTAGTCTACTCTTTACAAAATACCTGGACTTAAGTGACTTCATTCTGAGCAAAATACAATAGATAAAGAGCATTAGATAAAGATACAATATACACATTATATAATATATGCACATTATAAAAAAATTATGTATATGTAAATAAATTTAAAATATTAAAAATTTTAAAAAATCTGTACCACAGCCACCCATGAGGGTTGAGTTAGAATGAGAGACTGTACTGTTTCTAGTATAACAGTTGTGCAGAAAGGTCATTTGTATTTAAATATACAATATAGATGTATAAAAATCACCTGCTGTATATATCTATTGATTTATCTATTGTATAAGATATATACAGTAGATAAATGCATACAACACAATATACAGACTGCGCAGTTACCATAACATAGTAAGCCTTTGAGAGCGCAGTAAGCACTTCAAGTGAAGTCCTACTCTGTAATAAAAAATAAAAGTATAATAAAAGAAAGGATTAATTTATTCCCAAGTACACTTATCCTTTTGGTTCGATTATTCTGTAAGTGGTGTAGTGAATAAATTTGAATAAATTAAATTGTCCTTTTATTGTTTTATTTTTCTATTTTCAACTAAGGCGCAAGTATTAATTGAAAGGCCATTAAGATAACTTCATTTGAAGGTTCGGTCAAGTCGTCATCGATATAAAAAAATCGATTAATCAAATCGAATGCTTTGATCTAATTAACCAATAATAATAATTAACCATCGTAGCAATCTCGATTTGAATAATAAATCGATACTTAAGAATCGATAAGAAGTGTCTGGACAGTTTAAAGTAATCATTGATTATTATTAGAAATCTAATGTGCTATTTATTGTAATTTTATTGATTGATTTGCTGTTTTAATTTTATGTTTATTGATTACAAATTTTACTTGAATTTGGATAAATAAATTTATATACATTTGGATTCACCCTTTACATATAAAACACATTTTAGAAAAAAAAAAATATAATGTATTGCTTGATTGTAAATTTTCACATGTTAAAAAAGACAGTAGATCTTTAGAACCACCAATAAAATTACAGTTTGATAGGTTTTACCTTTATTTATTTAAACTTTCACAAATTTTTAATTAAGTGAATTTTACACATAAATTATTTATCACACTCGTTAAAATGTTTCATATAAAGGAGAAAAATATATTATTTTTTTCGGTGTAACAATGATTCAATTAAAGTTGTGGGACAACATAAGAGTCAAGTATTAAAACCAAACATGGATTAACAACTATTAAAATTTATTTGTATAAGACGTAATAATAAAAGAAAAACCCGTACCATTACAACCCATAAAGGGTCTTTAGTTTATTACGTGGTAGAGACTTTACTGTTTCTAAGAAAAAGGTTGTAGGGGTGGCGGGGGTTTGTTCAAGATCATGTTCAACCGTGTGTTTTTTCCTCAATTAAGGATATCCAATTCATTGAGGCTGGGTGAGCCCCAGAAGGGTCAATAGATCTCACAGTGTCTATATATGGCTGTTAACAAATAAGTAATTGACCTGTTAAAGCGAGATTTGAACCCGGAACCTTCAACACAGCAACTCAGTAGTTGTCGTTTAGGATCAAAAGCGGATAACTCAAAAATTTACTTTTTTTTTTGCTAGTTCGTGTAATTTTGTCCTCCCGAAACTTCAGATTCAGAAATACTAGAAAAGGCTAAAACTAGGAGAAATAAAATGGCCTCTTGTCGAGTTGGAGAAAATTGCTTGATTACACTTGCGAAAAATGTTGAAAAATCAATTTTTAGAATTTTCGAGTTGTCCGCATTTGACTGTGAACGCCTCACTTATAAGATTCCAGAATTACTTCTGATATATAATAACTGTTAAATAACTAATGACTATAACTATATTCATTAATATTATATACTGTGGGATATAGATAGTCTGGGGTGCAGTCAAAAAAACACTAAATAAGACAAACTTATATATTATATGTGCCGACGTTTCGACAAACGTTGTAGGCCATCTTCAGGGCTGACAGAAGGCTGGAGCTACTGTGGCAGTAGTCCGGTCACAGTAGCTCCAGCCTTCTGTCAGCCCTGAAGATGGCCTGCAACGTAGGTCGAAACGTCAGCATTTATAATAAATAAGTTTGTCTTATTTAGTGTTATATTGACTGCACCCCCAGACTATCTATATCCCACATTAGATCTTACAGTTAACGATTTTCCTCTCAATCATAATATTATATACTACAACTACTGTTGTATAACTGTTGAATAACAGATAATAAATAATAACTGTTAGCTCCTCCCTCATATATAAATTGTTGAACATAATAAAGGAAGGAGTTTGAGAACAATTTACTCTTTTCTAGAGAAGGTAACAATTCTCATGAGTTTCATTCATGAAGTTTATGTACACTCATGAATGAAGTTGAGAGAGGCAACTTCTATTCGGTTCCGCCACGTCGTGACTCGCATCTTCTTCTTTTTCCTCTTCTTGGCAAATGGGAAGGATTCCTGAGGATTAGCGACTCAAAAGAAGAAGAGGAGGAGATGAAGAAGG
This sequence comes from Troilus luridus, assembly GCA_964056705.1. Taxonomy (NCBI): domain Eukaryota; kingdom Metazoa; phylum Arthropoda; class Insecta; order Hemiptera; family Pentatomidae; genus Troilus; species Troilus luridus. Next base: position 4,097,169 of record OZ057417.1, on the reverse strand, counting down.
CCTGTTAGAGCTTGGGAGGTCGGGCTAGAGACAAACAAGAAGAATGCAGCTCACCACACCCAGATCCCCTACCTACCTTCCCAACCTCGCCCGATTCCAACCCCGATCTACCGGGGTGTAATGCTTCTCTGGAATGTCTCCTATTTTGGTGCAGGTAATGGCGGGAGAATCCTCAAAAGAAACATGGCAGGATATAATAAATACAAGAGATCTATACTAAAGATATATCTACAGCCCCGGTGAATAAGTGGTTAGGTCGAATTTTGTGTAATTATTCCGGAGGTTGTCGCTTCGAGTTGAGTCACAACAAGTTTTAACTTTTCATTCGTTTCTCTTTTTATATTTTCCAAAAATAATATTATCATGAGCTTTAATATGGAAAAGGGGAGGAGGAACATATTCCCCTTCCTAAGTACAACAAATTCATCTAGGAGAAAATTCGACTTAAAATCTTATCTGCGGGGGTGTAGATATATAATGATACAGAGAATAAATTATGAACTATTAAGGATTATCGAGCGTTTTGGGATTAAAAAAAATTATATATCGAAATTTACAACTGAACAAAATACATTATAGATACATTCCCGCTTACTTAAATACATTTTAGTAGTTACCTCAGTTATGTAAGTAGTTATAACTAAATATATATTTTTTTTATTGATGTATTCATTGAAATTTCAAAGCAAAACAACTATTAGATGGCATTATAGTTTTTATCAATTATCAATTATACTAGTTTAAAAAATATTTATTCTTTGAACTTTATAACAAGAATATATAGTGGCAGGAATGATACATAATGGCAGGATAAAGACAAATAGAGAAACTAACCAATGTTAGTACTCAAATATGGAATTCAACGTAGAAGCTCAAGAGGGCATCTTCTTTTCAGACATCTCGGAGGATTATCAGGCATTAAAGAGATTTGAGAGGGAATAAGTTTTGTCATGAAAAGATTGAAATCGGATTCGGGGCAAATCAGCAACAAATGAGACATTATGGAAGATTTTATTTGTGCATAAGTAAGGAGCTTTGAGGATTTCTACAAGTGGAATTCGATGGCTTTGAGAAGCCCCAAAGCTCTACCCCGTTGATAAGTAGCAGCTCTTATATTTCTATAACTTATATTATATTACAATAAATATTCCTGTAATATCAGCAAAATTTATTGTTGCTGATCTGTATCGATGTATCGATATGAATACCAAGAGCAAGTTGTGGGTTCATACAATCGATACTAACAGACCAATAGCTAAAATGACTTGAAGATCATTCCAGCATTCCAAACGTTTCAATTGGAATTGGCGAAAGGTTTACTGCTCAGTTATTTTCCAGTGTTTTAGAGCCTAAAGGCTTTGTTTTTCGGAGTTTTCCGATTTCACATTAATAATTGTTTCATTTTTTGCTCATTTTTGATGATGGATCTTTCTATTTCGTAAATAAATGATAAATATATTTACTTATGTATTAGGATGATCCTTAGAGGAGGAAGAGCTAGGGGGAAGCGATAATAGAGCCTGTCAGCGACCTCTTTTTATCTCCTCCTGTCATCTCCCGCCAAAGGGCTCCCTCTACGTCCTCACCTACATTTTTCAAAATAAAAAAGGAAAGGAAAAAAAGAAGGACGAAAGACCACCCCTAAGTGGACGTGGCTAATGGCCTAGCCTAATAACTATATCAGGAGCAGGGCTCGCTCCTATAATCACTACCAGGACAAATTAGCTCCTGTGGTCTCGTCCACCCTCGAATTCCTCCGGGGAGGTCCTGGGGGTAGGAGCAGCAACGGAATCCGAAAGAAAAAAATCACTGCCAATTACAAAGATCCCTAACGACTCGTTCCAATTCGGATTGCCGTACCATTTTGCTCCAGACCCAAGAACGCAGGTATAAAAATAAAATATATTTCAAATCCATCATAGTGTATTGAGAAAGATCCATACATTTCATGTAGTCGAAACATTCCTTTGAGGATAATAGTGGTAAAACATTTCGTGGTAAAACATTTCGTAGTAAAGCATTTCGTGGAAAACATTTCGTGGTGAAACATTTCGTGGAAAACAGTTCGTGGTAAAACATTATATTCAAAGAGGTACATGCTCTTGGTTTATTTATTCATTTATACAACGTCACAATTTTATATTTTGCCTATCTAGGCATAATTAGGGTAGATATCTTAAACGAGTACTTGACACCGAACAGGCTCGGGACCCCCGTATTACGTCCCTTACTAAGAACGGGATAACTAAGCATTTTTTAGCCCCTTTAAAAAATTCTAAGACTACCCTTCGGGTTGCGAACCCGCGATCTTGAGCATGGACGGTTGTTATCCTAAATACTACACCATAGGTACATAGCATAGGCATTCGCAGGATTCGAAAGATAAGGCAATAATTCAAAGTTGAACACAACACTGTTAGTTAGCACGAATTCCTCAAGCATTGCAAACTGATAACTTCTTTGAAGTGCGATCAATTATTGTTTTTACCAATTGTCAATACAAATAGTTTTTTTTTAAATTTATTCATTGAAATTGACAACAAGGATATATAATGACATGAATGATACATGATACATGGCGGATAAAGGTAAGATTATCGGGTATTGAAGAGGTTGCTAAGTTTGAAGCTGGTTGGTTGGGTGGGAATGAAGTTTGTCATGAAAGGATTGAAATCGGGTTCGGGCCAAATCAGTAACTAATGGGACATTAAGGTCATTATGGAGGCCTTTATTCGTAACAAAGTAACCAGCATTGAGGAATTTACGAAGGATTTTGTGTTCTAAGTATTGGATACGAGAGAAATTAAATGGCTTAGTGGAGTCCCAAAGCTCTGCTCTTCAAGTACAGATGGGTCTTATAATAGTCATATTTGAACCATTTCTGTCAACTGTAACCTTTTACAAATCAAATGCTACCCTTTCCAAGTCACAAGCAACCCTTTCCAATTCAAATGTAACCCTTTCCAAATGAACTGAAACCCTTCCTTATTCTGTAACGGCCGAGATACTGACTCCTCTGTCCGCGCTCCTCAATTATCTCTTATCTATCTTCTCTACAGGACTCGCAAAAAATACCTGGGGGAATTGCTTTTCTATATCAAGAAGCCCAGTTGTAAATATCGAATTTTAGATAAAAATCATGAGAAAATGTTTGGCTATTATTTTTTTGGTTTGTGTGTGAAGATATAGCATTTCCACGCCTATTCGAACCTTTTCTAAGCCAACTGTAACCTTTTACAAATCAAATGCTACCCTTTCCAAGTCACAAGCAACCCTTTCCAATTCAAATGTAACGCTTTACAACTCAACTGTCGCCCTTTTAATTTCAATTGTAACCGTTTCCATTTCAATTGTCTCCCTTGAAAATGTTTTGAAAATTTTCCGTACTGGGGAATGGACGAATTTAGGTCCTCAGGACTCCAGGGCCAGGATAAAATCAACACAATTATGTTTATTATTTTATTACTAAAAGTATGGAGATACTGTTATTAAGTTCAGATTAAATGTTTTCACTATTTTAAATAAACTTTCTCAGAAACAAAAAATCAACTATTTGTTTTGTGAATTATTTTCCTCATATTTGTCCTAACAAGAATTGTGAAGAAAAAGGTTATGATGATGTTATCCTGGCGAGTTCTGAGGCCCTAAATTCGCCCCTTTCCTAGTACAGTAAATTTTCAAAACATTTCCAATGGTGACAATTGAAATGGAAACGTTTACAATTGAAATAAAAAGGGTGACAATTGAGTTGTAAAGCGTTACATTTGAATTGGAAAGGGTTGCTTGTGACATGGAAAAGGTTCAAATAGACTTGGAAATGCTATATTAGTCTTTTCTAATTAATGAAGTAGCCTGAAACGAATTTTACTCCCAATAATTGAATTTCTCTGAGAGTAATCGTTTTTATGTATGAAGTTTCGGAGCGAAGGTCTATTTTCGGCCTATTGATGTGAGATGTGGTGTAGCCATAGATGTGTTGTGCCCCCATACCTTACAATATTCCTAAAGGCTAAGTATAATTGAAAGTGGGTCCTATCATGCCACTATTCCATTAGCTGACTCATCCCATTCGTGAGCCTTCTATCGATCTTCTCAGCAATCGATCTTACGCTTCGTCCAAAATTTATACATTTTTTTTGTTTTCATTCGACTCTAGCACGCACCGGGATATTTTACCTACATCAGAATACTACCTACACCTTTATTACTAAATAAATTGATGTAAAACTTCATTATATTATAAAATTAAAAGTAAATAAGAAAAAGTAAACATACAAAACTTGGGATTAAACTTTGGTAATAATCTAATGAAAATGATAGATATGTAAGCTATCCAAGCCTGTGCGATGTCAGCCATTTGTTGAAAATCCCTATCCTTATAAAAACTGGATTGGCGAACTTTAGAGCTCCCACTGAAGCATCGTACGATTAGCCATAGCAGAATTAAGTGACGTTAAATAAACAAACAACAAACATAATACTTGTTTTGAATGGCATCTCAAAAATGGTAAAAGTTGACTTTTATTAATGAAAAACGTGCATTCCTTGGAAAAGTAAAAAAAAAATATGAAGTGAAAATAGAAAAGTGTTTCTTTAGTGTTTTAAGTTTCATTTTAGGTTCAGTCAATCATTAATTAAAACTATCTTTTGATGACGTTCCTAAAATTTATTGTACTTATATTTATGATATAACAATGAACAAAAAAATAAGGAATTACAGTATATAGTTTCGGATATTAAGCTCACACTCAAGTCTGAAAATAAAATTAACTCTAAAATTGAATTTTTGAACAATAAATTCTCGAAACTTCGCCAATATAGTTTAATTATTGATTGACTCCACTTAAAAAAACCTAAAAAAACTGATATTTCATACACAGATTATGTTTATGGTTGGAATTCAATAAGAGGAGAAAAGCAATACTTGGTAAGCCATAATTAAGATACAGAAAAGCCTTAGATAGAAAATTGGTCCGTAGCATTCTAACTGCCAATTAAGTCGTAACATCTGCTAAGTTACTTTCCACTAAAGTAAAAGAAGCTTTCTTAAATAACATTTATTTCTTCTTCAATTACACTCTTGGTAGTAATTATTTATTTTATCTTTGGTAATCGATTCTTTCAGAAAAAAACAACGCTAAGCCTTGTAATTAAAGCAAAGCTTTCAGCTTGTAATCGGAGAGGAATGTACCAATATATCTAAAAAAATGTATAATCTTAGAAATGTTTAGCTTGGGCAGTAATATTATATATTTTATATCTATTATAAAATATATAATATATATATATTGCTTTCTACTTATCTTGACTGTTATGGAAATATTATGTTTGGTTCTTGAGTTTCAGTCTTTTCTTTAAACTTCTTTAGGCGACTAGGTTAGTCACGTCCGCATGCCCTAACAGTGAAAAAGTGAGCTTTTAGTAAAACTTGCTCGTTGATGATAGCTATTGCAATAATAACATTTTATGATATATTGCCAAGTAACTGATTGATGATAAACTGGTCAATTCTTTGCAACTTGTAAGTACACCCTATCTAATTACAACTTCCACGTGTCATTTTATATTTATTTTAGTCTGCTATTTAATGTTTTTAGTAAAAGCTCATTTTTTCACTGTTAGGGCACGAGTATGAGACTAACCTAGTCTCGAAACGTCGCCTAAAGAAGTTGAAATAAACTGACTGAAACTCAAGAACCAAAACATAATATATACGTGAGCATATTAGTACAACCTTGTATATCAAGGTAATTTGAAGGAAAAAAACAAGTATATACTTTGAATTCTCCCATCCTTGAATTACATAAAAATTAAAAAATAAGAAAAGCTGCAACACAATGTTCCCATCTTCCTTTTGGTCCAGCCATTATACCATACTTACCTTATCGGTTGTCGGAGTGATTACCCTGTAAATTCTAATTTTTAGGGTAATCAATCATATACATTCTAATGAAAGTTTGGCTGCGATTTTTGACATATGTTTTTCCCTTTTCTTCAAGGATATAATTAAAGGAAATAGAAAATAATATAAAATAAGTCATATATTTCTGCATAGGCTCATCGACCTGGGATGTCGATATCGAAAAAAATATGTGTATATATATTGTTTCATAAACTCCAAATAATTCATGGAAAACATATTTCGACTACTATTTGAAATGCTTAATATTTTAGAAAGGCTTCAAGACCGTCTCTTAGTAACATAACAACATAGTATAAAAGTATTACAAAAGATTAAAGCAGTATAAATGATTATATCCATAGTCAAGGTGAGTGAATGGTTAAGACGAATTTTCGCCAAAATGAGTGGAATAGTGTCATTCTCGTAGTACATAAGTCATGTATTTTGCGAAATGGAGTTATTGTTAATGTAACAATTCAAATCAAACCAAAAAATACGATAATGAAACGATTTAGCTTCTCTCAATACCATTAACTCACTCTGGACAAAATTCGACTTAACTACTAATTCACTGAGGCTGCAGATTTAAAAACAGTCGAAAAACTACATACTTACTGATCCCAATACAGAATATACCTACTGCTTTCAGATAACCGGAATCGTATCTTTCTAGTATTTTTTTTAGTAAAATGAAATTGTAATATAAGCAATAACTCCTTGTCAAGCCAATGCCTTACATAGCCCCTTATTCACTACGAAAATAACTCGATTCCGCTTACACAAGTATGTACAATAAATTCATTTTGGAGAAATTCGACTTAACCACTTATTCACCGGGGCTGTAGATATAGAAAAAAATACTTAAAAAATCCAAACTTTGCAGATTTCCACCTCTCATCATGTCATGAACATTATTTCTAAAGTGCATGTTGATACGTTTCACTTACATTGAGTGATGTCGTCAAAAATATTCCGTCATTAATTTGTAAGTACAATTTATGCATTAACATTTTTTTTAAATTCAACAAGTGTTAATATAGATATCGGAATCTTTTTTACTTGTCTGGTTATAAAATAAATTTTTTCCTCCATTTCTTATATTTTTTTTTTTATTGATAATTTTCCCTTATTTAATTTTTTTTTAATAACCTTATCTTGGAATACACTTTTATAATTGCAGGTCAAGAGGCAATTCAACATAATCAAGCACTAAATCCTACGATAGAGTATTTTATTTTTTACTTATTTCTTTTATTTGGGGGACAGGAAGAGAGAGAAAGCACTAAAAAAAAAGAAAGCACTAAAAAAAAATTAACATATCTTTTTCGGAATAGATGAAAAGGCAAATGTTACTAATTAATATGTTTTAATGGCATTGTAATAACAATCAGAAGATACAAAAAATAACCATTAAGATAATAAATTCCTAAAGTGTCATGTCATATGCCCTAGATTCCTCTTCAAGAGATAATGAGATGGAAGATAGTCAGTATCCAGCAATATTTAACTCATATCCTTTCTTTTTTTGTCCCTATCACTTAACCGTTAAACATTAATTTTACTGGAATACAATTAGAAAATGGTTTTCTAAAATATAGGTACTAAATTAGCCACGTCAAATTGATTCAAACTTTGCCCGCCTAAAGCATAAAAAACACATTAACTAGAACAGTTTACCACTCCATAGACACGCATTAATATTCATGTATAAATAGATATATAGACATAAATGTTCTTCATGAACAACTTTCCCAAACCAACAACAAAATTGATATTAAACCATAACAAATCAAATGAGTAATTTAGCGTTGAATATAAAGCAGGAATTAGGTGGAATCCCGCTATGGAGTATTAGGATAGCGCTGCTAAGTGATAACGCCCCAGTACTCTCCAGTCTTACCGTCAATTCAACAAAATATGATCAATTCAGTTTAGTTTTCTGCTGAATTAAAGTTTTTAACAGATTTTTGTGATGTATTGGGAGAAAAAAATCCTCCCAGTATACCGATTTCGCAATTTTATTTTAGGGGAGCGAAGTGTAGAGTACTAAGTTACTATGGTGTAGGTTCCGGGTTCGAATCCGGCCGTGGTAGAGAAATTATGTAATGTTTTAACAGCTGGACCCAGTGGGACCTCTAGGCACTCCTCGACCACTCAGGCTCAATCGTGTGGATACCCCTGATTGGGGGAAAACCTAGTGGTTGAGCGTGATCAAATCGCCTCCTTACACAACCGTTGCCTTAGAAGCAGTACAGTCTCTACCATGTACTGAGCCCAAGACCTTTCATGGTTGTTGAAGACCTGTTTTTTTAATTTTATTATAGCTACAACAATTACAGCTGAAAATCCCAAACGAGTTGTCGCAGAATGGAAAATTGATTACGAGACGAAGCAATTTGCTTATCTGGCTTGGGAGCCAATAAAGAGTGGAATTAGCCGGACCAATGAGAACGCGCTATAGGCCCTTAATGATATAAAAGAGATAATCTGGTTGGCTCTTCCCCACGAGGAGATAGCCATTAGGAGCTGCTCTTTTATTTATACTGAAGAAGGCCTAACGACCCTGACAATAAATTCCCTATCTCGTGTCAATAACCCGCTCAAGGAATGCGACAATTATATTTAAAACGTTTTAATGTTTTTAAAATTTGTCACTCGTTGGGGAGTGATAACTCGGGAGGGGGACAAGGCCCACTGATATCAGCTGATTGAGGGCGGCTGCAACCTCCTTTCAAAACGGCCACTATCTCCTTTATATTCCACTGCATTCTCTCTTTCGTATGGCAAATAACAGGTGGCAAGGTGACGAGGTGACAAATACTGACAGAGAGGTACTTGATATTAGAATATAAGGAAAATGATGTGAATTCTCTTTTTATCCTCTACATATGTCTATTAAGTACTATTTATGTATGTGGTGGGTTCTGAATGTTTACTATTCAACGCAATAATTTTTTTTTACCGAAAAAATCTAAATACATTGTAGAGACCGTACTGTTTCTAATACAACGGTTGTGCATAGAGTTGATTGGTCTGAAATTACACTCAACTGCCAGGTTTTTCCCACAATTAAGGGCACCCACTCCATATAGGCTGGGTGAGCCACTGGATGGTCTGTAAAATTATCTGCGACAAGTGGATTCGAACTTGGAATCTTCAGCATAGCAGCTCAGATCTCTATACACAATCTACCCCGCTCCTATGATAAATAAAACCATAGGAAATCAAAAAAATATAAGGAGTTTTCAACCAAGAAGTGATCAATCCAATTTTTTTTTAGCGAATTAAACCTATATATCCGAAAACTATCAATATAACTCTGAATGGATAACAATTGTTCTCAATATTTAATCCTCTACCAAAAATTAAACAGCAGAAGAGCGGTTAAGTCGAATTTTGCCCACAGAGAGTTAATTATATCAATTAACTCGAGTGAAGTGGAATCGTGTAATTCTCGTAGTTTCGGGCTAGAAAAGGAGTAATCCTATAATTAACAATTCAATTTGAGCTACTTATTCAATACAAAATATGAATCCGCTTCCCACAGTACAAGAAACACATTTTGGAGAAAATTCGGCTTAACAACAGATATTTAGAAATCATAACAGTTCAAAATATCTGAAAGACATGACTATAAATAGCAGTTATAAAGATAAAAGTAACTGTTGTTATAAATGTAACGGTTATAATATTAATGAATAATATGAACAGTTAATATAAATGGAACGGCTGTGGAGAGATATCGATGAATAGAGAGGCCTAATGGCGGCAGGCTGTCTCCCTCATCTTACTCTCTCTCTCTCTCTCTCTCTCTTTTACTTTTTTTTTGTTTCTTCTTTGTTTTGTTTTTTCTACCTCCCTGCCTTTTGTTTTTTCCCGAAGGATACAGTCCTCCTCAGAGCCGGGCTCACCCACACCGAGAATTTTAACCTTCTCTTCTTTCCACGGCTCCTTCTAAATCAGAAAAACCTGTTTTATTTTGTCCCTTGCCCGCTATCTCCCGTGATTTATCCTCAGTTGAACACCTGGGTCGAACTCTTGTAACTTATACTCCCTCCAGCGTATAAATAAGTTCTCAGCAATTAATCGAAAATCCTTAGGAATTTTTTTAATCATTATTTAAACCGGCGTCTATTGTTACTATTTCCTCCACTGTTCATCGTCCTTGAAGTATAAACAGTAGTTTATAAAAGTCCCAAGGAGTTTTGATTAATTGCAGAAAACTTATTCCAATTCGTGTAACTTCTTTCCTCCTATGTATTTTTCCCTCCTACTTGAAGTTTAAATTGTAGAAATATTGGATTAAAAAAAACCCTAAGGATTCTCGCTTAATCGCTTGTGTAAAATATCTCTCCTTCATTACTACCCATCATCACCAAAGTAAAAAGAGTAAGAATTTTTAATTAATTGAACGTAGTAAAAATCGTGAAACTTCTTTCCTTTTTTACAGTAAATACTCCAACGATGATGAATCGTAAAGGATTACCAACAGACAGGGTTTTCACTAATTTAATTTCAATAAAAATTATTTAAAAAAGGGAGAAGTTTCGCCGAAGTTTAACCGCAAATTTCTAGGATTCAGTTTTTTTTTGTCTTTACTTCTTTTTACAATTTATACTTTAGGGATGATAAGGTAAGAAGAAACAATTACCAATTAAGAGGGATTTAACTAATTCGATTTAAACAAAAGTGGCAAAAAGGAAAGAAGTTTCACGATTTTTACTACGTTCAATTAATTAAAAATTCTTACTCTTTTTACTTTGGGGATGATGGGTAGTAATGAAGGAGAGATATTTTACAGAAGCGATTAAGCGAGAATCCTTGGAGTTTTATTTAATCCAATATTTCTACAATTTAAACTTCAAGTAGGAGGGAAAAATACATAGGAGGAAAGAAATTACACGAATTTGAATAAGTTTTCTGCAATTAATCAAAACTCCTTGGGACTTTTATAAACTACTGTTTATACTTCAAGGACGATGAACAGTGGAGGAAATAGTAACAATAGACGCCGGTTTAAATAATGATTAAAAATCAGAGAGGCATCAAAATTATGAAAAAGTTCTCAGCAATTAATTTAAACTCGTTAGGACTTCACTGTTTATACTTTAGGGATGATGGATTAATGGAGAAGATTTAAATAAACTTCAATAATTTCTAAGCAATTAATCGAATACCATTCAGGGGATAAATAAATTTAAATAAAAGTGAGTATGAGATGGGGATGATGAAAGACGGATCTAAGTACCGGCAACTTCAAGGAAAAGAAACAAATTTTTATTTACACTATTATGTAATAAATAAAGGTGGTAAAAAACACAAAAGTTTCAAAATACCGATACTGTGTGAGAGGTTAAAATGCAATAAAGATAAGTTTATTGCTGCGGAATTTTCCAGACGGTCTAAATTAAGAATAGTAGATATGTAATTGTTATAATATTATAAATATTATTTATTTGCATTTATTCAATTCATTATTTATCAATATACTATTTTTATATTGTTTTTATGCTAATAAGAGTTCGTTAAATTTTAATAAAATGAATTTAGATTAGTTTACTCAACACACAATATTATTTAAATAATTTATAACCGTACATTAAAACTGTACCCTCTCATATGTTTTTTATTATAACAGCTGTTATATCAAGTAGGCTGCGTCACTATCACGCCAAATACCAAATTAAGAAAAGCATTCCTATATTAGCGACGCAGTTTTCTTTACATATATATATATATTTTCTTATATATTTCCATAACAGTCAAGATAAGTAGAAACCAATATATATATATACATATACATATATATATAGATATATATATATATATATATATATATATATATATATATATGTATATATATATATATATATATATATATATATATATATATAAGACAGGAGAAGATAGGAGCAGACTCCCAAGAGACACACCTACTAAAAGCTAATTGGACAGAGATAGCATCTTGGGAAATATTTACCTCCAACGTGGTCATTAGTGAGCTCTAAGGCTACGGTATTGCCTCTCTTATCAGCAATTATAGTGGATCATCAAATGCCGCTTACATAGGCCACAATACATTTTAGATGGATTTCAGCTTACATAAGTACATTTTAGTAGTCACTTCACTTATATAAGTATATATAAGTGTGACTAAATATTTATATTTCTTTTATATATTTATTTTTTACAATAATACAAGTTATCGTAGGCTTTAGTACGGAATGTAATAATGGTCAATGAGTAGATTTCAGTAATCAATTTATCAAGAAATAAAATTTTCAACAAACATTTCGAAATATAGATGATATATGTTTCTTGAAACGTTCATAGATTGATTACCCAAGTATGCACATTTTCCATAATTACATTCTCTTTTCCATATTTAAGCTCATGATAACTTGTATTTTGGAAAATATTGAAATGGAAACGAATGAAAAGATAAAACTTGTGACTCAACTCGAAGCGACAACTTGCGGAATAATTACCAAAAGTTCGACCTAACCTCTTATATACAGATATATATTCAGGATCAATCTCTTGTATTTGTTATACCCAGTCATGTTTCTTTTGAGAATTCTTCCACTATTACATATACCAAATAGAAGACATTCCCGAGAAGCATTACACCCCAGTATATCGGTATTTGATAATTTGTATTTTTGGAAAATATTAAAAGGGAAACGAAAAAAAAGTTAAAACATGTCTTGACTCGACTCGAAGCGACAAGCTACGGAATAATTACCAAATATTCAACTTAACCACTTATTCGCCGAGACTGCAGATATAAATAAATGTAGCGGTATATGTATCTGAGGTATGCACCGAGACAAAAAGAAAAGAGGGAATACAGCCCTGAGGACAGGACATTATCTTAATAACAATGTTTTCCACTCTGATAAGAAGGGAGTGCGAGCTGTTATCTGATTGGTCCAACCCGGCGGGAGATGATAGAGGAGAAGGACCATCGCTCATCCAGGCTGTCTTCGCTGGTCTTTTTGGACCTCTTTGCTCTGCCTTTGGACTCTCTGTATCAACAAGACCCGGGGTCTTTTGAACCTGGTGCAGGTTCCAGTCTCTTTTCACAGCGGCTCTATTGAGACTCGTTAATTAGAACTGCCAGCTGCTTCTCCGATTCTACTTCCAACTCTCAAAGTCATTAATATCACTCCAGTCCGGCCTCTAGACAAAGAGGCATGGGGAGTTTTCATTACTTGGAACTCCTCTAAATGAAGGAAAAATGAGACCTGATTGCAGGGTAAAATTACCAATTGTTCTTAATAAGGTAACTAAATGAATACATGAAACCTTAGCTACAGGCTTTTTTATTTACTTTAACTTAAGTATAAAAACATTTTCACATCATTTCTGTGGCGACAAAGGATACGGCCTTTTTCAACCAAACTAGTACTTTCATTTTATTATTAATTTTTTTAAAAACTAATAAAAAGGACATCAAAATATTTAAATACATCAATATTGAGAAGAAGGATCACTAGTGGTGTTGTGGTTAGCATAACAACCAACTTTGCCCAAGGTCGTGGATTCACAGGAAGAAAAGTCTTTGGCTATGCCTTCATTTTGAAGGCACGTAAAATGGTTAACTTGTACAAGTACAAATACTCATTAATGATTCCAGTCCTAATTACAACTGGATTGGCAAAATTTAGGAGTCCCACATTATAGCATCGTCTGGTTAATCGTAGCACCATAAACGACATCAATAACGGGGAGAAACATCTAAGTAAGTAGCGAAAATATCAATAATTTTGGATAATACACTGACTTGGATAATATAATAGCTAAGAACGGGAAGCGGACCAGCTAGGGAGCATTGTGTAGGGTCCTGAGCGGCGGTGCTGAAGGCCTGGGGGTTCAAATCCAGCTGTGGGGGTTTATTTTAAGGGAAAAGTGGGTACCCTAAATTGGAAGGAAAAAAACATCATCAGTTTTTGTCCTTAGACGTCAAACTTATATATATGTAGCTGTTAAATTATCTTAAAATATTATTTAAATTCCATTATTAAAAGGAATATAAAGCGAACTTCGATTAAAAGTTCATGAGTAATAAAAAAATTATGATCGATTTATGAGGAGTCGGCGTTATTAAGAATTCAAATCCGGTCGGAAATCAAACCATATAATTCAGAATATTCCAAAATTTTTCTCAAGAAAAAGAAACAAAACGAGGAATACATTGGTTTAAGAAGATACAAGGCAAATAAATATCGAATTCATATGACCGATCTGATAAGAATCGATTCCGTTCTCATCAGCGGGAGGCCGCCACATTCCACAAATGAAAAGATGAATCGATGAGAAAAAGGAAGAGAGAGAGAGATTTAAAACAGGGGCCCATTGTTTACGGGCGGCGGAGAATGTGAGTAGCGGTAGGGCATCGTAGGAGGTCTTCTTCCCCGGGAGCTAAGGCTACACACCTGGTTCTTAGGTCGTTCTTCTGGAACTTGAGGAATCAGAGGAGTCACTGGTTGGTAAAAGTATATACTTTTTTTTACTCGTGTATTAAAAAAAGTATTTAAATTTACAACTGCATAATCGAATAAATATAATGAGGGATAAATATGGGGACGAGATAAAGGAAAGAAGAGAAACAACCCAACGGTAATACTGGAATAAGAAATTCATCTTAGAAGGCCACGAGACCATCTTCTTTTCAGACGTCTCGTAGGATTATCAGGAATTGAGGAGGTAGCCAAGTTTGAAACTAGTGGGTTTGAGTGGGAATACAGTTTGTAATGAAAGGCCAAATCAGTAACAGGTGAGGCATTGAGCTCTTTATTAACGACTTTATTCGTAACAAAGTAAGGAGCATGGAGGATTTTACGAAGGATTTTGGATTGTACGGATTGAATACGAGAGGAATTCGATGGCTTAGTGGAGCCCCAAAGCTCTTCTCCGTAAGTCCAGATGGGTCTAATGAGTGTCATGTATATGAGTCTTTTGTAATTAATTGGGAGTTTAGAGCCTTTGTCTGCGTTAAAAATGAAAAAAAAAACTGACATGGATAACACATGATTCTTTCAACAGCTATAAGTCACTCAAAAACCACTAAATCAAATTAGAATCAAAACAAAAATGAAAGTATTTTTATGTCGTGTATTATTGACAGAATTATTACAGCTTACAATACTTTATACAAGCGGTATATTATACTCGTATATACGCACTTCGGAACCAAGTAGACTCAGATTTATAGAGCACTGTATTGCTGTTATGAACGTAACCAACGGGTTCAAATCCGGCTGAGGCAGATAAATTATTTAATCTTTGTAAAAGGGGCGACCTGTGGTGGTTAGCTTAAGAACCTACTGTGCCCAAGATCGCAGGTTCGTAGCCCGCCATAATTTAGGATTTTTTGGGTGTAAAAAATCCTAGATTATGCCGTCCTTCGGAAGGGACATTAAACGGAGTTCCCGAGCCTATATGATGTCTAGTACTCGTTAAAAATCCCCATCCTAATTAAACCTGGGTAGGCAAACTTTAATGCTCCCAAAGTAGCATCCTCAGATTAGCCATAGCAGCATAAAGTGACGTTAAATAAACAAATAATCTTTGTAAAGTGGGTACCTTTCAATAAAAAAAAAGGAAAAGGTGTGTATCTAAACATCTTTATATCTAATGTTTCTTTTTAAATTCAACCCTTCATGTTTTTTGTCTATGGAAACACGACTTCATAACCCAACAGCCTACTAAAATTAGAGTAAAACAATAGAGCAAAATGTAAATGCAAAAAGTAATTGGTTAAATTTTTAAAACCATAAATTATTCAAATAGTGGGATGAAATCCGAATTAACTGTTTTGTATTCAAATATAAAATTTGTATTTATTGCTTTGAAGGATCTTGGGTTCAGTTCTGTAATGTTGCTAAAACAATGGAATTGTTGAGAGAATTGATCTGTCCCTCATGAGGATCAATCACTAGCTTTTTCTTCTAATTAACGGTACTCACTTTATAAAGGAAGGGGCTGTAGATCCCATAAGGTCCATTGATGGCTGTTAACAGTTCGAAACAGTCAGTATTCTACAGACAAAGCTGTCCCGACCGATCCTTTTTTATATCTGTTTCTTAATATTTTTTTATTCACTTCTCATTATTACTTTATTCATTTTTACAAAGTATTACTATTATTGTATATGTCTCTTTTATTTAATAGTAAATTTAAGTTATTTTAAATGATTTCTAAAATATAATGATTACATGTAATTAAGCGTGTCTTTGACTGATACAATACCCTTACCTCCTTACCTAGTCAATAGTTATAAATATAGTTAATTGTTAAAATATACACTTAAGGATCATTAAGCCGTTACCCTTAGGATTATTAGCCATTTTGTTTACAAAGTATTATTATTAATTTTTAAATATTTTTATTTGAAAAGAAAAGATATATCCAGGACTAGCGATCTGGGTGACCCGGGTTCGAGTCCCGGTCCTGGAAATATCTTTTTTTTCAAATAAAAATATTTAAAAATGAATAAAATCAATAACTAATAAAATAAAATAAATTATAATAATATATAATGATGAAAGTCAACAAGATCCAAATTAAATAAATGTTCAAAGAGCATTCTTCCCTTCATATACATCGCAAATTGTGAGAATATGGGGACTTGGGATCGGTGAAAACAAAGGATATAGCCATGACTGGGGAGCGAGATTGATTGAGCCCAGGATAGCTCAATTGGTAGAGTTCCAGACTAGCGATCTGAGTGACCCGGGTTCGAGTCCCGGTCCTGGACATATCTTTTCTTTTCAAATAAAAATATTTAAAAATTAATTAAATCAATAATTAATAAAATAAAATATATTATTATTATTGTATTTGACTGTATTTAATAGTATATTTAAGTGATTTTAAATTATTTCTAAAATATAATGATTATGTGTAATTAAGCATGTCTTTGACTGATACAATCCCCTTACCTAGTTATAAATATAGTTAATGGTTAAAATACACACTTAAGGATCATTAAGCCGTTCTAGAATTAAATTAAAATTCAATAAATAAGTAAACAATTAAAAAGATAAATAAATTATTTTTAAAAACATGACTAATGATAGATTAGTTCAGTTGGTTGGTAGGCTTAAATATTTTAATATCAGAGTTTCAGAACTTAATCGGTTTTATTTAGAAGTTATTATTATTTACAAGAAGATACTTATTTACAAAAATAACATAACCATATATAATATAATAAACAAACGATTAAATATATCATTATTGTTTTCATTACTAGTTTATAAAAGTATATAAGATAAAAATGAAATGCCATAAATATAAACAAAATTACTTAAGCCTCAATTATAACTATGGATTACAATAAAAAAACTAAGTAAAACATTAAAGAAATACTATTGCATATTAAAAATTAAAATATAACAACAAAATCACCAATAATAATAATCACAATAATATTAAATATTTGCATAACAATACTAATTTGTAATAAACTGTTTGACCGCAATAACAAAACTTAAAAGTAACTTTTTATGATAGGCTTTCAATTTATGGGATTTTTTTTTGTAATAAAAAACATGAAAATGTTTGGAAATAAATTTTAATTTGCTTTGACAAAAAAAAAGTTAAAAAATAAATAAAATTAATTAATATTTTATATATACGATGCCTTTATATGTACAAAATTATATAATTCATGGATGAAAAGAATGAGATAGCAATAAGATATCTGTGATGAACTCATTGCTAACATAGCCTTCTTTTTGTTGTCAGTGCATTTCTTTGCCAAGAAGGCATAGCTGAAAAAAAATTTTAATAAAAATTACAATTAAATTAAAATCAAAAACTTTAAATTATCTTCTTAAATCTATACTGTCAAATAAAACGAAAGAGTTGCAACAAACTATTTGAGGAACCAGGGTGTCCAGCGATTTATAACTTGATTTATATTGAAACATTGGAAGGCTCTGAACTGTAAAACTCATGACACTTTTTTATCAATTTATTAAACTAACCATAAAGAGAAAGTTGAAATCATTAATAGAAAAAAAAATTACCAATGATTGGCTTTTTAAAAACGCATTATTTCTGATTGTTTTCCGAAGAGAAATATCCATCTAGCATTCCCGATCTTCAGGTAAATCTAGCTGAAAGGTTCCTGAGTAATGCTTTAAGGTTTATAACTTCACCCATAGCAACAGTGTAATAACAATAAAAAAATTGTGTAACTATCATTGTCCTACATAAGGAAAAATGTCAACCATGCATTCATTTTAATAAGTGTGAAAATATTAAGTTAAATCGTGAATGTAAACATTTTATTTTTTAAGCTCACAATATTAACGCCTATAAATACAAAGACTATCTAAACATTTTTAAATTATGAGAGACACCAAATATGAAAGTACCCAAATAATTTGTTAAATAAATGTAAATAGTTGATTAAAAATATACAAAAATAAGAAGAACTCACTTGTTTTAAGAACTGCTTGGAATTAGTGAGCGTTGTCGAACCATAAGCTATCCTTTTCATTAGTCCACTACCAGCTCCCGATTTACTCTGAAAAAAAATTTAGAATTAGTTCTTCATATGCTCTTTAAAGCAAAAATGCATTAAAAAAAACAACTGAAAGTGTAGGTCCATGAAGGAGTTATGCAACAGTAAATGTATTACGAGATATTTTTTAAAGTTATAAATATGATTTTTTTTTTTTACCAACATAGGTAATTCCTTCAAGTGTAAAGTAAATGTCACTAAAGTGTTAAAGTGCAAATAAATGTCACTCATAGGAATGGTGTTGACAAGGCAGTTGGAAGGCCAAGACTAAGATACGCAGATTGCGTAGCTGGTAACCCCAAGCTGGCAAGAATGCTGAATGGCAACAGCCAGCGAAAGAAGAGCACGGTGATCGGTGTTAGAGGAGGCTGGGATTCGCTTGTGGCTTTAACGCACCAGCATAATCTTAATAAAAATAATACTCGCCCCATCAGAAAAATACATTGTTATTATCAAATATCTCCTTCATTACAGTAATATTCAGATTAATAAGGCTCTAACAAAGCTACAGTAAGTACAGAAATAACAGGCTAATACATACACCTTCAGCTCCAACAATAACTCAATTTGAACAAAAATATTACATTCGAGTCCCAGTCCTGGTCAAATCTTTTCTTTTCAAATAAAAATATTCAAAAATATTACATGTCTCACCCTTTCATTTACATTAAAAAAATGATTAATAGATAAATATGCTAAGAATTTATAGAAAATGCATAACTCACATGACTGCGCTTTATTACCTTAGCATAATCCATGAGATTCTGATACTCGATGTAATTTCCACCACCGACAACGAAAACAATAGCCTCATTGGCTGTGGTTTTGTTGCGAGCTGGATCGACAGACCTTAGCTGTTTAGGGTCGAAATATCTGTAATCATCGCAGCCCTTCATCTCCATGAGCTGGTCGACTATCCTCGTCACGGGCAGGTTCTGCAAATTAGAAAATACAATAATTGGTTACATTTTAGTTTTAATATTCTGAACAATGTCCAAAAGATAAAATTATTTTACATGGCTATATAAAGCCATGATTTATATCGTAGAGATATAATGATAATAATTTAACCATTTTCTATCAATTTTTTAAATGAGATAGTTTTGGGATGATGTAGATCATTTAAGACAACCTAAGAAGCCTGCCCTCAGTGATGTCACAAACTGATTTTTTTTTCTTTAAATAGGATTAATAGCTTAAACCCTTCAACTAAACTACAAATAATCAAGATTTATATAATATAGATGACTAAAAAAAAAAACAAAAAAAAAACTAACATGCTTTTTGACGACAAGGTTTTTCACTCCTTCCATTACAAATGAAGATCCTTTAGAAACCAGTTTCGAGAACATACTGACTGTTTTCGTTCCACCTCCAGAATACTCACTTGGCACCGCAGCCATCTTAGCGTAGGCCCTGAAACAATAGCAAATGTAACAATTATTTATTTGTCAGAATTATGTATTATGCATAGAACTATTGCAATTTAAAATACAATGATCTGATTAATTTTACTAAAACAGAAAAACTGTTATAAAACGTACATTTAGTATGCATTAAATTTTACCAAGTTCGATTTTATATAACTGTAACTTTTTTAAAGCTAAAATTTTAATTTCAGAGGTAGAACGCTGAGTTATCGTGCCGAAGGATCCAGGTTATCCAGGATCCAGGTGTTCAAATCTAGCTGTCATAGATTATTTATTTAATCTATTAACAGAAGGAAATGAATCCTATGGGATCTGAACATCCTCCTGGGGGTCACCCAGTCTCTATATAGTGGATACACTTAATCATCATCATAATCTTTCCCTCTTCTACCGCTGTGCAGTGTGAGAGTATGGATACACTTAAAAGGGAAAAACCTTGGTAGTTGATCTCGGTGTGATCTCGGACATATCGCCTCCCTGTACAACCATTGTTCTAGCAACAGTAAGTCTCTAACACGTACTGAACCCAGTACCCTTTATGGGTTATAGTGGTGCATTTTTTTTTTATTTTTTTTAAACTAATTAAATATATAGGTTTAAATATGATCTACAGGCCATTTTCACAAAATCAATATTTCAATTTAGAAGTAGTTAGTACGCACTTCGCAGGAGTAGGACAGCTCAGTACACAAGGTACAAGGTTATTGATCTTTATCTCTTGAGTTTGAGATCAGCTGTGGTAGATAAATTATTCATCTGTTAACAGCGAAATAATGAATTTGTGGGATTTTGAGACCCTTCTAGGGCTCACCTAGGCCTTGATAAAGTAGTTATATCTAGTTAGAAGAAAAAAATGCACTGAGAATTGAGCATGATGTCGGCCAAATCACCTCTTTGCACACCGAAGGCTTGGAAACCATGTACTGAACACAAACCGTTACAGATTTGTATTGGTTATTGTATATTGGTTACATATTTTTTTTTTAGAAATTTAATTGAGGCTGCAAAAATTATTTACTTTCATTCAGCAGTTTTTAAATAAATTAGTTAATGAAATTTGCACTACATCTATTGAAAACAAAATCTTAGTTAATATGTATGAGGTTTTAATAAGATTTATATTAAAAAAGAAGTATTAACTTACTTCCATCGTTTGATGTAGTTCAATGCATCTAAATCACATCCAACAGTTTGAAGAGCTTCTGAATACTTGCTGATGTCGGCCTGCAATAATCAAAACTTTATTAAATAAATTAACTTTATTTATTATTACTAAATTTAATCCACAACTGAAGATGGCATTGTACTATTCCAACCTTATGTACGGGTATTAAGATAATAAATGTGACCAAGAAAAGCATATGCCATTACTTTTATTTTATTTCACCATCATCATATCTTTCACAACTCATTTATTAGTATTATTTATTTATTTTTTATATTTTTTTATTATTTAATTTTCATTCAGCAAATTTGATCCTAATGTTTTTCACTTTGCTTTTCTACATGATCTTCTATGATCATAAAACTATATGATGATGGGTTAAAACATCAATAGGTGAGTAGGTCTCTTGCCCAATGTCTTTTTAATCTTTTCCTATCCAGTCCAGGTAACAGGGAGTAGGAAAGCGGAAGAACGAGTGGGTTTGGGTGATATTGTGTCGATGAGTGGAATGTCTTGTATTTGTTATGAATATATGATTTTATAGTGGGAATGTTCATGTCGTTGTGTATGGTGTGATTCGAAATATACCATGGTGCATTAACAATTTTTCTGAGAATTTTGGACTGTGTTGTTTGTATCTTGTGTATGTGGACTTTTTTTGCTGAACCCCAAAGTTCTGCTCCATGTGTCCAAATAGGTTTTAGTATACTATTATAGATAAGTCGTTTGTTCAGTAAGTCAAGTGAAGATCTGCAGTCCAGTAGATGTGATAGTTGTTTGTACCGTCTAGTCAGTTCTTGTCTTTTTAATTTTGTATGTACGTTCCATGTAAGTCTTTTGTCCAAGTATAGTCCGAGATAACGTACATAATTTTTGGAAGGTACTTCGTCGTTGTCAATTTTGACTGCTGGGCACGAAGCTTTGCGTAGAGAGAAGGTTAAACCATGGCTCGATTTTGAGGCGTTCATTCTTATTTGCCATTTATAGAACCACTTTTCTAAATCAAATAAATGATTTTGAAGAGCTATAGATGCTAAGTTTGGGTCTCTGTGAGAAGAAATAATGGCTGTATCGTCAGCGAAGGTATAGATGTTGGTGCAAGGATGCTCCGGGATATCAGAGGTGTAAACAGAATAGAGAACGGTATTATTTATTAGAAAATATATTTAAAAAGATCGACTGAATTGGTAACAGGATGGATTACTTACCTCAGGGATCAAGTCGGTGCAGATATAATAAATAAGAAACAGTCTCATCTTGTCGTCTGGCGTGCCTGTTTCAGTGTCTGTCAGGATATCTATTAGTGATTTCTCCAATGTAGTTCCTGCCATGATTTTTTCTTCGTACTCAAAAAGTGTATCTAATCTCCTCAGCTTAATGGCATTTAAAACAGCTATAAAAGAAAAAGACATTTTTTCGTTAATAAATTACCAAGAAAAAATGTGGATAAATAAGGAAATTGATTGAAAAAAAAATGTGTGTGTCAGCTCCGACGCACAACTGGATTTTACTCCTTAAGAACTAGTATTGAGTAGATTATCTAAAAAGAGGGTAAATTAAAGCATCTAAAAAAATAATCAAAGCATATATAAATATTTATTCATAATATTTACGTCATTCCAATGAAATATATATTATCAACTATTTCACATAATAATAATTGTTCATATTTTTATATAAATCATTCTTGGGAAGATTTGTTTGTTCTACCATGAACATTTAACATGATTTTGAACAGTGTTTAGTCCGTGAATAGTATTATCATCATTAAATACTGTGACATTAGGTTTGTGGTAACTAAAATACAATACGTGTATGTCAGAAGTTACATGGGTTATGAATCATGAAAACATCGCATCAATAATTGTACCATATCTAGTCGTCCCGAGTAATCTGCCAGAAATAAAGTTCATTTTTCAAGAATTGTACTAAGTGTAAACTTTCATCTTTACTTAGTGAAAAATAATTTACTTTTCACTATTAAAATTTTACTTAGTGAGGTTAAGTGAATAAACAAATATCCACTGTGTCTTTATCTTTGAAAGAACCAACGATAAATGATTTCATACTAAAACTGGATTTGCTGTAAGTATTATACAATTTGACAACACGAATTGATGGTTAGGTTGCTGTTATACACATTCATAACCTCAAAGTGAGAGGTGCACAAAGGAACGTAACGTCTCTCAATATATTTATATTTTACTGTAAAGTTTATTGACTAAACCTCCTCCCTGACCATTTAAAACATTTGTAAATCTATTCTCATAATAACAAAAAATAAAAATATCTAAGCGCAAAGGTAACATTGAGGTTATATATTTATCTTCTTAACTAGTTCAAACAAAGCTAACCTTAATTTGAGGTTTTAAAAAATTATCGCATTTCAACACTTGGAGAATAAAGCAATAGAATACACTGTTACCATAGCAACCACATGTATCTCTTCCCGCTTAGTCCAGGAATTCAACTTTTAATTTCTATCTATTATGTTAAACAAATGATACAATATTATCGAGAAAGGAACGTAACGCACCACATTTAGCTAAAATTCGATTTTACTCCTCATAAAATTTTCATACTGCGGGCTAAATATGAAAATCGAAATAACACAATTCTGCTGCCTCAAGTACAAGAAACTCATTTTGTAGAAAATTCGACTTGAACACTTATTTACCAGGGCTTTAGATATATACATTTAATTTAGTAATTCCTATAGTTGATAATTTTTACAATATGATATAAACTTACCGGTAGCAATTGTAGTATGCATGTCGATGAGCCTCTTCTTTTCCAAAAGCTGAGGCAGAGAATTAACAGCCGAAGTTAATTTGGCTGTGTTATCTGTCATCATAGAAAATGCAGCATCACTCTCATTGTCCAAACCCTAAGAACATCGAGAAATAAAAAAAAAAAATTAATTTATTTACTTATTTTTAAAAATATTATTACATCTTAGAATCGTAAATTAAACTATAGATGAAATTAAATAAAGAATTAATTTTCAAAATAAATAGGGATAATAAATTATATTGATTGAGAGCATAAATATATTTCAAGAGTATAGATAATCAGCTAGTAATCAGTCAAAGTAATGAATATCAAAACTTGACTGTTTATTACTAGTCACTTTAATAATAATAATAACTTTTACAATCAAATAAGAAAACATAATTTTTAACCTCCCTTCAAAATTGACACCATAATCACCTGGTCCCTTAAGATCATCCTTGGACCCCAACATTACAAACAACTTTTTTTTTTCAAAATTAGAGGTTTCTAACAAACTACCCGATTAGGGGATTATTACTCCCATATCTTGTTAGTTTGTAAATATAGAGAAACAAATAAGGTATTTTAGAATTATTATCTCAAAGCCCCCTAATAATTAACATTATAATTTTTATTTTTTACCTCCACCAACCTGTATATATGATCGATTTCATTGATCACGCGTTTTTTTGTTTATTTTTCCCAAAGAAGATATAGACTATGTAAAGACTTTATCACATCCTATCCCAATCATTTATTTTATTTAGTAACTGTTGTTATTAACATATTTATTCTCTACAATTTTTATTTTCGTTATGTTTTTGTCACCTTTTAAATACTTCATGATAGGTATTATTATGTAGCCTTCTGGCCAGATGTATATTATGTTTATTTTTCTATTCATGTTTGTTATTCTAAAGGGACTTGGTCGCAGAAAAAGTTTGTTTTCAATTCTATTCTATATAAAGCATATAGTAAGGGATATAATTACAATCATGACAATTTCTAATCTGAATTTTAAATCCCAAGACTTATTTTAGGATAAATATAAATAAATAAAGAGAGTTTAAAATACCGTAGAAACTCGATTATCCGTCAGGGTAAGTGACCAAGATGGTGACGGATTTGGGAAATAGACAATGGGAGTGAGACATATGTTATATATTTATACACTTAAATTGAAAAATATATATCAAACATTAAGGTGATAGCGGATCATAAAATAAAGTTGTAGAAGGTAATGAAAACCCATAAATTTCAGATATAGCGGTATGTAGTAATTTCTATTGTTATATTATTTTGTAGGATCTAAATGGAATTTCTATGGCAACTCAATGTAACAGATAAAATAATATAATAAAATGAAAACAAAAATTTTTGTTTTTGTTTTTTACCATTGATGCTTTGAGTCTCTTTACTTCATCTTCTGATGCCCTATATTCTTCCAACTCTTCTTGAATGGCTTCTGCCACATTCGGAAATGGACTGAAATAAAAGGTAAAAAAAATAATTTGAACTATTCAAAAATTAAAACAATAAATATAAAGTATAACCACTAGATGATAATTACCTTCCCTTGTGCACAGACCAAAACTTATCTTTACTATCAAGATCACAGGCCCTGGCTTTCGCTCTCGCACCGCCTCCCGGAGATTTGCCAGCACTTTCTTCCACGATCAACCTGTTCAATGAGAGATCAAGAACGTCATGGCAAAGTGCCTGATAAGTCCAGGTGTGATGAAGAGGTGTTGCCATGTCAACATTACGATCCAAAACAATGAGCAAAGGTCTCTGAAAACTATTTTTTTAATAAATATATTAACATTTAAGATAATAACCAAACAATCAGATAAATAGTTAAATAAACTTGATACACAAAAAAAAAGCCTTTCCAGAACCTTAAACTTTTTTTAGTACTTTACCCCACTTAGATACACTATTGTCATTTGTCATTTTGATAAATTCCTACAATATACAAAAAAAATATAGATATCAGTTTCTCCGACTGTCTCTTCGAGTTTAATCATCACACTTTTAGCTTTCTATTTGTTTCCTATTCAATATTCTCAAATATAAAAATAATTACTATATAACTGCCTGTAAATAGTAAATATTACTGATTGTATACAAATTAAAGAACCGACTTACACATACTGGTTAGGTTATATCAACATCTAAACTCCGAAATGTTTGTTGAAACGTTCATTCAATCCAATTCATTTCTTGATGAAATTATTACCAAAATTATAAAATTTTCTCAAAATTACACTTTTATTTCATACTAAAACTCACAATTACTTTTATTTTCAAGTATATTAAAAAAGAAATTAATGAAAAGTTAAAACTTGTGACTTTACTCGAAGAGACAATCTGCGGAACTGATACCTAAATATATATGTACAAGTAGCTGGGGGAAAAAACATTTTGGATTTTCAGTTTAGTTATCGTTTGCTAAATGTTTATATATTTTACAAGGAGTTATTCAACAATGAAATTGATAATTTGGACCATTGCTTTTAAAATATATCAGTAAAAATAATTTTAAAAAAATATCCCGATATATATATATATATATATATATATATATATATATATATCATTTTATTATACAGTTAATACAATCTATATGAATGTTTTATATTCTTAGAATATATACCAATTTAAAAAATTGAAATATTATCAGAATTCTTTCATTAGAAGTACCTGAAATTTCCAGCTTGAACAGTATCCATTAGCAATAAGCTATTTCTAGTGTCCCTCAGGTTTTCTTTGAGTTTCTTATCTAATTTTTCAGCTACCATTTCAGCTGCGTTTCCTCTAGGGCACCGAATGATAGGTACTGTACCTGTAATCGAATAATATTAATCCATTAAAAAAATGTCTCCAATACACTTAAATGAATTACTTTCCTGTTAACTTACAAATCACTATTAATTCCATAACTTACAATTTAAAAAAAGCCAAGCCTAAACAATTAGAATTAGTTTAAAAAATATATTTTTCTCGAAATCTTGAGAAAACCTTGGCTTAAAAATGAATAAATATATTTAAGAGGAAATTTGATGCCACTAAATTTGTAGCATCAACTATTTACCTCAAAAGAAAAAAAATTTATACTTATTATTATATCTAAGACTTTATTTGAAATGTTATTTATTTATGTTTTTCTTTTGTAAGACACTGTTTAAGGAAAAATATGTATGTATGTATGTATGTATATATATTTTATTATTTATTTATTAAATAT
This sequence comes from Troilus luridus, assembly GCA_964056705.1. NCBI lineage: Eukaryota > Metazoa > Arthropoda > Insecta > Hemiptera > Pentatomidae > Troilus > Troilus luridus. The sequence goes on along the minus strand of OZ057417.1, from coordinate 4,070,115 downwards.
AATAGAAGTATATTATTATTTGAAACTTATTAAAATGCAAAGTATATTGTAACATTTGCATTGGAAATAATTTAACTAAATTGCTGTAATTATTTCTAACAAGATACAGATTTTTTAAATATATTTATCTAATTAATCCTTAGCTGACCTTGATTAATATAGATGCATATAGATTCTACCATTTCATTTCCTAGTATCATTATAACCTTTAAAAAACATGCCCACAAATAAAAAAGATAATAATATAAATAAACAAATTTCATTTATCAAATTGGAGGAAAGAAAGGAGCAACAACGGGAATGTATGGAGGAGACCAGGGCTAAGAGGGGACAGTTGGTTAGGGCCTTAGGAGGCCAATACAGAAAAAAAAAAATCATTATTAAAATATTTAAACAAACAAAAATTGTTACTTTTAGATATCATATATTAGTCAATACACATTTTATATTAATTCAACAATATTTTAAAAATCAGTACAAGCTATATAGGTTTTAATTGATCGAATGAAAGCTTATATATTAGTTTTTAAATTGATGTTTTGACTGCTTTGTTTAATAAAACAATCAATTATTTTTAAATGCCAAATGGAGCTTTGAATTGGATCTGACATAAAATGTGTCAATGACATAACTTTACAAAATATGAAGCTCTAATTGTAGGATGCAAGGAAACTATTGATCATTAATTAATTCAAAGTCTTCCTTATCCAAGAAATGAATAAATAATAGGTGCATACCTAATGTTGCAAATACTGAGAATAAACTATCAACGACTGAGTCCATAATACTCTCCATTTCAGTATCTTTTATATCACCTCTATTAATAGCTGCAAAAATCGAACAAATTAATAAGTTTAACTTTAATGAATATTAAATTAGTATTTTATTATATTATAGTTTGAGAATATTTATAAAATTAATTAAAACTCACCATAATAAGATATTTCATCACTATTTTGATGTTTAAGGATAAACAGGTCTTCTTCTAGGGAAATGAAATTAAGATACTGATCAAAAACCTACACATACAAAAATGGTAAATAATTATATTCTGAACAATACTTGGAATAAATATAAACCAATCGATTCACCTTGTGAATATTTGAAACACAATTCGCTTGCAAAGCAGCGGAAGCAAGATCCTCAAGCCTTTGCCTCGAGAGAGGAGATATAAAATTCAAGTGATAGATATCGTAGACATTCCTCTGCAAATCTTGACTAATCCTGCCCAAATTTTCATCAGTTGGCAAGCAAAAATATACAGCGGGAACATCAGGGATGGGATCTCTATCGGAATGTAACTGTCTGCCAAAAAAAAACCCCATAAATAATAAAGATATCAAAGGTCTCAAAAAACCATTAACATTACAAAATGTTTTGAAATACGTACACATGAAGAGTCACACCGATTTCCCTGAGTTCTTTGACAGAAATCAAAGGAGAAATTATGTCTTGTCCACATCGATCATAAATCAAAATTTTCCAAACAGGTTCATTCGCTATTCCTTTAGATTCTGGTTGGTTTAAATTCAACATCTGCCTGAGAGCTCCTAATGTAAATATTAAAAATATAATTCTATATTTAGGTAACAGAATACTAAATTAAAATTCTAATGATAATATTTTGAAATTAGTAATCATTAATATTTATGTAACTAATGTATAAAGTAGATATCACTGCCAATATTTATTGAGTCATTTTATTCAACTTAAACATGCTGTTTATGGAAAAAATTGAAAACTAAAAAAATCAGTTATAAAATGATTTAAATAATATTCAATATTTAATATGTAAATGGAAATGGGAGGAATTGACATAGTGACAGATAAAATTAATGATAAAATTTATTTGAAGAATAATTAATTTAAAAATAGGAACAAACCTATCTGTTTTTCCCTCAGAGACGTCATATTTAACTGTATATAAGAGCCAATATCAATGTAAAGTTAAGTTTAAACCCTAATCAGGCAGGAGTCAAATGCTGTGATTATGATTTTTTAACAGCACTGCCACAACGTATACCTTCATTCACGAACGAGTCGTTCGTTATCTATGTACCAAAGATGTATATTAAGTTGCTACTTTATAAATATAACCTCATCTAGATTATAATACACAATTTGACGACGAACATAAAATTAACGCGTATATTTCCTATTGGAGCATTTTAAGAAAATACAAATTCATAGCCTAATTGTAAATTAATCTTTCCAAAAAAGTACTTTCAAATAGAACGAATCAAAGCAATATGGAATCGAATTCAAAATAAGAATATAGAAACAGAAAGTTAACTTAATACATCCTAAATTAAAAGGCAACGTAGCCATCTTACTTGCAATTCCAGAAGAACTATAATCGGAGAATGATAGCATTGTCTCACTCAGCCCTAAACTATTTGATCAATACAAGGCTAAAAACTTGCACCATGTCCTTGAATAATGGTCAAAATGGTAAAGTGCTTATAGACTTGCAGAGCACATAGTAATTATCATATAAATTATTTGGATAAAAACAAAAAAAAAAAACCAATAAAACTTGGATTGAGCTCAGAGAATTTCGTACTGGAAGGAATTATTATATTCCTGTTCCAAACAATTTAAAGTAATTTATTCACTGTGATCTTAACTTTTCAGATTTGCCTTTCCCTTCCTTATTATTCAGTCATATCGTTTTAAATTTTATATTATATCATCATGTTATGGGGCAATTCCATAATCCTTCAGGTATAATCGAAAAACAATCCTTGATAAACAAGTCATAGAAACTAATTTTTTTAAATAAAGAAATTTTTCTTACAGAATATATATTCCAATCCTGAGCTTGGAGTAACCTTTTGTTTGTATTATATACATATATCCTGAGAGGTAAGATAAAACTAAAGTCATATTATGATGACAGTTTTCAAATAGTAAACTAGAGCAGCTTTCCAAGAAGGGTAGAATAAGGAATTTTCTTCCATAGGAAATTTGTATACATGGTAGGGAATAAGTGCTGTGAGAAAGGAATTTATTAGTTGTATAAAGGTACCACCTTAGCAATCTCATTTCTATTGTGGTGCCTGTTCAGATCAGCCTGAGCTAGCTGAAATTTAGATGCTAGGGGGTCCAAAGAATGAATCTTGACCTTTTCACTTTGGTTAGAATAGGATGGTAACCTGAAGAAATAATGCATGCCACTTACCTTCACAAGGTTATGAAAGGATGTTAAGCAACAATAAATAAAAAACAGTATTGACTGGGATGTCAGAGCTTTGTGAAATCCATACGATTAATTTCCCCTGTTCCTAAGAGTATCTAAGAAAATAATAGTGCTGGTTTTCAGTAGCTCACAGAAAAAAATATTTAAAAACCTGTACCAGTACTTGTTTCAGTACATGATAGAGATTGTACTGGTTCTTGGACAGTACAGTTGTGCAGGGTGGTGATTTGTCCTAGATCACGCACAACCACCATATTTTTCCATCTTATTTTGGATATCCACTTTATAGAAGCTAGGTGACCACAAGAGAGTCCTAGATCCCACAGAATCCATCTACGGCCACTAACAGATTAAATAAAAGTCTGGCAGCGAGCGGGATTTGAACCCAGGACCTTTGGCAGCACTCTACTACTGATTCCGCTCCCTAACAAAAAATTATTAAGAAAATAATAACTCACGGCACCACACTAGTACTATCTAGCAGAATTTGTTGTAACTGACTACTTTGCATCCAACAGCAAAACTTGTAGTAATTGGAATTTTAAAACTATTACTACTGTAATAATTATTATACATTACTTAAAATTATTAATCCTATGATCTCCCATCTGGAAAAAAAACTAGAGGTCATGTTTAGGCACTAACTTCAATTTAAATTGTAACTGCTTTAGGTATAACTTCTCCAAACAATCTGATGTCAAATAATTATAAATAATATAAATTAAAGTAGCTATAATTTTAATAAATAAATACAAAGTAGCTACCAAAATTCTGGTATATACCACTGGTACAGTACTTCAAATGATAACGTAGCAGTATTCTGATAGAGATGTACCAAAATGAATAAATTTACCATGGAAAACATGATAAATGTAAATATTTTTTGATAGCTAAGTTACTTATGAATTTTAAGGCAACTTATAACAAAGAAAATTAATCATAATTGAGCAGAAAACAATAACGACTTCTAAAAAACATAAACAACTTTAATTTATTAACAAAAACAAAATATATAGTACAGATAAAGCATGATTACCATTTATTTTCATGCATAATTATGAAGAGGGATAAGTCTTGAAGGTTGGATCCCCTCTCTACAAACTGGACATTTATCTTGAGTTTGGACCCACTCAGCTATGCATGACCAACAATAAACATGACCGCACATTGTTGCGGTCGGATTTCTCAAACTATTAAGGCACATAATACATTTCTTAGCAGATACTGTTCCGTATGTTGTAAACGTTTCTAAGTCATTGCTAGACCTCGATTCAGGGTTCTTTTTATGGTAATCAGAAAATGACTGCCAAGTGTGTAGGATAGAATTAATCACACTAATAATGCCAAGTATTTTAAATCCCAATAATGATTTCCTGTCTTTTAACCAATATCTTATTAAAACCTAAAAATAATAAATAAAACTTTAAATTATGAAAAGAACATTTAAATAAGAAAAACAAATTATCAAATACTTACATAATTAACACCGGTTATTCTCTTTGAAAAATGATAAGTTCCCCAACTGCAGTAAAATATAGCTTTATATAAAAGTGCAATAGATGGAAGAAGAATTTTCACCAAAGCCAACCATTGCAAACAATATTGTTTAACTTCAGATTTCAGTTCCTGATTATTTTTTATATTTTTTTCTAATTCACTGATAAATAGAATAGACAATTCAGATCCATAGCACTGGAGTAAAATCATTAAAACACGAGTCTGAAAAACAAAACTTGAGTTTTATTGAGATGGAAGGAAACAGTATGAATACATATATAGTTAGTACATCACTGTCAGAAATGTTCCGAGGAAATCATAAAGATGATAACAGACTTTTCGATATGATGAATTGAAATGGAAAACAATTTATATAATTGTTCCAAGTAGTTAATGGAAAGATGTATTTTCAAAAGCCATGACAAGATTAAAAAAATATTTACTAGATATCCAATTGTAGAGGTTTCTAAGGAGGTATAGCGCCAGTGAATAAGTAGTTAAGTCTAGTTGTCTTTAAAATGAGTTTCTTGTACTCAAGGAGGTGGAATCATGTTATTTTTGTAGTGAATGAGGGACTGAGTCTAGCATTAGCTTAAGAGTATTGCTTATATTAAAACTCCATTTCAAGCCAAAAACTATGAGAATGGCACGATTCCAATTCCCTAAATGAAGTTAACTTTCTCAGGACAAGATTCGACTTGAAAACTTATTCAGCAGGGCTGTAGATATCTTTGATTCTATTATCAAAAATCAGTACTCGATTTGGACACCCCTGACCAAGAAAACGTTTAATTTACAAAGCAAAAAATTAATATGTAGATCTAATATCTCTTAATAGGATGTTCACATAATATCTCTTAAGTGCACATGATACAGTTATCAAAATGAATAAGTGGAACATGATACAGTGAGGCAAGTGAATAATGTAAACATAGTCTATTTGTTTGCTAGAACATATAGTTTTTATGTTTAATGAAAACAAATTAATTTTTTTTTATTGTGTTGATGATAGTACAATGAAATAAAAATGGTTTGTAAATTAAATGAAATCCTTACCAATATTGAAGGAACGGACTGAAATGTATCATCGACTTGCAAAATACCAGTGTATTCTTCACCAAGTGTCTGGAGACCCAAAAGTGTAGTGTTACCAAAATAAAGTAATTGTCCAATTCGCTGAATAATATTCTTATATTTTATCAGTAATCGAGGGCCTAGAAATTAATAGATACTTTATTTTATTGATATTTGTAACAATTATTCACAAAATATAGGTAACGGTAGTGGTTTGTAGAAAGTCTTTATTTATACACAATTACAAGATTTCTTATGAGGTTTAAAAACTATTTTATCAAATGTAGAAAATAACTTCCTTAGCTGATTCAATATTCAATTAAATACTTAGAAATAGCCATTTTAGTTTTATAATGTATTTTACTTTTGTAATCCTTTATCACAAAACTGTTAGATTTAAATAGAAATCAAGACAGCCAACATAAAAGCTAGGTATCAATGATGTTTCCATATTTGCATCCTTGATATAAATAAAACATGATAAACAATTTAAATTTATCATGCTGGGGCTGTCTCAAATGCTATGTCTGTACGTAAGAGATAAATCGCTAAATATTACTGTTTATGATTATGATCATTCTGGGCACCATTTTTAAATGTAAGTACCGCAAATGAATATAAATACTGCAAAATTTAAATTTTTAATATTGGCAACAATTCATAAGCAATACTGTATAATCTGAACTTCTTTATACTCTTCTTTTATTTTCTTTATGTATAAATATCTTCATAAATGTTGAGCAGTTTACTATAATATATTAGGATCTAATAAAAATAAATTAAATTTCATGTACAGATGTAATAAAAGTGTACCATTAAAAATTTTAAGATAGATCACAAAACACAAGCAATACAATATAATCTGAAATTTATTATTCTTCTCTGGTGATTTTCTGAAAACATCAACAGTATGTCTTATGACCTTCAGATAAAGGAAGATAAAAATAAAATGCCACAAATATTTGGCCTATTCAATCAAAATAAAAGAGACTAATTTTCACTTGATGCAGCTCATAAGCAATCCTTAACCTTGATGGAGAACTTTAATGATTAAAAAAACATCAGCGTTATCAGCTATTGTGACATTTGATAAATTTCTTATAGAACTTAAAAGTTATTCCATAGTCTCTAAAATTAATATTTTACCTAGCAAACTTAAGGAAACATCTTCACACAGTTTTTGAAGTTTTACAACAGCTAATGCATCTTTTTGGGAAGACCTCAATATTTCTGCTGGTCCAGCTTTTACTAAAACCATGGTCTCTCAAGAAATTACTATTTAAAATTAAAATACATTTATAAATCAACAGTGTATTGGTAACAAGCTCAATCTTTTCGTTAAAGCCAAATAAATAGACTGCCAGAATACTGCACTTTAGAGAATCTCATGTTAATTTACTGAAGTATAATTGAAACAAAAATATTGATAACACAGAACTCCCATCATGATCTGATAAAACTACTTAAACCCCTGTTTGAAGTTCTTTTAGTTTTGAATGACAGTTAAATACCAAAGAGGTAAGTTCCAAAGTAAAGCAATAAAGCCAGTATATGACGTCATTACGGTATCATACCATATTATTCATATTTTTTCACAATTTCAATTTAATTATGGATAATAAATCGTTAATGTTCCATGATCAAGTATCGAATAGAATCTTAAGTAAGGATAGGAAATTATGAAGGTTCTCGTTGATGATGAGAACTTTTTGTACTTTAAGAACTTGAAAGTTTCTAACTCCTTTACGATCGGTTAAAAGATAATCTTATCGAGTCTTGCTGGAACAAGAATATTTCTATCTACGAAACTTTTAATATCGCATTTTATTTATCACCAATAATGGAATACACTTGTTGATTTTCAAAATTACAATTAAATACATTTACAAACTCAATGTTTTGTTTTTTCTCTTGAAGATAAATAGTAGTAACTTTTGTAAAAGATATTTAAGAGACTGTGTTGGAATTTTATTCCTACGGTTGGATTTTACTTGCAATATTTAAACAATATTAATCTTATACAAGGTTTCTTCTGGTTTCGACCTTGTCGCTAAATTTCTCGACAACGTTTGACCAGGCATGCTGCTGGCTCCCTCTGGGCTTGAATTGAAACTGAGATTCAATTTGGCCTCCTTCTGTTAGACAAGTACCAATTTGGTTATTTTTTTAATTTTTGAGGCTGTTAATACATATGGAAAAGGATATCATGTTTTAGGTGGGAAAGTGATTTATTCTACGCTTTGATTAATAATTTGTATTAGTTTTGTTCAAAAATTTAATTCAAAGGTACTGGAAGAAAATACGTCCCATAACAGTCCGATTCAGTAAGAAATTATACCTATCAGCTTTTAATTTTACAATTTAGTTTCATAAAAATAATTTTGGAGTATCTGATTAGAAAATTCCTTGATCTAAAACGATTAACGGCAATTATAAATATAGGAAGGGCATAGATACAATCGTTGTAATAGTTTTAAAGCTTGCCAAACAGAGTCCGGGACTGAGAGAAAACACGTTCGTTACAACAATCTGAAATTAAAATTAAATGCGTTCCAACAGAGTCCAAGATTAGATAAAAAATTCGTCCCAACAGAGTCCGGGATTTGTCGAAAGTCCGTTACAACAGGGTCCAGGACTGAGAGAAACCAAGTTGCGACATAGTCTGAGACTGGAAGAAAATGCGTTCCAAGTGAGTCTGAGACTGGGATAAACCACGTTGCAACACAGTCCGAGAATGGAAGAAAATGAATTCCAACAAAGTCAGGGACTCGGAGAAACAACAAAAAAATCATAGTCCGAGACTGGTAGGAATACGTTCCAACACAGTCCGAAACCAAAATAAAGCAAGATCCAACACAGCCCGAAACGGGAAGATAGTGCGTTCCAACAGAGTATGGAAGTAGGAGAAATACGTTGCAATAGTCCGAGATTAAAATAAAATACACTTCAACATAGTCCGAAACCGGAATAAAGTACATTCCAACACATCCAGGAACTGGAAAAAAATACGTCCCAAAACAATCCGAGTCTAGAAGAAATTTTACCCATCAGCTTTTAATTTTACAATTTAGTTTCATAAAAATAATTTTGGAGTATCTGATAAGAAAATTCCTTGATCTAAAACGATTAACGGCAATTATAAATATAGGAAGGGCATAGATACAATCGTCGTAATAGTTTTAAAGCTTGCCGCGATAGCGCATCACCTCCCGGTACCTCAAATAATAGTTTTCATAACGACCAAGAGAAAGGAACACTGTCGGGCACAATTGAGAAAATAGTTCTAAAGTTGGCCGTAAGAGCGCAGCACCTCCCGGCTCCTCAAATATTATTAGTTCAGGAAATTCTCAATAGATAGCTGCACGATCGCGGACCGTAAAAGTGAGCTCCTGTGAACTCCTACTCTCCTGATACAAACCCCAGTATTTCTATCTAGAATTCACATTAGTTCATAAAATTCTCAATAGATAGCAGCACTGTTGCGGACCAGGAAAAGTGAGCTCCTGTTACCTCCTACTCTTCTGATACAAAATCCACTATTGCAGGTCAGAATTTGTGTATATTCGTAAAACTCTCAATAGATAGCAGCACCATCGGGGGCTTGGAAATGTGAGCTCCTATGAGCTCCTACTCCCCTAATACAAAATAAAGATTTTCAGCAGTGAATCACAGACTTTCCCTTTATTCTTGAAAACTATTTCTTCTATGCATTCCATCCTTGTTTTCTCATTTTGTTTAGCTGTTTTTTTTTTTGTTTTAAGGATTTTATGAACTACTTTTTTCGATTTCCACTCTCTAGGATTAATTAATAAATAAGTTCATTATTTTCTCAAATTATAATTGAGATAATTAATATATTATACATTTCACTATTTCCTCTTGATTCAATTACAGGAAATTATTTTTTTTTAAAACACTAAATAAATAAAATTTCTATATCTCATATAACTAATAGATAAACTTCATTTGAGATAAAATTAATTTTATCAGTAGATGAAAAAGCAGGGTAGGTGGAATTTCAACAACCATATTAATAAAACAATTTATTTCAATAAAATATTTTGTTTGTTCAGTTAACGGCAGGAGATGATTCTTTTTTCAACGAGTACTAGTTCTTTTAACAATTACTAGAATTTAAAAACAAATACTACGGCTTTTAAGATTCATTTGTCCTTATTACGAGAGAAAGTTCTTAACAAGACAGACTGTATAAAAAACACATAAACATAGTCCGGGACTGGAAGAAAATGCGTTTCAACATAGTCCAGGGCTGGGATAAAATACAAAGCAACAGTCGGAGATTAAAATAAAAAGCGTTCCAACAGAGTACCAGACTAGAAAAAATGCGTTCCAACAGTCCGAAATTAAAATAAAATGCGTTCCAACATAGTCCGGGACTGGGAGAAAATGCGTTCCAACAGAGTCCAGGGCTGGGATAAAATACAAAGCAACAGTCGGAGATTAAAATAAAAAGCGTTCCAACAGAGTACCAGACTAGAAAAAATGCGTCCCAACAGTCCGAGATTAAAATAAAATGCGTTCCAACATAGTCCGGAACTGGGAGAAAATGCGTTCCAACAGAGTTCAGGGCTGGGATAAAATACAAAGCAACAGTCCGAGATTAAAATAAAAAGCGTTCCAACAGAGTACCAGACTAGAATAAATGCGTTCCAACACAGTCCGTAACCGGAATAAAATACGTTCCAACATAGCTCGGAACCGGAATATAATACGTTCCAGCACAGTCCGAGTCTGGAAGAAATCCTATCAGCTTTTGATTTTACAATTTAGATACATAAAAATAATTTTTGAGTATCAGATAGGAGAATTCTTTGTTCTAAAACATATAAAGGCAATTATAAATGTTAGAAGGGCGTAGATGCAATCGTTGAAATAGTTTCAAAACTTGCCGCGAGAGCGCAGCACCTCCCGGGCACCTCAAATAGTAGTTTTTGTAACGACCAAGAGAAAGCAACACTGTCGGGCACAATTGAGGAAATAGTTCATAAGATGGCCGTAAGAGCGCAGCACCTCCCGGCTCCTCAAATATTAGTTCGTAAAATTTTCAACAGATAGCAGCACCATCGCGGCCGGGAAAAAGTGAGCTCCTGTGAACTCCTATTCTCCTGATACAAATCCAGTATTTCTCGGCAGAATCGACATTAGTTCGTGAAATTTTCGATAGATAGCAGCACCGTTGCGACCCGGAAAAGTGAGCTCCTGTGAACTCCTACTCTCCTGATATAAATCCAGTGTTTCTCGTCAGAATTTACGTTTGTTCGGGGAAATCTCAATAGATGGCAGCGCCATAGCGAGAATAATGAGTGAGCTCCTGTTACCTCCTACTCTCCTGATACAAATCGAATATTTTCAACACCGAATCAACTACTTTCTCTTTCATCTTTAATACTTACTATTTCTTCTTTCTACACATTCCTCGCATTCCATTGATGGTTTCTCGCTATATTCAGCTGTATTTTTTTTTTGTTTTATGGATTTTTTTTTATGAACTACTTTTTTTCAATTTCTTCTTTCTATCATTAATTAATAAATAAGTTCGGTTTTTCTCAATTAATAATTGAGTTAATTAATATCTTACACATTTTACTATATCCTCTTGAATCAATCAAAGAAACTTTTTTTTTTTTAAAGTGTGTGTCAGCTCCTACACGGGACTAGAGTTTACCCCTTTCCGTTTCTAATGAATTTTAAATGTGTTCAGCCAATTAATCGCTAACTACTGATACTTATCATCGCGTATTCTTTTTTTTTAATTTGTAAATTATTAAAAAAATTATTTAAAATTAATGAGAACTATTTTAATTAAAATTATAAATATATATTTGTTATTAATTGTGCCAAAGTTTGGCCATTTCCAGGGCCATATAGTGGGTGCGGTGACTTGTTTCAACACTAAAACTGTCGACTGAACTCATAAACTGATAGTACTGATCTGCTTAGATCTTTTTTTTTGCATCTGTTTAGTCTATATGTTTTCTATTTTTTCCCTATGGAGGCATTTTCTATAAGAAGCGACATGCGCTCCCTCGCAATTGGAGCATTTTGGTTCACATAATCGCAGACATTAAAAAATGATGTATGAGCCGCTGCATATAGACATTTTACGGTGTAGTTGCAGTTGTTGTGTGCCAAAATGGCTGACATTTATAGCACTGGGGCGGTAGGATATCCTTTCTTAGGATGTATTTCACTACCGTACTTTGTCTTGTGTATCTTTTATAGAGATATCTTCTTCGGTGGGGCAGCCGTAGGTTCCTCAGTTGGTGGAAAATTAGCTAGATAACGAGCGTAAAAATGAAAGTGAGAGTGAGAATGAAAGCGGGAGTGAGAAATATAATAGAGATTTGAAAGTGGAGCCAAAAGTGAGAGTGATAGTGAAATGAGATTGTGAGTGGTAGTGAGGGTGAGGGTGAAATTGAAAGTGAGGATGAGGAGTAAGCGTACAAATGAAAGTGAGAGTGAACATGCAAGCGAGAGCTATATTATAATGAAAGTGAGAGTAAGAGTGATGGTGATAATGGAAATGAAAGTGAGAGTGAGAATGTAAGGAATGGTGATAGTGAAAATGAAAGCGAGATTGAGAAAGTAATAGATATTTGAAAGTGGAGGCGAAAGTGAGAGTGACTGTGAAATGAGAATGTAAGTTGTAATGATAGTGAAAATAAAAGTGAGAATGGTAGTGAGAGTGAGGGTGAAATTGAAAATGAGGATGAGGTTAAACGGAAGAATGAAAGTGAGAGTGAGAATGAAAGTGAGAATGAAAGGCAGAGTGAGATTACGAGAGTGACAGTGAGAGTGATAAATATAGTGAAAATGAGAGTGAGCATGAAAATGGAAGTGATAATAAAAGAGAGGCTGATAGTGAAAATGAAAATGAGAGTGGGAGTGAAAATGAAAGGGAGAGTGAGATTACGAGAGTGACAGTGGCAGTAAGAAAGTGTTGCTGTGCGAAGCTGTTGTCCAGCCAAGTGATTTTTCCAGAATCATGCTCAATCGGCTGATTTCCCCTCCTATTTCAGGGACTCACTTTAAGAGGCTGTGTGTAGGCCCCTGAAGGTTCCCAGATTGCAAAGGATCCATCCCCTGCCATTAACAGAACAAATAAAATATGCCACAGCCAGATTTGAACCAATGATTTTCTGCTCGGCTTGAATCTTTTGTATCTGAGTTTTGGCATATTGTACAATATTAGCAAGAAAGGAACGTACTGCACCACTTTTAGCTAAATTCCATTTTACTACTCACAAATTTTTCATACCGCTGGCTAAATATAAAAATCTTTTCTTAAGGAGTAAACTCTAAAAAACACTTAATAAATAAAATATCTATCTCCCATATAACTTATAGATAAACTTCATTTGAGATAAAATGAATTTTATCAGTAGATGAAAAGCAGGGTAGATGGAATTTCAACAACCATATTAATAAAACAATTTATTTAAACAAAATTGACAATTTAGTTTAACATATTTAAAAATAAAATACTAATTTCACTTATTCTTTACAATAAAATTAAAATAACAAATAAAAGATAATATATACAATCAAAAAAAATTATTTAAATACATTACAACAATGGTTCCAACTTAATGTGAATTTCAACTATCCTATAACAAACACAAGTGACCAAAATTTTCAATATAATAAAACCAATTACATATTACAAAATTTAACTTTAATACATTATGATTAACTGTAGCTAATATTTGTTAGCTTTATTGCCTTCTAGATGGTTCGTTCCCTCTCTGAAACGCAGAGCACTCTCCAATCGAGGAAGCGATCTGTGTAAGGTCCTGTAAAAAATATAAAATATTAATATACAAGAGTAAATGCTCAAAAGAGACATAAACTACTTTTTAAGGACTGTGTGGAAAAATACAAAAAAAAAAGTCTTAAGCCTATAAAACAAAAGAAGGGGACAAAACTACATGTCAATTATTTTCTTCTTTGACTTCCTCTTATGCCACAGCTAGCGTCAAGGGTGGTATATTTCTTCCCTGTTTTTATTACAGATACTTAAGGTTTTTGTTTTGAATTTTTTCAAACATGTCTTAATTATATAACATAATACTCATAATATGAAAATTACTGCAAGTAGTATATACTTAACCTAGCATTTATATTATTATATAAATAATAACTACATTAATATTTGATGCAGTATAATTTTTAATAAATATTAATGTTTTTTATAATTAAAATAATATTAAAATGCTAGGCAAAGTAAATACAACCAAATTAGTGGTAACGCTATTCATTTTTGGGCAGTTTATTTACATAAATATAAACTGAATGAAATATCTATAAAAATAGAATAAAATAGAAATGTAAAAGCTCAAAAGAGACAACTACAAGTTAAAAGTAGTATTGATCCTTACCACCGTTAACACAGCCAAGACTGTCAAGTTTAGTTGTGTCCATCACCTCCTAATCCTATAAAATAAATAGTAGTAGCATATTATAATCTAAATACTAAAAATTCATTTCAATACTATCCTGAATCTAAACAAAATGAGATTTTTTCCCTGATTGATTGCACTAATAATTTATTTTAAAAATTCTTTATAAGTACTCAGCAAGTTGTCGCTTTGAGTTAAGTCACAACAAGTTTTAAGTTTTTGTTCATTTCCCTTTTAATATTTTCCAAAAGTACAAGTTTTCATGAGCTTTAGTATGAAAAAGAGAATGTAATTATGATAAATATGTATACTTGGGTAATCATTACACATAATTACTAAAGCTCACAATAACTTTAAAAGAAAATATATATTTCACAAATGCTCCATAAAAATGCTGATCCAAGGAAACGAGTCGTAACAATTAACAGACATCCATGGATTGATTTATTAATTTAACTTTTTACTTAGATGTGATTTTAATTTAATGTTTGACTTGCTTTTTCAAGAAATATAAAATAATTATACAATGCAGTTGGAAAAAACAAAAAGCAAGCTAACATATCATTTATTCATTAGTATGGATGACATACGTAAGCATAAGTATGTTTTAACAGAATATTTTCAATATAAATTTATGGAATATTTTTGGAAACAAGGAAATCAATCGAATTAAGTAGTTTCCAAACGCTTTAATTAACTTATGAGAGTTCTTTCAGAAATTGTATTGATAATTCTGAAGCATGGCAAGACCTTATTCTTTCCAGTTTTATACACTGTTAAAAATATCTTTTTTCTTCCTCAACAATAAAAAACACTTTAAAAAGCCATGTAAAAAATTGAGAATAGAGTAGGATACAAATGGTTGGTGTTTTGAATATTGTTAATCTAAATATAACAAATCATTTACTTTTTTTACTTTGTATAAGTTTCTGTTAGATTAATATAAATTGTTTAAAAATGTACATGGATTCAATTATTACCTGACATGAGTATCCTCAAAACTTAATTTATCCAACAGCTACTGAAATGTTTTACCTTCAGATGTTTTTACTTCTCCTTAATGAAGAATTTACTCTGGTTAAACTTCTTCATCATGCCTGGCTTGATTTATGTATTGTAATCATGCCCACTGTTTATTAGCAACCACTGACAGAAGTGTATTAAAACAATGAAGGAAAAATAAGGTAATTATTCCGCATTGAAAATCCCATCAAGTGGCATCACATGAGTGATAGAAGAAAACTTGTATGACTTTTAGTACATTTCCACTAATTAATGACTAATTAAATAACAAATAATAAAAATAATGGCATCACCCTGTTTTTGTCACACACTGAAAAGAAGGTTTCAAAGCCTTAAAAGTACTGTTTAAATATTATGTACTTTTTAAATTAGTTTGGAATGGAGACATTTTTAGGGATAGTATAATTACTAATTAGATGATAAAAAGTAATTAATTTAACTCCTTTCTTCTTTTCATTTAATCATCTATATTGTTAATAAGGAAAATGATATCCTGATTTTCGGCGAGGAAGTGATTATTTTAAGGTTTACTTACTAATTTATATTAGTTTTGGTAAAAGTTTTAACTATCCATTCGTTTCTAACTTCAATAATCTCGAAACTAAAAAATAATTGGAAATTATAAAATCTAATTTAGTGTTGATTCCATTTTCGGTATAATTTACGTTTTGTGTTGGAGGTGTGTTTATATAGGTATTATTAATATATATTAAGGGGAATTTATAAATTAGACTAAAAATATTCCCCTTCCAAACACTTTGTACTAGCCTTTGTCGATGTGTGACTGAGCTTTTTAAAACAATAATGAAATTCTGGTTATTGGTTTTAGATGCTTCTTTCTTTCAACAAGTATTAGTTCTTTTAACAATTACTAGAATTTTAAAACAAATACTAAGCCTTTTAATAATTATTAGTTCTTATTACGAGAGATAGTTCTTATAGCGAGAACTTGTTCTTAAAACAAGAACTAGTTCTAAGAACGAAGAACTAGTTCTTATAAAGAGACCTAGGTCTAAGGAACGATACTAGTTCTAAAAAAGAAGAACTAGTTTCATATAACGAAGAACTAGGTCTAAGAAAGAAGAACTAGTTCATAGAACGATGACCTAGTTCACTCAACGAAGAACCAGTTCTTAGAACGAGAACTAGTACTACGCTTAAGAAGAATACATGTTTTTTAATGATTGCTCCCTCACCATGGTCCGCCATATTGGTTTATTATTTTCGATATTATTTACCTTCCTATATAAGTTCTAGAACAAACAATCACCATAACATACGACATTATTACTTATATTAATCTAAAATTAAAAGTTAATCAATATGATTCATTAAATCCTCTGACACTTTTGTGTTAATCTATTTATCACGGAAATAAGGCAAGACTTCTAATGGGTTAAAAACTACTTACACGCATAATCACAATGCTTAAACATATATTAATATTAGCTAAGCCAACCGTAGTTTCTTTGTCCATTTGTATAAATTGGTCTGCTGCGTATTGATAAGTTGAATTTATTAAATATTGTTTTGTTTTTTAAAATCGTAAAATCAAAGAAAAATACTCCTAACATACAGAGAAAACAATAATGGAAAGGAAAGAACGCGTCGAAGAAATAGTTTTTAAAAATAATTCTTTATTAAAAATATGGAATTAATGGGATTGTTTCTCCCAATCTAATAAGAAGTTAACGAATTTATTAATATTTGTTTTAAATAAAACCGTTAAAACAAAAAAATACAACTAAATATAGCGAGAAACCATCAATGGAATTCGAAGAATGTGTAGAAGAAATAGCCTTTAAGATGAAAGCGAAATTCGTTGATCCGGGGTTGAAAATATTCGATTTGTATTAGGAGAGTAGAAGGTAACAGGAGCTCACTTATTATTCTCGCCACCGTGCTGCCACCTATTGAGAGTTTAACAAACCAATGTCAATTTTGACGAGAAATACTGGATTTGTATCAGGAGAGTAGGAGTTCAAAGGAGCTCACTTTTCCGACCCGCGGCGGTGCTGCTATCTGTTGAGAATTTTACAAACTAATATTTGAGGAGCCGGGAGGTGCTGCGCTCTTACGGGCAACTTTAGAACTATTTCCACAATTGTGCCCGACAGTTTGCTTTTACTTGGTCGTTACAAAAACTATTATTTGAGGTACCGGGAGGTGATGCGCTCTCGCGGCAAGCTTTGAAACTATTACAAAGATTGCATTTACGCTGTTTTTTCATTTGTAATTTCCATTATGTGTTAGAACAAGTAATTCTCCTACCAGATACCCCAAAATTATTAGTATAAAATTAAAAGTTAATAGTTCATGTAATCTTGTGGCGCATTTGTACTAAATATTTGTTTGAGAAAGCCTACAGAATAACATGAATATATAAATCATGAATAAATATGTAAGTAAGGTGTGAGGTGTTAGGTGGGTCACCTAATCGCTTCCAAATGTTTGATTTTTGTCTTCTTGATCGCTATTTCTTCTAAGCATTCCATTGCTGTTTTCTCGCAGTACTTCCTTGAGTTAATGAATTTATTGATATTTTTACTTCTCACTGCTTCAATTTCTTTGATTAATTAAAAAATTCATTTTTTGCTCAGTTAACAATTTAGGTAGTTTATATGTCATGATCTCACTATTTCTTCTTGAATCTATATTCCAGAAGAAATACATCATGAATGAATTAAAAATATTGTGGATAAATGCTCCCCAGAACCTATAACAATGTAAACCTCTCCTATAACTTCTAGATAAAATATATACCTATTATGTGACCTACATATAAAATTCATTTGAGAAAGAAATGAATTTTATCTCTTAGAGGAAAAACCTGGGGTAGATGAAATTACAACAAACAAGTCAATAAAATAATTTATTACCACAAAATGTATATTGATATTATACATTATAAGTATTACAAAAAAAAATGATATTGGTGTCACTTATTACTGACAATAATACTAAAATAACAAATAAAAGAGAATATGTACAACATATATCATAAAGTTGTGGAAGAAAATGGTGCGGGTAGAGGTCAATAAATTTCTCTTAGATGTTAATTAATAAACGTTTCTCCACATCTAAGAGAAATTTATTGACCTAGACCCACACCATTTTCTTCCACATATATTATCAAGGTCAACTTTTATCATTCAAGATATACCATAAATTATTTAAATAAATTACAGTAATGTTTCTAACATTATAAGGATGTTAATACTTCTATAATATATGGAGTCTCAACATAATATACATGAGTTAACAAAGTTTTCAAACTAATGGCATATTACAAAATTTAACTGTAATATTTTATTATAAGCATCTATTAACATTATTACGCCTGGATGGTCTTGTCTCTCTCCGCAGCGCAGAATACTCTTCAATATTGGAAGCGTAATTTATAAATAACTTCAGCAATGTTTATGAAGGTGATGTGTCCTGTAAAAAAAAAATACATTAGATGTTTAAATTATGAAATTATTTCATATGAGAGGTCGAATGACCAAAGGATAGAACTGATTTAATAATTTAGTGAAGTTAAAAAATTGATAAAAACTAAAATGTTTATTTTTGATAATATTTACACTACCATATCAAACTTGAATATTGACAATGTTTAATTTTAAAAAACATTTTATACGGTTCAATTATTCATACCCATACTTAAACTGATCTTTAAACAAAAAATTTTGTGTTTAGCCCTTAAATTTTCATCACTTCATATAAAATTTCAAATAAAATTCAAAACACTATGTACTAGGTCTGTCGTATGCGTGGCAGAGCTTAAAACTTTTAAAACAATAATACAATCCTGCTTATTTGTTTAAGAGATGCATCTTCCTTTTTTTAACAAGTATTAGAATTAAAAAAAAATACTAAGCCTTTTAATAATCATTAGTTCTTAAACAGACGGACTGGATAAAAAACAGATAAACAAAGTCCCAGAGTGGAAGAAAATACGTTCTAACAGAGTCCGGGATTGGGCGAAACCACGTTGCAACATAGTCCGAGACTGGAAGAAAATGCGTTCCAACTGAGTCCGGGACTGGGAGAAACCACGTTGGAACATAGTTCGCGACTGGAAGAAAATACGTTCCAACAGATCCAATACTCGGAGAAAATGCGTTCTAATATTATTATTATAAAATGCATTAATATTTATTAGAAATTATGCTACATCAAATATTAATGCAGTTATTAATTTTGTAATAATATGAATGCTAGGTAAAGTATATACAACAAAATTAGCAATATCCTAATTCATTTTTGCGCAGTAAATTGCATATTATGAGTACTGTATTATATAATTAAGACATGTTTGGAAAAATTCATAAACCTCAAGTCTCTATAATAAAAACAGGGAAGAAGAAATACCTGCCGTTTACAAACAATAGTTGGGACGTATTTTTACACGTTTTATAAACTTAAAGATTTTTGTGCGTTTTTTTTGTTTGTATTTTTCCACACATACCTTAAACATTATTTTATGTCTCTTTTGAGATTTTACTTTGTATATTAATATTTTATATTATTTAAAACAATGTAATATATCAGAAGTCAAGGGATAAGAACGATTTTTATTTCAATGATCGTGCTAAGTATGGGGGTGGATAGTTATAGGATATAAAGCGTTTTTTAAAATTAAACATAGCCAGTAGTATAAGTATAATAAAAATTTTAAAGATATAATTTATTATAATTTTTAGATCATTGCTTTTATTTTGAAGAGACCCGGGTTCGAATCCCGGCCAGAGGCAAATCTTTTCTCTTTAAAAAAAATTATTATTTTATATTTTTTACAGGACCTTACATACACAGATGAAATTATAAGGAATGCTTCCAGGATTGGAGAGCGCTCTGTGTTTCAGAGAGGGTACGAACCATCCAGAACACAATAAAGCTGAAAAATATTAACTACTGTTTGTGATGTATTTAAGTCAAATTTTGAAATATTTAGTCGGTTGCAATTTACTGAAAAGTTTGTTAAATTATGTTTATTATAGGATTGTTGAAATTCACATTAAGTAAGAACCATTGTTGTAATCTATTTCAATAATTTATGATGTATATTTTATCTTTTACTTGTTATTTTAATTTTATTGTAAAAAATAAGTGATATCAGTATTTTTTTTAAACATGTTATAGTAAAATGTCAATTTTTTAAAAATAAATTGTTTTATTTATATGGTTGTTGATATTCCATCTACCCTGCTTTTTCAAAAATTGATTCAAGAGGAAATTATAAATTGAGAAAATAAAGAAGTTATCCTAAATAATTAATTTATCCTAGAGAGGAAATTAGAGAAAAGTAGATCATATAAATATCAATAAAATCCTTGAAACAAAAATATACAACTAAATATAGTGAGTTTAAAGGGAAGGAATGCATAGAAGAAATAGTTTTCAAGAAGAAAGGGAAGTCGGGATTCAGGGATGAAATTTTTTTTTGTATTAGGAGAGTAGGAGGTAATAGGAGCTTACTTTTCCAGGTCCGCGATGGAGCTGCTATCTATTGAGAGTATTACGAACTAATGTGAATTCTAGCTAGGAATACTGGGGTTTGTATCAGGAGAGTAGGAGTTCACAGGAGCTCACTTTTACGGTCCGCGATCGTGCAGCTATCTATTGAGAATTTCCTGAACTAATAATATTTGAGGAGCCGGGAGGTGCTGCGCTCTTACGGCCAACTTTAGAACTATTTTCTCAATTGTGCCCGACAGTGTTCCTTTCTCTTGGTCGTTATGAAAACTATTATTTGAGGTACCGGGAGGTGATGCGCTCTCGCGGCAAGCTTTAAAACTATTACGATGATTGTATCTATGCCCTTACTATATTTATAATTGCCGTTAATCGTTTTAGATCAAGCAATTTTCTTATCAGATACTCCAAAATTATTTTTATGAAACTAAATTGTAAAATTAAAAGCTGATGGGTATAATTTCTTCTAGACTCGGATTGTTTTGGGACGTATTTTTTTCCAGTTCCTGGATGTGTTGGATCTTGCTTTATTTTGGTTCCGGACTGTGTTGGAACGTATTCCTACCAGTCTCGGACCATGATGGAACGGTGTTTCTCCGAGTCCCGGACTTTGTTGGAATTCATTTTCTTCCATTCTCGGACTGTGTTGCAACACTGTGCCGCCGGGCGGCAAATCTTTTCTCTTCAAAATATCCGAAGGGAGGCGATCTCAGATTCAAATCAAAATATTTTAAAAGGTTATCCAAGGTAACTGGTAGAAATGTAACTGTTATAAAATGTAACCGCTGGGGCATGCGCAGAACATTGGCCTGCTAGTGCCTTGCGTTATATACTTAAGTACCCAATTCTTTAAAGTTTTATTTTACAGGAATTTGTGCTCAATTAAAAATTTATTTATTTTTTTAAATTAAACACAAAAAATCCTTGGAAAGAAATATAGACAAAAAAGCTTTAATATTTTACATATAGACAACGATAAATGTGCATTGTGATGTGATATTTGATATCAACCCAGATAAATACTGCTCAGACAGCCTCTTGTTATAAATAATTATATTATTTATAACCCCAATAAATAGATTTAAAAACGTTATTGAAGATAACTGTTACAAAATATAACTGCTCGCTGATGCGAACAAGTAGGCAAAAATAACTGCGGCTGCATTAACACACAAGTACCTAATATAATCTTTAATTGATAGTTTGTATGTTCAGTACAATGCACAAACTCCTATAAAACAGTACAACATGCATTGGTTCTGATCTAATAAAGTTCACTCTGATTATTCCCTTATCTCCTCCTCAAGGAAAACCAATTGATCAATGCTTCGTGGCCTATACTGGATTAATCACTCATAAACAAAAAATACATTTACAGTAAAGTAAGTGATTACATAACAAGAGGCTGCCTGATGAGTCTTATTCTGGGTTCATATCAAATATCACATCACAATACACAGTTATCGTTGTCTATATGTAAAGTACTAAAGCTTTTGTGTCTATATTTCTTTCCAAGGATTTTTTTTTAAATAAATAAATTTTTAATTGAGCACAAATTCCTGTGAAATAAAACTTTAAAGAATTGCTCCAATGGTGGTAAAAAAATTCAACACCTTCAGAAATACCAGCGTCTCCGACCAACCACTAGTAGGAGAAGCTGTGTGCCCAGCATTGGCCATAGGTTGGCGTTAAAATCAAACGGAATGCTAATATTTTAAAAACAAACAAGTCACCAGTTGGCTGAAATCAAAACAATGGTTTTCCCTCCTTAATGGAGACATTAACCGCTATTTTTAAATAGCGTAGAGGTTCGGGACTATGTAAACTAAGAAGTAGATCGACAAACTTGACAAGAAGATGTCGGTTGGAATCATCAAGTTGTTATTCACGAACGACTTTCAGGACTGAAATGAATACAAATTATTTTACTTTATGGCGAACTTTTTTGCACTAAGTTGAAGGTGTTTTATCTCTGGGAAAGACGCGAGAAGAAACGGAAGTCTTGCAGAAATGACGATGTTTCAATCCACGAAACTTTAAATATCTATAGTAATACACATCCAACATATGTAGATATTGCATTGGAATTATCATTATAATTATTAAATACATCTGTTTATTTTCAAAATTACAATAAAAAACATTTACAAAATCAATGTTTTTTTTTTCTCCTGAAGATGAATAGTAGTAATTTTCATAAAACAGGTTTAAAAGACTGTATTGGAATTTTATTGGTTTGTATTTTACTTTCCTAAACAATATTAATCTTCAAAATAGTTATTAGAAACCATAATCTTCTGGAATGTAAAGTCATTTAAATCGGTTTTGATTTTATCAACCCTATTCGAATGCTTTTCAAAATTATCATATTTAGGTTTTATATATATGTTGAGTCTTTATACTATGCAAATGACAAATAGTGCAGAAGATATTTGCACCGTTTGTAAATAGTTGCGTTATCAGTAAAGGAGGATTACTTCTGGAAGGATTACGATGAAATTAACAAATCTAATCAACCAGCGTCCTTATTTCGTTCAATGAGGGGAGGTATACAATTATTGGAAGGTCGGATACATGCTGAGATGCAGCTTGATGAATTAAGGTTCAGGATTTTACAAATAGCAGAATTGCAATCTCAGGGATCCTTTGCCGTAAATAAATTATAGAATGTTAATATTATTAATTGTTATAGAATTCAGAAGTAGGAGACTTCTGTTTATTTATTTATTATTTTCCCCCGCTAAGAATTGTTTAATTGGAGCCAACTATCAATATTTACCCTGTTATTGAATTTTAAAATATGTACTCATCTCTTATTGATAAGATAATGATGAGAATTATTAATCACAGGCATCATTTCATTAGAATTAAACACTTTTAGCTTTTCACATTTTTATTTCTTCACTAGAAAAACAAAAACAAAGGTCTGACCTTCGATGAATGGAAAAATAAAAAGTTAGTGGAGGCTTCTAAAGCAATCCAAATCGGTGAAGCAGAAATCTGTTTCGTAAACATATTTGAACGGATGCTACGAAAAGCTAACAAGGACTCACTTTCTAATTGGTTGAAGATGAAGAATGCAGAAGTAATAGATTTTTTAGAGCTTTCTTGCTATTTTTCTAAATACTAGACATATTATATATTAATTTTTTTTTCAGACAAAGACCATTGGTGCCAAACATAGAAAAGAGGAAGTTTGTCTGAATATGGAAGTGCGAGAATTAGAATCATTAAAGAAAAAATATTCAAAGAAAGCCTTCAAAAACTGGTTAAAAATTAAAAAAAAGGAGAATAGAGGTACGAGGTCTTTAACTGGTTTTGTTGTGATTCGGTGTTTTTTAATTTTAATACGTTCTCATCATTTAAAATTCATTCCTAACATAATATTATTCCAACATTTAAAAATGACCTTTTGCGAAATCAGAGACGGGGCTGCGGAAGTGTGATGGAGGAAAAGGAGTTTCCCCACTTGATTGAAGGCTGTGGGCAGCCTGGGACACATATCTCAAGTAAATTTTGCGATCTCTCATGTTTTTCTAAATAAAATTCCACAAGGTTTTTGTTTCATTTCTACTCCACGATAAGGACAAAAGAAGAATAAATGGACACTGGTAGTTGGGGAAAGGACGTGGCTTCCGCATGCGCGGCCGGTCCAAGGCGACTTCTACGCAGGTCGTTGTACAGGTATACGACATTACGAAAAACCTCTTAGTGGGCGTGCGCGCAGCAATAACGTTTTGCTATAAAAATAACAACCAAACTTACCAATTATCTCATGTCAATGAAATAATGTTCATTTTACGCCATTTATGCTACTATAGCTTATCGGATAATGCTACATCAAGAGCTCTAAATTTTGCTTATCCAGGTTTAATTAGGATGGGGATTTTTAACGAGTAACTGACATCGTACAGGTTCCTTCCTTCCAAAGGACGGCATAAGCAAGGGATTTTTACTCATTTTAAAAAGTACCTGCCGGGCTACGCACCCGTGATCTCGGGCTTAGTAGTTTGTGATCCTAACCACTAGACCACAGGTCGCCCCCCTGTGCAATGTCAGGTTAAAGATCCCTATCGTAAATATCCCAAGACAGGAAATGTAGGACACTCACTGTACCATCGTCCGCTTAGCAATAGTTGCATAAAGTGGTGTTAAATAAATAAACAAACCATAGATAAAACTTAATGCCCTTCACACAAGTAACACCCTTATTTGTTATCTCAACTCACAATCGATATCCCTTATTAGTAACAACAATTAAACATCAAGACTAATTTAACACCAATATTAATTAAACAATAAAATTATTTTTGTTATTTTAATGATTGATAGCAATAATCGATAGAGTTAACAATCAATTTGCGCGGGTTATTTTAGCGCTACAATCTGGAGTTGGGATTCTGTACTAATACTTCAGTTCAGTATTTCTCTGATAAATATTCTAAAACTGCTTATATTTTCCTAAGTAGGCTTGCCCGGTACGTTTATTATAATTAACTTATTTACTTATATACACTGTAATATATATATATATATATATATATATATAGATAGATATAAAATGCTCTTTATTAAATTATTTACAACTGTTCTTTTTTAATTTTATTTTTCACAATATTATGTATATTGTCCTACATTGTCGTTTAGCCATCAGGATTGCAGTTGCAATGGCTAAAAAAAAAGAAGAAAAGATACTAATTGTCCAATTATTTCTTTTCCGGTTTTCGTCCAGGTTCTGACCCTCATTTATCTTAGGCTTTTAGGTTTTCGAGGGATCTTGCAGTCATTAATAAACTCCTTGAACCACTGGAAGTATTCCTTATTCACTAAAGAATCAAGCTCCACTGTGAGAATGAATATTTCTGTTCTCATCATTGTTAGAGTATCTAAAGGCGGTTCAAATACTCCATATCCTCCCGATTGACCTGGAGGATCATGTAGCTGAGTTAGGATCGAGGGGCAATGGGAATTACACTTCACTTCATGGGAGGTTGGATTTTGTTGAGGTTGTTTGGTATCAGTTCCACAGCTTATGGTTTCAAGTTGAGTTACAAGTTTTAACTGTTTATTTTTAATATTTTCCAAAAATACAAGTTATTGTGAGCTATAGTATGGAAAAGAGAATGTGAATATGGGTTATGAGTAGATTTTGGTTATCATATGATTAAGAAATAAAAGTTTAACCAACATTTTGAAGTATAGATGACATATATTTGTTGAAACATTCATTTATAGAGGTAATGATTACCAAAGTATGCACATTTCCCATAATTGCATTCTCTTTTCCAAGCTAAACCTCATAACAATTTGTAAATTTGGAAAATATTAAAAGAGAAACGAATGAAAAGTTAAAACTTTTGACTCAACTCGATGCGACAACCTGCGGAATAATTACCACCGAGATTGCATTGAGGGGAAATGGGACCTTCACCACTTCAGGTGAGGTTGGATTTGGATGAGGTCGTTGTGGTTTTTTAGGCTTTGTTGTAATAATTAAAAACAAAAACCTATGATAAAAGAATGTTCAAAAATATTTCTCCTTATCTTAATAAATGTTTATACATGGTATTGCCAAGTTTCAAGCTTTCTCCTAAAGTGATCAGTAATTTTGGTGCCAATAAAAAAAATATTGGCTCAAAAATGTTTGATAAAGTCATAGTTAAAATATAAAATTTTAGATTTGATGGTTAGGTAATTATTCCTGAGGTTGTCGCTTCGAGTTGAGTCAACAAGTTTTAACTTTTCATTTGTTTTCCCTTTCATTATTTTACAAAGATATGATTTATCATGAGTTTTAGTATTGAAAAGATAATGTAATAATGGGACATGCGTATACTTCGGTAATCATTTCATCTATCTAGAACTATCATATCTATGAACATTTAAACACAGATATATCATCGATACTTCAAAATGTAAGTTGAAACTTTTATTTCTTGATGAAATGATTATCGAAATCTACTCATTACCCATAATCTCATTCTCTTTTCCATATTAAAGCTCACGATAACTTGTATTTTTAGAAAATATTAAAAATGAACAGTTAAAACTTGAAGTGATTAAAACTCAACTTGAAGTGACAACCTGGGGAAAATATAAAAAACAAAACAAATATCTCTGGGCATAACTTACCTTTAATTTTAGATCAAACAAAATATTTTAATTGTAATGTTATTGTAGTATTTGTAAATATTTTAAATATTTCTCAGAGAAGAATTTGAGAATGAAAAAAGATGAAGCTTGCTGTAATAAGCTTGATGAATACTTCTATTTAGTGAAGAGTGATTATAACAAAAAGGCAGTTAAGGACTGGTTGCATTATCTAAAGGCGAGGAATAAATAGCAAGCTATTTTTCTTTAATCTTTTGTTTACGCCTTTTCTTCAGTAATCCTCGTAAGTACCAGTTTTAAGCTAACTGTTTTACTAATGCATGTAAATAATTTAAGTTCCGAATTATAAATTTTTTGTTTATTGTTTTAGTTTTACAGTCTCTGTTAGTTTGAACTCATTTCATTACCACTGTTAAATTGTTACATAATATCAAAGGAAATAAAGATTTGTAGCTTAATTCTGCTTTATTTCTAATTTAGTTTATAATAAGTTGATACCTAAATAGGCTTTATACCAGCCTTCATAAATAATTATGATATGGGTGAAGGATGTGATTATTAAAAATATTAAAATGAATAACGCATTTAATAGAATTCTATTAAAGAATTATATAAGAAAAATGAACAAACTTTAGTCATTTATTATTATTATTATCCAATACAGCCATCTACGGACTACAATAACAACCGTTCAGGTTTTCTTCCTCAAGCTGTTCTTTCCTAGGCATCGGAGATCTTTCAGCCTCTGACTCCTTTTCGATCGTTCGCAGAAAGTGTAGGTCTTTCTTTAGGATGATCCTTCACACCTCCTACTCTATATTGTCCTGTTCCACACTTGGGTCTGGCCAATGTTTGCCCTTTTTAAGCCCTAATTTTCCTCCTGAGCCATGGAGGCTGTACTTTCCATTTTTCATCCAGGTTGATAATTTTGTTAGCTACCTCTTGATTCCAAATCGTTTAATTTGACCATTGAACATAAACCACTTCATTCTCATACCCACTGTAGGCAGTTGTTATCTACAATTAGTTAATTTTGCTTACATACTTTTAATGCTTTGGTATTTAAATCTTTTCTATTTTTTCTTCTCAGCATTGCTGGATGATATGATATACTTCTATTATTCTTATACTATTATTTTATTTATATATTATTATTGCATTTTTTAAAATTATATGCTAAAATTCTATTTTGATTTTTACATTTATAATATTAATATCCATTTATTTTCATACTTACATATTTCATTATATAACATATCTATCCTCATTTACTTATAAAGGGTGTAGCAAAGATAGACTAAACATTACTGAGTGCTATAAAAAACATAGGGATATCTCTAACAACAAAAAAGGTTTTATTTTTTGAAACAACATTTAAAATAAGTTTTATATCAGTTGGTTTTAAAATTATTTCTATCAAATGTTAATTATCTTGGACTGTTGACTATGATGCTGACATATGAGGATATATGAATTACAGAAAAATTAAAAAAATTAAAAAAATTACAGAATAAATGTACAGAAGGGTGAATAATGCAAACAAAATACAAAGAGAAAGAAAAATGACCCTTCTGTACATTAATTCTTTAATTTTTTTATTCATGGAGCTTTCGTAATTATTTTATATATCCTTCATAGTTACTTCATATATCCTTAATTATTATCCTTCACTTTTTGTTCTACTTTTCTATATCTCTATATATTATTATATTCTTAGTACTGTGATGTTATTTTGTTTTGTCTGTTTTTTTTTCTCATAGCCCTGAAGATGACCTACAAAGTAGGTCGAAATGTTGGCACAATCATTAAATAAGTCCTCACTTATTTATTGTTTTTATTTTGACTGCACCCCTAACTATTCCCATCCTACCTTTTTAGTAATGTTTTGAAATATTGGGTATTTTGGATTAAATAAAATAATGAAATGTTTTTATTTATTTTAGGTTTTTTTTATAGAAAAAAAAAATAATACATAATTTTTAAGAAAAATGTCAATTTTATTCCACTGTATTCCTTGTATTGAAGTAACAGTCCTAAAATCGAAATATTGGAACAAGATGTAGCTTGTTTTTTCT
This sequence comes from Troilus luridus, assembly GCA_964056705.1. NCBI lineage: Eukaryota > Metazoa > Arthropoda > Insecta > Hemiptera > Pentatomidae > Troilus > Troilus luridus. The sequence goes on along the minus strand of OZ057417.1, from coordinate 4,041,238 downwards.
TTAAATCGATCCATTGCAATTTTGACAGTTAAATTAAAAAACAGTGCTCTATTCCGTGTACAGCTTAAAGAAGTTAGGAACAGTTGCTATGTGATTTGGGAATTTAAAATTTTTTTTATAAATTAACTGATCGAGGACAACCAAAGACTAAACAAAAAGTAGTTGCTAGATGTGTTGCCAGGTAGCGCTGATAAAATATTATTTCACTAAATACCTGTTTATATAATAGAGAAATTAAATGTGCAACACAAGATTGTTATAAAAGTTTATTGATTCCACTAAAAATAAAACATCAATTTCAGAGTATGTAATCTAAATTCATATTCCTGTTGCGTCTCGCCTCCCAATATGCTCATGTTTCTTGTAATGACTGAAAAATAAAATTAAATAGGCTGAAAAAAATATTTATGTACTTATGAAATAATTTATTTCCTTTGAGTGACTGTACATATACTTTGAGTGACTGTACATATACTCGTACATTATCCATAATATAACAAGAGGCTATTAGCCAATTGTTGCTAATTTTATTTATATTAGTTGAAACGGGGACAGAATCGATATTACATCAATAATTAAAAACATTTAGACTTTATTTGCTATTTATGAAATTAGTGAAATATCCATTGAAACATATAAAGTTTTATTTGTTGTTCTATCCTTAAAAAAATTATAATACAATATGTTTCAAATATTCTATTATCCATGCATCATAATCATTGCTATTATAATTTTTCTTAATGTTGATTTTAAAAACAATCCATATTTTAAATAGTCGTAGTGTAGTTATAAACACACATTGTGGCAGAGAGAATAGAACATGTAAACTTAACATGTTCTATTCTCTAAACAAGATATATAAAATAAATAATTAGGACATAAAATTTTTATATAAACACAAAGCTCCGAGTCTCTAAAATAAAATTAATCTTTATCTTATCATCTGACATTTTATTATTTCAGAGATAACTAGAATTAAATATGATCAGACAGTTGCATACAAAATACAGCACACATCATATCAACAGTGATACAACTAGAGACAGTAACTCGCTCCAAGGCTTCTGTGCTCAAGGAAAAATACTGATAAATTAACAATAACTGGAAAAAATCTCTATAATATATTATTGCTCATCTTATTTTTACTTTTATTAAATTCTTAATTTTATTTGTGTAAAGTTTATTGTAAGGGAACGATTTTAATAGTTAAAAATTTCCAATCCGAGTTATCAACTAAAATACACACTTAAGGTTGTGTTTTTAATAAATTAATCTTAGAAATGGCGAGATAATAATTTATATTATATTATTTAATGAAAACTAAATTTAATTCCCAAGAAAACTAAATGTGAAGATTTATTATAGTAACATTTATTGTTACTTATTCATTTAATGGCACTGTAAACAATTAACGCTATTCAGATGATGCTACGGTGGAAGTCCTAGATTCTAAATTTTTGCCTACCAATGTACAATAAGGATAGGCATCTTTAACGAGTACCTGACACCGTAAACGCTTAGGACCCCCATTTTACTTTCCTTCCAAAGGACTGCATAACCAAGGGTTTTTTTTTATCCTCTTTAAAATCCAAGAGCCATCAGAGTAGTGAGCCCGCGAAATTTGGTGTAGAAGGTTGCTATGTATAACATTTACTGGTACTTGTATGTTATGGTATCACCATTTTAGAATTTAAAATAATTGATTTAATTTGAAATAAATAATAAACAAATGCTTTTATTAAACTGATTTTATTTGGTTATATCAGTCTAAAAATCTCTAATATTTGATAAAATTTGGGCGAATGGGTCTGTACCCTTGAGTTGTGAAGGCAATAAAGTGCGGTTTGTTTCTCGTCTTTGTTTGTTACCCCAGTCAGCATATCCTCATAATCAATTAATCTTCTGCATATTTGCCAACGTTCTTGGGTGGTTCACAGTTTTATATACATAAACCAGCTTGTAGAGATTCATGTATCCCTCCCAGCTGTCAGGCACTACAGTACTTCCAGGATGGATCCTTCTTTCTGTTACTGCTAATAGCGTTGCTTCTGATCTATCTTGGACCAATTCTTGGAAACATTCATTTGTCTCGATGCAGATCCCTCCCAACACTTATTGCGGTGTTGTTCTGACGATACCTGAATTTAAAGAATGCCGACTGATGATTTCTTTAACAATATTTTAGAGACTCAAGACATTGTATCTTCTACTTTTTTCTTAGTATTTATTCAAAATTTTAAATATAAAAAATAATCAAATAACAATTAAAAGAAATATATAAAGTGCAATGTGGAGTTACAGTGGTAACAATATCAGGAAAATTAGTGCAACTGTTTTATTTGTATAATATTCTATGTAGAAAAATAAACAATATAACTTGTATATTATAAAACAAATATGTTAAATTAACAAATAGATTTTATTTAACAAAACGAAACAAATTACTAATTTTCTCACAGCCCACGTTTGAATTTGTTTTCCACACATAATCTACTCACATGTTTGAAAAATATAATTTATTGATAAAACTCTAGTATAATTTTACTTTCAACTTGGCTAGATTTAATAAATATATTCTTTTATAACAGTAATACTTTCATCTAGTGCTTTTTTTAGTAATATATTTTAATGGTGTAGATCGTTATGGTGAAAAATTAAAGTGTGTTATAAAACGATTAACTTTATAATAAATACTATGGTACACACCTATTCACAACTTGTCAGTTTTCTATTTAACATTAAAAATATGTTTATATAAATCTTATGGATTACTTCAGATGAGAATAACCATACAAAATATATAGTTTTAATATATATATAATTTTTTTTTTTGAGACAATAAATTTTAATTCATTCTTCTGCGAATATATTGAAACAAATTGAAGTCACCAAAAAGTTGCTTGGTTCGTTTCAATTTTGTACAAAAACTGATAGTTGGAGTAACATAATGGACAGATAACATTTCTATATGTACATTGGAAATTGTTTAATTAAGAAAATAAAAACATATGAAGTATATCATGTATGACAAGTTTAAAGTTCTAAAAAAATTAATTACCATTCTTCAGATGTCTTAATGAGATGAAATTGAGAAATACATAGTTACACATATGAGTATGTAAATTTCTTAGTTCTATAACTCTTTATAATAAAATGTGTTTAGGCATATTTTTATTTAGTTTTTTCATTAAAACTGAATAAATTTATAAGGTTATACTTATAACCTGGTTTTGATTTTCTTGCAACTATTTTCAATTAAACCTGAAATATGAATTTAGGGAACAGTTTTGGACTACACATCTGTTGATAGTTATAGTAACATTCATATATTTCAAATTTAATCTTCAAATTTTTCAAATCTTGAAATTTTAGTTCAATGAGGGATGAGAAGTCATGTTGTACAAATGACAACCTGAAACTCTTTTGAAAATGCAGTTTATGAAATTAGAAGATTTCGATAAAATCTAAAGCTTTTAAATTTCTATTATACTTGCATTGTAGCTAAACTACATATTAATTTAATATTTTACAATATAGATTTAAAAAAATTTTTGACTGCGTTAACTATTAATCTCAATTTTTTCCAAAATAAAAATCTTTGTCCCCTTTTGCTTTGAAAAAAATATGATTTTCATATCCCAATCAAATAACAAAGAACTAATTAAGTGAATCATTATTACAAAACTTAAAAAGTATTTGGCGATCATTAGCTATTTGTACCTCCGATAGATCTGGTGGGATATTGGAATTTGACCTTTTATCTCATATTTTGATTTTTTAAAGAACAAATTGATAATCTTGATGTAACTCAAAATGTTTATCAAACTAAGAATCAAATTATATAGTGATGCATAGCCAATTATCACTAACATATCATTAGAATATTTCATTCTTTCCTTATCACTAGATTCAAAAACTTAAAATTGTCTTCCCTCTGCAGGAATTTGCATCATCTCTTGTCGAGTCATAACTGAACGAATATAAACAAAGGTCACTCGAATATAAACAAAGGTCACTCGCTATAACCTTCTATAAGATACGCCACTAATCATTGTTCCCTCAATTGAACCAAATTCTTTCCTTTTAATCTGTTTATTATATTATAAAAAAAAATAAAGTAATGAACGTTTTATCAAATGTTCTTGGAAATATTGTAATATAAATAGTTAAGACAGCTTTTACATCTACATCTACTTAATCTCGTATGACTGATGTCCGAGCTTCCTCAGATTGACGCCAATGAGCGACTTGTAGACAATCGTTGAAAACCGACCGACAGGCGGCCATGGAGGGACGAAGAAGGAGTCCTGAGTCCTTCCTTACTTCTCCAGCTTGTTCGAGATGATGGCCAGCGGTCCGACCATTCCTGGAGAGAACCTGTCCTTCTCCTCTTCCTGGGTGTAGTATCCTTTCTGTAGCATGGCCGCCTCGTAGAGCTGCTTCTGCATCACCGCCAAGGACACCTTGTTGCCGTAGAGCAGCTCCTTCATCGATATCTCCCCGGACAAGCGCCTGCCGCTGGAGTCAGTATTGCTCACTCCTGAATCCGAACGCTTCCGGAAGTTCTTCGGTAGAGAAAAACTCGATCTTCTCCTGGCCCTCTGCTGGATTTTCAAAGAATGTCTCCGGAGCATCCTTGTGGCTTTGTCCGAGGCTCTTCCGCAGCCGTGGCAGTCCAGCCTGATTAAAATCCAGTTGAGACCTTCCTTGATGACGATAGAAGTCACATTGAACAGGGAATAGATGCAACAGCAGCCCATGGCGATGAAGACGAAATTGACGAACCTATAGAGTGACAGGTTAGGGTAGGAGATCTGCTGCGTGGTGACGTAATCTCCAAAGCCGATGGTAGAAAATGACACGAAGCAGAAATATATAGATTCGAGGAAACTCCATCCTTCGAGGAAGGAGAATGTGACGGAAGCAGAGATGCCGATTATGAGAGAGGCCACGACAAGGCACAGGAACACCAAGTACACGTTCGGTTTCCAATCCTCCAAAGGGTCTTCGTCCCTTAGATCTCTCCCTTCTTTTTCCAGCTTCCTCAGATGGAGGTAGCCCAGTATGTAGGCGAGGAGGCTGATGATACGCTCAAGGAAGAGGTTGAAGAACAAGATCCCTCCGGAACATCCGAGGAAGCCGTAGAGGATTACTGCCACTTTTCCTTCATTGGTTTGCGGTGATCGGTTTCCATAACCTGCAACAAGTAAATAACAGTTGTTAAAACAGTTGTAGTAGTGTTAGTTGGGCAATAGAAATTTGTAATAATTCACATAAACAACCCATACAAATATACCAGCATTCTACTAACTTGACAAAAATACTTCTTAAAAACTATTTTAGAAATATTACACGACTCAAAAAATCATCGGAAACTACTCTAAAATAAGCGATATCTGTGTGTGTATAAAATACACGTCTTTGGTCCTAAAGAATCGATTGGATTAGTACTACTTAGAGTAATTGTCTTTAAGTAAATTTAATAAAATAAAAGAAAAAGTATTCCAGTTATAAAATATTTCATTCATTTAACAGTTCGCATAAGTAGGTGAGGAGTGGGGGGAGCTGGAAGACATGGAGTCACTGCCAACCAGAAACCATGATTTGGTCATGTGACCTGTGAAGTTATTGCGGGAAATTTCAATTTAAAACTCTACCTGATTGGGCATGTAAAACTAAATATTGAAACGTCGATGAGTGCAGATAATGAAATAGGGCTAGAAGTAAATTCGGATAAAACTAAGTAGGTATATCGTTAGTAGCAGAAAAAGGAGAGATTTAGGAGATTTTGTTGTAGGAGGGAATAACTTTGAACTTGTGGAGAAGTTTAAATGCTGAGGCTGAGGGCCTGTGGTAACTAGAAAAAAGGAAATAAAGGCAGGAAATGTTTGTTATTATTTGGTCTTGACATTGCTAAGCTCCCGTCTATTGTTTCGAAAACTCTAAAAATGAGAATTTATAAAACTATGATCCTTACAACTCTTCTTAACGGATGTGATGTGGATTTGGATTTGGGTAATGTTTCTTAGGCGGAAGTTTGTAAGTAGAGATTGTTGACATCGGTATCGATACCTCTGGTTCGCTAAGCCTTATTATTATTACCATGACAACAGATAGCAACTTAAATATTAATAATGCTAAGAACGAATAATAAAAGGAAGGAGAAAATATTGTTTAAATTAATGAGCTACCGACATCCCTTTCAGTTGGGACCGGACCGTATGGGCCGACTCGCCTTATCTACTTCCTCTTCATTTCTCTAAATTGCGCCCCGCATCATAAATCAAACCCTCTTTTATCATCAACATCTTCTTCATCAAAGATCATCTGTTTTTTATATCTCGTTCCTGCCTGGTAATTTTTCATTCTTGTTATATTTTCGATAATATTTTATCTGAAATAACACTATAGATTTTAAGTTTTAAATTTTAATTATTGAAGATATAACTATATTATAATAATACAACCAGTAAATATCATCTATGATGTTTAATAACACACTTAGCACATATAGCACTCAAATAATATATTCAACTTAAAAAGACACGTGGCCATCTTATTATCAGGATTATCAGGAATTGAATAGGAAGCTAGGTTTGAAACTAGTGGGTTTAAGTGGGAATAAAGTTTATCATGAAAGGACTAGTGTCGGGTTCGGGCCATATCAGCAAAAAATATCACAATAACATTATCATGTATGACTTTATTTGGCTGTAACAAAGTAAGCAGCATCAAGGATTTTACGAAGAATTTTGAATTGTTAAGATTGGATACGAGAGGAATGCGATGGCTTAGTGGAGCCCTAATGCTCTACTCCGTAAGTCCAGATGGGTCTAACGATTGTCATTCATTCATATGACTTATGAAAGGCTCATGTCTTTTGTAATTAATTTGGAACTTCGAGAGTTTTTCTAGTAAGTGTTGAAGTAGCCTGAAACGGCGGTTTCTTGTCTTATTTGTACTGTAGATTTTTAATTTTAGTTAATGAATCGGGAACGATTCGTTTACAAAAATAGGTTGCTGGATCTCTTGATAACAGAAAGCACTGAGAAGGTTCACAGGATTCTCTCATTAGCTATAGAAAACGACGCAACTTCACATTTTCCCTCCAATTTAAGTCTAATAGCAAATTGTTGAAATTGGGTTTTTAATGTATGTTTATATCCCTCAGTGCATTTAAAAAAAAAAATGAAATATACATCGCTAAATACATTTAATTGTTTATTAGGATAGTTATAATATATATTTAATATCCTAAGTAACGTGCTATTAACGGAACTTAAGAATTGAACACTTAACGAAATAGACACATTTTATCCATTAATGTGTTTGTTAGGCTAATCACACATATATAGTGCGTTAAATAGGGCTTTCGACTATAGGATGATATATATTACAATAGAAAACAACTCATATCCCATTTAAACATACTTGATTGTTTACATATTTGGTACTCACAATTTTCTTATTAAGCATGTTATTTTGTGCTATTGTGTTTTTCCTTGAATTATATAAATAGCATACTCGAGGCTCACCGTGGTAGACTATTGACATTCCTATCCAATTCGTAATCTAGTTAGCATGCCCGCTAAGGTTATTTACTATTGGAGCATAATGCATCAGCTCTTTCTTATATATTTATCATTGTTTTTTTACCTTTGATAGCTTATACATCGAGCAAATAGTTTTCGTTGTTCTACATACAAGTGAAGTTACACTACCTTAGTTTATAACCAAGCGTACAATTTATTGACTATACCTGAATTGTTTCGAACCCCAGGATGCTTATTATTCCTTTTAGGTTAATGTCCTTGGAATGGAAGATATCGAGAAACGGACTGAAAGGAAATTTTGGCTGCCAGCCAGTCTGAGGGGGCCTGCAACAGTACCTATTGAGTCTTTTTCAATATTTCACTTTTTTATTTTTATAATATCCTTTTGTCTTTTAATGGTGGCTCCATTTGGAAAATACAAAGATTCAAAATTATCCTTTTATTGTTATTATTTACTATAACTATACATTAAATAGCGCATTAGTACTTATTTTTTACCCCTCTAGCGAGTCTATTAAAATAGGATTACCCCAAAACAAAGTTTTGAGATATTATGCATTAAATGAAATAGTGAATTTTATAAGAAAAATGTTTTAAGTTTCTTTGTTATGTAATAATAGTCCTAAAATCGAATAATTTGAATAAGATATTGTTATTTTAAACTTTTTTTATTTCGTTATTCATTGAAATTTACAACTGTATTATAACAATACAAAAAGTACTTGACAGGAATGATACATAATGGCATGGATAAAGACAAGTAGAAAATCTACCCCAAGGTAGTACTCAAATAACAAATTTAACTTAGAAGGTCACGAGGCCATCTTCTTTTCAGACGCCTTTTTAGAGGATTATCGGGAATTGAAGAGGTTGCCAGGTTTGAACCTAGTAGGATTGAGTGGGAATAAAGTTTGTGGACGGATCGATATCGGATTCGGGCCAATTCATCAACAAATGGGACTTTAAGGTCATTATGGATGACTTGGTCCATAATTAAGTAAGGAGCATTGAGGATTTTACGAAGGATTTCGAATCGTAAGGATTGAATACGAGAGTAATTTTATGGCTTAGTGGAGTTCCAAAGTTCTACTCAGTAAGTCCAGATGGGTCTAATGATTGTCATGTATATGAGTATTTTGCTATTAATTGGGAGCTTACAGCGTTCGTCTTGTAAATGTTGAAGTAGCCTGAAACGACGAGCTTTATTTTAAAGTAAATTAGGAACTAAAAATTGATAACTTTTAACTGATTTTTCTTCAACCATGTTCAAGGTTTAGTTAAAAACGTTAAATATTTGTTTCCTTGTACTTAATTTAATTTAAGGACTTCTATGATTAACTGAATTAATTTTACCATTTCGGTTCCAACTTATACAAGAGCTGGTGTTTTTTTTTTTAACTTTTCTACACATCTTCAATAACTAGCTTAACATTTCATAAATATATTTCCTTAATCCTGAATCAATATCTTATGGGAGCAATAAAACGAAGCCATAGCCCCCACGGGGTCAGCCCATTGGGAGAGGTATACTTCACGCGCACAGGAATTTCAATACTCTCTCGAGATCTCTCTTTAATATTGAGTTCCTTCTAGCCCAAGCGGTCTTAGAACTTAAGTTCTAACTACCTCAGAATAAAAACATAGACATTAATTTTTTTATTTATTATAGCAAAACAAAAAATTAGAACCGAAAACTAAAGAAATGAAGATATTTAATAGATTTTATGTATGTATAAATAAATATTTCAAGTTCCATCCTTTGTAGAATAAATTGTGTATGCTTCTATTTAGGTTTCGTAGGATACATTTTTCATCCTCAGCACAGTTTTAGCATTATGTTAAATTGTTTAATAATAAAAAAATTGCTGATGATGATTGCTTGTTAATGATGGTCTGTGATCTGTCGTGTAATATCCATCTATGACCAATGTCACAGGTTTGCAGCCCGAAAGGTGGCCTTAGGGTTTTCCTAAACCGAGTAAAAAGTTCTTGATTATAGTGTTTCTGACAGGGGACGTAAAATGGTGATCCCGAAACTGTGCGGTGTCAGGTACTCGTTAAAGATCCCTATCCTGATTAAACCTGGATAGGCAATATTTAGTTATCCCACTGTAACAGCGTCCGATTTGACATAGCGTTGAAGGAATTAACAAACAACATTTCATATGCTTGCTATCTGATTTGGCTTTTGCAGAATGTTAAATAGTTTAATTAAAAAATAATAATTGATTATTGTAAATAGTGAAACATGGTTTGTTTCTTATGACGAAACAAAAAAAAATTATATTCCTTATTTGCATAATTATAATTAAAGATATGGATATAATTGCAGTTCCTTTTAATTTATTATCAATAGTTGAAATACATTAAAAAAATCCTAGTTTCCTAGATATTGATTTTCAAATGTTTAAATTCAATATGGAAACGAGTGAATTCCATATGAAGAATTTAAAACATATTTTAAAGACGAATTAAAATTTTACTATAATACCATAAACATGTTAATAAAAATTTTTTTTTTAACTGAAACAAACAATACATGGAAGTTCAATAATATTCACAATTGTAATTACTAATATTTAAACATTAGCCTCCCAATGACAGAAATGTTCCTAATTCATGTTATCATCATCATATATATAATTTTTATTAAAATTTTTAATTATAAAATCAATTTCTATTTTTCTTTAGATATTAATTTTTGGCTGTTGTTATCTGTAACCATTTCCTATAAGTTCATAATTTGTATGGATTTTCCTGTAAGAACTTACTATAACAACTTATCATACAAATAAGAACAAAGTGCAATATAGATAATACATTTTTGGGTAACAAATCACTTGTACTGTTCACTGGCAGACTGGAAGGGGTCGCGTATATACAATACCTCAATGCGGGAGAGTATTGCGGGAATTGCACCCACAGCGCCATGGACTGAATTTATGTATTCTACGATATGAATTATAAAATATAGATAACCTGTACCACTACAACCCGTGAACGGATCTGGAGTTCAGTACATGGCAGAGATTGTCCTGTTTCATGGACATCGTAATACAGATAATTTATCATAATTATTCTTTGACTTATTGCTATTCTGTTTATCCTTTATTATATATTTTATAATTTCGATTTTTTTTATTGCTTAATCAAAGGACGTTTTTCTATTTTTTTAGATATAAAAATTAAAAGTTAAAATTAAGAATTATTATTAATTATTAGTGGAGCGGAGTTGCTCAGTGGTAGAGCGCTGAAGGTAAATTAAGGCAATTTACTTAATCTAATGGACTCTGTTCAATCTAGAGACCCTCCTGTGGATATATATGTGTATATATATTTATTTATTTACGACTACTCAAAGAAATCTATAGTGAGTCAGGGATCGTCAAAATGTATTTATCCGCTAAAATATGAAAATCGACAATTCAATACTTTTAGTGGACAGTAATATACAATTTAGTGTTAGAAGTAAAGTATAATTTCCTGTTTATCGTTTATTAAATATTTAAAACATAAAGTTTACAAATAATTCCTACTTTGAGAAGAGAATACATTTTGATAAAAGTCTATTAATACCTTCAAGTACAATGCGACTTTCAGTGTTCATGAAGAGAATGAAAATTGGGGGAAAACTGGCGGTTGAGAGTTATCACAGACTATTACCCCTAAAGGCTGTCGTCCAAGAAACATTACAGTCTCTACCACATACTTAATTCAAGACCTTGCATTGGCTGCAGTGGTACAGGTTTTTTTTTTTTATTATTAGTTGAGCCTGATCCGCAAACGAGTCTTGACTTCCTCCAGTACCAATAGCCATGTGTCCCGATTGTCTGCTACAGCCATCCAATCCCTTACTCCGATGGTCTTTAAATCAGCTGCGACGCTGTCCAATCACTGTAGTCCGGTTCTTCCAACTCTTTGGCGCCCGAATACTTTTCTTTTTGTATTTTCTTCAGGATTGACTCATCAGAGATCTGTGAGAGATGTCATGGGCAACTTGAACTCCACGCTTTGATGATCCATCACTAATTTACCGGAAAAAATATGATTTTTGTTATAAGAACGAATATAAAGATTGGAGGATGTGGTTCCGAAGCGTTTAGCAAGGAAAAGTGATGAAAACAAATTTTATATAGGCAGTCGTGGGGACTGCCGACAGAAGTGAAAACTCAAAAAATAGTTTTTCTCCTACCAAAAGTCGCTAATCGCGGCTAAAGAATTTTTCACTTCCAAAATTACTAAACGTATAAGGAAGGATTGTTCACTATTACTATTAGTATGTTATAAACATCTTCAATTACAACATAATATTGTTATAACATATATGATAGACGATGTGGATCCATACTGTTATCGAGTGTACTAACGACAATTGCGTTATTTCTGCTGAGGGATTCGACAAAGCCCTAAGGATTTTAAGTTGTTACATATGCAAATAGTTTAGCAAGTCGATCTCAACCCTTTACAACGAGAGATAGAAATAGTACCGTACGATAACACGCCAGAGTTTCAAACAACAATCTAGTATCATTATTATTATTTGTTTTCATGGAACTAAATCAAGGTTTCATGGATGTGGAAAGTTACAAACAAAGTTTCTCAAATAGTACTTGGTAACTACACCTATCACACTCCAGATAGTACTACTCGCCTTAATATAGCTCTATCAAATAGTGAAATACACTCCTTATCAAGATTCCAAACCAAGGGAGGTTACGTTATATCACTAATGGTTATGTTACATCAGTTGTGATAGGTTATTATTAAACAGCTGATAATTGATATCAAAGAAATGTATAATACGAGGCATTATACTAAAGGAGTCATTCACTAACTAGGGTATATTCAAACTATTCGTAGGACGACCAAGAGTGTCAAATTCTCTTTAGATTTTTTGCTAATCTAAAATAATTTAAAGTGACTGGGTATTTATCAATCTTAAACTCTGCCATGCCATGCTACGTTTTTAACGATCGTGAATACGAAAAATAATCGATTATGCTCCCACTTCCAGAACTTTCGAATTATTTTTGATGTGAAACATCTAATGGCGCGTTTGGCGAGAGAGAGCAACTGTTGATGTCGTGATGCCAAAACTTGGAGCAGCCCCGTGGCTCCTCGGTTCTCTCCGCCGCTCAGGCGTAAATATGTTTTTTATTCCATTTTTACTGTAGGCCAAACAGACGTACATGAACCAATAGTCAATGATAATTATACTGATTTTCGACCACATAAATTTGCTCACAAATATTTTAACGATAATTTTAAAAATAATGTCTTTGGAAAAGCCTGCTCAATATGTGAACTTACTCATAGTTGTTGTATACATTTCACCTAACAAAAAAATCATAGATATCATCTCATTTTTACTTCCGTACAGTATAAGTGGTTCAAGAATTTTAATCGAAAATTTAGATGAATTACCCACAATTTTAGCTGGAGACTTTAATGTAAATTTCGCAAAAGATGGGTCAGCACCATTGATAATGTTTCTTCAAAAAGATTTTTAGTTGTATATTAATAATAATCCAAGGGAGTCTACAACAAGATATGGCACAACAATAGATACAGTATTTACAAGACACCTCCATAACGTTAAAAGTAACACTTTCGTTGCTTATTTTAATTACCATCGGCCTATTGTAACTTTGATACCATCAGAAACATCATCGAGTGTTAATATTACAGAAATAACTGATGATACTGAATTGTAATATTTTATTTGGATTATAATGGCCTTTTATGTATATTTCTTAATAAAAATAATATTATTTTTATCACATAATTCTAAAAAAAAATCTGTATTCCCTTCCATTACATCAATTTCTTACAGTTAAATAATTTATTCTTTCCCAAAAACATCCAACTTCTATGTTTCACATCTACCAGGCGTCCCGCGACGGCTTTAATTTTTTTTCATTTTGATATAATCACAAATGGCTGTTAAAACATAAAAATAGTCTTAAATTCTGGTGTTATATATACAATATTTATTGTATATAATTAGATGATTATGTATAGAATAAAATAATGAATTTACATATGTGTATTTTTCAGAGACTTTTTCTTATTTCTTTATATTATGCTTTTTCTCTTACATTCTTTATATATGCGTATGAAAGCTATAATCTGTCGTAATTTCGACACGGAATGTGGGTGGTAATGTTTATTTTCGATGATCATCTTCATGATGAGTTTGTTGCCAAAAGTATGGTCGAGGAGTATCGTAGCAGGAACCTAGGAGTGGATTAACAGGTTTTTTCCCTTTCTATTTTTGGATTTAACATGTTTAATTGGTTTCGTTAATATGTTGTTGAAATAATACCCATTTAAATCAACATTCCGAAAATCTCACATTCACTATAAATACTCCATATTTGTAATCTTCATTAATAGAAACCGAAAATATTTATATCGTGCTAATGATCAGCCATTTACATTTGTTTCGCTCTTACTTCCCGTACTTTATTTACAAAATAACTTGTTTTTAGTTTAAAAAAAAAACTAACTTTAATACCACAACCCATCACGGGTCTTGGGTTCAGTACATGGCAGAACCTGTTCGGTTTCCCACCAACCTGGGGTACCAAATTTATAGAGGCTTGGTCAACCTCTGGAGGATCTGCAGACCCCACCGAATCTATCTATGGCTGTTAACAGATTAAACAATTTATCTGTCACAGCCGGACCTGAACCCGAAATCTTCAGCAGAGCAACTCAGGAGCGTACCAAAAAAACAACAAGATAAAGACACATTAACTTAGCATCTTGATAAGATGTTTTTGTTCTTATATTGGTAAGCATTCTCAGATTCTTTCCCTAAACAGGTTCCCTCTGTTCTCCTCAGGTTTATCTAAAATGTTCAATCTGATATAAATACTGGAAAAAATTCCAGATGTAAACAAAGAAGTTAACGAAATCAATACAAAACATTTCAACATTTCAGTTACGTCTTAGCGAATCATTAGGACTTCATAATATACAATACCTTGAAAAGAAGATGGAAAACAGAGAATGAAAAGAAAAAAAAATCTGCAAAAAAGAGAGACTGCTCCATACTAATGCTGGCGATTTATCAAAGATGTTTTCCCCGTTCCGGCATGGCCAGGATTCACAACTTGCAGAAAAATCGGGAACGGACATCGACGTCGAATCGATCGTTTAGTCCGATAAATATCGAAAAGTGTGGCTCCAAAACAGTCTGATATTACTCGTATAAAATAAATGTTCAAATATATCCAGAACTGATCAAGTTTTCTCTTATCTAACTTGTGTAAATACTTGCATTTATAGCTTGTAAACAAAATACTAGATGAGACCTAAAACACGGAAATCAGTCCTTCCGAAAGCACGTGCTCGATATAAATTAAATTTAAATCTTTCTAATAATGTAAACAGTTCCTCAAAAATGCGGTTCTAGTGACAGACAGAAAAAAATTTCCATCCAAGATCTGGGCAGAAGAAAGGACAAAAACCTTCAGTGAAACTATGAGGAAAAGATGGACTGAGAAAATACTGAAAAACCAATAAAAAAAAAACCCCCTGCATCATAGTCGCTTAGTCCTTCATGGCTGTTTCGGGGCAAATAAATAAATACATATACAAAAATCTGTTTATGAAAATATTTAATAAAATCGTCTGATTATATAATAAATAAAATAATAAGGCAAGATTTCCTTCGCTAATAATTTTAATGGTAAACAATAAAATCTCTGCCATAAAGTATTATCTTGAAGAATATTCCAGTAAAGGACCGATTAAGAGAAGACGTTTTAAAATAAAATCTATAACCGATTTAATAGCACTCATCTCCTTCTGCACTATTAAAGTTTTATTTTGGTAATAATAAATATTGATTGTCGTTTATTTTTTTATTTCATTGAACTGAAAGATAATCCATCGATATGACTAATAAGTTATTAAACGTTTTAGTGAACTTCTCAATCAATAAATACTATTTTAGCTTCTCTACATAAAATTTTAAAAAACTGGTGTAGTGAGCACAACCCACAGTATATCCTTATATATCTTTTAAATAATGAAACGAGCAACAACTCAGAAAGATCCATAATTTATAAGTTTGAGTGTAAGGGGTAAAATTCAAACAACCAAGCCTGAAAAGTCCCTACAATGATAATAGAAACTACCAATAAGAAGAATCACTTCAAAGAAGGCAAGCGCAGCACATCTCACATCAACAGTCCTGACAGACTCAAGATTGGCTTTTGAACGTCTTGGAGGAAGATTGCTCTAGTTAGGGTTGTGTTGATGTGAGGTGTGCTTGACTTAGTCTTCTTTGATGTGGTTTTTGTTATGATTTATGTTCTGATAATATCTGAATTGGCCAAACGTTGACTGAGTTTTTTTACAGTACTTTAGAGGCTTAATTTAATAAGGGACAGTACTTTTCGGGATTATTCCATTTGAATTATAATTTATCTTGTAAATAGGTCGTAGATTTTTTTTTTTTGGTATGAGCCTTTTATGAAAATGTAACTGTTGTTATTTTTGGATTCGTTATAACGGACCCCTGCCTTCAAAATTATTTAAAATATTTCCTTCAATCACTGCCTGAAATATTCTCAGTTATATACACTTCATCAATAATTTTCTCATAAAATAGTTTCTTAAACAATTTTTGTATGACAAATCAAGGATCTTAATACTTATTCCATCATAATATATTTAGCAAAAAGTGAAAACAGGAAATTGAAAAAATTCAGGTGGTTAAAAATTTTAAATATGTGGGCGAAATAAACAGCAGAAACTTATCTGAAAAGGAAAGCATAGAGTACAGAATTAAAAATCTAGAGAATTTATGCTACTTAACTAGTAGTATGTATAATAAAAAATGCTTCTCCAAAAAGGTCAAAATCAGGCACTACAATACAGTGGTAAAACCAGTGATATTACGGGACTACTGGAAGAGGCTATGTGCTTTCCCAGATTAGATAAACTTCTTAAAATAGAGAGAATGATTCTTAGGAGAATCCACGGGCCCAAAGTAACACCAGAAGGATACCGGCTGAAATCTAACAAAGAAATTTAGTTTGATAAATGCGTGACTTGGAAACAGAAATGAGGGATAGAAGACTCAGATTTTATGGTGGTATGATGGGAATGAACGAGGAGAGGATACACAGAACAAAAAAAACAAGAACCACGGGATTACACTAGATTTATTAGAAAACAGAAAGGAATACCAAACATTTCTCAAAAATGCGGAACTACTGACAGACACAAAAACTTTTCCATCTACATCATACATTTTCCATACTGACAGAAGAAAGGAAAACCCCTCAGTGAAATCATGAGGCAAAGGTAGGCCGAGAAAAAAAAAAAAAAAGCTGTATCATAGTCGCGTAGTCCTTCACCCCTGTTCCGCGTCAAATAAATAAATAAATATTTAGCAAGTTGGACTTGGAGACTTAGAATTGAGTATTTTGAAGAAACCTTCTTGTGAGAATTGATCTAAAAGCTAATAATGCTTCACTCCACGTATACTCATATATTTTCGTTCCATGCATTCATGTTTGTTGAACTCTGATATATTTTTTATTTAATCTTTTTTAATTATTAGTTGACCGTATTAATATCATACAGGAATAAATCGAGGCCTAAAATAAGAATTAAATCTTAATTTTAGTAATTTAGTGAGTCGTTAATAGTTTATAACGAAAACAAATAGTAAACTTATAATTAGAAAGGAGATAAGTGAAATAAATTTTCTGAGAAAAAGAAAACAATATATATAAAATAGTTAATTGAAACGACCGCAGTAATTTATCTAAGCAATTAAGTTCGGGAGTCTTCTGGAGGAGTTTATATTCTCAATCCGATGTGGACTCCATATTACTTCTTTTAATTGATGAAAATAATATTGAAAGGGGCTAATTATTTGATCCGTACAATAATAATTAACTCAATATAGCTATTTGTTGAATGCAATTAGAAAAGCCTTAAGCCCCTGAAATACTGGAAAGTGCCTAACCAGTCAACATTTCAACAATTGAGGCATCAATAGTATATACAGCACAATATAAATTTTCGTTAATGAAGATCAAATGCAGCACAGCTCACATTAACAGTACAAACATTCATCAATCAGACACCAACTTCAGTCCAAGGCGTTCAATTACAAGTGCTTATTGTTAAGCCTTAAGTTTGGGGGAGTTTTCTTATTCTATTCAAATCATATTTGAACAAAATGTTGATTAATAAATAAAAAATAATAGTAAATTTAGAAAATAAATTTGAGTAAAATGCCCATTTTATATTACTTCTCATTTCACTCCTTCAAAAGAAAGTTTAACTCGAAAATGGTCATTCCTGGGTTAAGCCTTCAGTAGCAATTGTATTGCTTGAATCTTTTTAATTCAGGAACGACATATCTCTTATTCTATTTCCAACATTTTTTTTTTTTTTAATAAAGTCAGATTTTGAGTTTATCATGAGTTGAGTTTTCTTTGCCATACAATTTACCTTGAACTTGGAGTTTCATCGCAATAAAGACATAAGTTAAAATCGAAAAAGTCTCAACCTTTTAAATATTTTCTAATAATTAATAAATGAATTTCAATACCATAATTACAATAGGAATCCTTTGCTTTACAGATATCTAAATATTTTTTTTTTTACTCACATGAAACTTTCAAATACCTCTATTGAACTATTAGATTTGAGTTACGAAATTATTTTTTAAATGAGCGATTTGTGCATGTTTATCGCAAAAATATTAAATAACGGACATCAAATATATTAGAACACTTTTAAATCTTCGCCAAATTAAACTGTAAACACTAACGGTTGCGGTTTATCAGCGAAACTGGATCGTTCCCAAAACAAGCAAAGCTTCCCTTTTTAAGTCTGGTTTGCCAAGGCTTGGGAAACCTATGGACGTACTTTTCGTTTTGATGTTTAAAAGTTTGCAGACGAAAAAATGATTTATTTGTTTTATTAATCCTATATAAGAGGGAGCAGTTATTTTCCTTAAATTACAGTAATATGAAAATTCGATTATCAATTAATGGTTATTCAATCCGGATAAGAGAGAGGAGGAAAGCAAGAAAAAGAAAACGTTTACTCGCTACATATTTTCATACAGTTTTTTTTTATCAGTAATTTAATATGCGATATGTTCCTAAAGATTATGCTATGTTGTACCATCTTGCTCTAAACGGCACTAAGAAGCGAGCTGCAACTAGCTACAATTACCACCCAGTGGCAAACTTTAATTGCCTTTTAGAATCTTGGTTTGGCGACGATAGAGCAATTAGTTTGGGTGTGAGTGGAGAACCGAACTCAGGTCAAAAGGGCAATGTTTAAACATGGCGTGCGCAGGTTCGAGTCAACTTTAGCATTCAATGAAATAACGTAATAAGCTATTTTGATATCATCATCAATTCAGGATTGTGATTGGCTGAGTGGAAAATATAGTGTGGTGTTATCTATAGCACATGTTCTAACTTCCGCTGATGTTTGCTAATCTTTTTGTTAAAAATGCATACTTCCGTTTTCTATGAACCAATCCTTGATTCATTCGTGGATCTCACATTTAGTTTATTTTTAATACATTTCTTGTACTCAAAAAATTCCACTAGTGGATAAGAAATCAAGAATATGTTGTAATTCTAGATTTATATAAATGTGAGAGCGGGTTGCTCAATGGGAAGAGTATTGGTTGCTATGGTTAAGGTATGGGTATGGGTATGGGTGTGGGTATGGGTTTCAAATTTAATGGTTTGTTAATGTGACACTATTTGGAACATTAGGAGGGTCTAGGTAAATAGAGTAAGGTGGATTAATCATGTAGTTGTCCCTTAGGATCGGTGCCATTACTCTTCAGATACAGAAGAGGCAGTTGTAGGAAAGCAGGGGTCGACTCAACATGTAGGAAAAGTATCTAAGTTACCTCAAAGTTAAGTATGTAACTATCTAAGTTACTTTGTAGATATGATCAGCATATTATAAAGATAATGCTATTCAATTAAATGAAAAAAAATGCTTATTTAATTACCAACTCGTGGTCAGTCAACCACGCCAACCTTTGGAGAAGAGAGGAATATATCTATATATAATATCATATATATAATTACTATATATTAACCATAACGGTCTGAGGGTGGCATCCCATTTTATTATTTAAATATTATCTAGATCAAAGGATCTGACTTTTCCTCGAGATCATTCATTGTGCAGTGAAGCATGTACTTAAATTATTTAATCTGTTATCAGAACACGTAGTCTGGAGATTCTCTTGGGGTTCACACAGCCTTTATAAACTGGCTCGGACCAATCACCTATCTACAAGATACATTCGAAACATTTCAGTCCCTACCATGTACTGAAGTATGAACACTTCGTGGGTTGTAGAAGTACAGGATTATGAAAATATTTTAAAAATCAAGGGATAGGTTTGGAAACGTAATATATCACAAGGCCTTGGGTGGGTTCTTCACCTCTATTTCGTTTTTATTTATCAATGATCTTGTAGAATGGTGTCAAAACTGGAGAACTAAAATAAATTCTCAAAAATCGCATCAAATCACTTTTACCTTACGTCGTAAACCAATGACTTACTGCCCTTCAGTATCCTTTAATAATGTCCCACTGGTGCCTGTAGAACAGATCCGATACTTAGGGTTGCATCTCGACAAACGATTAACCTGGAATCCTCATACGAGACTGAAAAGACAAGAAACCGCTCGACGTTTCAGGCTACTTCAACACTTACTAGACGAACGCTCTAAGCTCCCAATTAACTACAAAAGACTCATTTACATGACCATCATAGGATCTATTTGGACTTACAAGGTAGAGCTTTGGGGCTCCACTAAGCCATCGAATTCCTCTCGTATCCAATCCCTACAATCCAAAATCCTTCGTAAAATCCTCAACGCTCTTTATTTTATTTTAAAGGATAAAGTCATCCATAACGACCTTAAAGTCCCATTTGTTGCTGATTTGGCCCGAACCCGGTATCTATCCATTTATAACAAACTTCATTCCCACTCAAACCCTCTAGTTTCAAACCTAGCTTCCTCTTCAATTCCCGATAATCCTCCGAGCCGTCTGAAAAGAAGATGGCCACGTGACCTTCTTAGTTGAACTAGTGATTTGAGTACTACCGGTGGGCAGTTTCTCTACTTGCCATTAACTCATGTCATTATGTATCACATAGCCTATTTACTTGATGTATTATTGTAATACAGTTGTAAATATCAATAAATAAATTAAAAAAAAAAAAAGAAGAAAAGTTTTTATTACTTTTACCAAAATTGCCAGTCTCTTCGTTCGGAAAAAGTCTCTACCATGTACTGAACCAAAGGCACTACATTGGTTATAGTGGCACAGATTTTCTTTTTTTCTTATTTCTGGCATGTGGCTGTTCCATATACTTTAATATCGTGAAACTGGATAAGTTGAAGATGATATTATAAAGGACTGTTATGAAATATTCTTTTTTTGTTACACTCGTTTCTCATTCTCTTATTCCAATTGTGGTTATGAAAATGAAGGTTACGATGAGGTTACGTCCACCTTTTGTTAACCTGATTTCTTATTCAATTTTCCTTCTTTTCCATTGAATGAATAAAACTTTTGAACTTTACTGAAGTAAATAAAGAGACTCTTTACACCTTTCGAAATATGGGAGTTCACATAACAATGTGGTCTTCATTTACTTGCCAAAACACTGAAATTGCTAAAATACCTTCATTTTCTATACTTTGGATAATCAGAGTTTTGTGGGGTCTTGGGTTGTGTAGTGATAAGAAAAATAATCTTCTATGGCAGCTAGGATTTCTTAAACACAGTACAAAGTCCTTAGTTATACCGAAAGGGGTGTAAAATGACGGTCCTGAGACTGTCCTCATGTTGAGGTACTCATTAATAATCGCTGTCCTAATTAAACCTGGATAAGCAAAATTCAGAACTCCCACTATAGTATAGTCCGATTGGTCATAGCAGGATAAAGGGGCGCTGAATTTATAAACAAATTACAGTTTCCAGGATAACGGTCTTGCTGAGAAGTGATTGATCCGATATCACACTCAACAGCCAGGTTTTTCCCTCAACATAAGATACTAACATTATAGGGCCTGGGTAAGCCCCAGGAGGGTCCGTAGATCTCACAGGCTCCATTCATGACTGTTATCAGATAATATTTTATCTCCCACAGCTGGAATTGAACACTGGACCTTCTGCATAGTAACTCAATACTCTATCTGCTGAGCTAACCAACGCCATAATTTTAGCCGTTGTAAGATAAAAACAAAAAGTGAATACTGAACAAAACTTATTTGTTATTCTTGTTTCTCATTCTCTCTCACAGCCCGGCAGGATTTTTTAAAAGGAGTTAAAAATCCTTAGTTACGTCCTTCGAAAGAGACGTAAAATAGGAGTCCGGATCGTGTGCTGTCTCAGGTACTTGTTGAAGATACAATACTAATTATACCTGAATAAACAACATTTAGTGCTCCTAATATAGCATAATTATATTAATCATAGCAGCATAAAATGACGATAAATAAATAAATTAAATACCTCTAATAAATTTTGTCATTATATAATAAAAAAAGTTATTTTTTATTTCTCATTTTCTTTCTTCTCATGTTTGGTTGATGATATATTGAATAACAGTTTGGGGATGATAAATGATAACCATAACAATAATGAGTTCAAAGTACTTTATACTTTTCGAAACTTACAAGTTGATAAAACATACGGGTGCCATGTACGAATTCGATGGTACCATTAGCCTAGGATCTAGTCTGCTATATATTAAGCTTGCTATCAGACTTCTGTCCCTACTTATTCGTTTATTTACATCTGTTATGTTTGATTATAATCATTATAATTTAACCATTTAGCATGGTAAATAATATTATGTATATACATACTTATGCTTATGTACAACTAGTGTGCTACTTATGTAAGCCGATTATCTACTGTTTGGGATAGCTCCACTCGAGCCTGTTATTAATTGCAAACTATCCCCGGCAAACTGCAGCTAACTGTTGGATCATCTACTCATAGTCTAATTAGTCTCTGCTATGTTTACAATCCCTCCGAGTTCCAAACTCATCTTGTGGTGTGATGGCCAGTAGGAAAATAGTTGTGGGGCGATTATCGAATAGTTGTTGAATATAAAGTGTGTTCGTGTTGATAACATATATAAGTGTTATGAAAATAGCAGCGGAGTAGCTCAATGTGTATACAGCTGTGTTGCTCCAGGTTCCGGATTCAAATCCGGCAGTGGCTGATATATTATTTAATCAGTTGAAAGTCATAGATAGACCCTGTGGCTCATGCAGACTATGGCTTACCGGGCTGTATAATGCGGGTACCCTTAATTGGGGGAAAGCCTGGCGGATTAATGTGATCTCGACCAAATCACCTCCCTATAAGACCGTTGCCTTAGAAACAATACTGTCTCTACCATGTATTGAGAACCCAAAACAATACTGTCTCTACCATGTATTGAGAACCCAAAACAGTACTGTCTCTACCATGTATTGAGAGCCCAAAACAGTACTGTCTCTACCATGTGTTGAGAACCCAAAACAGTACTGTCTCTACCACGTATTGAGAACCCAAAGCAGTACTGTCTCTACCATGTATTGAGAACCCAAAACAGTACTGTCTCTACCATGTATTGAGAACCCAAAACAGTACTGTCTCTATTATACTCATGATATTTTTTTGATAATCCGCAAATGGATTGTAAATGATTGAGAAAATTTATGAATAAAATATTTAAAATAGATTGTAAAAACTGTTTTGAAAGTCAAGGAAAGAATAAAATATTCTAAAAAAAGAAAGAAAAAAATGAGACTCGAAGAGAAAGTGAAGATTGGAAGAAGCAATGAAAGCAACGAGGAGTAGACCAGAAGCAAACAAGGGGAGACCAGCTAATGAACGTCTGTTTGCTTGGTCTCTGTTGTTCTGGTCGTTATCACATCATCGCATCATCACCATAGGGATTATCATCAAACAACCCCTCCCAAACGCGGCGGGGCATCGGTCAGATGTAGATTCCAGGATGATTTCAAAATTAAACTCATTAAAGAATTAATTGGTCAAAGAATTCATTTTTACACAACCGTTTCTCTGCATTATCTTTCAATGTACCACACCTCTTTAAGCATGATATATCTTCCAATATAGAATAGAATAGAATAGAAAACAAACCTTATTCTGGGACCAAGTCCCTTTAGAATAACAATAATGAACAAATAAAATAAACATAATATTCATCTGGCCAGAAGGCTACATAATAATACAAATCATGAAGTAATCAAGATTGACAAAACATAATAAAATCAGAAATGGCGAAAAAAAAAAAATATATATATGAATAAATAAAAAGTACGAAACTTGACAGGATTTTAACTAATTGTCGCAAATAAATATAGGTATTGATATTAACAAAATAACATTGATACAACAGTTAACAACGAAATTGCTAAATAAAATAAGTGAATGGCATAGCATGCGATAAAGTATTTACAAAGTCTGTATCTTCTTTGTTGTTGCAAAAATAAACAAAACACGTAGGTAACGAGATCGAGTATTCAATACTAATTTATTCAACCGGAAGATTGACCAGCCTGGAGAGCGTCTTTTTGGGATGCCAAGAGATGAAGGAAAAGCAGTGATTTAAATGAAGCCAGTGAAGAAGAATAGCGGATGAAAGGAGGGATTGAGTTCCACACAGTGGTGGAACGGGCGAAGAAGGAACGGTCGAATGCCTTAGTTCTGTGGGATGGAATGTAGAGATCGGAAAGGCGGGATCTTGTTTTGTGGTGTTGGACAGAGGATTTGAATTGGAAGAGACTGTAGATATATGAAGGGTGTTGCGAGTAAGGGATTGGTATAGAAAAACACTAAGGAAATATTGTCTATGAATGGGAGGGAAGAGCCACTTTAACTCATCATAGTGATGTGACACCCGGGATCGCTTCGGAGTACCAAGGAAAAATCTTAAAGCGCAGTTCATTATTCTTTTTAAGCGGGCCTCCAGGATTTTCAAAAGGCCCCCGTATACCACACCACAGTAGTCAAAGTGGGGCAAAGACGAGGGATGATACGAGAAGCTTCCGGATTGAATGTATGAGGAGATGTCGAGATCGATGAAATAATTTCAGGGAACTAATTGATCGTCGGGATATTTGGGTGATATGGGGCTTCCAGGAAAGGTTTTGGTCAATGGTAATGCCTAGGTTTTTAACGGAGGAGTTGAAACTGATAGGGTGGTCGTTTAGGATTAATGTTGGGAGGGTGGGGGATAGTTGCAAGGAGGGGGTTGGAACCTAGAACAATGGCCTGGGTTTTCATTGCATTCAATTCCAATTTGTTCAGCTTTGCCCAGGCACTGATCCTATCTAGGTCTTCCTGAATACTGGCAAACGCAATTGAAAGCTCAGAAGGAGGAAAGGATAAATAGATTTTGAAATCGTCGGCATATATACGGTAGGAACTGTAGTGAACAGATTTCGGAAGATGGTTGATGTAACATTTGAAAAGGAGAGGAGAGGAGAGATGCTTGAGCCCTGTGCCACACCTGAGGATAGAGTGATGAAAGAGGAAAGGGGTTGGTCGGGCATAGAAACCGCTTGGGACCTGCCAGAGAGGAAGGATTGGAACCATAGAATAGAGCTGTTGGAAAAGGATAATGACTTTAGATTGGAAAAAAGGGGGAATATACCATCTTTTAGCTTTCTATATCTTTTAAAATACCACACAACCATATCTCTACTATATCTTTCAAAATACCACATCTCGTCTAGCATGATTTATATTTGAAGAGGTAAATTATAATTTGCCATTCTAAACAATCAGTAGACCAAATCATATTTATCATGCTATATGTCACAAGATACCAACCGTATCTCGTATAGCATGCTATATTTTTCGACACACCACATCTCGATTAGCATTCTATATCTGGGATAGACCAAATCACAATTAGCATGCTACTATATCTTTAACACCTCATGTTGTTTAGCATATTATAATAGTCCAAGTCTCATTTAGCAGGCCAAATCATCCATTAGTCTAAGTATCTTTTAGATGATGTGGTTCTAATACATTACATTTCATTTAATTTTCTTTATCTTTCAATATACCACATAACCATATAATATATCTTGAATACACTCTACCTCATTTAGCATGTTATATATTTCGAAAGATCAAACCACACTTGGCTTGCTATATTTTTTAATATAAAAAATTTAGCATTCTATGTATATCCGTTATGTATGTACAGCATCTCGTTTTGGATGTACTTGTCGAATTCAGCGATAGGAAGCAAGCGCTAGGAAGCGCAAAGAGTAGAAATTATATCCAATAAAAGGTCATTGTGGCAGTTGTTATTGTTATCTATTAGAATTGTTGAACTCGTAAATTACCGTTATATTTTTCGTGAACTCGTTGGTTTCCAAGTATTTTTTACATAGCTCAATATAATTAAAGTGTATCGAAAGGATAAGAATGAGAAAATAATGTGAAACTTTGTGTAGGGTGCTAATCTTAAAATTCAATGAATGACTTTAAAAGACAAAATAGCATGCTTAATGATAGGGAGGATGTTTAAACATTGAGCTATGTAAAATTGACCGATCATAAACTTCTTTTCAAATCCAATATTTAGTATCCTATAGAAAATAGCCCGTACATTAATATACATTTTGAGAGATTGTGGCTAATTAAGTATGATGATGATAGTAAACTAATTAATGTATTTAATTATGCTTATATTGTCATTTATTTTAAATATTGAACTGAAGGACTACGAGTCAAATTGCTATAATAAAAAACAATATAAAAAATAATCCGCTATTGGAAAAACGTACGAATCTAGGCGGGAAGGGCGGCGAACTGAGGTCCGTACAATCGTATAATATATAGATAAATTATAAAAGTCTGGTCTCTGCTCCTTCTATTCCATTATATATTATACCTTGGTAGGTGGGGATAGAACATCTATGTATACAGTCTTTGTATTCAATATATACTTTTTCCCTACACTATCATCTCCATTATTTATTGATTCAGTTATACCATTCATTATATAATAATTATTTATTATTTAAGGAAAAAGAACGCAGAGGTTTATTGATGAAAAGCTTTCTAATATTTATATTTTTTTAGTAAGAAACTCCTCTAACGGAGTTGCATGATATACTCACTTACATATACAAAAACCTGTAGCATTACAACCCATGAAGGGTCTTGGGTTCAGTCGGTGGTAGAGACTGTACTGTTTCAAGGATAACAGTTGTGCAGGGAGATGATTTTATTATCCTCAACCGCCAGTTTTTCCCTCCAATTAAGCGTACCGTCTTTGTAGAGGCTGGGTGAGCCCCAGGAGAGTCTCAAGATCCCACAGGCTCCATCTCAAGTAAATACGCTTACAGATTATTTATTGTCTCTAAGTAGTTAAGTAAAATGTCTACTAAAATCGTTCCTTAGGATTTGGGTCTTGTAACACTAATTTTCTGGTTGATTTGATGTCCAATAAAAAATTCACTGTTGCAGTTGATTGTTTGTTTGTTTCTTGGGGTTTTGGGGGCGTAGAACATCAACGCCCGTTGGTTATTAAGCTGTAGGTTTTCCTATGGTAACCCACCTCTCCGGGCCCATGTTTACAATCGACCATTCATTGAAAAGTCCAAATCCTCTCAGATCCTCGGAGCTAACATGCTCTGTGGGACAAGTGGCGCCTCCATAGCCCCCGGCACCAGCCCCCTGGTATATTTTTTGTGAATTCCAAGATTTCAAAGAGAGTTAAGTATTTTTTACCTACCTGATTATTTTTAAAGTGTATTAAATGGATAGGAATGAGAGAATAATATGAAACAAGATTTTTTTTCTTTAGGTTGCTATTCTTAAAACTAAATGAATGGCATATTATTAAGGTTTTGTTCCTTACTTAAAAAAAAAAAAGTGTACTGAAGTCGTTCATAGGAATAGGTCTTATAACATCTATAATTTTGTGGTTGATTTGATCAAAAAACCGTGGAAGACATTTTAAGTTTCGAGTTAATTAAAATATTTTCTTGCAAGACTTGATGTAGGAACACTCGACAACCTTTTGACAAAGTTTGAAAGTTTAATCTTCAAATTGTTTGATGTGATTGATGTAGCACTGATAATCCGACCGTTAAAATGTCGGGAGTTCATTTTACAGTTGAGCTCGCTCCTCATTCCGCTCGAAGATAATTTATGGATAAAATTTTCTTGATAATTGCAATTCATGGATGAAACTTTAATTATGAATTCATGAAATCATTTTCAGGCAATAAACTTTGAATAGCAATAAGTTCAGTCATTATTATTTTTTAATGTTATCTGACGTCGCTGGAATATACCCAATTGGCATTTTGATCAATGCGAATATTTAGAAATATTTTCTTTTCAATGTCTAAATTTAATAAAATCCTTTCTGTTTGACTTCGATGGTATCAGTTAAAAACAGCTTAGTGTAGAAAGTTGGGGATTGAGGCAATAAAAGAGGATTTTATTCTGAATTTATTTATAGAATAAATAAAAGAGTGATTCATTAAAAAAAAATTGACGTCATGAGAGACCCAAGAATACGTCATGAGAGACCCAAGAATACTTTTTGGCCTCCTCAACTTTGACAACTTGCAGCTATATTGAATTTAAGGTACTCATTAGATTCAGTTCTTTGAAAAGGCTATAGAGATGTTCCTATACGTGGCATGGTTATAAAAAAAAATCTTTTCTATCTATCCCTGCAAGAAGGCATGCAATGTGGGCCGAAAAGTTGGTTTTAAATAAATTGTTAAACCCTATTTAAGAAATTCTTAAATTTCTAATTTATTTTAAATTAGGAAATAGAGATTGAGGAGATCTGATTAATTGAGGAGTTCCAAAATAAATGTAAGTTTGTGGGATAGTGCCTGGAATTTTAAGAGTGAGCTGTGGGACGTAAGAGCAGGAGGTAAACATATTAAGAATTCAGGGAGCCATTTTGGTTCTAAAGGACCACTAGGAGGTATTAGGGTAGGAAAAACAGAATAAAGCCATTCTATCTTGCCTGGATTCTTGGGAACCTCTGGGGAGCCCGAAGGCAGATCAATGGAGACAATACATTGGCCTCTCAAGTGGTCTGGACTGTCTCAATATTAATTCTGAACTTTGCTTTGCTGCTAAAGTAAGAGTTATAATAGCAAAAACTTTTGGCTTTTCAAATTTTAAGGAAGATATCCATTTCCTGAAAACTGTCATGTTCGTAATATATATAGGTATCTAGAATAACTCATAAAACGCGGTTGATTGTAGAAAGTTGAACTTCCATTTTTGGGTAGTACATGTTCACCAGAATTGGTGATTAAATTTTAAAAAAGAAAAAAAAAACATAACAACAAAACACCTGTACCACTACAAACCATGTAGGACCTTTGGTTCAGTACATGGCAGATACTGTACTGTTGTGCAGGGCACTGATTTATCTGTGGCCGCGCTCCACCGCTTAGTTAAGGGTACCCACTTTATAGAGGTGAGTCCCGCGAGGGTCTAAGGATCTCTCATCCATTTGTTTGTTTGTTCATTTAACGCCACTTTATGCTGCTATGGCTAATCGGACGATGCTACAGTGGGAGCTCTAAATTTTGCCTATCCAGGTTTTATTAGGATAGGGATTTTTAACGAGTACCTGACATCGTACAGGCTCGGGACCCCCGTTTAACGTCCCTTCCGAAGGACGGCGTAACTTAGGATTTTTTACTCCCTTTAAAATATCCTAGGGCCACCTGCCGGGCTACGAACCCGCGATCTTGGGTTTAGTAGTTTGTTACGCTAACCACTAGACCACAGGTCGCCCCGACTCATCCATTTCATCCATTGCTGTTAATGGATTAAATAATTTATCAGGTACAGCCGGATTTGAGCAGTGATATTAATTGTTTTATTATCTCCTCCCAAATGCCAAGAGAAGTTGAGAATCGGTCTTGAAATCATGTGTCGTGTTATTATATTTATTGATCGTAGCTATTATTTTTTTTACACATTTTATAGTATGCTATAATAAGAAAGAAAACTGTGGCTGTGGAAATTATTGAGTTTCCCAACACACTTTTCCGTTTATAAGCAAATGTGTGTGCAAACGGTTCTAGATGGTGAGTTTGAAACCGGGTGTGACAGACAAATTATTAGTTTTGTTAACAGCAGTGGATCGAACTTATGGCAACGGTCGATCTGCCTGTGGCTCACTAAGCCTCTTTGTAGTGGGTTTCCATAATTGAGGGACCTGGCGATTGAACGTGTCGTCGGACAAACCACCACCTTGCACAACCATTTTCTTGGATAAGCTTAGTCTCTACCATTTACTGAACCCAACGCCTTTCATGGGTTGTAGCTGTTCAGGGTTTTATTAATTTCAAAAAATTCTAGGGCATACTCTTCATGATCAGTTCAATTCACTTATATTACAATTCATTAATCCTCGATCCATTCAAATATATTTCTGGACTGGCGGTTGTTTACCCCCAACTTGACAAGCGCCCCCTCAATCATACTTATAAGGGATTTATAATTTAATTAATTAGCTCAATTCATTCCATCAGCGCCTGACAATTATCAGCTGTTTCGAGAGGTCGGGTTTTACAAATGCCTCATTATGAGACGACATCTCGAAAACAAACTCGATTTAAAAAAGCCCTTAATCATTAGTGTGATTAAATACGATTGAGAAATATTGCATTGTTTAATTTTAGCAAACATTTATTAATTCGAAATATTTCTCATGTTAAAAATTATTAAATACTGGTGTAGGGAGCAGAACCGCTGAGTATTTTGAGTGACGAGGAGCTGTGCTGAAATTCGCTGTGGCAGATGAATTATTTAATATATTAACGATTTAATTATTTAAAAATCATAGATTGACCTTCTGGGGTTTCCAGACTTTAATTAATTAGGAAAAAACCTAGCGGTTAAGCGTTATCACCTCCCTGCATTACGTTTGTCGCAGAAACAGTGTAATATAATATATTATATATTATATTATAATAGGCTGAGGAAAAAGAAATCCTTTATTTTCTCGGTAGATGGCTGTAGTGATCGATATCTCATAATGTATCAATCAAACAATTGCAAGTTTATGCTCGTTGTCAAGGTGACATTTCACACTAAAAAAGTTATTTGCCTGTTTTTGTTTGTTCCATTCAGTTATGAGTTACAGGGTGTTAACAATGGAAGTCAGAAAAGAGAAAATTCGGTACATTTTACAGTTTTTCTTTGAAAAAGACAAAAATGCGAGCCAGGCCGCTGAAATTGTGAATGGTGTTTCTGGTGCTGATACTGTAACAGCTAATTACGTGCAATATTGGTTCCGTCAATTCCGTTCGGGCTTTTTTGATGTTAAAGGTGCACCTCGCACAGGCAGGCCTGCCGTCGAAAATGTCGATAAAATCACAGAAATAATTGAAGTTGGGCGGCATGTTAGTAGTCGTAGCATCGCCCAAGAGCTAAAGATCGACCATAAAACAATTTTAAACCATTTGCGCAAAGCTGGATTCAAAAAGCTCGATGTCACACCAAAAAACATGAATGGATCGAATTTACATCTGCGGAGCCTTGGGCAAACGGAATGAATTCGACCTATTTCTTAAATGGATGGTAACTGGGGATGAGAAATGGTTCACATACGATAATATTGTTCGAAAACGATCGTGGTCAAAGCGCGGTCAAGCAGCTTAAACGGTGGGCGAACCAAGACTAACGGCCAGGAAGGTTCTATTGTGTATTTGGATGGGGCTTGAAAGGAATAATTTATTATGAGTTCCTCCTGTATGGCGAAACACTAAATCCAGGTCTCTACTTCCAACAACTGGACCGTTTGAAGTTAGCGATTGACCAGAAACGGCCGGTATTGGCCAACAGAAAAGTGTTGTGTTCCATCAGGACAATGCAAGGCCACACACACATGTAGTGACTCGCCAGAAACTCCTTGAGCTTGGTCTGGAAGTTTTAATGCATCCACCATATGGTCCGGACCTGGCACCAAACTTTTCTCTCATTGCAAAGCTTCCTGAGTGATAAGAAATCGGGATGAAGTGAAGATTGTGAAAATCGATTACGAGAGTTTTTCGCCAACAAGGACCAAGCCTTCTATGAGAGATGCATTATGAAGCTACCTTTAAAATGTGTGAATGTTAACAGATCGGATAAGTTATCTGGCTCAGCCCGATTCGAATCCGGGACCTTTAGCCCATCAACGGAGCGCTCTGCTCCCCGGGTATTATGTAAAAATGAATGCCCACAATCTGTTTACTTCCTCTGCTTAACCCACGCTAAAGCTTATTTTCCTGCTATTGTTTAAGACAAGAAAAAGGAGCCGCCTACGCAATAATGTTTGCTGAATAGGGAATTTTTTATTTAAGTATATTAAAGCCTTCATAAAGGAACGGATGTTGATGTAGGAATAAAGAAATGACACTGCATTCGTGTTAAATAGTTGAATATGGCAGTAGTGCCCCGACAGTAAAATAGAGCCAATGTGGCGATTTAAACATTAACATTAAATGCTTATATCGCCACATTGGCACTATTTAACTGTCGGGGCAGTACTGCCATATTTAACTATCACTATAAAAAGAGGTTGTTTGGCAGCTGAATAGTTACGACTAAAACAACAATAATAGTCCCAGAAATTATTCTTATTATATGTTCAACTAGGACTAAATTATATTTCTCAATTTGTAGAACACTGAGTTTTAGTACCGAAAGTCTCGGGTTCAAATCCGGCTGTGCTAGATAAATTGTTTAATCTGTTAACAGCTGAGGATGAACCTTCTGGGATCTAGGGACCCTCCTCGGGTTTATTCAGCCTTTATAATGTGGGTACCATTAATACCTTGGGAGGGAAATTTGCGGTTGATGGTGATCTGTGAAGAATCACCTTCATATACAACCATATGCACCTAGAAAGAGTAAAGTATCTACAAAGACACTTCTTGTGTCACTTCTTTTTTTCTTTACCTACCTACAATTGGACAGGTCATGTAGGCTCATAGTAAAATAAGGTAATAACTAAAATCATTTATTTGGTTATTTCTACGTAAATAATTGAACTAACTATTATAAACAAGCGAAACCTCAGAGAAAGAGATGTCAAATTAAAAAAAATTTTTTTGTAATAATCCAGAAACATAGCCTTAAGTCTGGAAATTACCAGAACATAACTAATCAATCAACGTTTCTCCAGTTTAGGCAAAATATTGAAAATTCTCAAAAGGCTCAGTATTTGATTGAATAACATGGAGTATAAAAATATAAAATATTGAATTATTGCTATTATAAATATTGTTTTATATCTATACTATTGTAGCCTATAGCTAAAGGTACACTGTGCTGTAATAGTTGTAAAGATTGAAGTATAAACATTTAATGAGCAAGAATAAAAAAGATTTATAAAAATATATTTAGTTATTTTGTTGTATTATAGTGCTATCTAAGTTTTAGAAGCACTATCTATCCATGGCTGCACAAATATTTCATCACTACATTTTGCAAAAAAAAATAGTCACTTGTCCCTATTCGCTTTTCACCCCGCCAAAAAGACATAATAAAAGATATTTTTTTCTAGAATTACTTCGGCAAAGAGTGAGCTTGTCCCCGCTGTGAGTTTGAACAAGGGACATTGCCAAGGAAGGGCAGTAGCGGTCATGTTTTTGCCGAAATAGCCACTTCAACTCTTCCTGTTCCAGTGAAGTTGACCAGGGGACAACCAAAAGTCATCTAACTCGGTCAGTCAACTCAGGTCTTTAGACTTAACCAAAAAAATAAAATTATATATTATTTAGAATGCTATAGGAAAATTCCCCAAAACAAAGCCTTAAGTCTCTAAAATACTGAACGTTGAGTAGATTTCACAGAATTATAGTTTAATGGAGTGTAAGGTTCTTATGGGATGCCAAGAATACATACTTTTTAATATCACGCACTTGAAAACCATAACAGCATAACCTAAACTAAAGGTTAAAAAGCAAAGAGGCTATAAAAATAATCATTTTGGAATCAGGAACTAACGACATTCAGTAACGGGCTTTCAAAAAGTGACTACGGAAGGAACATTATTGCCGCATTCAGCGGAAAGCGATTGGTCGTCCAATTGGCTTCGTCCTCGCCTACCACGATATGCTTTTTGAAATGATATCTCCATCTAGCTACAGCTTCCTGTTTCCTCTCATACACACACACACACACACACACACACACACACACACACACACACACACACACACACACACACACACACACACACACACACAAACACACACACACACACACACACACACACACACACACATAAACACACATATATATATATATAATAGATCTTAGAAGAAAAATATACTTAAAAATATATACTAATAGTTATTTATCATTATAAAACACTAAGTTTCATCCAAGTATTAAATTCAGATTAAAAAAAATATATTAATGGAAATTTACTCTTGTATTATTGTAACAAGTAAATATTATAACTGATTTTTTCAAATATTATTTTGGACAGATATTTTCAATTTCTGTTTTTAGTTTTGGAGACTTAAGGGCTTTTCGTTGGAATTTTTCCACGGTCTTATTATAACTGATATATAATGACATGAGATAAAGTATAGAAACAAAAAGGCCCACTGATTGACTCAAAGAACATATCTAAGTTAAAAGGTGAGACACCTCGGAGGATTATCGAGAATTGAAGAGGCAGTTAGAGGTAGAAACTAGAGGGTTTGAGTGGGAATAAAGTTTGTCATGAAAGGACCGATGTAGGGTTCGGGCCAAATCGGTAACTAATAGGACATTGAGGCCATTATGGATGATTTTATTCCTAACAAAGTAAGGAGCATTGAGGATTTTATGAAGAATTTCGGATTGCAAGGATACGAGAGGAATTGGATGGGTTAGTGCAACCCCAAAGCTCCAATGGCTAGTCCAAAAAGGCCTTGTAATAGTCATGTATACGAGTATTTTGTAAATAATTGGGATCTTAGAGCGTTTGTTTAGTAATTGTTGAAGTAGCCGGAAACAGCGGGAAATTCGTTTTTACGTCAACAAAAACTTTTAAATACAAAATTATAATAGATCGTTGAGTATCACATGTTCCTGACATTTTCAAGGAACTGGGTCAAAACAAGATAATTGGTTTTTATAAAAGGCATTAAAGTTACACTTAAGTAAATTTCAGAATCACTTTTTTTTTTTTTAACCCATTTATTTTCTCATTTTATCCTCCAATTTGGGGCGATAGAAAAATCAATTTTTAATTAAATGGAAGAAGAATACAAGAGTAACAAAAATCCAAAACAAACCTTCAAGTCCCTAAAATACTCAAAAAACTAACTAGTCAAAGTTTTGCCATTTCAGACATCATCAGACCAAAATAAATTTCTTATCAAAGATCATATGGAGTACACCTCACATCAGCAGTCCAAACAGACAGACTAAGGCGTTCAGTAAAAAACTAAGTTAGGAGACAACACTTTACTAATAAAACCTTAAGACCAGATTTTAATATGAGTATTTTAATAACTTAGTTTATCGTTGTATGAGTAATAAAGTCCTGGGGGAGAGTTTGCTGAGTGTGTAGAGAACTGAGCTGCTATGCTCGAGGTCACGGGTTCAAATCTGGCAGTGGCAGATAAATTTTTTTATCTTTTAACAGTCATGGATGGACCCTGTTACCTGCAGGCCCTCGTGGGTCATACCCAGGCTCAGTACAGCTTTTACTGTTAATTGGAGGAAGAACCTGGAGGCTGTGCGTGATCTCCGACAACTCACCACCATATAGAATCCTTGTCTTAGAATCTACTGTACCCAGGATAACGAATTCGCAGCCCGGGAGGTGGCCCTAGGATTTTTTTTAATGGATTTAAAAATGATTGGGTTTGCCGTCCTTCAGAGGGGACCTAAAATGGTTGTCCCGAGCCTGTGTGGTCCCAGGTACTCGTTAAAGGTCCCTACTATAATTATATCTGGATAGATAATGGTAATGTATAACACGTGGTTGCATAGTCTAATTGGCAGTAGTAGCATAAAGTTACGTTAAATTAATAAACAAGCTGTTATAAGTGTAGACATAGATTAGTGAATACGTCATATGCTGTATATTGCTAAAAACAATACGATAACAATAGTCACCTTTGCTGTGACTTTCGTTCTGATAATTCGTGGACACAAAAAAAATTAAAGAAAGGTAGAACGTTTTTGCTTTTGACCTAACTTGTTAAAAGGAACAAAAAGCTATGAAATGGTTTTATAATGGGTTTCATCCACTATGTTGTTGATTTTTCAATTCTCTCTGCCACGATCCATTATCTTAGCAAATATCACGTGTCACCTCCACCCAGGAATGGTTTTGTTATCCCGTCGTATTTGGTCTTTTATTCAGGGTTCGTATTCAAATAGCCTCGCCTCTATGTCCTCTTGTGTAAATAAATCAAAATGTATTTTTATTTCTGACTTATTGTCAATAGATGCATTTAAAATAGCCAATAAGGCATGGATTCGGTATAAATTTTATCAAAATATATTTTTCTATTTCGAAAGTATAATTTACAAGATAGCCCAAACATAAGGATTGAATGAAATAAAGAATTCAAATACAAATACATTAAACGTTTTTTGCGATGTAATATTATATCAGCGTTGCCTAGCAACAGATTGATCAACTACTTTACGTATGAGAGGAAGAAAATGGTCCGGGCGGAGGTCTAAAAATTCTCTTATATAGAAAGAACAGTTTATTTGGAAGCGGACGTTTCGACCCAGATTGGAGGTCTTCTTCAGGGCTGGTGAGACCAGGAGTTGATATTAGGCTGAATAATTATTTATTTTACGTATAGTATTTTTTCCTGCTAAATCAGTTAAATTATTA
Organism: Troilus luridus; assembly: GCA_964056705.1. Lineage (NCBI taxonomy): Eukaryota > Metazoa > Arthropoda > Insecta > Hemiptera > Pentatomidae > Troilus > Troilus luridus. Next base: position 4,004,779 of record OZ057417.1, on the reverse strand, counting down.
ATATTTATAAAAATTGGAAAATCACAAAGCCAATTTTCCTTTGACTGTTGACTTCTTTCAGCCGCTACTGAAAGTACAGCACTGTTTTTGAATTTAGATGAAATACTCGGATTTACTGAAAAAATAAGCTAATCTTTTTATAATATTTCGATTTTAGGATTATTAATTCCTCTACACAGTATATACAGCTGACATTCCAACCCATCCTAACACCTTCATCTTCACGTATGCTGACGACACACGTGTGTTATCAGTTAATAACGACCCATATATTGCATCCCAATCCCTTCAATCACATTTATCAAGCCTCGAAGAATGGTGTCGGAATTGGAGAATTATAATCCATTCCAACAAGTCCCATCAAATTACCCTTACTCTTCGACGAAAACCCATGACTTCCTGTCCTACTGTATCCTTTAATAGTACTCCACTTATCCCTGTTGAACAGATTTGCTACTTAGGACTCAACTTAGACAAACGTCTATCTCACACAATACTGAAAAGACAAGAAACAGCCCGACTACTTCAACACATACTAGACAAACGCTCAAAACTTTAGATCAATTACAAAATACTTATTTATGTGACTGTTATAAGACCTATATGGACTTACGGAATTGAACTTTGGGGCTCCACCAAACCATCGCATTCCTCTCGTATTCAATCCTTGCAATCCAAAATACTAAACGCTCCTTATTTTGTCACAAATAAAACCATCCATAAAGACCTTAACGTTCCATATGTTACCGATTTAGCCCATTCCAGATACCTATTATTCTATAATAAACTCCAGGCCCATCCAAACCCACTAGTTTCCATCCTTGCATCCAATTCCACCCCGGACAATCCTCCTAGGCGTCTGAAGAGAAGATGGCCTCGGGACCTTATATTATAGAAATGTTATTAGAGTACTGCCAGTGGGTAGTGCCTCTACATGTCCTTTTATGTATCTAGTTAGTCATATAGCCCTTGTACTAGATGTATATATTACAGTTGTACAATTCAATAAAATAAAAAAAAGGATTATTAATTCAATAGAGAGAATATAGCGAAACAAGATTAAGACATATTTCTGATAAAATATTATATATTTTTTTATCTCTCAAACGAAGCTAAATTCAAAAAAGTGTATTAATTTATTTAATGCAGTAAATTCAGTATCTCAAAACAATACTAATTGTTTACTCATATTTTAATAACCTCATTAGTGAGGTACAGAATAAGAACTAATCCCAACTTCAGTTACTAACATAATGCCTGGGTACCTTTACTAAAACGTTAAGCACCCAATGTAGTACAATGTAAAATGTGGTTTGTCCGCCGTTAAGCGAACAGGGAAACCCACTCAAGTAATTAGGTATTAACTTTCTTGAGAAAATCAGTTTACGGCTTTAAATAAAATACTAATTCTAATTTCAACCAAAATGTAATATAAATTATATTCAATATAAATCGACTATATTTAAAGTTAAACTTATTTTCACATTTATCTTGAACTGTTTAATTGAGAAATATTAACTTTTCAAGAAGAGATAATCTACACATATTATAAAACAAAGTCCTCCGCCGCGTCTGTCTGTCTGTTCTCGATAAACTCAAAAACTACTGCACGTATTTTCATGCGGTTTTCATCAGTAGATGGAGTGATACAAAAGGAAGGTTTAGGTATATAATTTTGTAGTTTGTGTATAATCAAGGTTTTGTGTAAATTGGTTGGAATATAACGATAATTGTTGGAAGTGTTGGACAAAGTATAGCCATTTGGGTGTTTTCATCAAAGATGCTGTCTATACCTTTGAGATATTACAAAACAATGCATCTTGGAATATTATAGATCTACAAAAAAGTCGGCGATACCATTTATCTATCTTTTAAGGATAGCGATGCGGTATTTGGAAAGCTATTTAGACGGATACAGTATTAGTTCTTATCAACTTAAATACTTTCGTTAACTTGAGCATTTCATGGACATTATGATAATATTTTACACCCTATAATTTAAATTAGTATTTAAGTAGTTTTCTTAAAAAATTAAGGCGTGTGAAAATAAATATTTTATTTTGTTTTTATGTTTATAATATCTACTTAAGAAAGTACATTAAAATACTTCACGTAGTGCAGGCATTATGTTACATTTAAAGCTAATCCAGGTATGCGACGCATCAAACTGACGCTATCCTAGGACAGACAAAACATTGGGCATTATGTTCGAAGCCGGGGCGTGTCCCTAGTTCTTGATAAATATCTACTTTGGTCTTCAAATAAAATGCTGTTCTCTGTGATCTTGTGGTGAACACAAGTGGAGCCATTTGTACATAATTAAATGTTACACTGAATCCAAATACTGTGTTCAAAAACAAATTAAGCTACAAATATTTTTGGTACAATGTTAGGAAGCTGAAAAACTATGACATGAAATCCAAAGAAATAATTCCCGATTTTGCTATTAGATTTAGAGAAAGCTTTTAGATTGGGGAGATAGATTTAGCTTCAAATCCTGGAGCGAGAATAGATTTCCAGGGAAGGTATCTAATCCAGCGAACAGCTTTCAGCTGCACTGATTTTCAATTAGCTTCGAATCCCCGGCATTGGTTTTCAATGGGATTTAATTATATTACAACTTAACAATGTTAGAAATCTAAGAAAAGAAATTATTATGGAATTATATGGAGAACCATCTTTTATGGTTAGCTATATACTAATAGTTTAAAAGATGAAAGAGAAATAATAAAACTGTAAAGTTAGAACTGTGGCAATATATATGTAAATGTAAATTTATATGTATAATCGTCTCTGTGGAAGCATACTATTTTGAAAAATATGGAAAAACCATGCGTTGGGTAAAGTATAGGTAGAGTTAACCCACATCGGGTTTCACCTGGACATTGACTGAAAAAGGCAGAAAGTTTAAGTAAAACTGGACTTAAAGTCGAGAGGTGGGGGAGTTGATATCTACTAACACCTCCTCAAGGCCCTTATAAATATATATATATATATATTTTTAAATAAAAAAATATATATATTTAAAAAATAATCAAAAGAACAATAAATAAATATGTGTATACTTATACAAGTTTACTCTGAAACTTTAAGCTTTTGAAACAATCATAATTAATCTAATTCTATTGATTTTATATATATGGATTTTCATATTATTTTTTTAATGATAAGTATATTATTATTTGTACATTATAACCATCAAGGCAATTTTGCAAAGCAATCCATTTCATACAACGGATTAATTTTTATTAATGCACTTGTACACTTGTTGATCCTTGAGTTGTCTTGAGCGATTATTTTAGGGAGCGGGGTGGCTCTGTGGTCCTAAGGCCCGGGTTCAAATCCAGCTTTGGCAAATTTTATGTTATCTGTTAACATTAAGGTTGGATCCTTTGGGATCTACGACCCTCCTGTAGCTCACCCAGCCTCTACATAATGGGTACCCGTAATGGGAGGAAACTCAGTCGATTGAGTGTGATTTAGGACAAATCACCTACTTTCACAACCGTTGTCCTAGAAACAGTGCAGTCTCTATCACGTACTGAACCTAAGATCCTTCATTGGTAGTAGTGATAGAGTGCTTTTAGTTTTTTAAAATTCTTTTCTTGTGTTTTTGCTCATTTTTATTGATCTAACACGCTAATATCGCTTTCCCACTGTATCATCGTTCGATTTGAGTTAGCAGCATAAAATGGAATTAAAACAAAAAAAACATCGAAGGATTGGTTGGTGTAATAAATTGAGCCATGTCATGAACAATTCCTACACCAAAAAAAAATTCTTCTCGGGAGCGATACTGATACTAAAAACTACTCTCAAATTTAACTTTGAGATGAGATGTCTTCTGTACTCTTGACTGATTGCGTAAAGAAGGATTTTTTTTCTTTTTGCTTGGTCTTTTGTTTTTTTATAAACATTATTTGGTACAAGAAATTGTTTTATTCGACATTTGTTTATTGTATTGTATAGTTTTTAAGTAAATAAATTCAATCATTCCATCATATACTGTAACATGAGAACAATATATAAAATCTAGTCAAAAATAAAACAGAAGAATATATATATACATACATTACATAATAGAGACAATAGTTGTTGCCGCCTGTTCATATAAAATTATACTAAAACTAAATACGATAACGCTCAAGAAATTTTATTTAAGACTATCCAATATATTATCGACGTCCAGTCCAAATTTTGGTCTAATATTTGACAATTTTTGCCGTTATTGTTTATTAGGATTTTCTATTTGCTACATCTAATATCTATCGATAATTATAACTATTAAATATTCCATCGAACTTTCCATTGAAGGAGCATATTTCTGCCAACTGTTCATTTGTTGAAAACCATACAAATATAATTGTCTTACCTATATAGTGAATTTAAATTAATAAATATTTAATATATTTCAACAGTACAAAACAATTTTAGATAAAAGGCTATCCACAGCTAGAGTTTTTATTTATATATATTGAACGAACTGTAGAAGTATTTGCAGCTATTGTTGAGGGTTCGCAAGCCTTAAATTCTTTGCTATCTATGCATTCGTAGTTGACAATGAATAAAAAATCTATGTAGTAAATAAAGTTTCTGGCGTGTAATAAATTAATAAAAACCACAGTGCTCTGCGGTTAGTGTAGCACAAAGTCCATATCTAGAAAAGGTTTATTGTATTCTGATAAGGATAAACGTATTGGGGAAATTATAAGGCCTAGAAATAACCCATAACTGTAAAATGAAAAATAAAAAAATGCCTTAATAAGGGAAAATGCACACTATAAAAACTTAAACAAACAAAAAATATTCAGTTTAAAAATTCAACAAAAAAAAGTGTGAAATTGTGTAGTAAAAACTTTGAAATGGAACTTGACTGAAGCCCATAACGCGTTTTTATAAACGAAAATATACAATATACAATATACAATATACAATATACAATAAAATAAAAATAAAAACAATTATTCAATGGAAGTTCCAGTGAATTGAATAATTATACAATTAAAGCAATGAGGACCGGTAGATTAGCCACCCTTTAAAAAGTAGGCACAATTAATAAGGGATAAACATGGCTTAAAAACAGTACAGTCCCTACCTGGTACTGAATCCAATACCCTACATAGGCTGTTTTGGCGCAGTTTTTGTTTTTAGTCTTCATAAAGGAGTCAGGATTTATAGAGAGATACATATCTAGTAACTTTTAGACCCACATACAGAAAAAGAAAAGGTTTTCTTAATATGCAGAACAAAAGACGAAATTGCATTGTAGGTTGAATAGTTCGATGATGTAAATTGCGTGGGGGCGTTTGGAACTTGAGAAAACATGGTGTGGGTGATTCAAAACTGCACTATCAGTCTCGATGCATCTAAATGTTCAACCATCAACAACGGATGTATTTTTGGAAGTTCAAAAGCTTAAACTAATCAGATAAACGTTAATAAAAAGAAAAAATTAAAAATCGAGTGCTTATATTGGTTTTTGACATTTTGAAAAATTCCCCTTTATCTATATTAAGTTAGCATTAGAAATTTAAGATAAAGGATGGTGGCAGGGTGAATTGAAAAATCAACAAGATAGTGGATGAAAACCATTTCATAGCTCTTTTTTTCCTTTTAACAATTGTAGTTAGGGCAAAAACGTCCTGCTTTTTTTCATAGGAACTTTCAAAAGTCACAGCATGACTTTTGTTATCGTATTGTCTTTAGCAATATGAATCGATATAACATATTGTCTTTAGCAATATGAATCGATATAACATATTGTCTTTAGCAATATGAATCGATATAACATATGCATTTATCTACATCTAACTTATAAGAGTTTGTTTATTGATTTAACGTCACTTTAAACTGCTATGGCTAATCAGATGATGGTGCAGTAAGAGTCCTGAATTTTGGATATTTAGGATAAGGATCTTAAACGAGTACCTGACGCCTCTCAGGCTGAAGAACCCCAATTTACTCACCTTCTGAAGGACGGAATAACCAAGGATTTTTAATTCGATTTAAAAAAGCCCGCACTACGAACCCGCGACCTTGAGCATAGAAGGATTTTATTTACTACAGCACGGATTAAAGTGGAAAATACAGAGATAGGCGAATATAATAATTATACGTTATATTAAAATAATTTAATAATAAGGAAAATTTAAATAAAATACACAATGGCCGAAAATACTTAAAGATGTGACGAATATGAACAGCAAATTTATTTAAATTAATACTTGGGAGCGGGATACCTCAGTAAGTAGAGGCCTAAATTACTGCGCCAAGGTCCCGGGTTCAAATCAGGCTATTGCAGAGAAATTATTTAATCTAAACACTCATGGATTGACCTTGTATGATCTGCAGACCCATCTGGGGCTCACCTAACCTCTATAAAATAGATATTCTTAATAGGGGTTAAACTTGGCGGCGATCATTGTACTCGAAACAGCCTAGTCTCTACCATGTACTGAACATGAGACTCTTCATGGGTTGTAGTGGTACAGTTTTTTTATTTTTTTTATTTGAATTAAATGTTTAAACCTCTAAATTAAATGTTAAAACTAGATTTAAACTTACTTAAATCATCAAACAACTAATCTAGGAGACCATAAAACCATATTTATCTCCTGTTCAACAAATATTAACAAACAAGATTTTCTCGAAATCCGTGCAGTGCTCCAATAATCAGTTTAATCCTCATGTTGTATATACAACAATCATTCTATTTAGGGATTCAATGGATACAATTCTGAAATAATATCTTTTTGAAATGATAATAATTATTGGAGAATGGAAATTGTTGGGGGGTGCAGTCAATATATACACACAAATAAGTGAAAACTTGGTACAAAATATGTTGCCAAAGAATAAATACAGAAGAATTAAGTAGAAAGTAATGAATAGGAATCTCGTGAATGACAGGTAGAGAAATAAAATATAAATATCAAATAAAAAAAAAAAGTATCGGATGTTATATAAAAGTATACAATTGGAATGGAGTTATATTAATATAAAATATGATGTAAGTATAGAAGAAACTGTAGATTTAACTGTAGATATACAATTTCAGTTTGAGAACGGAGATATATAATAAAAAATTATGATGCTCAATAAAAGTGAAATCATAGTTGGGGACAGAAGCTAGGATAGACGTATTTTCGAAATCAAAAATGTGGTTTAAAGATAGGGCATGTTCGGAGTGTTTTGAAGCATGGATGATGAAATGGAGTATTTGTGTTGGGTAATGCGATCTTTAAGGAAGTTTTTAGTTTCGCCGATGAAGGAAGAGTTGCAATTGGGAGTGGAGATAGGGTAGACAACCTGTGAGCGTTGTTTAACGGGAATGGGATCTTTGACTCGGGTATAAATATTGGAGGGTTTGTTATGGGATTTGAAGGCGATACGAAAATTAGGGATTGAGGACCGTAAGGATTTTTGAATGTTATTTGAGAGGGAGGGTATATCTGGCAAGGATCTGTAAACAGGGACAGAAGGCGGATGTGGAGACCGTATGCGGTTTGGGGGTTTATTGTAGTCATGGATCAGTTTATTAATAATATGGAGAGGAAAATTGTTTTTTAAAAGGATTTCTTTGATGCGGTGGGTGTTGGTTTTATGGAAGCAGTGGTCAGCGAGAGATAGGCCACGGTGGATGATATTTTTGGTGACGTTTCCTTTTTTGGTGGTGCGGATGTTGGGAGTAATAATTAAGGAGTCTGCCAGAATAGGTAGGTTTAGTATACCAATCTGGGGATAAGGTGTGGTCAGGATTTCTAAAGATACGGAGGTCAAGAAATGGTAATGATTTGTTAGATTCTAGTTCAAAAGTGAAATGGAGGCGGGGATGTTATGAGTTGAAGGATGATAATAATTCTGGAATAATGTTGGGATTTAGGATAAGGAGGAGGTCGTCCACATATTTCTTAATGAAAATAACATCTTCAAGGAAATGGGGCAGATTGGAGTCAAGAAGTTCATTTAGGACAATATTAGAGAGGTCAGGAGCGAGGGGATTTCCCATGGCAAGTCCAGAAATTTGGTTAAAGAACTGTCCATGGAAGGTAAGGTAGCCGGATTCACAACATAGGTTCAAGGATTGGAGGTATGAGGAGCGGTTGAGAGAGGTATGGGGCTCTATGAGTGACCAATTGTTGTCTATAATGAGGAGGGCTTTATCTAAAGGTATGTTGGTAAATAGGCTTTCTACATCAAAGGAGGTGAGAACGTAATGATCAGGTATGGTGAGGGATGTTAATAGATCACGTAGGTGAAATGAGTTTTGGATATCATATGGGTTGTTACGGCTGAGGACTTGTAAGGAAGGAAGTAAGAATTTGCTAAGTTTAGTTGATGGTGAATAGATGTTTGATGTAATAGGCCGGAGAGGGTTGTTGGGTTTGTGGATTTTGAGAAGGCCATAAAAGCGGGGGGCTATGAAATTGTAAGAAATGAGGTTTCTTTAAACAGGGTATGTGATTAATTTAGAATTGACAAGGATTTTAAATTAGAAGGGGTGTTGAAGGAAATTGGAAATGCTGTTAGCTAGGGAGACACGTGAAAGATCTTGTGGAACATGTGAACGGTAGAGGAGGGGATCATTGTCAATATATTCTAAGTCGGTCAAAAGATCTGGGACAATATTTTTGAAGGAAGAGGAGGGTGCAGGAAAATTTGGTCCTAAGGATAGAATATTATTAACATGTGTAGGGATATTGGTGGAAGAGATATTGCGTACCCTGTTTTCATCTCCTTTTGGGTAGATTTTGGAGGTGAGGGATTTTGGTAAAGGAAATTGAAACGTCGGCACAAATAAAAAATAATAAGTTTTCACTTATTTGTGTGTATATATTGTGTGTATATATTGTGTATATATATTATATTATATATTTTGACTGCACCCCCCAACAATTTCCATTCTCCATTAGTTCTTCCAGTCAACTATTTTCCTCCCTACGATAATAATAATTATTATTTGGAGGATAGAATTGGTGAGGGGGTGCAGTAAATGATAACACAAAAATAAGAATAACTTATTTTTAATAGTACCAACGTTTCGGCCTAGGGTGTAGGCCATCTTCACGGCTGAGAAAGAAAACAGAAAAATAGTATTATTATTTATAAGTAGCTACTTGTTATAGTCCTCCAATATGAACGGCTATAAAATTCCAGCTAAACTAAATGGTTTCATAAGTTTTTATTGCACAAAGTATTCTTCTACTAAAGTGTATTAAGGGTTATTTACTTTACAGTTTAATGGCGATATTTTTATTATGATTCACTTTTTAAGACCTTTACGTCCCCAAGTTTGAAGGACCGTGAAACAAGAATTTTTGTTTTTATAGCTAAAAGTTTACCTATATTAGAATTGAATAGAATAGAAAACAAACTTTATTCTGGGACCAAGTCCCTTTATAATAATAACCATGAACAAATCATGTATGTAATTAAAAGTGATAACAACATAATAAAAATAAAAATAGATATGAAATAACTAAAAAGTATGAAACTTGACAGTATTTTAACTAATTGTCAAGAATAAATTTATTATTACCTACAAAATAATTATAAACAAAATTAATCAAATGGTTAATAACAAAGTTACTAAATAAAATAAATGAATGAGATGGCATGCAATAAAATATTTACATAGTCTTCTTTGGGAAAAATGAATGAAACTCGTAGGCAAAAAAAATCGATTATTAAATACTAACTCTCTAACTGTGGCGGATAAATTATTTTATAATAGTCAAAGCAAAATGAAACAAAGTTATAACAGCCACAGATGGACACTTTGGGGCCTGCAGATCCTCTTCGGGCTCACCCAGCCTCGTTAATGTTGGTAGCCCTGACGGTTTAGCATCATCTCGGCCACCACAACCGTTGGCCTAGTAATAGACGATGTAATGAGTCCAAGACCCTTCATGGGTTGTGACTAGTGATGTGCCGGATCTTTAACGAAGTATATCCACGGATGACGGAAATTTCGTGTCACGATCCGCGGATACGGATACGGATACGGCACTTAACAGTTTTACTCAGTCGATGTCCGTGCGCGTGACCTTGATAGTTTTCGCCACTTGACGCTTTGTGTGACAGACAGGACAGTAGGTTAGGAACATGCTTCGAGTTTGCGAATTGCACTGGGTGGCATAGATAACGTTTATGTTTGGTAGTGAGTTATAAAATTCTCAAAAAAGAAGTTTTTCATTAAACCTTGGAAGGATTGCCTGAGTCAAATGTTAAATGTCAATAGTTTTTCACTGCTACCGAATAACTTTAATTCAGGGTTGTTTTAAATTTACTGAAAACCACTTAGGTACGTGTTCAGTAACGCTATAAACAGCAAATTTTGTTCTGGACAAACATCGAAAACGGAAAAAAATGGCGTTTTTCCATACAAACTAAGATCAGCTGATCGGTCATTTGAATGGACCACTGATTTTTTATAATATTTCGACGTTGGGCAGAACAAAAGTTGTTGTTTATAGGGTCACTAACACATACCTAAGAGTTTTGAAGTGAATATAAAATACTCATATAAGGTAAATGATCCGACTAAAAAAGTCACGGATTCTTCATTTTCCATTCTCTCGGATATCCGCGGAAACAGATATATCCGACACATCAATAGTTGTGATACAGATGTACAGGACGGGTCGTTCTTCAATGTATGTTTTTTTTTTTAAGACAGACTTTTTGGAATAGTAACTATACTGTTATGGGTACGCAATATCTCTTCCACCAATATCCCTACACATGTTAATAATATTCTATCCTTAGGACCCAATTTTTCTGCACCCTCCTCTTCCTTCAAAAATATTGTACCAGATCTTTTGACCGACTTAGAATATATTCACAATGATCCCCTCCTCTACCGTTCACATGTTCCACAAGATCTTTCACGTGTCTCCCTAGCTAACAGCATTTCCAATTTCCTTCAACACCCCTTTTAATTTAAAATCCTTGTCAATTCGAAATTAATCACATACCCTGTTTACAGAAACCTCATTTCTTACAATTTCATAGCCCCCCGCTTTTATGGCCTTCCCAAAATCCACAAACCCAACAACCCCCTCCGGCCTATTACATCAAACATCAATTCACCATCAACTAAACTTAGCAAATTCTTACTTCCTTCCTTACAAGTCCTCAGCCGTAACAACCCATATGATATCCAAAACTCATTTCACCTACGTGATCTATTAACATCCCTCACCATACCTGATCATTACGTTCTCACCTCCTTTGATGTAGAAAGCTTATTTACCAAAATACCTTTAGATAAATCCCTCCTCATAATAGATAACAACTGCCCCCTCATAGAACCCCACACCTCTCTCAACCGCTCCTCATACCTCCAATCCTTAAACCTCTGTTGTGAATCCGGCTACTATTATTAAATTTTTCGTCCGCTTAGAATAATAAGATGGGAGAATTTCATTTTTTGCACCTCCACCGATTTTTTTCAACATTTCAGAATTTGTTTACAGAACGAAATAACGGCATTTTGCCACCTGAGCACATATTACAAATATGTATATGATAATATAAATTCAAAGTTATTCTAATAAGCAAGAGAATACTTAAACGTTTTCATTTGACATTGGGAGAAATTAATGGGTTCATTTATCTGAGGATTTCCTTCTCTTCCCCGAGTAGGGAATAATTTTTGCCATATCTGAGGGCTAACTTCCTCTCTACAGTTTATTTTATACCTTATCCTACCATATTTAAATTAATTTTTAAGGTTCTTTGTTTTAATATTCGTTGTTAAATTGAATTAGTATTCAATACTAATTTAATAAACTGTAGAAGATCAGTTAACTATATCAAAACAATTTTTTTTAAAGGTTTTTTTTTGCAGACCTGTGTAATCGATGCTCCGTGTATGATTTGGATATTTCCAAATAAAAACTACTAATAGGGATTATATTTCGATATTTCTCGATGATCACTTTCTTGGCAGATGCCAAGTTATTCTTCTGTCGGTTGCTAAGTTTCAAGTTTATGTAGAGGAATGCATAGCTAAGATGCCCAGGTTCATCGCTAGGTAGGTCAAGGTTCACGGTTAAGTATGGCTGCTATGTTAGGCGACACCATGCTATGTCTCGACTACATAACCATTCTATGTCTCGACTACATAACCATGCTCAGTGTTCATGACTGTACCTAACCAGGTAATAATGAAGCGTATTGTGGCATCATGTTGTTAAGACCCAAATGTCAACATTGTTATAAGTGAGCTGTGATTATATCGAATTAATAAGTTTTGGAAGTTTACATTTATTATTTAAAGTTCACTATAAAATTATCCTAAAGTATAGACAATAGCAATAATGTACAAAGTATAGGCAATAACAATAATGTTCCTTTTTTTGAGAGGGATAAGTGACATTTTAATAATTATGCAACTAATCAAGCAGGAAAAGTTTTTGGTTTGTTATTTAGTTTGTTACCCGAAACCATCAGATACATTTTTTTTTTAAATTATAATTTATTCAATGAAACTTACAACCTGTATTATACTAATACAAGAAGTAAATAGAATGATTGTTACATACTAGCATGAAAAACAAGTAGAGAAACTACCCGGTGGTAGTACTCAAAAAACAAGTTCAACTTAGAAGATCACGAGGCCATCTTATTTTCAGACGCCTCGGAGGATTATCAGGAATTGAAGAGGTTGCTAGGTTTGAAACTAGTGGGTTTGAGTGGGAATAAAGTTTGTCATGAAAAGATTGATATCGGATTCGATCAAAATCAGCAACAATTGGGACATTACGGTCATTATGGATTACTTTGTTCGTAACAAAGTAAGGAGCATTGAGGATTTTGGATTGGAAGGATTGAATACGAGAGGAATTCGATGGCTTAGTGAAGCTCCAAAGCTCTACTCCGTAAGTCCAGATGGGTCTAATGATTGTCATGTATATGAGTATTTTGAAATTAATCGAGAGCTTAGAGCAGATACATTTAAAAATCAAAATAAGAGTTTTTTCGCTAGTTGGTTTTGAGAAACTTTTTAGCATAAAAGTATGCATTTCATATTTTAAGATGTATCAACAGTTTTACTATTTTGGAAGCGATCATATAAATAATTTATTTTACTTTCATATAATTATAACAATAATAATAATTATTAATTTAATATAATTATAATTACTGAGGTATTATATATAAGTTTAAGTATAGTAAATTATATAATCAATCACTCAAATACTTGTGAGCTCTAAGCCTTGAAGAAGAATTTCAATGTGGGCCGAAACGTCGATTTCAATTTCGATTTCACTATTTAGGGAGTTACTTTTTTACGTCCATCCAGATCATTTTCTTATCTATAAATAATTTATGTTTTAAATATGAAATTAAATTCCTGTAACTAATAATATAATATACTGTGAGACCTAAGTTGTGGAAATGTGATGAGATGTTGTAATCTCTACTGTATCTAACTGGAACGGACAGGATCTTTGTGCATTTTATCGTTGAAGAGACAAAGTTGATGTGGGTTGTACTTATTATAAGATAGTACTTATCACCTGTCCTTGACCACTACCATCATATAGGAGATTACCTCAATTGATGTCTGGACTAGAGTTCTATATTTGGCCAAATTTATTATACTTTAAATTACACCGCCAAAGAGGTCCAAACGCCAAAGAGGTGTTATCATCCAGTAATTTAATAAATTGTTTAATACTTAGTTGAAAAAGTCCAATATAAAAAGTTTTAGATCTCGAAAATACTTGGGAATAAATGACTATTCAAAGTTTCGCCAACTAAGGCATTGTGATCATATACACAAATACTCTCCAATGTCAGCTGTGATGATGTAGTTACAACCTACTGTCAGCTGTGATGATGTAGTTACAACCTACTCTGTCCACGGCTGCGGGTTCGTAGCCTACCAGATTGCCTCAGGAAATTTTAAAAGGAATAAAAAATACTTGTTTTTACTGTACTTCGAATGGAACGTTAATGGAGGTCCCGAGCCTGTATGGTGTCAGGTATGGTTCAAGATCCATATCCTAATTATATCTGGATAGGCAGAAGTTAAGACACCCACTGTAGCGTCGTCCGATTATCTACAGAAGTAAAAAGAGACGTTAAATATATATTAATACTAGCTGACCCGACCACGCGTTGCTGTGGCTTTTATAATATTTTTTAAAAATATGTCAAAATGTGAATTTTTAAGAAATAATGAAGTAATGAAAAATGATTTTTAATTTTACATTTACAAGCTCCATACGCACTTGAATCCGCTAGTCTCTCAGCTTGCTTCCCATACTATTCCTGATAACCCTCCGAGGCGCCTGAAAAGAAGATGGCCTCGAGATCATCTACTATAGAACTTTATTGGAGTGCTATCGATGGGTAGTTTCTCCACAAGTGTTTTCATGTCATATTCTACATTTTTGCACATTTACTTGATATAATACCATTATAGTTGTAAATATCATTGAATTAAATAAAAAAATAAAAAATAAAATTTTACATTTTATTCATCTTATATCTAACGGTAGTATATAATAAACAAAATTATGATAAATGATAAAACTGACTCTGACGAATACCAATTCAAAGTTAAAATTCCAGGGACTAATAAGTAAACCGTTCCAAATAAATACGGGGCTTAGACAGGGCGACGGCCTATCGCCGATTCTGTTTAATGTTGTGTTGGACAAGATCATGAGAATTTTCTGGCAAAATGACGATGCGGGTGCAGTAATAGGAACAAAAAGGGACAATGTGGAAGTAAAGTGTTTGGCCTTTGCAGACGATCTAGCGCTGCTAGCGGGAACAGAGGAGGACGCTATAAAACAGATAAACATCCTGAAAGAAATAGCTGAGAAAACGGGACTACAGATTTCGTATGAAAAGACAGAGGTTATGACAACGGATGCCAGCTTTAGCAAGGAAATGTTGAACACAAAATATGGGCAAATAAAAGTCAGGAACAAGTTTAAATACCTAGATAGGGCATCCGTAGAAGAAAGAATAGCCAAATGGAAAGACTGAACTTTGCCACTTGTAACATGTATAACAAGAAAAATTTGTCCTCCAATGCAAAAATAAGACACTACTGTACAGTAATAAGATTACTGTATGGTATGGAAACAGTCAGCTTTCCGAGTCTGGAGAAGGTCCTGAAGATTGAGAGAAAAATTCTGAGGAGGATTTATGGACCCAAAGTAACACAAGAGGGGTATAGGCGAAAATCCAATGAAGAAAATATACAAACATTTGGAAGATCTTGAAACAGTCATCAGGACCAGGAGACTGAGGTTCTACTGCCACATGGTAAGAATGAACAATGAGAGGCTGAACAAAAAAATCTTAGATAAACTATTAAGCTACAAGGGTATAGGTGGATATGTGAAGCAAATAAAAGAGGAGCTGGATAGGCTAAAGACAAAAAAAATCAAGGATAAAGACTGCTTGGACAGAGAGCTTTTCGGGAAAAAACTAAAAGAAGTTGGAGTTCTTGCGGGAAGGAAGAAGAGACGAGGGAGAAAATGGACTAAGGAAGAGCAAGAGGAACAGTCCAGGAAGATGAGAGAGTATTGGAGTAGACGGAAGGCGGAGAGTGTGAAAAAGATTATTAAGTGATATTCGCGTGGTCCTTGCTCGCCGATTCGTGGAAAAAAAAATACGTATATATATATACAAAATTCTTAACTGATAGAATCTAAACTTTAGTTTACAGAATAAGGAATATAATGGTTGATTTTTAATTGATATAATATGTCAATATAATAGGATATTATCTAAAATACAGGAGGTTAAAAAAAAATATCACCGTCGTTATTTTTTTTATCACTGTCACCGTCCATAAAATAACCACAATTATTCGGCTACCAAAAGGTCTACTCTTTTAAAATCGGTTTATGAAATACAGGCAAAAACTGAAAAAAACTCCCAAAATTTCGTTTTTTTTCGGCCACCAAAATATTACCATCCGTTTATTTCGGATGCAAATGTGGATCTACACTACTAAGACAAACCCTTAAACATATCAAAAAATTAGCAGGTTAAAACAAAAAATCATTTTGCAAAAAAATATCACGGTCATTAATCGAAACAAAACATAGCCAGTAATTTAAGTCGGGCAATGTTACATATCTGTGCGAAATTTCATTAAAATCGGTCCAGTAGTTTCGAAAATTAGCTCGGACAAAGATCGTTACAGGAGATTTTTATAAATGTATATAGATTAATAATAAGGCTTAGGACCAATATCTGCTTACGAAGTTACTTACAGGGACCTCTACCCAAGCCCAAATCTGCCAAATCACTCTGAATGAAATCTTCCCTCCTACGCTTCGGTCTACCGCTCAGACACTTACCAGTCGGCACAGCGCTTATTAACTAATTAGGAATTCGTTCTTTAATAATAAAAAGCATTCCTGCATTTTTTCGCGCCTTTATTTCCTCTTGAATTTCGTTTTTTCCAGTTACCATAGTTACCATAGACCTTAAGTACCTAAACTTCTCCACGTGTTCGAACTTATTCCCTCCTACAACCATATCGCCAACATATTCCTTCTTTTCTGCTACTAACCATATACATATCCATAATATCATTATATAAAAATTATATATTATTATAATATAACTCAGTATGTGAAAATCCTTGTCCCGCTAGGATACCAGAAGCCGACGTATGCACAAATTGATTGATATTACCCCCAATTATCTGCATAATACCTTGACAGCATCGTCTGAAATAGACCTCAATTAATATTTGTGTATATTACATGGAACCTTACAATTAGGTCGCAATATATGTCATCTACATGGTATTATGATATAATGGTTGCTAGTATTTCAATAAGCTTTCTCATGCATAATAAAATTATTATAATTTAGTTGTTTTTCTCTGTGCAGTAATATTTTTCTAACTCAGAAAAAACGTGCATACGTATGCCTTGTTTTATATAAATTTATTTATTGATATTTACAACTGTATTATAATAATGTAACAAGTAAATAGTATTGATGATACTTAATGGCATGACGTAAAGGCAAGTAGAGAAACTACCCACTGGGAGTACTAGTAAATAAGAGATTCTTGTTAAGAAGGTCACGAAGCCATCTTCTTTGCAGACGCTTTGCAGAATTTGAATCAGGAATTGAAGAAGTAGATAGGTTTGAAACAAGAGGGTTTGAGTGGGAATAGAGTTTGTCATGAACGAAAAGATATCGGGTTCGGGCCAAATCAGGACCAATAGGCCATTATGGATGATATTAATAAAAAATTAAGGAGCATTGAGGATTATACGAAGGATTTTGGATTGCAAGGATTGGATACGATAGGAATTCGATGGCTTAGTATAGTACCAAATTTCTACTCCATAAGTCCAAATAGGTCTTATAATAGTCGAGTGTATGAGTCCTTTGTAAGTAATTGGGAGCTTAGAGCGTTTTTCAAGTGTTGAAGTATTGTATCGAGTAGCCTTGTACCCTGATATGGCTAGAATTGTTTTTAATTTTAAATATAAAATATTAGTTCTTCATTTATACGTACACTTTGATAAATGTGATATTACGTTTCTTTGCAACGATATTACGAATTGATGGCCCAAAAAATCAAACCAATATATTATAAATATGAGAGTGTAATTAAACCCTATTTTTGTATTGTTTAAACTCCGAAAATATTTCAGAATATGGAGGTCGGCCAGTCTTTATTATGTGGGTGTGGGTACCCTTAACTGGGAGAAAACCTGATTTGAATGTACAAATGTTGGATTAAAAACAGAAACAGTCCTTACCATGTAATGTACCTAAAACACTATCTAGTTCTTTTTTCATCAAATTTCAACAGAAACAATAACAAAACTGACAATTATTTCAAATATACATTTTTGTAAACTGTAACTGTAAAACTGTAAACCTAGAGTGGGCCTAATAAATAATAATAATTTATGACCTTATTAGTATTTAAAGACAAATGTAATCTATTTAAAAAAATATATATAATATATTTTAAATGGATTTTTTTTGGAATTAGGCAGCATATCCTTGCGAGGTGAAAAAATTAAGTTTTGAGACTGATTTTCGGATACAATTCTTCCATTCTTCTCAACAGTGCTGGGACTCTGATACTGGGAAAGCATTCAGTTGATCGAGTGGAAAATAGTTAGTGGTTAATAGGGCAACCAATTATCCATAATTCTAATGATGGATAGAATTGGTCAGAATTCTGGAGTCAATGATAACAGAAAAATAAGAAGAACTTAGCCACTGACCAATTCTATCCATCATTCAGTTGATCGGTTACGACTGATTGAATATATTCTCCGATGTACCGAAATGTTGATCATTGAAATGATTTTTAAATCTTGGAAACAGAAAACAAGTACCTCGAGTAGGGAGAATAAAAAGGCAGAGAAGCCTCAGAAATGATTTCACTGGCCCAAAACACGTTAATAGAAATTCTTCGTGCGACAAGGAGTATTTCGTGATGCACTCACATGTTTTCAATTGTTGGCCTCACGCGCTTTTACCGAGACTCTCGAGAACTTCTCAGTAAAAATGTTGATTAACAAACATTTTCATTAGTACTGAAATTGCTTTAAACCACTTAAAAACTTGGAATACTTTATTTAGGAGAAATACAAGTGGTTGAGTGTGATCTCCTTGCACATCCGTTGCCTTAGAAACAGAGAAAAGTTGTCTTAGATAATAGTATAGTCTCTAATATGTACTGCGCTCAAGAGCATCCATGGCTTTTAGCGATTCTTTTTAATAAAGGATTAATAAAATTATAGTAGGAAATTAGTTTGATTTACTCTTTTTTTTTGTAATCAAAATGGTGGTTGTAATGGAGTAAGCAATAACCTTAATAGGGAAAACAATCACTTTAAAGTGAAGCATGTTAAATTTATTGAAAAGTAAAGCCGGGTTTAGTTGGCCACTTCCTTCTAGCAACTTGTTTAGTGATGAAAACCATTCGCTTCAAAAACAAGGCTCAGATTAACCACAGCCTATTCTTTTAGTTTCCTTTTAAATTAATTGGTTCTTAGGTTGAGACAATGTTTTATCTTTAAGAAAACAATAACAATAAAGGACTTAATAAAAAAGGTGCTTCATGCCTCCTATTTTATTAATTATAATTACATACGGTAAGTTTCGAAACCTGTCACACGATTCTTAAAATGTTTTGATAATCCTGTTCCACTACAAACTATGAAGTATATACTCAACTGTATAAGGTCGGTTTTTCTAAGCAAACGGTTTTGCAGGAAGGTAATTGAGGAGAGATCTCGCTCAACATCCTGGCCTTTTCCCCAATGTTTTAATTTGATATATACCTACATTCAATAATACAAAAAATAAATAATTGAAGTATGTTAAACCATTTTCTTTAACACTTAATCTCATAAAACATTTCATTAGATATCTGTAAAAGAGCGATGCTAAAACAAAAATTAACTCAATCTTACCGCTACTACAAAAGAAGAATAACTATAAGAATATATGAAAGTTCCATGCAAGTTAAAAAAGTTAAATGTGGGTATTGGTAACGAAAAGCATTCCTATTGTAATGATGGTATTGAAATGGTTTTATTATCCATTAGAACATTTTTAAAAGTTGGAAACATTTTTTATTTTAACTTGTGTCATTTTCCCCGTAAAACTTCTAATTCAAACTCGTGGATATAAAATTTCAGTCGTTTTTGAATTGAAAGCTTCAACCGGTACAATCGATACCATAGGATTAACTCAAAAACGCCAAATTTTGTAGGATCGAAATGTTAAAACTAAGACTTGGAAAAAAACAATTCAATAAAATGAGGAAGTCCTTGTTTGCCATTATCATTTTATTGCTTTTACTTCACCCAAACAAGACCAATTTTATAATTTATTTAATATACGAAATCTATATGAAAGATCTATTTGGTTAATATATTTTTAATAATGAATTTAGTATTGGCCAAGGAAAAACCTCTCCTTTTTTGTAATTTAAATTCCGAGATAAGTAATGTCCAAATTTCGATTCTAATCTACAAACAAATGTTTTTACATATTTTTATGATATAAAAAAAAACTAAGCCATGAAGGGTCCTAGAGTTCAGTTTGTGATGGAGAGTGTACTGTTTCTTAGACAACGGTTCCGAAGAGAGGTGATTGATATGTCTTAGATCACGCCACAGGAAAAAACCACCCCTCATTGGGGTTTATGTTTCGAAATACGTAGCATTCAAAATTCCGAATTAATAAAATGCTGCCTTTTTTTTTTTTTTTTGAAAAGCCATATACAAAAAAAAAAAAATGGAGCAGTGTACAATTATACTCCATATTAATATTTCTTTAATGTATTTTAATAAAGCATCGATTACTAATAAAATCCTCAAGATATTTATGATTTCATTATGGCTAATGAACGGATATCACTCCGCTTAAGATATCACTTCATTTAAGTAGCTGTTTTGCCTGCCAAGTTTCAGGAAAAACATACTGGAGGCTCATGAAAATGGAAAAAAGAAAAGAGGGCCTCTTAAAAAACCTTGAATACGAAATGATTCTAAGTGACAGGACCTCATTTAGGGAGCTCTTAGCTCTCAGATCTCAGTTCGCTTATCGAACCGTCGACCTGTTTATGCTTAGTAGGGGAAGAGGAATGGGGAAAGAGAGAGAGAGAGAGAGGGGGGAAAAGGGAGACACAGGGAGGGAAAGAGAGAGAGAGAGAGAGAGAGAGAGAGAGAGAGAGAGAGAGAGAGAGAGAGAGAGAGAGAGAGATAATAAAGAGCCTTGGCACCATCCCAGTCGCCCTTAATGTTTTAACTTTTATTTATTTATCGGCTAGTTTTTATCCACTTTATCTCATCACTCCTTTTTCTTCTCAAGCAAAATCACTCATCACTCTCTTCATCAAGCAAAGCCGATCGTTTAAGGATACGTTTCGACAAGAAACGTTAGGAAAATATTCTTAAAAATTATCTAAAACTTTAACAGAGGCCTAAAATAATAATTAGAAAGCAATTGCAAATCCCAAAAGCAAAGCTTCAAGTCTCTAAAATTTTGGAAAACTAACCAATCAACTGATCTGGCCAATTTAATTCAATGAAAGCGAATGTTGGATCATTGTTCGGTGCTGGAGGTCTCGTGTTAAAATCCGACTGTGATAATTTATTTAATTTTTTAATAGCCATTAATCGACTAGGAAAATCTGGTGGTTGAGTATCATCTTAGCCAAACCGCCTCTTTGTACAATCATTACCTTAGAGACAGTCTCTATCATTTGCTGAACCCATGAACCTTCATGGTTGATGGTGGTACTTTTTTTTCCCTAGCCCATTGGCTTTTTTAATTGTGTTGAAAATAAAATAGTAAGGAGAGAAAGGATCTCTTTTACTGCGCCAGGTGCATTTTAAGAGAGGAAATGTGAAAATGCGAATAGGATTTTTTTGATTAATTAGATGGTAGGAGTTTGAAGTTGTTGGCGAATTAATATTTAACATATTGATAGTATTGTTATATTTATAGTGGTACAGTATTTTTTTTTATATATAGCATTTCCAAGTCTATTTGAACCTTTTCCAAGTCACAAGTAACCCTTTCCAATTCAAATGTAACGCTTTACATCACAACTGTCGCCATTTTAAATTCAATTGTAACCGTTTTCATTTCAATTGTCTCCCTTGAAAATGTTATGAAAATTTACGGTCTTGGGGAGTAGGGGAATTTAGGGCCTCAGGACTCGCCAGGATAAAATCACCACAACCTTTTTCTTACAACTCTTGTTAGGAAACAAGTGAAGGAAATAATTTAAAAAACAAATAAATGATTTTTTGTTAGAAAAAAGTAAAAACATCTGTATAGTTTGCGCAATATACACAAAATTCTACAAAAACAAAATATTCTAGTTTACAAAAAATTTAAAACAAAAAGCTGATTTGTTTTCCCTCATTTCTCCTCAGGGTCAAAGAAGTTTTTATTAGTGCGATAATTTTGCTGTGAGTTTTTTATTTTTGCAAAAACGAAACTGTTGATAACTTCAGTTTACGTAGTTTTACTTTCTCAGAAAAAAATCGTTTTTTTTTTAATGGGTTCGTTCAAAAAATATTAATTTTTTTAACAAAATCATTGTTTTTTCGAAAATTATTTTAATTTCATTCGTTTACTGCTTTGTGCCAATAATAGTTTTGAAAATAACAAAATTAAAAATACTGTTATGATTAATCCCATTGAGGTCTGAGGCCTTAAATTTACAAAGGTTACAGTTGTGTTGTAAAGCCTTATATTTCAATTGTTTCAACTCCTTTGGAAAGGGTTACATTTGAATCGTAAAGGGTTGCTTGTGACTTGGAAAGGGTTGCATTTGATTTGTAAAAGTTTACAGTTGACTTGGAAAAGGTTCAAATAGACTTGGAATAGCATTTATATACTGCTCCATATGAGAAGACTTATTCGAGAACTTCGATTAAAATCAAAGAGGAGAAAGATACTGGAGAAAAATATGATAAAGAAAATATACAATTTTCCCTTAAATATATACAACGAGGGCCAGGACCTCTTATATAGGAAAACTATATCGCTAAAAGGAAATCTAAAATGAGGAAAATGGTCGCGGGACATGAATTATACACAAATAAGCCTACGTTTCGGCTTAACTTTTAGGTCATCATCCGGTGCTGAGAAAAAAAAAAAAAATAATAACATCAATAGTTCAGTGACAAAGAAAGGAAACCTAGATTTTTACAGAAAACATAGAAATTTAAAAAATGAGATATAATAAACAAAGCGTTTAAATGTGTTTACCTGCTTACCAAATTTTCAAAAACTTTAAATCATTCAGTTTCAAAATAGGTCAAGGTCATGTTATAACTACATCAAATTCAAAATAATTCTAAAAAATTAAAAAAAATAGTCAAGAGGATTACCGATAGAAGTGAAAACTCACGACTCAGGAATAAACAAATACAAATGTAATATTTAACTAATATTAATTAATTAAAAATTAACAATACTGGAATGAAATGTATGAAGGTAATAAAGCATAATAAAATACATGAGAAATAGTTTTATAATAAATTATCAAATCTGATAAAATTTGTTAGGCGTAAATCGAGAGAACTTTTATATTATATTTGGAAGAGCGACAGAGCCTTTTTGAAGTTAAAACCTTCGTTAACCGCGTTTAGGGACTTTTGGTAGAGGGTCAACTTGTGGTCTCACGTCAGCAACATGCTCGAGGCTGGTGACACCTAGTGGCCTCTGCATGAGTTTTAATCAACTTTAGCTTAAAGGTTAGAATTCCGTTGATGTAAGATTAATTATATTTATCTAAAAAATAGTTTTGTAGCTGTAAAATTAACACTAATAATCACATAAAATATCAATAACTGGTTGATCTCTTCCTTTCACTTAAAATATTATAGGTCTTTTTTTAATGATATTATTGAATGTACAGATGATCTAAGTATTGTCTCAAGAAGTACACATAATGATGATAATAACGATAAAAATGAAATTAAATCTATGAGGCCTCGAGATCATCTACTATAGAACTTTATTGGAGTGCTATCGATGGGTAGTTTCTCCACAAGTGTTTTCATGTCATATTCAACATTTTTGCACATTTACTTGATATAATACCATTATAGTTGTAAATATCATTGAATTAAATAAATAAATAAAAAAAAAAATCTATGTAAATACAAATACAAGGTATAAATAATACAACTGTATACTAATTATTATTCAATTAAATTATTGATATTTTTTATTCAGCTTGTGCAGACCATCATATGCATATGCATATGTATATATATATATATATATATATATATATATATATATATATATATATATATATATATATATATATGTATATATAAAATTCTCGAAATTGTATATAATCATTGTTCGCAGTGCCACTATATTTGAAAACGAGAGTAATAATATTTTAAATATTTGTATTTGAAAAGAAAATATATGTCCAGGCACGAGACTCCAACCCGGGTCGCCCAGGTCACAAGCCTGGAGCTCTGCCAATTGAGCTTCTCGGTCTTAGACATATCCTTTCTTTTCAATGATCCCATGTCCCCGCGTTCTCGCAATTTGCGATGTATACGAGGGGAAGAATGTTCTTTGAACATTATTTTAATTTGGATCTTGTTGAATTACGTCATATATATTATTATAATTTATTTAATTTTATTTTTTATTGATTATTATTAATTTTTAAATATTTTTGTTTGAAAAGAAAAGAAAAGATATGTCCAGGACCGGGACTCGAAGCCGGGTCGCCCAGGTCACTAGCTCGGAGCTCTGCCAATTGAGCTATCCTGGTTCGCCTCTCGGTCATAGATATATCCTTTCTTTTCACTCATCCCATGTGCCCGCGTTCCCGAAATTTGTGATGTATCAATAACAAATAAAATAAAATAACAAGAGAGTAATAATAATTTAAATTTGAAATTTAAATAATTCAGACTAGAATTTATTTAGAAATTCAAAAAAGAACAAAGTTATTCCTAAGTCTTGAGTTTTCACTTCTGTCGGCAATCCTCTTGACAGCTTATTTAAATTTTGTTCAATTATTTTGAATTTGATGTAGTTTAAACATTACGTTAGGCTATTTTGAAACTGAAAACACTCAAGTATAATTCTGTAGTTTACCACCATCGTTCTTACAGAACTTATGTGTCAGTTTCTTAACATACATACTTCGAATGTTAGCATAAATTATGTAAACATACCTATCACCTTACTTTGTTTAATTTATAACATTTCGAAGTAGTTTAAAAGTTTTTTTTATAAAAAAGAAATCGCGTAGGTTTCTCTCAATGCCGTGAGAAAATAGAACGACTTCATTCGAAGGCGGCTAAGTGTAACGCAATATATTTCGCTCAACGCTCTTGTAGGATAATTATATTCAGAGGGCTTTGTACTTTATGTACAATGTTCTTCCAGGGTACTTGACTTCCGTATTATTATACTTGCCACTTTAACAAGGTAAGGGATTCATTACAACGCGCTACTAGCGTTCTTTGTCAGTCCCTAGAGCTACATCAAACACATGTAAGGCTGAATTATAACTCTACCAGGCCTTTCTTAGTTCACTTGTTTTTATTAAATTGATTCATAAACTGTTGATGGAATAATCTAGACTATTCAGTCTATACATTTTAAAGAATGTTCAAAGATACATTACAATTTTACTGCTTGACCCTTAATAGGTTGTAGCGGTATTGATTCCTAAGACAAAGCTTGTAAATGAGGTTATATGTCTGAGATCACTCTCAACCGCCAGTTTTTCCCCTTCCAATTTAAGATACCCAGTTTATAAAAGACTGGGTGAGCCCCAGGAGGGTCTATAGATAAAACAGGTTCCACCCGTGGGTAAAAAGATGAAATAATTTATCTGCCATCGCAGGACTTGAACCCGGAACCATAAACACAGCAACTGAGTGCTCTACACATTTAGATACTCCCCACTCTATTAGCATTTGGGTTTAACCTATAAAAATTATAGATTTTAAATTTCTAGGAATACAACTATTTTGACAATCCTTGAATCCATTTTTTAATATTATGATTTTTTTTTTTTAAAGGATTTATTCCTTTATTCAGAATAAAATATGATAAAGAAATATGAAGACTAAAATATGCATTAATAAATTTTTATAAAAATATGCAAATAGAAATAGTAAATATCAAAATTTTTAAAAAATAATATCTTGTACTCATGAAAAAAATTAATTTTGAAAATAACCTACTTACAATACCTACAACTGAAAGACATAGTTAGATTTTTTTTTCCGTGAATAAATCTGAACCCAGATGAATAAATGGTCGAAGCGGAATCATGTCATCCTCATAATATTATGCAGTTGTTTATGATGGTATATAGGATATAGTATTATTAAATACCAAATTTGACAAGTCCTCCATTATATATTAATGTAATAATAATTTATATGCTTCTTCCAAAATTTGACCTTTACAGAGTGACGATAAGTCAGGCGTAAAATTAAATGCTATAACTTTTTCTTTCCTGCATGTTTTTTATATACAGTCCGGATTACAATATTTACAAACCTAAAAATATATCCATTACTGTTCTTTATAGTAACGGATCACTAGAATGTATTGATAAGATTATAAGGTTGGGTTGATGACCTAAGGTAATTGTGTATACCTGTGGGCTGCTAACCCCTTGAGTTGTGAAATATCTTCCCTGTTGTCTCCATCTTCTTTCTCCTGCCCTCTTCTTTTAAAGGTATATATATCAGCTTTAAAATAGAGAGTAGAGAGGAGATGTGGTTAGGATGTGGTTAGTCCTAGAGTAGTCACTAAGTTAGTCCTAGAGTGGTCACTAAGTTAGTCCTAGAGTAGTCACTAAGTTAGTCATAGTGTAGTCACTAAGTTAGTCCTAGAGTAGTCACTAAGTTAGTCCTAGAGTGGTCACTAAGTTGTAATGTTAGTTCATAGTGAATAAGTCTATCTAGTTCATTTATAAAAGAATGTCTGTTTGTATATCTGTATTGTTATACAAAGAGATTTTCTTCGTTCACAATAAACCTAATTCGGTAATTATTCTTTTGATTGTCGCTTCGAGTCGAGTCACAACATGTTTTAACTCATGAATTTTAAAAATACAAATTATCATGAGCTCTAGTATGGAACAGCTAATGTAATTATGGCAAAAGTATATACTTGAGCAATCATTTCCTCTAGAAATAAACGTTTCAACGACCATATATCATCTATACTTCGACTCAATTTCCTGTTTTAGTTTAGGGGACTTAAGGTTTTTAGTTGGAATTTTTCCACTTATGTATTAACATTTATTTAATGTCTCTATTGACCTTTCCCTTTTTCAATATATATTTTGTGGAATAACCACAAGTCCACTGGTTTTTTGATAATTTTCTCTTTTTTTTCTTGCAATTTTACTTTCAATTTTTCATATGGTTTTTTGTCTTCTGTTCTTGTATTATTTATTTTGTTTTGTTTTCCTGTTGTGGTTTTTGGGGGTTTTGTGAGTGCATATTGATGTTTCAAATTCTGGAGTATTTATCAGCTGTTTTTATCTAACCTTAGCCATCTGGGAATCTAGTAACCTTCCCTATGATTCAGTAGTTGCATTTGAACCTTGAAGGTCGTGGGATGTGTTTTTGGGTCCATTATTCATGTTTTGCTTTGCTGTTGTTCTCTTTCTGCCCTGAGGATGCCTGAATAGGCGAAATATCGGACAGGTATTTTCAATTTCCTGTTTTAGTTTAGAGACTTAAGGCTTTTAGTTGGAATTTTTCCACTAATGTATTAACATCTATACTTCGACATTTTTGGTGACAATTTTATTTCTTGATGAAATGATTACCGAAATCTATTCATTGCCCATAATTACATTCTCTTTTCCATACTATGACTCACGGTAACTTGGATTTTTGGAAAAATTTAAAAATGAAACGAATAAACTGTTAAAACTTATTTATTTCTTATAAATCGGTCCACCGTTTGTTAACTCTAGTAACAGATGTGTTAGCAATGCACTTGAGGACGAAACGTCAACATGGCTGTTTCTATTGTTATCTGATTTTTTTTGTTGAAGTTTTCGCGATTCCAATACTTCATTTACTACAA
The DNA here is from genome assembly GCA_964056705.1 of Troilus luridus. Classification (NCBI taxonomy): domain Eukaryota; kingdom Metazoa; phylum Arthropoda; class Insecta; order Hemiptera; family Pentatomidae; genus Troilus; species Troilus luridus. Next base: position 3,977,188 of record OZ057417.1, on the reverse strand, counting down.
CCCAGTGTTGTAATATTGTATATTCTTCACCCACATTGTATTTTGTTTTTATTTATTCCTATTCAATCGTATTGGGCGAAGGTCTTTAGTAAACAGAGTCCTAAATAAATAGAACAGTCCTCATCGACAATACAAAATCGAGATGGGGAAGGAAATCGATCTATTTGACATCCCATCTTACAACAGCATAAAAATGTATTATTGTGTATTCGATTCATGCTCACCCTCAAAGGAGCCAATATTTGGAAGGCCATGACCTTTTATAACGGAGCTTGTTATTTAGTCCATAAATTTCTAGAACCGAATAATTTTATGTATCAAAAGAATTACAAACATTATGAAAAAAACATAACACAATATCGAGGCTAAAGAAATATAGCAAACAGTGAAGACGAGATATGGGCGAGTAAAGGCTATGAAACAGTTTGAGACACAATTGAGAGATCATCAGGCAAGATGGAATGGGCATAGAGGCAATTCATTTTTAACAAAATAGGATCTCGTCTCTACCACGTAATGAACTACTTATCTTACATGGGTTGTAGTGGTACAGGTTATTTTAGTATATTGATGCCTCAGTTCACATATGTGTTAAGTGCCGAAAACAAGATGTTACAGGAGTCAAATTTGATAATAATTTAACACAAGAAATACAGTTCAAGTTTAAGCACAGAATATATTTTTGTAACCTTCGCATCTTCTCTATTAATTTTATATCAACTTATGATCTATGACTTCCTGATCACAACTTTACAATATTATTTATATAACAAAACCCATTTTTGTAATTTATTTTATTATATTACTTATTGATTTTATTAATTTCAGACTAGCAATCTGGATGACCCGGGTTCGAGTCCCCGCCCTGGACATATCGTTTCTTTTCAAATAAAAATATTTAAAACCCATTTTTGAAAAATTTGTACTTAACACATTTGTGAACTAAGACATCGATATACACTTTAACCATTATCTATTAGCATAACAACCTACTAACCCCAAGATCGCGGGATCGTAGCCAGACAGACGGCCCTAGGATCTGTTAAAGGGAATGCAAAATCCTGTGATATCCCGTTCTTCGGATGAAACGTAAAATAGGGATCCGATGTACGAAGCCAGGTACTCAGATGTATTAAAGATCCCTTTTCTAATTAAATCTGGATAGGCACAATTTAAGACTCCCGATTTGATGAAGCAGCAAAAAGTGACGTTAAATACGTCAACCAAAAACGACTCTATTCTCAAATGTACAATTAAATAGTCTAATATCAAGGTAGGTTTTATATGAAGTACTGTAGCAGAGCATAAAGTGACAAATTTTCGAAATTTCTTCTTTTAAAAAACCTTTAATTTTTTATGGTAATTAACTGTCTTTTATTGTCAGTAATTATACATAATAAATACTCATAAACAAGGAAAGAACTCGGTAATTGATAAATGGAGAAATATTTTCCTGAAACTGAAATAAGAGTAGGAATATCGTTGGAAAGTTTAAGATTCTTAAAAAAAAGAAAAAATACGTTATCTGACGTGTGAAGTCGTAAAAGTTATGGTGGAAGAGAGTGGTGGAAAATACACTTAACTGATTGTGGTCAGTTAGTTATATAATGAAAAATAAGTGTTTCCATGGAGTTTTGTATTTAAAAATTGTAAGATACTCGCACCAGATTATTAAAAAGAATTATTTTTTGGAGAAAATATTTCTCTATTACTTTATCCTTAAGTTTCGGAAAGGACATGTTGAATCAACAATAATTATGTCCTACGTGACCTGCTACAGGATCAGCGTATCAAGAATTTATTTATCAATACAGGACACTAAATATTTTATATCCGAGAGCACTTCGATACTCCCATAAAACTGTTTTGCTTCTTACGGGCTTTTAAAGTACGAAACAATTCAACTATTATTAGGTAATATTTTACATAATAATATTTACAAGAAAAGATCAATATTATACTTGAAAAAATTTCATAAAGCGGACATTTATTATTATAACTAAGCTGATAAATAATAAGTACAGACAAATAAATTATATTTTAAACAAAAAAATTAAATAAGAAAGATGAAAGACATATATCTATCTACACCTCATGTTTTAGGTATATTATATTATATTTTTTGTTTATTATTAATAATAATAATTAGGCTTAGCGAACCCGAAGGCTCGATGCCGATACCCCCCCCCCCAATCTCTGCTTACAAACTTCCGTAATCTTCCCACCTACGCCTCGGTCTACCCCTCAGACGCTTCCCAGTCGGGACAACACTGGTTAACTTATGAATTAGTTCATTACTAAAGCCCAGCAACTTTACAAGGCCACCTTAATCTTTGCGGCGCTATAACTACAATAATATTAACCGGGTGCTTGCTCAGCAATTCCACGTTGCGTAATCATCTATACACGGCCCTCCTCCAAAACATTCCCCCTTTTTTCAGCCTAAGTGGGAGCGGGGTTGCTGTCCTCAAAACCCTGGCTTCAAATCCAACCGTGGCGTAGGATTTGATGACTCCTGTCCATCAGGATTTGATAGTGACCATCGATAGGCATGACCTATTGATATATCGATAGTAACTATCGCCCAACCCTAGCTCACCCAACCCGTATAAAGTGGGTACCTTTAAGGGGGGGAAACTGACTGTTGAGCGTGGTCTCGTACAATTCACAACCAGGGTTTCAGAATAAGTGTAGTCTCTACCTCAAGACCCTACATGGGTTGTTGTATAGGATTTCCCAGCCTAAAAAATAAAATAAAAACATCGCTTTATAAAATAATTCGGAGTTTTTATTTATGAAGTAAAAGATTTTCTAAATATATTTTCATTTTGAAAACATGTAGGTCGTATGAATGACTTACCTGTTACGTAGGTAATAGTTTCTGTTGAGGATGGGAGAGAGGTTAGGCAAGTCATTAAAAATGCCTGAAGTAAGAATGAGCTAGAACGAGCGCTATAAGGACTTCTTTCAAACGGCAGCGAAACCTTTTGAATATTTTTGTATCCTTTAAAGTTTCAACAGCCTATTTTGGGTTGCTTCGAGGAGAGCATTTTTTTGTTTGAAATTATGGATAATTGTTTTTCTCTCTCTACTCCCAGTCTCCCATTGTATAGCTTGTCTAAAATTGTGTTCAAGTTCAATACTTTGTTGAGACTTACTGTTTCATGGTGAACTTTTTTGTAAGGAAATAATCAGGTTAAGCAGTCAATACATGCTTTATGATCATCCTTATCATTCATATATCACATATCAACGAAGGCGTGCATTATTGAGGAATGGAGCTTTGGACAATAGATATTTGTCTATGATTTTCCAATTAGAATACAAGCGAAAGCCTTGTATCTCTAAAATCCTGGGAAATGACCAACCAGCTAATAAAATCTTCATGTAGACATAGACTGAAAAAACTATATCAATGAAGATAAAATGAAGCACATCTCACATTTACAGTTCAAACTGACTAAATCAGAGACTGCTTTGTTGCCATAAGGCGTTTCACAAGGCAAAGGTAGCTAACATAAAAACATATGACGTAAAAAATCCTGTAGCAATGCAACTCATGAAGAGTCTTGGGTTCAGTAGGTGGTAGAGACAGTACTGGTTCTAGGACAACGGTTGTGAAAGGAAGTGATTTGTCCTAGATCGCGCTCAACTGCTAGGTTTCCCATAATTTTGGGTACCAACTTTGTAGTTGTTGCGTAAGTTGCAGGAAGCTGTTCAGATCCTACAGGATCCTTCCTCAGCTATTAACAGATTAAATAATTTATCTTCCCTAGCGTGGGTAGAGCGTCGAGTTGCTATCATGAAGGTGATAGCAACTCGACGCTCTGCCACTGAGCTAACCTGCTCCCTTAGATATTATTATAGATAGGAAATCAACCGAAATCACTTCCCAAACATTAAAATGCAAGCGTTACTCTAGAAATGCAGGTATTTTTCCATTATATTATCAATATTAATCCATATTTTGTTTCCGATATTTTCTGTATACTCGTCTATAACTGTTTACCTTTGATATTGCACTTTTGATGTTATTTTGTTTTTTCCCTGCCCTAATGGTGGCCTGAACATTATGCTGGATCATTGATAGCCAATAAATAAGACTTATTTGTATAACCCGAATATTTTCTAGACTATTATTCACAGTGTCTAAGGTCAACCATTTTCTCATTACTATTCTATTCGGTCTCATGTTAATGGTAACGATGTTTTCGCTAGCTAAAACATCAGCATTAACACTTGCTGACCTTGAAAACTGTTTGGATCTCTGAGACGGTGGGGGTCAAGGCTGCCTAGAGGACCAACCGCAGCAGCTCTTACTGATGAGCTAATTTTCAGCCAATCAATGCTCGGCTTTTATGCTCTTAGGGATTATCCGATCGACTGATATTGGAATTACAGCCTTCCAGTTTCTTATCATTTTTCCTGTAACAAAAAAAGGCAACCATTTTCTATTTCCAGTTCTTTCAGCAAATATTATTGCTGTTAATTTCAATTTTCATCAAGTGCTTCTCACGGTAACTACTCAGATTAGATATATTTTTCACCTGTGAATTGTATTATTGCTTTCAAGCAAGCTTAGCAGCAATGTTGACAGTTATAAAACTGATACTTTTTTATTTATTTATTATTTATTGATTGATATTTACAACTATATTACAGTAATATAACAAGTAAATTGGCTCAGTAATACATAATGACATGATATAATGACAAGTAGAGAAACTACCCACTGGTAGTACTCAAATCACTAGTTCAACTAAGGTCACGTGACCATCTTCTTTTCAGACGCCTCGGAGGATTATCGGGAATTGAAGAGGAAGCTAGGTTTGAAACTAGAGGGTTTGAGTGGAAATGGAGTTTGTTATGAAAGGATAGATACCGGGTTAGGGCCAAATCAGCAAGAAATGGGACATTAAGGTCGTTATGGATGACTATATTCTTAACAAAATAAGGAGCGTTGAGGATTTTTCGAAGGATTTTGGATTGTAGGGTTTGGATACGAGAAGAATTCGATGGCTTAGTGGAGCCCCAAAGCTCTACTCCGTAAGTTCTGATAGGTCTTATGATGGCCATGTAGATGAGTCTTTTGTAATTAATTGGGAGTTTAGAGCGTTTATCTAGTAAATGTTGAAGTAGCCTGAAACGTCGAGCGGTTTCTTGTCTTTTCAGTCTTGTATGAGGATTCCAGGTTAATCGTTTGTCGAGATGCAACCCTAAGGATCGGATCTGTTCTACAGGCACAAGTGGGATATTATTAGAGGATACTGAAGGGCAGGAAGTCATTGGTTTACGACGTAAGGTAAAAGTGATTTGATGGGATTTTTGAGAATTTATTTATATTCTCCACTTCTGGCACCATTCTTCAAGATCAGTGATATGGGATTGGAGGCTTTGGGATACAATAACTGGATTGGTGGTGACTGATAATACACATGTATCATCAGCATATGTGGTAAGGATAGTATTAGGATGAGTTGGGATGTCAGCTGTATAAAGGATTGGGCCAAGGATACTACCTTGAGAAAAAACTGATAATAAAATAGATCAAAACACATGAATGATTATTTATCAAAAATTATAGTGGGGTTTTTGTTATATTTTTTAATTTATTGATGGTTATTTAGATGATCTAATTTTGGATATCCTATTTAAAGAGTCTGTAGTTGAAGAGGATTTAGTTCATACATTGTCATTATTATTGATTATTATCTATATATTGTTGTTTTGATAATAAGATTTAATTAAATTTGAATAATAAAAAGTTATATTATGCACGTTCGATTTTTTGTTAATTTTATTCGTTTAAGAACAATTTTTGAAACTTTACGAAAAGATAATTCTATATTTATGTATGAATCTTAAGAACCTGATAATTTATACGATAAAACACTCTCAGTAGAATCAAGCGAGTGCACCAACGCCAAGGTGGTGTCTCTTATGACCAGTCCAGTACTGTGAAGCAGTTCAATCGGATTAATGACCTAATTTAGACTATAATTCGTCTAGAAGACTATATTCTGTCTCTAATTAACATGAACTCTACTAGTTGAGGGTATTTGCTTAGATAAGGTTCATTCCCAAATCCGTAACAACAACTTGGGTAGAAACGTGAGGAATTTTCTCCCAGGATTTTCTCTCAGAGATGAAGCGGTTCTGGGATATTCTAAATTAGGTCTTTTAATCAGAGCCTTAATCTCCCTGCAACGTTTCACAGTCCTCGACTGGTCATCAGAGACACCACCTTGGCCTTGGTTAGGGGTGGTTTGCTAGTATTGAGATTGAGGATTATCACATTTAGCCTCATTTTTTTACTCTTGTAGGTGTGGGGTTTTGCTTCACTGTTACCCTTTTATATAAACAATAATGTATTTTATATAAACAGTAATATATATATATATGACATAGGATAAATGAAGTAATAGAGAGAAAGAGAGATAGAGATTTGTTCCGCTCTAATATATATAACTTAATTGTCCTTCGAAGGAACGTGGTAGGCGCCAAAGAGAATCGATTGGTCTAGGAAGAACCATCAGAAGACATTAACAATAACAAAGGCAGTTTGACCCTTCGCTATCTCCAACTGTTTATTAAAACAGCTGTAACCTCTTTGGACTTCCGCAATCGATTGTTATGTCTTTTTTTAGCTTTATTAGCGATTTATTTACAGCTTTATTATTGCCTCTTAGCCTTTGTCTTCAATGGGATCTCATTCTGACATTTATTATTATTGTCAATAGCATAATTTATTAACATCCTTTATTAAAGGCTTTTAACTATTTTTGGAACAGTTTTCACCAAATAATCATGCTCTAAGAACGTAAAACATGGCAATTATAAAAAAAAAATATAACCTCTCTTTGATCCCACGTTCTATCAGGCTAAAGGAGCAAGACAATAAAAAAGTAGAGTGTAAAATAAATAGCGAACCCAAAGGTTCGGAGCCTATATCAACAATCGCTGTTTACAAAGTTCCGTCCACGGATCACCGCCATCATCTTTAACGCAATCCTCCCATCCACATCTTGTTTACTAGTCTGCGCAGCGCTTATTAAAATTTAGGGATTCGTGCTTTTCTAAGAACAATAACTTTATAAGCCTATCTCAACCTTCGCTATAGAATCACTTTAATTATTGGACCGGATGCAAGCTTTGCAATTGTGTGTTGTGTATGCTCCTAAATGACTGTAATTTATTGGACTAACTATGCAATACATTTTTGTATTACATGGATGGAGGTTCTAGCTTGTGCAGTGATGTTATTTGGCCTAGGTCGTGCATTTTTCGTCTACATTAAAGAGTTTGGGTAAGCCTCAGTCAGGTCCAAAAGGTCGAGTCTTGACTAAATGAATTATTAGTCTGCCATAGCCGGTCTCCAAATCGAGATCTAGAGCTAATTGGCCAAGAAAAAAGCCCCCTCCCCAAAATTAAGTAATTGTAATAAAATAGATAAAAATGGAACTAGGATACTTCAAAATATTGGAAAGACTAAATCAACAACTGAAAAGGAAAAAACAAAGAGGAGTTGTCAGTTTAGAATATTCAATTATAAATAAACATAGATTATATTTATAATAAGTAATACAAAAGAATAAAAAAATGATGTAATAAATACAAAAGCAAAAGTTATTATAGTCAACGACATTTCTCAATTATAAAATCAAGAAGGCAACTAAAATAAAAAATATTTGTATTTATATGGAGGCATCAAGCAACACTGAAATACAATTATATGTTAAGTCGACCACTGGCGATCTCTCCTAGTGGAACAATAGAATTCTGAAATGTGACAATAGAAGACTAAACTGGAAGAGGTAGAGAGTGCTTGGAATGAAGACCGTTTCGAGGACCACGAGCGATTAGTCCGTTCCACTGTTACATTTTACATCGATAGCTAATGGTTTATGTTACCATATAACATATAAGTAAACAATATCTATATTAGTGTTATAAGCAAAAGTTTAAATAAATTCTAATCATAAAAAATCCTAATCCCATCTTTAAAAAATATTAAAATAGTAGCAATTTTGTACATATTTGAAATTATAAATCCAGAAAAATTGTTTATTCCTGGTGACCATTACTTATCTAGACATGATATATATATATATATATATATTTTTTAAATTTGCAGTAGTGAAGTGCACAAGAGGTTAAAAATCCTAAACACAAAATGTCAACATTCAACATCTTAAACCTTTTTGAGTTTGTAACTATAAAATGTATTATTATTATCAATTTATATATCACCTTAACTCGGCACTACAACTCGGTTACGAGCCTTGGCCTCCTCCACCAGCCTTCTTCAGTCCTCCCTGTTCTGCGCAGCTGACATCCAGTTCCTCACTCCCAGGGCAGCTCTGGCATCCGACCATCTCATTATGTCTATATAATATCTCATATCCGATATAGAATTTATAAGGATTCGGCTATCACAATAAGTCAACTGTTTATTTAATGTATCTTGCGATAGTCGCCTCTAAAGTTGTCTTGGTGGACTTAATAGATATTTAAATGCTTCTGGGTTTATGTCGTTAATGTTTAGCGTTTGTTATTGTTAAATTGTTATTGTAATAACTGTTGTGATTGATATTATTGCGTTGTAGCTCTATTTCTCACAGTACTTTCGACTTAAAGGACTGCATTCCTTAAACATTTTAATGCGTTATATATTGCTGGGTGAGTTTTAGCGCCGGTCGAAGAGCATTCATTACTTGATCCCCTGACCCGTCGAAGTTGCTTCAAACCTTTCGTCCGATCCTTAGTTGAAACCACATTATTACTAGTAATTGTCCGTTCCCGGTTACTGGTTCTTAAGAGCTTCTCTTGATTAAAGCATATGAATTTATTATTCCCTTTAGATTTTAAACGAATATTCAATGTACACTTCAAATGTAAATAATTTTAACTTGATTTTTATTATTTAATAGAGAAGAAAAACCATATTCCAGTCAATAATTGTTATTTAAACTTTACAAATGATTAAAAAAAAATGTTTCTACATTTATTTGTTATTCTCAATTTCAGCAATTTCTCATCCTTCCATGGTCATGAATATAAATTTTCAAAACATTTATATTCATGACCATGGAAGATAGAAAAGTTCCAGGATTTTATATATATTTTTAACTTTAAAATAATGTTTGACCTTAAGTAATGATTTGGACTTATACATTTAAATGAAGTTGTATGAGGAATTGCTGAAATTGAGAATGACAAATAAATGTCGAAACGTTTTTTTTAATCATTAGTAAAGTTTAAATAACATATATTGACTGGAATATGTTTTTTCTTCCCTATTAAATTATATAAATCAAGAAGATTGAGTCCAGTATATAAGTAAAATCTAATAAAGAAAATAATTTTAACTTTCAATCAGCGGGTTTAGTATAGGATACGTTTTTCACCGGAGAGCATTATATAATGCACCAACACAATTTTAATTTTGCACACATATTTAAGTTTAAATTTAAAATTAACACATTAGCAATAAAAATTAGAATAAATAAAACTGAAATTGAACAAAAAAAACCGAGGTAGACAAAAAAGAAATAATTGTTATCTCGCATTGAAAGGATTAAATTTTAAAGCATTTTCCATAACCCTAGAGTTCAATCTCGTATGTCCGGTTTGGTTTAAGTAAAAATTTGTACAGAATTATTTTGTTGGTTAGATATAAGTTTGGAGGTCTATGAAGTAATTTTTATATGGTGGCACCTGTGGTGTTGTGGTTACTATAACAACTCTCTATGCCAATGATCGCGGGTTCGCAGCCCGGCAGGCGACCGGTCGCGACCATAGGATTTTTTAAAAGGAGTAAATAATGTTTGGTTATGGTTCGGAGAGGTCGCAAAACTAAGCATCCAGACACAGGTGGCCTTAAGGTTTGTTTTACAATCTTAGATACGTCGTCATTCGGAGCAGACGTAAAATTGAGGTCTCGCATGTAATAGCGAGCCAGTGACGTTTCAGGTACTCTTTAATGATCGCTACACTGATTATAACTAGATAGGAAAAATTTAGGATTCCCACCGTAGCATTGTCCAATTAGTCGTAGTAGCATAAATTGACGTTAAATGAATAACTTAACTAGTAACTTTTTATAATACTGGCTTAACTAAGTTCTTTAAGTTCTTTACATTATAACCCAGTGTCAACCTTTAATTATACGACTTCAACTACTTAATTGCTTGAGATGTAACAACTCCTGTAATATTAAAATGAATCTGAGTGCCATGTATCGGAATGAATATCAGTAAAATTACAAATTGAATAAACTCAATTTTAAAGAAATTGGTATTTTTTGATAACGCTTCGTTGAAAAACACTGAAGAATAAAAAAATATTACAGAAAAATCTTTAGCAACTTGCTTTTAAACTGATATAAACGAATCAAAAGGAGGAGATAAATAATATAAAAGATAAAAAATAAAAGACGATTGAGAAGCTGAATTGACTTCAAAGGATCGATTCGGTTATCGATTCGATTGGCTACAAAGTCAGTCTCAACAAGGCCAAAGCTTTACGTTTAATAAAAGTTTTGATTGTTGTTGATCAATCTCTGAGTTTTAGTATCGTATGTGAATTATTATTATTGCTATAAAACTTTAAATTATAAAAAAATCTGATCACTGTAACCTATGAAGAACATTTGATTCTAAACCTACGATCTTGCTGAGAGATGATTTGGTCTATATTTCGTACAGCACTCAGGTTTTTTACCACTTTAAAGAGGCTGAGTTAGCCACGGGAAGATCTCCAGATATCACAGGGTCGACTCTTCAGTGTAAAATTAGCAATAACTAAAATAAATCGGAAGGATTCGATCTAAATTGTTTCTTTAATTTTTAATTTATTTTAGAAAAAAAAACCTGTACCACTTCAACCCATGAAGGGTCTGGGGTTCAGTACATGGTAGAGACTGTACTGTTTCATGGTCAACGGTTCTGCAAGGAGGTGGCTAGTCCTAGGTCACGCTCAACCGCCAGAGTTTTCCCCCTTATTTTGGGTACCCTATTTTAATATTTTATAGAGGCTGGGTGGGCCCCAGGGGGGTCCTAGATCCTATATGATTCAGCGACGTTTGTTTTAGAAAGATCTTTTCAAATTTCCATACACAATAAAGTATTATGATGGGTTGGTACTTGTGTATTAGCCGATCTGCAGGGACTGCTATCTGCTATTGTTTATAACCTGAACACTGATAATTCTCATATTGATATTACCTTTTTGTTCATATTAATGGAAATTTAAATGAGCAAAATATAATAATAAAATGCTAATTCTAGACCCCCCTAGCCACGTTCCTCTTCTTAAGAAGGAAATTATGTCCATTTCTGTCCTTGTCAAAATACATTTGATGTACTTTTTCACATAATTTCGTCTTCTGTATTCCAAACTTCTAGCAGCATTTCACAGCTTCTTCTTTTAATAACGGCTATTCCCATAGTGTTATTCTGTTTATTTTAAATACGCAGTTATAAAAGAAATGAGACAAAATAGCAAATCAGAATTTAATAAACAGAACAGAAATTTGAATAGCCAATAAACAAAATTAACATGACAAAAACAACACAGAATACAATTTAATAACGCACAGGCCAATGACTAAAATGAGTCGAGTGATAAGAAGAGGTTATACGAGATAAGGAGGTAGGTTTGATGGAGACCGGCTAATACGCAAGTACCGATATGATTAATACAGTTTTCAGCAAGGTTTTGATATGAATTGAAATCAGTGAACAATATTTATATTCTACAGCCGGAACTTCCCAGCTTACAAAAGACAAAGCAGGACAGGATGTCCCGATGCCTCTCATCGCATCAAGTTTATTTCTTCATATCAGTTCCGGTAGTTCTTATGTATACCTATACATTTTTTTTTTCTTAATTCCACTCATAAATAACAAATTTGTTATCTGATATGCGATTTAGTAGACAAGCTCTCCATTTATCTAGGTCCAACAGCAACAAGCAGTAAAATTTATTTCACACCAGATGTGAAAAGAAGTTGGGAGTAAGAGATAGATCGTTGTGAAGAAGAGAGACAGAGATTGATAGAACCTTAGAAGACGACAGCTCATTCAATAAAGCAAGTAAACAACGCCCGACATCTGGTGGCGACATCTGTACACAGTCCACGGCAATACATGTAAACACCTTTCCCAGCGCCATCTAGCATTAATATGATCAAACAAAGCTGACGGTTAGTCAGTAGATTATTTTCTTCAAATAATTATAATTAAAACGAACTGCGGATTAACTTTTTTATAAATTACCTGCATTCTCCATCAGTTAAACTCTATTTTTTACCACCTATTTTTTTTATTATACCTCTAATGTAAAATAAAATATGACACATTGATCACTAAAAACTTTTATATAATAGATAACAATATGGATATTAATTATATTGTTACGGTCAGAGCGGGAAGGAGGACCGGCTGAGAGGATTAGGCAAACAATGGGATTAAGCGGAAGGGATTATAGAATGGCGTAGAACCTTCTGGATCGGTCTAGGTGGTCCTCGTCCTTCCGAGAATTGTCCCACCCCGACCTACCTTGCCTATATAAAAAGGCCAGCTGTTCGGCCGGCCCCAGTCAGTAATAAGCCGAGTGAGTAATAAGCCAGTGAGTAATAGGCCAGTAGTAATAAGCAGTCGTTAACTAGTGATAGTGCGTGTGAGTTACAGTGAGTTAGTATCAGTCTGTAATAAGTGCTTAGTGAGCAACAGTGACAATTAGTGGCCGTGTAATTAGTGTAATAAACTGTGGGTCAGTTTGTCATATTTGGAGAGTCTTACGGTCGGTGAACTTTAGTTAGCGAACTGTAAGTGTTAATTTGTAATTGTAAACTATAGTGTAATATTATTGTATTTGTACAAATTTATATATAAATAGTTTAGTTATTTAGTATTACCAATATCTTATATTGTTTGTATATTATTTTAGAAATTAGATAACATTTAGTAGAATATTGTTATTGTAAATTGATATTAGTTTAATAATTTAATTGTTTTAAACAATCTCATTGTATTCTTTTTAATTTGTTAATAAATATTAGATTCTTGAATTAAGTAATAGTTTAGTCCATTTTACACCCAGTAGCCCGGAACAATATTTATGACGGGCATTACATTGTATAATCAGCGTTTACTGATCCCAAGGAGTGAGCAGTGCACTACCTGTTTTTGCCCGGAGATGGTTTGCGTATTCGCACATTTGGTGCAGCTCATTCGTGATTTAGCGATATAAAACTAGTTTTATTTTAAACAAAATTTAAGACTCCCATTGTAGCATCCTCCGAGTAGCCATACCTGGATAAAGTGACGTTGAATGATTATAGCATCATAAAGTTAAATGAATAAACACAATTATTTAATTAAAATTTTTAAATTAAACTTCTATTATATTATTATATTACAAGCCTTATTAAAACTCTAAACCTATTTAATGTAGATAAAACATTTAAATTTAGTTTATAAAAAAAAAGGTCAAGACATTTCATTTATGGCAAATAATCATAAGAAATTAACGCTATTCTTGTAATTGCAGATAGGTTTTTGTAAAATAAAGCCATTAATTTTTTTCTTTCCACAACTAAATGGAACAAACGCCCTAACGGCGGAATAGAAAAAAGAAAAGAGACGATAAATCGGGCCTTGGCTTTCTTCCCTCAGTAACCGAACAATAATCACCTTTTCATTAGCCGTTCCGTTCTCCCTGGATCTTTATTCTTTCCTTTTTGTTTATTCCATTTTTATTCCGCCCTTAAGGACTGCCACAATTATTCCTGCATATTCCATCCCGGTAAACAGATAAATCCTTTTCTTGCTACAATGGCCTGCTGACAGTTAGGGGTTCCCCTGCTTTAGTAGAACAACTGTTCGACTCATCCTTTCTTATAATTTACAATATAAACTTTTTTTTACAAAGAATTTTTCTATATGATTATAATAAAAAAAAAAAAATAATCATATAGAAACCCTAGGCTTTGCACCAACCCTAGGCTTGTACGAGCTTTTTTTATTCTTTCTTGTTGTGAATATTTTTCAGAAATAACTTCTCCTAGATATGGTACCCTGTTGATTTCTCCATTTTTGGTTTGTAATTTAGATATTTCTCATGTCATTATTATATATTAGCTTATATAATTAATATGAGTGTAGTTATTATGGAGGCTGAATGAAACACGTTTTTAAAAAGACGACTGATGTAGAGCTATTTGCCCGCGCTTGGCGCTTGTTCATTAGCGCTTGTAAAGCTTTGAAGAGAGCTCATTAAATCATCTCGTTAAAAAGACACTTTGCATATCCAAGGCTACTTGTTGCCAATTATACGTTACTAGCTGGCTAGGCTATACTTCGCTGTTAGGAGTAACCTGTGGTAGTAGTTGGCATAGCAACCTCCTATTTCCAAGGTCAGGTAGTTGGCACTAAAGTATGTTGTCCTTTAGAAAGGACATAAAATTGGAGTTCTGAGACAGTCAGGTACTCACTAAAGATCACTATCCTAATTTTACCTGGATAGGTAAAATTTAGACTCTGACTGTAGCACCGTTCGATTAGCATAAAGTAGTCATCGTGGGTATTCTCAGCAGAATCAGATGAATTATTTAATCTGTTAATATTCATGGTTACTCTTGTTGGATCTACAGACCCTCCTGAGGCTTAACTCGCTTCTATAAAATGGGTACCCTCATAAAATGGGGTACTGGAACTAATTCCCTCCCTGCACAACCGTTATCACTCTACCGTACACTGAACTCAAAACCCTTGGTGGGTTGCAGTAGTGCAGTAGTGCAGTTAAAAAATAAATAAATTAGCTATTAATAAAGTAATATTTAGTAGCATATATAATATCCCAATGAAATAGCATTTGTAATATGCCAGGTAAAATTAAGACAGACTTATTAATTAAAAAAAACATAACAAGAAAACTATAACCATTGGATATATAATACTAAAATTCAATTATAGAAATAAGACTAACCTGATAATACAGATATATTAAACCTATTTTCATAGAGACACTACTCCATCTGTAAACTCTTAAATTAAATTAATAAGATGAATTAATGATTTCGAAAATATCGGTGATTATCAGGATTTTTATAAAAATCATGTTGCCTGATTAGAATAAAACTAGCCAATCCGAGATTGTAGAAAATGCGTTCCATTACATGCAAATGTAAGTCAGGAACCTAATTCGGGCTTGAGCAAGCGCAGTAATGTAGTTCTAGACTATCCAAGTAAACATTGAAGACATGTAGGAATAAAGATTAAAAAAACTTAACCAACACGACCTGTGAACGAGTCTGGGGTACAGTACTTGGTAGAGACTTTACTATTTCAAGTACAACGGTTCTGCAAGGAGGTGGACAAGTCACCTCCTTGCAGAACCGTTGTACTTCATAAGTTCATAAGTCAAGCTCAACCGCCAGGTTTTTCTCCCTTATTTTGGTTACCCTATTTTTATAATTTTTTATAGAGGCTGGATGACCCCCAGGAGGGTCCTAAATCCCAAATGATCCATCTCCCGCCGCAAACAGACTAAATAAAAGTAACTGCCTGCAGCGGGAGTTGAACCGAGATTTCCGGCATGGCAACTCAATGCTCTACCGCTGAGCCACTCGGCTCCCTGGGAATACAGATAATGCATTGTATTGTATGGATACGTTGTCCCATAGTTACAATTTACCATTGTGCATTTTTTGTTTTTGTTTTTGTAAAACTACATCGGTCATTAAACCCATATGTATTGTTTTTCTTCGTATTAATAAATTATTCCATCAGCAGAATTACTGCGAAAAAGCGAAAATACTGTAATCCATCTTCTGAATCTGTAAGACTGAAGCATCATTAGTCATCTTGTAGAAGAAACAGAAACTGGAATGAATATTCCTGGAGTTACATATATTACTAATGTCTTATATCATATATCTTCTTGCTATATATTTATGTCGTGTAGGAACAAATTGATAAATTTTACTTGAAAAATGACTTTAAAACATTTATAGATCGAAAATAATCAACAACTGCAAAGCTATGAAATGAAGGAAAAGACACAACCAGTCAACATTTTGCCTATTCAGGCATCAAACACTGACAAAAATAAATTACCCTAAAAAAAATAGCACATCTGACATGAACACTCCAAACAGTGACAAGATCGCTCCAAATTTAATTAAATGTTTTCATTCTCTTGTGATTCAACCAATTAATATAAAGATACTCGTATCTTTTGGTGACTATTTGAGAGTTCTTTTATTCATGCCCTAGCAGTGAATACAAAAATAATTTTAGTGGATTGCAGTTAATGGTTATCGGCATTAATGACACACTAGTCCCCACAAAATTAATTTAACTTAACTAGTCTTACACATCATAATCAGACAAAAACTAAAAAGACTGTTAATGCATAAATTATACTTACAAATTGACCAAAAAACATGTTGTGATACATCAAATAATATATAGGTACCGTATTAAAATGTATTTAGTAATTAGTGTTTAAGACTGAGTGATATTTTTAGTTAAGGATGGGGTTTTTAAAAGAATTGAGTTACCTTAGTGTGTAGAGTGCTGAATTAATGTTCTATTTCCGGGTTCAAATCCAACTGTTTTATTTAATTAAAGCCACTTAGGTACTCTTAGGTAGATGGAACTAAGGTAGGTTCTGCAGATCCTCTTCAGTTGTCATAGAAACACTACAGTCTGTACCGTATAGTGAACTCAAGATCCTTCATGTGTTGTAGTGGTACAGTTTTGTAGATTTGGGACTGTTTATATATTACCATTATTATTGATTTATTAGTGTTTATTATTTGTACAGTGTTGTTATGCTAATGATTATTTATTAAATTTCAATAACATGAATTTCCCCGGGCTGCTCTACAACTCCGTAAGTTCCTACCTCCTACATACTTTCTCATAATCCTATCTCTCCTACAGGTCATTCACAGTAAATCATAATAATGTCTACTCACCCCTCTTTCCTCAATCTGCCGGCGTTCCTCAAGGCAGTATCCTCGGCCCAATTCTGTACACAGTTTATACAGCTGACATCCCAACTCATCCTAATACTATCCTTACCACGTATGCGGATGACACATGTCTATTATCTGTCAACACTGATCCACTTATAGCATCCCGTACTCTTCAATCCCACATCAGTGACCTAGAAAATTGGTGTCAAAACTGGAGGATTAAAATAAATTCCCACAAATCTCATCAAATCACCTTTACCCTCCGTCGTAAACCAGCGACTTCCTGCCCTCCTGTATCGTTTAATAACACCCCTGTAAGTCAAGTAGAACAGATCCGGTACTTAGGACTACACCTTGACAAAACTTGGAATCCTCATACTAGACTGAAACGACAAGAAACAGCTCGCCGTTTCAGGCTACTTCAACATTTTCTAGATAAACGCTCTAAACTCCAAATAAATTCCAAAAGACTCATATACATGACAATCATTAGACCCATCTGGACTTATGGAATAGAGCTTTGGGGCTCCGCTAAGCCATCGAATTCCTCCCGGATCCAATCTTTACAATCCAAAATCCTTCGGAAAATCCTCAATGCTCCTTACTTTGTTACTAACAAAGTAATCCATAATGACCTTAAAGTCCCGTTTATTGCTGATTTGGCCCGAATCCGATATCAATTTTTTCATGACAAACTTCATTTCCACTCAAACCCACTAGTTCCAAACCTCGCAACCTCTTCAATTCCTGATTATCCTCCGAGGCGTCTGAAAAGAAGATGGCCTCGTGACCTTCTTAGTTGAACTTTTTATTTGAGTACTACTACTGTGTAGTTTCTCTACTTGTCTTTTCATGTCAATGTATTCATTCATAATATTTACTTGATGTATTCTGTAAACAGTTGTAAAGTTCAATAAATATATATTTTTTAAAATAAATAAAATAACAGGAATTTATATTTCGCACATCGGATTCCTTATCAATACCGCTTCATATCAGACAGGTTATCGCTTCGAATTGAGTCACAAGTTTTAACTTTTCATTTTAATATTATCAAATAATCGTGAACTTTAGTATGGAAAAAAGGGTGTAATTGTGGGGAATGTGTATATTTCGGTAATCATTTCATCAACAAACATATAACATGACCTATACTTGGAAGCGCTTGTTGAAACGTTTATTTCTTTGTGAAATCATTAGTTATCTTATGTTTTTATTCATTTCCTTTTCAACCCATTCGAGAGGACGATTTTATTCAAATACGGTCCCAAGGAGCGAATTTTTTTCCCTTTATATTGTTCATTTTTAATAAAATTACATGTTTACTAAGGAAATCACCCAATTCGTAAGTTAATTCACATAAATAAGATCATTGCACACCGGGTGTGCAGCTCGCTTCTCGGAAAATTTTTATTGCGAGCGGATTGAACACCGTGTGTGAAATGTAAAGACAATTGAAAATACATCATTAAAAACTTAAAAACATTTATTTCAGATAATATAAAATCGTTAAATTAGGTGTCAGTAATAAAGAACAGAATATAATGCAAAGATAATTTTTTTTAAGTAGTAAAAGTAAAAAAAAAAAATTTGAATAACGAAAAACCAATGCCAAATTATGTTTTCCTGTACTTTACAGATTTCATTAGTTAAAAAAAAAATTTATTGCGACTAGTTCACTCAGAACAACTGATAATTGGACATTACTGTTATTGCACACATGGTTTGCAGGTCCTTGTTTAGCCTCAAAAAAAATCGTTCTCGAATGGGTTAATATCCTCGAAAACCTTAACAATAATTTTATTACGGACAATATGTAGTAATTATTATTGACTATATAAATATATATATATATATTGAAGAACCGACTTACACACGTTTAGCTTATACCATATTTGGAAATTTTAGTTGGAACGTTTATTCCTTGATGAAGTGATATAGATATTTCTCATATGTACACTATTTTTGTCGTTCTTGAATTTGTGACTTAACTCGAAGCAACATCCTGCGTAACTGATACCTTTTTCTATAATAATCATTTATTTTCCATTACGTTAGCCGTACGTTTTACTTTATTTCTTAGCCGAAGCTGTGATGGGGAAACTCTGTAGAAGAGCGACCCAGATCCTTTCATTAAATATTTATTTAGTTCTGTCTCTGGAAACAAATCTAGGCACTCCAACAAGTTTGAATCGTGGTTTCAAGGAACTCTAGGAATATTATTAATGGCATACACCTTTGAATAATTAATATTATTGCAGTAGAGAGACTTTAAGAACAGTACTTTAAATAGAGTTCTACTAAATTACCTCGCTGAGATGCGACTGAGGAGATATCTCTGATGACACGAGTGTCTTCTTGGGAGATAGATAGCCATGGATCCGAGTCAACGAAATGACTAATAGTCGGGCATGACAGTCCGAAATTACAAATTTAATCAAATCTCTCCCGTTTAATAATTGATCATTTCTGAATCGGAGCATATCACTAGCTCCCAAAGCTGTTAAAAAGGAAATGTAAAAAATTAATTTACATAACGAGAATTTGTTGATGGTATTTATGAAAAATATTTGAGTTGTTCAAAATAATATATGTATATATATATATATATATATATATATATCGTTTTCTACTTTTCTTGACTGTTATAAATATTATCTAATTACTCATAGATCATAACTTTTTACAATATTTACATAATATTGAAAAGGTATTTGGCGATTAATGTATGAATATCCATGATTATGAATATGATTGCATGATTATGAGACCAAGATAGTCTCGAAACGTCCACAAAAAGAAGTTTAAAGAACTGATTGAAGCTCCTGAACACAAGTATAAATTATATATATTTAGGTATAAGGAAGAAAATAGTTGGGGGTGGAGTAAAAAAAAAACACTAAATAAGTAGTTACTTATTTAATTATGTGCCGACGTTTCGCCCCACTTTGTGGGTCATCTTCAGGGCTATAAGGGGGCTGGAGCAAGACTGGAAGCCGGCACATAATTAAATAAGTAACCACTTATTTAGTGTTTTTATTTGACTGCACCCCCAACTATTTTCTTCCAGTCAACCATCCCCTCGCTTCTTATATATATTTAGGTTATATCATAACCTCCCTGCACAACCATTGTCCTAGATACAATACAGTCCCTACCATGTACTGAATCTATAAATGGTGTACAGTTAAGTTCTTAGTTCCAAAAATAGTAATTTCGTATAATGAAATATAGTAAAATAACTTTAGCTTTAATGCTCTTTTAGGCTTCAACTGTCACTATTTTTACGAAATACTTCAGTGGTATCTTCTGATTTAGACCGTGACGCTAACTTTTTCGCCAACGTTTCGCCAGGCATACTGCTGGCTTCTTCAGGGCAGAAACGAGAATGAAACTTTAGCTTTATTTTAAAGGATATTAGAAAAGTTGAAATAACCAAAATTACGAATGCTACAATCATAACGGTATTTATTTAACCACAAGCCACGTTATTTATTATTATAACGTTTATTTATTAAATCCACGATAATATTAAAATTATCATAGCCAGCTTAATGACATACACATGATACTCTGTCAACCCATTCGAGACCTATTGCATACCGTGTGTGCAATTGATTTCCGAGGCTTTAAGACGGCCTGCACAACGTATGTGCAATAACATTAATGTCCAATTATCAGTTATTCTGAGTAAACTAGTTGTCGAAATAATATTTTTCTTGAACTAATGAAATCTGTAAAGTACAGGAAAACAAAATTTGGGAATGGTTTTACTGTGTGGTTTTTCATTATTCAACTTATTTTTTTAAAAACTTTTTACTACTTTAAAAAATATATAATTATCTTTGCATTATATTCTGGTCTTTATTATTGACACCTAATTTAACGATTTTATATTATCTGAAATAAATGTTTATAATTTTTTGAATGATGCATTTTCATTTTACCTTACAGTGCACACAGCGTATTCAATCCGCTCCTCGCAATTAAAATTTTCCGAGGAGCGAGCTTCACACCCGTTGTGCAATGATCTTATTTAAGTTAATTCACTTATGAATTGGGCAATTTCTATAGTAAACATGTTTATTTTATTAAAAATGAGCAATATAAAATTAAAAAATGTCGCTCCTGGACACCGTGTTCGAAAAATATCGTCGTCTCGAATGGGTTGAATTGGTACGGTCAATATTTTTAGTCCTTCATTCATACGTATTTCTTTTGGGGTACTTATTAGGCCCAGCTCAGTCTCAGATTAAGCCCTGAGGAAGCTAGCAGTGTACCCAGCGAAACTTCGGCGCAGAATTTGACGTCACGGCCGAAACAAGAAAAATACGTGATGATTTACACTAATTTTGAAAACAGAAAAATAATAAATTTGAATAGGAAAAGATTTATGAATTTTATGTGTTATGAGTAAAACAATTAAATAAGGTCATTTTTTTTAGTTTAACAAAACAGTTTATAAGAGTAATCGCTGGCTACTATGACGTCATAAGGATCCAATATTCGAATTCCTTTCACAGCGAACCCAGAACACAGGGTCTTCGGGCCAATAAAACTCTAATATTTCCTCCAGTCTCTCTTAACTGCTCTTAACCATCCCAATTCTTAAAATTCCGTTTTTATTAATAAGTAACGTAATAAAACTGGTTATGTAACAATGCTGTGCAATTATATCACCTAATTAATCTGGTATTATCTAACCTAGATACATATGAAATGTGCATGTATATATATATGTAAAAGAAATACATATATATAGCTCTCCTAAATCTATAAGAAAAAGGATGTAACCGAATAAAAACTTAACATGATAAAAGTCAATGGATCACACATATGTAATGGCCCCCATTCTCCGGCTGCCCCCCATCGGCCTGGGTCCCGCTCTCGTCGGGCCCCTGCGGGATTCGGGTCGGTGGTCTCCTCAAAGCAGATAAATGTATAAACCAACGGGCGTTGATGACCATTGCTGTTTTTCGCCCCTAAACAACATCAAACAAACATATGTAATGGTCACATGCATATCTAACAGAAATTAATATATCTGAAGAAGATATTAAAAACAGGGCAACATTCAGAAGTGAAATGAAAACAAGAAATGTGGTAGAATTTTCACCCAGAGGAGCAAAGACAATAGTAGAATGATGGAATAAGCATGTACTGGGAGGAAACGAAGAAGAAAAAAGACGAAGAACATCCGTAAAACATATCCGTAAGCGATTTTTTGTACGTTGTACAAATATGAACGAAATCGGACAGTTGTAGCAGAATTAAAATTGTACAGTATAAAACACTCAACATTGGTCGCCCCCTGCGACCTCCCAGATTCAGCACCCGAAGAAATCCTTGGTAACGTCGTTCGTTGGAAGGTACGTAAAATGGTCCAGATCCGTTGTGAGTAAATACTCATTAAAGATCCCTAACCTAATTATACCTGGATATAATTATCATGTTACCTGCTGTAGCATTTTCAGATTAGCCTTAGCAGGATAAAGAGATATTAATTAAATAAATGAAAATTAACAAATCACACAACACTAAGCAGATATATCGTAAAAAGTACGCCAATAACTAGATTCTGAAGAGATTTAAAATAAAAATATTAAATATACTACAATGAATTAAATGCAGTTTCTAAAACTTATGTTTATTGCAGGAGCTTAGGATATTATAACAAATTAATTTAGAATGACCAAACATTTATTAGATTTTTTTTAACAGGAAAACAATATGTAATTTATTCAAATAAGTTCAACTCGATTTAAATGTTTCAGAGAGTTTAATAAAAAATACTGTTCACTTAAGAAAGTTTTTAAAGGATAAGAATAAAAGATTCCAAAAGAAATCTAGGATTAGAAGACAAATATTAATCTCGGGCAGAATGAAGGAATATTGGAGAAAGCGTCAACAAATCCACGTAAAAATGCTAAAAAACTATTCAAAAGCAGTGACAGAATAATTACAAAATCTATGAAGACAATTGTTCACGTTTATGAATATTCATTTGATTATTGATTCTAAAAAGGCCACGGGTCAAGATTTCACGTAATATAAACTTTCCCTTTTGTATGTCGGTTTTGCAATAACTAATTTAGTTTCGATGGTGTTGTAAATATTAAAACTAGTCTAAATTACCTTACAAGAATTAATTAATATTTACTGGAGATTAATCGGGAGCGGTGTGGCTCAGTGGTAGAGCACTGAATTGCAATGCCGAAGGTCCTCAGTTACAATCTCGCAGTTGACAAGACTTTTATTTAATCTTTTAGCAGTCGTAGATGGATAATATGGGATCTAGGAGTCTCCTCGGGCTCGTCTAGCCTATATAAAGTGGGTACCCAAAATGAAGGGGGAAATCCTGGCGGTCCAGCGATATGTAGGACAATCCGTTGTCCAAGGAACATCACAGTCTCTACCATGTACTGAACCCCAGACCCTTTCAAGGTGTAGAGTCAAAAGTTTTCTTATTTTACTGGACGTCCAGTCGTACGTTTCTAAATGCAAGGTACTGTCAGATATAAATAAATAAAAACTTTGCTACTGGCAAGGGTGAAAGTTTGATTACCTGTCTTCATCAGACTGATAACAGAGATAAGAAAAAGTGCTCATTTAGGAATGGTGAAGCTATGTTACACCTGGAGCCCCTGTTAATGAGTGGTTTAGTCGAATATTTCCAGAGAGAATTAACAGGATTGAGGGAAGCGGAATCGTGTCATTCTCGCAGTTTTTATCTTGAAATGGAGTTGTAATCAAAACAATAAATCTATCTTATGACACTGATTGAGTCACTTATGCACTAGTAGAATAACACGATCCCGCTTCCTTAAGTACAAGTAACTAATTTTTGACAAAATTCTACTTAACCTCTTATTCACCGGGTCTGTAGATATATTTACATGTATATGCAGTTCATGAAATAAAATGATAAAATATTACTGTAATTATTACTTATTAAGAATTACAGAATATTAAAAAAAAAAAATCGTAAAAATAATAGGTACGATAATGTGGTCATCGAAAAGAAGAGATTTAAATAAAATATCTTTTCCGGTAAAATACATTCTGAAATTCAAGATATTATTTTCAATGGAATGAAGCTGTTTAATATTAGACCAAAAATAATTATTTTATTACAGAGATAGATATATTTTTAATTAAAAAAGATAATATGGAATTCATCGATTCAAAAATATAAAAGAAGATATATCTTATTCCAATATTTCTATTTTAAGACTGTCATTGCTATACAGGGAAGTGGGAATGCATATTTTAATATGCTTACGTTATTAGCGGCTACAAAACAAGTACTTGAGTTATACTCCAGCACCTAAATAGCATAATATCGGGGTACCTGTAGGTCATGTACCTATTGCATTATAATTAAATAAAAATATGTATAGTTTGTAAATCAGGGACTGGTCCGCCGTTAGGTTGACAGTTGGCTGCCCTCTAGTTGTTTTAAAATGTTTGAATCTAGTTTATTCCAATTATTTATTTTGTTTATTCAGCCCTGATAAAGGCCTGGAATATGTGTCGAAATATTGATTTCAAATTTTTAGTTACTGTATTCTCTTCTTTATTATTCTTACGATCAACCAAGAATTATTCGAAATATTTTCATTTCATTTGAATATTACAATATAGATATTAAATAACATTACTTAATGAAGGCTTTTCGATGATTTAAATGAAGATGGCAGGATGAACATCTTCCTCGCAAGGAACCGGGGCATTGATTTCTTCCTGTCAATAGAACTTTGGGCTCAATCCAAATATCTCAGATGTCCCTTCGAGATATCTTCTTCCTCTTCTTCTCCCAGACAGCCATCTATAGGAAGGAATACTGCCCAGGAATAGCGGTGACATATTGGAGTCCCAAGAGCTCTATAAAACGGGCAATAAAGACATAGCAGGAATCTTTCATATCGGTTCCTCAAGCCTCAAGGGTTGCTAGATGAAAACATCTTGGTGATAGAAAATAGATGAGATGATAATAGATCTTTTGTATTCTTGGTTAACATTATTAATTAATAAAAATATTTTACCATATTTTTATTGTACATTAATCCTCATGTTGAGAGGCACAGAAGAAGGAAGACACAGAAGAAGTATCGTACGCCACTAACAGAATTTCGATTTTTTAGTTTTATGGACCACTATTTCGTTGGTCACCTGTTTATTAATGATGAGCAATACCTTAAGGCGTTCGAAAATTAGGAATTTCTTAGTTTATTCGGCTGGGAAAAGGTCGAAACTAGTGGTTAATTTAGGAGGTTGCAAAACAAGGAATTGCAAAGCCCTGGAGGATATCGTCATAGGTTTGCGAAGGTTGAGATTGTAGTATGAACTGCTTAAATATTAATAATATATATTTATATTTATCAATATTAATTTGATATTAGGTTTATTGATTTATTATTTTAATAACTAAATTCGTAGTATAAAGCCATATTACTTTTCTGTATTAACGCAAGTGGTATTTTATTGAACGTCTTTGAGTGACGCTGCTTTCTCTGGTCGATGAGTCTGTTTGCGCAGTCCCCCCAATTAATGGTACCCACTTTGCAAGGCTAGTGGAACCTCTGGGGAGTGGGGGGGGGTCGCAAGAACAACGGGGTAAACCTATGGCTGTTAACAGATTAAATAATTTATCTCCCACGTCGGGATTCTGCTTTACGGTAACTCAGCGCTGTCCACACAGAGCTACTCCTGTAACTCTACAACCACGTCTTGGGTTCAGTACGTGGTAGAGACTGCACTGTTTCTTGGACTACAGTTGTGCAGAATTTCCTCCTGATTTGGGTACCCACTTTATAGAGGCTGATTGAGCAACAGGAGGATACTAGACCCCAAAGGATCCATCTCTGACCGCTAAGATAACAGATTAAATAATAATCTGCCAGCAGCGGGATTTGAACCGAGGACCTTCGTCATGGCAGCTCAGCGATCTACTACTGATCTACATCGCTCCGGGAAATAATTATAAATATTAATTAAATCTGCTTATACAATTATGAAATAATATTTAATGAATAATGTTGGATTATAATTTCACAAGCACCTTGAGCGAGGAACATAAATTGAAGGATAGTTCACAGCTCATGAAACACTAACTTTACTTGCTGTTTGTGACTCCAAAGAGGTTAGTCCTCGAAACGACCCCATTCAACAAGATCTATATCAAGGTATAACACACTCCAATAATCATTTGATATTTTGTATATCTCTCGAAATAAAATATTACTTCATATATCTGGTGAATAATATAAGTCGAGTTTCGTCCCGAATGAATTCATTGCACTGAGGAAAGAGGAATCGTGTTCCTCTCGTAGTCTGTGGCTTGAAAATTACTTGTAATATAAGCAATATCTTAATTTCTAACCAAGTTCTGGCTTAGCCATTTAAGCTCTTTAAGAATGGGACAATAACGCTTAATTCAGTAAAACTAACTTATTTTAGTCAAGGTTTGAATTAATCGGTACTTGTGTACATAACGCACGGCCAAGCAGGCCAATGTTCTGCGCATGCCCGAGCGGTTACATTTTATAACAGTTACATTTCTACCAGTTATCTTGGATAACCTTTGAAAATATTTTTATTTGAATCTGAGATCGCCTCCCTTCGGATATTTTGAAGAGAGGCGATCTCAGATTCAAATAAAAATAGGAATG
The DNA here is from genome assembly GCA_964056705.1 of Troilus luridus. Classification (NCBI taxonomy): domain Eukaryota; kingdom Metazoa; phylum Arthropoda; class Insecta; order Hemiptera; family Pentatomidae; genus Troilus; species Troilus luridus. Next base: position 3,950,530 of record OZ057417.1, on the reverse strand, counting down.
TAATAATATTGGAAATAAATAAATCGAAGTAATAACAATATAATTTATTATATAACATATTATAAAATAATGTGGTATATAATGTAAATAGATATAATAATGACATTAATAAATAATGGAACATATATCAAATATTTAAAATTCAATAAATTATTTAAAAACATAACATTCAATCGCATTTGGGTGGAAAATGGGTTGCTATGCAGTTCAACATGGATTAAAAACAGTCTCTATTTCCATCAACCTGATGTTGTCGCCATATAAATTCTGATAAATAAGAATTTATCTTCAAAACTTACGATTTCCAAGGTATAGCTTCATTTTATGGGAGTTGCTACATTTCCTATTTTTCTGTAGAATGTTTTTTTCCTGACAAAAATAAATTGCATTTTCCTCGGTTTTTGGCAAATCACAAATAAGCATTGTCGTATAATTATAAAACACTAAACAACAAAATATCGACATTATTTTGTATTATTAACAAACAACAACTGAGCAAGAAACACAACAACGCTCGAACACAGTAGTAAACAAACAATGATGGCCGTCCAAAATGTAAGGTTATCCAAGGTAACTGGTAGAAATGTACGCAAAGTAAGGGGGGGGGGGAAATCTGGCGGTTGAGCGTGAGACAAATCACCTCCCTACAGACCCGTTGTCTATCAAACACTACAGTCTCTACCACATACTGAACCCCAGATCCGTTCACGGGTTGTAGTGGAGCAGGGTTTTTTGTTATTTAAAAATAAAATTAAAAAAGTCTATAGGATTTAAAACATCACTCTTTGCTAAGTGCACCCACTAGTTTCAAACCTAGTAACCTTTTCAATTCCTGATAATCCTCTGAGGCGTCTGAAAAGAAGATGGCCCTTCTAAGCTATTATCCTTATTCTTCGCTGACGACCAGGTCGTGTTTGCGAGGCGGAAGGTCTACCTTGAAATGATGGTGTATACCCTAAAGATCTGCTACGAAACGGGGGGCTTGAAAATTAACTTCGAGAAGACCGAGTATATACCCGTTGGAGATCCTGATACAAATGCGCATCTGCTGGACATGGAGGCCTGTAAGAAAGTGAATATATTTAAGTACCTGGAATCCTATTTGGATACTACCGGGTTGTCGGAGTATGACGTCAGGAAAAAGGTGGAGCAAGCCCGAAAAGCTACTGGAATGCTGCATCCGGTCCTATGGAATACAGAGATGTTTAAGGAAAATAAACGCCGTATTTTCACAACCATTGTCGAATCTATCCTGACTTATTCTTCGGAAACCTGGACGATGAACTCCCGTCTGTACTCAAAGGTACAGGAGGTTGAAATGGATTTCTGGAGGAGGTGTCTCCGTATCACTAGGCTGGATAGACTAAGAAACCAAGAGATTCGACAGAGGTAGGATGTGAATATATCAACAAATGAAAGAATCGGGACACACCACCTAAGATGGTACGGCCATGTAAAGAGAATGGCATTTTAATGTTGGCCTAACCGAGTGCTCTATTGGGTTCCACCAGGGAGGAGAGGACGTGGAGAACGTGGCCCAGAAGCAGGTGGATGGAGGGATTCCAGGAAGAGATGGCCGGTAGGGGTCTCCAGGAAGATGATTGGGTGGATCGAGAGGTGTTGGGTGGAGCTCTGCTCTGACAGGTTGAGGCAGCCCATGTTGGAACGCCTATAATAATAATAATAATAATGTAAATTAATGTGTCTTAGTTCGTAAAGAACTGGAAAAACAAGTAGCGGTTACTTTACTCAAATACTTGTTCTAGCCGAGTAACGAGTACTTGAAGCAGTCCTTCAGGTCATGATGATTAGAAGAAGAAGTTGATGATTGATGAGTACAGAAGATACTCAGTTCATTCCCAAATCATCCATATTTACTGAGCACAAAAAAAAAGAATTTTTTTTTAAGGAGGAGTGGAAAAGTAGATGAAATAGTTGTGGTGATCATTAATCATTTTGTTTTGTTTTTTAATAATTTTTTTGGAATAATTAGTCGGACATTCATATTTTAATAGCTTTTTTTCCAGGCTTTCAGAATAAATATAAATATATATTCTGGATAATAATGGTGAGTCCACCCTCACTTTTTATTCCATCGTATACAATACTATAGATTACAACTGGGCAGAAAATCTATATATGTATATATATAAAAGTAGAAAATTTAACTAATAAACTAACGACTTATATCTTTTCATTTGAAAAAAACAAAGTCGCTCTTTTTGGAGATTTTTCATTTATCCAATATTTCTTTTTCATGCATAATTATTCGCTAATAACCCGTCGGGGGCTATATTCAGTCGGACTCGGGCATGTACTGGAATTTAAATTATTATTTGTTAAGATAGAACCTAACCAGACCAAAATACTTTGACATTAATTATAGTTTTGAATAATATCAAACTGTAATAATAATAAGTTTAATGGTTCTAGTGAATAAGAATTTTACAGATGAACACAAAGCAGTTAGTTGCCATGAATTCCGCTAGATAGCGCCACACAGTGGAACGAGCGTTAGGAGCGTCTGGACATTCATTAATATCTCCGCTTCTGGTTCTCCTAGAATAAGGCTATTGCTACCGTTTTAAAGATTTTTGAAGGGACTATTTAATTATATGATAAACAGGATCAAACCTTTTAGGATAAACGTGTACAAATTCTAGATTTGATAATGTTAGATTATTTAGTATCAAACATTATACCATTTATCGTACCAACATACTACGAGAATAGGTACAATACAGTATTCTATGGAAAGACAGATACATAGGTATTAAATAAAGTTACACAAAGGAAAAAGTAACAAACCAAATCATTTAATTATTAAACAAAATTAATAAAATAATTGATAATTACTTTTGTTAGTTAATATACTAGGTATAATTGATACATCAAAACTATAATAAATGTAAGTGCCTATATAAAATTGTTTTATTTAAATAACGAAATAATAATTAAATAAATCAAAAATTAAAAACTTGACGATTTGTTGTAGGGACTATTGCACCTATGTGCACCATTACACTTAAGTCGTTCAAATACCACACTCAAACTAAGTTTCATTGTTAATACTGTTGTTCTGATAAATGAATGTAAACAAACACTGGTAAAAAAAAGAAAACTTGCGAAAAGTAGACGCCAATATCAATATTATTTTAAATTAATTCTCAAGGCCCATAAAATAAAAAGAAAAAATCATTTTCTCGGAAAATAGCACCTAGTAGCAAAATCCGACTAATGGAAAAAAAACTTCAAACATTTACTGTGAAGGTAGTTTTTTGGGCGATTTTCGCAATTAATTATTTAATTTTATCACCCAATTTTCACCGAAAAATCCCAGACGTTTGAAATAATCCCAAGTTTAATTTGCCTAAAATATCTCATTATGGATGCGTTTTTTTCCAGTAGGTGCACGATTAATTTAATGCATTACCTCAAACAGTGGATTGCTTTAAAAATATGAGTTTTTTGAAAAATTTATATTTCAATTCAGAATTTTTTATATAAGACTTGATTTCACAATAAATTTATCTATGGATTTTGTTGAGAAGAAGTATAAAGTATAATTTAAAATAAAAATAAAGGACACATTTAGTTATTAGAGAATTGGTCCAATGTCCAACAAATGCCTTGATTCGTTCCACTGTGCGCCAGCGTGATGAAATGAACCGTCAGTATTATGAAGTCTTACTGATTGTTGGGCTAAAAAATAAGAAACACCACTACAACCCATGAAGGATATTGGGGTCAGTAAATGGTAGAGACTGTACTGTTTCTATGACTACGGTTGTGCAGCGAGGTGATTTGCCAGAGATCACGCTCATTCGCCAGGTTTTCCCCCTGTCAAGGGTACTCACTTTATAGAGCCTGGACAACACCGTGGAGGCCTTGTAGTTCCCACTGGATCCTTCGGTAGCTGTTAACAAATATTAAATTATATTATTAAATAATCTGCCATAGCATGATTTGAACTCAGTTCCTTCAGCACAACAACTCAGCACTCTACAGACTGAGCTAATTTAGAAATGTGCACTCTTGTCGGCGAACATGATAGTTTTATCGGATAAGAAAAACAATTTTTTTTTGTTGGAGATATGGCGTGTCTATTAGTACATAACAACAGTTATGATATTATACACCTATACCTGCCTTAATTACTGACATTTCCTCCTGGAACTCACTAAATAATTTTCACAGATAATCGGCTCTCATCTTCGCCGATACTCGACCGGAGAATCTAGATACCCTCGCAATCAGCAGTAGTCGAGGAAAAGACTCACTATCGCTACAAATGCTACTCTTGGAAGAGTGCTATCATAGCAGTTAGTGATAGCGAGGTCACGATAACAGGTAATCTCACCTGTCCTTATCAGTTAGTGATAACTATCTAAAGGCTGGGGTGTTCTTAGTCGAGTGCAAATGCTTGGCTCTACAACCTTCGAGAAAGATATCTGAATTTCTAATCTGAAAGCTAAGGAAACAGGCGAGATACCGAAAGCACACAGTTTCCACATGTTAACTTAAGGCAAAACTAAGGAAAACATGATCAGGAATAGTTTACTTGTTAATTTTAATTATTCAACGAATCTCTATTTAATATGGTTAATAATTTATTATAAGCTTTTCTTTTAAAAAAATATATGTATCCATATGTATATGTAGCTATCCATTTAGAAAAAATCTATTGTTCCTTAAACATATATTTAGTTTTAAAATATTTGTTTACGACTGAGCCACAATGGTCTACCTTTCTTACAAATGTTCACCCCTTATCTTTTTCTCTTCCATATCTTTCTCATTCATTCCCTGTATTTTTGCTTTCTTCCTCGTGTCTAAATTTCGCTTCTTTTTCTTTTTGTTCTTTCTTAAAAGCCTGGTGCATTCTCGTTTTTACTAAGTAAACTACGCACTTGATGCTATCCGAGGAGACCTCGAGCTCTTCAATGTCCTTAATCCTCGTGGTGGCCTTTTCAGTTTTCTAAGATAAGTGAATATTCATTTGGTACTTCTTCTAGGCTTCTTCCTTTGTAGGAGTTCATACTTGTGTCGAGTTTCTTTTTTATGGCCAAATTTTTTCTTAATATATTTCTCTCAACGATTTCTAGATCATATCACCATTTTTTTTTAAGGATTGCACATTCTGCCGCATATATTGTTTCTGGAATGATTAATGTTGAATAGTGCCTTAATTTAGGATTAATGGATATTGATTTCTTGATATTTAGTGAAGTGTAAGGCTGCTATAATCTTGTTAACTCTTGATTTAATGGCTTTATTCTTTATTCTATTATTATTTAATTATTTATTATTAAAGTATACAGAATGAATAACTTTTCATACTAACTTCCTATCGCAATTTAACTTTTACTATTCATTTACTCTAAATGAAATCAGGGAGTAAAAAGCCAATGTGTACGTACAAGTGATTTTATTTTCAAATTTTAATTATGGTTTTGAAAATTTAATGTACAGCAGATGTATCTAAATATTTAAAGAATACCGAATTGAGTCTAATACCAATATGATGCATTTGAATGTTTCATATTTTATTAAAATATTTCAACTAAAAGCAGTGTTTTCACAAAATTATTAAACCATCATTTTTACCTCTCGACTCCCCACCCCCTCCTGTATGATATTGATATGAGATCAAAAACTTAAACGAAGATCAGCGTTAAACTTCGGGAAAGTATTTAAGCTTGGGACTTGGTTAGACGATGACTTATTCGAACACGAATTTTCTCTTGATATTTTCCAGAAGGGAATATTACTTTGAAAGAGGTTTCTAAAATTTTGTGATGTCAGAGTAAATACGTGTTTGATTCGAAGTTTTCTCAAGTTCTGGTTATCCGCAGCTAATTCCTTTAAAACACATCACCAGTGATAAGTTATGTGTAATACGATTTTTGAATTGTAGGAAAAAAATGAACTATGTGTGGTAAAAAAAAAGTTGTTTAATATATTAATTCAACGTCAGTTTATGCTACCATGGTTGAACGAGTAGTCGATTTTTAAGAGTAGTTTCGGTGCCTAAAATGTTGTTTGACCATTTATATTATAGAGTTTAAGTAAGTAACGTAGAAAAATGTTGGCATCGACGAATCGTCCACCAAGAACTTCCGTCCACAGGTTTTTATAAAAAATAAGGCCCAGAACAAATTTTAAGATTTTGCTTCCTTTCCCAGTGCCTCCTTATTGTTTCGAGTCACTGAGTCGGAGAAATATAACGAATTCTCCCGGGAGGTTGGAGGTGATACTCAAGGCTAAGGGATAATGGTCGTGTTCTACAATGTCTCTCTCGAGTACGTACTGTTCCTCGATGAATTAATAATTATTGTTGACTTTTACTAATGTCCGCATCATTTCCTGTAATTTAAAAAATAATATGCACCATTTTTCACATTTTCTTTATTTCATTATATAACTTTACATGTTTGGTTTTTAACACATCGTTACTTCAAAAGAACCATGTCACAACTCAATAAAACTAATTTTTCAATAGAGGAATTTGTAAGTTCCATGTTAGTTAAAAAATAAATATTTGGGTATTTGTAGAGCAATTCATTATTGTTGTAATAATTGTATTGAAATTCTTTTATGAACCGTTAGAAATTTTAAAAAAAACATGAAACTTTTTTCATTTTAATTTATTCCATTATTTACATACAAATTCAAGTTCAAAATATGACTATAAAAAAAATCTTGGAAATGGAATATCAGATATTTGATTCCTGAATTAAAAAAACTTCAACCAATGGAATTGCTACTGATGGCTTTACTTAAATATGCCAATTTTTGATTTATTGGGTCGTAACGAATGAAATGTCAGTTTCGTTTATTTACAGTTTTCTTTTCATTAGGGATTAGATTATTTGTACATAAACAATTATGTTATGTATACCGTTTGAAAGATCATTTAATTATTTTTCATAATCAGTCTTACTTTTCATTTTGAAAGTGAAGTTAAGTTTTTTAAAATAAATAAGGATAAAACTATGTCTTCCGCGGAAATTCGTATAATTTTTCTCTACGAATTTTAACTTGGCCATAGTATCACGGAGCGCGTTCCGAAACAATAATATTGTTTACGGTGAAGATACAGTGAGCGAAAGAACAATCTTCCGTCGGTTTGAAAAATTTCGGTCTGGGGATTATGACCTTGCCTACAAAGAACGTGGTAGGCCGAAGACTAAGTTGGACAACGAAAAGTTGAAAGAACTGGTCGAAGCGGGCCCTCCCAAACCACTCGTGACTTAGGTTCACAACTTGGAGCAAGTGCCATGACTGCTTCCAGGCACCTTAAGGAGCTTGGCAAGACAAGAAAGCTGGAAATATGGGTACCACGTGAATTAACCTAGGCCCGGCAGCTCACCCGATTGAAAACGTGCTCCTCAATTCTGTTGCGAAACAGAAGTGAGGAGGGCCTTCCTCACCCACCATATTCTATGGACCTTTCCCCAACTGATTTTTACTATTTCCGTTGTTTGGATGATTTTTAAGAAATAAAAAATTTGACAACGAAAATGCCCTTCCAAGATTTCGCTTCTTCCTCGAGACCTAATTTCTACAGAGCGGGGATAGAAATGCTTGTTTCACGTTGGGAGAAGTGTAGGATTCTATTTTGATTAATAAAAGTATTGTTTAATATTTGTTTTGCTATTAATTTTAATTTACACCTTCACTGACGTTTCATATGTTACAATCCAATATATCGTAGTTCTTTTGAAGGAGCGATAAAACAACAGAAAGGTGATACAACTTGCACATAACGGTTACCTGTGCTGTAGTGGTTAGCATTTCTAAGGTCACAATTTTCTAGCCAGGCAGGGAACTCGAGGATTTATTAGAAGGTACTAAAAAATCCTCAGTTAAGCCATGAAATTGAGGTGCCGAGCGTGTACGGTGACAGGTTCCCGTTAAAGATCCCTGGCCTAATTATTCCTGGTTAGGCAAATTTGATGACTCCCGCTGTAGAGCATCGTTCGATTAGCAGTAGTCGCATAAAGTTCATAAATCATAAATGACCTCCCTGCACTATGGTTGTCTTAGAAACAGTACGGTACAGTCGCTGAGCAATCAAAGAGTACAATTCAGTGCATTCTCTATGCACTGAAATAGTGCATTCTTTATCCAGTCTCTATGTACTGAACCGAAGACAGCTCAGTGCGTAGAGTCGCTGTTCAGTAGGTCCTAGTTTCAAATCCAGCCATGGCAGATAATTTTTTAATCTTATTAGGTTCACCCAACCTGTATAAACTGGGTACTCTCGATTGGGGGAGGCGCTTGAGCGTGATTTCGGACAAATTACTTCCTTGCACAACCGCTGTCCTTTTTACTTAACCCAAGACCCTTCTTGGTTTGCTGTAGTGCATTTTTTTTTTTTTTTTTATGGCATTAATGTAAAGCTTTAATGAATCTTACAGGAATTTAATAATTATTTCCTTCCATAGTTTTAAAAATTATGAAATCGTTTTCAACCTTTTAGGCCAGAATCGGAATGTTAGAAATTTATTACCCTCCCCTGTTTTAGGCTCGTCATCGGCTCACGAAATAAATCATTTTTCGGGAAAACCGAATTTCCATTTCCTGGCTCTAAATCAACTCGGCAATTAACTTGACAGGAAATGGTTGTTAAGGTTTTTCTTGGTTTGGGATTTAGTATTCGTTGGTATTCGCTGTTATCGCTTGTGAATTCCATTTCTAAATTGATGTAATTTATTATTCAGTATGGTTATTTTCATTTTAAACTTCCATAAATATAGATGGGATTTTAACAAATTGCCGCTATATTGCTATAATTATAAGATATTATCATTATTACCTCAAAAATGTATTAAATAACCAAATATCTTGTGTTGGAACAGCACTAACTGATCGCTACAATTTTTTTCTATCTAACTGTTCTGCATATCATGGTATAGGATTACCAAAAAACAATTTCTATATGTTTTTTAAATTATATTATCCCATCCAATTTAATAAAATTTATATATAATTTTTTACAATCTATCCATATTATCGTGCGATATGTCCTTTTCAATGACAAAATTTGTTTATCGAAAACGGATATTTTTCCATTACAAAAACAAAAAAGAAAACGCTTTGATGTTGGCAGGTTCGAAAAACTGAAAATAAGTACAAACTTTTGTTCTTGAATGTTCAGGTTACAATTTATATGGCCATGGTCAGCAATTTAAATATCTTCATACTTTAGAGGCCTTCTTGCTAATGTACCCCCGGGTTGAAGGACCTTGACAACTGGGGCTATATCCAAGGATTATGGCTGTTGAAGGTCAGAGGCGCACGAGGACCTACAATGCTTTCCAGAAGCATACCGTTCACGGAACCAAACCTCGGTGGATATTTTACATCGGATTTTTTTTGAAAAATCACAATCGCTATTCCCTAACACTGGTTAGGATGATTATTCCTAAACCCGGTCGTTGTAAATTGGCTCCTATAAGCAGTGAGGCCTCACATACCCGAGATTTCGGGGAATGCATGTGTCGAATCAAGAGACAAGGAAACGGACATGCTGTATACACAGAGTACTACCAACACGTACAATCATAACTTTGAGCAGTTTGATCGTGAAAAACCCTTTAGAAAATTAACATTAATTAAATATTTGTAGAATGCAAAAATGTACAAAGCAATACCCTTCGTGGGGCGTATAAGGTCGATGCGGAGTGTCAGGTACTCGTTAAATATCTCAATCCTAATTATACCTGATAGGAAAAATTTAGGGCTCCAATTGTAATAAATTAGCATAAAGTGATTTAAATAAATAAACAAAATAATATTTTTAAAATAAATAATGAAACCAAAATTATTATACAGAATCAATCTTTTAGTACATTTTTGGTCCACTAAATAATATAACAAGTGCTAAATTACATAAAATAAAAATATATACTACATACTACAAGGCTATTTAAAATAATGGACAGAAACGTAAGATCAAAAGTAAAATAATAATTGCTTATTCACATTATGATGATTCTTGTATTTCTTAATTTTTTTTTGTATTGGAAAAATAGCACAAAATCGCAACCCAACGAGAATCCTATTTATCAATTAGCTCTTATGATTTTCCTTTGATATCATTTAAATCGATTCATTCCTCTAAATTAACAATAGGAATACTTCATATAGATTATTGCCCCATGAGATAACATCGATTTCTTAGGAATCAATTTATTGGTCAATCCAACTCCTTGGTCTTGCCTAGTTTCGAACAACAGGACCTTCCTAACAACTGCGGCAGACCAGCTGGCGCCCAAGAGGAAATTTGACAAAGCCTGGCAGAGAAGCAAACAAAGCCAATATAGTTCTGGATTAACAGTCTTTATCTTTGGGGATTTTATTATATACTATATATATATAGAGTATATAATGAAATATATATATTTATATATACATATAATGTTGTTAAATATATATAATGATTTAATCCTCATGCATATAATGTTGATAGAACTAAACTGAGTTGCTCTGTAAAAAAAGTAAATTTCTGTTTATTATAACAATGTTTTTCTTTAACTTGTTTTTATAACTCATATTATTATATAGCTTGTCTCTAAAAAAATAAAATAAAATAAAACGACATCAAAGTGAATATTTCACACTCTATTTACAAAATTATTTTCTTTAAACTGTTCAACAAAAATTTATCTCAGAGTAACCTTCCCGGTTTTATATTGCAGCTGTTACCATAGTGACCATATCAGTAACGTCCAAAAGACGTTTGATCTACATCTTTTACATTTATATATTTACTAGTAAAATTGAATTTTAGTTACATTACTATACTAAAACTCATTTTACAGAAATCAATGAAATTATTACAAAAAATTGTGTTTTAGTTCGCAATTAAAATCTGTATTTGTGGAGATTACAATACAACTATAACATATACGAGTACGATAAAGACATAGGGTACGTTAGCAAATTCAACACTCATTCATTTTCGATGGAATTCATTAATAAAAAAAAAACTGTACCACTACAACTCACAAAGAGTCTTGGGTTTAGGTGGTTGGTGGCTGTACTGTTACTTGGACTACGGTTGTACAGGGAGGCGGTTTATCCTTGAACACGCTCAACTGCCAGATTTTTTGGATACCCAGTTTTTAAAATCCGGGTTAGCCCTAGGAATGGTAAGGTTGTATCTATCGGATAACTTTTACAAGGATCGGATACGGTCGAAATGTGCCGAGTGCAGATACTCAGTTGAATTCTTGACTCGCGAGTCGAAGCAATGGGGTGGGAGGTCCTAGCAAGGTCACCCCACCTCTCTCTAGTAGTGGATACTGACTAGTTGTATTCACTACTTCGTATCCGCGACGACTGGCGTATCCACTACATTCTCTACTCCCGCACCTGCTACCTGCTAGACCAGATAGATATGAGAGCTGTATTCAAGGCCTTGTTTGTATTAACATTAGAAGCATCAACTATTCAGTATTCACGAATATATTCACTACCTCATGCTATTTATTACTATAACATACGAATTAAAACCGGTATATTATTTGTTTGCATCTACTTTGTAAATCAAATTTTGGGATTTAATTTTATATAGAATATGGTTCTTAAACATTATATATATATATATTTGTACATATTTAAATAAATAATTTTTTTTTTACTTTAACAGTAAGAAATTTTGACATCATTTTAAAGAAGAAAATTAGTTTCACAAAATTAAAAAACAGCACCAGAATATAACGAGTATTATAACAGATATAGCGTTTTAAAGAGTTTAGCCTGCGGCGGCGGACAGACAAGTTTTCTATTACAATCCAAATTCTACATGTCTCGGAACGTGTATAGCAAAGTTTTAGGTAGGGTTAACAACTATTTCTTTTTGTTCAATTTCATAGCTTTCAAAAATTAATTAACCAATAAAAAACATGATTTTAAATCATTTGATGCCTTGTGCAGGTTACTATTTCGGCGTAGAACTCATGTTTAAAAATGATAAAAACTGATGCCTCAAGAAAGCCTTCTGTGTGGCGTATTAGAAGAGTAAGGGTCGGGATAACTGTATTCAACTACAAACATGTCAAGGAAAAGTATCCGTATTAATTGTATTTAGATACAGGAAAATCCATATCAACCCATGACTATAGGAGTCCCACCCAAAGGATTCGTCTCCAACCTTGGACATTCGATACGGGAACTCAATGCTGTACCACTGAGCCACTCCATAAATATTTCGAATTAATCCATTTATGCAAGTTGTGCTATATAATAAGGATTAACCATTTAAGAGATTTAATTGGTAAAAAAGGGGCGAGCAGATCGCTATAATTGATCAGTTTTGAACGGGCCTGGCTGGATTTATTAAGCCATTAATGATGTCATCGAGCTTAGAAAATTACACTTCAATGATTTAATATGCGTTGTGATAACATTACGGTCGGAAAGTGAAAACGACTTGCGCAGAAGACGCTTCGCTTATTTAAAAATAATACGAATCAAATACTTTCTCTTAGCACATTGCCTTTATCAATGGTTACTGGCTTAGCATTCTTATTGTTGATCTATCTTTTGATATATTAGGACCAGACACAAGACACATTATAGTTTTATGAAGGTTAGCTATATTTAATAATATCTACAAACGTGAGAGGGGATAACATAACATAGAAGGTTCCACACGTATCATATGGCTTGAACAGATGGTTGCCATGGATACACAGATCAATTATCCAACACTTATTACAGTACTCATCGTAGTATTTTATGAAAAACATACGAAGAGCGATAAACTACTCCCTCCCACTCTCTCTCACTCTCTCTCTCTCTCTGTCTATATATATACACGTTTGTATGTATATATATATTTAAATATGTATGCTAAAGAGTCCCCTAGTAATATACTATTCACTATTCAGATAAATACAAGAGTGGTTGAGGGTTTGAGGTAATTTCGTTTACTCTTCCCTTTATTCCATTATTCCATAGACTCTGGTGAGGGTGGACTGAAGAGCCCTCTATATCCAGTTTCCTCAACCTCCTCACGGTCTGCTTAACATAACCGGAGGGGGGGAGGAGAATATTTTTGGGTCTTATCTGGAATTTACAGCCTACTTGATCAAATGGTTTTCTCTATTTTCTTTAGCAAATTCAGTCTATCTAGAATACCTTACTGGCTGCTTCAACAAATTTATATTCAATTTATTAAATAACCAGAGATTTGATGTTTATTGTTAAATGTAAGATTTACATGGATTATAAAAAGATCCTCTCTTACGAACTAGGTTGTGCATCGAATGATGCACTACTCTATCTCCCTGAATTGTAAACATTAACTATAAAAAATATTCCTTAGGACATGAACTTTGTTAACTATTTGAATAATGAAAAAATTACTTACAAACAATTCGAACTACCCACGGTTGTTTTATAATCTCTCCTCTTGATACTTGGGTATTGATCATGAATGTTATATTTATAATTATATTATAGTTGTTAATAATTATATAATCGTTCAGGGGTAGAGCGCTGAATTACTGTGCGGAAGGTCCTGGGCTCAAATCCGGCTGTGGCAGATATTTTTTTGAATCTGTTAACATCCTCACATGGACATTATGGGATCTGGAGACCCTCCGGGGACTCACCCAACCTCTATTAAGTGGGTGCCCTTAATTGCGAGAAATCTGGTGGTTGAAGCTGATTCCTCCCTCCCTGTACTACGGGTGTTCTAAAAACAACAGTCTCTATTCCGTATTAAACGTAAGATCCAACACGGCTAGTAATGGTACATTTTTTTTCATATATTTAAAACTTCCGCTTTCTTTTGTTATTTTTTATTTCAACAATTATGTACCATCGAAAAATTTTTATAACCGTTTTATTTTTTTCATTACGACAATTTAAATCAAGATAAAGTCCAGGATCCATTGGGGATCGCAAGTTTCTTGAACCAGCGAAACCGTCAGTTTATAAGCTCAGGGAAGGCATCATAAATCCACAAGTCCTTCTATAAATTGGTAAATGGAAATAATCCGGCTTAATATAAAATCATATAAATATTTATTCAAGAATGATATGGCTGAAGGTCCTTCGATCCCACCTACTGTTAAGGGCCGCGTACACCTAAACCGTTGTCGGCCGATCAAATCAAATGTATGTAAAAGAAAGGGAGTGCTTACACCGCTTAAACCGCCTTCGGCCGACAAAATCGGTTTGGGTGTACGCTAAGCATCAGGGTCCGATGGGCAGATAAATATAAACTCATTACTAATTATTGAACAATTTTCAGTTGGTCTCGCACCCCCCCTAATTTGTAATAGGTCCCCCCTTAGTTGGGAACTCCTGGCCTAAAGGATACTTTATTAAAATACCAAAATCAATGTGTCGAATCCAGGAAATGAAGGAATATCCAAGTTAATTTGTTTAGATGTTTCGGGGAGTCTAAACTTTCTGGTCAGTTGGAACAAACTGTGAGGAGTAATATATGCAGATTGTAACACGCCTGGTTTTTATTGCTCAGGGCGTTGGTCTTCGATTAACGAACTCGGTTCGATTCTCGCTAGAAAAATAATGGGTTTTTTTTGTCAGGAGTAGTCGTTAAACAAACACGATACAGAAGTATGTTACGGTAACCATTCATGGAAGAACATTGAAATTATAATTGAGATTAACAGTTGGGAGCTCAGTATGTAGAGTGCAGAGTTGCTCTACTCAAGTTCAGGGTTTCAAATCCGGGTGTGACAGATGAATTATTTAATCTGTAAACAATCTTGGATGGAACCTGTGGGATATACAGACACTCCATGGGCAACAGTCTCCACGAAGTGGGTACCTAGTCCTGAGGGTCGAGTGTGATCTAGGACTAATCATTCCCCTGTATAACCGTTATCCTAGGAACAGTTTAGTCTCAACCAAGAATTTCCATGGGTTGAATGGTGCAATATTTTTTAGTTTGTATTTGAATATACTCGTTAATATAACTTATTTTCTTGTTGTATTTAATTTTGTATATATACATATATATAAATTTACATATAATACGCGGGATATTTTCTCGTATAATAATGATGTAGCGGATTATAATAGAACATCGGTAGAACAGTGAGCAAACAACTTATTTAATGCGGCAGTTTAATGGTATGGAATGTGGAGTACTAATCTGAAATGCTTTAAACTTAACAATATAGCTTGTTTTGTTCTGAGGGAATATTATTCTCTGACTCACAGTCTACTATGTATAACATAATGCACACATATTATGTAGTGGAGTAAACTACATCATAAAGGAAATTTTATAGAAAATAAACTTGATTATTTATTACATTATCCTTGTTAAATATTGATAATCTAAATTTAATTATTTGTTTGGCAATTTATCCGTTTTGAAAATAACCATCAAATTTGTTATTAAATTCGAACTAGGTATTTATTTTTATTATGTACCAGAAATGGAAAAGTTCAGTCAATGTTATTTGCTTTATGAGTTCTTCGTGTCACGATTCATTATAATTATAACAAATTATTATTAAAGACCTGATGAATGATTTCCCTAGCTAACTAGCAGGCCTAACCACCCCTAACTAGCAGGCGTATCCAGATTTTTTTATTAATCATACTTCTTGTTTGGTATTTATTTTGTAGTACCTTCTAGTAAGTAATACATTTATTTTTATTTGATTTAAATTAGCTTTTTGAATTAGGAGTTGGGATAGCTCACTTTGGGATTTATTTCAAATTTCATGGTCCTAGATTTGAGATGGACACTTTAACACATTGATTGTTCTAGATAAGTAGTGTGAATCAGGCAGTGGAATCTACAGATCTTCTGGGGCTCACCTAGGTTCTTATAAAGTTGGTATCCCCATTAGGAGGAATTTCCAGTTAAGCGTGAATTCGGCAATCGTTTCCTTGTACAACCGTTGGCTTAGAAAACATTCAGTTGCTCCTAGTACTGAGCCCAACACTCTTGAGGGTTGCATTGGCATAGGTTTTTGTCTTTTTAAGTTTTTTTCTTGTTTCATCTATCTTCACTCAATGGAGTCCTAAATTCTGCCTATCTAGGTATAATTAGGATAGGGATTTTTGATGAGTACCTGGACCGCCATTTTATGTTCCTTCTGAAGCGTAGCATAACCAAGGATTACTTCTTTTAAAAAAATCCTAAGACCACTTGTCTTGTCTTGACTGCGAGTCCGGGATCTCGCCAATAGTAAATTGATGTGCTAATCACTAAACCACAGGTGACCCTTTCGACCTTTTGATTTGTTATATATATATATATATATATATATATGCTTAGATGACAGTCAGTTGTTTTATTTTCATATCATAAAAGGTATTTTTACGTTTTATATCAATCGGAGTTTTATGTTAGCATACATAAATATTAAACCCCCACCCACGATAAAGGAAGTGGAAAACGTTGCTCCTTGAAGCAGTGGCAATTTCCTGCTCGGATAAGATATCCATTGACACATGAAGGGATCAGGGACCCTCCTCGCAAGATGATTGGCCGATCCTCGAAGGGTGGGGGTAGGGGGGTTTATCTTCATCATTCAGGAAGGACTCGGTCCCTCCTGACACCACATGACTCTCTTACGTCACAGATTATGAGAAGATTTATGTCTCAGTAATTATATAGCCCAATAGGCGGTTCGTCATAAAGCGAT
Source organism: Troilus luridus (assembly GCA_964056705.1). NCBI lineage: Eukaryota > Metazoa > Arthropoda > Insecta > Hemiptera > Pentatomidae > Troilus > Troilus luridus. The sequence continues at coordinate 3,933,878 of OZ057417.1, read as the reverse complement.
ATTTTTTTCAGAATATATTTTAGCTTTATTTTCTTTAACTATTGGGCTTCAAATACCTCGAAACGATAAAACTAAATACAAAAACGTTTGTGAATGCAGGAAAGGAAATAGGAGCTGGAAGTAAGTGTTTGGGGCCATTGTAGTTTCTATTTTCTCATTTTTCCCATAAAATATTAATTATTGGCAAATATGTATTAATTATTAGAACAATTGAATCGGTAAGCCTCTACTCCCAATTCCCTCTGTTACTGATGCTTCGGAATCCCATTATGTATGTATAGAAATATCTATACATATACATAATATACATGTATATGATACATAAATTAGAGTACATAGTGGCCTGCAATTAGAGGATGGTAGGAGAGCTGTTAACACGGTATAATAAACTCAACTGATTATCGATCTGCCACGTGCGCTCACAACCAAAGTCTCAATAACAGTTCATATTTATCTATATTTATCTATATCCAGGATAATAATATAATTTTAAGCCATTATTTAAGGAAAAAAAGAAAAAAGTATTTCTTGAGAATATAAATATAAAAAAATCCAAGAGAAAAAATTATTTATAATATAATAGATACTTGATTGACATGTTTTCATCGTATAAAAGACAATAATGTACTATTTTATGAGGGTCCTAAAACGCCTTGGGTCATTAACATCAAAACATTCATGTATTTATAACAATTTTTGTGTACATAAATGTGTATTTTATTGTTTTTTGATACGAACAAAATTGAGGCTATATTAAAACAGGCTGATTTTAATTTGTGCACATGAACTTATAGTGGTCATATCATATTTATCTTAACAAGCTTCCATGCCCAAGTCCGCGGGTTCTCATCAGGGGGGAGACTCTATATTTTTTAAATGGAATAAAAAATCCTGGGTTATGCACTTCTTCGGACGGGACCTAAAATGACTGTTACTCGTTAAAGATCCCTATCCTAATTAAACCTGGATAGGCAAAATTTAGAGCTCCCACTGTAGCATCGCCCAACTAGCCATAGCAGCATAAAGTGACGTTAAATGAACAAACAAGGAAGGGAAAATATAGCTAGAGCCCTCGTGAATAAGTCGAATTTCGTTCAGAGTTAGTTTAGTTTATTGAGGAAAGCTGGATCGTGTGATTTTCTAAGTTTTTGGCTTGAACTTGAGTTGTAAGCTATAAGCTATAAGCCATAACTCCTTTTCAAGCCAAGACCTAAATTAGCCCATTATACATACGAGAATCGGGTTATTTTGGTACACTACGAAAATAACACGATTTCGCTTCTCTATGTGCATGAAACTCATCTTGAATAAAATTCGACTTAACCACTTATTCACTGGGGTGTAGATATATACTCGTACTTGTTTTTACCAATTGTTCCTAATATGCCACTATATCTTCTTCGTCAAAATCAAATATTTCTTATATTAATTCACGAATTTTATCACCTTGTTCACCTTGGAATCATATTACCCTTGTTTTTAGCATGGCACCTAAGGTATGTTATTAACTGCCACTGAATTTGAATATAGAGGCCATTGAGAGCAGTGATTAGATCGCTCAGCTACTGGATTGTTGGTAGATCCCAAGTTCTAAACAGACTGAGACAGATAAATCAGTTATTATGCTAAGAGCTTTAGATCCACACTGTGAGATCTGGAGGTTCTCTTAGGGCCCACTCAGGCTCAATACAGTTGGAATCCTCAATTGGGGAGTACCTGGCTATAAGCTTTCCTATTTTAATTATTTAAAAACATGTTTGTAGGACTATTGTCATAAATGCTTGTTGTTAATATAAGCTATATAGAAGCATCTAACGCCCTTGGGTGGAAACTGTTGGGCAAGAAGGTGCTAACTAAATTATAAACTATAACAGGATCGAGGATTGAATCGATTTCCAGAAGTTAGAAGTAATTCTATTCGCCCACCTGTCTGCCTGGAACTGGAGAGGCTGTCGTGTTATCATCTCTTCCAGGGGATGATAACATCATGACAAGATCGAGCTAAGAGGAATTAAGAATTTACAAATAAAAAAATTGTTAAATCGAATTTCCTACCTCGCTGGTCACTAAAATAGAATAAAGGGTAATTATTCCGCAGGTTGTCGCTTCTAGTTGAGTCCCAACAACTTTTCATTGGTGTCCCTTTTTAATAGTTTCCAAAAATACAAGTTATCGTGAGCACTAGTATGGAAAAGAGAATGTAAGGTATCTGTCCCATAGGTTGTCGCTTCGAGACGAATTGTAACATGTTTTAACTATATATTCGTTTCATTTTTAATATTTTCCAAAAATACAAGTTATCAAGAGCTTTAGAATATAAAAGAGAATGTAATTATGGGTAATAAGTAGGTTTCAGTAACAATTTCATCAAGAAATAAAAGTTTCAACTAACATTTCGAAGTATAGATGATATATGTTTGTCGAAACCTTCATTTCTAGATCAAATGATTAAACATGTCCCATAATTAAATTCGGTATCAGTTCGGCAGGTTGTCACTTCGAGTTATGTGACAAGTTATAACTTTTCATTCGTTCTCTCTTTAATATTCTCAAAAACAAAAATAATGGTGAGTTTTAGTATGAAGAAAAGAGTGTAATTTTGGGCAATGTGTATATTTCGCTAATCATTTCATCAAGAAAAAAATGTTTCAACAAACTTTTCGAACTATGGATGATGATGTTTGTTTGTTGAAATGTTCATTTTGCGGTGAAATGATTACCGAAATATTCATATTTCACACAAGTACACTCTTTTTTTCCAAACTAAAACTATTCTTTTTTTTTCGTGAATATTAAAAAACGAATGAAAAGTTATAACTTGTTGTGACTTAACTCGAAAGCAACAATCGGACACCGAATAAAGTACATGTAAGATTTTCCAAAATATGTACTCGAATTGTGTCGAACGTTACTTATATAATTTAGATACGAATTAGTTTTGATAACTTAATGTGTAACTATCTAAGCTGCGACTACAATATTATTTAAAAGCTCTAAATCTCTAAACTTGATTATCTTTGTGGTCGTTAACGAGTCAATTCTCATTCCGTTGCTATGCTCGTGTTCACATTCAAGATAATATGAAAGGATTTTTCGACATTTTGCTTCATAATATTTTTTAATGTTTTCAAGCCTTTAAACGTAAGAAATACTATTTTAGTATAATAATCCTGCTGTCCTGAACATTTTCTATCTGGGTTCTAATTTAAAAAAAAATGTATTTATTTAATTTGAATAGAATGAAAGATAAGAGTAAAAAATCCTGGGTTATGCAGCCCTTCGGAAGGGACGTAAAATGGTGATATCGAACATGTGCGGTGTCAGGTCCTCGGTAAACATCCCTATCCTAATTATTCCTACAAAATTTAGGGCTACTAATGTAGCCATGAGCCATAGTAATAGCCATAGCCATAGTAATAGCCATAGCCATATAAAGTGTCGTTAAATGAATAAAAAAGTATCAAATAATATAATTATACAAACATATTTCCAGGAAATCCAATTTTAGATAATTGCATACCATCAAATAAAAAGTCAAGAGAAAAGCACAATGCTGGCTCCTGAAGTTGACAATACTGCCACCTTTCCTGAATTGCCTAGACCAACCGTAGTACTACCGTATACCACCGTAAACCCTACAGATAGACTTCCGGACAACAAAACCTTGGGAACCTCAAGCATTCAGCAGCAGCCTCGAGCTCAGACGCCTCAAACCTCCCAAATCAAATCTCAGCATTCCTTTACCAAATCCCAGACCTCCCAACCCAAGCCTCGGGAACCCATATCCAAGCCCAAAGCAGCCAATCCCAATCCTCAACCTCCACGTCAACAAATTCCTCCCTACCATACACCCTTACGGGTCAAATTACCACCTCAACAACCAAATCCTCTCCCTTCCAATCACAACATTCAAACAAAAGCTGTAGTTCATCAAACATCGAATGAAAACTCAGCACCTCGGGTACAACCCCCAGCCAACCATCCATTACCCGTTAATTATCCCTATCAAACTCAAGTCTCATATCCATTCCAAATCCAAAACCCAATCGACTTAAACACTATCCTGTCATCTTTCCTGAAAGACCTTCAAGAAACAATCAAGCCTCTCATCAACCTACTCACGAGAATCCTTACCGAAGTTACCGAAGTTAATTACCCACGATGAGCATGAAGCCCCTAGCTATCGTTCTGTGGAATGCTAATGGACTGCATACTCACCGTGACGAACTTGATTTATTTCTACACGACAACCAAATAGACATTGCTTTACTTACTGAAACACACTTCACTCACCGCACGCATTTCTACATACGAGACTATATCACTTACAGATCAGATCATCCTGACGATACAGCACATGCCGGTTCTTGTATCCTTATCCATAAATTCCTTCTACTCCAACTGACGCCATTCAATCAACATCAGTAACCATTTCAACTAGTCCTTTCCATATAACATTCTCAGCTGTATACTGTCCTCCTGGTATCCGCCTTTCTTATAACATCCTCGAATCCTTATTCCAATCCTTCGGACCGCGGTTATTGCCGGAGGAGATTACAACGCCAAACATCAACGATGGGGTTGTCGAACATCCAATTCCCGTGGTAGCATCTAATAGTTTCTCTATCCTCGCACCCATAAACCCTACTTATTGGCCTACCTCCCTCAAAAAACCTCCAGATATTCTAGATAGATTTGTTTCCTCACAGATTTCCTGCAATCAAACTGCTATAAAATCCCTGGATGACCTTTCCTCTGATCACAGTCCAGTTCTGCTTCAAGTGCATTCGATTCCCATTCCTAAGCCCTCTCTTCCCCGACTGATTACAGGACGTGTAGACTGGGATAAATTCCGATCAAATCTAGAAAATAATTTAGACCTCAAAATTCCGCTTAAAACAAAAGGAGACATCAATTCTGCAATAGACAAACTAACAGAAGCAATACAAGGCAATATAAAATATAACACTTTACCAAGTAAAAATCATTATCAACAGAATAACTGGCCACTTCATATTCGCGAGTTATTAAAAGAAAAACGACGGGCAAGAGCAAAGTGGCACCGCACGAGATATCCATCGGACAAGAGTCATTATACCAAACTGACCAACAAATTAAAATCAGAGATCAGAACATTCAAAATTCAAAATTTGTATTACCGTACAGAAAATCTCAGTATTACTGACAAATCCTTATGGAATACCACTAGAAAACTCCTAAACTATAAAAAATTCAACCATCCACTTTTAACCGAATCCCAAACCTGGTCAAGATCTGATGAAGAAAAATCACAAATTTTCGGCCAGCACCTATTCAAAACATTTAACCCTCATCCAGATATCCTTAATCAAACCCACTCTGAATGCATTGGAGCAGAATTAAGTATTCCTCTTCAGTTGTCCACTCCTCCTAAAGCATTCCATCCTTCCGAAATATCAAACATTATTCATAGATTACCCGCCAACAAAGCCCCTGGACACGACCTAATCACATCCCAAATTCTAAAACGCCTTCCTCGGAAAGCGATCCTACTCCTTACATATATATACAATGCCGTACTCCGCACCACATATTTTCCTGATTCCTGGAAATTATCCATAATTAAGATGATTCCAAAACCTAAAAAACCACCAGAACTCCCATCCTCTTATCGTCCTATATCTCTCTTGCCCATAATGGGGAAAATACTTGAAAAACTCATTCTGAAACGTCTTCATCCTATCATAGAATCCAATCAAATAATCCCAGATCACCAATTTGGTTTCCGAACATCACACTCCACCATCCAGCAATGCCATCGTGTGGTGGACGTTGTCTCATCTGCATTAGAGCGCGGAATGTACTGCACGGGAGCTTTTCTCGATGTAGAGCAGGCTTTTGATCGAGTCTGGCATCCAGGACTGCTGTACAAACTCCGTAAATTCTTACCTTCAACTTACTTCCTTATTATCAGTTCCTACCTCAGTAATAGAACCTTTAAACCATAATTGTTCCTACTCTTCCCTCTTCACCCAGTCTGACGGTGTTCCTCAAGGTAGTATCCTGGGGCCCATCCTATACACGATATATACAGCTGACATCCCAACCCATCCAAGCACTGTCCTCACTACTTACGCTGATGACACATGTGTGTTATCAGTTAATAAGGATCCATTTGTTGCATCCCAATCTCTTCAATCCCATATCTCACACCTACAAGAATGGTGTCAAAATTGGAGGATTAAAATAAATCCTAACAAATCCCATCAAATTACCTTCACCCTTCGTCGTAAACCTACGAATTCCTGTCCTACTGTATCGTTTAATAATACACCACTGAACCCTGTAGAACAGATACGTTACCTAGGACTCCATCTGGATAAACGTCTCACTTGGAATCCTCATACAAGACTGAAAAGACAAGAAACTGCTCGACGTTTTCGCCTACTTCAACACTTACTGGACAAACGCTCTAAGCTACCAATTAATTACAAAAGACTTATTTACATGACAGTCATCAGACCTATTTGGGCATACGGAGTTGAGCTTTGGGGCTCTACTAAACCATTCAATTCATCTCGTATCCAATCCTTGCAATCCAAAATCCTTCGTAAAATCCTCAATGCTCCTTATTATGTCACAAACAAACTCATCCATCATGATCTTAATATCCCATAGGTTACTGATTTGGCCCAAACTAGATACCTATCCTTCCATGACAAGCTCCATACGCACTTGAATCCGCTAGTCTCTCAGCTTGCTTCCCATACTATTCCTGATAACCCTCCGAGGCGTCTGAAAAGAAGATGGCCTCGAGATCATCTACTATAGAACTTTATTGGAGTGCTATCGATGGGTAGTTTCTCCACAAGTGTTTTCATGTCATATACTACATTTTTGCACATTTACTTGATATAATACCATTATAGTTGTAAATATCATTGAATTAAATAAAAAAAAAAAAAAAAAAGATAATTGCATATATATACAATACAAATACAAATACATCTACACATATATTTTTATCATTTATCATATACTTAGTCTGCAATGTATTTTTATAGTTTTGTTATTTTGTCTGTTTTTCTTTCTTAGCCCTGAAGATGACCCACAAAGTGGGTCGAAACGTCGGCACATAATTAAATAAGTAACCACTTATTTAGTGTTTTTATTTGACTGCATCCCCAACTATTTTCTTCCTTACGTCTATCTTCAGGTCAACCATCCCCTCGCTTCTCTTAGATAATTATTATTAGATATTATTCAAACTCGAGCCCTAGGTGTGTCTTTTCCTCAAAGACAGTCAAGATATTTGAAAATTCAGATAAGCGATGCTTCACTGTACTTGCTTTTGATATTTATTCTACCTGTGTACTCCTTCTTCCTGAAAGATGCTCTCAAGGTGTGCTAATTCCAGGTTGAAAAGAAATCCTTGTGTACGGAATAGTAAAGACGTGAAGTTAACTGAGTACACGTGGAATCAAGTTGAACTCTGACCCTCCGAAGGGAATAAGGCGAAGACCTTCAAGAGGAGATGGAAGCCCTAAGAGAGAAACCTATTTAGGGAAAGAAGCTGACCCGTGAGATCTTGCTTCGCTCCAACTGAATGTCTTATTGTAAGTCTGGGTTCAAACCTCGGTCGTAGCAATCATTTTTTTTTTTTTTTTTTTTTGCAGTTACTAACTTATCACGTGTGTTAATGGAAAAAAATAATAATAAATAAAGAGAAAAATAGCAACAGAAGTGAATACATTTCATCTCTTTGGCCTGACAGTCGCATAATTTAGAATACTTCTATATAGAAAAAATATAGTGCTAAAGATTTCATCACAAACGATGCATTCCAATAAAATGCTAACAATTTAAATATATAAAAATAGTAGAAGAGTGAATGGAAATTCTTAATTCAAGCGGATTTGGGAAAAGTGAAAACTCCAAAATAACTTGGAGTTTTCCTATTATTGCTGTGTAGGAAGTAACTTGCAAAAGTTGTGGTGGCCTAAAGACTCTCCTCTGCGATCTTGGTTGGAAGAAAAACGATTGAGCGTGTATAGTTCAAACAGCCAAACTTATCATTAGACGATCTAAGGACTTGATAAAGCAGCTAAGCACGAAGGAGGTCCGATCGATCTGAGTTTCCTTTGATCTGGAATTGCCCCAAACTGAAGATACTAATAAGACACATTGGCCCCCTGAGGACCTCAGGACCACTGTTGGCCAAATCCCTTCCCAGGTCTGACATTTCTTTAATATTTTATTTAATGAATCAATAATAGAAAAGATATTACTTTTAGAAAAAAATGATATTAGGTCTCTCTGTGTTATTTAACTTGAAGTTCTAAGGCGCATTATCTGTTATTTTTTTCCCTGTGTATTTACGAGATATATTTGTTGCTATCATATATCTGGAACCCTAATGAATCAGTGGTTTAGCAGAATTTTATCCAGAAATAGTTAATTATATTGAGTGGAGCTTATAATGGAGATGTAATATAAGCAATAACTTCTTTACAATCCCAGACTTAGCACCGTATACATGAAGGAAATAAGACGATGCCGCTTCCCCAAGAAGAAGAAACACATTTTGGAGAAAATTTTACTTAACCACTTATTCACTTTGGCTGTAAATATATACTTTGACGTTGGTGGAGCAGCTTGTAAGCACTGAGAGTGTCTGATCTATCTTCAAATAATTACACTTGTAAGCGTGGGGTATTTCTTCACTTGTGATTACTATTATGTAGTCTGGATTCGTCCTGTTGTAGTAGCAGACTCGAAGTCGCTAAGACGAAGCCTTAACACTATAGACAGCTACGCACTCATACTACGGTACTGACCTATGGTAGAGACGATGGTGGCTGAGAAGTGGAAGCCTCCGGCGAAGTCCCAGGGCGGAAGGGAAGAGCTGTTGTTGCTGAAGACCCTGAGGAGTCGGTGGAGCGCTTCGAGTTGGTCAGGGCTTAATTCTTGGTGGAGCGAGAGGTAGCGGTCGTACTCTCGGCGAAGTTCGTCCACGTCCTCACCTGGGGGTATAATATATGTACATATATATTAAATAGTATTATGCATTTATCTACAGCCCCGGTGAAAAAGAGGATTAGTCGAATCTTGTCCAAAGAGAGTAAACTGTATTGGGGGAAGCGGAATCGTGTCATTCTCGTAGTTGTGGCTTTGAATGAAGTAAAATTAGCAAAAACTCCATTTTAACTCAATGCCTGAGTTAGCAGCTTACTCAATACAAAAATAACACGATTCTGATTCCTTAAGTACAATGAACAAATTTTAGAGAAAATTCGACTTGACCACATAACTAGTTACTAGTCTATAACTAATATTCATTTATATCATATTCCTAATAATGTTATTATATTAACTCTATGCAGCGCATCCAACCGTTCAATAATTGGTCGTTATGACTTCCCATGTCACCTTGACGACGACACAGGTAGGCAAGCTTGCTCCAACTAAGATTGTTAGTAATTAACTCTGATCGTCAAATATAATTTGTCGGCTAGTAAATTATAATAAAATAATTCGGTTTTTGCCTGAGGACAATATTAAAAAAGAGGTGTGAATTTCGTATAACTACTCATGACCTATTCCTTGACTTAAAGTCAGTCTACGGTAGGGACTTTTTACAAAAAAAATAATAAATTGTGAATTCCTTGCCCTAGAACATTTTTGGGTCGCTCAGAGCCATAAATATGTTAAGGGTTATCGATAGAACTCCAAGGGGTCAACACAACTTTGAAAAAACACAAGGTTGCAAACAAAAAAATTTCGCACTAAATTTTGACTGAAAATACTTTGTCTAAAGAGGTGAGGTAAATGACAACAGATTCTTTTTCTAAGCGGTCTGTTTATTTTATATTTCCCAAAACGTTGGCAGGAAATGTGATGGTAATTTCTTTTAATAAAACTTAAAGTTATTTTATTATATTAATTATTGATTTTATTAATTTTTAAATATTTTTATTTGAAAATAAATTTTTCTTAAATTAATAAAATCAATAACTAATATAATAAAATAAACTATAATAATATATAATGACGTAAGTCAACAAGATCCAAATTAAATAAATGTTCAAAGAACATTCTTCCCATCGTATAAATTTAACGCAAAATTACGAGAACGCGGGTACGTGAGATCAGTGAAAAGGATATGACCATGGCCGGGGAGCGAGGCTGATGTAGCCAGGATAGCTCAATTGGTAGAGTTCCCGACTAGCGATCTGGACGACCCGGGTTCGAGTCCCGGTCCTGGACATATCTATTCTTTTCAAATAAAAAGAAAAGTTATTGTTTGGAGAAAAGTTTTTATTGTACCACTGCAACCCAAGTTCTGCGGACAACGGTTGTGCAGGGAGGTGATTTATCATAGATCGCGCCCAACAGCTAGATTTCCCCCTATTTAGGATACCCACTTTATAGGGGAAAAGGATCCATCTACAGATGTTAACAGATAGTTTCATTAAAAAAAAATATGGAAACCATTATAGTCCTTAAGCCTGTTATAGTCCTTAGGGTACAACGAACCAGGTTTAAATATTTTGACTTATAAAGAATTAGGCGAGGATAATAAACTAGAAATGCTTGACAAAGAAGAGCCATTTAATTAGGAAATAATTGAGTTAGTAAAGAGTCAAAGCCAAGTTATCACTCGCTAATCGTCTCTTGTCTTCTCTATTCCAACTGTTTAAGATTAAACTTGGTAATTTCCATCGAGAGATGTAAAAATAGTTCCTCTAAATAATAATTAAATCACTGTACTTTACACATTACAATGAATTACCAAATATTTTATTATAATTGGTAGTTCGCAGTTTTAATATGCTCGAACTAAAATATTTTATTCGTTAATTTGACGCCGAACACTAAGTTTCATGATTGCATTTTCTACCATATCAGTATTCTGTGTTTTTTATTTGCTTTATCTGTTCTTACTTAGTATTTAGTTACTGGGTCATTACAAATTTCCGATATACTTTTCCCATCGTTTTATCGAGTTTTCTATCCCGAAACTAAAAAAATATGGGAAATGTACTCAATGTCAAAGGCTAATGTTAGGAAGGGAAAAAACTTGATAAAAAAGTGAACTATTCATCTATTATTTCCAAACATTTTCAAGATCGACTAGAGGATAAATCGGTCTACATCCACGGATTATGTTGTTTTTTTTTAGTTTCAGTAGGCCTACTAATGGAACCTATATTTCTTTGGATTATACTGTTCTTGTACTTAAATACAGAGGCTATTTTTAATATTCTGAAAAGCCATTTCACAATATCTGATTAAGATACAAGGAATTGAGTAACTCCACCCAGGCGCGGTCGGTGTAAGTCAACTCAAGTAGTCTGGCGGTCCACTGCTTATATTGTACTTAGCCCTACTGGAGTTATACATGGCAATGCCCTAAAGAACAATTACTTTTTGAATAATTATTGTAAATGCGTTATTCTATTCAGCCCCCTTGTTCTTAATTTCTTATTGTCGTGGTTTATTTATTTTTAGTTAAATAATTTGAAATTACGGTTTTCTAATAACCAAAAAGCAACAAACAATACGTTTCAAAATAAGTTTTACTCAAAAAATGAAATAGCAGACTTAAACGACAAGAAACTGCTTGCTCGGTAAACGCCTTAAGCTCCTAACTAGTAACAAAAGACTCATATACACGACTATTACCAGACCTACTTGGACTTACAGAGTAGAGCTTTGGGGCTCCACTAAGTCATCGAATTCCTCTCGAATCCTTACAATCCAAAATCCTTCGTAAACCCTCGATGCTCATTACTTTGTTACAAATTAAATCATAGATAATGACCTCAATGTCCCATTTGTTGCTAATTCGCCCAGAACCCGATACCAGTCCTTTCATGGCAATCTTTATTCCTACTCAAACCCACTAGTTTCGAACCTTGCTTCCACTAACATTCCCTATAATCCACTGCGAGAGTGTCTGAAAAGAAGATGGTCTCGGAGTGGCTCAGTCACTGAGTTGCCATGCCGGTAATCCTGGTTCAATTCCCGCTGCGGGCAAGACTTTTACTTAATCTGTTAGCTGCGGGAGATGGATCATATAGGATCTAGGACCCTCCTGGGGTTCACCCAGCCTCTATAAGATATTATAAAAATAGGGTATCCAAAATAAGGGGGAAAGATCTGGCGGTTGAGCGTGATCTAGGACAAATCTCCTCCTTGCAGAACTGTTGTCCATGATACTGTACGGTCTCTATCATGTACTGAACCCCAGACCCGTTCACGGGTTGTACAGGTTTTTTTTTATTAGGTACCGTTATATTTAGCTAGATATTTTAGCAATATTTCATGCCAAATAAATATGCTAATAATCCTAGTATACTTTTTTTTTTTATTATTTTATATTTATATGTTTGTGTGTGTTTTGAATCAGCCGGATAGGGTTGAGATACAAATATCCCTAAAGCTGTCGCGCGTCAGTATCTTAATCTCCTCTAATACGAAATATTCTATACAAATTCGTCGCTTCAACTTTTGTCAATATTCAAGCGCCACCTTTCCATGGAAAAAATGCTAAGTTAACAAAAAAACCTTTTATAATCAAATCATAATTTTATTTCATGTTTTAAATGAATGAATGGAAATAGATTTTACCCGCGTGATAGTAGAATAGCAATTTATAATGAATGAACTGTGGAAGCTGCATACATTTTAATAAAGGTTTCGAAGAGTAAATTATTGATTAACTAAGCTTATGGGTTACCTAAACTAGACGCGTATGTATACTCATACACTTATATGAGGAGCTGGATAGGTCAGCAAGTAGAGCGCTGGACTACTCTCCCGAAGATCTGGGATTCAAATCAGCCTGTGGCCGAATTAATCTGTGCAGTTATCGATAAAATCTCCTGGGGCTCACCCATCTGTATATTTTGGATACCGTTATTGGGATGAAATGAAATGAACAAGCCTGATCTAGGACAAACCACCTCCTTGCACAACTGTTCACCATTGTGATATTCTCCCATTTACTGAGTCAAGACCTTCAATTTTTTTAATGATATATAAACATTTTTAATAATAATATGTCATCTTAGAATTCCTGTATCCCATGAGAACCAGGTTGTTTGTAGTCGTAGTCTTTTTCAAGATGATATTTAAATTTAAACTCAAATTAACCTGTGCTATGGTTATTTTTAAAATCGCGGTAAGATAATTTCGATAACTGTTTAAACAGCCTTCGATAAACAGAAAATGTATAAAAGACTTGATTAATGTTCTGTTTTCTAAAGATTCTGTTTACAGATACTGCTATAAATAATACAAACTTGTCTTCGCAAATGAATTGAGCTGTAGGCAGAGAAAACAAACCAATCCCAGCTATCGTATATCTTTCCCATCATTTTCTTAGCGTCAATGCAAGAAATAACAAAAGTTTCGATTTACATTCCGTCTCTTCAAATTACAGGCTAAGAGTCTGTATTTCGATATTTCGTCTGTTATATAATTGATAATTTAATTGTAAATATATACAACGGAAGAAAACAAAAATAGCTTTCAATATTTGGACAATTCAGGCAACCGCAGGACAGAAGTATAATAATGAAATTAAAGAAACGAAAAACAAAACAATTAAGAAATCACGCCTCTAACTCTCAGTTAAAAAAAAATGTCAACCAGGAACAGCGTCCCACCACCACCAAAGCATCAACGTGATTCTTGAAGGAAAAGGAACATTAAAGGAACAGCAAGGGTAGGTTGAATAACAGCTGATTTTGGAAGAAAAAAAATTAAAATACACGGAATAAAAATATAAAAAAATAAATAAATAATAAAAATTAACTAAATAATTAAGAAATTAAGGAAATTAAATGTACAGATTCACTACAACGAGCCCAGTGGATAAGGGTCTGTTCCACAAAATATATTGGCAGGCTTAATGAATTAGTGGTTAAGCCGAATTATATCCAAAAAGAGTCAACTCGTATCCGATCCTTACAATCCAAAATCGTAAAATCCTCAATGCTCCTTACTTTGTTACGAATAAAGTCTTCCATTGTGAACTTAATGTCTCATTTTTTGCTGATTTGGTCCGAACCCGATATTAAACTTTTCATGCCAAACTTCATTTCCACTCAAACCCACCAGTTTCAAACCTAGCTTTCTCTTAAATTACCGATGATCCTCCAAGGCGTCTGAAAAGAAGATGGCTTCGTGACCTCCCAAGTTGAATTTGTTATTTTAGTTCTACCACTGGGTTGGTTCTCTTCTTGTCTTTATCCACGCCATTATATTCATTTGTTGTATTTTTATTATACAGATGTAAATCTCAACAAATAAATTAATAACTGCTCAAATAGTCCAGCTTGAGGTTTAGCCCGAAACGTAAATGGGAGGCTATCAGAGATTTCCCTAGACATATTACCTCCTTGTTGTTTGCCCGCTCGATAGCCCAGACGTTGACGATTTAACCCCCCCCCCCACCGTCAGTTCTCTCCTAATCAAGTTGCTAATAAAATTCTGTCTCCAGTTAGTACACAATTTCCTTCCGCTACATTGATATTCATGTGAAATTGAAATTCTCAAGGTCGTTCCTCGATTCTCCGACGTTTTCGAGAATGTTTTCCTTAAAGGGGCCGTTTAAAAGTCAGCAAAACAGATAAAAGTTTAATAGAATTAAAAAGTATATATTGAACCTAAAAAACATGGTTCTAAGGTACTGGCTGCTTCTATACATATTATAAAACAAAGTCCTCGGCCGCGTTTGTTTGCCGTAAACTCAATAACTACTGCACGGATTTTTGTGCGGTTTTCATCAATAGATAGAGTGATTCACCAGGAAGGCTTAGGTACATAATTTATCGAGGTTTTCTGTAAGCGGGTTGGAATATAACGATAATTGTCGGAAATGTTGGAAAAACTATAGCCTCCTGGGAGGTTTCATCGAAGGCGCTGCCTAATGCCTTTGTCATATAACGAAACAATGCATGGTGGAATATTCATCTCAAGTCGGTGAGTGATAGCATATATCTATATTTTAAGGAAAGCTTACTACACCCATTTTATCTTCTAAAAAAATTGATCACGTACAATGCGGTATTTGGAAAGCTATTTAGACGAGTACAGTATTAATCTTTATCAACTTACATAATTTAGTTACCTTAAGCAATTCCTGGGCATTATTAAAATATTTTATACCATTTAATTAAAACGAATATCTTATGGGTTATCCCAAAAACGTAACGCTCAAGAAAATAAATTAGTATATAAAGAAATATTTTGTTTTGTTTTTATGTTTATAATATCTACATAATAAAATACATTAGACAAAAAAAACGTGGGCATAATATGTCTTAAATAATACGTGCAATTGTCGGGGGGGGGCGCTAGTCATTCATATATCCTTAGCAGTAATTAAACAAAAAGATATTTAGTTTACAGTTGATTAAAGTGCCTGCTTTAAAAAAAAACTACTGCCGATGAAGGGTCATGAGCGTATTATGTGTTAGAGACTGTACTGTTTCCAGGATAATGGTTTTGGAGGATTTGATGGTTGATTGGAGGTGATTTGTCCTAGATCAAGTTCAACCGCCAGGTTTTTCCTCAATTAAAGGCACCCACATTATAGGGGCTGGGCTAGTCTCAGGAGGGTTAGCAAATAGCTGTTAACAGATTAAATAACTTTTTCTACCACAGCTGGATTTGAACCTGGGACATTCGGTACAGTAACTCAGCCCTCTACCACTGAGCCAGACCGCTCCTAAATATTCTTAAGCCGAATTTAGTGAAGGATGACAGAGTTGAATATAAATTAGAATTGTGGCAAGTACCTAAACTCAACAATAGTTGTATTAATGGGATTTAACAATGGATTGAATTAATCTCTCGATGGCAGCGACCTATGAAACTATCTTGCCCTAATCATAGGTCAATATCATATTCATGCCCTAACAATGAAGAAACAGACTTTTTGTGAATTATAATAAATCATACACTAGTCTAATTATAAAATTGACACCTGTATGATTACGACATAGTTAATACATAAATTGTACTTATTGTTTTCAATACGTCACTCGATGAATGTTAATATAGTACAGGTATATCGATTCTCTCATGCCAATTTTTCACTGTTAGGAAATGAATATGAGAACCATTTAGTATCGAAACGTCACCAAAAGATAGCTTAGGCTAAATCCATATGAAGTGTTCCAACCATTTAACTATTGAGATAAAAAACCAGTACTATAACAGTTCATGAAGAGTCTTTAGTTCAGTACATGTTAGAGACTGTAGTATTTCTTGGACAACGGTTGTGCATGAAGAAGATTTGTCACGCTGAACGGCCAGATTTCCACCCCTATAATGGTTTTATATATACCTACTTTTTAGTTCATTTTCTCTGGTTATTTTTGAATTTATGGTATTTAAGATGATTTTCAGAGGAGTCTTTTTTAAAAACGGTCGTCTTCTCCTTCATGCGCAATCTTGTAGCTTAGCCCAAATCAAGAGATATACACTAATGTCTCCAAAATGAAAAACCGCCATGTTTTAACAAATTAAAATGGCTGCCTTTTTGTAAGGGTGCAAGTTAAATTAAAAAAAAAATTGTTACGAACTTCTAAATTATGAGATAATAAAATCAAACAAAATATATTTAATAATGATCGAATCGAGCCTATATAAATTCATATACATATACATCAAATTTATTTTATTGAGTATATTTTTAAGATGTAGTTTAACAAGAGCAGTAGCGTGCTATTGTAGACAGGACAACGTGTAGAAAGTTGGATTGCGGCCAGCCCCTTCTGTTCGTGTGTTCCTTCTCTCAGTTGTTTGTCTTATGTTTTCTTCTATAATTCAAACTCCTCTTTACCAACATCATTACCACTGTCTATAATGTATTTCGTAGAAGTAAGTTTGTTACGCTTTGGAGTGAACTAAAGCTGCAACATTAAGTATTGTGGTACACAGTTTATCTAAAACTAATTCAATTAGGTTATAATCAATAATAATTTTCAGCGATAAAAATGTATTAAATTATGTCTGCAAATCATCTCAACGCATAACATGAATACCATATGAGAATTTTTTAGTTTTCTGATTTCATCAGATCAATCCATTTTTACCATCCCTCGATCAATCTTGTCTTGACATGGCGTCTTTATGTACTTTTGTACGTAAAAAAATATGTAACACTATAATCCATGTAGGATCTCGGGTTCAGTACATGGTAGTGACTAAATTATTTCTAGGGCAGGGAGGTGATTTTGTCGAAATCAAGCTTAAAACATGTTTTTTCACCCAATTGAGGGTACCCATTTTATTGAGCTGGGTGTGGCTCAGGGCCTCCATAGCTGTTAACAGATACAATAATTTAAGTTTCTCTCCTTGGATTTCAACCAATTCGTATTTGAGGCTGGTGTAGCATCAAGTTGCCCAACTTTCTGTTTTGAACACTATATGAAATATAGAATAGAATAGAAAAAAAACTTTATTCTGGGACAAAGTCCCTTTAGAACAACAAATATGAACAGAAAAAGAAACATAATATATATATTATATATATATATATATATATATGTATACTTATTAATAAGGTGACTACCAATAGGAACAATAAGAAATCGTTAGCAATGGCGAATTGGATCCTGACCTCTACAGTTAATATCTGACCTCTATCCAACTTCTTCTAATCTTATCCTTTAATTGTATTGTACTTTTTGTTCTCTAATATTTCATATTAAACAGTAATAATAATAAATAAAATAGCCTCTACAATAACATTATTTTAATAAATATTTTGATTAAAGTTCTAATATTTATCTCTGAAAATGTAGTTATTTATCCCGTCTAAATTATTTGAAAGTTCACATTTATCATATTTTTATAGCTACTATCAATTATAAAATATATGTACACCCACATACACATATATATCTTTTAAAACTAAAGACTTTATCAAATACCTTTTGAAGGAAAGGTCAAAAAATAGGTGAATTGAGGATGTAAAAAAAGGTTTAGACTGAAGTAATAAAAGGGAAGAGGACACTGTGGACATAGAGATTTTTAGGAAGAGGATCTTGAGTACGGAGGGATTCAAGGGAATAGTGAAAAAGAAACCTGGGACGAAGTGGTCAGAGGACAGAAAGCAGCAGGGAGAAAAAGGACGAAAGGACAAAGGGAAGCAGCTCAGTAAAAGGATTAAAGAATATTGGAAAGAAAGGAAGAGAAAACTACACGATGGGGATAATTGAAATTGGCAAGTTGTTTCTAGAAGGCCTCCTCAAGAGAAGAAGAATGCATTAAAGAATGACGATTTATATTTTACTTCAATGAGAATGCGACTTGAAATCTAGCGCGATCTAGGAGTGAATAATGAGAAACTGGTAAATATCTGTAAAACCGATGAAATAAGAGGACAATTCCGCCAAGTCAGTTTTTACTACAAAGAAATATTTTGTGCTTTCAGTCATTTCATAGAACAACACAGTTAACTATTAGAAAATCTTTCAGGGAAACGAAAAGTTCAACTGGTTATTGTTGTTTCAAGTTATTATCAGTATCGATTGCACGACTGTTGAACGACTTTTTAGGTGAATGTAATTATTCTTACATCAATGGAGTTCTAGCCTTTTAACTGAAGTTATTTAAAAGAAATTCTATAACACTGGCCGCTAGGTGTCGCCAATCTCGAGCATGTTGGTGAGGTGAGACCACAAGTTTACCCTCTACCAAAAGTCGCTAAACGCGGCTGAAGAAGTTTTCACTTCAAAAAAAGTTACTTTTACATTCCACCGCGCGATCTTAAATATGTAATTTCAGTTTCGTAAAACTTTTTACCGTGGAGTTAGATTTTACATATTCACAAAAAACTCAAATCCAGACCAGTTTGATTATATTTTGGACTCATGGGATCTTTAAAAAAAAACTCGGATTCAAAAATATTCATGATGTTTTCATAATAGGTTGAAGGAGAGGGGAGTGGTTCAATGGTAGAGCGCCGAAGGTCATAGGTTCAAATACCACAGCTGATATTTAATCTCTTTTGCAGCCGGGATGGGCCCTTGGGTATCTTGGACAACCCTGGGGCTCACCTAGCCTCTATAAAGTGGGTACCCTAGATAGGGGACGAAGATCAGCAACGTTGGTCGAAATGTCGGTCTATAATAAATAGTTTATCACTACCTAAGGAATTATTTTTTGACCTCCATACATAAAAATATATTTTTAATTTATTCCAAAACAATACTCACCATCATCATCATCAGAGTCCGTCCTCTCTACCGCTCACGCAGTGTGAGGTTTCCTTCAATACATTGTTCAGCTTGCAAACGTTAACTATGTTAGAACTATATCGATGCCTTAGTTCACAAATGTGTTAAGTGCAAATTTTTCAAAAATGGGTTTTGTTATATAAATATTATTGTAAAGTTGTGATCAGGAAGCCATAGACAAAATTAATAGAGAAGCTCTAAAGGTTAAAAAAATATATTGTGTGCTAAAACTTGAACTGTATTTCTTGTGTTAAACTATTATCAAATTTGACTCCTGTAAAATCTTGTTTTCGGCACTTAACACATATGTGAACTAAGGCATCGATTTATAAAAAAAAATCCACCACCCTGACAAAAAATCGAAAGGTGATTTATTCTCTACATCCATATAAATATGACCAGCTTCAATAAAGTGGGTACCGGAAATATGGGGGGTGTATGGTGGCTGAGCGAGATCTTGGACAAATAACCTCCCTGCACAGCCGTGCTCTGAGAAACAGTACAGTCTCTGACACGTACTGAACCCATGGCCCAGCAACATACTGCCTATCTCATATCAATATGGCCAACCTTCCCCATCTTATAATCTATTGTGCTCAGCAATGAGTTAGTAAGATGCCGAGGGATAGATGGGAGGATAAGATAGAAGTATAAAGTTAGTAATATGGTTGATATTCTCATTTCTATTTGGCCAGAAGGTTGGAAGCCTTCTCTCCCTCCCGAAGCTCATTTTGTCATAATTCCTCCTCGTCCCCGGCCGGTCCTGGAATTCCTCTTCAATCAGCATCCGCATTTCCTCTTCTCTTCTCTTCTCTTACCCTCTGCGGGAATCGATCATAGGGCTCAATTATAAAGTCTAATTATAAAACATTAATTATATATTAATACAATAAAATAGAGCCAAAACTCAAAATGAAACATTAAATTTTTATTATAATGCAAATGGAAAAAACCACAAGCAGAGCCTTATGTTTCAAATCTGGTGTAAAATACAAACACTTATTGTATCACCTGTAAAGATATCACCTGCTTTTCAGTTTTGGGTTGAACGTCTTGGGGTGGAGGTGCGTTCCCGGATTATGAGCCTTTTTGAGCGATTATTCGTTGGGATGTATTGCACTTCTGTTTTGAGATGTGAGTGAACTTACTTTTTATTGTGTCTTGATAATGCCTGAATGGGCGAAACGTCGACTGTTTGTATAAGTGTTTGTATTTTACACCAGATTTGAAACATAAGGCTCTCCTTGTGGTTTTTTCCATTTGCATTATAATATATATTAATACATTAGTGGAAAAATTCCAACTAAAAACCTTAAGTCTCTAAACTAGAGTAGTTGCATTTGAGCCTTGGAGGTGGTGGGATATGTGTTTTTGGGTCCACTATTCATGTTTTGGTTTGCTATTATTCTCTTTCTGCCCTGAGGATGCCTTAATAGGCTAAATATTGGACAGGTATTTATAATTTCCTGTTTTAGTTTAGAGACTTAAGGATTTTAGTTGGAATTTTTCCACTAATGTATTAACATTTATTTGATGTCTCTGTTGACCTTTCCCTTTTTCAATTAATTATAAAAAAAACAACTGATATTCTAATTTTAACTGCCAAATGATTCCACTTTAAGTGATTTCACCTCAATTTTCGCCGAAGTACGATTTACTATTCTATACAAGTCCACTTCCTTTTCAGAAACATGAAAGATAATGTAAATGTAATCAAACCATGATAAAGGTTGATTTCACGTTGTTGAATGTCGCAGGAAATTATCATTACTGATGGAGTACTGTAAGGTATACTATCAATCACTTCTATGTACAAGAGGTCATCAGTGGTGTAGTGGTCAGCATAACAACCTTCTATGCCGAAAATCACAATTTCGCAGTCCGGCAGATGGCCTTAGGGTTTTTTAATGGAAGTAAAAAATACTTGGTTATGCCGTCCTTAGGAAGGGACGTATCATGGCGGTGTCGAGCCTGTGCAGTGTCAGGCACTTCTTGAAAATTCCTATTCTAATTAAACCTGGATAGGCAAAATTTTTGACTCCCACTGTAGAATATTCCGATTAGTCATAGCTGCATGAAGTGACGTTAAATAAACAAACAAACAAACTTAGCTAATCTTTGGATTGTTGCGGGAGATTGTCGTTGTATATCACCCACACATTGTTAATTTAAATGTTACTCAGTTTTAAATTTATATATTTAATTTTGTTCCCCGAAGGCTCGACACCGATTCCATCAATCGCTGCCTGCAAAGTTCCATCCCCGGATTCTAACTCTAGCCAAGCCTTTGATGCAATCCTCCCATTTACGCCACAGTCTACCCCCGAACATTTACCAGTCGACTCAGTAATAATTATCTATTTAGGAATTCGTCCGTCATTAAAACAATCTCAATCTTCGCGATGCAACTCCTGTGCTGTCTAGACTCGGTCCAAACAAGGACGAATCTATTTAATACTTTATTTTTCAAATACCTTAAGATACTGTTCATCCTCCAAATTAAGTGGCCAAATTTCACAATCATATGGAGCAGTTAGGGAGCGGAGTGGCTCAGTGGTAGAGCATTGAGTTGCCATGCCGGAAATCCTGGTTCAAATCCCGTTGCGGGCAAGACTTTTATTTAGTCTGTTTCCTGCCAGAGATGGATCATATGGGACCTAGGACCTTCCTGGGGCTCACCCAGCCTCTATAAAATATTAAAATAGGGCTCCCAAAATAAGAGGGGAAGACCTGGCAGTTGTGCGTGACCTAGGACAGGTCACCACCTCCTTGCAGAACCGTTCTCCATGAAACAGTATGGTCTCTTTCATGTACTGAACCCCAGACCCGTTCACGGGTTGTAGTTGTACAGTTTTTTTTTTTATGGAGTAGTAGAATTGGTTGTTTTATAAATAATTTTTCAGTTCCGTATCAAAAGGCGCTTACTAAGAAATTTCATTGCTATTTTTTCTCTTTTAGTTTGTGAATTCTTGTTAGCATAGACCCTAGTACTTAAACTTGTCGATATGTTGAGGCGGATTCCCTTCCTATAGCAACATCACCTCATTTCTTTTGATATTCTTCAATTTATCCGTTTATATTTAAAGCCCCACTTTATTAATATACATTAATACATTCATTTGCATTGTTGTATATGTTTTTAAAGTTTTCATGCATTCATTAATTCTATTTATGGGGCTGCTCAGTGTCTAATATTGAGTTGCTATCTGGCTTCAATACCCGCTTTTGCAGATAAAACATTTAACCTGTTAACATCGACGAACCCTCTGGGATCTTGGGGACCTTCCTGGGGGCTCACCCAGCCTCTATGAATTGGATACGCTCAATTAACTGCAGAACCGTTGCCATAGAAAGATAGAGTCCTTATTATTCAACCCAAGGCCCTTAATGAGTTATAGCTTTACAAGTTTATTTAGTAGTTATTTGTTTTTTGTTTATTACTGTTTATTTAAATCCATAAAATGGTTTTCACCAACATTTAACAGTTGTTGCTTATTTATCTTGCGATGAAATAGTAAAAGAGACAGACATTTATTTTGTTTTGCTCATTTAAAACAGGTAATAAAATAAACCGAAAATTAATTGTTGGCCTACAGTGTTCGCATGAAGACAGAATACGTGATAGAAGCTTTATAGTTCTGTTGCAATACAATTTTGTAGCCTTCGAGTGAGGATGTTCCTCACGTAGCTACAAGCGTTTGTTAGGTACGTGTCCCAGGGATTTAATCTGTGGAATCTTGAGGACTTCATTTTTTTATTTCTTTATTGAAATCTCTTCAATCAAATGAAGCAAATCACCTCCCTGTACAACCGTTGCCATAGAAACAGTACAATCTCTACCATCTACTAAAACCAAGACCTTCATGGGTTGTAGTGATACTTTTTTTTTTTAAATTAATCTGTTACAATATTTTTGTGCATGCTGTTTAATTAGATTAATAAAATGTACCAATAAAAGATATACATTTTTATTTTGCTATCACACATTTTTTTTTAATATCACGTCTTGAATTTTATTTTAATAACAATTAAAATAATATTGTTTCGTAATAACAAAATTGAATTTGTCAGTTTTCCTCAAAGCCACCGACACGAATCAATGATGGAATCCAAACAATGCTATTCAATGCGATCCAGTGTCTGTATGTATGATTTCAACATTCACTCGAACATTTCTGCATAATATGATTAATACTCGAACAATATAATTACCTATATGGAATATAATTACATATAGTAATATGGCTTAGTATTATTATGTGTATGGCTTGTAACATGTCAGCTAAATTTTGATGGATCGATAGAAGAAAGTTCATGCCCTATAACAGATGCTTCTCTAACTTTGGCTCTTCCCTTTCTCAATATTGAAAAAACATTTGGATAATTGCTTAGGGAATTCACCTGTGCTGTCTTGAAACATTTTTTTATTTAATTTATTTGTTTATTGATATTTACAACTATATTACAATAATACATCAAGTAAATAGGCTAAGCGATACATGACATGTGAAAATGAAAAGTAGAGAAACTACCCACTGGCAGTACTCAAATCACAAGTTCAACTAAGAACATCATGGGGCCATTTTTTTCAGACGCCTCGGAGGATTATCGGGATTTGAAGAGGAAGCTTGGTTTGAAACTAGAGGGTTTGAGTGGGAATGAAGTTTGTTATGAAAAGATAGATAGCGGGTTCGGGCCAAATCAGCAACAAATGGGACATTAAGGTCATTATGGATGACTTTATTCTTAACAAAATAAGGAGCATTGAGGATTTTACGAAGGATTTTGAATTGTAGGGATTGGATACGAGAGGAATTCGATGGCTTAGTGGAGCCCCAAAGCTCTACTCCGTAAGTCCAGATGGGTCTGAATGTCATGTAGATGAGTCTTTTGTGATTAATTGAGAGCTTTGAACGTTTGTCAAGAAAGTGTTGAAGTAGCCTGAAACGTCGAACGGTTTCTTGTCTAATCAGTCTCGTATGAGGATTCCACGTTAATCGTTTGTCGAGATGCAACCCTAAGTATTGGATCTGTTCTACAGGCATAAGTTGGATATTATTAAAGGATACTGAAGGGCAGGAAGTCATTGGTTTACGACGTAAGGTAACAGTGATTTGATCCGATTTTTGAGAATTTATTTTAAGTCTCCAGTTTTGACACCATTCTTCAAGATCAGTGATATGGGATTGGAGGCTTTGGGATACAATAACTGGATTGGTGTTGACTGATAATACAGATGTATTATCAGCATACGTGGTAAGGATAGTATTAGGATGAGTTGGGATGTCAGCTGTATAAACATTAAGTATATCTATAAATATAAACATTAAGTATATCTAGAATGATTAATTCTTTTATTCAATTTTATTGTTTTATTTTTTAATTAAAATACTAACAGTAACAATAAGACTAAGAATAGTAAAAGGTAATAGGTTAGATAACCCGAAAAGTCGCCAATCGTGGTTTATAGATCTTCAGCAACATTTCCACACTAACTGAACTGCGATCCTCCCATCTACGCCTCGGTAACGTCTTAAGCCCATCTTAATCTTATTTTTATGCTATTTATTACTTAAATGACATTAATAAAGCCCATGTTCACAATGCCGCGTTCTGAAACCTCTTAGTTCAAATCTTTAATGTCTCAATATTTTAGTATTCTATGCAATACGTTATTTTCTAAGACCTTAAAACAATATCCTTCCTTAAAAATTTAGCATCCATTCAGAATCGTTGGAAATGTTATGGTTTTATAAATTTTAATTTTCAAGTTTCGGAAACAAAGAGCGCGTTTTTATATTTTATTTGTATAATAAAATAATACACGCTGAAAACTTTTTTATAATATTTTTCATTATCACTTAAACTCAATTGTTTACTCCCCATTCTATAATTTGTTCTTATTAAAAAAAAAAACTGTACCACTACAACCCGTGAACAGGTCTGGGTTTCTGTACATGGTAAAGACTGTACTGGTTCATGGACAACGGTTCTGCAACGAGGTTGACTTGTCCTATGTCACGCTCAACCGCCAGATTTTTTCCTTATTTTGGGTTCCCTATTTTTATAATTTGTTATAGAGGCTGGGTGAGCCCCAGGAGGGTCTTAGATCCTATATAATCCATCTCCGGCAGGAAATAGACAAAATCAAAGTCTTGCCTGCAACGGGATTTGAACCAGGATTTCCGGCATGGCAACTTAGTTCTCTACCACTGAGCCACTCCGCTCCCTTGTTCTTATTGGAATATGTAATTATGTATATTACACATGTAAAATAAAATATCACTTATTTTTTACCTAAAAGGAAAATAATTTTCTAAAGTGGTCACGACAAAAGACTATACAAAAAGTAGTCTCTCGGTCCGTTGCTAGGCAACCCCGATTAAATATGACGTCACTAAAAACCTTTTTATATAATGTAGAGATATGCAATGTATGATATGTATTTCCAAGGTCTTATAAAGGAGGAGATGTAAATATATCTCATTGAAATACAAAAAACAAAAATAGTTGCTTTTGTTATTTCAAATATCATTTACAGGTAATCTTACCACCTTTCCTGTCACCTGTTAGTTTAACAATTAAGAAAGAAAAAACGGTCAATATTGGAGAAAGATACAAGGACATTATTCAAAGGATAGAATATTTATCAAAGAAAGCCTACATGGAACGGAAACGTATCAGTAAATTCATAAATATGAATTACACATGCTTCACGTATTTAGGAAAGCTTCATTTTAAATTCTATTCGAATATTATACAATACAATGTCTTTTCCATTTTTACCCCTCACGTTAAATATTTTGTCTTGCTGTTTGGAATAAATCCGATATCTAATTACAGATAAAATATTCAGGAAATTTGGGTGATTTTGAAGAACATTATACATTTCGAGAAGATTTTCACAATGAACCTTTTTAAAACTATATTAGCATTCTCAAGGCATTTTTTATAAAACTACGTACTAAAAACATTTTGAAAATACTTAAAAAATAAT
This sequence comes from Troilus luridus, assembly GCA_964056705.1. Taxonomy (NCBI): domain Eukaryota; kingdom Metazoa; phylum Arthropoda; class Insecta; order Hemiptera; family Pentatomidae; genus Troilus; species Troilus luridus. The sequence goes on along the minus strand of OZ057417.1, from coordinate 3,907,643 downwards.
ACATTTTTAATTAATTAATTAATTCTCACAAATAAAAAAAATCAAATGCTTCCCTTATAAAATATCATTATGTCAAAAGCTTTAGATTTCAGACAGAATAGAAATTTCAACCACCACACCATGAATTATTTTAAGGATTTGGAAATTGTTTAAAAACCTTACACAGACATTGATAAAATAGAATCTTTTTATTAGTTTATTTTTGAAGTAAACAAATTAAGGGTTTTGAGAAGATTTCTAAAAGAAAGTTTCAACAAAATTTTTTATGTCTAAAAACAAAAATATAAAACATTATCCGTGCCGGGAATTGTACCAGCCTGGGCAAATCTTTTCTCTTCAAAACAAAAATATTCAAAAAGAATAACAATTATTAAAAAATAAAAATTATAAATACACTTTATTATTTTAATTAAAAAAAAAAAATTGAGTATTAGCACTGGGTAGTTTCTCTCCTTTCTTTATCCATGGCATCATGTATCATTCCTACAATTCACTTCTTGCATTACTGTAATACAGTTGTAAATATCAATGAATAAATTAATTTCAAAAATAATTAAAAATTATAATCGATTTGATTATCGTTTTTGCTAAAAGTGTAATTGCCCATAAAGTTCAGTGTGTATGTAATCACAACATATTTCACTTTTGAAGAAGCGACGTGTTTTTAACCGAATAAATTAAACTTTATTAGATACAGACTATATATGGTCTCTAATACTATCTCCTTATTTTTTTATATATATTCTTTTTGACCTCTTCCAGGATTATTTCTTTCTCCATCCCATATAGTTATTAATTGATCTACTACTAGCTCAATATTTTTAAAAATATTTATATATATATTTTTTTTTTTTTAAATAATAAAAACCATCCTGCCTACTAACCTGGCTGCCCTTCTACGAAGTTGAACAACAAAGCCCCGAAGGACATGTAGGCGACCAGTACCGCGGCCAACAAGAGAAGACGCGCGTTCTCTTCGCCCAGCCAGGCCCAGACCATCGCCAGTCAGCTTCCAGTCGCAACTAACCTCTGCTAGCTCAGCTCTGTCCTCTCCTAACTCGAGTCCGCGCAACTCCCGGATTCCCTGGAGGGATGTTGGAACGCGCTCTGCCGCTCAGGCGTTCTGATAGTCACGATTAACTGTACCTCCGCCTGTAATTATTCCGCAGGTTGTCGCCTCGAGTTGTGTAACAATAAATTTCAACTTTTTATTCTTTTCCCTTTTAATATTACCAAAAATACAAGTTATCATGTGCGTTAATATGTAAAAGAGAATGTTTTCAACTATCATTTCCAAGTATAGATGATATATGTTTCCTGAAACTTTCATTTCTCGATGAAATGATTACCGAAATATACACTTTTCACATAACTTTCTTTTCCTAACTAAAACTAACTATAACTTGTATTTTGGAAAAATATTAAATGAAAAGCGACAACGAGCGGAACAAATACCTCTCTGTCTAATTTGAAAGCATTACTACTCCCAGGAATCGAGCAGGCGTTCTATTAAGAATTGGGGATATCGCCATTAATTTTGGAATGAGATGGAAATCTTCCGGTTCTGTATAAAAATGTATTGGACTGTATTGAAAAAAAAAACTTTGTATTTAACTAATAGCATAGTATTGGTTAACAAAAGGAAAGGTAAATAAGAATGATACATAGTTCAGATGAGTAATATCTTTTTTGTTTTGGCCATCCTTGCAAAACTCCCCAGCAAACATAAAAGCTTGCGTTAATTTTCTGACAAGCCAATACAATGCTAACAACCTACTAAGCCCAAGATCGCGAGTTCGTAGCCCGGAAAAAAACCTTAGGATTTTTTAAAAGGACTACGATATCAGGTACTCGTTATAGATCCCTATTCTAATTAAACCTGGATAGGCGAAATTGATAGCTCCCACTCTAGCATCGTCCGATTAACCTTGGCAGCATAATGTGACATAAAATGAAATAAACAAACAACTATACCTTCATCTTACCTGAAAACCTTACTAACTAATTCCTACCTTACTACCTTAATACCTTATTACCTTATTACCTTACTAACTACTTCATACCTTACTACGACGACAGGAACTGGTGTTTAATTACGGTAATCCCATTCAAATGGTGATCCCATAGGGATTAATTAATTTGTAATCTGCCGCATTGTACAAACATGACATTTTTATTTAACTAATTATAAAATAAAAGAATAAATAAAATAGATTAACGAAATAAAAGGAAAACAAATTTATCACAAGGCTCAAATTTTTTGTTTCGTCATTTTCTTCGGCGGGCCCTCTTCTCCAGCTTTCCCTGTCTTCAGCCTACTTACTCGTTCAGGAATAACCTGAAAAAAGCTATACCACTACAATTCATGGAGGGTTTTGAGTTCAGTACATGGTAGAGACTATACTGTTTCTTGGACAACAGCTGCGCTAAGCGGTGATTCGCCCTAGATCACGCTCAACCGCTTGGCATCCCCACTTATTTAGGCTGGGTGAGCCCCAGGAGGGTCCTAGATCCCATAGGATCCATCTCCCGCCTCTGACAGGTTAAATAAAATTCTTCCAGTGAGTGGGATTGGAACGAAACGGCCAATTACAAAATAGTAAGTACAACCGTTCTGGGAAACTAAACCAATCCCAGTTTTGACTTAGTCCTCTTTCTTTCCTGTTAATATGATAAATTACTACCTTTTTATGTGAGCGGAGTGGTGCAGCGGTATAGTGCTGAGTTACCGACGCTAAGGTCCTAGGTTCAAATCCCGCTCACTGGCAGACTTTTATTCAATCTTTTGGTAGCCAGAAATGGATCCTATAGGATCTAGGAACCTTCTGGAGCTCACCCAGGCTCCAAGTGGGTACCCAAAATAAGGGGGGCATCTGGCTGTAAAGACAAATCACCTCCCTGCACAGCCTTTGTCCTAGAAACAGTATAGTCTCTACCACATAACAAACCCAAGACCTGTGTATGATAATCTTTTGTTTAAGTCAAACAGGTCTTTACCCCCACGAAAAATTCTGAGTCTTTCGGCAGATTAATTGACTCAATTCGCTCTTTAATGGCATCGGTGGGAGGTGATTAGGCTCAGAACCCGCTCAAAAGCCGTGTGTTTAGTCTAATTAAGGGTACCCACTTTGTAAAGCCTCAAAAGAGCCTCCAGATCTCACAGAGTCGATTCACGGCTGCTAACAGCATAAGTAATTAATCTAACCACCGGCATCGAACTCAGGGATTAGTGAACTGAGTACTTTTTTTTTTCGGAAGACAAAACTTGGCTAGGATTCGTTTTAATCGTCATACTTGATAGTATAAGTAAGTTGCGAAGTTGCCATAATTGTTAAAGGTTGTGTAGAAATATATACGATTTTATGAGTCCAGAGTTGCTATGACTCTCCTGGGGCTCACCCAGTCTCAATAACGTGGATACCAATAATAGAGTAAATATCTGGCAATTGAGCATGATATCGGACAAATCCCCCCAACTGCACAACCGATGTCCTAGAAACAGTACAGTCTCTACTACGTATTGAACCCAAAACCCTTCATGGGTTGTAGTGGTACTTATGTGCCATCTTATATATCTCAATAAGAGAAACATAAATTGGTGCAATACGGAAACATATGAAAATTTAATAAAAAATAAAATAAATTAACACATTAATAAATAATTTACAAGGCTCTATTCCTGATTACTTATTTCGTTACATTTCTATATATGTCGATATATTTTAAGAGAAAATTTATAGCAGGTGGAATTCCGAAGTCTAAATCCTAAAAATTTTTGTCTACTTGAAAACTAGATATTAATGCTCTTAGAATAGAATAGGATAGAAAACAAACTTTATTCTGGGACCAACTCCCTATAGAATAACAATAATGAACAAATAAAATAAACATAATATTCACCTGGCCAGAAGGCTACATAATAATACAAATCATGAACTAATCAAGATTGACAAAACATAATAAAATCAGAAATATATAAATAAATAAAAAGTACGAAACTTGACAGGATTTTAACTAATTGCCGCAAATAAATAAAGGTATTGATATTAACAAAATAACATTAATACAACAGTTAACAAACGAGATTGCTAAATAAAATAAGTGAATGGCATAAAGTATTTACAAAGTCTGTATCTTCTTTGTTGTTGCAAAAATAAACAAAACACGTAGGTTACAAGATCGAGTATTCAATACTAATTTATTCAACCGGAAGATTGACCAGCCTGGAGAGCGTCTTTTTGGGACGCCAAGAGATGATGGAAAAGTGATTTAAATGAAGCCAATGAAGAAGAATGGCAGATGAAAGGAGGGATTGAGTTCCACACAGTGGTGGAGCGGGCGAGGAAGGAACGCTCGAATGCCTTAGTTCTGTGGGATGGAATGTAGAGATCGGAAAGGCGGCATCTTGTTTTGTGGTGTTGGACAGAGAATTTGAATTGGAAGAGACTGTAGATATATGAAGGGTGTTGCGAGTTAATGGATTGGTATAAGAAAAACACTAAGGAAATATTGTCTATGAATGGGAGGGAAGAGCCACTTTAACTCATCATAGTGATGTGACACCCGGGATCGCCTCGGAGTACCAAGGAAAAATCTTAAAGCGCAGTTCATTATTCTTTTTAAGTTCATTACTATTATCTATAAATACAAAATGCTTTGTCCTGAATGGTTGAAAAAGGAGGGAAAAGTTTGTATGCTCGCACACGTGTTTCTTTCTCACAAAATCTACATATTTTCGCTGAACAAAACTAACTCTAGTTACATAGTTCACTGCTCGCTGCTTGCGTACGACAAGTTACACCATTCAGGCAAAGTTTATATAAAACTGTAACCTGATCGACTAACACACCCAGCGGTCAACGCACAGCAGAAACCTTGAACTTAGCATCTTGAAATTCACAGATAGGTTCTTTGGATAGCTTAAATGAGCACTAAGAAAGGAATTTGGACAATTCCATCCCCTATGGTTTCTCCCTTAATATAATGGGGATCAACGATTGTACGGAATCCGTCTGTTTTGAAGTTAGATATCTGAAATTTCGGGTGTACGAGTAACTATAGTTTAAAAAAAAAATTATTTATTAAAATGATCTGTCACGAAACTTTATGTGATAGACCAAATTCCACGCGAGCGAAGCCGTGGCAAAAGCTAGTCAATAACATTTATGTCAATAGCAAAGATGGTTCACATCCAGCTGTGGCTGATAAATTACTTAATCTGTTAACAGCCGGGGATCTGCAGGCTCCCTTTGGACTCTGACTCATTAAAGTGGGTACCCTCAATTAGGGGATATATTTGGCGGTTGAGCCCGACCTCGGACAAATCACCTCTCTTTATAACTGTTGCCCAAGAAACAGTATAGTCTCTACCTTGTACTGGAAGACCCTTCATCAGTTGTAGTGGTACAGTTTTTTTTTCTTTTTATTAACTATTTGTACCAGTAGGGCTGAAAAGTTCGTAGGCTAACATGGTAAAAGTCAAGTTTTTGATAAAATTCGATTTTATTATACATCATTCTTTCCCTTCTAGAGCGACATCACGATTATAGCCATCATCCAATTTTTCGATACCATTTTTCTGTAGCCTCAAAATAGGCATCACTCTCAGAGATTGCTTCTTCCTTAGTGCTGAATGATTTTCCATCGAGTATAGTTTGAGATCAAGAAACAGCAAAGAGTCACTGGTGGCCAGTTTTGGTGGAAGGGCAAGCAACTCGTAGCTTAACTCATGCAATTTTGACATCGTTTTCATTGAAATTTGACATTGTGCATTTTCTTGATGAAACAACACGTTTTCTTCTTCAAATGGGGTCGTTTTTTCGTAATTTGATACTTCGAACGCTTCAAAATTCTTATGCAATAAACGGTGTAGATTGCGTGGCTCATTTCAAGGTAATCGATGAATATTATACCTTGCTTATCCAGAATACTGAAGCCATAACCTTAACAATCGACCGTTCCATCTTTCCACGCATTGGATTCGGTTTGTGGCGTGCAATCCACTCGGCTGATTGTCGATTGGACTCTGGAGTGTAGTGATAAATCCATTGTCACATATCGACGGAAAAAATCTTTAGTAATTATGGTTGAATATCGCTGAATAAGTTGAAACTTTTGCTCGATTGTGAGCTCGTGCGGCAGGCAGCCGCTTTGTTGTTTGTTCATTTAACGTCACTTTACGCTGCTGTGGCTAATCGGGCGATGCTACATTGGGAGCTCTAAATTTTGCCTATCCAGGTTTAATTAGGATAGGGATTTTTAACGAGTACCTGACATCGTACAACGTGTTTAACGTCCCTTCCGAAGCACGGCGTAACTAAGGATTTTTTACTCCTTTTAAAAAATCCTAGGGCCACCTGCCGGGCTACGAACCCGCGATCTTGGGTGTAGTAGTTTGTTACGCTAACAACTAGACCACAGGTCGCCCCAGGCAGCTACTTGGCACACAGCTTTAGCATGCCGAAATATTCGTGCATGATATTTCCAAAACGCTCTTTTGATATCTTCAGAGTCTCGCCTTTCTCGATCAACTTGAATTTACTGACACTCATAATTATTTTGTGAATTTTTTTAAGTTATTGTCAGTTACAGCCTCTTCCGAGCGTCTCCTGTGTGGATCGTCTTCGGTGCTGATTCCACCCAGTTTAAATTTAGTCAACCACTTTTTAACAGTCGATTTTTGTGATGCAGACTCCTAATAGTGTTGCTGGTATGACTTCAACATACTTGCAATATTGGGCTCGATTTATTTATTTATTATTTAAAAACCAGTAATATATAATAAATAAAATATTCTTAGACAATGAACGCCCAAAAAGGGGTTGTGCGTGGTCAGAGGAGGGGAAGCGCAGACTCCCAAAGCTCATGAGGGAAGTGTGGAGAAAGAGGAAGTCGAGGAGGAAACCCTAAACACGATATTCGCGTGGTCCTTAAGGCATTTTCGCTGTCAAAATAAAATAAATAAAATTAAACCAAAAAATCTAACAAGCAAAATTTTTTTTTTACGTGAAAACGTTTATAAAATTGCTTCAATATTAGGGGACTATTGAAAAAAAAACGAATGATAAAAAAATCGGGGAATACAGTATAGTGTTGCAGCTACATATCTATCATCTCCATTCAAAATTAAATTAGACGACTAGATATCTAAAGGATCAAAGAATTCATTATGATAAATGAGGACTGTGAGGCATCGCGCGCGGCGGATGGTTGAGCGCCGCCATTTTGTATCGAGATTTCCATTCCGTATAACTTTTGACTCGGAGAAGCTACGAGGTTCGTTTAAGTTTCAATCGTCAGCTGTCGTCTAAATCTATGGATTGAATATAAAACATTAGTTTAAAATAGTGGCAGCGAACATAATAAGCTATTAGAATAAAAAAAATATTATCAAAAGTATATAATGTCGGCCTTTACGCGGAAAGTGCCTCTCAAGAGCGATCGAATGTTTAAATATTAAATATTGCCCGTTACATAATCGCATTCATGTAGAAACACATGTTTATGACATACCCACGCCCAATTTTTTTTCTCCTTTTCACCATCTCTTAGATTCACTTCTGCTGAAAATTACTTCTTAAAATATAGGAATTTCGTTGAACTTCATTCGGGTGACAAAACCATTACTTACTGCAGCTGTAAAAAGTCGTGACTTGCAGAATAAGAAAAAAAAATCTATGAAGTGAAATTGCAAAAAAAGGGTAATAAAAGTTAAAAAAAGTATACTTTTATTTAAATATGTACAAACATCACATATATACATTTTGTGTCGAGTACCTTACTTAACTCATTAAATTTGTATGGTTTAGTAAAATTTAATACATAAACCTTAAAACCCGTTGGAAAGTAAACATTAAGTTTTCAATTTATCTATCAATAAAATATTGATAGTAAGTTGTTTATAGTTTTTTTTAAGTTTGAAATTTAATATAATTAAATTTTTCATATCCAATACAATTTTTTTTTTACGAATTAGACGCATTGGATATATAAGAGTTAACAGAATATACGGAATTGATTTTTATGGATTAGTTTTAATTACTCTTTTTTTTATTAGGTAGGTAGGTCATGATGTAGAAATGAACAAACAGTCCGAAAAGAGTGAGGGAGTTGAAGTACCAAAGATACAAAAATCTGGTGTCGTTTCTGCAACCGAATATGGACATTTTGACAAGCGTTGTCATTCCCATCAGGAATTGTATCTGTAATTAAAATAATAAATATATTTAATAAACTTAAAATAATAAAGAAATATACTAATTATACTATTATTCAAGTGATAGCGTCACGAAGATTAAGATGGGCCTGTAAAGTGGCTGGGCTTAGTAACCACCAATACCTAACATTTTAATAAGCGATGTGCTGCCTGGGACCGAGGCGTAAGTGGGAGGATTACATTAAGAATAATCGGGCGATTTAGGGTTTGGGTCTGTGGACGGAAGCGTGTAAGCAATCGGATTTGCTAAGCCTTATTATTATCATTGCTACTGCTACTAGAATAATTCAAATAGGTGATAAAGAAAAATTATAATTATGGTAACAACCTAGGACAAGGAAATGTGGGAGTTAAGATCAAATTGTTCAGCACAGCAATAAATAATATAGTTTAAAGACGCAAGAAAAAAAGCTATGGCGACTGCATTTTGAATTAAAAAAAAAAACAGTGTGATGTATTCGTGTTTCTATCAACAGCGTATATAGAAATTCTTTTTTAAAATTATAAAGGAAGCGAGTTCGACTATAAATGAACAAAAAAAGGTTATGTGCTCGTGATTCTATATTCACGTTAGCTATTTCAACTTATAACTTACAAATGACAAATATTGATACAAAATTAGTAATCAGAAGGAAAAAATAGGTTCTTACTTTGTGAATATAAAATAATAAAGTTATATCTTTCTGGCAGCTTTTACATCAATAAATAAATATTAAATAGGAACTAGAAAAAACATTAGTGAAATTGCTTTAATAAAAAAGGAGTGAAGAAAATAAATATTGAATTGAATTGTAAAAACTTATCCAAGTACATATTAACATAGAATACTGAAAAATCGTACTTATTAATTGCTCTGTAATCATTCAACTGTAAAAATCCTGTTCACGTGGCATATTAAAATTATTCCTTTAATTTCTGTATTTAATTTTTTTTTTTTATTGCAACTTGTTAAAATCGCTCTATAGACAAATAAAACCATTTTCAGCTCTGGTCTTCGTCTTATCATTTTAGTTTTAGTTATGACTGTTTTAATTATAGAACATCAAACATCGATAATTTAATGGGTTTGAATATTTTTATCGATTACTACCATTTCCATAAACTAATGGTATAATAAAACAACAATAATTTCAAATTAAAGCAATAATAAGTTCGAGATGTACGATGCATTTTAATTTTATAGTAGAATACAAAGCATTTAGTTACTCAGAATTCAACTAGATAGCACTAGTACGCCGCCATGAATTGATAAGGCGGCAGAATTCTTCGCCTATATACATTGCACACTTCGCCCATATACATTGCACACTTCACCTATATACTTGGAATTTAATATTTAAAAAAAAAATGATTGAATGTAAATATTTCAGGAAATTTAGTTCTTATTTTCATGACAGCCACTGTTAAATTCTTAAATCTCTCATTATTATTATTGAGCAATAATTATTAAATTATTATTAATAATAATTATAGTTACCAATTGCATTCTGGTTATGTACTTCTTCCACCAGAGGTACTTCTGAATGTGTGGCCCAAGTCCGGACAGGAAGTAATACACATACATGACGACATGTACCACTGTGTTTATCGTCGCTATCTGGACAATGTTCTCCTCTGAAACGTATATGATATATAAAAATATACATTATAATAATAAATACAAATTTAAAAGACTTTCCTCAGATTGAGGTTTCCTTCAACCAAATATTTCCTTTAATTCATTTTTCCATTTCTTTCTATTCTGTATATCTTTCTCCCTCAGACCATGGCCGTGCATACTTATATCAATTCCTTGTATCCATCTTTGTCGTGGTCTTTCTCCCCGTTTCCTCCCTTCAGCACTCTAATTGAAAATTAAATTGGTCAATCATTCTTCTAAAATGACCATATCATTGCAATATTTTGTCTCTATATTTTGGAGGACGTTTTGTTGAGTTTACATTCGCTCTCTAATTTCGGGATTATTCCTTCTTTCTAGCCTGGATACCCTGATAGCTGTTCTCCAGTAGTCCATCCCAGGTAGCAAGTAGCCTTTTTCCTAGAGCAGCGCTTATCGTCCATGTCTATGCTCCATGTAGCAATGTGCTTTCAATTATGGACATATATATGTGCTTCTTGTTATCTTTCGGCACACTATTGCTCTAAAGGACCGAGTTGCGCATGCTAATTGCTTTGCTGGTTGTAATTATCATTTGTTTAATCTCTTTTTCTGATGTTCCATTCCTTTCCATTACAGAGCCAAAATATTTAAAATTATCCACTAGTTTTATGACATTTCCTTCAACAACGAGGTCCTCCTGATCATAAATGGCCATGTATTCAGTTTTGCTGAAGTTTATTTCAAGGCCCCAACTATAATATGTCTCCTACTATCTAATAAATACAATATCTATTAAATGAAACGATGGAAATGGAAATAAGGATTAGTAAATGCTGTTTAATTTTATTGAATATAATTTTAAAAACTGAAACTTAAAATCGTTTTTATTTTTTAATAAATTTCTTAATTGACTGTGCCGAGAAGATTGAGATAGGCTTGGGAGGTTGTTGGGGTAGACCGAAGCGTAGGTGGGGGGATTGCTTCAAGAGTGAACTATCGGATTTGGGTTTAAGTAGGAGGAAGGAGTTTGTAAGCAGAGATTTGTGGTAGCCGCAACGAGGAATTATTAAATTCCTTAACTCAGTGCCGTATCCCATAAATTAACCAATTTGTTAAAATTAATATATTATTATATAATATTATTATTATTACCATCGAAAAGACTAATAATATAATCAACGAAAAATATATAATTTTTAAGTTATTATATCCGTATTGTTTATTTTTGTATTCTCTTTATTTGGGAGATTTAGTTAATGTGGTAGTCCAGGATCCGTGGTCCATTTTTGAGCTGGATTACTTTCAAGCTGAATCTTCGTGAATAGCTGCGTTTCGATGAGGCCCAACATTTTCCTGTGCGAAAATTCTCGATTGTGGTAGCTAACAGAGGTTGCAAGGATAAAATATGTCGATTTGATGATTCTCAAAAATTTATTACTAACTGGTTTTTTTTTTTGTTAAATCTCAAGATGTATATCTAAATTATTTGAAAAAATATTTGTGCTACAAAATGTATGGTTTGATCAAAGAGTCCCCTCCTTCCAATATAAATGGAAAAAAAAAATCAGCTGGTTAGTAATAATTTTTTATGACCTCGTTATCGGTACATGTTGGAAGGAGGGGACTCTTTCCTTTCTTTTCTTTTCAAATAAAAATATTCAAAAATCAATAACTAATAAAATAAAATAAATTATAATAATATATAATGACGTAAGTCAACAATATACAAATTAAATAAATGTTCAAAGAACATTCTTCCCCTCGTATACATCGCAAATTGCGAGAAGAGTGGGACATGAAAAGAAAGGATATGACCATGACCGGGGAGCGAGCCAGGATAGCTCAATTAGTATATCTTTTCTTTTCAAATAAAAATATTTAAAAATTAATAAAATCAATAACTAATAAAATAAAATAAAAACCCAGTTAGTAATAAATTTTTTAGAACCATCAAATCGACATACTTTATCCTTGCTACCTCTGTTAGCTACCACAATCGAAAATTTTTGCACAGGAAATTGTTGGGCGTCTCATCGAAACGAAGCTATTCATGAAGATTCAGCTTGATACTAATCAAGTGCAAAAATGGACCATGGATCCTGGACTATCGGACTTAAAGGTGTAATATTTTATCAGTGTTGCCTAGCAACGGATTGAGGGGACTACTTATCGTTTAACCTATTGTCATGCTGGTTCAGTTAAATGATAAATATTTTTAAAAATTCGCTATTCACAAAGTCACTGTTCCAAACATCTTTAAGCCCTCACAGAAAATTTGGGAGTGTTTTGAATTTAAATGGAAAAACAGTTGATGCATTGTTTTAAAAAACAAAAGAAGCTTTATGTATTCCCTCTTCCGATCCTCCTCCCTTTGGAACTCTATACCTTCTTCCATTCGTCGTGCCAATAATCTTCCAACCTTCAAATCCCAAAGATTCCATCACCTAATATCCCTCCAATTTCCAAAAAAGCGGAAATAGTAGGTTCAGTTTTGAGTTAAAATCCTCTCATTCGATGAATGAATGATGTTTTTTAATGTACACTTGTCTCTGTGAATGTGTGTTTATATATATATGAGTATGTAATGTGGCTGTTGACTCATCTAGTTAGATTTTTTTTTTAAATAAGTGTAAATAACTTATTTATTTGTTTGAATTTTTCTTCATTATTTTTTGTTTTTCGCTTGGCACAAATTTGATACATATGCAATTATAAATTGTTTCTCTTATATGATTATTGTTAACTTATTTAAATTTTATTGTTGTTGTAGGTAATTTGCATTTTTCCCAATTATTAAATTATATGTAATAATTAATTAAATGTAATTATTTTACAATCCAAGATATAATAGCTTACAATACCTGTATTGTTATTTTAAAGGGGCTTGTCCCAGAATAAATAAAGACTTTATTATTGTTATTTTGATTTTTGGACTTTTATTACAGTGTACATAATGATGTGAAGTATGATTAGTATAATTTCCGTATAATTTTTTCCTATCTATGAAACAAACATCATTATTTTATTTAATGCGGAAAACTCAATGCCTCAAAACATTCCTAAATGGGTACTCTTTTTTTAACGACTGGGGGGGGGGAGTTAAAAACAAAGTAAGTACTAAACTCAACTTAATTTACTATAATAATATCGGAGCACCTGTAATAAAATTAAGTACAATTAAATGAACAGTTATATAATTTCTACAAGGGGGGTTGGTCCGCCGTCAGGTAGGCAGGAGTTACCTCTCTGGTTAAGTATAAAGTGATAATATACTTCTTCATGAAAACTAAACTGATAACAATAATTCTCATATTGACAATATAATCCTTCACAAATTATAAATTTACTAAATTATGCTCACCTCTTAAAACGAAAATCGAAAGCCAAATACTGATAACCATGATCACATGATGATAAAGATGAAGGAATGAGACTTGAGATTGTTTCTTTCTCAAGACGAAAAATACCTTAAGTGAATACAAAATTAAAACGATAAATATTATGGGCAAATATGAAAATATATTTATATAAATCAATAGAATAATAAAATTACTGTTTCCATGAAGTCTAATATTTTGTTGAGGTAGTAGTAATATGCGATTTTTACTATCTGAAAAGTAAAAAAAAAAATAGTATAAGTGATAATTAAATGTTAATGTACACTTAATTATAACTTATATGGCTTAAGTTTACATTAATTATAAGTAATAGAATAGAATAGAATAGAAAAGTAACTTTATTCTGGGACTGAGTCCCTTAAGAATAACAATAATGATACTAATTATAAAGTTTTTAAAAAGTGAAAGAAAGCAATATAAAAAATAATAATAATAAGTAAATAAACAGTGAGGATCCTGGCAAGATATTGAGCAATTAAAGAGAATGGATAAATCCATAACATCTATTGAATCCATGAGCTAGCAAGTAATACTTTATTTACTTAATGTACATTTTCTTTAAAACAAATTAAAACACCGAAATAACACAATAAATTATTCAATACATTTCATTCTAAGCAAATGACTAACCTGCTTAGAGAGCATATTTTTGGGAAGCCAGGAGATGTTATAAAAGCAAGGATTTAAATGACGATAGTGAGCGAGCATGACGGATGTTAGGAGTTAATCTGTTTTGTTCTTGTCAAAATTCTCTTAATAAACATACTTTATCGTGCTATTGTATATTTTATTTTATTTTAAAATAAAATTCTATCCATTAAGAATAGTATATATCCAGCAGGTGGCATTTCTGACATGCGTCGACTAGCAATGAAGATAAAGCCACTGCATTGTTGTTAATGTGCACCCTCCATAGGATACTATATAAATAGATGTTTTTTCGATATCACCTTGAACAATATCTTAAGGTATTCGATAATAAGTTATTTGGTAGAATATTCGGTAAAAAATAAAAAGGACGAATCTACCGGAGGATATTGGAGGTTACACAAAGTGGAATTGCAGTGCATGTAATCGGTTAATATTATTGAAGTGATGGCGTCGCAAAGGTTGGGGGGGGCTTGTAAAGTTATTGCCCTTAGTCACAAAGGAATTCATAAAATTTAATTAGAACTAAGCCGATTTGTAAACATCTAAGGCGCAGGTTTGAGAATTGTGTAAATATGATCTTATAGGTTTGGGTTGAGAATTTGTGGATGGAAGTTTGTATGCAGCGATTGGTGGTGTCGGGATCGAGCCTTCGACTTTCGAAAACCATTTATTATTGCTATTCATCGAAAATTAAAATAATCCTGGTGAAGGTCAGGGAAATAATTTCTTATATAGGGTTAAACTATTTATTTAGAAAGCAACGTTTTGGCCCACACTGCAGGTCTTCTCCAGGACTTGTAATGATGTCACTGAGTTCACCCATATGATGGGTACCCCACCCATATATACACGTGTCTCCCAACCATATATATATTTATTCAATTAATATTATTATTCACTTTCCTAGGAGCGAGTCTTTTATGTAGCTGCGCCAGGCTTTTGATCTCCTGAAAACTGTACATGTTTTTCTTGGTCCTATCGAAAAGTGTGGCCTACTGTTGTCCTGCTGTAAGCTAACATACTATGGTTTTACAGAAGCATAACCGTATATACGTAATGCCAAACAAGCATCCTATCCTAACTATTCGCATTAAAGTTGTGAGCTAATACTTCAGTCCATCAGAAGTTGATGGAACTCATCGTTAACACTGATGACCTTCCTGAGTCCTATCTCAAGGTTCCAATATTTCAAACCGACATACTTTCTTCCAGACGATAGGAAAATATGGCCTAGTGTCTTAATCGTTTCGGAAACATATAAAACTGATTTGAAAACATAAATAAACCCATCAACGAAGTTATATGATATTACTAAAAGTTGTATTTAAACAAATATTTTCTAAATTAAAAAAATAAGTGTATGATGAAATAAATTTTGCATTTATTCTTCTCTGCAAATTTTCCAATGTTATCTTCTGATGATTAAAAAAAAATTTAATATTTTTGGTTTCAATTTTTTTATCCATCATTTACGTTCATTCGCTAAGTGCTAAATGAAGTGTTGATTCACGGGATGAATTTATCTTGATTCTTTTTAAATTTTTAATAACCAAACTGCTTGGGTTATTTTATTGAAAACTCTTAGCTTCCTCCAAGTGAAAAACTTTTAAAAAACCGAAAAAAAAATGTATTGGTGTGGTTAGGATACAACCACGACCAAAATTCCCAATCCATTCTTAGTGTATATTTTTTTTTAATATTTACTGAATATTTTTTTAGTATATATTCCTCTATTGTCATAGAATTTAAATTAGCCTTATGTTAATCACTCTAAGCACCGCTTGTGGTTCTTATTCCAATGGGACTTCTCCCGACTCTTAAGCTCTTTCTATAAGTAACGAAGAAACAAATTTTAATTATTCAAAATTATGAAAAATTGGCTAATCCTCAACAAATACATAGTTGTCACGTGCTGTTCTTTACCTTCGGAGAACTGATATTGTAGGTTGCTATGGAGATTATCTACTTTAGAGGTTAAAACTCATTGCCATAGTAACCACTGCTGTCTAACCTCTCCAAGGAATAGTCAAGAAAAAATCACCTGTTCACAAAACGATTCACAGTGACAACACCGCATAGGCTTATCATCTAATTATTGATAACAGTAACTCGTGAACAATTACCATCTTATAGGCGTTGGGGTCGTTGGTGTATGACGTCACTGGATAGCATCCGTTTCCCCACGGGTCGGTGATCCCGATGCCGACCAGGTTGAAACACTGAAACAATTATTTCATTTTATCATAATAATAAAGAAACTGAGATAACCCGCTTGTTATTTAACAAAGTAAAAACAACATAAACAATAAAAGTCTAGCTTCCTCTGTTGCTTAATTGGTTGTTTAAACTATTTCCCAACCAGTTGTTTAAGTAGAGAAATGAGATTGCCTCTGCAATCCAAATTGGTTTGAAGAAGGCCCATTTTTGATTAGACTCAATAAAGGAAGGAACGTACAAGGGAAGTTAAAGGAATGCATATCATCCTTAGTCCACTTTTATCTTGAGTGAAGGAACTGTTAAAACTCTTCTGCTGTGAAGTTTTACGTACTGTAGACATATATTGATGGTCTATAATTTTTTTGATAAACAAACGTTAAAATGCTATAAATGAATGGATTCTTTCTTTCTCTCTTTCCCACAGCCTGAGACCCTCCTGTGAGCCCACAGAGCCAATATAAAGTGGGTATCTTGTGTTAAGGGTAAAACCTGGTGGCTTAGCGTGAAACAGGGCTGATTCCGGTAAATCTCACACTTCTGGCGTGTGCTGATAAAACTCTTGTATTCGGGAACAAAGTAAGAGAACTCCAATACAATCTCTGGGCACTAAAGGAAGAACTAAAAGCTGAAGATTAGGAAACATTTAGGGTTATATTATGTACTGGGCTACACCAGTGAATCCAGGACTTGATTGCAAGGCTTAATTGCAAGCATCTAAGCCAATTCCATGCATCGGAAATACGATTTTTTAGGAGAATAGAAGGAAAAAATGGAATGATAGAATCAGAAACACCACAAATAGAAGCAACATTGGAATAAATTAAGCAGAAAATAAAAGATGGCCACGCTGGTTTGGCTAGGCGAAAGGGATGCAGTCATCTAGGTGAGACTGGAAGTAAGGAAGCAAGAGGAGGAACCTGAAAGACATGGGAAGGCGAAGTTAGAAAGGCTTTCGGGAGAAGAGCATGGATCAGTGCAGGCGGATTCAGCTGGTCCAGGACCGATGTACATGGATCCAGGCTCTGCAAGCCGGATACTCAACGCCTATCATCGGTAGAAGAGGATTAGAATAAGTTGAAGAAGAAGTTTAAAAAATACAGAAGAGATAATTTTATGTTCAGACTTGTGCGTGATATTAAAGCATTCTTAAAGTCTCTAAAAGTCGATGAAATACATGGATGAGGCTCTACAAGCAAGATCTTCAACATTATTCATCAATAGAAGGGAGTTATATTAAGAAGATGAATACATACCATCCAACATATGTACCAGTTGATGGCGATCTGGACGAGGTTGTACACCAACCTCACGTTCCTGAGGCTGTACGGCTTCCTGTCTTTCATGAATTTGGGCCCATAGTGCTTGACCACGGCTAGGTAGGCCACCAGCAGGACTGGGATGTGGTGGTGAGTCCTAAGTACTGCCGGGATCACTTCTTCTATCCCGGGCTCTGAGGACCAAACGTTTTTTATTTTTAATCTTAGAAAACCAAGAAATAGAGAAATTTATTGCTACTAATGTAAGTAGATAGGATTCAGCTTTAATCTGATGAGATGATTAAAATATATACTTCTATATTCCTTCTTAATAATGTTGTAGCTACAAGCTATATTAAGGAAACATTTTGTCCCTAGAAACAATATAATATTAAAAATAAACGTTTTTAGTAAATATGTTTGGTGAAGCCACAAAGTCTATAATGATCATGCTCAAGTTATAGTTGACTTTATAGGTAATGAGTATCGAAAACATATCTCCTCTTTAATAATTAAGCAATAACAACCATCTCCTATGAGTGACATTCATATTAAACAGTAAAAAAAGTTTCATTACATAGTCAAGACGGTTCCATTGTTCTGGAACTGTCATGAAAACCACACTAACGCAGAATACAATAATTTCCGTACGAGACTTTATTCTGCCTTTACCTTGTTGGATTTAGAGCTTTAATACGCTAAGAAAAATGAGTTTCTCTGGGAAATTAAAACTAACAGATGTAATACCTCTTACAAGGGCGGATCCAGGATTTTATTCTGGGGGTGGGCAAAAAAATCAACTATAATTTAGAAACAAACTTGTAGTATTTATAGAAAGGTTTCAAAGGTTTATTAAAATATCAAAACAACAGTTTCACTTATGTTTTTTCTGTTATTTTAACAACTATGATCATGTGATTTGCCATTAAGTATGTACTGTAATGGATTCTCCACAGTAAAAAAAAAATCGTCTGGGGGGGCACGTGCCCTCTTGCCCCCCCTAAATTCAGCCTTGACCACTTACTTCGCAAGACAAACTGCCGTAAAAAATTTGAAACCTCACAGTGTTTTCACTGATAAGAATTTAATAATTATAATTGAAATTCCAATTTATTGATACCACTTCAAATGACAATCCATCGCCCTTAAAAGCATTAAAAAGAATCTATAAAACCCTACTAATATATAGTGAGGAATTTAATTCGATTAATATTATTATGTAGCGATATTTTTAACCATATCATTTGTATTCAAGATGACAACACTGATGACAACACTCTCTAACTTTTCTTATATCCTGATAAGCATTTGTCTTTCTTTCATGATATTATGTTTTTTTCTTAATAATTTTCATGATTGAAAATTAATTGTTACACTTAACTTATACTACTCAAACCAGCCAGCCCCCGCACATGAGCTATCATGCAGCTTTTTCATCAATTTGTATGTCCACTTATGGTATGTACCTTATATAACGGTTTTTATATAATAATACTGAATCATTTTTTAACAAATGAAATTTTAAAAGTTCATTTTGAAAAATGCAATTCGAAAAAGGAATATGTTACACAAGAGCGCACTTGACATCCTGTTTTCTGATAGTGATTTGAATACAATGGCCTTTAATGATTTTAAAATCATTTACGTACATTCCTTAACTTCACTTGTGGAATAATTGTTAGGATGACAACCTACTATGCCCAAGGTCGCATTTTCCAGCCCGGCTAGTGGCGGTGGAGGGTGGCCTTAGCATTTTTTCTAATCCTTGGTTATACTGTCCTTCGGAGGGGACATTAAATGGTGGTCACGAGCCTGCGCCGTGCTGATACAATGTACTCCTTAAAGGTTCACTTATAAAAATTGAAAATGTCATTGCCAGAAAATGTTTTTTACATCCGTTACATTATCTATTAAAAATGTCGTCGTGGGAAAAACTAAATGTTTTTTACTGGCACTGGATCATGAGAAATCAAGCGGAGATGTTTCACCTCGATTTCTAGGCATTCCGCCTTACATTAAGGAGCATGTTTTACATTTTTCGCATTGTCTTCTCTTGACCAACTACTATTAATGAATGTAAATTTCAGGAGTCCTTGGATGTGTCTAGAGAAATGCCTACTGACATATAGCTCGGATCGGCCTCAGGTTCAAGACTAGCAGGAATAAATACATTATTTATTCAGTTATTATTCAGTTAGTGATTCCACCTAGTGTGATCTGCTCAATCTCCTCACTCATCCTCTATTAACAGAGGTACCCGTGGTGGGTAGAAAACCCGGGGGGTTTAGCTACGGTTGTATAGTTTTATAGTTTTTTTTATTGATAAGCTTAAAGAAATTATTCAAAATTTTATTATGTTATTCTGCCTTGTAAGGAAGAAAATCTTCATACTGAACTTTTGTAAATTAACGGGAAAAAAAAAATTGTACCACGACAATTATTAAAAGTTCGGTACGTGGTAGAAGCTGTACTGTTTCTCGGACAACGGTTGTGAGGGGGGGGGGGGGTTGATATGTTCGTAAACACTCAACCGCAAGGTTTCCCCCCTTTTAAGGGTACCCACTTTGTAGAAGGTAGGCGAGCCCCAGGAGGGTCTGTAGATCCATCCCAGACCTTTAACACAATAAATATGGATAATAATTATGAGACTAAATATAAAAGGGATAAAATAGGGACAAAACAAAACAAGGCACTAAATCTTTTGTTTCCAGAAGAAACACATGGTAGCTGTCAAAACAATACCGCCTATCTACACTTTGGGTGATTTTACAGGAGAGACAAAACACCGCGCCATATGTTATATCGGTTATCTTTCAATTGCTAATTACAGCATTTCCTTGCATTCAACCTTGAAAACTTTTTTTAATAGTGTGTAATTCAACCTGTAGAATGCGATACCGTTACTAACTCATTTTCACCAAAAGCTGTAGATAGGCGGTATTGTTTTGACAGCGACGATATATAAAACGATATTGATAGTCAAAATTTCTCTATAACTACTTTTATTTTGGAAAGTTTTTAAAATTGATCTCAATTGGTGAGAAATGCGACAGATCCACCAGCACATCTCTTTCATTTCATTCTGAATGTGAGTGTGCCCTTGCTGAATGTGCACCAGAAGGGTTTCCTCGCCCCTGAATCGATCTTGTTAACACAGCAAACCTATCTCAAGCGGAATCGAACCCAGACCTCGGAGTTCAAACTCCAATATATTCCCCCATATGGCTACCATATCCCATTTTATCCTTCCAATATAAACTATATACCACGTCAGTACCTCCCACTACTTTCTTATTTTATATCCCTATCGATAATCCTTCGAGGCATCCGGAAAAAATATGGCCAGTATATTTTAATCAACCAGGTGTATATTAAATAGTGTTAAAATCAAATTGGGGAAAAAAAATCCTGTTCAACTATAACCCTCGAAAGATCTTGTGATCAGTAAATGGCAACAAAAAAGTGTACTTTTTCTCAGCCAACGGTTGTGCAGGGATTTAATTGGCGGGGATCACGCTTAACTAACAGATTTTCTACTAAATAAGAATACACGCTTTTCAGAGTCTGAGTGAACACCAGAAGTTTCCGAAGATATCACAGTAAGTAGTTACCAGAATTAATAATTGATCTGCATTCCGTTTATATTTACTCTCGAGTTAATTCTTAACCTTACGAATAGAGCTACCATGTTCCCAAAATCAAATTAATAAAACTATATAAAAATATAGTATGTTAGCAGCTGGAGATCTAGGACCTTCCTGGGGTTCAACCAGCCTCTAAAAGTGGGTACCCAAAATAAGAGGGAAAATCTGGGGGTTGAGCGTGATCTAGGACAATTTCCTGCACAACCGTTGTCCATGAAACAGTACTGTCTCTACCATGTACTGAACCCCAGACCCTTCAAGGGTCGTAGTGGTACAGTTGTTTTGTTTTTTTTTAATATAAAACTAAGCAAATGTGACCCTTTTAGTTGGGGCAGGTCGGCCTTCTCTTATACAAAAAAAAAAGATAAATAAATAAAGTTATCTAGTAATTTATCAAAATCAGATAAAATTGTTAATATTTTTTAATCAAATATATATGTATATATGTAAATATAAATATTATTATTATTATTATTATTATTGGGTAATTCTCGCCAGAAATGGAAGACATTAAGGAACTAACTCGATCCATTTTTCTTTGGGCTCTTCTTGTTCTTGCAATAGGCTCTCATTCTTTTCGATAAAAATATAAAAATATATATATTTTTTTATGTAATAATTATTTTTATTTTCGAAGGATATGTTTATCAATATTGATCTATGTTAATACAGTCATGGTATTATTGTAATTTTTTAAATATAAAATTCATTTTTATTATTATTATTTTAATATAATATGTTTCTCTAAATCCAAATTCCAGTGAAACAGATAAAAAATAATTTCTGTTTTATGTAATACAGTTTTTACCGAACGTGATCGAGTATAATATTCTATTTTCTATCCAATTAATTAATTTTTACGACCTATTTTTATTATTCAACCTTATATGAAAAAATTTAATTTTTTTTTTTGTATTTTCAGTAGACAGAAAAATATACAATATAATAATCATGCAACAATGTGACCTAGAGTGATTTGGACAATTATTAATTAGAAATAAGTGGCTCGGTCCTCCACAAGTGGACAGGGGTCCCCCCTAGTTGAAAAAAATAAATCAAAATCAGATAAAATTGTCAATATTTTTCAATTAAATGCGTTTCCGATATCGTATTTTTTCATCGTATTGGCCTACTTAGGACCACGGTCATTTCAACTGTTTGTATTTAGGATAATATGATTGTTGATATGAAATATACTTACCGTACTTTGAGAAATTCTGCTGAGCCGTCAGCCATTCCTGTGTAGCAGCTGCCATGATCCTTGCACGAAATGCGATAACGGAGAACCTGATCAAATAATAGTCAATAATCTTTGTTTCCCCTTCCACTATTTAGCAATAGTCTTCTCATTAGAATATTTATCAGCCGTTCTTTTGCGAAATTCTCTTTAGTGTCACCATTGTGAATAGCTTTCTAGTAGGAAATTGTCGGCTACTGTTACGGCTTCGTGTCATATCGCTGTCGAAATACTGATCGTTTATTAAATTAGTTTTGAAATGTGCCGTAATATTCTTTCGCATATCGGAATAATAGATTCTCAGGAACCATATGAGAGCTACTTAAAAATATAAGAAAAAAAACTAGGTAAGTTTTTTTTTACCAATGCATTGGAGAATAGAGTAGAAAAGTAACTTTATTCTGGGACTAAGTCCCTTTACAATAATACAAATCGTACAGAGAAGGCTGCATAAAACAAATCATAAAGTATTTATAATGTGTCCAAAAAAAATAATTAAATAAATATATAAAGAGTACGAACCATGACTAAATACTAAACAATATGAGCTGTTATATTTGAAAGTAGTATAACTCCATTTTGGATTTAAAGGAAAATCGTATATTTTTATTAATTGTTATTTTTAAATATTTTTGTTTTGAAAAGAAAAGATTTGCCTTAGCCGGGATTCGAACTTGGGTCGCCTGCCTTGCAGTGCTCTAAACCACTGAGCTACCAGGGGTCGTATCCAAGTCATACAAATCCGTTCTCTTCACCGATCCCATATCCCCGTGTTCTCGCAATTTTTGCGATGTATACACGGGGAAGAATGTTCATTGAACATTACTTTAATTAGGATCTTGTTGACATACGTCAATATATTATTTATAATTGTTATTTTTAAATTTTTTTTTTTTTTTGAAGAGAAAAGATTTGCCCTAGCCGGGATTCTAATTCGAATTAATTTATTAATTAATAAAAATAAAAATTATAAATAATATATTGACGTATGTCTTCCCCGTTTATACAGCGCAAAAATTGGGAGAACACGGGGATATAGGATCGGTGAAGAAAACGGATTTGTCTGACTAGGATACGACCCCTGGTAGCTCAGTGGTTTAGAGCGCTGCAACGGAAAATATTTTCTCTTCAAAACATAAATATTTAAAAATAATCACCATCAAAATAACAATTAATACAAATAAATTTAATTGACTTTTTTAATGAAAGGAGTTCACGATAGGTATGGTTAATTGCGTAATGATAATTTTTCATGTACACGGTATTTTTAAGAATAGGACTATTGGATATACCCATCTCTGTATATAAATCTTTAGTAATATTAGGACATATCTCGGTGTCTTATGTTGGTAAAGGAAAAATATAATTTTTTTATTATTCATGTGGAAAAGGTTGACTAGGTAGTTCTTCCAAGTGTGTAAGAAGGCAAAGAGGTGCGGTCAGTAAATTTCAATCTTATTTTTGGGCTATCTTTAGGGCTAAGAATAAATAAAAACAGAAAAACTAAATTAGCATTAGAACAGAAAATAAAATAATTATCGTTTATTTAAATAGATACGAAAAGAATTAACTGATGAGAAATACATAATAACAATGGGAATATCATTTATTCTTTGTATTTCTTTTCATTACTATCATTACAGTTTATAAAAAAAAAAACCTGTACCACTACAACCCGTGAACGGGTCTGGGGTTCAGTACATGGTAGAGACGGTACTGTTTCCTGGACAATGGTTCTGCAGGCTGGTGATTTGTCCTAGATCACGCTCAACCACCAGATTTCCCCCCTTATTTTAGGTACTCTATTTTTATAATATTTTATAGAGCCTGGGAGAGCCCCAGGAGGGTCCTAGATACTTATATGATCCATCTCCGGCTGCAAACAGACTAAATAAAGTCTTGACTGCAGCGGGATTTGAACCAGAATTTCCGGCATGGCAACTCAGTGCTCTACCACTGAGCCACTCCGCTCCCATTTCTGTTTATACAAGGTGTTATTATCTTCTTTCCTATTGCAATGTTTATATAGTTTTTTTGTTTTCTTTTATTCTGAGCCCGGAAGATGACATAGCAATTTTGAATCATAGGCACAAATAAAATAAATCTATCTCATTTTGTAGAATTTATTGACTGCACCCTATGACCATTCTACACTCTTGAAATTTTTTTTAATCATCCAACTAAACATAACAAATAATGCGTTTCTTGCTCACACAGCTTTCTTTTAGGTTTGTACATATCGAATATATACACTCATATATTATTGAATTTTTTCTATTCCTAATAAGATATAGAGAGTTTACACTGAATTGAAAAAAAAACCTGTACCACTACGACCCATGAACGAGTCTGGGGGTTCGTACATGGTTGAGACTGTACTGTTTCTTGGACAACGGTTCTGCAAGGAGGTGACTTGTCCTAGGTCACGCTCAACCGCCAGGTTTTTCCCCCTTATTATGGGTACCCTATTTTTATAATATTTTATAGAGGCTGGGTGAGCCCCAGGAGGGTCCTAGATCCTATATGATCCATCTCCGGCTGCAAAGAGACTAAATAAAAGTAACTGCCCGCAGCGGGATTTGAACCAGGGTTTCCGGCATGACAACTCAGTGCTCAACCACTGAGCCACTCCGCTCCCACACTGAATTGAATACAAAAGTAAAAAGATTTCAGGTTGTGGCTGAAAATGTGAACAAATAAAATACTAAGCACTAGAGTATCAACATAAAAATATTATTTATGTATATTTATTAATAAACTATTATTATATACAATAGTAATACTTACTGGACGCATTAGGAGTTTTTTTTAAACTTATCTAATGACAAGAAACTTTTTGTTATTCATAAGTTGCCACCAAATATTGTGTTATCTATAACCGTACGAAAATTTCAATAAATTGTATCAAGGAAGTTTTTAATTACCAAATTTACATTACACCATAATTCTACAAAGAGCACTAGCTATACAGATGCAAGAGTCTAATTAATGAACTTAAAATACATAACAATTTTATAAAATTGCAATATTAATTAATGGTTTAAAAATCAGTTTATTGAGAAATGTTATTAAAATTAGAATGATATTTATCTAATAAAATGAAACAAGTACCTGTCAATCCATTAAGAATTCTAATGTAACTGATATACAGGAATATATTTTAGGAAGTATTAGTTACAATGAGTAAAACAAATAATTATATAAAAATAAAAACTGTGTGGACCCACAAAGATTTATCATATATATAGTAGATAAATAAATTTTTAGCATTTTGTATAGTTTAAAGAAAATGGATAGTGATTTCTATTCAGTTCAGATTAGCAAGTATTTGAAACATATGGAATGGACACATTTTCGAAAAATCTTAACGTTAAGTCTTAAAGCACTTGGTATAAATATAACTTTTTATGTTAACAAAATCTTTCCCAAGCAATAAAGGTTAACACCATTAAATTTCAACAATTTTTTGGCCACTGAATAATATATAATTTATTTCAGTGGCCATTTTGATTAACTCCGTATTCTGATGCAATAATACCATTTAAATGCACAAGCAAGTTATGAATTTTATCAAGTTAGAAAGGTCCAAACCATACCTTATCCAATTCAAATGTGACTATAATGAAGATTCAAAATTTAATGCAATCAATAAAAGGAAATCTTTTTCAGGTAGAACACAAAGTTTGAAAAATATAGATCAACCTTTATTATATCCTAAAGGTAGATCTGTAACAAGGGAAAAAAGGAGTGACATGATGGATCTGGTAAAATTCACTCCTCCTGTTAGACATGATTATTTTCCAAACTTGCGAAGAAATCAAAATGACGAGTTCTTACATACAGCTGATGAAGAAGACATCATTTATACTGCTGATGAATTAATCACAAATAATAATATAATATGACAAAACTGTTAATAATAATTTTTATGGAAAATTTGTAATAAAAATATCTAATAATTAACTTTTTCTGTGATAAGAAACTTAAAAATTTAAACACTGAATTTAAATTTATTACTTTTTTCACTTGCCAAATCGATTAACACCACCGGTCAGGTAAAAATTGTAACATTTTCGGCGATAGCTTTTTGGCTAGTCTTTCTTATTAATTTCATATACTTTTATATGAAATGTACATATTTATTTATGCATTCTACAATATTTATGTTATAAAGGTAATTTAAAAAAACAATGTATATAATATTCTCGCATCTCTCCACTTTTTGTTTTATGGAGTTAATCTATATGAGCATTGAACGGCTCATATACAAACTATGCAAAAATGAATCAGGATACCACTAATATTGTTATATTTACTTTGCCAAGCATTTTAGTGTTATTTTTATTATAAAAAGCATTATAGTCCAGGATCCAGGGTCCATTTTTGCACTTGATTACTGAATATTTATTAGAAATAATACAACATTAAATATTGTAAAGTGTAAAAATGTCCATAATAACATAAATGCTAGGTTAAGAATAAACTACAATTGTAGCAATATCCCTATTCATTTTTTCGCAGTATATATACGTATGCTAGATATATGCTCGATATAGGTGTGTGTATATGATCCTAAACACATTTTACATGTTATTATGAATAAGTAATAATTTAAAAGCATAAATGATTTTTGAGATCCAAATGGACTTGAATCACTTTCAAAAATTACAGTTGATATGAGGCGTGGAGATGCAAAAAGGGATAAACCCATATTTTATCATTTAAAATTTTTTTTTAATGATTTTCACAAATTTAGCGTCCTCTATGCGGTGGTACATGGTTCACCATCCAAAACCACTCTAATTTTTCTAAAAATAGTTGTCTCAAATTAAAAATCATTTCATAATAACCTGAATTATGCATATCTTTGTGTTTCCTGAAAAGTTTTCTAATTTGGATTTATCCCCTTTTTCATCTCAACGCCTCATATATACTAAATCAATAAATAAATACAATATTCCTTTATCGTTGTTTATTCAATTTATAGGATACTAATGTAAAGGATATGTCTCTCATTAGCAATTATTTCTTACTTACTTCCAATTATTATAAAATTATGGTAAACATTTGCAATGTGCTCACGATTATCAGTATCTTTATGGTTCTTTCATTCGCACTGGAGAATTTTGTACTCAAGGAGCTATAATTTAAATTACGGTTAGACCTGGAAGTCAAATGAAAAGGATCCCTTTGTCAGCTTTAATGGTTCCTTTGTCTCTTAATGATCTCATTAAAGCAAAGATATTAAAAATTGTATTAATATATTATAAATAATATAATAAAATATCATTATAATAACTAGCTGAACCATATGAATTATTTCCAGTGAATATTTTGGTAATCAAATAAAAAATAACTAACTTATTGTAAGGGATGTGGTATATGACTGAAAGATGGATGGAGCGCTGTCAATGATGACAGCCTATAAAAATAACAAAACACCTACAATTCATTTTTTGAATTCGTTGTACTCTTATTATCTTAATTAATAAATTTCAAATCACATCTCTATCACAAATTATGACAACAGTAAACTGCTAGAAAGCAGTATACTGATTATATATATTTCTCTTTTAATTAAAATGATTCCCAAAAATTTTGCATGCACTGACTATTATGGTATTATTAATTGTCGTTTAATAATAAATAAACCAATGAATAATTAATAAGAACTAAATTTGGAGGATCTTGAAACAGTCATCTAGACCAGGAGACTGAGGTTCTACGGCCACATGGTCAGAATGAACAATAAGAGACTGAACAAAAAAATCTTTGATAAAGTATTAAGCTCTAAGGGTATAGGTGGATTTGTAAAGCAAATAAAATAGGAGCTGGATTGCCTAAAAATCAAGGATAAGAACTGCTTGGATAGATAGCTTTTCAGGAAAAAACTAAAAGAGGTTGGGGTTCTTGCGGGAAGGAGGAAGAGACGAGGGAGAGAATGGACTAGGGAAGAGCATGAGGAGCAGGAGATGAGAGAGTATTGGTGTAGGCGGAAGGCGGAGAGTGTGAAGAAGATTATTAAGTGATATTCGCGTGGTCCTTCCTGGCCGATTCGTTGAAAAAAAAAAAAGAAATAATAAATGTATGAAAATATTCTGTAATGGTTTATACAGGTAACACAAGGTTGTTGAAAACTATTGATGTATATGAGATCACTTAATTGACTGAACTATGCGTGAGAACTATCTTGAGCTAAATGGGAATAAATACTTATAGTACTGCAAATTGATGATACATTTAGTATGAGAATATACTTAACATTAGAGTTGCACTGAGAAAGTAAAATGATAAGTATAAGGGTCACTGCTACAATCGACGCATAATCAATAATAATGGTCGACACATATCACTTAGGGATATGAAAAATAGTTAATGTCCTATTTTCAGACCTACTGAATATGCACACAAAATTTGATAAGAATCATTCAAGCCGTTTCGGAGGAGTTTTATAACAAACACAACACGAGAATTTTATATATTAGATATATCAATTTCTTCTTATACTATTGACTAACATTGGATATTGAATGGGAACCAAATATATTAAGTTGTCCTTCAGTTCTTGAGGTTCAGACTATTTCTTAGACTTTCTTTTGCTGACGTTTAGGGACTATGTTTTCATCATCATGCCCTAATATTGAACAAATATTTTCATTGTAAACAACATTTACATGCAAGTATTGAAAAGGTAAGTGGTTGATTGATATATTAATATCTATTAGTCGTCAAATTGCAAGTACCACTTATGTATTAACATCTTGCACGTGTCAATTTTATATTTAGGCTAGTGTCTTATTTAATATGTTTCACAAAAAGCTCATTTTTTCACTGTTAGGCAGGATTATTGGTTCAACATAAGTCACAGTGCGTCACCAAAAGAAGTTTAATGAACTGACTGAATCTCTAGAACCATAAGTAACAATTATATATATATTGTCTCTTCACTCGTATATACTGTTGTATTGTTTGTATATCTGTGTATTCTAGGATAAAATATTGAAGCACTGTTATCTTCAAGTTGCTTTCATTCCTTTTTGCAAGTAAACAACAGAAATGAAATTTTAATAATCATATCTCATAAGTTCATAATTAGAAACCACATAATTTAAGAATCAATAAATAAATATATTTTATTTTAAGCTAAACAGTCCCTTATAAAAAAAAATCTGGTCTTTAAACATTGGTGATAAATACTACATTGTATGTCTCTACTATGCATAAATTAAAATTAAAAGTATTATTTACAAATAAGTAGTTATTGTTAATAAAAGTAGTTTATTGTTTCATTCTCATCTGCTCTTACCAAAATCACTACTGACATACATAAAGCCATGGGCAGCAAACAACTAACCGTGCTAATCCTACTAGACTTTTCAAAAGCTTTCGATTCCTTGGATCATTCTACCCTTTTTTCCAAACTAAAGTCATTGTCCTTTTCCAACAATTCTTTTCTATGGCTCCAATCCTTCCTCTCTGACAGGTCCCAAGCGGTTTCTATGCCCAACCAACCCCTTTCCTCAGGTGTGGCACAGGGCTCAAGCATCTCTCCTCTCCTTTTCAACGGTTACATCAACGATCTTCCTAAATCTGTTCACCACTGTTCCTACCATCTATATGCCGACGATTTCAAAATCTATTTATCCTTTCCTCCTTCTGAGCTTTCATGTGCGTTCGCCAGTATTCAGGATGACCTAGATAGGATCAGTGCCTGGGCAAAGCTGAACGAACTGGAATTGAACGCTATGAAAACCGGGTTGTTCTAGGTTCCAAATCCCTCCTTGCAACTATCCCCCACCCTCCCAACATTAATCCTAAACGACCACCTTATCAGTTTCAACTCCTCCGTTAAAAACCTAGGCATTACCATTGACCAAAACCTTTCCTGGAAGCCCCATGTCACCCAAATATCCTGATCAATCAATTAGTTCCCTGAAATTATTTCATCGATTTCGGCATCTCTTTACACATTCAACCCGGAAGCTTCTCGTATCATCCCTCATCTTAGCCCCACTTTGACTACTGTAGTGTGGTATACGGGGGCCTTTTGAAAATGCTGGAGGCCCGCTTAAAAAGAATAATGAACTGCGCTTTAAGATTTGTCCTTGGTACTTCGAGGCGATCCCGGGTGTCACATCACTATGATGAATTAAAGTGGCTCTTCCCTCCCATTTGTAGACAATATTTCCTTAGTGTTTATCTATATAAATCCATTAACTCGCAACACCCTTCACATATCTATAGTCTCCTCCAATTCAAATCCTCTGTCCAGCTGCACAAAACAAGATCCCGCCTTTCCAATCTCTACAATCCATCCCACAGAACTAAGGCATTATTCAAGCGTTCCTTCTTCGTCCGTTCCACCACTGTGTGGAACTCAATCCCTCCTTTTATCCGCCATTCTTCTTCATTGGCTTCATTTAAATCACATTTAAATTCTTCAGCTCCTGGCATCCCAAAAAGACGCTCTCCAGGCTGGTCAATCTTCCGGTTGAATAAATTAGTATTGAACACTCGATCTTGTAACCTACGTGTTTTGTTTATTTTTCCAACAACAAAGAAGATACAGACTTTGTAAATACTTTATCGCATGCTATGCCATTCACTTATTTTATTTAGCAATTTCGTTGTTAACTGTTGTATCAATGTTATTTTGTTAATATCAATACCTATATTTATTCGCAACAATTAATTAAAATCCGGTCAAGTTTTGTACTTTTTATTTATTTATATGTATATATTTTTATTTTTACTTTTTCTATTTCTGATTTTATTATGTTTTGTCAATCTTGATTACTTCATGATTTGTATTATTATGTAGCCTTCTGGCCAGATGAATATTATGTTTATTTTATTTGTTCATTATTGTTATTCTAAAGGGACTTGGTCCCAGAATCAGGTTTGTTTTCTATTCTATTCTCTTTTCTGCCCTGAAAAAGTCAGCAGCATGTCTGGCAAAAAAGTTAGCGACACGGTCTAAACCAGAAGATACCACTGAAGTATTTTGTTTAAATAGTGGCCGTGGAAACCTAAAAGAGTATTTTAGTTTATAGTTTCAGTGGAGTTTATCTAGATGGAAACCGGCAAAGGAAAACAAACAACGAAGCCTACTCAATGTTCAACGAAGCAGATGTTGTTAACTCCTTAAAGATTAGAAGACTGTGATGGGCTGGTCATGTGGCTAGAATGGAAGATGAGTATTATTTTCCTGACAGGAAAATAATGCAGAATGACTTGAAAGGCATGAGGAAGATCAGTAGCCAGTGGTACCTCTTCATTGGCTTAATTCAATTTCCTATGGTAATAGATTCCCCATCCACCTTCTTTTTAGTCTCCTCCTAGTGTTCTCAGGCATGAGGGTCGTGGCCATTTGTTCTCTCAATGCCTTTGGATGTCCGTGCAGTTTTTCTTGAAAGTGTTTGTAGTATGTTCGTATGTGTTCGTCAACCGTTTGAAGTTTTAAGCCCTTATGCAGAGTTTTGTTATTGACATACCATGGTGCTTTGGTGATAAGTCTTAAGTGCTTTTGACTGAAAAGTTTGCAGTCGTTTTCTGTGAGTCTGTTTAGCGATGCCGTAAATTATTAATGCATATGTCTAAACTAGTTTTATTAAATAAGTGTATGTGTTTAATTTCAGTCCTTAATCAAATTTAGAGTCTTTCCTAAATAGCGAATACATTAAATTTAGTTTATGATTTAGTGATTGGCAAATTATCTTAATGTGAGGACCCCATGTCATTCTCCTATCAAACATTAGTCCAAGGTACTGTACTTTATCTGTCTATCTGTGGGACGGGTGAGTTATCAAGGAAAATGGGAGGGCATGTTTAAATAACCTAATAATAAGAATTAATTTAATAAATC
The DNA here is from genome assembly GCA_964056705.1 of Troilus luridus. Taxonomy (NCBI): domain Eukaryota; kingdom Metazoa; phylum Arthropoda; class Insecta; order Hemiptera; family Pentatomidae; genus Troilus; species Troilus luridus. The sequence continues at coordinate 3,875,560 of OZ057417.1, read as the reverse complement.
AGCTGATTCAAGAGCAATTATTTCTTCCTTATGGGTTTATTTATATCTTAATTCACTCTGAATTAAAGTTGTAGAGTAGAGTTATAACTATGTTTGTTTTCTATAGATTCATTAATATCTTCCAAATATTTTTTTTTAAATAACATGTTCTTTAATGTTCCTACATAATTTATTTCACTTTTTTTTTATTTATGTAACTTTTAATATAAAAATCAGTAAACAAGATTAAAAGAGTGATGATGTTGAAACTCCACAAATAAAGTATGCCTGAAGTGCATTCGCAACCATCCAATTTTAATTTAAGAAGCATAGAGAGTGCTATGAGAAACTGAACCTGAAAACAAAAACCATGTAAGATGATGTAAATATATTATAAATGTATTTATTAAAATAATAGTGTACTTCTAAGGATAAGATTAAAATAATTATTATTTACATCTCATGAATAACATTGTGACGCAAGTTCAATTACAATATGGTATAGATTTTGAATTTCAGAAGAGCGTTGTAGGGATATTTTAGATACGATGTGGAAACAAAACTGTTCTCATTTTAATTTTTACCGATTCCTACAATAAGCCCAACATATTGGGATTAAAAATGCATAACCTTTAACTGTGAAAAATGTTAATACTTAAATAAATAATTTAAATAACTCTAATTTCTGTAAAATAGCACCATGTCAAATTGAAATTTATCTCAGAGAACTAAAACTTTCAATTTATTAATTAAAATTTACATAACACCACAAAAAAATATTATGAATGGTATATAATGGCAATCAAATAAAGACAACTTGAGTAACTACCCACTGGTAATTACAGATTTAAGTTACAAGGTCACGAGGTGATCTTTTCACATGCCTCAGAGGGTTATTAGAAATTAAAGAGGTTGCTAGTCTAACCGGTGGAGAGATGTTTGGGCCAAATTAGCAAGAAATGAAAAATTAAGGTTATTAAGGTTAAGTGGGAAATAATGACTGGATAATTCTAATAATGGATAAAATTGATCCTCAGGAATGGGGTGGAGTCAAAGATAACACAAAATAAGCAAAACTTATTTCAATGTGCAAACTCCTCGCCGGAAGATATAGGCCATATCACCTCAGACTCGGTGCCCGCTACTGCCATCAAGATGGCCTACATCTTAAGCCAAAACGTTCCCACATTAAAATTTTGTTTGCTTGTTTGCACATCAAAATTGCTTATTTTGTTTCATCTTTGACCACCCCCCGACCAATTCAGTCCATTATTAAGGTCATTATGGATGATTTTCTTAGTAACAAAGTAAGGAGCATTGAGGATTTTGGAATGTAAAGATATGAAAGGAATTTGATGCCTTAGTAAAAAATTTTATTTAAAAAAATATATGAATACTCCTTGTATTGATTTATTAATACAAGGATGAAAATATCTCAACCCCCCAAAAATGTCATTAATATAACCAAGTAAATATTAATATAGAGTTTTACTCACTATTTGTAATGATGTGATGTATTTTTTCCACCAAAGATATTTCTGAATCGCAGGACCAAAGCTCGACAGGAAGTAATATGTGTACATAAATACATGGACCAAAGCATTAAGAGCTGCGAAGGACATTAGAATTTCATCTGAAAACAATTTTATTTACTGAAATTTACAACTGCATTAAAACAATACAACAAGTAAATATATTGGATGAAGGCAAGTAGAGAAAATAGCCAGTGGTAGTAGAAAAAATTTAATTTGTAGGTTCCAGATGTTTAAGAAGTTTTAAAGTGAACAAGGGAAAGCAGTGTAACTCTATTTTTTTATTAAGTGATTTTGGTGAAATATCGTAGTTATGTGAAAAAAATTTCAAACAGTGTATTCTGTTCAGGAAATGTCTGGTTTTTATTAAGTGATTTTGGTGTAATGCTGTAGTAATGTGAAAAAAATGTCAAACAGTGTATTCTGTTCAGGAAATGACTGGTTTTAAAAAAATAAAATAAAAAAAACATTACATTTAAATGTTATATTTTCGTTTTCCAGGAGTATTTTGAAGAGTAGTTTTAAACTGTTTTCCTTTGTACTCTTACATTAAAATAATAAAGATGGTACAGATTATGAAAAAGACCTAGTAGATACTTGTACTAATACATATAAATTTACTAATGGTATATAATTATGTATTTTTAAAAATAAGAATATTGTAAAAAATAGATAATAAAAAAAAATGAGTTGACATTAAAAAAAAAAAAAAAAATCGAATCAAGATCGAATATTTTGAAATGTAGGTGTACTACAGTGGGCAGGTAGAATTACTAATCGGAAGGTTTTAAACCAGAGTACTAAGGGCATTGAACTGGCATATATTATCCAACAACAAAAATTGGAATCATATATTGCAATTAATAATGCAGGAGGAAATTAAGGAGAAAACACCAAAATCAAAGATTAGAATTGGCTTGATGGTCACCAATATATCTGATAGCACCCTAAAAGGTGCTCGTTGAGTGCAAACGATCTTATTTCGAGAAATTCAACGATAAACCTGAAGATTTCAGTTATGTAAATAAAAAAGATATCAAGTTCTCATTTTTATTTCACTCTCTCTCCCTCTTTATTTAATATTATTTTTGCTTCATTATATTATAATTTATTTTTTTTCCCCAAAACATCATGACTTATTTAAACAGCGTAAGATCTTACCTCTTAATAAGATGGAGGAAATCCAGGTGCTGGCAATCATCAGGGTGTGATGATATACATGCAGGAATGTAATCTGTGATTCCTTTTTTCTTAATATAATGAACACCTTTATTAAAGTTTAAACAAATTTTACTTTATAAATAAATACAAGTCGATAGGTAAATATAATACATAAAATATTATGCACATACCGTATCTAAAAGGTCAATTATCTTGTTGATATAATAATAAAAAAGACTCTGTAATACCTGAAAAAAATTTTAGAAACTTACAAACGTTATTTATTTAATACATTTATAGTCAAAATCTTCATAATGTATCACAATTGACTCTGATCATATTAATTTTGGTAAAAGCATTTGATTAAATAAGCTGGTTCAAATTAAATTTATTTATTTTGAGTAAGATTGAATTATTTATATAATAACAATAATATTAATCATTACCAGTAATCTGGCCAACGACTTGTCATTTCCTGAAGAAACGACATCACAGACTCGAGAAAGGTTAAGTATTCCAATACCAGTTCCAGAACAGATCTTAAAAATAATAATAAATAGTCAGTTATTACTAGATAATATTAATTAGGTTTTCTAATTTAATTTAAATTGTTATAATCATAATAATAGAGTCACACCCTGGCTAGATGAAATTTGAAAGAGACACAAAGTAGACAAATAGGAAGTTGTATCAGAGGAACAAAACCAAAAACAGAACAGACCAAAGTGGTCGGAAGAGAGTAAGCGGGCCTTTGAGGAAAGAATGAAATTCTATTGCAAGAACAAGAAGAACCCAAAGAAAAATCGATCGAGTTACTTGCGAGTTATGTCTTCCAAAACATTGACGTACAATGAATTCCTTGAATGCCTATATCACTATAAATCGATGGTCACATAATTTTTTCTAAAAGCAAAACTTAATTGAATTCCTATTTGGTTTCTGTTCCTTAGGTTGTCACTTCATTTGGTTTCTCTTCCTTAGGTTGTCACTTCATTTGGTTTCTGTTCCTTAGGTTGTCACTTCATTTGGTTTCTGTTCCAGAGGTTGTCACTTCATTTGGTTTCTGTTCCACAGGTTGTCACTTCAACTTGAGTTAGAACTTTTAACTGTTTATTAATTTTATTTTTATTGTTTTCCAAAAACACAGTTATCGTGAGCTGTAGTGTGGAAAAGAGAATGTATTTATGGCTAATGAGTAGATTTCGCTAATCATTTCATCAAGAAATAAAAGTTTCAACTAACATTTTGAAGTATAGATGATGATGTTTCTGGAAACTTGTTGTCACTTAACAAGAAGCAACATCCTGCGGAATAACTACCTCCAAATTTATAGAACCCGTTTTAAAATTTTCAATTACAAAGGAAGTGTAAGGCCAGTAGTTATGACAAAAAAAAAATATTATTTATCAATAACTCAATAATTATGTAATTTTATGGTAAATTTACAAAAAAAATTAAAAAAGATGCTCTAAATGAAAATTTTAAACAAATAAACAGTATGAGGAAGAAAATGGTCCGGGTGAAGGTTTGAAAACATTTTCTTAAATGAGGAGAACTATTTATTTCTCCTTATCCAGACCATTTTCTTATATATATATATAGGGCCAACTAATATTCAAGGAAAATATACAGTACAAATACGTAATAATGATGATTAGAAAACTTAACCTTAGATAGCTACTGGAACTACCCTCAAAGCAGATGGATAGAAACCAACTTCCTAACATAACATCTTCTATTCCTCTTAATTATATACATAATAATGAAATTAAATATAACAATAACAGAATTAATTAAAATATAATAAAAACAAAATAACTTGGTAACCTTTACTTTTATGCTATTAAATAGAAACTTTCTTCCTGAAAAACCATAAATATTTAGTACATTGAATTATTTTAATGTAGATTTAAAAATCTTCATGGAGGAGACATACCAATGCGGAGCTGGCAAGTCTATTTCGGGCCCCGGATGTGGTCAAAGTAATAAAGCTTGGTAGGTTATGCTGGGCTTGCCATGTAGCCATGATGACAGATATCGAAGGGCCCAGAAAAATATAAGAAAAGGCACAGGGCACAAGAAGAGTAGGGCGACCCAAGCTGTGATGGCTGGATGGGGTCTAGGAGCCTGCTAAATGTTCATAACTGGATGGCCGCTGCACTGGGCAGGGAGGACTGATGGGAGCGTATTGAAGAAGCCAAGGGTGTAGAGCCACGAAAGAAAGAAGAATATTTAAAAATACATTTTTATTGTAGTTTTGTGAGAGAAAATATGAAAGTGCATGTTGTCGAAAAATATTTCATGTACTGTTTATATCAACATTATAAAATATATTATTATGATTATATAATTATAGGATGGTCATGGGAAGAAAGGTGTATAATCCCCCCCCCATATGACTCCACATTTTTCACTCTATAAGATTTGGTTTTATTTTATCTGAAGTCAATTTATAAATATAATAAAAATGAGCAAAAACTCAAAAAAATACATCAATTATTAATTTAAATGCAGTAGGAAAAATCTTAAAAAGCAAAGCCTTAAGTCTCTGAAATTCTGAAAAACTAACAAGTCAACGTTTTGCCAATTGAGGCCTCAGTTTTTTTAGTTCAAACTTGATGATGCTGCTTCTCAGAAAGTAAGAAATAGCAATAAAACGTTTGGCAAAAGAAGTCCTGATGAAAGAACTGTTTTCATAAATTACTTCAAGAAATACAAAATATATTTCTTGTGACCTGCTTTTAGAAGGAATATCTTAGGGAAGATGAAGAAGAATAGCCTCATAAAATAATGACTGTTCTCTTCTTTTTTTTGTAGTTTATCCTAAAGGGAGGTATTTCATGGATGATAATAAGAAACACAGTTTATCCTAAAGGGAGGTATTTCATGGATAATAATAAGAAACACTGTCGAGTACATACACCTTTTATTATTCACAAAAGGTAAAGGTGTGCTATCATCTAAGACAAAGCTCAGCTAAAACTAGATGTATTTGTTCATTTTAAAAAAGTTTGGGAAAAAACTCGTGTACTAGCTTATCTGAACGAGCAAACATGAAGATCTGCAGTGTTCCACCTGTCTCAAAAATTCATCAGATTCCAGTACAGAAGCGGAAATCATCAATTTCAAATAAACAAAGTAGCCTCTCCTCCTTCATTTTTACTCAATGATCCTGCAAAGAAAATTTCACAGGCTAAAAGAAACTTAGCTAGGTCAACTTGTTGCAGATGACCTACAGCTATGTGAAATTATTGTTTACACAACTAGTCTTGAGCAGTTTCAAAGTAAGGTTCTGGAACAATTAAAAATCTGTTGTGAAGAAAATTAAATGATAATAAGACAAAACAGACTGGCAATTGTCAATAGCGAAAAAGCTGCCAGCGCTAAGAAATCAATCAGACACTATGTCACTTTGTAAAGTCTTTTCATTTGCTTAAATGAATCAGTATTAGTATTAAATAATCGATTTTGTTTCTTTTTCTTAAAGAAGATTTACTCTATTTAATGAAATTACCCCATCCAAGCCCATTAATTTATTTTATTTATTAACTGTTGTTATTAATAAATACATATTCTCTATAATTGGTCAATATCCAGTCATGATTTGTATTTTTTAGTTATTTCATTTTTATTTTACTTATTATTTGGTGCTTTTTAAATACTTCATGATTTGTATTATTATGTAGCCTTCTGGCCAGATATATATTATCTTTATTTTCTTTATTTTTCTGTTCATGTATTTGAAACTTCATAAAGGGACTTGTTCCCAGAATGAAGTTTCTTTTCTATTTTATTGTAAAGCAAACCTTATAGTAACAATTAAAAACTTTAAAAAAATATGATTGTGCTTACGTAGTATATGATATAAATGTTCATTGCTATTTGTAACAGATTGTAAGCTCTGACTGTATTATTGAGAACCAATGGTTTCCTTCCTTTCATTATGGCCGGACCGATGTACCACACAAAGGCCAGGTAAGCTCCCATGATGAAGACGGTATGATGGTAGGTGAGGAACATAGGAGGAACATGATCCTCCATTTTCAGATCTGAAATTAGTTTTATATTGAGTTATTTTATAGTAAACAGAAACTATTATAATAAGCTAATAGAGGTCTAATTTCGAAGATTTATTTTGTTTAATTTCTTGTATCAGTTTCACAGGTTGACTCTTCGAGTTGAGTTACTAGTTTTAAATTTTCATTTGTTTCCTTTTTAATGTTCCCCAAAAGTACACTGCAAGCAATATTATGGAAAAAATAATGTAATTATGGGGGAAATGTGTATATTTGGATATTCATTTGATAAGGAAATGAACGCTTCAACAAACATATATCATCTATAGTTATATTTTTATATACTTATAACTGTTTTGATGAAATGATAAAGGAAATATACACATTTCCCATGACTACATTCTTTTTTTCATTCTATAACTTAGGATTATTTTTATTTTCGAGAACATTAAAAAGGAAGCGGATAAACAGGTAAAACTTGCTGTAACTCAACTTGAAGCCACAACCTGCGCAACTGATACCTTTCTTTTTCCTTTTTTTTTTGTAGAAATTTAATCAACTTTCAATTGGTTTCAATCACGATTAACCAAAAATTTATACTCTTTCAGTTATGCACATATAAATGAATATATAAAAATCATTATCAATTCATGGTACCTCACTAGTACTCATCATAGCCATGAATCGTTAAGGTATAATATATGTTATATTGTTTAAAATTTTAGGAATATATAATTTAATAATGAAGAAAAAACCTTATTCCAGTCAAAAATTGTTGTTAAAAATTTAATTTAATTTGATCTAGTATTATAGAGATCAAAGTTTGGTTTTTAATGTAATACATATTATATATTTGACCATGGAAGAAAGTTGAGTTCCAGGAGTTTATATATATTTGACTTTTTAATTTGTTTGACCTCAAGGTATCTATGCTTATTGTTATTGGTTATTTTTGACAAATTGTTTATTATTGTATTTTAGTGTACTTTTATTGTTTTACAGTAATGATGGGACTTGTAAATTTAAAGGAGGTTGTGTGAAGAACTACTAAAATTGGAAATGACAAATAACAAAAATGTCGAAACGTTTTTTAATTTTTTAACAACAATTTTTGAATGGAATAAGGTTTTTTCTTCATTATTAAATTATATAGATCAAGAAGATTAGTCCAGTATATAAGAAATATCTTATAAAGAAAATGAATTTTAGGAATATTGAAATACACCTTTAGGGTACTGAGTTTTACTGAGCAGATGTCTTCAGGTATCTTGGTTTACGCAAAAGCCTCACAGGGTCTTGAAATGAGAAGGGACAAATGACATAGTTGTAAGCCATAGTGAAATGAGAGAAGATGCCGGGAACCTCAAGAAGAAATTCTTAGAAGTAAGCACTCACATATAGTGAAATAGGCTAGTTGTAAGCAGAAATATATTTATGTTACCATGATCACCACATAATAAAAGTAATGTTATTTTATCTCATGTCAAAATATCTTTATTTGCTAAACAACTCCAAGCCAATCAACCACATCCACCTTTGGAAAAGAGAAGGATATGTTTTTTAATCAATAATATAGTAAAACTGTGCCTCAGTTGTTTCAATCTGAGGGTGGCATATCATGTTATTATTTAAAAATTATTCAGATCAAAGGTTCTTAACTTTCTCTATTTGGGGAGTGAAGGTAACATAGCAGGTGACTGTTATATATGACACTGTTTAGAATGTTATGAATATTTAAATAAGCCTGTGAAGGGTTACTCAGCAGTTAGGTAACGGTCTGTACCCGTGAAAGGGACATGGTACAATTGTAGGCAGGACATGAGAGGCTCGAGATGTAAGCACTCACATATAACAAAAAGGAGCCATTTTTTAAGTAGAAATATATTATTGTAACCATAATCACCGCATACTAAAAGTAATGCTATTTTATCTCTTGTAAAAGTATCTTTATTCACTAAACAACTCCCAGTCAATAAACCAATTGGTTTTCAATCAATAATATGGTATCACTATATCTCAGTTGTAACGATTTTATTGGAATTCCCTAATTTTATAGACTTTAGTTAGTGAATTCCAATTTAAGCTAAAGATATAAACAAAACCTTAAGGATCCTTTGTCAAGAAGTTGAGATTGCGATTTCAACTATATCTGCTTTATTTAGATTGATATATTTTATTTCAAATTTCAAAGCTAAATATATTTATATATTAAATAATACTGTCCTCCCTGAACAGATATGAATCTCCTAGTGGGATTATATGAATTACATATTCTTACATTTTGTAATTTAAAGGATTATCTGGGACAGTTTAACTAATAAATAAACAAAAGTGTACCGCTACATCCCATGAATAGTCTTGGGTTATGTCAGTGGTAGTGACTTTACTGTTTCTTAGACAACTGTTTTGCAGGATGGTGGTTTGTCCTAGATCATAATAGGACCTCCCGCCCAATTGAGGGCACCTGCTTTATAGAGGCTGGATGAGCTCCATGAGGTTCTCCAGATCACACAGGATTGTTCTTAACAGATTTAATTATCTACCACAAATCAAATAAATAAAAACAAATAATAATATTAATAACATCATAAAAATCTCTGATGTTATGAGAAAAGACAGCTGAAATGATGTGTTCCTTAGTAGAACAAAATAACATTGAGCTGTTTACTCATGTCAAAAAAATCTCTGACATAATACCAAATAAAAGAATTGCATTTCAAGGCCACTTGCTAAAAATGAAACCAATATGATTGAAGTATCGGTTCTTTTCTTTATCTTGAAGAAAGTCCAGGTTCGAAGTTTGAAAAAAAAGGCTTACAGGAGATGCAGATTTTCAAGAATTTAACCCTCAGGATAAAACTAAATGAACACTAGGGGTTTCAGGAAAAATCAAAGTCAATAACGGTAAAGAAATGGACATAAGAAAAAGGGCAACAATGACAACATATGAAGGAGCACTGGACCAAGGTAAAAGCTCAGAGAGGATAGTTGAAATGGCATGGTTCATGATACGCCGATATATAGTTTAAATGGCATGGGTTCATGATACGCCGATATATAGTTTAAATGGCATGGTTCATGATACGCCGATATATAGTTTAAATGACATGGTTCTTGATACGCCATACAAAAAAGAAGAAGAATCAAACATATGAGATTCTATGATAATGAGTAATTAATGAAGCTGAATCTTATTAACATATCTAATTTTTTTTTAATGAGAGAAACCATTAACATTAATTAAATATTGATAGAATAAAGAATCATTGAATATATGTAATAGTAAACAATAATTTATCTGAATAGTTAATTCCAATGTCAATAACAACTTCATATTAATATTCATAGATTAACAAATTAAAAAGTTTGGACAATGATTACCATTATATTTATATACATCTAGCAATTTGCTATTGACATGTAAATTATGAAATAAAAAAAATTAAATTAAAGACGGGAAGAACTGGATATAATTTGGTATTACAGTTTTCTAAAAGTGTAGAACACAATTTTAAAAAATATATGATTTTAATATATATATATATTTTTTTAAAAGTAATGTTAGACGTTAGAACCTTTTTCGATGGCGTTAATAAGTTCTTTAAAGAGATCGATAAGGGAATAATAGGAGCAAAGGGAAGTTACTTATGGCCTAATAAAGGATTTTTTGATTTAAAGTTACTTGTAAGTTAGCCTAAACTTTGAAACCTACCTCTTCTTATCATTTGAGTTATTTGTGTATGGGTTATTAAATTGTCTTTAGTCTTTGTTTATGTCTATTTAAATTTCTGTATTGTTTATTAAATTTAATTTTGTGTTTTTGTCTTATCCCTTTTGTTATTGCATACTTAAAATAAACAAAATGACACTATGGGAATGGACATCTTCTAAAAGAAAAAGCTGTGAAATACTTCCTGAAGCCAGCAAATCAACCGTCAATGACCATCTGAAGGCGATTGGGAAGGTGAAATAGCTCGATTGTTGGCAGAACTTCTTCCACGGCCTTCTTTGTGTCCCTCTCGATAGCTCAGGAATTACCGGTCAATAATCCACTCACTTATACTGCCTTCGCCTCAGATTTCGTTGATATTTCTGGCCGTTTGAACTCGTAAACAACCAGTTGTTCTGGGATTTCCTTTCACCAAAGCTCGGAGAACATCGCCATCTACGGCAGAACCTCTTCCAAAATTATGTGAAAATCACCCTTTGACATCTTAATAAAGACTGAATTATTTCCAAGTATCAAAATGCTACAGAGGTAAACAGACATTTGAAAGAGGACTAATAAGTTTTTACATTTACAAAAGTCCAAGAAACACAACCATGTGTCATATTTGTGTGTGATCCTTATGGACATAACTTTTTACGTCCAATTCACTAAAGCTTCAATTTTCTATTTAAATTACTTCAATATGAGAACGATGGTGGCAAATCACATGATCATAGTTGTTGAAATATATTAATAAAATAACAGAAAAAACTTGAGTGAAACATTGTCTATTTCTGGCTGGAATTGCGAAATTCGTTCGTTGCGTCCCACAGTGGAACGAATCAACGCATTTGTTGGACATTGGACCAATTCTCTAATAACTAAATTTGTCCTTTATTTTGATCTTAAATTATACTTTATATTTCTTCTCAACAAAATCCATAGATAAATTAATTGTGAAATCAAATCTTATATAAAAAATTCTGAATTGAAATATAAATTTTTCTAAAAACTCATATTTTTAAAGCAATCCACTGTTTGAGGTAATGCATTAAATTAATCGTGTACCTACTGGAAAAAAACTCATCCATAATTAGATATTTTAGGCAAATAAAACTTGGTATTATTTCAAACGTCTGGGATTTTTCGGTGAAAATTGGTTGATAAAACTAAAATAATAATTGCGAAAATCGCCCAAAAACTACCTTCACAGTAAATAACTAGAATGTTTGAAGTTTTTTTTCCATTAGTCGGATTCTGCTACTAGGTGCTATTTTCCGTTCTTTTTCTTTTTTTTTTCTGGACTTTGAGAATTAATTTAAAATAATTTCTGTTGATATTGGCGTCTACTTTACGCAAGTTTTCTTTTGTTTAACAATGTTTGTTTACATTCATTTAAAATAATCCTTATCTAACATAATAGTATTAACAATGAAACTCAGTTTGTGTGTGGTATTTGAACGACATATGTGTAATGGTGCACATTGGTGCAATAGTCCCTACAACAAATCGTCAAGTTTTTTAATTTTTTTTATTTCGTTGTTTAAATAAAACAATTTTATATAGCCACCTACATTTATTATAATTTTGATGTATCAATTATACCTAGTGTATTAACTAACAAAAGTAATTATTAATTATTATATTAATTTTGTTTAATAATTAAATTATTTGGTTTGTTACTTTTTCCTTTTTATAACTTTATTTAATACCTATGTATCTGTCTTTCCATAGAGTACTGTATTGTACCTATTCTAGTAGTATATAGTTACAATAAATGGTACAATGTTAGATAATAAATTATCTAACATCGAAATATCAAATCTAGAATTTTTACACGTTTCCCCTAAAAGGTTTGATCCTGTTTATCATATAATTAAATAGTCCATTCAAAAAGCTTTAAAGCCGTAGCAATAGCCTTATTATAGGAGAACCAGAAGCGGAGATATTAATGAATGTCCAGTCCTCCTAACGCTCGTTCCACTGTGCGTCCCTTTCACGCACTTGAAAATAAAATACCCCAATATCTCCTGCAGATGCTTACAAAAGAGCAACGGTGCTGCCAAATACCGGCTAAGGCTACGCCTACATTGGATCCGGTGTGATACGATGAGACGTCGCTAGCAAACCAAATGACTGAAATATATCGAGAGTTATAACTTTTGGTTCTTTAAATTTATAAAATTAACATTATTTATTAATTAGTTTTAATACCTTTATATTTTACTATAATGTATAGTAAAATATGTATAATGTATACACCCAAGCGTCGTATGTGATAGAATCACGTCGCACCGAATCGGACCCAATGTAGCCTAAGGCTACACCTACATTGGATCCGATTCGGTGCGACGTGATTCTATCACATACGATGCTGGGGAGTATTCGATATACATATTTTACTATACATTATAGTAAAATATTAATGTATTAAAAATAATTAATAAATAATCTTAATTTTATAAATTTAAAGAACCAAATGTTATAACTCTCGATATATTTCAGTCATTTGGTTTGCTAGCGACGTCTCATCGTATCACACCGGATCCAATGTAGGTGTAGCCTAAGGAGGTAAGTTTCATGTAGACCGGCTAAGTCAGAAGTAGCCATTAATTTTATCCATTATAACCTCCCGATCAATGTGGCCGTTGCAAAACTATGGTTATATTTAAGGTTATGTAAACAAATATGTACTCACCTTCAGTGATTTCTCTTCCTACCATTTCTCCTATAGAATCCATTAGTCCGACCGATGAGTTGCGGCAATTGAGGAATGAGGATCGATAGACCTTATAAGAGATTATAAAAATGAAAAAAAAATAAATAATAATGTAGCTATAAGATTATTTCTAAGATACTTTCTCACGTTTCCTACAAGCAAACAATCTAAATATGTAATCACCTTGTTATGTTATGCATAATTCAAGTCAATTTCAGAGAAAAAAATATAAATAAAGAGAACATTGACAGGGTTACATTTTTTAAAATCCATAAACAAGCTCTAAGAAATCCTTCTCAATCTTCTTTCTTTAGATAACTTTTTTTAAAAATCAAAATGATAAAATACAATTTTATTATTATTTTTACAGTAAATGGTAGGATCTTAAAATTACCATCTAATAATTTTAAACCTATCTTAATTAACACAAATAAAGAAATACATAACTGAAACTACACTTTCTCACTATCAACTAAAAAAAACTATAGAATTAAGTACAATTTTAACATTTATTAAACACATGGTTTTTTTTAAATTTGATTCAAATTAATTTTGGTACGCATCTGTATTTTAAGTTAATCTAACTAAAACGCAGACAATAATAAATAATAACAACTAATAAATTTTATATATTCATTCCATTAATATATAAATTATTAATAACGGAGACTGGGTAATTGAGATTGTAGAGCGCTGAGTTGCTGTACTGGGTTCAAATCTAGCTGTGGGAGATAAATTGTTTAATCTGTTAATATAGCCTAAGAGCTAGCCACGGGAATAGGGCAGCGATTTATAGAACGATTAAAACCACCTAATCAGTCTGACTTAACACCATTATTAATTGATTCGGGCGCCTAGTACCTTTTCATTGGTGGGGGTGGGCGTGGTACGGCCGTAAAGGGGTTGAAAAATCAATTGAAGGTGTTCAATTTATAGAGCGATGGTTTTTGGTGTGATTGTAGCTAATTATGTTCAAAATTCGAAAATAATATTGCCAGGCGATTTGCTTGGGGGGGGGGGAGTAGTGCTAGGTGACCTTAAGGGTGCGTAAAAAATTGCCAAAGTCCTCTCATTTATAGAGGGCTGGGATTAATTTTTTTCGTTACCTTCAACCCTCAGGATAGTGTTTGCAAAATGACAGGCGAAAATATTGAGCCGAAACCTTACCAGGCGCCGACAAAGAGCGAGAAGTGAGCGCACGAGGCAGCAGACGGCTCCAGTTATTTTTTATTATGAACGTTCTATGTCATTCTATTGTTATGGATTAAAGGGAAAACATTTTTTATTCATTATTTTTAAGCAGTATTAACATTCACTATGTTAATTGTTTTTCTTTTATCAATTAATATCATGCAATTTTTTTTTTCTTTAAATTCCATGCATGTAATTGTAGATGAAAACACGGTAACAGAAACGGCTAGATATCTTGATAATTATTTTTAATATTTAAGTACGAAAATTACCGTTATAACTTTGCATGAAAAAAAAACTATCAATACTCTATAATAAGAATAACAATTTATTAAATTGTATACAATTTTAAAATTTCTAAATTTATAAAAATTAAAATTAATTGAAAAATATTTGTGTACAGCGAAAACAAATGTTTTTAAAGATACTTTGGAAGCCCAAGCGGCCGAATTGAATGATTTACAGATCACCCAGCCTCTTTAAAGTGGACAAATCACCTCCCTGTACATCCGTTGGCTTAAAACAGTACAGTCTCTAACAGTACTGAACCCAAGACCTTTACAGTATTGGTACAGATTTTTTTTAATGAATTAATTTTTTTCTTCCCTTTTGCCTGCCCTCTTATAGGTAACCTATAGCTCTAGGTAACAGGCGGGTCGCAATGGCTGATAGCGGAATGTCCTGTTTTCTCCGACAGGATAGCTGGAAATATGATGAATACCAGCCCCGGATCATGAGCGGCCGAGTCTAGGGCGGGGGGACATGGTTAGTGGCGTGGCCCTGTTCATCAAATACTCCAGCGGGCCCTGAGACGACTTAGGTGACGTGGCGAGAAGCGCCGCCACTAAATAGGCGCTGCCCCCTAGTGCGGGACTCTACCTAGGAGAAGGATAACTCCGAAATAAAAACCCGGGTGGATAGAACTTGAAAGCCAGGTGATGGCCGTTGGTCTAAGGGAAGGAAAACCCTGGTCCTCCAGGTTGGGGGTTTTCGTTAGGGTTAGCTGCTCAACGATTTAAAATCTGCTTTGCTAAAAACAGTCAACAGAGAGACTCGGATTCGGATGGATCACACGGAAAAAGACTTTGGAAACGGACACGGACCCTTCATTTTGGAACTTGGAATGTACAGAGCCTATCAAACAAGAAACAGGAAATACAAAGTGAGATTCTGCTTCCCAGCTTGACGTAATTTTGCTTACTGAGACTAAGATTAAAGGAAAAGGTCAGGAATGGATGAGAGAGTATGTTCACATGTGGAGTGGTGTGCCAAAGGAGGAAAGAGCGAAAGCAGGGGTTTCCATGATGGTGAAGAGAAAGCAAAAAGTAGGATCACAAATATCGAGGAAATATCCGTAAGATTGATGAGAGTGGATCTCAGCCTTTGGGGCAAATGCGTTGTAATTATAGGGGTGTACGCATCAGGAAACCATGAACCTCATGCGAGTAAAAATGTTTTTGAGGACAGCTTGGGAGAAGCTTTAGAAAAAGTGCAGCCTAATGCAGAAATCATCCTGGCTGCGGATTTCAATGAGAGAGTAGGACGAGAAGTCGATAGTCAGGTGATCGGACGATTTGGTGAGGAAGTGGTGACAGATAACGGTCGGAGGCTCATAGCTATCTGCAAGTCATTCAATCTAAAAATTAAAAATACCTTTTTTGAACATAAGAAGATCCACCAAAGAACATGGAGCAAGCCGGGATTCCAGTCCTCGATGTTAGATTACTGCATTACAAGGCAAAGATGCTCATTTAAGGTCGAAGACGTGAGGGTTTTAGGGGATGGGAGTGTGACAGTGATCACTACATGCTTAGAGCAAAGATTCTCTTTCCGTGGAGAATGTCAAGAGATATCCCGGATAAACGGAGCACAAATAGTTTGGAGACGCCAAAGTCTGCCGGATCATATTGGGGCTCTGATAAAGGCTGTGAGGCACCTATACAGCCCTTTTCATGGTACTAAAGGGTTGAAGCAAGGTTGTGAAACCGTGGTACAGGCAGTGTGGGGATGTTGGGCCGTTCATTGATGACGAACAACTACTGTCCTTGTTCTTCGCTGACGACCAGGTCGTGTTTAAGGTAGACCTTCCGCCTCGCAAAGTGATGGTGTGTGCCCGGAAGATGTGCTACGAGACGGTGGGCTTAAAAATTAATTTCGATAAGACCGAGTATATGGCAATCGGCGATACTGACAATAGTCCGCTTCTGGTTGACAGGGAAGCCTGTAAAAAAGTGAATGCATTCAAGTACCTGGGTTCTTGTTTAGATGCTACCGGGTGGTCCGAGTATGACGTCAGAAGAAAGGTGGAGCAAGCCCGTAAGGCTACTAGAATGCTGCATTCGGTCCTCTGGAATACGGAAATATCTAAAGAAAATAAACGCCATATTTTCACAGCCATAGTGGAAACCATCCTAACATATTCCTCGGAAACCTGGACTATGATCCCCATTTGTACTCAAAGGTGCAGGCGGTTGAGATGGATTTCTGGAGGAGGTGTCTCCGTATCACTAGGCTGGATAAAGTAAGAAACCAAGAAATTCGACAGAGGATGGATGTGGGTATTTCTACAAATGAAAGGATCGGTGCACACCGCCTTAGATGGTCAGTCATGTGATGAGAATGGCGTTTGAATGCTGGCCAAACCGAGTTCTGGATTTGGTTCCACCTGGGAGGAGACGACGGGGACGGCCCAGAAGGAGGTGAATGGAGGGAGTCCAGGGGGAGATGGCTGGTCAAGGACTCCAGGAGGATGATTGGGTGGATCGACATGGACATGGAACTCTGCCCTGACCAGTTGAGGCAACCCTTGTCGGAACGCCTGTGAAAGTAAAAGTAATTATTTTCTGTATAAATTATTAATATGTTGAATTAAAGATGTGAATCTCATTGCACTTCCAGTTATTATTTGCTGCGCTAGTTTTTAATATCAATAATCCACGGATCTATTTAAAATCTCAGGATTAAAATATTTAACTTACTAATGAATATTTTCTAGTAAAGTAATGCTGTTTTGTCATATGTTTAAATCATAGCAACCAAGTTATTTGTCAATATAACTAAAGTATATGCTTATATATTAGGTACATTTAAATTATATGACAACCCCCTATTATCATTTTTTTTTAAATAGATATTTATTGAAATTTGCAACGGTATACAGAATACATCCAGAAATATAATGAAAGATAAATCATATCCCGACGTAAACGCAACTAGAGAAACTACCCGTTGGTAGTACTCAAATAAAAAGTTCAACTTAGAAGGTCACGAGGCCATCTTCTTTTGAGACGCCTAGGAGGATTATCAGGTATTGAAGAGGTTGCTAAGTTTGAAACTAGTGGGTTTGAGTGAAAATGAAGTTTGTCATGAAAAGATTGATATAGGATTCGGGCCAAATCAGCAACAAACGGGACATTAAATCATAATTTAAATTTTAAAAAGTAATAACATTTTTTAGAAATTTAAACGTATCCGAAATCGGAGTTAATTTGAAAACAGTCTATGCAAGGATTAATGGTTATAATCCCGAGAATATTGCAAAATCCTCAAAAATCTATTTTTAATATTTTTAACCACGAGAGAGAAAAATGAAGGGAGTGCAATAAAATTAGTATAATTAATTTAGATTATTCATTATTAAATTATTTTAAATCAATAAAAATCTCCAAAATGAAAATGAAAACCACCTCTGATGTTTATATTTTCTCTTTTTGTAAACTTTCTGTTTACTTCCTTCTTTTATCTTTGTAAATTTTTACATCACCACCTTTCTGTACATTTACTCTGTAATATTTTTATTCATATATATCCCTCACTTTTTTGTTATATATATATATATATTTTTAATATTATCATTTACTTGGTACTGCAATGTATTTTTATAGTTTTGTTATTTTGTCTGTTTTTCTTTCTTAGCCCTGAAGATGAGCCACAAAGTGGGTCGAAACGTCGGCACAAAATAAAATAAGTCCCCAGTTATTTAGTGTTTAATTTGACTCCATCCCCAACTATTTCCTTCCTTATTCAAAATTAAAATAAAAAATCAATGTACGTCTTAAATGAAAGATTAATTCTTTTTTTTTTACACAAATATAATATTTACTTTTTGAAAATATATATTTTTAAATCTGAACCGAAATGATAATTTTTTTTAATTAAATACAAATAAATAAATTTTAATTGTAAAAAGGTTTCGTCTAGAAAAGAATTATTATTACAAACATGCAACTGCCAGGTATGGTTAAAAAAAAACTGTTTGTTCAGTTTAAAAACTTTTTTGTTACTCAAACAGCTGTCATTTGTCAAAGTTTTTATATGGCCGTGTTATACGATGATAGTTACTGTGCTGGTAGTTTCTTTTAGCTTCTACTATCAAGACAAATCCGGACTGTCACAGCAAGAATATCGTACTACCGATTCGATTTGACAGCTGCTAGTAACTATCACATGTAAACAGCTATCATCTAATTTCCTGTTATTAACCTAACCGCATCTACGCATCAGTTTGAACTTGACATTCATTGTGTGCAAATTTTTGATAATAAATAAACATTGAGTAGTTATTTTCCGGTGTTACTAAATTATGTTTATTTAAATTAACTTTAACTATACCACTACAACCCATAAAGGCTCTTGTATTCACTACATGATAGAGACTGGTTGATCCCCACGAAGGTCTTCAAATTAACTAATTTATGTAATGTCACATTTTTAAATATTGCAACATTATTTTGTTGTCATTTTGGCTACGTTTCTTACCTCTATCGTCGTAAATCCATCAAACCATATCTTAACCCTTAAACAGAAAAAAAAATCTGGTATTCTCTTTATTCGCCGAAGAATATAACCTCATTATTACCTACACGTTGTTATTTAGGTATCGTTGTTATTACAACTACTGGATACCTGAATTATTGCTAAAATTACCTATGAACAGTGATTTTTGTTTTTCTTTTAAATTTTTATTCTTAATCCATCCAGCAGGCGTTTCTTCTGGTTTCGACCGTGTAGTCAAATTCTTTCCCGACGTTTCGCTGGCCGTACTGCAAGGTTCCTCAGGGCTCAGTCTCAGATCAAGCCCTGAGGAAGCTCTAAGGCAACTTAAAAATAATTACCATTTAAATATATCTATACGGAATCATAATATATACTGAAAGAAAAAAATATACAAAAATACTTTCCAAAGTGATTAAGAGTGATAAGAATGGCTTAGTTATCTAACAATATTGAATTTGAATTTAATTTAACCTTTCTTCTTATTCCCATCTACTATGTCATAATTTATTCAAATAGCTAATAGCCAATTTGAAGAAAGCCCAGTTAAAATAACTCTTGTCTCAAATATATTTAAGAAACGATATACTTAAAAACAAAAGCAAATTATCAAAAATTCCTGATTACAAAACTATGAATATAAAGCAAGATTTCCCTAAGGGTGTAAGAGAGGCGAGGCGGAGTTTGCTTAAATAAATACCTTTTGCAATATAAAGGTCGAGGTTCACGCTTACTAATGGAATATGGGAAGCTCCTTATAGAGGAAAACTTCACATACTGGAACAACTGGAAACGTTAGAAAATAAAAAACCAAGAGACAGCGTAGTGAAGGAAGCTCACCAGAAATTCAGCTAAATATAAATGATAAGGAACAACCTGAAAAAAACAATAAGAAGTCACAAAATAAACCAAAGGAAAAAAGAGGCAACAACCTGGATAGATACTGCCCCAAAACGAATCAAAATGCAAACAATTCCTTAAAGGATAGCAGTGGAGATAGTTTAAACAGTGGGCCGAAACCATAGCGCAAGGAAAGAAGAGACACCTCACTCTTTATAAGGACGATCAAAGCGAGGACTCTGTCAAGTGAAGACAGATTAACGGAATTAGAAACGCCTTAAATAAAATCAATTGGTACTTAATAGGGATTTCACAATGTTATTCATTGATAATTTATAAATATGAATGTTAAATATATCAATACTAGCTGTACCCTGCCACGCTTCGCTGTGGCACTTGTGGTTGCATGTGTTGGAAATGATGAACAAAAAAAAGCATACTTTTATAGAAGTTTAATATTGCAATACTTGTGGGTAAACAATATTTTTTGTTTTTCCATTGTTTGTGTTGATATAAAGACTATCTGGTTTGCCAACACGGGAACACGCAACATACAGTTGTCCATGTGAAAAGCAATCCACATCTAAATCTAAACCACACATTTCTAAAGATTGACCTTGCGCTTTATTGATAGTGACTGCGAACGCCAATCGAATTGGAAATTGCAATCTTGTAAATTGAAATGTTGTATCGTTCGGAATCATGGGAATTCGAGGAATGAGGACATCTTCACCTTTAAAAGGCCCCGTTAAAATCGTTGCTTCCACTATACTGTTCATTAATGTTTTAACTGCGAGTCGCGTGCCGTTGCAGAGTTTTGGCTGATTAATATTCCGCAACATCATATTGGCACACCTATTTTTAATTTTAATATGTGTGGTGGCATCCCTGGGAGATCAAGTGAATTCAAAAATTCCGTTGGATAATTAACTACTTCATCTGCTTCCACTATAAAACTGTTTAATTATAAAAAATAATAAAATACGTAAAAAATTTTGGCCGGTTAATTTATATTAAAAGCAATTTTTATCTCACTTTAATTGCGTTTAATGGGGAAAATGTATATAAACACTTTTGTTTGTCTCGGCGAGCTGAAAAAAATGACACCTCGAACGTGTCGATAAGACAAAGTTGACAAATTCAGCATATATATATGCGCAGTTAGGGTTATGTTAGTAAGGTGAAAAATAGATAAAAACAATCGTTGGAGCGTGTTGTACATCATGGTAAAATTTTAGCTGAATCGATGCAGAACATTTTGAGTTTTTGAAGCATACACAAACGAACTTAACATTTTTATATATATAGATATAAAACTAATTATTGATCATTTAGAAATATATATGTTAAATTTAATTTACCCAAATATGTGAATATTTTTTATTTCTCTTTATAATAAAGGCTTAATTCATTCATTCATTCATTTCACAATTTATCCTTTATTCTTGTTATTTCTTTCTTATAAATTTTATCATTTCTGTTTAAATTAACCTGTTATATTTTCTTTATTACTGCACTGTTTTTATAGATTTTTGTTTCTTTTTATCCTCAGCCGTATGATTGCCTGAAAATTAGGTCGAAACGTTAGCATAAATAGAATAAGTTAAACTTATTTTGTGTAAAAATTTTTGATTGCACCTTCTCCACCGAGAATATTACAATATCTTGAATTTTAATTATTTTCTGTGATATCTTCTTAGGGTTATGACCTTTCGCAATCAAATGTGCTAATTAAAATCGCAATGCTTATCATTGCTAATCGTAGGACTTTTTAATTAGTTTAGATTTTTTTTAAATATTTTAATTTCAATTTATTTAAAGCATTAGTTGCACTTATAGGATCTCTACGAATGGAGAAATATAATTATGAAGTTGAAGTTAAAAAAAAATACTATTGCTACGTAAAGATTCTCTGTTGAACATTTTCTTTAGAACAAATAAAAAACTTTTAAACTAGTCTTGAAAAGTTTTAAAGCAAATAAAAACTTAAGATTGAAATTAATAAATATTGATAATTTACACACACTTCCTAAGCCCAAATTTGTTATTTGTATGCATGTTCTTTATTCCATAAATGAGTAATTAATTCGGGATTAGATTAGCCCTTCTACAAATTATTTTTAATTGAATTCATATTTATTATTAATGATTTATTGGTGAAATTAAAAGCAAGGAAAAAAACATCACTGTTTAAAAAATAAAATACAGGCTATACTAAAATATGAATGTTACTTTTACGTGTAAATGGTTTTATAGCATTTGTGCCCAGTTTCATTTAAAAAATATTTTATAGGCTTATCACTTTGAAACAGGCTATTTTAAACACACAAGAATGAGAGAAATGGCTGTATCCCTCCCAAGAATGAGAGATATGGCTGTATCCCTCCCAAGAATGAGAGATATGGCTGTATCCCTCCCAAGAATGAGAGATATGGCTGTATCCCTCCCAAGAATGAGAGAAATGGCTGTATCCCTCCCAAGAATGAGAGATATGGCTGTATTCCTCCCAAGAATGAGAGATATGGCTGTATCCCTCCCAAGAATGAGAGATATGGCTGTATCCCTCCCAAGAATGAGAGATATGGCTGTATCCCTCCCAAGAATGAGAGATATGGCTGTATCCCTCCCAAGAATGAGAGATATGGCTGTATTCCTCCCAAGAATGATAGATATGGCTGTATTCCTCCCAAAAATGAGAGATATAGCTGTATTCCTCCCAAGAATGAGAGATATGGCTGTATTCCTCCCAAGAATGAGAGATATGCCTGTATTCCTCCCAAGAATGCTATTTTTGACGAATATATATATATATATATATATATATATATTTTTAAATAATCAGAATTTGCAATTTCAATGTTTACGACGGTAAAAACTGTTGTTATTTTAGCTTAATTAGGTTTAGAAAGCAAATTAAGATTAGAGATTTTAAAATCTTTACGTAAACTTTCAAGAAAAATAAATTATAAATTATTTTTATCCCGCCAAAATGTTTCTGATGTTAGTTGGCCACTGTTTAATATTTTAGCTTTGGGTGTATAATAGAAAATTTATATTTATATTATTTTTGATGTTTTATTTTAATATATAAAAAATTTCAGATGATTTTTTTCCGAATTCAATAAAAACATGATTTTTTTTTATTTTCGAAAATTTATCATTATCCATTAATTCCAATGTTCCTTCTATCATAAACTATCATAATTTAATTCATGATTGATAAATGTACCAGTAGGACCTATAAACAGTTGAAATTGTTTTTTTTTGTTTTTTAAGAACTTAATATTTACAATTTTTCGACAAATTATAAATATATTTTAATAAAAATTTAAAATAAAGTATTACGAACCAGAAGAATTGTGGTTTAAAATGCAGGAGAGCTAACTAGGCAGGGGCAGCTGGTGTGGGAAAACTGAGACCAAACTCAGCGGAGAATGCACAAATTATAATTTCAAGCGTTGCCACTCTTTCGAATCAGAAATTACTCCTGTTTTCGCCTAAATATTTTTTTTAATAGCCTTTTTAATTATTGGATTTATTTATTAATAAAAACTATTATATATTTATTTTATAAAAAGTTTTTAGTAATATAATATAATATCAGCGACCTCTAGCAACAGATCCAGGAACTGCATTAAAACAATCTTTCTCGATTAATCACATAATCTTTAACCCATTCGAGACCGATTGCACACCGTGTGTGCAATAACAGTAATGTGCAATTATCAGTTATTCTGAGTAAATTATTCGTCCAAATAAGATTTTTCTTGAACTAATGAGATCTGTAAAGTTCAGGAAAACAAAATTTGGCATGGTTTTTCTTCTTCTTCTTCCCTACAATTCAAAATCCTTCGTAAAATCCTCAATGCTCCTTATTTTGTTAAGAATAAAGTCATCCATAATGACCTTAATGTCCCATTTCTTGCTGATTTGGCCCGAACCCGCTATCTATCCTTTCATAACAAACTTCATTCCCACTCAAAACCTCTAGTTTCAAACCTAGCTTCCTCTTCGATTCCCGATAATCCTCCGATGCGTCTGAAAAGAAGATGGCCACGTGACCTTCTTAGTTGAACTAGTGAATTGAGTACTACCAGTGGGTAGTTTCTCAACTTGCCATTGTATCACGTCATTATGTATCACATAGCCCATTTACTTGATGTATTATTGTAATACAGTTGTAAATATCAATAAATAAATTTAAAAAAAAACAAAAAACTTTTTACTAGTTTTTAAAAAATTTCTTTGCATTATATTCTGTTATTTATATTATTGAAAGCAAAATAACGATTTTATATTATCACACTATTTTTGAAATAAATGTTTATACATTTTTAAACGATGTATTTTCATTTTACCTTACGTGGCACACAGGGTGTTCAATCCGCTCCTCGCAATAAAAATTTTCCGAGGAGCTAGCTACTCCCGGTGTGCAATGATCTTTCTTATGTTAATTCACTTACGAATTGGGTGATTTCCAAAGTAAACATGTTTTTTGTTAAAAATGAACCATCATATAAAGGGAAAAAAAGTTCGCTCCTGGGGTCCGTACTTGAAAAAAATCGTCTTCTTGAATGGGTTAAGAATTGACAAATCACAAAGCCACTGTTCCTGATTTCTTCAAGCCGTTACACAAAATTAACAACATATATTATTCCAACGTTTTTAATTTAGGACATTTATTTCCATGTGGTAGAGCACTGAGTTGCCATGACGGAAATCCTGGTTCAAATCCCGCTAAAAGGTAAGACTTTGGTAAGATTTAGTCTGTTTGGAGCCGGAGATGGATCATGTGGGATCTCAGGCCCACCCAGCTTCTATAAAATATTATAAAAATAGGGTAACCAAAGCAGGGGGGAAGAAATCAGGCGGTTGAGCTTGACCAAGAACAAGTCACCGCCTTGTATTCTCTACCATGTACCGAACCCCAGACCCGTTCACGGGTTGTAGTGGTACAGGCTATTTATTTCCATGCAGTGAATAAGATTAAGACAATTTTTTATCTATAATACAAACCTAAATTAAAAATTGTAAATTAAAACCACTTACATTCACTTTGATTTTTCTTCCTTAATTATTGAAAAATAAAAAAATTAATAACAACATCAAGTCGCGGCGAAATATTATTGAAAAATTTAAAAAAAAAGTATTGTTAAAGACTGATTCTATTTGTTTATAGGTTTTCCCTGAAACAAAGAAATATTTAAAACACTTGGTAAAATAACATTAAATAATCTAAGGCATAAAATGCTAACAAGTGAAAGTGATTCAGGGAAATTAAGAAGGAAATATCAAAGATACATAAAGCGTACGTAATGTTTATTTATTAAATTTCAAATTTTGTCGAATTTACATTATAAAAAGCTAATTAAATATAATTTATTTCTAATGTGAGAAATTTAACAAAGAAATTCTATTCCAGGAAAATACTCTCTAATAAAATACAATCAAGTGAATAGCTGATATGCTAAGTTAAAATCCTTATCATTACGAAACTATGATTTGTTATATCATTTCTAATAAATTATAATTAATAATATATATATATACACTAATATATTAGTGCCTAAAACAAAATATTCTAATTGCAGTGTTATCAAAGGTGCTAAGTCCCACTTCCTGCGCAGTACAAATTTTTTAAGGGGGCCGTATTTTTTACAGGAATTTGTGCTAATTATTTTAACTACAATGTATAAACTCACGAAACTGAACTAGTGCTACTATCTAGCGGAATTTTTGATGACTGGCAACTTGAAATTTAATTTTTAATATACGTAATTGGATTATTATTGTTGTTTTGTTTTTTTACATTTAAAATATTCATTGTTAATATTAACAATTTAAATTGCAGTTGCCTAATTAATTATAATTGGTAGCTAATTACTTTATCAACAATAAAAATGTACTAATAGTAAAAGTACAGTAGAGCTTCGATTATCCGGAATAATGTCATCAGTGTGGTTCGGATTATCGTAATTAACTTAAAAAATAGAAAATTCCAATACAGTTACAACGGTTTCATTAAAAAAAGCTTTACTTTATTGTGTAATACGCAAGTTAACAAAATAAACGTCAATAAAAATAGGTCACTCTTTAAACTTAAAACTTATTACTTAAAGGATGTATATTCCTCCTTATAACTTTTCCGCGAAAGTCCAGGGAGAGTCGACCCTATACTATAATATCCCATTAATTTGATATAATTTAAAATTGTTAACCCTGTGATGACTTAAACATTTATATGAACAACCAAGGTGATTTTCAACAATGGTTTCAATGAAATCTATCAACCTTAAATAATCGGCTACCGCTAATTTTTATGGAAAAATATTTTTTTAAACAGGAAATTGTTGACTTCGAAAATTTTCTGTTTGAATTTCGAGTCAAAACGGTTAGTTTTGATAGCGATATTATGTGACGTCTTCAGGCTTCATATCAGTTTACCTCGCTACTTCTCCTTGTAACAAAATTATTTTTGAAACATTGTTAACTTGTCTTTAAAAAATCTCTAAAAAAGTAAAAAAAAATTTACTTTGTCGATTAAATAAATAAATCACTAATCATGACTTAAAAATACTGTTGTGTGTCAATGTGGGAAAGCTCCACAAAATCAACCCAAGATAAACTGTTCCTTAAAGTTCCCATAGATCCAATAAGAAGGAAAAAGTGTTTTTTTCTGATGAGAAGAAAAGATAACATGGCTCCTTCTACAAACTGATATGCCTGTGAATATTATTTTAATGTAAGTTTAAGCTTTGCACTCTTCTCTTCTCCTGCACTCTAAATGTGTCTCTAAGTTTAAATAAGATGATTGTCATGATAATGTTATCATACAAATTATGTGTACAAATCATCCTTAAAAGATTGTTATGGCTTCTTATTATAGATCTTCTACATGATGTAGTATAGTGTAAAGTTAGAATAGTTTCAGCAATAAATAGTCAGTGTATAGTGCATGTAAGCCCTCTCATAAACAAACACCATTTTCAGATGCAGTGAGTTAGATTTTTTTCCCCTCTTCTGTTCCAGGTAGAAGAAGAAGTAGAAAATAACATTAAAGTTAAATTAGTAGGGGGTCCAATAACTTTGAAAAAAGAAGGAGTACCAACTAAATTCAATTGCCAAACAAAAAGGATCCTAGCACATTCATCTCAACCGAGACCTCTTGGAGTCAAAAGAATGAGGCGATCACTAATAACCAATTGTTTTATTTCTCAAGATGAACACAATTATTCTAACCATTTTGCAGTAAGACTTGACAATAAGATTACTAAGATGCTATGTTCTCGGCGTTTTTGTACTTAAAGACTACAAGCGTTTGTATCTAAGGATTCACAAAATATGTTGGATGGACTGAGTTAAAGGAATGCAGAAGATGAGGAAAGAAAAAGAAGTTATAATTTCTATAAAGAAACATTAACCTCTAAAACATAATCCGTCAAGATAAATGTTACTTGAAAATTCAAAGAAAAATAAGTCATTCCTAGCTACAAAACCTAAGAGAATGGTTCAAGTGTTCTACAAAACAGCTTTTCAGATCTGCCATATCCAGAATATAGCCATGATTAGGAACGAAGATGGCACTTGAAGAAGAAGAATAGAAATTTAAAGTTAAATACAAATCAGTTAGTTACGACAAATTTCGCTAGATAAGCTAAGTATATTAGATAATAATCATATCTACAACATAATATTATAATGTTACTGTTGAGAAGAATATTATTGCAATAAGCTAAGTCAGTTGAATTGCAACATCACTACCAAGTACGTTGAGACTGCGGCAACAATCTGGGGAAAAACCAAAATGTTTTATACAAACACACCATTTTTTTATATCTTAATATTTTATTGTATTTCACAAGTTAGTTAAAAACTATTTAACTTAAATCTGTACATTCCCAATCTCCAGTTCGTAGGATAACTGTTGTACATCATTCGTATAATTTTAATTTTAATGACGAATCATGAACGATATTTCTATCGATTATTCGAACGGTTCGATCAATAAATAACTTCATTCATTGTTTGTTTGTTCATTTAACCCCACTTTACGCTGCTGAGGCTAATCGGACGATGCTACACTGGGAGTTATAAATTTTGTCTATCCAAATTTAATTGGGATGAGGATCATGAACGAATACTTGGGGCACCGTGTTACATCCCTTCTGAAGGACAGATTTTATCCTTTATTAGTTATCTGTAGATAAATTTTACCAAACAATTTTTGTTTCGTTATTTATCATTTTAATTGCCTGTTCTTTTACTTTTTCTTATTTCAATGCATTTATTATGTAATATGATTCGTTTAAACTTGATAAAATTCCGGGCAACAATTTTTCTAATTCATAGTAGAAAATAAGACCAATATAATAAAATGAAAATTATACTAATATAATTATTTTGAAATCCATCGATATATTTTAATGATAATGAATTTAACATAAAAATTGTATCATTGTATGTAAAAAAATAGATAAATAAACAGAAGCTTACCGAGTGTAGTAAAGTATAATCCAGATCGAAGAGACCACAGACTCTGAGGACAGCTTTCCTCTTCATGGCGATGTGTATTAGAAGTCTCTCCTAAGAAAATAGTGGTCTTAGTGTGTTGTAATATATATATATATATATATATATATATATATATATATATATATATATATATATATGTATACATGAAATATATGTGATATTTTGATAAATACTTACGTCATTAACAAGTCCCTTGCTTTTATCCTTCAATATTAACTGATACAGAAGATGGTTGAATTTCTCGGTCTAAATAAAAAGAATATTTAATAATTTAGCTATAATTTTCAATACGATTTCCTTAAGGTACAAACAATATTAAATTTAAATTATTATTACACACACACACACACACACACAGAGCTTCTACTATTCTACCCCCCGATATCCTTCCGATCTCCAAATTCCTTTTATTCAATCACTTCATATCATTCCGATTCTAATAGAATTGTCAATAGATTTCTGGTTTACAATCAAAGTATATAAATAGATTGATTTCTTATGAAAAACTTATTTCTGTTTTGTTTTTTAAAAAAAGGTCTGTTACTTATGGATTTAGTTTAAACTTATTTACTAAACATTTAAAATTGTAATAAACGAATGTATTTCTTTCTTTATTAGTCATTAGAATTTTTATATATGCTAATATTTATTTTTGTTTTTCAGTTTTATAACTCTTTTGTTGCACTTTATTATTATTAGAAGTTACAGCTTAATTCATTTTTATTTGTCAATTTTTCTGTTCATTTTATTGTAACTTTAAGGCAGTAAAGCGCGTTTTTCTTTTCATGTATTATTTTAAAGATTTGTATCGCAAAATAAATAGATAATTTGTTATTGTTATTAGAGATTGTGTATCTGTTCCTTAGGTTATCGCTTCGGGTTGAGTTACAAGTTTTAACTGTTAATTCGTTTCATTTTTAATATTTTTCAAAAATACAAGTTATCGTGAGCTTTAGTATCGAAAAGAGAATGTAATTATGAGAAATGTGTATACATCGGTAATCATTTAATTTATTAATGAACGTTTCAACAACTAGTTTCGCTAATCATTTTAACAAGAAATAAAAGTTTCAACACGCATTTCGAAGTATAGGTGATACATGAGAAAGAAAATCCAGGTGGAGGTAAAAGAAATTGTCTTAAATAGGCATGTAGATGATTATTATTATGATGGTGATATTATATGATATAGATGATATTATGTTTGTTGAAACGTTCATTAATAAATTAAATGATTACCGATGTATACACATTTCTCATAATTACATTCTCTTTTCCATAATAAAACTCATTGATAGCTAGTATTTTTGGAAAATATTAAAAGAGGAACGAATGAAGTTAAGACTTGGGCCTCAACTCGAAGCGACAACCTGCTG
The DNA here is from genome assembly GCA_964056705.1 of Troilus luridus. Classification (NCBI taxonomy): domain Eukaryota; kingdom Metazoa; phylum Arthropoda; class Insecta; order Hemiptera; family Pentatomidae; genus Troilus; species Troilus luridus. The sequence goes on along the minus strand of OZ057417.1, from coordinate 3,845,732 downwards.
AATAATTACCGGTTATTGTTTAATAAAATATTTTAATTCCTATTGAATAAATACAAACCTCTTCAGAAAGGACTGCACAACGATCGATAGTTATCAAGAAGGCAGTGAGGTTTGTAATTAACTTGAATATCGGAAAGAATATCTGAGTGTTTATGATGTTTTCTCCGTGATATAAAATATAGAAACATGTATTTATGATTCTTAAAATCAGCGAAAATGTAATAAACAACATTTGGAAATTAAAACAATCCGAAAGATCTTCAACAGCAGAGCATAATTGTTGATGAATATTCGAAAGAAAAACCAATCGTTGTGCATGGTCAATATTAGTGCCTTGTTTGTTTCCTAGGTAGCGCTGCATGCGCAACAGATTACTGTGGAATTCCTGCAACAGAGCTGTATACTGTCCGCAGACTAATGTATATATCACGTTGAAGAACATTAAGATTTTTATTTCTAATAAAAATGGCCAGAAAAAAGTTATGGCGGATACTAAGAGGATGATTATATGCATTCTTCCCTTCAGCGAGACTTGCTCCACGCCAGTAATTCCAGCAGTACGCAGAGATGAATCGATAGATGTTAAGAATCGTCTGATGCAGCACAATCTTCTGGAGTAGAGTGCACTGGTACCGAAGTAAACTATAGGTTGAAACCATCGAGTCATCAAAGAAGCTAGGAACATGTTCCTGTGTAACATACCGGGGTAATCTATAGGAGCGCGGAAGTAGCTTTTTACGTTTATATAAAGGAAAACACCGTTTAACGTCACTCCATAAATAACGAGAGAATAAGACAATCTCAGTTCTCCACCGCTAACAGACAGCGGGGCAATCCCGAACGCCGCAGAGATGGAAAATATCAAGTTAGTGTAAATCTCAGAAGAAAAGCGATTGAGTAACTTCTGAAATCTAGAAGGCATGCCTGTATGATAAGTCAACCAATACAGAAATGAAGGAGCCCTAAACGTCTATAAATCGATCCGAGTGAATTGAATGGGTTATCCCTTCCCAGGCATAATTGTATAAGTTATGTCTTCCCCGACAGAATAATGAAACCCCTTTCCTCTTTGTAGGGTTAAAACGTTAATGAATAACTCGTCGATTGAAAAAATCGGTATCAGTTCCGAAGGTTGTCGCTTCAAGTTGAGTAACAAGTTTTAAGTTTTCATTAGTTTTCTTTTAAATTTTCTCAAATGTAAAAATATTTTTATTACTGACTGTATATAGTAACTACTAATGAATGTATATATATACACTGCGCTAAAATGAATAGGGGTATTGCTAATTGTGAAGTACGTACTTTACCTAACGTTTATATTAATACATAATTAATGTAGTATAATTTCTAATAAATATTAGTGCTTTTTATAATAAAAATAATACTAAATGCTAGGGAAAGTAAATACAAAAAAATTAGTGGTTACAAAGATTAAGACACTCATACTGTTTAGGTTATATCATCATCTAAACTTCGAAATGTTTGTTGAAACGTTTATTTCATGATGAAAAGATTAATTAAATAAACACATTTCCCATAATTACACTACTTTTTCCATCCAAAAACTAACTAACAATATAAATATTTTCGTGATTATTAAATAGAAACGAATAAAAAGTTAAAACTTGTGACTTTATTCAAAGCGGCAACCTGCGGAAATGACACAATTTCTTTCTATTTGAGAATTTATTTTTCCGATGGTCCAAACAGATCATTTACTCCTCCATGAATAATAAATTTTGTTTTCATTTAAAATAAATTTCATTAATTAATATTTTATATGGTTTTACTAAGAGACTACTTTCATTAATTAACGATTTAAAAGATTATTTTGTGGATAATGGAATTACCATTTAATCCATATTTGCAAAAATATAGATTGTAATAAAATATTTTTCATTTTTAAATAATGAATACTACAGAAAAGTAACTTCTGGGATTAATTTTTAATAACAAACGTGAAGAGAAAAATAAATATAATGTATATACGTCTGGCCAGAAGGGTATATAATAAAAATCATAAAGTATTTATAAAAAAGCCAAATGAGTAAAAAATAAAATAAAATTACAATTCAAAATACTAAGATACTAAAAAGAATAAATAAATTGCAGCAAATAAAAACATGAGCTAGGATGTAATAACTTCTTTGCATAATATATTTGTTATATGCCAATGCATTTTTCAGCTTATAAAACAAACGCAGCATTTTATTTAGATAAACAAAGTTTTCAAAAAGATATTGCAGTTGAAAGTACAGCTGCTTCAAGGAAGTGGCTAACTCGATAATAAAATGAGCTTCCTCTGACTGAGTTCGACTGTGAGTCACCTTAATTCGATTTCAAATACGTTAGGTGATAAAGAAATGTGGACTCTTCATTCCTTGTATAATTTACAATCAGTACAATAATCAAACAGCCTCAACGGTCCTAGATTATTGTAATTACACGATATAAACAAATAATTATGACGTTATATTTTGTCGGCGTTATCTAGCAACGGATCGAGGAATAACATATTTATTTTAAGTCTTTTGTCGTGCTCGATCATCTTTAAATTATTTATTTTTTTAAATCTACAAATAACAAAGCCAGTCTTTCTGGATTCTTTAAACCTTTTCAGAAAATATTTTATTTTTATTTTTTATTTTAAAAAAGGAATGCATCGATTAAAAAAATAAAATAAGAATAGAATAGAAACTTCATTCTGGGACCAAGTCCCTTTAAAATAAAATAAAAACAGAAAAATAGACATAAGAAGGCTACATAATAATAAAAATCATGAAGTATTTAAAAAGTTTTAAAAAAATAAGTGAAATAAAAATAGAAATGAAACAATTAAATTGTATGAACCATGACAGGATATTAAACTAAATTATAGAGAACAAATATAAGCTATATCTTATTCCAATTTAGGACTGTTTTCTCGATATTGAGAACACAATGAAATAAGATTTTGGACATTTTTTGTAAAATCTATAAGTTTTATATCCCTAAAACTTGCCTAAAATTAGAAAAAACAACACTATTTTATTTAATGTAAATCTGAAAAGAATAATAAGTGCCTACTAGTATTTTAATAATGTAGGAAAGGCAGACATAAAATGTAATAGGTTTCCACTTATTTGTTGTGTAATTTTTGACTGCGCCCCCAACTATTTCCATCCTACATTAGTATTTTAATAACCTCAAAAGGGTTTCAACAAAAGTACAAAACTGAATTAAATTTATAGAATAATATGGGAGTAACTCTACTAAATCGTTAAGTATTATTTAATATACTAATGCTGTACATTTAAATGAATAGTTGAATAATTTGTAATTAGGGGGTGGCCCGCCGGCAGGCAGGGGGTACACCGCTAGTAATTACACAATTATAAATCTAGCTGAAATATGTTTGTATTTTTTTTTTTTTTAAATAGTATAAATAGTATGAACGATTCCACACAAGCAAAATACTATAAATTGGTCTGGAATTTTTATCAGTGTAAGAGAATTTATTTATAACTCTTCCTTTAGATCAGAGGTTCCCAGACTTTTTTTCTCATAGACCACTTTCAAAACTTAGCTGGTTCTGAGGGAACCTCCTGCAGCTACATTTCTACCATATTCCCAAAACTCGACTATCCTACTTCGATAAGGTGAAGATTTAGCAATCATAAGGTGGTCTTACTCAACAAGATAAGGCTATTTTAACAGGATAGGATTACCTAATTAATTATTGCAATGAAATAAACAAAATAATTATTAAAAATATTTTTCGTCACGCCAACGTAGACCCCCGTCAAGTCTCCTGTGGACCCCTGGGAGTCCACCTGGAACACTTTGGGAACTAAGGCTTTAGATATATCTTTCAATATACATTAGACTGACATACAAATTCACAACTAAGAACACTAATGAAGATAATCGATTTAATAATTTATTTACATATGATTTTTTCAACCAAAGAAAGAATCATTAATTGTTTAATTCCGTCGCAATGATAAAAATATACCCTATAATTATAATTCTAGTCTTTATAAATTTACTCGTGTGGAACTGATGTTGCCATACAAAAAACTCCAACTAATAAAACCTTTTAAATAGTTTTCATAGTTTTTTAATGGGTCTGTTCGCAGATTGTCGGTTCCAGTTGAGTTACAATAAAGTTTATTCGTTTCATTTTTAATATTTTTCAAAAATACAAGTTATCATGAGCTTTAGTAAGGAAAAGAGGATGTGTTTATGGGTAATGAGTTGATTTTGGTAATCATTTCAACTAGAACTGAGCTTTTGTATGGAAAAGAGAATGAAATTATGCGTAATGTCTATATTTCAGAAATATATCATATAATAAATTATAATTATTATAATAAGTATAATATTATCTATACTAAGAAATGTTAGTTGAAACATTCATTTCTAGTTGAAATGATTACCAAAATCTACTCATTACCCATAATTACATCCTCTTTTCTATACTAAATGTCATGATAAGTTGTATTTTTTGAAAATTTTAAAAAGGGAAATGAATGAAAAATTAAAACTATGTGTGACTAAACTCGAAGGGACAACCTGAGGAATAAATACCCAATAATTTAACTAATATGTAGTTTTTGGTCTTTAAAACATTTAAATAAGAGCAGGAAGGTTTTAGTTAGGTTATATCGACATGTACATCTATCTCAAAAGTTAATTGATTTCATTGTTCAATACACAGAGGGCTACATGACTGCCATCCATTAGCTTAAAGATGGCTGGATGCCTTTATTTAAGAAATAATTAATGATCTAAAAAAATAATAAAAGAAACTGGATTAATTCTCCGATGTAGATTAATTAATTAATATGGAAGTATTTCTAAATTATTAACTCATCTTTGAGATTAAAAACTTAATCTATTTTAATAAAAATGTACCTGAAATATTGAGCCTGCTATTATGGACCAACTATCCCCACTCCAAGCTAAGAAGTGCAGTGATTGCAATGCAACTAAAAAATAAATTTTAAAAATGTAAAAAAAAAATCATTTTTCACTATTATTAATTATATTTTTTATTTTTAATCATTGCAAAATTCATTTTAGAACATTTATAATAGAATATATAATTATACAATATAATGAAATCAGTAATTACCTTTAAAGTTTTGCATATTGCACTTGTTAAATATAAAACATTAATTTTAATATGTTTTAGTCAATTAATTAATTAAAAACCCTTAATTTTGTATATCAGCTTTAATAAAATTAAATTCTTTGTTCACATTTCAGTACTCCAAGGTTGGTACTTAATTTCTTTTTTCTTGAAACATTGAGAAATAGTATATTTTAATAATGTGAATAATTTAAATTTTTTTTATAACTGTTATTAGTTTAATGATTGTTCTGAGACAATCAATTAAATTAGATATGAATAAATTATGTTGGCACTATTCTAAACTCAGAGCCAAATCTAGTTGCAACTCCAGTCACCATCTTTCTCATCATTGGTTCAGTCTCATACTTCACTGCTCTGCTCCTGATTAAAGTATTACATTAAATATTATTGATTTAACTTCTTTACTTGTTTTAAATATATTTAGGATTATAATCAGTATGGTTAGGAAGTATTGATTTAATGGGACTGTTAAGTAAATTAATGTTTTATCTTATACTAATACAATACTAATTTTTTTCCATCTTTAGGTAAAGTGAAGTCCAGAATTTCTGATTTCAATATATATATATTTTCTACTACATAAATTTACTCATAACTTGTATTTATAAATATGTATTTGTATAAATTTAAAAAAACATTTGGAGTAATTTAATTCAAAGGATTCAAAATTTCACATTTTAAAATTCTGAAAGGGTCAAGAAATTAGTTGTAAAAAGAAAATGGCGTCCATTACATTTTTTTAAACGGTTTTTTTGTGAGAAAATATCTAAATTTTTTTTCTTTATATCTTATGTTCTATTCTTGTCCTTCACTTTTAAAAGATATTTACCGATGGTAACTCATTAAATTACACAAGATAAAGTTATACATTTAACAATAATTAATTCAATTTATGTTAAAAATAGAATGCTAGGGTAGACATCAATTCTACCGATGTCTACACTAGCATTCTATCTTAAATAAATCACAATAAGTAAAAAATTGTATTCAAATATTTTCAAACTAAATTTTGTGTAAATATCTGATAATCCTACTTATATTATCTTTTTATTTTAAGAATAACCTTTTACAGATTTATATCATGATGAAATAATAAAACGCTGAATTACTTAATATTGTGCAAAATTTTAAATTTCTGTTTTGGATTTTAATTAATATAGTTTTATATTATTGTTGGTTCATATTTAACATAAGAATACTTTACTAATATATATGTTTTTTATAGATTAAAAAAATTCATATGATTCCAAATGAGGTGATTTATATAACTAAGATTTATAGTTTTTGATATGATCATATGGAGTGTCTCGCTCATAATCTCTCTTGCCTGGGTCCTGTTATCAACTTCATGCAGTAGATCATAAGAAAGAAGTGACAGATGTAATCTATGATTGACCAAGATCGGAGAGGACATTATGACATGGAGGGTAAAAACATTAACATAATGTCATGGTAAATAATTAATATTTAATCAAGTTAATTAAACAAATAAAAGCAATGAAAGGAACCCTAATTATGCTTCAATGCAGATAAATAGTAATTTATGTTGCAATATTTTTATAGGTGAAAATAAAACTGTTTTTTTTTATTTTAAATAATTTTACTTTTGACCAGATATAATGATTAATTTCTTGGCTATGTATGATTATGGGTATTTTTGTTAGGACTGGGTTCAATTTGAACCTTAAGTGGGTACGTGTTTTATCCATATTTATATATATTTATCCATATATAGATATAGGTGTCCATTCTAAAGGTTTGTCACATGGCTTCCACTGTCTTTGATATTGTGCATATGTTATTCTCCCGGGATAGACCATGTGGTGTTGGTGTTGATTGCCCAACTTTCGCTCATCGTCCTGTGAGCTTCTTCAGGGCTAGTCAGTAAATGAAGCAGAGATAGTGAAGTCGGGATATTTATAACTTTAGGAGCATGGTCTCGGTCTAATTCTCCGATACAATTACTATTTGCACTAAAATAGTCATTTCTCTATAACAATATATAAAAGTATTCAGATCCTTCTCAGTGTGCAAGTAGATGTATATTTATGTTGCTAATGATTATAATAATTAAATATATATTAGCAATTAAACAATATATTTTTTTGTTTTTCCTGATATGAGCTACAAATACTCTCGGTAAAATGTCCCAGAGTATGGTGCTAACAGAAATAAATCCAAGTTAGTAATAATATAGATGATTACTTTTTATTACTAACTTGGTTTTGTTTTTATTCGCACTTAAGCATTGGGCATTGCTTCTAAATACTTTAAAAATTTGTGATATAAGTTTTCACTAAAATAATCATTTCTGTATAACAATATATTGAGGTATTTAGATTCTTCTCAGTGGACAAGTAGATATATATTTATGTTGCTAATAATAATTAACAATCAAAAATATATTTTCTTTGTTTTAGCGATAAGAGCTCCAAATAGCCTCGCTAAAATGTCTAGTAGTAAAGTGGTAATGAAAATGAATTCTAGTTGGTAATAATAGAGAGGTCTAAATTTTATTACTAACTTGGTTTTGTTTTAATTCCCACTTTACTATGGGGCATTGCTTCTAAATAACATATTAATTTAATATTTCGTGATATAAATTTTCACTAAAATAGTCTTTTCAGTATAACAAGGTATCAAAGTGTTGAGATTCTTCTCAGGGGCCAAATAGATATATATTTATGTTGCAAATAATAATTAACAATCAAAAATATATTTTTTTGTTTTCGCGATAAGAGCTCCAAATAGCCTCGGTAAAATGTCTTGTAGTAAAGTGGTAATGAAAATGAATCCTTGTTGGTAATAATAGAGAGGTTTAATTTTTATTACTAACTTGGTTTTGTTTTAATTCCCACTTTACTATGGGGCATTGCTTCTAAATAACATAATAATTTAATATTTCGTGATATAAATTTTCACTAAAATAGTCTTTTCAGTATAACAAGGTATCAAAGTGTTGAGATTCTTCTCAGTGGCTAAATAGATATATATTCATGTTGCTAATAATAATTAACAATCAAAAATATATTTTTATGTTTTCGCGATAAGAGCTCCAAATAGCCTCGGTAAAATGTCTTGTAGTAAGGTGGTAATGAAAATGAATCCTTGTTGGTAATAATAGAGAGGTTTAATTTTTATTACTAACTTGGTTTTGTTTTAATTCCCACTTTACTATGGGGCATTGCTTCTAAATAACATAATAATTTAATATTTCGTGATATAAATTTTCACTAAAATAGTCTTTTCAGTATAACAAGGTATCAAAGTGTTGAGATTCTTCTCAGTGGCTATAGTGGCTCAGTGGGCAAATAGATATATATTCATGTTGCTAAAAATAATTATCAATCAAAAATATATTTTTTTGTTTTCGCGATAAGAGCTCCAAGTAGCCTCGGTAAAATGTCTTGTAGTAAGGTGGTAATGAAAATGAATCCTAGTTGGTAATAATAGAGAGGTCTAAATTTTATTACTAACTTGGTTTTGTTTTAATTCCCACTTTACTATGGGGCGTTGCTTCTAAATAACATAATAATTTAATATTTCGTGATATAAATTTTCACTAAAATAGTCTTTTCAGTATAACAAGGTATCAAAGTGTTGAGATTCTTCTCAGTGGCTAAATAGATATATATTCATGTTGCTAATAATAATTAACAATCAAAAATATATTTTTATGTTTTCGCGATAAGAGCTCCAAATAGCCTCGGTAAAATGTCTTGTAGTAAGGTGGTAATGAAAATGAATCCTAGTTGGTAATAATAGAGAGGTCTAAATTTTATTACTAACTTGGTTTTGTTTTAATTCCCACTTTACTATGGGGCATTGCTTCTAAATAACATATTAATTTAATATTTCGTGATATAAATTTTCACTAAAATAGTCTTTTCAGTATAACAAGGTATCAAAGTGTTGAGATTCTTCTCAGGGGGCAAATAGATATATATTTATGTTGCAAATAATAATTAACAATCAAAAATATATTTTTTTGTTTTCGTGATAAGAGCTCCAAATAGCCTCGGTAAAATGTCTTGTATTAAGGTGGTAATGAAAATGAATCCTTGTTGGTAATAATAGAGAGGTTTAATTTTTATTACTAACTTGGTTTTGTTTTAATTCCCACTTTACTATGGGGCATTGCTTCTAAATAACATAATAATTTAATATTTCGTGATATAAATTTTCACTAAAATAGTATTTTCAGTATAACAAGGTATCAAAGTGTTGAGATTCTTCTCAGTGGCTAAATAGATATATATTCATGTTGCTAATAATAATTAACAATCAAAAATATATTTTTATGTTTTCGCGATAAGAGCTCCAAATAGCCTCGGTAAAATGTCTTGTATTAAGGTGGTAATGAAAATGAATCCTAGTTGGTAATAATAGAGAGGTTTAAATTATATTACTAACTTGGTTTTGTTTTAATTCCCACTTTACTATGGGGCATTGCTTCTAAATAACATATTAATTTAATATTTCGTGATATAAATTTTCACTAAAATAGTCTTTTCAGTATAACAAGGTATCAAAGTGTTGAGATTCTTCTCAGGGGGCAAATAGATATATATTTATGTTGCAAATAATAATTAACAATCAAAAATATATTTTTTTGTTTTCGCGATAAGAGCTCCCAAATAGCCTCGGTAAAATGTCTTGTAGTAAGGTGGTAATGAAAATGAATCCTAGTTGGTAATAATAGAGAGGTCTAAATTTTATTACTAACTTGGTTTTGTTTTAATTCCCACTTTACTATGGGGCATTGCTTCTAAATAACATATTAATTTAATATTTCGTGATATAAATTTTCACTAAAATAGTCTTTTCAGTATAACAAGGTATCAAAGTGTTGAGATTCTTCTCAGGGGGCAAATAGATATATATTTATGTTGCAAATAATAATTAACAATCAAAAATATATTTTTTTGTTTTCGTGATAAGAGCTCCAAATAGCCTCGGTAAAATGTCTTGTATTAAGGTGGTAATGAAAATGAATCCTTGTTGGTAATAATAGAGAGGTTTAATTTTTATTACTAACTTGGTTTTGTTTTAATTCCCACTTTACTATGGGGCATTGCTTCTAAATAACATAATAATTTAATATTTCGTGATATAAATTTTCACTAAAATAGTATTTTCAGTATAACAAGGTATCAAAGTGTTGAGATTCTTCTCAGTGGCTAAATAGATATATATTCATGTTGCTAATAATAATTAACAATCAAAAATATATTTTTATGTTTTCGCGATAAGAGCTCCAAATAGCCTCGGTAAAATGTCTTGTAGTAAGGTGGTAATGAAAATGAATCCTAGTTGGTAATAATAGAGAGGTCTAAATTTTATTACTAACTTGGTTTTGTTTTAATTCCCACTTTACTATGGGGCATTGCTTCTAAATAACATATTAATTTAATATTTCGTGATATAAATTTTCACTAAAATAGTCTTTTCAGTATAACAAGGTATCAAAGTGTTGAGATTCTTCTCAGGGGGCAAATAGATATATATTTATGTTGCAAATAATAATTAACAATCAAAAATATATTTTTTTGTTTTCGTGATAAGAGCTCCAAATAGCCTCGGTAAAATGTCTTGTATTAAGGTGGTAATGAAAATGAATCCTTGTTGGTAATAATAGAGAGGTTTAATTTTTATTACTAACTTGGTTTTGTTTTAATTCCCACTTTACTATGGGGCATTGCTTCTAAATAACATAATAATTTAATATTTCGTGATATAAATTTTCACTAAAATAGTATTTTCAGTATAACAAGGTATCAAAGTGTTGAGATTCTTCTCAGTGGCTAAATAGATATATATTCATGTTGCTAATAATAATTAACAATCAAAAATATATTTTTATGTTTTCGCGATAAGAGCTCCAAATAGCCTCGGTAAAATGTCTTGTATTAAGGTGGTAATGAAAATGAATCCTAGTTGGTAATAATAGAGAGGTTTAAATTATATTACTAACTTGGTTTTGTTTTAATTCCCACTTTACTATGGGGCATTGCTTCTAAATAACATATTAATTTAATATTTCGTGATATAAATTTTCACTAAAATAGTCTTTTCAGTATAACAAGGTATCAAAGTGTTGAGATTCTTCTCAGGGGGCAAATAGATATATATTTATGTTGCAAATAATAATTAACAATCAAAAATATATTTTTTTGTTTTCGCGATAAGAGCTCCCAAATAGCCTCGGTAAAATGTCTTGTAGTATGGTGGTAATGACAATGAATCCTTGTTGGTAATAATAGAGAGGTTTCATTTTTATTACTAACTTGGTTTTGTTTTAATTCCCACTTTACTATGGGGCATTGCTTCTAAATAACATAATAATTTAATATTTCGTGATATAAATTTTCACTAAAATAGTCTTTTCAGTATAACAAGGTATCAAAGTGTTGAGATTCTTCTCAGGGGGCAAATAGATATATATTTATGTTGCAAATAATAATTAACAATCAAAAATATATTTTTTTGTTTTCACGATAAGAGCTCCAAATAGCCTCGGTAAAATGTCTTGTAGTAAGGTGGTAATGAAAATGAATCCTTGTTGGTAATAATAGAGAGGTTTAATTTTTATTACTAACTTGGTTTTGTTTTAATTCCCACTTTACTATGGGGCATTGCTTCTAAATAACATAATAATTTAATATTTCGTGATATAAATTTTCACTAAAATAGTCTTTTCAGTATAACAAGGTATCAAAGTGTTGAGATTCTTCTCAGTGGCTAAATAGATATATATTCATGTTGCTAATAATAATTAACAATCAAAAATATATTTTTATGTTTTCGCGATAAGAGCTCCAAATAGCCTCGGTAAAATGTCTTGTATTAAGGTGGTAATGAAAATGAATCCTAGTTGGTAATAATAGAGAGGTTTAAATTATATTACTAACTTGGTTTTGTTTTAATTCCCACTTTACTATGGGGCATTGCTTCTAAATAACATATTAATTTAATATTTCGTGATATAAATTTTCACTAAAATAGTCTTTTCAGTATAACAAGGTATCAAAGTGTTGAGATTCTTCTCAGGGGCCAAATAGATATATATTTATGTTGCAAATAATAATTAACAATCAAAAATATATTTTTTTGTTTTCGCGATAAGAGCTCCCAAATAGCCTCGGTAAAATGTCTTGTAGTATGGTGGTAATGAAAATGAATCCTTGTTGGTAATAATAGAGAGGTTTAATTTTTATTACTAACTTGGTTTTGTTTTAATTCCCACTTTACTATGGGGCATTGCTTCTAAATAACATAATAATTTAATATTTCGTGATATAAATTTTCACTAAAATAGTCTTTTCAGTATAACAAGGTATCAAAGTGTTGAGATTCTTCTCAGTGGCTATAGTGGCTCAGTGGGCATATAGATATATATTCATGTTGCTAAAAATAATTATCAATCAAAAATATATTTTTTTGTTTTCGCGATAAGAGCTCCAAGTAGCCTCGGTAAAATGTCTTGTAGTAAGGTGGTAATGAAAATGAATCCTAGTTGGTAATAATAGAGAGGTCTAAATTTTATTACTAACTTGGTTTTGTTTTAATTCCCACTTTACTATGGGGCATTGCTTCTAAATAACATAATAATTTAATATTTCGTGATATAAATTTTCACTAAAATAGTCTTTTCAGTATAACAAGGTATCAAAGTGTTGAGATTCTTCTCAGGGGGCAAATAGATATATATTTATGTTGCAAATAATAATTAACAATCAAAAATATATTTTTTTGTTTTCGCGATAAGAGCTCCAAATAGCCTCGGTAAAATGTCTTGTAGTAAGGTGGTAATGAAAATGAATCCTTGTTGGTAATAATAGAGAGGTTTAATTTTTATTACTAACTTGGTTTTGTTTTAATTCCCACTTTACTATGGGGCATTGCTTCTAAATAACATAATAATTTAATATTTCGTGATATAAATTTTCACTAAAATAGTCTTTTCAGTATAACAAGGTATCAAAGTGTTGAGATTCTTCTCAGTGGCTATAGTGGCTCAGTGGGCAAATAGATATATATTCATGTTGCTAAAAATAATTATCAATCAAAAATATATTTTTTTGTTTTCGCGATAAGAGCTCCAAGTAGCCTCGGTAAAATGTCTTGTAGTAAGGTGGTAATGAAAATGAATCCTAGTTGGTAATAATAGAGAGGTCTAAATTTTATTACTAACTTGGTTTTGTTTTAATTCCCACTTTACTATGGGGCGTTGCTTCTAAATAACATAATAATTTAATATTTCGTGATATAAATTTTCACTAAAATAGTCTTTTCAGTATAACAAGGTATCAAAGTGTTGAGATTCTTCTCAGTGGCTAAATAGATATATATTCATGTTGCTAATAATAATTAACAATCAAAAATATATTTTTATGTTTTCGCGATAAGAGCTCCAAATAGCCTCGGTAAAATGTCTTGTAGTAAGGTGGTAATGAAAATGAATCCTAGTTGGTAATAATAGAGAGGTCTAAATTTTATTACTAACTTGGTTTTGTTTTAATTCCCACTTTACTATGGGGCATTGCTTCTAAATAACATATTAATTTAATATTTCGTGATATAAATTTTCACTAAAATAGTCTTTTCAGTATAACAAGGTATCAAAGTGTTGAGATTCTTCTCAGGGGGCAAATAGATATATATTTATGTTGCAAATAATAATTAACAATCAAAAATATATTTTTTTGTTTTCGTGATAAGAGCTCCAAATAGCCTCGGTAAAATGTCTTGTATTAAGGTGGTAATGAAAATGAATCCTAGTTGGTAATAATAGAGAGGTTTAAATTATATTACTAACTTGGTTTTGTTTTAATTCCCACTTTACTATGGGGCATTGCTTCTAAATAACATATTAATTTAATATTTCGTGATATAAATTTTCACTAAAATAGTCTTTTCAGTATAACAAGGTATCAAAGTGTTGAGATTCTTCTCAGGGGCCAAATAGATATATATTTATGTTGCAAATAATAATTAACAATCAAAAATATATTTTTTTGTTTTCGCGATAAGAGCTCCCAAATAGCCTCGGTAAAATGTCTTGTAGTATGGTGGTAATGAAAATGAATCCTTGTTGGTAATAATAGAGAGGTTTAATTTTTATTACTAACTTGGTTTTGTTTTAATTCCCACTTTACTATGGGGCATTGCTTCTAAATAACATAATAATTTAATATTTCGTGATATAAATTTTCACTAAAATAGTCTTTTCAGTATAACAAGGTATCAAAGTGTTGAGATTCTTCTCAGTGGCTATAGTGGCTCAGTGGGCATATAGATATATATTCATGTTGCTAAAAATAATTATCAATCAAAAATATATTTTTTTGTTTTCGCGATAAGAGCTCCAAGTAGCCTCGGTAAAATGTCTTGTAGTAAGGTGGTAATGAAAATGAATCCTAGTTGGTAATAATAGAGAGGTCTAAATTTTATTACTAACTTGGTTTTGTTTTAATTCCCACTTTACTATGGGGCATTGCTTCTAAATAACATAATAATTTAATATTTCGTGATATAAATTTTCACTAAAATAGTCTTTTCAGTATAACAAGGTATCAAAGTGTTGAGATTCTTCTCAGGGGGCAAATAGATATATATTTATGTTGCAAATAATAATTAACAATCAAAAATATATTTTTTTGTTTTCGCGATAAGAGCTCCAAATAGCCTCGGTAAAATGTCTTGTAGTAAGGTGGTAATGAAAATGAATCCTTGTTGGTAATAATAGAGAGGTTTAATTTTTATTACTAACTTGGTTTTGTTTTAATTCCCACTTTACTATGGGGCATTGCTTCTAAATAACATAATAATTTAATATTTCGTGATATAAATTTTCACTAAAATAGTCTTTTCAGTATAACAAGGTATCAAAGTGTTGAGATTCTTCTCAGTGGCTATAGTGGCTCAGTGGGCAAATAGATATATATTCATGTTGCTAAAAATAATTATCAATCAAAAATATATTTTTTTGTTTTCGCGATAAGAGCTCCAAGTAGCCTCGGTAAAATGTCTTGTAGTAAGGTGGTAATGAAAATGAATCCTAGTTGGTAATAATAGAGAGGTCTAAATTTTATTACTAACTTGGTTTTGTTTTAATTCCCACTTTACTATGGGGCGTTGCTTCTAAATAACATAATAATTTAATATTTCGTGATATAAATTTTCACTAAAATAGTCTTTTCAGTATAACAAGGTATCAAAGTGTTGAGATTCTTCTCAGTGGCTAAATAGATATATATTCATGTTGCTAATAATAATTAACAATCAAAAATATATTTTTATGTTTTCGCGATAAGAGCTCCAAATAGCCTCGGTAAAATGTCTTGTAGTAAGGTGGTAATGAAAATGAATCCTAGTTGGTAATAATAGAGAGGTCTAAATTTTATTACTAACTTGGTTTTGTTTTAATTCCCACTTTACTATGGGGCATTGCTTCTAAATAACATATTAATTTAATATTTCGTGATATAAATTTTCACTAAAATAGTCTTTTCAGTATAACAAGGTATCAAAGTGTTGAGATTCTTCTCAGGGGGCAAATAGATATATATTTATGTTGCAAATAATAATTAACAATCAAAAATATATTTTTTTGTTTTCGTGATAAGAGCTCCAAATAGCCTCGGTAAAATGTCTTGTATTAAGGTGGTAATGAAAATGAATCCTTGTTGGTAATAATAGAGAGGTTTAATTTTTATTACTAACTTGGTTTTGTTTTAATTCCCACTTTACTATGGGGCATTGCTTCTAAATAACATAATAATTTAATATTTCGTGATATAAATTTTCACTAAAATAGTCTTTTCAGTATAACAAGGTATCAAAGTGTTGAGATTCTTCTCAGGGGGCAAATAGATATATATTTATGTTGCAAATAATAATTAACAATCAAAAATATATTTTTTTGTTTTCGCGATAAGAGCTCCAAATAGCCTCGGTAAAATGTCTTGTAGTAAGGTGGTAATGAAAATGAATCCTTGTTGGTAATAATAGAGAGGTTTAATTTTTATTACTAACTTGGTTTTGTTTTAATTCCCACTTTACTATGGGGCATTGCTTCTAAATAACATAATAATTTAATATTTCGTGATATAAATTTTCACTAAAATAGTCTTTTCAGTATAACAAGGTATCAAAGTGTTGAGATTCTTCTCAGTGGCTATAGTGGCTCAGTGGGCAAATAGATATATATTCATGTTGCTAAAAATAATTATCAATCAAAAATATATTTTTTTGTTTTCGCGATAAGAGCTCCAAGTAGCCTCGGTAAAATGTCTTGTAGTAAGGTGGTAATGAAAATGAATCCTAGTTGGTAATAATAGAGAGGTCTAAATTTTATTACTAACTTGGTTTTGTTTTAATTCCCACTTTACTATGGGGCATTGCTTCTAAATAACATAATAATTTAATATTTCGTGATATAAATTTTCACTAAAATAGTCTTTTCAGTATAACAAGGTATCAAAGTGTTGAGATTCTTCTCAGGGGGCAAATAGATATATATTTATGTTGCAAATAATAATTAACAATCAAAAATATATTTTTTTGTTTTCGCGATAAGAGCTCCAAATAGCCTCGGTAAAATGTCTTGTAGTAAGGTGGTAATGAAAATGAATCCTTGTTGGTAATAATAGAGAGGTTTAATTTTTATTACTAACTTGGTTTTGTTTTAATTCCCACTTTACTATGGGGCATTGCTTCTAAATAACATAATAATTTAATATTTCGTGATATAAATTTTCACTAAAATAGTCTTTTCAGTATAACAAGGTATCAAAGTGTTGAGATTCTTCTCAGTGGCTATAGTGGCTCAGTGGGCAAATAGATATATATTCATGTTGCTAAAAATAATTATCAATCAAAAATATATTTTTTTGTTTTCGCGATAAGAGCTCCAAGTAGCCTCGGTAAAATGTCTTGTAGTAAGGTGGTAATGAAAATGAATCCTAGTTGGTAATAATAGAGAGGTCTAAATTTTATTACTAACTTGGTTTTGTTTTAATTCCCACTTTACTATGGGGCGTTGCTTCTAAATAACATAATAATTTAATATTTCGTGATATAAATTTTCACTAAAATAGTCTTTTCAGTATAACAAGGTATCAAAGTGTTGAGATTCTTCTCAGTGGCTAAATAGATATATATTCATGTTGCTAATAATAATTAACAATCAAAAATATATTTTTATGTTTTCGCGATAAGAGCTCCAAATAGCCTCGGTAAAATGTCTTGTAGTAAGGTGGTAATGAAAATGAATCCTAGTTGGTAATAATAGAGAGGTCTAAATTTTATTACTAACTTGGTTTTGTTTTAATTCCCACTTTACTATGGGGCATTGCTTCTAAATAACATATTAATTTAATATTTCGTGATATAAATTTTCACTAAAATAGTCTTTTCAGTATAACAAGGTATCAAAGTGTTGAGATTCTTCTCAGGGGGCAAATAGATATATATTTATGTTGCAAATAATAATTAACAATCAAAAATATATTTTTTTGTTTTCGTGATAAGAGCTCCAAATAGCCTCGGTAAAATGTCTTGTATTAAGGTGGTAATGAAAATGAATCCTAGTTGGTAATAATAGAGAGGTTTAAATTATATTACTAACTTGGTTTTGTTTTAATTCCCACTTTACTATGGGGCATTGCTTCTAAATAACATATTAATTTAATATTTCGTGATATAAATTTTCACTAAAATAGTCTTTTCAGTATAACAAGGTATCAAAGTGTTGAGATTCTTCTCAGGGGCCAAATAGATATATATTTATGTTGCAAATAATAATTAACAATCAAAAATATATTTTTTTGTTTTCGCGATAAGAGCTCCCAAATAGCCTCGGTAAAATGTCTTGTAGTATGGTGGTAATGAAAATGAATCCTTGTTGGTAATAATAGAGAGGTTTAATTTTTATTACTAACTTGGTTTTGTTTTAATTCCCACTTTACTATGGGGCATTGCTTCTAAATAACATAATAATTTAATATTTCGTGATATAAATTTTCACTAAAATAGTCTTTTCAGTATAACAAGGTATCAAAGTGTTGAGATTCTTCTCAGTGGCTATAGTGGCTCAGTGGGCATATAGATATATATTCATGTTGCTAAAAATAATTATCAATCAAAAATATATTTTTTTGTTTTCGCGATAAGAGCTCCAAGTAGCCTCGGTAAAATGTCTTGTAGTAAGGTGGTAATGAAAATGAATCCTAGTTGGTAATAATAGAGAGGTCTAAATTTTATTACTAACTTGGTTTTGTTTTAATTCCCACTTTACTATGGGGCATTGCTTCTAAATAACATAATAATTTAATATTTCGTGATATAAATTTTCACTAAAATAGTCTTTTCAGTATAACAAGGTATCAAAGTGTTGAGATTCTTCTCAGGGGGCAAATAGATATATATTTATGTTGCAAATAATAATTAACAATCAAAAATATATTTTTTTGTTTTCGCGATAAGAGCTCCAAATAGCCTCGGTAAAATGTCTTGTAGTAAGGTGGTAATGAAAATGAATCCTTGTTGGTAATAATAGAGAGGTTTAATTTTTATTACTAACTTGGTTTTGTTTTAATTCCCACTTTACTATGGGGCATTGCTTCTAAATAACATAATAATTTAATATTTCGTGATATAAATTTTCACTAAAATAGTCTTTTCAGTATAACAAGGTATCAAAGTGTTGAGATTCTTCTCAGTGGCTATAGTGGCTCAGTGGGCAAATAGATATATATTCATGTTGCTAAAAATAATTATCAATCAAAAATATATTTTTTTGTTTTCGCGATAAGAGCTCCAAGTAGCCTCGGTAAAATGTCTTGTAGTAAGGTGGTAATGAAAATGAATCCTAGTTGGTAATAATAGAGAGGTCTAAATTTTATTACTAACTTGGTTTTGTTTTAATTCCCACTTTACTATGGGGCGTTGCTTCTAAATAACATAATAATTTAATATTTCGTGATATAAATTTTCACTAAAATAGTCTTTTCAGTATAACAAGGTATCAAAGTGTTGAGATTCTTCTCAGTGGCTAAATAGATATATATTCATGTTGCTAATAATAATTAACAATCAAAAATATATTTTTATGTTTTCGCGATAAGAGCTCCAAATAGCCTCGGTAAAATGTCTTGTAGTAAGGTGGTAATGAAAATGAATCCTAGTTGGTAATAATAGAGAGGTCTAAATTTTATTACTAACTTGGTTTTGTTTTAATTCCCACTTTACTATGGGGCATTGCTTCTAAATAACATATTAATTTAATATTTCGTGATATAAATTTTCACTAAAATAGTCTTTTCAGTATAACAAGGTATCAAAGTGTTGAGATTCTTCTCAGGGGGCAAATAGATATATATTTATGTTGCAAATAATAATTAACAATCAAAAATATATTTTTTTGTTTTCGTGATAAGAGCTCCAAATAGCCTCGGTAAAATGTCTTGTATTAAGGTGGTAATGAAAATGAATCCTTGTTGGTAATAATAGAGAGGTTTAATTTTTATTACTAACTTGGTTTTGTTTTAATTCCCACTTTACTATGGGGCATTGCTTCTAAATAACATAATAATTTAATATTTCGTGATATAAATTTTCACTAAAATAGTATTTTCAGTATAACAAGGTATCAAAGTGTTGAGATTCTTCTCAGTGGCTAAATAGATATATATTCATGTTGCTAATAATAATTAACAATCAAAAATATATTTTTATGTTTTCGCGATAAGAGCTCCAAATAGCCTCGGTAAAATGTCTTGTATTAAGGTGGTAATGAAAATGAATCCTAGTTGGTAATAATAGAGAGGTTTAAATTATATTACTAACTTGGTTTTGTTTTAATTCCCACTTTACTATGGGGCATTGCTTCTAAATAACATATTAATTTAATATTTCGTGATATAAATTTTCACTAAAATAGTCTTTTCAGTATAACAAGGTATCAAAGTGTTGAGATTCTTCTCAGGGGGCAAATAGATATATATTTATGTTGCAAATAATAATTAACAATCAAAAATATATTTTTTTGTTTTCGCGATAAGAGCTCCCAAATAGCCTCGGTAAAATGTCTTGTAGTATGGTGGTAATGACAATGAATCCTTGTTGGTAATAATAGAGAGGTTAAATTTTTATTACTAACTTGGTTTTGTTTTAATTCCCACTTTACTATGGGGCATTGCTTCTAAATAACATAATAATTTAATATTTCGTGATATAAATTTTCACTAAAATAGTCTTTTCAGTATAACAAGGTATCAAAGTGTTGAGATTCTTCTCAGGGGGCAAATAGATATATATTTATGTTGCATATAATAATTAACAATCAAAAATATATTTTTTTGTTTTCGCGATAAGAGCTCCCAAATAGCCTCGGTAAAATGTCTTGTAGTAAGGTGGTAATGAAAATGAATCCTAGTTGGTAATAATAGAGAGGTCTAAATTTTATTACTAACTTGGTTTTGTTTTAATTCCCACTTTACTATGGGGCATTGCTTCTAAATAACATATTAATTTAATATTTCGTGATATAAATTTTCACTAAAATAGTCTTTTCAGTATAACAAGGTATCAAAGTGTTGAGATTCTTCTCAGGGGGCAAATAGATATATATTTATGTTGCAAATAATAATTAACAATCAAAAATATATTTTTTTGTTTTCGTGATAAGAGCTCCAAATAGCCTCGGTAAAATGTCTTGTATTAAGGTGGTAATGAAAATGAATCCTTGTTGGTAATAATAGAGAGGTTTAATTTTTATTACTAACTTGGTTTTGTTTTAATTCCCACTTTACTATGGGGCATTGCTTCTAAATAACATAATAATTTAATATTTCGTGATATAAATTTTCACTAAAATAGTCTTTTCAGTATAACAAGGTATCAAAGTGTTGAGATTCTTCTCAGTGGCTATAGTGGCTCAGTGGGCATATAGATATATATTCATGTTGCTAAAAATAATTATCAATCAAAAATATATTTTTTTGTTTTCGCGATAAGAGCTCCAAGTAGCCTCGGTAAAATGTCTTGTAGCAAGGTGGTAATGAAAATGAATCCTAGTTGGTAATAATAGAGAGGTCTAAATTTTATTACTAACTTGGTTTTGTTTTAATTCCCACTTTACTATGGGGCATTGCTTCTAAATAACATAATAATTTAATATTTCGTGATATAAATTTTCACTAAAATAGTCTTTTCAGTATAACAAGGTATCAAAGTGTTGAGATTCTTCTCAGGGGGCAAATAGATATATATTTATGTTGCAAATAATAATTAACAATCAAAAATATATTTTTTTGTTTTCGCGATAAGAGCTCCAAATAGCCTCGGTAAAATGTCTTGTAGTAAGGTGGTAATGAAAATGAATCCTTGTTGGTAATAATAGAGAGGTTTAATTTTTATTACTAACTTGGTTTTGTTTTAATTCCCACTTTACTATGGGGCATTGCTTCTAAATAACATAATAATTTAATATTTCGTGATATAAATTTTCACTAAAATAGTCTTTTCAGTATAACAAGGTATCAAAGTGTTGAGATTCTTCTCAGTGGCTATAGTGGCTCAGTGGGCAAATAGATATATATTCATGTTGCTAAAAATAATTATCAATCAAAAATATATTTTTTTGTTTTCGCGATAAGAGCTCCAAGTAGCCTCGGTAAAATGTCTTGTAGTAAGGTGGTAATGAAAATGAATCCTAGTTGGTAATAATAGAGAGGTCTAAATTTTATTACTAACTTGGTTTTGTTTTAATTCCCACTTTACTATGGGGCGTTGCTTCTAAATAACATAATAATTTAATATTTCGTGATATAAATTTTCACTAAAATAGTCTTTTCAGTATAACAAGGTATCAAAGTGTTGAGATTCTTCTCAGTGGCTAAATAGATATATATTCATGTTGCTAATAATAATTAACAATCAAAAATATATTTTTATGTTTTCGCGATAAGAGCTCCAAATAGCCTCGGTAAAATGTCTTGTAGTAAGGTGGTAATGAAAATGAATCCTAGTTGGTAATAATAGAGAGGTCTAAATTTTATTACTAACTTGGTTTTGTTTTAATTCCCACTTTACTATGGGGCATTGCTTCTAAATAACATATTAATTTAATATTTCGTGATATAAATTTTCACTAAAATAGTCTTTTCAGTATAACAAGGTATCAAAGTGTTGAGATTCTTCTCAGGGGGCAAATAGATATATATTTATGTTGCAAATAATAATTAACAATCAAAAATATATTTTTTTGTTTTCGTGATAAGAGCTCCAAATAGCCTCGGTAAAATGTCTTGTATTAAGGTGGTAATGAAAATGAATCCTTGTTGGTAATAATAGAGAGGTTTAATTTTTATTACTAACTTGGTTTTGTTTTAATTCCCACTTTACTATGGGGCATTGCTTCTAAATAACATAATAATTTAATATTTCGTGATATAAATTTTCACTAAAATAGTATTTTCAGTATAACAAGGTATCAAAGTGTTGAGATTCTTCTCAGGGGGCAAATAGATATATATTCATGTTGCTAATAATAATTAACAATCAAAAATATATTTTTATGTTTTCGCGATAAGAGCTCCAAATAGCCTCGGTAAAATGTCTTGTATTAAGGTGGTAATGAAAATGAATCCTAGTTGGTAATAATAGAGAGGTTTAAATTATATTACTAACTTGGTTTTGTTTTAATTCCCACTTTACTATGGGGCATTGCTTCTAAATAACATATTAATTTAATATTTCGTGATATAAATTTTCACTAAAATAGTCTTTTCAGTATAACAAGGTATCAAAGTGTTGAGATTCTTCTCAGGGGGCAAATAGATATATATTTATGTTGCAAATAATAATTAACAATCAAAAATATATTTTTTTGTTTTCGCGATAAGAGCTCCCAAATAGCCTCGGTAAAATGTCTTGTAGTATGGTGGTAATGACAATGAATCCTTGTTGGTAATAATAGAGAGGTTTAATTTTTATTACTAACTTGGTTTTGTTTTAATTCCCACTTTACTATGGGGCATTGCTTCTAAATAACATAATAATTTAATATTTCGTGATATAAATTTTCACTAAAATAGTCTTTTCAGTATAACAAGGTATCAAAGTGTTGAGATTCTTCTCAGGGGGCAAATAGATATATATTTATGTTGCAAATAATAATTAACAATCAAAAATATATTTTTTTGTTTTCGCGATAAGAGCTCCCAAATAGCCTCGGTAAAATGTCTTGTAGTAAGGTGGTAATGAAAATGAATCCTAGTTGGTAATAATAGAGAGGTCTAAATTTTATTACTAACTTGGTTTTGTTTTAATTCCCACTTTACTATGGGGCATTGCTTCTAAATAACATATTAATTTAATATTTCGTGATATAAATTTTCACTAAAATAGTCTTTTCAGTATAACAAGGTATCAAAGTGTTGAGATTCTTCTCAGGGGGCAAATAGATATATATTTATGTTGCAAATAATAATTAACAATCAAAAATATATTTTTTTGTTTTCGTGATAAGAGCTCCAAATAGCCTCGGTAAAATGTCTTGTATTAAGGTGGTAATGAAAATGAATCCTTGTTGGTAATAATAGAGAGGTTTAATTTTTATTACTAACTTGGTTTTGTTTTAATTCCCACTTTACTATGGGGCATTGCTTCTAAATAACATAATAATTTAATATTTCGTGATATAAATTTTCACTAAAATAGTATTTTCAGTATAACAAGGTATCAAAGTGTTGAGATTCTTCTCAGTGGCTAAATAGATATATATTCATGTTGCTAATAATAATTAACAATCAAAAATATATTTTTATGTTTTCGCGATAAGAGCTCCAAATAGCCTCGGTAAAATGTCTTGTATTAAGGTGGTAATGAAAATGAATCCTAGTTGGTAATAATAGAGAGGTTTAAATTATATTACTAACTTGGTTTTGTTTTAATTCCCACTTTACTATGGGGCATTGCTTCTAAATAACATATTAATTTAATATTTCGTGATATAAATTTTCACTAAAATAGTCTTTTCAGTATAACAAGGTATCAAAGTGTTGAGATTCTTCTCAGGGGGCAAATAGATATATATTTATGTTGCAAATAATAATTAACAATCAAAAATATATTTTTTTGTTTTCGCGATAAGAGCTCCCAAATAGCCTCGGTAAAATGTCTTGTAGTATGGTGGTAATGACAATGAATCCTTGTTGGTAATAATAGAGAGGTTTAATTTTTATTACTAACTTGGTTTTGTTTTAATTCCCACTTTACTATGGGGCATTGCTTCTAAATAACATAATAATTTAATATTTCGTGATATAAATTTTCACTAAAATAGTCTTTTCAGTATAACAAGGTATCAAAGTGTTGAGATTCTTCTCAGGGGCCAAATAGATATATATTTATGTTGCAAATAATAATTAACAATCAAAAATATATTTTTTTGTTTTTGCGATAAGAGCTCCCAAATAGCCTCGGTAAAATGTCTTGTAGTATGGTGGTAATGAAAATGAATCCTTGTTGGTAATAATAGAGAGGTTTAATTTTTATTACTAACTTGGTTTTGTTTTAATTCCCACTTTACTATGGGGCATTGCTTCTAAATAACATAATAATTTAATATTTCGTGATATAAATTTTCACTAAAATAGTCTTTTCAGTATAACAAGGTATCAAAGTGTTGAGATTCTTCTCAGTGGCTATAGTGGCTCAGTGGGCATATAGATATATATTCATGTTGCTAAAAATAATTATCAATCAAAAATATATTTTTTTGTTTTCGCGATAAGAGCTCCAAGTAGCCTCGGTAAAATGTCTTGTAGTAAGGTGGTAATGAAAATGAATCCTAGTTGGTAATAATAGAGAGGTCTAAATTTTATTACTAACTTGGTTTTGTTTTAATTCCCACTTTACTATGGGGCATTGCTTCTAAATAACATAATAATTTAATATTTCGTGATATAAATTTTCACTAAAATAGTCTTTTCAGTATAACAAGGTATCAAAGTGTTGAGATTCTTCTCAGGGGGCAAATAGATATATATTTATGTTGCAAATAATAATTAACAATCAAAAATATATTTTTTTGTTTTCGCGATAAGAGCTCCAAATAGCCTCGGTAAAATGTCTTGTAGGAAGGTGGTAATGAAAATGAATCCTTGTTGGTAATAATAGAGAGGTTTAATTTTTATTACTAACTTGGTTTTGTTTTAATTCCCACTTTACTATGGGGCATTGCTTCTAAATAACATAATAATTTAATATTTCGTGATATAAATTTTCACTAAAATAGTCTTTTCAGTATAACAAGGTATCAAAGTGTTGAGATTCTTCTCAGTGGCTATAGTGGCTCAGTGGGCAAATAGATATATATTCATGTTGCTAAAAATAATTATCAATCAAAAATATATTTTTTTGTTTTCGCGATAAGAGCTCCAAGTAGCCTCGGTAAAATGTCTTGTAGTAAGGTGGTAATGAAAATGAATCCTAGTTGGTAATAATAGAGAGGTCTAAATTTTATTACTAACTTGGTTTTGTTTTAATTCCCACTTTACTATGGGGCATTACTTCTAAATAACATAATAATTTAATAGTTCGTGATATAAATTTTCACTAAAATAGTCTTTTCAGTATAACAAGGTATCAAAGTGTTGAGATTCTTCTCAGGGGGCAAATAGATATATATTTATGTTGCAAATAATAATTAACAATCAAAAATATATTTTTTTGTTTTCGCGATAAGAGCTCCAAATAGCCTCGGTAAAATGTCTTGTAGTAAGGTGGTAATGAAAATGAATCCTTGTTGGTAATAATAGAGAGGTTTAATTTTTATTACTAACTTGGTTTTGTTTTAATTCCCACTTTACTATGGGGCATTGCTTCTAAATAACATAATAATTTAATATTTCGTGATATAAATTTTCACTAAAATAGTCTTTTCAGTATAACAAGGTATCAAAGTGTTGAGATTCTTCTCAGTGGCTATAGTGGCTCAGTGGGCAAATAGATATATATTCATGTTGCTAAAAATAATTATCAATCAAAAATATATTTTTTTGTTTTCGCGATAAGAGCTCCAAGTAGCCTCGGTAAAATGTCTTGTAGTAAGGTGGTAATGAAAATGAATCCTAGTTGGTAATAATAGAGAGGTCTAAATTTTATTACTAACTTGGTTTTGTTTTAATTCCCACTTTACTATGGGGCATTGCTTCTAAATAACATAATAATTTAATATTTCGTGATATAAATTTTCACTAAAATAGTCTTTTCAGTATAACAAGGTATCAAAGTGTTGAGATTCTTCTCAGGGGGCAAATAGATATATATTTATGTTGCAAATAATAATTAACAATCAAAAATATATTTTTTTGTTTTCGCGATAAGAGCTCCAAATAGCCTCGGTAAAATGTCTTGTAGTAAGGTGGTAATGAAAATGAATCCTTGTTGGTAATAATAGAGAGGTTTAATTTTTATTACTAACTTGGTTTTGTTTTAATTCCCACTTTACTATGGGGCATTGCTTCTAAATAACATAATAATTTAATATTTCGTGATATAAATTTTCACTAAAATAGTCTTTTCAGTATAACAAGGTATCAAAGTGTTGAGATTCTTCTCAGTGGCTATAGTGGCTCAGTGGGCAAATAGATATATATTCATGTTGCTAAAAATAATTATCAATCAAAAATATATTTTTTTGTTTTCGCGATAAGAGCTCCAAGTAGCCTCGGTAAAATGTCTTGTAGTAAGGTGGTAATGAAAATGAATCCTAGTTGGTAATAATAGAGAGGTCTAAATTTTATTACTAACTTGGTTTTGTTTTAATTCCCACTTTACTATGGGGCATTGCTTCTAAATAACATATTAATTTAATATTTCATGATATAAATTTTCACTAAAATAGTCTTTTCAGTATAACAAGGTATCAAAGTGTTGAGATTCTTCTAAGGGGGCAAATAGATATATATTTATGTTGCAAATAATAATTAACAATCAAAAATATATTTTTTTGTTTTCGTGATAAGAGCTCCAAATAGCCTCGGTAAAATGTCTTGTAGTAAGGTGGTAATGAAAATGAATCCTTGTTGGTAATAATAGAGAGGTTTAATTTTTATTACTAACTTGGTTTTGTTTTAATTCCCACTTTACTATGGGGCATTGCTTCTAAATAACATAATAATTTAATATTTCGTGATATAAATTTTCACTAAAATAGTCTTTTCAGTATAACAAGGTATCAAAGTGTTGAGATTCTTCTCAGGGGGCAAATAGATATATATTTATGTTGCAAATAATAATTAACAATCAAAAATATATTTTTTTGTTTTCGCGATAAGAGCTCCCAAATAGCCTCGGTAAAATGTCTTGTAGTATGGTGGTAATGACAATGAATCCTTGTTGGTAATAATAGAGAGGTTTAATTTTTATTACTAACTTGGTTTTGTTTTAATTCCCACTTTACTATGGGGCATTGCTTCTAAATAACATAATAATTTAATATTTCGTGATATAAATTTTCACTAAAATAGTCTTTTCAGTATAACAAGGTATCAAAGTGTTGAGATTCTTCTCAGGGGGCAAATAGATATATATTTATGTTGCAAATAATAATTAACAATCAAAAATATATTTTTTTGTTTTCACGATAAGAGCTCCAAATAGCCTCGGTAAAATGTCTTGTAGTAAGGTGGTAATGAAAATGAATCCTTGTTGGTAATAATAGAGAGGTTTAATTTTTATTACTAACTTGGTTTTGTTTTAATTCCCACTTTACTATGGGGCATTGCTTCTAAATAACATAATAATTTAATATTTCGTGATATAAATTTTCACTAAAATAGTCTTTTCAGTATAACAAGGTATCAAAGTGTTGAGATTCTTCTCAGTGGCTAAATAGATATATATTCATGTTGCTAATAATAATTAACAATCAAAAATATATTTTTATGTTTTCGCGATAAGAGCTCCAAATAGCCTCGGTAAAATGTCTTGTATTAAGGTGGTAATGAAAATGAATCCTAGTTGGTAATAATAGAGAGGTTTAAATTATATTACTAACTTGGTTTTGTTTTAATTCCCACTTTACTATGGGGCATTGCTTCTAAATAACATATTAATTTAATATTTCGTGATATAAATTTTCACTAAAATAGTCTTTTCAGTATAACAAGGTATCAAAGTGTTGAGATTCTTCTCAGGGGCCAAATAGATATATATTTATGTTGCAAATAATAATTAACAATCAAAAATATATTTTTTTGTTTTCGCGATAAGAGCTCCCAAATAGCCTCGGTAAAATGTCTTGTAGTATGGTGGTAATGAAAATGAATCCTTGTTGGTAATAATAGAGAGGTTTAATTTTTATTACTAACTTGGTTTTGTTTTAATTCCCACTTTACTATGGGGCATTGCTTCTAAATAACATAATAATTTAATATTTCGTGATATAAATTTTCACTAAAATAGTCTTTTCAGTATAACAAGGTATCAAAGTGTTGAGATTCTTCTCAGTGGCTATAGTGGCTCAGTGGGCAAATAGATATATATTCATGTTGCTAAAAATAATTATCAATCAAAAATATATTTTTTTGTTTTCGCGATAAGAGCTCCAAGTAGCCTCGGTAAAATGTCTTGTAGTAAGGTGGTAATGAAAATGAATCCTAGTTGGTAATAATAGAGAGGTCTAAATTTTATTACTAACTTGGTTTTGTTTTAATTCCCACTTTACTATGGGGCATTGCTTCTAAATAACATATTAATTTAATATTTCATGATATAAATTTTCACTAAAATAGTCATTTCAGTATAACAAGGTATCAAAGTGTTGAGATTCTTCTCAGTGGCTAAATAGATATATATTCATGTTGCTAATAATAATTAACAATCAAAAATATATTTTTATGTTTTCGCGATAAGAGCTCCAAATAGCCTCGGTAAAATGTCTTGTATTAAGGTGGTAATGAAAATGAATCCTAGTTGGTAATAATAGAGAGGTTTAATTTTTATTACTAACATGGTTTTGTTTTAATTCCCACTTTACTATGGGGCATTGCTTCTAAATAACATAATAATTTAATATTTCGTGATATAAATTTTCACTAAAATAGTCTTTTCAGTATAACAAGGTATCAAAGTGTTGAGATTCTTCTCAGTGGCTAAATAGATATAAATTCATGTAGCTAATAATAATTAACAATCAAAAATATATTTTTTTGTTTTCGCGATAGAAGCTTCAAATAGCCTCGGTAAAATGTCTTGTAGTAAGGTGGTAATGAAAATGAATCCTAGTTGGTAATAATAGAGAGGTTTAATTTTTAATACTAACTTGGTTTTGTTTTTAATCCCACCTTACCGTGGGGCATTGTGCTACTAAATATAAAATTATTTAATACTGCGTGATATAAATTTTCACTAAAATAGTCATTTCAGTGTAACAAGGTATGAAAGTGTTAAAATTCTTCTCAGTGGCTAAAGAGATATATATTCATGTTGCTAATAATAATTAACAATAAAAAATATATTTTTTTGGTTTTCACGATAAGAGCTCCAAATAGCCTCGGTTAAATGTCTTGTAGTAAGCCGGTAATGAAAATGAATCCTAGTTGGTAATAATAGAGAGGTCTAAATTTTATTACTAACTTGGTTTTGTGTTAATTCCCACTTTACTATGGGGCATTGCTTCTGAATAACATAATAATTTCATATTTCGTGATATAAATTTTCATTAAAATATTCTTTTCAGTATAACAACGTATTAAATAATTTTGATTGTTCTCAGTGGGCAAATAGATATATATATATTTATGTTGCTAGTAATAATTAACAATTAAAAATATATTTTTTTGGTTTTCACGATAAGAGCTCCAAATAGCCTCGGTTAAATGTCTTGTTGTAAGGTGGTAATGAAAATGAATCCTAGTTGGTAATAATAGAGAGGTTTAATTTTTAATACTAACTTGGTTTTGTTTTTAATCCCACCTTACCTTGGGGCATTGTTGTACTAAATAACAAAATAATTTATAATTGCGTGATATAAATTTTCACTAAAATAGTCATTTCAGTATAACAACGTATTGAATTATTTTGATTCTTCTCAGTGGGCAAATAGATATATATTTTTTATGTTGCTAATAGTATTGAACAATGTAAAATATATTTTTTGTTTTCGCGATAAGAGCTCCAAATAGCCTCAGTAAAATGTCTTGTAGTAAGGTGGTAATGAAAATGAATCCTTGTTGGTAATAATAGAGAGATTTAATTTTTAATACTAACTTGGTTTTGTTTTTAATCCCACCTTACCTTGGGGCATTGTTGTACTAAATAACAAAATAATTTATAATTGCGTGCTATAAATTTTCACTAAAATAGTCATTTCAGTATAACAAGGTATTGAAGTGTTGAGATTCTTCTTAGTGGCTAAATAGATATATATTCATGTTGCTAACAATAATTAACAATCAAAAATATATTTTTTTGTTTTCGCGTTAAGAGCTTCAAATAGCCTCGGTAAAATGTCTTGTAGTAAGGTGGTAATGGAAATGAATCCTAGTTGGTAATAATAGAGAGGTTTAATTTTTAATACTAACTTGGTTTTGTTTTTAATCCCACCTTACCGTGGGGCATTGTTGTACTAAATAACAAAATAATTTATAATTGCGTGATATAAATTTTCACTAAAATAGTCATTTCAGTATAACAAGGTATTGAAATGTTGAGATTCTTCTCAGTGGCTAAATAGATATAAATTCATGTTGCTAATAATAATTAACAATCAAAAATATATTTTTTTGTTTTCGAGATAAGAGCTCCAAATAGCCTCGGTAAAATGTCTTGTAGTAAGGTGGTAATGAAAATGATTCCTAGTTGGTAATAATAGAGAGGTTTAAATTTTAATACTAAATTGGTTTTGTTTTAATTCCCACTTTACTATGGGGTATTGCTTCTAAATAACAAAATAATTTATAATTGCGTGATATAAATTTTCACTAAAATAGTCATTTCAGTATAACAGGGTATTGAAATGTTGAGATTCTTCTCAGTGGCTAAATAGATATAAATTCATGTTGCTAATAATAATTAACAATCAAAAATATATTTTTTTGTTTTCGCGATAGAAGCTTCAAATAGCCTCGGTAAAATTGTTTGTAGTAAGGTGGTAATGGAAATGAATCCTAGTTAGTAATAATAGAGAGGTTTAATTTTTAATACTAACTTGGTTTTGTTTTTAATCCCACCTTACCGTGGGGCATTGTTGTACTAAATAACATAATAATTTAATATTTCGTGATATAAATTTTCACTAAAATAGTCTTTTCAGTATAACAAGGTATCAAAGTGTTGAGATTCTTCTCAGTGGCTAAATAGATATATATTCATGTTGCTAATAATAATTAACAATCAAAAATATATTTTTATGTTTTCGCGATAAGAGCTCCAAATAGCCTCGGTAAAATGTCTTGTATTAAGGTGGTAATGAAAATGAATCCTAGTTGGTAATAATAGAGAGGTTTAAATTATATTACTAACTTGGTTTTGTTTTAATTCCCACTTTACTATGGGGCATTGCTTCTAAATAACATATTAATTTAATATTTCGTGATATAAATTTTCACTAAAATAGTCTTTTCAGTATAACAAGGTATCAAAGTGTTGAGATTCTTCTCAGGGGCCAAATAGATATATATTTATGTTGCAAATAATAATTAACAATCAAAAATATATTTTTTTGTTTTCGCGATAAGAGCTCCCAAATAGCCTCGGTAAAATGTCTTGTAGTATGGTGGTAATGAAAATGAATCCTTGTTGGTAATAATAGAGAGGTTTAATTTTTATTACTAACTTGGTTTTGTTTTAATTCCCACTTTACTATGGGGCATTGCTTCTAAATAACATAATAATTTAATATTTCGTGATATAAATTTTCACTAAAATAGTCTTTTCAGTATAACAAGGTATCAAAGTGTTGAGATTCTTCTCAGTGGCTATAGTGGCTCAGTGGGCATATAGATATATATTCATGTTGCTAAAAATAATTATCAATCAAAAATATATTTTTTTGTTTTCGCGATAAGAGCTCCAAGTAGCCTCGGTAAAATGTCTTGTAGTAAGGTGGTAATGAAAATGAATCCTAGTTGGTAATAATAGAGAGGTCTAAATTTTATTACTAACTTGGTTTTGTTTTAATTCCCACTTTACTATGGGGCATTGCTTCTAAATAACATAATAATTTAATATTTCGTGATATAAATTTTCACTAAAATAGTCTTTTCAGTATAACAAGGTATCAAAGTGTTGAGATTCTTCTCAGGGGGCAAATAGATATATATTTATGTTGCAAATAATAATTAACAATCAAAAATATATTTTTTTGTTTTCGCGATAAGAGCTCCAAATAGCCTCGGTAAAATGTCTTGTAGTAAGGTGGTAATGAAAATGAATCCTTGTTGGTAATAATAGAGAGGTTTAATTTTTATTACTAACTTGGTTTTGTTTTAATTCCCACTTTACTATGGGGCATTGCTTCTAAATAACATAATAATTTAATATTTCGTGATATAAATTTTCACTAAAATAGTCTTTTCAGTATAACAAGGTATCAAAGTGTTGAGATTCTTCTCAGTGGCTATAGTGGCTCAGTGGGCAAATAGATATATATTCATGTTGCTAAAAATAATTATCAATCAAAAATATATTTTTTTGTTTTCGCGATAAGAGCTCCAAGTAGCCTCGGTAAAATGTCTTGTAGTAAGGTGGTAATGAAAATGAATCCTAGTTGGTAATAATAGAGAGGTCTAAATTTTATTACTAACTTGGTTTTGTTTTAATTCCCACTTTACTATGGGGCATTGCTTCTAAATAACATATTAATTTAATATTTCATGATATAAATTTTCACTAAAATAGTCTTTTCAGTATAACAAGGTATCAAAGTGTTGAGATTCTTCTAAGGGGGCAAATAGATATATATTTATGTTGCAAATAATAATTAACAATCAAAAATATATTTTTTTGTTTTCGTGATAAGAGCTCCAAATAGCCTCGGTAAAATGTCTTGTAGTAAGGTGGTAATGAAAATGAATCCTTGTTGGTAATAATAGAGAGGTTTAATTTTTATTACTAACTTGGTTTTGTTTTAATTCCCACTTTACTATGGGGCATTGCTTCTAAATAACATAATAATTTAATATTTCGTGATATAAATTTTCACTAAAATAGTCTTTTCAGTATAACAAGGTATCAAAGTGTTGAGATTCTTCTCAGGGGGCAAATAGATATATATTTATGTTGCAAATAATAATTAACAATCAAAAATATATTTTTTTGTTTTCGCGATAAGAGCTCCCAAATAGCCTCGGTAAAATGTCTTGTAGTATGGTGGTAATGACAATGAATCCTTGTTGGTAATAATAGAGAGGTTTAATTTTTATTACTAACTTGGTTTTGTTTTAATTCCCACTTTACTATGGGGCATTGCTTCTAAATAACATAATAATTTAATATTTCGTGATATAAATTTTCACTAAAATAGTCTTTTCAGTATAACAAGGTATCAAAGTGTTGAGATTCTTCTCAGGGGGCAAATAGATATATATTTATGTTGCAAATAATAATTAACAATCAAAAATATATTTTTTTGTTTTCACGATAAGAGCTCCAAATAGCCTCGGTAAAATGTCTTGTAGTAAGGTGGTAATGAAAATGAATCCTTGTTGGTAATAATAGAGAGGTTTAATTTTTATTACTAACTTGGTTTTGTTTTAATTCCCACTTTACTATGGGGCATTGCTTCTAAATAACATAATAATTTAATATTTCGTGATATAAATTTTCACTAAAATAGTCTTTTCAGTATAACAAGGTATCAAAGTGTTGAGATTCTTCTCAGTGGCTAAATAGATATATATTCATGTTGCTAATAATAATTAACAATCAAAAATATATTTTTATGTTTTCGCGATAAGAGCTCCAAATAGCCTCGGTAAAATGTCTTGTATTAAGGTGGTAATGAAAATGAATCCTAGTTGGTAATAATAGAGAGGTTTAAATTATATTACTAACTTGGTTTTGTTTTAATTCCCACTTTACTATGGGGCATTGCTTCTAAATAACATATTAATTTAATATTTCGTGATATAAATTTTCACTAAAATAGTCTTTTCAGTATAACAAGGTATCAAAGTGTTGAGATTCTTCTCAGGGGCCAAATAGATATATATTTATGTTGCAAATAATAATTAACAATCAAAAATATATTTTTTTGTTTTCGCGATAAGAGCTCCCAAATAGCCTCGGTTAAATGTCTTGTAGTAAGCCGGTAATGAAAATGAATCCTAGTTGGTAATAATAGAGAGGTCTAAATTTTATTACTAACTTGGTTTTGTGTTAATTCCCACTTTACTATGGGGCATTGCTTCTGAATAACATAATAATTTCATATTTCGTGATATAAATTTTCATTAAAATATTCTTTTCAGTATAACAACGTATTAAATAATTTTGATTGTTCTCAGTGGGCAAATAGATATATATATATTTATGTTGCTAGTAATAATTAACAATTAAAAATATATTTTTTTGGTTTTCACGATAAGAGCTCCAAATAGCCTCGGTTAAATGTCTTGTTGTAAGGTGGTAATGAAAATGAATCCTAGTTGGTAATAATAGAGAGGTTTAATTTTTAATACTAACTTGGTTTTGTTTTTAATCCCACCTTACCTTGGGGCATTGTTGTACTAAATAACAAAATAATTTATAATTGCGTGATATAAATTTTCACTAAAATAGTCATTTCAGTATAACAACGTATTGAATTATTTTGATTCTTCTCAGTGGGCAAATAGATATATATTTTTTATGTTGCTAATAGTATTGAACAATGTAAAATATATTTTTTGTTTTCGCGATAAGAGCTCCAAATAGCCTCAGTAAAATGTCTTGTAGTAAGGTGGTAATGAAAATGAATCCTTGTTGGTAATAATAGAGAGATTTAATTTTTAATACTAACTTGGTTTTGTTTTTAATCCCACCTTACCTTGGGGCATTGTTGTACTAAATAACAAAATAATTTATAATT
Source organism: Troilus luridus (assembly GCA_964056705.1). Taxonomy (NCBI): domain Eukaryota; kingdom Metazoa; phylum Arthropoda; class Insecta; order Hemiptera; family Pentatomidae; genus Troilus; species Troilus luridus. Next base: position 3,810,510 of record OZ057417.1, on the reverse strand, counting down.
GCGTGCTATAAATTTTCACTAAAATAGTCATTTCAGTATAACAAGGTATTGAAGTGTTGAGATTCTTCTTAGTGGCTAAATAGATATATATTCATGTTGCTAACAATAATTAACAATCAAAAATATATTTTTTTGTTTTCGCGTTAAGAGCTTCAAATAGCCTCGGTAAAATGTCTTGTAGTAAGGTGGTAATGGAAATGAATCCTAGTTGGTAATAATAGAGAGGTTTAATTTTTAATACTAACTTGGTTTTGTTTTTAATCCCACCTTACCGTGGGGCATTGTTGTACTAAATAACAAAATAATTTATAATTGCGTGATATAAATTTTCACTAAAATAGTCATTTCAGTATAACAAGGTATTGAAATGTTGAGATTCTTCTCAGTGGCTAAATAGATATAAATTCATGTTGCTAATAATAATTAACAATCAAAAATATATTTTTTTGTTTTCGAGATAAGAGCTCCAAATAGCCTCGGTAAAATGTCTTGTAGTAAGGTGGTAATGAAAATGATTCCTAGTTGGTAATAATAGAGAGGTTTAAATTTTAATACTAAATTGGTTTTGTTTTAATTCCCACTTTACTATGGGGTATTGCTTCTAAATAACAAAATAATTTATAATTGCGTGATATAAATTTTCACTAAAATAGTCATTTCAGTATAACAGGGTATTGAAATGTTGAGATTCTTCTCAGTGGCTAAATAGATATAAATTCATGTTGCTAATAATAATTAACAATCAAAAATATATTTTTTTGTTTTCGCGATAGAAGCTTCAAATAGCCTCGGTAAAATTGTTTGTAGTAAGGTGGTAATGGAAATGAATCCTAGTTAGTAATAATAGAGAGGTTTAATTTTTAATACTAACTTGGTTTTGTTTTTAATCCCACCTTACCGTGGGGCATTGTTGTACTAAATAACAAAATAATTTATAATTGCGTGATATAAATTTTCACTAAAATAGTCATTTCAGTATAACAAGGTATTGAAGTGTTGAGATTCTTCTTAGTGGCTAAATAGATATATATTCATGTTGCTAAAAATAATTATCAATCAAAAATATATTTTTTTGTTTTCGCGATAAGAGCTCCAAGTAGCCTCGGTAAAATGTCTTGTAGTAAGGTGGTAATGAAAATGAATCCTAGTTGGTAATAATAGAGAGGTCTAAATTTTATTACTAACTTGGTTTTGTTTTAATTCCCACTTTACTATGGGGCATTGCTTCTAAATAACATATTAATTTAATATTTCATGATATAAATTTTCACTAAAATAGTCTTTTCAGTATAACAAGGTATCAAAGTGTTGAGATTCTTCTCAGTGGCTAAAGAGATATATATTCATGTTGCTAATAATAATTAACAATAAAAAATATATTTTTTTGGTTTTCACGATAAGAGCTCCAAATAGCCTCGGTTAAATGTCTTGTAGTAAGCCGGTAATGAAAATGAATCCTAGTTGGTAATAATAGAGAGGTCTAAATTTTATTACTAACTTGGTTTTGTGTTAATTCCCACTTTACTATGGGGCATTGCTTCTGAATAACATAATAATTTCATATTTCGTGATATAAATTTTCATTAAAATATTCTTTTCAGTATAACAACGTATTAAATAATTTTGATTGTTCTCAGTGGGCAAATAGATATATATATATTTATGTTGCTAGTAATAATTAACTATTAAAAATATATTTTTTTGGTTTTCACGATAAGAGCTCCAAATAGCCTCGGTTAAATGTCTTGTTGTAAGGTGGTAATGAAAATGAATCCTAGTTGGTAATAATAGAGAGGTTTAATTTTTAATACTAACTTGGTTTTGTTTTTAATCCCACCTTACCTTGGGGCATTGTTGTACTAAATAACAAAATAATTTATAATTGCGTGATATAAATTTTCACTAAAATAGTCATTTCAGTATAACAACATATTGAATTATTTTGATTCTTCTCAGTGGGCAAATAGATATATATTTTTTATGTTGCTAATAGTATTGAACAATGTAAAATATATTTTTTGTTTTCGCGATAAGAGCTCCAAATAGCCTCAGTAAAATGTCTTGTAGTAAGGTGGTAATGAAAATGAATCCTTGTTGGTAATAATAGAGAGGTTTAATTTTTAATACTAACTTGGTTTTGTTTTTAATCCCACCTTACCTTGGGGCATTGTTGTACTAAATAACAAAATAATTTATAATTGCGTGCTATAAATTTTCACTAAAATAGTCATTTCAGTATAACAAGGTATTGAAGTGTTGAGATTCTTCTTAGTGGCTAAATAGATATATATTCATGTTGCTAACAATAATTAACAATCAAAAATATATTTTTTTGTTTTCGCGTTAAGAGCTTCAAATAGCCTCGGTAAAATGTCTTGTAGTAAGGTGGTAATGGAAATGAATCCTAGTTGGTAATAATAGAGAGGTTTAATTTTTAATACTAACTTGGTTTTGTTTTTAATCCCACCTTACCGTGGGGCATTGTTGTACTAAATAACAAAATAATTTATAATTGCGTGATATAAATTTTCACTAAAATAGTCATTTCAGTATAACAAGGTATTGAAATGTTGAGATTCTTCTCAGTGGCTAAATAGATATAAATTCATGTTGCTAATAATAATTAACAATCAAAAATATATTTTTTTGTTTTCGAGATAAGAGCTCCAAATAGCCTCGGTAAAATGTCTTGTAGTAAGGTGGTAATGAAAATGATTCCTAGTTGGTAATAATAGAGAGGTTTAATTTTTAATACTAACTTGGTTTTGTTTTTAATCCCACCTTACCTTGGGGCATTGTTGTACTAAATAACAAAATAATTTATAATTGCGTGATATAAATTTTCACTAAAATAGTCATTTCAGTATAACAAGGTATTGAAGTGTTGAGATTCTTCTTAGTGGCTAAATAGATATATATTTTTTATGTTGCTAATAGTATTGAACAATGTAAAATATATTTTTTGTTTTCGCGATAAGAGCTCCAAATAGCCTCAGTAAAATGTCTTGTAGTAAGGTGGTAATGAAAATGAATCCTTGTTGGTAATAATAGAGAGGTTTAATTTTTAATACTAACTTGGTTTTGTTTTTAATCCCACCTTACCTTGGGGCATTGTTGTACTAAATAACAAAATAATTTATAATTGCGTGCTATAAATTTTCACTAAAATAGTCATTTCAGTATAACAAGGTATTGAAGTGTTGAGATTCTTCTTAGTGGCTAAATAGATATATATTCATGTTGCTAACAATAATTAACAATCAAAAATATATTTTTTTGTTTTCGCGTTAAGAGCTTCAAATAGCCTCGGTAAAATGTCTTGTAGTAAGGTGGTAATGGAAATGAATCCTAGTTGGTAATAATAGAGAGGTTTAATTTTTAATACTAACTTGGTTTTGTTTTTAATCCCACCTTACCTTGGGGCATTGTTGTACTAAATAACAAAATAATTTAATATTTCATGATATAAATTTTCACTAAAATAGTCATTTCAGTATAACAAGGTATCAAAGTGTTGAGATTCTTCTCAGTGGCTAAATAGATATATATTCATGTTGCTAATAATAATTAACAATCAAAAATATATTTTTATGTTTTCGCGATAAGAGCTCCAAATAGCCTCGGTAAAATGTCTTGTATTAAGGTGGTAATGAAAATGAATCCTAGTTGGTAATAATAGAGAGGTTTAATTTTTAATACTAACTTGGTTTTGTTTTTAATCCCACCTTACCGTGGGGCATTGTGCTACTAAATATAAAATTATTTAATACTGCGTGATATAAATTTTCACTAAAATAGTCATTTCAGTGTAACAAGGTATGAAAGTGTTAAAATTCTTCTCAGTGGCTAAAGAGATATATATTCATGTTGCTAATAATAATTAACAATAAAAAATATATTTTTTTGGTTTTCACGATAAGAGCTCCAAATAGCCTCGGTTAAATGTCTTGTAGTAAGCCGGTAATGAAAATGAATCCTAGTTGGTAATAATAGAGAGGTCTAAATTTTATTACTAACTTGGTTTTGTGTTAATTCCCACTTTACTATGGGGCATTGCTTCTGAATAACATAATAATTTCATATTTCGTGATATAAATTTTCATTAAAATATTCTTTTCAGTATAACAACGTATTAAATAATTTTGATTGTTCTCAGTGGGCAAATAGATATATATATATTTATGTTGCTAGTAATAATTAACAATTAAAAATATATTTTTTTGGTTTTCACGATAAGAGCTCCAAATAGCCTCGGTTAAATGTCTTGTTGTAAGGTGGTAATGAAAATGAATCCTAGTTGGTAATAATAGAGAGGTTTAATTTTTAATACTAACTTGGTTTTGTTTTTAATCCCACCTTACCTTGGGGCATTGTTGTACTAAATAACAAAATAATTTATAATTGCGTGATATAAATTTTCACTAAAATAGTCATTTCAGTATAACAACGTATTGAATTATTTTGATTCTTCTCAGTGGGCAAATAGATATATATTTTTTATGTTGCTAATAGTATTGAACAATGTAAAATATATTTTTTGTTTTCGCGATAAGAGCTCCAAATAGCCTCAGTAAAATGTCTTGTAGTAAGGTGGTAATGAAAATGAATCCTTGTTGGTAATAATAGAGAGGTTTAATTTTTAATACTAACTTGGTTTTGTTTTTAATCCCACCTTACCTTGGGGCATTGTTGTACTAAATAACAAAATAATTTATAATTGCGTGCTATAAATTTTCACTAAAATAGTCATTTCAGTATAACAAGGTATTGAAGTGTTGAGATTCTTCTTAGTGGCTAAATAGATATATATTCATGTTGCTAACAATAATTAACAATCAAAAATATATTTTTTTGTTTTCGCGTTAAGAGCTTCAAATAGCCTCGGTAAAATGTCTTGTAGTAAGGTGGTAATGGAAATGAATCCTAGTTGGTAATAATAGAGAGGTTTAATTTTTAATACTAACTTGGTTTTGTTTTTAATCCCACCTTACCGTGGGGCATTGTTGTACTAAATAACAAAATAATTTATAATTGCGTGATATAAATTTTCACTAAAATAGTCATTTCAGTATAACAAGGTATTGAAATGTTGAGATTCTTCTCAGTGGCTAAATAGATATAAATTCATGTTGCTAATAATAATTAACAATCAAAAATATATTTTTTTGTTTTCGAGATAAGAGCTCCAAATAGCCTCGGTAAAATGTCTTGTAGTAAGGTGGTAATGAAAATGATTCCTAGTTGGTAATAATAGAGAGGTTTAAATTTTAATACTAAATTGGTTTTGTTTTAATTCCCACTTTACTAAGGGGTATTGCTTCTAAATAACAAAATAATTTATAATTGCGTGATATAAATTTTCACTAAAATAGTCATTTCAGTATAACAGGGTATTGAAATGTTGAGATTCTTCTCAGTGGCTAAATAGATATAAATTCATGTTGCTAATAATAATTAACAATCAAAAATATATTTTTTTGTTTTCGCGATAGAAGCTTCAAATAGCCTCGGTAAAATGTCTTGTAGTAAGGTGGTAATGGAAATGAATCCTAGTTAGTAATAATAGAGAGGTTTAATTTTTAATACTAACTTGGTTTTGTTTTTAATCCCACCTTACCGTGGGGCATTGTTGTACTAAATAACAAAATAATTTATAATTGCGTGATATAAATTTTCACTAAAATAGTCATTTCAGTATAACAAGGTATTGAAGTGTTGAGATTCTTCTTAGTGGCTAAATAGATATATATTCATGTTGCTAAAAATAATTATCAATCAAAAATATATTTTTTTGTTTTCGCGATAAGAGCTCCAAGTAGCCTCGGTAAAATGTCTTGTAGTAAGGTGGTAATGAAAATGAATCCTAGTTGGTAATAATAGAGAGGTCTAAATTTTATTACTAACTTGGTTTTGTTTTAATTCCCACTTTACTATGGGGCATTGCTTCTAAATAACATATTAATTTAATATTTCATGATATAAATTTTCACTAAAATAGTCTTTTCAGTATAACAAGGTATCAAAGTGTTGAGATTCTTCTCAGTGGCTAAAGAGATATATATTCATGTTGCTAATAATAATTAACAATAAAAAATATATTTTTTTGGTTTTCACGATAAGAGCTCCAAATAGCCTCGGTTAAATGTCTTGTAGTAAGCCGGTAATGAAAATGAATCCTAGTTGGTAATAATAGAGAGGTCTAAATTTTATTACTAACTTGGTTTTGTGTTAATTCCCACTTTACTATGGGGCATTGCTTCTGAATAACATAATAATTTCATATTTCGTGATATAAATTTTCATTAAAATATTCTTTTCAGTATAACAACGTATTAAATAATTTTGATTGTTCTCAGTGGGCAAATAGATATATATATATTTATGTTGCTAGTAATAATTAACTATTAAAAATATATTTTTTTGGTTTTCACGATAAGAGCTCCAAATAGCCTCGGTTAAATGTCTTGTTGTAAGGTGGTAATGAAAATGAATCCTAGTTGGTAATAATAGAGAGGTTTAATTTTTAATACTAACTTGGTTTTGTTTTTAATCCCACCTTACCTTGGGGCATTGTTGTACTAAATAACAAAATAATTTATAATTGCGTGATATAAATTTTCACTAAAATAGTCATTTCAGTATAACAACATATTGAATTATTTTGATTCTTCTCAGTGGGCAAATAGATATATATTTTTTATGTTGCTAATAGTATTGAACAATGTAAAATATATTTTTTGTTTTCGCGATAAGAGCTCCAAATAGCCTCAGTAAAATGTCTTGTAGTAAGGTGGTAATGAAAATGAATCCTTGTTGGTAATAATAGAGAGGTTTAATTTTTAATACTAACTTGGTTTTGTTTTTAATCCCACCTTACCTTGGGGCATTGTTGTACTAAATAACAAAATAATTTATAATTGCGTGCTATAAATTTTCACTAAAATAGTCATTTCAGTATAACAAGGTATTGAAGTGTTGAGATTCTTCTTAGTGGCTAAATAGATATATATTCATGTTGCTAACAATAATTAACAATCAAAAATATATTTTTTTGTTTTCGCGTTAAGAGCTTCAAATAGCCTCGGTAAAATGTCTTGTAGTAAGGTGGTAATGGAAATGAATCCTAGTTGGTAATAATAGAGAGGTTTAATTTTTAATACTAACTTGGTTTTGTTTTTAATCCCACCTTACCGTGGGGCATTGTTGTACTAAATAACAAAATAATTTATAATTGCGTGATATAAATTTTCACTAAAATAGTCATTTCAGTATAACAAGGTATTGAAATGTTGAGATTCTTCTCAGTGGCTAAATAGATATAAATTCATGTTGCTAATAATAATTAACAATCAAAAATATATTTTTTTGTTTTCGAGATAAGAGCTCCAAATAGCCTCGGTAAAATGTCTTGTAGTAAGGTGGTAATGAAAATGATTCCTAGTTGGTAATAATAGAGAGGTTTAATTTTTAATACTAACTTGGTTTTGTTTTTAATCCCACCTTACCTTGGGGCATTGTTGTACTAAATAACAAAATAATTTATAATTGCGTGATATAAATTTTCACTAAAATAGTCATTTCAGTATAACAACGTATTGAATTATTTTGATTCTTCTCAGTGGGCAAATAGATATATATTTTTTATGTTGCTAATAGTATTGAACAATGTAAAATATATTTTTTGTTTTCGCGATAAGAGCTCCAAATAGCCTCAGTAAAATGTCTTGTAGTAAGGTGGTAATGGAAATGAATCCTTGTTGGTAATAATAGAGAGGTTTAATTTTTAATACTAACTTGGTTTTGTTTTTAATCCCACCTTACCTTGGGGCATTGTTGTACTAAATAACAAAATAATTTATAATTGCGTGATATAAATTTTCACTAAAATAGTCATTTCAGTATAACAAGGTATTGAAATGTTGAGATTCTTCTCAGTGGCTAAATAGATATAAATTCATGTTGCTAATAATAATTAACAATCAAAAATATATTTTTTTGTTTTCGCGATAGAAGCTTCAAATAGCCTCGGTAAAATGTCTTGTAGTAAGGTGGTAATGGAAATGAATCCTAGTTAGTAATAATAGAGAGGTTTAATTTTTAATACTAACTTGGTTTTGTTTTTAATCCCACCTTACCGTGGGGCATTGTTGTACTAAATAACAAAATAATTTATAATTGCGTGATATAAATTTTCACTAAAATAGTCATTTCAGTATAACAAGGTATTGAAGTGTTGAGATTCTTCTTAGTGGCTAAATAGATATATATTCATGTTGCTAATAATAATTAACAATCAAAAATATATTTTTTTGTTTTCGCGATAAGAGCTTCAAATAGCCTCGGTAAAATGTCTTGTAGTAAGGTGGTAATGAAAATGAATCCTAGGTGGTAATAATAGAGAGGTTTAATTTTTAATACTAACTTGGTTTGGTTTTAATTCCCACTTTACTATGGGGCATTGCTTCTAAATAACAAAATAATTTATAATTGCGTGATATAAATTTTCACTAAAATAGTCATTTCAGTATAACAGGGTATTGAAATGATGAGATTCTTCTCAGTGGCTAAATAGATATATATTCATGTTGCTAACAATAATTAACAATCAAAAATATATTTTTTTGTTTTCGCGTTAAGAGCTTCAAATAGCCTCGGTAAAATGTCTTGTAGTAAGGTGGTAATGGAAATGAATCCTAGTTGGTAATAATAGAGAGGTTTAATTTTTAATACTAACTTGGTTTTGTTTTTAATCCCACCTTACCGTGGGGCATTGTTGTACTAAATAACAAAATAATTTATAATTGCGTGATATAAATTTTCACTAAAATAGTCATTTCAGTATAACAAGGTATTGAAGTGTTGAGATTCTTCTTAGTGGCTAAATAGATATATATTCATGTTGCTAACAATAATTAACAATCAAAAATATATTTTTTTGTTTTCGCGTTAAGAGCTTCAAATAGCCTCGGTAAAATGTCTTGTAGTAAGGTGGTAATGGAAATGAATCCTACTTGGTAATAATAGAGAGGTTTAATTTTTAATACTAACTTGGTTTTGTTTTTAATCCCACCTTACCGTGGGGCATTGTTGTACTAAATAACAAAATAATTTATAATTGCGTGATATAAATTTTCACTAAAATAGTCATTTCAGTATAACAAGGTATTGAAATGTTGAGATTCTTCTCAGTGGCTAAATAGATATAAATTCATGTTGCTAAAAATAATTATCAATCAAAAATAAATTTTTTTGTTTTCGAGATAAGAGCTCCAAGTAGCCTCGGTAAAATGTCTTGTAGTAAGGTGGTAATGAAAATGAATCCTAGTTGGTAATAATAGAGAGGTCTAAATTTTATTACTAACTTGGTTTTGTTTTAATTCCCACTTTACTATGGGGCGTTGCTTCTAAATAACATATTAATTTAATATTTCATGATATAAATTTTCACTAAAATAGTCATTTCAGTATAACAAGGTATCAAAGTGTTGAGATTCTTCTCAGTGGCTAAATAGATATATATTCATGTTGCTAATAATAATTAACAATCAAAAATATATTTTTATGTTTTCGCGATAAGAGCTCCAAATAGCCTCGGTAAAATGTCTTGTATTAAGGTGGTAATGAAAATGAATCCTAGTTGGTAATAATAGAGAGGTTTAATTTTTATTACTAACATGGTTTTGTTTTAATTCCCACTTTACTATGGGGCATTGCTTCTAAATAACATAATAATTTAATATTTCGTGATATAAATTTTCACTAAAATAGTCTTTTCAGTATAACAAGGTATCAAAGTGTTGAGATTCTTCTCAGTGGCTAAATAGATATAAATTCATGTTGCTAATAATAATTAACAATCAAAAATATATTTTTTTGTTTTCGCGATAGAAGCTTCAAATAGCCTCGGTAAAATGTCTTGTAGTAAGGTGGTAATGAAAATGAATCCTAGTTGGTAATAATAGAGAGGTTTAATTTTTAATACTAACTTGGTTTTGTTTTTAATCCCACCTTACCGTGGGGCATTGTGCTACTAAATATAAAATTATTTAATACTGCGTGATATAAATTTTCACTAAAATAGTCATTTCAGTGTAACAAGGTATGAAAGTGTTAAAATTCTTCTCAGTGGCTAAAGAGATATATATTCATGTTGCTAATAATAATTAACAATAAAAAATATATTTTTTTGGTTTTCACGATAAGAGCTCCAAATAGCCTCGGTTAAATGTCTTGTAGTAAGCCGGTAATGAAAATGAATCCTTGTTGGTAATAATAGAGAGGTTTAATTTTTAATACTAACTTGGTTTTGTTTTTAATCCCACCTTACCATGGGGTATTGTTGTACTAAATAACAAAATAATTTATAATTGCGTGATATTAATTTTCACTAAAATAGTCATTTCAGTATAACAAGGTATTGAAATGTTGAGATTCTTCTCAGTGGCTAAATAGATATAAATTCATGTTGCTAATAATAATTAACAATCAAAAATATATTTTTTTGTTTTCGAGATAAGAGCTCCAAATAGCCTCGGTAAAATGTCTTGTAGTAAGGTGGTAATGAAAATGATTCCTAGTTGGTAATAATAGAGAGGTTTAAATTTTAATACTAAATTGGTTTTGTTTTAATTCCCACTTTACTATGGGGTATTGCTTCTAAATAACAAAATAATTTATAATTGCGTGATATAAATTTTCACTAAAATAGTCATTTCAGTATAACAGGGTATTGAAATGTTGAGATTCTTCTCAGTGGCTAAATAGATATAAATTCATGTTGCTAATAATAATTAACAATCAAAAATATATTTTTTTGTTTTCGCGATAGAAGCTTCAAATAGCCTCGGTAAAATGTCTTGTAGTAAGGTGGTAATGGAAATGAATCCTAGTTAGTAATAATAGAGAGGTTTAATTTTTAATACTAACTTGGTTTTGTTTTTAATCCCACCTTACCGTGGGGCATTGTTGTACTAAATAACAAAATAATTTATAATTGCGTGATATAAACTTTCACTAAAATAGTCATTTCAGTATAACAAGGTATTGAAGTGTTGAGATTCTTCTTAGTGGCTAAATAGATATATATTCATGTTGCTAATAATAATTAACAATCAAAAATATATTTTTTTGTTTTCGCGATAAGAGCTTCAAATAGCCTCGGTAAAATGTCTTGTAGTAAGGTGGTAATGAAAATGAATCCTAGTTGGTAATAATAGAGAGGTTTAATTTTTAATATTAACTTGGTTTTGTTTTAATTCCCACTTTACTATGGGGCATTGCTTCTAAATAACAAAATAATTTATAATTGCGTGATATAAATTTTCACTAAAATAGTCATTTGAGTATAACAGGGTATTGAAATGATGAGATTCTTCTCAGTGGCTAAATAGATATATATTCATGTTGCTAACAATAATTAACAATCAAAAATATATTTTTTTGTTTTCGCGTTAAGAGCTTCAAATAGCCTCGGTAAAATGTCTTGTAGTAAGGTGGTAATGGAAATGAATCCTACTTGGTAATAATAGAGAGGTTTAATTTTTAATACTAACTTGGTTTTGTTTTTAATCCCACCTTATCGTGGGGCATTGTTGTACTAAATAACAAAATAATTTATAATTGCAAGATATAAATTTTCACTAAAATAGTCATTTCAGTATAACAAGGTATTGAAATGTTGAGATTCTTCTCAGTGGCTAAATAGATATAAATTCATGTTGCTAATAATAATTAACAATCAAAAATATATTTTTTTGTTTTCGAGATAAGAGCTCCAAATAGCCTCGGTAAAATGTCTTGTAGTAAGGTGGTAATGAAAATGATTCCTAGTTGGTAATAATAGAGAGGTTTAAATTTTAATACTAAATTGGTTTTGTTTTAATTCCCACTTTACTATGGGGTATTGCTTCTAAATAACAAAATAATTTATAATTGCGTGATATAAATTTTCACTAAAATAGTCATTTCAGTATAACAGGGTATTGAAATGTTGAGATTCTTCTCAGTGGCTAAATAGATATAAATTCATGTTGCTAATAATAATTAACAATCAAAAATATATTTTTTTGTTTTCGCGATAGAAGCTTCAAATAGCCTCGGTAAAATGTCTTGTAGTAAGGTGGTAATGAAAATGAATCCTACTTGGTAATAATAGAGAGGTTTAATTTTTAATACTAACTTGGTTTTGTTTTTAATCCCACCTTACCGTGGGGCATTGTTGTACTAAATAACAAAATAATTTATAATTGCGTGATATAAATTTTCACTAAAATAGTCATTTCAGTATAACAAGGTATTGAAGTGTTGAGATTCTTCTTAGTGGCTAAATAGATATATATTCATGTTGCTAATAATAATTAACAATCAAAAATATATTTTTTTGTTTTCGCGATAAGAGCTTCAAATAGCCTCGGTAAAATGTCTTGTAGTAAGGTGGTAATGAAAATGAATCCTAGTTGGTAATAATAGAGAGGTTTAATTTTTAATACTAACTTGGTTTTGTTTTAATTCCCACTTTACTATGGGGCATTGCTTCTAAATAACAAAATAATTTATAATTGCGTGATATAAATTTTCACTAAAATAGTCATTTCAGTATAACAGGGTATTGAAATGTTGAGATTCTTCTCAGTGGCTAAATAGATATATATTCATGTTGCTAACAATAATTAACAATCAAAAATATATTTTTTTGTTTTCGCGTTAAGAGCTTCAAATAGCCTCGGTAAAATGTCTTGTAGTAAGGTGGTAATGGAAATGAATCCTAGTTGGTAATAATAGAGAGGTTTAATTTTTATTACTAACATGGTTTTGTTTTAATTCCCACTTTACTATGGGGCATTGCTTCTAAATAACATAATAATTTATAATTGCGTGATATAAATTTTCACTAAAATAGTCATTTCAGTATAACAGGGTATTGAAATGTTGAGATTCTTCTCAGTGGCTAAATAGATATAAATTCATGTTGCTAATAATAATTAACAATCAAAAATATATTTTTTTGTTTTCGCGATAGAAGCTTCAAATAGCCTCGGTAAAATGTCTTGTAGTAAGGTGGTAATGGAAATGAATCCTAGTTGGTAATAATAGAGAGGTTTAATTTTTAATACTAACTTGGTTTTGTTTTTAATCCCACCTTACCGTGGGGCATTGTTGTACTAAATAACAAAATAATTTATAATTGCGTGATATAAATTTTCACTAAAATAGTCATTTCAGTATAACAAGGTATTGAAGTGTTGAGATTCTTCTTAGTGGCTAAATAGATATATATTCATGTTGCTAATAATAATTAACAATCAAAAATATATTTTTTTGTTTTCGCGATAAGAGCTTCAAATAGCCTCGGTAAAATGTCTTGTAGTAAGGTGGTAATGAAAATGAATCCTAGTTTGTAATAATAGAGAGGTTTAATTTTTAATACTAACTTGGTTTTGTTTTAATTCCCACTTTACTATGGGGCATTGCTTCTAAATAACAAAATAATTTATAATTGCGTGGTATAAATTTTCACTAAAATAGTCATTTCAGTATAACAGGGTATTGAAATGTTGAGATTCTTCTCAGTGGCTAAATAGATATAAATTCATGTTGCTAATAATAATTAACAATCAAAAATATATTTTTTTGTTTTCGCGATAGAAGCTTCAAATAGCCTCGGTAAAATGTCTTGTAGTAAGGTGGTAATGGAAATGAATCCTAGTTGGTAATAATAGAGAGGTTTAATTTTTAATACTAACTTGGTTTTGTTTTTAATCCCACCTTACCGTGGGGCATTGTTGTACTAAATAACAAAATAATTTATAATTGCGTGATATAAATTTTCACTAAAATAGTCATTTCAGTATAACAAGGTATTGAAGTGTTGAGATTCTTCTTAGTGGCTAAATAGATATATATTCATGTTGCTAATAATAATTAACAATCAAAAATATATTTTTTTGTTTTCGCGATAAGAGCTTCAAATAGCCTTGGTAAAATGTCTTGTAGTAAGGTGGTAATGAAAATGAATCCTAGTTGGTAATAATAGAGAGGTTTAATTTTTAATACTAACTTGGTTTTGTTTTTAATCCCACCTTACCGTGGGGCACTGTTGTACTAAATAACAAAATAATTTATAATTGCGTGATATAAATTTTCACTAAAATAGTCATTTCAGTATAACAAGGTATTGAAGTGTTGAGATTCTTCTTAGTGGCTAAATAGATATATATTCATGTTGCTAATAATAATTAACAATCAAAAATATATTTTTTTGTTTTCGCGATAAGAGCTTCAAATAGCCTCGGTAAAATGTCTTGTAGGAAGGTGGTAATGAAAATGAATCCTAGTTGGTAATAATAGAGAGGTTTAAATTTTATTACTAACTTGGTTTTGTTTTAATTCCCACTTTACTATGGGGCATTGCTTCTAAATATCAAAATAATTTATAATTGCGTGATATAAATTTTCACTAAAATAGTCATTTCAGTATAACAGGGTATTGAAATGTTGAGATTCTTCTCAGTGGCTAAATAGATATAAATTCATGTTGCTAATAATAATTAACAATCAAAAATATATTTTTTTGTTTTCGCGATAGAAGTTTCAAATAGCCTCGGTAAAATGTCTTGTAGTAAGGTGGTAATGGAAATGAATCCTAGTTGGTAATAATAGAGAGGTTTAATTTTTAATACTAACTTGGTTTTGTTTTTAATCCCACCTTACCGTGGGGCATTGTTGTACTAAATAACAAAATAATTTATAATTGCGTGATATAAATTTTCACTAAAATAGTCATTTCAGTATAACAAGGTATTGAAGTGTTGAGATTCTTCTTAGTGGCTAAATAGATATATATTCATGTTGCTAATAATAATTAACAATCAAAAATATATTTTTTTGTTTTCGCGATAAGAGCTTCAAATAGCCTCGGTAAAATGTCTTGTAGTAAGGTGGTAATGAAAATGAATCCTAGTTGGTAATAATAGAGAGGTTTAATTTTTAATACTAACTTGGTTTTGTTTTAATTCCCACTTTACTATGGGGCATTGCTTCTAAATAACAAAATAATTTATAATTGCGTGATATAAATTTTCACTAAAATAGTCATTTCAGTATAACAGGGTATTGAAATGTTGAGATTCTTCTCAGTGGCTAAATAGATATATATTCATGTTGCTAACAATAATTAACAATCAAAAATATATTTTTTTGTTTTCGCGTTAAGAGCTTCAAATAGCCTCGGTAAAATGTCTTGTAGTAAGGTGGTAATGGAAATGAATCCTAGTTGGTAATAATAGAGAGGTTTAATTTTTATTACTAACATGGTTTTGTTTTAATTCCCACTTTACTATGGGGCATTGCTTCTAAATAACATAATAATTTATAATTGCGTGATATAAATTTTCACTAAAATAGTCATTTCAGTATAACAGGGTATTGAAATGTTGAGATTCTTCTCAGTGGCTAAATAGATATAAATTCATGTTGCTAATAATAATTAACAATCAAAAATATATTTTTTTGTTTTCGCGATAGAAGCTTCAAATAGCCTCGGTAAAATGTCTTGTAGTAAGGTGGTAATGGAAATGAATCCTAGTTGGTAATAATAGAGAGGTTTAATTTTTAATACTAACTTGGTTTTGTTTTTAATCCCACCTTACCGTGGGGCATTGTTGTACTAAATAACAAAATAATTTATAATTGCGTGATATAAATTTTCACTAAAATAGTCATTTCAGTATAACAAGGTATTGAAGTGTTGAGATTCTTCTTAGTGGCTAAATAGATATATATTCATGTTGCTAATAATAATTAACAATCAAAAATATATTTTTTTGTTTTCGCGATAAGAGCTTCAAATAGCCTCGGTAAAATGTCTTGTAGTAAGGTGGTAATGAAAATGAATCCTAGTTTGTAATAATAGAGAGGTTTAATTTTTAATACTAACTTGGTTTTGTTTTAATTCCCACTTTACTATGGGGCATTGCTTCTAAATAACAAAATAATTTATAATTGCGTGGTATAAATTTTCACTAAAATAGTCATTTCAGTATAACAGGGTATTGAAATGTTGAGATTCTTCTCAGTGGCTAAATAGATATAAATTCATGTTGCTAATAATAATTAACAATCAAAAATATATTTTTTTGTTTTCGCGATAGAAGCTTCAAATAGCCTCGGTAAAATGTCTTGTAGTAAGGTGGTAATGGAAATGAATCCTAGTTGGTAATAATAGAGAGGTTTAATTTTTAATACTAACTTGGTTTTGTTTTTAATCCCACCTTACCGTGGGGCATTGTTGTACTAAATAACAAAATAATTTATAATTGCGTGATATAAATTTTCACTAAAATAGTCATTTCAGTATAACAAGGTATTGAAGTGTTGAGATTCTTCTTAGTGGCTAAATAGATATATATTCATGTTGCTAATAATAATTAACAATCAAAAATATATTTTTTTGTTTTCGCGATAAGAGCTTCAAATAGCCTTGGTAAAATGTCTTGTAGTAAGGTGGTAATGAAAATGAATCCTAGTTGGTAATAATAGAGAGGTTTAATTTTTAATACTAACTTGGTTTTGTTTTTAATCCCACCTTACCGTGGGGCACTGTTGTACTAAATAACAAAATAATTTATAATTGCGTGATATAAATTTTCACTAAAATAGTCATTTCAGTATAACAAGGTATTGAAGTGTTGAGATTCTTCTTAGTGGCTAAATAGATATATATTCATGTTGCTAATAATAATTAACAATCAAAAATATATTTTTTTGTTTTCGCGATAAGAGCTTCAAATAGCCTCGGTAAAATGTCTTGTAGGAAGGTGGTAATGAAAATGAATCCTAGTTGGTAATAATAGAGAGGTTTAAATTTTATTACTAACTTGGTTTTGTTTTAATTCCCACTTTACTATGGGGCATTGCTTCTAAATATCAAAATAATTTATAATTGCGTGATATAAATTTTCACTAAAATAGTCATTTCAGTATAACAGGGTATTGAAATGTTGAGATTCTTCTCAGTGGCTAAATAGATATAAATTCATGTTGCTAATAATAATTAACAATCAAAAATATATTTTTTTGTTTTCGCGATAGAAGTTTCAAATAGCCTCGGTAAAATGTCTTGTAGTAAGGTGGTAATGGAAATGAATCCTAGTTGGTAATAATAGAGAGGTTTAATTTTTAATACTAACTTGGTTTTGTTTTTAATCCCACCTTACCGTGGGGCATTGTTGTACTAAATAACAAAATAATTTATAATTGCGTGATATAAATTTTCACTAAAATAGTCATTTCAGTATAACAAGGTATTGAAGTGTTGAGATTCTTCTTAGTGGCTAAATAGATATATATTCATGTTGCTAATAATAATTAACAATCAAAAATATATTTTTTTGTTTTCGCGATAAGAGCTCCAAATAGCCTCGGTAAAATGTCTTGTAGTAAGGTGGTAATGAAAATGAATCCTAGTTGGTAATAATAGAGAGGTTTAAATTTTATTACTAACTTGGTTTTCTTTTAATTCCCACATTACAATGGGGCATTGCTTCTAAATAACATAATAATTTAATATTTCATGATATAAATTTTCACTAAAATAGTCATTTCAGTATTACAACGTATTGAATTATTTTCATTCTTCTCAGTGGGCAAATAGATATATATTTATGTTGCTAATAATAATTAACAATCAAAAATATATTTTTATGTTTTCGCGATAAGAGCTCCAAATAGCCTCGGTAAAATGTCTTGTATTAAGGTGGTAATGAAAATGAATCCTAGTTGGTAATAATAGAGAGGTTTAATTTTTATTACTAACATGGTTTTGTTTTAATTCCCACTTTACTATGGGGCATTGCTTCTAAATAACATAATAATTTAATATTTCGTGATATAAATTTTCACTAAAATAGTCTTTTCAGTATAACAAGGTATCAAAGTGTTGAGATTCTTCTCAGTGGCTAAATAGATATAAATTCATGTTGCTAATAATAATTAACAATCAAAAATATATTTTTTTGTTTTCGCGATAGAAGCTTCAAATAGCCTCGGTAAAATGTCTTGTAGTAAGGTGGTAATGAAAATGAATCCTAGTTGGTAATAATAGAGAGGTTTAATTTTTAATACTAACTTGGTTTTGTTTTTAATCCCACCTTACCGTGGGGCATTGTGCTACTAAATATAAAATTATTTAATACTGCGTGATATAAATTTTCACTAAAATAGTCATTTCAGTGTAACAAGGTATGAAAGTGTTAAAATTCTTCTCAGTGGCTAAAGAGATATATATTCATGTTGCTAATAATAATTAACAATAAAAAATATATTTTTTTGGTTTTCACGATAAGAGCTCCAAATAGCCTCGGTTAAATGTCTTGTAGTAAGCCGGTAATGAAAATGAATCCTTGTTGGTAATAATAGAGAGGTTTAATTTTTAATACTAACTTGGTTTTGTTTTTAATCCCACCTTACCATGGGGTATTGTTGTACTAAATAACAAAATAATTTATAATTGCGTGATATTAATTTTCACTAAAATAGTCATTTCAGTATAACAAGGTATTGAAATGTTGAGATTCTTCTCAGTGGCTAAATAGATATAAATTCATGTTGCTAATAATAATTAACAATCAAAAATATATTTTTTTGTTTTCGAGATAAGAGCTCCAAATAGCCTCGGTAAAATGTCTTGTAGTAAGGTGGTAATGAAAATGATTCCTAGTTGGTAATAATAGAGAGGTTTAAATTTTAATACTAAATTGGTTTTGTTTTAATTCCCACTTTACTATGGGGTATTGCTTCTAAATAACAAAATAATTTATAATTGCGTGATATAAATTTTCACTAAAATAGTCATTTCAGTATAACAGGGTATTGAAATGTTGAGATTCTTCTCAGTGGCTAAATAGATATAAATTCATGTTGCTAATAATAATTAACAATCAAAAATATATTTTTTTGTTTTCGCGATAAGAGCTTCAAATAGCCTCGGTAAAATGTCTTGTAGTAAGGTGGTAATGAAAATGAATCCTAGTTGGTAATAATAGAGAGGTTTAATTTTTAATATTAACTTGGTTTTGTTTTAATTCCCACTTTACTATGGGGCATTGCTTCTAAATAACAAAATAATTTATAATTGCGTGATATAAATTTTCACTAAAATAGTCATTTGAGTATAACAGGGTATTGAAATGATGAGATTCTTCTCAGTGGCTAAATAGATATATATTCATGTTGCTAACAATAATTAACAATCAAAAATATATTTTTTTGTTTTCGCGTTAAGAGCTTCAAATAGCCTCGGTAAAATGTCTTGTAGTAAGGTGGTAATGGAAATGAATCCTACTTGGTAATAATAGAGAGGTTTAATTTTTAATACTAACTTGGTTTTGTTTTTAATCCCACCTTATCGTGGGGCATTGTTGTACTAAATAACAAAATAATTTATAATTGCAAGATATAAATTTTCACTAAAATAGTCATTTCAGTATAACAAGGTATTGAAATGTTGAGATTCTTCTCAGTGGCTAAATAGATATAAATTCATGTTGCTAATAATAATTAACAATCAAAAATATATTTTTTTGTTTTCGAGATAAGAGCTCCAAATAGCCTCGGTAAAATGTCTTGTAGTAAGGTGGTAATGAAAATGATTCCTAGTTGGTAATAATAGAGAGGTTTAAATTTTAATACTAAATTGGTTTTGTTTTAATTCCCACTTTACTATGGGGTATTGCTTCTAAATAACAAAATAATTTATAATTGCGTGATATAAATTTTCACTAAAATAGTCATTTCAGTATAACAGGGTATTGAAATGTTGAGATTCTTCTCAGTGGCTAAATAGATATAAATTCATGTTGCTAATAATAATTAACAATCAAAAATATATTTTTTTGTTTTCGCGATAGAAGCTTCAAATAGCCTCGGTAAAATGTCTTGTAGTAAGGTGGTAATGGAAATGAATCCTACTTGGTAATAATAGAGAGGTTTAATTTTTAATACTAACTTGGTTTTGTTTTTAATCCCACCTTACCGTGGGGCATTGTTGTACTAAATAACAAAATAATTTATAATTGCGTGATATAAATTTTCACTAAAATAGTCATTTCAGTATAACAAGGTATTGAAGTGTTGAGATTCTTCTTAGTGGCTAAATAGATATATATTCATGTTGCTAATAATAATTAACAATCAAAAATATATTTTTTTGTTTTCGCGATAAGAGCTTCAAATAGCCTCGGTAAAATGTCTTGTAGTAAGGTGGTAATGAAAATGAATCCTAGTTGGTAATAATAGAGAGGTTTAATTTTTAATACTAACTTGGTTTTGTTTTAATTCCCACTTTACTATGGGGCATTGCTTCTAAATAACAAAATAATTTATAATTGCGTGATATAAATTTTCACTAAAATAGTCATTTCAGTATAACAGGGTATTGAAATGTTGAGATTCTTCTCAGTGGCTAAATAGATATATATTCATGTTGCTAACAATAATTAACAATCAAAAATATATTTTTTTGTTTTCGCGTTAAGAGCTTCAAATAGCCTCGGTAAAATGTCTTGTAGTAAGGTGGTAATGGAAATGAATCCTAGTTGGTAATAATAGAGAGGTTTAATTTTTATTACTAACATGGTTTTGTTTTAATTCCCACTTTACTATGGGGCATTGCTTCTAAATAACATAATAATTTATAATTGCGTGATATAAATTTTCACTAAAATAGTCATTTCAGTATAACAGGGTATTGAAATGTTGAGATTCTTCTCAGTGGCTAAATAGATATAAATTCATGTTGCTAATAATAATTAACAATCAAAAATATATTTTTTTGTTTTCGCGATAGAAGCTTCAAATAGCCTCGGTAAAATGTCTTGTAGTAAGGTGGTAATGGAAATGAATCCTAGTTGGTAATAATAGAGAGGTTTAATTTTTAATACTAACTTGGTTTTGTTTTTAATCCCACCTTACCGTGGGGCATTGTTGTACTAAATAACAAAATAATTTATAATTGCGTGATATAAATTTTCACTAAAATAGTCATTTCAGTATAACAAGGTATTGAAGTGTTGAGATTCTTCTTAGTGGCTAAATAGATATATATTCATGTTGCTAATAATAATTAACAATCAAAAATATATTTTTTTGTTTTCGCGATAAGAGCTTCAAATAGCCTCGGTAAAATGTCTTGTAGTAAGGTGGTAATGAAAATGAATCCTAGTTTGTAATAATAGAGAGGTTTAATTTTTAATACTAACTTGGTTTTGTTTTAATTCCCACTTTACTATGGGGCATTGCTTCTAAATAACAAAATAATTTATAATTGCGTGGTATAAATTTTCACTAAAATAGTCATTTCAGTATAACAGGGTAT
The DNA here is from genome assembly GCA_964056705.1 of Troilus luridus. Classification (NCBI taxonomy): domain Eukaryota; kingdom Metazoa; phylum Arthropoda; class Insecta; order Hemiptera; family Pentatomidae; genus Troilus; species Troilus luridus. Next base: position 3,789,140 of record OZ057417.1, on the reverse strand, counting down.
TGAAATGTTGAGATTCTTCTCAGTGGCTAAATAGATATAAATTCATGTTGCTAATAATAATTAACAATCAAAAATATATTTTTTTGTTTTCGCGATAGAAGCTTCAAATAGCCTCGGTAAAATGTCTTGTAGTAAGGTGGTAATGGAAATGAATCCTAGTTGGTAATAATAGAGAGGTTTAATTTTTAATACTAACTTGGTTTTGTTTTTAATCCCACCTTACCGTGGGGCATTGTTGTACTAAATAACAAAATAATTTATAATTGCGTGATATAAATTTTCACTAAAATAGTCATTTCAGTATAACAAGGTATTGAAGTGTTGAGATTCTTCTTAGTGGCTAAATAGATATATATTCATGTTGCTAATAATAATTAACAATCAAAAATATATTTTTTTGTTTTCGCGATAAGAGCTTCAAATAGCCTTGGTAAAATGTCTTGTAGTAAGGTGGTAATGAAAATGAATCCTAGTTGGTAATAATAGAGAGGTTTAATTTTTAATACTAACTTGGTTTTGTTTTTAATCCCACCTTACCGTGGGGCACTGTTGTACTAAATAACAAAATAATTTATAATTGCGTGATATAAATTTTCACTAAAATAGTCATTTCAGTATAACAAGGTATTGAAGTGTTGAGATTCTTCTTAGTGGCTAAATAGATATATATTCATGTTGCTAATAATAATTAACAATCAAAAATATATTTTTTTGTTTTCGCGATAAGAGCTTCAAATAGCCTCGGTAAAATGTCTTGTAGGAAGGTGGTAATGAAAATGAATCCTAGTTGGTAATAATAGAGAGGTTTAAATTTTATTACTAACTTGGTTTTGTTTTAATTCCCACTTTACTATGGGGCATTGCTTCTAAATATCAAAATAATTTATAATTGCGTGATATAAATTTTCACTAAAATAGTCATTTCAGTATAACAGGGTATTGAAATGTTGAGATTCTTCTCAGTGGCTAAATAGATATAAATTCATGTTGCTAATAATAATTAACAATCAAAAATATATTTTTTTGTTTTCGCGATAGAAGTTTCAAATAGCCTCGGTAAAATGTCTTGTAGTAAGGTGGTAATGGAAATGAATCCTAGTTGGTAATAATAGAGAGGTTTAATTTTTAATACTAACTTGGTTTTGTTTTTAATCCCACCTTACCGTGGGGCATTGTTGTACTAAATAACAAAATAATTTATAATTGCGTGATATAAATTTTCACTAAAATAGTCATTTCAGTATAACAAGGTATTGAAGTGTTGAGATTCTTCTTAGTGGCTAAATAGATATATATTCATGTTGCTAATAATAATTAACAATCAAAAATATATTTTTTTGTTTTCGCGATAAGAGCTTCAAATAGCCTCGGTAAAATGTCTTGTAGTAAGGTGGTAATGAAAATGAATCCTAGTTGGTAATAATAGAGAGGTTTAATTTTTAATACTAACTTGGTTTTGTTTTAATTCCCACTTTACTATGGGGCATTGCTTCTAAATAACAAAATAATTTATAATTGCGTGATATAAATTTTCACTAAAATAGTCATTTCAGTATAACAGGGTATTGAAATGTTGAGATTCTTCTCAGTGGCTAAATAGATATATATTCATGTTGCTAACAATAATTAACAATCAAAAATATATTTTTTTGTTTTCGCGTTAAGAGCTTCAAATAGCCTCGGTAAAATGTCTTGTAGTAAGGTGGTAATGGAAATGAATCCTAGTTGGTAATAATAGAGAGGTTTAATTTTTATTACTAACATGGTTTTGTTTTAATTCCCACTTTACTATGGGGCATTGCTTCTAAATAACATAATAATTTATAATTGCGTGATATAAATTTTCACTAAAATAGTCATTTCAGTATAACAGGGTATTGAAATGTTGAGATTCTTCTCAGTGGCTAAATAGATATAAATTCATGTTGCTAATAATAATTAACAATCAAAAATATATTTTTTTGTTTTCGCGATAGAAGCTTCAAATAGCCTCGGTAAAATGTCTTGTAGTAAGGTGGTAATGGAAATGAATCCTAGTTGGTAATAATAGAGAGGTTTAATTTTTAATACTAACTTGGTTTTGTTTTTAATCCCACCTTACCGTGGGGCATTGTTGTACTAAATAACAAAATAATTTATAATTGCGTGATATAAATTTTCACTAAAATAGTCATTTCAGTATAACAAGGTATTGAAGTGTTGAGATTCTTCTTAGTGGCTAAATAGATATATATTCATGTTGCTAATAATAATTAACAATCAAAAATATATTTTTTTGTTTTCGCGATAAGAGCTTCAAATAGCCTCGGTAAAATGTCTTGTAGTAAGGTGGTAATGAAAATGAATCCTAGTTTGTAATAATAGAGAGGTTTAATTTTTAATACTAACTTGGTTTTGTTTTAATTCCCACTTTACTATGGGGCATTGCTTCTAAATAACAAAATAATTTATAATTGCGTGGTATAAATTTTCACTAAAATAGTCATTTCAGTATAACAGGGTATTGAAATGTTGAGATTCTTCTCAGTGGCTAAATAGATATAAATTCATGTTGCTAATAATAATTAACAATCAAAAATATATTTTTTTGTTTTCGCGATAGAAGCTTCAAATAGCCTCGGTAAAATGTCTTGTAGTAAGGTGGTAATGGAAATGAATCCTAGTTGGTAATAATAGAGAGGTTTAATTTTTAATACTAACTTGGTTTTGTTTTTAATCCCACCTTACCGTGGGGCATTGTTGTACTAAATAACAAAATAATTTATAATTGCGTGATATAAATTTTCACTAAAATAGTCATTTCAGTATAACAAGGTATTGAAGTGTTGAGATTCTTCTTAGTGGCTAAATAGATATATATTCATGTTGCTAATAATAATTAACAATCAAAAATATATTTTTTTGTTTTCGCGATAAGAGCTTCAAATAGCCTTGGTAAAATGTCTTGTAGTAAGGTGGTAATGAAAATGAATCCTAGTTGGTAATAATAGAGAGGTTTAATTTTTAATACTAACTTGGTTTTGTTTTTAATCCCACCTTACCGTGGGGCACTGTTGTACTAAATAACAAAATAATTTATAATTGCGTGATATAAATTTTCACTAAAATAGTCATTTCAGTATAACAAGGTATTGAAGTGTTGAGATTCTTCTTAGTGGCTAAATAGATATATATTCATGTTGCTAATAATAATTAACAATCAAAAATATATTTTTTTGTTTTCGCGATAAGAGCTTCAAATAGCCTCGGTAAAATGTCTTGTAGGAAGGTGGTAATGAAAATGAATCCTAGTTGGTAATAATAGAGAGGTTTAAATTTTATTACTAACTTGGTTTTGTTTTAATTCCCACTTTACTATGGGGCATTGCTTCTAAATATCAAAATAATTTATAATTGCGTGATATAAATTTTCACTAAAATAGTCATTTCAGTATAACAAGGTATTGAAGTGTTGAGATTCTTCTTAGTGGCTAAATAGATATATATTCATGTTGCTAATAATAATTAACAATCAAAAATATATTTTTTTGTTTTCGCGATAAGAGCTCCAAATAGCCTCGGTAAAATGTCTTGTAGTAAGGTGGTAATGAAAATGAATCCTAGTTGGTAATAATAGAGAGGTCTAAATTTTATTACCAACTTGGTTTTGTGTTAATTCCCACTTTACTATGGGGCATTGCTTCTGAATAACATAATAATTTCATATTTCGTGATATAAATTTTCATTAAAATATTCTTTTCAGTATAACAACGTATTAAATAATTTTGATTGTTCTCAGTGGGCAAATAGATATATATATATTTATGTTGCTAGTAATAATTAACAATTAAAAATATATTTTTTTGTTTTCGCGATAAGAGCTTCAAATAGCCTCGGTAAAATGTCTTGTAGTAAGGTGGTAATGAAAATGAATCCTAGTTGGTAATAATAGAGAGGTTTAATTTTTAATACTAACTTGGTTTTGTTTTAATTCCCACTTTACTATGGGGCATTGCTTCTAAATAACATACTAATTTAATATTTCGTGATATAAATTTTCACTAAAATAGTCATTTCAGTATAACGAGGTAATGAAGTGTTGAGGTTCTTCTCAGTGGGTAAATAGATATATATTCATGTTGCTAATAATAATTAACAATCAAAAATATATTTTTTTGTTTTCGCGATAGAAGCTTCAAATAGCCTCGGTAAAATGTCTTGTAGTAAGGTGGTAATGAAAATGAATCCTTGTTGGTAATAATAGAGAGGTTTAATTTTTAATACTAACTTGGTTTTGTTTTTAATCCCACCTTACCGTGGGGCATTGTTGTACTAAATAACAAAATAATTTATAATTGCGTGATATAAATTTTCACTAAAATAGTCATTTCAGTATAACAAGGTATTGAAATGTTGAGATTCTTCTCAGTGGCTAAATAGATATAAATTCATGTTGCTAATAATAATTAACAATCAAAAATATATTTTTTTGTTTTCGAGATAAGAGCTCCAAATAGCCTCGGTAAAATGTCTTGTAGTAAGGTGGTAATGAAAATGAATCCTAGTTGGTAATAATAGAGAGGTTTAATTTTTAATACTAACTTGGTTTTGTTTTTAATCCCACCTTACCGTGGGGCATTGTTGTACTAAATAACAAAATAATTTATAATTGCGTGATATAAATTTTCACTAAAATAGTCATTTCAGTATAACAAGGTATTGAAGTGTTGAGATTCTTCTTAGTGGCTAAATAGATATATATTCATGTTGCTAATAATAATTAACAATCAAAAATATATTTTTTTGTTTTCGCGATAAGAGCTCCAAATAGCCTCGGTAAAATGTCTTGTAGTAAGGTGGTAATGAAAATGAATCCTAGTTGGTAATAATAGAGAGGTTTAAATTTTATTACTAACTTGGTTTTCTTTTAATTCCCACATTACAATGGGGCATTGCTTCTAAATAACATAATAATTTAATATTTCATGATATAAATTTTCACTAAAATAGTCATTTCAGTATTACAACGTATTGAATTATTTTCATTCTTCTCAGTGGGCAAATAGATATATATTTATGTTGCTAATAATAATTAACAATCAAAAATATATTTTTTTGTTTTCGCGATAAGAGCTTCAAATAGCCTCGGTAAAATGTCTTGTAGTAAGGTGGTAATGAAAATGAATCCTAGTTGGTAATAATAGAGAGGTTTAATTTTTAATACTAACTTGGTTTTGTTTTAATTCCCACTTTACTATGGGGCATTGCTTCTAAATAACAAAATAATTTATAATTGCGTGATATAAATTTTCACTAAAATAGTCATTTCAGTATAACAAGGTATTGAAATGTTGAGATTCTTCTCAGTGGCTAAATAGATATAAATTCATGTTGCTAATAATAATTAACAATCAAAAATATATTTTTTTGTTTTCGAGATAAGAGCTCCAAATAGCCTCGGTAAAATGTCTTGTAGTAAGGTGGTAATGAAAATGAATCCTAGTTGGTAATAATAGAGAGGTTTAATTTTTAATACTAACTTGGTTTTGTTTTTAATCCCACCTTACCGTGGGGCATTGTTGTACTAAATAACAAAATAATTTATAATTGCGTGATATAAATTTTCACTAAAATAGTCATTTCAGTATAACAAGGTATTGAAGTGTTGAGATTCTTCTTAGTGGCTAAATAGATATATATTCATGTTGCTAATAATAATTAACAATCAAAAATATATTTTTTTGTTTTCGCGATAAGAGCTCCAAATAGCCTCGGTAAAATGTCTTGTAGTAAGGTGGTAATGAAAATGAATCCTAGTTGGTAATAATAGAGAGGTTTAAATTTTATTACTAACTTGGTTTTCTTTTAATTCCCACATTACAATGGGGCATTGCTTCTAAATAACATAATAATTTAATATTTCATGATATAAATTTTCACTAAAATAGTCATTTCAGTATTACAACGTATTGAATTATTTTCATTCTTCTCAGTGGGCAAATAGATATATATTTATGTTGCTAATAATAATTAACAATCAAAAATATATTTTTTTGTTTTCGCGATAAGAGCTCCAAATAGCCTCGGTAAAATGTCTTGTAGTAAGGTGGTAATGAAAATGAATCCTAGTTGGTAATAATAGAGAGGTTTAAATTTTATTACTAAATTGGTTTTATTTTTATTCCCACTTTACGATGGAGTATTGCTACTAAATAACAAAATAATTTAATATTTCATGATATACATTTTCACTAAAATAGTCATTCCATTATAACAAAGTATTGAATTATTTTGATTCTTCTCAGTGGGCAAATAGATAGACATTTATGTTGCTAGTAATAATTAACAATCAAAAATATATTTTGTTTGTTTTCGAGATAAGAGCTCCAAATAGCCTCGGTAAAATGTCTTGTAGTAAGGTGGTAATGAAAATGATTCCTAGTTGGTAATAATAGAGAGGTTTAAATTTTAATACTAAATTGGTTTTGTTTTAATTCCCACTTTACTATGGGGCATTGCTTCTAAATAACAAAATAATTTATAATTGCGTGATATAAATTTTCACTAAAATAGTCATTTCAGTATAACAAGGTATTGAAGTGTTGAGATTCTTCTTAGTGGCTAAATAGATATATATTCATGTTGCTAATAATAATTAACAATCAAAAATATATTTTTTTGTTTTCGCGATAAGAGCTCCAAATAGCCTCGGTAAAATGTCTTGTAGTAAGGTGGTAATGAAAATGAATCCTAGTTGGTAATAATAGAGAGGTTTAAATTTTATTACTAACTTGGTTTTCTTTTAATTCCCACTTTACAATGGTGCATTGCTTCTAAATAACATAATAATTTAATATTTCGTGATATAAATTTTCACTAAAATAGTCATTTCAGTATAACAACGTATTGAATTATTTTGATTCTTCTCAGTGGGCAAATAGATAATATATTTTTTTTTTCGCTAATAATAATGAACAATTTAAAATATATTTTTTTGTTTTCGCGATAAGAGCTCCAAATAGCCTCTGTAAAATGTCTTGTAGTAAGGTGGTAATGTAAATGAATCCTAGTTGGTAATAATAGAGAGGTTTAAATTTTTTTACTAACTTGGTTTTCTTTTAATTCCCACTTTACAATGGTGCATTGCTTCTAAATAACATAATAATTTAATATTTCGTGATATAAATTTTCACTAAAATAGTCATTTCAGTATAACGAGGTATTGAAGTGTTGAGTTTCTTCTCAGTGGCTAAATAGATATATATTCATGTTGCTAACAATAATTAACAATCAAAAATATATTTTTTTGTTTTCGCGTTAAGAGCTTCAAATAGCCTCGGTAAAATGTCTTGTAGTAAGGTGGTAATGGAAATGAATCCTACTTGGTAATAATAGAGAGGTTTAATTTTTAATACTAACTTGGTTTTGTTTTTAATCCCACCTTATCGTGGGGCATTGTTGTACTAAATAACAAAATAATTTATAATTGCAAGATATAAATTTTCACTAAAATAGTCATTTCAGTATAACAAGGTATTGAAATGTTGAGATTCTTCTCAGTGGCTAAATAGATATAAATTCATGTTGCTAATAATAATTAACAATCAAAAATATATTTTTTTGTTTTCGAGATAAGAGCTCCAAATAGCCTCGGTAAAATGTCTTGTAGTAAGGTGGTAATGAAAATGATTCCTAGTTGGTAATAATAGAGAGGTTTAAATTTTAATACTAAATTGGTTTTGTTTTAATTCCCACTTTACTATGGGGTATTGCTTCTAAATAACAAAATAATTTATAATTGCGTGATATAAATTTTCACTAAAATAGTCATTTCAGTATAACAGGGTATTGAAATGTTGAGATTCTTCTCAGTGGCTAAATAGATATAAATTCATGTTGCTAATAATAATTAACAATCAAAAATATATTTTTTTGTTTTCGCGATAGAAGCTTCAAATAGCCTCGGTAAAATGTCTTGTAGTAAGGTGGTAATGGAAATGAATCCTACTTGGTAATAATAGAGAGGTTTAATTTTTAATACTAACTTGGTTTTGTTTTTAATCCCACCTTACCGTGGGGCATTGTTGTACTAAATAACAAAATAATTTATAATTGCGTGATATAAATTTTCACTAAAATAGTCATTTCAGTATAACAAGGTATTGAAGTGTTGAGATTCTTCTTAGTGGCTAAATAGATATATATTCATGTTGCTAATAATAATTAACAATCAAAAATATATTTTTTTGTTTTCGCAATAAGAGCTTCAAATAGCCTCGGTAAAATGTCTTGTAGTAAGGTGGTAATGAAAATGAATCCTAGTTGGTAATAATAGAGAGGTTTAATTTTTAATACTAACTTGGTTTTGTTTTAATTCCCACTTTACTATGGGGCATTGCTTCTAAATAACAAAATAATTTATAATTGCGTGATATAAATTTTCACTAAAATAGTCATTTCAGTATAACAGGGTATTGAAATGTTGAGATTCTTCTCAGTGGCTAAATAGATATATATTCATGTTGCTAACAATAATTAACAATCAAAAATATATTTTTTTGTTTTCGCGTTAAGAGCTTCAAATAGCCTCGGTAAAATGTCTTGTAGTAAGGTGGTAATGGAATTGAATCCTAGTTGGTAATAATAGAGAGGTTTAATTTTTAATACTAACTTGGTTTTGTTTTTAATCCCACCTTACCATGGGGTATTGTTGTACTAAATAACAAAATAATTTATAATTGCGTGATATAAATTTTCACTAAAATAGTCATTTCAGTATAACAAGGTATTGAAATGTTGAGATTCTTCTCAGTGGCTAAATAGATATAAATTCATGTTGCTAATAATAATTAACAATCAAAAATATATTTTTTTGTTTTCGAGATAAGAGCTCCAAATAGCCTCGGTAAAATGTCTTGTAGTAAGGTGGTAATGAAAATGATTCCTAGTTGGTAATAATAGAGAGGTTTAAATTTTAATACTAAATTGGTTTTGTTTTAATTCCCACTTTACTATGGGGTATTGCTTCTAAATAACAAAATAATTTATAATTGCGTGATATAAATTTTCACTAAAATAGTCATTTCAGTATAACAGGGTATTGAAATGTTGAGATTCTTCTCAGTGGCTAAATAGATATAAATTCATGTTGCTAATAATAATTAACAATCAAAAATATATTTTTTTGTTTTCGCGATAGAAGCTTCAAATAGCCTCGGTAAAATGTCTTGTAGTAAGGTGGTAATGGAAATGAATCCTAGTTGGTAATAATAGAGAGGTTTAATTTTTAATACTAACTTGGTTTTGTTTTTAATCCCACCTTACCGTGGGGCATTGTTGTACTAAATAACAAAATAATTTATAATTGCGTGATATAAATTTTCACTAAAATAGTCATTTCAGTATAACAAGGTATTGAAGTGTTGAGATTCTTCTTAGTGGCTAAATAGATATATATTCATGTTGCTAATAATAATTAACAATCAAAAATATATTTTTTTGTTTTCGCGATAAGAGCTTCAAATAGCCTCGGTAAAATGTCTTGTAGTAAGGTGGTAATGAAAATGAATCCTAGTTGGTAATAATAGAGAGGTTTAATTTTTAATACTAACTTGGTTTTGTTTTTAATCCCACCTTACCGTGGGGCATTGTTGTACTAAATAACAAAATAATTTATAATTGCGTGATATAAATTTTCACTAAAATAGTCATTTCAGTATAACAAGGTATTGAAGTGTTGAGATTCTTCTTAGTGGCTAAATAGATATATATTCATGTTGCTAATAATAATTAACAATCAAAAATATATTTTTTTGTTTTCGCGATAAGAGCTTCAAATAGCCTCGGTAAAATGTCTTGTAGGAAGGTGGTAATGGAAATGAATCCTAGTTGGTAATAATAGAGAGGTTTAATTTTTAATACTAACTTGGTTTTGTTTTTAATCCCACCTTACCGTGGGGCATTGTTGTACTAAATAACAAAATAATTTATAATTGCGTGATATAAATTTTCACTAAAATAGTCATTTCAGTATAACAAGGTATTGAAGTGTTGAGATTCTTCTTAGTGGCTAAATAGATATATATTCATGTTGCTAATAATAATTAACAATCAAAAATATATTTTTTTGTTTTCGCGATAAGAGCTTCAAATAGCCTCGGTAAAATGTCTTGTAGTAAGGTGGTAATGAAAATGAATCCTAGTTGGTAATAATAGAGAGGTTTAATTTTTAATACTAACTTGGTTTTGTTTTTAATCCCACCTTACCGTGGGGCATTGTTGTACTAAATAACAAAATAATTTATAATTGCGTGATATAAATTTTCACTAAAATAGTCATTTCAGTATAACAAGGTATTGAAGTGTTGAGATTCTTCTTAGTGGCTAAATAGATATATATTCATGTTGCTAATAATAATTAACAATCAAAAATATATTTTTTTGTTTTCGCGATAAGAGCTTCAAATAGCCTCGGTAAAATGTCTTGTAGGAAGGTGGTAATGAAAATGAATCCTAGTTGGTAATAATAGAGAGGTTTAAATTTTATTACTAACTTGGTTTTGTTTTAATTCCCACTTTACTATGGGGCATTGCTTCTAAATATCAAAATAATTTATAATTGCGTGATATAAATTTTCACTAAAATAGTCATTTCAGTATAACAGGGTATTGAAATGTTGAGATTCTTCTCAGTGGCTAAATAGATATAAATTCATGTTGCTAATAATAATTAACAATCAAAAATATATTTTTTTGTTTTCGCGATAGAAGTTTCAAATAGCCTCGGTAAAATGTCTTGTAGTAAGGTGGTAATGGAAATGAATCCTAGTTGGTAATAATAGAGAGGTTTAATTTTTAATACTAACTTGGTTTTGTTTTTAATCCCACCTTACCGTGGGGCATTGTTGTACTAAATAACAAAATAATTTATAATTGCGTGATATAAATTTTCACTAAAATAGTCATTTCAGTATAACAAGGTATTGAAGTGTTGAGATTCTTCTTAGTGGCTAAATAGATATATATTCATGTTGCTAATAATAATTAACAATCAAAAATATATTTTTTTGTTTTCGCGATAAGAGCTCCAAATAGCCTCGGTAAAATGTCTTGTAGTAAGGTGGTAATGAAAATGAATCCTAGTTGGTAATAATAGAGAGGTTTAAATTTTATTACTAACTTGGTTTTCTTTTAATTCCCACATTACAATGGGGCATTGCTTCTAAATAACATAATAATTTAATATTTCATGATATAAATTTTCACTAAAATAGTCATTTCAGTATTACAACGTATTGAATTATTTTCATTCTTCTCAGTGGGCAAATAGATATATATTTATGTTGCTAATAATAATTAACAATCAAAAATATATTTTTTTGTTTTCGCGATAAGAGCTCCAAATAGCCTCGGTAAAATGTCTTGTAGTAAGGTGGTAATGAAAATGATTCCTAGTTGGTAATAATAGAGAGGTTTAAATTTTAATACTAAATTGGTTTTGTTTTAATTCCCACTTTACTATGGGGCATTGCTTCTAAATAACAAAATAATTTATAATTGCGTGATATAAATTTTCACTAAAATAGTCATTTCAGTATAACAAGGTATTGAAGTGTTGAGATTCTTCTTAGTGGCTAAATAGATATATATTCATGTTGCTAATAATAATTAACAATCAAAAATATATTTTTTTGTTTTCGCGATAAGAGCTCCAAATAGCCTCGGTAAAATGTCTTGTAGTAAGGTGGTAATGAAAATGAATCCTAGTTGGTAATAATAGAGAGGTTTAATTTTTAATACTAACTTGGTTTTGTTTTAATTCCCACTTTACTATGGGGCATTGCTTCTAAATAACATACTAATTTAATATTTCGTGATATAAATTTTCACTAAAATAGTCATTTCAGTATAACGAGGTAATGAAGTGTTGAGGTTCTTCTCAGTGGGTAAATAGATATATATTCATGTTGCTAATAATAATTAACAATCAAAAATATATTTTTTTGTTTTCGCGATAGAAGCTTCAAATAGCCTCGGTAAAATGTCTTGTAGTAAGGTGGTAATGAAAATGAATCCTTGTTGGTAATAATAGAGAGGTTTAATTTTTAATACTAACTTGGTTTTGTTTTTAATCCCACCTTACCGTGGGGCATTGTTGTACTAAATAACAAAATAATTTATAATTGCGTGATATAAATTTTCACTAAAATAGTCATTTCAGTATAACAAGGTATTGAAATGTTGAGATTCTTCTCAGTGGCTAAATAGATATAAATTCATGTTGCTAATAATAATTAACAATCAAAAATATATTTTTTTGTTTTCGAGATAAGAGCTCCAAATAGCCTCGGTAAAATGTCTTGTAGTAAGGTGGTAATGAAAATGAATCCTAGTTGGTAATAATAGAGAGGTTTAATTTTTAATACTAACTTGGTTTTGTTTTTAATCCCACCTTACCGTGGGGCATTGTTGTACTAAATAACAAAATAATTTATAATTGCGTGATATAAATTTTCACTAAAATAGTCATTTCAGTATAACAAGGTATTGAAGTGTTGAGATTCTTCTTAGTGGCTAAATAGATATATATTCATGTTGCTAATAATAATTAACAATCAAAAATATATTTTTTTGTTTTCGCGATAAGAGCTCCAAATAGCCTCGGTAAAATGTCTTGTAGTAAGGTGGTAATGAAAATGAATCCTAGTTGGTAATAATAGAGAGGTTTAAATTTTATTACTAACTTGGTTTTCTTTTAATTCCCACATTACAATGGGGCATTGCTTCTAAATAACATAATAATTTAATATTTCATGATATAAATTTTCACTAAAATAGTCATTTCAGTATTACAACGTATTGAATTATTTTCATTCTTCTCAGTGGGCAAATAGATATATATTTATGTTGCTAATAATAATTAACAATCAAAAATATATTTTTTTGTTTTCGCGATAAGAGCTCCAAATAGCCTCGGTAAAATGTCTTGTAGTAAGGTGGTAATGAAAATGAATCCTAGTTGGTAATAATAGAGAGGTTTAAATTTTATTACTAAATTGGTTTTATTTTTATTCCCACTTTACGATGGAGTATTGCTACTAAATAACAAAATAATTTAATATTTCATGATATACATTTTCACTAAAATAGTCATTCCATTATAACAAAGTATTGAATTATTTTGATTCTTCTCAGTGGGCAAATAGATAGACATTTATGTTGCTAGTAATAATTAACAATCAAAAATATATTTTGTTTGTTTTCGAGATAAGAGCTCCAAATAGCCTCGGTAAAATGTCTTGTAGTAAGGTGGTAATGAAAATGATTCCTAGTTGGTAATAATAGAGAGGTTTAAATTTTAATACTAAATTGGTTTTGTTTTAATTCCCACTTTACTATGGGGCATTGCTTCTAAATAACAAAATAATTTATAATTGCGTGATATAAATTTTCACTAAAATAGTCATTTCAGTATAACAAGGTATTGAAGTGTTGAGATTCTTCTTAGTGGCTAAATAGATATATATTCATGTTGCTAATAATAATTAACAATCAAAAATATATTTTTTTGTTTTCGCGATAAGAGCTCCAAATAGCCTCGGTAAAATGTCTTGTAGTAAGGTGGTAATGAAAATGAATCCTAGTTGGTAATAATAGAGAGGTTTAAATTTTATTACTAACTTGGTTTTCTTTTAATTCCCACTTTACAATGGTGCATTGCTTCTAAATAACATAATAATTTAATATTTCGTGATATAAATTTTCACTAAAATAGTCATTTCAGTATAACAACGTATTGAATTATTTTGATTCTTCTCAGTGGGCAAATAGATATATATTTTTTTTTTCGCTAATAATAATGAACAATTTAAAATATATTTTTTTGTTTTCGCGATAAGAGCTCCAAATAGCCTCTGTAAAATGTCTTGTAGTAAGGTGGTAATGTAAATGAATCCTAGTTGGTAATAATAGAGAGGTTTAAATTTTTTTACTAACTTGGTTTTCTTTTAATTCCCACTTTACAATGGTGCATTGCTTCTAAATAACATAATAATTTAATATTTCGTGATATAAATTTTCACTAAAATAGTCATTTCAGTATAACGAGGTATTGAAGTGTTGAGTTTCTTCTCAGTGGGTAAATAGATATATATTCATGTTGCTAATAATAATTAACAATCAAAAATATATTTTTTTGTTTTCGCGATAGAAGCTTCAAATAGCCTCGGTAAAATGTCTTGTAGTAAGGTGGTAATGAAAATGAATCCTTGTTGGTAATAATAGAGAGGTTTAATTTTTAATACTAACTTGGTTTTGATTTTAATCCCACCTTACCGTGGGGCATTGTTGTACTAAATAACAAAATAATTTATAATTGCGTGATGTAAATTTTCACTAAAATAGTCATTTCAGTATAACAACGTATTGAATTATTTTGATTCTTCTCAGTGGGCAAATAGATATATATTTTTTATGTTGCTAATAATATTGAACAATTTAAAATATATTTTTTGTTTTCGCGATAAGAGCTCCAAATAGCCTCAGTAAAATGTCTTGTAGTAAGGTGGTAATGAAAATGAATCCTTGTTGGTAATAATAGAGAGGTCTAAATTTTATTACTAACTTAGTTTTGTTTTAATTCCCACTTTACTATGGGGCATTGCTTCTAAATAACATAATAATTTAATATTTCGTGATATAAATTTTCACTAAAATAGTCATTTCAGTACAACAAGGTATTGAAGTGTTGAGATTCTTCTTAGTGCCTAAATAGATATATATTCATGTTGCTAATAATAATTAACAATCAAAAATATATATTTTTGTTTTCGCGATAAGAGCTTCAAATAGCCTCGGTAAAATGTCTTGTAGTAAGGTGGTAATGAAAATGAATCCTAGTTGGTAATAATAGAGAGGTTTAATTTTTAATACTAAATTGGTTTTATTTTTATTCCCACTTTACGATGGAGTATTGCTTTCAAATAACAAAATAGTTTAATATTTCGTGATGTAAATTTTCACTAAAATAGTCATTTCAGTATAAAAAGGTATTGAAGTGTTGAGAGTCTTCTCAGTGGGCAAATAGATATATATTTTTTATGTTGCTAATAATAATGAACAATTTAAAATAAATTTTTTTGTTTTCGCGATAAGAGTTCCAAATAGCCTCGGTAAAATGTCTTGTAGTAAGGTGGTAATGAAAATGAATCCTAGTTGGTAATAATAGAGAGGTCTAAATTTTTTTACTAACTTGGTTTTTTTTTAATTCCCACTTTACAATGGTGCATTGCTTCTAAATAACATAATAATTTAATATTTCGTGATATAAATTTTCACTAAAATAGTCATTTCAGTATAACAACGTATTGAATTATTTTGATTCTTCTCAGTGGGCAAATAGATATATATTTTTTTTTTCGCTAATAATAATGAACAATTTAAAATATATTTTTTTGTTTTCGCGATAAGAGCTCCAAATAGCCTCGGTAAAATGTCTTGTAGTAAGGTGGTAATGTAAATGAATCCTAGTTGGTAATAATAGAGAGGTTTAAATTTTATTACTAACTTGGTTTTCTTTTAATTCCCACATTACAATGGGGCATTGCTTCTAAATAACATAATAATTTAATATTTCGTGATATAAATTTATTTTTTATGTTTTCGCGATAAGAGCTCCAAATAGCCTCGGTAAAATGTCTTGTAGTAAGGTGGTAATGAAAATGAATCCTAGTTGGTAATAATAGAGAGGTTTAAATTTTTTTACTAACTTGGTTTTCTTTTAATTCCCACTTTACAATGGTGCATTGCTTCTAAATAACATAATAATTTAATATTTCGTGATATAAATTTTCACTAAAATAGTCATTTCAGTATAACGAGGTATTGAAGTGTTGAGGTTCTTCTCAGTGGGTAAATAGATATATATTCATGTTGCTAATAATAATTAACAATCAAAAATATATTTTTTTGTTTTCGCGATAGAAGCTTCAAATAGCCTCGGTAAAATGTCTTGTAGTAAGGTGGTAATGAAAATGAATCCTTGTTGGTAATAATAGAGAGGTCTAAATTTTATTACTAACTTAGTTTTGTTTTAATTCCCACTTTACTATGGGGCATTGCTTCTAAATAACATAATAATTTAATATTTCGTGATATAAATTTTCACTAAAATAGTCATTTCAGTACAACAAGGTATTGAAGTGTTGAGATTCTTCTTAGTGCCTAAATAGATATATATTCATGTTGCTAATAATAATTAACAATCAAAAATATATATTTTTGTTTTCGCGATAAGAGCTTCAAATAGCCTCGGTAAAATGTCTTGTAGTAAGGTGGTAATGAAAATGAATCCTAGTTGGTAATAATAGAGAGGTTTAATTTTTAATACTAAATTGGTTTTATTTTTATTCCCACTTTACGATGGAGTATTGCTTTTAAATAACAAAATAGTTTAATATTTCGTGATGTAAATTTTCACTAAAATAGTCATTTCAGTATAAAAAGGTATTGAAGTGTTGAGAGTCTTCTCAGTGGGCAAATAGATATATATTTTTTATGTTGCTAATAATAATGAACAATTTAAAATAAATTTTTTTGTTTTCGCGATAAGAGTTCCAAATAGCCTCGGTAAAATGTCTTGTAGTAAGGTGGTAATGAAAATGAATCCTAGTTGGTAATAATAGAGAGGTCTAAATTTTTTTACTAACTTGGTTTTTTTTTAATTCCCACTTTACAATGGTGCATTGCTTCTAAATAACATAATAATTTAATATTTCGTGATATAAATTTTCACTAAAATAGTCATTTCAGTATAACAACGTATTGAATTATTTTGATTCTTCTCAGTGGGCAAATAGATATATATTTTTTTTTTCGCTAATAATAATGAACAATTTAAAATATATTTTTTTGTTTTCGCGATAAGAGCTCCAAATAGCCTCGGTAAAATGTCTTGTAGTAAGGTGGTAATGTAAATGAATCCTAGTTGGTAATAATAGAGAGGTTTAAATTTTATTACTAACTTGGTTTTCTTTTAATTCCCACATTACAATGGGGCATTGCTTCTAAATAACATAATAATTTAATATTTCGTGATATAAATTTATTTTTTATGTTTTCGCGATAAGAGCTCCAAATAGCCTCGGTAAAATGTCTTTTAGTAAGGTGGTAATGAAAATGAATCCTAGTTGGTAATAATAGAGAGGTTTAAATTTTTTTACTAACTTGGTTTTCTTTTAATTCCCACTTTACAATGGTGCATTGCTTCTAAATAACATAATAATTTAATATTTCGTGATATAAATTTTCACTAAAATAGTCATTTCAGTATAACGAGGTATTGAAGTGTTGAGGTTCTTCTCAGTGGGAAAATAGATATATATTCATGTTGCTAATAATAATTAACAATCAAAAATATATATTTTTGTTTTCGCGATAAGAGCTTCAAATAGCCTCGGTAAAATGTCTTGTAGTAAGGTGGTAATGAAAATGAATCCTAGTTGGTAATAATAGAGAGGTTTAATTTTTAATACTAACTTGGTTTTGTTTTTAATCCCACCTTACCTTGGGGCATTGTTGTACTAAATAACAAAATAATTTATAATTGCGTGATATAAATTTTCACTAAAATAGTCATTTCAGTATAACAAGGTATTGAAGTGTTGAGATTCTTCTTAGTGGCTAAATAGATATATATTCAGGTTGCTAACAATAATTAACAATCAAAAATATATATTTTTGTTTTCGCGATAAGAGCTTCAAATAGCCTCGGTAAAATGTCTTGTAGTAAGGTGGTAATGAAAATGAATCCTAGTTGGTAATAATAGAGAGGTTTAATTTTTAATACTAACTTGGTTTTGTTTTTAATCCCACCTTACCTTGGGGCATTGTTGTACTAAATAAGAAAATAATTTATAATTGCGTGATATAAATTTTCACTAAAATAGTCATTTCAGTATAACAAGGTATTGAAGTGTTGAGATTCTTCTTAGTGGCTAAATAGATATATATTCATGTTGCTAACAATAATTAACAATCAAAAATATATTTTTTTGTTTTCGCGTTAAGAGCTTCAAATAGCCTCGGTAAAATGTCTTGTAGTAAGGTGGTAATGAAAATGAATCCTTGTTGGTAATAATAGAGAGGTCTAAATTTTATTACTAACTTGGTTTTGTTTTAATTCCAACTTTGCCCTGGGGTATTGCTTCTAAATAATATAATAATTTAATATTTCGTGATATAAATTTCACTAAAATAGTCATTTCAGTATAACGAGGTATTGAAGTGTTGAGGTTCTTCTCAGTGGGTAAATAGATATATATTCATGTTGCTAATAATAATTAACAATCAAAAATATATTTTTTTGTTTTCGCGATAGAAGCTTCAAATAGCCACGGTAAAATGTCTTGTAGTAAGGTGGTAATGAAAATGAATCCTAGTTGGTAATAATAGAGAGGTTTAATTTTTAATACTAACTTTGTTTTGTTTTTAATCCCACCTTACCGTGTGGCATTGTTGTACTAAATAACAAAATAATTTATAATTGCGTGATATAAATTTTCACTAAAATAGTCATTTCAGTATAACAAGGTATTCAAGTGTTGAGATTCTTCTTAGTGGCTAAATTTTTTAAATTCAGGTTGCTAACAATAATTAACAATCAAAAATATATTTTTTTGTTTTCGCGATAAGAGCTTCAAATAGCCTCGGTAAAATGTCTTGTAGTAAGGTGGTAATGAAAATGAATCCTAGTTGGTAATAATAGAGAGGTTTATATTTTAATACTAAATTGGTTTTGTTTTAATTCCCACTTTACTATGGGGCATTGCTTCTAAATAATATAATAATTTAATATTTCGTGATATAAATTTCACTAAAATAGTCATTTCAGTATAACGAGGTATTGAAGTGTTGAGGTTCTTCTCAGTGGGTAAATAGATATATATTCATGTTGCTAATAATAATTAACAATCAAAAATATATTTTTTTGTTTTCGCGATAGAAGCTTCAAATAGCCTCGGTAAAATGTCTTGTAGTAAGGTAGTAATGAAAGTGAATCCTTGTTGGTAATAATAGAGAGGTTTAATTTTTAATACTAACTTGGTTTTGTTTTTAATCCCACCTTACCGTGGGGCATTGTTGTACTAAATAACAAAATAATTTATAATTGCGTGATATAAATTTTCACTAAAATAGTCATTTCAGTATAACAAGGTATTGAAGTGTTGAGATTCTTCTTAGTGGCTAAATAGATATATATTCATGTTGCTAATAATAATTAACAATCAAAAATATATTTTTTTGTTTTCGCGATAAGAGCTCCAAATAGCCTCGGTAAAATGTCTTGTAGTAAGGTGGTAATGAAAATGAATCCTAGTTGGTAATAATAGAGAGGTCTAAATTTTATTACCAACTTGGTTTTGTGTTAATTCCCACTTTACTATGGGGCATTGCTTCTGAATAACATAATAATTTCATATTTCGTGATATAAATTTTCATTAAAATATTCTTTTCAGTATAACAACGTATTAAATAATTTTGATTGTTCTCAGTGGGCAAATAGATATATATATATTTATGTTGCTAGTAATAATTAACAATTAAAAATATATTTTTTTGTTTTCGCGATAAGAGCTTCAAATAGCCTCGGTAAAATGTCTTGTAGTAAGGTGGTAATGAAAATGAATCCTAGTTGGTAATAATAGAGAGGTTTAATTTTTAATACTAACTTGGTTTTGTTTTAATTCCCACTTTACTATGGGGCATTGCTTCTAAATAACATACTAATTTAATATTTCGTGATATAAATTTTCACTAAAATAGTCATTTCAGTATAACGAGGTAATGAAGTGTTGAGGTTCTTCTCAGTGGGTAAATAGATATATATTCATGTTGCTAATAATAATTAA
The DNA here is from genome assembly GCA_964056705.1 of Troilus luridus. NCBI lineage: Eukaryota > Metazoa > Arthropoda > Insecta > Hemiptera > Pentatomidae > Troilus > Troilus luridus. The sequence continues at coordinate 3,769,252 of OZ057417.1, read as the reverse complement.
CAATCAAAAATATATTTTTTTGTTTTCGCGATAGAAGCTTCAAATAGCCTCGGTAAAATGTCTTGTAGTAAGGTGGTAATGAAAATGAATCCTTGTTGGTAATAATAGAGAGGTTTAATTTTTAATACTAACTTGGTTTTGTTTTTAATCCCACCTTACCGTGGGGCATTGTTGTACTAAATAACAAAATAATTTATAATTGCGTGATATAAATTTTCACTAAAATAGTCATTTCAGTATAACAAGGTATTGAAATGTTGAGATTCTTCTCAGTGGCTAAATAGATATAAATTCATGTTGCTAATAATAATTAACAATCAAAAATATATTTTTTTGTTTTCGAGATAAGAGCTCCAAATAGCCTCGGTAAAATGTCTTGTAGTAAGGTGGTAATGAAAATGAATCCTAGTTGGTAATAATAGAGAGGTTTAATTTTTAATACTAACTTGGTTTTGTTTTTAATCCCACCTTACCGTGGGGCATTGTTGTACTAAATAACAAAATAATTTATAATTGCGTGATATAAATTTTCACTAAAATAGTCATTTCAGTATAACAAGGTATTGAAGTGTTGAGATTCTTCTTAGTGGCTAAATAGATATATATTCATGTTGCTAATAATAATTAACAATCAAAAATATATTTTTTTGTTTTCGCGATAAGAGCTCCAAATAGCCTCGGTAAAATGTCTTGTAGTAAGGTGGTAATGAAAATGAATCCTAGTTGGTAATAATAGAGAGGTTTAAATTTTATTACTAACTTGGTTTTCTTTTAATTCCCACATTACAATGGGGCATTGCTTCTAAATAACATAATAATTTAATATTTCATGATATAAATTTTCACTAAAATAGTCATTTCAGTATTACAACGTATTGAATTATTTTCATTCTTCTCAGTGGGCAAATAGATATATATTTATGTTGCTAATAATAATTAACAATCAAAAATATATTTTTTTGTTTTCGCGATAAGAGCTCCAAATAGCCTCGGTAAAATGTCTTGTAGTAAGGTGGTAATGAAAATGAATCCTAGTTGGTAATAATAGAGAGGTTTAAATTTTATTACTAAATTGGTTTTATTTTTATTCCCACTTTACGATGGAGTATTGCTACTAAATAACAAAATAATTTAATATTTCATGATATACATTTTCACTAAAATAGTCATTCCATTATAACAAAGTATTGAATTATTTTGATTCTTCTCAGTGGGCAAATAGATAGACATTTATGTTGCTAGTAATAATTAACAATCAAAAATATATTTTGTTTGTTTTCGAGATAAGAGCTCCAAATAGCCTCGGTAAAATGTCTTGTAGTAAGGTGGTAATGAAAATGATTCCTAGTTGGTAATAATAGAGAGGTTTAAATTTTAATACTAAATTGGTTTTGTTTTAATTCCCACTTTACTATGGGGCATTGCTTCTAAATAACAAAATAATTTATAATTGCGTGATATAAATTTTCACTAAAATAGTCATTTCAGTATAACAAGGTATTGAAGTGTTGAGATTCTTCTTAGTGGCTAAATAGATATATATTCATGTTGCTAATAATAATTAACAATCAAAAATATATTTTTTTGTTTTCGCGATAAGAGCTCCAAATAGCCTCGGTAAAATGTCTTGTAGTAAGGTGGTAATGAAAATGAATCCTAGTTGGTAATAATAGAGAGGTTTAAATTTTATTACTAACTTGGTTTTCTTTTAATTCCCACTTTACAATGGTGCATTGCTTCTAAATAACATAATAATTTAATATTTCGTGATATAAATTTTCACTAAAATAGTCATTTCAGTATAACAACGTATTGAATTATTTTGATTCTTCTCAGTGGGCAAATAGATATATATTTTTTTTTTCGCTAATAATAATGAACAATTTAAAATATATTTCTTTGTTTTCGCGATAAGAGCTCCAAATAGCCTCTGTAAAATGTCTTGTAGTAAGGTGGTAATGTAAATGAATCCTAGTTGGTAATAATAGAGAGGTTTAAATTTTTTTACTAACTTGGTTTTCTTTTAATTCCCACTTTACAATGGTGCATTGCTTCTAAATAACATAATAATTTAATATTTCGTGATATAAATTTTCACTAAAATAGTCATTTCAGTATAACGAGGTATTGAAGTGTTGAGTTTCTTCTCAGTGGGTAAATAGATATATATTCATGTTGCTAATAATAATTAACAATCAAAAATATATTTTTTTGTTTTCGCGATAGAAGCTTCAAATAGCCTCGGTAAAATGTCTTGTAGTAAGGTGGTAATGAAAATGAATCCTTGTTGGTAATAATAGAGAGGTTTAATTTTTAATACTAACTTGGTTTTGATTTTAATCCCACCTTACCGTGGGGCATTGTTGTACTAAATAACAAAATAATTTATAATTGCGTGATATAAATTTTCACTAAAATAGTCATTTCAGTATAACAACGTATTGAATTATTTTGATTCTTCTCAGTGGGCAAATAGATATATATTTTTTATGTTGCTAATAATATTGAACAATTTAAAATATATTTTTTGTTTTCGCGATAAGAGCTCCAAATAGCCTCAGTAAAATGTCTTGTAGTAAGGTGGTAATGAAAATGAATCCTTGTTGGTAATAATAGAGAGGTCTAAATTTTATTACTAACTTAGTTTTGTTTTAATTCCCACTTTACTATGGGGCATTGCTTCTAAATAACATAATAATTTAATATTTCGTGATATAAATTTTCACTAAAATAGTCATTTCAGTACAACAAGGTATTGAAGTGTTGAGATTCTTCTTAGTGCCTAAATAGATATATATTCATGTTGCTAATAATAATTAACAATCAAAAATATATATTTTTGTTTTCGCGATAAGAGCTTCAAATAGCCTCGGTAAAATGTCTTGTAGTAAGGTGGTAATGAAAATGAATCCTAGTTGGTAATAATAGAGAGGTTTAATTTTTAATACTAAATTGGTTTTATTTTTATTCCCACTTTACGATGGAGTATTGCTTTTAAATAACAAAATAGTTTAATATTTCGTGATGTAAATTTTCACTAAAATAGTCATTTCAGTATAAAAAGGTATTGAAGTGTTGAGAGTCTTCTCAGTGGGCAAATAGATATATATTTTTTATGTTGCTAATAATAATGAACAATTTAAAATAAATTTTTTTGTTTTCGCGATAAGAGTTCCAAATAGCCTCGGTAAAATGTCTTGTAGTAAGGTGGTAATGAAAATGAATCCTAGTTGGTAATAATAGAGAGGTCTAAATTTTTTTACTAACTTGGTTTTTTTTTAATTCCCACTTTACAATGGTGCATTGCTTCTAAATAACATAATAATTTAATATTTCGTGATATAAATTTTCACTAAAATAGTCATTTCAGTATAACAACGTATTGAATTATTTTGATTCTTCTCAGTGGGCAAATAGATATATATTTTTTTTTTCGCTAATAATAATGAACAATTTAAAATATATTTTTTTGTTTTCGCGATAAGAGCTCCAAATAGCCTCGGTAAAATGTCTTGTAGTAAGGTGGTAATGTAAATGAATCCTAGTTGGTAATAATAGAGAGGTTTAAATTTTATTACTAACTTGGTTTTCTTTTAATTCCCACATTACAATGGGGCATTGCTTCTAAATAACATAATAATTTAATATTTCGTGATATAAATTTATTTTTTATGTTTTCGCGATAAGAGCTCCAAATAGCCTCGGTAAAATGTCTTGTAGTAAGGTGGTAATGAAAATGAATCCTAGTTGGTAATAATAGAGAGGTTTAAATTTTTTTACTAACTTGGTTTTCTTTTAATTCCCACTTTACAATGGTGCATTGCTTCTAAATAACATAATAATTTAATATTTCGTGATATAAATTTTCACTAAAATAGTCATTTCAGTATAACGAGGTATTGAAGTGTTGAGGTTCTTCTCAGTGGGTAAATAGATATATATTCATGTTGCTAATAATAATTAACAATCAAAAATATATTTTTTTGTTTTCGCGATAGAAGCTTCAAATAGCCTCGGTAAAATGTCTTGTAGTAAGGTGGTAATGAAAATGAATCCTTGTTGGTAATAATAGAGAGGTCTAAATTTTATTACTAACTTAGTTTTGTTTTAATTCCCACTTTACTATGGGGCATTGCTTCTAAATAACATAATAATTTAATATTTCGTGATATAAATTTTCACTAAAATAGTCATTTCAGTACAACAAGGTATTGAAGTGTTGAGATTCTTCTTAGTGCCTAAATAGATATATATTCATGTTGCTAATAATAATTAACAATCAAAAATATATATTTTTGTTTTCGCGATAAGAGCTTCAAATAGCCTCGGTAAAATGTCTTGTAGTAAGGTGGTAATGAAAATGAATCCTAGTTGGTAATAATAGAGAGGTTTAATTTTTAATACTAACTTGGTTTTGTTTTTAATCCCACCTTACCTTGGGGCATTGTTGTACTAAATAACAAAATAATTTATAATTGCGTGATATAAATTTTCACTAAAATAGTCATTTCAGTATAACAAGGTATTGAAGTGTTGAGATTCTTCTTAGTGGCTAAATAGATATATATTCAGGTTGCTAACAATAATTAACAATCAAAAATATATATTTTTGTTTTCGCGATAAGAGCTTCAAATAGCCTCGGTAAAATGTCTTGTAGTAAGGTGGTAATGAAAATGAATCCTAGTTGGTAATAATAGAGAGGTTTAATTTTTAATACTAACTTGGTTTTGTTTTTAATCCCACCTTACCTTGGGGCATTGTTGTACTAAATAAGAAAATAATTTATAATTGCGTGATATAAATTTTCACTAAAATAGTCATTTCAGTATAACAAGGTATTGAAGTGTTGAGATTCTTCTTAGTGGCTAAATAGATATATATTCATGTTGCTAACAATAATTAACAATCAAAAATATATTTTTTTGTTTTCGCGTTAAGAGCTTCAAATAGCCTCGGTAAAATGTCTTGTAGTAAGGTGGTAATGAAAATGAATCCTTGTTGGTAATAATAGAGAGGTCTAAATTTTATTACTAACTTGGTTTTGTTTTAATTCCAACTTTGCCCTGGGGTATTGCTTCTAAATAATATAATAATTTAATATTTCGTGATATAAATTTCACTAAAATAGTCATTTCAGTATAACGAGGTATTGAAGTGTTGAGGTTCTTCTCAGTGGGTAAATAGATATATATTCATGTTGCTAATAATAATTAACAATCAAAAATATATTTTTTTGTTTTCGCGATAGAAGCTTCAAATAGCCACGGTAAAATGTCTTGTAGTAAGGTGGTAATGAAAATGAATCCTAGTTGGTAATAATAGAGAGGTTTAATTTTTAATACTAACTTTGTTTTGTTTTTAATCCCACCTTACCGTGTGGCATTGTTGTACTAAATAACAAAATAATTTATAATTGCGTGATATAAATTTTCACTAAAATAGTCATTTCAGTATAACAAGGTATTCAAGTGTTGAGATTCTTCTTAGTGGCTAAATTTTTTAAATTCAGGTTGCTAACAATAATTAACAATCAAAAATATATTTTTTTGTTTTCGCGATAAGAGCTTCAAATAGCCTCGGTAAAATGTCTTGTAGTAAGGTGGTAATGAAAATGAATCCTAGTTGGTAATAATAGAGAGGTTTATATTTTAATACTAAATTGGTTTTGTTTTAATTCCCACTTTACTATGGGGCATTGCTTCTAAATAATATAATAATTTAATATTTCGTGATATAAATTTCACTAAAATAGTCATTTCAGTATAACGAGGTATTGAAGTGTTGAGGTTCTTCTCAGTGGGTAAATAGATATATATTCATGTTGCTAATAATAATTAACAATCAAAAATATATTTTTTTGTTTTCGCGATAGAAGCTTCAAATAGCCTCGGTAAAATGTCTTGTAGTAAGGTAGTAATGAAAGTGAATCCTTGTTGGTAATAATAGAGAGGTTTAATTTTTAATACTAACTTGGTTTTGTTTTTAATCCCACCTTACCGTGGGGCATTGTTGTACTAAATAACAAAATAATTTATAATTGCGTGATATAAATTTTCACTAAAATAGTCATTTCAGTATAACAAGGTATTGAAGTGTTGAGATTCTTCTTAGTGGCTAAATAGATATATATTCATGTTGCTAATAATAATGAACAATTAAAAATATATTTTTTGTTTTCGCGATAAGAGCTCCAAATAGCCTCAGTAAAATGTCTTGTTGTAAGGTAGTAATGAAAATGAATCCTTGTTGGTAATAATAGAGAGGTTTATATTTTAATACTAAATTGGTTTTGTTTTAATTCCCACTTTACTATGGGGCATTGCTTCTAAATAACATAATAATTTAATATTTCGTGATATAAATTTTCACTAAAATAGTCATTTCAGTACAACAAGGTATTGAAGTGTTGAGATTCTTCTTAGTGCCTAAATAGATATATATTCATGTTGCTAATAATAATTAACAATCAAAAATATATTTTTTTGTTTTCGCGATAGAAGCTTCAAATAGCCTCGGTAAAATGTCTTGTAGTAAGGTGGTAATGGAAATGAATCCTAGTTGGTAATAATAGAGAGGTTTAATTTTTAATACTAACTTGGTTTTGTTTTTAATCCCACCTTACCGTGGGGCATTGTTGTACTAAATAACAAAATAATTTATAATTGCGTGATATAAATTTTCACTAAAATAGTCATTTCAGTATAACAGGGTATTGAAATGTTGAGATTCTTCTCAGTGGCTAAATAGATATAAATTCATGTTGCTAATAATAATTAACAATCAAAAATATATTTTTTTGTTTTCGCGATATAAGCTTCAAATAGCCTCGGTAAAATGTCTTGTAGTAAGGTGGTAATGAAAATGAATCCTAGTTGGTAATAATAGAGAGGTTTAATTTTTAATACTAACTTGGTTTTGTTTTTAATCCCACCTTACCGTGTGGCATTGTTGTACTAAATAACAAAATAATTTATAATTGCGTGATATAAATTTTCACTAAAATAGTCATTTCAGTATAACAAGGTATTGAAGTGTTGAGATTCTTCTTAGTGGCTAAATAGATATATATTCATGTTGCTAATAATAATTGACAATCAAAAATATATTTTTTTATTTTCGCGATAAGAGCTTCAAATAGCCTCGGTAAAATGTCTTGTAGGAAGGTGGTAATGAAAATGAATCCTAGTTGGTAAAAATAGAGAGGTTTAAATTTTATTACTAACTTGGTTTTGTTTTAATTCCCACTTTACTATGGGGCATTGCTTCTAAATAACAAAATAATTTATAATTGCGTGATATAAATTTTCACTAAAATAGTCATTTCAGTATAACAGGGTATTGAAATGTTGAGATTCTTCTCAGTGGCTAAATAGATATAAATTCATGTTGCTAATAATAATTAACAATCAAAAATATATTTTTTTGTTTTCGCGATATAAGCTTCAAATAGCCTCGGTAAAATGTCTTGTAGTAAGGTGGTAATGAAAATGAATCCTAGTTGGTAATAATAGAGAGGTTTAATTTTTAATACTAACTTTGTTTTGTTTTTAATCCCACCTTACCGTGTGGCATTGTTGTACTAAATAACAAAATAATTTATAATTGCGTGATATAAATTTTCACTAAAATAGTCATTTCAGTATAACAAGGTATTCAAGTGTTGAGATTCTTCTTAGTGGCTAAATTTTTTAAATTCAGGTTGCTAACAATAATTAACAATCAAAAATATATTTTTTTGTTTTCGCGATAAGAGCTTCAAATAGCCTCGGTAAAATGTCTTGTAGTAAGGTGGTAATGAAAATGAATCCTAGTTGGTAATAATAGAGAGGTTTATATTTTAATACTAAATTGGTTTTGTTTTAATTCCCACTTTACTATGGGGCATTGCTTCTAAATAATATAATAATTTAATATTTCGTGATATAAATTTCACTAAAATAGTCATTTCAGTATAACGAGGTATTGAAGTGTTGAGGTTCTTCTCAGTGGGTAAATAGATATATATTCATGTTGCTAATAATAATTGACAATCAAAAATATATTTTTTTGTTTTCGCGATAGAAGCTTCAAATAGCCTCGGTAAAATGTCTTGTAGTAAGGTAGTAATGAAAGTGAATCCTTGTTGGTAATAATAGAGAGGTTTAATTTTTAATACTAACTTGGTTTTGTTTTTAATCCCACCTTACCGTGGGGCATTGTTGTACTAAATAACAAAATAATTTATAATTGCGTGATATAAATTTTCACTAAAATAGTCATTTCAGTATAACAAGGTATTGAAGTGTTGAGATTCTTCTTAGTGGCTAAATAGATATATATTCATGTTGCTAATAATAATTAACAATCAAAAATATATTTTTTTGTTTTCGCGATAAGAGCTCCAAATAGCCTCGGTAAAATGTCTTGTAGTAAGGTGGTAATGAAAATGAATCCTAGTTGGTAATAATAGAGAGGTCTAAATTTTATTACCAACTTGGTTTTGTGTTAATTCCCACTTTACTATGGGGCATTGCTTCTGAATAACATAATAATTTCATATTTCGTGATATAAATTTTCATTAAAATATTCTTTTCAGTATAACAACGTATTAAATAATTTTGATTGTTCTCAGTGGGCAAATAGATATATATATATTTATGTTGCTAGTAATAATTAACAATTAAAAATATATTTTTTTGTTTTCGCGATAAGAGCTTCAAATAGCCTCGGTAAAATGTCTTGTAGTAAGGTGGTAATGAAAATGAATCCTAGTTGGTAATAATAGAGAGGTTTAATTTTTAATACTAACTTGGTTTTGTTTTAATTCCCACTTTACTATGGGGCATTGCTTCTAAATAACATACTAATTTAATATTTCGTGATATAAATTTTCACTAAAATAGTCATTTCAGTATAACGAGGTAATGAAGTGTTGAGGTTCTTCTCAGTGGGTAAATAGATATATATTCATGTTGCTAATAATAATTAACAATCAAAAATATATTTTTTTGTTTTCGCGATAGAAGCTTCAAATAGCCTCGGTAAAATGTCTTGTAGTAAGGTGGTAATGAAAATGAATCCTTGTTGGTAATAATAGAGAGGTTTAATTTTTAATACTAACTTGGTTTTGTTTTTAATCCCACCTTACCGTGGGGCATTGTTGTACTAAATAACAAAATAATTTATAATTGCGTGATATAAATTTTCACTAAAATAGTCATTTCAGTATAACAAGGTATTGAAATGTTGAGATTCTTCTCAGTGGCTAAATAGATATAAATTCATGTTGCTAATAATAATTAACAATCAAAAATATATTTTTTTGTTTTCGAGATAAGAGCTCCAAATAGCCTCGGTAAAATGTCTTGTAGTAAGGTGGTAATGAAAATGAATCCTAGTTGGTAATAATAGAGAGGTTTAATTTTTAATACTAACTTGGTTTTGTTTTTAATCCCACCTTACCGTGGGGCATTGTTGTACTAAATAACAAAATAATTTATAATTGCGTGATATAAATTTTCACTAAAATAGTCATTTCAGTATAACAAGGTATTGAAGTGTTGAGATTCTTCTTAGTGGCTAAATAGATATATATTCATGTTGCTAATAATAATTAACAATCAAAAATATATTTTTTTGTTTTCGCGATAAGAGCTCCAAATAGCCTCGGTAAAATGTCTTGTAGTAAGGTGGTAATGAAAATGAATCCTAGTTGGTAATAATAGAGAGGTTTAAATTTTATTACTAACTTGGTTTTCTTTTAATTCCCACATTACAATGGGGCATTGCTTCTAAATAACATAATAATTTAATATTTCATGATATAAATTTTCACTAAAATAGTCATTTCAGTATTACAACGTATTGAATTATTTTCATTCTTCTCAGTGGGCAAATAGATATATATTTATGTTGCTAATAATAATTAACAATCAAAAATATATTTTTTTGTTTTCGCGATAAGAGCTCCAAATAGCCTCGGTAAAATGTCTTGTAGTAAGGTGGTAATGAAAATGAATCCTAGTTGGTAATAATAGAGAGGTTTAAATTTTATTACTAAATTGGTTTTATTTTTATTCCCACTTTACGATGGAGTATTGCTACTAAATAACAAAATAATTTAATATTTCATGATATACATTTTCACTAAAATAGTCATTCCATTATAACAAAGTATTGAATTATTTTGATTCTTCTCAGTGGGCAAATAGATAGACATTTATGTTGCTAGTAATAATTAACAATCAAAAATATATTTTGTTTGTTTTCGAGATAAGAGCTCCAAATAGCCTCGGTAAAATGTCTTGTAGTAAGGTGGTAATGAAAATGATTCCTAGTTGGTAATAATAGAGAGGTTTAAATTTTAATACTAAATTGGTTTTGTTTTAATTCCCACTTTACTATGGGGCATTGCTTCTAAATAACAAAATAATTTATAATTGCGTGATATAAATTTTCACTAAAATAGTCATTTCAGTATAACAAGGTATTGAAGTGTTGAGATTCTTCTTAGTGGCTAAATAGATATATATTCATGTTGCTAATAATAATTAACAATCAAAAATATATTTTTTTGTTTTCGCGATAAGAGCTCCAAATAGCCTCGGTAAAATGTCTTGTAGTAAGGTGGTAATGAAAATGAATCCTAGTTGGTAATAATAGAGAGGTTTAAATTTTATTACTAACTTGGTTTTCTTTTAATTCCCACTTTACAATGGTGCATTGCTTCTAAATAACATAATAATTTAATATTTCGTGATATAAATTTTCACTAAAATAGTCATTTCAGTATAACAACGTATTGAATTATTTTGATTCTTCTCAGTGGGCAAAAAGATATATATTTTTTTTTTCGCTAATAATAATGAACAATTTAAAATATATTTTTTTGTTTTCGCGATAAGAGCTCCAAATAGCCTCTGTAAAATGTCTTGTAGTAAGGTGGTAATGTAAATGAATCCTAGTTGGTAATAATAGAGAGGTTTAAATTTTTTTACTAACTTGGTTTTCTTTAAATTCCCACTTTACAATGGTGCATTGCTTCTAAATAACATAATAATTTAATATTTCGTGATATAAATTTTCACTAAAATAGTCATTTCAGTATAACGAGGTATTGAAGTGTTGAGTTTCTTCTCAGTGGGTAAATAGATATATATTCATGTTGCTAATAATAATTAACAATCAAAAATATATTTTTTTGTTTTCGCGATAGAAGCTTCAAATAGCCTCGGTAAAATGTCTTGTAGTAAGGTGGTAATGAAAATGAATCCTTGTTGGTAATAATAGAGAGGTTTAATTTTTAATACTAACTTGGTTTTGATTTTAATCCCACCTTACCGTGGGGCATTGTTGTACTAAATAACAAAATAATTTATAATTGCGTGATATAAATTTTCACTAAAATAGTCATTTCAGTATAACAACGTATTGAATTATTTTGATTCTTCTCAGTGGGCAAATAGATATATATTTTTTATGTTGCTAATAATATTGAACAATTTAAAATATATTTTTTGTTTTCGCGATAAGAGCTCCAAATAGCCTCAGTAAAATGTCTTGTAGTAAGGTGGTAATGAAAATGAATCCTTGTTGGTAATAATAGAGAGGTCTAAATTTTATTACTAACTTAGTTTTGTTTTAATTCCCACTTTACTATGGGGCATTGCTTCTAAATAACATAATAATTTAATATTTCGTGATATAAATTTTCACTAAAATAGTCATTTCAGTACAACAAGGTATTGAAGTGTTGAGATTCTTCTTAGTGCCTAAATAGATATATATTCATGTTGCTAATAATAATTAACAATCAAAAATATATATTTTTGTTTTCGCGATAAGAGCTTCAAATAGCCTCGGTAAAATGTCTTGTAGTAAGGTGGTAATGAAAATGAATCCTAGTTGGTAATAATAGAGAGGTTTAATTTTTAATACTAAATTGGTTTTATTTTTATTCCCACTTTACGATGGAGTATTGCTTTTAAATAACAAAATAGTTTAATATTTCGTGATGTAAATTTTCACTAAAATAGTCATTTCAGTATAAAAAGGTATTGAAGTGTTGAGAGTCTTCTCAGTGGGCAAATAGATATATATTTTTTATGTTGCTAATAATAATGAACAATTTAAAATAAATTTTTTTGTTTTCGCGATAAGAGTTCCAAATAGCCTCGGTAAAATGTCTTGTAGTAAGGTGGTAATGAAAATGAATCCTAGTTGGTAATAATAGAGAGGTCTAAATTTTTTTACTAACTTGGTTTTTTTTTAATTCCCACTTTACAATGGTGCATTGCTTCTAAATAACATAATAATTTAATATTTCGTGATATAAATTTTCACTAAAATAGTCATTTCAGTATAACAACGTATTGAATTATTTTGATTCTTCTCAGTGGGCAAATAGATATATATTTTTTTTTTCGCTAATAATAATGAACAATTTAAAATATATTTTTTTGTTTTCGCGATAAGAGCTCCAAATAGCCTCGGTAAAATGTCTTGTAGTAAGGTGGTAATGTAAATGAATCCTAGTTGGTAATAATAGAGAGGTTTAAATTTTATTACTAACTTGGTTTTCTTTTAATTCCCACATTACAATGGGGCATTGCTTCTAAATAACATAATAATTTAATATTTCGTGATATAAATTTATTTTTTATGTTTTCGCGATAAGAGCTCCAAATAGCCTCGGTAAAATGTCTTGTAGTAAGGTGGTAATGAAAATGAATCCTAGTTGGTAATAATAGAGAGGTTTAAATTTTTTTACTAACTTGGTTTTCTTTTAATTCCCACTTTACAATGGTGCATTGCTTCTAAATAACATAATAATTTAATATTTCGTGATATAAATTTTCACTAAAATAGTCATTTCAGTATAACGAGGTATTGAAGTGTTGAGGTTCTTCTCAGTGGGTAAATAGATATATATTCATGTTGCTAATAATAATTAACAATCAAAAATATATTTTTTTGTTTTCGCGATAGAAGCTTCAAATAGCCTCGGTAAAATGTCTTGTAGTAAGGTGGTAATGAAAATGAATCCTTGTTGGTAATAATAGAGAGGTCTAAATTTTATTACTAACTTAGTTTTGTTTTAATTCCCACTTTACTATGGGGCATTGCTTCTAAATAACATAATAATTTAATATTTCGTGATATAAATTTTCACTAAAATAGTCATTTCAGTACAACAAGGTATTGAAGTGTTGAGATTCTTCTTAGTGCCTAAATAGATATATATTCATGTTGCTAATAATAATTAACAATCAAAAATATATATTTTTGTTTTCGCGATAAGAGCTTCAAATAGCCTCGGTAAAATGTCTTGTAGTAAGGTGGTAATGAAAATGAATCCTAGTTGGTAATAATAGAGAGGTTTAATTTTTAATACTAACTTGGTTTTGTTTTTAATCCCACCTTACCTTGGGGCATTGTTGTACTAAATAACAAAATAATTTATAATTGCGTGATATAAATTTTCACTAAAATAGTCATTTCAGTATAACAAGGTATTGAAGTGTTGAGATTCTTCTTAGTGGCTAAATAGATATATATTCAGGTTGCTAACAATAATTAACAATCAAAAATATATATTTTTGTTTTCGCGATAAGAGCTTCAAATAGCCTCGGTAAAATGTCTTGTAGTAAGGTGGTAATGAAAATGAATCCTAGTTGGTAATAATAGAGAGGTTTAATTTTTAATACTAACTTGGTTTTGTTTTTAATCCCACCTTACCTTGGGGCATTGTTGTACTAAATAACAAAATAATTTATAATTGCGTGATATAAATTTTCACTAAAATAGTCATTTCAGTATAACAAGGTATTGAAGTGTTGAGATTCTTCTTAGTGGCTAAATAGATATATATTCATGTTGCTAACAATAATTAACAATCAAAAATATATTTTTTTGTTTTCGCGTTAAGAGCTTCAAATAGCCTCGGTAAAATGTCTTGTAGTAAGGTGGTAATGAAAATGAATCCTTGTTGGTAATAATAGAGAGGTCTAAATTTTATTACTAACTTGGTTTTGTTTTAATTCCAACTTTGCCCTGGGGTATTGCTTCTAAATAATATAATAATTTAATATTTCGTGATATAAATTTCACTAAAATAGTCATTTCAGTATAACGAGGTATTGAAGTGTTGAGGTTCTTCTCAGTGGGTAAATAGATATATATTCATGTTGCTAATAATAATTAACAATCAAAAATATATTTTTTTGTTTTCGCGATAGAAGCTTCAAATAGCCACGGTAAAATGTCTTGTAGTAAGGTGGTAATGAAAATGAATCCTAGTTGGTAATAATAGAGAGGTTTAATTTTTAATACTAACTTTGTTTTGTTTTTAATCCCACCTTACCGTGTGGCATTGTTGTACTAAATAACAAAATAATTTATAATTGCGTGATATAAATTTTCACTAAAATAGTCATTTCAGTATAACAAGGTATTCAAGTGTTGAGATTCTTCTTAGTGGCTAAATTTTTTAAATTCAGGTTGCTAACAATAATTAACAATCAAAAATATATTTTTTTGTTTTCGCGATAAGAGCTTCAAATAGCCTCGGTAAAATGTCTTGTAGTAAGGTGGTAATGAAAATGAATCCTAGTTGGTAATAATAGAGAGGTTTATATTTTAATACTAAATTGGTTTTGTTTTAATTCCCACTTTACTATGGGGCATTGCTTCTAAATAATATAATAATTTAATATTTCGTGATATAAATTTCACTAAAATAGTCATTTCAGTATAACGAGGTATTGAAGTGTTGAGGTTCTTCTCAGTGGGTAAATAGATATATATTCATGTTGCTAATAATAATTAACAATCAAAAATATATTTTTTTGTTTTCGCGATAGAAGCTTCAAATAGCCTCGGTAAAATGTCTTGTAGTAAGGTAGTAATGAAAGTGAATCCTTGTTGGTAATAATAGAGAGGTTTAATTTTTAATACTAACTTGGTTTTGTTTTTAATCCCACCATACCGTGGGGCATTGTTGTACTAAATAACAAAATAATTTATAATTGCGTGATATAAATTTTCACTAAAATAGTCATTTCAGTATAACAAGGTATTGAAGTGTTGAGAGTCTTCTCAGTGGGCAAATAGATATATATTTTTTATGTTGCTAATAATAATGAACAATTTAAAATAAATTTTTTTGTTTTCGCGATAAGAGTTCCAAATAGCCTCGGTAAAATGTCTTGTAGTAAGGTGGTAATGAAAATGAATCCTAGTTGGTAATAATAGAGAGGTCTAAATTTTTTTACTAACTTGGTTTTTTTTTAATTCCCACTTTACAATGGTGCATTGCTTCTAAATAACATAATAATTTAATATTTCGTGATATAAATTTTCACTAAAATAGTCATTTCAGTATAACAACGTATTGAATTATTTTGATTCTTCTCAGTGGGCAAATAGATATATATTTTTTTTTTCGCTAATAATAATGAACAATTTAAAATATATTTTTTTGTTTTCGCGATAAGAGCTCCAAATAGCCTCGGTAAAATGTCTTGTAGTAAGGTGGTAATGTAAATGAATCCTAGTTGGTAATAATAGAGAGGTTTAAATTTTATTACTAACTTGGTTTTCTTTTAATTCCCACATTACAATGGGGCATTGCTTCTAAATAACATAATAATTTAATATTTCGTGATATAAATTTATTTTTTATGTTTTCGCGATAAGAGCTCCAAATAGCCTCGGTAAAATGTCTTGTAGTAAGGTGGTAATGAAAATGAATCCTAGTTGGTAATAATAGAGAGGTTTAAATTTTTTTACTAACTTGGTTTTCTTTTAATTCCCACTTTACAATGGTGCATTGCTTCTAAATAACATAATAATTTAATATTTCGTGATATAAATTTTCACTAAAATAGTCATTTCAGTATAACGAGGTATTGAAGTGTTGAGGTTCTTCTCAGTGGGTAAATAGATATATATTCATGTTGCTAATAATAATTAACAATCAAAAATATATTTTTTTGTTTTCGCGATAGAAGCTTCAAATAGCCTCGGTAAAATGTCTTGTAGTAAGGTGGTAATGAAAATGAATCCTTGTTGGTAATAATAGAGAGGTCTACATTTTATTACTAACTTAGTTTTGTTTTAATTCCCACTTTACTATGGGGCATTGCTTCTAAATAACATAATAATTTAATATTTCGTGATATAAATTTTCACTAAAATAGTCATTTCAGTACAACAAGGTATTGAAGTGTTGAGATTCTTCTTAGTGCCTAAATAGATATATATTCATGTTGCTAATAATAATTAACAATCAAAAATATATATTTTTGTTTTCGCGATAAGAGCTTCAAATAGCCTCGGTAAAATGTCTTGTAGTAAGGTGGTAATGAAAATGAATCCTAGTTGGTAATAATAGAGAGGTTTAATTTTTAATACTAACTTGGTTTTGTTTTTAATCCCACCTTACCTTGGGGCATTGTTGTACTAAATAACAAAATAATTTATAATTGCGTGATATAAATTTTCACTAAAATAGTCATTTCAGTATAACAAGGTATTGAAGTGTTGAGATTCTTCTTAGTGGCTAAATAGATATATATTCAGGTTGCTAACAATAATTAACAATCAAAAATATATATTTTTGTTTTCGCGATAAGAGCTTCAAATAGCCTCGGTAAAATGTCTTGTAGTAAGGTGGTAATGAAAATGAATCCTAGTTGGTAATAATAGAGAGGTTTAATTTTTAATACTAACTTGGTTTTGTTTTTAATCCCACCTTACCTTGGGGCATTGTTGTACTAAATAACAAAATAATTTATAATTGCGTGATATAAATTTTCACTAAAATAGTCATTTCAGTATAACAAGGTATTGAAGTGTTGAGATTCTTCTTAGTGGCTAAATAGATATATATTCATGTTGCTAATAATAATTAACAATCAAAAATATATTTTTTTGTTTTCGCGATAGAAGCTTCAAATAGCCTCGGTAAAATGTCTTGTAGTAAGGTGGTAATGGAAATGAATCCTAGTTGGTAATAATAGAGAGGTTTAATTTTTAATACTAACTTGGTTTTGTTTTTAATCCCACCTTACCGTGGGGCATTGTTGTACTAAATAACAAAATAATTTATAATTGCGTGATATAAATTTTCACTAAAATAGTCATTTCAGTATAACAGGGTATTGAAATGTTGAGATTCTTCTCAGTGGCTAAATAGATATAAATTCATGTTGCTAATAATAATTAACAATCAAAAATATATTTTTTTGTTTTCGCGATATAAGCTTCAAATAGCCTCGGTAAAATGTCTTGTAGTAAGGTGGTAATGAAAATGAATCCTAGTTGGTAATAATAGAGAGGTTTAATTTTTAATACTAACTTGGTTTTGTTTTTAATCCCACCTTACCGTGTGGCATTGTTGTACTAAATAACAAAATAATTTATAATTGCGTGATATAAATTTTCACTAAAATAGTCATTTCAGTATAACAAGGTATTGAAGTGTTGAGATTCTTCTTAGTGGCTAAATAGATATATATTCATGTTGCTAACAATAATTAACAATCAAAAATATATTTTTTTGTTTTCGCGTTAAGAGCTTCAAATAGCCTCGGTAAAATGTCTTGTAGTAAG
Source organism: Troilus luridus (assembly GCA_964056705.1). Lineage (NCBI taxonomy): Eukaryota > Metazoa > Arthropoda > Insecta > Hemiptera > Pentatomidae > Troilus > Troilus luridus. The sequence continues at coordinate 3,751,657 of OZ057417.1, read as the reverse complement.
GTGGTAATGAAAATGAATCCTTGTTGGTAATAATAGAGAGGTCTAAATTTTATTACTAACTTGGTTTTGTTTTAATTCCAACTTTGCCCTGGGGTATTGCTTCTAAATAATATAATAATTTAATATTTCGTGATATAAATTTCACTAAAATAGTCATTTCAGTATAACGAGGTATTGAAGTGTTGAGGTTCTTCTCAGTGGGTAAATAGATATATATTCATGTTGCTAATAATAATTAACAATCAAAAATATATTTTTTTGTTTTCGCGATAGAAGCTTCAAATAGCCTCGGTAAAATGTCTTGTAGTAAGGTGGTAATGAAAATGAATCCTAGTTGGTAATAATAGAGAGGTTTAATTTTTAATACTAACTTGGTTTTGTTTTTAATCCCACCTTACCGTGTGGCATTGTTGTACTAAATAACAAAATAATTTATAATTGCGTGATATAAATTTTCACTAAAATAGTCATTTCAGTATAACAAGGTATTGAAGTGTTGAGATTCTTCTTAGTGGCTAAATAGATATATATTCATGTTGCTAATAATAATTAACAATCAAAAATATATTTTTTTGTTTTCGCGATAAGAGCTTCAAATAGCCTCGGTAAAATGTCTTGTAGTAAGGTGGTAATGAAAATGAATCCTAGTTGGTAATAATAGAGAGGTTTAAATTTTATTACTAACTTGGTTTTCTTTTAATTCCCACATTACAATGGGGCATTGCTTCTAAATAACATAATAATTTAATATTTCATGATATAAATTTTCACTAAAATAGTCATTTCAGTATTACAACGTATTGAATTATTTTCATTCTTCTCAGTGGGCAAATAGATAGATATTTATGTTGCTAGTAATAATTAACAATCAAAAATATATTTTGTTTGTTTTCGAGATAAGAGCTCCAAATAGCCTCGGTAAAATGTCTTGTAGTAAGGTGGTAATGAAAATGATTCCTAGTTGGTAATAATAGAGAGGTTTAAATTTTAATACTAAATTGGTTTTGTTTTAATTCCCACTTTACTATGGGGCATTGCTTCTAAATAACAAAATAATTTATAATTGCGTGATATAAATTTTCACTAAAATAGTCATTTCAGTATAACAGGGTATTGAAATGATGAGATTCTTCTCAGTGGCTAAATAGATATAAATTCATGTTGCTAATAATAATTAACAATCAAAAATATATTTTTTTGTTTTCGCGATAGAAGCTTCAAATAGCCTCGGTAAAATGTCTTGTAGTAAGGTGGTAATGAAAATGAATCCTAGTTGGTAATAATAGAGAGGTTTAATTTTTAATACTAAATTGGTTTTATTTTTATTTCCACTTTACGATGGAGTATTGCTTTTAAATAACAAAATAGTTTAATATTTCGTGATGTAAATTTTCACTAAAATAGTCATTTCAGTATAAAAAGGTATTGAAGTGTTGAGAGTCTTCTCAGTGGGCAAATAGATATATATTTTTTATGTTGCTAATAATAATGAACAATTTAAAATATATTTTTTTGTTTTCGCGATAAGAGCTCCAAATAGCCTCGGTAAAATGTCTTGTAGTAAGGTGGTAATGAAAATGAATCCTAGTTGGTAATAATAGAGAGGTTTAAATTTTATTACTAAAATGGTTTTATTTTTATTCCCACTTTACGATGGAGTATTGCTACTAAATAACAAAATAATTTAATATTTCATGATATACATTTTCACTAAAATAGTCATTCCATTATAACAAAGTATTGAATTATTTTGATTCTTCTCAGTGGGCAAATAGATAGATATTTATGTTGCTAGTAATAATTAACAATCAAAAATATATTTTGTTTGTTTTCGAGATAAGAGCTCCAAATAGCCTCGGTAAAATGTCTTGTAGTAAGGTGGTAATGAAAATGATTCCTAGTTGGTAATAATAGAGAGGTTTAAATTTTAATACTAAATTGGTTTTGTTTTAATTCCCACTTTACTATGGGGCATTGCTTCTAAATAACAAAATAATTTATAATTGCGTGATATAAATTTTCACTAAAATAGTAATTTCAGTATAACAGGGTATTGAAATGTTGAGATTCTTCTCAGTGGCTAAATAGATATAAATCCATGTTGCTAATAATAATTAACAATCAAAAATATATTTTTTTGTTTTCGTGATAGAAGCTTCAAATAGCCTCGGTAAAATGTCTTGTAGTAAGGTGGTAATGGAAATGAATCCTAGTTGGTAATAATAGAGAGGTTTAATTTTTAATACTAACTTGGTTTTGTTTTTAATCCCACCTTACCGTGGGGCATTGTTGTACTAAATAACAAAATAATTTATAATTGCGTGATATAAATTTTCACTAAAATAGTCATTTCAGTATAACAAGGTATTGAAGTGTTGAGATTCTTCTTAGTGGCTAAATAGATATATATTCATGTTGCTAATAATAATTAACAATCAAAAATATATTTTTTTCTTTTCGCGATAAGAGCTTCAAATAGCCTCGGTAAAATGTCTTGTAGGAAGGTGGTAATGAAAATGAATCCTAGTTGGTAATAATAGAGAGGTTTAAATTTTATTACTAACTTGGTTTTGTTTTAATTCCCACTTTACTATGGGGCATTGCTTCTAAATAACAAAATAATTTATAATTGCGTGATATAAATTTTCACTAAAATAGTCATTTCAGTATTACAGGGTATTGAAATGTAGAGATTCTTCTCAGTGGCTAAATAGATATAAATTCATGTTGCTAATAATAATTAACAATCAAAAATATATTTTTTTGTTTTCGCGATAAGAGCTCCAAATAGCCTCGGTAAAATGTCTTGTAGTAAGGTGGTAATGAAAATGAATCCTAGTTGGTAATAATAGAGAGGTTTAATTTTTAATACTAACTTTGTTTTGTTTTTAATCCCACCTTACCGTGTGGCATTGTTGTACTAAATAACAAAATAATTTATAATTGCGTGATATAAATTTTCACTAAAATAGTCATTTCAGTATAACAAGGTATTCAAGTGTTGAGATTCTTCTTAGTGGCTAAATTTTTTAAATTCAGGTTGCTAACAATAATTAACAATCAAAAATATATTTTTTTGTTTTCGCGATAAGAGCTTCAAATAGCCTCGGTAAAATGTCTTGTAGTAAGGTGGTAATGAAAATGAATCCTAGTTGGTAATAATAGAGAGGTTTATATTTTAATACTAAATTGGTTTTGTTTTAATTCCCACTTTACTATGGGGCATTGCTTCTAAATAATATAATAATTTAATATTTCGTGATATAAATTTCACTAAAATAGTCATTTCAGTATAACGAGGTATTGAAGTGTTGAGGTTCTTCTCAGTGGGTAAATAGATATATATTCATGTTGCTAATAATAATTAACAATCAAAAATATATTTTTTTGTTTTCGCGATAGAAGCTTCAAATAGCCTCGGTAAAATGTCTTGTAGTAAGGTAGTAATGAAAGTGAATCCTTGTTGGTAATAATAGAGAGGTTTAATTTTTAATACTAACTTGGTTTTGTTTTTAATCCCACCTTACCGTGGGGCATTGTTGTACTAAATAACAAAATAATTTATAATTGCGTGATATAAATTTTCACTAAAATAGTCATTTCAGTATAACAAGGTATTGAAGTGTTGAGATTCTTCTTAGTGGCTAAATAGATATATATTCATGTTGCTAATAATAATGAACAATTAAAAATATATTTTTTGTTTTCGCGATAAGAGCTCCAAATAGCCTCAGTAAAATGTCTTGTTGTAAGGTAGTAATGAAAATGAATCCTTGTTGGTAATAATAGAGAGGTTTATATTTTAATACTAAATTGGTTTTGTTTTAATTCCCACTTTACTATGGGGCATTGCTTCTAAATAACATAATAATTTAATATTTCGTGATATAAATTTTCACTAAAATAGTCATTTCAGTACAACAAGGTATTGAAGTGTTGAGATTCTTCTTAGTGCCTAAATAGATATATATTCATGTTGCTAATAATAATTAACAATCAAAAATATATTTTTTTGTTTTCGCGATAGAAGCTTCAAATAGCCTCGGTAAAATGTCTTGTAGTAAGGTGGTAATGGAAATGAATCCTAGTTGGTAATAATAGAGAGGTTTAATTTTTAATACTAACTTGGTTTTGTTTTTAATCCCACCTTACCGTGGGGCATTGTTGTACTAAATAACAAAATAATTTATAATTGCGTGATATAAATTTTCACTAAAATAGTCATTTCAGTATAACAGGGTATTGAAATGTTGAGATTCTTCTCAGTGGCTAAATAGATATAAATTCATGTTGCTAATAATAATTAACAATCAAAAATATATTTTTTTGTTTTCGCGATATAAGCTTCAAATAGCCTCGGTAAAATGTCTTGTAGTAAGGTGGTAATGAAAATGAATCCTAGTTGGTAATAATAGAGAGGTTTAATTTTTAATACTAACTTGGTTTTGTTTTTAATCCCACCTTACCGTGTGGCATTGTTGTACTAAATAACAAAATAATTTATAATTGCGTGATATAAATTTTCACTAAAATAGTCATTTCAGTATAACAAGGTATTGAAGTGTTGAGATTCTTCTTAGTGGCTAAATAGATATATATTCATGTTGCTAATAATAATTGACAATCAAAAATATATTTTTTTATTTTCGCGATAAGAGCTTCAAATAGCCTCGGTAAAATGTCTTGTAGGAAGGTGGTAATGAAAATGAATCCTAGTTGGTAAAAATAGAGAGGTTTAAATTTTATTACTAACTTGGTTTTGTTTTAATTCCCACTTTACTATGGGGCATTGCTTCTAAATAACAAAATAATTTATAATTGCGTGATATAAATTTTCACTAAAATAGTCATTTCAGTATAACAGGGTATTGAAATGTTGAGATTCTTCTCAGTGGCTAAATAGATATAAATTCATGTTGCTAATAATAATTAACAATCAAAAATATATTTTTTTGTTTTCGCGATATAAGCTTCAAATAGCCTCGGTAAAATGTCTTGTAGTAAGGTGGTAATGAAAATGAATCCTAGTTGGTAATAATAGAGAGGTTTAATTTTTAATACTAACTTGGTTTTGTTTTTAATCCCACCTTACCGTGTGGCATTGTTGTACTAAATAACAAAATAATTTATAATTGCGTGATATAAATTTTCACTAAAATAGTCATTTCAGTATAACAAGGTATTGAAGTGTTGAGATTCTTCTTAGTGGCTAAATAGATATATATTCATGTTGCTAATAATAATTAACAATCAAAAATATATTTTTTTGTTTTCGCGATAGAAGCTTCAAATAGCCTCGGTAAAATGTCTTGTAGTAAGGTGGTAATGGAAATGAATCCTAGTTGGTAATAATAGAGAGGTTTAATTTTTAATACTAACTTGGTTTTGTTTTTAATCCCACCTTACCGTGGGGCATTGTTGTACTAAATAACAAAATAATTTATAATTGCGTGATATAAATTTTCACTAAAATAGTCATTTCAGTATAACAGGGTATTGAAATGTTGAGATTCTTCTCAGTGGCTAAATAGATATAAATTCATGTTGCTAATAATAATTAACAATCAAAAATATATTTTTTTGTTTTCGCGATATAAGCTTCAAATAGCCTCGGTAAAATGTCTTGTAGTAAGGTGGTAATGAAAATGAATCCTAGTTGGTAATAATAGAGAGGTTTAATTTTTAATACTAACTTGGTTTTGTTTTTAATCCCACCTTACCGTGTGGCATTGTTGTACTAAATAACAAAATAATTTATAATTGCGTGATATAAATTTTCACTAAAATAGTCATTTCAGTATAACAAGGTATTGAAGTGTTGAGATTCTTCTTAGTGGCTAAATAGATATATATTCATGTTGCTAACAATAATTAACAATCAAAAATATATTTTTTTGTTTTCGCGTTAAGAGCTTCAAATAGCCTCGGTAAAATGTCTTGTAGTAAGGTGGTAATGAAAATGAATCCTTGTTGGTAATAATAGAGAGGTCTAAATTTTATTACTAACTTGGTTTTGTTTTAATTCCAACTTTGCCCTGGGGTATTGCTTCTAAATAATATAATAATTTAATATTTCGTGATATAAATTTCACTAAAATAGTCATTTCAGTATAACGAGGTATTGAAGTGTTGAGGTTCTTCTCAGTGGGTAAATAGATATATATTCATGTTGCTAATAATAATTAACAATCAAAAATATATTTTTTTGTTTTCGCGATAGAAGCTTCAAATAGCCTCGGTAAAATGTCTTGTAGTAAGGTGGTAATGGAAATGAATCCTAGTTGGTAATAATAGAGAGGTTTAATTTTTAATACTAACTTGGTTTTGTTTTTAATCCCACCTTACCGTGGGGCATTGTTGTACTAAATAACAAAATAATTTATAATTGCGTGATATAAATTTTCACTAAAATAGTCATTTCAGTATAACAGGGTATTGAAATGTTGAGATTCTTCTCAGTGGCTAAATAGATATAAATTCATGTTGCTAATAATAATTAACAATCAAAAATATATTTTTTTGTTTTCGCGATATAAGCTTCAAATAGCCTCGGTAAAATGTCTTGTAGTAAGGTGGTAATGAAAATGAATCCTAGTTGGTAATAATAGAGAGGTTTAATTTTTAATACTAACTTGGTTTTGTTTTTAATCCCACCTTACCGTGTGGCATTGTTGTACTAAATAACAAAATAATTTATAATTGCGTGATATAAATTTTCACTAAAATAGTCATTTCAGTATAACAAGGTATTGAAGTGTTGAGATTCTTCTTAGTGGCTAAATAGATATATATTCATGTTGCTAACAATAATTAACAATCAAAAATATATTTTTTTGTTTTCGCGTTAAGAGCTTCAAATAGCCTCGGTAAAATGTCTTGTAGTAAGGTGGTAATGAAAATGAATCCTTGTTGGTAATAATAGAGAGGTCTAAATTTTATTACTAACTTGGTTTTGTTTTAATTCCAACTTTGCCCTGGGGTATTGCTTCTAAATAATATAATAATTTAATATTTCGTGATATAAATTTCACTAAAATAGTCATTTCAGTATAACGAGGTATTGAAGTGTTGAGGTTCTTCTCAGTGGGTAAATAGATATATATTCATGTTGCTAATAATAATTAACAATCAAAAATATATTTTTTTGTTTTCGCGATAGAAGCTTCAAATAGCCTCGGTAAAATGTCTTGTAGTAAGGTGGTAATGAAAATGAATCCTAGTTGGTAATAATAGAGAGGTTTAATTTTTAATACTAACTTGGTTTTGTTTTTAATCCCACCTTACCGTGTGGCATTGTTGTACTAAATAACAAAATAATTTATAATTGCGTGATATAAATTTTCACTAAAATAGTCATTTCAGTATAACAAGGTATTGAAGTGTTGAGATTCTTCTTAGTGGCTAAATAGATATATATTCATGTTGCTAATAATAATTAACAATCAAAAATATATTTTTTTGTTTTCGCGATAAGAGCTTCAAATAGCCTCGGTAAAATGTCTTGTAGTAAGGTGGTAATGAAAATGAATCCTAGTTGGTAATAATAGAGAGGTTTAAATTTTATTACTAACTTGGTTTTCTTTTAATTCCCACATTACAATGGGGCATTGCTTCTAAATAACATAATAATTTAATATTTCATGATATAAATTTTCACTAAAATAGTCATTTCAGTATTACAACGTATTGAATTATTTTCATTCTTCTCAGTGGGCAAATAGATAGATATTTATGTTGCTAGTAATAATTAACAATCAAAAATATATTTTGTTTGTTTTCGAGATAAGAGCTCCAAATAGCCTCGGTAAAATGTCTTGTAGTAAGGTGGTAATGAAAATGATTCCTAGTTGGTAATAATAGAGAGGTTTAAATTTTAATACTAAATTGGTTTTGTTTTAATTCCCACTTTACTATGGGGCATTGCTTCTAAATAACAAAATAATTTATAATTGCGTGATATAAATTTTCACTAAAATAGTCATTTCAGTATAACAGGGTATTGAAATGATGAGATTCTTCTCAGTGGCTAAATAGATATAAATTCATGTTGCTAATAATAATTAACAATCAAAAATATATTTTTTTGTTTTCGCGATAGAAGCTTCAAATAGCCTCGGTAAAATGTCTTGTAGTAAGGTGGTAATGAAAATGAATCCTAGTTGGTAATAATAGAGAGGTTTAATTTTTAATACTAAATTGGTTTTATTTTTATTTCCACTTTACGATGGAGTATTGCTTTTAAATAACAAAATAGTTTAATATTTCGTGATGTAAATTTTCACTAAAATAGTCATTTCAGTATAAAAAGGTATTGAAGTGTTGAGAGTCTTCTCAGTGGGCAAATAGATATATATTTTTTATGTTGCTAATAATAATGAACAATTTAAAATATATTTTTTTGTTTTCGCGATAAGAGCTCCAAATAGCCTCGGTAAAATGTCTTGTAGTAAGGTGGTAATGAAAATGAATCCTAGTTGGTAATAATAGAGAGGTTTAAATTTTATTACTAAAATGGTTTTATTTTTATTCCCACTTTACGATGGAGTATTGCTACTAAATAACAAAATAATTTAATATTTCATGATATACATTTTCACTAAAATAGTCATTCCATTATAACAAAGTATTGAATTATTTTGATTCTTCTCAGTGGGCAAATAGATAGATATTTATGTTGCTAGTAATAATTAACAATCAAAAATATATTTTGTTTGTTTTCGAGATAAGAGCTCCAAATAGCCTCGGTAAAATGTCTTGTAGTAAGGTGGTAATGAAAATGATTCCTAGTTGGTAATAATAGAGAGGTTTAAATTTTAATACTAAATTGGTTTTGTTTTAATTCCCACTTTACTATGGGGCATTGCTTCTAAATAACAAAATAATTTATAATTGCGTGATATAAATTTTCACTAAAATAGTAATTTCAGTATAACAGGGTATTGAAATGTTGAGATTCTTCTCAGTGGCTAAATAGATATAAATCCATGTTGCTAATAATAATTAACAATCAAAAATATATTTTTTTGTTTTCGTGATAGAAGCTTCAAATAGCCTCGGTAAAATGTCTTGTAGTAAGGTGGTAATGGAAATGAATCCTAGTTGGTAATAATAGAGAGGTTTAATTTTTAATACTAACTTGGTTTTGTTTTTAATCCCACCTTACCGTGGGGCATTGTTGTACTAAATAACAAAATAATTTATAATTGCGTGATATAAATTTTCACTAAAATAGTCATTTCAGTATAACAAGGTATTGAAGTGTTGAGATTCTTCTTAGTGGCTAAATAGATATATATTCATGTTGCTAATAATAATTAACAATCAAAAATATATTTTTTTCTTTTCGCGATAAGAGCTTCAAATAGCCTCGGTAAAATGTCTTGTAGGAAGGTGGTAATGAAAATGAATCCTAGTTGGTAATAATAGAGAGGTTTAAATTTTATTACTAACTTGGTTTTGTTTTAATTCCCACTTTACTATGGGGCATTGCTTCTAAATAACAAAATAATTTATAATTGCGTGATATAAATTTTCACTAAAATAGTCATTTCAGTATTACAGGGTATTGAAATGTAGAGATTCTTCTCAGTGGCTAAATAGATATAAATTCATGTTGCTAATAATAATTAACAATCAAAAATATATTTTTTTGTTTTCGCGATAAGAGCTCCAAATAGCCTCGGTAAAATGTCTTGTAGTAAGGTGGTAATGAAAATGAATCCTAGTTGGTAATAATAGAGAGGTTTAATTTTTAATACTAACTTTGTTTTGTTTTTAATCCCACCTTACCGTGTGGCATTGTTGTACTAAATAACAAAATAATTTATAATTGCGTGATATAAATTTTCACTAAAATAGTCATTTCAGTATAACAAGGTATTCAAGTGTTGAGATTCTTCTTAGTGGCTAAATTTTTTAAATTCAGGTTGCTAACAATAATTAACAATCAAAAATATATTTTTTTGTTTTCGCGATAAGAGCTTCAAATAGCCTCGGTAAAATGTCTTGTAGTAAGGTGGTAATGAAAATGAATCCTAGTTGGTAATAATAGAGAGGTTTATATTTTAATACTAAATTGGTTTTGTTTTAATTCCCACTTTACTATGGGGCATTGCTTCTAAATAATATAATAATTTAATATTTCGTGATATAAATTTCACTAAAATAGTCATTTCAGTATAACGAGGTATTGAAGTGTTGAGGTTCTTCTCAGTGGGTAAATAGATATATATTCATGTTGCTAATAATAATTAACAATCAAAAATATATTTTTTTGTTTTCGCGATAGAAGCTTCAAATAGCCTCGGTAAAATGTCTTGTAGTAAGGTAGTAATGAAAGTGAATCCTTGTTGGTAATAATAGAGAGGTTTAATTTTTAATACTAACTTGGTTTTGTTTTTAATCCCACCTTACCGTGGGGCATTGTTGTACTAAATAACAAAATAATTTATAATTGCGTGATATAAATTTTCACTAAAATAGTCATTTCAGTATAACAAGGTATTGAAGTGTTGAGATTCTTCTTAGTGGCTAAATAGATATATATTCATGTTGCTAATAATAATGAACAATTAAAAATATATTTTTTGTTTTCGCGATAAGAGCTCCAAATAGCCTCAGTAAAATGTCTTGTTGTAAGGTAGTAATGAAAATGAATCCTTGTTGGTAATAATAGAGAGGTTTATATTTTAATACTAAATTGGTTTTGTTTTAATTCCCACTTTACTATGGGGCATTGCTTCTAAATAACATAATAATTTAATATTTCGTGATATAAATTTTCACTAAAATAGTCATTTCAGTACAACAAGGTATTGAAGTGTTGAGATTCTTCTTAGTGCCTAAATAGATATATATTCATGTTGCTAATAATAATTAACAATCAAAAATATATTTTTTTGTTTTCGCGATAGAAGCTTCAAATAGCCTCGGTAAAATGTCTTGTAGTAAGGTGGTAATGGAAATGAATCCTAGTTGGTAATAATAGAGAGGTTTAATTTTTAATACTAACTTGGTTTTGTTTTTAATCCCACCTTACCGTGGGGCATTGTTGTACTAAATAACAAAATAATTTATAATTGCGTGATATAAATTTTCACTAAAATAGTCATTTCAGTATAACAGGGTATTGAAATGTTGAGATTCTTCTCAGTGGCTAAATAGATATAAATTCATGTTGCTAATAATAATTAACAATCAAAAATATATTTTTTTGTTTTCGCGATATAAGCTTCAAATAGCCTCGGTAAAATGTCTTGTAGTAAGGTGGTAATGAAAATGAATCCTAGTTGGTAATAATAGAGAGGTTTAATTTTTAATACTAACTTGGTTTTGTTTTTAATCCCACCTTACCGTGTGGCATTGTTGTACTAAATAACAAAATAATTTATAATTGCGTGATATAAATTTTCACTAAAATAGTCATTTCAGTATAACAAGGTATTGAAGTGTTGAGATTCTTCTTAGTGGCTAAATAGATATATATTCATGTTGCTAATAATAATTGACAATCAAAAATATATTTTTTTATTTTCGCGATAAGAGCTTCAAATAGCCTCGGTAAAATGTCTTGTAGGAAGGTGGTAATGAAAATGAATCCTAGTTGGTAAAAATAGAGAGGTTTAAATTTTATTACTAACTTGGTTTTGTTTTAATTCCCACTTTACTATGGGGCATTGCTTCTAAATAACAAAATAATTTATAATTGCGTGATATAAATTTTCACTAAAATAGTCATTTCAGTATAACAGGGTATTGAAATGTTGAGATTCTTCTCAGTGGCTAAATAGATATAAATTCATGTTGCTAATAATAATTAACAATCAAAAATATATTTTTTTGTTTTCGCGATATAAGCTTCAAATAGCCTCGGTAAAATGTCTTGTAGTAAGGTGGTAATGAAAATGAATCCTAGTTGGTAATAATAGAGAGGTTTAATTTTTAATACTAACTTGGTTTTGTTTTTAATCCCACCTTACCGTGTGGCATTGTTGTACTAAATAACAAAATAATTTATAATTGCGTGATATAAATTTTCACTAAAATAGTCATTTCAGTATAACAAGGTATTGAAGTGTTGAGATTCTTCTTAGTGGCTAAATAGATATATATTCATGTTGCTAATAATAATTAACAATCAAAAATATATTTTTTTGTTTTCGCGATAGAAGCTTCAAATAGCCTCGGTAAAATGTCTTGTAGTAAGGTGGTAATGGAAATGAATCCTAGTTGGTAATAATAGAGAGGTTTAATTTTTAATACTAACTTGGTTTTGTTTTTAATCCCACCTTACCGTGGGGCATTGTTGTACTAAATAACAAAATAATTTATAATTGCGTGATATAAATTTTCACTAAAATAGTCATTTCAGTATAACAGGGTATTGAAATGTTGAGATTCTTCTCAGTGGCTAAATAGATATAAATTCATGTTGCTAATAATAATTAACAATCAAAAATATATTTTTTTGTTTTCGCGATATAAGCTTCAAATAGCCTCGGTAAAATGTCTTGTAGTAAGGTGGTAATGAAAATGAATCCTAGTTGGTAATAATAGAGAGGTTTAATTTTTAATACTAACTTGGTTTTGTTTTTAATCCCACCTTACCGTGTGGCATTGTTGTACTAAATAACAAAATAATTTATAATTGCGTGATATAAATTTTCACTAAAATAGTCATTTCAGTATAACAAGGTATTGAAGTGTTGAGATTCTTCTTAGTGGCTAAATAGATATATATTCATGTTGCTAACAATAATTAACAATCAAAAATATATTTTTTTGTTTTCGCGTTAAGAGCTTCAAATAGCCTCGGTAAAATGTCTTGTAGTAAGGTGGTAATGAAAATGAATCCTTGTTGGTAATAATAGAGAGGTCTAAATTTTATTACTAACTTGGTTTTGTTTTAATTCCAACTTTGCCCTGGGGTATTGCTTCTAAATAATATAATAATTTAATATTTCGTGATATAAATTTCACTAAAATAGTCATTTCAGTATAACGAGGTATTGAAGTGTTGAGGTTCTTCTCAGTGGGTAAATAGATATATATTCATGTTGCTAATAATAATTAACAATCAAAAATATATTTTTTTGTTTTCGCGATAGAAGCTTCAAATAGCCTCGGTAAAATGTCTTGTAGTAAGGTGGTAATGAAAATGAATCCTAGTTGGTAATAATAGAGAGGTTTAATTTTTAATACTAACTTGGTTTTGTTTTTAATCCCACCTTACCGTGTGGCATTGTTGTACTAAATAACAAAATAATTTATAATTGCGTGATATAAATTTTCACTAAAATAGTCATTTCAGTATAACAAGGTATTGAAGTGTTGAGATTCTTCTTAGTGGCTAAATAGATATATATTCATGTTGCTAATAATAATTAACAATCAAAAATATATTTTTTTGTTTTCGCGAAAAGAGCTTCAAATAGCCTCGGTAAAATGTCTTGTAGTAAGGTGGTAATGAAAATGAATCCTAGTTGGTAATAATAGAGAGGTTTAAATTTTATTACTAACTTGGTTTTCTTTTAATTCCCACATTACAATGGGGCATTGCTTCTAAATAACATAATAATTTAATATTTCATGATATAAATTTTCACTAAAATAGTCATTTCAGTATTACAACGTATTGAATTATTTTCATTCTTCTCAGTGGGCAAATAGATAGATATTTATGTTGCTAGTAATAATTAACAATCAAAAATATATTTTGTTTGTTTTCGAGATAAGAGCTCCAAATAGCCTCGGTAAAATGTCTTGTAGTAAGGTGGTAATGAAAATGATTCCTAGTTGGTAATAATAGAGAGGTTTAAATTTTAATACTAAATTGGTTTTGTTTTAATTCCCACTTTACTATGGGGCATTGCTTCTAAATAACAAAATAATTTATAATTGCGTGATATAAATTTTCACTAAAATAGTCATTTCAGTATAACAGGGTATTGAAATGATGAGATTCTTCTCAGTGGCTAAATAGATATAAATTCATGTTGCTAATAATAATTAACAATCAAAAATATATTTTTTTGTTTTCGCGATAGAAGCTTCAAATAGCCTCGGTAAAATGTCTTGTAGTAAGGTGGTAATGAAAATGAATCCTAGTTGGTAATAATAGAGAGGTTTAATTTTTAATACTAAATTGGTTTTATTTTTATTTCCACTTTACGATGGAGTATTGCTTTTAAATAACAAAATAGTTTAATATTTCGTGATGTAAATTTTCACTAAATTAGTCATTTCAGTATAAAAAGGTATTGAAGTGTTGAGAGTCTTCTCAGTGGGCAAATAGATATATATTTTTTATGTTGCTAATAATAATGAACAATTTAAAATATATTTTTTTGTTTTCGCGATAAGAGCTCCAAATAGCCTCGGTAAAATGTCTTGTAGTAAGGTGGTAATGAAAATGAATCCTAGTTGGTAATAATAGAGAGGTTTAAATTTTATTACTAAAATGGTTTTATTTTTATTCCCACTTTACGATGGAGTATTGCTACTAAATAACAAAATAATTTAATATTTCATGATATACATTTTCACTAAAATAGTCATTCCATTATAACAAAGTATTGAATTATTTTGATTCTTCTCAGTGGGCAAATAGATAGATATTTATGTTGCTAGTAATAATTAACAATCAAAAATATATTTTGTTTGTTTTCGAGATAAGAGCTCCAAATAGCCTCGGTAAAATGTCTTGTAGTAAGGTGGTAATGAAAATGATTCCTAGTTGGTAATAATAGAGAGGTTTAAATTTTAATACTAAATTGGTTTTGTTTTAATTCCCACTTTACTATGGGGCATTGCTTCTAAATAACAAAATAATTTATAATTGCGTGATATAAATTTTCACTAAAATAGTAATTTCAGTATAACAGGGTATTGAAATGTTGAGATTCTTCTCAGTGGCTAAATAGATATAAATCCATGTTGCTAATAATAATTAACAATCAAAAATATATTTTTTTGTTTTCGTGATAGAAGCTTCAAATAGCCTCGGTAAAATGTCTTGTAGTAAGGTGGTAATGGAAATGAATCCTAGTTGGTAATAATAGAGAGGTTTAATTTTTAATACTAACTTGGTTTTGTTTTTAATCCCACCTTACCGTGGGGCATTGTTGTACTAAATAACAAAATAATTTATAATTGCGTGATATAAATTTTCACTAAAATAGTCATTTCAGTATAACAAGGTATTGAAGTGTTGAGATTCTTCTTAGTGGCTAAATAGATATATATTCATGTTGCTAATAATAATTAACAATCAAAAATATATTTTTTTCTTTTCGCGATAAGAGCTTCAAATAGCCTCGGTAAAATGTCTTGTAGGAAGGTGGTAATGAAAATGAATCCTAGTTGGTAATAATAGAGAGGTTTAAATTTTATTACTAACTTGGTTTTGTTTTAATTCCCACTTTACTATGGGGCATTGCTTCTAAATAACAAAATAATTTATAATTGCGTGATATAAATTTTCACTAAAATAGTCATTTCAGTATTACAGGGTATTGAAATGTTGAGATTCTTCTCAGTGGCTAAATAGATATAAATTCATGTTGCTAATAATAATTAACAATCAAAAATATATTTTTTTGTTTTCGCGATAAGAGCTCCAAATAGCCTCGGTAAAATGTCTTGTAGTAAGGTGGTAATGAAAATGAATCCTAGTTGGTAATAATAGAGAGGTTTAAATTTTATTACTAACTTGGTTTTCTTTTAATTCCCACATTACAATGGGGCATTGCTTCTAAATAACATAATAGTTTAATATTTCATGATATAAATTTTCACTGAAATAGTCATTTCAGTATTACAACGTATTGAATTATTTTCATTCTTCTCAGTGGGCAAATAGATAGATATTTATGTTGCTAGTAATAATTAACAATCAAAAATATATTTTGTTTGTTTTCGAGATAAGAGCTCCAAATAGCCTCGGTAAAATGTCTTGTAGTAAGGTGGTAATGAAAATGATTCCTAGTTGGTAATAATAGAGAGGTTTAAATTTTAATACTAAATTGGTTTTGTTTTAATTCCCACTTTACTATGGGGCATTGCTTCTAAATAACAAAATAATTTATAATTGCGTGATATAAATTTTCACTAAAATAGTCATTTCAGTATAACAGGGTATTGAAATGATGAGATTCTTCTCAGTGGCTAAATAGATATAAATTCATGTTGCTAATAATAATTAACAATCAAAAATATATTTTTTTGTTTTCGCGATAGAAGCTTCAAATAGCCTCGGTAAAATGTCTTGTAGTAAGGTGGTAATGAAAATGAATCCTAGTTGGTAATAATAGAGAGGTTTAATTTTTTATACTAAATTGGTTTTATTTTTATTTCCACTTTACGATGGAGTATTGCTTTTAAATAACAAAATAGTTTAATATTTCGTGATGTAAATTTTCACTAAAATAGTCATTTCAGTATAAAAAGGTATTGAAGTGTTGAGAGTCTTCTCAGTGGGCAAATAGATATATATTTTTTATGTTGCTAATAATAATGAACAATTTAAAATATATTTTTTTGTTTTCGCGATAAGAGCTCCAAATAGCCTCGGTAAAATGTCTTGTAGTAAGGTGGTAATGAAAATGAATCCTAGTTGGTAATAATAGAGAGGTTTAAATTTTTTTACTAACTTGGTTTTCTTTTAATTCCCACTTTACAATGGTGCATTGCTTCTAAATAACATAATAATTTAATATTTCGTGATATAAATTTTCACTAAAATAGTCATTTCAGTATAACAACGTATTGAATTATTTTGATTCTTCTCAGTGGGCAAATAGATATATATTTTTTTTTTCGCTAATAATAATGAACAATTTAAAATATATTTTTTTGTTTTCGCGATAAGAGCTCCAAATAGCCTCGGTAAAATGTCTTGTAGTAAGGTGGTAATGTAAATGAATCCTAGTTGGTAATAATAGAGAGGTTTAAATTTTATTACTAACTTGGTTTTCTTTTAATTCCCACATTACAATGGGGCATTGCTTCTAAATAACATAATAATTTAATATTTCGTGATATAAATTTATTTTTATGTTTTCGCGATAAGAGCTCCAAATAGCCTCGGTAAAATGTCTTGTAGTAAGGTGGTAATGAAAATGAATCCTAGTTGGTAATAATAGAGAGGTTTAATTTTTAATACTAACTTGGTTTTGTTTTTAATCCCACCTTACCGTGGGGCATTGTTGTACTAAATAACAAAATAATTTATAATTGCGTGATATAAATTTTCACTAAAATAGTCATTTCAGTATAACAAGGTATTGAAATGTTGAGATTCTTCTCAGTGGCTAAATAGATATAAATTCATGTTGCTAATAATAATTAACAATCAAAAATATATTTTTTTGTTTTCGAGATAAGAGCTCCAAATAGCCTCGGTAAAATGTCTTGTAGTAAGGTGGTAATGAAAATGAATCCTAGTTGGTAATAATAGAGAGGTTTAAATTTTAATACTAAATTGGTTTTGTTTTAATTCCCACTTTACTATGGGGTATTGCTTCTAAATAACAAAATAATTTATAATTGCGTGATATAAATTTTCACTAAAATAGTCATTTCAGTATAACAGGGTATTGAAATGTTGAGATTCTTCTCAGTGGCTAAATAGATATAAATTCATGTTGCTAATAATAATTAACAATCAAAAATATATTTTTTTGTTTTCGCGATAGAAGCTTCAAATAGCCTCGGTAAAATGTCTTGTAGTAAGGTGGTAATGGAAATGAATCCTAGTTGGTAATAATAGAGAGGTTTAATTTTTAATACTAACTTGGTTTTGTTTTTAATCCCACCTTACCGTGGGGCATTGTTGTACTAAATAACAAAATAATTTATAATTGCGTGATATAAATTTTCACTAAAATAGTCATTTCAGTATAACAAGGTATTGAAGTGTTGAGATTCTTCTTAGTGGCTAAATAGATATATATTCATGTTGCTAATAATAATTAACAATCAAAAATATATTTTTTTGTTTTCGCGATAAGAGCTTCAAATAGCCTCGGTAAAATGTCTTGTAGTAAGGTGGTAATGAAAATGAATCCTAGTTTGTAATAATAGAGAGGTTTAATTTTTAATACTAACTTGGTTTTGTTTTAATTCCCACTTTACTATGGGGCATTGCTTCTAAATAACAAAATAATTTATAATTGCGTGGTATAAATTTTCACTAAAATAGTCATTTCAGTATAACAGGGTATTGAAATGTTGAGATTCTTCTCAGTGGCTAAATAGATATAAATTCATGTTGCTAATAATAATTAACAATCAAAAATATATTTTTTTGTTTTCGCGATAGAAGCTTCAAATAGCCTCGGTAAAATGTCTTGTAGTAAGGTGGTAATGGAAATGAATCCTAGTTGGTAATAATAGAGAGGTTTAATTTTTAATACTAACTTGGTTTTGTTTTTAATCCCACCTTACCGTGGGGCATTGTTGTACTAAATAACAAAATAATTTATAATTGCGTGATATAAATTTTCACTAAAATAGTCATTTCAGTATAACAAGGTATTGAAGTGTTGAGATTCTTCTTAGTGGCTAAATAGATATATATTCATGTTGCTAATAATAATTAACAATCAAAAATATATTTTTTTGTTTTCGCGATAAGAGCTTCAAATAGCCTCGGTAAAATGTCTTGTAGTAAGGTGGTAATGAAAATGAATCCTAGTTGGTAATAATAGAGAGGTTTAAATTTTATTACTAACTTGGTTTTGTTTTAATTCCCACTTTACTATGGGGCATTGCTTCTAAATATCAAAATAATTTATAATTGCGTGATATAAATTTTAACTAAAATAGTCATTTCAGTATAACAGGGTATTGAAATGTTGAGATTCTTCTCAGTGGCTAAATAGATATAAATTCATGTTGCTAATAATAATTAACAATCAAAAATATATTTTTTTGTTTTCGCGATAGAAGTTTCAAATAGCCTCGGTAAAATGTCTTGTAGTAAGGTGGTAATGGAAATGAATCCTAGTTGGTAATAATAGAGAGGTTTAATTTTTAATACTAACTTGGTTTTGTTTTTAATCCCACCTTACCGTGGGGCATTGTTGTACTAAATAACAAAATAATTTATAATTGCGTGATATAAATTTTCACTAAAATAGTCATTTCAGTATAACAAGGTATTGAAGTGTTGAGATTCTTCTTAGTGGCTAAATAGATATATATTCATGTTGCTAATAATAATTAACAATCAAAAATATATTTTTTTGTTTTCGCGATAAGAGCTCCAAATAGCCTCGGTAAAATGTCTTGTAGTAAGGTGGTAATGAAAATGAATCCTAGTTGGTAATAATAGAGAGGTTTAAATTTTATTACTAACTTGGTTTTCTTTTAATTCCCACATTACAATGGGGCATTGCTTCTAAATAACATAATAATTTAATATTTCATGATATAAATTTTCACTAAAATAGTCATTTCAGTATTACAACGTATTGAATTATTTTCATTCTTCTCAGTGGGCAAATAGATATATATTTATGTTGCTAATAATAATTAACAATCAAAAATATATTTTTTTGTTTTCGCGATAAGAGCTCCAAATAGCCTCGGTAAAATGTCTTGTAGTAAGGTGGTAATGAAAATGAATCCTAGTTGGTAATAATAGAGAGGTTTAAATTTTATTACTAAATTGGTTTTATTTTTATTCCCACTTTACGATGGAGTATTGCTACTAAATAACGAAATAATTTAATATTTCATGATATACATTTTCACTAAAATAGTCATTCCATTATAACAAAGTATTGAATTATTTTGATTCTTCTCAGTGGGCAAATAGATAGACATTTATGTTGCTAGTAATAATTAACAATCAAAAATATATTTTGTTTGTTTTCGAGATAAGAGCTCCAAATAGCCTCGGTAAAATGTCTTGTAGTAAGGTGGTAATGAAAATGAATCCTAGTTGGTAATAATAGAGAGGTTTAAATTTTATTACTAACTTGGTTTTCTTTTAATTCCCACTTTACAATGGTGCATTGCTTCTAAATAACATAATAATTTAATATTTCGTGATATAAATTTTCACTAAAATAGTCATTTCAGTACAACAAGGTATTGAAGTGTTGAGATTCTTCTTAGTGCCTAAATAGATATATATTCATGTTGCTAATAATAATTAACAATCAAAAATATATATTTTTGTTTTCGCGATAAGAGCTTCAAATAGCCTCGGTAAAATGTCTTGTAGTAAGGTGGTAATGAAAATGAATCCTAGTTGGTAATAATAGAGAGGTTTAATTTTTAATACTAACTTGGTTTTGTTTTTAATCCCACCTTACCTTGGGGCATTGTTGTACTAAATAACAAAATAATTTATAATTGCGTGATATAAATTTTCACTAAAATAGTCATTTCAGTATAACAAGGTATTGAAGTGTTGAGATTCTTCTTAGTGGCTAAATAGATATATATTCATGTTGCTAATAATAATTAACAATCAAAAATATATTTTTTTGTTTTCGCGATAAGAGCTTCAAATAGCCTCGGTAAAATGTCTTGTAGTAAGGTGGTAATGAAAATGAATCCTAGTTTGTAATAATAGAGAGGTTTAATTTTTAATACTAACTTGGTTTTGTTTTAATTCCCACTTTACTATGGGGCATTGCTTCTAAATAACAAAATAATTTATAATTGCGTGGTATAAATTTTCACTAAAATAGTCATTTCAGTATAACAGGGTATTGAAATGTTGAGATTCTTCTCAGTGGCTAAATAGATATAAATTCATGTTGCTAATAATAATTAACAATCAAAAATATATTTTTTTGTTTTCGCGATAGAAGCTTCAAATAGCCTCGGTAAAATGTCTTGTAGTAAGGTGGTAATGGAAATGAATCCTAGTTGGTAATAATAGAGAGGTTTAATTTTTAATACTAACTTGGTTTTGTTTTAATTCCCACTTTACTATGGGGCATTGCTTCTAAATAACAAAATAATTTATAATTGCGTGGTATAAATTTTCACTAAAATAGTCATTTCAGTATAACAGGGTATTGAAATGTTGAGATTCTTCTCAGTGGCTAAATAGATATAAATTCATGTTGCTAATAATAATTAACAATCAAAAATATATTTTTTTGTTTTCGCGATAGAAGCTTCAAATAGCCTCGGTAAAATGTCTTGTAGTAAGGTGGTAATGGAAATGAATCCTAGTTGGTAATAATAGAGAGGTTTAATTTTTAATACTAACTTGGTTTTGTTTTTAATCCCACCTTACCGTGGGGCATTGTTGTACTAAATAACAAAATAATTTATAATTGCGTGATATAAATTTTCACTAAAATAGTCATTTCAGTATAACAAGGTATTGAAGTGTTGAGATTCTTCTTAGTGGCTAAATAGATATATATTCATGTTGCTAATAATAATTAACAATCAAAAATATATTTTTTTGTTTTCGCGATAAGAGCTTCAAATAGCCTCGGTAAAATGTCTTGTAGTAAGGTGGTAATGAAAATGAATCCTAGTTGGTAATAATAGAGAGGTTTAAATTTTATTACTAACTTGGTTTTGTTTTAATTCCCACTTTACTATGGGGCATTGCTTCTAAATATCAAAATAATTTATAATTGCGTGATATAAATTTTAACTAAAATAGTCATTTCAGTATAACAGGGTATTGAAATGTTGAGATTCTTCTCAGTGGCTAAATAGATATAAATTCATGTTGCTAATAATAATTAACAATCAAAAATATATTTTTTTGTTTTCGCGATAGAAGTTTCAAATAGCCTCGGTAAAATGTCTTGTAGTAAGGTGGTAATGGAAATGAATCCTAGTTGGTAATAATAGAGAGGTTTAATTTTTAATACTAACTTGGTTTTGTTTTTAATCCCACCTTACCGTGGGGCATTGTTGTACTAAATAACAAAATAATTTATAATTGCGTGATATAAATTTTCACTAAAATAGTCATTTCAGTATAACAAGGTATTGAAGTGTTGAGATTCTTCTTAGTGGCTAAATAGATATATATTCATGTTGCTAATAATAATTAACAATCAAAAATATATTTTTTTGTTTTCGCGATAAGAGCTCCAAATAGCCTCGGTAAAATGTCTTGTAGTAAGGTGGTAATGAAAATGAATCCTAGTTGGTAATAATAGAGAGGTTTAAATTTTATTACTAACTTGGTTTTCTTTTAATTCCCACATTACAATGGGGCATTGCTTCTAAATAACATAATAATTTAATATTTCATGATATAAATTTTCACTAAAATAGTCATTTCAGTATTACAACGTATTGAATTATTTTCATTCTTCTCAGTGGGCAAATAGATATATATTTATGTTGCTAATAATAATTAACAATCAAAAATATATTTTTTTGTTTTCGCGATAAGAGCTCCAAATAGCCTCGGTAAAATGTCTTGTAGTAAGGTGGTAATGAAAATGAATCCTAGTTGGTAATAATAGAGAGGTTTAAATTTTATTACTAAATTGGTTTTATTTTTATTCCCACTTTACGATGGAGTATTGCTACTAAATAACGAAATAATTTAATATTTCATGATATACATTTTCACTAAAATAGTCATTCCATTATAACAAAGTATTGAATTATTTTGATTCTTCTCAGTGGGCAAATAGATAGACATTTATGTTGCTAGTAATAATTAACAATCAAAAATATATTTTGTTTGTTTTCGAGATAAGAGCTCCAAATAGCCTCGGTAAAATGTCTTGTAGTAAGGTGGTAATGAAAATGAATCCTAGTTGGTAATAATAGAGAGGTTTAAATTTTATTACTAACTTGGTTTTCTTTTAATTCCCACTTTACAATGGTGCATTGCTTCTAAATAACATAATAATTTAATATTTCGTGATATAAATTTTCACTAAAATAGTCATTTCAGTACAACAAGGTATTGAAGTGTTGAGATTCTTCTTAGTGCCTAAATAGATATATATTCATGTTGCTAATAATAATTAACAATCAAAAATATATATTTTTGTTTTCGCGATAAGAGCTTCAAATAGCCTCGGTAAAATGTCTTGTAGTAAGGTGGTAATGAAAATGAATCCTAGTTGGTAATAATAGAGAGGTTTAATTTTTAATACTAACTTGGTTTTGTTTTTAATCCCACCTTACCTTGGGGCATTGTTGTACTAAATAACAAAATAATTTATAATTGCGTGATATAAATTTTCACTAAAATAGTCATTTCAGTATAACAAGGTATTGAAGTGTTGAGATTCTTCTTAGTGGCTAAATAGATATATATTCATGTTGCTAATAATAATTAACAATCAAAAATATATTTTTTTGTTTTCGCGATAAGAGCTTCAAATAGCCTCGGTAAAATGTCTTGTAGTAAGGTGGTAATGAAAATGAATCCTAGTTTGTAATAATAGAGAGGTTTAATTTTTAATACTAACTTGGTTTTGTTTTAATTCCCACTTTACTATGGGGCATTGCTTCTAAATAACAAAATAATTTATAATTGCGTGGTATAAATTTTCACTAAAATAGTCATTTCAGTATAACAGGGTATTGAAATGTTGAGATTCTTCTCAGTGGCTAAATAGATATAAATTCATGTTGCTAATAATAATTAACAATCAAAAATATATTTTTTTGTTTTCGCGATAGAAGCTTCAAATAGCCTCGGTAAAATGTCTTGTAGTAAGGTGGTAATGGAAATGAATCCTAGTTGGTAATAATAGAGAGGTTTAATTTTTAATACTAACTTGGTTTTGTTTTTAATCCCACCTTACCGTGGGGCATTGTTGTACTAAATAACAAAATAATTTATAATTGCGTGATATAAATTTTCACTAAAATAGTCATTTCAGTATAACAAGGTATTGAAGTGTTGAGATTCTTCTTAGTGGCTAAATAGATATATATTCATGTTGCTAATAATAATTAACAATCAAAAATATATTTTTTTGTTTTCGCGATAAGAGCTTCAAATAGCCTCGGTAAAATGTCTTGTAGTAAGGTGGTAATGAAAATGAATCCTAGTTGGTAATAATAGAGAGGTTTAAATTTTATTACTAACTTGGTTTTGTTTTAATTCCCACTTTACTATGGGGCATTGCTTCTAAATATCAAAATAATTTATAATTGCGTGATATAAATTTTAACTAAAATAGTCATTTCAGTATAACAGGGTATTGAAATGTTGAGATTCTTCTCAGTGGCTAAATAGATATAAATTCATGTTGCTAATAATAATTAACAATCAAAAATATATTTTTTTGTTTTCGCGATAGAAGTTTCAAATAGCCTCGGTAAAATGTCTTGTAGTAAGGTGGTAATGGAAATGAATCCTAGTTGGTAATAATAGAGAGGTTTAATTTTTAATACTAACTTGGTTTTGTTTTTAATCCCACCTTACCGTGGGGCATTGTTGTACTAAATAACAAAATAATTTATAATTGCGTGATATAAATTTTCACTAAAATAGTCATTTCAGTATAACAAGGTATTGAAGTGTTGAGATTCTTCTTAGTGGCTAAATAGATATATATTCATGTTGCTAATAATAATTAACAATCAAAAATATATTTTTTTGTTTTCGCGATAAGAGCTCCAAATAGCCTCGGTAAAATGTCTTGTAGTAAGGTGGTAATGAAAATGAATCCTAGTTGGTAATAATAGAGAGGTTTAAATTTTATTACTAACTTGGTTTTCTTTTAATTCCCACATTACAATGGGGCATTGCTTCTAAATAACATAATAATTTAATATTTCATGATATAAATTTTCACTAAAATAGTCATTTCAGTATTACAACGTATTGAATTATTTTCATTCTTCTCAGTGGGCAAATAGATATATATTTATGTTGCTAATAATAATTAACAATCAAAAATATATTTTTTTGTTTTCGCGATAAGAGCTCCAAATAGCCTCGGTAAAATGTCTTGTAGTAAGGTGGTAATGAAAATGAATCCTAGTTGGTAATAATAGAGAGGTTTAAATTTTATTACTAAATTGGTTTTATTTTTATTCCCACTTTACGATGGAGTATTGCTACTAAATAACGAAATAATTTAATATTTCATGATATACATTTTCACTAAAATAGTCATTCCATTATAACAAAGTATTGAATTATTTTGATTCTTCTCAGTGGGCAAATAGATAGACATTTATGTTGCTAGTAATAATTAACAATCAAAAATATATTTTGTTTGTTTTCGAGATAAGAGCTCCAAATAGCCTCGGTAAAATGTCTTGTAGTAAGGTGGTAATGAAAATGAATCCTAGTTGGTAATAATAGAGAGGTTTAAATTTTATTACTAACTTGGTTTTCTTTTAATTCCCACTTTACAATGGTGCATTGCTTCTAAATAACATAATAATTTAATATTTCGTGATATAAATTTTCACTAAAATAGTCATTTCAGTACAACAAGGTATTGAAGTGTTGAGATTCTTCTTAGTGCCTAAATAGATATATATTCATGTTGCTAATAATAATTAACAATCAAAAATATATATTTTTGTTTTCGCGATAAGAGCTTCAAATAGCCTCGGTAAAATGTCTTGTAGTAAGGTGGTAATGAAAATGAATCCTAGTTGGTAATAATAGAGAGGTTTAATTTTTAATACTAACTTGGTTTTGTTTTTAATCCCACCTTACCTTGGGGCATTGTTGTACTAAATAACAAAATAATTTATAATTGCGTGATATAAATTTTCACTAAAATAGTCATTTCAGTATAACAAGGTATTGAAGTGTTGAGATTCTTCTTAGTGGCTAAATAGATATATATTCAGGTTGCTAACAATAATTAACAATCAAAAATATATATTTTTGTTTTCGCGATAAGAGCTTCAAATAGCCTCGGTAAAATGTCTTGTAGTAAGGTGGTAATGAAAATGAATCCTAGTTGGTAATAATAGAGAGGTTTAATTTTTAATACTAACTTGGTTTTGTTTTTAATCCCACCTTACCTTGGGGCATTGTTGTACTAAATAACAAAATAATTTATATTTGCGTGATATAAATTTCACTAAAATAGTCATTTCAGTATAACGAGGTATTGAAGTGTTGAGGTTCTTCTCAGTGGGTAAATAGATATATATTCATGTTGCTAATAATAATTAACAATCAAAAATATATTTTTTTGTTTTCGCGATAGAAGCTTCAAATAGCCACGGTAAAATGTCTTGTAGTAAGGTGGTAATGAAAATGAATCCTAGTTGGTAATAATAGAGAGGTTTAATTTTTAATACTAACTTGGTTTTGTTTTTAATCCCACCTTACCGTGGGGCATTGTTGTACTAAATAACAAAATAATTTATAATTGCGTGATATAAATTTTCACTAAAATAGTCATTTCAGTATAACAAGGTATTGAAGTGTTGAGATTCTTCTTAGTGGCTAAATAGATATATATTCATGTTGCTAATAATAATTAACAATCAAAAATATATTTTTTTGTTTTCGCGATAAGAGCTTCAAATAGCCTCGGTAAAATGTCTTGTAGTAAGGTGGTAATGAAAATGAATCCTAGTTGGTAATAATAGAGAGGTTTAAATTTTATTACTAACTTGGTTTTGTTTTAATTCCCACTTTACTATGGGGCATTGCTTCTAAATATCAAAATAATTTATAATTGCGTGATATAAATTTTAACTAAAATAGTCATTTCAGTATAACAGGGTATTGAAATGTTGAGATTCTTCTCAGTGGCTAAATAGATATAAATTCATGTTGCTAATAATAATTAACAATCAAAAATATATTTTTTTGTTTTCGCGATAAGAGCTCCAAATAGCCTCGGTAAAATGTCTTGTAGTAAGGTGGTAATGAAAATGAATCCTAGTTGGTAATAATAGAGAGGTTTAAATTTTATTACTAACTTGGTTTTCTTTTAATTCCCACATTACAATGGGGCATTGCTTCTAAATAACATAATAATTTAATATTTCATGATATAAATTTTCACTAAAATAGTCATTTCAGTATTACAACGTATTGAATTATTTTCATTCTTCTCAGTGGGCAAATAGATATATATTTATGTTGCTAATAATAATTAACAATCAAAAATATATTTTTTTGTTTTCGCGATAAGAGCTCCAAATAGCCTCGGTAAAATGTCTTGTAGTAAGGTGGTAATGAAAATGAATCCTAGTTGGTAATAATAGAGAGGTTTAAATTTTATTACTAAATTGGTTTTATTTTTATTCCCACTTTACGATGGAGTATTGCTACTAAATAACGAAATAATTTAATATTTCATGATATACATTTTCACTAAAATAGTCATTCCATTATAACAAAGTATTGAATTATTTTGATTCTTCTCAGTGGGCAAATAGATAGACATTTATGTTGCTAGTAATAATTAACAATCAAAAATATATTTTGTTTGTTTTCGAGATAAGAGCTCCAAATAGCCTCGGTAAAATGTCTTGTAGTAAGGTGGTAATGAAAATGAATCCTAGTTGGTAATAATAGAGAGGTTTAAATTTTATTACTAACTTGGTTTTCTTTTAATTCCCACTTTACAATGGTGCATTGCTTCTAAATAACATAATAATTTAATATTTCGTGATATAAATTTTCACTAAAATAGTCATTTCAGTACAACAAGGTATTGAAGTGTTGAGATTCTTCTTAGTGCCTAAATAGATATATATTCATGTTGCTAATAATAATTAACAATCAAAAATATATATTTTTGTTTTCGCGATAAGAGCTTCAAATAGCCTCGGTAAAATGTCTTGTAGTAAGGTGGTAATGAAAATGAATCCTAGTTGGTAATAATAGAGAGGTTTAATTTTTAATACTAACTTGGTTTTGTTTTTAATCCCACCTTACCTTGGGGCATTGTTGTACTAAATAACAAAATAATTTATAATTGCGTGATATAAATTTTCACTAAAATAGTCATTTCAGTATAACAAGGTATTGAAGTGTTGAGATTCTTCTTAGTGGCTAAATAGATATATATTCAGGTTGCTAACAATAATTAACAATCAAAAATATATATTTTTGTTTTCGCGATAAGAGCTTCAAATAGCATCGGTAAAATGTCTTGTAGTAAGGTGGTAATGAAAATGAATCCTAGTTGGTAATAATAGAGAGGTTTAATTTTTAATACTAACTTGGTTTTGTTTTTAATCCCACCTTACCTTGGGGCATTGTTGTACTAAATAACAAAATAATTTATAATTGCGTGATATAAATTTCACTAAAATAGTCATTTCAGTATAACGAGGTATTGAAGTGTTGAGGTTCTTCTCAGTGGGTAAATAGATATATATTCATGTTGCTAATAATAATTAACAATCAAAAATATATTTTTTTGTTTTCGCGATAGAAGCTTCAAATAGCCACGGTAAAATGTCTTGTAGTAAGGTGGTAATGAAAATGAATCCTAGTTGGTAATAATAGAGAGGTTTAATTTTTAATACTAACTTGGTTTTGTTTTTAATCCCACCTTACCGTGTGGCATTGTTGTACTAAATAACAAAATAATTTATAATTGCGTGATATAAATTTTCACTAAAATAGTCATTTCAGTATAACAAGGTATTGAAGTGTTGAGATTCTTCTTAGTGGCTAAATTTTTTAAATTCAGGTTGCTAACAATAATTAACAATCAAAAATATATATTTTTGTTTTCGCGATAAGAGCTTCAAATAGCCTCGGTAAAATGTCTTGTAGTAAGGTGGTAATGAAAATGAATCCTAGTTGGTAATAATAGAGAGGTTTAATTTTTAATACTAACTTGGTTTTGTTTTTAATCCCACCTTACCTTGGGGCATTGTTGTACTAAATAACAAAATAATTTATAATTGCGTGATATAAATTTTCACTAAAATAGTCATTTCAGTATAACAAGGTATTGAAGTGTTGAGATTCTTCTTAGTGGCTAAATAGATATATATTCAGGTTGCTAACAATAATTAACAATCAAAAATATATATTTTTGTTTTCGCGATAAGAGCTTCAAATAGCCTCGGTAAAATGTCTTGTAGTAAGGTGGTAATGAAAATGAATCCTAGTTGGTAATAATAGAGAGGTCTAAATTTTATTACTAACTTGGTTTTGTTTTAATTCCAACTTTGCTCTGGGGTATTGCTTCTAAATAATATAATAATTTAATATTTCGTGATATAAATTTCACTAAAATAGTCATTTCAGTATAACGAGGTATTGAAGTGTTGAGGTTCTTCTCAGTGGGTAAATAGATATATATTCATGTTGCTAATAATAATTAACAATCAAAAATATATTTTTTTGTTTTCGCGATAGAAGCTTCAAATAGCCACGGTAAAATATCTTGTAATAAGGTGGTAATGAAAATGAATCCTAGTTGGTAATAATAGAGAGGTTTAATTTTTAATACTAACTTGGTTTTGTTTTTAATCCCACCTTACCGTGTGGCATTGTTGTACTAAATAACAAAATAATTTATAATTGCGTGATATAAATTTTCACTAAAATAGTCATTTCAGTATAACAAGGTATTGAAGTGTTGAGATTCTTCTTAGTGGCTAAATAGATATATATTCATGTTGCTAATAATAATTAACAATCAAAAATATATTTTTTTGTTTTCGCGATAGAAGCTTCAAATAGCCTCGGTAAAATGTCTTGTAGTAAGGTGGTAATGAAAATGAATCCTAGTTGGTAATAATAGAGAGGTTTATATTTTAATACTAAATTGGTTTTGTTTTAATTCCCACTTTACTATGGGGCATTGCTTCTAAATAATATAATAATTTAATATTTCGTGATATAAATTTCACTAAAATAGTCATTTCAGTATAACGAGGTATTGAAGTGTTGAGGTTCTTCTCAGTGGGTAAATAGATATATATTCATGTTGCTAATAATAATTAACAATCAAAAATATATTTTTTTGTTTTCGCGATAGAAGCTTCAAATAGCCTCGGTAAAATGTCTTGTAGTAAGGTGGTAATGAAAGTGAATCCTTGTTGGTAATAATAGAGAGGTTTAATTTTTAATACTAACTTGGTTTTGTTTTTAATCCCACCTTACCGTGGGGCATTGTTGTACTAAATAACAAAATAATTTATAATTGCGTGATATAAATTTTCACTAAAATAGTCATTTCAGTATAACAAGGTATTGAAGTGTTGAGATTCTTCTTAGTGGCTAAATAGATATATATTCATGTTGCTAATAATAATGAACAATTAAAAATATATTTTTTGTTTTCGCGATAAGAGCTCCAAATAGCCTCAGTAAAATGTCTTGTTGTAAGGTAGTAATGAAAGTGAATCCTAGTTGGTAATAATAGAGAGGTTTAAATTTTATTACTAACTTGGTTTTGTTTTTAATCCCACCTTACCGTGGGGCATTGTACTAAATAACAAAATAATTTATAATTGCGTGATATAAATTTTCACTAAAATAGTCATTTCAGTATAACAACGTATTGAATTATTTTGATTCATCTCAGTGGGCAAATAGATATATATTTTTTATGTTGCTAATAATATTGAACAATTTCAAATATATTTTTTGTTTTCGCGATAAGAGCTCCAAATAGCCTCAGTAAAATGTCTTGTAGTAAGGTGGTAATGAAAATGAATCCTTGTTGGTAATAATAGAGAGGTCTAAATTTTATTACTAACTTAGTTTTGTTTTAATTCCCACTTTACTATGGGGCATTGCTTCTAAATAACATAATAATTTAATATTTCGTGATATAAATTTTCACTAAAATAGTCATTTCAGTACAACAAGGTATTGAAGTGTTGAGATTCTTCTTAGTGCCTAAATAGATATATATTCATGTTGCTAATAATAATTAACAATCAAAAATATATTTTTTTGTTTTCGCGATAGAAGCTTCAAATAGCCTCGGTAAAATGTCTTGTAGTAAGGTGGTAATGGAAATGAATCCTAGTTGGTAATAATAGAGAGGTTTAATTTTTAATACTAACTTGGTTTTGTTTTTAATCCCACCTTACCGTGGGGCATTGTTGTACTAAATAACAAAATAATTTATAATTGCGTGATATAAATTTTCACTAAAATAGTCATTTCAGTATAACAGGGTATTGAAATGTTGAGATTCTTCTCAGTGGCTAAATAGATATAAATTCATGTTGCTAATAATAATTAACAATCAAAAATATATTTTTTTGTTTTCGCGATATAAGCTTCAAATAGCCTCGGTAAAATGTCTTGTAGTAAGGTGGTAATGAAAATGAATCCTAGTTGGTAATAATAGAGAGGTTTAATTTTTAATACTAACTTGGTTTTGTTTTTAATCCCACCTTACCGTGTGGCATTGTTGTACTAAATAACAAAATAATTTATAATTGCGTGATATAAATTTTCACTAAAATAGTCATTTCAGTATAACAAGGTATTGAAGTGTTGAGATTCTTCTTAGTGGCTAAATTTTTTAAATTCAGGTTGCTAACAATAATTAACAATCAAAAATATATATTTTTGTTTTCGCGATAAGAGCTTCAAATAGCCTCGGTAAAATGTCTTGTAGTAAGGTGGTAATGAAAATGAATCCTTGTTGGTAATAATAGAGAGGTCTAAATTTTATTACTAACTTGGTTTTGTTTTAATTCCAACTTTGCTCTGGGGTATTGCTTCTAAATAATATAATAATTTAATATTTCGTGATATAAATTTCACTAAAATAGTCATTTCAGTATAACGAGGTATTGAAGTGTTGAGGTTCTTCTCAGTGGGTAAATAGATATATATTCATGTTGCTAATAATAATTAACAATCAAAAATATATTTTTTTGTTTTCGCGATAGAAGCTTCAAATAGCCACGGTAAAATATCTTGTAATAAGGTGGTAATGAAAATGAATCCTAGTTGGTAATAATAGAGAGGTTTAATTTTTAATACTAACTTGGTTTTGTTTTTAATCCCACCTTACCGTGTGGCATTGTTGTACTAAATAACAAAATAATTTATAATTGCGTGATATAAATTTTCACTAAAATAGTCATTTCAGTATAACAAGGTATTGAAGTGTTGAGATTCTTCTTAGTGGCTAAATAGATATATATTCATGTTGCTAATAATAATTAACAATCAAAAATATATTTTTTTGTTTTCGCGATAGAAGCTTCAAATAGCCTCGGTAAAATGTCTTGTAGTAAGGTGGTAATGAAAGTGAATCCTTGTTGGTAATAATAGAGAGGTTTAATTTTTAATACTAACTTGGTTTTGTTTTTAATCCCACCTTACCGTGGGGCATTGTTGTACTAAATAACAAAATAATTTATAATTGCGTGATATAAATTTTCACTAAAATAGTCATTTCAGTATAACAAGGTATTGAAGTGTTGAGATTCTTCTTAGTGGCTAAATAGATATATATTCATGTTGCTAATAATAATGAACAATTAAAAATATATTTTTTGTTTTCGCGATAAGAGCTCCAAATAGCCTCAGTAAAATGTCTTGTTGTAAGGTAGTAATGAAAGTGAATCCTAGTTGGTAATAATAGAGAGGTTTAAATTTTATTACTAACTTGGTTTTGTTTTTAATCCCACCTTACCGTGGGGCATTGTACTAAATAACAAAATAATTTATAATTGCGTGATATAAATTTTCACTAAAATAGTCATTTCAGTATAACAACGTATTGAATTATTTTGATTCATCTCAGTGGGCAAATAGATATATATTTTTTATGTTGCTAATAATATTGAACAATTTCAAATATATTTTTTGTTTTCGCGATAAGAGCTCCAAATAGCCTCAGTAAAATGTCTTGTAGTAAGGTGGTAATGAAAATGAATCCTTGTTGGTAATAATAGAGAGGTCTAAATTTTATTACTAACTTAGTTTTGTTTTAATTCCCACTTTACTATGGGGCATTGCTTCTAAATAACATAATAATTTAATATTTCGTGATATAAATTTTCACTAAAATAGTCATTTCAGTACAACAAGGTATTGAAGTGTTGAGATTCTTCTTAGTGCCTAAATAGATATATATTCATGTTGCTAATAATAATTAACAATCAAAAATATATTTTTTTGTTTTCGCGATAGAAGCTTCAAATAGCCTCGGTAAAATGTCTTGTAGTAAGGTGGTAATGGAAATGAATCCTAGTTGGTAATAATAGAGAGGTTTAATTTTTAATACTAACTTGGTTTTGTTTTTAATCCCACCTTACCGTGGGGCATTGTTGTACTAAATAACAAAATAATTTATAATTGCGTGATATAAATTTTCACTAAAATAGTCATTTCAGTATAACAGGGTATTGAAATGTTGAGATTCTTCTCAGTGGCTAAATAGATATAAATTCATGTTGCTAATAATAATTAACAATCAAAAATATATTTTTTTGTTTTCGCGATATAAGCTTCAAATAGCCTCGGTAAAATGTCTTGTAGTAAGGTGGTAATGAAAATGAATCCTAGTTGGTAATAATAGAGAGGTTTAATTTTTAATACTAACTTGGTTTTGTTTTTAATCCCACCTTACCGTGTGGCATTGTTGTACTAAATAACAAAATAATTTATAATTGCGTGATATAAATTTTCACTAAAATAGTCATTTCAGTATAACAAGGTATTGAAGTGTTGAGATTCTTCTTAGTGGCTAAATTTTTTAAATTCAGGTTGCTAACAATAATTAACAATCAAAAATATATATTTTTGTTTTCGCGATAAGAGCTTCAAATAGCCTCGGTAAAATGTCTTGTAGTAAGGTGGTAATGAAAATGAATCCTTGTTGGTAATAATAGAGAGGTCTAAATTTTATTACTAACTTGGTTTTGTTTTAATTCCAACTTTGCTCTGGGGTATTGCTTCTAAATAATATAATAATTTAATATTTCGTGATATAAATTTCACTAAAATAGTCATTTCAGTATAACGAGGTATTGAAGTGTTGAGGTTCTTCTCAGTGGGTAAATAGATATATATTCATGTTGCTAATAATAATTAACAATCAAAAATATATTTTTTGTTTTCGCGATAAGAGCTCCAAATAGCCTCAGTAAAATGTCTTGTAGTAAGGTGGTAATGGAAATGAATCCTAGTTGGTAATAATAGAGAGGTTTAATTTTTAATACTAACTTGGTTTTGTTTTTAATCCCACCTTACCGTGGGGCATTGTTGTACTAAATAACAAAATAATTTATAATTGCGTGATATAAATTTTCACTAAAATAGTCATTTCAGTATAACAGGGTATTGAAATGTTGAGATTCTTCTCAGTGGCTAAATAGATATAAATTCATGTTGCTAATAATAATTAACAATCAAAAATATATTTTTTTGTTTTCGCGATATAAGCTTCAAATAGCCTCGGTAAAATGTCTTGTAGTAAGGTGGTAATGAAAATGAATCCTAGTTGGTAATAATAGAGAGGTTTAATTTTTAATACTAACTTGGTTTTGTTTTTAATCCCACCTTACCGTGTGGCATTGTTGTACTAAATAACAAAATAATTTATAATTGCGTGATATAAATTTTCACTAAAATAGTCATTTCAGTATAACAAGGTATTGAAGTGTTGAGATTCTTCTTAGTGGCTAAATTTTTTAAATTCAGGTTGCTAACAATAATTAACAATCAAAAATATATATTTTTGTTTTCGCGATAAGAGCTTCAAATAGCCTCGGTAAAATGTCTTGTAGTAAGGTGGTAATGAAAATGAATCCTTGTTGGTAATAATAGAGAGGTCTAAATTTTATTACTAACTTGGTTTTGTTTTAATTCCAACTTTGCTCTGGGGTATTGCTTCTAAATAATATAATAATTTAATATTTCGTGATATAAATTTCACTAAAATAGTCATTTCAGTATAACGAGGTATTGAAGTGTTGAGGTTCTTCTCAGTGGGTAAATAGATATATATTCATGTTGCTAATAATAATTAACAATCAAAAATATATTTTTTTGTTTTCGCGATAGAAGCTTCAAATAGCCACGGTAAAATATCTTGTAATAAGGTGGTAATGAAAATGAATCCTAGTTGGTAATAATAGAGAGGTTTAATTTTTAATACTAACTTGGTTTTGTTTTTAATCCCACCTTACCGTGTGGCATTGTTGTACTAAATAACAAAATAATTTATAATTGCGTGATATAAATTTTCACTAAAATAGTCATTTCAGTATAACAAGGTATTGAAGTGTTGAGATTCTTCTTAGTGGCTAAATAGATATATATTCATGTTGCTAATAATAATTAACAATCAAAAATATATTTTTTTGTTTTCGCGATAGAAGCTTCAAATAGCCTCGGTAAAATGTCTTGTAGTAAGGTGGTAATGAAAATGAATCCTAGTTGGTAATAATAGAGAGGTTTATATTTTAATACTAAATTGGTTTTGTTTTAATTCCCACTTTACTATGGGGCATTGCTTCTAAATAATATAATAATTTAATATTTCGTGATATAAATTTCACTAAAATAGTCATTTCAGTATAACGAGGTATTGAAGTGTTGAGGTTCTTCTCAGTGGGTAAATAGATATATATTCATGTTGCTAATAATAATTAACAATCAAAAATATATTTTTTTGTTTTCGCGATAGAAGCTTCAAATAGCCTCGGTAAAATGTCTTGTAGTAAGGTGGTAATGAAAGTGAATCCTTGTTGGTAATAATAGAGAGGTTTAATTTTTAATACTAACTTGGTTTTGTTTTTAATCCCACCTTACCGTGGGGCATTGTTGTACTAAATAACAAAATAATTTATAATTGCGTGATATAAATTTTCACTAAAATAGTCATTTCAGTATAACAAGGTATTGAAGTGTTGAGATTCTTCTTAGTGGCTAAATAGATATATATTCATGTTGCTAATAATAATGAACAATTAAAAATATATTTTTTGTTTTCGCGATAAGAGCTCCAAATAGCCTCAGTAAAATGTCTTGTTGTAAGGTAGTAATGAAAGTGAATCCTAGTTGGTAATAATAGAGAGGTTTAAATTTTATTACTAACTTGGTTTTGTTTTTAATCCCACCTTACCGTGGGGCATTGTACTAAATAACAAAATAATTTATAATTGCGTGATATAAATTTTCACTAAAATAGTCATTTCAGTATAACAACGTATTGAATTATTTTGATTCATCTCAGTGGGCAAATAGATATATATTTTTTATGTTGCTAATAATATTGAACAATTTCAAATATATTTTTTGTTTTCGCGATAAGAGCTCCAAATAGCCTCAGTAAAATGTCTTGTAGTAAGGTGGTAATGAAAATGAATCCTTGTTGGTAATAATAGAGAGGTCTAAATTTTATTACTAACTTAGTTTTGTTTTAATTCCCACTTTACTATGGGGCATTGCTTCTAAATAACATAATAATTTAATATTTCGTGATATAAATTTTCACTAAAATAGTCATTTCAGTACAACAAGGTATTGAAGTGTTGAGATTCTTCTTAGTGCCTAAATAGATATATATTCATGTTGCTAATAATAATTAACAATCAAAAATATATTTTTTTGTTTTCGCGATAGAAGCTTCAAATAGCCTCGGTAAAATGTCTTGTAGTAAGGTGGTAATGGAAATGAATCCTAGTTGGTAATAATAGAGAGGTTTAATTTTTAATACTAACTTGGTTTTGTTTTTAATCCCACCTTACCGTGGGGCATTGTTGTACTAAATAACAAAATAATTTATAATTGCGTGATATAAATTTTCACTAAAATAGTCATTTCAGTATAACAGGGTATTGAAATGTTGAGATTCTTCTCAGTGGCTAAATAGATATAAATTCATGTTGCTAATAATAATTAACAATCAAAAATATATTTTTTTGTTTTCGCGATATAAGCTTCAAATAGCCTCGGTAAAATGTCTTGTAGTAAGGTGGTAATGAAAATGAATCCTAGTTGGTAATAATAGAGAGGTTTAATTTTTAATACTAACTTGGTTTTGTTTTTAATCCCACCTTACCGTGTGGCATTGTTGTACTAAATAACAAAAAAATTTATAATTGCGTGATATAAATTTTCACTAAAATAGTCATTTCAGTATAACAAGGTATTGAAGTGTTGAGATTCTTCTTAGTGGCTAAATAGATATATATTTTTTATGTTGCTAATAATAATGAACAATTTAAAATATATTTTTTTGTTTTCGCGATAAGAGCTCCAAATAGCCTCGGTA
The DNA here is from genome assembly GCA_964056705.1 of Troilus luridus. Taxonomy (NCBI): domain Eukaryota; kingdom Metazoa; phylum Arthropoda; class Insecta; order Hemiptera; family Pentatomidae; genus Troilus; species Troilus luridus. The sequence continues at coordinate 3,714,545 of OZ057417.1, read as the reverse complement.
AAATGTCTTGTAGTAAGGTGGTAATGAAAATGAATCCTAGTTGGTAATAATAGAGAGGTTTAAATTTTATTACTAAAATGGTTTTATTTTTATTCCCACTTTACGATGGAGTATTGCTACTAAATAACAAAATAATTTAATATTTCATGATATACATTTTCACTAAAATAGTCATTCCATTATAACAAAGTATTGAATTATTTTGATTCTTCTCAGTGGGCAAATAGATAGATATTTATGTTGCTAGTAATAATTAACAATCAAAAATATATTTTGTTTGTTTTCGAGATAAGAGCTCCAAATAGCCTCGGTAAAATGTCTTGTAGTAAGGTGGTAATGAAAATGAATCCTAGTTGGTAATAATAGAGAGGTTTAATTTTTAATACTAACTTGGTTTTGTTTTTAATCCCACCTTACCGTGGGGCATTGTTGTACTAAATAACAAAATAATTTATAATTGCGTGATATAAATTTTCACTAAAATAGTCATTTCAGTATAACAAGGTATTGAAGTGTTGAGATTCTTCTTAGTGGCTAAATAGATATATATTCATGTTGCTAATAATAATTAACAATCAAAAATATATTTTTTTCTTTTTGCGATAAGAGCTTCAAATAGCCTCGGTAAAATGTCTTGTAGGAAGGTGGTAATGAAAATGAATCCTAGTTGGTAATAATAGAGAGGTTTAAATTTTATTACTAACTTGGTTTTCTTTTAATTCCCACATTACAATGGGGCATTGCTTCTAAATAACATAATAATTTAATATTTCATGATATAAATTTTCACTAAAATAGTCATTTCAGTATTACAACGTATTGAATTATTTTCATTCTTCTCAGTGGGCAAATAGATAGATATTTATGTTGCTAGTAATAATTAACAATCAAAAATATATTTTGTTTGTTTTCGAGATAAGAGCTCCAAATAGCCTCGGTAAAATGTCTTGTAGTAAGGTGGTAATGAAAATGATTCCTAGTTGGTAATAATAGAGAGGTTTAAATTTTAATACTAAATTGGTTTTGTTTTAATTCCCACTTTACTATGGGGCATTGCTTCTAAATAACAAAATAATTTATAATTGCGTGATATAAATTTTCACTAAAATAGTCATATCAGTATAACAGGGTATTGAAATGATGAGATTCTTCTCAGAGGCTAAATAGATATAAATTCATGTTGCTAATAATAATTAACAATCAAAAATATATTTTTTTGTTTTCGCGATAGAAGCTTCAAATAGCCTCGGTAAAATGTCTTGTAGTAAGGTGGTAATGAAAATGAATCCTAGTTGGTAATAATAGAGAGGTTTAATTTTTTATACTAAATTGGTTTTATTTTTATTTCCACTTTACGATGGAGTATTGCTTTTAAATAACAAAATAGTTTAATATTTCGTGATGTAAATTTTCACTAAAATAGTCATTTCAGTATAAAAAGGTATTGAAGTGTTGAGAGTCTTCTCAGTGGGCAAATAGATATATATTTTTTATGTTGCTAATAATAATGAACAATTTAAAATATATTTTTTTGTTTTCGCGATAAGAGCTCCAAATAGCCTCGGTAAAATGTCTTGTAGTAAGGTGGTAATGAAAATGAATCCTAGTTGGTAATAATAGAGAGGTTTAAATTTTTTTACTAACTTGGTTTTCTTTTAATTCCCACTTTACAATGGTGCAATGCTTCTAAATAACATAATAATTTAATATTTCGTGATATAAATTTTCACTAAAATAGTCATTTCAGTATAACAACGTATTGAATTATTTTGATTCTTCTCAGTGGGCAAATAGATATATATTTTTTTTTTCGCTAATAATAATGAACAATTTAAAATATATTTTTTTGTTTTCGCGATAAGAGCTCCAAATAGCCTCTGTAAAATGTCTTGTAGTAAGGTGGTAATGTAAATGAATCCTAGTTGGTAATAATAGAGAGGTTTAAATTTTATTACTAACTTGGTTTTCTTTTAATTCCCACATTACAATGGGGCATTGCTTCTAAATAACATAATAATTTAATATTTCGTGATATAAATTTATTTTTATGTTTTCGCGATAAGAGCTCCAAATAGCCTCTGTAAAATGTCTTGTAGTAAGGTGGTAATGTAAATGAATCCTAGTTGGTAATAATAGAGAGGTTTAAATTTTATTACTAACTTGGTTTTCTTTTAATTCCCACATTACAATGGGGCATTGCTTCTAAATAACATAATAATTTAATATTTCGTGATATAAATTTATTTTTATGTTTTCGCGATAAGAGCTCCAAATAGCCTCGGTAAAATGTCTTGTAGTAAGGTGGTAATGAAAATGAATCCTAGTTGGTAATAATAGAGAGGTTTAAATTTTTTTACTAACTTGGTTTTCTTTTAATTCCCACTTTACAATGGTGCATTGCTTCTAAATAACATAATAATTTAATATTTCGTGGTATAAATTTTCACTAAAATAGTCATTTCAGTATAACAAGGTATTGAAGTGTTGAGATTCTTCTTAGTGGCTAAATAGATATATATTCATGTTGCTACTAATAATTAACAATCAAAAATATATTTTTTTGTTTTCGCGATAAGAGCTCCAAATAGCCTCGGTAAAATGTCTTGTAGTAAGGTGGTAATGAAAATGATTCCTAGTAGGTAATAATAGAGAGGTTTAAATTTTATTACTAACTTGGTTTTGTGTTAATTCCCACTTTACTATGGGGCATTGCTTCTAAATAACAAAATAATTTAATATTTCGTGATATAAATTTTCAATAAAATAGTCATTTCAGTATAACAACGTATTGAATTATTTTGATTCTTCTCAGTGGGCAAATAGATATATATTCATGTTGCTAGTAATAATTAACAATCAAAAATATATTTTCTTTGTTTTTCGCGATAAGAGCTCCAAATAGCGTCGGTAAAATGTCTTGTTGTAAGATGGTAATAAAAGTGAATCCTAGTTGGTAATAATAGAGAGGTTTAAATTTTAATACTAACTTGGTTTTGTTTTAATTCCCACTTTACTATGGGGCATTGCTTCTAAATAACAAAATAATTTATAATTGCGTGATATAAATTTTCACTAAAATAGTCATTTCAGTATAACAGGGTATTGAAATGTTGAGATTCTTCTCAGTGGCTAAATAGATATAAATTCATGTTGCTAATAATAATTAACAATCAAAAATATATTTTTTTGTTTTCGCGATAGAAGCTTCAAATAGCCTCGGTAAAATGTCTTGTAGTAAGGTGGTAATGAAAATGATTCCTAGTAGGTAATAATAGAGAGGTTTAAATTTTATTACTAACTTGGTTTTGTGTTAATTCCCACTTTACTATGGGGCATTGCTTCTAAATAACAAAATAATTTAATATTTCGCGATATAAATTTTCAATAAAATAGTCATTTCAGTATAACAACGTATTGAATTATTTTGATTCTTCTCAGTGGGCAAATAGATATATATTTATTTTGCTAGTAATAATTAACAATAAAAAATATACTTTTTTGTTTTCACGATAAGAGCTCCAAATAGCCTCGGTAAAATGTCTTGTAGTAAGGTGGTAATGAAAATGAATCCTAGTTGGTAATAATAGAGAGGTTTAAATATTACTACTAACTTGGTTTTGTGTTAATTCCCACTTTACTATGGGGCATTGCTTCTAAATAACATAATAATTTAATATTTCGTGATATAAATTTTCACTAAAATAGTCATTTCAGTATAACAACGTATTGAATTATTTTGATTCTTCTCAGTGGGCAAATAGATATATATTCACTTTGCTAGTAATAATTAACAATCAAAAATATATTTTCTTGGTTTTCGCGATAAGCGCTCCAAATAGCCTCGGTAAAATGTCTTGTAGTAAGGTGGTAATGAAAATGATTCCTAGTTGGTAATAATAGAGAGGTTTAAATTTTATTACTAACTTGGTTTTGTGTTAATTCCCACTTTACTATGGGGCATTGCTTCTAAATAACATAATAATTTAATATTTCGTGATATAAATTTTCAATAAAATAGTCATTTCAGTATAACAACGTATTGAATTATTTTGATTCTTCTCAGTGGGCAAATAGATATATATTCATGTTGCTAGTAATAATTAACAATCAAAAATATATTTTCTTTGTTTTTCGCGATAAGAGCTGTTAATACCATCGGTAAAATGTCTTGTAGTAAGGTGGTAATGAAAATGATTCCTAGTAGGTAATAATAGAGAGGTTTAAATTTTATTACTAACTTGGTTTTGTGTTAATTCCCACTTTACTATGGGGCATTGCTTCTAAATAACAAAATAATTTAATATTTCGTGATATAAATTTTCAATAAAATAGTCATTTCAGTATAACAACGTTTTGAATTATTTTGATTCTTCTCAGTGGGCAAATAGATATATATTTATTTTGCTAGTAATAATTAACAATAAAAAATATACTTTTTTGTTTTCACGATAAGAGCTCCAAATAGCCTCGGTAAAATGTCTTGTAGTAAGGTGGTAATGAAAATGAATCCTAGTTGGTAATAATAGAGAGGTTTAAATATTACTACTAACTTGGTTTTGTGTTAATTCCCACTTTACTATGGGGCATTGCTTCTAAATAACATAATAATTTAATATTTCGTGATATAAATTTTCAATAAAATAGTCATTTCAGTATAACAAGGTATTGAAGTGTTGAGATTCTTCTCAGTGGTTAAATAGATATATATATTCATGTTCCTAATAATAATTAACAATCAAAAATATATTTTTTTGTTTTCGCGATAAGAGCTGTTAATACCATCGGTAAAATGTCTTGTAGTAAGGTGGTAATGAAAATGATTCCTAGTAGGTAATAATAGAGAGGTTTAAATTTTATTACTAACTTGGTTTTGTGTTAATTCCCACTTTACTATGGGGCATTGCTTCTAAATAACAAAATAATTTAATATTTCGTGATATAAATTTTCAATAAAATAGTCATTTCAGTATAACAACGTTTTGAATTATTTTGATTCTTCTCAGTGGGCAAATAGATATATATTTATTTTGCTAGTAATAATTAACAATAAAAAATATACTTTTTTGTTTTCACGATAAGAGCTCCAAATAGCCTCGGTAAAATGTCTTGTAGTAAGGTGGTAATGAAAATGAATCCTAGTTGGTAATAATAGAGAGGTTTAAATATTACTACTAACTTGGTTTTGTGTTAATTCCCACTTTACTATGGGGCATTGCTTCTAAATAACATAATAATTTAATATTTCGTGATATAAATTTTCACTAAAATAGTCATTTCAGTATAACAACGTATTGAATTATTTTGATTCTTCTCAGTGGGCAAATAGATATATATTCACTTTGCTAGTAATAATTAACAATCAAAAATATATTTTCTTGGTTTTCGCGATAAGCGCTCCAAATAGCCTCGGTAAAATGTCTTGTAGTAAGGTGGTAATGAAAATGATTCCTAGTTGGTAATAATAGAGAGGTTTAAATTTTATTACTAACTTGGTTTTGTGTTAATTCCCACTTTACTATGGGGCATTGCTTCTAAATAACATAATAATTTAATATTTCGTGATATAAATTTTCAATAAAATAGTCATTTCAGTATAACAACGTATTGAATTATTTTGATTCTTCTCAGTGGGCAAATAGATATATATTCATGTTGCTAGTAATAATTAACAATCAAAAATATATTTTCTTTGTTTTTCGCGATAAGAGCTCCAAATAGCCTCGGGAAAATGTCTTGTAGTAATGTGGTAATGATAATGAATCCTAGTTGGTAATAATAGAGAGGTTTAATTTTTATTACTAACTTGGTTTTATTTTTATCCCCACTTTACCATGGAGTATTGCTACTAAATAACAAAATAATTTAATATTTCATGATATACATTTTCACTAAAATAGTCATTCCATTATAACAAAGTATTGAATTATTTTGATTCTTCTCAGTGGGCAAATAGATAGATATTTATGTTGCTAGTAATAATTAACAATCAAAAATATATTTTGTTTGTTTTCGAGATAAGAGCTCCAAATAGCCTCGGTAAAATGTCTTGTAGTAAGGTGGTAATGAAAATGAATCCTAGTTGGTAATAATAGAGAGGTTTAATTTTTAATACTAACTTGGTTTTGTTTTTAATCCCACCTTACCGTGGGGCATTGTTGTACTAAATAACAAAATAATTTATAATTGCGTGATATAAATTTTCACTAAAATAGTCATTTCAGTATAACAAGGTATTGAAGTGTTGAGATTCTTCTTAGTGGCTAAATAGATATATATTCATGTTGCTAATAATAATTAACAATCAAAAATATATTTTTTTCTTTTTGCGATAAGAGCTTCAAATAGCCTCGGTAAAATGTCTTGTAGGAAGGTGGTAATGAAAATGAATCCTAGTTGGTAATAATAGAGAGGTTTAAATTTTATTACTAACTTGGTTTTCTTTTAATTCCCACATTACAATGGGGCATTGCTTCTAAATAACATAATAATTTAATATTTCATGATATAAATTTTCACTAAAATAGTCATTTCAGTATTACAACGTATTGAATTATTTTCATTCTTCTCAGTGGGCAAATAGATAGATATTTATGTTGCTAGTAATAATTAACAATCAAAAATATATTTTGTTTGTTTTCGAGATAAGAGCTCCAAATAGCCTCGGTAAAATGTCTTGTAGTAAGGTGGTAATGAAAATGATTCCTAGTTGGTAATAATAGAGAGGTTTAAATTTTAATACTAAATTGGTTTTGTTTTAATTCCCACTTTACTATGGGGCATTGCTTCTAAATAACAAAATAATTTATAATTGCGTGATATAAATTTTCACTAAAATAGTCATATCAGTATAACAGGGTATTGAAATGATGAGATTCTTCTCAGTGGCTAAATAGATATAAATTCATGTTGCTAATAATAATTAACAATCAAAAATATATTTTTTTGTTTTCGCGATAGAAGCTTCAAATAGCCTCGGTAAAATGTCTTGTAGTAAGGTGGTAATGAAAATGAATCCTAGTTGGTAATAATAGAGAGGTTTAATTTTTTATACTAAATTGGTTTTATTTTTATTTCCACTTTACGATGGAGTATTGCTTTTAAATAACAAAATAGTTTAATATTTCGTGATGTAAATTTTCACTAAAATAGTCATTTCAGTATAAAAAGGTATTGAAGTGTTGAGAGTCTTCTCAGTGGGCAAATAGATATATATTTTTTATGTTGCTAATAATAATGAACAATTTAAAATATATTTTTTTGTTTTCGCGATAAGAGCTCCAAATAGCCTCGGTAAAATGTCTTGTAGTAAGGTGGTAATGAAAATGAATCCTAGTTGGTAATAATAGAGAGGTTTAAATTTTTTTACTAACTTGGTTTTCTTTTAATTCCCACTTTACAATGGTGCAATGCTTCTAAATAACATAATAATTTAATATTTCGTGATATAAATTTTCACTAAAATAGTCATTTCAGTATAACAACGTATTGAATTATTTTGATTCTTCTCAGTGGGCAAATAGATATATATTTTTTTTTTCGCTAATAATAATGAACAATTTAAAATATATTTTTTTGTTTTCGCGATAAGAGCTCCAAATAGCCTCGGTAAAATGTCTTGTAGTAAGGTGGTAATGAAAATGAATCCTAGTTGGTAATAATAGAGAGGTTTAAATTTTTTTACTAACTTGGTTTTCTTTTAATTCCCACTTTACAATGGTGCATTGCTTCTAAATAACATAATAATTTAATATTTCGTGATATAAATTTTCAATAAAATAGTCATTTCAGTATAACAAGGTATTGAAGTGTTTTGATTCTTCTTAATATCCAAATTGATATATTTTCATGTTGCTAATAATAATAATTAATCAATAATATATTTTTATGTTTTCGCGATAAGAGCTCCAAATAGCCTCGGTAAAATGTCTTGTAGTAAGGTGGTAATGAATATAAATCCTAGTTGGTAATAATAGAGAGGTTTAAATTTTTTTACTAACTTGGTTTTGTTTTAATTCCCACTTTACTATGGGGCATTGCTTCTAAATAACAAAATAATTTAATATTGCGTGATATAAATTTTCACTAAAATAGTCATTTTCGTATAACAAGGTATTGAAGTGTTGAGATTCTTCTTAGTGGCTAAATAGATATATATTCATGTTGCTACTAATAATTAACAATCAAAAATATATTTTTTTGTTTTCGCGATAAGAGCTCCAAATAGCCTCGGTAAAATGTCTTGTAGTAAGGTGGTAATGAAAATGATTCCTAGTAGGTAATAATAGAGAGGTTTAAATTTTATTACTAACTTGGTTTTGTGTTAATTCCCACTTTACTATGGGGCATTGCTTCTAAATAACAAAATAATTTAATATTTCGTGATATAAATTTTCAATAAAATAGTCATTTCAGTATAACAACGTATTGAATTATTTTGATTCTTCTCAGTGGGCAAATAGATATATATTCATGTTGCTAGTAATAATTAACAATCAAAAATATATTTTCTTTGTTTTTCGCGATAAGAGCTCCAAATAGCGCCGGTAAAATGTCTTGTTGTAAGATGGTAATAAAAGTGAATCCTAGTTGGTAATAATAGAGAGGTTTAAATTTTAATACTAACTTGGTTTTGTTTTAATTCCCACTTTACTATGGGGCATTGCTTCTAAATAACAAAATAATTTATAATTGCGTGATATAAATTTTCACTAAAATAGTCATTTCAGTATAACAGGGTATTGAAATGTTGAGATTCTTCTCAGTGGCTAAATAGATATAAATTCATGTTGCTAATAATAATTAACAATCAAAAATATATTTTTTTGTTTTCGCGATAGAAGCTTCAAATAGCCTCGGTAAAATGTCTTGTAGTAAGGTGGTAATGAAAATGATTCCTAGTAGGTAATAATAGAGAGGTTTAAATTTTATTACTAACTTGGTTTTGTGTTAATTCCCACTTTACTATGGGGCATTGCTTCTAAATAACAAAATAATTTAATATTTCGCGATATAAATTTTCAATAAAATAGTCATTTCAGTATAACAACGTATTGAATTATTTTGATTCTTCTCAGTGGGCAAATAGATATATATTTATTTTGCTAGTAATAATTAACAATAAAAAATATACTTTTTTGTTTTCACGATAAGAGCTCCAAATAGCCTTGGTAAAATGTCTTGTAGTAAGGTGGTAATGAAAATGAATCCTAGTTGGTAATAATAGAGAGGTTTAAATATTACTACTAACTTGGTTTTGTGTTAATTCCCACTTTACTATGGGGCATTGCTTCTAAATAACATAATAATTTAATATTTCGTGATATAAATTTTCAATAAAATAGTCATTTCAGTATAACAACGTATTGAATTATTTTGATTCTTCTCAGTGGGCAAATAGATATATATTCATGTTGCTAGTAATAATTAACAATCAAAAATATATTTTCTTTGTTTTTCGCGATAAGAGCTGTTAATACCATCGGTAAAATGTCTTGTAGTAAGGTGGTAATGAAAATGATTCCTAGTAGGTAATAATAGAGAGGTTTAAATTTTATTACTAACTTGGTTTTGTGTTAATTCCCACTTTACTATGGGGCATTGCTTCTAAATAACAAAATAATTTAATATTTCGTGATATAAATTTTCAATAAAATAGTCATTTCAGTATAACAACGTTTTGAATTATTTTGATTCTTCTCAGTGGGCAAATAGATATATATTTATTTTGCTAGTAATAATTAACAATAAAAAATATACTTTTTTGTTTTCACGATAAGAGCTCCAAATAGCCTCGGTAAAATGTCTTGTAGTAAGGTGGTAATGAAAATGAATCCTAGTTGGTAATAATAGAGAGGTTTAAATATTACTACTAACTTGGTTTTGTGTTAATTCCCACTTTACTATGGGGCATTGCTTCTAAATAACATAATAATTTAATATTTCGTGATATAAATTTTCAATAAAATAGTCATTTCAGTATAACAAGGTATTGAAGTGTTGAGATTCTTCTCAGTGGTTAAATAGATATATATATTCATGTTCCTAATAATAATTAACAATCAAAAATATATTTTTTTGTTTTCGCGATAAGAGCTGTTAATACCATCGGTAAAATGTCTTGTAGTAAGGTGGTAATGAAAATGATTCCTAGTAGGTAATAATAGAGAGGTTTAAATTTTATTACTAACTTGGTTTTGTGTTAATTCCCACTTTACTATGGGGCATTGCTTCTAAATAACAAAATAATTTAATATTTCGTGATATAAATTTTCAATAAAATAGTCATTTCAGTATAACAACGTTTTGAATTATTTTGATTCTTCTCAGTGGGCAAATAGATATATATTTATTTTGCTAGTAATAATTAACAATAAAAAATATACTTTTTTGTTTTCACGATAAGAGCTCCAAATAGCCTCGGTAAAATGTCTTGTAGTAAGGTGGTAATGAAAATGAATCCTAGTTGGTAATAATAGAGAGGTTTAAATATTACTACTAACTTGGTTTTGTGTTAATTCCCACTTTACTATGGGGCATTGCTTCTAAATAACATAATAATTTAATATTTCGTGATATAAATTTTCACTAAAATAGTCATTTCAGTATAACAACGTATTGAATTATTTTGATTCTTCTCAGTGGGCAAATAGATATATATTCACTTTGCTAGTAATAATTAACAATCAAAAATATATTTTCTTGGTTTTCGCGATAAACGCTCCAAATAGCCTCGGTAAAATGTCTTGTAGTAAGGTGGTAATGAAAATGATTCCTAGTTGGTAATAATAGAGAGGTTTAAATTTTATTACTAACTTGGTTTTGTGTTAATTCCCACTTTACTATGGGGCATTGCTTCTAAATAACATAATAATTTAATATTTCGTGATATAAATTTTCAATAAAATAGTCATTTCAGTATAACAACGTATTGAATTATTTTGATTCTTCTCAGTGGGCAAATAGATATATATTCATGTTGCTAGTAATAATTAACAATCAAAAATATATTTTCTTTGTTTTTCGCGATAAGAGCTCCAAATAGCCTCGGGAAAATGTCTTGTAGTAATGTGGTAATGATAATGAATCCTAGTTGGTAATAATAGAGAGGTTTAATTTTTATTACTAACTTGGTTTTATTTTTATCCCCACTTTACCATGGGCCATTGCTACTAAATAAAAAATTATTTAATATTTCGTGATATAAATTTTCACTAAAATAGTCATTTCAGTATAACAAGGTATTGAAGTGTTATGATTCTTCTCAGTGGGCAAATAGATATGTTGCTAATAATAATTAACAACTAAAAATATATTTTCTTTGTTTTCTCGATAAGAGCTCCAAATAGCCTCGGCTAACTGTCTTGTAGTAAGGTGGTAATGCAAGTGAATCCTAGTTGGTAATAATAGAGAGGTTTAATTTTTGTTAATAACTTGGGTTTGTGTTTATTCCCACTTTACCATGGGCCATTGCTACTAAATAAAAAATTATTTAATATTTCGTGATATAAATTTTCACTAAAATAGTCTTTTCAGTATAACAAGGTATCAAAGTGTTGAGATTCTTCTCAGTGGCTATAGTGGCTCAGTGGGCATATAGATATATATTCATGTTGCTAGTAATAATTAACAATCAAAAATATATTTTCTTTGTTTTTCGCGATAAGAGCTCCAAATAGCCTCGGGAAAATGTCTTGTAGTAATGTGGTAATGATAATGAATCCTAGTTGGTAATAATAGAGAGGTTTAATTTTTATTACTAACTTAGTTTTATTTTTATCCCCACTTTACCATGGGCCATTGCTACTAAATAAAAAATTATTTAATATTTCGTGATATAAATTTTCACTAAAATAGTCATTTCAGTATAACAAGGTATTGAAGTGTTATGATTCTTCTCAGTGGGCAAATAGATATGTTGCTAATAATAATTAACAACTAAAAATATATTTTCTTTGTTTTCTCGATAAGAGCTCCAAATAGCCTAGGTAAAATGTCTGGTAGTAAGGTGGTAATGAAAATGAATCCTAGTTGGTAATAATAGAGTGGTTTAATTTTTAATACTAAATTGGTTTTATTTTTATTCCTACTTTACCATGGGGCATTGCTTCTAAAATACAAAATAATTTAATATTTTGTGATATAAATTTTAATTAAAATAGTCATTTGTGTATTTTAATTAAAGTAGTGACAGTAAATATTATGAAACCTGAGAGGATTAATAACAGCTGATTACAATCTGGAAACTTAAACATGTTAAACAACAAAAGTCCACTTATTCCACTTTGAATTTAAGAAATATTAAAACTTGACACTTCATATGAAATGAACCCCATGTTGGTAATCATCCATTGGTTCTTCAGGTTTGAATATTTACTTTTAACTCATATCAGGATTTCAATTTTATTAAATATTGATTTCTTAATATTGGCATCTGCTTAATGGATATTAATATAATCTAGATTTAATGATTTACAGGGGCATAGCAGTGCTAGTTAATTTCTATAACTAGGTTTAGGTTGTGCTGTTCGGGAGTTTTGATCCTTTTTTATTTTTTATTTATTCAAAAGTGTTGAGTGAGTTTCAGTGAATTAACTTAGCTTCTGCCGTGGATTTACGGTCCCTTTCCGAGATCTGCTGGATTTTAAGACCTAAGTGGATAGTGAACTTATAGTGGTAGTGAAGAAGAAGCCGACATCTTGGAGGAATGAAGGGTGAGTTATTTACCATTAAATTTATTTTTTCTTACATTTGTTAAAAAAATCCTTGACATTTTACCTAGGTCCTGGAGCTTCCGAGTATTTATTTTCTGTGAACGGGTCCCTCTGATCTTTTGAATTACCAGGTAATGATCACTGTCTACGTTTGCTCCTCTGTACGTTCTGATCGCCGTTAGTGTAGAACGTTGTCTTTTACCTATTAGAATATGATCAATTTGGTTTTTGGAATGGTTTTCCGGAGAAACCCATGTTGTCTTATAGATATCTTTCCTGTCAAACATGGTACTCCCAACAACCATATTGTGTGATGCTGCAAAATTGACCAGCTTAGTTCCATTATCATTGGACATATTGTGCAGGCTGTGTCTTTCAGCTAGGGGCCAAAGAACTGAATCTCTACCGATCTGTGCATTTAGGTCTCTCAAAATTATTTTTATGCCATGACAAGGACACTCCACGATAGCACTTTCGAGGTCACTATAAAACTCTTCTTTAGTATCTTCTTACCCCATCTCTGTTGGTGCATGACACAAGATTATTGAATAGTTTCGGAATCTGCCTCTGAATCGTAACTTACAGATACGGTGGTTATTAGCTTTAAAGTCAATTACTAGTTGTCGCATCTTGCCACCAACAATAAAGCCTGTACCAAAAATATGTTGATCTTTGTGGCAACTATAGTAAATAATGTGACATTTCTTCTCCATTAAGCCAGATCCTGTCCATCTCATCTCTTGAATTGCTTCAATATCAATCTTATATTTAGATAGCTCATTCAATAGAACTTTCAGTGATCCTGACCTGTATAACGAACGTACATTCCAAGTAGCCAATTTTAAATCATTGAGAGCGCCAGGTCAAGACCTTGAAGACTGCCCCGATCTGAGGCTAACTCTTTGATGATTCAGAGCAAAGTGTTTTTTTCTGAGGGTGGGGTAGCTGGCCCCTCCGCTCAACCCCCAACCTGGAAGACCAGTTGCTGATTGCGACCCAAGGGTCGGGCGATGGGGTCGCTACTTCCCTCCGTGTAGTTATACAATCTGATTAGAGTCCAGGTCGTGTAGTTATACATTTTTATAACATCTATTTACATTTGTTATATCAAAGAAAAATTTTCCATTTGTGATATTTTGAGGTATTACAGGTAAATAAAACTAAGTGTTAATTCAGTAGTTTAAGATAAGAGGATGGCTATATGAAAGGCAATAATGATTATCGAGAGAAGCAAGATTAATTTAGCACTCCTCCTCACCATAACAGTTAACAATCCTGTAATAGCATAATGAAATAAGTATTATCATCTAATAAGGTGATATGGGATCAGGATAGCTAAGTTTGTAGCCCGCTCTCTAAGTTCTGAGTTCGATACCTCTATAGTCTAGTGTTACAGCCGTGGGCACATAAGTTATTTATTCTGTTAACAGCTGTGAAAAAAAAAAAAAAACCTGTACCACTACAACCCGTGAATGGTCTGGGGTTCAGTACATGGTAGAGACTGTACTGTTTCATGGACAACGGTTCTGCAAGGAGGTGACTTGTCCTAGGTCACGCTCGACCGCCAAGTTTTTTCCCCCTTATTTTGGGTACCCTATTTTTATAATATTTTATAGACGCTGGGTGGGCCCCAGGAGGGTCCTAGATCCTATATGATCCATCTCCCGCTGCAAACAGACTAACAGCTGTGGATAGACCCTGGATATTCTTCTATGGCTCACCCAGCCTCAGTAGAGAGTGTAGCCTTAAAAACTGGGGTAGGTTGAATGTAATTTTGGCCAAATCACCTCTCTTAGCTTAAAAACAATCCTTCTAGGATTCGTCCACAGGAGGTCTCCAAGCCATCTCAGTAGGTTTTATTCAATTACCTCGTTTGCTGGTTTAACATTTAGGTACGACCTGATAGTGGTTTTACAGTCTCGGTCTCTTCTTATTTTACCATCAATATTTCTGAGAAATCTCACTTCTGCTGATTGTATTCTGCATTGATGCTTCTTTGTCAGCGTCCATGATTCTGAAGAGTGTGTAAGGACTTAAATACAGCCACTTTCGTTTCCTTTTCTACTTCTCTTCGGTTTATAAATCCTCTCTTAACCGCTTCAAACATCCTGCCCACGGCACCGATTACCTTGGTCACTTCCTAATCGATGTATCCGTTTTCGTTTAGAAGCGTTCGCAGGTATTTGAAGTCTTCCTCTTGTTCCAGGACTTTATCTTCAACTCTAATGACCCTCATTATTCTCCTTGGCTTCTTTCCTACCCTCATCACTTTTGTTTTATTAGGGTTTATGGTTCTATTTAAACCCAACAATTCTTCTTTTAGCCTACTAATATTGTGCTGGAGGTTTCTGTTATTCTCTGAGAAAACAACAATGTCGTTTTCTTATGCTAGCAGTGGTGCAGTCGTTCGCTTATGCAAGCTTATTGGGCTCAGATTGGCATATCCTAGGTGGAATCTCCTCATTTTTGTCATGGCCTTCCAAAGAACTGAATCCATGACCAAACAGAGCAGTAATGGGCTGAGACTCCATCCCTGCCGGATTCCAATGGTGGTCTCAATTTCCTGAGAAGTGCAGTTGGAAAATCTTACTTTTATTTATTATTAATTTAATTGATAAAATTTAGAGAATTTTATTTATTGATTCAGTCAATAAATATTTAGTCTCAACATAATAAATATTTAGAAACCGGTAAATTTCAGATATATGTTTCAATTGTTTTTCTTTTTATGAAATCCTGCCAAAGATAACCTGCCAAAGATAACCTTCCAACTTTGCCAAATTCTAACAAGAATTTATATTATATTATTTTTCTTATTGATGAGTATCTACTTTTATGAATATATGACAATTATTTGGGAATAATTTTGTATATCGCCTATTATTCCTGACATTATTAATATTTTATCTTATTACCTTATCCAAGGAGATCCCTCTCACCTGTATTATTTAACATAGCACTCGAACAAGTTGCGAGATCAATCAGGACCAACCCAGGAGCGATATGTAACAGGATGACCCAACACCTAGCGTTTGCTGATGACGCAGTGGTATCAGCAAGGTCAAAAGCGGTGCTTTCAGGAGCTTTGCAGGAATTTGAAGAAGCTGGGAAAAAATTGTGTTTGGTGATAGATAAGGAAAACCCAATACATGATTTCAACAAAAAATGATGGGAGGAAGAGCAGAGTCATGTGCAACTGTTCCACCACACATTTAAGAAAGTGGACAGCTTCAAGTATCTGGGGGCTTTAGTGACACAAAAGAATGACATCACTGCAGAAATTAAAGCAAGAATTTCAGCAGGCAACAGATGTCTCTTTGCATTGCGAAAAGCATTAAGATTTCGCAACTTGTCACGGAAGGCAAAATTATTGATTTATAAAACAATCTTAAGACCGATTGTCACGTATGCTGGTGAAACGTGGGTCATGACCCAGAAATGGGAGAAGATGCTGCAGATCTGGGAGAGGAAGGTGCTTCGGCAGATATTTGGGCCAGTATGTAATGAAGGCCAATGGAGGTCAAGAAATAATAGAGAGCTTAAGGACCTATACAATAAACCAGACCTAGTCACCTATGTCAAATCAACACGTATAAGATGGCTTGGGCACGTAGAAAGAATGGGAGAAGATAGTTACCCAAAGAAACTATTAAATGGAAAACCAGGAGGCAAAAGAAGAAGAGGAAGGCCCAGGCTGCGATGGCTGAATGATGTGGAGAACGATCTGCAAAAGATGGGGATCGGACAGTGGAGAGGTCGAGCTGCTGACAGGGAGGACTGGAGAGGCCTTGTTGCGGAGGCCAGGGCCCTGCAAAGGGCTGTAGAGCCATGGGAAAAAAAAAAAAAAATTACCTTATCCATTTTGCACATTGTTCGGAGTGTGGGGGTGGATGATCGGACATGGTTTAGGCTAATAAAAGAGCCCTTGACTCAACAATAAGTTGTTACTCTGTTAAATTAAACATTTTCTGTTCAATAATAATTTCAAAAACAATGAGGGAGTATGATAAGAACTTTAGTAGTTTTCTGCCACTCAATGCTCTTATAACCACAAATTTCAATTTCCAGTAATAGTTTAATATTTATATTTTATAATGAAATTTAAACAATACTTATTTTATACACAAAGACTTTTGTAACTTGCTAGTAACATATTTATTTTGATATAGTTAGCGCATGTTGAAAGTAGTATTGTTATTGTATTATTTATTGTGCATCATATTTTATTAGCAAGATGTCTATAATATTATTTTTTATATCAGATATTCTTTTTTTTTTTATCTTTGGGTATTACAATGTTTAGAATATACTAGGTTACTTTTGGTTCTTAACCGATACTAAGTCCTAGCGCCATCGCTTTGAGGGGAAACTCGCCAGCACAACAGAAACATGTTGCTATTCAGTATTACTGTAGATTGAAGGGGTCGGCAAATAATTTGATCAGTTTTTCTCTCATAAATTTCATCTTTAATCATTTAAGTTTTATTTAGTACTAACATGGAATAATGCTTTATCTTGGTTCTAGCGTTTCTCTGATAGGGAAATAAACTTAATCAGAATAGACTTAGTTCTATTAATTTCGAAAAAGGTTAGGTTCAAAACCTTATAGCATTTATAAGCATTGCTATTACTTTTTATTGTTTGATTGTGTTTTTTATCTCATTTACTTGAATCACTGGTTCTTAGCGAGTAATTTTCTGTACTTCATTTAAATTTTAGTCATAACCTTATGTTGAGAAGGTTCGTTTGGAGATGAAGCTTTGTTGTAAGTTTTTGATGACAATCTAAATCCGATTAGAACATTGAATGAATTTCGTGAAATAATCTAAAAAAGTATTAATACCGAAAGTTATAGAAATCTGGCAATCAGAAATGAATGTTCAATTTGTTACTTCTACCACATAAATAAAAATTGCGTTAAACTTTAATGTTACGTTATTTCTTCTTGAAACGTAACAATAAAGTATGTAACATTTCTTTATTAAAATGTTATCATTAATATATAATAACTTCCATATAGATAAAATATGTTAATAATTGAGACGGACAGTTATAGTCATAGTACCAACCGTTTTAAATTATATTGAAATAGTCGGTCGAATAATCGAAAAAAGTCGATGTTTCAATGTATCGTGTCTCGATATTTAATTTAATCTAATTTTTGATTTAACTTGTTTTCCGGAAGAAATTATTTATCAGCCCTTTCGAATTCGAAATATTTTGACCTTGAAAATGATAGATAATTAAGAAGCGATTCGGTTTATTCTATTGAAGTTTATGTATATGCAATTTTATTAAGGTTTAGCTGTACATGCTCTTTATTTACATCACATATATTTACACATAAATTAAATAAAGAACTATTTATTATATAGCTGGGAATTGACTCTGTAGATACTTTTTGGGACCAGAATGCAAAAAAAGAGTACCTAAATAGGGAAAATAATCTGGCCTGACTTCCTTGCACAACTGTTTGCACATGGATTGTAGTTGTAGATTTACCCCCCCCCCCCCCCCCCCGTCATGCTTATCTATAAAGAGGGTACCCTTAATTAGAGGGGAAACCTGGCGGTTGAGCGTGATATCGGAAAAATCCCCTCATTGCATAATGAACAATCAAATGAATAGTTCCTAAAAATTTATTTAAAATTTCAGGATGTTTCGATTACTATAAACATATTATTATCTGGCAAACGTGTTCCAGTTCTTTTTTTTTTTTTATTTAATATTAAATTTCAGTCTTAAATATAATTAATAATTAATAAATAAAACAAAATTATAATTTAGAAATAAAATAATAAATCGCTAGAATAAAATACAAATATACATTATAATTTTTAAATATTTTTATTTGAAAAGAAAAGATATGTCCTGGACCGGGACTCGAACCCGGGTCTTCCAGATCGCTACTCTACCAACTGAGCCATCCTGGCTGAATTGGGCTCGCCCCCCGGCCACGGTCACATCCCTTCTTTTCACTGATTCTAAGTGATCCTAAGACTTCACTGATCTTAAGACCGTGGCCGGGGAGCTAGCCTGATACAGCCAGAATGGCTTAGTTGGTAGAGTCCCAGACTAGCGATCTGGAAGACCAGGGTTCGAGTCATGGTCCTGGACATATCTTTTCTTTTCAAATAAAAATATTTAAAAATTCGTAACAAATAAAATAAAATAAATTATAATACATTATAATTGTTTGTTTAATCATTTAACGTCGCTTGAGACTGCTATAGCTAATCAGACGATCCTACAGTGGCGTTCAAAATTTCCCATACTCAGGTATACTTTGGATACAGACTGTTAACGAGTACCAGACACCGAACAGGCTCGGGACTCCCATTTTATGTCCCTTTCGAAGGACGGTATGACCAAGGAGTTTTTTACTCCCTTTAAAAAATCCTTAGACCACCTGACAGTTTGCAAATCTGCGGAGGAGGCAATAATAATAATCAGCAGGTTTTTTTTTTGTCCATAAAACAAAATTCTTAGTTATTCACATTTTTGGCATTTTAAAAATGGTTCGTTTGGTGTGTTAATAAAATGTTTTGAAGGCAGGTCTCGACGCGAACTTCTTTTCCTTCATAGAGTATATTATAGATACATATAGAGCGAGATAGTGGGGGGGGGGCCGACAAGTAGAGAAGAGAGTGTTGCCGCTCAGTTAGTGCTGTGGTGCCGTGCCGTCATGTCCCGCTGCTGGGACCGGTGTGTTCACTGGGGCGATATCCTAGCTCGTGGCCAGCCTCATGTCAAAGTAAATGGCCATATAAGTGAGTGATTTCATAATATTATATATTTAATTGATGTTATATATATAACAGCTAATTATATCTAGAATTTTTTTTCAATTTTTAAATAAACCAAATATAAATATACAAAAGGCCTCCTTTTTTCATTAATAACATTATTCATCCATTCAACTTTATAAACTAAATAAAATAAATAAAAACATTATTCGTTGTACTATCTTCATAGGAAGATGAAACATAGGAACTT
Source organism: Troilus luridus (assembly GCA_964056705.1). Classification (NCBI taxonomy): domain Eukaryota; kingdom Metazoa; phylum Arthropoda; class Insecta; order Hemiptera; family Pentatomidae; genus Troilus; species Troilus luridus. Next base: position 3,694,839 of record OZ057417.1, on the reverse strand, counting down.
AGTTGTGTTTATACATAAACAAGTATAAATACAAATAATAATTATGCTCAGGATAAGTTTATAATTATATTTCAGCTCATTACATATCGATAAAACAAAATATTTTTTTATCGATTTTTAAATAAACCAAATATATATATAACCAATCTTTTTTTTTTCATTAATAGCATTAAAAAACTTTATGCATATATAAACACTTTTTTTTGTAAATTGTTTGTTGAATTTGTTATTTTTAAAAATTGGCATATTTTTTTGGGTGATAAATAAATCGAATATAAATATAACAAAAGACTCTCATTAATCATTTGTAATATAAAAAAAAAACATTATAATGTTAACTTTTTTTTTTTTAATCATTCCATATAATTTATTCAGTTGAAGAACAATCTTAAAAACTCAATTTGCTTTTTAAAATTATAAATAAACAATTATCAATATAAATAACTTCCTTTTGTAGTGGCTAACGTGAATCTACAAAACATCGATATTATGGATTATAAACATGTTACTATAACAAATAAATCTCTTTTGTAAAAAAAATTATTCGTTTATAGTTTTTTTAAAGGTTAAAAAAGAAAAATTCTGTTGTAGGTAACTTTAAAAAAAAATCTAAAAACAAGCGAATTGTTAATTTTAGTGTGTTTAAATCAATATTAATCTCAGATCCTTAAATTGTTAATAAACCATATATAAATATAAATAACTTCCTATTTTATATTATACCTTATAAAAAATTAAATAAATTATTTAAATACACAGATTCAAATAAATTATAAAATATCGAGTATTTTTTTTTTCACGAAAACCTTTTGTTATTAAGAAGAAAAAAAGAAAAGAAGAACACATTTAATTTTTAATGGATTACATTAAAAAATAAAAAAAAAACATTACTTATCTTATCTTCAGAACATAATCAAAAGAAATGAAAAAAATATTGAGTTATTACTAATAATTATAAACAATAATAATAACAAGTAAATATAAACTTGTTTTGAATCCATATTTTGTGTTTGTCCAAAAAGTTTGCGTAATTATATTTCTTTGAAGTTAAGTATATTGGGAGGTGACAAGCTTTACAACAAGTTTAATGTAACAAAGTTTATAGGGGGTATTTTAAACTTAAATCCTTTCGATGAAGTTAAATCAGAGCATAAAATCAAGTATTTATGATTGCTATATTATGGGAGTACTGTTTAAATATTGAGGATTCTGTAAGCATTAAATATCCATATCATGCATAACAAATAAAAACAAAAAATGTGGATTCTCTGATCTTTTTTGACCTGAAAATTTGAATGTGTTGACTTTAAACTGTAATGTACATTTATTCTTTAAAATGCGTAAAATATAATTTCCTTTTTAAAGAATATGAAATTATTGATGCTAATTACTAAATAAATAAACTAGAGATCGCTTTGGTCTACTATAATATTTAGGAAATTATGATAAAAGGTTTGATCGATTTTTTTTGTATGAATGTAAAAAAATAACTATTATGATATTAAAGTATAAAATATATTCCCTTAATAAAAAATCCAGACGTATAAGAATGATCCAAGAATCGCTAATTTGCTACGTACGTAAATAATTAACGACTTCCGCTCTTCCATTTTCTTTCCTTCCGTTTTTCTAGATTACACTGACTCTGCAATGAGTGCATATATTTCAACGTATAATACTTTATATAGTTACATACTAATAATTTTAAATTATAAGATGTCTTCACAGTTTCTAACCGAAATATGATGTTAGTGTGCCCGATATCTGTCTAAGTTTAAATTTTTAACTTATTAGAACAAGTGGCTATAATAGAATTAGTCATTGGTTTAGCGATTATTGCTAATGGTTTTTAGGCCCCAGGGCATTCTTACTGCTATATTTTGAGATTTTTTATGATTTTTTGATTTTTAGTCACGTATCCTATGGATCTGGAGGCCCTCATGGGTTTGACACAGCCTCTATGAAGTAGGCACTCTAAAACTAGTGCAGATTACCTACCCCCCCCCCCCTGCACAACCGTTGATCTAGAAAAAGCACAGTCTCCACTATGTACTCAACCAAAGACCCTTCATGGGTTGTAGTGGTAGTTGTTTTTTCTTTATTAAGTCGAATTTTTAAAAGTTTTAACATCTGTGAAATTCAGATTGATGATATATATAGGTCTATGAAGCGATAAGTTTATTGAATAATTATATTTTAAATAAAAAATAAGTATTCTAGTTAACTTTCATGTTTAATCTTGAGTAAAAAAGTTACTAGACACTTACCTACTATTGATTTTTCCATTTTTATCATAATGTTTTCGAATCTTACAGTTTACTCGTTTTATTTGGTATATTTTTATCTTTATTGTGAAGAGTTGATTGGCAGCTAAGTATAGATCGAAGGCTGATGACTAACAAACATAAAACAGCACATAACTCTAAAAATATAAAGAAACTCTTAAACTTACAAAACCTAAAAATTACTATCTAAGTTGTATTAAATATTCATATTATTGGTATAGTGTAATATATTTTATTATTAAGGCATATTTATTTTATACGTATATATATATCATTAAAAGTTAACTAGCGTTGTACCGACTTGTAAACGTCTGAGGGGTTGACGAGGCGTAGGTGGGATCTTTACATTAAGAATGAAAGGGAGATTTGGATTTTGGTAGTGTTCTTGGACATAATTTCGTAAGCAGAGATTGGGGGGGTGGGGTGACGGCACCGAGCCTTCCGGTTCGCTACCTTTTATTATTACTAATGTAAAAAAATCCATATTATTTTTTTTTCAAATACCATTTCTATATTGTATAGACTCTAGTAGATTTTGGATAATTCTCAGTTTGTCTAAAAAGTTAAAAATTTAAATTTATAATACTTTTTACATTCCTACTATTAATCAGGTGGTTAAGTGATTTTTGATGTGGTCTGAAACATTGTCGTTCATTTAAGAAGTAGATATTCGACAAGGTATTGCACATAATATTCGGTACGAAAACGGACAGGTCAATCCTAACAATTCAATAATTCCTAACTATTTAATAATCGCTGGTTAAGAGTCGACTGGTTAATGTTCTAGGAATAGACCGAGGTATAGGTGGGAGGATTACATAAAAGGTTATCTTAAGGATTTCGGTTTTGGCTGTAATCAAGAGATTGAACTTTTTTAAAATCGATTAGTGGCATCGGCATCGAACTTTCGTGTTCGCTTTTTTGTGTTTACGACTCCTTTTTTGTGTGTATTATTATTCTTAAATGCCTTTAAGAAATACAAGATACAAATTACAATTACAATTACAAATTACATTAGATACAAATTTTTATGTATAATATTATTTATTCATCATTCTATTTATAGTAATTATTTCTCCAATTTCATACCCATATATGTAGTTAAGGTCGGTTTATATTATTCAAGACGAAATTTCTTAGATTTAAACCTTCATGTTTTGGAAGAATTAAAGTCTGTTAATTGTCAAGGAGCGGAGTGGCGCAGTGGTAGAGCACTGAGTTTCCATGTCGAAAACCCTGTTTCAAATCCCGCTGCTGGCAAAACTTTTATTTAATCTGTTAGCAGACGGAGATGGATCATGTGGAATATAGAACCATCCTGGGGCTCACCCAGCCTCTATAATAATAAGGGGGGAAATCTGACGGTCGAGCGTGATCTTAGAAAAATTAGCTTCCTTCACAACCATTGTTTATTAAACAGTACAGTCTCTACTATGTACTGAACCCCAGACCTGTTCACGGGTTCTTGTGGTACAGTTTTTTATGTTCATTATCAGAAAAATATTTACTATGGATTATTAAAAAATTGTAATTCTCTACTTTCTGGTAATCATTGACTCGCGCTTCCTCCCTTGAGTAGTCAGATTTTATTTTCATTTCAAATTTGACAATCATTTCTCAGCTTAAGCAGCAATAAATATTAAATAGATATTCTTGGTATCGGCATCGAACCTTACAATCACTCTAACTCTTACATCGCACATCCTGACCTACCGTTAAAGTCTCCACCTCTTGAAGACTCAGCAGTTGATTGAAACAGGTCAGTCGCTATTACCCTGGCGGTCGTTTCTTCTGTAAGATGTACCGCCTTCCAGGAGTACCGTACCTTCAAGAAGGCTGCTAGAAATTGCACTACATTCCGTGCACTATCTCAACTCTATCATTAGGATCAACGTCTTACCATCTCTGTCTTCTTCTCAAGTCTTCTCAGAACTCAAAATTGCCTTTTTTTCTTCTTTCTTCAGAGACATTGTGGGTAACCTCAATCGGTATTTTATGTGTTACACTATAATGTAGATAGACCCGTTAGTTTATTAGATTGATCTTGATCTAATGATTTTTTAATGTTTTTATTGAGATTTACTACTGTTTAATAAAAATGAAACAAGTAAATATTATGAATGAAGTAATGATAAGATATAAAGTCAAGTCGAGTGGTAGTTCTCCAATAGATTTAAGTTAAAAGGTCATGTGACCATATTTGTTTCCCGACACCTTTGAGAATTATCGGTAATCGATGAGGAAGCTAGGAATGAAACTAGTGTTGTCATCTAATGATTGATATCGGGTCCGGGAGAAATCAGTTACTATCGTGACATTAAGGAAGGTCATTATGGGTGATTTTATTAGTGGCTAAGTAAGCAGCATTGAGGATTTGCGATTGTAAGTGTCTTTTGTAATTAATTAGGATCGTATAGCGTTTGTTTAGTAAATGTCGAAGTAGTAGTCCAGGATCCATGGTCCATTTTTGCACTTGATTACTTTCAAGCTGAATCTTCGTGAATAGCTTCGTTTCGATGAGACGCCCAACAATTTAATGTGCGAAAATTCTCGATTGTGGTAGCTAATAGAGGTAGCAAGGATAAAATATGTCGATTTGATGATTCTCAAAAATTTATTACTAACTGGGTTTTTTTTTTTAAAATCTCAAGATCTAAATCTAAATCTAAATTATTTGGAAAAAAATTTGTCCTACAAAATGTTTAGTTTGATCAAAGAGTCCCCTCCTTCCAACGTGTATCGATAACGAGGTCATCAAAAATGATTACTAACCATCTGTTTTTTTTTACTTCTTCTTTTTTGACTTCGTTATCGATACATATTGGAAGGAGGGGACTCTTTCATCAAACCATTATATCTTGAGATTTAACAACAACAAAAAAAAACAGTTAGTAATACATTTTTGAGAATCATCAAATCGACATATTTTATCCTTGCTACCTCTTTTAGCTACCACAATCGAGCATTTTCGTACAGGAAATTGTTGGGCGTCTCATCGAAACGAAGCTATTCACGAAGATTCAGCTTGGCACTAATCAAGTGAAAAAATGGACCATGGATCCTGGACTATATCCTGAAATGACGAACAAATGTAATAATTACAAATTACGATTGGCATATACAACTTTTCTATTTTATTACTAATGTTTTTTGTATTACCAATTTCTATATCATGTATATTCTGTAAATATATGGAAATGGTTAGAACTGGTGATCGTACATGATATAAATATGTATAAATTGATCAGCGGTTCGGTTAGTAAGTAATACGTTATCCTTATTAGTCTGTTTAATTTCATTTACCGCACCACCGATGGATTTCTAGTACACTTTTTCCTATATCGGGTTAGGCACTCTCTCTTCTAAGCTTCATTAACTTTTAATTAATTTTAGTTTGTCCTACTGAAACTCTTTTCGTTTGCTATTCTCATTAATTAAACCTATATAAATATAGGCTGTATGGAGTGGGTTAGCTAGTTGTTGATGAGTAGAGGACCTCGGGATTATATCCGGCTCTGGGTGATAAATTATTTAATTTTTGAACAGCCTTATAATGCCTCTGTTGGATTTCCTGGAGCTCTCCCAGCCTCTAAATAGTTGTTACATTTAATTGGGGGAAACCTGGGGGTTGATCGTGATCTCGGAAAGATCACTTTTCTGAACAACCGTTGACTCAGAAATACAGCTTCGATTATCCGAACATCAGTTATCCGAACGTACGATCAACGGAACTGTTTTTTTTTCAATTGTAAATTTAATTAATCCGGGATCAGATCATACGGTTACTTATTTGTATTGTTAAAATTAATTGATATTTTAAATAAAATTTGACGAAAAATCAAATGATTTTTCCATGAAGGTCAATAAGGTGGCCCTAATCATTTCTCGGAAACAGCAAACAAATGAACTTAGACTTCAATAGATATTTGTTCACTAAGAACTGTAAGTAGAAGAAGGTAATTTCATTTGTTTCTCTGAACCCCTTCATATTTATTTGGCTGGTATTTATTTTTTAGTGAATTTCGATTATCCGAACCACCCCTGGAACATTAGTTCGGATAACCGACGCTCCACTGTAGTATAATCTTTACCAAGTACTGAATCTAAGATCCTCCTTGTTTTCCGTATTCTTCTATTTCTTGGCTGTTTTTGCCTATTATTTTTAATTTTTTGTTTCGTCTCTCATTTGTTTTACATATTCTCTTGTATTCGCGGATTTTGTCTGACTTTCTTGTTTAGTCTTCCTTGGTCCATTCTTATCACTTGCCCGTAGAATCTTAGTCTTCTGATTCCTGTTTCGGTTTCTAGGTCCTTCATATCCCTGTAGATTTCCTGGTCGAATCTTAACCTGTAGCCTCCCTCCCTGTGCTTTTTTTGGGCTCATAGATAGTCCTCAGGATCCTTCTCTCTATTTTCAGTAATTTTTCTAGTCTAGGGAGACATGCTGTCTCCATTCCGTAAAAAATCACCGTGTTTTAGTGTCTTATTTTTGTAAAAATATTAAAATTTTGATATAGAAACCTCTAAAATTCGTTTTATACAGTAAAGCCCTGTTATTATGGTTCGGAAAGTAAAAAAATAATTACCGTACGATAAAAAATAATGAATATAAGATGAATTGATGAGATTATGGAATCAGTTTGTAACAAATTTGGGTTTTTTTTCCTTTGCTATTATTTTCTTTCTTTTCTGATGATGCCCGAATGGGACTAATATTGACAGCCATTTTCGTTTCCTGTTTTAGTTTAGATACTTGAGGCTTTTTGGTTGCAATTTTTCCACTAATGCCTTAAAATATTTTTCATGTGCCTTTTGAGCTTTTGATCTTTAATTTTAACTACTGAAGTAGTATATCGTAATTAGTTATAGATTTAGCAATCATGTCAATTTCATTACAAATTTATAATAATTATAAAATTTTGCATCTTCTTCTAGGACGACCTAGTAATTCCAGGTGATTAATTTATCATTTTATGTAATAAAATATAACGTGACAGCTATATTCCTGAGATGATAAGGGAGGAGGGAAATGAGGCTGACTGAATGCTATCTATGAATGAGTTCCTGAACTCAGCGATGCGATTGAGGAAGGCGAAGATCTTAAGTGTCTTTTCCCATCACGTTTTTACCTTTCGCCATCCTGAGTCTAATCAATCGCAGTGTCGTTAAAACGGTCCCCTTAGAGAATTGGGTCAGGCTTATCGAAGTAGGAGGGTCTAGTGTACGGGATCTGGGTCGTGTACTAAAAAAAAATTTATTTTTATTAATTTTTTTTTAATGGTAACTATTTTTAAATATTTGCCCTGGCCGGGATTCGAACCCGGGTCGTCTGCGTATCCGTTGCAGTGCTTTAAACGACTGAGCTACGACCCTTAATAAACCACGACCCCTGGTAGCTCAGTAGTTTAGATCACTGCAACGGAGTCACAGACGACCCGGGTTCGAATCCCGGCCAGGGCAAATCTTTTCCCTTAAAAAAAAAATATTTAGTTTTTTTTTATTTATGATCATGTTTTATTACATAATATAATCATATAAATGTGTCGGTTTTTTAAAAGTGTCTAAGACCTAAAATTACGATAATTATCGAGACGAAACTTTATCGATTTCTGCTTACAGTTTATCGAGAAAAAATGGAAACGGTATCGATTTTTAATAACTTAAACACCGGATAATTATTTTTTTCTTTACCTGAACAATATAGGAATAAATATGATATCAGTTCCGCAGGTTGTAAAAAAAAATAGACTGTAATTATGGGAAACGCCATTTCACATAATTACCCTCTTTTTTTCATGCTAAAACTCACAATAATTTGTACTTTTGAGAATTAACAAAATGAAAATGAATGATCTGTTAAAACTTCTAAGTTAACTCGAAGCAACAATCTGCAGAACTGATACTAAAAAAGTATAGTCATCTTAATATATCACTGTGTACAGTAAACAATAATAATTATATATGTACCTATATATGAATGTACTCATATATATGTTTTCATTTTCTTCTCCCGTTAAGAAAAAAAAGGGAAGAACGAGTTGTTGTTAACGGTTGAACATATAATAGTAAATATATATATTTTTTGGGTTATATATAAAAAATTAACCTAAGAAATTCTTATATTAACCATTCAACAATTTTTTACTTTAACCTATGTCTTTATTCCCATAAAACTGCAGACAACCTAAAATATGCCTTTATTAAAAAACAGCATGCTGAAAAAGGAATATGAGATAAGTCGTTCCTGAATTGAAAAGCTTCAGCCAATAGAATTGTACTGAAGGCTTAACTCTAAAATGCCAATCTTTGAGTTATGTTGTTGTTATTTGATGGAGCGAAATGGGGATAAGAATACATTAGATAAAGCGTTGGTTGCGCGATCGCTTACTTGTGCATCTACTCCCGGATTCTATCATCCTCGACTTCTTGTGGATCTTAAGGCAGTAATTCGTGCTTTGTTCGGGCCGAATTAGTTTGTCGGAGTACGCAGTAGCCTTGTGTTTGGCGTTTCGTGCCTTAAACAATTACACATAATTACCCCTTGCACGTTTTATCTCTACTCAGAGCCAGTCGTAAGAAGGGATACTAAATATATAAGTTTAATCTAAACAACTTAATCTTGTACATGGTGAATATTAAGATCCTAGGTTCGAAATCGGTTGTGACACATAAATTATTTAATCTATAGATGGATCCTGTGGGATCTTCAATCCCTCCTGGGGCTCATCCAGCTTATATAAAGTGAGTACCCTTAATAGACTGAAAAGCCTGACTCTTCAGCTAGTCTCTGTCATGTAGTGAACCCAAAACCCTTCTTGGGTTGTAGTGGAACAGAAGTTGATTAGTTGTATATGTTTGGTTAAGTAAAATTAGTTTATTATTGTTGGATCACAAAATGAAGACCCGTTTCCACTTGTTTTTAAATTTATTTATTGAAATTTACAACTGTATTAAATGATACAACAAGTAAATATTATGAATTAGTAAATGTTGAAGTGGTATGAAACGGCGAACAATGTTATAAATTGTGTTTAGTGAAGTGTTGTTTAATATCCCTAGAATACTAACCTAAAGTAAACTCAGGTTAAAATGCACTCTGCAATTTAATACATGATAAATAAATTAACTGTATTTACCCTTTTTTTTGTACTTCCCTGGTGAATCTTGTAATTATTGTTAATTTGGTTCACTGCTGAATCGTTTTAATTGGCAGTTATATCGTTTATTATCGACTTTATAGATCTATAAAACGTTCCATTATGATTTACTGCTGCCTGTGCCTAATGATGTAATTATAATCTAGTAATTATATAATTTCATTGCCTGCCGTTGCTAGGGCAGTGAGGTTACGGTGGTATGAAGAACCGTTAATCTATTCCATAGTGATAAGGTCGCCTGGAAGGCCTTCAAACGCTACTCCGTACTTATTATGTAATCAAAAAACCAAAACCTGTACCACTACAACCAGAGAAAGGTTCTGGGTTTCAGTATATGGTAGAGACTGTACTGTTTCATGGACAACGGTTCAGCAAGGAGGTGACTTGTCCTAGGTCACGCTCAACCCCCAGATTTTCCCCCTTATTTTGGGTTTCCTATTTTCATATCTTATATAGGCTGGGTGAGCCCCAGGAGGGTCCTAGATCCTATATGATCCATCTCCGGCTGCAAACAGACTAAAAAATGTCTTGCCTACAGCGGGATTTGAACCAAGATTTCCGGCTTGGCAACTCAGTGCTCTACCACTGAGCCACTCCGATCCCTAACTTATTATATAATGCTACAAATAATTATTTAAAGTTTTATAGTTTATTTTAATAATTAGCAAAATATAATTATAAGGCTTGTTTATTATTATAGTTTGACCTTCACCAGTTGGAACGAGGACGTTACGCTTTAACGAATGACTGGTTACTGATGAGAATAACATCTTACAATTTCATTTGTTTTATTAAAGGAGTTTTAACAAGATAAACTTTGTACCACTACAACCCATGGTGGATCTTTACTTCAGCACTAGGTAGAGAATGTACAGTTCCTTGGACAACAGTTGTGCAAGGAGGTGATTTGTCCTAGATTACGCTCAACCGTCACATTGCCCCCCCCCCTTTAATTTTATCAGCTGCATGAAGACCCTTCTGAGGCTCGTCCAGTCTCTATAAAATATAGGAAGATGAGCCTAAGAGATGAGCATGATCTCGGCCAAACCACCACCTTACACAATCGTTGACTAAGAAGCTGTACAGTGAGTGAACGAACCTAGGACACTTCATGGGTTGTAGTGGTTCAGGTTTTTTATTTTTTTAGTTCTTTGTTGCTTTTTGAGATTGCAATCAACTAATGCCTGTTTAATATTTATTGCCTGATGGTTGTGGTTACATTCGTTGATGGTTTTAGGATTTATGGCCGAATATTCTGCTTGTTTTTGAACCCCTTGCTGATTTGGATAACAATGGAAATTATAATAATGGAATAGTTTCACTTTTCATTACTAATTTTCCTATTGAAGTAAAGGTAAATAGATGAGATAATAGTAAACATTACTTGTACATTGAATAAATTGAGTCGAAGGAATATTCGACCTTGAGACTATTAACGGAGTTCCTCAATGTCTTTACGGTACATAGCCACTACTTAGACACGTATAATTAATACGTCCCAGTAGGAGCTAGTATTACCTTCTTGGAGAGGATTTCCATGTTCCTCATAAGTGAGCTACACGTGAGACAGCCGTGCCCAATCCTGCAATGCCAAATTACGCCATGCCATAAGTAAGGCACTGGATGGCATTGTGGCCTTAATGTAGCAAGAAGAGGAGCAGCCAAATCACTGTCCTAATTGTGCCTTCCGGATCTAGAACAGGCGCCATCTTCATCTCGTCTAATGTCAATTTTTTTTCCGCATAATGTTAACCTTTAAACCTTCTCCATTTAATCTTTTAGATTTGTTTGCTAGTGATTTTTTATCTCATTTCTCGTGCATTCATTTATAATAGGTTTTTGTATTATTTCTTTTACTTAATAAGTTTTTTCTCTTTAACCATTAATATTTTTTGGTCATGGGGGTACCATAATCTTCACATAAATCTGCCTGCACTCTAGGAAAAATGTAACTATTCACACTGCCCCTGAATCTATTTTTTAGTTTTTCTTAATCTTTAATCTTAACTATATTTTTAAAAGCATTTCCCATGAATTTAATAGCGTTAAAGTTTCAGCATTGTGCTGAAAGTATCGTTTATGGATGGAGAAAAAGTTTCCTAAAACGCAAGATTTTAGGTTGTTTGTTATTCTTATACTTAGTCATTCTTTATTTTATTTTATTTTTTTTGGAAAATATTATGTGTCGTCATTCAATTACGATATCGGATAAAAACTATTGTTCAAATTGATATTTATGTGCTTCGAAAATCCCTTCTTTTAAGACTGATGAAAACAGCAACTATATAACAAGAATAAACCACACAAATTTGTCTGGTTTTTGGTTTTGAATGTCCTGGGATTTTTTTTTAAATAATGGTTCTCGATACACACAAATCAATATGGAATAGAATAGAACTGAAGAGAAAACTAACTTTTTTGGGGCCCTTTATAATAATAAAAGTCCCTTTTTAATAATAATCATGAACAGAAAATGAAACGTTATACAAGAAGGCTACATAATACAAATAAAAAAGTATTTAAAATATAAAAAAAGAAAAACGAAAAAAAAAACAAACGAAAAAATCATTACAAGATATTAAAAATTTAAGAGAATAAATCAATTAATAAAACCTGTAACACCATTACGACCCGCAAACGAGCCTTGGGTTCAGTACATCGTAGAGACTGTACTGTTTCATCGACAACGGCTCTGTAAGGAAGTGACTTGTCCTAGGTCACACTCAACCGCCAGGTTTCCCCCCGCCTTATTTTGGGTACCCTATTTTTATAATATTTTATAGAGGCTGGGTGAGCCCCAGGAGGGTCGTAGATCCCATATAATCAATCTCCCGCCGCAAACAGACTAAATAGAAGTAACTGCCAGCAGCGGGATTTGAACCAGGATTTCCGGCATGGCTACTCAGTGCTCCACCACTGAGCCACTCCACTCCCTAAATCAATTAAATTAAATGCATGAGCTCGAATAAAATATTTTTTAAATAATGTTTATCTGCTTTGCAAAAAACAAAAATTACTAAAAAAACATATCTATTATTGAATACTGATTCATCTAAGCAAATGATTAACCTGCTTAGAGAACACATGTTTAGGAAGTTAGGGAATATATATTATGATGTATCGGGTAGAAAGTCTCCTAATCGTTCTTAATCGATTGTCGGAAACTATATTCTGCAGTAAAATATCCTATTTTCTTTTATAATATATCATATTGAATAGATGATATAATTTAACTATCTAATTATTGTTACTGATAATATTAGTAATACTTCTACCAGGATAAAGCAAGTCGCTTGTTGAGCAAGAAGATGCTCGCCTAGTTATGAGAAGAGGAGGTAAAAAAGGACCCTTCTTGTACCGCATTCCTCAGGAGCATTTTCTTCTGAAGGCATAGTGTCCTTCTTCCTTCTTATGGTTCCTATTTACGAGATGTCGTCCTGCAACGAGGGGAATCGTAAAGTTGAAGCCAATATCTTTTCTCCTGATGTTGAAAGCTGCTGGCTTTTTTATCTTATTCAGTGTTGTTTATTTTTGTTTTGGGTTCTATGTTTGTATACGATAATTTTTATTCAGACGTATTTCTCATTTCTAACTAATCAAAAGCCGAACCTATAGTGTTTTTTGGACCTTACATATCTGCTTATATATAAAACGTTATGGTTTATTTATATAACTTGTAATCGGAATTATGACCGTTTGAAGGTAGGATAAAAAAAAAAACTTCAATGAGTGAAAATAGAATACAATGAAGGGAAAATAATTTTTATTCTGGGACAACCAATCTCCTTTGAATAACAAAATATAAATAATTCCAATGCCATTTGTCTGCCATGATGACTTTTAACAGTTGTGGAATTAGAAAATAACAAGGCTTTAGCGTGTATTATCATTTCAAAAGTAATTATATATATATATACACATACACATATATTATCATTATTATTTTTTTATTATTATGATTAAGGGCGTATGAACCCTTTTGTAGGATCACTCAAGGCGGTAAGTAAATGCACTGACTCATTTTTGTGTTCTTTCATTTCTTCCATGCTTCTCTCATTTTTCCTTGTGATTGTCTTCTGTTCATATTTTCCGTGGTCTCTTCGGAACATCTTTCTATAACAGTACTTTTTTTTTTTTTTTAAAGCACTTTTCCAGTTTGCTTCTATCTATTTGTCTCCAATACCTGCAGCTTCTATTTCCGCCTTCTGTAGATCTACTTTCGTTTTTGTAATCCAAAGAGTTGTTGATTTAACTATTTGGTTTGTAAGTAAAAATTCAGTCGATGTCTAGTTGAGGAAAGTCTGTTGATGTGCCAAAAGAATTTCAACCGTCCTTTCATATCCGCTGCTATATTAGGCATCTCTGTGGTATTTCTTGAGTGTAATGTATATCTTCCTGTACGTTCAAGAATTGCACCTAAGTATTTAAAGTGGTTGAAACTTTTTCCAGTAATCGTCATTGGCTTTTTTTTAGTCGTTATTATAGTAGTTAGTCGTGGGTAGATAAAAATAATATTGCTAATATTTTAATTAAAATACAATAAGAGCTGTTTGGGAGGAAAAAAAAAAAGGAAAATTCGATGATGAAGGGGCACCTTAGGCGATTCGATTTTATTGAAAAAGTCGTGACATTCTAAGGTTAAATATCTTATTTCAGTTTCGTACGATGTTTAGTTTTTTAGCTAGATTCACCACCGACAGTTTGAACTAGACTATGTTAACTATCTTTTAGTTATATTAATTATTGAGGACGGGTTGGGAAGCTCTTCCCTCTGTCTTCATGCAATGTACCATTCCATTTTGGTAAGGTACAACATTCATAGTTAGATATCATCATCCTACTCACCATTCTCTAGGTTAAGATACGATCTTTGAAGTCACCAGCTACCATACAGTAATGATGGTTGACGAACCCCTTAACCTTAGGGATAGAAGGCTCGCCTACTTTGAAGTAGTCCGTGTTTTGAAAGAGGCAAGAGCAAATGCCATAAAAGCAATCTCCTAAATGTCATGTCGCTCAGGAAGGACTCCTTTCACGGCGCGGTTCGATAAATGTCTCCTTTTTCGATTACGGTTAATAAATAGTTAACGATCAATTTTATTTTCAATTATTTAAATCCAAACAGGATTAGATCATGGGTCGGGCAAAGGGTCCTGGGTGACTGATAGGTCGTGAGTTCGGGTCTGTGGCAGATAAAATATTCTTATATCAACCGATAATCGACTCTTTGGGATCTGCAAACCCTCCTGAGTCTTACCCAGCATCTATAAAGTATGTAGGGGATAACTCTATAATTGTAATTGAGGGATACCATTTATATGACTATCTCCTTGCACAACCGTTGGATTAGTAGCAGTATTAAGTTTCTTAGATCAACTGAGCCTAATTCTCTTCATGGGTTGCTTTGCCAGGGTTGGCTTATAATAACAGCATGGAGTTTGTAATAAGGTTATATTCCTTGGTGAATAAAGAGATCACGAATAAAGAGACATTTAAGTAACAATGTATTTCTACAGTTTCTACTTAAAAAATAAACGAAAATAATTATAAAGGTAATTTTTTTATTTCTGACTTTGGCTCAAAAATGTTAATATTTTGTCCATTTTGTTTGCAAGTACGTAAACAATGTTAACAAGGTATAGAAATCACTTGGA
Source organism: Troilus luridus (assembly GCA_964056705.1). NCBI lineage: Eukaryota > Metazoa > Arthropoda > Insecta > Hemiptera > Pentatomidae > Troilus > Troilus luridus. The sequence goes on along the minus strand of OZ057417.1, from coordinate 3,679,743 downwards.
ATGATTTATTTGTATTGCTACTGCCAGCACAGTAATATGATCTATTCTATTTAAAATTCATAGAGTTACATTATTTTGAGGTTAAAGCAGAGATAAACTTCTGAAGTAGTCAGGCAGTTATTGCTTGGTAGAGCGAAACCACTAAATATCTCTTCTCGTTTCGGCCAATCAAATTTCAACAAACTGGAAAGCCTGCATACGCTGTATAATGAGACTGCCTGTTATAAATAAGACTGGGTTCGGGTCCACGGGTTTTATTGTGTACATTTATTTTGAGAAATTGTCCAATATATTCCCTCGGGTTAATTTAATTTCTGCCAACTGTTGAGCAGAAAAATAATTTAGATTCCGAGCCAAGATATAAATCGTATGATTCGGGGGCGATATAAATGGAAAACTGCAACTGCGGTTAAATTAACAGTTACTTTTTTTGTAATTTCTTTACAAAATATTTTATGAACTTGAAAAAAATGTGTTCGAATTTCAGAACAGAAGGTATAATGTAAATCTAAATACTTCTTACACAATATTTAAATCATATACAATTAAAATTTACATTCGACCGATTAAAATTCCAGCAAATAGTACCCGAATGGCTAAGCAAAATTAAACCATTAAGTAAGACAAATATAAGAAATAAATAAACTTTAGTAAATGTTATTTTACTATAATGAAGTGTAAATATAATTAATAATAATAAAGTTAAGCGAACCCGAAGGCTCGATTCCGACACCACCTTCTTGAAACTTAGATTCACGGACTACTAACCAAACCAAAATCCGTAAAATCAATTTTAAGACAATCCTCCCATCTACTTCTCGGACTACCCCTAGGAGGTTTAATAAATATAATAACTGATTTTGAAAAACAAAGTATTATCTCTTCTACTCTTATTTGGTGGCCTTTATTTTTATATTGATCAACTGGATTAGTAGAGCGCTTAGAGTATCCAGTACTATCGTATCTCGCTAAATACAGAGGCGTTATTCATAATGTTATAGTCCGCTATCCATAGTGTTGTAGTCTATTTTTATTTTATCGCATTAATATTTTTGCATGAAATTCTGTTTTATATTTATTAATGTACTACTTCAACACATACTAGACAAACGCTCAAAGCTTCAGATCAATTACAAAAGACTTATTTATGTGACTGTTATAAGACCTATATGGGCTTACGGAATTGAACTATGGGGCTACACCAAACCATCAAATTCCTCTCGTATTCAATTCTTGCAATCCAAAATCCTAAACGCTCCTTATTTTGTCACAAATAAAACCATCCATAATGACCTTAACGTTCCATATGTTACCGATTTAGCCCATTCCAGATACCTATCATTCCATAATAAACTCCAGGCCCATCCAAACCCACTAGTTTCCATCCTTGCATCCAATACCATCCCGGACAATCCTCCTAGGCGTCTGAAGAGAAGATGGCCTCGGGACCTTCTATAATATAATGTAATTAGAGTGCTGCCAATGGGTAGTGCCTCTACATGTCCTTTCATGTATTTATTTATTCATACAGCATTTGTACTAGATGTATATATTACAGTTGTACAATTCAATAAAATAATTTTAAAAAAAATTTATTAATGAAGATTGGTTTTTATCATTAACTTATTTTTGTGAAGTACATTATGTCTAAGATCAGTGAGAAATCAGGTTAATGTGAAAGTTTGGCGTATGACTTTAGTTCCTGTACCACTATAACCCATGAATGGTTCTGGTGTTAAGTACATGGTAGAGACTGTACTGTTTATAGTCTCCTAATCAAGAGTATCAAATTTATAGAGGCTAGATGAGCCCCAGGAGGGTCAGTTGATCATTCAGAGTCCACCCGTGACTGTCAAGAGATGTAATAATTTATCTGTCACGGTTGAATTTGAAATCGACTCCTTTATGATAAGAACTAAGGACCCTACTACGAGTGGCACACTCCCTTAGTACTTTTACCTTGTTAATTCTATCCTGAGGATGAACTTATAAAGAACTGTTCTTTGGAATGACCCTTTTAATTTTACCAAAGTAAATAAATACCTACAGTTTTTGTAACAAGTTAGTAAAGCAATATAACGACCATTTACGAAATCGACAATAACTTGGAATCAAGCTTGCTATTTCTACTTGACTTGATTTCTATAAGGATTGCTTGCTATTGTTGAAACTCTACTAATAGCACAATAAAGCATGGATTAATGGATTAAAGGATATCGCAAGCTTAGCTCTACTCTATAAGAAATCTCTAGCTCTGAGTTAGCCAACAACATTTAGAGTTTACGCTTTGGATTATATTATGCTCACTGCTTTTCGACTATTCCTTCATTATATTGTGTTGCGTTTTCTCGTATTTTTGGAACAGGAAGCTGAGGAAAATAGTTGGGTTGATGAAGAGCGCGGTTGACAGTTAATGAACTATCTGGGCCGCAATGGCCACGCTCCGGCGGTTCCTTGCTTCTCATCAAAATCTCATTACCGAGAGGCACTTCGTTATGTTTTATGTTTATCATTTATTGTTTCAACCTTAAATAATTCTCAGGATTTAACTATAAATTATAAATAATACCTACAATCAACTTGTGGACCTGAAGACCTTCCCGGGGCTCCCTCAGCCCCTTTAAAGTAGGTACCCTTAATTGGGGTAAAATCTGGCGGTTGAGGATGATCTAAAACTAATCACCTCTCTGCAGAAGTATTGTCCAAGAAACATTACAGTATCTACCACGTACTGAACCCATCTCTAATCTGCTAACAGATTAAATCAAATTCGGCCAGCAGCGGGATTTGAACCCAGGACTTTCGGCTCGGCATTTCAGCACTACACCACTCCCTCCCATAAAATTTATATGTTCAACTGATAATAATTCTAATTGTGTAATAATAAATTGAACTTTAAGTTCAATCGAAACAAAGGCGTGATACACGAGCAGCTGACTCGAAGAAAAGTGATTCATAAAATTATAATAAGTAGGTTTATAGTCGGCGCGTATCTAGTTTGTCAAAATAAATGTCGTCGGTATAGGGCACTGAATATATAAGCTTTTCTACACTCTCTTCCCACAACTTTCGAAACGCACCCACGCGCCATATTTGATTAATATCCACCTAAATCAAAACAATCGCGACCCGGGAGTTGCCGCAAGAACTGGAAGCTATAAATAGGAACGGATACAGAAGGAACAAGAGGACGCAACACGAGAACGCTCGGATACAACGCAGGTCTGTTTCGCTCTGAAGAAAGTGATTTGTCTCTCCTTCTGTAGACAACCCACACGCCAATCGGCTTCGTTCCATTGTGTTCGCTCCTGGAGTGAGATGGTTATTTCGGCCTCAATCGCTCCATTGACTCGATTGGAATGAGCGCCGTAATGCGATTGTTATTCACTGCTTGGTATTCTCTTCGAGGGTTATTAGGCGTCGCTCTTCGCCAAAAATGGTCCCAAAACTTCAAGTCTTGGTTACTGATTGCTTCTTCAGGAAGCGACTGAGAACTATAATATAGGTATCAGGCAGAATATTAATAAAAAAAATACTTTTGTGTGCATCTAAATTTAACATAATATAATAATCGAAATTTATTTAAAACATTCTCATTTAGCTTCTATCTGAATAAAAAAAAAAAAAACATATAACACTATGATCTATGAATGGTCAAGGGTTTAGTACTTGGTATAGGACTGTACTGTATCTATCCCAGTGGTTGCGAATAACGGTAGGTTGTCCGAGGTCTCCCCAATCATGGGTATTTTAAATTATTAAGTGGCTGGGTTAGTAACGAACCAATTCCTAAAAAGTTAATTAACGCTATAACGACTGGTTGGGGGGTTGACTGAGACTTAGGGGGAAGGATTACGTTAAGAGAAATCCGGCGAATTTTTGTTTGGTTACTACTCTGAGGTCAGAAGTTTGTAAGCGAAGATTGGGTTTGTCGCCATCGAGCCTTCGCGGCAAGCCTTATTGTTAGCTTTAAGATACAACTCTTTGCAAAGTTCTAATTAAGATAAACATCAATAAAATAGAGCCAAAACTCAAAACGAAACATTAACATTTATTAGAATGCAAATGGAAAAAACCACAAGCAAAGCCTTATGTTTCAAATCTGGTGTAAAAACAAACAATTGCCAGTCGACGTTTCGCCTATTCAGGCATTATCAAGACACAAAAAAGAATAAGATCAATCACATCTCAAAGAAGAAGTGCAATACATCCCAACGAATAATCGCCCAAATAGGCTCATAACCTGAGACCGCACATCCACCAACAAAATTTTTGGGTTGAACGTCTTTGGGTGGAGGTGCGGTCTCAGGTTATGAGCCTATTTGAGCGATTATTCTTTGGGATGTATTGCACTTCTGCTTTGAGATGTGATTGATCTTACTGTTTTTTGTGTCTTGATAATGCCTGAATAGGCGAAACGTCGACTGTTAATTGTTTGTTTTTACTCCAGATTTGAAACATAAGGTTTCGCTTGTGGTTTTTTCCATTTGCATTCATAATGAATGCATATTAAAAACTTCAAGTTTGCCAATTTTTTTTAATTAATTCAAATTCAAACCCTTAAATTTTCCAGTGGAAAAATGGACTTGTACCACATTCAAAAATAACAGCTCGTCTACACATTGTAAAAAATACCAATTTATAATATATCAAGATGGTAGTTCTATTTGTATCCAAAACAAAACCTCAACTTACACTTAATATACACCCCCTAAACACCCCCCAAAAAAGGAACTATTTATTCTGCCAATAGCTTCATTTCGACTCTACTAATTATTTATTTATAAAACCTGAAGGTTGAGCATAACCTGGACTAACTCACCCGCTCACTCTGCGACCGCTGCCACACAACTAACTCACCATAACAGAGAAATTTGAAGATCCTTAATCGATTAATCGTTGTTTAAGAATCCTTGAAGATCCTCGATGAATGTGGGTGTTCCATTGTATTAATATTTCTCGATCGTCTCCAAGATCTTCCCACGCGTTCTTCCTTTGGCCATTGCGTCTTTTTTAATAACCCGCGAGCTCGCGAAGAATAAATGGATTCTCGCAAAGGTCTCGGACACTTGCATCAGAGGCTGCAGTGTGACAGAGATGGATGGAGCGCGCATGCGATTAGCCTAATGTTGCAGCCGGTTGACTTCATAAGCAATTGATCAGGTGCCAAGTACCAGTGTCCCATTATGTACATTGCAGTGCTACGTCTTACGAATATTGTCTTCTTTTATAAAATTCTACAATATATTGCTCCTAAAAAATAACAGAAATTGATATTTTTGAGTTAAGTCTTCAGTAGCAATTGTTTTGTTTAAAGCTTTTGGTATATTGGCTTCACTGCCCAAATAATTATCTCAGGGAAAGTTAAGATCCTTTGTTCTGAATAATATTTAAATATCAACATAGGATGTCCTGAGATAGTTAGCACTGAGGTACAGTAATACTGTATCATTAATTATTTAAAACATATTTCTCTCTTTTCCGAATGTTGACTGACTACGAGCTGTTTAGTAAATAAGGATCCTTTTTGATATAATTGAATAACATTATATTTATTGTGTGTTGATCATTGGTATAAGTTAACTTATGTATCTGTTCACAAATATAGAAAAAGGACGACCTTTTCGCTATATGTGCCTGCCTACATGTTGGGTTGCCCGGTCCTTGCCTAAGGTATCCTTTAACTTCGTACCGATCCTAAAGGACACTAATGCTATCTGCTCAGTGATCTTGCCCTGTTTATTTAGTACTCCTAACGTTCCAAATTGTGTCACCAATCGTACTTTTTAATTCAGAAACGACATATCTGATATTCTATTTTCTAAGTGCCTTTTTTTTTTAAGAAACTAATATTTTGAGTTGTATCATGTTTGAAGTTTTTCCAGAATAATGACAAGAGAAAATCAAAAAAGTTTCTAATGGTTACTAAAGTTATTTCAAGGGGCGACCTGTGGTCTAGTGGTTAGCGTAACAAACGACTAAGCCCAAGATCGCGGGATCGTTGCCAGCCAGGTGGCCCTAGGATTATTTAAAGGAAGTTGAAAATCCTTAGTTACGCCGTCTTTCGGAAGGGACGTTAAAAGATGGTTCCGAGCCTGTACGATGTCAGGTACTCGTTAAAGATCCCTATCCTAATCAAACCTGGGTAGGCAAAATTTATAGCTCCCACTGTAGCATCGTCCGATCACCCATAGTGACGTTAAATGAACAAAAAACCAACAAAGTAATTTCAACACCTTAATTGCAATAGGAATACATTGCTTAACGAATTCCTAAATTTTTATTTTGTGTAAATTCACATGGAACTTTCAAATACCTCTATTGAAAAATTATTTTTTTGAGTTACGACATTGTTAAATACTCTCATAATTTGTCACGATCGATATTTTTAATCTATTTATCACGTATTTCTTCTGTTTTCGACCGTATCGTCAAGTTCAAGGGCTTCCACAGGGTCTCGAGTTCCAAGTCCCGTGGAAGGTTCCGGTAAGACCAGCGAAACGTCGGCAAAGAACTTGACGAAATCAGAAGAAATACGTAATGAATGGATAATGACAATGTGATTTGAAGGAGGGATATAAAAAAAAAATGATTGTTTGTTTATTTAACGCCGCTTTAGGCGACTATGGCTAATCGGACTATACTAAAATGGCTGTTTTAAAATTTCGATAGCTCAGTGTGTAAAAACAATGTTTACTAACCTAAAGTCTCGGATTCGAGACCGACTGTGGCAGATAAATTATCTATTATGTTATCTCCTGTTGAATCTTACGACGCTCCTTAGGCTCACCTGCTTTTTCACAACAGTCTTAGGAACCTTATAACTCCTATTTTGAACCGATCTATACCTAATTTTTCGAACTGACCGGACATGATTTCATAAACGGTTATCCTTGGAAAGAGTTCCCTTGATCCTGGATGATAGTATTGGCTAAGAATTGCGTTCCTCGGAGGATTCGAGCCCTGGCTAAAGGTCCCGCAGGTAAGTGAGATCGAGAGGAAGGTGGAAGAAGGCTAACTGAAACTAACTGGATTGAAGTGCATGATCCTCCAGTTTTATCCCAAAGGTCATATCGCGTTTCCAGTACGGCTGATCTATTGTATAGTTCATCATCGACATCTATCTGGGTGAAGTAAAAAGTATAATAAGAGGTTTGGATTAGATTATAAAAAAATAAATTAAACAAAATCATTCAACTTTCAATTATATATGTCTATGTGTATAAAAAAAAACCTGTTCCACTACAACCCGTGAACGGGTCTGGGGTTCAGTACATGGTAGAGACTGTACTCTTTCATGGACAACGGTTCTGCAAGGAGGTGACTTGTCCTAGGTCACGCTCAACTGCCAGATTTTCCCTCCTTATTATGATACCCTATTTTTATAATATTTTATAGAGACTGGGTGGGCTCCAGGAGCGTCCTAGAGCCTATATGATCCATCCCCCGCTGCAAACAGACTAATTAAAAGTCATGGCCTGCAGCGGGATTTCAATCAGCATATCCGGCATGGCAACTCAGTGCTCTACCACTGAGCCACTCCTCTCCTGTCTATGTGTATATGTAGGTGTAAATAATATATGTTAACATAATCAATACGCAACCTGGCGAACTCCGATTAATGACAATCATTATTGGAAAAAGTTATTTGCCATTTTTATTAAAATTCTAGTGAGAATTTAAGGATTTAAATTTGTAAATTCCACATCTATCGATACCTCATTCATCATAATCCATCATCCTTGAGAGCCTTAAAAGATATCTCAACTACATTAATTTATAGTAAAGATGAAGGTTAATAACCACTTAAATTACGCGTGTTTTGTTAATTATTTAACTATTTTAAGTAAACGAATTGTTAATAAAACCTGTGTAAATTATAGTGTTCCTAAGCCAGGATGTTTGCCGGTTTGCCGAGATCACACTCCACTACAGACTCCCCCCCCCCATTATGGACATCCAATTGATGGAGGCTAGGTGTGCCCGAGGGGTCTTCATAATTCAGGATCTTTAGATTAGCAAGCAGTGCCCCCTTACACGCTTCACTACCCAACTAATTAAAATTAAAGGTAGAGGGAAAAAAAGCGAAAATGTAGCCTTTAAAGTTGTATTTCCCTTGTATTCACTTTTCATTGAATACTTTAACATTTAATTTTAATTTTTCAAAATCTTTAGAGTTTCAAATGATATACTTCAGATTCATGTTAGCGAGGAGATTGTTGACTGGAAGATCTGAGTAAGGAAGGAAATAGTTGGGGGTGCAGTCAAATTAAACACTAAATATGTGGGTACTTAGTTTATTGTGTGCCAACGTTTTGACCTACTTTGTGGGCCATCTTCAGGGCTAAGAAAGAAAACAGACAAAACTATAAAAATACATGACAGTATCAAGAATATGACAATATAATAATGTATGTAGACTAATAGGAAATTAGAACAAAAAAGTGAGGGATACATATGAATAAAAATATGACAGAGTAAATGTACAGAAAGGTGATGATGTAAAAATTACAAAGATAAAAGAAGGAAGTAAACAGAAAGTTTACAAAAAGAAAAAGTATAAACATCAGAGGTGAGATGGAAAATTATGGAAAAGATAGTCGAATATAGATAAAATATAAAATGTATGATAATAGACTCCTAGAGAGTTTACATAAGCAAAATGAAAGAATATACTTTAGATTTTAGTTTTCAACCTCGGGAAATATTTATTTTTTTCTCCTTCAGTGGCTTTTTAAAATCTTACTTTTTTTTTTAAACCTTCGCTGTTACTAATAAAAAGAAGAGAAGTTTAATTATTTTTGTCTTCTTTCACAACACATTTTTGTGAGGGTAGCCGTATAGCCATGATTATTATTAATTATTTTAAATAAACAAAATTAAAATTATTTCAGAGAGGAAAAAATTAAATATTTTTCGCCTATGTGATTATCTGCCTGGTAGGTTAGTTACGATAATAGGCTTAAATCTGAAATTGAGGCCCACTTAATCTAGTCAGGATAATCTAGTAGTTACAATTTTATTATAATAAGCTATTATTTATTTTTTAATAAAGTTGTATATATTATTTTTAGTTTCCTTGTAGAATTCATATCCACAATCTATATATATATATTCCCAACAGATAGAATTAATGAAACCCACCAATTGTATTACTATTTTTAAACTAAAACTTGATCAAATAATTTTTGGAGTTTTCTAATAAATTTGCTTTCACTACAAATTGCACTTCGATTGTTCTCTATTATGTACATTGACAGTGAAATGCCGAACTTTGTTCTCAAATCTGAAATTACAGAAGAGAAAAAGTCATTCTATAATCTCTTCTTCTGAATACTTAACGGTATCCTTATGTTTGGTTTTACACACCGAATGTATATAATATTTTTAAAAAACACCTGCATTGTTAAATCCATAAAGAGTATTGGGATTCAGGACCTGTTAAGGACCATACTGTTTCTAATACAATGGTTTTGAAAAGAGGTGTTATTGTCATCATTGCGCTTATATCTACAGCCCGGTGAATAAGTAAGTCGATTTTTGTCCAGAGAGAGCTACCTGTATTGAGGAAAGCGGTATCGTTTCATTCTCGTAGCTTTGGGCTTGAAATGGATTTATAACAGCCAATACCTGACTTAGATTCGGCTTCTCTAAATAATAGAAACTTATTTTTGATAAAAATTTGACTTAACCACTTATTCACCGAGGCTGTAGATATAGCCTGGGTCAGCTTTACTCAGATCAGTTGTTATGGCCAGTCTCTTAGAGCGAATTATAAAAAAACCTGAAACACTACAACCCATGGCCTTGGATTCAGTACATGATAGAGACTATATTGTTTTTGGAACAATGGTTGATGGAGGTGATTTTGCCAAGACCATGCTTACCCGCTCCCAAAACTGATGTAAAGGTAGAAGAAAATACTTTAGCGAAACTTATATTTGAGACAAACCATTAAGATTTCTCTTAACAATTGATGCTTTTACTATATCTAGGTATTTGCATGGAATTATTTTAGCCTCGCCGATTATTTTTATACGGATGAATCCTCACAACGAATGGCTAAATCAATTATGTAAAGAAGATTTTGCATGACCGAAAGGAAAATGGTTTTAGAAAGTAAGCCAACGGTTCTTTGAAATTTATTAGCACACTTATATAAATGTATTCATATTATTATTATCTAAAATAAAAATACAACCACTCGTGTATTATCGTTATACAACGGAAATAAGAAAGCGACATGAAAAAGGGCGGATGTTACTAGTTAATGTAGTAATTTCAATGAGCCAAACCTTTCTTTAGTTTCCTCATTTAGGTTAAAGAAGGTTTTTTTTTTTTACTTTCTTTATTTAGGTTAAAGATGGTTTTTACTTTCTATTTGCTATTTGGGTGTCATTAACACACACTTAAGGATCATTTACACGATACTTTTTACTGTCGAAGTTAAAATCGAGAAATCTTCATTAGCACTTACACGAACAGGATTCACCATAGAAGCACCTGTAGTATACATTCTCTTGTGTGTTCTTCATTAGACATTATTACCTTAGATATAAGATTTTACCTTACATTAAAAAAAAGTGAACCAAAACTCAAAAATAGACATAAAATAATTATTAGAATGAAATAAGAAATTTTTTGTTTTTTTTATAATTTAGTCATAGAAATTTACAATCTTATTATAACAATACAACAAGTAAATGGGATAAATGCTATATATCGGTATGAATAAAGACAAGTAGAGAAACTAGCCAGTGATAGTACTCAAATAGCTAGTACAACTTAGAAGGTCACGAGGCCATCTTCTTTTCAGACGCTTCGGAGGATTATAAGGAATCGAAGAGGTTGCTAGATCTTAAACTAGTGGGTTTGAGTGGGAATAAAGTTTGCCATGAAAAGATTGATATCGGATTCCGGCCAAATCAGTAAAAATGGGACATTTAGGTCATTATGGGTTGCTTTGTTCGTAAAAAAGTAAGGAGCATTGAGGATTTTACGAAGGGTTGGATGCGGGAGGAATTCTCTGGCTTAGTGGATCCCCAAAGTTCTATTCTGTATAGGTCTTGCAATATTCAGTCTTCTGTAATGAATTGGGAGTTTAGATCGTTTGTCTGGTAAATGTTGAAGTAGCCTGAAAAGGCGAGCTGTTTCTTGTCGTTTTAGTCTAGTAATAAATCTAAAAAACAAAAAGAGTTATAAGTTTCTAAAGTTGTGGAAAATCAGTATCTCAAAGTTTCGCGAAATCAGGCTGAAATGGAGCACATCTCACATCAGCTCTCCAAACTGACTCATCAATCAAATATAGCAACATAACTCCAAATTTTTCAATCAAATACTCTGTACTTTAAGTAGATGAGGGTCATTTAATTGAACGTTTTGGAGTGACGTTCCTGTATCTTATTGATGAATCTGTTTGGACTGTTAAAGGGAGATGTGGTTCATTTGATCTTCATTTATGAGTTGTGATGACCCCATCATTGGTGAAACGTTGACTAGCCGTGGGAGCATGGCAACTCAGCGCTCTACCACTCAGCAACTCCACTCCTTATTCTAATTGTAGCTTACTTAAAATATTGTTGTATATTAGCCTGAATAGGCGAAATTTTGGAGAGGTATTTTTAATTTCCTGTTTTAGTTTAGAGACTTAAGGTTTTTAGTTGAAATTTTTCCACTAATGTATTAACATTTATTTTATGTCTCTGTTGACCGTTCCGTTTTTCAATATATTGTTGTCTATAATTTAAAATTTCCTTAATTTTTTTATTAATATTTACTTGTTTTTAAATCGGATATCAACTTAGGTTATGCATTTATTCAATTTTTTAAGCTAGTATGAAATTAAAGAATATCATACATGAAACGAAAATAAAAAAACTGGCTATATAACTATTAAAGAAAGTAAAACAAATTGTAAAAAATAATTAAAACACTCATTAACTGTCTAAGTTGTTCTTTCACTTAATATTAATTAATACTACATTAAAACGCGGATAGTTAAGTATTCTTTGATTTTACTTTAGTAGTAAAGTCGAATTATATTATAAATATTTATAAATTTGTAAGCTGCCGTCTAATAATCCTTAACAGTCTTATATAAAATATATCATATAAATTAACAAAATATTAAAAAAGATGCAATTATAAAAATTGCAACAAAATAACATAACAGAACTTCAGAAATGATGAATGTCATGGTGATATTTTTTGCAAATTTTACTTCTGGCTCGATTTAAGTTATAGTTAGGTTATTTTATTTATGAGCATAATTATTTATTATTATTATTATTAATATTATTTATTAACATGTTGAATAGGAACTTTGAATGGTCCATCCATTTGTTTCTTAGTGAGACGAGACCAAGCTGCTCTATAAATGTCAGAAGCCGAGAGCTTCATTTCTGAAAGTGATTTGCTCAACCTGGTTTAGAAATGTCCTACCTTATTCATGATTACTCTAAATTATTAACTCATTCAGGACTAGATCGTGATAAGGCATCAAATGTCACGATTCATAACCTCTATTACCATTTAATTCGGTATAAACAAATTCTATAAACCAACATCCATCTGTGTAGCTTTCTGCCTGTGATAAATATTAAAAAAGTACGTTTTTAAAATTTATTTGAATAAACCTAACATAAAAATAATAGAAGAAATCGTATATTATAAAGTTATGTACCTAAAAAAAATATTACAGTACTAAAAATATGTCGCCAATAGCATATAATATTAAAACATGCAGTCTTTTTGCGTTTTAATTTATGCAGCTGAAATGGGGATTTAAAAAAAATCTTTTAACACGAATAATAATGTTGTCAAATTTAAACAAATAGTCATAAAGGGTTTTTGTGTTTTAACTTATGGGTTTACACTTAAGTTAAGCGGAAATTGATTTTATTTTATTTTGTTCTGAAATTATAAGAAATATGCACAAAATCTAGAAAAAAGATCTGGTCCGCACACCACATATCTTCTACTTACCTCGTTGTTTATATTTAGTTACCATACTGACATTTAGATAACAATAAATAAGAGAATGATATATTATATATATTAATATCTAAAACAATAGCTCACGTTTAGGCTCTAAATGCCTGTCCATTTCCTTTTACATCATATGTTCGATAATATTTTTTCTAAAATCATTAGCTTTCTAAAAATATTTTATACTTCCATGTTACTATTCCTAAATAAGAAAAAAAAATTTAATTAGGAAAATTATTCATTGAGGCTCAGTGTGTGGAGTTTTTAGCTGCTACGGTGATGGGTTCAAATCCGGCTCAAGCAGATAAATTATTTCATCAGTTAACAGGATAGACCATCTATAGATCACCCAACATTTATAATGTAGAGTTGTTCTAGAAATAGTACAGTGTCTACCATGTACTAAACCCAAGGCTCTTCATCGGTTGTAGTGGAATAGATTTTATATTATTTTTCATAACATAATAATATAATATTTATTACTATACCAATATCTTAAAGTGCTTTTTCAATTTGAAAAAAAAATTATTTCATTTATTTTTCAGTTGATTATAAAAGCCTTTCAAAGTAAATATTTATTAACTTTATTAATACAATACTTTTTTTTCCCTTTTCAATTATTTAAATACATCCTTTATATTTAAAGGATTATAAATATATACAGCCATTATAATGAATTGTTTATTGTAGACTATTACTGAAACTATGAAACTTATTTTTTTATTTTAATAAGTAACTGTGCTACATTACTTAAGTTACTATTCAATAATAATAAAGATAGTTGATTACTTATTACAGTTATAACTGTAGAGGTATAATATTCGAGAGTGAAATGATAACGGACTGTGAAGGAATATAGCGGACACATAACCTCGATACAGAGCCCAGGATAGTAATATTGTGCGCTCTTCCTTTCTACAACAATATAACGGGCCCTATAATACTATATCTATAATAATATATCGGTCACCAGAGTTTCGAACGGAAAATATATAGCTATCCCTCAGCGGTCCCAATCGATTGCTCCGTAATAACTTGATCCGTTCTATCAATAAAACTGTCGACAATATTGAAAGACAATTTATTACTGTTGGAGAAAATTCAATCTTTCTTCATGAGAAAATTAATTACTTTTCCAATTAAAAGAATAATGCTTTTTTTATTTTCTTAATGTTTTATTTATTTCTGATTTTTACATTAGTAAAATACAGAGAGTTTTGGTTAGAAGTTACAAAAATAATAGTACATAAAAATAACAGAATAGTAAACGTACAGAAAAAAGTAGATAATTATAATGTAAAGATTGTATGTAAGTGAAGGAGAACTTATATAATTCAAAGATATTATTTTGTGGGTAAACAATCATATATATGTCAATTGGTCAGAGCTATTTTAATGCTTAAAGCTTTAGACAGGAAGTTACAGAGATTAATAATATCATTGTTGTGTTTAGGATTCAGTACTGGATAAATATTGTGATTGTATGAACTAATATATTTATTTCTATGTTCTGTATAAAATGGACAGTCGAAAAGAATGTGGTTTAAATCGTCACGTGATTCATTTAAACATAGAGGGAAACCTTATAGAGGGATAGGCAAAAGTTATAGCATCGTTCGATTTGCCATAGCAGCACAAAGTGACGTTGAATGAACAAACAACAACATCCTGGATAACCCTCCGCGATTTCCAATAGTCATCTCTCCTCACGCAGCCGGTCGTTGTGCGATGTCTCCTGTAAGCTGACCGACATTGCATACCTCAGGGTGGATAATTTTCTGGGGAATATCTCTAGCTTCATGGTTTTCCTTGATAGTACTAACTAACATGATAGACCTTGATTGTCCCTCTAACATGTTACATGAACTTACATATACATATAAATATAAAAAAATATACATAGATGTATCCTTACATCCGTAAAATAGGGAAATCTAATATACTACGGCAATATTTTCAAATATTAATGCACCACAGCTGGTTCAATATCGATATCGACAAAGACCGAGACTGACAGTTAGTATAACTGTCTAAGAATCGATTGCTAACTGGCTCACTATCGATAGGGGACCGTGTGACGGGCTGAGTGATCTCGAACTGATAAAAAAGTGCGGTTGGCGGCCACTATAGATTATTGTCGATCAGTTGCCTTCCGGCCGAACCGCTACTCTGGCTCCTTGCCACTTCTTTGCCAGTAACTGTCTCTTAGTGGGTAGTATCTTCTTGCTGTAGTGGGAAGTGACTGCTTGTAGCAGAGGAAGGTACGTGAGGGAGGCTTTTTTAACAAAAATATTAATTGAAGATTCCTGAAGGAAAAAAGAAAAAAACGAGGAATCGGAAGTGATGAGCACTTTCTGCTAGCAAAAGAAAAATACAGTTGAATGGTGTTTAAAACTTAAAGGGTTTTAAAATAATAATAATAATAAAATTAAAACACTTTCAATTTATTAGAGAATAATAATAAAATATAAATAATAAATCTGGTGTTAAGGAATTAGCTCCAATACCTTGGATAACAGCAATTACCTCCACGGATAACAGCCCAAATTCAAATCATTAGGTTCACCCTTCGCATAATCCTCCCTACGCCTTGGCCGATCTCTCGGGCGTCCACAAGTCTGCACAAGTCTCCACAATGTTTGTTAACATTTCAAGCATTCGTTCGTTACTAGTCCAACAACTTTACGAGCTCATCCCAATCTTAGCGATCCAATCATTTCAATAAAATTAAGCTGGTACATCATCTGCATTTCCATGTTATATACTTTCCTGAACTTTTGCAGAGTGTATACAAATCTGATTTCGATCCGAGTGTTCAATCATACTTTTTTTAACCTTAGGCCGTCAATCTTCCTTCAATGTTAGTAGACAGATTTCTATTTTCCTATTCTATTTTTTATATTTTGTGACAAAAGATATTATCTAAGTTAGTGTCAAGGCCAAAAATAACTAAGCCGGCCATGTTTACTCATTAAATTCCGGTTTTTCTAGTTTTCACGACCACAAATATTCGATTGTTAACCATTTACTTATCCTTATCATAGTTCATTCCTTATCATAGTCACTTTCATCAACGTTGATATATTTTGTATTATACTTTAATAATTTTACCAAATGTATTTATATTCATAATATTGTGAAATGTCGATATCATTAACTTCGTTTTACTTAATCTCAAGTATAGACTGTTCACTTGAAAGATATGCTCACATTATTTACTCTAGATTTAAATATAAGTTATGAAAGAGATGTTGGTCAGTTTTTATAATATTGGGTTACTAAATTTTAAATCCTATTTTCGAGACCGGTTGTGACAGATAAATTATTGATTCGGTTATCAGCCATGAATCGTTTCTGTAGGAACAGGAGGCCCTCTTGAGGCCTCGCCCAGCTTCTATAAGTGAGTACCTTTAGTTAGGAGAATAATTTCCCTGGACAGCTATTGGCTTAGAAACTGTAAAGTCTCTACCATGTATTGATATCAAAATATATATATACACCTGAGATGTAGTGTTACTCGTGATTCTTTTTTTAGTAGGATCGCTATTATTAGAAAAAAGGGATCTATCTATAACCTGCCAACTACTTTCAGTAACCAAAGTTGCTTATAACCTCCTGAACCTTTTTGTGCTGCGTTGTTTTGGGTTCATCGCCGTTTAAAATTCAGAGATGTTTATTTTATAATAGAACCACATCCTTAACTAACAAGTGTGTACTGTCACAGATCGTTTTCTCGTTACATCTGTGTGTGAATTGTATGGCTTATGTATGACTACAATCGTCACCCATTCTCACCTACAAAACAACTACAAACAGTGACATCAAAGGCAGTAGTAAGTCGACTTGACAAGAACATACAGTTAAGAATACAGTTATCCCATTGTGGTCCACTGTCGTACTGTCATCTTGCAAGATCTCTGCCACAGCAATCGCGACGATACGACATGCTCTGGATGCCCCATTCTATGTCTCCATCGAAAAGGCACGACTCAGTTACAGTTGCCTCTTAGCCTAAATATCAGTCCTTTTGTGTAGAATGGCCTTTTTACTTACTTTTCATAAAATGTAAGCAAAACTGGAAAAAACAACTTAAATGACCCCAAAAAAAAAACAATTCGAGTTGCAATTAATTAAGGGTTTCGTCACAATAAACATTGACATTAATAGAACGAACAAAAGCATTCCTATATGGTTAGTTTATATGAGTTCGAATCAAGGATATTATTCTGTACAAAAATTAAAAACAAAAAAAAGTTAGCTGTATTATTTATAGGCTAATTTATTTTCGTTAGACATAATATATTATTTGGTTGTCAATTTTAATCATCAGGTAAAAAAATTAATATTTTAATTATTTATAATGACTTACTTCTGAATGAATTTTATCCTAGAAAAATGATTATACATGATAATTACTGTTTTATCATGTATGTATCCATTTGAAGCATTTTTGTATTTAGGATTATTGCAGCAATTTTTCTCTATTTGATCACAATAAGAAGATCGGAAGTCGCGTTATAGTAGGTTTTCGGGGTACCTCTAAAACGTTAAGTACCAACCAGGTTACTATTAAAAAAAACAATAATATCCTTTGTAATGTAATAAATAAAAGTTTAATTCTTATTATTTTAGAATTTTTATTTTTATGATGTAGAATTCGTAACACCAATAACAACAAAACAATATTTTAGTTGAAACATTTTTTGCTTACGGCTCGTTCATTCTTTTTATATATATTTCCAATAATCATATGATAATAGGACATTGTAATTCAAAAGTCATTTGTCATCAAAATGTAACTAAAATTTAAAATATACATGAAAAACCAAATGAAATTTTACGTAACATATTCAAGGTTGTGTTTCAAGTTTACAGAATGTATTTTGCTAATCTTATTTTTTAATCTGTGTTTGAAAATTAGGCTATTTTGTTGAGAAGTTAATGAAGCTTCCTCATAATTATTCTGCATAGGTTTAAGTTTATTAAAAATTCTTTTGATGACTTTGAAGAGAAAAACAAACTAAAATACTGTGAAACTAGAGTATTGATGAGGAAATACTTGATTTAGTTATGTAGATATATAATTGTCCTGGGTAGGGTGAAAAAAAATAATGTGCACTGATAATAATAATAATTTTCCGGTAAAAGTAGGATAGATGAAACTTATAAAGATCTTTAACGAGTACCTGGTATCATACAGGCTGTATTTTAAGCTTCCTCTGAAGGACTCCTATAACTAAGAATTTTTGGTATCTGTTCCGCAGGTTGTCGTATCGAGTTGAGTTGCAACAAGTTTTAACTATTCATTTGTTTCCCTTTTAATAATTTCCAAAAGTACAAGTTATCATGACCTTTAGCATGGAAAATATTATGAATTATGGGCAATGTGTATACGTCGGAAATCATTTGATCTAGAAATGAACATTCAACATATATCTTCTATATTTTTATTTTCAAGAGAAAAGATTTGCCCTGGCCGGGATTCGAACCCGGGTCGTCCGTCTCGCCGTGATAGCACTCTACCATTTGAGTTACCAGGAGCCGCCTCACAGTCAGGACAAATCCGTTATCTTCACCGATCCCATGTCTCTTCAAAATAAAAATATTTAAAAATTAAAACAATTAATAAAAATATATAAATAATAATATGACGTAGGTCAACAAGATCCTAAAATTAAATTAATTTTCAATTAACGTTCTTCCTCGCGTATACATCGCAAAATTGCTCGGGGATATGGGATAGGTGAAGAGAACGGATTTGTCCTGACTGTGAGGCGGCCCCTGGTAGCTCAAATGGTAGAGTGCTGTCACGGAGAGACGGACGACCCGGGTTCGAATCCCGCCCAGGCCAAATCTTTTCTCTTAAAAATAAAAATATTTAAAAATTAAAACAATTAATCAAGAAGACATAATTTCTATACTTCGAAATGTTAGGTGAAAATTTTATTTCTAGTAGAAATTATTCCCGACTTATACACATTGCCCATAATTATATTCTCTTGCTCCGTATTAACGCTCATATTAACTTGTATTTTTAGAAAATTTTAAAAGGGAAACGAATGGAAAGTTAAAACTAGTTGTAACTCAACTCGTAGCTACAAACTGCGGAATAATTACCAAATTTTTTCACTCAATCTTTTTTGGATATAGGATGGTGTTGGTGTTATGGTGGCCACTCGACCAAAAGCGACCCCGCGTTAATGTTGTATATATATATATATATATATATATATATATATATATATATATATATATATATATATATATATATATACGCTCGATAATTATAAAAGAAATATTAACGTAATAATAAACTCTTTCCAGTGTATATGATTAAATAATATTTAATCATTACTTTCTTGCTCACTTGATAAATAATAGATAGTTCAAAAAGTGATTTTTAATGAAATTAAAATCTACATGTACATAAATTATTTTTAATTATGATTTATTATAGCATAATATAAAATATATGTAATATAATTACAAAGTCATCATGCAAAGAAATTATTCCAAGCTAGCTCATGCATTTAACAGTTGTTGATTTATCTATTCTCTTTAATTGCTTAATTTCTTGTCAGGATTCGTACTTTTTATTTACTAATTATTATTATTTTTTATATTGCTTTCTGTTACTTTTTATACGCTTTATGATTAGTATCATGTAGCCTTCTGTTGAGACATATATTAAGTTTCTTTTTCTGTTAATTTTTGTTATTCTAAAAGGTAAAAAGTACGATTCTATTCTATTCTAAACTATTCTGTAATTACTAGTAAATCATAATTAAATACTAAGCAAGCTCAAGTCATGTAGGTCAGGTGAGGTGAGAACAATATAATGTCCGTTTTCTTTTTCTTTTTTTAATTCGATATTATTTACATATTGTAATTAATAACTGAAAGGTGATAGATAGAAGATGATATGTTCTATCAATAAGCCAACCTGGCCTCTACAGCCTTCTCACACAGATTGTCTCTCATTGCTAGGATTCTCTTACATTGTACATATATATACATATATATATATTATATTATATTCCTTTATCATTATTATTATTATTATTATTAGCGATTGTCCCCGCATTGTAGAACAATAAGCAGGTGATTTCAGTTTTCCTTCATTTTCAGGATTTCTTCATACTCTCCCAGGAGGCCATCCTTCTTTGTTCCGTTCACTTTGATCGGCATGGTTTTGATTCCATTTTACAAGTAAATTTCCACTTAATAATTTTATTTCCAATATATCTTTATCCAGATTTGTTTCCTTAATATCAATTTGTGATTTAGCCAAATCTTCCTTAACTTCATTTACCAGGGTATGATTTTTAAAGAGAAGTCATTTAGTCTAACAGAAGTTTATTCGATCTGTTTTTAGTAACCTCTAATTGTCTCTTCCTAATATCAATTTCGATGTTTGATGTTGTTTCGATAGTTTGTAATCGATAGTTTGTAATCTGTATTCATCTTTTGTATTTCGTGGCCTTAACTGTTTTCTAATATTCTTACTCTCTTATTTCTTAATTACTTTTAGCTCTAATTTTCGATTCAATGTAAGTATTACACTTGCAGATTGATTTAATTATTGTGTTGTAGTGTTTAACATTAGTAATTTTGAAAAATGTTTTTATTGCTTTGTTATTTTAAATGTAGAATTGTTAATTATTTTAAATGCAGAATTGTTTGGGTCAATACAACAAATAATTATCATGCTAAATTGTCATAAATTAAAAAAGTACTTAAGTCATCAAAACTGCTTGAGTACTGTCTTGTTTGGTTATAACATAGGCTTCAAACGCTTAGGTCACAATCCCTATGGTTTGTTATATATGATAAAATTCATTCTAGAATTTTTCCGGGCTATATCACTGTACATCCTGGTTATTTCTGTTAATGCCTTGTTAAGAACCAATTAGAAACTACTGCAATTCCCCGAGCAGAGATTGATGCTCCGAATTATAGAAGTGATACTTCCATAATTGGTATCAAGATGAAGAGCAAGAAAATGAAAACTCTTTGGGAAAGAAGAGAGCCTGATTCCCATCAAAGGTATTCCGTTGCATGTCGACCCAATTGTTACCTCTTCTCTTCTCAAAGGTTCTCAATGGCTGGCCTTGTACATCTCCTGCGAAATGGGTAACTAGATCTCCTGTTCCTATCTCTTTGTCTTTCCTCTCAGAAAGAGAAAGATCTCAAAGCCTTTTAATTCCAGGCTTCCAGTCTTCTCCAGCCAGGATATGAATATTAATTTCGGCTGTCGAAACCAAAAAAGTTATCCATTACTATTAGGATGTGAGAATGGTAACGAAGATATTGGGGCATCTAATTAGCCGGTCACGAGATCCTCTGCTTCTGTTAGAGCTCTTCGTTTGGTTTCAACGTCACTCTGCTAAAAGACATATTGCTTTGTAAACTAGATACACTTGAATTGTGTACTAATATACTTGCAATTACCAAAGGTTTTATTCGAATACTTACTTGTTTTTTCAATATTAGATTTCATATAATGAATGACTATATACATGAATATTACTTTACGGATTTATGAAATCTTATTAAAAAAAAATACACTCCACCTCAGTGAGTAAACCTGAAGGCCTCGATTCCGGCTGTGAAAAATTCATTATGTAATTAATTGGTTAATCGCCATCGATTGAACCTGTCTGGTCTGGTCTGCTGACTATCCCGAATTATATTTGGTTTCTACAAATTGGGCACCCTTGATTTGGGGGAAAACTAGCACTTGTGCGTAATCTCGTCCAAATCATTTCCGTGCAAACCCGTTGTTATAGAAACAATTCAGTCTCTGTGATGTACTAAAATCCTTCGTAGGTCGTTTAGTAGTAGAACAGGTTTTTTATATATATAATGTTATTGGTTCTTGAGTTTCAGTCAGTTATTTCAACTTCTTAAGACTGAAACTCAAGAACCAATAACATAATACTTCCATAACAGTCAAGATAAGTAGAAACCGATATATGAATAATTTTGAAGAGAAAAGATTATGTCTTGGCCGGGATTTGAACATATATATAAATAAAATATAAACACAAAATATAATATATATATATATTACACAAACACACACACACACTATGAAGACTATAGGGATATCGTAGCACGCACATACCGCAAGTGACGTCACAGAAGGTCCGGTTCTCACGGTTCCTCAGTGCGCTATTCTCAATGTCAGCATAGCTTCCTCTCTCACTATCCATATAAATATATATGCATGTATACATATTTTTATACATACATACATCTTATTATATATAAGAGCAATAAATAGAAAATACCTTAATTTAAATAAAACCTTTAATTAAATAATATAAGTTTACCAACATTTCCTAGCTTCCCGAAAAGATGCTCTCTAAGTAGGCATGCTAGCTCTTGCATCTAACAAATGTTATGGATTTATCTATTCTCTGTAATTGCTTAATATCTTGTCAAGATCCGTACTGTTTATTAACTTATTATAATTTGTTGTTTAAATATTTATTTTTAAATTGTTTTCTGTCACTTTTTACACGCTTTTTGATTTGTAACATTTAGCTTTCTGGCCAGATCATATATGTAATTCTAAAGGGACATAGTCCCAGAACAAAGTTACTTTTCTTTTCTATTCTATTCTATCTCATGAGGTGATTTAGGAAAATACCAGTTTTGAATAGAATTTTTTTGGAGATTCAATAAAAACTCTAAGACTTTATAGAAATTTATTATTATAATAATCATTTGGTAAAAAAACAAAACAATTCTATCCTCTATTTACTTATACCTACTGTTATTTTCTATTTTCTACCCAAAGTAATATTCTTTACCTTGCCTATGGTCTAAAATTTTTAATACATTCTTAAATTTTCAAATTAAATATTTGCTACAACATTCCTAGGTTATTAATTTTAGAAAATTTCCCGTAAAATCGATCTTTTCTGAATTAGATACATGCTTTGTAAATCATGCTAAAGCAATTAGATAGTGAAATCAATTATAATATCCATTTAATATACAATAATTGGGATTTTAATAAATTTTCAGCAAATCTGGACCAAGTAATTAATTTGGCTAGTTGTTATATTTGTACTTTGTATATTATATATACTTTTATGTTGTTATATTATCTCTTTCTGAACATTAAAAAAAAAAGTATTCGGTTTTATTATATGTTTAAGTGTTTAGACAGAGATGGTTCCTAATTTTATAGTAATTTATTACACCCTTATTGGAATTAATAGCTTATTAATTCATCGATTTGATTAATAATGAATTTCGGTCCGAATTCATGAAATTCGTTAATAAATATTGAGGATATTGCTTTTTAGTTCTTAAGTTTATCAATGTTTAGTTGTTAACTAATTACGTGTGTTAGGGAAGACAAATACAGAAACAAAAGCACTATCGTTGACTTTCTTGAAAACGCTTACGGACTAAATATTGTATTTTAATTTTGTATCACAATGTAATTTTTAATATTTTATATATCTAAATGGTTATAACCTATCTTAGAAAAAAATTAAAATGGACATTTGGTGTCATTCTTAAATAACAAATAAGCTTATTTATTGTTGGTTTTTGCCTATATAATCATCAAAATAATAATTTAAAATGAATTTTCAAGACGGTGGAGCTGGCCGTGGAGAGAGAACAGTTCATAGAGAGCTGGTGGTTGGCTCATTCAAAGAGGACGATCGACCAATCCCGGGAGAGGACTACCTCAAGCTCAGCTCTCGTTAGTATCGAGCAATCTTATTGGCCACTAACAAAGCACTTTAGAACCAAATCGCTCATTGGTCACCGCTTTTTGCAATCGTCCAATCCACGCAATAAAAAATATTTGTTGACATTAAGATATACAAAGTCCTATAACGTGTATCAATAAAAGCACTTCACTTTGAACTCATCTCACGATGCACTACACAGGTTTTTGTTTGTTATATATAATGCCTTAGTGTGAAGTACTAACTTTATGTTGTGAGCATGTATTGTTTGTTTGGTTTGGTTAACATTTTGATTACTTAATAAGTTTTTAGAATTATTTATTTTTGTTTATAGATAAAACAGTTTTATGTAAAATCGTATTAATCTTCAATTTTTTTCGGAAGGATAGGAGTTTTGTTCTCTTCTGTAAGTAAGAACTTGAATGATATATTTTTCACCATAGATGTATAGTATTGAAGTGATAAAAGATTTTACAGTTGAATTCAAAGTATTTCGTTCCACTTTGTGCATCGCCATGAGTTATATAAATTAAAATTTCAATCGTGGGTTAGTTTGTTAAATTTTATTTTTCAATTATTTGATGTATCTTTTGCTTCTCCCCCTTCATATTTGTCATTTCACAAGAGAGAAGTACAATTTCCGGGTTCAAATCCCTATGTGGCAGATGAATTATTTAATCTCTCAGCCTCGTATGGACCATGTGGGATCAACTGCCTTTTGAGGCTCGCCCAGCCTCTATAAATATCTTTACCCTAAATTGGGCATTAATACTTGCACAACGTTAACTGAACCCAGGACGCTTCATGGGTTTTAGAAGCACAGGTCTTTTTTAATTTGTTTAGGGTCAATAGTGAACCTAGTTCCAATATTTTATTGAGTCGTAAACAAATTGAGTGTTTTATGACCAAGCGACTCGTGACAAAACAAATAAATTAATTTGTATACGTATAATGCTTGTATGTGGCGTTTGGGGTCAAAAGTGGATAACTCCTAAATTTCAAAAATTGACTTTTTCACTAGTCTACTTAAATAACTTGACGCTCCTGAAATTTCAGTCCTGAACTGGATTAAAATCATAATTAATGAGTCGGTAAAAAATCGTGTTAGACAAGATTACTTGATTAAATTAGCGAAAAATGCGAAATAATCGATTTTATAAATTTTAGAAATAGACTCTTTTCTTCTATACACGATTTTTTTTAAAAATCCCTTTATCCTAAAAAAAAAAAAAGGTTTCCGAGGCGTAATAAATTTATAATCCTGCAGTATTCAGAAGGAACTGTATAAAAAAACCAACTAGTCAATAAAAAAAAAGAAGTGAAATGTCAATTTTTTGAAATTTCGGAATAATTGTTGATCCCAAACTCCTCATATAATAAATTAATAAAACTGGGTGTCTTCTTAAGTCTGAAATTTCATATAAGGTATTAAAAATATGGATGGTTATCGATAGTCATTTGTGACTACACGACAGTATCAGTCAACGATTATAGGACATAGATACATGTGAAGCCATGGATAGGTAGCTAGCAATGGATACAAGTTATCCTAGTAGAGAACAGCTGTTGCTTTATCAAGGCTAGTTAATGAAGACAGCTGATATATTCCACCTTACTAACAGTCGGCAATAGATTAGCAATCATTAACGAACCGGTCGAGATATTTATAGAGCACCGGTGAACCCGAGGTAGGTAATAGTCGATCGCTGAGGGAACATCTATCCTTGATAATCGCCCTATTCATGCAAATGTTGTCGCGTACATTTACTATGGCTATGGCTATGGCTTAAATATACTCAGTGCAGGATAGATTTTCAGGGTAAATATCGATATGTGTATATACTAAAAAAAAACTTGTTACACTACGAGTACATGGTAGAGACTTTACTGTTTCATGGACAACGGTTGTGCAGGGAGGTGGATTTCCTTAGATCACACTCAACCGCATGATTTCCCCCTTATTATGGGTCCTTACTTTATAGAGACTGGGTGAGCCACAGGAGGGTCTTAGATCCCATATGATTCCTCAACCAGTTTAAATAAAATGTATATACTAGGTTAGGTGTATAGGTATGTATATACTAGGTTAGGTGGCTAGGTATGTATATACTAGGTGGGTATCAACCCCCATTTTACAAATTATGTAACTGTTCATTTATTTTATTTTATTTACTTATTTATTTTTTTGCGAACCGGCCACCGAAGGACCACACAAACGCCATGTTTTTAGCTCCTTCGTTATCCTCCTCCAATAATCCTTCATTCTCCCCGAATTTTGCCATATTCTCTCCTCCCTCCATTCCTCATGTCCCCCATTATAAAAGAAATTTATAATTTCTTTACGTTTGAACCTGCGCAGTTTCGCGTCCAGCAAATTTGATCTCAGTATAGATATTTGCAAAAATATGAAGTTTTTGAAATCATTATTGGTTCTTGAGCAGGTGTCTTGGCAATTGTCCTTTTTAATCTTCTCTTAGGAAGTCCTTATAATATAAGGAAGTGCTTATAATATACCTAAATAGATTTTCAACTTAAATATTAGTAATGTGTATTATTTACTATTAATGAGCTGTGTTACTGAAAAATTATTATTAGATGCACAAACTTTTTTTTCAGAGTTGATTTGCAATCTCCTTCGTAAATAAATAAAAAAATTGTTATTTATAATTAATTATTCATAGAAATTAATTAATGACATTTTGCTTAGAACCTGCCAAAAATTCCAGGCAACAGAAAATAGGAAAGAGAAAGAACAAGTGTATTTTGTTTTGACGAGTGGAATGATGGGCATTTGTTGTGAACATATGATTTTATAGTGGAATGTTCATGTTCTTTTACAGTGTGATTTGAAATAAACCAAGCTACATTAACAATTTTTTTTAGAATTTTGGATTGTATCGTTTGTATCCTCTGTATATGGATCAGTTTGTATTCCAATTATATTTTTGCTGTTTTGTAACATAGAAAAACCAAAATAGGTTCCCCTACGTTGGGATAGACATACTTGAAGATGTTTCTGGCATCGGATGATATCCTTGATCATGTGTCACCTGTAGTTTAATGTAGTTGAACATAACTATTAATTTAAATTACATATAAAAAGACGATTTTATCAACGTGTTCTGAACTTAAGTTTATGTAGCACGTAGACGTGTTCTTACATGGAAAGTTGATGAAATATATATATATATTATTAAAAATAACTCGATATCAACTCACTATAGATTTTTCCAATTATATGATATTGGCGATATTACAATTTGGATATCGAAAACCTATATTTGGACCTTTAAAAGCTGTCTAGTTTGTTCGGAAAAAACAAAAACAAACTGTGGTGTTGTGGTTAGCATGACAACCTTCTACGCCCAAGTTGGAATTCGCAACCCGGCAGTTGGCATCAGTGGGAGTAAAAAATCCTTGGTTATGCAGTCCTTTCTTAGGGACGTAAACTGGGCATTACCGAGCATGTTCTGGGTCAGATACTACTGGATAGATCCCTATCCCAACTATACCTGAGCTGAAAGTTAGGACTCTTACTGTAGCGTCTGATTAGCCTTAGCAGCAAAAATATACATGAATAAACAATATCCTTGTCCACGAAGGACATCCTGAGACTCTTCGACTCCCCCAGAGACCCGATGGCATTACCCGGACAAGGTTAATTCGCGATGGATGAAGAAGACGAGTTCGTTCGCCCGGAGCTAAGCCGTTACTTTAAGACAATGCTACAGCTTCCGAAGCTGGAAAAAATCCCGACTGATTGTTCTCCAGTTCTCTGTCCTTTATCCTTTATCCTCGTCTTGTATCTTAATAAATATTTTGCGGCAAAAAAAGGGGCGGCATAACGGAATGCGAAAATTGCCTCTTGTTCTTCAGAGATGACTCGCCAATCTTTCACTTGACACCGAAATCAACACCGTCTCATTAACCATATCGAAGGCTATCTATAGCAAAGATGTCAATCCTTTCTTATCATTGAATTGTTATTGTTGATTACGATCATTATTTTTCCAGAAGAAGTTAACGTTTCAAAGCGTATCCATTTTGATGAATCACGTTACATCGCTAAAGTCATTGCCGATGAAAGCAAGGGATGCAATTAGAAACTTAATTGAGCCTAGACAGGCAGTAATGTTGTTTTTTATTGATGTGCACTGCGTTGCACCACACTACTCGCATAGCGGTACTTTAAGTCTTCTGTATTGCAATGTCATCAAAGATAGTATAGTAGTATATATCGTCATGATATTTAATGTTTTCATAAAATATAATTGTTATTATAATTTCTAGGTAATTGAAATGGGCGTGTTGGGTTGAGCTGAACTACGAACGTGTTATTTAAGTCAATAACCTCCACGAGAAGTCCAAGATGTAGGTGGGAGGATAATATTCTCGGGCTTGTAAATTTAGATTTAGGTGGATTCAGTGTAGGAGATGATTGGCAACCTGGGTGGTATCAGCTAGATATCGTTATAAACATCTTTTTTTATTATTATTTATTTATTGATATTTACAACTATATTACAGTAATATAACAAGTAAATTGGCTGAGTGATACATAATGGCATTATATAATGACAAGTAGAGAAACTACCCACTGGTAGTACTCAAATCGCATGTTCAACTAAGAAGGTCACGTGCCCATCTTCTTCTCAGACGCCTCGGAGGATTATCGGGAATTGAAGAGGAAGCTAGGTTTGAAACTAGAGGTTTTGAGTGGGAATGAAGTTTGTTATGAAAGGATAGATACCGGGTTCGGGCCAAATCAGCGACAAATGGGACAATAAGGTCGTTATGGATGACTTTATTCTTAACAAAATAAGGAGCGTTGAGGATTGTACGAAGGATTTTGGACTGTAGGGATTGGATACGAGAGGAATTCGATGGCTTAGTGGAGCCCCAAAGCTCTACTCCGTAAGTCCAAATAGGTCGTATGATGGTCATGTAGATGAGTCTTTTGTAAATTGGGAGCTTAGAGCGTTTGTCTAGTAAGTGTTGAAGTAGCCTGAAACGTCGAGCAGTTTCTTGTCTTTTCAGTCTTGTATGAGGATTTCAGGTTAATCATAAACATCTTTACAATGGAATATATAATAATTATTAATTTAGAATTTAAATTTAAGTCTTCAGGATTTTATAATTTATAAATTGTTTTCTATCATTGGTTTTATGTTCTAATAATTATCATGGTTTAACGTTTTGAGGTATTATCCTTATCATAAGAACTTTTTTTTTCTTTTTTTTGTAATTATTCCTTAGGTTGTCGCTTCAAGTTGAGTTACAAGTTTTAACTTTACATTCGTTCCCCTTATAATATTTTCCAAAAATACAAGTTATCATGAGCCTTAATATGGAAAAGAGAATGTAATTATGGGCAATGTTTATACTGAAAATCTTGCGGATGAGCACGATCTCAGACAAATCACTTCCCTGCATAACCGTTCCCCTTAAAACAGTAACAACAATTACATTATCCGGAACTAATATTCGACTGAAAGATGATCGAAAACACACGCGCAATATAATTGTAGAAACAATCACTTTTAACCAATCGGAAATAAAGGGAATTTGTCGTTTTGGTCTGTAAGTACTTGGTTGTTGTTAGTAGATATGTAGTGTTTTGTTTTTTTTATTACTAGGATATTCTTATATTAGTCTTAAATATGAACATTTTATTAAAAAAGTACTAGGCTAATAAAGACTTATTGGTTTACCAGTTTCACTTTCAATACAAACTTCATCATGATATCCTAATCAACATCAGCCTCTGCTTCACTACTACATAGCCTACTACTGCCTACTGGAACAAACACCTCCACAATCCGGATACACAATATATTAAGGAATAAATATAGCTTGTTATGAATACATAAATTTTATGAGCTTTTAATAAATAGTCTTGATATCTGCGGAGGTGTGGAAAGGTCCTGGTCAGTGCCCTCTTCTCTAATAGTATATACACATCTATATATGTGTATATATACATCTACTATGTAAGCGTGTGGATCTCGATGTATATTATTATTATGTTAATACTCCTGAGTTGATGAAATTTTGGCAAGTATTTTCTATTCCTTTTTTTTTTGGGACTTAAGGGTTTACGATTGGGATTTTTTTATGACCTAATAATTATTTAATATATTTGTGAAAATTTTTTAAAAAAAGACAATACGTGAAGATAATGAAGAATAGCAGAGAAGATAAGTCGAAGGTGAGAACCCAAACCTCGACCTGGATATGTGAGAGATAGCGGTTCCGTGTATCTCTGTGTTAGTGTGTTAGTGTTAATACGTGTGTGTGCTATCTTCTCATGTTAGTTAATTTGCATAGCCTACTTCAATTAACTAACACCTCATTAGTAATTGTATATTCATATCTGCCGGCTCATAGTCTAGTAATTGTTAGCCTGGCCTGGTTTACCTATGCGAAGAACATTTAATATTTGACTTGAAATCAAATTACTCTTGACTAATTATTTATGCGAAATTAAATTATTTTATTTATTTTTAATTTATTCATTATAATTTACAACTTTATTATAATTTAACAAGTAAATATAATGAATGATATATTGGCATGGCATTAAGGCAAGCGATAAATCAAATAGAAATTTACTCTAACAGAAAATTCATCTTATAAGGTCTTCTTTTCAGACGCCTCGGAGGACTAATTAATATCGGAAATCGAAGAGGTAGCTAGGTTTGAAACTAGTGGGTGTCATTGGAAATAAAGTTTGTCGTGAAAGGATGGATATCGGGTTCGAGCCATAGCAGCAATTATAGGTCATTATGAATGATGTTCGTAACAAAGCTAGGAACTTTGAGGATATTACGTAGGATTTTGGATTGTAAGGATTTGATACGAATGGAATTCGATGGCTTAGTGGAACCCCAAACCTCTACTTCTAGGTCTTGAAATAGTAATACGTATGGGTCTTTTGTAAGTAAGTAATTCTGAGCTTAGAACGTTTTTCTAGTAAGTGTCGAAGTAGTCTGCAATGTCAGTAGAAATTAACTGGATTATAAACAATATGATATGGAAAAATTTGAACCAGAAAATAATTTTTTCGTCTTTATTTCTCAGTTATAGTTCACTTCTGGGACTGGTTCAATGTTTAGTCTCAAATTGTTCCTCTAATTTTAAACATACGTAGCATTACAATTAGTAATGTAATCAGTTTTAGAGCTTCGGCCAGTTAGTCTTCCATTCTAATCACAGTATAGGAAACTTAAGAAAAATGATAATTATTTATGGCTTTTTATGAAGGATTCGATAATATTACCGGTTTACTGCGAATGTTTTAACCTAAACCGTTCTGTTTAGAAATATATTTACATATCAGTTGTGAATCTAATGATATAAATTGTCTTATTGTTGGAAAAGTGGTCGGAAAAGTGGGTGCGAGGGTCAAAAGGTATTGTTATAATTGCTACTATTGTTCCAACTGTCCGAGGGCCGGCTATAATTTGACTCTAAGCTATACTTTCTGTAAAGTGGGAAATAGCCTATGTTTAAGGAAATGATATGTTTCGCGGGAGCGGTCCTTGGATAAGGTCCTTAAGGATACTTTGCCATTATAATGTTATTTACAACTTACTTTGGCTTTATAATGTTATTTAAAAGTTTCTTTAGGTTTATAATGTAATTTAGAAGTATATTACAACAGTATAACATAATATTGTCCCTTAATATTATTTTTTATTGTACATTACTATCAGTATCGGTAAGATTGATAAGGTATTAGTAACGGTATTTTTTAAAGATGTATAATAAACTACAAAAATATGTTTGTAAAACTTTGAAAACTAGAGCTAAAGTTAGATAAGTATATAATATTAATAATAATAAAAAAAAGATGGATTGCAAATTTATAAATACTAATAAATCTTATGTAATTAATTATAAATTTACTGATCATTTAGATAAAATATATTATATAATCTATCCTTATACTTTCTGATCTAAAAAGATGAACTAGGGACATTTTATTTTTTATTTGTTTTTTTTACAATTTTAAATTGTATTATTTAATATGAAAAGAGTTTTTAGTAAATTAATATTTTATAATATAATATAATGAAGATTTTTTATAATTTGTACAATGAGGGTTGGTCCGCCGTTAGTCTCTTCTTATAAAATTAATGCTCTAGAATTTAATGTGTAGTTTCTTTTTTTTTTTTAAATTAACCAATAATTTTTGTAGAAAACTATTTATATTTTGTTCGTATTGACCGCTTTGGATCACTTTAGTACTTTATTTTCCTTTCTTCTGCTCCAGTTTTCTGTCTCTATTCCTTCATGAGTTCACTAGTACGCGTTTCTTTTGATCCTCTGTCCAGCTTCTACCAGCATTCTCTGGTCTTTCTTCATTCTGAAACCCTTCCAGATTTTTGACAAATTCAATTCCCTCTAGCATGTGTTATGTTCAACTTTTCAAAATCTTTCTTTACTTCTTTGGAGTCAATCTTTATTCATTCTGTTTAGACGTACGAGGAATTTCAACCTCCTCTTCCGCACAGTACCATAGATTCTTTCCATTTTCTGGTAGATTTCTTTGTTACTTTTTAGTTTCCATCCGTCTCCGGTTTGAAATGCACGATTGATTATTCTTAGAATTCTTATTTCCAGATCATCAGGTTGTTTAGATTATAGTTCCGTTATTCCGGCATTCCGGTTTTATGGCTGTAATAACAATTCGTATAATTAATGGTTATTAATAAATAAAACATTCATAATGAAGTAATGTTGAATAGTTGAGATATGAATGAGACTTGTATTGACCTGACCCAGCCATTGAGAACTAAACGATTGCCTCACCTTGGCACCCGACTGACAGTCACGACTGAGAGAGCGATGTTGTAATGTGCCATAGTCCTTAGGATTGTCACAGTCGCAATGTCCTTGACCGGAAGGATTATCGGTCCTGACTATCAGTCTTAGGGTTGGGTATCAATAAGCTAGGAAGTGACAGCATGAAGGATAAAGAAGGATTGTGGCGTAACGTTACGGAAGGGGAAGGAATTGCGAATGATAGAAAGCAAAAGAATAAGTAATTAATTAAATATTACATATTCTGTGTAATAATTCCTCTACAATGGTTTCGAAGAAAAGTATAAACATTAGCATGTTTTATGGATTATCTTAAGTGACTGTTCATATTGGAGATCGATCTTAAGCATAAAATCACGAAAAAGAGTTCGTGTCTTGGGTTAAGTGCATGGTAGAGACTATACTATTCAGTAGAGTAGTGGTTGTGCATGGTGGTAAGTGGTCCGATATCACCTAGACCGCCAAGTTTCCCTCTATTTCGGATATCCACTTTATAAAGGTTGGGTGAGCCCCAGGAGAGTGTCAGGTCCAAGGCCCCACCCCCAGCTGTTAAAAGATTATATAAAACTTCCGGGTCCTTTAGCAACAAACTAGTAGGTCATTTAGCACAAGATCGCGGGATCGTGCTCGGTAGGTGGGCCCAAGAGTTTTGAAAGGATATATATGCCCAGGAATAATGTCAGGTACTCGTTAAAAATCCCTATCCTCGTTAAACATGGATAGGCAAAATTTAAAGCTCCTACTGTTGCATCGTCCGATTAGCCATAGTAGCGTAACGTTAAATGAACAAATAAAGAAACAATATTAAATATCTTAAAGAAACATCTAAAGTTAATTTGAAAATTCCAATGAATTATTCTTTTTTTTTATCAATTGAATGCTTCATAGTTTTTGCTTCAATTTTCTGGCGGTCGCGTTGTGGTCTGCGACAGTTAGTAGTCGACTCAGATATTCCTGTTGCTTTGAGAAAATATTTTCTTCATTCGAAATTGTCTCAAACAGTCCTTAGTACTTATTTGAAGAATGCAAGATTGTAATTATAATGATATAAAGTATCGATTGTTGATAAATATTTAATAAAATCTGTCAAGTCCCTCCTGGAAACTTAGAAAGTGGAGAAGATATGTAGATGAAGTCGCGGTCTAGTTAGTAGATACAACTCTACTTGTTGGATGCTCTAGTAACTGAAGTTAACGGCACTCCATCACATGCTGGGTCCTTTCCACAAATTGTATGTTCTAATGCATTTTGTAATATTTATCAAGCAAGATAATAATAATATTAATATAGACTAATGCCGTCTAAAAAAGTGGGTTTTCATAAATTCAAGCATATAAAAATATTTATATAAGTTAAACATATTTATAAATAAGATACAAGACATATACAAATCATAAATAAATTTATGAGCTCTGATTAAATTAAATAAAAGTCTTAAGTTCAGGCTACTTCAACATTTAAAAGACAAACGCTTATTAATTACAAAAGAATAATACACATGACTAAAGGATTATACAGGAACTATTTGGCGTTTGGGGCTCCACTAAGTCATCGAATTCCTCTCGTATCCAAACAATCCAAAATCTTCGTTAAGCCCTCAATGGTCCTAATTTTGTTACGAACAAATTAATCCACAATGACTTCAATGCCCTATTTGTTGCTGATTCGGCTCGAATCATATATCAATATTTCCATGACAAAATTTTCTTCAATTCCTGATAATCCTCCGATGCGTCTGTAAAGAAGATGGCCTCGAGATCTTTTAAGTTGAATTTGTTATCTTGTTATTCTTGTCTTTATTTCATTGCATTTATTTATATATCTTTCAGTTTATTTATTTATTTATGTATTATTATTAGTGGTAAAGCCGCCAAATTGGACGACGTTGAAATAAAGATGGTTCACGTTTCGGGCTTCTTTTTCTTCTTATTTGCCCTCCATGTTTTCATTTTTTGCGAGAATTCAGCTTCTTTTTCTCTCGTTTAACCTCGCATTTTTCAACGTTAAGTTTAAAATGTCTAATTCTAAGTCTTTCTTAATATTTTGGATCCATTCCCCACCTTAAACCAGGGTTTCTAGGTATTTTACAATTCTTTTTGTAATTCAGTGATCGGGAAGGAATTTCATCTGACCATATTCTTTAAGACTACGCTAGAATATTCTTCAATTTTAGACGTTTTCTGTAATCTACATACTTCTTTGGTCCATCTTGTTCCCAGAATTTTTTTAATTATTTTCCTTTTCTCTTCTTAAGATTTTCCTTTTCTGTTTTTTTTACGTTTCAAGGTTTCGCTGGTATATGACACTGTTGGTTTAATTACCGTATTATAATGTTTAATTTTTTAATTTAGAGATAAAAAAAATTAATGTAAAGGTTTTGCACCAACCTTAGGCCTCTACGAGCTTTTTGTATTCTTTCTTGTTGTGAATATTTTTCAGAAATAACTTCTCCCAGATATTTAAAGTATGGTACCCTTTTAATTTCCTTGATGCATTATTATGATACAGTTGTAAATTTTAATAAATACATTTTAAAAATTCTTGAGTTTAAATCGGTGCAGAAGGCAATATGTCTAATATAATTCATGTATTCTAACACGAAACCGTTGAGATCACTTCTTAAGTACTATTCATCAATTTTAATTACTGCATCGTCAATGAAAGACATATTTCTTCTTATCCTTCAAATGTCTGCCTTGCATATACCGTCCATCGAGATCCGGCTAAGAGAATTAAATCTGACAGGACAATCAACATGAAGGATCGTAAATGTAAGATTTTTCCCATCCGGACATTTTACTGCCACAGGGGAATAAGTTATGCGATAGTTTACAACTCGCCATAAGGAAGGATGTTATTATATTCCAGCCATTATTTCATATTAAAGAAGAAGGACTCCGAAGGATTAGAAGAGATGTTATCCTGTAGCGGGGTGGGCGAGTGTCCTCAACTGATCTTGCAGGTAATTAATGATCCTGGAGGACTCAGGATAATGAGTGTTTGCTATTCCTTCTGCGCTCCTCGGCAGGATATTGTGTCATCGCCATTCCACTTCTTCAGCTCAGAGGAGCAGAGTTTATTTATGGAAGGAACTCCTTTCCCTGACCTTATTAGTGCCTTTAAGAAGCGCTATTAGCCTCTCTAGCTAATTTAGAAGAATATTTATTTTTTTAAAGCGAAATGATGAGTATCATAAGTTAGGAGTATTATAGGTTTATTAAAGTTGTCAACGAATAAAATACGATGATTGGCAATCCTATTACTTGATGAAATATTTTATTTATAAAACACACAATAAAAAACTTAATCTTTGAAAATGTCTATAAGAATGACATTCAACAGGGTGTAGAAAAATATTCATTTCCTAACGCGAATTGAACAGTATCATAGATTAGGGATATTGTAGTTATGGTATCATTAGAAAAAAATATTTTATTTACAAAACATACAAAAAAAACTTTACCTATAAAAATATCTGAGTGGTAAAATTCTGTCAAGAAAAATGTTTATTTCTAATAAACATGATACTGATCCTAACGCAATGTGATCAGTATCATAAGTTGCGAGTATTAAACTTAGTTAAGGTTTTTTACCATCATCTATCATTTAAAGAATTAGATAATGCAGCTATTGTTATTCCTAATACTTTATTTATTTATAATTTAATTTTTTTCATTTGCACCTGCGCAATTGCGCATTCAGCAAATTTGATACTAGTGTTTTTCACCTTGATTTTCTACTTGAACTTCTTTATGATGATGCAGTAAAAATATAAATATCAATAGGTGAGTAGGTCTCTTGGCCAATTTCTTTTTAATCTTTTCCTATCCAGTCCAGGTAACAGGGAGTAGGAAACCGGAAGAATGAGTGGGTTTGGGTGATATTGTGTCCATGAGTGGAATGTCATGTATTTGTTATGAATATATGATTTTATAGTGGGAATGTTCATGTCGTTGTGTATGGTGTGATTCGAAATATACCATGGTGCATTAACAATTTTTCTGAGAATTGTTAATACTTAATTAAAATACTTAATTAAATCTTTTATATACAAATTTAAAAAAAGTGAGAAAAAAACGGAAAAACGAGAAGTAACAACATGTATATGCACAGTATATTATATAATGACAGTTTGTATTTTAACGGTAAATCCAAATATATAGAAACCACAAACCTCAGCTAAGGTACATAACAATAATAATTATATTAGAGAGGTGATAGTTGACTGGAAGATCTGAGTAAGGAAGGAAATAGTTGGGGGTGCAGTAAGTAATATTTTTATTCATTTATATATACCTCACATTTTTGTTCTAATTTTCTATTACTCTACATATATAGAATATTATTGTATTCTTGGTACTGTAATGTATTTTTATAGTTTTGTTGTTTTGTCTGTTTTCTTTCTTAGCCGTGAAGATGACCTACAAAGTAGGCACAAATAAAAAATAAGTACCCATTTATTTAGTGTTTAATTTGACTGCACCCCCAATTATTACCTTCCTTACTAATAATAATTATACATAATAATTATAATAGTAAAAATAATCCATATAGTGGTGGTTACATGTAGCTGAATTTTCATGACAGTGAGACAGTGTAGCAGTTCGTATATCTATAGCCCTGGTGAATAAGAGGTTAAGTCGGATTTTGTCCAGAGAGAGTTAACTGCTTTCAGGTAACCGGAATCGTACAATTCTCACAAGGCTTTAAATGGAGTTTTAATATAAACAATAACTCCTTTTCAAGCCGATGCCTTACATAGCCCCTTATTAACTACGTAAATAATTCCGCTTACTTAAGTACAAGAAATTCATTTTGAAGAAAATTAGACTTAAACACTTATTCACCGGGGCTGTAGATATAAAAAAAAAAACCTTTACCACTACGACCCGTGAACGAGTCAGGGGGTTCAGTACATGGTTGAGACTGTAACGTATCATGGACAACGGTTCTGCAAGGAGGTGACTTGTCCTAGGTGACGCTCAACCCCCAGGTTATTCCCCTTATTATGGGTACCCTATTTTTATAATATTTTGTAGAGGCTGGGTGAGCCCCTGGAGGGTCCTGGATCCTATATGATCGATCTCTCGCTGCAAACAGACTAAATAAAAGTAACTGCCGCAGCGGGATTCGGACCAGGATTTCCGCCATGGCAACTCAGATATAAAAAAAAAAACCACTCCCGGCTGCAGATATACACGCATAAAATAAAAACATTAATTGTTTTGCTCTATTTGAATAGCATATATTACATCTAATAAACCTCAAAATTTGCTTATTTGCTTCAACAGTAAATTAACTTTTTATTTTAAACCTAAGATAGTTGTCGTGAGGTTACAGTAAGAATTAAAACAAAAGTAATAACAAAAAAAAATTAAACAAACATATTAAATTCGAAAAATAGCATTCAACAATGGATTTCAAACCGTTATAACCCATTAAATATTCTTAACAAAGGAAAAGTCATGCATATTTTGCTGTGTTAAGAAAAAGGAATAAAACTTCATTTTCTCAAGTGTGCAGTTGCATAATGTCCTCCTACAGGCTAATAACTCTTCAACAGTTTTGTCAGTTCTTCATAAAAACAAAGAGTAATATTTCACCAAAGCTTCATCTTATAATCCAATTAACGTCTCAATAAATAAATTATCTTCTGTCGATGCAAAGAGGACAGTAAAGAGTGGCCCGAATATATAAACATTTGCTTAAATTAATACAAATGAGCAAAAACCCAAAAAGAGATAAATTATAAATTAAAATGCAATCGGAAAATACCAAAAAGGAAAGGCTTAAATCTAAAAAAAAAAAAGTCCTGCACATCTTTTTTCCTTCCTGATCAGATTTTTTATTACCTCCTCATCTGTTCTTGCATTACCATCCTTTGCCTAAGTTGTTTGTGGAACGCCTTCGAGCAACATTGGAGTCATTATTTGATGAGTCCGTTCGGACTGTTAATGTGAGATGTGCTCTATTAGTCTTATTTTAAGACTGTACTGTTTTTTAAACAACGGATTTGCGAGAAGGTGATTAGTCCTAGATCACGCTCAATCGGCAGATTTATCCCCCTTAATTTGGGGACCCACTTTATAGAGGCTGGGTGAGCCCCTGGAGGGACTAAAGGATCCCCCATGATATCCCTCCAGCCGCTAATAGAGTAAATAAAAGTATTACCTGGAGCTGGATTTGAACCAGGATTTTCGGCGTGGCAACTCAGTGATCTACAACTTGTGCCTCAGTGCCGATCCCCCATTTATAAATACTTACCCCATATATACATACTTAGACTCATTTTATTTCGCAAATGAATACATAAAAATTAAGATACGTAATTCTCACTAGGGAAAGTTGCCTAGTCCATTAATCCTAAAAATGATGCAAACAAGTAGCAGACACAAAAGAAAAAACTGGCACTATTCCAGCATATTGGACCAGTTCGCAATTGAAAGTGATTTGACTAGTCCAGTTATGTTTAGAGAAAAAAAAAAGTTATGCATTTTAAATTATAAATGGATATTTAATAATTATATGCATTTATTAAAATATTTTTCATCCCTTGTAAAAACACTGTTATGTGCTACGTAGACTTAAGTTTAATAAATTGATAAACTCATCTTCTTTATGTATAAATTTAATTAATATTGTATAAGTTGCTTTATGGTTTACTCCCAAGGGATGTAATAATTTTTATTATTTTCTTTTTCAGGTAAGTTAGCACTAATTCATAACACGAACAAGATGGTCTTCCGTTAGGTGGGTTATAATACATTTATGTATAATAGATTGAAATATTTATACAATCGAATGATAGAGCTTAAATATTTTATGGATATTATGGGGCATTATTTATAAAAATCATTTCACATTGAGCGCGATTAGTAAGACTTCTGTTGTAATTCAAAGTTAATTTATCTGTAGGACTTTTTTATATTTTGAAAAAAAAAAAATATATATAGCACTTGCTTTTATCGACGTTATTGTATTTAATGTTATAGTTTACTTGTCTCATTTGCTTATATTTTTTATTACACGGTTAGATTTTTTCTATTAAAATTTTTTACGACATGCTGAAATATTGATTACTTAACGCTGGCTTTTAACCTTAGAGTCAGTTGAAAAAATGGCAATGTAAAAGAATTGACTGTGTATAAAGAAATTTTCGTGTTTTTTTGTTTTATAAATAAACAAAATAAAAGCTTTAATAACATAATTCAAAAAAATAATTTAACGTGTGTAAAAATATTAAGAGTATATACTTTTTTCCGAATCATCCTTTTTACGTTAAATCAATCATTTTCGTGTATATGCAGATTTTTTCTTTATCCAATATTCCTCCTCTCCGATGCTTTTCTTTTTTCCTCTCTTTAAAGATTACTATTTTTCTTCTAACCTTAGATTTCTTTTAGAATATTTTTTTTTTTTTTTTTATTTAATTCAATGATATTTACAACTATAATGGTATTATATCAAGTAAATGTGCAAAAATGTAGAATATGACATGAAAACACTTGTGGAGAAACTACCCATCGATAGCACTCCAATAAAGTTCTATAGTAGATGATCTCGAGGCCATCTTCTTTTCAGGCGCCTCGGAGGGTTATCAGGAATAGTATGGGAAGCAAGCTGAGAGACTAGCGGATTCAAGTGCGTATGGAGCTTGTTATGGAAGGATAGGTATCTAGTTTGGGCCAAATCAGTAACATATGGGATATTAAGATCATGATGGATGAGTTTGTTTGTGACATAATAAGGAGCATTGAGGATTTTACGAAGGATTTTGGATTGCAAGGATTGGATACGAGATGAATTGGATGGTTTAGTAGAGCCCCAAAGCTCAACTCCGTATGCCCAAATAGGTCTGATGACTGTCATGTAAATAAGTCTTTTGTAATTAATTGGTAGCTTAGAGCGTTTGTCCAGTAAGTGTTGAAGTAGGCGAAAACGTCGAGCAGTTTCTTGTCTTTTCAGTCTTGTATGAGGATTCCAAGTAGAATATTTTAATCTCATTCTCATTAAGAACTTTCTTAAATCAACAATATTTTTAATTATGCTCTCTAAAATATTTAACTCATTGAAATCCAGTTGTTATCGTTTTTTTTTTTTTTAAGAATCAAATATTTGTTTTCATCCTATGTTTCTATGTTCATTCCATGTCAGATATCTCATCTGGCAACAAGTACTAAGTACTGGAAAATGTCTTATTGTAATTAATGGTATAATCATTAAAAGATTTATTTTAATGTTTAAAAAGTTATAAAACTAGCTAGCAAAAAAAAAAAAAAAAAACATTTTACATTACATCTCCAGAAATATGACCTTTCGTTTTAAAAATTTAATGAAACTAGCAAATATTTTTGAAGTTTATTTATATTTGAAGAATATACTAATATACAT
The DNA here is from genome assembly GCA_964056705.1 of Troilus luridus. Classification (NCBI taxonomy): domain Eukaryota; kingdom Metazoa; phylum Arthropoda; class Insecta; order Hemiptera; family Pentatomidae; genus Troilus; species Troilus luridus. Next base: position 3,638,824 of record OZ057417.1, on the reverse strand, counting down.
ACATACCGTTGGAATAGTTTAGCCTTACATAAGTTATGGAGAAAGAAATGTATTGTTTTTAAGAAACTAGAGGGGGCTAGGTAACTAATTCGATACGGTTTAGTTTCGCTGCAAGGTCAGCTGGGACTAACATCTGTTGTCTTTTCTTTAACCTACTCTACACTACATTACACCTTTCCTGGAATAATTACGTAACATGACAAAAAAACCAAACAAAAAGATTTAGATAACACCTTAAAAAAAAAAAAAAAGATACGTAAATTTTAACCCTAACTACGGGGGCACCCTGTCCACATGTCGGTGGACCAATCCCATTGTACAAATTATACAACTATTACATTTAATCGTATTATAGTTTTAGTAGAGGTAGCTCTCAGGTATGGATCTAGTTGGATCTTGGATCCTCCGAGGGCCCACCCATCCTCTGTAAAGTGAGCAGAAGGGGTTTTGACAAAACCTGGCGGTTGATCTTGATCTCGGACAAATCACCTACACCTGCACAACCTTTGTTCTAATACAGTACAGTCTCTACCATGTACTGAACCACATAACCCTCCATGGGTTGTAGTGCTTTTTTTTTAAGGAAGTTTACTGGACTACTAGGAAGTAATGTCATAATTACAAACATACTTTCTTGGTTCATGAACCCATCGGGTAACTATCACCGATCATTTTAGGAATTGTATGTTGAAGAAATAAATTGCCAATTTTCTTAACGTGTAAAGTAAGAGAGGAGGGACTCTTAAAGAGCTCCGTTAGATTTAATAGGCAATAGTATTTTTTTTATTTTTATTTTAAGACCCAATTAAGCATTAATAAGCCATTTTCTTGACCTAACAAGCGATTCTAATTGCCGCGGACGACTGCCCCTGCTATATCTAATGGTTCTTAATAATTCAATATTATTAAACTGCATTATATGTACCTCTGATCTGGGTCACCTACTTGGATATTATCGGAATCGGGTACTTTTAAGGTACACTCGGAGGTACATTTGGTACCCTGCCGGCTGTGGGAACTGGGCCAGGGAAGAAAGCAGTCGGGTCAGATTTAACTGACGGCAAGTTTCGCTTTTACTGGAGGATATTGTGTGGGAAAGCGCGGTGTATTTCCGACTCAGGGTGTGTTTACGTTTTATTTGTTATTGTTTTCCAATATTTTTTTTACGTTGTTAATTTTAACTTTTTTACTATATAATGATAAAACAGTCTCTACAATGTTCTAAAACATGGGTTGTAGTGAAAAGTGTTTTCATATGTAATTAATTAAGATAATTAACCAACAATCTTCCCTCAACGAACCACTACCCAAACCCAACTAAAGCGCTAATTAACTATTTTACCAAGCCCAGCAACTTTACAAGCCCATGTTAATCTTCGCGACGCTACCACTTCAATAACATTAACCGGGTGTATGCATCGCAATTCCTCGTTGTGTAATCTCCTAAATTTCCCAGTCGTCTCATCACTTTTTTGACCGAATATTCTACCCAACATTTTGTTACCTGATTAGCCATCTCCCCTTTTCTGCTCCTAGATATATTTTTAGTATTATTCGAATTTACTTATTGTAAATTCGCCATTTCTTATTGTATATGATAACATTCTATCATTATTATTATGTAGGTAACCATTTCTAAGAGTTCAATATTGGTTGGAACCGTTTAAAACGTCTTTAGTAATCCTAGCTATTAGATTTTTTGTAATACACTGTAATCACTAATACGCCTGTAAGTCAAGGAAAGGAATAAAACTCTTGTGGATGCAGTGAAGAACTGTAATTAAAAAAACATATTTACACAAACTTATAAATATCACATTTTCATGGTTTAATTGTTTTGCGAATTAGTAATCCCTAGTTTCGTCGGTATGATTTACGCTGGTTGTTGTTGAGTCACAAAAAGTTTTAAATTTCAATTTTTAATATTCTCTAAAAATAAAAGTAATAGTGAGCTGAAAAAAGAAAACAACGGTAATTATGGGAATTCGGTTATAAAAAATTGACATTTTTGAGTTAAGCGTGTAGTAGCAATTGTATTTATTGCTTGTATAAATACAATTGTATTTATTGAAGCAATTGTATTTATTGAACTAAATAACTCCAGGTATCCTTAATTACAAAGCTGAATCAACACAATAGTCAATATTCCGTAATTACACACATAATATAGATTTAACAAATGTTGACTCGAGCGAGTCTCTCAGTAAGCGATATCTATTATAACCTTACTCATACCTGTTGCTAAAGGTTATCTTCACGTCTGTTAAGTTTGGCCTGAATATTCAAACTTACACGCCTTAATTTAGATAGTTTGAAAACACTTTTTATGTTTTATACGTAGATATTAATTTGAATCCGGTGCACTTTTCCAGCTATTGCTTTAAATCTACAGTCCCACTACAATAAGTGACTATGTCGGATTTTGTCCAGAGAGAGTTAACTGCTTTCAGATAACTGGATAACTGCTTTATAATCGTACCATTCTCGTAGTTTTTGACTTGAATTGGAGTTGTAATATAAACAATAACTCCTTTTCAAGCCAATGACTTACTTAGCCCCTTATTCCCTAAGAAAATAACTCGATTAACCACTTAATCATGGGGGCTGTGGATATAATAATTTAGTATGTTTACAAGGATGTCACTTGTTACTCACATATGATACTTTATATAATGAATCAGATCGAGAAGATAAATAAGACGTTTTCTTTTTTAAATGTAAACATTACATTAATTCTAATCGAAGAAAAAAAAAAGTTTATAATAGCCTAATAAATAAGTATCGGCTATTCGATATTTATTTTGGCACGCCATCTTCAGCCGGTTCAAAATAAATATGCCCAAAAGATGTTCCATTAAAAATGCTTTTGATATCTATTTTGACCAATTCATCAATCCTTAAACTGGCAAGGAATTCTTTATCATATTGGGGAGCGATTTCCGCCTAACTACTACTGCTATAGATATATATTCAGCAATAACAATAATAGGAAAAAATCCTGTTGACAAGTCGGATTCCGTTAGGGTATTCATCTTCGCCAGGCCCAACGGTCGTTTTCAACTTGAGTGGTTGATCTTAGTTTCTGTGGCACGTAGCATAGTTACTTTTTCAATATTAACTAATCTAAATAATATTAAGATTCAATATTAACTATTTAAATAGTATAATACCCTTTATAATGAGAAAAATACTAGTCTAAATGAGGTTATGAAAAATCGTTGGATATGCCGTCCTTCGCAAGGAACGTTAAACGGGGGCCCGAGCCTGTACGATGCCAGGTGCTCGTTAAAAATCCCAATTCCTAAGTAAACCTGGATAGGCAATATTTAGGACTCCCAATGTAGCATCGTCCGATTAGCCATAGCAACATTAAGTGACGTTAAATAAACAAACACTTCAAGATTTAATATAATAAGGAAATTTAAACAGACGATAGATGAATGTAAGAAAACAAAGAGGTATATGGATCGGAGGTGAGGTTAGCGACCTTGCGGTAAACAGATCCTCTTTGGACTGAGGGGAGTGAGGGGGGAGGGGGGTTACCGCTTCCGCTAACCTACATCCGGACTTTCTGCTCCAGTACTTACCTCAGTGGTACTTTCTCCCTTTAAGGGAATTAAGAGCATCCATTAGGTCGAAACACTATCACTACTGCCCATCTGTCTCAATACTGCCCAATCTTCGAGATTCTGGAGCAGAGTCCGGGGTAATGTCTATCAAGAACGAGAGGAATGTAGGTTAGAGAGCCAGTTCAGTTGTAGAGGAGCCCTCAATAGGATCAGCTCAGAGGAAGAGCATCTGATCGATTCGAAGAGTGAAGTTGCATTCGTCGAATGCCGTTCTGGAAAAGCGGGCGTTAAAGTCTCCAGCTATCCGCCATTATTTTGGGTTAATGTTTCCTCCCATTAATAGTGTCATCCTTTCACTTACTTAGGCATAGTTTCTTTGTACATACAGAACCATCGGTATCGAACCTTCGGTTTCGCTAAGCCTTACTGTTATTAATTCTTCATATTTTTTTTTACTTCTTAATAAGATATAATTCTTTATAATGTCAATCACAAAAAAAAGATTCATCATCATGATAATTATTTAATCTGGGGACTATGTTTCTTTACGTCTTTCAATGACCGTCTGGATAATGTCCAGCATTATTCGATTGTGTATATAGCTACTAGTATTAAGCAATGTTTTTCTTTTATATTGTCGACAATACAATTTTTTTTCGCGATTTCCGTGAACATCTGGTATCTTTAAGAAACACGAGATATCTCGGATTACCCGACGGAACCCCCAGGTGCGCCTTGGCCAATGCCTTAAGAAACCAAGACAAAGAGGGCTTTTGCAGAAATTATCCGATACCAAAACTGGAATCGGCCCTTCCAAGAGATAATATTTCATAAGAGATATAGCTTTTTGTCAATAGCTGAGCCTACATTATTCAAAGGAAGATATATAGGGAGGATAAAAAGGACAATATCGACTGAATAATTCAAAAGGCCGAAGGATATTTCTGTGCAGAGTGCTCCCGTCCTTGCTAAGTCCTAGGATCGCTTCTTCAGCTTCGTATTGTGTACTCTTTCCTATAAGATAATTTTATGCACCCAAAGCGATATTATAAATTTCATATACTTATTCGAATTAGAAAGATTCGATTTCATTGTTCTTTATATATCATGCTTAATCAATTTTTTTTTAATTTCTTTGAATTTACATTTTTTTTTTAATGTATTTATTGATACTTACAACTTTATAATACATCATGTAAATATAATGAAAGATAAATCATGCCCCGAGATAAAGGCAAGTAGAGAAACTACCCAGTGGTAGTACTCAATAAAAAGTTCAACTTAGAAGGTCATGAGGCCATCTTCTTTTCAGACGCCTCGGAGGAGAATTTACATTTATTTAAAAAAAAAGTATATGCGATGTGGGATATGAGTTCCTTTTGACTATATTCTACACTAGCATTGCATATACGTAACTATAAATGTAATATCTTATCAGCGTTGCCTAGCAACAGATCCAGCAGCTACTTTTTGTCTTTTGTCGTGTTCGATTATAAGCATTTAAAAAAATTGGGAAATCACAAAGCCACTGTTCCTGACTTCTTCTGTTCCGTTACACGTAATGCAGCACTGTTATAGAATTTAGATCGAAAAAATTGAATGCATTGATCTAAGAATAAAACAGGTTACATTTATTCTATTATTTCGATTTTAGGATGGTAATTTCAACAAATTGAAATGAGAGAGAAATTTTTCTTATCTATAAAACAGAGCTAAAATATTTAATATTAAGAATAACGTTATTTTTTCAACGCAAAATTCTCAGTTTCTCAAATCAATACTTAGAGGGTAATCATATTTTTTAAATATTTGTTTATGGATTACAGATTACATTAAAAATTAATTATTTAGTTATTAATTGACTATATTTATATTAGACTTGAAAATTGGCGTGGTGCCATTCTAAACTTGTCAAATTAAATCATTATAAAGAGTGTAAATAATGCCTTAAAAAAAAGTCTTAGTGTTTTGCTAATATTTTAATTAATCAATATCTTCCTATTTATTTACAAAAGAATTACTTCTTTTTTTATTACACGAATCGGGCAGCAAGGACCACACGAATATCACTTAATAATTTCTTCACACCTCCGCCTTCCTTCTACTCCAATACTCTCTCATCTTCCTGGACTGTTCCTCTCGGTCTTCCTTAATCCATTTCCTCCCTCTTATCTCCTTCCTTCCTCCAAGAACCCAATTTCTTCTAGTTTCTTTCCGAAAGCCTCTGTACCTAAGCAGTCCTTATCCTGCTTTTTAGCCTACCCAAGTCCTATTTTATTTGTTTCACATATCCACCTATATACTCTTATACTCTATATACATATACGCATATACCCTTATATACATATACTCTTATAGCTTAAGACTTTGTTGAAATTTTTTTTGTTCAGCCTCTCATTCAGACCTTGTGGCTGTAGAACCTCAGTCTCCTGGTCCTGATGACTGTTTCATGATCTTCCATATTTCTTATCTTATATAAAGAATTACTTTATATTATTTTTGGAAGTGGTATAAATCCTTTTTTCATGTATATTTACGGGATTTGGATTTGAATTAATTTAAAAATAAAAAAACCTAGCACTTAATGTTTTTAACATTATACAACTTTAAATTTTATTATTATTTAACATTCTTAAAATTATTTAAAATGATAAACTACTTTTTTTTTAATCCAAATGGGCATGTAGTACTTTTTGTTTGGTTTTAATGGTTATTATTTCCCTCATATACAAGACTAGCTAGCCTGTTAAGATTCAAGTATAATTCTATTGTACTTACTACCCAAATTGCGTAGTTTTAGTTGAATTTAATTATTATTATTACTTTCATTGCATCCGATTCATGCGTATTCAACAGTAACCGAAACCCCGTTACTCGAAGCCATTACGTTCCTCCATTCATCTTGGCACGTCTGTTATTGCCGTGAAAGTTCCGATCAGACAACATCGTACGTCAGTTCATTCCGGATCGGAAAACGTAAACGGATCGAATTAAACGCCGATCTAATGATTAGGTGCCGCAGATCGAAGTCGTGGGGAAAAGGCTAGAAGTACGATCCTCTTCTTCGGCGAGGATCTGGGTCAGGCGGCCGTCCCGATGAATAGGGTATCCGAGTGCAGCGGACAGTTCTGCCTAACGGACCTAGATATATGTTTATAGTGGTGCTTCTTTATCTGCCATTCCTTCTTGAATCCATGTCCCGATCAACGGGAATATCCACTATCTCGCGAAGAAAGAAATAAGATGAAACTCTTCGTGTTGAATAGGACAGTGAAGAAATTTAATACTCGGCCTTCGAAAAAATAATATTTTATTCACATATGTTTACCCGAGTACACTTTATAAGTATTTTCTCTTGTAAAACTGTTGACAAATGGAAAAGCTATATCTGGAAGGACATTACTAATGGACTTACGAAGGAAGTTGAGAACGACCGGATGTTACGTCATTCCCTCCAGGAGTAGCGTAATAGTGCTCTTCATTGGCAATGGAACTCAGCTGATAGTGAACTAACGGAAAGTAACATTTACAATTTAGTATTTTGTACAATTCCTGTTTCTGAAAATTGTTGTACAAACTTCGTCCAAGGTCTACGGCCCAAATCAAAAGGTTAAAGATCACTCTATGCATCCTCCCACCTACGTCATGGTCTTCCTGTAGAATGTTAACCATTTAGTTAAGACCTTATTCAGAGGACTCAAAAACGGTTTGCGGTAGTCAGTGGAACTTTCGCGATATAATGGCTTGGATAAAGTCAAGTATAGAAACTACCCAGTGGTAGTTCTCAAATAACAAATTCAACTTCAAATGAAATTTTTCAAGAAAATATTGATATCGGGTTCTGGCCAAATCAGCTAGAAATAAAACATTCAGATTATAAAGGATTACTTTATTCGTGACAAAGTAGGAGCATAAAGGATTTTACGAAGGATTTTTGTTTGTAAGGTTGGATACGGGAGGAACTCGGTTGCTTAGTGGAGCCCCAAAGCTCTACTCGGTAAGTCCAAACAGGTCTTATACAGTCATGTATATGAGTGTTTGTCTAGTGTAAAATATTAAAAATTAAACGAATATACATTTAAAACTTTTTGTCACTCAACTCGAAGCGAACAGATACCAAATTTTCTTTACTTAAAATAATCGCACCAGCTGTTCTTTCAGTGTTAAGTTCAAACATCTGTTCTGATCCATCCGCCTTTTTGATTGCTTAACTACCCAACCGTTTCTCTTCTTGAAAATAATGCATGGAAATAAAGCTGTCACCGTGTAAACGATTCTTAACTAAAGCCGTTAATCCTCGGTACTACCAATGAATAGGGTCCTCTAAGGAGAACTGCATCTGTAGCTGATCCCAGTAAGGATCGCATCAAACAAAGGACTCTCGAGAAAGAATTGTCCTGACCTGAGAGGAAGGAGTTAATATCTTGCCACCTGATGGTAATGTCCTTGGATCCTGGGAATACTTAAGCGATTAGCAGTTCCTTTAGCGAAGGCTACCGGAAGTGCTTCTCTTTCGAGGGAGTGTCTTCATTACGGTCGTTGACGATCGCCTCAAGTGACACGTTGAAGTGGAACAGCTGGAGTATTTGGAGTCTTGACTATTTCGATCATTCCATTTTCTGTGTCCGATCCGCAAGTTGTCGTTTAAGTTGAGTTACAAGTTTTAGCTGTTTATTCGTCTCATTTTTAATATTTTTCTAAAATACAAGTTATCGAGGGATTTAGTATGGAAATGTATGATTTTGGTAATCATTTCATCAAGAAATAAAAGTTTCAACGAACATTTGTTATGATTATTCTTACGAACATTATGAAATATATATTTGTCGAAACGTTCATTTCTGTATGAAATGATTAGCGAAGTTATACAAATGTCCTATAATTACATTCTATTTTCCAGACCTAGTAGAGACTGTACTGTTTCTTAGACAACGGTTGTGCAAAATGGTGATTTGGCCGAGATCATAGATAACCGCTGGATTTCCTCCCAGTTGTTAGCATCCATTTTGTAAAGGCTGGGGGGGGGGTAATTATGGTTAGTGCAAAATATTCCATACCAACAAATTGCATCTTTTTTTTTTTTTAACATTTCTGCATAAATATTTTATATATGCAAAATTAAATTATTTCGATTTTTTTTTATACAAACTGATAACTTCGAAAAATGACAAAATACTAATTGTTACGTATAAGAATAGGTTTAGACTGAAGATTGTTCTCCCGTTCATTTTAGTATGATTTTTCGGTTCAAAATATTTTACAGTATCAACATTTATTGCGCTGCAATAATGTGAGAAATATGAAAAGTTGTTGATATTTATCACCGGTGAGATCTCTGTTGTTGCATACTAACAACATGCAAATTGAGAAATATCTGATGTAGAATTTATGGAAATTCAAGGTCTGTTCAAGGTAACAATTCCAATCTGTTTAAAATTAAGATATACTTCATCAAGTTTGTTTATAAAAGACTATAAACAAAATGCGGCTGTTAGGATGAGATATCTGGCACTTTCATAATTTTAAAGTATGTAATATATCAATTAACAACCATTAAACAAGCGATTAGTTGCTGAAAAATATGATTTTAAATTTATTAAGCAGTTGCACTTGCATTATGTTTATAAAAGACAATAAAAACATTTTTGAGCATCTTAGGATAAAATATGATATATTTAACCAAAAGAAATGTTAAAGGAAATTAGATAGAGAGTGCGGAGTTGATGTGATGAGGTCCCGGGTTCAAATCTAGACCGGTGGGACCTACAGCCCCTCCAGAGCCTCAACTAGCCCCTAGAAAATGGGTACCCTTGATTGCGTTCTTGGACAAATCACCACTCAACTGTTGCCCTAGAAACAATACATTCTCTACCATGTACTGAACCAAAGACCCTTCTAGCGTTGTAAATAAATGGTTATTAAGTTATATGAGGGAAGTCTCATATCATATTATTGAATTTTGTTATAAGATAAATTTATGGGAACAGTTCAGTAAACGGCAGACCTCGTAAAAAATAAAATAAAGTCCTCTTTTTATTGCATCTTTTATGGGTTTTATTCACTGTTTTATTGCCAACATTTACCTACTGGTAAAGTGTTTACCCTATATTTAGCTGAATCACTGGAAATTAAATTGAGTCAAACAAAAATATTAAAAAAAAAAAAAAATATCATGTAGTGTCTCTCGGTTTCAAAAGGAATATTAAGATACAACAGAAAATTAAACGAATGGAGAACATCCTCCTTAAAATATATAGAATGAGGCTGAGGTTTCTTTGTTCATTGATGAGGAAGGAAGAATGACGAAGGTCTAAACAGAAAAAAGAAAACTAAAAAAAGGTGGTCCTAGGAGAAACCTAAGGGCGTGAAGAGAGTGTGGAGGAAAGTCGTGAAGGAAACTTGAATGAAGCATGACGGAAGAAGGAAGAAGGAAGACATATTTAGTAATGAAATATGACTAACAAAGGTTGATAAAAATCGTTAGAAATATGGCTACTAAAAGGAAACTTAGCCGACCATGACGAAATAATTATGGACAAAACAATAAGTTTCATTTAAATTCACTTTAGGCCGGTATGGTTAATCGGATGATGCTACAGTGGGAGTTCTAAATTTTGCCTATCCAGATATAATTAGGTTAGGAATCTTTACCGAGTACCTGACATGGAACAGGCTCAGTACTCCCATTTATGTCCCCTCCGAAGGACGGCATAACTAATGCTTTTAAAAAACTATAGGGCCACCTGGCGGGCTGCGAACCCATACCTTAGGCATTGTAGGTTGTTATAGAAACCACTACACATCACGTGATCAAAAAACAATAGTTGTCCGATTTAAATCTGATCGAAAACAGAGAGCTTTGCAATATAAATTTACGATTTAGAAATACTAAAATTACATATTCGTATAGTAATATCTTCTATCAATTTAATTAATATAATCATAACTACACTAATCAGGGTAAGTGTTAGTCCGTCCCTAACTATCGAAAGAATCCTTGAAGAAGACCTGCAATGGATGCCAAAACGTCGGGACAATAAATAATAAGTCATCCATTGTTACCTCAATGTCCCATTAGTTACTGATTTGGCCCACACCCGATATCAGTCCTTTCATAACAAACTCTTCTTGAATTCCAGATAGTCAGATCTCCTATGAATCTGAAAAGAAGACGTGACCTTTTAAGTTGAATTTGTAATTCGAGTACTTCCTGCGGGTGGTTTCTCTATTTGCCTCTATTTACATCCCGTTATATATCCTTCATGATGTATACTTGTATATTTTAATTAGTAAATTTAAAAATAAATATTTTATGTTTAATATTATCACTCAAGATGAAAACTGATGCTGAACTTGACGAAGTTCCTATCTTCTAAAGATATTAAGTCGTGATCCCTCAAGTTCGCGCTTGGCATTATAATCGCCTATCTTACTAAAGCTTTTGAACAAGTTGTGAAAGATTGTTAATTACTTGTGAATACCTAAGGGGCCGATGAACTGTGCGAAAAGTTGTCGTGTTTTTAAGTTATCGTAGTAATTATGATTTGGTTATATCAAATAATTATATATTGTGATATATTATATGTTGTATAATTACCATTTGTGAATATAATACTAAGCCCTGCAAAAATTCTGCTTTGTAACAAGTTAGTTTCTTACTAAAACGAATTATTTGGCGCGGGAGCAGAACCAAATATAGATTAAAATCTTTAACTCATAACTTATTTTTAACAAGCGCATCAAACAATAAATATTATTAGTGATTCAATACTAAAATAAATATTTCATATACAAACTATTCCCGTACTATATCATATACTAACTATCATAAATGTGGAGTCATCTTGAAAGTTTGGATCGACAAAGCATAATTTAAATAAAATAAGATTAGATAACTCGTTGAAAGATCCAAACTTTTCCCTCCATTCGAAACTTTTCATATCAAATCTAATTACTTACAAATCAAGTCGAAACATTTTCCTTCATTTTAGTGTAAAAATATTAAATTATTTTTTAATGATTGCTAATTATGAAATTTTATGCATAAAAAACATTTTTATTTTTATTAAAGGCATTCCAATATGGGCTGCCTCAACCTGTCAGAGCAGAGCTCCACGCCTCTCGATCCATCCAATCCTCTTTCTGGAGACCTCTACTGGACTCCCTCCATCCACCCGCTTCTGAGCCGTCCGCGTCCTCTCCTCCCTGGTGGAACCCAATCCAGCTCTCGGTTCAGCCAACATTCAAACGCCATTCTCTTCACATGCCTATCTTAGGGGGCGTGCCCCGATCCTTTCATTTGTTGCTATATCCACATCCATCCTATGGTGACTCCGAGACACCTCCTCCAGAAATCCATTTCAACCGCCTGCACCTTTGAATACAGGAGGGAACTCATAGCCCAGGGTTCAGAAGAATAAGTCAGGATAGATTAGACTATGCTTGTAAAAATACATAAAAATTATAATAAACACAGATTAAAATACAAGTTAAAACCGTGTACTTTTGAGCAATAATAAAACTTACAGAAGTTAATCAAAACGACTTAGCTCGTGGGAACAAAGTGTTCCTGCTTTCAATGAGAAAAATCTAATTTCAAAGTAATGTAAAAAGTATTTACATGAGAATTCAGGTTATAATCGAAAGTGAAACATTCGTGTTAAATATATTCTTCATTTAAATTCTTACCTTAAGACAGAATAAGTTTTTTCTGCTCTGGCAATCACAAAAAGGTAATTAAACACAATCTCAACCATTTACATCAGTGCATGACAATATTGCTCATGTTTTTTAATCTTGGGTATGATTGTCGTAAACAGGAATATTCATGTCATGTATTGTCGGAAATGAAAGTGACCTATTTTAGATTTACCATATAATGAAAAAACCTAGACACGTTACTTATAAATGAACCTGTTTCACATAAAAGGTAATGATGATTATAATAATCTAAATATTTCCCTCTTGGTCAGAGGAAGTTAACTCGCTGTTTTTTTGAGTTTGTTGGAGTTTTACTGAGGGAAGCAGAATATTTGACTCGTAGAAAAATATTTATAATTTAACTGATCGAGCACCACAAAAGACTAAGCAAAAGCTGGATCCGTTGCTAGACAACCTCGATAAAATATTTCTTTTAACAGGATTATTTAACAGAAGTGTTTTTATTTCTTTTGTAAAGAGACCGAGTAACTAAAATAAGCCGAGATTCTTGTTATAGACCTGGAATGCTTCGTCACGTATTGGGCTGGGCTAGAAGACTTGGACAACTTCGCACGGCTTTTAAGATGAAGTTGTAGACATTTGAACAGTAAGTTCATTATATTATAGATTTGTTCATTTAACATCACTTTATGCTGCTATGGCTAATCGGACGATACTACCGTGGGATTCCTAAATTTTGCCTATCCAGGTATAATTATGTAGGGATCTTACCCGTTCAACTGACTCCGCACAGGTTCATGATTGCCATCTTACGTCCGCTCCGAAGCAATGACAACTTTTACTCCCTTAACAAACTCTGTGGTAAAAATGGCGGGCTTTGAACTCTTGATCATCATAGTAGGCCGTCATGCAAACCGCAACACTACAGGTGACCCTGTTTACTGTTTTGTCATATTTACAGCTCTGGTTAGTAAGTGTTTAAGTCGAATTTTTCCAGAATTGGTATTAGCCTTTCATGTAGTACGAGAATGACTCGATTCCGCTTCCCCGAGTACTATAAACCCATTTTAAACAAAATTCGACTGAAACACTTATTCACCGGAGCTGTAGATTTGATAACAAAAGAAAATACTGTGTAAACATTTGACAAAATATAGGGTCATCTGTGGTGTTGCGGTCTCCATAACGACCTACTACTATGCCTATATCAAGAGTTCACAGTCCGCCCATATGGCACATGTGGCCTTAGGATTTTGTAAAGAAAGTAAAAGTATTCATTCCTTCGCAGCGGACGTAAAATGTGAGTCCTGGACCGGCGCGGAGTCAGGTACCCGTTCAAGATCCCTACATGATTATACCCGGGTAGACAAAATTAAGGACTCCCACGTCCGATTAGCCATAGCAGCATAAAGTGACGTTAAATGAACAAACAAAAATACTATATAATATTCCGCGTTGAAGAACTTATTCTTCAAATTTCTACTTCATCTAAAAAAGCCCTGTGAAGTCGCACAAGCCCGCTATCTACCACAGCCCGCTACGTGACGAAGTATTCAGAGCTATATCGTGAATTCTCGTTTCTTTTCTTACTCGGTCTTCTTTCGGAAAAAATAAAAACACTTCTGTTAAATAATCCCGTAAATTCTAATCAAACCTCAAATAATCAAAATCAAACGTTTCCGTTTTGATTGACGTTTTAATTCAACATGAAAGGATATTTTAGAGAATAATTTGTGCTTAGTATTTTGTCATGCTCGATCAGTTAAATTTTATTTTATTTTTTATAAATGGCAAATCACAAAGCCAGTGTTCCTGACTTCTTTAAGCCGTTACTCATAATATAGCACTGTTTTTTTAATTCAAATTGAAAAACTATAACGCATCATTTTAAATACAACAAGCTATATTTTTATTTGTAATGTATAAATGTCTTCTAACAATTGTACCGAAAATTCCTATAATCCTTACTTTTTTTTTTAGTTTCATACTTACTCTCTTGAATAGATTTCTAAAAGTAAATATTAAGCTTCTTTGATTTGATGATTTACCTGAAGTATTGATATTTTTTTAAAGAAAAAAGTATCTTTATTTTTAAAAAAAGTTATCTAAATTTAAAACTGCATTATAATAACACAACAAATAAATAGAATGAGTGATACGAAATGTAATTAGATAAAGGCTTCTCTACATGCCTTGTAGTACTCGAATGAGCAATTATACTTTGAATGTCGCGAGCAAATATTATGAATGATTTATAATGGCCAGTGGGTACTGCCAGTATTCAAATAACATATTTAAGTTAGAAGATCCCGGGCTCATCTTCTTTTCAGACGCTTCAGAGATTGAAGTTTGAGTTCCCACTCCCAATTGATGAGTTATTCCCATAAAGTATGTCGTGAAAGGACTGGTATCGTACTTATGTATATAAATGGACAGTAATATGTCTTGTTAGACAAAACCTGTAAACCTATTTTTTTTTTTATTGTGTATATTTCTAGCTATTGATAAAATAACAAATGATTATTTAATGACCTGAAGCATTGATTTAATGATTGAAAATATTTAAAAATTGCAAGTAAGTTCTCAAACTCAATTAATTCTATCGATGGAATTCAATAATATATTGGTTTAAACGGAGGTTTTGATGTCTAAGGATTGATAACAATGTACAGTAATATGTTACATTGATTGATAACAATGTACAGTAATATGTTACATTGATTGATAACAATGTACAGTAATATGTTACATTGATTGATAACAATGTACAGTAATATGTTACATTGATTGATAACAATGTACAGTAATATGTTACATTGATTGATAACAATGTACAGTAATATGTTACATTGATTGATAACAATGTACAGTAATATGTTACATTCAAGAAAACCTGTTACATTTTTTTCCTTATTCTACGGATAGCTCTATATAGAACAGTAATTGTCAATTGAATACTTACTGTGAATACTTACAGTGAATGTTACTGAGAATGAGTGGCTATAAATAAGATTTTATTTACTTAATATATGATATATGATGAACTCATTCCAGACTATTATATCGACTCGGACGTAAACGCCTAATATAATCTTTATAAGGGCGGATGAACTTAAATGTCAGTTTCCCAGAGCTGTCAGAACTATCTTGCATCCATTCGTCCCGCGATATCCGATACTTCGGGGAGCTCTCCTCATCCCTCCGGAGAGATGAGGGATATCCCTCCTGACGTCCTTCGGGTGTAATTAATACCCTCCCATTATGAAAATCATCTCGGCATCTCTTCAGAAGATCACGTACGAGCGCCGACTCGGAGAGAGAGAGAGATTGAAAACTGGTTTCTAGTTCGTTTTGTTCTCGGTGTGGTTTCCTTTTCATTTTTGTAGCGGGCGTGAAGGAAATAAAATTGAGCGGGTATTTTAGGCTTTATTAGTGAGACATCCATCACTAAATAATTACACGGCTTCTTCCTTAGCGCTTTTATTGCCCCTCCAAGATCCTGCTACTCACGATTCCATAACAGATTACAATAGGCGGTGACTTAATAAAACTGGCGAATTTTAGCTCGTAGGGTCGTTCATCAAGGGTTAGTTCAATCCCGATGAACCGGAAAATGAAATTAATTAAGATATTTATCGAAGGAGCAATAGATCTCGCGTTATTTGTTCCATTTGTAGAGATTTTATTGCCGCGAACCTCACGTAGCTACAATACAATCATTTTGGCCACAACCGAAATCGAATTGATGCTTCTGTTATATTATACCTTTCAGAAGCTATTAACTTTTAAAAATTCTCTCAAAATAATGGAAATTAACAAGATATAAGGGGTCACCTATGGTCTGGTGATCACCGCAAAACCTGATAAAAGTTCTCGGCCTGACAGGTGGAATAATAAAAATCCTTGGTTATTTCGTCCTTCGGAAGGGGCATAAAATGCTAGTCCCGTACCTGTGAAGTGTCAGATACTGGTTAACCATACCTGTCTTAATTATACCAGAATTGGTACAATGTAGCATCGTCCGATTAGACAAAGCAGCATATAGTTACATGAAATAAATTAACAACAAGATATGACAGTTTAGTGTTTTATTTTGGGTAACAGCATGGTAAGATATATTAAAAATATTATTGTAAATAATAATAGAATTAATCTTGGGTTGATGTTGGTGAATTTTTACGACTGTGTAGCAGTACTATGCCCCCCTGTAAGACGCTGATAGTCAACCTGGTGTCTTGTCCTAGGTCAACCTCAACCACCAGATTTTTCTCCTCATTAAGAGTACCCACTTTATGGGTGGGTGAGCTCCAGGAGAGTGCAGATAAATAAATAAATTATCTGCTGTATAATAGTAAATTTGAAAGGAATCATATCGCAAGTTATGACTGTTGTGGGGCAAAGGTTAAGGCCGTTCATTGATCGACCCGTCCCAGGAATAAACTTAAATCGATTCACCATTGATGGTAATAGTCCCTTCGATTTATTTAATCGATTCCATAACTTACTGTCGACCCTATTATTACTGTAAGCTCTATTATCCAAGCATTTTATTAATGCAATTGTCCTCCTTTTATGAATTTTTTATAGCTTACAATCAGTGTAGCTATTCTATTAGATAAATAAATAATTGTGCTGAAAAAAAGATCTTGGCAAATATTTCTTGAAGGCAGTAATTACTATTAATGAATTTTAATCATTCTGGTTTAAAATGATTTTTCAACGGAAAAATCCATTTTGATTAGTTTCGTTCGTTTTATTGCATAATTTTAACGCCTATAATCATAGAAAAATTTAATTTTTTATTCCAAATTACCTTAAAAATCAGTTGTATTTTGTTTTGTTATTATTACATAGTCTCCGAAAAAGTTAAAGTATCCACTTGAATTCGGACTCATAAATACTAATTTTTTTAAAACATATGAATCAATCATATTTTGTCCAGAATTACTTATTTATTCAATTTTTAAGAAAAAGAGAAAAAAACCGGCAACTTTTTATATAAGTTACACTAAAATATATCTTGCAATGTTTACATTATTCTCTCATTTTAATTGAGAAATAAGAATTGAGACTTATGTTGAATTGGTCAATTCACTTATAAATGATTCTGATGTTAACAATTTTTTTTTCTTTCTTTATTGGTGTGAATTCTTAGGTTTATTTCTTGATGAGGCTTGGATTCATTATACATCATTGTCATTATATATTGTCATCATATTCATCATATATCATCTGGTTAGTGATGTTCCGTTTTTTTATTAACTAAAGCCTTTATATATTTCCATCCACATACTAGTGGTACTTGTGTATGTATCCAAAGTAATAAATAGCTTTACATACATAACAAGTTTTAATTATATTGGGAACACAATTCAGTAAGATGGGAAATTGATACAGCAACAGCCCGTATGAACTTTGTTGTGTATCAGTTCCGCAAGTTGTCACTTCGAGTTACGTCCCAACAAGTTTTGACTTTTCATTCGTTTCCTTGTTAATATTATCGAAAATATAAATAATCTTGAGTTTTAGTATTTTAAAAGTAGTGTAATTATGATAAATGTTTATATTTTGGTAATCATTCCATCATGAAATTAACGTTTCAACAAACATTTCAAAGTATAGACGATGGTACTACCTAAACAGTGTGTGTAAGTCGGTTCTCTAATTTAAAGGGCGTCCCATTTCAACTGGATCAAACGTTTTTAACTTTTTAACGAAACAAATTCAGAAAAACAATTCAGGTAAAATTTGTAGTTATTCAGGCCTAGTTTGAAGAAATAAAAAAACATTTTTTGGTTTTTCACTTTAAATGGTCAATATGGATTTTTCAGAAAATGTCTGGACATTTAAAAACCTTAATTTTAATAAAAATAGGTTTCGACGTTTTTATAGAAAGTTTAAAAAAATTAAAATTAAGGTTCTGAAAGATTCAAAATACCTTGATTAGTAAGTTATTACGACTAAAAACTCTTAAATAAAATAACTTAATGCTACATTACGTTTCCGCGTAAAGGAGGCATACTAAAGTAGTGAACTTTAAATGCTTTTTCTACTTAACCTATGAAAGATAGAAAAAAATGTTACATACATTGTTTCCATGTTTTGGATTGTACATTTCAGAAAATAAAAATAAATGGGGGTCAAGAGGAAACTACGTCGTTTGAAGGTCGATATTGACCATTTAAAGTGAAAAAACAAAAAAAGTTTTTTTATTTCTTCAAATAAGGCCTGAATAACTACAACTTTTACCCGAATTGTTTTTATGAATTTTGTTTCGTTGAAAATTAAAAAACGTTTGATCCACTTGAAATGGGACACCCTGTATATGCAGTCAGTATTAGTTACTATATACATTCAGTAATAAAATTATTTTTATTTTCTAGAATATTCTTAAAAAGGAGGTGAAAAGATAAAACTTGTGAGTGCGCTCGAAACGACAACCAGCGGAGCTGATCCTCTTCTTTCCTTCCAATTGTACTTTTTCTTTCTTTATAGTTATTAATCTAATATATCTTGATTAGCCTATAATAGATTAATACTCAATATACAGTTTTTGCGGTCTTTTAAACAAAATATTTGAATTATTAATTTTTTTTCTATATTGATTCTTCCGTCTATAAATGATTTTCCTCTCCTAAGGTTGTGCGTCTTTAACAGTACAACATACGACTATAATGTAACGTGATACCAAAGCGTGACTAATACAGATGTTACTTGATACGGAATTGTTCATTACTATTCAACTTCCTCGGTGTACTGTTGCTCCTGGGTGTTCTATTTCACGGTGTTGATGTTGATCTCCCGGGTCCTGCGGTAGAAAGATACGGCGAGGACATCTTCGCGTTTGGATAACACTACTTGAGGTTTAACTCGAATAAGGATGTAAAATTTGGCTGATAGTACCTTATTTTTAATTTTATAAAACAAAAAAAAAACCTACAACACTACAACCCGTGAACGGGTCTGGGGTTCAGTTCATGGTAGAGACTGTACTGTTTCATGGACAACGGTTCTGCAAGGAAGTGACTTGTCCTAGGTCACGCTCAACCGCCAGATTTCCCCCCTTATTTTGGATACCCTATTTTTATAACACTTTACAGAGGCTGGGTGGGCCCCAGGAGGGTCCTAGATCCTATTGGAGCCATCTCCGGCTGCAAACAGACTAAATAAAAGTCACTGCCTGCAGCGGGATTTGAACCAGGATTTCCGGCTTGTCAACTCAGTGCTAATTTTATAAAAAATTAATTATTACATGGACCATGCATCTTTCTTTCTTATTCAGACATCTCTTCTACCTCGCAGTGTAGAGCGCATGTGCAGTGAAGAGATTTTTTCTGAAGGAGCGTCACCTACTCCATTCAAGGGCTGCTCTCCTGGCTTCCGCCCATCGAATGCCTTTTTCTTTCAGGATATTTTGGAGGTTATTCTTCCAGGTCACTCTCAGCCTTCCCTGGGTCTTTTTCCTGTTGGTTTAACCTCCATGTCTTTCTTCACTGACCGGTGACAACCGACAGCCCATCCTCCATAACATGCCCGAACCATCGAAGCTGTCCTTTCTCGATTAAGGGGTTCAATTTTAAGTACAGTCCTTATTGTCTTGTTTTGTATCCGATACCTTCTTGATCTTCCCCTCTATTTTCCTCAGACACCTCATTTCCATACTTTGTTGGGGGGAGGGGGGAGCTGCGACCACACTGTTTTAGGGCCCAGGATTCACATCCATAAGTGAGAATAGGAAGATTAACAGCCATTAACAGCCGTTTATGTTAACAGCGGTTAACAGCCACTTTAGTTTCTTTTGTGACTTCTTTCTTACTTATAATTTTTTTATTGATAGCAGATAAAATCCTTCCTGGTGGAAGTTCCATGAAGTGGAAATTCTCGCGCTGATTTCATCATTTAATTCCATGCACACAAGGTAAAAAACAACACAATCCAAAATTGTTAATCCTCCTTTGGTCATTTCGAATCACACCATACACAACGACATGGACATTCCCACTTTAAAATCGTTTATTCACAAATACATAACATTCCACTCGTCAACACAAAATCCACTTGTTCTTTCTCTTTCCTACTCTCTGTTACCCGACTTCCTAGTAGAAGATTAAAATCAGACATTAAAAAAAAAAGCAGTGAAAAGAAGCATGAATGCTAGCTTATTAGTGAAGTATTTGATATATATATATATATACATGTATACACTTGAGGATATCGAGCTTCAATTAGTTATTTAAACTTCTTTTTGGCTAACACGCTAAATAAATAGGTAGGCTATGCAGGAGTAATAATGTAAGCTACAGTTACTAGTCAAGTACAAGCTTTCTCTAACTTATGTTTAATTTATTAGTCTTTTGTTTTATTTTTTTCAATTGTCACATCATTACATTCCAAGATTCTAAATAAACAATATTAATTCAGTTTATTCAGGGTCTTTTTAAATTGTATTTTCGTATTAATTTATGTTTTTTGTTACTGAATTTTCTTTTGTTTAATAAATTTTCAGACATCGAGATGTTTAAACTGAGATTGCTTCTTATTTACTAGAATAAGATATATAATATCAAATTACATATAGATATATATTTATATTTATAATAGTCAATAGTGATATATAATGATAGTCATCGACAGTTACGTTTCTAAAGGAGAAACCGCAGAGCGAATACTCGTGGATAATCCACCCCCATCCGTTACTATGTACTACACTTCGGTAATGGCCTCTTTATCTCTCGACTAACGGTTGTACAACGGAGGAAAGTTCGTTCTCTGATCACATATATTGCGTAGCCGAATCGTTAACATGATGATAACGTACCACTAACTTTGCCGGGCTATGTTGATCCCGGCTTAACACTGCCATCCGCTAAAATAAAGAGCTATTTATGTCGCCGTGCCCAATTATCTAGAGATCTATAAAGGATCTCTCTCTCTCTCTCTCTCTCTCTCTCTCTCTCTCTCTCTCTCTCTCTCTCTCTTTCTCTCTCTCTCTCTCTCTCTCTCTCTCTCTCTCTTCCTCTCTCTCTCTCCCTTCCTTCCTCCCTCCTGTGGCTCAACTGCCATCTGTAAAGTGGGTACCCTTAATTGGAATGAACAGAGATGAAATGAATTTAGTTTTTATCTTCTGGATATGGACATCTAGACTAAATTTAATACTTAATAATTAGTGAATAAGTCATGACTTCTTTACTTAAATTTTATGGACGAATACTGATTTATAGTTGAAGGAAATGTAGGTCCAACTAGTTTAAAATATTTATAAAAAGAATAAATCTTGTATAAATATTATTATTCATTAATGGTTTAATTATCTTAATAACCATAAACCTAATATTTCTTTCTACGTTTAACTTGGGAATATTTGTGTGTACTCAAAACTATTTATTTTTCTTAGTTTATTTTCATGGAAATGAAGTGTTTAAAACGTAACCGTGCTTTATCTCGTTGTAGTAAGTTACAGCCTGTTTAAAAGAACGCTTAAACAAGTTTAAAGGCTCAAACTAAACTAATTTGATTGGCTTACAGGGACATAAAGAGACACCTTTAAAGTGTTGTCACACTTCCTTAATAATATATTTAGTTTTTAAATTATAATATCCTCAAAGGTATAATATTCCCAGAGGTAGAACGTCGACTAACGGTAAATCAGCTAGGCCTCTACACCACTATATGCTATCTGCCACACTTACCAACCGCATTCTCTTTCAGCAATTTTTTACAGTTAATATTAATTTTAAAATTAGTTAATTAATATATACTATATCTGTACTCGAACTGTGTTACATGAACAAAAATAACATTTTTACTTAAAGCTACCTGGGGTGAAATATTAAAATCTATCTAATGTAAATATAAGATCATGTGTCCATTGAGTTAAAATAATAATGCGTGTAAATCTCTTGAATGAAAAGGTAAAATTAATCAAAAGCCTTTACCACCAATAAGGAGTTTGGGTTCAGTACAGGGCTGAGACTGTACTGTTTCCAGGAGTATGGTTGTACTTGCCGATACCACCAACCTCTACTTACGAACTTACCACTACCCAAACCCAAATCCACCAGATCATTCCTAACGTAATATTCCCATCTACGCCTCGGTCTACCTCTCATACGTTTTCCAATCGGCACAGCAGTTATTAACTTTTTAGCGATTTGTTCGTTACTAAGACCAGCATCTTTACAAGCCGATCTTATTCTTCGTGATGCTACCACTTGAATAATATTAACCGGGTACATGCTTCGTAATTCCGCGTTGTTTAATCCTCCCAAATTCCCCAGTAGTCTCATACTTTTTTTGGACCGAATATTCTACGTAACACCTTCAGACGTTGTTCATACTTCATCGTTAGCGGCCAATTTTCACATCCGTAAAGAAGAGTTGAAAGGAAGATGGTTTAATTTTTAGATTTCGGGACAAAATTACGCAAACTTAGAACTGTCGAGAGCGAATAATATCAAATATTTCCCATCTTTAATCTCACCTCTATTTTCTCTTGAATTACGTTTTTTCTCGTTACCTTAGGCACTAAGTACTTCAATTTCTCCACATGTTCGAACTTGTTTCCTCCATCAACAATATAACCAAAATTTCTCCCTTTTCTGCTACTAGTCATATACATCGGAGCCGAGACAATGTAATACGAGATATTATTATATTGGATATTATTTTATTAATATAGTTTATATTGAATCTTGTTTAAAACGTAGCTCGCCCATTAAAGTTGAAAAGGTCAGTTGAGCGAGGCGTAGGCGAACGCAATCCAACAAGTCTTCGCTAATTGCTGTCTTTTCAGGGAAAGGTCTCGAAGGTTAGGGTTGGGATAATCGATTATTAGTTCGATAGCTGCTAATCGACAGGAGGATGGATTCGATTAATTAGCGAGGGAAGCGGGGCATGAAAAGGCGGGAAACGGTTGGTTATCACAGGCCCTGATAAAAAAAACGGCGGGACTGAGCTATAACTGTACCCAACTTGCTAATTGGTCTGCAGTCTTTATTGCCAACTCTTTTTAACAAACTATTACTCCAAGTTAAAAGTCAAGATTGCCCAAGGAAGCTTGAAATATTCACTTCTTACAGCGATGGAGTGATAGTTTTTATAATATATTTATTGATAATCACATCTGTATTAAATAATACAACAAATATTATTAATTATATCAAGTAAGTGAAGGCAAGTTGAGTGAGTAGCCACTGGTAGCACTCAAATAACTTATTCTACTTTAAAGTACACGAGGCCATCTTCTTTTCAGACGCCTCACAGGATTATCGGGAATTGAAGAGATATCTAGGTATAGCAGCTTTTTGCCAAATCAGTAATAAATGGATCCAAAATACTATTATGGATGATTTTATTCGTAAGAAAGTAAGGAGGATTAATAATTTTTAATTGTAAGGATTGGATACGAAACTAATTCTCTGGCTTAGTGTAGCCCCAAAGCTCTGTCCAGGTAGGTCTTATAATAGTCATGTATATGAGTGTTATGTAATTCATTGAGAGCTTAGAGCGTTTGTCTAGTAAATGTTGGAATAGCCTGAAACGGCGAGCAGTTTCTTGTCATTTTAGTAAAGTTATATCTTTAAATAAAATGATAAACTTCGTGTAAAAGATTGAGATGCACCCATTGATATGGACACATTGACACGGACACATTGACATGGACACATTGACATGGACACATTGACATGGACACATTGACATGGACAAATTGACATGGACACATTGATATGGATATATTGACATGGACACATTGATATATATATTGATTCAATAACTTTATAGATTTTCCTTGAAATAGGCAAACTGAAAGTAGTAGCTCAATTGAAGTATGTTTAGACAATTATTTCTACTCCTTAAATAGCTTTTTACTTCATACAATTTTTATAGACAAGATAATATTTCTTACAGTTTTTATTATCTTTAAGGTTTGAATGAAAATTATTTATAAATTAGGCTATTTAAATTAAAGGTTGTTAAAACTATATAACATTAAAAATTACATTTTCAATGTGTTTTTTTTTTTATTCAATTGTTATCGCCCCCCACCTACGGGATTTTGCGTACCTCAGCCTCTCTTTGTTATTGTAATTTTACCCGTTAAAACTTCGAAAAAATTCAGTATTTAGAAAAAGTAACAATTCAAACAACAATGTCTTCCAGGATGTCAGAATTCTGAATTTTACCGTTAAACAGTTGAAAAAAAGAACTGCAACGTCAGTATCGCACGCTTTCTAAAAGAATGAAATGCCAAAAAAAGCTCTAAGGAGATGAAAAGATCTGTTCTGGGTAAAACAAGGTTGTGATAGTGCAGTTAGTTTATGTATGTTATATATATATATATATATATATATATATATATATATATATATATATATATATATATATATATATATATATGTATGTATGTTTACAATATAAAATACTTGTACGAAATACATACATAAGATACATCTATGAAAATCATAAAGATCATCTTAAGAATTACCTTAATTTTGATTTTGTTGTTTTATTTTTCTGGTAAGGAATTTTTGATTATTTCTCTTTTTAATTTACTTCATAAAACAAGATTATAACAAACTACATATGTGAATATGTTCAACTATATACAACTGTTTATGCTTACATGTCCTTTTAAATATATACTTATTTGATTTATATGGTACATGTTTGTGATTTATTTAGTTGAGCTGAACTAAAAAATCTGATTCACTTTTTTTTTTTCCAGGTGAGTACAATTATGGACTTGTGATGTTATCAGAATTTTTAGTTAACGTAAGTGAATTGTATTTTAGTTAATTTAATTACTTTGAGATCCTTTTTTTTTTCTCCTTCTCTTTAATTTTGTGTGTATCAACACAATACATCGATAACTGAAACGTATCGTATTAGTAGATTTTTTTTACGACTGAGCCAGTTTGGTCTAAGTTTGTTTCTCCTGTTCTTCGATCCTTCTTCTACCTATTTTTTTCGATACTCTTATTTTAAAATTGATTTAGACAGGATAAGAAGATCCGGCGGATATTATCAATACCCTCAATTATTAACTCTGATCATATGCTCTCTAGTCAAATTATTATTATTGACTAATTAATTAATCGATTCAAAGTAATAGTTAATAATATTTTTTATTGATAAGCAGCAAGGTATCTTGGAGCTTTACTATAATCTTAACTAAGTTATTTGTATTTATAAAGTATCTAATAATAACATCGATATAGTTTTTCAGCGTCTGTACACTGGAGAATTCCAATAATTACTAATACATGATCCTATAATCTTATGGAGATATTGAATTTAAAACTATAATTTCCATATTAATTGTTAAAACGCGCCAGTTGTTGAATCAATTATGCCCGAGCCTTCCACGGACTTCTTGAGCGGAAGAGAAAGAGTACAATGAATTGAAGCAAGAAGAAGAGAGTGGACTCGATGAATTATTTATCTGCTATTGAAAAGAGTTGGCCGCGAATAAGCGTTAATACGCTCTTAATTCCCCGCTCTGCTTCTTTTACCTTTTGGAGCGGCAAGGAGAAGAATGGAGTCCAGAATTCCATAACGCCCACTGGAAGATGTCTTTGGGACTCGAAGAAGAGGATAATGATGGGTTGAAGGTCGAGGTTGTTCTAGGCGAGGTGTGCACTTGGTGACAGGAGGAACAGGGAGATATCGCTCCTTCAAGAAAACGATGTCGTAAATAAAAATAAAAAACTTTTCAATAGCAGTATTAGAAAGTTGGTAAAGCAGTGCATTCCTATTGCAATGGTGGCATTGAAATTATTTTATTAACCCATTTTTTAATATATATTTTTCCATATAATTGAAAGTACAGTACGGGACCAGACCTCTTTGTCCATGGTAAGGTACCGTTCTGTATCAGACCGGTAAGAGGCCATTCTGTATCATGGTAAGAAGCCATTCTGTATCACTAATACAAAAGAACAAGATCAACTCAACGATATGCTCTCTAGTATTTAGTATTTAGTATTCCCAATTTTTGGTTAAAATCCTACTATCTTAAGGATCTGAGATAATAATAAATTATAAGAGTTATCTAATTTAAACATTATTACAATAATCCGTTTAAGGGATTTGTTAGTTTCTACTTGTTGGCCTGTTGTAACGACTAGTTGTATCTTTATTCACCATTAGTTCGTTATCTGGGATCCCTGCCTGCCCCGAGTCCATTTAAGTATCTAATACATAATTTTATTTCCAGTTTATTTATTGAACATCACTTTATTCGCTATGTCTGTTGGGGTGATCCAACATATTTTAAAATTTTGCCTATTCGGGTATAATAAGGGACGGGGGTTTTAAAGCGTAACTGACACCGCACAAGCTCGGGTCCTTCATTTTACGTATTCCCCGAAGAACGCTACAACCAAGGATTTTTTAAATATTTTTAAATAAAAAGCCAACTTCTTTTCTGCGAACTCGCGATATTGTCCATAGAAGGTTGTTATTCTAACACCTAAACCACAAGTGATGTGTTGTTTTTTTATCGATTTTATGTTTCAATTTTTTTATTTGTAAAGAAAAGATATGTTCAGGACCGGGACTCGAACCCGGGTCTTCCAGATCGCTAGTATGGGACTCTACCATTTGAGCTATCCTGGGTCCTAATGAAGCACACTTCTCGGTCGTGGTCAAATCTTTTCTTTTTACTGATCGTAAGTCCCCGCGTTCTCGCATTTTTTCGAAGTATACGGGGGGAAGAATGTTCTTCCTAGGATCAGTGAAAAGAAAAGATATGACCACGACCGAGAAGCGTGCTTGATTAGGCCCCAGGATAGCTCAAATGGCAGAGTCCCAGACTAGCGCTCTGGAAGACCCGGGTTCGAGTCCCGGTCCTGACATATCTTTTCTTTTCAAATAAAAATATTTAAAAATTAGTAAGAAATGAAATAAAATAAATTATAATGATTTTATATTTCTGTTGAAAAGTCTGACTCGTGAGAGGTGAGCAAATGGGGGTTTTCTATTTGTAAGTCAAGCTATGAGCCTTAGTAGAGTGGGATGTGCCTTGTAATCCTCATGAAACGGGGGGTAATAGCACAACTCGATTGCTAAATTATCGATAGCTACAGGTGCATAATCGACAGGTAGCGACTAATTCCTTTATCTGATTGTCTCGGTTCGATCTCGGAGGCAGTACTGGCTCCCGACGTACCTTAACATCTGAGCCGGTCCCAGAACGAATGTCTAATTCTCCGTCTTTAGATCTGTTCGCTCCCGGTTCCCACATCTCAATATCCGATTCCTCTTTCCCGTCTTCCTCTTAGGGTATTGTTACCATGAAGATAGCTTTATTGCTGTTATTATGTCCGGTAAAGAGCCTTGGTAATTATCTAAAAAATCTAACCGCCCTCCCAACTTTTTACGTTACAAATATCTTCAAGGCATTTAATCCAAATATAGAAAAAAAAACAATGGTCAATCCTCCATATGTCGCTCGAATTTTTCTTTCCGAAAACGTTAAACAATGAATTCTTAACGATTACATTATATACCGAAGAATATAAATTTAAGTTGATATAATTATTATATGATTATAACCTGCATTATAAACTGAATTAATGATGCTTCCTTAAAATATCGGAACGCAATGAAATAATGAAATGAAGTGAAAAAATAAAACAAAAGACTAAGTATGAATAAAACATTTGATAAATAAAGCTTGTACTTCACTAGTATCTGTTGGTTACACAATAGGTTAAATTATGATTCCTACATACCCCATGCATCCATATACTATTTTACATATATATATATATATATAGTTCAATGAACATTCTTCCCCGTGTATACCTCGCATAAATTGCGAGAACACTGGGATATAGGATCAGTGAAGAGAATGGATTTGTCTGGCTTTGATGCGAGCCTTGGAAGCTCACTGGTTAGAGCACCGCGCTAGAGACGCGGGCGATCCTGGTATACATATATACATATATATATACACACACACACACACATATTTTCAAGGCATTTAAAATAGTATATGCACAATATATACACACACATTTAGTGACCCCTAGACATACTTGAACGAATGTAGACTAAATTAACACAGACACAAAACAGTCACTGAACTGTAATGAGATAATGAAGTAAGAACACACCTTGCTGGTTGATCCTGCTCAGTGCAATTCGGTTCAGTAATTACCTTGGCTACCTGGGCAGGATATAAGTTCAGGTGAGGGGATCGTTAACGAAAGCGGTGCAAAGGTGAGAATATCTGGATTGCACACTCTGCTGGTGTGTGGTGTGTGGTGCAAAGAGTTCAAGAAAAAGTTCACAATTAGAGATAATTGCGGACCCCCCTCATAGCTTGCTCGAGTCTGCTTCGCTTCTTCTCGTGTTCAGGAGAGTACGCTTTCTCATCCGTAGTAATTGTTCAAATTATCTCGTAAAGTTTATTGTTTATTAAATAAAGATCTTTTTTAATTTCATTAGATAACATTATATTTATTGTCTGCTGATCATATCTACAAGGTAACTCATAAAAATAATTACAATGAAAGAAAAGGGGGCCTTTTGTTAGATGTGACATTTTACGTTTTGAGGTTCCCGCTTCTTGGCTACAACTGCCTCTTCTGTTCCTTAAGGGCAAAGCTACCGGGTAAGCTACCTGCTCAATGAACCTTACCTCATATGTTTCCATATTCCTAACTTTCCAAATAGTGTCACATATAGCAATACATAAACAGTATGAAGTTTCATTTAAGAAACTATAAGGGTATCCACACGTTATTTTTTGTCTGGTTCTACCAAATTACTTACAAGATACGCAATCTTCACGCAGTAGTTTCGCTCTATCTAAAAAGTTTAATTAAAGAAGATTAATGGGAGGTGCAAAATCACTCTTAAACTTCTCACTGTTTAAGAAAAGAATAAAATTGTCAGGCATTTGCATTTAGAACATGTGTGATGTTGTTGTACAAAAAAGGCAAGAAGAAAAAGCGGCCGGGGGAATTCGTCAAACAAGTGTGTGTGTGTGTGAGAGAGAGACACAAGAAATTACCCAGAGGGCCGAAGATGGAGGATTCCAGGTAACAATTACTCGGAAGACACACACACTCCCAGATAATGAGAGCGCTAACTATAGCCTAATATAGTCTTCGGGAGATTGGTACACGAACCTCCACTTGTTCTTGGAGGGTACCGGTCGGTGTCGAAACCCTTCGGCCCTCTAGGATAAGCAGCATTATTCTACGCTTTTTTTTAACCCCTTGTCTGCAGACAAATATTCCAATATCAGAAAATAAGTATTTTTTTTCAAGTAATGAAGTATTTTTATTCGTTAGCATGAGTACAAAATGCTACATTATTTGCACTGTCCTAGGGCGACTTGTGATCAACGAACAAAGCCGAAGATCGCGGGTTCGTAACCCGTTAGGTGGCCCTAGGATTTTTTAAAGGGAGTAAAAATCCTTATTCATGCCGTCCTTCGGGGGCCCTTAAACGGGGGGTCCCGAGAGGGTACGATGTCAGGTACTCGTTAAAATCTACATTTCAGGTCAAGAACTTTGTGAATGGCACGATGCCGCTTCCCTCAGTCTATTTTTCTTTCTCTGCACAAAATCATCTATATAGATTTTTTTTTTGTAAACTGTATCTATTTTTTTGTCGTATTTTCCAAAAATAAACCTGACTCTTGCAATAGGTAAGTGTTTTTACTGCCTTATACGAGTTATTTCTTTACTTTGGAAACTTCCGACGATAATATTATAAAGTTTTAGAAAACAATAAAAAAAAAAAGTCCTACATAAGAACTGATCTATTCGGTACAGTCTAGAAGTGGGTTAGTGGTATACTCAAATATAGGTTGGTCGGAGAAGTGTTATTCTGGAAAGTTCAATTGCCACAGGGTTCAGTCACACTCTGTTTTCCTGCTCCTCCTCAGGCTAGAGTAAATAGTCACTTTTTCTTATCCTTATCTAAAGTGATTTCTTCCTACGGAGGCTAAATCACTTTCCACTAGGCCCGGATAGCGATTTAGCTAAGGCATCTGTGAAAATCGACATGTCTATCAGGTGCTAGAAAATAACTAAGTTTCACCAACCTTCCCGACAGAAAAAGTATTCTCGTCTAAATCTCAAATCTACAAACTAATAAAGATTAACGTATAGAAATATCACGAAACAATTGATCTGAATGTTCTCCAAGGCGTACTCACTGGGAGATCTGTCACAGGTATACAGAGGTATACTTTTCGAAAATCCTTGGAAACCAAACGAATATAAACGTACTAATACGGAGCGGAGTGGCTCAGTGGTAGAGCCATGCTGGAAATCCTGGTTCAAATCCCGCTGCGGGCAAGTCTTTTATTTAGTTTGTTAGAGGCCGGAGATAGATCATATGGGATCTAGGACCCTCCTGGGACTCACCCATAAAGTGCGTACGCAAAATAAGGGGGGAATCTGGCGGTCGAGCGTAATTTAGGACAAATCACGTCCATGCACGACCGTTCCCCATGAAACAGTGCAGTCTCTACCATGTACTGAACCCCAGATCTGTTCACGGGTTGTAGTGTTATAGGTTTTATAGCTGCTTTAGGTACTTCCAATCGGTGTTATTTTGGGCTAAGAATAAAATAAAATTGCCACATTCAATCGAGACAAACTATACTCCCTCAATATAAAACACTAATTTGTTCTGTTTTACTAAAAGGATCGGAAACTTTTACCCTGACACAAGGACAAGATCTCAATATTTATGAACGAAAAATCCTCCAAACATAAATATGAATTTGTATTTGATATTTAAAAATGATCAACAGAATGGATATTTTCCAGTTGGTAAACTATTTTCTCATTTAATCAACTGTTATTTGAGCATATTAAATAAACAAAAGGCTTAGCGAACCCGAAAGCTCGATGCCGATTCAACCAATCTCTGCTTACAAAGTTCTGTCCATGGACCACTACCCAAACCCAAACCCGCAAGATCACTCTTAACGCAATCCTCCCACTTACGCCTCGGTCTACACTTCAGATATTTACCAGTCGGCACAGCGCTTATTAACTTTTTAGGAATTCGTTTGTTACCCAGTTACTTTACACGGCCAACTTAATCTTCGTGACGCTATCGCTTGAACAATATTTACCGGGTGTGCTTCGCAATTCCGCGTTATGTAATCTCCTGTATTATTTCAACATAGGCATTATAAAGATTCGTCTTTACTAAATGTGTGTGTTAATCAAACTCCACCATTGTTGATATTATATTGTTCTTTGAGAATTAACTCGTTTCCCTGATATCGTATATACATGCAATATATAAGGGAAGGTTAGATACCCAATGAATGAGCTCTTTCAAAGATTTACTGAATTTTCGAATTGATCAAAACGTACATAATAAAACTTGTCTACTAAGTTCAATGTGTCATATCTCTTCTAATATTTTATTAATGTCTTATATCATTGTTACCTTTCTATCTTCTCATTATAAACAACAGTTTCATATTTCATTTCCTTCCTATTGACATATGTTCTTCGTTAAATATCAATTAGGAGGTGACAATGACATAGAGCTAGGCAAAGAGGTAGCAGATGGCGACACAGAAGCCAAAGAGGTCTCACACTTTTTCATATCGGCATCTGTTAGGCTCGTGCTGTCCTCCTTTGGCAGAACCTTTCATTTCTTCTACGGTCATCATTTGTCATCTAGTCTTCTTGTTAAGTTTATTAATCAGTTGTTTTGTTTTTCTATTAAAACCACCAGCTTTGATGGGGAGCATAAATGGGACATTTACTTAATGATATAGTTATAATTATTTACTGTATGATAATGATTCTTGTAAAGGAAAAAACTTGTGCTGTTTGTAAAACGTGTATGTAATTAATTCGTGTTGTATATTAGCTATGTTCAAGTCAGCCATCTTAGCAGTTTTAGATATTGGAAACTTATTGAAATACTAATATGTTTTTAAAATATATCGATAAATTTGACCTAGAAAATATCTTTAGTATCTTTTGCTCATTTTTCGTTAAATGTTCGCGAAGTACTTCAAGAATAATTTGAGCCATCATTATGAAAATCGAGCAGTTCTCCCGAAAAAAATCGTTACATAACAATAATTGGTGGGAGTGAAGACAGTACCACACTGGGCTATAGCCAGGTAATAAACATTGTATCCATGGTTACGTTTGGCCACAGTTATATTCCTCGCGATAGAAGTGCCAAAGCGATGGGGGAACCAGCAGACCGTGGAGGGCCAATTAGTATAGATTGTTGGCGAGAGAAGATGACCAGGGGAAGATGGGCAGAGGATGGCAGGAGGTTTGATGGAAACAGAAACGGGCGATAAATAAATGAGATGGAAGATGATTGGCCGCTGGATGGAGGAGATTATTCAGAGGGTGGCGGGAATCGAACCCGGGTCACGTAGCGCCGCGGTTCCACGACCTAGGGCTTTCCATCACTGCTGTCGCTCCCACAGCGTCGTTGTTGTCTGTATCGATTAATCGTATTTATCGATTCCTCGAGCTATTGAAAGGGCTTATAGTGACAAATCTAGAGTGCATATAATCGATTTGTCTGTATTATAGCCTAGCGGCGAACCAACCTTCATTGTTTTAACTGTTTAATTGTCACTTATACTCCCATCCTTTAGTATTTTTTTTCGATCGAGCCATTTTTCTTCTCTTTCACATCTCTTTCATTCTCTCCCCGTGTTTTTGCTTTC
This sequence comes from Troilus luridus, assembly GCA_964056705.1. NCBI lineage: Eukaryota > Metazoa > Arthropoda > Insecta > Hemiptera > Pentatomidae > Troilus > Troilus luridus. The sequence continues at coordinate 3,605,908 of OZ057417.1, read as the reverse complement.
TCTTCTGCGTCCAAATTGTGCCCGCTTTTCTCTTTGAAGTGAAGAACGAGTCTCCTTCAATGCCATCCGGAGAAACCTCGAGCTCTTTTTCAGTTTCCTTAATCCATGTGTTGGTTTTTTTTTTAGCTTTTTAAGAAACGTAAATATATTTTTTGTCATTCTTCTCGGATCTATCCTTTGTAGACGCCCAGGGATTCGCTATATCAAAACGTTTATCTTCTCTCAAATTCAACTTGGATATTTTTACTACATCCTTAAGTGCACAGTTTTATTTTATCATCTATACATTTTGATTGTAATTTTATACTGCACATTTTTGCTTTTTTTTTTTTTTTTTAGCTGTTGTATTTTTGTCTGAGGTTTTGCTTCATTGCTGTTTCATTGATTAATAATTTGCTCTATACTTATAACCCTAGCTGAGTACAGTACTCCCTTTTTAAATCGGGGTTTGCTGCATATTAACCGCAAACTCCTGTCTTATAAATTTACCACACATCGAACACAAGTTTTTTTCTATGATACAAATATTTATATAAAAGTTTTATACATATATATATTATACACAAGCATATAAACTTGGAGTTGTACATAGCATGTCTAGGAGAGATATCTGTGAGAGCTTATGTAATCATAGCGCACCAGCGACGTAGAAAGGATGTGCAGATTTAGTAAGCAGCGGGTCGTTCGTGAAGGAGCGGTCTATAATTCGCTTAAGGAACACGCGATGTCTTCTGGGAGAAACAGTACGTGTCTGGGTTCGTGTCAACTTAGTATAGGATAAAATAGCTAGCTTTTTATCTACTATGGCTTGGCTGGGTATTTATTGAGAAAAGAGAAATTTGTTGTTACGATATGTCAAAAGTTAATATCCAGTAACTTATTCGAAGAACTAATTCAGTGACAGCAATGTTGGAACTTGAGAAGTTGTAGGTTGTAATCTTAGCTTAGAGAAATCCAGTTCAAAATTGAAGGATATTTAGTAAATAATATAGGAAACTGTTTATTTTTTATTATATTACCGATTTGATTATGAACAATGAAAATTATTAATAATTCCGGCAAGGAACATATACCGAAATTTTTAAATGCATTAAGTTGCTGCTTTTGGAACGGAAATGATAAAGATGAACTAGAAAGTCACCGGAAAGCAGGTGAGTAATTTCTCTTTGTTTCTCTTATTGTTTCGTTCGAGATGGCTCGTTCAATCTTAGCCTGATACAGAGAGAGAGGATCGATTCGATTAGATATGCTTCCACGACAATAATTCCCAATTGCGTGTTGTTATTGAGCTTCCATTCCTTTTGATTGAATCAATAGTGATGGCTATTATCTTCTTACGCCAAGTTCCGTAACAGTTTCTTCATCGCCATTGTTCTTCTTAGGCCTATCCTTCTTCCTGCTGGCCCCTACATCCTGTAGGGTCTAAAGGTATTTCATAAATGATATATGTTTGGATAGAGTGATATTTTATATGTGTATATACTCGAGTGTCTTCATCTTCGCTGCCACAGCCGGACAAACACGACAGTTCAGCTTGGCAATGCCAGAGAGTACCTGAGGGTCGATCTCGGGCTGTAAAAGAGTAAAATAATCTGCAACATCTCGATTTGAACCCGTCACCTGTTCCACGACAACTCAGGGCTCTATCACTGACCTACCCCTCTCCAGTACATATATATTTTACAGATTTCACAAACTCAAGCCTTGTAAAAAGTTCATCGGATACGGTCAATAGAGGCATGAAAACTCACTCCTCGTCTTGCTTACGAGAGATATTGAATCCTTAGTCAGTACCACTTACAATTATCCACCCACCGTATTCCTGTCCTGCACCGCGGAAGACTCCCGAAGACCCGCCTTCCCTCGGAGGTTGCCAAACACCTGGGTTACCGCAAGGTGGCAGGCTGCCACGGAACCGAGTGCGATCTTCCACGTCCCTTCTTGGCAACTGTCTTGAGAGCTTTCTTCATCAATATTTAACCAGATCTTATTAGGTAAGTGCTTTGCGCTCGCAATTATATTGTCTGTCTGCCCAATTGCGTAATATGTGAGTGTTACGTCCGTATTCATTAAGTATACCAACACCTGCGGAATAACAAAAACAAGGGAAAGGAATCGCTTATCCGATGACAGTTCTCTGCCGTGATAGTCAGGACAGTTGTACATGTGTGGAAATGTCTTCCTTTTCTATAGAATATATATACTGACAACTAGTCTAGCGGCAGTTTAAATTGTAATATCTTAAATCAGAAACGAGATCTAATATGTTACCTAATAAAAAAGTGAGTAGTAGAACTCCACTACAATCAAATTTTCAATAAAGTTCTAAAAAATTGAACTATCAACATAGGAATGAGGAAAAATGGCCCAATTTTAGGAGATAGGACATGTCTTTCAACAGTTCAATTAAAATTACAGAAGTTTTAAAGATAGGTATTAAATCCTTTAGAATCACAAAAAATATTAAGAGGGATAAAGAAATATGATTCAAGACGTAAAACTTCTTAAATCGATTAAAGACTTAGATTATTCATACATAAAACCAAACATAACGTGTTAGCATGATGGAGAAAAGTCGGTGTGTTAGAAATCGACTACATGGTCATGGTCCCTGTGAACCTACCTCACAGGGAACATGTCTATTTAAATTGAGGTAAAATCAGAGCTTACCCAGTCTATTTAAATTGAGGTAAAATCTGCCAATTGAGCGTGAGCCAAAAGTTCTCCATTCACAACCCTTAGCTTAGAAATGTAACTGTATTTACCAAGTAATGAACCCGATACCAGCTATTTTTATTTAACCTTCCCCGTCTGTTGTCCTGCGATTTTGTTACTGCATAGGACTCGAGTATATAATCCAAACATATATCATTTATGAAATACCTTAAGACCCTGCAGGATGTAGGGGCAAGCAGGAAGAAGGATAGGCCTAAGAAGAACAATGGCGATGAAGAAACTGTTACGGAACTTGGCGTAAGAAGTTAATAGCCATCACGAATGATTCAATCAAAAGGAATGGAAGCTCAATAACAAGGGCGCAATTGGGAATTATTCTCCTCTGTATCGTGCTAAGATTGAACGAGCCATATCTTACGAGGAGTATTCTTTCTGGGCGGTAGACTATGAATGGATACAACTAACTTAGATATATCGTTTATCAGATCTAAAAGTTCCAGCTTGCTTCCATGTCAATGCCATGTGTAAAAGGATTTGGAGGATACCGAGAAGTTACGAAAGGTCTATAACCAGGTGGAAATCGAGCCCATCAAGTGCTTCGTCATCAAATCTTCATGAAGTGATGGAATTATTTAATTTATTTCGAGAGAAAAGGATTTCACATCAACTGTCTAAAAAGTTGATGTTATATTATCATGTTGTTCATCTAAAGATCTCTCAATTAGCAAAATGATATTATTATATTAATGGTTAAATATTTAGTGGCATTTTAGAAAATAATGATTTTTGGTTTTTGTATATACTTTCCTTAAGTTATTCCTTTTGATCATTGGACGACACCTGAACTATTTCCTGTCCTACACGCCAGGAATCATATCTTGATGAATTATTTATGTTATCACTCTTTGATAAAATATTAAATCGCGATCTTTTGAAAGTTTCTAAAGTTTTGAAATAGTAACGAAAGAGAAGACGGTAGTAGCAGCGGGAGAGGCTGGGAGACAGATAGCATCTACAGCTATTAAGGCTGAGAGCACGTAGCACCTTGTAGTAGTGAGCAGCTCTTCTATATCTTGACTTGTTTAGGCTCTGGTTATGTGTTATACATACATATATATATATATATATATATATATATATATATATATATATATATAGAGAGAGAGAGAGAGAGAGAGAGAGAGAGAGAGAGAAAAATCCCCAAAACAAAGCCTAAAGTTTCTAAAATACTGATACAAAAATAATCAGTTGACGTTCCGCCTATTCCGGCATTCTCAGGACAACACTTCACAAAGGAATCACATCAACTAAAGACTGCAATACATCTCACACCAACTTTGGGCTGTTATCAAGGGTTATCAAATAAAGGCTGCTACCTTGCTCCACAATTAATTTTGTGGATATATATTATACATCGTTACATGCATAGTAGCCTGTAAATGTTTTAGTGTTGGTGCATCGTTTAGATACACTACTACTAAGATAGCAATTTTATTTTTATTTTCATGATGGGTCTTGAATTCAGTACATGCTAGAGACTGTGCTGTTTCTAGGATGACAATTATGCAGACGGGTGAATTGTCCAAGATGACCCTCAACCACTATATTCCTAGTTAAGGTGTCATACTTTATTAAAGGCCAGGTGAGCCCTAGGAAGGTCTGGAGATCCCACAAGGTATACTTGGCTCTTAAAAGATTGAATTATCTGCCTCATCCGGATTTGAACTCAGGATCTTCTGCTTCTCAGGATCAACTCAGCGCCCTACACATTGAGCTAGCACGCTCTAGAGGCTATCAAAAGGATATAAAAGATAACAAAACCATGATGGTATTCTATGCAGTGCGTTAGTTTATAGTTTATTGCCCATCAATATATGGTTCAAAATGTCTAAAAAGCTTAAAGTGGTTTTTATTTTTATTATAAAAATAATTTAAATATTTTCAACTCTGAAACTAAATTTTTGAGCGGTTTGCGACTAGCCAATCTCCCAAGACTTTCGTTAAAGTGGAGTAATCTATTACGGGTTAAAAAATAAGATTGTTAATAATGACCAATTAAATATTTAACATAAACTTTTTTGGTAAAGTTGTTATTCAGAAGAACGCTGTGGAGAATGCTAAGAAGGCTACAGCACCCCGAAGGACCTCCAGGAGGAGCCCAATCATGATGATGATGATTCCTCTTCCTGACCTTTCCTTCGGGAGCGATCCCACTTCCAGGATATATACTATTATAAAGCGGTTCGTTTTAGATGAAATATCATCTCTTTTTCGGCTAAATTATTAAAATTAAAAGTAAATATGTATATATCATTCCAAAATGAATGTATTTAAATTAATTAAAATACAGATAGCTGTGATCTATATAGAACTTCGATCACATGAATATTCAGTCAAACAATTTTTTCTTTAGGGTTTTTTTTTAAAATTATTTTATTGAATTGTACAACTGTAATATATACATCTAGTACAAATGCTGTATGAATAAATAAATACATGAAAGGCCATGTAGAGGCACTACCCATTGGCAGCACTCTAATTACTTTTCTATTATAGAAGGTCCCGAGGCCGTCTTCTCTTCAGACGCCTAGGAGGATTGTCCGGGATGGAATTGGATGCAAGGATGGAAACTAGTGGGTTTGGATGGGCCTGGAGTTTATTATGGAATGATAGGTATCTGGAATGGGCTAAATCGGTAACATATGGAACGTTCAGGTCATTATGGATGGTTTTATTTGTGACAAAATAAGGAGTGTTTAGGATTTTGCGAAGGATTTTGGATTGCAAGGATTGAATACGAGAGGAATTTGATGGTTTGGTGGAGCCCCATAGTTCAATTCCGTAAGTCCATATAGGTCTTATAACAGTCACATAAATAAGTCTTTTGTAATTGATCTGAAGCTTTGAGCGTTTGTCTAGTATTCGTGGAAGTAGTCGGAAGCGTCTAGCTGTTTCTTGTCTTTTCAGTCTTGTGTGAGGGTGCCAAGTAAGGCGTTTGTCTAAGTTGAGTCCTAGGTAGCGAATCTGTTCAACAGGGATCAGTGGAGTACTATTAAAGGATACAGTAGGACAGGAAGTCATTGGTTTTCGGCGAAGAGTAAAGGTAATTTGATGGGACTTGTTGGAATTGATTTTAATTTTTCTTAAGGGTAAAAATACAAAATAAAAATTAACCTAGAAACACGCGTTTCACTTTATTGCATAGAAGGTATTTAAAATTAAAAGAATATTTTTTTATTCTAATCTGTTTTCATCAAAGATTTAAAGGTTTTTTAAGTCTTCCAACTTATGTATCACGAATGCTTCATTTCTCGCTGGTACCCAATGTCATTTCAATCTCGCTGGTACCCAACACCACATCCGTCAAAGATAAGGAGTAAGTTAATAATGAATAAAAATCTCCGAAATATATCTTGAGGTGGATCGTACTTAAAATTTCCTCGAACACTTAAGTTCCTGGAAAATAATACCGCCGATGATATTGCAATGGAAGTTGTGACGGTTTTAAGGCGAGTTGAAACTTAGTCGATTTGAGTTCGGTCTGCCCCCCCCCCTCTTCTAGTTAGATGAATATTCATGTTCACGTTTTGGCTTATTATTACTTTTCTGCTTATCACTTCGTCGAAAAAACACACACATGTATTTACTAAAAGTAGGATTTACACAAATAATTTCAAATGTTTTCCATCTGTTAGCGAATGTCAAAAATGAATGACATTTATTCGGTGTCTTCATTAGTAAAGAGCAGCTTCGGGCGACATTTCATCATTAATTTTCAATTAAATTGGCAATATTAAAAATTATATTTATATAGAAGGGGAGCGGAGTGGCTCAGTTGTTGAGTACTGAGTTGCCATGCTGGAAATCCTGGTTCAAATCCCGCTGCGGGCAAGACTTTCATTTAGTCTGTTTGCAGCTGGAGATGGATCATATAGGATCTAGGACCCTCCTGGGGCTCACCCAGCCTCTATAAAATATTATAAAAATAGGGTACCCAAAATAAGGGGAAAAAATCTGGCGGTTGAGCGTGACCAAGGACAAGTCACCTCCTTGCAGAACTGTAGTCCGTGAAACAGTATAGTCTCTACCATGTACTGAACCCCAGACCCGTTCACGGGTTGTAGTGGTACAGTTTTTTTTAATATATTTATATTTATATTGAAGATTTTCAAATTCATTTTGACTAGTTTTTACGTCAAATGACATTTGTATTTACGTTAATAAAAAATGGTTAATCATCTAAGAAATGTTTGAATCTCCTTTCTTGGTAAAAACTAATCACCGTTATTAATAAAGTTTTACTTTACATTTGCAAGAATTATATTAAAGTATTAATAAATTTTTATTTAAAAAATATTCACACTCGAAAAATAAATTGTTTTTAATTTTATAATACAATTTCAAAATGAAATCGTTTTTGGCTGAAGCTTCACTCCTATCCTTGCATACACTTTGTTGGATGAGAGTCCAGCTTCAGCCCAACAATTTCATTTAGGAATAGATAGTGTGTTCACTCAGCCTCTGTGAACAGAATACCGTTAATTTAGGGACACACCTGGCGATTGACCGTGATCTCGGTCATATATCCTCCGTGCACAACAGTTCGCTTGGAAACAGTACATTTTCTATCGTGTTCTGAGCTCAATAACCTTCATGGTTTGTAGAGGCACAGGTTTTTTCTCACTATATTTAGATGTAGTGTTGGAAGTTTCATTCGTAACGAATCTTGTTGAAGGATCAACAAATCTATATGTAACGATAGTAGAACACTAAATAATGTTCGATGTGATTTCCTGATTTGGAATCGACACACCTTTACAAGCTCGTACATGACTTCCTCTCAAATTATTTTAATGCTAGATCTTTAATGTAGCAATAATTTTTCTATTATGTTAGCTTGTTTTTTTTATATTTCAGATATGCTGACAACTTATCAATGAAAGAATTATCTGAAAGGAGTGTACTAACCCAGATCTCTTTCCTGCGGACGATAAACTAACTCAATGCATTGCGAAACGGTCGCTCATGGCTATGTTTTTATGTAGGATCAACAATGGTGCGGGTTCGAGCCACGCTGATTTACAACAGTAATATTTCACTTCCAACACTGGCAGCCATGTTGTGCTCTGACTTAGTCTATAAGTCGGGCTTTCTCCGTCAGACAGATGGCCATAACAGCTTCATTCTCACAACACATTCCGTTTTAGGAGTCACGTCTGTTCGTGTTGGATCTCGTTTATATTACTTGGCAATCTGGTCAGCACCGGATGTTGAATTATTTTATGCTCGTTTTCTGAATTCAGCAACGTCTTTCTTAAGATTCTTCTTCTTTTGCAAGACAACTTTTAAATCTCGCGTAAGGCTACTGTTTATTATACAAGTTGTAAGTAACCTATAAATATTTCTCCAATTCAGCCACCAACGTATCGCACTAATACGTAAGACATAAATCAAAAACCTACATTTTTGAAAAATTGGAGCTTGGAATAGCATTAGCACACAAGTACCTTCTTGCAGACAATCTCTGAAGCTGGGTCGATGCAGTTTTGAAGAGTGATACAGAAATATTTACCCATTTTTTTCACGGTCATAACTCACCATCGATTCTTGAGTCGTGTCACTCTAAATTTATTAGTTTAAAAATTATGTAAGAATTGAACTCTTTTTGTAGCTTCAGCCCACCGACGATTTCATTTTGAAATTATTATAAAATTAAAAATAATTTATTTTTCGAGAGGTAATGTTTTTTTAATGAACATTTATTAAGACCTTGGTATAATTCTTGCAAATGTAAAGTATAACTTGATTACTACCGGTGATCAGTTTTTACCAAGGAAGAAGATGCAAACATTTCTTTCATTAACCATTTTATATAAACGTCGATGTCATGACTAAACTAGTCAAAATAAATTCGTCAATGTTCAATATAAATATTATACTTGATATTGTCAAAATCATTGAAAATTAATCATGAAATTACGCCTGAAGCTGCTCTTTACTAATGAAGACACCGAATATAAGTATGCCGTTCATTTTTAATATTCGCTAAGCTTTTGTATAAATCCTATTTTTAGTATATATATGTGTGTGTGTTTTTTCGACGACATGATAAGTAGAATGTACTAATAATCCGAAACGTGAACATGAATATTCATCTAACTAGAAGGGGGGGTATGAGGCAGACAGAAAGTAAATTTACCAAGCCTCAACTCGATTTAAAACCTTAACATCTTCCATTGCAATATCATCGACGGATAATTGTCCGGGAACTTAAGTGTTCAAGAAAATGATAAGTGTGATAAATTAAGTGCGATCCACCTCAAGATATATTTTTGAGATTTTTATTCGTTATTAACTTACTCCTTATCTTTGACGGATGTTGTATTGGGTACCAGCGAGAAATGGAGAATTCATGATACGTAACTTGCAATACTTAAATAAAATTTAATTCCTTGGTGAAAACATTTTACAAATAAGAGATATTCTTTTAATTTCAAATTACCTTCTATGCAAAAAGGGAAATGCCAGTTCCTAGGTGACTTTTTTATTGATTTTTTACCTCAAAATTCTTTAAACATCACAGCTATATCCATACATATAAAATGATTTGTCCTGAATGACTGACTGACTGACGGATCAACGCACAGCCTAAACCGATGATCGTAGTTTTTTTTTTTTAAACAAACTTTATGCTGGGACCAAGAAAAAATAAATAAATAAATGATTAAAAAGTACATGAATTTTTACAGGATTTTAACTAATTGTAGAAAAAATATATATATATATATATTAACAAAATAATAATAAATAACATTCATATAATAGTTAATAACGGAATTGCTAAATAAAGCAAATGAATGGCATAGCATGCGATAAAGTATTTACAAAGTCTGTATCTTCTTTGTTGTTAGAAAAATAAACAAAACACGTAGATAACGAGATCGAGTATTCGATACAAATTAATTCTTTGTATGACGTCTAAATATTTTCGCTGAACAAAACAATTCAAGTAACACAGTTCACGCATTCAGAGGACTTAAAATACCGAAAGGTAACAGAAGGCTTTTGTTTATATAGAAGCATTTGTAGGTATATATAATGTAAATTCTACATATATTGTAAATAAAATCTTAGAGGATGTGTAAAAAAAGTTCACTTCTGTAAATCATACAGTACAAGAGATCATCTCCATCCTACTTAAAATCCTTCAAACCCAAAGGGGCTATGAAAAAAAGTTCACTTCTGCTGCCGTACGATAAGTGAAACCGTTATACTAAGTAATCCTTTTCAATAAATTTAATAACATTACATACTAATCCTTTACTAACACGAACAACAGTAAACGAAAGTAACTTCGACAGGCGAAGTTTGTACAAAACTGTAACCTGATTGACTAACACACCCAGCGGTCAACGCACAGCAGAAACCACTGAACTTAGCATCTCGAAATTTGCAGATAGGTTCTTTTTATAGCTTAAATGAGCACTAAGAAAGGAATTTGCACAATTTCACTCCCAAGGGTTTCCCTCTTAATATAATAGGGGTTCAAAGATTGTATGGAATCCGTCAGTTTTGGAGTTAGACTTCTGAAATTTCGGATGTACGAGTAACTTACAGTTAAAACAAAATTTAATTATTTAATTAAAATGATCTTTCACGAAACTTTATGAGGCAGACCAAATTCCAAATTTTAATTATGCACAAGTTAATTGAGTGGAAGTAGATTTGAAAGTTGCGTTTCAAATTATTTTGAAGTCCATGAATTAACCATCTCACATCCATAGGCATTTTGCTACTTATCAATTCGCTTAACATAAATATAGTCAGCAAACTGGAATGGTATTAAATAAGCTATGTCTATAAACAAAAATATAATTTATTTAGCTCGGATAGGAGGAGGAAAAAATATGATTGCAGTTTTGGAATGATGTATAAATTTTTACTTTTAATTGAAATAATTTAGCCGAAAAAGAGGTGATATTTCATCCAAAACGAACCGCTTTGTAATATATATCCTGGATTATCCTGGAAGTGGGACCGCTCCCGAAGGAAAGGTCAGGAAGAGGAATCATCATCATCATGATTGGGTTCCTCATGGAGGTCCTCCGGGGTGCTGTAGCCTTCTTAGCATTCTCCACAGCGTTCTTCTCAATAACAACTTTACCAACAAAGTTTAGGTTATATATTCAATTGGTCATTATTTACAATGTTATTTTTTTTTTGTAATATATTACTCCACTGCAGCGAAAGTCTTGAGAGATTGGGTAATCGTAAACAATTTAATTGCAGAGTTGAATATATGTTTAAAAAAATTTTAAATAAAAATAAAAACCACTTTAAGCTTTTTAGACATGTTTGAACCATATATTGATGGGCTATAAACTATAAACTAACGCACTGCATAGAATATCATCATGGTTTTGTTATCTTTTATATCCTTTTGATAGCCTCTAGAGCGTGCTAGCTCAATGTGTAGGGCGCTGAGTTGATATGCCGAAGATCCTAAGTTCAAATCCGGATGTGGCAGATAATTCAATCTTTTAAGAGCCAAGTAAGAAGGTTCTCCAGACCTTGAGGATGCCGGAATTGGCAGAACGTCGACTGATATTATTATTATTGTTTCAGTATTTTAGAAAATGTATGCTTTGTTTTGGGGATTTTTCTATTGCAATATATACATACATATATATATATATATATATATATATATATATATATATCATCATCATCATCATCATCATCATCATCACATGGCGCTATGGTCCATGAAGTACCTTGGCCTCCTCAACAATTCTCCTCCACCTTGACCGATCTCTCGCTGCTCTTCTCCATGTTCTTACACCCAGGAGCTTAAGGTCTGCTTCCACATCGTCCAGCCATCGCATTCTAGGCCTTCCTCTTCCTCTTTCTCCGTCTGGACGTCCCTCCAGAATCAGCTTTGGGAGCCTTTTTTTGTCCATTCTGTGAAAGTGACCCAACCATCTCAATCTTGCTTTTTTAATACAAGAAACTATGTCAGGTTCTCCATATAGGTCTTTAAGTTCTTGGTTCCTTTTAATGCGGAAACAATTTCCTTCCTTGGTTGGGCCATACACTCTTCTAAGAATCTTTCTCTCCCATGCATTCAATAACCCCTCATGCTGTTTGGTTAAAGTCCACACCTCCCCACCATAGGCAACGACAGGACGAAGTATCGTCTTATATACCCTTATTTTGAGACTACGGGGTACAGCTCTATTTTGAAACACGTTTCTGAGGGACCAATAGCATCTGTTACCGTTTTCAATCCTCACCTTTATTTCATGTTCCAGTCTGTTGTCTTCTGTAATAATGTGTGTCAAGATATTTAAATGTCTTAACATTTTCAAAACTGCATCCTCTTCCTTGGAGATATCCACTGGACGACAGTTTCCTGGATGAGAGCATGTATTTTGTTTTATCCATATTTATAATGAGCCCTGTCTTCCTAGCTGCCTCTTTACATATATATATATATATGCACGCATAGCTAAGAAACCAGAGCCTAAACAAGTTAAGATATAGAAGAGCTCCTCACTACTACAAGGTGCTACGTGCTCTCAGCCTTAATAGCTTTCAAAAGATCGCGATTTAATATTTTATTAAAGAGTGATAACATAAATAATTCGGCAAGATCTGATACTTGGCGTGTATCAAGGAAGTAGTTAGCCAGGAAATAGTTCAGGTGTCGTCCAATGATCAAAAGGAATAACTTAAGGAAAGTATATACAAAAACCAAAAATCATTATTTTCTAAAATGCCACTAAATATTTAACCATTAATCATTTTGCTAATTGAGAGATCTTTAGATGAACAACATGATAATATCACATTAACTTTTTAGACAGTTGAAGTGAAATCATTTTCTCTCGAAATAATTTTAATAATTCCATCACTTCATGAAGATTTCACGACGAAGCTCTTTATGGGCTCGAATTCCAAATCCTGTTGCACATGGCATCGACATGTAAGCGAGCTGGAACTAAACTTAAATCTGATAAACGATAGACCTAACGCATACTTACTTGTGACCATTTCTTTTCTCCCGTCCAAGAAGAATATTCGTTCTGTTATGAAACAACACCGTTGTCAATTAGTAAAGTCACTTTGTGAAAAAACCTCAAACGGTTTCTTGTTACGTCGAGAATACGTTAACAGTCACGGTGCCTTCCCTTCCACGAAGATCAGTCACATTGGGTATTCATGAACGGGAATTGAACCTTAATGATCCCTCGCGGAACGGACTGCTGAAGAGATCGAAGGATATGCTTCAAGGAATAGCAATCTTCACCTAGGGATAAGGGTCCTAGATCCCATAGGATCCATCTCCGTTCGCTAAATTAAATAAATGTCTGCCAGTGAGCGGGAGTTTCCAGGAATTCAACTGAGGAATTTCGACTAGGCAACTAAGCGCGCTACCATGAAGGTGTGGTGCATATCTGCTTATCAAATATATTCCAGAGAGATAAAAGAGTTTTTAAGGAACACTGTGAAAAACCCATCTTTATAATGCATACCTTACCTCCTCAGATACTCCTAACGGTTCGAATACAGAAAGTTTATTAAATGTATTCCATTCTGGTTAGAAAGTTTGATAACTTTAAGATATACCCCACTCTGTTTATCTTAAAAGAAGTAAAAAAGGATAATCAACTAAAACAAAACAAACTACATTCACAAGTTTTTGCCAGTAGTTGCCTATGGATACAAATCATGGAAACAAATGAGCATGTTCTTCAAAATAACTGAAGTAGTGGTCAAGGCTATTAGAGAAGATGACATAACAAACTATCCAGCAGGAGGCAGGATTCAGTTACACCGACAAAGAACCAAAAACACACCTATATTATCCTTCCAAGGACACCCAATCCTTCTTGATTCATTGCTTATTAGTGCGTCTTCATCCTCATCTCCTGAGGGCCTCGAAGAGACAACAAACCATTTAACGGCTATTATATTACAAGCTTCGAAAAAATGGAGAATAGCTTTAACTTTTATGCCCTCATGAATTCTAAGCAGTGTTCCTCCAGGCAATGGATACTCGTATATTTATTTATATAGTATGTTTTATAATGATTAGAAACTATGTTAAGAAATTTATTTATTGAATGAATACAAGTCTAAAACAATTAAGTAAAATTCTAAAATGGAAAAAAAGAAAGAATAATATACCTAGCATGGCCAAGATGGTGGGTTCGAAGGATGGCTGGTGGCCGTAGGAGTTTTAAATAAAGTAAAAAATCGTCGGTTATTTCGTCATATGCAGGGTACATACAATGGCAGTCCAGAGCCTCCGCGGTGTCAGGTACTCATTATAGATCCTTATCCTAATTTATGATCCCAACTGTAGCATCATTCAATTAGCCATAACAGCACAAAGTGACGTTAAATGAAACAACAGATATATATGAATAATATGGAAATAATCGTATGAAATAAATAATCTATAACATTTTTATCACTAAGAATCACCTCACGATGGATTTGTTCTGATAAATTAACAAACATTGAGATTCGAAAAGTAAGGCGATAATAGTTATCAATTATTAACATTAAAAAAGTTTTGTTTGTCTATTCAGTTTACGTCGCTTTATGCTACAGTGAGAGTCCTACATTTAGTCAATCCGGATATAATTAGAACAGGGATCTTTAACGAGTACCTGGCATCCTACAGGATCAGGCACCCCCCCTCGTTTTATGTCCATTCAGAAGGATCGCATAGCTAAGGATTTTTTACTCCATTTAAAAACTCCTAAGGCCATCGTGCAGCGAACTCGCGATCTTGGCACAGTAGACCTCTTTCTACTGTGTTTATTCTAACCACTAGACCTCTGGTGACCCTAATATAAGTTTTTAAATAATAAAAGTTATTGATTCTGTTGACTTGAGCTAGTTCGGGGAAGTGGCACAGGAAGCAGTAATAATTTCAATAATGACCCGTCCTTGACTGAAACGGAATCTTAAAAATACATCCTCTTCCCCCAAACTAGCTGAAGTCAACAGTCATAAATTAGGATGAGGATCTATAATGAGTTCCTGACACCGCGCAGGCCCTGGACTCCCATTTAACGTACCCTCCATAGGAGGAAATAACCGATGATTTTTTACTTTATTTAAAATTCCTAAGGCCACCAGCCATGCTGCGAACACACGATCTTGGCCTTGGTAGGTATGTTATTCTTTCATTTTTCCATTTTAAAATTTTACTTAATTGTTTTAGACCTATACCTTTCTTAACATAGTTTCTAATCAGTATAAAACATACTATATAAAAATATACGAGTATCCAATGCCTGGAGGAGCACTGCCTATTATTCGTGAGGGCATAAAAGTTAAAGCTATTCTTCATTTTTTCGAAGCTTGTAATATAATAGCCGTTAAATGGTTTGTTGTCTCTTCGAGGCCCTCAGGAGATGTGGATGAAGACGCACTAATAAGCAATGAATCAAGAAGTATTGGGTGTCCTTGGAAGGAAATATAGATGTGTTTTTGGTTCTTTGTCGGTGTAACTGAATCCTGCCTCCTGCTGGATAGTTTGTTATGTCATCTTCTCTAATAGCCTTGACCACTTATTCAGTTATTTTGAAGAACAGGCTCATTTGCTTTCATAAGTATCCATAGGCAACTACTGGCAAATGTTGCATTCACAAGTTTGTTTTGTTGTAGCTGATTATCCTTTTTGATTACTTTTAAGATAAACAGGGCGGGGTACATCTTAAAGTTATCAAACTTTCTTATCAGAATGGAATAAATTTAATAAATTCGCTGGCCTTAGGAGTTTTTAAATGGAGTAAAAAATCCTTAGCTATGCCATCCTTCTTAATGGACACAAAAAAAAGGCGGGGCCTAATAAGAGTACATTCGGTGACGGAGGTCAAATCATGTTCCTTCTAAATTTAGTTATTTACAAGACAACTTTATTTTAATTTTTTTTTTAAGATATTGTTCTAAAATAAAAAATACATACACAGATATCCATTGGATTTCCTTTATGGACGTTAGTTACTATTTTATCGAATTATCATTAAGCATGGAATATAATGCCTGGATACTCGATTGTCAATTTAAATCGATTGTTGTGAATGCATAATTTAACAGAAAAATATTGTCGGAACATGTTATCTATAGCAAAGAGGTTGTTGGTATTCACGTCGCAGTGGAAGCAACTCCCACGTGTCTTCCTTGTTAACAACTTGCTAACGAGCGATCTGGCAATTGCAATTAAATCAAACGGCTATCGATAAATCAATCGATCTGATTAATATATAACGCATTATTCCTTGCAAAAAATAAATAAATAAAAATGATCGTGACAGATCGTGCAAACTTGGGAAACGTTTGTCCCTTTCACTTGAATCTTGGCATTTTGTGGCTGGGCCTGAAGTTCTTACAAAAAGTTCTTACTCCAAAAAAAAAGTGAATACCTTGGTTGGGGAAAATCTATCTGTACCACAGCAACAATTAATACTTATGTTTTGGAAACATAATACAAATACAAATCCCTGAGTTTTTGAAACGCTGGTCAGTATTTATACTTTAAATACTTTCCTGTGTTTTAAAGCCTTTAGAGCTTGTTTTCCAATTGGTTTTGAATAACTAGGAATTATAAATAATTGATCTTAACGTTATTTCTTCAAATCTCAAAGATTTTGACTAGTAATCTAACGTTATTTTTCATAGCTTTTGTAAATATAAGAGGCCAGTACAACGTCGTGACCGTAACAGCACTAAAGAACACAACAATCCGAAGCACTAAGAAGATACTTTACCAAATGACTTTCTCAATTACCGTAAGGACCGACCTGAGCCATTAGGTCTTCCTCTTACCTGAGGTCGTCCCGTTCTGGTTGGGACATCCCATGGGTCGTGAGCATCTTCCTCTGTCCCGATCTTCAGGGATCTGTTGTGCAATGAGGAAACGAAAAGTAAGCTAGTTTGTTCTTATATATATGGCACTAGTATTTCTGAAGACAAATTTTGAAATGGAAAACCTTCATTTTTGTTGGGAAAAACTATTAGTGAGGTCGGAATAGCATTAGGACACTAAGAGTACACAAGCGCATTCTTGCAGAAAAGCTCTGAAGCTCTGAAGCTAGGTTGTTAAAGTTTTAATGAGCGATAAAGAGATATTTAGCCTGCTTTAATGATGACAATGAATGTCATAACCCACTACCGAAAAACCATCGATCTTTGAGTTTTGTCACTTTTTAGAGATACAAGTGTGATTAATTGATTGTTTGGAAGGATAACGTTCATACATTTAACCTCTTACTGTAATAACCTTGAATTAAGGCGTTTTATCATATCAAATCATAAAAACATTTTAACTTAAATAAATTGATCTTCCAACTGAATGTTATTCAAAAAGTCCAATTTATTTTTACTAACAAAAATCTTTTTATTTTATATTGTATGATAGAGTCGTAGCTGGAAATGAATCCCAGTCCCAATAACGCTCAGTTGAGTGAAGGTGAATAACATAGAAGATAGAAGACAGGACGATGAATAACTTTTGAATAAATTACTCCGCATACAATGAGCTAGCTGCATCCATATGTCGCACCTGTAGCATTTATTGTCAATGAGTCATTTATATACATATATACATATATATATACATATATATATTTATTGTTTATATTGTATTATAATGATACGCGTCGCAGGCGTTGAGACCAGGCGCACAGTGGAACGAATCAACGCATTTGTTGGACATTAGACCAATTCTCAAATAACTAAATTTCTCCTTCATTTAGATCTTAAATTATACTTTATACTTCTTCTCAACAAAATCCATAGATAAATTAATTGTGAAATTAAATCTTATATGAAAAATTCTGAATTGAAAAATAAATTTTTCTAAAAACTCATATTTTTAAAGCAATCTACTGTTTGAGGTAGTGCATTAAATTAATCGTGCACCTACTGGAAAAAAACTCATCCATAATAAGATATTTTAGGCAAATAAAACTAGGGATTATTTCAAACGTCTGGGATTTTTCGGTGAAAATTGGGTGATAAAATTAAATAATCATTTGCGAAAATAGCTCAAAATCGCCCAAAAAACTACCATCACAGTAAATAACTAGAATGTCTGAAGTTTTTTTTCCATTAGTCGGATTTTGCTACTAGGTGCTATTTTCAGGGAAAATGATTTTTTCTTTTTATTTTATGGGCCTTGAGAATTAATTTAAAATAATTTCTGTTGATATTAGCGTCTACTTTTCGCAAGTTTTCTTTTTTTTACCAGTTTTTGATTACATTCATTTATCCGAACAACCCTCATCTAACATAATAGTATTAACAATGAAACTCAGTTTGCGTGTGGTATTTGAACGACATATGTGTAATGGTGCACATAGGTGCAATAGTCCTACAACAAATCGTCAAGTTTTTAATTTTTGATTTATTTCGTTATTTAAATGAAACAATTTTATATAGACACTTACATTTATTATAATTTTGATGTATCAATTATACCTAGTATATTAACTAACAAAAGTAATTATCAATTATTTTATTAATTTTGTTTAATAATTAAATTATTTGGTTTGTTACTTTTTCCTTTGTGTAACTTTATTTAATACCGATGTATCTGTCTTTCCATAGAATACTTTATTGTACCTATTCTCGTAGTATGTTGGTACAATAAATGGTACAATGTTTGATACTAAATAATCTAACATCGAAATATCAATTCTAGAATTTTTACACGTTTATCCTAAAAGGTTTGATCCTGTTTATCATATAATTAAATAGTTCCTTCAAAAAGCTTTTAAACCGTAGCAATAGCCTTATTCTAGGAGAACCAGAAGTGTAGATATTAATGAATGTCCAGACGCTCCTAACGCTCGTTCCACTGTGAGGCGTCTACTTGGTATCGGTGTTCTTGTAGTACTCCTTGATTCGTTCACTTAAAGCCCTCTTCCTTTCTTCGGTCCACTTTGGTCTTTGGGTTGTGGGTGATGTCTTCGCTGACATCACTTCCCATTTGTATACCTTGTGTCCAGAGACGCTTTTGCCGGTGATGATATTCTGAGTCTACCAGATCTTTTTCTGGATCGATTTTGACTTACGTCATCCATGGTGTATCAGTGACTCAATACTGTATTACTCATATTGTTTATGGACATTTTTTAATGTTTTTTAATTGTTAAGTTTAATAATAATAATTCTTACATTTACATAGACAATATCATTAGTTAATTATTAAGATCAAATTCATCTAAATGCGTGTCTTAGTGATGACAATGTTAGACATTTTTTTTACAGAGGGAGTCTTGTATAATTATATTTATACATTGAACCTAAATAACATGGAAAATCTTTTAAATAATCAAGTATAAAGCAACTAATACGTCCATGCATATTTAAACATATGTAAATACGTACAAACATGTATAAATATATGTATTTATGTGAGTTTACTATAAAATTGCCTATAAAGACAGACTATGTTGGCCCAGTTCGTATCCTGACCTGTTGAGAAAGGATGTCCTCAGAAGTCGTTAAAGGTTAGATTCCCACATGGTATATACAGCACTCGCATTCTCCTTAATGTATCCTTACTATCTTTTAGCTATATGCATACACACACACACACACACACACGTATATATATATATATATATATATATATATATATATATATATATATATATATATACGTAATTACATTAATATGTATGTGTGTTTGCGAAATTAATGAAAAAAATATACTTTTTAATACCCACGGACGTATCACTGACAGTCATATTTATAACAGGAATTCCTCCAACTTCTTTATTATTTATATGAATCTGTATTTATAAATTTAATTTATTTTTTTAAATCAACTGGGGGAAAAAAAAAAACAACCTATAATATTACAATCCATAAAGGGTTAGTGTACAATACACTTACTTCGAAACTAAATCCAAAAACTTTAGGAAAGGTTATTTTTTTATCTGAGTTGATTAAACAAGTTCACTATTAAAAAATTACTAACGAAAAGTGGATTGGATGTTGTTCGATGAAGAGATAATGAAAAAATTACTTTAATTGGTTTTTACTACAAGGAATTTTCTCAAGTGCGCGAGTGAGAAATAGCTTGAAGATGACTAGGTATCTTTGACCCTCTAATAGTTTTGTCTCAACGTGCACTACGATTATTAATTAAGAGAAGTGATCTATCCTACTTATAGTGATCAGGCTCAACCTACTTATAGAGGCTACCAGATCCCCCTACTTATAGAGGCTGGGTGAGCCTTAGGAAGGATCTTCGAGTTTTAACCTCGGGGATAAAAGAAAATCTGGCATAGCCGGATTTGAACCCGGGACCTCGGCTCGACCAATCAGTACTCTAGCTCTCCTTTCCCTTTCCAAAACCTGAAGACGTTGTTCTTCTTTCTCAGTTGGTGGCGTTTCACAACTAAATAGAACAGTTCGGAGGATAATAGCTTTATAAATTCGAATTTTTAAATTTTCGGGCAAACAGCGTGAGCTAGATTATGTTGAGGCAGATAAACCTTCTTTATTTCTAGTCGTAAACCTTTAATATTTAAATTCCTCGACGTGTTCAAACTTAATCCCAGTTTATATCTATATCATCAAAGTCGACGTCGTTTGTGCTGCTAACCATATATTTCGTCTTATCCGAAATAAAATCGGATAAGATGAAGAAAGAAGAACTTCACCTGTTTTCATCATCTTTGATACATTCATTTCACAGTGTGAGTAACTAACCCTCCTCAAACACGCTTTTATAACCTTCACCACTATTATGTTATAGAATCTTTTAGTTCTATTTTCGCCCACTTCAAAGCATCGAATTAAATTGAAACTTAGCACACTTCTTAAGGATCAATAACCATACGAAAAATTAATAAGTTTGTCTCATTATCATTCCATAATATGTATTATCAAAACTAATAAAGTTATGTTTTGTTAGAATGCAAATGGAAAAAACCACAAGCAGAGCCTTATGTTTCAAATCTGGTGTAAAATACAAACAATTATTGTTATGTTTTGTTTTAGCAATCCGTTATCTCTTGTACTTGAAGAGAATATAAGAAATCGATTCACTGTCCTTTTGTACATTCTTATTTTCAGGATCATCAGGATTAGGGATTTTTAAATTAGAAATTGTAGTGTCTTAGTACGTGTACTAATGCATACATGGCTTAATCCTTGAGACAACAATATGGACTATTGACCGGATCTACTGGGGAGTTTTAATAGTTTGATATCCTAAAACACTCGCTAATAGGAAACAAATAAAAAGACGAAAATATTTTTAAACTATCTTAAAATAAGATACTTCATCTCTGTATCTTTAAAATAATTCTGTTTATATTTAAATAAAAGTGGGGTGCTTTTTATAATGTTTTCATAATGCCTCTACTCCTGCCAATATCAATAAATAAAATATTTATAATAATTAACATTAATTACGCTTTTTTAGGATGAAATTTTTTTTCTTTCTCTCTACTCTTATTTAAACTAATTAAAAATAAGTTTCTACTTTTTATTTTGTTTCATATTTAAGCATGTTTTTTTTAACCATTTTTCATTTTCTACTTTTTAGTGTGTTCTTAAGTTTTTTAACAATTTTTTTTTTGGTTGCAAAATACGAAACTGTTGAGTTGATCCTGTCATTAGTTATATCCTTGTTTAAAGAAGAATTCTTTAAACTTCCTGCGCGCCTCAGTTAATGGCACAAGACTACCGATTATTCAGAAATTAAAATTCGCTAATCCTGAAGTCATAATGAAACTAATCCTGGTCAGGATAATGAGTTAAACTTATTTTTTTAATTTTATTTTTTGTTCATCAGTATATTCTGATTTAAACTTATTGAAAATAATTTTCTGCTATTCGTTTTGCTTCCTATAAAAGCGTTTATTTTAGTTTTTCAAACAATATATATATATATTTTATTAATCGTTAATTTGATGTTGATAATTTTCATATATTTTTGTTTTGAAGAGAAAAGATTGAGCCTTGGTAGCTCAGTGGTTTAGAGCCCTGCAGGATATGCAAGCGACCCGGGTTCGAATCCCGGCCAGGACAAATCTTTTCTCTTCGAAACAATAATATATATTTACATTTTTTTTATGGTAAAATAAAAAAAAAAAAATAACTAATGATACGAGAGGAAAGGCTTGGAGGAAATCTTGAAGAAGGTCATGGGAAATATAAAACAACTAATGAAGCCCTAAGAAGAAGCTAAAAAACTTCATTGACTTGTGTCATCCATCTTTATTATCTTCTTCGGAGAACGCCAAGAACGAAATAGCTCCTGTTATATGCGATCTTTTCGCATAACACAAATACAATCGTTCCTGTTAAGGTTTGTGTGTGTATTTTTTTTTTTGTTGCCGTCGAAGAAAGAAAATGAAATTCGCTTAAAATTTATTCTACGCTTATCAGAGAACTAGCTATTAAATTTTTTTTAGTTGAATTTTTTATCTGTTTCTATCAGGAAGATAAATTATACGTTGCCCGGGCTAGGAAATTGCTTTCAAGTTAGAATGTGATGAAACTAGTCTCCTCTTGGGCTGTTTATATTCCTAACCTTCTTAGATTATATCTAAATGTCTCTTTCCCTTTTTTATATATTTATAGCCATTGCTACATTTTTATAGATATGAACTATACACATTAGCTATACATAATGTATATATTAAGATTTTATTATAAAAAATATTATATACTTTGCGGGAATACCTGGTTTACCTGGTGACAATTTTCTGCCGTGACATTAAGTTACAAAATGGTAGAAAGTAGAACAGCTGATTGAAATCTATAATAATAAAAAAAAAACAGCTGATGTCATGATTATTTCAACAAAATATATATATATTTTAATATATTTAGAAACCTAATTCCGATATCTAACTTATTTTTTAAAAGTTTTTCGCAAATGTCACAAGGTTAAATCATTTAAATATTCTCTTAATTCACGGCTCTCTCGTCCATCTTCTTATCAGTCTTCTAATGATCATGTCAGCCGTAGCCATATTGCCTATCAATGTATTGTAATGTACATGGATGTTATTATAAAAATAAAAATAAATATGACGTATGTATTGATAGTTGTGAGCCGTACAGTTTATTTGTTTATCTTAGATAATAATAGTTGATCTTGTATATGTAAGTGGGAAAAAATGATCCGGGTGGAGGTCAAAAAATTTCTCTCAAATAGGGAGAAATGTTTATTAAAAAACCAACGTTTCGAACCCACACTGCAGGTCTTCTTCAGGGTTGTCGAGGAGGAGTGCGGGGAGCCCGGTGTAACTCACATCATTAACCTTTTTGTTTACGCTTCAGGAAGGTGCGGTCAGTAGTCATAAAACTTAAGATTTAACACACAGTAGTTTTTATAAGTGTCCATAATTTTTTTCTGAACCATAGATCTATGAAGTGTACTACACTACTTTTTTGTTAGTCAGTATGTCCTGTTTTTGTTGTATGATAATTTTTCTAAAAATTTCGACCACATGACAAGTTGGCTAATAGGTCTGTAGGATAAAGGATTGAATTTTCATTTTTTATTTTAATTTTAATAACAGTATATTTCTATTCTGGAAAAACCTAGGATAAATTCCATCTCTAAATAAAACATCAATATTGTGTTCGCTTTGAAAATTCAGACTACCAATATAATAAGTCGAATCATGTTATCAGAGTAAGGTAAATATATTCCAAAAATATATAAAATCGGCCTTAAATATCGCCTGAAACAGATGGAATGATTGCTAGGTCTAATCTTCGCGATTTTTCTGTCCTTAGTTTTCAGTATTAATGATCCCTAAAACCATTTCTTTAATTTACAATAATAATTATAATAAAATTAAAGACATTTGAGGCTTTTATTATGATATAAATCTAACGATCTAAACCTTAGCATGTTTCGGGATATTGTTAAAGACCTTTGCTACACGTGTAGAACTAAAATGGGGTAAGCTATAAATTTAATATTTGCATTTGAATATACTATATTATATATAACTAATATTATTGTTTAATATAACAATAATTTTGATATTATATATAATTATATATTTGCGTTCATATATATACTAATGGCGGCCAGCGTTGCTCAATGGTAAAGATCCAGGGTTCAAGCCTGGCTGTTACAGATGCGACAGTTATAGAATTGTCATGATTTGAGATGTGATATATAGTTGTAACAAATCATAATTAGTCGTCGATTAGAATTCCCATCCGATCCTATTGATTTTCCTGTTAGGAATATGGCATTACGAAATTTTATAATATATTATATCTTAGTACAACTTCACACACAAAAATGTTTCTACAAAAGTTTCTTCTGTGACTTGTTAACTGTTAGGTATATTACGTATGTTTGATTCGGATAATAAGTATCTATTATATGTCTTTTATTGTCAATGCATGTTTATTATATTCTTACGTAAACGTCTACTGCTTAAATACCTCTTTAGGTTCCGTGCCATGACGATTGCATTGAGAAGAACCTTGATTATTGTCACGCAACTTATTTAGGCACCTATTATTATAAGTACATTTGTTATTTTTAAAAAAGTGTCTTCAAAAAATGTATAATTAAATCGCGAAAATTTTAAATTCGATTCCTGAGTTCTAAGAGTTAATTTGTCTTCTAATTGACTATTCTTAGTCTCAGATTTTATTATTGCGGAACAAAAAATATTCGAGGATATCTGTTGTACCATATTAGTTTCAATTAGGGTTACTTTTTAGATTTCCATAGAAAGAAATATTTTAACTATCCCTGAAACCATTTCGTCGTACTTCGTGACTTTTCGTCTTGCGTTCGTATCTCGATAAACCGTTTGCTGTTGGAAGATTGAATCTTTTAACACCTAGTTCGAAATAGCGGTACTTAACTTGACAATCACGATAGATTTAAAAATATATAAATTTAAATAATGAATCATGTTTCAATTTCGCCGATTCAGACTACTTTCATCACAATAGAAACGTTCTGAGCTCCTAATTAATTACATAAAACTTATATAAATGACAATTACAAGACCTATTTGGATTTACGGAGTAGAGTTTTGGGGCTCCACTAGGCCATATACCGTATACCGGGGCTCCAGATATTTCGTAGTATAATTAAACTGCGTATCATTTCGCTATTTTGAAATTAAATAAACAATTTATTACGAAGATTGAATAGTTTGTGTATAATATTATATTATAAAATTAGAAGTTGGTTATTGTTAGCAACCGAGCTGGGGAAAGCTCTCCCACGGCGGCTAAATGCCGTCATTACATCAAGTTGTTGCCGCGCTCTACAGAGCTTCTTCCTTTCGTGTTCTTCTTCTGCCACTCAGTACCAATCTTTCATGCCACTTAGTTGCTCTTCTGCTTTGTGTCCTCAACTTCATTCTCTTTCCTTTATTACATGTCAAGTTACATTTGAAGTCAGACCAAAAGAAGCTGCTCTGCAAGACTTTGGGAATCCACCTGATCAAAGTCACCGAGATCGAGTGTGAAGTATTTACGGGCAGAATAAATTACCTAATTACTCCTCTAAACTATCTTCTGGACGAAGGAGTTTTCTTATTTGGTATATCTAGGTAGGACTGAGGTAGGAGACTTCGAATCCGAGATGTATAATGTAGGAGTATATATAATTATATATTGGATCGTTTCATTTTGAAAGGAAAGGTTAATTAGTTAATACAACTTTATGAAATCAAATTATATGTATTTAAAATAATTAACACCATTTTCTATACATTTTTCCCAAGGTGTTATCAAATTTTCAATCCAAGAACTGAACTATGCAGGTCTGAAAATGTCTTTTTCAGCAAATCAAATCTTGAAAATAACGTAACACTATATCCTATGTCTTGCATAGTCAACTACACAAGTTCCATTTTGAATTTTAATAATAAAAACATTCCATACGAAACGGCCCAATATAAATATTACTTGGGCTTCAGTTCGTAAAAAGTGATTGTTGGTCTCACCATCGCTAAGTTCTATTCAACGCACTAAGATTTTCAAAATGGTTCACACTATAAACTGGATGTTCGTGTGAGTACACTCTATATCCCGGCAGACATGTTGTAGCCTCTCAAAGAAGTCCTAAGTATATTCCTTGAGTATAGATACTGGAAGAAATCCGTGGATCTGATAGCGAGCTCGGTTGGGATCGGAGAGAACTGATCGCTATCGATCGTCTTGACAAATAGATCGCAACTACATCCTATCGATATCTCGGGATATTGCGCAACATCGATTAATAATCGCCCTACATGTTGCGTACGCCTGAGAATTCTTTGTTATGGGAAGTTACTACTTCTTCCTTCTGCATATCACAACATCCTCCATTTGCCTTTTTATGAATTGAAAGTACTTTCATTAACAAAATGAGCTAATAGTTCTGGCAACGTGTTTATATATGCATGTGAATAACAGTAACAACCAGTGAAGCAATACCCTACGCCTGAAATAATAATTATATGAAGACAGATGAGACATCCTCAGTGAGAGCACGCCGGTCCACCAACCTCAAGGTGGTGTCTCTTAGGACCAGTCCAGTACTGTGAAGCGGTTCAAGGAAATTAATGTCCTAAATTAAACCTACTATAGTCTTTCTCAAAATTGCTCCTTCGATATGACTATGTTCACACTTACTACAAGTTCATGGCGTATGTTTAGGTTGAATTCCCAAATCCATAACAGCTGGTTTGGTTGAGTCAGTGGAAATTTCCTCTCTGTATATTACAGTTTTTTAATCCTTTAATTAATTAAGGTATATTCAGTTTGTTTTTATGACTTTATGAGTTTACGACTAACTGATTTAATTATATATATATACACACACGCACACATATCTATACATATAAAATGCTTTGTCCTGATTGACTGACTGACTGACTGAGGGATCAACGCAGAGCCTAAACCGCTGATCGTAGAGACCTGAAACTTTGAGGGTGTGTTCTTTGTATGACGTAGGCATCCGGTAAGAAAGGATTTTCCGAAATTCTATAGCTAAGCGGGTGAAAAAGATGGGGCAAAGTTTGTATGCTTGTACTCGCAAAATCTTCATATTTTCGCTGAACAAAACAAATCAAGTAACATCGTTTACTTCTCGCTGCTGCCGCAAGACAAGTGAAACCGTTATACTAAGTAATCCTTTTCAATAAATTCAATAACAATACATACTAATCCTTTACTGACACGAACAACAGTAAACTTCTGTCCGTCCCGTTTGTTAATCAGCGTCAATGTATGTTTCACGGCTGTGCTGATCCGTCTGTGATGAAATTTGATATGGACAATCTCAAGTCTAGGGAAGGACATAGCTACTTTTTAGCAACACACCACACAGGCGAAGTTTATATAAAACTGTAACCTGATTGACTAACACACTCAGCGGTCAACGCACAGCAGAAACCACTGAACTTAGCATCTTGAAATTCGCAGATAGGTTCTTTGTATAGCTTAAATGAGCACTAAGAAAGGAATTTAGACAATTCCACCCCCAAGGGTTTCCCCCTTAATATAATAGGGGTTCAAAGATTGTATGGAATCCGTCAGTTTTTAAATTAGACATCTGAAATTTCGGATGTACGAGTAACTTATAGTTCAAAACAAATTAAATTATTTATTTAAAAATGATCTGCCACGTAACTTTATGTGACAGACCAAATTCCACGCTAGCGAAGCTGTGGGCAAAATCTAGTATATATGTGTGTACCAAGATATGTATATCTTGGAACAATGGTAGGAGGCATAAGAAAGCTGTAGAGAGGTTATGGTCCAGTTGAGGTAAAGGTTGCCTATTCACCTTCAAGGTTTCTCAAGCTCAGTTAATTGTTAATTGTCGCCATCTTCTAGACCAACAACAACTTAAAGAGAATTTTTTCCAAGGATAATAATTTTAGAATTATAAGAATGGCAATTTAAGTGGAAAAGAGGAATACTTGATGATCCTTTTGTTTTATTAACAAATAAAATAAGTTCCATTCACGATATAACATCCTCCATTTCTATTGGCTCCATAAGAATAAGCCAATAACAAATTTATTATTTAAAACAAATTTAATATTATATTTTCCCATTTCAACATGTGTTGGTCACAATGATACGAATGATAGTTTGTCCACAACATATTTGTGCTTAAAATATCAGTAATTTGTTTAATGTATTATTCACAGTTAGTTAAAAGAGCAAGAGTTTATAATTTGATATTTAAGTTTGTTAATAGGGGGTCCTAAATGTTCCCTATTAAGGTATAATTAGATGGGGACCTTTAACGAGTACTACCATTTTACATCCCTTCCGAAGGACGGCATAACCAAGGTTACTTTACTCCCTTTAAATGATCCTAGGGCCAACTGCTGGACTGCGAACCCACAATTTTAGGTATACCTAGGAGGTTCTCATACAAATCATTACCGATAGCATATGAAAATGATTTTTACTGAGCCTTGGTTTCAATTGTACAATAATATGGTACTTTATTAAAGAAATACAAAGTAAAATTACCTCTGATATAATAATGATATATTTAAGATTAGATATTTTAATTAATCGTAACCTCTACACCTGAGGAGAGCACATCGGACCTAAGTCCCCTGTTATTATATATTCCTCAGGCGATAGCGGCCCGAGCTAACGAAATCCCATTTAGTTGCGATCTATAATCTCCCCGGAGGCTGATCAATGAATTTTAATCTAGGCATATCGGGGGGGGGGGGGGAAGCAAGGAGAAAAGGAAAAGAAGCGGGGTGGGCGAGACCAGGAGAATTGGGAACGATAATGAGATCCGATGTCTGTAGTTTGCATATAGCAACTGCTGAGGAGGCTATCATACCATCTTCCGAAGACCCTGGGGCGGGTCTCCAGAGACTATCTGTGAAGGAGGAAGTCGTCCAAGACATCGATGGACTCGTCTCCGAGTAGCTTATTGGTCATGTTCTGGATAAACTTCATTAAATTAAATGAATAAAATTTTCATTAAACTTTTAATTTTTATTATTTATTATTATTGCTTGCCAACTTTCAAGTTTTTCACCTTCCCATTGCCTTTAGTTATTATCTACGGTTGATTTGCTGATTTCAAGTATCCCTGCCTATACTCACAGTTGTTCGGAGATTTTCTTCCACCTAAGCTCGGATAACATAGTCATCAAGGGCAGAACTTCATCCACTGCCTTCTGGTAGTAAAATGGTAGTGACTGTACTTTTTTAAGTCGGCGGTTGTGAAAGGAGGTGTGTTGTGTCACTCTCAACCAGGGTTTGTCTCTGGAAAGTATGCAGATCCCGCAGGAAATAAACAATTACCAATTTATTTATAAGTCAATTATTTATTTATACTATAGTCAGCTGACTATAAAACATTAAAAATTAAAAACATTTAACTTCTTTTTTGGTTTTCTAGATGGCGTTGTCAAAGGAAGGAAAGGCACCAATGGAGTTCTTCACCGCGGGGATGACAAGCTGTCCACTATTTCAAGGTAAGTGTTTTAAAAAATTGATGGAAATCAAATTTAAATTTATGAATGAAAAAGTAAAATTACTAACCGTAAAGTGAGATTAAGTTATCCTAGAAGAATTCTTTAAGTCAGAGCTAATCTATAGAATTTGGATTTTTTAGCCGTATTTTTTTGTGAGTAGAATGTTGTATACCAATTTCTACTATAAGGAATGTTCTATGTCCAAAGGTCGCCGGTTCGCAGCCCGGCATGTGACCTTATGATTTTTTAAAGGGAGTAAAAAATCCTTAATTATGCTGTCTAATGGATAACTCCTTCCAAGTCGAAATTATCAGTTTGTATCTTTTACTCACATCATGAAAGGTTAACTGGTTATTTATTTACACGAGTTTGAGATTCTTAAGAATGATTTTATTTTTAAATTAATCAATAATTTATTATTTTTAAATAATGAAAAAACATTGTATAGAGAGATCCACTATAGGGAACACAGGTGAGGTATTATATTTTGATTATGGATATATGTGAAAGAATCTTTTATTGGCTTTGTAAAAAACTGACAGGCTACTTATTTACTTGAGTTTGAAATTGTTAATTATTAATTTATTTTCAATCAATCAATTATTTGATAAATAGTGAACCAAAATTGTGTACCACTCCCCGCTGTAAGAAACACAAGATAGTTGATGTGAGGTGTGCTATTTCAAGTAAATATTAATATAAGCGTACCTCTGTTTTGATTTGACGAAACGTTGACAAGTAATTTATATATTAGCCTTTGAGATAAATTTTGAAATCTATTGATAATGAATTAACTATTGTGTACCACTACCCGCTGTAAGGAACGCAAGATAGTTGATGTGAGGTGTGCTATTTCCAGTTTGAATTTATTTGAACGTACCTTTTACTTGAAAAAACGTCGACAGGTTATATCTTCACTGGAGCGTTTAAGATACTTAAGCATTAATTAGGAAGTTTTTATTACCCCTTTTTATTACCCCTATCCTTTGAAGCGATATCCTTCAGCTATCGCCTTAAGAAGACGTTGGGCGTCCGTAAAGCCTCCCAGTCAGGGTATACTCGTTCACTTCCAAGGTAAGAAGTAGAATCCTATAGCGCCCGTTAGGCTAACGACCTGAGGAAGACAAGAAGTCGTTGGACCGTTGGTAACACTGCTGGCTCTTGATGAACTGCCTCTTCTTGGATAACGGGAGTCCCGAAGGAGCATCGTCTCTGGATATCGTCCTGGCTAGTGGGTATAATCATCTAGCACATTCCAGGGGTTTAGAATAATGTTTTTAATAATGAAACATCTATTTTTGCTATTTTCCGGCTTTTCCCAATGCGGGGATCTTATAGTAGGACTTGACATTAATTTTGTTGCCCTTCTTACACTATGTAGGAAAAAAAATACAGTCTGGACTACAGAATATATTTAAATTACAGTTATACTATTTGAGCATGTAATAGTGCAATTAATTGAAGATTTTTATTTACAATAATTATATAATTTATTTATTTATTTTTTTAATTGTTATAATTTTTAAATATTTGTTTTTGAAAAGAAAAGATATAACTAGGACCGGGACTCGAGCCCGGGTCTCCCGCATAACCTTCGTAGGTAACCTTAATTGAGAAAAAACCCTGGCGGTTGAGCGCGATCTAGGACAAATCACCTCCCTGCACAACCCTTGTCCTAAAATCAGTATGTCTCCATAATTTACTGAACCAACTGATTTGCAATCTCCATGGGTTGCAATGCTACAGCTTTTTTCAATACGAAATTAAATATATATATAATAGTTACAAAAAAAAAAATATATATATATATATATATATATATATATTGTAACTATTATATATATATATATTTAATTTCGTATTGAAAAAAGCTGTATTAAGGATTTTAAAAAATACAAAATAGCATTTTTAACATTAATGGTGACGTATTCAATTATTGATACAGAAGCGAAATATCTATATCTAAAGGCCAACGATCATAAGAAGATTATTTAAACAATCAAAATAACTTATAATTATCTTCAACAAGAAATACTTTACTCTTGTCATGGCAATGATGACTTGACGTAGTAATGTCAATAACGATACTGTAGGATAGCTTTGAAGAAGTCTATATGTTTCATCAGTGAACTTAGATATTAGTCAATCATCGTTCAATTATGGTTCGTCCCCAAATGTGTATTCTTAAACGGAATATAAGTAAAAAAAATTTATGGCAACCAAAACTGTTAGGGAATGATTTTCATCCAACAAAACATTTAATCTTCAACAAAAAAATAAACAAATCTCCCTTTTCCCCGTACTCCAGGGATTTCGTCCACTTTACTATCTTTCGTAAATCAGAGACATTGCGTTATTCATTATGTCATAATATGTTCTTGAAATATCAACAATTCAGGGTCAAAATAAAATTGATAAATAGATAAGGAAGTAAACACTATTTATCGTAGCTCGTTTAGCTTTGATAAATAATGATCCCTTCTCGAATTCCGAATAGCAACCAAAAAACTCTAATCCGGTTGAATTCTTCTCGGATTCCCATGACTTTGATTCCCGTGGGTATTCCTGGACCCTGGAGTTCAATTAGCGAGTGTGATGAAGATCTGAGAGGAGGACCTCGTGTTCCCACGTCATGTAGTAAGCACCTGTACATCAGTACATCAGTACACCTGTACACCTGGTTCAGGTAAAGAGTTCTATCCTGATTGCTCTGCCAGAGGAAGCTAGTTAGGCAGCGATGGTAAACAATGTCTGAGCAAGTTGATCTCTTCCGGGCAATCATTTGCATATACTTAGTTAATTATTTCTAAATGTTCTGCTCATTTTGTATTTATTTAATAATATATTAAGCTAACAGTAACAAACAACTAAAATAATTACTGGAATTCCAAAAATCAGGAAAGACAAACCAACTGGGTCAACGTTTGGCCCATTCACGCAGCAGCATTACACAAATGGATATCAATAAATTCATTTTAGTATGATTTATTTTTAACTTAACTCAATACATATATTTATAGATTTGTTACACGTCGGAAAGTTGTTATATATACAATAAAGAAAGAAAAAAAAATTAATATTTTCATGTACCACTCCCGGGATCATGTAGTAACCAAAATATTCACAAGTAGACGGCGTAGGAACGTACGTGCAGGCGAAAGTCATCGAAATTATTCACGATTATACTTCGTTTAATCACTACAAAGAAGTAAAAAGACACGTAACATTCAGGAGATAAATCAAAAGGCGTAAAAAAGTAAAAATTCCTATGAGTACATCTCACAACTTTCCCCACTCTTCTAGGAATTTATGAGTGCTCTTTTTCTTTTGTGTATTTGAAACACAAATTACTCGTGTGCACTTATGATATTACTCCAATCGGTTTTTTTAAATATTTCATTTACACATAAATTAGGTAGGAGTTCAGGATCCGAACCGGATTACTCCTAGCCCTCGGTTTTAATTTCGAGAGTATAAGGATTGCTTGACGAAAAATCTATTGTCAAATGACTCAAAATATCGATTATTTATTTATTTATTTTTGGATAACTGAAGCTAGATGTATTGTACTTGGCCTTATGTAGGACAGAGCTAAAGGTAATAATAATGCTAATGATTATAGTTAGTAGGAATGCAGGCGTTTAGTTTCCAGGTTTCCGAACTCGGACCGTTCCTTCTTCTTCTACTCCTGATCTACGCTGGGGTGGTAAGGCGGATATTATTATTGGGATAGTAAGGGAGATAATGTGCGGGAGTTTCATGGCCGAAGCGAACTAACCTTTAGGTGACTCGGCATGATGAAGATGGAAATGGCAAAAAGACGAGTTAGCTCCGTGTGTGGCGTGTTGGATACCCCGAGGCTAGTTCCAGATCGGCGAGGGCTATTAGCGAGCGCCCGTCCGGATCATCCTGGAATACCTGGACCCATTATGCTTCCTCTTCGACGCCTTTGTACTCCATCAATGTCCGCCAGGATCCGGACTGTGCCCGCTATCTCAGTGGAATATTAATCTGATGTTATCGTTACTTTGACTTCCTTTTTAATATATCTTAATCGACCGAGCTTTCAACGGTTCTACTTTCAGTCTTATAAAATAGTGATTAGTTCCGATGTGGTACAGCCTTCTAACTTCCAAAGCCTTCTCTCTAACTGAAATAAATATATCTAACTGTATAATATTAAGTTGTGAGCTTTAAAAACCTTTCGAGTCGGAGTTCATATGAAAGTAAAAACAGTATATGTTTGCCAAAATTCATTTGATGATAGACTGTAAATTTATTATACATTTGTAAATTGTCAGGGATTAAGATCATTGAAATTGGATAAAAATATGTTAGTATAAACTATTTTTAAAAAAAGTATTGGTTGATGCAAATAAAAGTTTTTATTGTTTATTTATTTAATGTCACTTTATCCGCCTACGCCTATTTGGACGTTGATACAGTTGGAGACCTGTATTTAGGTTATCCAGGTATAATTAGGATAGAGGAGTACCTCAAACCACTCATTTTACCTTCCCTACGAAGGAAGGTTTAACCTTTAAAAATTACTACGAACTCACGACCTAGGTTATCGAAGGTTGTTATGAATAAGTTTTTATTTTTTATACATAATAAGTTTTTTAGATCTTGTATATTCACATATATTACTATATTCTGGCAACGTTTCAAAATTGTATTTCTCTCAAATCAATGTAAAATATTTAAGAGTATAATTAGATATTAATATAATTAGACTTAGATGTATCAAAATAATGTTCGGGCGCGATAGCCTAAGTAAATTCTCGTATGTAGTAAGAAACTATTTATTGGAAGCCTACGTTTCGACCCACATTCCATTCATTAATATTCAACGAACAAAGTAAAATCAAGGAAAAACTAACAAAATAACAATTTGCCATAACATATTTTTGTAAGTTGCCTAACAAAAATAACTGTTACTGTTGACAGCTTGCCAGATATGGAACTCTCGTTGGTTGATATGAAGGAAGTATCAATAGTACTTCGTTACAATCAACATGAAAGTAAAGGTTGAAGGTCCCCTTGTACCTTTCTAAAAACTCTTTTACTTTGACTTATGTCCGGATGACTCGGCGAGACGGCGCTAGATGGATGGGATGAGTTGCAGTCTTGGCTTCCAAGATGGCAAAATAGTTTCATGTCTCAACATTATAACGGTTTGTTTGGAGTGGGAAGAAGTGATATATAAATGAACCCATTATCAATTCAAACAAAAAACGATCGAAGCCGATAACAAAACACATAAGTTTACTAACTTCCGTTCATGCATAACTGCTCAATGCAATCCTCCCATTTACTCCTCAATTTACCCCTTGGGATCTAGGAACCTCCTGGGGCATACCCACCCCCATAAAGTGGGTACCTAAAATATGGGGAAAATCTGGTGGCTGAGCGTGATCCAGGACAAATCACCTCCCTGCACAACCGTTGTCCATGAAACAGTACAGTCTCTGCCATATACTGAACCCCAGGCCCGTTCACGGGTTGTAGTGCAGGTTTTTATTTACTCCTAGGACATTTACCAGTTAGCCTTTGCGATTTAATTATCTTTCTTGAAGCTTGTTTGTTAGTAATCTCAACAGCTCTACAAGTCCGTCTAAACCTTTGCGGTGCTATCGCTTTATCAATTATTTTTATCCACATTTACCTTTCCTCGTTGTGTACCCTCATCATTCTCCAGTGGACAGTTATTATATTTTAAACTAAGTACACAGGCTAACCAATGGCGAAAAATACTTTTTTTTTCTTTTTCTAAGGAGATCTGTAATCGATTAAACCGTTGAAAACTAATTTGAACTGCTTCCAATACTTTCCTAACCAGGATCAAGCTTTGCCCTCGGTTTCTCCAACGTTCGTTCTGTAGAATAATGGAAGCATGACTATGATCTATATGTTCATTGATGGATTTCAAGAATTATTTTTATTTTATATGAATTATCATAATTATTTACAACAATTATTTATCCTAATAAATTTATCAGAAATCTTTTCTCGTTCGCGCTCTTCATGTATGGATAATTAAAGAGATTCATGCTTACAATTCTTTAGGCAAATCTCTTCAAAATCTTGTGTGCGATTTCAGGTGTAGACTCTTAAGAAGACATGTTTTTTTTTAGTTATTGAGTAGATATTAATATCGTTAATCTTTGTTATAATTGCCTAAACTTTTGATGTGCTCGAAAATTTGATAGATAGGATTACAAGTTTCGGACTTTCCTTTTATGTATGCATCCGCTGAATAAATGGTTAAATCGAATATTATCCAAAATGAGTTTCTTGAACTAAGGCATGCGTAATTGTGTTATTTTGGTAATGAACAAATGGCTTGTCCATTCACTTATTCATCGGGGCTCTAGATAATTATAATATCTTTAAGTACACAAAATGGATTCAAGGTTGGGTAGGAGTTGATAAGGTTTCCATGCCAATATGACTACAGGTACAGTATGACGTCAGATATGGTACGGTATGACTACAGAAATGGTACGACTACCATCGGAACTGTGCCCTGTCAGAAGAGAATGATGGTGTATTATCCCACAGCACGGCTATTAGCAATTTCTGCATTAATCGCTCTTCGGAATCTGCGTAGGACGAAATTTGATTTGTAGCCTGTTTAGTGAAATTGGATCGGCTCCATATTTGCAGATCGCTCGAGGCTCTTAACCTCTATCTATTTAGTCTTTCAATTAGATAGTTTCGAAATTAAACTTGAGCATTCTAATACGGTCACAACTTGGTTTGGTGACCCTATTGATAAGAGGTAAATTATTTAATTACTGGTTTTTATAATATTCTTTAATAGATTGAGGTTTTATTTAAACAAACTAAAAGGTACAGACTGAAGCAGGAAGGTAATATAACAATGACAGAGAGGTTATATACATAGAGCTAGATGCTGCCCAGAACAAAGTAACATTAGTTGGATCTTTCCATTAGAGAAGAAGTTGCTGAAGAAGTCTTTACTTGTATCCTATAACATTGAAGGAATGGATTAAAATTAAGCTCTAAGAGTCTTTCCCTATCAAGATAAAAGAAACGATAAATAAATCAATGATTTTACGAGTTGGTACACCTACATCTTGGAACAGCTGGGCATTGACAAACTGTCAACTAGAACATTTACATGCTTATTCGGGTGGTTAAGTCTTGACCAAAGAAAATTATTGATCATTAAAACAAAATATATCTCTATGTAGGACGTTTATTCTTTTATTGATCTAGATTTTTTGAACCTTGAGATAGTTTCGAAGGTTGAAGAATTAAAACCCACTTTTCGAGAAAAACCAACGGGTGTAAACATTATTCTTTTATCTTAATTTAGTCGTTTTATTTCGTACAGATATTATTGTATGTATGTCTGCATGCGGTTACTTTGGACGAATGCTATCATTATTATTACTAAGTAAGTAAAACAGCGAGCGAACCACATTCTGGCAGATTTTCATGAATAAAAAAAATAAGTTTATTTGTTAAAGCCATTTTTTTTTAAGACAAATGTTTTAAAATAAATTTCCTTTAAGCATTATTTCTTTTCGATCTAGAATTAGTACATTAATGCATAAGCGACGAATTTTCTTACATACTGGGAAATTTTTAAATTTGGCCTCTCATTGCCACATCAAAATCGCAGGCGTACGACCTTTTTACTAATAAAAATCTACTTCATGGATTAACATAGTTATTTTTATTTACTTATAATTAATTCTTTATGTATTCCTCAACTATTATAATTACACATTAATCCGCCCGTATTATTAATTATGTTCATAAAAGTTATTAGAATATAACGAAAATCAAGTGGATTTTTTTTGGACGCCATTTGTTGTTGCAAATCGGTATGAAGTTTAAAATCTTAAAATGCTGTATTTGTATTATTTGCTGTCTTTCAGACTATTGGAAGACATAGTCTATTTAATAAATACCTTTTATTTCAAATACCACCGCAGTTGGACTGACATTAACTAAAGACAAATTCACCTCTCATAACACTTGGTGATGACAACTGGATTCGGATTGAGGTCTGGGAACAGGCGCCTTCAGCGGATTCCAGCGACCCCCTAGCAGAAGACAGACGAGAACAGACACTGAGGAATTACGATCTGAAGAAGCTGGAAGAGGAACTGCTGGAGATGTCAGAGTCGTTAGTAGAACAGGTTGGAGTCACGACTCGTGCAACTGAGTTCTTTAAAGATACTCCTCGACGCTGTCTGTTCGAGAGCGGCGATCTCGAGTATCTGTTTGGTCTTATTAATATGCAACAGCTTTATCTATATATTCATCTTTATAGATAACTTATCATCATCTTGCCGATTATACAATACAGTTATCCTATCGCAGAGTCCAGAGCGGCAATCCTGATTGATAATGCGACTCTATTTTAAAACTGTACCATTATTGTTTATTTTTGAATTAAAAGTGGGAAGCGAGTACCTCCGAGTGTAGAGTGCCGAGTTGACCCGGGCTCGAATCCGGCTGTGTCAAACCCTCCTAGGGCTTTCCCAATCTCTTTAAGTCAAGTACCTCGACCATTTACTGAACACAGGAAGTAGTACGGGTATACATGTTAGTGTTTCTAACAAAACCAAAACGTTGCTAATTGCTCAGGGCAAGTGGGCCACGAGACTGAATCCTCTATCTCTCCTTAGGACGGCTAACTCGCCAAGACATTCAGAGGAGGATAAACTGGAGCTGAACGGATCAACGGACTCCCTACGAGGTTATCCTGGGTCAAGATGGCGCAATCCCAAGAGCACCAGGACTCGTGAGAATCGGCCTCGGTTTCCGCTGATATTATGGTCGCAGGGAAGGGTTATATAACCTGCGATAAGAGTGGTAGGTTCCTCCGGGGCAAGTTATGTAATAGAGGGCGCTCGGGTCTGTGCACTGGTCAATTGTACCTACTTGTGAGGTGTGTGCTCTGCTTCCGACCGGGTGATTCCTTGATACCGTGGCACATTTTGTTCAACACGCGCTAGTGGACTATTAACATTGAACGTATCGATGTTTAACAAATAACAGTAGCAATGATATGTTTAATTATAAATGATTTAAAATATTGCACATAAATATGTCTCAAAAATATCAGGAAAAAAAAACACCTGTCCATATTTCGACAATTCGGGTATCGTCGGGAAAGAAGGGGGATAATTAAAATAAAGATATCTAAAAAGAAAAAAAGCACATCAGCGGGCCTGGTTTAATTTTATTTTTAAAAACCATGAATATAATAGTAGGAAAAATTATCATTTTGTAAATTCTAACTTAAAGGATCTGGGAAGAATGTGAAAAATAAGTAATTTGGGACATTGTCTTACCAGTTCCCAATGTTGTACTGATTTTTCATTAAGTTATTTCTATTTATTTATTTTGTTATCAGTTCCGCAGGTTGTCGCTTCGAGTTAAGTCACGAAACGTTTTAACATTTCGTTACTTACCTTTTTAATTTTCCCGATAGTAAAAACAATCATTATATTTAAGTATGAAAAGAAGACTGCACTTATTAGAAATGTGTATTTTTCGGTTGCAATTTCATTAAGAAAAGACCGTTTCAAGAAACATTCGGAAGAATAAATGACATAACCTAAAAAGCATCGATACGTCCGTTCCTTAATCCATTTACAGACAGTCATAAAATTATTTTTATTTTCGAGAATTAGGAAACGAATAAAAAGTAAATACTTGTGACATAACTCGAAGCTAGAGCCTGTGGCACTAATACCATTATTTTTCATGTGTTTTTTTATATTATTAATCTATATCAATAATATTCGAAGATAGTACGATTACTTAATTTTCGATATTATCGTGTTTATGTATTTTCACATCGATACTATACTTGATCGATTTCATTGAACAATTTGATATCGATACACTCCCTCTGATATCCCATGATTACCTTCGTAACTGCTACAACCTTCATGCTCCTGCACATCGTCTTGACATTAAACTACCTGTGCCATTAAATTTAATGATCCCTATAATAAAAGCGGACAATGAACGAGGAGAACTAAGTACACAGCACACGTAGGTCAGGTTGAAAATGGTTATTTCGATAAATGATATCGGTTCTCATCCTTCCTTTACTTACGTAAACATTTCCGTTACGAAACTATGTCTCTCCTTTCCGTTGTAATATCCACGACTTGATCGAATGTGAAGA
Organism: Troilus luridus; assembly: GCA_964056705.1. Lineage (NCBI taxonomy): Eukaryota > Metazoa > Arthropoda > Insecta > Hemiptera > Pentatomidae > Troilus > Troilus luridus. The sequence continues at coordinate 3,566,569 of OZ057417.1, read as the reverse complement.
AATCGGCGAAACTCGTAATTTTTATTTTAAATAGCAATGAAAATAAGAATGGATAAGCAACCTATAATGTGCTATTTATCGAATTTAAGCAACAGCAAGCAGTAAAAATCAAGTCCAATATCAGAACTAGTGTAGTAGCCTTGATCCTATGTAATATCCGCTATTATTATTAATAAAATAAAAATATTACTTTATATATTTATAATATTATTTTTTATCATTATTGTTATTGTTGTGTATATAACTATTTTATTTTTGCTTTTGTTTCTTTAACTTTGATGAAGACCTGATGGTTTCAAGTAAATAGATTCTTACTATTTGAAGATTTATTTAGACCCATATGGAGTATTTTTTTTTTCTCCATTTATGATTTCGGCTTAGTAATTTCAATAATGACCCTTCGTAATCGAAAAAAGTTAATATTTTAATTATTTTAGTATCTTATCTTCGCCCTTTTCGTCTAGCGTTACACGAACACGTAATTATCGCCTAAAACATTACGAAACAGAAAAAACAAAACAAATCCAATGAAGCCTAACTGAAGGAAGGGCATAATTATCAATAAAGCTCTGAGATCTCGTAACTATTATCTTATAATTATAGTTTATGTTATAATAATTGATATTATCACATTATATGATCAATATTCAATATACCACTTTTGCTTCAAAATAGCGAATAAGTAATAGATATATTTTATTAGCTTTTATATTATTTCCAATAGACATCAAGCTATATTCACAAACTTATTTATCGTGATATATTACTACAATGTACGCAGAGTGAATGCACGATCATGAACGACCCAGTTTGTTTGTTTTTTAAAGTTATTTTTTGAAGTACTAGAGTTTAGATCATGGAAGTGAAGCTAAGAACGAGCCTACAGAGAATTATTATCCACTTTTTATCACCCTTCTTTCTTATTCTATTCTGTTAAATAGTCTTATCTATAATAATTTTGTGGATAAATTTGGTACTTAAAGACACGAGAACACACTTAAAACTTTTACGAGCACTCTAAATTTGGTATTTGTCCAATGATTCTTGAATAATATGGATATTTTTGAAATATTGAAATAAAAGAGTTCTATGAGAAGCGAGGGATGGTTGACTGGATGATAGATGTAAGGAAGAAAATAGTTGGGGGTGCAGTCAAATAAAACACTAAATAAGTGGTTACTTATTTTAATTACGTGCCGACGTTTCGACCCACTTTGTGGGTCATCTTTTATATACGTTTATTCGTTTATACTTTTTCTTTTTAAATACTTTCTGTTTACTTCCTTCCTTTATCTTTGTAAAAAAATCTTTTTGGCATCACCACCGTTGTGTACATTTTCTCTGTAATTTTTTATTCATATATATCCCTTACTTTTGTTCTAAATTTCTACCTCTCTACACATATATTTTTCTCATTTATCATATACTTAGTCTGCAATGTATTTTTATAGTTCTGTTTTTTTGTCTGTTTTTCTTTCTTAGCCCTAAAGATGACCCACAAAGTGGGTCGGAACGTCGGCACGTAATTAAAATAAGTAACCACTTATTTAGTGTTTTATTTGACTGCACCCCCAACTATTTTCTTCCTTAAAAGAGTTCTAGCTATGTAGAAGGAAAATAGAAGGGATTTACTGAAATATATTAAGGCACTTAGTAGATTTTAGATGTGCTAAAAACAAATCATGAACTTGTTTTAAACATCGATAATAGCATTGGCTTTATTTTAAATTAACTTTATCATATTAAAAACAATTGAAAAACCCTACTACTTTCAAAAGATATGAGGACGCGTGCCCTTAGGCCGAACACTTGGAACAGCCCAGATCTAATGTAATAGTTAGCCAGGTGTGGGCGTTACATAAAATGAAATCGGAGGTTTGGATATGTTCATTTGTTAACCTTCCTAAAGCAATTATAACCTTCCTAAAGCAATTATATTCCTCGAGATATGCAAGAAGAAAGTTGCCGATTTCTAAAGCTCAGTTGAAAAGTTAATATTCGGTTGTTAGCACCGTGAAATATTTCTTCTCGGATTGGATTAATTATTTAGCAGCTGTTGCAGAATTTAATGCATGTTATTTATTAGGAAGATCGATACAACTATCGATTGTAGCCAAGTGGCGGATGAAAGCACTGCTTCTGGGAACTGGGTCGTTCCGCTTACCTCTATGCTCGGTATCTTTGTACCTCTATGCCGTCTGGGAAATTGATATATATGGAATATCACCATCATAACCTACATTTAGAATGTACTTTTAAACTTTTTTTTTAGTGCAGTTTCACAATATTGGCAAAGCATGTAAATATGAAACTCAAATTTAGGTTACTTTAAGTAAAAGGACTTAGATTTTTTGTTCAAAAGGTTATAAAAGTTGTATAGAATACTACCACAGGATAATTAAATTAAAAACATTTCTAATGAAGGATAGAATTGGTCAGGGGTCATTGGCCATTTCTTTACTTTTCTATAAACTCTTTATGTTATTCTATAATTCTTTCTTGGTACTGCAATGTTTTGATAGTTATTTTATGTTTTTCTTTCTTAGCACTAAAGATGACCGACACCGTAGGCCGAAACGTTAGCACTATTAACTAAATAAGTTATTGTTATTTTTGTGTTATCATTGACTGCACCACCTAGCCAATTCTATCCTTCATTAGAATCATCCAGTCAACTATTTTCTTCTCTAACATAAAAACATTTCTGAAACAATCTATGTTGCAAACGTATTACGATCACATTATTATTTTTTATTTATTTAACGTTACTTTATGCTGCTATGGCTAATCGGACGATGCAACAGTGGGAGCTCTAAATTTTGACCATCCAGATATAATCAGACTATGGATCTATAACGAATATCCGAGGAATCACCGATTGGTAATTTTCGAACGCCAGTCAGTTCAGTTAGGCAAGATCCAGAGATCGTCTCCAATTCAGTTTTCTGGCTTCTTTACTTAATTTTTTCCACATGAAAAAGGGTAACGTTCATACTATACCCCTCACCTCTTACTATACCTCTTACTATACCTCTTACTATGATAACCTTGAATTGGTTGCGGGCCCCCTTTTTACGTCCCATTCTTATCCCTTATATCCCTTCCCGTCGAAGGACGACATAACCAAGGATTTTTAAACCTTACCAAGGCCACCTACTGGGCTGCGAACCCGCGGCCTTAGTCGTGTAAGCTTATACATGTTTCATAAACATGAAGACCAAAACAACTGTACTTTGGTCCCATGCCAATCAAGGGAATCCTTGACCTTATACTCTATCAAAACGTTAATATTGTTGAGTGAAATAAATAAAATGGAATTTTGTATTTATTTACAGTGCACCTCCAGAGTTGTTTTTTTTTTTGGAAAAATGTTCACTGTTTTAATTTTTATGATTTAATATTAGGTACTATTACTGTTAAATTCCGTTGGTGAAGGGAACATGTATCTAAAACGGTAATAATTATTTAAATTGCAGTTATGGCGCGACATTGACTGAATAGGACCCCTTCGAAGTGTACGTCTTATTTTGTTTTATATTATAAATAATTATTGCCGTATTAATAATTAAAATAACAACTATAATTAAATCTACGACCTTTACATTGTTAGCTTGTGTTAATCTCATGAGCGATCGTTACCATTCAGAAGTCAATTTAGGTACGCTTTGTTATGGAAAATCCTGGCGGTGAAATCACTTTCTTCCAAACAGTAAAGTCTTACAGGTTATTGTCATTTAACAAATTTGACATTTTGAATTGACGTTCACCAGGGCAGGACTGCTGTATTGATACAGTTTATCTGAAATTTGTTGATTATTTGAGATTCGACTCATTCCATGAAAGAGAGGGAGGGGACCGGGTTCGGTCCTGATGCACTTACAAACCCAGCTGTTAGTGCGGTCATCATCACTCCACCTTATCATCTTTCAACACACTTATCGATATTTTATTGTTCTCTTGAGTAAATCCAATCGATTGTGTAATATCGGCAATCCTTCACGTAATAATCGATTATATGTAACGTTCCCAATAACTTTCCCACGAGATGCATTTACGTTCAATCAACTAGCGCATGAATAAAAACATGATAGCCTATTTATGTTATATTATTATGCTATTATGTTATTTTATATTATCCAAAGGCTGTTACTTGCCCGATATATAAGGTGGAGAAAGTATAGTTATCAGTTTTTTATTTCGATAACATAATTTACCATTTAGGATTGCCTCAGTAAAAAATATAACATGAAACATTTTGTAATATCATCACTCTCAATTTCTAAGGTTTTTGTAGCCAAATTTATTTTATGTAATATTGTTGAGACAATAATATCGTTGTCTGGGGCCTAATCTTACACTTTTGTAAATTGTAATTGGCGAAATACAGTAGTCTTATTGACTAATTATTATCGTTTTAACCTCAATCGATAAACATTTTCATTATAATGAAAGACAGATAATAATTTAGTTTTGATAAGTTATTGTAATATCAAAGATTAATACTAACCTTAAATGCGAATTTTTCATATCCTACAACTTTGTATTTTGATGTTAGACTTGATTTTCTGACTAGAGAGGATCTTATAGCGTTTATTTTTGTATAAAACTAATTTTTATTTATTTTTTTAGTCACAGTACCTTCCATGCATTTCATACTCTATTGTAGATATGTTTCTTATATTATATATTTAAGTGAAACTTATTGGCTCATGATTTTGTCTGATTGTGTGGTATTTATTTATATATAATAATTATTAAAGGCTTAACAAACCCGAAGACACGATGCCGATATCATTCGGATCATCATCCGAATACTAATCCGTAATATCATTCCTAATGCAATGCTCTCTTTTACGGAATCATCAGTGATAATCATGTAAGCACGTGAAATATATCTTCATGTGAGGATGGAATGATGGTAATAATGTTTCAAGCTATCTGACTTTGATATGTGACTACTGGAAATACGATATTAATGAAGGAAAGGATGAAAGGAAAGACCTGGGATAAGGTGGAAGAAGCTACACCCCGGACGGACAAAACGGAAGGAGCAGAAGACATCATAGGAGGTAACAGTACCGCGGAAGAATGTGGAATCTAACGGCTCTTCCTCTGCCCCACTGACTGATATCCTGCCTCTAGTATCTCCTAACTGTCTCTGTCTCATCTCGTCCTCTGTCACTTCTTGGCCATGTCGTGGAGGAATCCGGCTACCGGAGGATGCAATATCTGCGAGTTCTTGCAGTGTCGCGAATCCAGGCGAAGTCATGCTGGGTAACGCATAGCGTCTCCTGGATAGGTTCAGTGGCGTTTTGCAATTGCAGCGATTGCAATATACGCAGCAAATAAATAGTAACAATAAAACAATAATCAATGCTAATAAAGAATCGAATCTAAAAATAATTGTTAATTCGTTTCAGAGATATTGATATAACGGGGTTTAAGTTAAAGCTTCTAGGCTTTATGGCATTAAAAAAAGTATATTATTCTGTAGGTTAGTTGAAGGTTCCATAAGTTAATGAACTAATATTTATCTGCTTAATTTAACAACAAACTACGAATAGATCCTTATAAGCAAATAATCGCTTGGCAGACTGGTAAATGTCCGAGACTGCGCTACGAGTGAGCTTATTGATTTGGGTTCAGGTTTATTTTATTTTTTTAGACTATTATATTCTCTTTATTTCCAGATCGGCTATTCCTAGCCTTACATGTTTTTTTTTAATAATGAATTTTAAGATTTAACACATCGTGAAAGTGTGGGTTTCGTCTCTTGCAAGAGACACCCCTAACTGTACATTATCAGATTATTTACAGAGAGAATGTAAATATTTAATAGTGTTTTTTCATATAAAAGAATGATAGTAGTTTGAATATAAAACATGTAAATAAGTAAACAAAATTAAAATTAATGTAATAATAAACAGAGCTATAGTACTATAAAACGGAAAACTAAAAGAAAACAGGATTATATTACATTTTGTTAAAACGATTGGTGAGAAACGTTATCTATTGAGATCACATCAGAATATCTTTCAATAGTCTTGGTTTTAGTCTTGGGGATGAAATAGGTTGGCCTATGTTGAATGCTACAGCTCCTTGGACTGCTGCTAATCCGCTCTTAAATCTGCTGTAGCGGATTTGGGTTCAGGTGATAATCCATGATATACCGAAGTTTGTAAAAATGACTGACAGTATCGAACCTTTGGGTTCGCTATATATTTATCGGGTTAGTTATTTATTTATTCCCTTAACGGGCGTGAATCGACCCCATGGGACCTGAGGACCATCTTGGGGCTCGACCAGGCTTTTTAAGAAATAAAAGTGGGAACGTGTAAACCCTACGTCCTATACAGTTCTGGATATTAAAGAAAACTTTTAACGATCCCAAGGAATCGTGAATTTCATATTACATCACAGTCCATGCATAACAACACAATAGCCAGTGTTCTTCTTATACAACATTCTGTACAACAGTCTGTTTTTCCTTCTTCTTTTTTTTACCGCAGATAAACACAACCAAAAATAAAAATCACTTCGCCAATGTATCTTGGTTCTTTTATAATTAGACTTTCTTCATAAATTCTTCACATTAGTTTAGAGTTTAAAAATCTAAAACCAACCGTTTACGAGATTAATCACGATACAGTGTTCCACAGCGCTAGGGCATATGCCATAAGCATCATTGCCATGGCATCTTAGTAACAATTATAGCATTTTTATTGTGCACAAAAACTGTTATCGATTAAGGAATTATTGTTAAATATGAATACTCTTTATAGATAATTATTGTTAGCCTAATGAAATATTTTGTAATTTCGCCAGCTAATTAACAAGCTTGGGAAGCCAAGTAGCCCAATGTTAGAGCAGTGATTTCCTGTGCTAAAGATGGCTGATAAATTATTTAATATGTTAACAGCGACGGTTGGGGCCTCTGGGAAATGCAGGCCTTCCTGGTGCTCACCCAGCCTTCGTAAAGTGGGTACCCAATATAGGGAATACCTGGCTCTTGAGCGTGATCTCGAATAAATTAGCTCCCCGCACAACAGCTGTCCAAGAAACAGTACAATTGCTCCCATGTACTCAACCCAATACCCTTTAAGTATTTTGTTCATATAGGTTTTTTCTTTTTATTCATAACGTAATTTAATATTAGTCATGATAAACAATATGGCTTCGCTAACACACAACAAAATGTGTCAACCAATAAACTTTATTGGTAATATTAAAATTGCTTTTACGAATAATGTTCCATTATATAAGGAAGAAGGTTATATGTTCAATACCAGATATTAGTTCTTTATTAATGTTTTTATCTAAAAATAAGACCGTAATAGAGCAGTTCCAATAGTGCAATGGTATGGAAATGGTTGGCCGTAGGTTCAATATTGTATAGTAAGTAATGTAGAAAATATTCTGGGGTATAGGAAATAAATAAAATTATATACTAAATAAATTAATGTTATCAAGTTTCCATAAACAATTTATATGATACAAATAGAGTCCACTAACTTTACATGATTAATACTTTTCTACTTCCCTATCTACTTGTATTGGAAAATTATACCAATGGACTATTTCATAATATATTTCGTCTTGTTAAATAAAATAAACAAGAACTTTTATTTGTGTTTGAAGAATACTCGTGGGAATAAGTAGTGAGGAGTTTTTGTAAATTTTCTTTTAAAAGGGTTTGTGAATGTGGAAGAAGCGAGTGAAAGGAAGTAATGGAATCCGCACGAGGAATCCTGAAGGCAGCCGCAGAATCAGTTTCCACCGCAAACTATCATAGCCAATTATACAAGTGTCTAATAATTCCAGAACTAATATCCCAAAGAAAATTAAAATGAAACCTTACCTTCTTAATTCATTACCTCCAAGTAGGAAAATAACTTTCGTCTTAGTAAAGTAAAAAGGGAAAGTACGTGCATACTGACCTTAAGATCGAATCGAAACAACGGAGTACCTACCATGTACTGAACCTGATGCCCACCACGGGTTGTTGTGGTACAGCTTTATTTTCTGTAGAGTATAAATTAGCCGCTTGAAGTGCTTGGATACGAATAACTCAAAAGATAAGAAGAGTTGGCAGCCCTGAGTCGTGTAAAAGGATGACAAGAAGTGGAAGTCATCTCGCCCCTAGAACTGGAAGGGTCATTAAGAGGCTTCGTCGGCTGTGACCGTTTCCCATTTCTTCTCTCTAGTCCAGAAATATTCTCTTAAAGAAGACATGCTCTAGATCAACCGTGACATTCCTACGCGGTATTGGAAGGGGAGGACATTACTGTCTGTCTAAATTCGATATTATGGCATCGACTAGTGACAAATATATATTCTAGTACTTATAGATTCAATTTACGACAAATACTAGATAAAAAAATAGAATTTAACGGAGTCGTTCATCAGCTGTATGTCGATTTTAAAAAAGCTTATGATTCCTTCAACCACCAAATCATGTATAACGTATAGATTGAACAGGGTATACCAAAGAGATTAGTAAATCTGGTAAGGATGTATATGAGCAAAACTATAAATAAGGTTAGAACCGTAATAATTTTTCAAAGAAGTTCGAGGTTCGCTCAGGTTTAAAACGAGGTGATTCTTGCTCGCCCGTACTATTCGATTTAAAACTCGAGTACATTATTAAAAAGTTTATGCACACCGAAAAAAGTTTTAATTTGAACATGAATAGTAAAATATCCGTGCTTGGGTTTGCGGATTATTTGGTAATGTTGGGTGAAGAGACGGAAACTATAAAACTAAATGCAGAAACGTTGATGAATGCAGGTAAGGAAATAAGGCTATGAAGAAATTCGGGTAAAACTAACTGTTAGTAGCAGAAAATGTGGAGATTTGGGGAATATTATTTTAGGAGGGAATGTGTTTGAACGTCTCCAGAAGTTCAAGTACTTAAAATACTAATTCCCAACCTTATTTGTACCACAATTAAAATTAAAAATTCGACTACTCCCCACCCCCAGGCACAATAAATTGTATGGGCATATGAAAAAAACATCAATAAGTTAACATTTAGTTTTACCGTCACAATATATAACATTGTAAGTTTCAATTTAAGGTAAAGAAGTAGTGGTATGAGAGAAATGACGAAATAACTAAAATTAAGTCAGAATTTTTCATTTCAACTCGTCTCGCACCCCCCCCCCCCTGACTGACTTGAACACAGCCCCCCCCCCCTCCATATTGAACCACTGACTTAAGATCTCAAAGATAAATTGAAAACTTAATATTGGTAGAACACCAAGTCAAACATCGTGTTGTTGAATTGACTGGCAATTTTACCAATAATTTAGTTGTCCAGTTGTTGCTGGGTTTATTAGCATAAATAACTACTTGGAGGTTCTAGTGAGGTTATAAACATCTGTTCATAGATAAACAACTGGTGGGGTCATCTGCTGTTCCAGCATTGAATTGAGATGGCTATATTATTTCCATCTATGAGGCTGTCAGGTGTGTTTGTTTTGGCATCTAACAGCTATATGATACCCCATTAACAGTTTAGGGTCACTATTAAGTTATATCAACAATATCTAGTTTCATTACTGTTAACATCCACAGTTACTAATCCAGCACCCAGCAAATGCAGTAACAGATATGAGCTAGGATAGTAACTACAGATAGGACCTTAAATGAAATTGACATTTGTTAGATCACACAATTTCAGTTGCATACTTTTACATGAACAAGTTTTTATAATTAAATAAGCAGAACATTATTATTTTCAATAATAACTGTTTATTTATGGCTGACTCATTTTATTAGCCATTTTAATTCTTATTTATAATTTAACTACACCCTAAACATATAAAGTAGCACCAATCCTGGGTTATATTCATAAGTAGATTGTAAGCAATTAAGTGACTCAGGTAGTTTTCCTTTTGATTTTCTGTCTTATATTATTAAATCAATTAACATTTTTTATTGATTGATTTAAGTAAATTCACAAATAGCCAAGATTAGCTTCAGTCCATATCCATATTTGTAAATCAAATCCGCATATTGTTTTAGATAGTTTTAACAAACCATTTTATAAAATCAGTAATTATTTCCTATTTATCCTAAAAATCATGGTAATGCATTCAAATTTCTCATAAATTGCCTCTCAAACAGTTTCAGTTTTATTGATGATGGTATTATTAATTTGTAAGATACAGTTTAAACTTTGAAACCTGCCAACTCAGGTATTAATCATGAAGATTTTAAAGTTTATTATTAGTATGTTGGATCTTCAAATAAATTTCCAAGTTAAAAATTAAAAGCCAAGTTCATGGTCTTAATTTCCTAATCTGTTCATGCATTAGCACCCAAACATTGTGATCTAAATCTGTTTTGTAATATTCTATTGAGCAAGCGACAAGAGCTAAAACTTTTTACTTCATACTTTTTTTTGAAAATCGACAAGTAAGCAAAATTATGAATAATGCATGTAATTATACTCACTAGTAAAATGCTATAATATGTGTTTTTATAGATAATGTAAATTATATAGACAAGGATAGTTTTCAGTACATATTTTTTTGTGAAAATGTGTACCTATTTGGAAATTTTATGTTATTTAGTTATTTTTAATCATTCAAAGCAAAATTTATCTTTGAATATTATATTGATGATAAAAGATGCACAGATCAATGCATCTCCCCTGCAGTGCTCTAAACCACTGAGCTACCAGGGGTCGTATTGGTGAAGAGAACGGATTTGTCTGACTTCGATACAACCCCTGGTAGCTCAGTGGTTTAGAGCACTGCACCGAAGATGCAGACGACCCAGGTTCAAATCCCAGCCAGGACAAATCTTTTCTCTTCAAAACAAAAATATATATTTTAATTAAAACATGTGCGAAAAAAGATCTGTACTGTAAAAGGCATAAGGTAAAAAATGAATTGGTACTGAAAATGAGCATTTCTAATATAAAATACTTTAACTCTACTTGTGCTATTATGAACAATTCAATTATTCATTAATTTAAAAGTAATTATTATTAAACTATGCACAGATATTATTAATCAATATCCGTATGCTCTTGTTCTAATTCATATTAACCATTCTTTTGTTTATTATGCAGTAATTATTTTCATTTCCATAATACATTCATACCCATATTATAATATTAATGAAACAAATTAAACATATGAATTGATAGTATCAGCGCATGTAGCGCTCCTCAAAGGAACCTTGCCAGTCTATTTACTTAATCCCTTAATTTTAATGTATAGGAATGTGTTTATAAATTGATTTGCATATTTTTTATTTGTTTTCTCTGGCTTTCAATAGTTCAAACTTTTCAAAAATATAAGGATTATGTATTACTAAAACTAGCTCTGATATTGTATTTAAACTTTATTGAATAAATATGGTTCTAAATAACAAATAATATTATTAATAAGTATATTATAAGTAGTTTATATATATTATTATAAGTATATAGTAAGGGTGCTGCAAGGAGATTTTGAAAATAAGATTTGACCAATTTGGGAGTAAATTAAAATACATTATTAAATAAGAATTTATTCATCAATTATATACAAAAACATTTTAAATATAATTAATATATTAATTAAATAAATAATAATTCTTAATATGTTTTAGAATTTTTGTATTATAAAAATTGAGAATAGATCAAAATACATAAACATCACTGAAATGAACGAAATTAATACTTATATAAAGAAAAAACACAAATTATATTTTTTCTATCAGAACTCCTTCTGATCACCTTGCCCAGAAATATTGATAGGTTTGTCTTTTTGTTTCTTTTCTACTTTATCGAGAGATTGTGCAGATTTTGACTTGGTTCCTGAAACAATTTCATCTATCTTAAGAATGTGCACTGCTGTCTCAACGGCTGTTTTATATATCTGGGTTTTAACTTTAGTCGATTCCCAAACTCCAAGCTCCTCAGTTGTGACTAAGTTACCAGTAACTCCATCGACAGCCAACATTTCTCCTTTTAAATGAGCCGATTCGAGTTTAGACATAGTGTGCATAACACTGGCACCAGCATTTTCCAGTAAAGTTTGAGGTATGATTTTCAATGCAGCTGGTACAGTTGAGTATGGATTTCCCTCTGTTTCCAATCCCGATTTAGAAGAGATCACTTTTGCAAAAAGTTTCATTTCTGTAGCACCACCTCCGGGAACAACGGATGGTTCTGTGTATAAATTCCTGGCCACATTCATTGCATCTTGTAGATTTCTTTCAACTTCATGAATAATATCTTTGCTCGGGCCACGAAGAACAATCGTGCAGGCTTTGGTATCTTTGCAGTCACTGATAAAAGAGAAATACTCATCACCAATCAATATAACCTCAAAGCGACCAGCTCTAGTACCCAGATGTTGTTCGCCAATTTCTTCAATTCTGCTCATCAAAACTGCACCAGTCGCTCTACTCATTCTAACCATGTCCATTTTCTTCACTCTTCGAAGGGCACTTATTTTAGCTTTAGCCAAATGATGGATAGCAAGATCACTCATTCCTTTCTCAGTAATTACTAAATCAGGTTTCAGAGCGATAATTTTGTTGCACTGGTTCACTATGAATTCTTCTTCAATTTGAAGCAATCTGGTGAAATCCCCCTCTTTTAAAAGTTCTGCATTTGTCATACTTTCACCTTTTTTGTATTCCAATCCAGAATTCAAAAGTAGAATACGTGGATTCAAGATCAAGCGCTTCATCTCAGGATGTAAAATGTCTTTGTTAATCATAATTCCTTCGAGTACATGTGATTCTTCCATGGATCCACCTGGGACTTTCTCCACTCTTGCGAAAGACTTAATATCTATTCTTTCTCTGCCTTTTCCTGAGGATTCCCTAACAATATCGACAGCTTTTAGTGCCATTTCACAAGCCATTCTAGACCAGGAATGGCCTAGAAATTTTGTACCAAGGGATGCCTTTATTAGTGTTAACATCTCTTCTCGATTTTTTGTATCAACTGGCTTGCTGACCTCGGGTATGAAGGTGAGGAGGTCGTCTAATGCTTGCCTCAGCTCCCTGATGATGATGCTAGGATGATATGAACCCAAGAACCTGTCTACTTCTGAAAGTATCTGACCACACAGTATGATGACAGAAGTTGTTCCGTCGCCTACTTCTTCATCCTGAGTGCGAGCTATCTCTATCATCATCTTGGCGACTGGATGCTGGACGATGATCTCCCTGAGGATGGCGTTACCGTCGTTGGTCATGACAACTCCTCCCATAGGGTCCATCAACATCTTCAGCATCGCAGACGGACCCAGATTAGTTCTCACCACTTCGGCTATCATCCTAGCTGCGTTGATATTCTGCGAGCGAACAATACTCGAGTCATCTTCCCTCTTTGTCCTTCTTCCGAACACCAATATCTGACCACCGAACATTTCACAACAAGATTAGCTAGAACACAAACTAGTGTTTTGCTCAAGACCGCAAAGACAATTTAAACAACTGACTGATGTCAGGTTATCTCGTGGTTACAAATTAGCCAACGCTGCCATGATATAGTACGTTTTCATTCAAATAAAAATTAAATATGATTATAAAAGGAAAATACATGTGTCGTAAAATAATGTTAGTTCGGTTATTAATATTATTGATTGAATTTTATAATTATTTCACAGCAAAATACACATTAACAAACTAAAAATAATATAAGGGTTGTTTCTTTTATTTATTCGGCTTCTTACAGTTTTGAATTCTTGACTTAAAGTAAAGCCATTGAACATTTTATGTAATCTTTATGGATTTTATCGGCAATTTTGCTTTGTAATTATGGTTCCCAATTACGACAAATGCTATCGCCCATTCTCCGATTATAACGACAGTTTGTTATAAATTCGTAAATTAAAATAGAACTCATTGCAAAATATCCCAGAGATGAAAGTATACAGAAAAATTTTGTCCATTAGCCTGTTCACGTTAACCTTCCAACCCACATTCATTCTTATTCTATTCCATTTATTTTTTACCAACTTTGATTAATTTTTAGCATATTTCGTTTAAATATTTTCATTTTTTTCTTTTTAAACTGTTTGCTAATTTCGATAGAATTATATTATAAGCCATCAGGATAATTGAAGGAAAATGTAAACATTATGTTTAATGATAAAAATTAGAGAATAGAATTTATAGTAAATAAACACCAGTAATTTTCTACCATATGGGGCGTAGGGTATAGATCGATAAAGTTATAGTATCGATACTTTTCTCTCCTTATCAAGTAGTTATAATAGCAATAATACTAATTCAAGAAAGAATCTTTTCTTTAAAGTCCGACTATAGAAAAGATTTTGGCTATTAGTTTTAAAAGTAAATTATTTGAACCTCTTGGTTTCCCATCTCCTCGTTATAAATACGTAACAGAGGCAATCATTATCGTTATTTTAAAAAGATCGTTATCTCAGAATTACTTTAGTTATACTACAGTTCTATCACACTAATGTATACTCTTATCCATTCTTACATATCCTTTAAGATCCTTTAACTGATCAGTCAAGTCTATTTATTTAGAGTCTTTTTGATTTCCAAGTTTCCATTTAACCAATTTCATCTCGAACACCACCTCTCCCCCAAGGATTCCTTCCTTTTTGGCGAGAAGCTTATGGTAACCAGCACGGAGATGGGTGGCCCAGAAAGGGGCTAGAAAGGTCAGTGTGTGCGCTAGTGAATGGCTCAAAAGGTTAAACCAATTCCAGAATTCCTTTCATGCTCTCCTTTACAATGGATCGTCGTTTGCCGCCCAATCTTCATGTCTACGATAATAAATTTCTATTTGACTTACCTGAGATTAAGTAGGCAGCATGGAAGTAGGTAATGAATGACAGTTACACTGAATAAAACAAATAAACCAGTTACGCTTCTGAAAACTCAGTTTTACAGAAGCTTGTAGCAATATATGCTCAGATTGAGTGTTACAAATTGTATGACATTACCTATGTTTTTATCCTTAAACACGTTTTTAATTCACCTTAGTAATTTATCTGTGGGCCACTTTATAATTACATTCAAATTAATATAAGTATAAAGGAAAAAAAGCTTTATAAATAATTTACGCTTACGATATGAGAGAACTTTAGTATAATCCGATTAATCGATTGACTTAAATTCTCTCTTTCTTTTATCTCAATAAAGTTTACTAATCGGTTACCATTTTGATAAATATATACATATTTATATTTATATAATTATAAATTTAAATATGTTTTATATAAATTTTCTCAAGAAAGAAAGACTTGTGCGGTTATTGACCGAAATGACGCCGCCTTGAAATATGCATGAGTGTATTATCATCCCATAGCCTTCCTGAGCAATGAATCAATTTTCCTCTTTGGTCCTTAAATTATAGTCCTCTATAGATCGATTAATAAAACCGCGGCTAATCGATAGCTTGATTAATATGAAACAGGGATCGGAAGGGATTCAAGTTTTCGCTCATAACTCGCGTCTTAACGTAGTGGGCTGTAGCTCGTTTTGGATATTTACATAAAAATTAGCCTGTATAATCTCTTTGGCACCATCTCATTCCAGTGGTTGGTATTTAATGTTACTGGGGAAGCCTATGAAACCTTCATGATACTGTTATAAGTGACGTAATGATCTTTGATTATGTCCTCTTGTTTACTTCCATATTGATGTTGGCATTGATATTGTTGCAGGTTGCGGACGACAGAGCGAGCGCCCCGGAAGTCCGGTAGCTACAGCCAGCTGAAGAGGTCCTGCCGGGAGAGAGGCAGCCTCTGGGAGGACCAGGACTTCCCTTCGGCGCCCAGCTCCCTCTACAGGAACAAGAAGCCTCCTGTGCAGCCTATAGTATGGATGAGGCCTCATGTGAGTAAGCCATGTATTATATTTTGTTACTGTAATATCTTTAGGATTCTACTTTAAATTCGAAGAAACATTGAGGTTGTAAACTTGACGAACTGTACATATCTACACTAATAAAGAAAGATTAAGATTTTTGAAGCTTGGATGTATTATTTCATTTGGCTATGGTTTGGATCAATGGCGGTATTACATTAAAAATAAAGAATGTTTCTTTGAAGAAGTGAGAGGGGAGCGATGTGAATAAAACTAATACACCAAGTTACTAGAAGACTGATGACAACTACCAGCGGGTATTTAGTAATTACAAATTATTTTAAGGCAGCATTTTGATTATTTTCAAGTTGGTTTCAATAAAAGACAAGGTCAGACCTTGAAGAAACAAGGATTACTTGCCATAACAAAGTAGCATAATTTCAGCACAACAAAACGTAACGTCTTTAGAAAAAGTTATGCAATATTTTTTGATAATATGGAAAACGTATGGAGGCATCGTAGTAATGCTGACATGTATTCTTTACAACAGGAAAAATGTAGGGTCGGATTCAAGTTAAGCACTATAGAATGGCTAGGCCACATTATTTGAATGCTCGAGACTCCGGGATGCCTCTATAATTGACAAAAGAAGATGTGGGCGACCACAAAGACATTGAATGCATGACACTGAAGAGGATTTGAGAGCTTTAGGCGTCACTGAATGGATTTAGAAGGTCAGAAATAACGAGGAATGAAAGAGTATTGAAGCCAAGATCCACCATAGACTGTTGTGCTATATAATAAATAGTGTCATTGGGTGGAAAGGGCTCTACGGCTGTTAGGGTTATGCTAGGTGTTGGGTGCTACGAGCATATATAGATAACAACTGTCTCAAAACTGATAATTATATTCTTTCTAATATATAGAAAAAAGAAAAATGTGTTTGGAGAAAACATTATCATCAAAATAGTAATAATATTAAACGTATAAGATAGGCGATAGGCTTACCAACCTTCGCAAGCTACAATTAAAGGTATAAGATAGGCGATAGGCTTACCAACCTTCACAAGCTACAATTAAAGGTTTTTTGAACGCTCTGTTGTTTACTTTGTTACTTTTTTTAAAAGTTATATCTAGAAAATGAATGTGTATTCAATTCGGAATAAAGATATTGCTAATCACCCTTATCAAACTGCATTCTCATGGGTTGCCTAGACGCTTTAAAGAACCTACTACAAATACAACTACCAGTATTGTACCTGTAACAGCCAAAAGATACAAAGAAGCATTTATTTGAAAAGCCCTTGAAACTCGTTTACTCATTAGATTATTATTTTTTATCAGTAGATTAATTATTTTAAAACTAGTAATTTTACTTTATTTCGCTTAGTACCTGCAACTAAACAAATATTTTGCTGCATTTAAATTATTAAATGCACTACTTTCTTAAAAAGGATACGATCGCCTCATGAGTTTCCAATGAGTGACCCCGAGACAGAGGAGGTTTCCATGCTTTCTTAGCACTCAGATAATGCCGGGTCACGGGCCAGCGATTCCTCCGAGCAGAGGCGTTAATAATTATTGCATTTTCTCCTTTTATTGTGTTCCCTCTGTTGTAATGTCCTTTCACAGGAAATGCATTGCCTCCTTAAGGAATATTCTTTGTATGGAGGAGTCCTTTTGTGGGTGGAGTCCGAGGGGTGTTACGTCTGAGGAAGTGTGCCCTAGTCAATATTATGCAGAAATATTTTACGCTCCGAATCCGTCTCATGTGTCCTTTCTCTTTGTCCGTTTCACGAAGAAGAAAAACTTCCATCAAGATCGAATTAGCCTTATTACAAGATCATAGTTCATTTATAACTGATAGACTTGGTTTTGAGGGAGCGGAGTAGCTTAGTACGTAGAATATTACAAATTCGGTATCGGCTGTAGCAGATATTTATTCTTATAAAGCCGCGAATCGACTCTGTGGTATCAGGAGATCCTCCGGGAGTTCATATAGCTTCTTTTAAATAATATTTAAACCTTTCATTGGGGTCAAAATCCCTTCGTAACAAAACTGATTGCTTAGAAACGGTACGGTCCAAACCCTGTACTGAACGTAATAATCTTCTAAATGATTACATGAGAAGCGAGGGATCGTTGACTGGATGATGTAAGGAAGAAAATAGTTGGGGGTGCAGTCAATTAAAACACTAAATAAGTGGATACTTATTTAGTGTTTTAATTGACTGCACCCCCAACTATTTTCTTCCTAAATGATTACAGTTATACAAGTTTGTTACAATGTCAGTGGTACAGGTTCGTTTTTTTAGACTTTGTTTTTATAATCCTACAACCTTAAATATTCCTTTACTTAAAAAATGTATTCATTGTTTGTCCCACTCCATTTAGGAATAAACTAGGACCTTTTGTATTCTTGATCTCACCTTGTTCCAAGAACATTTCATTTCTAAGTTGTATCCTAGAACTAAAATTCTCTCCTAAATCAGCAATTGATTTTAAGAGCTGCAAACTAAAATTATGAATCGTAACGCTTGAAATACACATATATAAAATCTAGGCTACTATTTCGTGAGTTATGGCTGTCTCGGAGTTGAGTGTACTTTAGGAGACGTTAAGAATTCACTGGGAGTATTATCGCTGATGCAGTGGCCATTTTGGAGCCATCGGAACCGCTTCCTGAATCCCTAACGATTCGACCGCGCCGTGAATAAAATATAAACTGTTTATATTTATAGCTGAATCCTTGCGCGGGTCCCCCGAAGTAGCGATCTCTATGGCACTTCTATCTCTTTGGAGGAGGCCATCTTTTATATTTTGGTCATTGAAGGTCGCCTAGCTATTATCTTCTGAATATTAATAACATTAATTTTAATTAGATTTCGTCATTATATCTTCCCATTAATAATTTAATATGCTGAACCGGATGAAGTTTGAATTAATAAAACAAACAAAATTTGTAGTGTATGTTTTGATCTAACCATAATGGTGTTTCTGTAATATACTATATTACTTTCTATGATTGTCTCCGAGTCAACCATATTTAATGTTTAGATTTTAAATTATTGTACGAAAATATCAATGTATTTCTTTTAATAATTTTATTACCGACTTTTAAAGGAGGGGAGGGGTCTTAAGAATTAAAATATCAAAGCCCAATATATTATAATATCGATATTTACTCGATGCATCGAACTACTATATTCGAGATATTCAAAAACTGTATCCCGTACCAATTCATACCTTAAATTGCATTAGAGATATCTTTCATTAAATAGGAATTTAGTTAACGGTACTGAAAGCTGTGATTTGAGTAAAGGATGAGCTGTACATTAGCAGAAATAAGGTAATTATTGTTAAATTAATGACAAGAAATAGATATATGTTATTAACTACCCAACTTAAAGATGATGACTAAACATTTTTGTATGTGTGAAAGTCTTCTTTGTATATGGCATTGGTTGCAGTAAAATATCTTATGTTCTTTATTTAACGCTTGGCACATTCTACCAAAGGATCTATTTAGTTTAATTAAACTATGCATTGTTTAATATAAATAGCTTTAATTAAAATATGCTCAATATAACTTATAAGTTCCAAATTACTATATCTTCAGATGATTATCAGTTAAGCAATACCATTGCCATAGAAGTTATATACATAGAGGTAGAAATAAAAGACTACAGGAGTGTTCAGGAAGTCTTTGATATTTATTGTACAATGCTAAGCAGTTTACTATGAGCTTAGTATTACTTATTGTCATACAACTTTCTCAGATGAAATCAAAGTTTCTATCCTTTTATATTCTATGATCTCCTGATAATGAGGATTAGGCTATTGTTCAAATCTCTTGTAATACTTACTTATTCACCTTTTCAAAATGCTAATTCAAAGAGGACAATCTGAATGAATGTTGGATAGAAATAAGAATCTTATGAAAATTTGTCCTTAATTTTATATCTTGTAATTTCCTTATGGACTAAAAATAAATAAAATGCAAACACTTGTTTGATGTTGTGTAATCAGAAGTAAAGCACTGGTGTATTTTCTCATGTACAAACACAGTCTGGCGGTAAAAGGTATGAATATTTTCATTTAAGATTGGCTTGTGGAGACAGTAATCTTACTTCGATGATAGACCTAAAGCAGATCTCCTATGCTAATGGTTTTGTTTATCATTATTAATTTTTCATTTCTTAACATATACATTAACTTTTCAAAATTCACTTGCTTTCCAAAATTTATATTATGTTTATAAGACCATTAGTTATTTCAATAAAAATAAAAAATCTCATACTTAAACCATCCAAAGAATCTAATTGAAGACCAACTGTAAATTTTTAGTGTAGTTTTAGATTTTGTTTCGAATAGTTTTATTGTTTTTTTTATATATTTGTATTATATACATAACCCTTAAGATTTGAGTAATATACGTTTTAGTTGAAATATTTAAGTTTGGCTTAAATTTGTGTATTCAACTGATCGAAGCCAGAATCTTCTTTGTTCTTGATATCTTTAAATTACTCTTTGGGTAATATATGAATTAATATTTATTTTAACTTATGCATACAAAATTGACTTGATGATGTTTCAATTGCAGGAGATGTGCCAGCGACCTAGGTTCCGTTCGGCAGGAACCCAGAAGGCAGAAGTGGAACCTGGTGAGCTCGGAGACATGTCCCTCTCTGCTGCCTTGTCCTCGCTCATCTTGGTCCCTCACTTCCTCGAGAGGGTTGTCCCTCAAGACCAAGGTTTTGACACCACGGCTGGATATTGTGGCCTCTTCAGGTTTGGCAGATCATTTCACATTTCAGAAAATGCAAATGCCTTACTATTATTCAATGATATATATATATATATATATATATATATATATATAAATTATCATATTAATTTTATTTGTATTTATGTATTTTTATAAAATTTTAGATTTGGTAAAATTAATTAATTAAAAAACGTCACTAATCCTTTAAAATTTCAACAATTTATTTCTTATATTTTCGAGGTAAGACTTGATTATCTTTAAAACTAAATTTTTATGTCAATATTTTTTTTTAATTTTAACAGGTTATTATGCATACATCATAAACTATATAAAGTCTTTATATTTGTATACATTTATATTTATATCTATATTATTATATTTATAATATACAAACACCTCTCAGAGGTTTTGGTTTGTGACAGAGCCATATTAACCTGTGAACAAGTTAAATAAACATGACAAAAATATTTAATATTAAAGATGACAAGTAGATAACATTATAATAGCCAAAAACACAAAAATGTTTGTGGAGTTATTAAAAAAAAAATGGTTGAGATTCAAAAGGATCAGCAGTGATTATTACTATTTGTATCAATATCAATAACGCCATCAATCTTCTGTTTTAGTTATTAAAGAGAAATTAATTGTTTTTGTTTACCGAGTAGAATGCAATTAAGAACTGAATGCTCCTTAATAATGCTTGAAAGCAATGTTCAATTCTTGCCTGATTGTTTTTTATATATAAAATTTTATATTTTTATAGTTTATTTTAATAAAAATTTTCACTTTTATAGGTTTAGGTTTTGGCATTTTGGCGAATGGAAGGAAATTCTGGTGGATGACAAGTTACCCACATACAAAGGCAGGCTAATATATTCTCATTCGACAAACCCAACTGAGTTCTGGGTAGCTCTTTTGGAAAAGGCCTATGCTAAGTAAGCTTCTTCTTATTCTATCTATTTATTTATATTAAGAGGAAGAAAATGGTCTGGGTGGTCAAAAAAATTCTCTTATACGGGGAGAACTGTGTATTAGGAAGCATGTCTGCTTTCGACCCACATTCCAGGTCTTCGTCAGGGCTAAATAAACAAGATATATATTCTTTACATTCTTCTTAAATCACTCTTATTTTTATACATATACATATTTGTATTCAGTTGTAAGTAGTTCACGTTTTCCATAATATTTATTTATTATCAGGGATCGACTACTCTGTTTTAATATCAATGCCACACTAATTTGCGATTTTATGTTAATCCTTATTTCTGTTTTATTTTGAATTCCAAAAAAATACATATATGCCATATTATTTTAAACTTCCCTAGGAAATTGGAAATGAGAAGTGTTTTTATTTTTTATTTTGGAGGAGTTTTAAGTTTAAGTTCAACTTCTCAAGTGATAAAAAAACTCCAAATGAATCCTTTTGATTCTTTCAGTCTGATAATGTTGAGTTTATTCAATTATTAATGAAAACAAATCATCTACAATCAAAGTAATAATTTCACCTACAGAAATATGGTAACCCAAGGGTTAACGAAAATGGAACTAGGTTGAAACTAATTTTTTTTTCCTCCATCTTTTGATTTTATTTTCAAAAGTATTTAAATATTTTTAAACCAAAGGATAAAGAAAAATATATCAGTTTCAGCATAACCCCTAGTTAGTTTGTCTTTAGGCTTTTTTCTATATCCTGCTAGAAAAGTACCTGCATCTGCAACAACCATGTCCTTGATAATAATAATAACTGAATAAATGATGTTAGTGAGAAACAAATATATTAAAATATTTAACACAATTATTATTGTTATTTCCAACTAACCTTTGATATCACAATTACAGTTACTTAATTTTGTATATTTTAATATGATTTAATTTTCTATTTTTGTAGATTGTACGGCTGCTACGAGAACATTAGTAACGGAGGATGTACAACACGGGCCCTGCAAGACCTTACCGGCGGCATCGTCCAAAGCTTCGGGCTGTCAAACCAGGAGAGATACCTCACGTACCAAGTTCTCAACTCGGCCATACCCAGATCTAGTCTACTAATTGCAACGATATCATCATCACCTGGTGGAAAGGTTATTCAGTTATTTGTTTTTGGAAGAAGCCACTCTACACATAAGGTTTAGGCTAAACTTGTAAGCCACCATAAGGGCTCAGATTAAATCAGAGATAAAAGTTATGCTCAGGAAAATTGAAAAAGTTAATTTAGATAATCGCTATGTAACTAGAAGACTTCAGCGACAGGGATTTTGGTAGTAATTAAGTACTTATAATAATGATATGGAGTACAGGTAAAATTCTCTGATTCATATATATACCAATTATATATTATAATGATTTGAAAAATAAATAAACCAAAGGGCTAGGAAAGAAATATTAAAAATAAAATATTGCACTGAGATCGCTGAAATTTTTTTTGTATCGTGGAGAAATGTGTATCATTTATTATTATTATTATTATTATACATAGTTAACTAGATGATGAATTTTATTTCCTTCTTAGGTTTACAAATATCTTTTACTATTAAATATTTAATAAAAATATTAATTAAATATTTAGGGATATTTAGCTTTGCTTTTCAGTTTCATTCTTTTTTAATTTTTGTTAAAATGAATTGTTGGGCTCCTCTCATAATGATATTTTATAATGAAAACTGACTCTTCTACCAGTTTTTGTCGCTAACAGGAATATTATATTTATCCGTGTCAATATACACAAGTTTTCGAGAACTTTGTAATTACTTTTGATACACTTATTCAGTTGTGTATTGGGAATATAAGGTTGGTTGTAGATTCAGATTTAATATTATGTATTTAATTTAGAATCTTAGTTGAGCCTATAATTTGTTAATTAAATACAATGAATAAATATAAACTCGTATTTTTCCAACAGGAGAAAGAAAGCAAGCTTCGACAGCTGAGGCTTAGAAACGGCCTCATGACCCAGACAGCTTATACCGTCTCTGGTCTGGCCCGAGTCAGGGGAGCTGGTGGCTCTGAAACTCCTCTCGTCAGGCTAAGGAACCCTTCTGGTATGTGTTAACATCTTGTTTTCTTCTGTTATTGGCATTCAATATTTTTTTTTCTAGACCACTTCATTTTCCCCCTTTTGTCATGATTCTTCTCCACTTTGTATGCAGTAAAAGGAACCGATAGATTATCTAAAAAATATCAATAGATCAAGTACTTATGTTCCCTAGGAAAACTTCAACTATCGAGTTGACATTAAAAAATTGGTAGTAAATATGGTAGCTGCAAAATATTTTTATTTTCAAATTTTTACGGAAATATCCATTTTGACCTTCCCTAAATTTATTTTGACTGATTTTTATATGACATTTGTTGGTATATATATTCATCTCTTGCTCAAAAACAATTACTTTTAGAAAATTGAAGAAATAGCATATTTGGGATTCTTATAATACTCCCTTTTTGGTCTATTCATTATCAACAGTCCTTAAGTTTTATTAAATTTTTAGTTTATGGCTAATCTATTAATATAAATGAAATATTAGATTTCAGTTAAAATTAGAAAACCTGGAAGTGATAATTTATATGAAGCTTTAAACAGATTTTTAAGTGACAAAATTTCAAATTTATTTTAAATTTATAAAACATTTTTACCAAAGAAAGTTATGTTTTAAATTTCAGCAAGTAAAGTGGTGTTTTTCTAAAAGAATATATTTTTAGTTCAAAATTTTATTTTAATATAATAAAATTCTTTTTAAATCAATTTTTAAAATATTCTGTTAGTTTTATATTTTAATGTAAATAACTCTAAATTGCTTTTTATAGGAAAGGTAATAATCATATAATAAGATTTTTTTGTTTGTTTGTTTTTTTTCTATATTTTGGTTCATATAATAATAGGTATGAAAGGTGGTCATGAGGTGTCTACATCGGGCATTGTGTTTGTAGTTAGAATTATTTTGATTTTGATATATAAGATAAATCACGTAGGTCGTGGTGAGTGGACTGGTCCCTGGTCAGAGAGGTCTTGGGAATGGGACTCGCTCAACGAGAGGGACAAGGAGCTCTTGTCAATCAGGGTCAGGAATGACGGAGAGTTTTGGTGAGTCGTTTATTTATTTATTAATACAAATAATTCACAAAGCACAATTTAAAAATTTAATAAAATTGTTTTTGATATTTGCAGGATGTCATTTGATGACTTTGCTAAGCATTTCACGCACCTCGACCTGGTGCACATCGGACCGGACGATTGGATGTCTGAACCAGGACTACAGGATCGCCAACCTTGGAGGGCCGTGCTGGCCAGGAGGCGGTGGCGCAGCGGCTATAATGCTGGCGGGGGGCCAAACTTTACAGGTGTTTTTTTTTAATTATTATTATTACAGTAAGGTAGGAAATAGTTGGGGGTGCAGTCAAATAAAACCCCTAATAAGTGGGTACTTATTTATTATGTGCCGACGTTTCGACCCACTTTGTGGGTCATCTTCAGGGCTAGTGGAAGCTGAGGCTAGACTAGAATTATTATGGTCTATATTTTCTTCTCGCATTTGCGGGTTCAAAACAGAGATGGGGGACAAGTCCAACCATCTGCAGTTATTATTTTTGGTTTTTATATTTTCCATCTCTAAATATTCAGAAATTTTCTAACGATCCTGTCTGTGTCTAGGACAACTGCCTGTTGAGCCTCCTTTAAAACCTCGACCGGAATTCCCAGCTTCTCAATACCCTCCACCGTGGATTTAGGAACCAATCCATTCGTGGAGATTACAATAGGTGTTACCACCACCCTTTCCATATCGTATAGCTCTTTTAGCTCAGCCGCAAGTTCCTGATACTTCCGAAGTTTCTCTCCAATAGTTGTGTTCACATTATTGTCGTTAGGGATCGCAATATCAATTATACTTGCTTTCCTCTCACTCGACTTTATAAGGAGGATATCTGGCCTATTATGATGCACAGTGTGGTCCGTTATAATGGACTCATCCCAATATAGCTTAAGGGGACCTTTTTGTAGTAGTCTATTGGGTTGATACTTATAATATGGTGTCTTTACATCTAGAAGGTTGTATTTCACCGCCAGGGCTTGGTGCAAAATTTTGGCCACATTGTTATGCCTCTGAAGATATTCAGTGCCAGCCAACACTCCACATCCACCAGTGATGTGTTGGATTGACTCTAATGTAGCCGAACATAGGCGACATTTATCTGGTGTTGATGTGTCTTTTAAAACATGCCTTCTATATGATCTGGTGGCGATAACTTGGTCTTGAATAGCGATAACAAACCCCTCTGTCTCGGAGAATATCTTGCCAGCCTTTAACCAATCAACTGACATCTCCTTGTCAATAGAGCTATCATTTAATTTGTGATAGAATCTACCATGTAAAGACTTTGTTTTCCATTCCGTCAACCGTTCATTTTCTGTAAGAACTACTGATTCCGCATCTCTTGTTAGATTTAGTGCAGTTAGACCAGAATCCAACCTTGAAATAGTAACATGAACTCCATCTGTTTTTGCGAGGAAATATCGGCGTAGGGCCACTTCCTGCTTGCGGCAAGCTTCTTCGATATTTATCAAGCCACGTCCCCCTTCTCTCCTGGGCAAGTACAGGCGAGCTTTCGATGATATTGGGTGGCGGGCCCGTTCTTGTGTGAGAGTTTTTCTCACAAGACGATCCATCTCCTGTAGGCTGGTGGTTGACCATTGCAATATCCCAAAGCTATAACTGAGAGCAGGTATAGCCCAGGTGTTTATGGCCTTGATTTTTCTTTTTCCAGTTAGCTGGGTTTTAAGGACTTTTCGTAACCTAATTTTGAGGATTGCCAGAAGCTCTTGTTGCATGTCTTTTCGGACAATTTTAAGATGTTGATGCATGCCTAAATACTTATATAATTTATTGGCTTCAAGTTCCTTGATGTATTCTTCCTCATTGATCAGGATATTGGGCTTGCTAACGACTTTCCCCTTGGTTACATGGAGCACTGCACACTTGTCAAGGCCGATTGACATTCCTATGTTTCTAGTATAACATGTTACGACCTCAACCATGCTTTGTAGCTGGTCTTTGTTTTTAGCATACAGCTTGAGATCGTCCATGTACCAGCTGTGGCTGATTGTGGTCGCTTCGTCGTTGATAATCAGCTTATATCCCTCCTTATTCTTTCGAAGGATCCTGCTTAGTGGGAACAACGCCATGCAGAACCACAATGGGCTAAGACAATCCCCTTGGTATATTCCTCTCATTATTCTTATTTGGTTGGCCGTACTGATAGCTCCGATTTTCAGCTTAGTTTTCCATCCGGGCATTAGGTTTGAAAGTAGCCTGCTTACTTTTGGCTGAATCTTGTAAATATCCAGTACTTTCAAAAGCCAGCTATGCGGAACAGAATCAAAAGCTTTTCTATAATCGACCCAGGCCATAGAGAGGTTTCGCTGTTTTTTCGCAACTTGGGCAGCATTAAATGCATCTATTACTAAGAGTTCTTTACAACCCCTAGCTCTTTTCTTGCACCCTAGTTGTTCAGTGGGTATCATCTTCTCATTGTCGAGATGCTCATAAATCTTCGTTGCCAAGATTGAGGTCAGAATTTTATATAGCCCATTTAAGCATGTTATTGGCCGGAAGTCTTCAGGACTTAAGTTTACTTCGTTCCTTTTAGGTACCATGTAAGTGATACCATCAGTGAAACCATCAGGGAGCGTTTGCTTATCATCGAGTGTTTCCTGGTAGCTTTTGGCCAGCAATTCATGCAAGCAAGGGAATCTTTTTATCCAATAATTTTGAATTCTGTCAGGCCCAGGTGCCCTCCAATTTTTCATTTTCCTGACTGCTTCCGAAACATCTTCCACATCTATTGTCACTTCATTCATAAGTGAGGCATTCTGGAAACTTTTTATTTCTTCTTCTATCCATGTGCCCTCGACGTGTTCCCCCGGTTTTTCCCAGACACTTTTCCAATAGGCTTCGATTCCATCGGGGTAAGTGCTCGATATTTTTTCCTTTTGCGCTAGGTTTCTATAAAACTGGCGTTCATTTTGACCGAAAAGCTGATTTTGTTCCCTGCGCAAAGCTGCCTCGCTATATCTGCGTAATCGACTTGCATAAACTGCTAGCTTTTGTTTTAGATTATCCAGGTACAGAGTCAACCTATATATTAACTCATTTTCCAGTAACGTCCCCAAGTTTTGTACTATTATCTCATCTATTTTCCTCTTTGTTTTGGGTCTTGCAGCTTGAGGGTTAAGGATATAGTTTGAGATGACGCCAATTTTTTCACGCAAGTTGTTAATTTTCTTTCGAAGCCTTCTCTTCCACGGAGGTATTTCCCTGCTTCCAGTTGGGAGTTTGGTTTTACTTTTATTTTCCATTTTTATGCCGAGCTCTAACGCAACTGCCTTCGCAGCAATATAAAGCCAATGAGGCATATCTCGAAGCCCATTAATTAGGGGGATATTTTCCTTCAGTACTTTATTCATTGCATTGGTTACTTTAAGCGTTGTCCTGTTGTACGGTACTCGGGGCAATGGTGGTCGTTCCCGAAGCGGTATTCCCTCAAGCATAATATGCTCAGTTAAAAGTGCATGACTCAATCTCTTTTCAATATCCAATTCATCCGCTCGACTCTCTGGCTCTTTACTACAGACCGATGAGTTTACTCTGTCGATTTCTGAATCTATTCTTGCACTCAGCGCTCTATCAGTTAGCTCGACATCACCTTCAGTGGCCATTAACACGCGAACCTCGTCCTTAAGTTGTTCAATTTCCCTCGGAGAGAGAAAATTTCTTGCTAGTATTACTCTGACCTGATCACTCAGCCTCTGTGTACTTACATCAATATCTGGAAAAGACACTCGCCAGTATCCCTGAATACGGTTGAGATATCCTGTTTTATCTGTTTCGAGTTTTGTTGCCAAGTAGTATGCCCGGATGACAGCCTTATTCATATCTGGCGTCCATTTCATCCTCTTTGCACCTCTTGGTCTCTGCTGTCGACTTCGCGCGGGTGGAGAATGTCTCTCCTCCAAGCTCGAACTCGAACTATGGGCCAGTAAACGTTGCAGTCTTGCGGTCCTTGACGACAGGGTAGTGCCGCTCGCTCCACTATTCCCTGAAGGAAGCTGTCGAATGTTCCCGCCCGATGCAGCTTCAGTATCAGGCTCGTCCGAGGCTAATCTCCTATTTCGTAGCTCCATATTTAATGGGTAAGTGCATTTTATACCTTCCTGCCAGGTAATTGAAGCAGCCGCCCCTGACATGGGGAACAGACGCTGACCAGGTTGCCGCCCGATTCGGGACCGTCGCACCTGGGTTTTACTAGTTTTGGTCCGCCCCGGGTATTTTATTTCCCCGGTACCCTCCATATCCGGTGAGTTTTCCCCTATCCGCCATCTGGGGAGGCGCCCGATGGGAGACTAGATACTCCTCACGGGGAATTATTTATTATTATTATTATTATTATTACATATCTGAACTATTAGGATAACTTGATAAAATCATGAATGAAAAAGATTGTTTTGAACTGTTATAATTATAAACAACAGAGAGAACTGGTTTATTGCATGACAAGGTCATTATTTTAGTTTAAAATTAGAATAACAATCATAATTGCAAGCAGTTGGTTGAGGTCCCCTATGGTGTGGTGGTTGGCATAACAACCTTCTTTGCCACAGTTTTAACGTCACGGGTTTAAAGTCTGGCATCTATTAAAGGGAGTAAAAAAGGCATAGGTGATTCTCAAACTACGGGCAACTGTCGTTTATATCTTTTCTTAGATATAAACATGTTTTGTGGTCTGAACTGTGACTAATGAAATAAAAATTATATCATATTTTTGTGATTTTGTGATCGAAGCTGTTTGATTTTTACCTTATTCGTCATTGCCATGGCTTGTCACAAATGACAATTTTCTTTCTAACTGGATGTTTTGGTTTATACTATTTATTTATTTGACAATTTTTTTCCTTTATTATTAAAAAAATTAAAGAAAATAACACTCTGTTTAATCATTTTGGTTTAAATAATATATTACTGAAACATTTTTTTAAATTGTTACTCGGAAACAATGTCATTAGCGTGGGGGAATGAATATTCGAATCGTACATCCAGCTAGTGGGAATTGAGTGATCCAAAGAGGGAATTTCAATAATGGCAACACTGTCGAGTGAAGTGTTACCCCTCCCCCCTTACTACGTTCCTTCAGCAATTCATTGCACGGCGACGCATTCTTTCATCGTGAATGTAAGTTTATGTTTATTACCGTCATTGTCATGGTCTCAGTTTTAATGCTTTTCTGAGTGAATTTAATTTAATTTAATTTAGTACATGAAATATTTTTTAATAGGGAAATTCGTGAATGCCGTTTCGTCATTGCCGTGGATATTTCCCACCATCATTGTCATGGCCAATTTTTTACTACGTATTTTTGTTTACCTTTTAAAAACATGTATTGTCTTATCCTATGAATAAATCAATGATAATAAAACAATACTTGATGCAATTTAGGCAGTTTGAAAATTTAAACCCCAATCGTCATTGACATGGTCCATGAAATCATGGCTATGGCCATGAAATTTTAGATTGAATTTTATAAATTTCAAGCAATGGTCATGAACTGCTATAATGCTAGATTTGCTGTGGGTGGGTCCATATACAAGTAGAATTTTTTTTTTTTTAATCCACATTGAAAAATTTCAAAAGCAACATGAGAAACTTTCCTGTAGAATGAGAATCACCCGTATTAGTTCAGCAGGTTTTAGCTTCAAGTTAAATCACAAGTTTTATCTTTTCATTTTTTTTTTTTTTTTATATTCTCAAAAATAAAAATAATTGTGTTTTAATTAAGAAATTACGAGTATAATTGTGGGAAATAAGTAAATTTCGGTAATCACATAATTAAGAAATAAAGGTTTCAAATAACATTTCAAGGTATAGATGATGATCTATGTTTGTTGAAAGGTTATATTTTTGATGAAATAATTAATAAAATATACAAATTTACCACAATTAGACTCTTTTTTCCATACCGAAACTAACGATTATTTTTATTTTCGATAGTATTAAAAAGGAAACAAATGAAAATTTAAAATTTCTTGTGACAATTCGAAGCAGCATCCTGCAGAACTAAAACTTAAAAATTCCTTGCTTATGCCATCCTATGAAGGGGATGTAAAATGGCAATCCTGAGTCTGTGCAAAATGAGGACTCGTTAAAGATCCTTGTTCTAATTATAGATTTATTGACTAATTTAATATAAATATAATTTAACAAATATAAATTTAATTTAAGTTAAAAATTATATTCTCTCAAGCATGGTCGGATTAGGCATTAGAGCATAAAATGATGTTAAATGAATAAACAAGGAATTGATTAAAGCTGGTCATGGCCAGTCACCTTTCTCGCTATATAACCTTACCTCTATTTATTATAATATATTATTATATTTCCAGAAACTACAGCAATGAATCCGCAATTTCACATTCTGATTCCACGATCGACAGGAAACAAATGTCATGTTGTTGTTTCCGTAACGCAAGACTACGACACCAGCCCTACCAGCCCAAGGCAGCTGTATGCTATTGGCTTTGCAGTCTACGAAGTGCCTCCATCTATGCCGAGGCTGACCCCTCACTTTGTCTCCCAACAGGTTTGTAGCTAAAGATGTCACTATTATTACATATAACTAAAGTGTCTGATAAGCTGGTTATTTCTTATAATAAATGCTTGAATCTTGACATTTTTTCTATGAACATTGCTTCAATAATGTTTCTAGAAACCTCTGGACGTTACAAACCATTCTATCGCCCGAGAAGTTGTCACTTTCTTCACACTCCCTCCAGGAGATTACATCATCGTACCTCAAACAAACGTCCCCAACTGTGATGGCAAGTTCCTGCTCAGGATTCTCACAGATGAGCAAAGCAATATTTGGTATGTTAAGGAAATATCTACTCAAAAATAATTTTTTTAATTAAAACATGACATTTTAGACCTCCAACTATCACCTTTAACTTGTTGAAAAACAATGAAGTCATGTAACTGCAAATCGTGAATTTATAAATATCGATTCACAACTCTAAATTACAATTGATGCGAGCGTTAACTCTCCACCCTCCCCTCCTGGTGGGGTGGTTTCACCAGCATAAAATATAAAATAGCATTTCAAATTATAACCTAATATATTTTTGAGTCTTAGTCATTGTCTTGACGATAAAGCTTACACTTTCTTTTTAAGCACACTCTTTTCTTAGCAATTTGTTAATACTCTGTCTTCTAATGTTATAAAGTCTAAATTTTCCTCAATAAGCGGTCATTCTAATGGAAAATAAATTTTCCAAATTGGATTTATGATTCCTATAATTAGTAGCTCCCTACCAATGAAGCTAAATGCAGTTCCCATGGAAATAAATAGAAATTTTCAAATTATTTTTGTAAATGAGAGAGATGTCTAATGACATTCATCCTTTTTCCTTTGAATGTGGTATTTCGAAGTATTTTACTCCCTTCAAGATCAGGACCAGGACACTGACTAGCGACATGGTCTTTAACGGAATCCGATAAATTTTTCTTAATACAATCTGTTGCATTAGCTCTTACACATTAAATCTTCTTTTCTGGAAAGTGTACCTTTTATACTTTACATGATTTTGATGGTAGTGTTTCTTGTCTTTCTTGAAAATTTTGTATAATTTCATTCATTGGGAACCTTTCGTGTTGTGTGGATTCTAAACTTTTCATTTATATGATTTGTTTGGTGGACAAATTTGTATCTACTCTATTAAAAAAGAAAATTGTTTTACAACATGATAGGAGTAACCATTGTTTTCCACTATCTGTAAAATAACATTTTTTTTCAGGGAAGTGAATGAAGATAATATGGTCTTTAGAAATATTTCAACCGAGTTTCTTGAAGATGCATTCGTTATGGTAATTATTGACCATTTCTTTCTTTAAACTATTGTATTGAATATTTTGATATGTTATTTTATTACTTATTTCGAAATAATTCTGGTTCATAGCCTGACGGGAAGTCTTTAGTAACAAAGCTGTTGTTGAAATACCCGCCAGAGGTAGATGTTAATCAACTGCACAAAATATTAAAAGCACATTGGAAGGGTATGTCTTTATTATTAACACTAATTCTTACATTATTGTGTTGTTAGAATAGGCCTAGTCCTTCCATCTGTTGCGATACTTGAAAATAGGTTAGTTACAAAATCACTATAGCTCAATATTGGAGTTTCAAGATTTTTGTGAACTAGTTTACTTTTAAATATTCTTTCAAGTTTCCACAGCCACTATTTATACAAAAAACTTCAGTTGTTTCTTCTGGTTTAGACCGTGTCGGTGAATTTTCTGCTAACGTTTCGCCAGACATGCTGCTGACTTCCTCAAGGCTTAATTGAGACTCGAGTCTCGAGTCTCCAGTCTCAATTAAGCCTTGAGGAAGTCAGCAGCATGTCTGGCGAAACGTTAGCAGAAAATTCACCGACACGGTCTAAACCAGAAGAATCAACTGAAGTTTTTTGTATAGTTTACTTTTGCTCATTAATCCTGAATTCCACGTAGTATGAACGTTATAAATTCTCTAACAGATTAATTTTTCAACTGTTTAAATTGATTAAAGTTCAAGTATTTTTAAGGAGGCTAGAAATCCATTGGTTAGAAGTGAATTTAATTAGATTAAAAGTTATTTAATAATTTTGTTAAAACCAATTTTTAACTTCAAAACTTTTGATAAAACTTAAATTTAGGATTTAGAATAATTATTGAATGATTGTTTAAATGATATGAAGGATAAAAATATCTGGGTCAAGGTCACAGAAAATACTAAAAAAAATAATTATTTATTTAAATCGAACGTTTCAACACTTGTTGCACATCTTCATCAAGATAAAAATGAACAAGGAACCAAAATATTTGGGTACAATGAAAATGTTAAAGAAATAAAACAAGATAAAAAATTAAAAGGAAAAGAAGGTATTTTTAAAAATGAAAACGATGATGAATTTGTGAAATATATAAAAAATTAAAGAGATAGATTTACTTCATCATAAAAACAAATACCTTCCAGGTTTCATTTTTTTTCAAGAAATGTTTATTTGTATATATAGTTTAGACTGTATAATACAACTTGTTATATTGCATGTTTTAATTACTCTATTGTTTTCCCTAGCCTACTTGTTGGAAAAGCCATCGCTAGAACTTTGTAAGAGCCTTATCATGCTGAGAGACGTCAACATCAGCGGACGAGTGAATAAGCTGGATATTCCCATTCTCATGCATATGCTTCACTTCTGGAGGGTATGTAATTATTTATAGAAGGATTTCTTATCATATCTTAGTTTCTACTGTATTATTGTGATTAACCTTTACAGCTAATATTAAATTGGCTTTGATATATATTTCTTTTTTCTCCTCCTCATCTCGTATAAAAAGGTTTTCAATTATTTATGTATTATTTTATTATCGGGCTTTGCAATTTTTTCACATCTCGGTGCCCAATACACCTTCCCTCCAATATCTCTTGTCCGTACAATCCTTCTCTGTGAGACCTCTGGCTGCCATATCTTCGATCACCTCCTCAATCCACAGCTTCCGACGTCTCCCTAGTGTTCTTCTCTTCTAAGGGCAGTATTTAATTGCTCAAAAGCCATCCATTCTCATGATGTCATCATGTTAAATCAATCTTCTTTGATTGTCATCAATTCTCAATATTGTCATTGAGAATATTGAAGATTCTCAATATTGTCATTGAGAATATTGAAGATTCTCAAGTTATTTATATTTAAAAAAAAAATTGACATACAAAATTGAATTTTGTACCGATTTGTAAACATGGTAATTCATGTAACAAAATACTGTGGGCAGGAAACTATTGATGTGATTTATTTAGATTGTTTTATTAAAAAGATAAAATATTTTCTAATAATAAGCTTTCTGGTCTTACATTTTAGTAAGTTATTTGTTACTTCATCATTAGTGGCACAATAGCCCAGTTAGCGAGTTAGGGCCTCCTCTTGCAGTTTTCACCATCCCTTCTATCTTGCGCAGCTGCAGTTTGATTTTGCTTGCCAAGCAAATTTCTAGAACCATTTGCGACTCTGTCTTTCCACGACAGTTCTGGTCTTCTGATGCTTCTCGATCCAGACAGTTGATCTGTCATAATCTTTTCAGTAATACTTTGTTTATTAATTCTTGGAACATGTATAGCCCATTTAAACCTCCCAATTCAAAAGACTCTCATGATCATCTATTGTCAGTTTGTAGAGCTCCAAGTTACTCATTGGTTTATGGTCCTTCCCTAATTAGATTTAGAATTTTCCTCTCAAAGACAAGGAAGCCAGGTGTGGTGATTTTTAATCCCACTCATGTGTGGGAAACTTTCCCTACTATTGTCTAACCTGGCAGATAACCAGTTATATGTTTGTAAAACTCACTATTCTTCTACAGTTGTTGTTTTAAGCTAATAAAAACCTTTCTAAGGGTAAATCATTTGTCCTTCATTTTCCTCACAATTTTATTAGCTTAAAACTTCTTTCGTTCGTCATGTCATTTAAAATTTTAAATTTCGGTTCGGAGATTCAATCACGGGAGTGCCGTTCTTATATTTATTTCGTGGATGTGAATTGTTTTTAACCGTTAAAAAAAAATCTTGTAATCCACAATGGACAACTATTTAAAGCCCGACAAATTCTGCACAAGTCCAGATTCACCATCTAGTGGAAAGGAGTTCTCACATTGGCTTAAAACATTCGAAAATTTCATCTCATTATCTACTGAACCATTGGAAGACGTTGACAAATTGAAGGTACTCCAAAATTTCCTTTCATTCAGTATTTATGATCTGATTTCAGAGATAACAACATATGTTGAAGCAGTTGAAACCCTGACTAAAATCTATGTTAAGGAAAAGGGGGAAATATTTGCACATCACATTTTGGCTATACGTAAACAACAGCAAAACGAAAGTGTTGACCAATACGTTCAGGCTCTAAGGCTGTTAGCAAAGGATTGCAATTTCAAGGCTCTTTCTACTGAAGATAATAGAAATCAGTACATTCGCGATTCTCTTATTAATGGACTACTGTTTTCTCAAATCCGCCAACGAATACTTGAAGAGTCTAAAACATTAAGCCTCGATGACGTCATCCAACGAGCCCAAGCTCTCGAGCTGGCCCACAAACAAGCTGAAGGATACTTAAACAGTGTAAATGATTTCTCTTGCGCGGGAATTGGCAGTGATTCGAATTCATCACTTTCAATTCCTGGTACCTCCCACCCTAGTGCACGATCCGTTAACCCCAGATCATATGATCTGAACGATCACGATCTTTGTGCTGCAACAAGTCAGAAGAGGGGCATCCATTGTTTCTTTTGTGGATTTAGTCGCCATCTGCGCTCGGCTTGTCCCGCTCTTGAATCAGAGTGTGCCAATTGCAAAATCAAGGGCCACTATGCCCGTGTATGTCGGAAAGCTAAGAAAAATACTCAGAAAACCAAACCTGTATCTGCAGCTATTTTAGCATCACTGAATAATGGGTTTCTGTCTCAGTTAAGCCATGCTGTTACCTCTGCTCTTGTAAATGGAATCCTCTGTAACTGCCTCGTGGACACTGGGAGTTCTGGTAGCTTTGTCAGCCTTGACTTTGCCTCTGAACACAACATTCAAGTTATGCCTCTGGAGGGACGAGTATCAATGGCATCTACGTCGTTATGGACCAAAGTTGAAGGATTTATTCTTGTAAAACTAGAAATTGCGGAACACACTTACACTAAATGTAAGTTGACTGTTCTGAAAGAACTCTGTTCCGATATTCTCATCGGACATGACATACTCAAAGCACACTCAAATATTCTGCTAAAATTTGGCGGTGACAAGGCACCTCTCACAATCTGTTCGCATACTGTAGCTAAGATTGACCCTGTACGTCTCTTTGATCATCTCTCCCCTAAGTGTCATCCAATTGCCACGAGGTCCCGCAAATACTGTAATGAAGACAATCAGTTTATTAAGACAGAAATCACCCGGTTACTTTCCGAAGGAGTAATTGAGCCCAGCAATTCACCATGGAGAGCTCAGGTACTGGTTGTAAACAACAACGAAAAAAAGAGACTGGTGGTGGACTATTCTCAAACGATAAATAGGTATACTCTACTTGATGCCTACCCCTTACCAAATGTTGACCAACTTGTCAGAAAAGTTGCTAATTACAAACATTACAGTGTCGTGGACTTACGGCAAGCATATCATCAGATCCCAATATGTGAAGATGAGAAGAAATATATTGATTTTGAAGCAATGGGTAAGCTGTATCAGTTTACGCGCATACCTTTCGGCGTGACCAATAAAGTAGCCGGCTTCCAACGCGCAATAGACCAAATAATAACTGCTGAAAACCTCACTGGAGTGTATTCATACCTCGATGACATCACTGTCTGTGGGATGGATAAATCCGACCATGACCTAAATCTAAACAAGCTTATATTGACACTCGATAAGCTCGGCATTGAAATCAACAAAGAGAAAAGTAAATTTGACCTCACTAACGTAAAACTTCTGGGACATCTTGTTTCAATCCAATCAATCAAGCCAGACCCAGCAAGGCTTGCCCCGTTGCTTAATATGCCACTGCCACATAACTCTGGATCACTGAAGCGGGCTCTTGGTTTCTTTGCCCATTACTCGAAGTGGATACCTAAATTTTCAGATAAAATCCGTGTCTTGATTGATGCCACATCATTTCCGCTGAATCCATCTGCTGCTTCTGCTTTCGAAAATCTAAAAAAGGATATTGCCAACTCAGTCGTCACAACCATCGATGAATCTCGCCCGCTTGTAGTAGAAACCGATGCCTCTAAGTTTGCACTGGCAGCTACTCTTAGTCAAGATGGACGGCCAGTTGCATTTTTCTCACGATCACTAAGCAGATCTGAAATCAGTGGACATCCACCAATCGAAAGGAGGCTGCGGCAATTGTTGAATCCTTGAAACATTGGAGATCATTCCTCCTTGGCAAGCATTTTCGCCTCATAACTGATCAAGAAGCTCTGTCTTTCATTTTTGACCGAAAACATGGGAGTAAGGTAAAAAATGAGAAGATCACTAGATGGCGAAAAGAGCTAGCTCCGTTCGTTTATGACATATCTTACCGTCCCGGTGAGGACAACACCAAGGCAGACACACTCTCCCGTGTCTGTAATGCGTCCACTTCTACTGACTTGTTCCAGCTTCACCAATCTTTGTGCCACCCTGGTGTTACACATATGTACCATTGGCTCAAATGTAAGAACATTCCCTATTCACTTGAAGATGTCAAGAAGATAACTTCAAGCTGTACCATCTGTGCTGAAGTAAAACCTAGGTACTTAAAAACATCTGGAACCTTAGTTAAGGCCACCTCTCCATTTGAACGCATCAACATAGATTTTAAGGGCCCTCTCCCTTCCAGGTCACAGAACTTCTACCTCCTTACCATCATTGACGAGTACTCCCGCTTCCCTTTCCCATACGCCTGCCGTGATGTTTCTGCTTCCACTGTGGTTGAGTGTCTCAAAAATCTCTTCTGTTTGTTTGGAATGCCAGCCTATGTCCACTCAGACCGGGGACCTTCCTTTATGTCTAGGGAAGTCAAGGATTTCCTCCATTCAAATGGTGTAGCTACCAGCAGAACAACACCATACAATCCGGCAGGAAACGGGCAAATTGAACGCCTCAATGGAACTCTGTGGAAAACCATTTGCCTCTCTTTAAAGACTCTAGGACTGCGGACGGAGAACTGGGAAATGGTCCTACAGGAATCCCTCCACGCTATTCGATCTCTACTTTGCACAGCAACTAACTCCACTCCTCATGAACGATTTTTCACTCATCCTCGCCGTACAGCCAATGGAGTCTCCTTGCCGTCTTGGTTAACCCCTGGTCCTGTGCTCGCCAAAAGGAACGTGCGAATCAGCAAATATGAAGACCCTGTCGAGGAAGTGGAATTACTTGAAGCTAACCCACAGTACGCCCTAATTCGCAAGAAGGATGGATCAGAATCAACCGTGTCCCTGAGACAATTAGCACCTAAAGGAACTCATGAGATGTTGGAGAAGCCTTGCCCTAACGGTGATGAACCCGCTCCAATATTAGAGCCCTCTAACATGGTACATCCGGAAGAACTCTGCCACTCCATCTGTTCATGGCTCTCTCTCTAATGAAATTGGAATCCCAGTGTGCCCCTCAAGACCTCAACGGGTGACCAAGGCTCCATCTTACCTCAAAGACTATGTTACTAATTGAAAACCAATCCTGGTGTTACAAATCTTGTATGAAGTTTAAATCTTTCTTTTGTATCTCAAATATTGTTCTGAAATTTTGCCAAATGTTTTCTTAAATCTTTCTATGTATCTCATATATTGTACTTAAAAGTATGCCAAATGTTTTAAGAAAAACTCAGGGTGAATGTGGTGATTTTTAATCCCACTCATGTGTGGGAAACTTTCCCTACTATTGTCTAACCTGGCTGATAACCAGTTATATGTTTGTAAAACTCACTATTCTTCTACAGTTGTTGTTTTAAGCTAATAAAAACGTTTCTAAGGGTAAATCATTCGTCCTTCATTTTCATCACACAGAGCGAGGTACAGAGGTCTTGTATAATATCAACTTATTATTACTTGCTCATTATGTTACTTTAGTTAATAATTAAATCTTTCATTAATCACTTCACCAAAAAAACTCACATATAACAATTCACAAGATGTAGTTTCAGTGTCACGTGGTCTACATACTGTGCTGTATTTGGCTCTACTGGACTTGACCTTGTTTGTAACTATGCACTTATGAAGCTTTTCTTTTAAAGAAGTAGCATGACATAAGAAAAATGCTTTAATATGTTTCTGACCTATTCTGTGTTAACAAAACAACTTTATTCTCGTGTAGAAGATGAGAATTCCTGAGGAAAACAAGTCATTAACTCATTCTGTAGAAAAAATAGGCCTGGCTATTTTTATATCTGGGGTATTCATGTGTAATATATACTTGTAACATTATTGCTATTTTTAAGTGGAAAATAGTTGACAGGATAATTCTAATAATGGATTGGTTTGGTCAGGGGTTTAAGTCAAAGTTAACAGAAAATAAGCAAAACTTATTTTAATGTAAGATATAGGCCATCTTCGAGGCGGTATCGGGTGCCGAGCCTGAGGTGTCAAACTATCAACTGCCTGACATGTTTGACGCAGCACCCGCTACTGCCCTGAAGATGGCCTACATCTTAGGCCGAAATGTTGGCACATTAAAATAAGTTTTGGTTATTTTGTGTTATCTTTGACTGCATCCGCTGACCAATTTAATCCATTATTGTTATTTTTGTCAAGTTTGTCAAGAATCACTTAACGTTATTTCCTTATAGATGAGAAAATTTTCTAAAATATTTTTTATTTTACTATTATTTTTTATGCCAACAATAAATGGAGGTTATGATCAGTTATAATGTTTTAACATAATAATGTATAATCTAATTGCAGATAGCTTTTGAAAAGTTTGAACGTTGCGGAAGTAAGACATCCAGTTACAACTTAAGAGCACTTCTTTGGGAGGCAGGAAGTACCGTATCAAATAAAGTACTCGAATGCCTCGTTCTCCGCTTCGCGAGGAATACCGTACTATCAGCAGAATGCTTTGTTATGGCGATGGCAAGGCTTCATCTAGCACATGGTATAAATCAACATAAATTTATTATATTTATTAATAAATACTATTTTTAACAATCCTAGCTACAATATATCTTAAATTATTAAGTTAAATAAAAAAATTACTTTGAAATAAAATTTTATTTTTAATATAAGTGTCAAAAAATGAAGAATTAGTTAATACAAATTTACATTAAATAAAATTTTAATTAGCTCATTACTTTATTCATAATAAACAGATATAATGATGTATACGAATAGAAACATGTTGTATATTGTAATATATATTTACTTTTTTATTATAGAAAGGTACCATAGCTTGGACACAAAAATGAAAGGAAATCCGATATCATTGGAAGAGGTAAGTTGTCATTACGGTAATCTCAATAAAGTTTGAATTTTATATATTTAACTCCATCTTTATTTGTTTAATGTCAAGATTTTCCACTTTTGTGAGAAAACTGGCGTAGCTCAGAACAAAAATGTAAACAGCTACCAACCCTTATCACTTTGTACCTTTACGCATACTTCACTAAAGCCCAGATTTTCTGAAACCCAATTAATTGAAGATGATCACATAGACAGTTGTGTGATTCATTTTTCCTGATGGGTGTCCAGTGCCTGTCAACACTTTAATGGCCACTGACACAACATCTGTGTGATGCTACTGCCCATAGTTTTTGCCTGGCAACTCGATTTCTGGGCGATGATTCGTGAACACAAACACGTTTTGATATTGCGTCTTTGATTTCAGATAGTTATTGTTTTATTTCCCGTTTTTAATTTAATTTTTTTTATTATCAATTTGCCACCTGGGTCTCACCTAGTGGGATATAGGACAAAATAAAATATAATGGACTTATCAAATTTTAAAAACCAAAAATCCAGATTAATAAACTTTCTTTTTATTTAATAAATGTGCTATAATTAACTCAATTTGTTTATATAAACATCTGAATATCGATTGTATTCGGAAATAAAAATAGTTATGCAAAGGGATTATCGCGTTTGTTGTGCGAATACAATTTAGACACCTGCATATTTTATGTTTAAGATTTGACAAATACTGTTACAAATAGATAAATTTGTTGTTCTTGTAAATATATTGTTTCTGGATTAGCACAATGACTGCTCGGTTTCAATCAAGTTGTGGTGATAAGGAGTTAAGTGGTTAAGATAAAGTATTTCAACGTTCAACGTTCAAAGTTAAGAAATCCTGAAACATCATCCTCTTTCTAAAGACTTATGTTAAATTTTGTTTATTTAATTCTATGTTTTTGATAATTTATGTGATTATGTTTTTAAATTTTTCTATTATTTTCAGATGATTCTTATGACCATTTATTCATGACACCAAAAGAATATATATAAATCTAATCAACTTACTGCCTTCGATGTGAAGCAAATGAGCATGCCAAAGACGTTAGGAATGAACCGAAAAGATTTCTATTATAAATATTTTTATATAAATTAGTATTAGTATACTTATATGTTTGCCATGTACCATTATTGTATATTATGTAAAATCTACTAATACGTTACGTGTAAATAGAGTGCAAACTATTTAAAACAATCGCTAATAATGCGTTTATTTTTATTGTCAGTATAGTTAACTATTATTGTCAACAAAATGAATTATATTTTCTTAACCTCATTACGATTGCAAAATCGTTATTGTTATTAAATTATTATATTTAAATACATATTTTTCCATGTTTGTTTGATTCAGTTTTACCTTTTACTATCATTTTATTAATCATTTCTTGTTATATTTGAAGTTTATATCACAATTAAGGAAATCGGAATGGGCATAAAACAGTAGTCTTTCATATTTAAAATTATTGTTCATCAATTATTTATTTTAAGGTAAGAATTTTTAAAGCATTCAATAAATAAGAGTTAACAACTAAATTACCCAATTATTTAGATTTATTTAGTTTGTATTTGCAATAACTGTGAATAACTTTTAACTTATTCTATTCTTAATTTGAAACCAAAAAAAACCAAACTGTAAAATATAATTTCTATGTAATTCATTTGTGACAAACCCCTTTGTAAATATAAAGTTGTGTCACCAAGCATTAATTTTTGTTTGATATAAGACACACATCGGTAACTAGAGTCTAGAGTGCAGAGAATCCATGTTTTGTCAAACACGTGCACCTTTTCAATATAAGAAAACCTTAAGATTCTATAAATGCTACTGAAAATGATTACTGATATTTACCCTAGCCTAGATTCTATTGTGTTCGCTAATTTGTGATTTCCTTTTGCTTTCCTTATTAATAACCATTGTCCATTTTCCTTGCTTTCAATGCTTTTTTCCGCCACAGCAAGATTTCTATTTATGATTTTTTCCTTTCCAATTTTTAATAATTATTTTGAATGTAGAGTCTTTACTTTTGCACATTTTTAATTCAGACTTGCTGTACAACTGATTATAATTTGACTCAGTGAGTCTCTAATAGTGAGTAACCATTCCATTAATTTTAATTGTTTATAAATGTAGGGATTCCATCAGTGATGGATTCTTATAATACCTGGATTGTTTTATATTTCCCTACAATAAAAATCAAAATTTTCTATTATTTGGCATTTAACTATCTAAGAATTACCTATAACATATACTAATAACCTCCCGAGCAAGCTAATATTGTAGTTCATAAAAGTAACCAACAGATGGCAGCACTGTCAGACCCGGTACCGAATAAGTGAGCTCCTGTGACCTCCTACTCTCCTGATAGGAAATCCTGTTATTTCTGCGAGGAAAAAGTGTAACTCGACGGTGCTGCCATCTCTTGACGGATCCTAGCCCTTGGGAGGTGCTGCTATCTGACGACGGATATTAAAACCATTGTTACAAATGCTATTTCTTTACCTAGTTTTTCTCGATTAAAAGCAAATATTCATTTTCAAGTCTCTTAAAAGCATTTTAACTTAAAATTGCGTGTTTCTATAATTTTTGATTAATTTAAGAAGTAACTATCAGAAATTTAATAATTCATCAAAAAAGCCAATCTTTAAGTAATTCATCGTCAATATCGGTGTTATCTATTCAATAATGAAAATTGGGGAGGAACTATACTTTTTCATGAAAAATAAACATTTCCTGCCTACGACTAATTATCTGATGGAATAATTAAAAACACTCGATCTCTGCTTTAAAACATCAAAA
Organism: Troilus luridus; assembly: GCA_964056705.1. NCBI lineage: Eukaryota > Metazoa > Arthropoda > Insecta > Hemiptera > Pentatomidae > Troilus > Troilus luridus. The sequence goes on along the minus strand of OZ057417.1, from coordinate 3,523,176 downwards.
TATGACGTATTTGATACATTGAGTGAACAAGATTCAAGAAAATCCATGGGATAAGATAAATTAAAAAATTGGTCCATTGCAGGACGTTAAAGTAGTAGTTTCTGTATTTGGCGTCAGATAGCAGCACCTCCCGAGCAAGCTAATATTGTAGTTCATAAAAGTAACCAACAGATGGCAGCACTGTCAGACCCGGTACCGAATAAGTGAGCTCCTGTGACCTCCTACTCTCCTGATAGGAAATCCTGTTATTTCTTTAACAAATTGGTCCATTGTAGGGCGTTAAAGTACTAGTTTCAGATAGCAGCACCTCCCAAGTTGATGAAAGTTACATCTTAAACATTGAAATATACTCAGACAAAAGCACTCCTTTTAAAGGCATAATCATTACTACCGGAAAATTAATTCTATAAAACCCTAGATCAGGGGTTCCTAAAACGGAGGGGGGGAGATTGAAGGATAAGCAGGGGGGGCCGAGACCTATTGAAAATAACAAAAATGATCCCTTAGGTATAGTTATCATGCTCTCACCAGTACTTTTTTTTTATTACATTGAAAGTTTTAATGTATTCTGTGACAGTAAAATTAATGTTTTTTTAAAATGTAATACCCATTGTTTTTTTTCATATGCCTATTCAGTATATTGTGATAAGGTGGCATGGGAGGCTTTCATTTTAAACGGGGGGGGGGTTCCAGGTACAAAAATGTTTGGGAGCCCAGTCTTAGGTGGATTAATTTTTTATACAATAACACACTAAGTGTGCCTTTTTTCTAAAACCAACTTCTACAAACTAATTAAAATATAACTATTAAGGGATCAAATAAAAACTTCATACTTTGGGCAGATCTTAACACTGAAAATATTCTATAAATTAAAAACCTCAGAGCATAATAGTATACAAATTGAATCCTTGGAAAAAAGGAATTCTCCCATTTTGCTTACCAGCCATGTAACTGTTTAATTTGCTGAGTAACGTGTCTACTTTGCAATTCTGTAGTCTTTAAAAGTCTTACTCTAATCACTGAACATGATTCTGAATCGGAATGGATTGTGTACGGGAACTCAAATTATTTTTTAAATATTCTTATTTGAAAAGAAAAGATATGACCAGGACCGGGACACAAACCCGGGTCTCTCACGTATCCCATCATGGTTCTTTACCAACTAAGCCCTCCTGGTTCGCTTCTCGGCCAGACATATCCTTTCTTTTAACTGATCCTTAATTTTTTTCATTGCTATATGCTCCACCATTAGCAGCATCTTACTTGAGAATTGGGCCCTAGTGCATGCAGGATAAATGGTCTACAGTTAAGGTGAGTTTAAATTATGAATAGTGAGTTGCTAATTCTTGATCAAAATCCTCCTCCATAGATGTTCTTCAATTACCACCATCTTCCTTGGAAAGTGGGCTCTAGTGCATGCAGGATAATTGCCAACAATTAAGGTGTGTTTACATTATGAATAGTGAGTTGCTAATTCTCGATTAAAATCTTCCTCTGGAAGAGATATTGTCACCTCCCCTATGTTGGATCTTCAATTACCAGCATCTTCCTTAGAAGGTGACCCCTAGTGCAGGCAGTATAAATGGCCTACAGTTAAGGTGTGAAAATGTGGTGTTATGCTCTACGTGTGTGTAAATTATGAATAGTGAGTTGCCAATTCTTGATCAAAATCTTCCTCTGGAAGAGATATTGTCACCTCCCCTATTAGCAGCATCTATACATTATCTTAAGTATACTTGAGAATTGTGCCCTAGTGAGTGCAGGATAAATGGTCTACAGTTAAGGTGTGTTAACATTATGAATAGTGAGTTGCCAATTCTTGATCAAAATCTTCCTCTGGAAGAGATATTGTCACCTCCCCTATTAGCAGCATCTATACATTATCTTAAGTATACTTGAGAATTGTGCCCTAGTGAGTCCAGGATAAATGGTCTACAGTTAAGGTGTGTTAACATTATGAATAGTGAGTTGCCAATTCTTGATCAAAATCTTCCTCTGGAAGAGATATTGTCACCTCCCCTATTAGCAGCATCTATACATTATCTTAAGTATACTTGAGAATTGTGCCCTAGTGAGTGCAGGATAAATGGTCTACAGTTAAGGTGTGTTAACATTATGAATAGTGAGTTGCCAATTCTTGATCAAAATCTTCCTCTGGAAGAGATATTGTCACCTCCCCTATTAGCAGCATCTATACATTATCTTAAGTATACTTGAGAATTGTGCCCTAGTGAGTCCAGGATAAATGGTCTACAGTTAAGGTGTGTTAACATTATGAATAGTGAGTTGCCAATTCTTGATCAAAATCTTCCTCTGGAAGAGATATTGTCACCTCCCCTATTAGCAGCATCTATACATTATCTTAAGTATACTTGAGAATTGTGCCCTAGTGAGTCCAGGATAAATGGTCTACAGTTAAGGTGTGTTAACATTATGAATAGTGAGTTGCCAATTCTTGATCAAAATCTTCCTCTGGAAGAGATATTGTCACCTCCCCTATTAGCAGCATCTATACATTATCTTAAGTATACTTGAGAATTGTGCCCTAGTGAGTCCAGGATAAATGGTCTACAGTTAAGGTGTGTTAACATTATGAATAGTGAGTTACTAATTCTCGATCAAAATCTTCCTCTGGATGAGATATTGTCACCTCGACTATTAGCAGCATCTATACATTGTCTTAAGTATACTTGAGAAATGTGCCCTAGTGAGTGCAGGATAAATGGTCTACAGTTAAGGTGTGTTAACATTATGAAACAAAACAAGCTAGCATTGGAATTATAAACCTCTCTATTTCGTCTAACTTGATTTGATTTCCATTAGAAACTTAGAACATGATATTCCAGGATGACAAACAAAAGTATTTTGTTATTGACTATTCTTAACAATTCAAGCGTTTTATTTAAACAAAGTGTACTATTAAAATTATAGATAACGCACTTTAATTATTGTTGTACATTAAGGAAGCCATATTCCAAGATGCTAATTAGAAACCAAAACAAGCTAGCATTGAAATTATAAACCTCTCTATTTCATCTAACTCGATTTGATTTCCATTAGAAATTTAAAACAAGACATTACGCAAAGACGAAAAAAATCCTTAAGGCGAAGCGAGCAGTTTAATACTTTATTAATGTATTATGTGGTTATTAGCCGGATTTATTTTACGGTTAAAAATCATATTCAAATTAATTATTCTTAACGATTTAAATGTTTCATTTAAACAAAGTGTACTATTAAAATTATAGATAACGCACTTTAATTATTGTTGTACATTAAGGAAGCCATATTCCAAGATGCTAATGAGAAACCAAAACAAGCTAGCATTGAAATTATAAACCTCTCTATTTCGTCTAACTCGATTTGATTTCCATTAGAAACTTAAAACATGATATTCCAGGATGACAAACAAAAGTTTTTTGTTATTGAGTATTCTTAATGATTCAAACGTTTTATTTAAACAAAGTGTACTATTAAAATTATCGATACCACCCTTTAATTATTGTTGTACATTAAGGAAGCCATATTCCAAGATGCTAATTAGAAACCAAAACAAGCTAGCATTGAAATTATAAACCTCTCTATTTCTTCTAACTTGATTTGATTTCCATTAGAAACTTAAAACATGATATTCCAGGATGACAAACAAAAGTATTTTGTTATTGAGTATTCTTAAAGATTCAAACGTTTTATTTAAACAAAGTGTACCTACTATTAAAATTATAGATAACGCACTTTAATTATTGTTGTACATTAAGGAAGCCATATTCTAAGATGCTTATTAGAAACCAAAACAAGCTAGCATTGGAATTATAAACCTCTCTATTTCGCCTAACTTGATTTGATTTCCATTTGAAGCTTAGAACATGATATTCCAGGATGACAAACAAAAGTATTTTGTTATTGAGTATTCTTAACGATTCAAACGTTTCATTTAAACAAAGTGTATTATTAAAATTATCGATAACACACTTTAATTATTGTTGTACATTTAGGAAGCCATATTCCAAGATGCTAATTAGAAACCAAAACAAGCTAGCATTGAAATTATAAACCTCTCTATTTCGCCTAACTTGATTTGATTTCCATTAGAAACTTAGAACATGATATTGCAGGATGACAAACAAAAGTATTTTGTTATTGAGTATTCTTAACGATTCAAACGTTTTATTTAAACAAAGTGTAATATTAAAATTATAGATAACGCACTTTAATTATTGTTGTACATTAAGGAAGCCATATTCCAAGATGCTAATTAGAAACCAAAACAAGCTAGCATTGAAATTATAAACCTCTCTATTTCGTCTAACTCGATTTGATTTCCATTAGAAACTTAGAACATGATTTTCCAGGATGACAAACAAAAGTATTTTGTTAGAGTATTCTTAACGATTCAAACGTTTTATTTAAACAAAGTGTACTATTAAAATTATAGATAACACACTAAAATTATTGTTGTACATTAAGGAAGCCATATTCCAAAATGCTAATTAGAAACCAAAACAAGCTAGTATTGAAATTATAAACCTCTCTATTTCGCCTAACTTGATTTGATTTCCATTAGAAACTTAGAACATGATATTGCAGGATGACAAACAAAAGTATTTTGTTATTGAGTATTCTTAACGATTCAAACGTTTTATTTAAACAAAGTGTACTATTAAAATTATAGATAACGCACTTTAATTATTGTTGTACATTAAGGAAGCCATATTCCAAGATGCTAATTAAAAACCAAAACAAGCTAGCATTGAAATTATAGACCTCTCTATTTCGTCTAACTTGATTTGATTTCCATTAGAAACTTAGAACATGATATTCCAGGATGACAAACAAAAGTATTTTGTTATTGAGTATTCTTAACGATTCAAACGTTTTATTTAAACAAAGTGTACTATTAAAATTATAGATAACGCACTTTAATTATTGTTGTACATTAAGGAAGCCATATTCTAAGATGCTAATTAGAAACCAAAACAAGCTAGCATTGAAATTATAAACCTCTCTATTTCGTCTAACTTGATTTGATTTCCATTAGAAACTTAGAACATGATATTCCAGGATGACAAACAAAAGTATTTTGTTATTGAGTATTCTTAACGATTCAAACGTTTTATTTAAACAAAGTGTACTATTAAAATTATCGATACCACCCTTTAATTATTGTTGTACATTAAGGAAGCCATATTCCAAGATGCTAATTAGAAACCAAAACAAGCTAGCATTGAAATTATAAACCTCTCTATTTCTTCTAACTTGATTTGATTTCCATTAGAAACTTAAAACATGATATTCCAGGATGACAAACAAAAGTATTTTGTTATTGAGTATTCTTAAAGATTCAAACGTTTTATTTAAACAAAGTGTACCTACTATTAAAATTATAGATAACGCACTTTAATTATTGTTGTACATTAAGGAAGCCATATTCTAAGATGCTTATTAGAAACCAAAACAAGCTAGCATTGGAATTATAAACCTCTCTATTTCGCCTAACTTGATTTGATTTCCATTTGAAGCTTAGAACATGATATTCCAGGATGACAAACAAAAGTATTTTGTTATTGAGTATTCTTAACGATTCAAACGTTTCATTTAAACAAAGTGTATTATTAAAATTATCGATAACACACTTTAATTATTGTTGTACATTTAGGAAGCCATATTCCAAGATGCTAATTAGAAACCAAAACAAGCTAGCATTGAAATTATAAACCTCTCTATTTCGCCTAACTTGATTTGATTTCCATTAGAAACTTAGAACATGATATTGCAGGATGACAAACAAAAGTATTTTGTTATTGAGTATTCTTAACGATTCAAACGTTTTATTTAAACAAAGTGTAATATTAAAATTATAGATAACGCACTTTAATTATTGTTGTACATTAAGGAAGCCATATTCCAAGATGCTAATTAGAAACCAAAACAAGCTAGCATTGAAATTATAAACCTCTCTATTTCGTCTAACTCGATTTGATTTCCATTAGAAACTTAGAACATGATTTTCCAGGATGACAAACAAAAGTATTTTGTTAGAGTATTCTTAACGATTCAAACGTTTTATTTAAACAAAGTGTACTATTAAAATTATAGATAACACACTAAAATTATTGTTGTACATTAAGGAAGCCATATTCCAAGATGCTAATGAGAAACCAAAACAAGCTAGCATTGAAATTATAAACCTCTCTATTTCGTCTAACTCGATTTGATTTCCATTAGAAACTTAAAACATGATATTCCAGGATGACAAACAAAAGTTTTTTGTTATTGAGTATTCTTAATGATTCAAACGTTTTATTTAAACAAAGTGTACTATTAAAATTATAGATAACACACTTTAATTATTGTTGTACATTAAGGAAGCCATATTCTAAGATGCTAATTAGAAACCAAAACAAGCTAGCATTGAAATTATAAACCTCTCTATTTCTTCTAACTTGATTTGATTTCCATTAGAAACTTAAAACATGATATTCCAGGATGACAAACAAAAGTATTTTGTTATCGAGTATTCTTAAAGATTCAAACGTTTTATGTAAACAAAGTGTGCCTACTATTAAAATTATAGATAACGCACTTTAATTATTGTTGTACATTAAGGAAGCCATATTCCAAGATGCTAATTAGAAACCAAAACAAGCTAGCATTGAAATTATAAACCTCTCTATTTCGTCTAACTCGATTTGTTTTCCATTAGAAATTTAAAACAAGACATTACGCAAAGACGAAAAAAATCCTTAAGGCGAAGCGAGCAGTTTAATACTTTATTAATGTATTATGTGGTTATTAGCCGGATTTATTTTACGGTTAAAAATCATATTCAAATTAATTATTCTTAACGATTTAAATGTTTCATTTAAACAAAGTGTACTATTAAAATTATAGATAACGCACTTTAATTATTGTTGTACATTAAGGAAGCCATATTCTAAGATGCTAATTAGAAACCAAAACAAGCTAGCATTGAAATTATAAACCTCTCTATTTCTTCTAACTTGATTTGATTTCCATTAGAAACTTAAAACATGATATTCCAGGATGACAAACAAAAGTATTTTGTTATCGAGTATTCTTAAAGATTCAAACGTTTTATTTAAACAAAGTGTGCCTACTATTAAAATTATAGATAACGCACTTTAATTATTGTTGTACATTAAGGAAGCCATATTCTAAGATGCTAATTAGAAACCAAAACAAGCTAGCATTGAAATTATAAACCTCTCTATTTCGTCTAACTTGATTTAATTTCCATTAGAAACTTAGAACATGATTTTCCAGGATGACAAACAAAGGTATTTTGTTATTGAGTATTCTTAACGATTCAAACGTTTTATTAAAACAAAGTGTACTATTAAAATTATAGATAACGCACTTTAATTATTGTTGTACATTAAGGAAGCCATATTCTAAGATGCTAATTAGAAACCAAAACAAGCTAGCATTGAAATTATAAACCTCTCTATTTCTTCTAACTTGATTTGATTTCCATTAGAAACTTAAAACATGATATTCCAGGATGACAAACAAAAGTGTTTTGTTATTGAGTATTCTTAACGATTCAAACGTTTTATTTAAACAAAGTGTACCTACTATTAAAATTATAGATAACACACTTTAATTATTGTTGTACATTAAGGAAGCCATATTCTAAGATGCTAATTAGAAACCAAAACAAGCTAGCATTGAAATTATAAACCTCTCTATTTCGTCTAACTTGATTTGATTTCCATTAGAAACTTAGAACATGATTTTCCAGGATGACAAACAAAAGTATTTTGTTAGAGTATTCTTAACGATTCAAACGTTTTATTTAAACAAAGTGTACTATTAAAATTATAGATAACGCACTTTAATTATTGTTGTACATTAAGGAAGCCATATTCTAAGATGCTAATTAGAAACCAAAACAAGCTAGCATTGAAATTATAAACCTCTCTATTTCTTCTAACTTGATTTGATTTCCATTAGAAACTTAAAACATGATATTCCAGGATGACAAACAAAAGTATTTTGTTATCGAGTATTCTTAAAGATTCAAACGTTTTATGTAAACAAAGTGTGCCTACTATTAAAATTATAGATAACGCACTTTAATTATTGTTGTACATTAAGGAAGCCATATTCCAAGATGCTAATTAGAAACCAAAACAAGCTAGCATTGAAATTATAAACCTCTCTATTTCCTCTAACTTGATTTGATTTCCATTAGAAACTTAGAACATGATATTCCAGGATGACAAACAAAAGTATTTTATTAGAGTATTCTTAACGATTCAAACGTTTTATTTAAACAAAGTGTACTATTAAAATTATAGATAACGCACTTTAATTATTGTTGTACATTAAGGAAGCCATATTCCAAGATGCTGATTAGAAACCAAAACAAGCTAGCATTGAAATTATAAACCTCTCTATTTCATCTAACTTGATTTGATTTCCATTAGAAACTTAGAACATGATATTCCAGGATGACAAACAAAAGTATTTTGTTATTGAGTATTCTTAACGATTCAAACGTTTTATTTAAACAAAGTGTACTATTAAAATTATCGATACCATCCTTTAATTATTGTTGTACATTAAGGTACCCATATTCCAAGATGCTAATTAGAAACCAAAACAAGCTAGCATTGAAATTATAAACCTCTCTATTTCGTCTAACTCGATTTGATTTCAATTAGAAATTTAAAACAAGACATTACGCAAAGACGAAAAAAATCCTTAAGGCGAAGCGAGCAGTTTAATACTTTTTTAATGTATTATGTGGTTATTAGCCGGATTTATTTCACGGTTAAAAATCATATTCAAATTAATTATTCTTAACGATTTAAATGTTTCATTTAAACAAAGTGTACTATTAAAATTATAGATAACGCACTTTAATTATTGTTGTACATTAAGGAAGCCATATTCTAAGATGCTAATTAGAAACCAAAACAAGCTAGCATTGAAATTATAAACCTCTCTATTTCTTCTAACTTGATTTGATTTCCATTAGAAACTTAAAACATGATTTTCCAGGATGACAAACAAAAGTCTTTAGGGTAACCGTGCTGTTTTATTAACTATCAATGCTTTAACTTAATATCAGTAGCAATCAATTGCCAATTGAACAAACCATTTTGTTAATATTAGTGTTCCTACCGATACAAATGTTTTATTTAAACAAACTGTATTCTTTAAGTAATCGATACCACACTTTAATTTTTTCTGTACATTAAGTAATCCATATTCCAAGATGCTAATTAGAAACAAAACAAGCTAGCACAAAATTATAAACCTCTCTAATTCTTCTACTATGGTTTGTTTTCCATTAGCATCTTAAAACAAGACTTTCCATGATGACAAATAAAAATATTAACGGGAAGTGAAAAGATTAATTGATTACTAATGTTTCATGTTATTTTTAGAATGAATTGCATTACTATTAAACTACTTTTTAGTTAAATATTATTATTCTCATATCAAGCGAATTGTAACATTTAAATTAAAGTGTTTTTTTTTTTTTAGTTATTTCACTAATTTTTTTTATTTTTTTTTTTAAACCTATCACTATTTATTTGATTATCAATTCTAGTAATAAATATACTGAGCATAAATAATTAAATTGACTGAAATATTACTTACCGTGTTACATTCAAATGATTTTCACCATTACCAATCTGATGTAGATTTTTCATACAGCTGAGTTTTCCTTTAATTTATCCAACAGTTATAACGATGAGACAAGTGTTTTTATTTATTTCTTAGCCAAAAAGCTAACAATAGTACGCCTTTACTATTTCAAATTGATTTAATTTATTTCACCTACTCCACATAAGAAAATGAACTAGGAGAAATAACACAAACATAAATTCAGTAAAAGAAGAAAAAAAATCAATAATTGTTCAAGAATTCAATTGGAAATCCAAAATTCTAAGTCTTATATCCCTAAAATTTTGGAAAAACAATATTCTAAATATTTGGGAGTCATTGGGATAAAGAAAAGATATTAAAACCGATGAAGACCCAATATTGATCATCTCACATGAAAAGTCCAAAAGAGACTTATCGACTAGAGACAGCAACCTCATTCCAAGATGTTAAACTAAATGCATGGATTTATTTTAGAACTATTTCTACAGATATAGTTACCCTTCATGTAAAAGTGTACTTAAATACCTTCCTGCTTGATGGCATCCATTGATTCCAAAATACATCAGTTATTTCATTCTTTTAATCTGCTAATTGAAGGTGAGAACAGTACTGCTGGCAGAGATGATTAGCCATATATTCCATATCATGATATCTACAGACATTTTGTAACAAATGTTAAATAAATCAGCTCTGTATTAAATTGTATTATTATCCAACAGTTAACATCTTCAAAGCTATAACCACTTTTAAAAAATGTAATTAATGCAATTAAAAAGAATGGTGGGGTGGATTTCAAATAAATAATACTTAAATAGTGATAAACTACTCAAAGAATTATTACTTTGACTGCCACCGGGACAATTTTCTTTCTCATGTATATAAGATCAACTAATATTATTCGAGGTAATTAAACAAAGAGACAAAGAAAGTAAACTAAAATACTTTCAAACCCTTTGAGAGTCGATGCACCAAACCCAGTTTTCATTATTTTCTTCTGTAAATAACCCAGGCATTTGAACCGAGAACTAAAAATTACCTTTAATGAGAATTTGAAGATTTTTGCATACACTAGTACACATATAAATATGTACATGAGGCGTGTATTCCAGATAATTACAAACATGTTGCAATCAGGGATTTCGTCCTTACTAGAAAGATTGGGGAAAAAATTAGTATTAAATAAAATATTAAATTGTCTTCAAAGTTGTTATTAACAAACACTTTCTTACCACTACCATTGCAATCAAAAGTACATTTAAAAGAGTTAAACAACTAAAATCATCGATATTAAATCTTAAAGAGTAATTGTAGAAGGGGAGAGTTCCAAGATAGAAAACAGTTTTAAAAAATGGTGGCTTTGGAGGAGGTAATGGCTCGAAGTTTGAAAATACTGCTATATGAATTTAATTATTTCCGATTTTAAATTATTAGCCCGACTTAATCATTGAAACAGTATTAGTTAATAATAATATAATTATTTATATGTTACACCATTTGATCGTTTTAACAAAAAGCTAGTTCTCAAATAAATACGAATATGTCTTTAATCTCACGGGGAGATTAAAGGAAAAGCAGGGGGGGGCCGAGACCTATTGAAAATAACAAAAATGATCCCTTAGGTATAGTTATCATTCTCTCACCAGTACTTTTTTTTTATTACATTGAAAGTTTTAATGTATTCTATGACAGTAAAATTAATGTTTTTTTAAAATGTAATACCCGTTGTTTTTTTTCATATGCCTATTCAGTATATTGTGATAAGGTGGCATGGGAGGCTTTCATTTTAAACGGGGGGGGGGTTCCAGGTACAAAAATGTTTGGGAGCCCAGTCTTAGGTGGATTAATTTTTTAGACAATAACACACTAAGTGTGCCTTTTTTCTAAAACCAACTTCTACAAACTAATTAAAATATAACTATTAAGGGATCAAATAAAAACTTCATACTTTGGGCAGATCTTAACACTGAAAATATTCTATAAATTAAAAACCTCAGAGCATAATAGTATACAAATTGAATCCTTGAAAAAAAGGAATTCTCCCATTTTGCTTACCAGCCATGTAACTGTTTAATTTGCTGAGTAACGTGTCTACTTTGCAATTCTGTAGTCTTTAAAAGTCTTACTCTAATCACTGAACATGATTCTGAATCGGAATGGATTGTGTACGGGAACTCAAATTATTTTTTAAATATTCTTATTTGAAAAGAAAAGATATGACCAGGACCGGGACTCGAACCCGGGTCTCTCACGTATCCCATCATGGTTCTTTACCAACTAAGCCCTCCCGGTTCGCTTCTCGGCCAGACATATCCTTTCTTTTAACTGATCCTTAATTTTTTTCATTGCTATATGTTCCACCACTAGCAGCATCTTACTTGAGAATTGGGCCCTAGTGCATGCAGGATAAATGGTCTACAGTTAAGGTGTGTTTAAATTATGAATAGTGAGTTGCTAATTCTTGATCAAAATCCTCCTCCATGTATGTTCTTCAATTACCACCATCTTCCTTGGAAAGTGGGCTCTAGTGCATGCAGGATAATTGCCAACAATTAAGGTGTGTTTACATTATGAATAGTGAGTTGCTAATTCTTGATCAAAATCTTCCTCTGGAAGAGATATTGTCACCTCCCCTATTAGCGGCATCTAAACATTATCTTAAGTATACTTGAGAATTGTGCCCTAGTGAGTGCAGGATAAATGGTCTACAGTTAAGGTGTGTTTACATTATGAATAGTGAATTGCTAATTCTAGATAAAAATCCTTCCTATGGGAGAGATATTGTCACCTCCCCCATGTTGGTTCTTCAATTACCAGCATCTTCCTTAGAAGGTGACCCCTAGTGCAGGCAGTATAAATGGCCTACAGTTAAGGTGTGAAAATGTGGTGTTATGCTCTACATGTGTGTAAATTATGAATAGTGAGTTGCCAATTCTTGATCAAAATCTTCCTCTGGAAGAGATATTGTCACCTCCCCTATTAGCAGCATCTCAAGTATACTTGAGAATTGTGCCCTAGTGAGTGCAGGATAAATGGTCTACAGTTAAGGTGTGTTAACATTATGAATAGTGAGTTACTAATTCTCGATCAAAATCTTCCTCTGGATGAGATATTGTCACCTCGCCTATTAGCAGCATCTATACATTGTCTTAAGTATACTTGAGAATTGTGCCCTAGTGAGTGCAGGATAATGTTTCTTCCCTCTTATTTATCAGAATTACCCATCAAAATTAGGCTTGAGCACATGAAGGATAAATGTCCTAGTGTTTAACATTAATTTGCTATAATTGTTTAAGTTAACAGATATTGATTGCCTATTAAGCAAATTGTTCAGCCTATATAAGTATTCATAGCAATACAAATGATTCACTTAAACAAACCATATGAGTAAAATAATCATAAAAGCACTTCCTTAATTGTTTTTACATTAGCTAAGACTTATTCCAAGATGCCAATAGAAAACAAAACAAGCTAGCACAAAATTATAAACCTCTTTATTTCATCTAAATTGGTTTGATTTCCATTAGCCTCTTGGAGCAAGACTTTGTATGACTTAAAAACGATTAGGGGAACAAAAAATTTTAATTTGCTATTATTGCTGTAAGTAATTATTAGCAGGATTCTTTTAACTATTACACAAATTGTTTAATTAATAATAGAATTCTTAACGGATCCAAATTTTTCATCTAAAAAGATTTATATTCTTGTGAAAATGTTGTATTTGTTTAATAATATATCTCACAATTTATTTATGTAAAAAAAAATGATAGCTCCTTAATGAACCTATCATGATTCCCTCCTTTCATACTAAAAATATGAACAAACTCATACTGCTAAGTTGACAGTTGTAGTGTTGTGACTAGTCATCTCAACCACTATTTGCCCTGAAGATGGCCAACAACATAGGCATCATTAATAAAAAATAAGTTTTGCTTATTTTTTGTTACAAATTCAGTCCATCATCTACTACTTTTGAAATTATTTGATCCTAAGATCCATCATTAAATGCTATTTGGGCTGGGTTTTTTCTTTTAATTTCTACATTATGAATGGTGAGTTGTTGTTTCTGATCACCTTAGCCTGAGAGTGATGCCTCCCCTCACTTGAGCATCTTCCTAAGAGATTTGACCCTACTGCATGCACTAGAGTTGAAGTGTGAAAAAGTAGTGTAATGTTCGGACAACAGAGTGAACTTAGGAAACCAGGAGCCAAAAAGTTAAATTTGTTATTTATGTTTTAACTTACTATTAGATATTTGAGCACTACCACTGGGTAGTTTCTCTACTTGTCTTTATCCATGCCAATATGTACCATTCATCCAATTTACCTGTTGTATTAGCATAATACACTTGTAAATTTCATTGAATAATAAAAAACAACTTACTATTAGAAGAAATCGATTGCATATTAAATAACCTGTTTAGTTAGTATTAATATTCTTACTGATACAAATAAATGATTTCAACTGATGGTTACTAAAAAATGTACAAACATGCTATTTTTAAAATTATTTGTTCATAAGATCCATCATTAAATTCCATTTGGGTTAAGTTTTTAGTTTTTTTTTAAATTTTTACATTATGAATGGCTAGTTGCTTTTTTCAATCAACTTCTTAGTCTCAAAGAGATGTTGCTTCCCCTCACTTGAGCATCTTCTCCTAGGAACTTTGGAACTAGTATATGCAGGATAAATGTCCTAGAGTTGAAGTGTGAAAAAGTGCCATGTTCTGGGTGCAACCTAGTGAATTTGGGAAACCGGGGGGTCGTTATTCTCCACTTGCTTTGCTTTTCAGTAAGCGGGTAATTTTCATACTAAAATTTATCTGAATATGTAAATGTGGGAACTATAAGTGCAATCCAATATTCTAAATACATTGGTTTAAGCATAATTGCTATAAAAATCTTGGAATACAATATCGTCTGAATTTCAGTGCATTATAAGTAAACCCAAGTTCCAACGATATGTTTAGGGAAAACAAAAAGTATAATTTGTTATTTATGGTATTCTTATTAGTTGAGGTTTAATTTTAGATGTAACAGTTAATCGCTAGATCATGGAGTTTATTTCTGTGCATTAGGGAGCCATATTCTAAGAAGCTAATTAGAAACATAAACAAGCTAGCATTGGAATTATAAAACTCTCCATTTCGTCTAACTCAGTTTGATTTCCATTAGAAACTTAAAACATGATATTCCAGGATGACAAACAAAAGTATTTTGTTATTGAGTATTCTTAACGATTCAAATGTTTTATTTAAACAAAGTGTACTATTAAAATTATAGATAACGCACTTTAATTATTGTTGTACATTAAGGAAGCCATATTCTAAGATGCTAATTAGAAACCAAAACAAGCTAGCATTGAAATTATAAACCTCTCTATTTCGCCTAACTTGATTTGATTTCCATTAGAAACTTAGAACATGATATTCGAGGATGACAAACAAAAGTATTTTGTTATTGAGTATTCTTAACGATTCAAACGTTTTATTTAAACAAAGTGTACTATTAAAATTATCGATACCACCCTTTAATTATTGTTGTACATTAAGGAAGCCATATTCCAAGATGCTAATTAGAAACCAAAAGAAGCTAGCTTTGAAATTATAAACCTCTCTATTTCGTCTAACTTGATTTGATTTCCATTAGAAACTTAGAACATGATTTTCCAGGATGACAAACAAAAGTATTTTGTTAGAGTATTCTTAACGATTCAAACGTTTTATTTAAACAAAGTGTACTATTAAAATTATAGATAACGCACTTTAATTATTGTTGTACATTAAGGAAGCCATATTCTAAGATGCTAATTAGAAACCAAAACAAGCTAGCATTGAAATTATAAACCTCTCTATTTCTTCTAACTTGATTTGATTTCCATTAGAAACTTAAAACATGATATTCCAGGATGACAAACAAAAGTATTTTGTTATCGAGTATTCTTAAAGATTCAAACGTTTTATTTAAACAAAGTGTGCCTACTATTAAAATTATAGATAACGCACTTTAATTATTGTTGTACATTAAGGAAGCCATATTCTAAGATGCTAATTAGAAACCAAAACAAGCTAGCATTGAAATTATAAACCTCTCTATTTCGTCTAACTTGATTTAATTTCCATTAGAAACTTAGAACATGATTTTCCAGGATGACAAACAAAGGTATTTTGTTATTGAGTATTCTTAACGATTCAAACGTTTTATTAAAACAAAGTGTACTATTAAAATTATAGATAACGCACTTTAATTATTGTTGTACATTAAGGAAGCCATATTCTAAGATGCTAATTAGAAACCAAAACAAGCTAGCATTGAAATTATAAACCTCTCTATTTCTTCTAACTTGATTTGATTTCCATTAGAAACTTAAAACATGATATTCCAGGATGACAAACAAAAGTGTTTTGTTATTGAGTATTCTTAACGATTCAAACGTTTTATTTAAACAAAGTGTACCTACTATTAAAATTATAGATAACACACTTTAATTATTGTTGTACATTAAGGAAGCCATATTCTAAGATGCTAATTAGAAACCAAAACAAGCTAGCATTGAAATTATAAACCTCTCTATTTCGTCTAACTTGATTTGATTTCCATTAGAAACTTAGAACATGATTTTCCAGGATGACAAACAAAAGTATTTTGTTAGAGTATTCTTAACGATTCAAACGTTTTATTTAAACAAAGTGTACTATTAAAATTATAGATAACGCACTTTAATTATTGTTGTACATTAAGGAAGCCATATTCTAAGATGCTAATTAGAAACCAAAACAAGCTAGCATTGAAATTATAAACCTCTCTATTTCTTCTAACTTGATTTGATTTCCATTAGAAACTTAAAACATGATATTCCAGGATGACAAACAAAAGTGTTTTGTTATTGAGTATTCTTAACGATTCAAACGTTTTATTTAAACAAAGTGTACCTACTATTAAAATTATAGATAACACACTTTAATTATTGTTGTACATTAAGGAAGCCATATTCTAAGATGCTAATTAGAAACCAAAACAAGCTAGCATTGAAATTATAAACCTCTCTATTTCGTCTAACTTGATTTGATTTCCATTAGAAACTTAGAACATGATTTTCCAGGATGACAAACAAAAGTATTTTGTTAGAGTATTCTTAACGATTCAAACGTTTTATTTAAACAAAGTGTACTATTAAAATTATAGATAACGCACTTTAATTATTGTTGTACATTAAGGAAGCCATATTCTAAGATGCTAATTAGAAACCAAAACAAGCTAGCATTGAAATTATAAACCTCTCTATTTCTTCTAACTTGATTTGATTTCCATTAGAAACTTAAAACATGATATTCCAGGATGACAAACAAAAGTATTTTGTTATCGAGTATTCTTAAAGATTCAAACGTTTTATGTAAACAAAGTGTGCCTACTATTAAAATTATAGATAACGCACTTTAATTATTGTTGTACATTAAGGAAGCCATATTCTAAGATGCTAATTAGAAACCAAAACAAGCTAGCATTGAAATTATAAACCTCTCTATTTCCTCTAACTTGATTTGATTTCCATTAGAAACTTAGAACATGATATTCCAGGATGACAAACAAAAGTATTTTATTAGAGTATTCTTAACGATTCAAACGTTTTATTTAAACAAAGTGTACTATTAAAATTATAGATAACGCACTTTAATTATTGTTGTACATTAAGGAAGCCATATTCCAAGATGCTGATTAGAAACCAAAACAAGCTAGCATTGAAATTATAAACCTCTCTATTTCATCTAACTTGATTTGATTTCCATTAGAAACTTAGAACATGATATTCCAGGATGACAAACAAAAGTATTTTGTTATTGAGTATTCTTAACGATTCAAACGTTTTATTTAAACAAAGTGTACTATTAAAATTATCGATACCACCCTTTAATTATTGTTGTACATTAAGGAAGCCATATTCTAAGATGCTAATTAGAAACCAAAACAAGCTAGCATTGAAATTATAAACCTCTCTATTTCGTCTAACTCGATTTGTTTTCCATTAGAAATTTAAAACAAGACATTACGCAAAGACGAAAAAAATCCTTAAGGCGAAGCGAGCAGTTTAATACTTTATTAATGTATTATGTGGTTATTAGCCGGATTTATTTTACGGTTAAAAATCATATTCAAATTAATTATTCTTAACGATTTAAATGTTTCATTTAAACAAAGTGTACTATTAAAATTATAGATAACGCACTTTAATTATTGTTGTACATTAAGGAAGCCATATTCCAAAATGCTAATTAGAAACCAAAACAAGCTAGTATTGAAATTATAAACCTCTCTATTTCGCCTAACTTGATTTGATTTCCATTAGAAACTTAGAACATGATATTCCAGGATGACAAACAAAAGTATTTTGTTATTGAGTATTCTTAACGATTCAAACGTTTTATTTAAACAAAGTGTACTATTAAAATTATCGATACCATCCTTTAATTATTGTTGTACATTAAGGTACCCATATTCCAAGATGCTAATTAGAAACCAAAACAAGCTAGCATTGAAATTATAAACCTCTCTATTTCGTCTAACTCGATTTGATTTCAATTAGAAATTTAAAACAAGACATTACGCAAAGACGAAAAAAATCCTTAAGGCGAAGCGAGCAGTTTAATACTTTTTTAATGTATTATGTGGTTATTAGCCGGATTTATTTCACGGTTAAAAATCATATTCAAATTAATTATTCTTAACGATTTAAATGTTTCATTTAAACAAAGTGTACTATTAAAATTATAGATAACGCACTTTAATTATTGTTGTACATTAAGGAAGCCATATTCTAAGATGCTAATTAGAAACCAAAACAAGCTAGCATTGAAATTATAAACCTCTCTATTTCTTCTAACTTGATTTGATTTCCATTAGAAACTTAAAACATGATATTCCAGGATGACAAACAAAAGTGTTTTGTTATTGAGTATTCTTAACGATTCAAACGTTTTATTTAAACAAAGTGTACCTACTATTAAAATTATAGATAACACACTTTAATTATTGTTGTACATTAAGGAAGCCATATTCTAAGATGCTAATTAGAAACCAAAACAAGCTAGCATTGAAATTATAAACCTCTCTATTTCGTCTATCTTGATTTGATTTCCATTAGAAATTTAAAACAAGACATTACGCAAAGACGAAAAAAATCCTTAAGGCGAAGCGAGCAGTTTAATACTTTATTAATGTATTATGTGGTTATTAGCCGGATTTATTTTACGGTTAAAAATCATATTCAAATTAATTATTCTTAACGATTTAAATGTTTCATTTAAACAAAGTGTACTATTAAAATTATAGATAACGCACTTTAATTATTGTTGTACATTAAGGAAGCCATATTCCAAAATGCTAATTAGAAACCAAAACAAGCTAGTATTGAAATTATAAACCTCTCTATTTCGCCTAACTTGATTTGATTTCCATTAGAAACTTAGAACATGATATTCCAGGATGACAAACAAAAGTATTTTGTTATTGAGTATTCTTAACGATTCAAACGTTTTATTTAAACAAAGTGTACTATTAAAATTATCGATACCATCCTTTAATTATTGTTGTACATTAAGGTACCCATATTCCAAGATGCTAATTAGAAACCAAAACAAGCTAGCATTGAAATTATAAACCTCTCTATTTCGTCTAACTCGATTTGATTTCAATTAGAAATTTAAAACAAGACATTACGCAAAGACGAAAAAAATCCTTAAGGCGAAGCGAGCAGTTTAATACTTTTTTAATGTATTATGTGGTTATTAGCCGGATTTATTTCACGGTTAAAAATCATATTCAAATTAATTATTCTTAACGATTTAAATGTTTCATTTAAACAAAGTGTACTATTAAAATTATAGATAACGCACTTTAATTATTGTTGTACATTAAGGAAGCCATATTCTAAGATGCTAATTAGAAACCAAAACAAGCTAGCATTGAAATTATAAACCTCTCTATTTCTTCTAACTTGATTTGATTTCCATTAGAAACTTAAAACATGATATTCCAGGATGACAAACAAAAGTGTTTTGTTATTGAGTATTCTTAACGATTCAAACGTTTTATTTAAACAAAGTGTACCTACTATTAAAATTATAGATAACACACTTTAATTATTGTTGTACATTAAGGAAGCCATATTCTAAGATGCTAATTAGAAACCAAAACAAGCTAGCATTGAAATTATAAACCTCTCTATTTCGTCTATCTTGATTTGATTTCCATTAGAAACTTAGAACATGATTTTCCAGGATGACAAACAAAAGTATTTTGTTAGAGTATTCTTAACGATTCAAACGTTTTATTTAAACAAAGTGTACTATTAAAATTATAGATAACGCACTTTAATTATTGTTGTACATTAAGGAAGCCATATTCCAAGATGCTAATTAGAAACCAAAACAAGCTAGCATTGAAATTATAAACCTCTCTGTTTTGTCTAACTTGATTTGATTTCCATAAGAAACTTAGAGCAAGACATTCCACAATGACAAACAAAAGTCTTTAGGGTAACCGTGCTGTTTTATTAACTATCAATGCTTTAACTTAATATCAGTAGCAATCAATTGCCAATTGAACAAACCATTTTGTTAATATTAGTGTTCCTACCGATACAAATGTTTTATTTAAACAAACTGTATTCTTTAAGTAATCGATACCACACTTTAATTTTTTCTGTACATTAAGTAATCCATATTCCAAGATGCTAATTAGAAACAAAACAAGCTAGCACAAAATTATAAACCTCTCTAATTCTTCTACTATGGTTTGTTTTCCATTAGCATCTTAAAACAAGACTTTCCATGATGACAAATAAAAATATTAACGGGAAGGGAAAAGATTAATTGATTACTAATGTTTCATGTTATTTTTAGAATGAATTGCATTACTATTAAACTACTTTTTAGTTAAATATTATTATTCTCATATCAAGCGAATTGTAACATTTAAATTAAAGTGTTTTTTTTTTTTTAGTTATTTCACTAATTTTTTTTATTTTTTTTTTTAAACCTATCACTATTTATTTGATTATCAATTCTAGTAATAAATATACTGAGCATAAATAATTAAATTGACTGAAATATTACTTACCGTGTTACATTCAAATGATTTTCACCATTACCAATCTGATGTAGATTTTTCATACAGCTGAGTTTTCCTTTAATTTATCCAACAGTTATAACGATGAGACAAGTGTTTTTATTTATTTCTTAGCCAAAAAGCTAACAATAGTACGCCTTTACTATTTCAAATTGATTTAATTTATTTCACCTACTCCACATAAGAAAATGAACTAGGAGAAATAACACAAACATAAATTCAGTAAAAGAAGAAAAAAAATCAATAATTGTTCAAGAATTCAATTGGAAATCCAAAATTCTAAGTCTTATATCCCTAAAATTTTGGAAAAACAATATTCTAAATATTTGGGAGTCATTGGGATAAAGAAAAGATATTAAAACCGATGAAGACCCAATATTGATCATCTCACATGAAAAGTCCAAAAGAGACTTATCGACTAGAGACAGCAACCTCATTCCAAGATGTTAAACTAAATGCATGGATTTATTTTAGAACTATTTCTACAGATATAGTTACCCTTCATGTAAAAGTGTACTTAAATACCTTCCTGCTTGATGGCATCCATTGATTCCAAAATACATCAGTTATTTCATTCTTTTAATCTGCTAATTGAAGGTGAGAACAGTACTGCTGGCAGAGATGATTAGCCATATATTCCATATCATGATATCTACAGACATTTTGTAACAAATGTTAAATAAATCAGCTCTGTATTAAATTGTATTATTATCCAACAGTTAACATCTTCAAAGCTATAACCACTTTTAAAAAATGTAATTAATGCAATTAAAAAGAATGGTGGGGTGGATTTCAAATAAATAATACTTAAATAGTGATAAACTACTCAAAGAATTATTACTTTGACTGCCACCGGGACAATTTTCTTTCTCATGTATATAAGATCAACTAATATTATTCGAGGTAATTAAACAAAGAGACAAAGAAAGTAAACTAAAATACTTTCAAACCCTTTGAGAGTCGATGCACCAAACCCAGTTTTCATTATTTTCTTCTGTAAATAACCCAGGCATTTGAACCGAGAACTAAAAATTACCTTTAATGAGAATTTGAAGATTTTTGCATACACTAGTACACATATAAATATGTACATGAGGCGTGTATTCCAGATAATTACAAACATGTTGCAATCAGGGATTTCGTCCTTACTAGAAAGATTGGGGAAAAAATTAGTATTAAATAAAATATTAAATTGTCTTCAAAGTTGTTATTAACAAACACTTTCTTACCACTACCATTGCAATCAAAAGTACATTTAAAAGAGTTAAACAACTAAAATCATCGATATTAAATCTTAAAGAGTAATTGTAGAAGGGGAGAGTTCCAAGATAGAAAACAGTTTTAAAAAATGGTGGCTTTGGAGGAGGTAATGGCTCGAAGTTTGAAAATACTGCTATATGAATTTAATTATTTCCGATTTTAAATTATTAGCCCGACTTAATCATTGAAACAGTATTAGTTAATAATAATATAATTATTTATATGTTACACCATTTGATCGTTTTAACAAAAAGCTAGTTCTCAAATAAATACGAATATGTCTTTAATCTCACGGGGAGATTAAAGGAAAAGCAGGGGGGGGCCGAGACCTATTGAAAATAACAAAAATGATCCCTTAGGTATAGTTATCATTCTCTCACCAGTACTTTTTTTTTATTACATTGAAAGTTTTAATGTATTCTATGACAGTAAAATTAATGTTTTTTTAAAATGTAATACCCGTTGTTTTTTTTCATATGCCTATTCAGTATATTGTGATAAGGTGGCATGGGAGGCTTTCATTTTAAACGGGGGGGGGGTTCCAGGTACAAAAATGTTTGGGAGCCCAGTCTTAGGTGGATTAATTTTTTAGACAATAACACACTAAGTGTGCCTTTTTTCTAAAACCAACTTCTACAAACTAATTAAAATATAACTATTAAGGGATCAAATAAAAACTTCATACTTTGGGCAGATCTTAACACTGAAAATATTCTATAAATTAAAAACCTCAGAGCATAATAGTATACAAATTGAATCCTTGAAAAAAAGGAATTCTCCCATTTTGCTTACCAGCCATGTAACTGTTTAATTTGCTGAGTAACGTGTCTACTTTGCAATTCTGTAGTCTTTAAAAGTCTTACTCTAATCACTGAACATGATTCTGAATCGGAATGGATTGTGTACGGGAACTCAAATTATTTTTTAAATATTCTTATTTGAAAAGAAAAGATATGACCAGGACCGGGACTCGAACCCGGGTCTCTCACGTATCCCATCATGGTTCTTTACCAACTAAGCCCTCCCGGTTCGCTTCTCGGCCAGACATATCCTTTCTTTTAACTGATCCTTAATTTTTTTCATTGCTATATGTTCCACCACTAGCAGCATCTTACTTGAGAATTGGGCCCTAGTGCATGCAGGATAAATGGTCTACAGTTAAGGTGTGTTTAAATTATGAATAGTGAGTTGCTAATTCTTGATCAAAATCCTCCTCCATGTATGTTCTTCAATTACCACCATCTTCCTTGGAAAGTGGGCTCTAGTGCATGCAGGATAATTGCCAACAATTAAGGTGTGTTTACATTATGAATAGTGAGTTGCTAATTCTTGATCAAAATCTTCCTCTGGAAGAGATATTGTCACCTCCCCTATTAGCGGCATCTAAACATTATCTTAAGTATACTTGAGAATTGTGCCCTAGTGAGTGCAGGATAAATGGTCTACAGTTAAGGTGTGTTTACATTATGAATAGTGAATTGCTAATTCTAGATAAAAATCCTTCCTATGGGAGAGATATTGTCACCTCCCCCATGTTGGTTCTTCAATTACCAGCATCTTCCTTAGAAGGTGACCCCTAGTGCAGGCAGTATAAATGGCCTACAGTTAAGGTGTGAAAATGTGGTGTTATGCTCTACATGTGTGTAAATTATGAATAGTGAGTTGCCAATTCTTGATCAAAATCTTCCTCTGGAAGAGATATTGTCACCTCCCCTATTAGCAGCATCTCAAGTATACTTGAGAATTGTGCCCTAGTGAGTGCAGGATAAATGGTCTACAGTTAAGGTGTGTTAACATTATGAATAGTGAGTTACTAATTCTCGATCAAAATCTTCCTCTGGATGAGATATTGTCACCTCGCCTATTAGCAGCATCTATACATTGTCTTAAGTATACTTGAGAATTGTGCCCTAGTGAGTGCAGGATAATGTTTCTTCCCTCTTATTTATCAGAATTACCCATCAAAATTAGGCTTGAGCACATGAAGGATAAATGTCCTAGTGTTTAACATTAATTTGCTATAATTGTTTAAGTTAACAGATATTGATTGCCTATTAAGCAAATTGTTCAGCCTATATAAGTATTCATAGCAATACAAATGATTCACTTAAACAAACCATATGAGTAAAATAATCATAAAAGCACTTCCTTAATTGTTTTTACATTAGCTAAGACTTATTCCAAGATGCCAATAGAAAACAAAACAAGCTAGCACAAAATTATAAACCTCTTTATTTCATCTAAATTGGTTTGATTTCCATTAGCCTCTTGGAGCAAGACTTTGTATGACTTAAAAACGATTAGGGGAACAAAAAATTTTAATTTGCTATTATTGCTGTAAGTAATTATTAGCAGGATTCTTTTAACTATTACACAAATTGTTTAATTAATAATAGAATTCTTAACGGATCCAAATTTTTCATCTAAAAAGATTTATATTCTTGTGAAAATGTTGTATTTGTTTAATAATATATCTCACAATTTATTTATGTAAAAAAAAATGATAGCTCCTTAATGAACCTATCATGATTCCCTCCTTTCATACTAAAAATATGAACAAACTCATACTGCTAAGTTGACAGTTGTAGTGTTGTGACTAGTCATCTCAACCACTATTTGCCCTGAAGATGGCCAACAACATAGGCATCATTAATAAAAAATAAGTTTTGCTTATTTTTTGTTACAAATTCAGTCCATCATCTACTACTTTTGAAATTATTTGATCCTAAGATCCATCATTAAATGCTATTTGGGCTGGGTTTTTTCTTTTAATTTCTACATTATGAATGGTGAGTTGTTGTTTCTGATCACCTTAGCCTGAGAGTGATGCCTCCCCTCACTTGAGCATCTTCCTAAGAGATTTGACCCTACTGCATGCACTAGAGTTGAAGTGTGAAAAAGTAGTGTAATGTTCGGACAACAGAGTGAACTTAGGAAACCAGGAGCCAAAAAGTTAAATTTGTTATTTATGTTTTAACTTACTATTAGATATTTGAGCACTACCACTGGGTAGTTTCTCTACTTGTCTTTATCCATGCCAATATGTACCATTCATCCAATTTACCTGTTGTATTAGCATAATACACTTGTAAATTTCATTGAATAATAAAAAACAACTTACTATTAGAAGAAATCGATTGCATATTAAATAACCTGTTTAGTTAGTATTAATATTCTTACTGATACAAATAAATGATTTCAACTGATGGTTACTAAAAAATGTACAAACATGCTATTTTTAAAATTATTTGTTCATAAGATCCATCATTAAATTCCATTTGGGTTAAGTTTTTAGTTTTTTTTTAAATTTTTACATTATGAATGGCTAGTTGCTTTTTTCAATCAACTTCTTAGTCTCAAAGAGATGTTGCTTCCCCTCACTTGAGCATCTTCTCCTAGGAACTTTGGAACTAGTATATGCAGGATAAATGTCCTAGAGTTGAAGTGTGAAAAAGTGCCATGTTCTGGGTGCAACCTAGTGAATTTGGGAAACCGGGGGGTCGTTATTCTCCACTTGCTTTGCTTTTCAGTAAGCGGGTAATTTTCATACTAAAATTTATCTGAATATGTAAATGTGGGAACTATAAGTGCAATCCAATATTCTAAATACATTGGTTTAAGCATAATTGCTATAAAAATCTTGGAATACAATATCGTCTGAATTTCAGTGCATTATAAGTAAACCCAAGTTCCAACGATATGTTTAGGGAAAACAAAAAGTATAATTTGTTATTTATGGTATTCTTATTAGTTGAGGTTTAATTTTAGATGTAACAGTTAATCGCTAGATCATGGAGTTTATTTCTGTGCATTAGGGAGCCATATTCTAAGAAGCTAATTAGAAACATAAACAAGCTAGCATTGGAATTATAAAACTCTCCATTTCGTCTAACTCAGTTTGATTTCCATTAGAAACTTAAAACATGATATTCCAGGATGACAAACAAAAGTATTTTGTTATTGAGTATTCTTAACGATTCAAATGTTTTATTTAAACAAAGTGTACTATTAAAATTATAGATAACGCACTTTAATTATTGTTGTACATTAAGGAAGCCATATTCTAAGATGCTAATTAGAAACCAAAACAAGCTAGCATTGAAATTATAAACCTCTCTATTTCGCCTAACTTGATTTGATTTCCATTAGAAACTTAGAACATGATATTCGAGGATGACAAACAAAAGTATTTTGTTATTGAGTATTCTTAACGATTCAAACGTTTTATTTAAACAAAGTGTACTATTAAAATTATCGATACCACCCTTTAATTATTGTTGTACATTAAGGAAGCCATATTCCAAGATGCTAATTAGAAACCAAAAGAAGCTAGCTTTGAAATTATAAACCTCTCTATTTCGTCTAACTTGATTTGATTTCCATTAGAAACTTAGAACATGATTTTCCAGGATGACAAACAAAAGTATTTTGTTAGAGTATTCTTAACGATTCAAATGTTTTATTTAAACAAAGTGTACTATTAAAATTATAGATAACGCACTTTAATTATTGTTGTACATTAAGGAAGCCATATTCTAAGATGCTAATTAGAAACCAAAACAAGCTAGCATTGAAATTATAAACCTCTCTATTTCTTCTAACTTGATTTGATTTCCATTAGAAACTTAAAACATGATATTCCAGGATGACAAACAAAAGTATTTTGTTATCGAGTATTCTTAAAGATTCAAACGTTTTATGTAAACAAAGTGTGCCTACTATTAAAATTATAGATAACGCACTTTAATTATTGTTGTACATTAAGGAAGCCATATTCCAAGATGCTAATTAGAAACCAAAACAAGCTAGCATTGAAATTATAAACCTCTCTATTTCGTCTAACTCGATTTGTTTTCCATTAGAAATTTAAAACAAGACATTACGCAAAGACGAAAAAAATCCTTAAGGCGAAGCGAGCAGTTTAATACTTTATTAATGTATTATGTGGTTATTAGCCGGATTTATTTTACGGTTAAAAATCATATTCAAATTAATTATTCTTAACGATTTAAATGTTTCATTTAAACAAAGTGTACTATTAAAATTATAGATAACGCACTTTAATTATTGTTGTACATTAAGGAAGCCATATTCTAAGATGCTAATTAGAAACCAAAACAAGCTAGCATTGAAATTATAAACCTCTCTATTTCTTCTAACTTGATTTGATTTCCATTAGAAACTTAAAACATGATATTCCAGGATGACAAACAAAAGTATTTTGTTATCGAGTATTCTTAAAGATTCAAACGTTTTATTTAAACAAAGTGTGCCTACTATTAAAATTATAGATAACGCACTTTAATTATTGTTGTACATTAAGGAAGCCATATTCTAAGATGCTAATTAGAAACCAAAACAAGCTAGCATTGAAATTATAAACCTCTCTATTTCGTCTAACTTGATTTAATTTCCATTAGAAACTTAGAACATGATTTTCCAGGATGACAAACAAAGGTATTTTGTTATTGAGTATTCTTAACGATTCAAACGTTTTATTAAAACAAAGTGTACTATTAAAATTATAGATAACGCACTTTAATTATTGTTGTACATTAAGGAAGCCATATTCTAAGATGCTAATTAGAAACCAAAACAAGCTAGCATTGAAATTATAAACCTCTCTATTTCTTCTAACTTGATTTGATTTCCATTAGAAACTTAAAACATGATATTCCAGGATGACAAACAAAAGTGTTTTGTTATTGAGTATTCTTAACGATTCAAACGTTTTATTTAAACAAAGTGTACCTACTATTAAAATTATAGATAACACACTTTAATTATTGTTGTACATTAAGGAAGCCATATTCTAAGATGCTAATTAGAAACCAAAACAAGCTAGCATTGAAATTATAAACCTCTCTATTTCGTCTAACTTGATTTGATTTCCATTAGAAACTTAGAACATGATTTTCCAGGATGACAAACAAAAGTATTTTGTTAGAGTATTCTTAACGATTCAAACGTTTTATTTAAACAAAGTGTACTATTAAAATTATAGATAACGCACTTTAATTATTGTTGTACATTAAGGAAGCCATATTCTAAGATGCTAATTAGAAACCAAAACAAGCTAGCATTGAAATTATAAACCTCTCTATTTCTTCTAACTTGATTTGATTTCCATTAGAAACTTAAAACATGATATTCCAGGATGACAAACAAAAGTGTTTTGTTATTGAGTATTCTTAACGATTCAAACGTTTTATTTAAACAAAGTGTACCTACTATTAAAATTATAGATAACACACTTTAATTATTGTTGTACATTAAGGAAGCCATATTCTAAGATGCTAATTAGAAACCAAAACAAGCTAGCATTGAAATTATAAACCTCTCTATTTCGTCTAACTTGATTTGATTTCCATTAGAAACTTAGAACATGATTTTCCAGGATGACAAACAAAAGTATTTTGTTATTGAGTATTCTTAACGATTCAAACGTTTTATTTAAACAAAGTGTACTATTAAAATTATAGATAACGCACTTTAATTATTTATGTGAGAAAGAAATAGTTGACTGTGGGTACTATAATAGGATGTAGATAGTTGGGGGTGCAGTCAAGAAAACACGCAAAAATAGGTGAAACTATTTTATTTTAAGTGCCGACGTTTCGACCTACTATGTAGGTCATCTTCAGGGCCGATAGAAGTGGCTGCTTGGACAGCGAGTGAGTAACTGACCGAGTGAGTAACCGGGTCAGTTACTCACTCGCTGTCCAAGCAGCCACTTCTATCGGCCCTGAAGATGACCTACATAGTAGGTCGAAACGTCGGCACTTAAAATAAAATAGTTTCACCTATTTTTGCGTGTTTTCTTGACTGCACCCCCAACTATCTACATCCTATCACTTTAATTATTGTTGTACATTAAGGAAGCCATATTCTAAGATGCTAATTAGAAACCAAAACAAGCTAGCATTGAAATTATAAACCTCTCTATTTCTTCTAACTTGATTTGATTTCCATTAGAAACTTAAAACATGATATTCCAGGATGACAAACAAAAGTATTTTGTTATCGAGTATTCTTAAAGATTCAAACGTTTTATGTAAACAAAGTGTGCCTACTATTAAAATTATAGATAACGCACTTTAATTATTGTTGTACATTAAGGAAGCCATATTCTAAGATGCTAATTAGAAACCAAAACAAGCTAGCATTGAAATTATAAACCTCTCTATTTCCTCTAACTTGATTTGATTTCCATTAGAAACTTAGAACATGATATTCCAGGATGACAAACAAAAGTATTTTATTAGAGTATTCTTAACGATTCAAACGTTTTATTTAAACAAAGTGTACTATTAAAATTATAGATAACGCACTTTAATTATTGTTGTACATTAAGGAAGCCATATTCCAAGATGCTGATTAGAAACCAAAACAAGCTAGCATTGAAATTATAAACCTCTCTATTTCATCTAACTTGATTTGATTTCCATTAGAAACTTAGAACATGATATTCCAGGATGACAAACAAAAGTATTTTGTTATTGAGTATTCTTAACGATTCAAACGTTTTATTTAAACAAAGTGTACTATTAAAATTATCGATACCACCCTTTAATTATTGTTGTACATTAAGGAAGCCATATTCTAAGATGCTAATTAGAAACCAAAACAAGCTAGCATTGAAATTATAAACCTCTCTATTTCGTCTAACTCGATTTGTTTTCCATTAGAAATTTAAAACAAGACATTACGCAAAGACGAAAAAAATCCTTAAGGCGAAGCGAGCAGTTTAATACTTTATTAATGTATTATGTGGTTATTAGCCGGATTTATTTTACGGTTAAAAATCATATTCAAATTAATTATTCTTAACGATTTAAATGTTTCATTTAAACAAAGTGTACTATTAAAATTATAGATAACGCACTTTAATTATTGTTGTACATTAAGGAAGCCATATTCCAAAATGCTAATTAGAAACCAAAACAAGCTAGTATTGAAATTATAAACCTCTCTATTTCGCCTAACTTGATTTGATTTCCATTAGAAACTTAGAACATGATATTCCAGGATGACAAACAAAAGTATTTTGTTATTGAGTATTCTTAACGATTCAAACGTTTTATTTAAACAAAGTGTACTATTAAAATTATCGATACCATCCTTTAATTATTGTTGTACATTAAGGTACCCATATTCCAAGATGCTAATTAGAAACCAAAACAAGCTAGCATTGAAATTATAAACCTCTCTATTTCGTCTAACTCGATTTGATTTCAATTAGAAATTTAAAACAAGACATTACGCAAAGACGAAAAAAATCCTTAAGGCGAAGCGAGCAGTTTAATACTTTTTTAATGTATTATGTGGTTATTAGCCGGATTTATTTCACGGTTAAAAATCATATTCAAATTAATTATTCTTAACGATTTAAATGTTTCATTTAAACAAAGTGTACTATTAAAATTATAGATAACGCACTTTAATTATTGTTGTACATTAAGGAAGCCATATTCTAAGATGCTAATTAGAAACCAAAACAAGCTAGCATTGAAATTATAAACCTCTCTATTTCTTCTAACTTGATTTGATTTCCATTAGAAACTTAAAACATGATATTCCAGGATGACAAACAAAAGTGTTTTGTTATTGAGTATTCTTAACGATTCAAACGTTTTATTTAAACAAAGTGTACCTACTATTAAAATTATAGATAACACACTTTAATTATTGTTGTACATTAAGGAAGCCATATTCTAAGATGCTAATTAGAAACCAAAACAAGCTAGCATTGAAATTATAAACCTCTCTATTTCGTCTATCTTGATTTGATTTCCATTAGAAATTTAAAACAAGACATTACGCAAAGACGAAAAAAATCCTTAAGGCGAAGCGAGCAGTTTAATACTTTATTAATGTATTATGTGGTTATTAGCCGGATTTATTTTACGGTTAAAAATCATATTCAAATTAATTATTCTTAACGATTTAAATGTTTCATTTAAACAAAGTGTACTATTAAAATTATAGATAACGCACTTTAATTATTGTTGTACATTAAGGAAGCCATATTCCAAAATGCTAATTAGAAACCAAAACAAGCTAGTATTGAAATTATAAACCTCTCTATTTCGTCTAACTCGATTTGATTTCAATTAGAAATTTAAAACAAGACATTACGCAAAGACGAAAAAAATCCTTAAGGCGAAGCGAGCAGTTTAATACTTTTTTAATGTATTATGTGGTTATTAGCCGGATTTATTTCACGGTTAAAAATCATATTCAAATTAATTATTCTTAACGATTTAAATGTTTCATTTAAACAAAGTGTACTATTAAAATTATAGATAACGCACTTTAATTATTGTTGTACATTAAGGAAGCCATATTCTAAGATGCTAATTAGAAACCAAAACAAGCTAGCATTGAAATTATAAACCTCTCTATTTCTTCTAACTTGATTTGATTTCCATTAGAAACTTAAAACATGATATTCCAGGATGACAAACAAAAGTGTTTTGTTAGAGTATTCTTAACGATTCAAACGTTTTATTTAAACAAAGTGTACTATTAAAATTATAGATAACGCACTTTAATTATTGTTGTACATTAAGGAAGCCATATTCTAAGATGCTAATTAGAAACCAAAACAAGCTAGCATTGAAATTATAAACCTCTCTATTTCTTCTAACTTGATTTGATTTCCATTAGAAACTTAAAACATGATATTCCAGGATGACAAACAAAAGTATTTTGTTATCGAGTATTCTTAAAGATTCAAACGTTTTATGTAAACAAAGTGTGCCTACTATTAAAATTATAGATAACGCACTTTAATTATTGTTGTACATTAAGGAAGCCATATTCCAAGATGCTAATTAGAAACCAAAACAAGCTAGCATTGAAATTATAAACCTCTCTATTTCGTCTAACTCGATTTGTTTTCCATTAGAAATTTAAAACAAGACATTACGCAAAGACGAAAAAAATCCTTAAGGCGAAGCGAGCAGTTTAATACTTTATTAATGTATTATGTGGTTATTAGCCGGATTTATTTTACGGTTAAAAATCATATTCAAATTAATTATTCTTAACGATTTAAATGTTTCATTTAAACAAAGTGTACTATTAAAATTATAGATAACGCACTTTAATTATTGTTGTACATTAAGGAAGCCATATTCTAAGATGCTAATTAGAAACCAAAACAAGCTAGCATTGAAATTATAAACCTCTCTATTTCTTCTAACTTGATTTGATTTCCATTAGAAACTTAAAACATGATATTCCAGGATGACAAACAAAAGTATTTTGTTATCGAGTATTCTTAAAGATTCAAACGTTTTATTTAAACAAAGTGTGCCTACTATTAAAATTATAGATAACGCACTTTAATTATTGTTGTACATTAAGGAAGCCATATTCTAAGATGCTAATTAGAAACCAAAACAAGCTAGCATTGAAATTATAAACCTCTCTATTTCGTCTAACTTGATTTAATTTCCATTAGAAACTTAGAACATGATTTTCCAGGATGACAAACAAAGGTATTTTGTTATTGAGTATTCTTAACGATTCAAACGTTTTATTAAAACAAAGTGTACTATTAAAATTATAGATAACGCACTTTAATTATTGTTGTACATTAAGGAAGCCATATTCTAAGATGCTAATTAGAAACCAAAACAAGCTAGCATTGAAATTATAAACCTCTCTATTTCTTCTAACTTGATTTGATTTCCATTAGAAACTTAAAACATGATATTCCAGGATGACAAACAAAAGTGTTTTGTTATTGAGTATTCTTAACGATTCAAACGTTTTATTTAAACAAAGTGTACCTACTATTAAAATTATAGATAACACACTTTAATTATTGTTGTACATTAAGGAAGCCATATTCTAAGATGCTAATTAGAAACCAAAACAAGCTAGCATTGAAATTATAAACCTCTCTATTTCGTCTAACTTGATTTGATTTCCATTAGAAACTTAGAACATGATTTTCCAGGATGACAAACAAAAGTATTTTGTTAGAGTATTCTTAACGATTCAAACGTTTTATTTAAACAAAGTGTACTATTAAAATTATAGATAACGCACTTTAATTATTGTTGTACATTAAGGAAGCCATATTCTAAGATGCTAATTAGAAACCAAAACAAGCTAGCATTGAAATTATAAACCTCTCTATTTCTTCTAACTTGATTTGATTTCCATTAGAAACTTAAAACATGATATTCCAGGATGACAAACAAAAGTGTTTTGTTATTGAGTATTCTTAACGATTCAAACGTTTTATTTAAACAAAGTGTACCTACTATTAAAATTATAGATAACACACTTTAATTATTGTTGTACATTAAGGAAGCCATATTCTAAGATGCTAATTAGAAACCAAAACAAGCTAGCATTGAAATTATAAACCTCTCTATTTCGTCTAACTTGATTTGATTTCCATTAGAAACTTAGAACATGATTTTCCAGGATGACAAACAAAAGTATTTTGTTATTGAGTATTCTTAACGATTCAAACGTTTTATTTAAACAAAGTGTACTATTAAAATTATAGATAACGCACTTTAATTATTGTTGTACATTAAGGAAGCCATATTCTAAGATGCTAATTAGAAACCAAAACAAGCTAGCATTGAAATTATAAACCTCTCTATTTCTTCTAACTTGATTTGATTTCCATTAGAAACTTAAAACATGATATTCCAGGATGACAAACAAAAGTATTTTGTTATCGAGTATTCTTAAAGATTCAAACGTTTTATGTAAACAAAGTGTGCCTACTATTAAAATTATAGATAACGCACTTTAATTATTGTTGTACATTAAGGAAGCCATATTCTAAGATGCTAATTAGAAACCAAAACAAGCTAGCATTGAAATTATAAACCTCTCTATTTCCTCTAACTTGATTTGATTTCCATTAGAAACTTAGAACATGATATTCCAGGATGACAAACAAAAGTATTTTATTGGAGTATTCTTAACGATTCAAACGTTTTATTTAAACAAAGTGTACTATTAAAATTATAGATAACGCACTTTAATTATTGTTGTACATTAAGGAAGCCATATTCCAAGATGCTGATTAGAAACCAAAACAAGCTAGCATTGAAATTATAAACCTCTCTATTTCATCTAACTTGATTTGATTTCCATTAGAAACTTAGAACATGATATTCCAGGATGACAAACAAAAGTATTTTGTTATTGAGTATTCTTAACGATTCAAACGTTTTATTTAAACAAAGTGTACTATTAAAATTATCGATACCACCCTTTAATTATTGTTGTACATTAAGGAAGCCATATTCTAAGATGCTAATTAGAAACCAAAACAAGCTAGCATTGAAATTATAAACCTCTCTATTTCGTCTAACTCGATTTGTTTTCCATTAGAAATTTAAAACAAGACATTACGCAAAGACGAAAAAAATCCTTAAGGCGAAGCGAGCAGTTTAATACTTTATTAATGTATTATGTGGTTATTAGCCGGATTTATTTTACGGTTAAAAATCATATTCAAATTAATTATTCTTAACGATTTAAATGTTTCATTTAAACAAAGTGTACTATTAAAATTATAGATAACGCACTTTAATTATTGTTGTACATTAAGGAAGCCATATTCCAAAATGCTAATTAGAAACCAAAACAAGCTAGTATTGAAATTATAAACCTCTCTATTTCGCCTAACTTGATTTGATTTCCATTAGAAACTTAGAACATGATATTCCAGGATGACAAACAAAAGTATTTTGTTATTGAGTATTCTTAACGATTCAAACGTTTTATTTAAACAAAGTGTACCTACTATTAAAATTATAGATAACACACTTTAATTATTGTTGTACATTAAGGAAGCCATATTCTAAGATGCTAATTAGAAACCAAAACAAGCTAGCATTGAAATTATAAACCTCTCTATTTCGTCTATCTTGATTTGATTTCCATTAGAAATTTAAAACAAGACATTACGCAAAGACGAAAAAAATCCTTAAGGCGAAGCGAGCAGTTTAATACTTTATTAATGTATTATGTGGTTATTAGCCGGATTTATTTTACGGTTAAAAATCATATTCAAATTAATTATTCTTAACGATTTAAATGTTTCATTTAAACAAAGTGTACTATTAAAATTATAGATAATGCACTTTAATTATTGTTGTACATTAAGGAAGCCATATTCCAAAATGCTAATTAGAAACCAAAACAAGCTAGTATTGAAATTATAAACCTCTCTATTTCGCCTAACTTGATTTGATTTCCATTAGAAACTTAGAACATGATATTCCAGGATGACAAACAAAAGTATTTTGTTATTGAGTATTCTTAACGATTCAAACGTTTTATTTAAACAAAGTGTACTATTAAAATTATCGATACCATCCTTTAATTATTGTTGTACATTAAGGTACCCATATTCCAAGATGCTAATTAGAAACCAAAACAAGCTAGCATTGAAATTATAAACCTCTCTATTTCGTCTAACTCGATTTGATTTCAATTAGAAATTTAAAACAAGACATTACGCAAAGACGAAAAAAATCCTTAAGGCGAAGCGAGCAGTTTAATACTTTTTTAATGTATTATGTGGTTATTAGCCGGATTTATTTCACGGTTAAAAATCATATTCAAATTAATTATTCTTAACGATTTAAATGTTTCATTTAAACAAAGTGTACTATTAAAATTATAGATAACGCACTTTAATTATTGTTGTACATTAAGGAAGCCATATTCTAAGATGCTAATTAGAAACCAAAACAAGCTAGCATTGAAATTATAAACCTCTCTATTTCTTCTAACTTGATTTGATTTCCATTAGAAACTTAAAACATGATATTCCAGGATGACAAACAAAAGTGTTTTGTTATTGAGTATTCTTAACGATTCAAACGTTTTATTTAAACAAAGTGTACCTACTATTAAAATTATAGATAACACACTTTAATTATTGTTGTACATTAAGGAAGCCATATTCTAAGATGCTAATTAGAAACCAAAACAAGCTAGCATTGAAATTATAAACCTCTCTATTTCGTCTATCTTGATTTGATTTCCATTAGAAATTTAAAACAAGACATTACGCAAAGACGAAAAAAATCCTTAAGGCGAAGCGAGCAGTTTAATACTTTATTAATGTATTATGTGGTTATTAGCCGGATTTATTTTACGGTTAAAAATCATATTCAAATTAATTATTCTTAACGATTTAAATGTTTCATTTAAACAAAGTGTACTATTAAAATTATAGATAACGCACTTTAATTATTGTTGTACATTAAGGAAGCCATATTCCAAAATGCTAATTAGAAACCAAAACAAGCTAGTATTGAAATTATAAACCTCTCTATTTCGCCTAACTTGATTTGATTTCCATTAGAAACTTAGAACATGATATTCCAGGATGACAAACAAAAGTATTTTGTTATTGAGTATTCTTAACGATTCAAACGTTTTATTTAAACAAAGTGTACTATTAAAATTATCGATACCATCCTTTAATTATTGTTGTACATTAAGGTACCCATATTCCAAGATGCTAATTAGAAACCAAAACAAGCTAGCATTGAAATTATAAACCTCTCTATTTCGTCTAACTCGATTTGATTTCAATTAGAAATTTAAAACAAGACATTACGCAAAGACGAAAAAAATCCTTAAGGCGAAGCGAGCAGTTTAATACTTTTTTAATGTATTATGTGGTTATTAGCCGGATTTATTTCACGGTTAAAAATCATATTCAAATTAATTATTCTTAACGATTTAAATGTTTCATTTAAACAAAGTGTACTATTAAAATTATAGATAACGCACTTTAATTATTGTTGTACATTAAGGAAGCCATATTCTAAGATGCTAATTAGAAACCAAAACAAGCTAGCATTGAAATTATAAACCTCTCTATTTCTTCTAACTTGATTTGATTTCCATTAGAAACTTAAAACATGATATTCCAGGATGACAAACAAAAGTGTTTTGTTATTGAGTATTCTTAACGATTCAAACGTTTTATTTAAACAAAGTGTACCTACTATTAAAATTATAGATAACACACTTTAATTATTGTTGTACATTAAGGAAGCCATATTCTAAGATGCTAATTAGAAACCAAAACAAGCTAGCATTGAAATTATAAACCTCTCTATTTCGTCTATCTTGATTTGATTTCCATTAGAAACTTAGAACATGATTTTCCAGGATGACAAACAAAAGTATTTTGTTAGAGTATTCTTAACGATTCAAACGTTTTATTTAAACAAAGTGTACTATTAAAATTATAGATAACGCACTTTAATTATTGTTGTACATTAAGGAAGCCATATTCCAAGATGCTAATTAGAAACCAAAACAAGCTAGCATTGAAATTATAAACCTCTCTGTTTTGTCTAACTTGATTTGATTTCCATAAGAAACTTAGAGCAAGACATTCCACAATGACAAACAAAAGTCTTTAGGGTAACCGTGCTGTTTTATTAACTATCAATGCTTTAACTTAATATCAGTAGCAATCAATTGCCAATTGAACAAACCATTTTGTTAATATTAGTGTTCCTACCGATACAAATGTTTTATTTAAACAAACTGTATTCTTTAAGTAATCGATACCACACTTTAATTTTTTCTGTACTTTAAGTAATCCATATTCCAAGATGCTAATTAGAAACAAAACAAGCTAGCACAAAATTATAAACCTCTCTAATTCTTCTACTATGGTTTGTTTTCCATTAGCATCTTAAAACAAGACTTTCCATGATGACAAATAAAAATATTAACGGGAAGGGAAAAGATTAATTGATTACTAATGTTTCATGTTATTTTTAGAATGAATTGCATTACTATTAAACTACTTTTTAGTTAAATATTATTATTCTCATATCAAGCGAATTGTAACATTTAAATTAAAGTGTTTTTTTTTTTTTAGTTATTTCACTAATTTTTTTTATTTTTTTTTTTAAACCTATCACTATTTATTTGATTATCAATTCTAGTAATAAATATACTGAGCATAAATAATTAAATTGACTGAAATATTACTTACCGTGTTACATTCAAATGATTTTCACCATTACCAATCTGATGTAGATTTTTCATACAGCTGAGTTTTCCTTTAATTTATCCAACAGTTATAACGATGAGACAAGTGTTTTTATTTATTTCTTAGCCAAAAAGCTAACAATAGTACGCCTTTACTATTTCAAATTGATTTAATTTATTTCACCTACTCCACATAAGAAAATGAACTAGGAGAAATAACACAAACATAAATTCAGTAAAAGAAGAAAAAAAATCAATAATTGTTCAAGAATTCAATTGGAAATCCAAAATTCTAAGTCTTATATCCCTAAAATTTTGGAAAAACAATATTCTAAATATTTGGGAGTCATTGGGATAAAGAAAAGATATTAAAACCGATGAAGACCCAATATTGATCATCTCACATGAAAAGTCCAAAAGAGACTTATCGACTAGAGACAGCAACCTCATTCCAAGATGTTAAACTAAATGCATGGATTTATTTTAGAACTATTTCTACAGATATAGTTACCCTTCATGTAAAAGTGTACTTAAATACCTTCCTGCTTGATGGCATCCATTGATTCCAAAATACATCAGTTATTTCATTCTTTTAATCTGCTAATTGAAGGTGAGAACAGTACTGCTGGCAGAGATGATTAGCCATATATTCCATATCATGATATCTACAGACATTTTGTAACAAATGTTAAATAAATCAGCTCTGTATTAAATTGTATTATTATCCAACAGTTAACATCTTCAAAGCTATAACCACTTTTAAAAAATGTAATTAATGCAATTAAAAAGAATGGTGGGGTGGATTTCAAATAAATAATACTTAAATAGTGATAAACTACTCAAAGAATTATTACTTTGACTGCCACCGGGACAATTTTCTTTCTCATGTATATAAGATCAACTAATATTATTCGAGGTAATTAAACAAAGAGACAAAGAAAGTAAACTAAAATACTTTCAAACCCTTTGAGAGTCGATGCACCAAACCCAGTTTTCATTATTTTCTTCTGTAAATAACCCAGGCATTTGAACCGAGAACTAAAAATTACCTTTAATGAGAATTTGAAGATTTTTGCATACACTAGTACACATATAAATATGTACATGAGGCGTGTATTCCAGATAATTACAAACATGTTGCAATCAGGGATTTCGTCCTTACTAGAAAGATTGGGGAAAAAATTAGTATTAAATAAAATATTAAATTGTCTTCAAAGTTGTTATTAACAAACACTTTCTCACCACTACCATTGCAATCAAAAGTACATTTAAAAGAGTTAAACAACTAAAATCATCGATATTAAATCTTAAAGAGTAATTGTAGAAGGGGAGAGTTCCAAGATAGAAAACAGTTTTAAAAAATGGTGGCTTTGGAGGAGGTAATGGCTCGAAGTTTGAAAATACTGCTATATGAATTTAATTATTTCCGATTTTAAATTATTAGCCCGACTTAATCATTGAAACAGTATTAGTTAATAATAATATAATTATTTATATGTTACACCATTTGATCGTTTTAACAAAAAGCTAGTTCTCAAATAAATACGAATATGTCTTTAATCTCACGGGGAGATTAAAGGAAAAGCAGGGGGGGGCCGAGACCTATTGAAAATAACAAAAATGATCCCTTAGGTATAGTTATCATTCTCTCACCAGTACTTTTTTTTTATTACATTGAAAGTTTTAATGTATTCTATGACAGTAAAATTAATGTTTTTTTAAAATGTAATACCCGTTGTTTTTTTTCATATGCCTATTCAGTATATTGTGATAAGGTGGCATGGGAGGCTTTCATTTTAAACGGGGGGGGGGTTCCAGGTACAAAAATGTTTGGGAGCCCAGTCTTAGGTGGATTAATTTTTTAGACAATAACACACTAAGTGTGCCTTTTTTCTAAAACCAACTTCTACAAACTAATTAAAATATAACTATTAAGGGATCAAATAAAAACTTCATACTTTGGGCAGATCTTAACACTGAAAATATTCTATAAATTAAAAACCTCAGAGCATAATAGTATACAAATTGAATCCTTGAAAAAAAGGAATTCTCCCATTTTGCTTACCAGCCATGTAACTGTTTAATTTGCTGAGTAACGTGTCTACTTTGCAATTCTGTAGTCTTTAAAAGTCTTACTCTAATCACTGAACATGATTCTGAATCGGAATGGATTGTGTACGGGAACTCAAATTATTTTTTAAATATTCTTATTTGAAAAGAAAAGATATGACCAGGACCGGGACTCGAACCCGGGTCTCTCACGTATCCCATCATGGTTCTTTACCAACTAAGCCCTCCCGGTTCGCTTCTCGGCCAGACATATCCTTTCTTTTAACTGATCCTTAATTTTTTTCATTGCTATATGTTCCACCACTAGCAGCATCTTACTTGAGAATTGGGCCCTAGTGCATGCAGGATAAATGGTCTACAGTTAAGGTGTGTTTAAATTATGAATAGTGAGTTGCTAATTCTTGATCAAAATCCTCCTCCATGTATGTTCTTCAATTACCACCATCTTCCTTGGAAAGTGGGCTCTAGTGCATGCAGGATAATTGCCAACAATTAAGGTGTGTTTACATTATGAATAGTGAGTTGCTAATTCTTGATCAAAATCTTCCTCTGGAAGAGATATTGTCACCTCCCCTATTAGCGGCATCTAAACATTATCTTAAGTATACTTGAGAATTGTGCCCTAGTGAGTGCAGGATAAATGGTCTACAGTTAAGGTGTGTTTACATTATGAATAGTGAATTGCTAATTCTAGATAAAAATCCTTCCTATGGGAGAGATATTGTCACCTCCCCCATGTTGGTTCTTCAATTACCAGCATCTTCCTTAGAAGGTGACCCCTAGTGCAGGCAGTATAAATGGCCTACAGTTAAGGTGTGAAAATGTGGTGTTATGCTCTACATGTGTGTAAATTATGAATAGTGAGTTGCCAATTCTTGATCAAAATCTTCCTCTGGAAGAGATATTGTCAACTCCCCTATTAGCAGCATCTCAAGTATACTTGAGAATTGTGCCCTAGTGAGTGCAGGATAAATGGTCTACAGTTAAGGTGTGTTAACATTATGAATAGTGAGTTACTAATTCTCGATCAAAATCTTCCTCTGGATGAGATATTGTCACCTCGCCTATTAGCAGCATCTATACATTGTCTTAAGTATACTTGAGAATTGTGCCCTAGTGAGTGCAGGATAATGTTTCTTCCCTCTTATTTATCAGAATTACCCATCAAAATTAGGCTTGAGCACATGAAGGATAAATGTCCTAGTGTTTAACATTAATTTGCTATAATTGTTTAAGTTAACAGATATTGATTGCCTATTAAGCAAATTGTTCAGCCTATATAAGTATTCATAGCAATACAAATGATTCACTTAAACAAACCATATGAGTAAAATAATCATAAAAGCACTTCCTTAATTGTTTTTACATTAGCTAAGACTTATTCCAAGATGCCAATAGAAAACAAAACAAGCTAGCACAAAATTATAAACCTCTTTATTTCATCTAAATTGGTTTGATTTCCATTAGCCTCTTGGAGCAAGACTTTGTATGACTTAAAAACGATTAGGGGAACAAAAAATTTTAATTTGCTATTATTGCTGTAAGTAATTATTAGCAGGATTCTTTTAACTATTACACAAATTGTTTAATTAATAATAGAATTCTTAACGGATCCAAATTTTTCATCTAAAAAGATTTATATTCTTGTGAAAATGTTGTATTTGTTTAATAATATATCTCACAATTTATTTATGTAAAAAAAAATGATAGCTCCTTAATGAACCTATCATGATTCCCTCCTTTCATACTAAAAATATGAACAAACTCATACTGCTAAGTTGACAGTTGTAGTGTTGTGACTAGTCATCTCAACCACTATTTGCCCTGAAGATGGCCAACAACATAGGCATCATTAATAAAAAATAAGTTTTGCTTATTTTTTGTTACAAATTCAGTCCATCATCTACTACTTTTGAAATTATTTGATCCTAAGATCCATCATTAAATGCTATTTGGGCTGGGTTTTTTCTTTTAATTTCTACATTATGAATGGTGAGTTGTTGTTTCTGATCACCTTAGCCTGAGAGTGATGCCTCCCCTCACTTGAGCATCTTCCTAAGAGATTTGACCCTACTGCATGCACTAGAGTTGAAGTGTGAAAAAGTAGTGTAATGTTCGGACAACAGAGTGAACTTAGGAAACCAGGAGCCAAAAAGTTAAATTTGTTATTTATGTTTTAACTTACTATTAGATATTTGAGCACTACCACTGGGTAGTTTCTCTACTTGTCTTTATCCATGCCAATATGTACCATTCATCCAATTTACCTGTTGT
Organism: Troilus luridus; assembly: GCA_964056705.1. Classification (NCBI taxonomy): domain Eukaryota; kingdom Metazoa; phylum Arthropoda; class Insecta; order Hemiptera; family Pentatomidae; genus Troilus; species Troilus luridus. The sequence goes on along the minus strand of OZ057417.1, from coordinate 3,480,795 downwards.
ATTAGCATAATACACTTGTAAATTTCATTGAATAATAAAAAACAACTTACTATTAGAAGAAATCGATTGCATATTAAATAACCTGTTTAGTTAGTATTAATATTCTTACTGATACAAATAAATGATTTCAACTGATGGTTACTAAAAAATGTACAAACATGCTATTTTTAAAATTATTTGTTCATAAGATCCATCATTAAATTCCATTTGGGTTAAGTTTTTAGTTTTTTTTTAAATTTTTACATTATGAATGGCTAGTTGCTTTTTTCAATCAACTTCTTAGTCTCAAAGAGATGTTGCTTCCCCTCACTTGAGCATCTTCTCCTAGGAACTTTGGAACTAGTATATGCAGGATAAATGTCCTAGAGTTGAAGTGTGAAAAAGTGCCATGTTCTGGGTGCAACCTAGTGAATTTGGGAAACCGGGGGGTCGTTATTCTCCACTTGCTTTGCTTTTCAGTAAGCGGGTAATTTTCATACTAAAATTTATCTGAATATGTAAATGTGGGAACTATAAGTGCAATCCAATATTCTAAATACATTGGTTTAAGCATAATTGCTATAAAAATCTTGGAATACAATATCGTCTGAATTTCAGTGCATTATAAGTAAACCCAAGTTCCAACGATATGTTTAGGGAAAACAAAAAGTATAATTTGTTATTTATGGTATTCTTATTAGTTAAGGTTTAATTTTAGATGTAATAGTTAATCGCTAGATCATGGAGTTTATTTCTGTGCATTAGGGAGCCATATTCTAAGAAGCTAATTAGAAACATAAACAAGCTAGCATTGGAATTATAAAACTCTCCATTTCGTCTAACTCAGTTTGATTTCCATTAGAAACTTAAAACATGATATTCCAGGATGACAAACAAAAGTATTTTGTTATTGAGTATTCTTAACGATTCAAATGTTTTATTTAAACAAAGTGTACTATTAAAATTATAGATAACGCACTTTAATTATTGTTGTACATTAAGGAAGCCATATTCTAAGATGCTAATTAGAAACCAAAACAAGCTAGCATTGAAATTATAAACCTCTCTATTTCGCCTAACTTGATATGATTTCCATTAGAAACTTAGAACATGATATTCGAGGATGACAAACAAAAGTATTTTGTTATTGAGTATTCTTAACGATTCAAACGTTTTATTTAAACAAAGTGTACTATTAAAATTATCGATACCACCCTTTAATTATTGTTGTACATTAAGGAAGCCATATTCCAAGATGCTAATTAGAAACCAAAAGAAGCTAGCTTTGAAATTATAAACCTCTCTATTTCGTCTAACTTGATTTGATTTCCATTAGAAACTTAGAACATGATTTTCCAGGATGACAAACAAAAGTATTTTGTTAGAGTATTCTTAACGATTCAAACGTTTTATTTAAACAAAGTGTACTATTAAAATTATAGATAACGCACTTTAATTATTGTTGTACATTAAGGAAGCCATATTCTAAGATGCTAATTAGAAACCAAAACAAGCTAGCATTGAAATTATAAACCTCTCTATTTCTTCTAACTTGATTTGATTTCCATTAGAAACTTAAAACATGATATTCCAGGATGACAAACAAAAGTATTTTGTTATCGAGTATTCTTAAAGATTCAAACGTTTTATGTAAACAAAGTGTGCCTACTATTAAAATTATAGATAACGCACTTTAATTATTGTTGTACATTAAGGAAGCCATATTCCAAGATGCTAATTAGAAACCAAAACAAGCTAGCATTGAAATTATAAACCTCTCTATTTCGTCTAACTCGATTTGTTTTCCATTAGAAATTTAAAACAAGACATTACGCAAAGACGAAAAAAATCCTTAAGGCGAAGCGAGCAGTTTAATACTTTATTAATGTATTATGTGGTTATTAGCCGGATTTATTTTACGGTTAAAAATCATATTCAAATTAATTATTCTTAACGATTTAAATGTTTCATTTAAACAAAGTGTACTATTAAAATTATAGATAACGCACTTTAATTATTGTTGTACATTAAGGAAGCCATATTCTAAGATGCTAATTAGAAACCAAAACAAGCTAGCATTGAAATTATAAACCTCTCTATTTCTTCTAACTTGATTTGATTTCCATTAGAAACTTAAAACATGATATTCCAGGATGACAAACAAAAGTATTTTGTTATCGAGTATTCTTAAAGATTCAAACGTTTTATTTAAACAAAGTGTGCCTACTATTAAAATTATAGATAACGCACTTTAATTATTGTTGTACATTAAGGAAGCCATATTCTAAGATGCTAATTAGAAACCAAAACAAGCTAGCATTGAAATTATAAACCTCTCTATTTCGTCTAACTTGATTTAATTTCCATTAGAAACTTAGAACATGATTTTCCAGGATGACAAACAAAGGTATTTTGTTATTGAGTATTCTTAACGATTCAAACGTTTTATTAAAACAAAGTGTACTATTAAAATTATAGATAACGCACTTTAATTATTGTTGTACATTAAGGAAGCCATATTCTAAGATGCTAATTAGAAACCAAAACAAGCTAGCATTGAAATTATAAACCTCTCTATTTCTTCTAACTTGATTTGATTTCCATTAGAAACTTAAAACATGATATTCCAGGATGACAAACAAAAGTGTTTTGTTATTGAGTATTCTTAACGATTCAAACGTTTTATTTAAACAAAGTGTACCTACTATTAAAATTATAGATAACACACTTTAATTATTGTTGTACATTAAGGAAGCCATATTCTAAGATGCTAATTAGAAACCAAAACAAGCTAGCATTGAAATTATAAACCTCTCTATTTCGTCTAACTTGATTTGATTTCCATTAGAAACTTAGAACATGATTTTCCAGGATGACAAACAAAAGTATTTTGTTAGAGTATTCTTAACGATTCAAACGTTTTATTTAAACAAAGTGTACTATTAAAATTATAGATAACGCACTTTAATTATTGTTGTACATTAAGGAAGCCATATTCTAAGATGCTAATTAGAAACCAAAACAAGCTAGCATTGAAATTATAAACCTCTCTATTTCTTCTAACTTGATTTGATTTCCATTAGAAACTTAAAACATGATATTCCAGGATGACAAACAAAAGTGTTTTGTTATTGAGTATTCTTAACGATTCAAACGTTTTATTTAAACAAAGTGTACCTACTATTAAAATTATAGATAACACACTTTAATTATTGTTGTACATTAAGGAAGCCATATTCTAAGATGCTAATTAGAAACCAAAACAAGCTAGCATTGAAATTATAAACCTCTCTATTTCGTCTAACTTGATTTGATTTCCATTAGAAACTTAGAACATGATTTTCCAGGATGACAAACAAAAGTATTTTGTTATTGAGTATTCTTAACGATTCAAACGTTTTATTTAAACAAAGTGTACTATTAAAATTATAGATAACGCACTTTAATTATTGTTGTACATTAAGGAAGCCATATTCTAAGATGCTAATTAGAAACCAAAACAAGCTAGCATTGAAATTATAAACCTCTCTATTTCTTCTAACTTGATTTGATTTCCATTAGAAACTTAAAACATGATATTCCAGGATGACAAACAAAAGTATTTTGTTATCGAGTATTCTTAAAGATTCAAACGTTTTATGTAAACAAAGTGTGCCTACTATTAAAATTATAGATAACGCACTTTAATTATTGTTGTACATTAAGGAAGCCATATTCCAAGATGCTAATTAGAAACCAAAACAAGCTAGCATTGAAATTATAAACCTCTCTATTTCCTCTAACTTGATTTGATTTCCATTAGAAACTTAGAACATGATATTCCAGGATGACAAACAAAAGTATTTTATTAGAGTATTCTTAACGATTCAAACGTTTTATTTAAACAAAGTGTACTATTAAAATTATAGATAACGCACTTTAATTATTGTTGTACATTAAGGAAGCCATATTCCAAGATGCTGATTAGAAACCAAAACAAGCTAGCATTGAAATTATAAACCTCTCTATTTCATCTAACTTGATTTGATTTCCATTAGAAACTTAGAACATGATATTCCAGGATGACAAACAAAAGTATTTTGTTATTGAGTATTCTTAACGATTCAAACGTTTTATTTAAACAAAGTGTACTATTAAAATTATAGATAACGCACTTTAATTATTGTTGTACATTAAGGAAGCCATATTCCAAGATGCTAATTAAAAACCAAAACAAGCTAGCATTGAAATTATAGACCTCTCTATTTCGTCTAACTTGATTTGATTTCCATTAGAAACTTAGAACATGATATTCCAGGATGACAAACAAAAGTATTTTGTTATTGAGTATTCTTAACGATTCAAACGTTTTATTTAAACAAAGTGTACTATTAAAATTATAGATAACGCACTTTAATTATTGTTGTACATTAAGGAAGCCATATTCTAAGATGCTAATTAGAAACCAAAACAAGCTAGCATTGAAATTATAAACCTCTCTATTTCGTCTAACTTGATTTGATTTCCATTAGAAACTTAGAACATGATATTCCAGGATGACAAACAAAAGTATTTTGTTATTGAGTATTCTTAACGATTCAAACGTTTTATTTAAACAAAGTGTACTATTAAAATTATCGATACCACCCTTTAATTATTGTTGTACATTAAGGAAGCCATATTCCAAGATGCTAATTAGAAACCAAAACAAGCTAGCATTGAAATTATAAACCTCTCTATTTCTTCTAACTTGATTTGATTTCCATTAGAAACTTAAAACATGATATTCCAGGATGACAAACAAAAGTATTTTGTTATTGAGTATTCTTAAAGATTCAAACGTTTTATTTAAACAAAGTGTACCTACTATTAAAATTATAGATAACGCACTTTAATTATTGTTGTACATTAAGGAAGCCATATTCTAAGATGCTTATTAGAAACCAAAACAAGCTAGCATTGGAATTATAAACCTCTCTATTTCGCCTAACTTGATTTGATTTCCATTTGAAGCTTAGAACATGATATTCCAGGATGACAAACAAAAGTATTTTGTTATTGAGTATTCTTAACGATTCAAACGTTTCATTTAAACAAAGTGTATTATTAAAATTATCGATAACACACTTTAATTATTGTTGTACATTTAGGAAGCCATATTCCAAGATGCTAATTAGAAACCAAAACAAGCTAGCATTGAAATTATAAACCTCTCTATTTCGCCTAACTTGATTTGATTTCCATTAGAAACTTAGAACATGATATTGCAGGATGACAAACAAAAGTATTTTGTTATTGAGTATTCTTAACGATTCAAACGTTTTATTTAAACAAAGTGTAATATTAAAATTATAGATAACGCACTTTAATTATTGTTGTACATTAAGGAAGCCATATTCCAAGATGCTAATTAGAAACCAAAACAAGCTAGCATTGAAATTATAAACCTCTCTATTTCGTCTAACTCGATTTGATTTCCATTAGAAACTTAGAACATGATTTTCCAGGATGACAAACAAAAGTATTTTGTTAGAGTATTCTTAACGATTCAAACGTTTTATTTAAACAAAGTGTACTATTAAAATTATAGATAACACACTAAAATTATTGTTGTACATTAAGGAAGCCATATTCCAAAATGCTAATTAGAAACCAAAACAAGCTAGTATTGAAATTATAAACCTCTCTATTTCGCCTAACTTGATTTGATTTCCATTAGAAACTTAGAACATGATATTGCAGGATGACAAACAAAAGTATTTTGTTATTGAGTATTCTTAACGATTCAAACGTTTTATTTAAACAAAGTGTACTATTAAAATTATAGATAACGCACTTTAATTATTGTTGTACATTAAGGAAGCCATATTCCAAGATGCTAATTAAAAACCAAAACAAGCTAGCATTGAAATTATAGACCTCTCTATTTCGTCTAACTTGATTTGATTTCCATTAGAAACTTAGAACATGATATTCCAGGATGACAAACAAAAGTATTTTGTTATTGAGTATTCTTAACGATTCAAACGTTTTATTTAAACAAAGTGTACTATTAAAATTATAGATAACGCACTTTAATTATTGTTGTACATTAAGGAAGCCATATTCTAAGATGCTAATTAGAAACCAAAACAAGCTAGCATTGAAATTATAAACCTCTCTATTTCGTCTAACTTGATTTGATTTCCATTAGAAACTTAGAACATGATATTCCAGGATGACAAACAAAAGTATTTTGTTATTGAGTATTCTTAACGATTCAAACGTTTTATTTAAACAAAGTGTACTATTAAAATTATCGATACCACCCTTTAATTATTGTTGTACATTAAGGAAGCCATATTCCAAGATGCTAATTAGAAACCAAAACAAGCTAGCATTGAAATTATAAACCTCTCTATTTCTTCTAACTTGATTTCATTTCCATTAGAAACTTAAAACATGATATTCCAGGATGACAAACAAAAGTATTTTGTTATTGAGTATTCTTAAAGATTCAAACGTTTTATTTAAACAAAGTGTACCTACTATTAAAATTATAGATAACGCACTTTAATTATTGTTGTACATTAAGGAAGCCATATTCTAAGATGCTTATTAGAAACCAAAACAAGCTAGCATTGGAATTATAAACCTCTCTATTTCGCCTAACTTGATTTGATTTCCATTTGAAGCTTAGAACATGATATTCCAGGATGACAAACAAAAGTATTTTGTTATTGAGTATTCTTAACGATTCAAACGTTTCATTTAAACAAAGTGTATTATTAAAATTATCGATAACACACTTTAATTATTGTTGTACATTTAGGAAGCCATATTCCAAGATGCTAATTAGAAACCAAAACAAGCTAGCATTGAAATTATAAACCTCTCTATTTCGCCTAACTTGATTTGATTTCCATTAGAAACTTAGAACATGATATTGCAGGATGACAAACAAAAGTATTTTGTTATTGAGTATTCTTAACGATTCAAACGTTTTATTTAAACAAAGTGTAATATTAAAATTATAGATAACGCACTTTATTTATTGTTGTACATTAAGGAAGCCATATTCCAAGATGCTAATTAGAAACCAAAACAAGCTAGCATTGAAATTATAAACCTCTCTATTTCGTCTAACTCGATTTGATTTCCATTAGAAACTTAGAACATGATTTTCCAGGATGACAAACAAAAGTATTTTGTTAGAGTATTCTTAACGATTCAAACGTTTTATTTAAACAAAGTGTACTATTAAAATTATAGATAACACACTAAAATTATTGTTGTACATTAAGGAAGCCATATTCCAAAATGCTAATTAGAAACCAAAACAAGCTAGTATTGAAATTATAAACCTCTCTATTTCGCCTAACTTGATTTGATTTCCATTAGAAACTTAGAACATGATATTGCAGGATGACAAACAAAAGTATTTTGTTATTGAGTATTCTTAACGATTCAAACGTTTTATTTAAACAAAGTGTACTATTAAAATTATAGATAACGCACTTTAATTATTGTTGTACATTAAGGAAGCCATATTCCAAGATGCTAATTAAAAACCAAAACAAGCTAGCATTGAAATTATAGACCTCTCTATTTCGTCTAACTTGATTTGATTTCCATTAGAAACTTAGAACATGATATTCCAGGATGACAAACAAAAGTATTTTGTTATTGAGTATTCTTAACGATTCAAACGTTTTATTTAAACAAAGTGTACTATTAAAATTATCGATACCACCCTTTAATTATTGTTGTACATTAAGGAAGCCATATTCCAAGATGCTAATTAGAAACCAAAACAAGCTAGCATTGAAATTATAAACCTCTCTATTTCTTCTAACTTGATTTGATTTCCATTAGAAACTTAAAACATGATATTCCAGGATGACAAACAAAAGTATTTTGTTATTGAGTATTCTTAAAGATTCAAACGTTTTATTTAAACAAAGTGTACCTACTATTAAAATTATAGATAACGCACTTTAATTATTGTTGTACATTAAGGAAGCCATATTCTAAGATGCTTATTAGAAACCAAAACAAGCTAGCATTGGAATTATAAACCTCTCTATTTCGCCTAACTTGATTTGATTTCCATTTGAAGCTTAGAACATGATATTCCAGGATGACAAACAAAAGTATTTTGTTATTGAGTATTCTTAACGATTCAAACGTTTCATTTAAACAAAGTGTATTATTAAAATTATCGATAACACACTTTAATTATTGTTGTACATTTAGGAAGCCATATTCCAAGATGCTAATTAGAAACCAAAACAAGCTAGCATTGAAATTATAAACCTCTCTATTTCGCCTAACTTGATTTGATTTCCATTAGAAACTTAGAACATGATATTGCAGGATGACAAACAAAAGTATTTTGTTATTGAGTATTCTTAACGATTCAAACGCTTTATTTAAACAAAGTGTAATATTAAAATTATAGATAACGCACTTTAATTATTGTTGTACATTAAGGAAGCCATATTCCAAGATGCTAATTAGAAACCAAAACAAGCTAGCATTGAAATTATAAACCTCTCTATTTCGTCTAACTCGATTTGATTTCCATTAGAAACTTAGAACATGATTTTCCAGGATGACAAACAAAAGTATTTTGTTAGAGTATTCTTAACGATTCAAACGTTTTATTTAAACAAAGTGTACTATTAAAATTATAGATAACACACTAAAATTATTGTTGTACATTAAGGAAGCCATATTCCAAAATGCTAATTAGAAACCAAAACAAGCTAGTATTGAAATTATAAACCTCTCTATTTCGCCTAACTTGATTTGATTTCCATTAGAAACTTAGAACATGATATTGCAGGATGACAAACAAAAGTATTTTGTTATTGAGTATTCTTAACGATTCAAACGTTTTATTTAAACAAAGTGTACTATTAAAATTATAGATAACGCACTTTAATTATTGTTGTACATTAAGGAAGCCATATTCTAAGATGCTAATTAGAAACCAAAACAAGCTAGCATTGAAATTATAAACCTCTCTATTTCGTCTAACTTGATTTGATTTCCATTAGAAACTTAGAACATGATATTCCAGGATGACAAACAAAAGTATTTTGTTATTGAGTATTCTTAACGATTCAAACGTTTTATTTAAACAAAGTGTACTATTAAAATTATCGATACCACCCTTTAATTATTGTTGTACATTAAGGAAGCCATATTCCAAGATGCTAATTAGAAACCAAAACAAGCTAGCATTGAAATTATAAACCTCTCTATTTCTTCTAACTTGATTTGATTTCCATTAGAAACTTAAAACATGATATTCCAGGATGACAAACAAAAGTATTTTGTTATTGAGTATTCTTAAAGATTCAAACGTTTTATTTAAACAAAGTGTACCTACTATTAAAATTATAGATAACGCACTTTAATTATTGTTGTACATTAAGGAAGCCATATTCTAAGATGCTTATTAGAAACCAAAACAAGCTAGCATTGGAATTATAAACCTCTCTATTTCGCCTAACTTGATTTGATTTCCATTTGAAGCTTAGAACATGATATTCCAGGATGACAAACAAAAGTATTTTGTTATTGAGTATTCTTAACGATTCAAACGTTTCATTTAAACAAAGTGTATTATTAAAATTATCGATAACACACTTTAATTATTGTTGTACATTTAGGAAGCCATATTCCAAGATGCTAATTAGAAACCAAAACAAGCTAGCATTGAAATTATAAACCTCTCTATTTCGCCTAACTTGATTTGATTTCCATTAGAAACTTAGAACATGATATTGCAGGATGACAAACAAAAGTATTTTGTTATTGAGTATTCTTAACGATTCAAACGTTTTATTTAAACAAAGTGTAATATTAAAATTATAGATAACGCACTTTAATTATTGTTGTACATTAAGGAAGCCATATTCCAAGATGCTAATTAGAAACCAAAACAAGCTAGCATTGAAATTATAAACCTCTCTATTTCGTCTAACTCGATTTGATTTCCATTAGAAACTTAGAACATGATTTTCCAGGATGACAAACAAAAGTATTTTGTTAGAGTATTCTTAACGATTCAAACGTTTTATTTAAACAAAGTGTACTATTAAAATTATAGATAACACACTAAAATTATTGTTGTACATTAAGGAAGCCATATTCCAAAATGCTAATTAGAAACCAAAACAAGCTAGTATTGAAATTATAAACCTCTCTATTTCGCCTAACTTGATTTGATTTCCATTAGAAACTTAGAACATGATATTGCAGGATGACAAACAAAAGTATTTTGTTATTGAGTATTCTTAACGATTCAAACGTTTTATTTAAACAAAGTGTACTATTAAAATTATAGATAACGCACTTTAATTATTGTTGTACATTAAGGAAGCCATATTCCAAGATGCTAATTAAAAACCAAAACAAGCTAGCATTGAAATTATAGACCTCTCTATTTCGTCTAACTTGATTTGATTTCCATTAGAAACTTAGAACATGATATTCCAGGATGACAAACAAAAGTATTTTGTTATTGAGTATTCTTAACGATTCAAACGTTTTATTTAAACAAAGTGTACTATTAAAATTATAGATAACGCACTTTAATTATTGTTGTACATTAAGGAAGCCATATTCTAAGATGCTAATTAGAAACCAAAACAAGCTAGCATTGAAATTATAAACCTCTCTATTTCGTCTAACTTGATTTGATTTCCATTAGAAACTTAGAACATGATATTCCAGGATGACAAACAAAAGTATTTTGTTATTGAGTATTCTTAACGATTCAAACGTTTTTTTTAAACAAAGTGTACTATTAAAATTATAGATAACGCACTTTAATTATTGTTGTACATTAAGGAAGCCATATTCTAAGATGCTAATTAGAAACCAAAACAAGCTAGCATTGAAATTATAAACCTCTCTATTTCCTCTAACTTGATTTGATTTCCATTAGAAACTTAGAACATGATATTCCAGGATGACAAACAAAAGTATTTTGTTAGAGTATTCTTAACGATTCAAACGTTTTACTTAAACAAAGTGTACTATTAAAATTATAGATAACGCACTTTAATTATTGTTGTACATTAAGGAAGCCATATTCCAAGATGCTGATTAGAAACCAAAACAAGCTAGCATTGAAATTATAAACCTCTCTATTTCATCTAACTTGATTTGATTTCCATTAGAAACTTAGAACATGATATTCCAGGATGACAAACAAAAGTATTTTGTTATTGAGTATTCTTAACGATTCAAACGTTTTATTTAAACAAAGTGTACTATTAAAATTATCGATACCACCCTTTAATTATTGTTGTACATTAAGGAAGCCATATTCTAAGATGCTAATTAGAAACCAAAACAAGCTAGCATTGAAATTATAAACCTCTCTATTTCGTCTAACTCGATTTGTTTTCCATTAGAAATTTAAAACAAGACATTACGCAAAGACGAAAAAAATCCTTAAGGCGAAGCGAGCAGTTTAATACTTTATTAATGTATTATGTGGTTATTAGCCGGATTTATTTTACGGTTAAAAATCATATTCAAATTAATTATTCTTAACGATTTAAATGTTTCATTTAAACAAAGTGTACTATTAAAATTATAGATAACGCACTTTAATTATTGTTGTACATTAAGGAAGCCATATTCCAAAATGCTAATTAGAAACCAAAACAAGCTTGTATTGAAATTATAAACCTCTCTATTTCGCCTAACTTGATTTGATTTCCATTAGAAACTTAGAACATGATATTCCAGGATGACAAACAAAAGTATTTTGTTTTTGAGTATTCTTAATGATTCAAACGTTTTATTTAAACAAAGTGTACTATTAAAATTATCGATACCATCCTTTAATTATTGTTGTACATTAAGGAAGCCATATTCCAAGATGCTAATTAGAAACCAAAACAAGCTAGCATTGAAATTTTAAACCTCTCTATTTCGTCTAACTCGATTTGATTTCAATTAGAAATTTAAAACAAGACATTACGCAAAGACGAAAAAAATCCTTAAGGCGAAGCGAGCAGTTTAATACTTTTTTAATGTATTATGTGGTTATTAGCCGGATTTATTTCACGGTTAAAAATCATATTCAAATTAATTATTCTTAACGATTTAAATGTTTCATTTAAACAAAGTGTACTATTAAAATTATAGATAACGCACTTTAATTATTGTTGTACATTAAGGAAGCCATATTCCAAGATGCTAATTAGAAACCAAAACAAGCTAGCATTGAAATTATAAACCTCTCTATTTCCTCTAACTTGATTTGATTTCCATTAGAAACTTAGAACATGATATTCCAGGATGACAAACAAAAGTATTTTGTTAGAGTATTCTTAACGATTCAAACGTTTTATTTAAACAAAGTGTACTATTAAAATTATAGATAACGCACTTTTATTATTGTTGTACATTAAGGAAGCCTTATTCTAAGATGCTTATTAGAAAACAAAATAAGCTAGCACTGGAATTATAAACCTCTCTGTTTTGTCTAACTTGATTTGATTTCCATAAGAAACTTAGAGCAAGACATTCCACAATGACAAACAAAAGTCTTTAGGGTAACCGTGCTGTTTTATTAACTATCAATGCTTTAACTTAATATCAGTAGCAATCAATTGCCAATTGAACAAACCATTTTGTTAATATTAGTGTTCCTACCGATACAAATGTTTTATTTAAACAAACTGTATTCTTTAAGTAATCGATACCACACTTTAATTTTTTCTGTACATTAAGTAATCCATATTCCAAGATGCTAATTAGAAACAAAACAAGCTAGCACAAAATTATAAACCTCTCTAATTCTTCTACTATGGTTTGTTTTCCATTAGCATCTTAAAACAAGACTTTCCATGATGACAAATAAAAATATTAACGGGAAGGGAAAAGATTAATTGATTACTAATGTTTCATGTTATTTTTAGAATGAATTGCATTACTATTAAACTACTTTTTAGTTAAATATTATTATTCTCATATCAAGCGAATTGTAACATTTAAATTAAAGTGTTTTTTTTTTTTTAGTTATTTCACTAATTTTTTTTATTTTTTTTTTTAAACCTATCACTATTTATTTGATTATCAATTCTAGTAATAAATATACTGAGCATAAATAATTAAATTGACTGAAATATTACTTACCGTGTTACATTCAAATGATTTTCACCATTACCAATCTGATGTAGATTTTTCATACAGCTGAGTTTTCCTTTAATTTATCCAACAGTTATAACGATGAGACAAGTGTTTTTATTTATTTCTTAGCCAAAAAGCTAACAATAGTACGCCTTTACTATTTCAAATTGATTTAATTTATTTCACCTACTCCACATAAGAAAATGAACTAGGAGAAATAACACAAACATAAATTCAGTAAAAGAAGAAAAAAAATCAATAATTGTTCAAGAATTCAATTGGAAATCCAAAATTCTAAGTCTTATATCCCTAAAATTTTGGAAAAACAATATTCTAAATATTTGGGAGTCATTGGGATAAAGAAAAGATATTAAAACCGATGAAGACCCAATATTGATCATCTCACATGAAAAGTCCAAAAGAGACTTATCGACTAGAGACAGCAACCTCATTCCAAGATGTTAAACTAAATGCATGGATTTATTTTAGAACTATTTCTACAGATATAGTTACCCTTCATGTAAAAGTGTACTTAAATACCTTCCTGCTTGATGGCATCCATTGATTCCAAAATACATCAGTTATTTCATTCTTTTAATCTGCTAATTGAAGGTGAGAACAGTACTGCTGGCAGAGATGATTAGCCATATATTCCATATCATGATATCTACAGACATTTTGTAACAAATGTTAAATAAATCAGCTCTGTATTAAATTGTATTATTATCCAACAGTTAACATCTTCAAAGCTATAACCACTTTTAAAAAATGTAATTAATGCAATTAAAAAGAATGGTGGGGTGGATTTCAAATAAATAATACTTAAATAGTGATAAACTACTCAAAGAATTATTACTTTGACTGCCATCGGGACAATTTTCTTTCTCATGTATATAAGATCAACTAATATTATTCGAGGTAATTAAACAAAGAGACAAAGAAAGTAAACTAAAATACTTTCAAACCCTTTGAGAGTCGATGCACCAAACCCAGTTTTCATTATTTTCTTCTGTAAATAACCCAGGCATTTGAACCGAGAACTAAAAATTACCTTTAATGAGAATTTGAAGATTTTTGCATACACTAGTACACATATAAATATGTACATGAGGCGTGTATTCCAGATAATTACAAACATGTTGCAATCAGGGATTTCGTCCTTACTAGAAAGATTGGGGAAAAAATTAGTATTAAATAAAATATTAAATTGTCTTCAAAGTTGTTATTAACAAACACTTTCTTACCACTACCATTGCAATCAAAAGTACATTTAAAAGAGTTAAACAACTAAAATCATCGATATTAAATCTTAAAGAGTAATTGTAGAAGGGGAGAGTTCCAAGATAGAAAACAGTTTTAAAAAATGGTGGCTTTGGAGGAGGTAATGGCTCGAAGTTTGAAAATACTGCTATATGAATTTAATTATTTCCGATTTTAAATTATTAGCCCGACTTAATCATTGAAACAGTATTAGTTAATAATAATATAATTATTTATATGTTACACCATTTGATCGTTTTAACAAAAAGCTAGTTCTCAAATAAATACGAATAGGTCATAGCTAGTTAACAACTGATTTTACTATTGATTTATTTAATATAAAATAATTTATTTAGAAATTACTACTATGTAAATGTATGTATATGTATATATACATTTTTTTTTAATGAAGACAAGTTATCAGTTTTGAACAATAAATCATAAACATGAGCCTGTTGGTTGGAATACATAAAAACTATTCTAATAATAAATAGTCAATTGAGAACGACCATTAGCTGAACGCTATTGAAAATGTACAAAAAATCAACAAATCCTAATTGAACTTTATATGTTTAAGTTCAGATACCATATAAGTATGTAACATCATAAACATTGAAATACACCCAGACAAAACCACTCGTTTAAACACATACCTAATGCTTGCAATATTAGTTAACACATTGCCGCCCGCAAATCTTTTGCTGAAATTTACTATAAGACGGTGATTTTATCATATATATTATAATATCAATTTTCTATGTAACTGGAGCTTAGCACCAAAACGAGCTTTCTTGTTTCCGGCCACCAACGAATGTCTCGGGCGTCAATGTGTTAAGGAAAATTAATTCTATAAAATACTTTCAAACCCTTTGAGGATCGAAGCAGCAAAGCCAGTTTTCATTATTTTCTTCTGTGAATAATCCAGGAATTTGAACCGAGAACTAAAAATTACCTTTAATGAGAGTTTGAAGATTTTTATGTACACTAGTATAACATATGTACATGAGCCGTATAACTGTGTATTTAGGGTTCTTGGGATATTACCGATATTGGTATGGTATCTTTATTCTTTCTTTTGATACGGATATTTTCTTGCGATATATTATCGATATCGGTAGAGACTTGTAAATATCGAATCATTAGAATAAGTTTTTTTTTTGTTGTTTTTTTTACAATTAATGTATCCCGATACCAAAAATCTTTTCCTGCTAATTCTTTCTATCAGCCCATTCTTCTTCTTCCTCTTGCTGCCATTCCTTCTCTTAAGTCAGTCGAATAAGTGGGAATAAGTGAAGAACCCTATCTGTACTCAAACCGTTTTAGTAGTATTCAACAAATAAATTTTCTTAGAAATGTAGCCAATTAAATTAATTACCATACAATTTTAAAATCTATTTGAACAAAAAATAATTTAAGCATGTAATTAAAACTAAAAAATTAAAAAATATGGATATAGTAGCACATTGTTTCGAAATTATCGGAAGAACCCCATCTGTACTCAAACCGTTTGAGTATTATTTAACAAATAAATTTTCTTAGAAATTTAGCTAATTAAATTATTTTAAAGAAAACTTTGAAATTTATTTGAACAAAAAAAATATTTAACTATGCACCTAATTAAAAGAAAAAGTAATATATATGGATTTGGTAGCACATTCTTTCAATATTTTTCTTTTAATTACATGGTTAAATTTATTTTTTGTTTAAATAGATTTCAAAGTTTTATGGAAAATAATTTAATTGGCTAAATTTCTTAGAAAATTCATTTGTTGAATAATAGGTTTGAGTACAGATAGGGTTCTTCCCATACCCAAAAATAGAGATATCAGCCCTTAGCCATTTATGGGAATCAAGTTTCGATATTTCGATAATATAGAAAGAATGTGCTACCATATCTAAGATTTTTTTACGATGTTTATTACTTAAAATGTTGACACTTAAACTAGAGAAAATTTTAAATTTACCTAATGTGTGACGTTTTCCCACCATTAGAAAGTCTGTAGCTATTCTACCAACCTTGCTTGTTAACAGCTATAAAATTTTCCGATAACACATGATATCGATATTTTCTTTCGATATTATTGGAATATCGATACTTCATTGCTATACATTGCAAAGGGCTGGGGTTTTTTTTGTATCGGTAGAACCCTAATACAACTATAACCGACAAATACTAACTGAATTATTTAAAGGGAAAACAAGTTTTTAAGTCTTGCCATTCCACCAACTAACATCAGTAATACATTTGTTTTTAATAATTAAAATTTTGTCAAAGCATGTTATATTGTAATATTGGGGGCTGTCACAAAAATAAATAAAATAAGTAAATGAATAAGTAAAAAAAAAAATATATCAATTAGGCAATCCAAAGCTATCAAGTATAGTATAGAATAAATAGTTTTTAATGAAAACTACATACCTACAAGATACTAGGACCAAAAGTTCTCAGTATTTCCTTTTCAGTCCAGCCCCCCCCCATTATCACCAACTTTAGCCACCAACAAATTCCATGTTGATTTGGAAGTATTGACTATAATTGAAAAGCAGACGTTTCGGCGTACAAGGAGTGAGAAAAAAAAATCAACAATGTAAGGTCAAAAAATGAAATTAAAGAAAAACGTTTGTCAATATATGAAATAGTAAAAGAAAAAAATCTTTAGACAGAAAGATGAAATATAAATGAATGTCATAATAAAATATGAAAATAATTCAGTATAAGAACTATTAAATTGCACGAAAACTAAGATTACATGACAAATAATTTGACAATCAATGATGTAATAGTGATGTGGCAAGTAACTAAGAAATGTAAAATAATCTTAAAATTAATTTCCTTTTTAATTAAATTAAAAATGTTATTAATTGTTGTAAGATATAATACATGGAAAAAAATGAAGAAGTAAATATAAGGTTAGGAAAGTTTGAAGATAAAGAAAGATAATTATAAGGTTCATAGAGTTATATGATCATTCGCCTAAAACCTTGGCTGAAACGTCGGTACGCAAAAAAAATATGTTGTAATTATTAACCTCTTAATTATTCATTGATCGCCCACCCGGCAAATTTCTTCAGTAAACATGGTTAACCTTTGAGAGGGGGGTATGTTCTGTTCTCTAAATGTTTTTTCTAATGAGTTTTTCATATTTCAAAGAAAAATTACTTATTTTAAAAGAAATAAAATATATAAATAAGTAATATGATGAGTTATATGTATGTTAATCTTGAATTTAATCGAAAAAGGAAAGATTGGTTTTGTCTACACTGCTACTCAGTAGTAGCTGTCAACATGATGCTTGTAATGGAGTTTGTGATAATTCATCAGCTGACAGTCCGATTCAGGGCGTAAAACTATGTATTTCTCAAGCTACGCTTTAACCATATCCAACCCATTTATTAGTCAATACTGAGAGAAATGTATTGTCAGTCTTCCTTCTAAGTGGAACTAGTCAAAACAACCGTTGATGCTCCTTTATCAGTCCATATCATGTCATGATAAGGAATACACAACTTGAAAGAGAGGAATGAAAGGCGAATGTAAAACAATTTTGGATTACTCAGTAAAGGTAAGCTTCAAACATCAATGTAATGAAAAACTAAACAAATTATTTATATCATTAATATAAAGGAATGACCTACTAGTCTCCACATATTTGACCTATTAACTTCAAATTAGTTCATATTCATAATAAAAAGTATTAATATGATAATTGAATTCAGTTTTCAATTATTAATTTAATGACATCCTTATGCTTCAGTATTGCTTGCCCCTGATTAATCGACTGAGCTTCACTAGCATTGGAGAGGAAGATATTTTTAAGAGCTAGAGTGTTTTCCAAACCTTCATATAAAAATGAAGGAGGAGAAACATCTCCACAAGGTTTTCTTCTATTAAAGTTTCAATTTCAGCTTCTTGTTTTTTAATACTTTTTTTCTCTATGCCTTCAAATGCATTTGTTTATCTTCTTTCTTATACATTTTTATAATTGTTTATGGCTTCTTACTTGATCTTTTTATTTCCTTGCATTCATTATTTATGAGTATGAAGCTTGTTATTGATTCAGTTTTCTTATTTAATTTAATTTGGTCCATTTTTGTAACAAAATATTCTCTTTCCCCAGTGAAATTAACTCTTCACAATGAATATAATGAGAAAACTACGTGGTAGTGCAGCAGGTGTTACAATGCTCGAGGATGCTAATATCAATACCCAGCATGCAGCCCTTGGGTTGATGCATTTGAAAAAACTCTTTTCAGAATATAGTCATCTTTCTCAATCACTTTCAGAAAAAGAGAGAGATGACAAACTGTACAATATGTTACCTTTATTTTGTAAGGTAAGCTATCTTTATTAAAACTATTTATCATTCTAACATGCTCTAACATTTTTAATTTAAAAAACAAATTTTGCTTAAAGGTTTTTGGAAATTCTCCTTCAGCAGATATGTTGGATAAATTTCGAGATATAGCAGCGTTCTGCAAACAAGTTTCTAAATTGATGGTGTCAGAAATAAGAAAAAGAGCTTCTAATCAGTCAACTGAGATGGCAAGTTGTGCTATTGCCAAATTTTTGGAAATTGAAAGCTCGGAAGAATCAAGCAATGGTTGGATGTTGCTGTCAACGTTAAATCTGTTGGCTGCTGCTGGAAATCCTCTAGTCCAAGTAGGTTTTTAACTTTTTGTTTGTATATTGAACTTGGATTTAAGTTTGTTACAGCAATTGAAGTGTTTATTCATCTTTAGCAAAACAATTTTATTTCCTGTCATATATTCATGTTTTCTTGACTATTAATTCTTAGTGTGCTGACAATTCTTAATGTTTTAAATCAACAACATGAACTTCTGGACTAGAGATGTTCTGTATTAACCTGTAGGATTGTGTCTTAGAATTTTAAGTGCTAACCATGTTGATCTTTATTGAATTATTATATAAGTTCTTTATATTTAACTAAATTTTCTTTTTCTATATCTTAATTAAAATAGGGCTAATTTTTTTATTTTTTTATTCTGTCTAATCTTTATAATTTTTTTGTTATTATTTACTTTTAATGATAGATTTTTATTCATATTTTTTGTGCTGTTACTTTTTTGTTGTAGTTAGATTAATAATGTGTAGAATACTCTATAATATGATCGCTTTGTATAATGTGATATAATAAGTACAAAAAAAAAAGTCTGGCTCAATGTCATGGGATTTTATATCACAAATTGATTAATTTTCTGTCATTATTCTTAAATATTATTTTAATTTAATATCTTTTATCGAGTTGTGAATGATGATTATTTGAACCAAATATATTAAATATTTTTTCAGTTTTATAACAATACTTTTTTCTTAATAGCAATCTAATTTATTGTTTTCCTAAGACTAAATATTAAAACTAAACTTATGCTTTATTGACATTATGCTTATTGAAACTTATGCTAGTGAGAACAGCCTTACAATAATGTATTCATGCTTGCAGTGATTGCATAGCTATTGCACATTATACTTAATTTGCATTAGAACGAATACATTTAAAAAATGATAAATGTTGTAAAAGACATAAAAACATAATTTTGAAGATTTGTTTATTTTATTTCCAAAACTACTATTGAAGTATTGCAACTTGATTGCCTCGAGGGGGGGGGGGATTTTGTTTATCTTTGATCCAAATAGTTTTCATTTTATGGGGCTTAGTAAATTGCATACTCTGAATTCATAGAAAGCACTTTTTAACCTTTTTTATTTTATTTATTTAGGTATAAATGTATCCACCTGATTATTTTTTTTTTTAAATAGATATTTATTCTATTATAAAAATTATTTTAATCTTAAGTTTTATAATTGATTCATTTTTAGTTTTCAGAATCTTATCTGATTAATCCTTATTGAATTGAATCAAGTTTTTAACAATTAGTAAAGTTTTTATTGCACTTTTGTTTTATTGTATGTCAACACTTAATTTGGTTTTTTTTATATCAGTATATTTTGCTTTTGTGGAAGAAGTATTAAATATATCTGTGAGAGAAAGGCAAAGAACTCTGATAGAATTCAGACTTTTGATACTGATATAAGCTCTATGTATGATTTTCGTGGATTTTATAGTTCTTCTGATAAAGGTTTATTGACAATAAATACAATAATGGTAAAACACTTTTACAATATATAAATATTGCATCTTGAATAAAACTTTAACCTTAATAATTCGCGAAACCTAAATCAATCAAAATGAAATCAATAGTGCTACCAGATTAGTTATTATTATTATTTGGCTCTACGACCCTTCTTTTCGAGTCTTGGCCTGCTCCAGCATCGACCGCCAGTTTTCTCTATCCAGTGCTGCTACCCTCCAATTGCGGATATTCAATATGGTCCGGACGTCCGAAGCTACGCAGTCCTCCCACCGAAGTCGTGGTCGGCCTGCTCTTCTCACACCATACAATCGCTCCCTGAGAACTTTGGCTGGGATTTCATCCTGCCCCATCCTAATCACATGTCCGGCCCACCTCAGTCACCAGATTAGTGCTGTACAAAACAAAATTCTTGACTATCACCCTCTTATAATCTAACATTTCATAAAATAATTTCATTTTTTATAAAAAAAAAATTTTAAGTTTTTAAAATTGTGTCCATAACTTTAAAATTAGGTCCAATAAAGGACAAGTTTAATGAAGAATATAGGAGTTTACACAATGCACTCTGTTAATCTAATTACGTAGATTAAGATGGGCTTGTAAAGTTGTTGGAGTTAGTAATGAGTGAATTCATAAAAAGCTAATTAGCAATGAGCCAACTGGTAAATGTCCCAGGAGTAGATCAAAGGGTAGATTTAGGGTAGGAGTTCCTTTAAAGGTGATAAGAATGATCTTACATGTCAGGTATCTGGTGGGCGCTAATAGAAGTTAGTTAGTAAGCAGCGATTAGTGCTATCTGGTATGTTAATCCTTTAATTACTATTATTATTGTTATTATACGATGACAAGAGATGCCATACTTAAAGGGGGTCTCACGTCGCTCAACGTTTCAACTACTGTTTTCTTTGAAGTAGTTTTAAACATACTTAACCTTTTAAATACTAAATCATAACAAACACATAATTTACAGTTAATTTACACAACTGTTAATTCCATGAGTTGAGAGGAAAGAATTATTTTCCCTCTTGTGAAATGATCTCACTCCCCTCAAAATCAACATTTAGTTTCATATAGTTAGTAAATATTCAGTCAAAGATTTGCTTTTATATTATTATTATGTTATTTTAAGGTGATGACGTCTGTATCCTTACCTTCAACTCTAGTCAAATGCCTCTATCTATTTTTCGATTTGCCGGAAATGGTCAATCCTGATACAACAGACGAAAATAGCGAGTTCACTCCAAGAGAAAGGAGAATTCTCCTTCAAAAAATATTTGTACAGGTAACTTTATCCACTTCACCCCTATCTAATAACTAATGTGTTTTTATAATCTCTACATAAGGAATAAATGGATAATTATTAATGAATAATTTCTAGGTTTTAGTTCGCCTCTGCAGTCACGTTGAGCCCGCTGAAGAACTGTCACAAAAAAATGATCTTACTCTTCTGTTCTCCGCCATTACGAGCTGGTGCCCACCTCATAATGTTCATTGGAGGAAATCTGCAGCAGAAGTTTTGATGACTTTGTCTCGACACGGGCTGTCTCCATCCGTTGTTGCTTATATTCACAGTCAGTGTTATTGCTATATCATATCTATTATAGATATATATATATATATATATTATATCTATTATAGAGTATCTCTCATTGCTTTTTTGAATATTATATTTTATTTTGGAAGAGATTTTTAAAAAAATGCTTTAATTGTTAACTAAAAATTTAGTTACTTACTGATGGGTGCTACGGTCCTGTAAGTACCTGACCCTTCTCAAGGACCTCACGACAGTCATTTCTGTCCCACTCCTCGCTCTCTCCATCTCCTCACTCCAAGGAACTTGAGGTCTTCTTCAACATCGTCCTACCATCTCATTCTAGGTCTTCCTCTAAATCGTTTCCCTCCAATTTTTCCATATAGCAGGTGTCATAACAAATAAATTTTTTGCAAAATGCTCATAAAATATTCTTTCGATCAAAACTTCTCCCTTCTTTTTCTCGGGGATTTAGTTGATGTGTGGATAGTTAAAAAGTTAATTAGGAAAGAGTTAAAGACAGCTTTGAGTAGATTTTATTATTGTTAAAATAATATGGATACCGTGAAGGTGATGTAGTTAGAATTTGGTAAGTATCAGATCAGTTGTTGTGGTTAATGATTACAAATGAAAAATAGGAAGTCTTTTTTTACAATAATTTGATGATGAAATTTTTTTAACTTTAGAAAATTAATTTGTTGCTACATTATTTTTGTATATAGATAATTATTCCTCTTTTTAATCTCTGAAGATCTCTCTTTTAGTTAATATTCTTCTACAATCACTATTTATTTCTTTTTCTAAGGAAATAAATAGTGATTGTTCTATCTAAAAATTATTAATATTTTCATTACTAGTTATTAAAACAGTTTTTTTTTCATACTTTACAGGTAAAGGTTGTATGGCTCTGTGCCTTGAAAATATGCAGAGGGGCCAAGATCTTTCTCCATTAGAAATCGTCGAGATGTTTGTTGCAGTCTTTTGTTTCCTCAAAGATTCAAGTGAAGTTTCTCAAACTTTGCTTGAAGATTTCAGAACTTGCCAAGGATATACATTTTTAAATGACTTTCTTCTCAAGTAAGTTTCAGGTTTAACTGATCAAAGCAATATTTTAAATTATACATTTTTATGGCTTCAATCCGAGAATATTTGCCTCCTTCTCAATTTTTTATTTTTGCCCAATAAACTCCCACTTTGGAAGGATTTTATTAGATTTTTCATAATGTTATGTTGTATCATTTTTATTTTGAATATTATTTAGACTCGAAGGAGAAAAGTCTGTGGAGGCCGGAGAAGCGATGAGGAACTTGGTTTTGATGATACCATCGCTGGCAATGTGCGGGCAGGCAGAACTGAAGCCGAGCCAGGCAAGTAGTGGATCTTTGTTCCAGATGCCTGCTTTTGTCTTACCTCAACCTTCTGGCAAAGGTAATTATGTAAAATTAAATTATTTGACAACTTATTTTTAAAAATAAATTTCTGTATAACGGATAAATGTTGAAATAAATTTCTGGTTCTTATCTATTTGATGGTCGTTCTTTGCAGTTCTTATTTTCTTTTCATTAAAAAAAAAAAATTAAAATAATCTACAAATTTTTAACTTATCAGATTTCATTAAAAATGTTATTCGTTTGAATTATGAAAATGATTTCCACTCTTTATAATCCCTACCTAAGTTATACAAACCCAAAATAACTTATACTTATTTATAACAACTTTAAAATTAAACATTACGATAAATATTTTCAGGTTCAAGTGTAAGAAATATTCAAGCTTTTTTGGTGCTACAATCGTTGTTTTTGAAATCAACCTCCCCGACACTGTGCTCTATAATACTGGATGCCATTTCCAGTGTGTATCATGCAGATAATGCCAATTATTTTATTTTGGAAAGCCAACATACATTACCCCAGTTTGCCGAGAAAATTCATCTGAAGCCGGCTGATATTCAGGTTACTATGGATTTTTCTAAAATACAGTAAACTTCTTCTAATCTAATCTATTTTGGACTTGAGGCTTGTCATATTACTTATGCTATATTAGATATAGTTTACTGAAATGTGTTTGCTGAAACTGAGAACTCTTTAGAGATGGCCATATTGATTTTGAAAATGTTATGTTTTTAGGACAAGTTCTTTAAACTGCTGGAAATGATTGTATTTCATTTGAATTTCGTACCTTGTAAGGAACTAATTTCTCTATCAATTTTGCTCAAAGGGCAGAATTCTGTATCTTGCAGTATAATTTGTATGCAAACCTTGTTAAACATTCTCAAGTAAGTATTATATCATTCTCATTAATTTTTATAATTATATTATATTCTCATCTAACTCTGCCTCTATTGGTTGTTGAAATATATATATATATATATATATATATATATATATATATATTTCTTGTTTAATGTAAGAATATTGCGTTAACATCTTATCTGTGTGGAATTGTACCAATATCTATAACTTCCAAAATTTTCAAATTTCGGTTATTGTAGATCTAGAATCACTTCTGTTTATTTATTATTTTTCATATTTTTAATAAACATAATGTTAATAGTTGATAGATTGTCATTTTTCAGTAGTTTTAAACCAAATGTGAGAATGCAGATTAAAATGAAAAAAAACAACAAAAATATTGTTAATTTGCACTATAATTTCTTAACTTCTTCATCTTACCTCTAGTTAGGAAAATTACTCAGGGCTATGGGATTCCTGGGTTTTATATTATTTATTATATTTTGTTATAACATTATTATTTACAATAAATACATATTCATAGGAATTATATATTAATAAATATATAGTACTATACAAATAATTTTTAATGAAATTTGATGGTTTTAGGCACAATGCTGTATTTAAAGATGCTTATCGAGAAGTAGGAATATTAGAAGTATTTGTTACATGTCTTCAAAGATATCAAAATCTTCTAAAAGAAAAGCAAATCTCAGAAGAGAAAGGAATCGGTATTGTATTTTTTTATTAAACCATTTTCTATGGTAGAAGTAGTGTTATCTTAGCCTAAGCTAGTCTCTGGTCTCAAATTAAAATGATCTCAGGCTATTTATAGATTAATAAAAAATGTATACGATGACAATTATTGAATAGATAAAAAATCTGTCTGACCACCGAACAACCTCAACTTCTTTTTTTTGAGAACTTATTAACTTAAAAACTGGTTCTTAAGATTCGACTTGACCTCACGTCACCTTAGGATAATCTTCGGAATGATCATAATGATCATCTGTCTTTTAATTTACAAATGGCAGCCAATAAGAGATATAATATGCCTATTTCTTGAGCATTTAAAAAGAATGAGAGAAAATGTGGACCACCTCTTTCGTTTCACTTTACAGCATATGGTTGCTATAAATGGTATTTTAAAATGAAGAAAAGTTATTATTAGAAAAGAGAATCTAAAATCTTTTATAATTTATTGCTTTGATTTTGTAATAAATTCTTCAATTATTTATGCTGTTATATTTCTTTTTTATCTTATATATATTTTTTTAATTTTCAGAATACAGCATTGGGAAAGATCATGAAAAACTTGGTTCTTTGGTAATTGAAGCCCTAACGATGTTGTTGAATGGTAACACTAACAACGCTAACGTTTTTCGTGAGAGTGGAGGAGCTAAATGTGCACTCGCTCTTGTACCTTTTGCTGATTCAAGATACCAAGCGCTAGGTAATTTGTTTTTGCTAATCAGATCTCTGTAAGTATACCTTTTAAAATGCACACATCAGCAATTAAGATATCTTTGGAAATTTTTCAAAACCTAAAAGCAGAATTACGAGGTTGAATTTTAAAATTAGTAAAAATAATTCGCACTAACAAGAACCAGATTTAACAATAATTGAGGTTAATTCTGTTAAAAGTGTTCTGTAGTAATGCATCCTAGAGTATTTAGTCGGCATCACTTAACAAACAAAGTAGATTACTGCCTTCCATCTGTTGATATTTTATGTATTTATTATGTTTTAACATATGTTTGTATCATCCCTTAGGTATTATTAGGGAATTAATGATGAATGGTGGAGGTGATGAAGATATGGGGACACTTCTGGCGATGATGCACTCTTCGCCGGCAGATGCTCTAACCTTGAAAGGTCATATTTTAAAGGTAATTATATGTATTACTATTCATTAATGATATGTTAAATCGCTAGTTTCAGTCAAAATAATCTATGAAAAATCTTTTCTACCCTTCTTCACAAATATACATTTTAACAGAAAAGATTCCTTAACTTCGAATAACTTAAATTAATTATTTAATTAAATTTAAAAGATGTCAAAAAAGTGAAAAAACAAATCAAATTTATCATTGTTTATATTACAAATGTATATTATGACTAACTTCTAAATAAAGGATTAAAGAAACTTAAATGTTTACGAACTGTAACTTTATGTTTTTCTTAGAAAAAACATGTATGTGAATGATCGAAAAATTATCAATTATCAGAAAACATAAAGAAGTCATGGTTTCATTCGAGGGTAGCATACTTCTGGCGAGTCTTGTGGATGATGATTAGACAACTTATTTTGTTGCAGCAGCTGCTTCTATTTAATTTTAAAAGCTTTGTTTTTTTAATTCAAATTTTTATTATACCTCTATTCTTCATTTAAAAAAATGTATCATGAATCAGAAATTAAAAAAAAAACTGTTCATAGGATAGGATGGTAATGGCAGCTCCCTGCCTCCTGATTTGGGGGCCTATATCAAAGTGTTTGATGAATGAATTAAAAGAGGGTTTCACAGCTACTAAATCCTAAAGTGATGGTTGCACTTTTAAATCCAGCATACCATCTCACGTTTTGCCTGTTATTAATAATTTTAAATAAGTGTTAAATGAATATTTGTTCTTGCAGTGTGTACTACAGTGTTTGAGGGAGAGTCATAGGACTAGGAACGTATTTAGAAAAGTTGGCGGTTTTG
Source organism: Troilus luridus (assembly GCA_964056705.1). Taxonomy (NCBI): domain Eukaryota; kingdom Metazoa; phylum Arthropoda; class Insecta; order Hemiptera; family Pentatomidae; genus Troilus; species Troilus luridus. The sequence continues at coordinate 3,453,859 of OZ057417.1, read as the reverse complement.
TTTACGTATTGAGCGTGCTGGTTTCGATGGAAGGATGCCTCAAAGACAATCCTCAAGCTCCCTGGCACAAATTCACCCCGACTCAGGTTCTCTCATTGCTCCATACCGTCTTCAATACGATAACAGTAGCGATGAGGTTCGAACCTGCTAACGCCAAGTTTTTTCACCAAGAGGTGATTATTGTCTTCTATTTTCTGTATCAAACATGCCAATTAATATATTTTTAATTTGCTGAGTATCAAGCATTTCAATTAATATATTTTTAATTTGTTGAACATCAAGCATGTCAATTAATATATGTTTAATTGTTAAGTAATTAAAATATGCTGTTATTACTGTAAATATATATTTTGTCATTTAGAATAAACTATGAATATAGTTTAATTAGTTCATTTTGATTCTGAATTTTGCTCATCTCTCAAATTAAATATAACTTAAATGTGCTCAAATACATAATAGCTTTTTATAACATAATTACAAAAATTTTTTATTTAATGATATGATCAGAAGATTTACCATAAGGTGATAGTTACAATATTAAAATATTATATAAACATGATGTAAATAAGTAAATTTATTTCCTTTTCTTTCTTATTTAGGCTTTCCAATTATTTTTTATTTCAGATCTGTGCTACAAGCTTATGTGATACGCTTAGGCTATTAGGATGCTTTACTGAAAAAACTGTTTTGGAAGAAAGTGAAGATTTTGTCAAAATGACTAATGAAGAAATACATTTTCATAACCTTTTCACTGGAAATATCATAGAGCCCAAGTAAGTAATAAATGATTTTTATACAAATATTATTTTGCCGGTTTTTTTTTATTAGATTTTTTATTTTATATCATAAAAGAAAAATGGCTGATTAACATTATTGTTTTAGCCTAACAGAGCACGTTCCAAAGCAGTTGTCTTATGCTTGCTTAGTTCTTCGCCTCCTTTACGATGTTGCTGTGGATGCATTCGAAAAACCAAACCAGCCATCTTTGACAGCTTTTAAATCTCCTTCACACAAGCATAGTGTTGAGGTTTGTATTTTGAATGCTAAGTAATTAACTATGTTGTCAAATTACATCTTATTCTTATGTAGTAAATGAATTAATTAAAATACTTTTAATTTTTTTATGAACTGGATATTAAATGTAAATGCAATATTAACTGAATAGTGTATGTAGTTATTATTATTATCAATAGCATGAATAGTTTTCTTTTTTTACAATGGAACTTACTTAACTCATATATTTCTAGCAAATGGGTATCTTAATAATTGGACAAATTTCTTTTTCCGGGTCTCATACCATTTAGTTTTTATTGTTTTCAGCTTCTATTTTGAATAGTAGATGCAGTTAAAGGCATAATTTAGAATTTTATTGTGCTGAATGGCAAAGAGGGTGTTTCACTTTTTGTTTATAAACCAAGCTTTAGTGTTAAGAATAAAAAAACAAAAAAACATCTATTTCTCTCCAGTCTTACAGATGTTTTTGTTTTAACAATTTTAATTCAATTATCATTCGACCGTTTGGGTTCCTACATCACACATGAAAGCAAAGTTGGCATTGATAATATTTGTTCCATTTTCGTCCTGATGAAAATTGTACTCTTTCCATACAATTTGTAGTGCTGAACCTTTGTTTTAAAATTTAATTATTTTTGATCTATTTTGACAACTAATGTATTTAATATTTACAAATCTTCAGACTCAGAAGTCTTTGGATTCTCCTGGATCTGCTCGAAGAATCACATCATTGAATTTGACTCCTCCCGCTCCGGAACCCATTATAGTACATTCGGGCGTTGTGATCGCAATGTTCCATCTCTTACCTTCTATATCTCATCATGAAAACTCGCAGGTTTGTAAACAATTATTTTTTGCTATTGTGACAGTTATTTATTACTAATTATTTTCTCTTATTTATTTATGATTTTAACCCATTCAAAGTAAGAAATGATAGAAATATCATAAATATCATTTATAATTAACCATAATTTTTTTTCATTACAGATGTCACTAGTGCTGCAAGTCTACTGTTCTGAGATAATCAAATCATTAGTTAGGTGTGAAAGAAATCAACAGGTACTCTACATTAATAATAATTTTTCAGTAATTTGGTTAGTGAACAAACAATTTGGATTTTTTAAATTCTTTAGGTGATGTGCGAGGCAGGCCTGCCAGCTCATATCTTGTTTGTAGCGTCGGCAGCTTTACAGCAAGAGACTCATCCACTTCACCCGCCGATTCAGTACATGATAGAAAGGCTAGCGACGCAAGCTCTTGAACCGAAAGATCTAAGGTATTTTATTCAGTTAATGCTATTGTTATTAAAAAATTTATTTCTTCCTATTATTTATCGTATTTTAACTTTAGCTTACTTTTTTGAGATAACTGGAACTAAATTTTTTGTTTAAAGTGAATTATTCAATTTTTATCTATATTTTTGTTTATTCAAAGTTGACTGTAGACACCAATAAAAAGTGTTGGGGTCAAAAAACTAGATGGAATAATATATAACTAAATATTTTTTTCTTGGATTTCTGTCCATACTGCTAATCTTCATCAGGACCAATATCAAAGTTACTATATAATGTTTAAGTACAAAAAACATTATTTATTTAAATCATGAAGTGTGGATCTAAACATCATGAAATCTAAACATTTGCTATGGTGTAGTGTATAGCACAATAACCTTCTATGCCCTGCAAAAGGCCTTAGGGTTTTTTAAAGGGAGTAAAAAATCATTGGTTATGCTGTCCTTCAGAAGGGATGTAAAATGGGGTTCATGAGCCTGTGCAATGTCAGGTACTCATTGAAAATCCATATCCTGATTAAACTTGGACAGGCAAAATTTAGAATTCCCACTGTAGCATTGTTTGATTAGCCATAGCGGCTTAAAGTGATGTTAAGCAAAACAAACAACCATTTAGATATCTTTTAACTGCAATATGGACAATGTCTTTCTTGTTATCCTTTTTTGTTTTTTTTTATTTATTTAAATTTTGGTAGATAGAAACGTAACTCAGAGGCCTTAAAAATTGACTTATTAAAAAATGATGTAATGAAAAAAATAATAAAAATATTTTAAAAAACTCTATTTTAATTAATAGTTTCTTTTTATTAACTAAGATGTTAATCATGTTTATACCACAGGGAGTTCTTGAGGCTGGGATCACCTCTGAATTGCCTATCGCTGGACGATATTGGGCGAGGTTGTAGAGGTGGGGGTCCGGTCCCACTGACACGAGTAAAAACTCTTGTCTCAATGACGACCCCTCGCTCTCAGTCTACTTGCCCGCCATTCACTGAGTTTGACATGTCTGCAGAAGGATTCGGCTGCCTATATCTGCCATCAGTGGCACCACAATCTCCTTCAGCTCCAACTGTGACAAGTTTGACATCACCAGATACGACTGTTATTGGTGGCATCGGTGCTGGTAAATTATTTATTTTATTATGTTATTTTTCTTTTCTGTCTCCTCGTTCTAAACATATATCTACTTATGTAGGTACCGAATTTTGATGTACTCTTTGTATTGTATAATAATTTATATATTTTTGTAGTGCCATCTTAATAATCCAATCTTATAAAATAATTTTTTAAAAAGTAACTTGTATTAAATTCTTTAATAAATATTAAATTGTTTTTTTTATTGTGTTGGATATATATTATAAGCTAAAAAGTGAATAGTATTGGTGTGGGGACCCAGTTAAAGATAACACAAAATAAACAAAACTTATTTTTTAATTGTGCCAACGTTTCGGCTCAAGATGTAGGCCATCTACAGGCCAAATAGCGGGTGTGGTGACTTGTCAAACTAACACTTTTCAACATCTACATCTTAGGCCAAAACGTTGGGACAATTAAAAAATAAGTTCTGCTTATTTTGTTTTATTTTTGACTGTACCCCTTGACCAATTTAATCCATGATTATAATTATCCTGTCGACTATTTTCCACTCCAACATAAATATTATGTATGTGGAAGAAAATGGTGCGGGTAGAGGTCAATAAATTTATCTGAGTATTTATTGACCTTTACCCGGACCATTTTCATCAAGGTCAACTATGTTCCTTCAAAATAACTATTATGTAGTTTGAGGAAATAATTTTTTATAGTTTAGTAATTTGATGAGATTCTTCTGCCTTTGTGAAGCAATTGATTAAAATTATATTAATTCTGATGCCTATGAATATTCATCATATGTATTTACTTGCCTCTGTTTTCTTTTAAGTGTTTTAATTTAATTGATTGGTCCTAGGAACCTTCAATATTAATTTAATTGAATTTTTTTTTTTAAATACTTAATGATTTTCCCTTTGATAATGTATTTTGTTATGAACAAAAATCATATTATTTAGGCGATCGCCTGTTCCCCCCACAAACTGGTTTGAGCTTTTCGACGTGGATCTGCATTGAAAGGTTTTGTGACCCTCGCGTCGACCCTCATGCTGTCAGGCTCCTCACGCTTGTGAGGACCCTTCACCCCGCTAAGGAACAGCATCTCATCTGCCTCTCGGTTTGTCTTTCTGCGAGGGATAAAGCCATCATCGTCACTACCCAAGAAACGCCTTTATCAATAAGTAAGCACTTTTATTACTCTTTACATTTTTTTTTTTAAAGCTATGCTGAATTGAGCAAACAATAATTATAGCAATCCCTTGTTATCGTGATTACATTGTGGAAGAAATTATCTGTTAACACAAATTTAAAATAAGAGAAAAAACCTGATGGTTGAGTGTTATCTCAACCAAATTAACTTTAGTTTAGAAACAATAGAGTCTTTATCAACTCTCAAGGCTCTTCATGGGTTGCAGTGCTAAAGGTTTTTATTTTTAATTTTTTTAAAAATAGATTAAACATTTAAAAGTTAACAATAACTTTTTTTGTTTAATATAAAATACATACATCATCGTTATCAGTGTGAAAAATGCTGATTTTGGATATTTATTATTTCAGCTGGACCAGATTGGGAACCCGAAGCTGCTTCCGACTGGACGGCGAGGGTCTGGTGTCCTGATCTTCTGCAAGAAGGCCACTGGCACCATCTTCTTATCGTCTTAAATAGAGCTGTTCTTAAAAATTCTGCTCTGTCGATATATGTCGATGGTCAGCATGTTCATACCCAAAAGGTTTGTAAAATTATTTTTTTTATTCTATTAATATTAAAATTATGTTTCACTTCAGTATATTTTTCAACAGTTTGTTGTTTTTAATTTTAAAAAATTTAAATGATCGTTAATTAATCTTAAGTAAGAATGCTTTCTAAATTAGTTGTTAGAATTATTTTTTTTATTTTTTGATTTTACAATTGCAAGTAATTTTAAGTTTTGAGGATTGTTCTTGTGTGCTTTGTTTCCAAATTAGTAGAAAATTGGTTCATCAGTTCCGTTGTTCTTGAAGAAGAGCTAGAAACTGAGGATGAGCCGATTTGAATTCAATGTATCTTGAGGTTGCAAAAATTTTATTACTTTGTCGATTTAAGATTGCAAAAGCAAAAGTTAATCATTAAAAAAAAAGTAAAATAAATCACTGCATTAATAATATTAAGCACGAATAATCCATTATTTATAACTTTCCACAATTATGGAAATAAAATGAATTATTAATTTTCCAGATGCACTATATATCTCAAAATCCAGGAGGTGGAGCAGCAAACCTGACCGTAGCATCCTCTGTATACGGCTACATCGGAACTCCCCCGATATGGCGCCGCTTCTCCAGACTGTCTTGGAAGCTGGGGCCTTGCCATCTCTTTGAGGAGGTCCTCAATCCACACTCAGTGCCGATCATCTACCAGCTTGGTCCTCATTACCTCGCTAGTTTTCAATCTCCACAAATTCATGGTAAGGCTTATGTTGATTTTTTGTAAATATAAAATTTTATGTTTAAGGTATTTAGTCAAGTATAGGGTTTATAAAAGATACTTATTTGATTATTATACAAATATAGTATAAGTATACAAAAACAGAATTAGTCTATTGATCAAATGAAATAAGATTAAGTCAACTCAGAATAACTGGAATTTTCAGGCAATTTCAGAGAACATAATAATTTGTTCAATTATAATGTTAAGTATTAAAACTTTACACAATTAGAATTCATTATTATTTATACAAACAGGTGCTTCATGTCATGTTGGCTTTTTGGAAGCTAAAATATTAATTGAGAATCTGTATTGTTTAAATATTATTATTTATTTGTTTTTATTATTTATATTTGGTAATTATTCTAAACTTCACAAGTGATTATTAGTTGTAGATATTTCATGTAATTGTACAAAGGTGTCCATTTCATTGAAAAAGGTGCTGTTATACTTTTGGCATTTATTTACCATAAATACACAATGTCAGTTTCATTTTTGAGCTTGACTTATGACATAAACCGATTCCTTTGGGGAACTGGATTACTTGGATGTGCGTGTCAGTTATTACTTAATGAAGCTCAATTATAAGGATAAAAATACATTAGTCATTGTACAATTAAATTAGTTTTGTATTGGTACAAACTTAAGTAATACTCCTCTAATATTTAAATAATATTAAAAAGTTTAAAATTAATGACTGATCAGATAATATTTTTTTTATATATTTTTTAAACATCTGTCAAAAATGTTATCAACATCAAGCCCCTGTGAGGCTAAGATACTCGTTACCGATTCTGCCTCATTATTGACGAACGTAGGTTCTCTGCTAAGGATGACGCTGGCGGATCTACCTCCAGATTGGCACATAGTTACTCCTATTACATTATTATTATTATTGAGGATGGTTAACTGTAGGGAACTCTTATTATTTCCTGAAAATTTTAAAGTTAAATGTTATTTAATATAATATAGAAGAGTAAATTGTTTATGATATTTTTATTGTTTGGAAACTTTTTAGGTTGTAAGATAGGAAAAAAAAAAGTTTTTTTGAGGTTTTGAGGTATTTGGTTTAGCATCAGAACTACAAAATTATCATCAGTAGATGTATAAGACATTAAAAATAAATTGTATGATCAAATTGGTTTACCTTTTTTATTGGCAGGCTCGAGTAGCCCCGGGTTGTTATTGTTTTGCTTGAGGTCGAGTTTTCTCAAGGGTTTGTCTTTTGAATGCCATTGGAACTCGATGAGATTGTCTTTTGAAACTATCTTAACCATTGGGCAACTTTTGGTCTGCTTAACGTTGTTATTGGTCGTTGGCGAAATATGTTCTATTCCTCTCACCGCATACCAAGTTCCAAAGATCTGTTTTGAAAGAAATTGTTTATAATGAACTAACTAATGGAAAAAAAAACCTGACTATGGGTTCAACTATGAGATGACTTTTGATAGCTTACACCCCTATTTGTCTTCATTTATAGAATTTACTTGTATAACTACTGTAGCACATTGATTCGTCATTAATAAAAATTATATTGAAACTTATAAATATCAGTCGAGGGCCTTCACTCGTTATACTAGATGTTTTCTTGCGATGCCTCATGCATCTAAATTTATAGAAATTTCCATTTGCCTGTGCATGTAAACACACAGAAAGTAATTATATAAATAAATTATGAAGATTTTAAATGTTGTGTGTTTGTGAAAGATACCCACGCCAAGGTTGAATACTGATGGATATCCATGTTTCATGATGGATATACATGTTTAAGTAGAAATGCAAATTACATTAGTACATATACATATAGGACAAATTACATTAGTACATATAAATATAGGACAAATTACATTAGTACATATAAATATAGGACAAATTACATTAGTACATATACATATAGGACAAATTACATTAGTACATATATATATATATATATACATAGGACAAATAGGATTATAAGTTATTTAAGTAGTTCCGGGATTTATTTTTTTATTGAATTCAATCTTGTTTTTGTTTTTTATTTAAAAGCATAATCTATTCAGAAAAACTTGTAACCCTCCCTCAAAATTTAAGGTTTTACATTTCAATAAATGAAGAATAAAAAAAAAAATACAATTTGTTCATATACATATTTAACTGTAATTGTACTCGTTTATTTGAAATGGCTTGTTTATTTTTCAAACAAAGTTTATATAAAAGTTAAAGCTTTGTTCACTTGAAGTCTAAATTGTTTATTTAAGATTTTCTCTGGATTGAAAATTCAAAAAAACATATAAATACATTGAAAAAAACACTTTTAAAATACTCGGATCAGACTGAGTTGAACTAATATATGAAATAATTTTTCTCAGAACTCAATTATTTATTATGTTTAGAAATATTGAGCCAGTATTCCGTCGATTCCAGTATTTTATCTGGATGATTGATGGGACTGGGCAAGCTGTTAGAGAATATTTATCATCTTCTTATTTTCTATCTCTCTGTTTACTGATAAGATTAATCTTCTCATTCTTATAGCTAATACTTATTATTTCTTTGATTTATGTTTTATAATCCTTTTATATAATAATTTTAATTTTAATTGATGTATATATTGCTCAAATTGATTCTATTTTCAAGTTGTTACTTCCAAATACTGATCATCTAATATAACAGTCGTCATAAAACATTCAATTTTAAACGTTAGTTGATTTAGAAAATAAATAAAAACAACACTCTGATAATAATTATATTATAAATTATACTATATATTTTTATCTAGATTAATTAATTCTCAGGATATATTTTATTTCTTGATGTGAAGTATTAAATATATTTGATTTTCATTTCATATTATAAAAATAAACTTTGGATGTCTCTGTAAGTCCAAATGTTATATTTTCTAAAGACCTTTGTATAAAAAGTAATTCATTAACTAATAATATTACTTTTTTGTTATTATTATTAATGATCAAGTTACCTCTGATATTTTCAATCCGGTTGCTGGCTTTATCCTCGGGCATAGATTTTTCGCATCGGTGGACACAGATAATGTAATCAACAAAAATGACAAGCTGAAAAGTAAAGAAAATATATATTGTTAATAGTTACTTTTAGTTGTTATCTTCTATTATTAAATAAAAGTATTTGTTTAGTAATGATATAATTTAGATGACATATGACAAAGCGTGTTAGTAATGGATTGTTTTGATGAGGTTCAATAGTATTGTTGAGAAGATGTCTACATTGAGCTAATCAGTTTGTTAATTGTTTTTAAAATGTTATTTTAAATAATAACATTTTATTTAATTTTCTAATTAAATATTTCAATATCCATAAAATTTAAATAGCTCATTTGATTGCCATCCACATTTTTTTCTTCATGACTGCTAGGCTAGTTTTTCATTTGTCAAATTTGGACTAAAGTTATTGATCATCTTACAATGGATGAACCATTTGATATCTCCAAATTTGTTACAAAATGGTGACCATTTAAATGTGCTACACGGCCATACCTTTGCTATTTATGAAGATATAAGAAAAATGTAATGTGGAAGCATTTTACTAATAACTTTAAAAAAATTTAATAACTACATAACCAAACAAAGAATCATTATTTAAGTATGAATACATGTTTGTTTTTTTTAATTTATTTATTTAAAACTGTTGTTTCGACCCACATTGCAGGTCTTCTAGTCTAATAAAATAGATAAAATAAAATATAAAAATTATGTTACGCTATAAAAAGTAATAAGACCCATGATGTCGGTGGAAACACTGGTTTAAAATAAATAGTTCGATTCTATTTGAGAAATTCTTTCTCTGATCCCCACCCAGACCATTTTCTTCCGCATTTATATTAGGTCAACTAATATCATTAAAGATTTTTTATTTAAAAGAAACAATGGGCTGTTATCAAATGCATATCAAGATAGCATGCAAACAATGCAGCTATTTATGTACTTATTCCTACTTGTTATGAATTAAATTATGCAATTATATTAATTACTTCTTAAATATTATTAATAATATTTTACCAGACAAGTCGAGGAGACATGTTGATACCTCTTTGGTGCTTGTTGAGAGAAGCAATGCTTAGTGAAAACCTAAGGGTTGGTGGACCTTTCTATTGTTGAGGTGGTGGGGGAGTTGGAATCAGTTGGCTCAGATTAATTTATCTCTCATTCATTGTCTTGTTGATTGTTTTTCTCCCATGTATTTATTGGTTTATTTCAATATTTATCAGTTTCTTTTGTTTATATTACTAGTATTTTTTTCATTTCCAAATTTTCTTCTTTATTATATGTTATTTTTAATAGTTATTTAAAATATAGAGATTTTATTGAGTAAAACAAAACCTTAAAGAATGCAAAGATATATGCTACTTGTTTAATAATAATTACATGTAGAATTGTTAAATACATAGAATAGAAAAGTAACTTTATTCTGGGACTAAGTCCGTTAAGAATAACAAAAGGGAACAGAAAAAGATACATAATAAACATCTGGACTGAAGGCTGGATAACACAAAGCAGTGCCTATATAATATTTACTAAAGTCCCAAAATAGTAAATAAAAAAAAGTACATTCTGGGACAAAATACTAAGCAAAGAGAATAAATAATTAACAGCAAATAAATAATAAAAACATGAACTAGAATGTAATAACTTTTTTACAGAATGTATGTCTTCTTGACAAGAAAAAAATACTTAAACAACAAAAGCCATTATTTAATACTGATCTATATTACAATTATATTTATATATATGTTTCTACTTATCTTGACTATTATGGAAAATATATGTTCTGATTTTTGAGTTCCAGTCAGTTCTTAAATAATTATAAGTAAATAATAATAATATGTAATTTAAGAACTGCCTGGAACTGAAGAAATTATATGTATATATATATATATATATATATATATATATATATATATATATATATATATATATATATATATATATATATCATTAGTAAAAGCTAAATCAATTAAATAAAAAAGTTTGGTACAGAATAGTGCCTGTTTTTTTTTTTTTTTGTTCAAGAGCATTTTTTGTGTAATAAAATAAATTGTTTTTACTCGGTCAATCCCATCCTAAAATTATTGTAATTAACAATTATACTTATGTTTTCTTTGTTTATTTAGTTTCATATCAATACATAGACACAAATTATTTTGAAATATGAGTATGCATACATTTTTTGACTAATCATTAGTTTTTTTAAATCTGTTAATTTATATTTCTGAGGCTATTTCTTATTTTTAACTAAAATTTTAATATTTCATTGAAATATCTCTTTTAGAATAAAGTCAATATTTATCGTTTATAGTTATTCATCTAAGTATAACCAATAATCATTATAGTTATTGATTATTTAGAAATTTATCAGAATGCAGTCAATGATAAATAAGTAAAACTTTATTTTTTATCGTGTGGGAATGTTTCGGCATAACCATAATAATTATTCAATAAAACAATGTTTCATAAAACGTTGATAATTATTGTCTTTTGATTATAAACAAACAATTTTTTAATATTAAATTTCTTCTGTACACTGTTAAGCTGTTTTGTTTTTTTTAATGATAATTTTTTGTGATTAGTTTAAATTGAAAAAATTATAATTTCGAATAATTAAAAGCATAAATAATTTACCTTTTGTAGAAACAGCAAAATCCTTTTATAAATAAAAATATTCTCATCACTCAAGTTGTAACAAATTAATGACTTTAATTAAACGACCTTACTTAATAAAAAATCTAATTAAAAACAATATTATCAACTCCATCTATTGGCATTAGTTAGAAATAGGTGTTACCCCATCTAGTGCTAATAATAATGAACTAAAACAATTAAATCACATTCTAATTGTTAATTTTATTTATTGTATAAGAAAATAACTAAATATATATATTGTTATTTTGGAATTATTATTCAAAAGTAACCATAATTCTTTCTCACTTTTTAAAGAAATTATTTATAAATAAGAAAAAGTTTAGATGTATAAAATTACTCAATAGCATTCAAACAGAATAATGATTTCTCTTTTAAGTCCAAGTAGTATTACTTAGCTAGAAAAGAAAGTTGTTATGCGTTTAAATAAATATTGATTTTTTACAAAGTTTGATAAAAGAAAATTTACATATGAAACATATTTCTGAAAACATCGTAAACAAATATTATCAAGATGTATTTAAATTTTATATAAATATTAAATAATAATTTATTTTTCTGTAAATGAAGTTTAAGTGTTTAACTGTAAAGGATTTGTTTTAGATAATTTTAATAAAACAATGTATTGAGGGAAAATATTAGTATTTGATATTAATGTCTCTTTCTATACGTGAAGTTAATTCTTTAAGGATACAGGCTCTGTAAGAGATTACCTTATAGGAAGAAGTTTAGAAGATTTGTAAGAGACAATGCCAGAGGAAGGAAATGGATTGTATGAACAAGTGGAACACCTAGATTTTAGTGGGTCTGTCCTCGTGACACATTTAGCCATCTCGTGAAGTGAAAGCTAATGAAAAACAAAATAAAACAAAGGCTTTTATAACCTTAAACTTTATATCCTCCTATCGGTTAACTTTCACCAAGAAACTTTTTTATATTGCTTTAAAGCTTTTAATTGAGATAAAACTTGTAACTTGTTTTTAAATGTACCGTAAACACTTATAAATTCAGTATGAAAAATAGTCATTAGCTATCAATCAAATTTGGTTTTGATTGATTTAATTTTAATTCCAAAGTTTTTTTTTTTAATTTAAAACATATTGTTCACTAGACAATTGTTGAGTAGACTCTTTTATTCTTACTACAGAAAAAAAATTATAAAAATGTTTATTTTCTGTGAAAACTCGGATTTAACATCGTAATACTTTCATTTATTGATGAAAGTATAAAAATAAGTAATAATGTGTTTTTTAAGAATGTAATTGGAAAATCAGACCATAAACCTTTCATCTCTAAAATACTTCTCCTAATCTTAAATAAGTAAAAAAAATAAATAAATACAAAAAAACTACTATTTGAAATAAATCAATTAAACAAAGCAAAATTAGATTTGTAGTAAAATGACTATTTTTATATTCAATATGAACATGCTTATGCTAAATTTAAATTTGAAATAACTACTCTTTCAAAGACATATCGATGTTTATTGATTTTTTAATTAAGTAAATTATTACTTACAACGAAATAATTACTTAAAAAAGACCAATAATATAAACATCAATCATAAATATTTATAAATGAAAATATTTGATGACCTTCGAGTAAACTACCACTTTTAGTGACCAAAAAGGTGGTTGGTGTTTGAATTGTTACACCAATTCCAAATAACAAATTTTAACTTTCAATGGTTAATTGTTTTTAAATCTTTCTTTCATACATCAAAATGTGGTAATGAAAATGTTTCATGTTCTGAGCTTTAGAGACAAGATTTTAATTGATTAATAAATGTGTTAAGACAATATAATTTTTATATCTACTTATGTATATATATTTTTTTATTTTCAGGAAGCGAACCGATGGCTCCATTAGTTACTGAAGACAAAATTGTATTTGGACTCAATGCCAAAGCCGCTTCCCATTTAACGTTAGCCAAAATTAGAAAATTGTACAGCAGAGCTGATAACAAATCTATAGCTAAACAGGTGATGAACAGCTGATTGTTATCAGAATCAACTGATATTTTGATGTTGCACATATTTTCTTTAAATTGTTTTCATAATAATTATTTATTCCATTTCAGTTAGGGATGTCCTCACATGAAAATGCAACTCCGATTAGGATCTTGCACAATTCAGTTGGTCATTTGAGCGGTGCTGCTAGATCACTTGGCGGCGTTGTTGTCGGATACCTTGGTGTGCGTGTATTCACTCCCAGGCCTGTTTCGAAAATGATAGATACTGTTGGAGGCTGCTCGGTTCTTCTTGGTATGATTGTTTTTTTATTTTTAAATTAATGCTTATTTACATTCAAAAAATATAAAATCCATAATTAATGTTGTTTTTTCTTTTTATCATTCCATAAAGAACTAGCAGAACCTTTTACATATATATTCCTTATTTTATAGTACTTCTTTAAAGATATTATTGGTTGTAAATTATACATATCACCTTCATATGATTAATATTTCGAGATTAACATTGAAGTCATATAGATATTATTCACATTTTAGTCGTCACAACATCCAACTAACAATGTTTAAAAAAAAAATTCTTTCTACTTTTTATGGAATCTTCTCCAACTTGTGAGCTGGAATTTTCATTAACATTCAACTATATCTTAATGTCAATTGTGTTTTATAGTTTTATAGTTAGGTCTAAACATGTCATAATAATAAATTAGGCATAACGTTAATTAAAATTACTTGAAAATTTAATTTCCATTTATTTTCTGTTTAGGACTTATATCTATGGCACAAGATGTTGAGAGCCTTTATGCAGGCGTGAAGGCTCTAGTCTGCGTTGTTAAAAGTGATAGAGTGGCTCAGTCCGAGATGGATCGGAGGCGAGCTTATCAAACTTTAGCAATGCTCTTACGTCGCAAGAAGCATATCCTCAACTCTCATATACTTCACCTGATTTTCAGTCTTGTGGGAACCGTAGATTCTGGTCGAGAAAGCTCAACCATTCCAAATGTTATGGCCTTCCAAGATCTGTTATGTGACATAGAGGTTTGTTGTTTAATCGATATATTTATTTGAACCGTTTTCAGAGTTTACTAGGCGACTAGTTGCTGAACCATTAGGGGTCTTATTGTTAAATATGGTATATCATTCAATCGTGCTAATTTTTTAGTTTTATCAATAGCAAGTTTTTAAAAACAAACCCTTTAGCAAGTTTAATAAGGCAGAACTTGGGAAGTTTTGCGTTATGTTTTAATATAAATTTTATTGAAAATAAAGTGTTTCTTTCGCTGATCATGCAGTGACCAAAAACTGAGGTATACAGTTATTTGTTACAACTCCTAGCACCAAATTTTAGTTCCTTTGTAAGGATTGATCCTAAAGATTATTTATTTTATTTCTAAACTATGAAACTTATTTTGTGGTTTCATTTTTCAGAAAACATGAAAATGAAAATACTAGAAGAGTACCCCCTCCCCCCCACCTAACGCCGGTCCAAGTCCTATTTCACAAATTATACAACTGTCTATTTAATTGTACTAATTGTTGCTCAAATTGTATAACTGTAATCTACGTGTATTTTGTATTTCAGATTGTATTATTTTTTCAATATAGTCTAAGCAAGAAAAAAAAAATTTCAAGTCTTTATCACAGCATTTTCATTCGCAATTATATGATTATATAACATTCTATGTTCATATACCAAACTCAATTTCTTACAACCCATTTTTATCATTCCACGTTATATGTAAAATAAAATATTACATGATCACTAGAATTTTTTTTTATATATTTGAGAGTTATACATTTTAAATAATTGAAAATCAATGATAAAACAAAAATAATTAAAAAGTTTGAGAATTCCATATGTTTTCTGATTTAAAAAATATCCATCAATGACTTCCTAAAACAAATTTGTTTCTTTCATGTTTTAACTTCCCTTTAATTGCTGTTGTTTTGATTATTCTAAAATATTCTGAAAGAAAATTTTTAAATTTCTTTGTTGATTATAAAATTATGTATATGCTACTAATAGGTTTGGCACGAAGCTCCAGGCGATATCCAGAGGAGTTTGTTTGAACATTTATATGAATTAGTTGCCGATTCAAGCGAAAAGCGAGTCAATATCAGTTTGATCAGGCAAATGCGGCTGGTGCAGCGATTGCTCTACATCCTCCCGACCGTCAAGAGCGGAACCACGAGGGATCTCATTCTCACTCTTCTCGGTGCGTTATTGTTGGCACAGCCTCATCCCAACGACATACTTTGGTAACTTTCTAATCAATATTTACAGTTTATGTAAATGTGTACATAATTTTGTTGTTAATATTTATTGCAAAATATTATTACTAATAAAAGAAGGGAATTCATTTATTATATCAGAGAGTGGAGGGAGAATTCCAAAGACGAAAATAATTTTGAAATTCATTCAATTCTACCGAGAAGGTTTAATTACTTATTAATTAGTGATGCGTTGAAATGACTTCAAACAATTTTTTAAAATTTTATAGCTGGTGTCATAAAAGTAGTATAATAACTGATAATAACTGAAAAAACTTAATTTAGTAAGTTTGAAATTATTGTTATATCTGAATAATCATCATAGATGATTGTTATTGCTTAGTTCCAAAAATGAAGTGATTTATATTATTGAGTTGGCCAAGCTAATTAATTAGTTATTCATTTAATATTTACTTTAACATATCATTACAGCACGTAGTTTCATAGCTTCATCAAATGTATATGTTAAATAAACTTTATCGCTAATTTTATGTACCCTATGGGTAAAAGGATGCGATTCTAATATGAGAGTTCTCGCAAAGCTATTCTAGTTTTTAATATATAATCTTTAAATTCCTATATGCTAACATTGATTTGTAACATTTAATATCTTAAATGAACATCTATAGTTTCAATTATTTGAGCTCATTGTTTTTTGTGGTCGAGTTTAAATGAGCTTACTCCTATTAGATGTATATGGTTTGAAATCACAGTAAAAGAAAATGTGGTTTATTTTTAATTATATGTGAACAAAACTTTATTAAGGATTATTTCAAAACCTTACTACAGAACACCTTTATTTATTACTTATAAATTTTTTATTTTTGGTTATAATACCAATATTTTTAATATGATTACAGTTTCGGACAGTTCATAATATCCACCCTGCCTTGCACTCCCGGAGCTCTCGAGAGGCAGATTTCTCTTCAAGAAGTCGTGCCTGTAAAGAACGATGGTCAGCTAACGTTCGAGGAATTGGGTGATTCTGAGGAGTCTATGAATTCAATCTTATTGAGGAACCGATGCCTGCAGCTGTTGCATAGCCTTCTCTTCACTCCTCGAAGCACCGTCAATAACAGGTAATACTTTCTGCGTTCAGTAAAACTTTTAATTTTTTGATTTTTTAAAATAATTTTAAAATTTATGATGATGTTGCAGTTTTTGTGAGGATATCTCCCACGTGCTTGGTCTTGATTGGCCCCTGCTGTTTCTTCAACAACAATTACATCCAACAACTGTTGTATGGGGTCTGCGAATACTAGTAGTACTCTGTTCTATACCTACCCTTCTGACAAAGTTCAAAGAAGGCTCGTCTACAGGTGGTTGGCTTCAAGATACAGAACTTGTCGTTCAGAATAGAATGGGTGTTGTATTAGGTAATGCTTAGAATGCATAGCTTTTAGTTACATAGTCTAAAAAAATCTGAAGTCTTTTAATAAGAAGGCATCACCCAAACATTATTGAGTCAGAAGTAGTACCAGTTTGCCAACCCTAAGCCTGTCAAATACATAGCTCAAACGTAAACATGCAATGAGGATTTACAGAAGCTGACTCAACTATTTTCACCAACAGGCTGCTATTCTTGGAATTAAAACTATTGTTAATTTAATTTTAAATGATGTGAACGCAACTTGAGACCTCAAAGCAAAAATAAAGCATACGATAAATTGATTCATCTTCAGGATTCTGAGGGAAACCTCTGCTCTCTGATTTTATTAAGAATTGAACTGGGGAAAAGCTGCAAGGTTAATAATTTTGCTACTGAAAAATTACAAATATTCAATATCCCCCTTATTTCGTCATGAATCTCTTTTTGCTTTGAAGATGAATATCACAAATGCTTAAATTTTCCTTGTTAAAATCTATTTCCTCTTTTCTGCTGTTGAACTTATATTTTGTTTTATCTGTATTCAGTTTTAAAGTTTCCGTGTCAACAGTCCCAAGTCATCAGCATACCCAAGAATTGAAATTTGATGGCTCAGATCTAAACCTTGTTTGATTTTGTTACTTAGACATAAACAAATATTTACTTTGTCAAATGATTATTATATTTTTTATTATTGAAAATGTATGTAGCCCATGCTTTTCATACTTTGTACCATCCTCGTACATTTATTTATTGTGTTATTTTTACTTTTTTGTTCCTACTAACTTTTAAAAACCATAATGTATACAAGTATATCGTAATATGATGATTATATCTATGACCCAGCGGGCTGCCAGCTGGGAGCTGCTATTCCGAAGAGGGAATCGCGATGTGAAAACAACGGTCCCCCAGGGTTCCAGCAGCTGTCGTGGCTGCTGCAGCACCACGTTGACGTTCCTCAGATATATTTCCTACTAATGGGGCTGATGATGGGTCAGCCTGTCAAATTGTTACCTCCAGAATCTAAGGTACCTGAGTTTTCATTAGTTTAAACCTCCTAAATTGTTCACAATTAATTTCATTGTATATTTTTCAATAGTTGGACTTATTAAATGCATGGAGCTTGCTGTTTAACGTCCCCGCTAATCAATCAATGTCTAGCGTAATGGGCAGATTTACACTATGTCCGGACGCAGTGACGGTTATGCTATCGATGGTTAGAGTGCTCCTAAACACTCGCAGTAAAGCGTAAGTTACCATTGCCTATGAATATATATATTAAAATAAATCTTGTTTCATTGTGTCTTTAAAAGATTTATAGCTTTTAATATTTGTTAAAATAAACATTTTATTTGCAGTTCAAGTGAAGTTGAAGCTGATCGTGTTCATTATGCAGTGAATATTATTCAGTTCCTGTTTCTGGTGTACCACAGCAATCAGCACCTCATACCAATATTCATGAGCCAAGATGTCCTTACCGCTTTGACAAATACGCTTTTTCCAGCTTGTAGTGAACCACCTACTCCAGCCGATGAAGTAGGTTTTTTTTTTCATAATTAATTTTAATATGAAAGGCAACAGTCTAGAAATATGAGCTGTTATTTTTGAAAGTGGTATAAGTCAATTTGGATCTAAAAAAATCATATCATCTGAATATTTATCCTTTTAATAATTTTTATGATTATTATCTTATAACAACATTTAAAAGATGTGTAGAGTAAAGTTAAAAACATGACTCTTTGCTAAGTGGCAAGTAATAGCCAGGCTAGCTCGCTTCATAATGCCACTGTGTATATCAATTTTAACCCTCCGTCAGGCGCACCTCCAAACGAAACAAAATCGGGCGCAGCCGGCCTGAGAGGCCACCCACATATTTTTGTTCCACTCTCCCCCCTAATAGTTTGTTTAGGACCTAATCACTTTACTAGGATCTAAGGAAAGTAAATTTACCACACTTAACAAAAAAACATGAGTTTATTTATGAAATGAAGCTTAAACTAAAATAACGATTAATTCTAATGTAACATACATTATTTTTTTTAAATTGGTCAAATAAATTATTTTAAAGTAATAAACTATATATAAAAAGATGATAAATGATGTCTTCTGCTGTGGGGTCATCATTCTTAGCCTATGTCGTGGAGAGAAACCTATGTTGCACCTTCCTTATCAGCAGTTGAATAACAGCTCTGGCAAAGGGGTTTTATGTGGTTTAGGCAGATTGGATCGTGACAATTTTGACATTCGTAATTTGTCATCCATATAAATCCAGTTTCATTCATGCAAGTACCACATTTTCGTCTTTTGGGAGGTAGAGTGGAAGTAGTATCACGCTCTTCTTGAGGTAAAAACCTTTTCAACCGCAATTGCAACTGAGTCGGCACTCCACTTGTGTTCAGACTTCGCCGGGCTAGATGTCCAATCATTAGTTCATGAGACAATCTTTTGAGGAAGATTCTCTTTTTTAGAGGTTCCAAGTCGTCCCCGATTGAAATGACTTGGGTATTTATGCCGGCCACGTTCAGACAGGTAAAAAATATAACCATTGGCCACCGTCTATTATTCCGGCTTACACTGAAAGTAGCAGACATTTTATCTGCTGTATCAACTCCACCTTTGGTCGCATTGTAAAATGTGATTACCTCCGGATTCTTCTGGTCTCCAGTTGATTCAGAAACCTAAACCGTTCAATGCAGGATCATCTACCATCTACCATACTTAGACTACCAAAGCAGGATCATAAGAATCATCCTCAAGAATGCTCCGTATTTCAGCAACATCCTTAGGGTTGGAAAAATCATAAACTTTTAGAGCCATTTCAGCAGGAAATCTAGAAGAAAAGACGAGAAAACTTAAGTCAGCTAAGAATGTAACGTGTTCGGGCGCACCCAGCCTGAAAGGCCAGTGTCAGAATATCACTACTTTCTGAGTATAATAACAAATTACCGCAGAAAACCGGGTTATTTTGAGTAAAAGAAACAATTGAAATAGAAATATATTGAAAAACTCACCTTCAAAATCATAACGCAATCAGTCGCAATCGGCCTCACAAGCCACGAGGAGTACAGGGATGTCAAGTGAAGGCCAACAGTAAAATTATGTGTGGGGTCCCACGCACTATCATGAGATAGGAAACTACCTGAGGGGAGGCCCTTCTGAGAAGCGGAATAAAGGAGGGGTGTGTAAAAATGTGTTTCGCTGGCTTCTCAGGCCAGCTGCGCCCGACGGAGGGTTAAGGTCCTAAGTTGTGTCTAACAAATTATTTATTCAATTATCAGCTGTGGACCTATCTGAAGACTCTTTCAAGTGGTTAAGCTGATTTATAAGAAAAATGTGACGGATGAGCATCGTTTCGGCCTAAACACAGTCCCTCCTAGCAAGTACTGAACTCATTTCATGGGTTGTAGTGCTAAAGTTATTTTCCTTTTTCTGTTTTTAAAACCAATCTCAATATCTCAAAAAGACAAGCATTAAGAAGGAACAATAATTGTTTTGGAACGTGAGCTTGCAAAGAGGGAAGGTTAGTCATCTATGGGTACACCAAATTTTTTTCAGGAAAATTATTTAATTTTTTTTTTCAAATGAATGTCTTCATTATATTGTTTTATACTAATATTTATTTATTAACTTGAAATTTTCTATTTTACTATGTCTAACAATGTTTTTTTAAAAATAATTTTTTAGGTTTTTCACGTGGATTCTAAAGATATGCCAGAGCCAGTTAGTCAAGATTCTTCGAATAATCATCCCGCCAATAAATTTGTAATGGATTTGATAAGATTCATCATTTTTGATTCACTTTCATTACCACTTTCTGCCAAAACCACTCCACCTCTTGACATTGTACTGGAGGTAATTTATCTTAGAATAATTTCAATACTTATAAATCATCTGTACAATAATGTAAATGTCATGATTATTTAAAACCTTAATTTTTTGTTTCTTATCCAAGTGTTCAGGTGATGTGGGGAATATAAACGACCAGTCGAGAATACAGACTGAAGTGCTAAGCTCGCTGATGGATCACCTGGTCGCTGCAGATATTCTCATCGGAGATCAAGCAGCCTTGCCAATTGTTCAAGGAGGGAACAGCAGTAACATTGCACCCAATGTTTCCTATTTGGCCGCTCGGACTGTTGACAAGATGTGGCAAGGTCCGTTAGTCAATATTTTTAAACTCTGTCTTTTTACATCAAAAATTCATTGTTCATATATTCTAAATATATTTTCAATTTTTTTTTTTTTTTAGGAATGTTAGTTAAAGATCCACATGAAGTCTTTGATTTCATAGTAAAACTCTTGACTCAAGCAAAACGGAGGCAGGTATCGACCTGTACTGAAACGCTATACCATTGCCTCAACAGGACAGTACTTTACCTTTTGTCCCGTGGAACAGATACCATTCCTGATCAAATGCCAGTGTTGGATGCTTTACATAAGATCACTAATAATAGGTAACTAGCTATAGATAATACATAAACACCTAACTGCTATAAACATTAAAACTACTCCATTGGGCTGGACACCCTTCCCAATGAACAATTTTTAAATTCCTGTCCTGAAAATTTGGACTCCCTAATACAAACAAGTACAGCCATACTTTTATCACCAAAAGATAAAATTACCCCATAATATCTAACAAGCAACACATGTTGAAAATATATTTGTTTATTTAAATGCATACTTATTTTAAAGTAATACTTTTTGTTAATAAATAAGTCAGGAACTATTTTATTAATTAAAATTTAAGCAATAACACCAACGTTACACTAAAAATTTAATCTTTTTTATTCTTCTATTTGGTCTAATTGAATATTTATTCTTAAAAAAGGAAATTGAATATTTAACTTAAAACAGTGGTTCCCAACCTGGGGGGTGAAGATAAGTTAAGGGGTGGGGGGAGGGTGCAAAACCAGTTGAAAAAAAAAAGTTCACTTAATTTTAGTTATTTTTTCCTAACTAGTACTTGCTTTGTTTATTTAAATTGAAACTTATAAAGTTGTATCTTGTGACGTTAAAACTAAGTGTTTTTTAACTTTCAATGTATTACTTTTATTTTTTCATACGGCCATACAATTTATTCTGCAAGGGGGAGGGGCATGGCAGGCTTTCATTCAAACAGGGGGGGGGTTGGTAGGCTTGCATTAAAACAGGGGGGGGGTGTAGTTCAAAAAGGTTGGGAACCACTGACACATTGATTTAGTGTTCTAAAAAAAATGTTGTTAATAAACTGATTTTAAATGGTTTTGATTATTTCTCGGTTGGTTGTTAATATATTTTAAAATATGTTAAATTAAACTGGACTGTTACGACTTTTTACTGGTTACTGATACAAATTATTTTTTATTAATTTTACTGTTTACTTAAAATTACTCTATATGTATTAAAAATTTGCAGGGGATTAATTTTTGGAGCAGGAAATCATGAACTGGAATTCATCGGCTGCCTTACTTATTGCCTTTTACAGCTGACATCAGAAATGAAAATAATGTAAGTAATTACTTTGTTTTTGACTATTGTCTAGTTCATATCAACAATAATTTTTTTCTATTTATTAACAATTTAATATTTTTAATTTTTAATTGTGTGACTTGCCATTCCTTTAAAGGTCATAACTATTCAATAATGACTTCATTAAATAAACGGAAAATTATAAAAATTTAGTTATTACTTTAAAATTAATTAATTACTACTTTCAGAATGGATGCAAGTACTAAAACAACCTGGCATGTATCGCCGCATTCTGAAGATACCGATGAACTGACCTTGAGGCAGGGACAGAATTTGATTGGAGTAGCCGCTCGCAGGGTTTGGGACGAGTTGTACATTTGTAAAAAACCTTTGATAGAAGAGGTATTGTTATATTTGATTAACGAATAATTGTTGTATGAGATTTTGTTTTTACATTTAATTCTGTATTAACTCTCTGATATTCTTTATTAGGTTTTCAAAATGACTCTTCCCGCCACCAACAATAAGGCGCCCGATTTAGGCGACATTAGAGATCAAGTCCATGAAATGGCGACAAAAATTTGGCTCAACTATGTCGATTCTGAGAGGAAAGCATCGTACAAGAATCCTTGGGAAATTCACAATCAGATTCAATCGGTAAGAAAGATGTTTTATAATTCAATCTTTCGGAATGACAATGTCTCAATTGTCAATTTTATTTTTTATAGCTCAATTAAATATCTGTTGATTTTATTATTTTTAATATATATTCATTTTTATTGTTAAAGAAAATTCAAAAGGTCACCGGAGGTCTCACCAGGTTAGCCAGCCGATCCAAAGTTAAAAAAGAAGAGTCGTTACGAGTGAAATCGCAGGTGAGCGGAAGTGGTAGCGAGATAGAAACATCTGCTACAACTCAGCACCAAGTTGCCCTCATCAAGGAGTTGGTGAGTCTATTGTTCTAACAGTGGATATTTATATCTCAATGATATAAATCTCTAGATTCAATTTTTTTTTTTTTTACTTTCAGTCATAAAAGTCAAAATTGTATTCATTAACTATTGCTTTATACATGATATTTCTAATTAACAGACAGGCACTGATCAAAAGACATTGTCTGTTTTAGGCATAGAAGTGTTTAATGAAAAAATGAATACATGCATACACGTATCATAACACGTTTATTAACTTGAATGAATGGAATTGGTAATACAAATTTCCTCCTTATTTCTTCAGGTGGAGCTTCAGTCGAAGCAACACAGCCACAACCAAGATTACATGGAACGCTACGTCCTGGACGAATGGCTTCAAATAGAATCGGAACTTACGAGGGAGAGAGCTCTCTGGGGGCCCCAACTACCTTCCAGGTATATATTGATTATTTTATTAAATTTATTATCTATATCAAGATTCATTTACAGTGAATTTGATAATATAATAACTGATTTCTAAGAAAAAATAATTCTAGTGTGTCTAAAAAAAATATACTTTTGTGGTTTTATAGCAAATCTTTAAGAGAGGAGTTAATATGAACATGTTTCATTAAAATAAATCATCTGTAATCTGTTTGCTTACTTTAATTTTTAATTTTTGAAAAGCACATAGTTTTTTCTAGTTATAATTTTTTTTTCTATTTCTTGGTCTGAAAACTGGTCAAGTCTTTGTATAATATAGGCTATAAAATCTCCAAGGATTATCCTTTGGGAGACAACCGTATATGTTTGAAATATTTAATATATATCTACAACCCCAGTGAATAAAAAAAAAAAAAAAACCTGTACCACTGCAACCCATGAAGGGTCTGGTAGAGACTGTACTGTTTCATGGACAACAGTTCTGCAAGGAGGTGACTTGTCCTAGGTCACCCTCAACCGCTAGATTTTCCCCCTTATTTTGGGTACCCTATTTTTATAATATTTTATAGAGGCTGGGTGGGCACTAGGAGGGTCCTAGATCCTATATGATCCATCTCCCGCTGCAAACAGACTAAATAAAAGTCATGGCCTGCAGCGGGATTTGAACCAGGATTTCCGGCATGGCAACTTGGTGCTCTACCAATGAGCCACTCCGCCACAGTGAATAAGTGGTTAAATAGTTTTTTCTTCAAAATGATTTTCCTATACATAAGAAAGTGTGTTATTTTCACAGTGAATAAGGGCCTAAGTCAGGCATTGGCTTGAAAAAGAGTTATTGCTTATAATATAAATCCATTTCAAGACAAAAATACAAGAATGACATGATTCTGTTTACCTCAATACAGTCAACTCTCTCTGGAAAAAATTCGACTTCACTAGGGCTGTAGATATATAAAAATTTTTTTTAATTTAAAGAGTTCATTTCCTATTTCCTACTTCAATTAAAGTAATTATATATAAAAACATTATATTATTATCAATTTAGTATAGCAATACACTATAATACATTATTTAGAACTGTCACAAAAACTCTAGCCTGTACCAAGTTCTTTGGAAAGATTCAAAATATATCAGTTCTTAAATAAATACACTGCTTAGTTTTGATTAAATTTAAGAAACATACTTCTTGATTAATAATCTAATTTGTTTTTAATGAAAAGGCTCGACAAGTGGATGCTGGACATGACTGAAGGCCCGTGTCGTATGAGGAAAAAAATGATGAGAAACGATCAGTTTTACATTCACTATCCATACAGGCCTGAATTGGATTATATTGAAAATGTAAGTAAATCGATAGTCAGTCTGTTTATGACCAATTTTTATTTAAAAGCAAGATCTTGTATACAGCATTTGCAATTATTTATATTTATATTATGATTTTTTTTTAGAAATCACTAAAATACAAAGTGGCTACCTGCTGGGACAGTAAGGAATATTACCAGAAGTTTAAGGCTCACGTCATCAGTGACCACGGGGAAATCATTATTGAAGAAAGGGAGCATAATCACCATTCTGTCGATTCAAATGAAGATATCTCTAACCATGGCAATAGTAATTATCTTGAGGTTATATTTATAGGTTATATCTCGTTTTTTATATTTACTGTTTTTTTCCTCTCTTAACTTATAACAGCTGGCTTGGACAACTTGGAAAGCGGAGTTTTACGAAGAGCCGTTAAGAGGTCAGTGTCTGAACCTGACGAAGGCGGTGATGATTGTGAAGTGGACGTCGGAGGAGGTGAGGAAGAGAGTCCTACCGACAACCAAACCATCCTCCGGCTGCTTGAGCCAAACGAGAAGGTTTTGATCACATTTTTTTCTTTTAATTTTCTTTTTTCAACTCAGAAAAATAAATAATTTGAAATCATATTTCGATTTCCAGATAAGTCACATGTTTCGATGCGCACGGATTCAAGGCCTGGACACGATGGAAGGCCTTCTCCTTTTCGGTAAAGAACACTTGTATATTGTCGATGGCTTTACTCTCCTTAAGTCTCGAGAGATCAGGGATATTGAATGCCTACCTCCAGATACGTACGATCCGATTCTTCCTCCTCAAGGGACAGTCTCTTCTTCCAAACGACAATGCTCAAAATTTAACTATGAAGATATAAGGTATTTATTATTTTAATATAACCATTAGCATTTTTTAAATATAATTTTTAGTGTTTGATTATGAGTGTGAGATAGTATTGCGGCAGTGTCTTTGTCTACTTTACTGTTTACTAACAATAAACCTGGTATCTATGGAGGTAGTTTCCTAGCTTAAAAAAGAGAAAGAATCTATAAACTTGAGTTCAATAAATAAGTTAACGGGCTAAACTAATAAAACTAATTATAAAATAAAGAACTTTATCATTAATACTGATATATATTTATAGTTTTTATTCCTCCTTCAATAGTTGATGGGTGTGACTGTCATACTACACTACTGTCATCATTTACTGATTGGTTGTTTTTCCAGTATTATACTAACTCTAAGACTTTGAGATCAGATCCTTTCATTTTTATCCTGATTACTTTATTTCTCTTGCTGAAGTTATGTTATTCGATTATAATATTTGTTAACAATATAATTATACATTTCAGAGAAGTACATAAAAGAAGATATTTGTTACAACCAATGGCCCTCGAGGTCTTTTCTGGTGATGGAAGAAATTATCTCCTTGCTTTTCCTAGAAAAATCAGAAATAAAGTTTATCAACGGTAATTTTCTTTTATTTATTTATATTTTGTATCAATATATAGAAATTTGTGCCACTTAAATATTTTTCAGTCAACCCACACGAGTGTTACTGCAATAGTCTGTCATAGTCTGAAATAATAAAATTCAAGTTTTTGCTAATATGTAAATTTGTTTACTTTATTTTTATATATCTTTGAAATATATATTGTGGGGTTTTTTTTTTTTTTCTTACTACAAGAAATCTAAAACTCTAAACGCTATGTTAACTGTGTTTCATAGGTTTTTGTCTTTTGCAACTGGATTAGCCGATAGTGCTCTGCAGTCCGTGGCTGGTCAGAAACGAACTGCAAATGTCGAACAAACTGCGAGTCTTCTGTCAAGCCTCATCGGGGAAACATCTGTGACACAGCGATGGGTGGTAAGCATTATTCATAATTTAATTAAAGCCAGCTGTTTGATTAGTATCAAGCATTGATTAGGTATTATTAAATACTAAGCATAATTATTTACCTTATTACAGCGTGGGGAGATAACCAACTTCCAGTATCTAATGCACTTGAATACGCTTGCCGGTCGCAGTTACAACGATTTGATGCAGTACCCGGTATTTCCTTGGATCTTAGCCGATTATGATTCAGAACAATTGGATTTGACTGATTCAGCCACTTTCAGGGATTTTACAAAACCTATGGGAGCACAAAGTCCCGAGCGTCTGGAGCAGTTCAAAAAAAGGTATTTTTTTGTTGAGTAATGAACAGCCTATGATTGTCAGAACAGCTTATGTTTCTGTTTTATTAAAAAATAAATTAAGTATTACCTTATTCAATTCACTTATTTATTAAATCTATAGATAAGTGTCTTTTATAATATTTGTATAATTTTTTTATTTTCCAGATACAAAGAGTGGGATGACCCCCATGGGGAAACCCCACCGTATCATTACGGTACCCACTACTCCTCTGCGATGATAGTCTGTTCCTATTTAGTGAGGATGGAGCCGTTTACCCAGCACTTTTTGAGGCTGCAGGGAGGGCACTTTGACCTCGCCGATAGGATGTTCCACAGCATCCGCGAAGGTTGGCTCTCAGCTTCCAAACATAATATGGCAGACGTAAAGGAGCTGATTCCTGAGTTCTTCTACTTACCCCAGTTTCTGACGAATGGAAACAACTTTGATTTAGGTATGATGATATTATCAGGCAGTTTATTTTTTTTAATTTAATGTTAAACTTGGTAAAGAAGGTGTTATTACGTACAATCTATTGTATTTTTATGTCTTGTAAATTTTTATGAAAAGTGTATTACAATCATTATAATTTCCTCCATTACTACTGGACCAAGCTTCTTAAGATTTAGTACCAAAGTCATAGCTCACCCCTAGATAATTCTCATAAAGACATTACCACCTACAATTAACCGTTTAGTTTTAAAATAGAATATATATAAAGAATTTAAATGCCCATAACTCAGCCAGTT
Source organism: Troilus luridus (assembly GCA_964056705.1). Classification (NCBI taxonomy): domain Eukaryota; kingdom Metazoa; phylum Arthropoda; class Insecta; order Hemiptera; family Pentatomidae; genus Troilus; species Troilus luridus. The sequence goes on along the minus strand of OZ057417.1, from coordinate 3,425,717 downwards.
TCAAACACAGTGAAAAAATTAGTAGATATTAAAAAAATATCTTAGTACATTTTTTTTTGCAGTTTTTAATAATAGGTAATGATTAACCACAGTGTAGTAATGTTCTGCATTTTTGTATAAAAAATTAGTGTTATAAAATTCTTTATATTTATTCTAAGTATAGATTATAGTTATAGATACAATAGATTATAATTTATTGATTAGTGTAATTCTTTATTTTCTTTCAGTGGTACATTAATATTCCCTCTTTCATCTGTACCATGCAAATGATTAATAATTAGGCATTACATTCCGTATAGGCTGCAAACAGAACGGTATTCAGCTCGGAGATGTTGTCTTGCCACCTTGGGCGAAAGGCGATCCAAGAGAATTCATCAGAGTGCATCGACAAGCGTTAGAGTGCGATTATGTTTCTCAGAACCTTCACCATTGGATCGATCTGATCTTTGGTTGTAAGCAACAAGGGTCCTCTGCCGTCGATGCTGTCAATGTCTTCCATCATCTTTTTTACGAAGGAAATGTCGATATTTATAAGTAATACTATACGCCTTTTTTTATTAACTTATTTCTGTTATTTTATATATTGATAGTTCTATTTATGGTTATTTATTTACTCCAGCATTGATGATCCTTTGAAGAAAAACGCTACGATTGGATTTATCAATAATTTTGGACAAATTCCTAAACAGCTGTTTAAAAAATCCCATCCGGCGAAGAAACTCGGGCAGAGAGTGTCAGTGCTTGATCCTACTCCGATTAGCACCGCTCCCTGTTTCTTGGTAGAGCGTCTCTTTTATCATAACTTGGATAATCTCAGGCCCTCGCTTCATCCGATCAAAGGTATGTTTTTTGGTTAAAGTATTTGACTTATCTTTGATCTCTAAAAATTTTAAAAATCTACTTACATAATATTATCTCTGAAAGATTTTAGTCTTGACCATAACTAGGATTGAATTTATATTAAAAGAAGAAAAACTGTTTTTGTTTTAGAGCTGAAAGGATCCGTTGGTCAGATCATCCAGTGGGAGAAATCTGTTCTTGCTACTGAACAGAATAAAGTTCTTGTGCCTCCAAATTACACTCGCTATGTTGCTTGGGGCTTTGCCGATCATACACTGAGAATGGGAAACTACGATAGCGATAGAGCTATATTCACCTGCGAGACTGTCATGCACACCGTTGGCGAGATAGTCGCCTGTGTCTGCCCGAATGCTAAGACGATTATCACAGCAGGAACAGGATCGGTGATGAACTTTTAAAATTTGTTTTCAACTTTAAAACCTGTAATTATTATAAACTGTAGAACAGTTAGTGTCACTGTTGCACTATCATGGTAGTACTGTTACACTATCAGTACCTTTCATGATAGTTAAATCTGTTGTCATATCCATTGATATATTACATTAATAAACTTTAACAGTGAAATGTTGCATCTTTTCTAACTAAATAATACCGAAAGCGAATCAATTTACTGATTATACAGTAGTGAAATAAGTAAACAATAAATATTAAGGAAAATTGATTTAAGTACAAATAAAATAAATCATATCGATTACATTCATAACATCTATATAAACTATTTACAAATTTCCCAGGAAACTTGGAACAAAGCATTTCCCCCGCATCAAGATGACAAAGCCATGGTTTTCCCATGAGATCTCGGCACTTTTCGTGTAAACTAATGTATTTTTTTCCCTTCTGTTTCAGGTCGTTACTATTTGGGAATACAATAAGAAGCAGATTAGCGTTGTGCAAACGCTGACGGGACACAGCGAAGCAGTCATCTGCCTTGCAGCGAGTCCTGCCTATAACGTTATCGTATCAGGGTCGAGGGACGCCACCGCCATCATTTGGGACCTTTCTCATCGCATTTTTGTGAGGCAGTTGATTGGGCACAATGCTCCTGTTGCTGCCGTTGCGATCAACGATCTCACTGTACGTTTCTAGTTTGTTTTATTAATTTAGTTAATTGATTAAGTAATTCAAGTGTTTTCATAGCTTGATATTTAAGAATTTTCTACCTCTTCCTTAAGTATTTGTCTGAATGTTGAATAATGTTATATACCTACCAACATTTTTAATTTATTCAATCTTAATAATAATAGAATCAAATGATAATTTCTTTAACTTTATGTGTATTTTAAATATTTTTAGACTTTTTCATTTGTTATTAATAATTCTTCTTTTTTATATCAGGGAGACATAGGAACTTGTGCGGGTACCTGGCTGCATGTTTGGACAATCAACGGCGAACAGCTGTGCAGTGTAAATACCTGCGTTGGTAGGGCCGATAGAATGCAGCAAATCTTGTGCGTAGCTTTCTCCGAATGTAGAGAATGGGACTCGCAGAACGTCTTGTTGACTGGATCAACAGATGGAGTTGTCAGGGTATTTCTTCTATAATCTGAAAGTTTATAATATCGGAATGAAATTTGGAAGGAACTTAGTTATGAATAAGTTATCGATTTTGTAATCTATCAGAGTATTCCTCCAGCGATTCTAACTCAGAAATTCATAATAGGATGGGTGTGATTTTTTTAGAATTCTGATAACAAATAAAATTTTATTTGTATTAATCTTTGAGGGAGCTAAATGCCAAAAATCAAAAATTAACCAAGCGTTAATTTCTTTAAATTTAAGATGAAAAGAATTTTTATATTTAGTAAAGGCTGCAGAGAATTGAGTTTCACTTTGAAATGAGTATCCTTTTATTACAGGTTTCTTAAAATAAATAAATAATCAACGCTATAGCTTTTTAGTGATCGTTCACTATCATACTTAGCATTCTGAAATGAAATCAGAATTATTTTAAAGTGAGGGGACAAATGGAGTATAAAAGAGTTCTGATATCAAAATAGTAGTTATGTCCAGTTCTGTTATTCTTTGAGAATCATTCTTAACTTTAATAAGATATATCGAATTTCCAATAGTTTGGTAATGAAACCATAATCTATCTCGTTTGTAGTTCTATAAATATTTAATTATATTGTCTAATCTTTTAGGAGGAAAAAAATTGTAAAATTCTTTTTAGTAAGAAAAACTGTTTATTTTGAAGCCATACTCTTCTTACTAACGAGAATTTTTTCTGACCTCCACCAGGACCATTATATATATATATATATATATATATATATATATATATAATTTATATATATATATAAGTTCAAGTAATATTATTCATAACGGCTAATCTTTTTGATGAATTGAATTATCCAGTCTAATCTTTTTGTTTGAGTATTTATTGCTATTTGATCCTGTTTACAGATGTGGTCTATAGATTACGTCCAGGTGCCTAAAGACTCTCCGCTATCTGGGGACAGTATGATTGATGATCCCCCGCCTACGCCGAGGCCTTTAGCCTATCCTCTCATCAAGAGCAAATCGAAGAGTGTCGTTGAAGAAACCAAATCTAGTGTTCCAAGGCGTCTTGGGAAGCAGATGCACGTTTCCAGCCTATCCACTGATTATCCAAACGATGATCGAGGTATTTAAATGTATCTCTAATTAATATTTATAGATCTTCCTTAAGTTTTTTAATGAGGATATCGCAACTTTTTAAGACAAAATAATCTTCTGTTACAAGACTTGATTGAAATGAAATGAATTGAGATTGCCATTCATTTTTAATTTATGATATTTTAAAATCAGACGAGATATATGTCATTTTTTTGATACAGTTGCAAGTCTTGCTGCTAAAAGTGGATCAGAAAGTAGCTTGTCAGAGGAATGTGAAAATAAGCTCATTGAAAATGAAAAAAAGAAGGCTGAAAGCGATGCTCAAGCTCAAAAGAAGAAACCGGACATTCAAGTAGAAGAAAAAGAAAAGTGTAGTGACGAAGAAGAGGCGAATAAGAAGAAGGAAGAAGATCAGCCGCAGCCTGTCATCAGGCGCAGGCGGTCTTCGGTGCGCAATAATGCTCAGGTAAAATTCCGCCTGGAAAATTAAATAACATAACTTTTATTTATTTATAATTTTTTTTTATCAAGTCTACACATGATGAGCACTCCTAACTATTTGGCTCTTAGCTTCTCAACAATTTTGGAAATTTTTTAGAAATAAACTTGTCAAATCTACTCTACATAAAACGTAAGGATGAGGTTTTTTATTAATGAGTAAGTTTGTTAAAGATTTTGATCAAAACTCTTGTTCCCTAAAACTTATTTGATATATTTTTTGATCCAAATGAATAGTGATCTTTCTTGTTTTGAAAATTAGAATAGTTAAGTTTCTATTATTTGATGCTCATGGGATCGGGATATATTGGATTGCAAAGGTTTGTAGGATTACTAGAGGTTAAACCAAAATGTGCAACCATAGGAAGACATGCAATATGTATTTGATGCATTTATACACTAACAGCATTCCCAAAGGGTTCAACCTGTTAAATTCTGGTTGTATTTAAAATACAAAATAATTTAAAAAATAAAAATATGTGATAGTCTAGTCTAATTTGTTGTTGACATTTTTAAGGAATAAAGTCAAAATGGCAATAATTATTTATAAAAGACACTAAACTAAACTTGTATTGTAAATTAATTTCATGTTTTCATTATAATTTTTAATTTATCTATCCATTTTTTTAAAAATAAATAACAGCCCCTCAAATATTGAAAATTGAGATTTTCTTGGAGTGTTCAATTTGAAAGAAATAACTAGAAAAATGATTCTATAGTCGACAAAAGTAATGTTTTTTAAAAACCAAAATTATATATTACAATACAATAACCGGCACAACAACTCGTCACTGAGTCTGGGCCTCAAGTAGCCTCCGCCAGTTGGCTCTATCCTGTGCAGCAGTCCTCCAGTCCCGCATGCTGAGAAGAGTCCTAGCGTCCTCAGTGACACCATCCATCCATCTCACGCTCGGTCGTCCCACTCTCCTTGTTCCAAAGATCTCTTCTGTGGCCACTTTCTTCGGAATCTAGCCATCATTCATTCTGGCTAGATGGCCAGCCCATCCAAATCTTCCCGATTTTATGATTTTGGATATCTCGTTATCTTCAAAGAGTTCGTACGATTCCAGGTTTTTTCGTCTCTTCCATGTCTCGCCTACTTTGGTGGGTCCATATATCCTCCTCTGTATCCCCCTTTTGAACACCAAGAGCCGTTTTTCATCTGCCTTCTTGATAGCCCATGCCTCCGAGCCATAAATTAGTACTGGGCGGACTACTGCTTTATATATCTTGATGTTTGTCTTCCTTGACAGATATCGGCTCCTGAAGTTTTTTGATAAGCTGTAGTAGCACCTGTTAGCGGTTATTATCCTACGCTTAATTTCTTGGGTGATATCGTTTTGGTAGTTTATTTCGCTTCCCAAGGAGATAAAGTTGTTGACCACCTGGAATCTATGCTGTCCAACCTCAAAGTACGTCTCGTGGTTTCCTAGCCCTCCAACCTGCATATACTTAGTTTTTTGCTGGTTTACTTTTATTCCAAACCTTCTTGCAGCCTCCTCGAGGGCAAGAAATGCCTCCCTTTAGGCCCGTTTAGATCCGGCCATTATGTCAAAGTCTTCAGCATAACCCAGCAGCTGCACCAGTCTGTTGAACAGGGTCCCCCCAACCTGGATACCCGATTTCCTGACAGCCCCTTCTGCGGCTAGGTTGAAGAGTAGGCATGCAAGTGCATCTCCCTCCCTCACTCCATTATTTGTGTGAAACTCCTCTGAGACGTCGGCTCCAATACCTACTACACACTTTGAGTTCTTCATGATCATTTTTACCATGTGCGGCAGCTTTTTAGGTATTCCCATTTCCTCAAGGGTCCGGTAGAGCTCCATCCGGTCCACACTGTCGTAAGCTGCCTTGAAGTCGACAAAGAGGTGGTGATCTGGTGCTCCTTGCACCTTTCAAGTGTCATTCTTAATTCGAAAAGCTGGTCAATGGTAGATCTACCTCTTCTGAAGCCTGCCTGATAATTCCCTTATTGTCTTTCAGCAAAGGATGACATCCGTTCAAAGAGGATACTTGATAGAATCCTTATATGCGCATGACAGAAGTGCAATTCCTCGATAGTTTTCGCAGTCGGACTGATATCCCTTCTTATGTATTGGGTATATTACGGCTTTCGCCCAGTCTTCTGGCATCCGTTCCTGCTCCCAGATCGTTACTATCATGTGGAGTTCCTTCCTTAGCTCATCCCCGCTGTATTTTAAGAGTTCTGGCTGGATCCCATCAATCCCAGGTGCTTTGTTGTTCCTTAGCTTCCTGATGGCTTCCTCTATCTCATACTCGTTGGGGGCTCAGCGTCGTCAGCGAGAGCTTGTGCCTCTTTTTCAGGGCCTTGCATTTGAACTGTCTGCTCGGTTAAGTCCCTCTGTGAAGTGCCGTCTCCACCTTCTGAGTACATCCTCTGTTTCAGTGAGGAGGTGACCATCCTCATCCTTACAGCATGTGGCTCTTGGTTTGGATCGTCTTCCTTCATTCACTCTTTGGAAGAAGAGTCAGCATTCATTAGCACTTCAAAGGTTTTCCTCCACCCGCTTGTCCTCCCATTCTCTTTTCTTTCTTTGTGCAGCTGTTTCTCGGCCCTTATTTCCTCCCAATAGGTCTCATCCGTGTTTCTTGTGTGCCTTTGAACTCTTTTCTTATATGCTCTGTTCTTGTCCACGGTAGCTTGGAGGCACTCATCGTCAAACCATGGAGACCTTTGCAACTTTGGTCTGGGTCCCAGTGCTTCCTCGGCTGCTGCTTTAATGGAATTAGAAATTCCCTTCCATTGTTCATCAAGACTGGAGCCTGCTTTCCATAGTTCTTCTGCAAGCTTCCTTGATAGTTTTCGCTGGTACTCCTCCTTGTGTTCGGGTTCTTTTAGCTTCCCAGTGTTAAACATCTTCTTGGCTTGTTTCCTCTGGGCTTTCTTGAAAGGAAATATTGAAAATTATATATTAACAGTTGTTAATTACTTGCATGGGCAATTCATTCATTAATGGAGACTCAACTGTATATTTAATAAATATACAAGAATCCCAGCTATTTCTTTAAAGTTTTCAACAGTGTCAAGAATTTCTAATTTATTAACATATAAAAGACATTTTGTATGAGTTATTTTCTTTATGAAGTTAATTTGTAAGAGTATTTGATTGATATTTTTTTTTGTGTAAAGGAAAAAGGTCAGAAATGATTCTTGTACTTAAAGTTATTTGTATGGTTTAACTTACGTTTCATTGAGGTATGGAAAATCTGATGACCATTTTTTTTTGTTCAGTTGAGGAAGTCGGAATGTATACCAGATCGTGTCATCGAAACAGAAATTGTTTCTGGAGACGATAGCCTCAAAATTAGACCCAGTAAAAGTGATACTTCCCTTACCGAGAGCTTTGTCATCGTCGGCGGCAACGGTGAAGAAGTCGGAGAGATGCCTACTCCGCCACCACGAAGGGCTCGCCAATCTCCTCATCTACTTAGAGATGGTAAAACAAAAATTCATATTTAAATTGTTTGAGGTTTGTTAAATATAGTGTCATTCTCATTGTGAAACCACTTAATCAGAAATTTTTTATTTTAGATGGAAGGTTTTTTTTCTATTGGCCCAAATTTTAAACAAAAGAAATTGATTGTTAATTTTTTATGCTAGTTAATATATTTTTTTTCTGATGCTTCCTTTCAATCTCAATGCTATTTTATTAATATACTTAGTTTAACTCAGGGATTTGGAGACCCACCCTTAAATGGGGGATAAAACCTAAAGGGTGTGATCTCGACTTGGTTTTTATATTTGAGCATCAATGTTTTTAATTATTGTTTTATTACAAAATAATGTTTTATTAAAGTATTATCTAATTTTGATTTTTGTAAAAGAATACAATATGAACTTCCATTTGTGTTTGTTAGCAAATATATCTTTGGATATTTTCATGACTTTTCTGCAATCTCCGATTAGGTTGTAGAATGTAATGAAGATTTATTTTTTTCAATTTGAACTTCCTTTGTGTGTTTAGTGTCACTTAAAACAAGAATATGGGATAATAAATGAGGTATATAGTAGTTTACCCAACTAATAAAAAGAAAATATGAGAAACGACTTTATGGTTCCTTCCATACTATTAGCGAATCAATATTTTATCACAGCTTGGCCCCAGTTCAGATAGCCATATCTCTTTGACCAATTGAAAAACGATGTTATATTTTTATCATACCAAGGATAAACTATGACCAACATATACAGTCTCTGCTACATGTCGTTTCCAGACCTGAAAACATAAATTTTGGGAGAAAAGGGAGGGAAAACCTCGTATAACAAAAGAAAAAATTGTTTACTAAATCGACTATTTTATTCAAAAACCAGCCAAAAAATTCTAACAAGAGATTTTTTTCACATTTCTAGGTTTCATGTGGCAAAAGCAGCTAGTTTTCAGAAGTAAACTAACGATGCACACTGCTTACGACAGGAAAGACAACACAGAACCGGCTTCCATCACATCACTAGCAGTGTCTAAGTAATTATAGTTTATTCTGTTACTGAAGGGGAAGTTGTTGTTGAAGTTGTTGTTCAACAATGGAAAGTCTCAGCTTATTATTTACAGCTACACATTACAGATATGCAATATCTAAAGTGTAGAGTGAACGGAGGGACATCTAGATAGAAGCTAAATTTATTTATCATTTATATATATTAGTAATAATTGATAAGTATATTTTTAAATATATTAATCTAAATTTGTCTAAAAATATTTTAATTTATATGATATTTTAAATACTACTTCAGATTTTTATTTGTGCATCATAATTGTATTTATCAATAAAATAATGTATTTAGATAGATGGGAGATCATCGGTCTAGCGAAAGGAATGGATAAGAATTCGAAGGAACATAACAGGATTTTAAAAAAATTATAAGGATAATAAGTTTGATGGATTATTTGAAAGGAATTTAAATGGTTTTGTTTTCTAACTTTATTGAAACACACTTGGCAACTTCCTGCAGCAGAGCAGACTAAATCAGATAAGCTGAAAATCGGATTTTTTTTTCTGATAGTTTAAAAAAAATACAGTATATAGTAATAGTGTATAAATTTATTTATTTTTTCTGAAATTTAATAGTGTAGGGAGTTGGCGGCCCCATTGTCCAGTCATCCGACTGCAATTAGCCACTGGTCCTCCAGGTTGGGAGAAACCCAGTATTGGGGGTATAGCCCGGTCACCCTTTCTCCTGAGGGGACATAAATATTCAGGAGACCATTTGTTCCGAGGATACTGGACTAATAACCTGCCTAAGGCTAGGGGATAACCTGCCTAAGGCTGGAGGATAACCTGCATGGTAGAAAATCTATTTAAAGTAAACTAAATAGCCTCCAGGATCCTTGATGCTAGAAATCGCATCTTACTTAAGAGCAAGTAAAAGAAGAACAAGTTTTAATGAACTTAAGAGAACATATTTCACTCGAGTGAGTACACGGTGCTATTGTACTAATCTGGAGGTCCCATTGATAAGACCGGCTATGGCTGATGAGCTAGTTATTCTGTTAAGGAAATGGAGGGAAAATTGGTGGTTGAGTGTGAGCTCACTTCTTTGCACAACAGTTGACTTAGAAACAAACAGTGCTTACCAAGTACTGAACATCTGTACCCTTCTTGGAGTTTAATGGTTTAGTAATAAATGCATGGTAAATTTTTTTTAAATTTAAGTTAACAAAAGTATTTTATTTGACTGTACCCCCAACTATTTCCCACCTTACTCAGATCTTCCAGTCAACCATCTCCTCGCTTAACAAAAGTATAGTTTATAATTAAGCTATGAAATAATATTCATTTTATTTCAATCTGTTTATAAACTGGTTTGGCATGTAAATTATTTTTCTATTATAGAGATCATAGGACTGTATACGTCGGAGATGCTCGTGGCCGGGTATTTTCTTGGAGCGTTGGCGAAGTAGCAGGAAGAGTCGACCATTGGTTGAAAGATGACGGGGCTGAAGCTTGTGCTTCTTGCAGGGTCCGATTTAGTATTTACGAGAGAAGGCACCACTGCAGGAACTGTGGTCAGCTCTTCTGTTCCAAGTTAGTGTTTTTTAAAATCATTTTGTTCTTAAATTATATTTTCTTATTATTAAATTACATTAAATTTGTATTTTGTTTTTTTAGATGCAGTAAATTCGAATCGGAAATATCACGCCTACGCATTTTCAAACCCGTTAGGGTCTGTCAAGGTTGTCATGCATCGCTGGGTAATGAACAGAACCACTGAGGTAGAAATTGAGCTCATCGCTGATAACCTTAATATGGTAGAACGTGCCTACCTGCGACTGGCTCAGTATAAATAATTTGTATTTACCTGCAAGTTGAGGTATTACTCAAACAGTATTCAGTTATGTTTAGGTTTTTCTCTTGAGTTTTTTCGAGGGCCAGATATAAGAAAAGTTGGATTATCGGTAATCTGAAAAAAATTTAAAGAATTAGAAATTTTATTCTTATTTTCTTAGTATTTTCCGTCCCTTATTAATCGATATTAGCAATCTATTCCCCTAACTGTCCAATCATCTTAGAACACATCTTTCATAGTCTTCAACCTAGTCCCATTTAAATTAAATTAATCAAATGTGAAAACATCTCTCAAGAGAGTTTCTGTCTTATACGCACTGTCTCATTATGTAGTTGAAGAGTTTTATTGAAATATTTGTGATATCTATATTTTATGTAGCGAGAGTGATATATTTTACAAAATGAATTAACAAAGTTTAAACAAATCAGATTAAGTCGTTCGTTAAATATCTCTATGGTAAAACATAAATTTGTTCCATTGTTGTAGTTTATTTAGAAACATTTTGGCAAAAATCTGTTAGAAGATCCTGTAATCTTTTCTCAAAGTTTTTCAAATTAATGCCTGAAAATAAGTTCAAGGAATTTTTTGTTTCTTTAATTGTAAGTATAATTATTTATACATTTGATAGTAAGAAATATAATGGGAATCACTATATCAGTTATTCACATTCCCAATCATTTGGCATGATGAAATCATCTTACATGATCAATCGTATTACATGATGGAATCGTATTAACAAATACAAAACAAAGTAGTGGTGCATCAATTGAATGGATCGCTCACTATCGATAGATACATTTCATTTAATTTAATATCAGAATATATTTGCTCTAATCTTTTACTTCTATTGTAATATAGAAATCTAACACAAATTATTTTTACCCAAGGTAAATAAGTTTTTGATGGTCATGCTCTATCAATACAAAAAACAAAAAAAATATTATTGTTCTTAAAGAGACATGTTATAATTTGTGTTTTTGGAATTTTTTATGTAAATCAGAAAGAATTGTAAAGAGATTAGATCTTATTTTATGGTCCCTTTCAGAAGTGTATCCGGTTCCTTGTTTCAAACAATTTTTTCAATGTTAAGGATCACTTAGAAATTTTCCCATTATCATTTCAGATGTTAAAATTAAAATATGAAACTCCTTGTTATATTTTCTGAATAGTTAACAAAAATAGAATAAAACCCATTAAATGTTATGAAATATCTATGTAATCCACTATAAATTCCTTTAACAAGATAAATCATAGTTTGAAAGCTAGAAAATGATCTAATGGTATAAATCATTTTTCAATTGATAAAAGTGATTGTATCACAACACGCTAATTAATGAAATTATTTATTTATTTTATTTTTACGAAATGAGAGTAGTTCGAGTTGAATATCATATATTTTATATGTTATTTCTTAATAATAATAATTCAGTAAAGCAGGAAAAAACATTTATAAAATATTTCTTGAACTTTGATCTTAATCACTGACTCAACAAATGTTCGTAATTAAAAATGAGACACAAAGTGTTAAGAGGTAAAATTAGAATTAAAAAATATAAACTGCTGAAAATAATAATCTTTTATTTAAGTTTAAAAAAATTTAAATTTCGTTTTAGGAAACGATTCATTAGGAAAAATCCTAAAAGGAAACTTTTAAAAGCTCTCTGTTTTTAGACAAATCGGCTACCTGCGATACGTTAATTTTATTACAAGGTATCTTCTTTCATTTGCCAAATCATTTTTAATAACAACTTTTTTTTTCGTGTATGAAAATTATTTCTGCCATTCATTGAGTATACTTAGTCGATACTGTCAATATGAATGCCTAAATTTAATCAATTTATTATTATTATTTTTAAATGGCTTGGAGAGAAAAATACTATTGACGATTTCGCAATTACCATTTTCTATTATATAAAGGTTATTAGCCTTTAGCAATTTGTGCATTTGTCACAAATGTTGAATGCATTTAATTTTTCTATTTTGTTAGACACAGAAATATGTAAATAGTCTGATGGGATTTGAATTTAAGCTGCTGTGATAAATAATTGAAAAACAAAACAAAAAAAACAGAAAAGAAGAAATGTTAATTTTATTTAGAATGAGACAATATTGTACACTCTGTGTAAGGGTGCTTTGTCAGTATTTAACAATCTGTTATTTATGTAAATATTTTCTAAATTTCACTTATGTTTAGTTTACACACTTGCCAAACATCTCGTTTATGCATTGCTTGCATATGTTTGTTACTGAACCGATCTAATGTCTTGGGATTGGTCAAATATCAAAGGAAGCTTGCTGCAAATGTAAAACGATGTCGTTATCGCACCTTATTATCTTGAAGCTTTGTTTGTTTGTTCATGCTCAATTGTTGTTAATTGCTCATTTTAAAAATAAAATGAGTTTTAATTGAAAAAAAAATTAGCCGACAAGAGCTCAGCAGGCAGACGGCTTACTTCTATGGAGCATAAGTCTGTTAATATATTTGTTGGTATTATTATTATTTTTTGTTGTTGTTGTGGCAAGTTTGTAAACCCTATATAGATGATTTCTTTTTAATTTAAAATGTTTCCTTAATATTTGTTAAAAATCTGAATAAGTTGTTTTTCTGTGATTCTTTCCGAGAGGTTTTTAGAAAGATAAAAATATTGTTTAATGCATTTTTAAAACATTCCTAAAGTATTAACTTATTGATTCATTTAAAAAATATTATTTTGATGTAAAATTATTTTATTTATATTTAACCATATGAGGTTTAATTTTTGTGATTAAGGGGTTTTGTTAGTTGGTCTTTGTCTCCTATCTGAAGGATGCCCATTCCGACAGTTAATTTAAACATTTACTCTTAAATAAATTGGGTGAAATATTTTTTTATTGGAATCGTAAGATTTTTAAGATTTTTTTTATTCTTGTTGCTACTTTATTACTAAGACTTTTTGTTACCGTAGTTATTATTTTTAAACAAAGTCTGTTTATAAATATATGCTGACTGTTCTTTGTAATCTCTATTTTTTCATTCTAGTCATTAAATGTGCAACGCAATGTTTCTTATAGTTATGGAATGAGAAAAAGAGGATCTCTCTTATTTTATTATTTCTTCTCCTTTTTTTTAGTGTCGTGTAATTTTTTTTTTTTTTGTATTTACAGTCAAACCATTATATATTGAATTAAAAAAAGAAGTTCATGATGCATACCAAAGGATTTTGCTTTTAAAACGCAAAATACTATGTTTTCCATGTTCCAAATTTGTACATATCTACCAAAAACATGAGTACGTATAAAAGGAATTTTTGCTTCTTATTTTAGGAATAAGTAACTTTTAACAGAATTATTTTCTTCTATTTTGGAGAAGTATTTCTTTTTTGTCTAAATCGTTAAATTATACTTACAAAGTACTTATTTACTTTACCTCTTATGTAGTTCTGTACACAGCAACCTTAAGAAGACCAACACTTTTGTGCAATACTGCTCATTGATATATGTTTTTGTTTTTTCCCTTGAAAATTCGAGGTTCAATTTATATGCGTAAATTCAATACATTTGGTTTGACTGTATTTTGAAAATTGAAAAATGTATTACAAAAATCTGTATTATATATAAAATAATTGTTAAACGAAAGACAGAGAAAATCTATTGTATTTTGATGTAAAGTAGAAATATGTATTAAACAAATATTAATTATGAATTTAGATGATTAGTAATAAATATATAATTATATTAGTTCTATGTTGTGTTGTTCTATCTGTTTCAATGTATGTATATATATAAATATAAATTTGATGATAATGGTGCATATCGTATTGTCAGTAGATTATATATATATCCAAATTGATGACAATATGTAATTTCATACAATTGAACGAATGCATTATAGTGTAAATTACAAAATATTAAATAGAAAAAAAAAATTTGTTGAACTATTTTTATCTACTTGTTTTCCAAGCGTTGTAGCAGTTGGTATTAAACTATTTCAAAACTTATTTATGACTGTTCAATTTGCTAATTGTGATAGTGTACATACCCATTTAATTATATACATTTTTTTTTAGCTTTTACTAGCATTTTGTATATTTGCGTTATTTTTGTTATGTTTAAGATATTTATTTTTCATATTAATTTATAATTTATGGGGACATTTTGATTTAATGTTTTTGTATAGTTATTTAATATCATTACCATGTAAGACATGTGTAACTATGTTACTTTACGCTTACTTAGTTCCAAAACTTTCCTTTTTGTTAGATTTTTTATTTATTTATACTGGAACTGATTGTATATTGATAGTTTCACTTTTATGTTCACAACGTTAATAAAAAAAATTTAGTAAAAAACAAACAAAAAACACAACAAAGTCCTTAAACAATATAGAATGTTTTTGTAATATCATGTTGTTGCTTTAACATATTTCAAAATTTTTTTTTAGTTTTATTCAATTTTATCTAAAAATTGTTTCATTTGAGATGACTATAATTTAATAGCTTTCATTATTTGGTTCCATGTATGATTGTTTAGAAATATGTACAGTATCGATTGCCATTGTGGATACAATGGGTAAACATAATATAATACACATAAACTTACTGTAACCTGAGACAATATATTGTAAACAATTTGTAGTAAGGCAGGAGAAAAAAAAAAGTTAATGTCTTCTCCGAGTGCTTAATATTTGTTATTGTAGATATTGAAGTTAATAAATAAATTAATTCACACTAAGTGCTCTACCACTGAGCCACTCCGCTCCCTATTATTACTATCAACATAAACCTGTTAAAATCACTCAAGTATTTTAAGGTTGGGGCCTTATTGGGTATTATTGTAATTTTAACTGCTACACCAACTACAATTTTAATCAATATTGAATTAAAGATATAATGATTGAATCAGTTCCAAAGAACATGAATAACACAGATGAATGCAAAGCAATTAGTTATAATCAATATTTGCCATAATAACTTCAAACTAAGATACAGTTATCTTGAATGATAATAGTTGACCTTGATAATATATGTGGAAGAAAATGGTCCGGGTAGAGGTCAATAAATTTCTCTTAGATGTGGAGAATTGTTTATTAATTAGCCAACGTTTCGACCTACTTTGCAGGTCTTCTTCAGGGCTAAATATGCAAAATACAGACATTTGAAAATTAAAAAATTGCTAAGCATGGTAAATATAAAGGTTAAAATACAAAGGTGGTAAAAAACATACTAAAGAATAAAATGGAAAGTGTTAAAAATTAAAGAATAAGGTAATAAAGATAAAAATTAAAGATTAAAATGGGTAAATATTAAAGTAAAAATACATTAGTATCAGGTATCTGAGTGGTGGACAATAAAGATGGGGGAGGGGAGAGAATATGAGATATATATCAATAAAGTGCGAGGATGATCATGTGGAGCATAAATAACCATAAGAAAAAATAAATAAAAACTACAGTAAGTAATAAAAAAATATAGTAAGGATTAATATATAAAGTCAGAGGTAATGAAAATAAACAACACAGATAAGTAATGAAAATGGAAAATACAGTATGTAATAAAAATACGGCATAGTGTAATAAAAATGAAAATGTTGATAAGAAACAATGATGATAAGTAATAGAAGTGAGAAATACATTTTACTAGCAATGGGGACGATAATGTATACAAAATGTTCATGAAATAATATAAAGGATAGATGTAGTACTATATGTAATTAGTGATAAGACATGGTTGGTATTAAAATAAACAAGTAAAATAGGATAAAAAGTGTGATAAGCAAGTTACAATGGATGCCCTGTATTGGACTAATAAAAATGTAAAAAGACAATGATATGTGGTTAGGTAAAAATATAATTCAAATATAAAAGTGAGTTAAGATGAACACAGATAAAAGTCGTTAAAATGATAATAAAAGGTGGGTAATGAATAAATGTCTTACAGAAACAGTAAGCAAGGAAATAGTAAGAATAAGATACAGTTATGTGAATTTTCCTCTCCATATTATCAATAAACTCATCCAAGACTATAAAAAACCCCCCAACCCCACCTTGTCTCCACACCCCCCCTCTAACCCAGTATACAGATCCTTGCCATATATACCCTCCCTCTCAAATAATATTCAAAAATCCCTACGTTCCTCTATCCCCAACTTACGTTTAGCATTCAAATCCCATAACAAACTTTCCAAAATCTATACCCGTGTTAAAGATCCCATTCCCGTTTTACAACGCTCACATGTTGTCTACCGTATCCCTTGCTCCACTCCCAATTGCAACTCTTCCTACATCGGCGAAACTAAAAACTTACTTAAAGATCGTATTTCCCAACATAAATATTCCATTTCATCCAATAACCCAACCGCTTCCAAACTCTCAGACCATGCCCTATCTTTAAACCACATTTTCAACTTCGATAATACGTCTATCCTATCTTCCTTTCCCAACTATGAAAAACGCATTCTTTCGGAAACCATCCACATCAATTTAGATTCCTCCACCGTCAACCTTAAGTCCGATTCACATCACCTATCCTCAATTTATTCCCAAATTTTTAATTTACTAAAAACTCCTTAATTTTCAAATCATATTTTATTTCTCTCCGTTTTACGGTCCGTTTCTGTCTATTTTTTCTTTTCTAGTATTTTATTTCTTTACCCCCCCCCTTTTTTTTTTTTTTTTTTTTTTTTTTTTTTTTTTTTTTCCTTTAACTTTATTTTTAATTTATTTTTTTTGAATTTTTTTCGCTACTTTGACCTTTGACCGACAGAGATCGCGGCCAGCGCTTCCGTCGTTTAACGGTTTTATCCGCGTCAGTTACTCGCTGTCCCAGCTGCCATCGGGTTCGTACAGTCTCATATTATTTATATCTTCTCTTCATCTTTCTCCATCTCCTTCCTTCACACCTATTTCTCCCATCATCACTTTTAGCATCCATCATAGTTTTAATTAAATGTTTTAATTTAAGAGTTCATGTTCACAGAACATTATTATTTTTTATAATATATCTCTATTCACTTACTGATATCTTATATCTCTCATGTATTGTTCCTTGTATTCTTTCATCTTTATTTATATAACTTCATACTATGTATACCTCTATATAATATATGTATACCTGGATACTACATCTGTTATACAATGTATAGTGTATACCTTTATATAACATTTATACCTTTACATCACTTCTGATACTTATATTTTTAAAATTTTTTTATATTTCACTTCCCGGCCCGTCATACTTAGATTCCTTTTCTTTACGTTCTATAATATATTCTTCTCGATGTATTGTTAGGTATCATATTTTTAATTCATGTTCTCTCATTGCACTTATGATACTCCCCATGAGTCTATTTTCATACTATTGTTTTCTTTGCAATACATTTCTATCTTTATTATACTAAATTGTCCATACTCATTATATTCGTATCTTTTTCATTTTATTTTTTTTCTGTTTAACTTCATTGCTCTCTTTGTACTTTGTTTTTGCATTATCACCTTTCTATCCATCTTGTACTTTGTTTTTGCATTATCACCTTTCTATCCATCTACCATGTAATCATCTTTATTCATATACCTACATACATTATTATATATATATATTATGTATATATATATTCATATACCTTCATATATCCTTTCATTATATATCATTCTTTTTTATATCTATACATTTTATCTAATTTTTCTGTACCTCTTTTTATGTATTTTTACAGTCTATTCTGTTTTTGTCTGTTTTCTCATAGCCCTGAAGATGACCTACATAGTAGGTCGAAACGTCGGCACTTAAAATAAAATAGTTTCACCTATTTTTGCGTGTTTTCTTGACTGCACCCCCAACTATCAACATCCTATTAAGATACAGTTAGTTCTAATGTATGTAACTTTCTACATTTTGAACAGCCGCATGATTAAAATAAGACCCTAAGGGCTAAAAATTGTTTCTTTTATTCTTACTAATTTATTTTATTAATTACAACTTATTTAAAAATTAATATTTATCTTGATTTTAAAAAGTACCTCCCCAGAATTGATTTCGACCTCTTTGTAGTAAGGTTATAGGGAGGTTACTGCCTTGGGCCTCACGTGTAAACAAAAATACCGAATGTCAGTATTCAGTTTGTACAATTATGAGTGTGAAACAAGGTAATCTCTCCTCTCTTCTCATCCTCGAGCACTTTGGGGAGACTCACAAGAAGATACACGATGAATTGTTGTGGGGGCCCAGGACTTTAAAGTTAATTATTTCTAATACCGGTATAGCAATAACAAATGTGAGTAATTACATGGTTCTTGTTCTAAATATATAACCTGAAGACACACTATCTGAATATTGTTCTCTTTTTTTAGGTTAAAAAAGTATTAAGTGTATTCATTCAATATGGATTTGTCACTTTTGATTCAAATAAAGTTGGTGTAGCTGAATACACACTACAGCCACCGAAAATATTGTTATTGCTTCGTTATCCCAGGTATGTCTGTATATTCTTTGTTTAGTTATTCTTTACTGTATTGTAAACAAAAATAATTATTTCAAATTTGTATTACAAGTTTAATTGATTAGTGGTGTAATAGTCAAATTTTAATGACATCCCATTTATTTTGAAGCAGTAATTAAGAAATTTCAGTAAAAATTTAATTTAAGATTAGAGATTTTTTTAAAATAGGAAAGAAGTAAATTATTTCTCTTCAAAATAGAAATATTTAAATGATCACCATCAAATAAAAGTGGGTAAAATATAATTTATATAATTAAAATTATTATTTAAGGGTCTTAGAATTTCTACTTTGATCTCTGAATCACAGTCTTTGTTTGTCTCTGAGCTAATTTCCTCCATAAGTTCCCACTCTATACAGAAGATGATGTTTGGCGTCCCTGCCCACAAGCCAAAAACCTTAACAGATGAAGCCTTTACCATTTTTAAAATACAGTATTTTATTTTTTCTTGTTCTAACAACCAAAAAAAAATGTTTCAAAAATGAAGAAATAAAATGACAAACACAAAAATGAGGGAATGTTTGTGAATTGGGTGCAAAAGTATTTTAACTACTGAGGCATTTAATCAGAGAATTAAATATGAAAATTTGTATGTTATAGAAATCTCTAAGCAGCAGGTATCACAAGAAGCCATATGTCAAAGTTTTGAAAACTGAAAAATATTTAATTGAATATTTATTTTTCATCATTAGCTTTGAATATTAATCTTCAAAATTGTAGCCTATTCAGTCATTTTGATGAAGTATAATACAGATAATAAAAAATTGGAAGAAATCATGAACCGATAGAAAAAAATCTCTTAGGAGATCAGAATTCCTCACTTAAAATAAAAAGTTGGTGATAATGCTCTTGGTTTGACTGTTTTTTAAAGTTTTATTTAGAAGGCAAATTTTAATGCATTTAAATGAACTGCATACATTATTAACCAAAAATGTGTAAGTTTTGAATTATGAAATATATATTTAGTTTTTTCATATATTGTATACAAGGTTCTCTGATTATTTCTCTTTATTAATGCTTAAGTTGGCATTTAAAATGGGGTTCCATCATTGATTTTAATAAATTTTTAAGGGATATAATATGTGTTAACAAGTTTTTTCCTTTAAATTAAGAAAAAAGTTCTAGTTATAATATTCTCATATTATTTTACTATGAGTTATTTAACTATAATATATATATCAAAAATATTTATAATTTCAGGTATTTATCATTAATAAATGATAAATATGGTGATGCATCTAAACATTTAGTTGAAGTTATTCTTAAACTTGGTAGATGTACTGTTACAAAAACAATCCTTCAGGCATGGAATAAGTTAAAAGTTGGTAAGTATATGTGTAATGTTTTCCTTAATATTTATGTTTTTATAATTTGTTTTATATTCTATTGTAATATTTTAGGTAATGTAGCTAAATTTAATACTAAGGTTGCCGGATTGAGAGATTCATTCAATGAATTAGTTACAAATCAATATTTGATGAGATGTCCAGCTCCGGAGAATGATATAGAGCGAGTGCCAGTTCTTTCTGTGAAAGATGAAAATCTGTACAAACCTGTCGTACTTGACATTCAGAAGTTAATACAACTTGAAAAGGGTGAAATCAAGGAAGAAGCTATTGAAAGTGAAAAAGACTTATGGAGGTGCAATTTTGATAGGTTTCATCAAGATATAAGGTTAGTCATTTTATTATTTCATCTATAAGGTTCTATTGTCCTCATCCTTGACAATGTATTGTTAGTATGTATGTTATTGTGTTTATATACTGTAGCAATAGTTTTAATAATGGAAGAAAGTATATTTATCAATCTTTCTGTGATTGTTAAACTTGTGACTATAGGTTGAAGAAAAAAAAAATGAGCAGAAAGTCACAATAAATAAAGAGAAAAAACTCCTGACTCTTTGCCTTTTCTACCAATCTATGATAATGAAAATAGGCATTGTATGATTTAACGTGTTTTTAATGGAATCATTTATTATATATTTTTTATACATAAAAATGTATTGTATATTTTAATCAACTTTTGTAATTTCTATGATTTATTTTCTTTAGAGATGAAATCATGATCAGTGCCATTAAGAGAAGATTTGACGATTATGCTGCCAAATTCATGGAAGTCCTTTTAAAGTTGACTTATATTCGTACTGAACCTTGGGCAACCCAGAGCAATCCTGTACCACTCGCAGAGGTCAGGGATGCATTAGAAAAAGAAAAATGTAATTCCTACTTGATTCAATATTTGGAACAATACATCAAAGTTATAGGTATTTATTGATTTTGTTGGTGCTATACGAAATATCACTCATAAAACTTTCATTAAATAAAGTATATTACAAAGCCTCATCACTGAAAAAATTTTATATCAAGTTTCCATTTGAAAATTATTCTAGTTTGTCTTGTGTGCAATAAGTAGTGATTCTGTAATCAGATAAGTCTGAGAGCTTTACAATTCATCATAATATGGTAAATATTACTCCAATGAATTATTTTTAACACATTTTTTGTTCTTAAACAAAACTTACTATCAGTTCAGTACTACTGTAGCTACCCTCCAATCAGTGACAATCAATTTTGAATTAAAAGTTTTAATTTTAATGATAGGTCAATGATATAAAATTTTTTACTTAATAGTCGGATTATAAAACTATAATATTAATTACGATCAGCGAAGTTTTATCTATTATAGCAATTCAATTTTCATTTTTTTTCATTTCAGAAGATGATTCTTGCCAATTTATCAGAAGGATATCGGAGGGTTCTAGCGGTTCAGTTTATATTAATTTTGTTTCCGCATTTCGGAGCTTGGCTTCATCAACAATAGACAGTATTGTCGAGCACAGGTTTGGAACTAAATCTGCAAGAATTTTCAGGTAAATTTTGGTGTTACAAATTAAGCTGGAAGGTACCTAGTAAAGATCCAAATCCTAATTATAACTGAATAGGCAAAATTTTAGACTCCCACTACAGCATCTTCCGATTAGCATAGTAGTATAAATAATAAACAAACTTAACCACTCAATATATTTACATTTTATTTACAGGCTTATTAGGAGTAAAATATATGTCGATCAGGATCAACTGCAAAAGATCGTAATGATACCTGATAAGGAAGCTAAGCAACTCACTTATCGCCTTCTTCAAGAAAGTTTCCTTCAATTGCATGAATTGAAAAAATCCGCTACATCAGGAGGACTAGTGAAAAACTTTTATTTATTTCATATTAATTTTAATCAGGTTAGTTTTTTTTTAATACTTGGTAATTTTAATTTTAACATGTATTCATTTACATCTTAAATTTAATTTGTGAATCATGTATGAAAATACTATCTTTAATTTTTTTCTGTATGGGTGAGTATGTAGAGATGTGGAAATAATGATTTTTATGATTTCAGAACTGAGATAGCCTTCCTATTTTCCCTTTTTTTTTTTAATACAAAACGTTGTCAAAAAAAAGGTTTTTAAAATAATTTCGATTGATTTGTTTGGTGAAATCAGTTATCGCCGGATTGCGCGATGAAAACTGTGATATTGACTATTTTTTATGAAATCCCTTGTTGTTTTTTTTAATCAAGTGTCATATAGTGTTAACATTATATTACTTACTTCGGAAGGGGATGAGATTTTTGCTATTGTTTAGTTATATATAACAATTATTTGTTAAATTCACAATTATGTTTCATTTATTTTGTATATTCATTCTTTTTTAAATTTGTTTTTGTAGGTTTGTCAAGTCATCTTGGATATGTGTTATATATGTGTTTCAAATACGTTGTCACGTGCAACTCATGAAAAAAATGTAAATATGAGATTGATTGAGAAGTTCGAGAAGCTAACAACGCTCACCCAGAGTTTGCGTGAGCAGGGAAATGATGAAACATACATTAAACAAGTTGTAAGTAAAATACATTTTCATAGCGAATCCATTATTACTTTATTTATTACATATTTTTTTTCAAGTTCAATATTATTTCTGTTTCATAAATAATTAAAAATAACTTTTTTAGATGGATGAACTTATGTCCCCGCCTGAGAAATCTTTGTTGGACTCAGTTGAAGGAATGATCCAAAAACTAAGATTTGCTGAACTGAATTTAGACGAAACCATGTTTATACTTAACCTTTACACTTACTACGATTCTTGTGAAAATCAAGAAAAAAAATGATTGCATATTAAAATGTATATTTGTACAATTTGTAAATAAACTCTATGCATATTTATTTCTAATTCAAGACACTTTTTGTTATTAAAGTCATTTGTAAATATTTTTTATTTATATTTTTGTTTTCACTTGTTCTGTAAAAGTATCAATATACTTGTTTATTATTTCAAGGTCCTATGAAATGTTAAAAATTTAAAGTTTTAACAAAAGAACAAATAAATTTCATTTTATCTATTTTTTTAATATTGTGATCAATCCAATAAATTATTTTATTAGTCTAGAGCATTATTTTAAAGATGTAAATTTTGATCTAGGCATTTATTTCTTGAAAAGAAATCATTTATGAAATATATTTATTTTTGGTACTAAAAATTAACTTTTTTTTTCATCAATGCTATTGTTAGTCATTTGAATGTATTGGTGTCATTATGGCAAAATGTTTCTTTTTTATAAAATAATGTAAGAAACATATTCCATAATGACCCCTAACCATTCAAATTCTCCTTGAAGTTATTGTTTTTGTTCTTTATTGATGTGGAAATGGTTGACTGGATATATCTTACTAGAGAGTGAAATTGTGTGAGGTGGGGGTACAGCCAATAAATTTACTCAAAATATTGTTTAACTTATTTTTTGTAAATTGGTTTACATTTACTGCGCCCCCCTTGACCATTTCACACACTTGTTTTTAGTTTTTATTTCATTCTAGCTCATAATTTTATGTTGGTTGTTTGTTTACTTAACGTCACTTTTTGCTGCTATGGCTAATCGGAAGATGCTACACTGGGAGCTCTAAATTTTGCCTATCCAGGTTTAATTAGGATAGGGATTTTTCACGAGTACCTGACATCATGCAGGCTCGGGATCCCTGTTTAACATCCCTTCAGAAGGATGGCGTTACTAAGGATTTTTTACTCCCTTTAAAAAATGGCGGGCTACGTACCCATGATCTTGGCCTTAGTAGTTTGTTACGCTAACCACTAGACCACTGGTTGCCCGAGTTCATGTTGGTAACACTAGCTATCCCATCTGAAGCCTTTGTACAATCATAGAGATGATTCTTAGGATAGAATTTTTGTTCCCTAGTTTTAAATCCTACATTCCATCAGAAATTAAGATCCTATCCTATGCTAGTTTAATAACAAATAAGGCAATGAGTTGTAAGTAAAGTTCCAGTGATTACAACTCTGTTTGTCAGTGAAGACTTATTCTGACAGTTTGTAAACTAGCTTAATGCAAGTGAACGTTTAATATAGTGGTTTAAACAAAGGTGATGCGACATTTAGGAGTAATTAAAAGTTAAAGTAATTGTGAGATTATTACTATACTTCTATTCTTGTTGTATTTCTATTTTAGTTAAATAAGATCAGCAAATTTTAAGAAAACATGATTTATTTGAATCAATTAATTAAATCTAGAATCTATCCTAAACAATTTTATTTCTTAGTAGTTTTTTTTTATTTATACTAACCTAATTTTATTAAAATAGATTATAAATAAGAAAATATCAATAATGGAAAGGAAATGAATAATTTTTCTCAATTAAAAGAGAAATGTTTTCATTTTTTTATTAAGATCTAACCTCTTCTGAAAGTTAGTTCTGAATAGTGCCAATAGATGGGTTTACTAGTACTGTTTCTTTTCTAGGAGTTAAATAATTTTATTTGGAAGAGCTTGAATAATTATAGCCTAATAATGTAACTGGTACAAATTACCTGTCACAACTAATTTTCTTATAATACAATCATAATTTTTTTAACGTGGAATAGCGGGTTGTCATTATGAGTTCCGCAGACTTTCCCCTCCAGTTAAGTCACAACAAGTTTTAACTTTTCAATTATTTTCTTTTTAATATTCGCGAAAATAAAAGCAATCATGAGTTTTAGTATGAATATAAATTGTAATTATGGGAAATGTGTATATTTCAGTAATCATTTCATCAAGAAATGAACGTCTCATAAAACATTTCGAAATATAGATTATGAAACAACATAAAGATCATGTGTAAGTGGACTTTTTAATCTATGTACGGTGAGTAATAGTTACTATATACAGTCCGTAGTAAAATTATTTTTATATTCGAAAAAGAAAAGGAATGAAAAGTTAAACTTATTGTGACAACCTGCGGCATTGGCAGCGTAGGTTATTTAATGTTGCTATTTTAAAGGAACTATTTATATTCTATTAATTAAAACATTTTGTAGGCTTATGTTTTTTACAATATATTATGCGATAATAAATCTGTCCATAACAGGAGGAGTGGTGATAGTCCGTTGTTCTATTCTCCATTCGTTTCTTCCAATGAAGTATGCTGAAGGATATTTCCCACCTCCCTAAATTTCATTTTCTTGCGCATCCAAACATAGTTTGTATTTTAAGTAATATTTTTGCGATAAAATAAGTGGATTGATAAATCGAAATAATAACGAATTATGTGTACTTGGGGATTATAGACATTTGTATATTCTGCAGCGCAGTGGCGGATTAAAGGTCCAGAGCGCCCTAGGCAATAACTTTATCGGCGCCCCTGTACCGGCCATAAATGGCCATCTTAATTGTCAGCATCATAGCATCATGCTTGTATTATATTATAGATCAGCATTTAGTTCTTTCTTTCTTTGTCGATATGTTATTTTTTTTATTTATTTAAAAATTCTGAGCTCGCGCGCCCTTTGTAACTACGCGCCCCTAGGCACGTGCCTAGTTTGCCTTACGGATAATCCGCCACTGCTGCAGCGTTTTATTTGGAGTGATCGTTAACGGCCGCCTTTAGGTCAAATAGTTCAGAGACCTTCGTAAACAAACATTTTTATGTTAAATTCTCTTTTCAATGCGTCATAAGTTTAACATTTAACACCTATTAAACTCATTTAATTGTCATAATGATGAAATATCAATAATAACATCCCCACGGATACGGGAAGATAATAATAGATACATGCTTAGGAGCAGGTGTTCTCAACATATTTTGGTAGGTTTAAGTTAGGGGGTAAACTCATGCATAGTCATCCAATAATGAATTCCTTTGACATACATTAACATGTCCTATCGATTTTAGTTATCTGTTGCGCAGGTTGTCGCTCCGAGTTAAGTCGAAAATTTTCATTCCTTTCCTTTTTAATATTCTCCGACAATAGAAATAATCGTGAGGTTTAGTATGAAAAAAAGTTTAGTTATGGGAAATTTTTATATTTCGATAATGATTTGATGAAGAAAAATGTATTATCTATACTTCGAAATTTTAGTTGACTTCCATAACTACACTTTTTTTATTACTAAAACTCACGATTATGTTTATTTTCGAGAATCTTAAAAAGAAACCCAAATTACATTTATAATTTTCAAGATTAAAATAATGAGGCTTTGGTGGCCTAACGTGTCAATGCTTTAACAATCTCGAATCTTTTTTGGCGTCGGTTGGAATGTCTGATTCAATAAGAGTAGGAAAATATTTTCGAAAATTAACCTACAGAAGTAACATCAATATATGTACCATGGATAAGCTTAATAGATTTCAGAAAAATAATATTTAACATATTTTGTCTCAGAGGCTATTGTGAGCAGAAAAAAAAAACGGTTAACCTAAAATGATATGATTAATAATTCTCAAAGAATGCGCTATAGATCACTTTTATCACTACCAGAATTTGTAGGATTTTATCAAATTGGAATCAATGGCTAAGAATAAGAGACGCAATTTTATTTTTATTCGCGAAATTTTATAACAGCTTTAGGTTTTATCGTTTAAAACACCTGTATTTGTAGGTTATTAATCGAAACTTCTCGCAAGAGTAAGCCATAAACGTTTCATAGTTTTTTTTTACTCAAACCACATGTTATAAATAAATGTTATCTTTCCAATGATTAAAGTCATTTCGGTCTTCCTATTCCAAAGAAAAGAAAAATGATATTAAAACAGTTGTAAATCATAGTTTATTAATTTTCTGTAATTAAATGCAATTATAATATATTTATCGTATTTTAAATAAAATGTATTGATTATATAATATTGCTTGTAAGAATAAACCTGTTTCCTAAATACAGTTTATTGTTCAAATTTATTACGCAAAAGAATATATTGATATATCTAATGCCAGCGTTTTCTTAAGGTTGTATTTGTAATTAAAAAAACTACTGGTTCTATGATTTAGAGGGAAAAGATTTTATATACCAACATAACAATTTGTATTCAATGAAACCAATAGGAAGATAGTAAATAATTAGTTCATTTCAGTATATTAGTTTATTTAAATTCAATATATCGATGAAATAAATATAAAAGATATTTACAAGGCATTAATTATTACAGAATAATGATAATTTATGGGCCGCTGTGGAAGGGAGTGGAGAAGAAACAACCCCGACAGGGTGGCCAACCTGGGAGATCTGAAAGGCAGTGAGGGCTGGCGGTTAGTAAGTGCCGAGTCGTCAAGGGGCTCGCTATGATGGTTCTCGGAGGCTGCCGTGTCGTCTCCGCTGAGACCAAGGCTGTCTGTCACCGTCAATCTCAGAGGAGTTCTATATCAGGTTAGGATAAGTATTGTCTTTAATATTTATACGAGAGGCAAACGGGTTCAAGTGATTTAGTTTAAATATTAATTTAGAAACATAATGTTATAAAATTAATTATATTGAAGTAATATTGCTCAGTATTCAAGATATATTCATTACAGTATAACAAGGATATAATATGTATGAGTATGATACGAATTTAAAGGTTTTGAGTTTTAAGTATGAAATGTATTTTCACAATTTTTTTTAAATTATCACTTTACCCCTTCCTTGACTGTCATCTCTTATTATTTTTTAAACTATTAATATTCAATAATTATTTTCTTATGTATGTACTAATTTCGGAATATATCAATAAAATCACACATATCCGAGTTATAATTTTGTTTTTAAATGTTTTAGTTCATTCGTTATAATTCTACCGGTCATGTTAAACAGTGCTACCAATACAAATTATCTCAAACTTAATGTCAAATATTTGTAATGAACTTAAAAAGTGTCTTGTTTCGTTTATTTATTTCGTTACAAATGAAACCCTACATTTAATTTTCTTTGCTTAAGTTTGATGTATTAATGGGTTATCATTTAAGCTTCTGTTTGGTGCTCGAGATTATCTGTATAATGCCGGTGAATCACGAATCTATTAAATACGATTTATTTATGTTCTGTTACCATTTAGTTTTTTAATGAAATTATGTTTAATCTCAAGAAATATTAGCCTGTTTATTTAATTTTAGATTAGTAAACATATTCATAAATAGTTATGTTAACTTTAAAAATGCTCCGTATGAATTTAAATTACATTTGATTTCTTAAACATTAGTCTTTTATTCGTCTACTAACTACCGTGTTACAATTGTATAAAAATAAATACGCTCAGAAAGAATAAAAATATAAAAGAATCATAATGGATTCTTTTTCTGATCCAATTATAAAAAACAAAAGGAAGATTAAGCTAAGCAATTAAATGTTTAGCTTAATCCATAGTTGTAAACTTTCAACAGAATGAGGAAACTTAAAATACATGGCAAGTATTACTGACTCATGTTTCCTAGTTCTGTTAGTTATATAAAAAACAAAACAAAGTACCAAAACAAATAATGCAGGATGCTAGAACAGAAAGGTTTTAAAAGACCGATAATTGAATTCAATTGCAGGTTATCCTCTTTGGCTCATCTTGTCTTATTATCGAAGGCTCTGATATCTTTCTCAACTTTTAAGAACGTATATATTATGTTTAATGGATAAACAATCTCTTTACAGTATGTACGAATACTAACACTCATTTATATTAAATATGCTATTCTAATACAATGCTATTTTAATTGTTTTTAAATGAGATGTGGACAATACATCAGCAATCACAACCACGAAGGGTTCAGTACATGATAGGGACTTAACATTAATACAGTAATAGTACTGTTACTGTTTCTAATCAACGGTTTTGCAAAGAGAGGAGATTGTACCGAGACTACGCGTAACTTGTTTTTTATCCTTAACCCCTGAGAAAATGCTTAGAAATGAAAAAAAAATTGTTTAAATAAATTTTAAGAATTCAATTTTTTTGAAGTGTCCTCTGATTGATTTTTCCTTCAACCAAAAAGAATTCAGTTTTCTTTATATAAATATTACTCATCAAGTGGAATTTTATGTATTTCACGATCATCTTCAGTTCTTATAATAAATGAGATTAAAAAAAAAGTATATTCTTATCTCATGAATCACATGTTTTCCTGAAGTTAATTCGTCTGAGTCAGATACAGGTGAAAAAGCTGTTGTTATTTTATTAAATTATAGAAAACATATGGTTTTATACATATTCTTAAATGTGAAGAAAATGGTCCGGGTGGAGGTCAAACAATTTCTCTTAAGTAGGGAAAACTGTTTATTAAAGAGCCAACGTTTCGATCCACATTCGATGTCCTCTTCAGGGCTGTCGAGGGGGGGGGTCCGGTGTAGTAGTTAGTGACGAAGCCACACCGGGCCCCCCGCCCCCCACGACAGCCCTGAAGAAGACTTGCAATGTGGGTCGAAACGTTGGCTCTTTAATTCATTTATTTACAGATGGGGGAGGGGACTCGTTCCAAGGATGGTTTGAGTAACTGAGGACATAATATGTTTTTATTTAAAAATGTATGGTTTCGGTAATGAGGTTGGGAAACAGATTGTAGGAAGCAGTATCTGCACAAATATAATGAAAAATAACTTTGTATGAGATATATCTATTCCTTTCCCTAATACATTGCGACTGTGTGTCATGTTTATTCTTTCAGAAGATATTTATTAACTTTCCAACTGCAAAGATATTCTTTCAGTGTAAGTATTAACCAATAACGATTGTTTTCTATAGTTAGTATCCATATTTAACAATTACTTTCCATTTATTAAAAAAAACTTGCATATAGTCAACACGCTTCCATTGTTATTGTATTAACATTGTTACGGACAATGACAGTACACTAAACGCGAAACACAAATTTAAGGCGTAAAAACGTACCATAGACATTTCTATTGGCTGATAAATTAACATAAAGAATTTGTCGCCCAATCCTTAAGTTTTTCCAGTATTTATTTTCAAATTTAGAAAAAAATAGTTTACCCTGTATCTTTATAGGTAAATTTTGCATAAAAATGCTTCGTAACGGCATTCGGATAAATTTGGAACAGTAGTGAAGAGATATTTTCAGTTATGAGGAAATCGATTTTTTTTAAACATGTTTTAATATTTTTGTTCTCACTGATAATGATCACTAATACTTGTACATTTTCATTATTCATTTGATTAAAAAACTGTAATTATTATTTCCAACAATTACCTGAGCCTTATACTCGTATTAATTATTTGATGAAACATGAGAAATGTTTAGTTTAGATACGCTTGATATTAATGATCTTTTTTAGGCAATTATTCATTTTATTCTCGGAAAAATACGTAGTGATTCTGTTGTCATTGTGTTGTTGGTGTCAAGAGACGCTGCTAATTGTGGCACTCGGGTAGCAAAGTTGACACAACTTTATACGAGATTGATTATTTGCTTGCACTCTTTGAGGATCTTTGATAAGGTAGATTAGATTGAATCCTTGTCAAACATTTCCTTGTTTTGGATGCTTTCATAACCTATCATGGAATGTATTATACAGGGAGTGGAGTGGCTCAGTGGTAGAGCGCCGAGTTTCCGTGCCGAAGGGTCTGGGTCACAGACGCGGGGCCTAGGACTCTCTTGGAGCTTACCTATAGCTCCTGGGTATCTAAAATAAAGGATACAAATGTGGTGGTTGCGCGTGATTTAGGATAAATCACCTCCCTCCACAACCGTTGTCCAAGAAACAGAACTGAACTCAAGATCTCCGTGGGTTGTAGTGGCTCAGGTTTTTTTGATAGAAGATCGATTATGATTATTCTGTTCAACGTCTTAAAATGCAAATATATTATAATTGGAATTCTCGTACTAGATATCCTTCTCACTTGCATATAAAGGATCTATAAGTGATGTTAGGTATTTCGGAATCGAAATAAAAATTGGTCATTTCTCCGTGGAATTCCCAGAGGTACCTCTTTTATAAAAAAAAAAACATCATCACCTCTGAGAGCCAGTAAAGGGATCTATAATATCGTTTTAATATATTGTTACGATAAATATTAATAATTATAATTAATTTTATTTTAGTTGTTACTAATTTTTAAATATATTCATTTGAAAAGAAAAGATATGTCCAGGACTGGGACTCGAACTCGGGTCTTCCAGATCACTAGTCTGGGACTCTACCATTTGAGCTATCCTGGGCCCTAATGAAGCACGCTTCTCGGCCATGGTCATCTTTTCTTTTTTTTTTTTTTTTTTTTTTAATAAATATTAATAATTATAATTAGGCACCGACAATCCCACCTAATGGAACTAAGGAACGGCGGTTTGGAGCGATTGGAATGAAGATGTCAGTGGAATCAGTCATTCCATTTCTTAGTGGTAGAGAGAGATTCGCTTTTCTACTAGCCCTTATAAAAGCTATTGAGAACTGACACAGTTGCTTTCCACAATATGTAATAATGGAAATTTTGTTATTTTCCTTGAGCGAATGATTGACAAATTAAGATAAAAATATAACATGATGAAATGGGGAATAGGGAGGAGCTGTTGTGTTGTGTTGCGTTATCAGGCCCAAGTCAAGTGGATCTGCCTGTCTGCCTGTCTGCCTCGCTCTGCTTGTTACAATGCCTTTCTTTATTTAGAAATAAGAATAAAAGTTTAACTGCCTATTTTTAGGTCATTTCAACTTGTATTTATTATTTGAAGCCTACATTGTCTGTCATTAAACTGTTCTATCAAGTATATTCATTTTATCTTGAGTTGGAAATTATTACATATTGGATCAGTGTTGATCAAACATAAATTGGACTGGATGAGCCCAGAGGTGCTGCAAACGCCAGCTCATAACAGAATAAACGAGTTATCTGAATTGCTAGGTTTCTAACCGAATCCTACATATCTGCAGCTAGCTCGGTACCTTACATATCTGCAGCTAGCTTGGTACCCTACATATCTGCAGCTAGCTTGGTACCTTACATATCTGCAGCTAACTCGGTACCCTACATATCTGCAGCTAGCTCGGTACCTTACATATCTGCAGCTAGCTCGGTACCCTACATATCTGCAGCTAGTTCGGTACCCTACACACTCACCTCCCTTCAAAAACTTTATATTTATATATTAAAAACCTAACTTTGAATATTTTTTATTTGTATCGTGTGTATTTAATTAAATGAAACAGCGACGAGGTACATAACTGATTCAATTATTTTGTATTCGGCCTACGCTTATTTATAAATATCATGTGTAATAATTTTATGTACATTGAATTTTTTTGTTTACTCATTGTTAATCTTTCTCTGTTAATTCTTCTGTGATTATTTATTATAATTTATTAGTTATTTTTTCATACATTTCCTTCAAATGTTTGTATTCTTTCTTGTATCATTTTCCCTATACCTCTTGTTCAGATATTTTTACGTCGGTTATAACCTAAACTTATTCAAGTCATCTCAAAGTATTTCCTGTTATCTTTTCGATTTTTTATAATCAATTCTAAAATGGTTTTGGTGCTACATATTTTGAATGCTTCGATTTCTAGTTTTAGCCCGTGTTTAGCTGTAACTCCGTTGATTGATAGAAATCGTATATTTGGCATAAATGTTTTCAAACAGTGTTTTGAAAGTAGGTTGGTTGAGTGACTGAAATAGAGTAGGAATCAGATCTCCTGACATGTTGTATTCGATATCCACGTTTCTTCAACAGATAAGTTAATGAATGGTTATTCACAAGCCTCGTGTTTTATTGGCAATTTATCAGATTTTTTATATATCATTTTTATTTCCTCTATAATTATGCGACTATTTTATTATACATTCTCTATTATGTTTACACCTCTGATATCCCGGAGCACCCTTGCACCGGCATCTATACCTTCGATGACGATACAGCCATTATTTCTTCTCAAAGAGACCCAAACCTATTATCTATAGCTCTTCAAAATCATTTATTTGATTTTGAATTTTGATTTTATAGAAAAGTGGTTCTATAAATGGCAAATCAGAATAAACGCCTCAAAATCGAGCCATGTAACCTTCTCTCTACGCAAAGCTTCGTGTACAGCAGTCAAAATTGACAACGACGAAGTACCTTCCAAAAATTATGTACGTTATCTCGGACTATAGTTGGACAAAAGACTTACATGGAACGTACATACAAAATTAAAAAGACAAGAACTGACTAGACGCTACAAACAACTATCACATCTACTGGACTACAGATCTTCACTTGACTTACGAAACAAACGACTTAGCTATAATAGTAAAATAATACTAAAACCTATTTGGACATATGGAGCAGAACTTAGGGTTCAGCTAAAAAGTCCACATACACAAAATACAAACAACACAGTCCAAAATTCTCAGAAAAATTGTTAATGCACCATGGTATATTTCGAATCACACCATACACAACGACATTAACATTCCCACTATAAAATCATATATTCATAACAAATACATAACATTCCCACTATAAAATCATATATTCATAACAAATACATAACATTCCACTCATCGACACAATATCACCCGAATCCGATCGTTCTTCCGCTTTCCTACTCCCTGTTACCTGAACTGGATAGGAAAAGATTAAAAAGACCTACTCAGCTATTGATATTTTTATTCCATCATCATATAGATGATTATGTAGAAAAGGATGCGCAATTGCGTAGGTGCAAATGAAAATTAAAAAATAAAAAAATAAATAATTTGCTACAATTCACAAAATTAAATGATGTGGCAAACAGACCAGTCTCAAGTTAAAAACACTTTCACAAATTTAATTGTATCTGTGCAGAATCATATTTTACAATGAATGAAAAAAATGTATAAAAAACTTCCAACAATCAGATTTTAATAAATAAATTATTGAGGAGCATACTTTCCAAATCCAATAAATCCATACATTGTAATAAACAAATCTGATCTAGAAACCACTTTATATCACTTTGCTTTCTTCTATATCAAATTATAAACAGGTCGTTCAAATCAAAATTAGAACCTCTATAAACTATTATTAAATTATTAAATATTTTATTTTGAAGAGAAAAAAAGATTTGTCCAGGTCCGGGATGGATCCCACGTTTCCGTCATTGTGCTCTAACCTGTCTCTTTTATCTTTAAAATAAAATATTTAAAAATTATAACAATTAATAAAAAAATAAAATAAATTATAAATATTATTAAATTATTATTTCTTTAATATTGGACTATAATATAATATTCTATTTTAACTATCAAACCTGGCATCAGTCTATATTTACAAGTAAAATATAATTTTTGATTTATCAACTATACCTAAAATTTATGCTGTTTTCATTGATGACATTTTCTATAAAAGAATGATAAATATGTTAATGTATGAACTACAAACTATTTCTTTATTTTTTAAACGAAATCTTTATAGAGGTGAAGTCAATTTTCGGATATTGTATTTTCTACCACCATTTTCTAGTTTGTTATTAATTATTAGCTATCAATGTTTATAATTGTTATATAACTAATTGGTATATTTGGCAAAAATCTATTATGCTCTTCAAGTGATGTGCCATTTACGGTAATTATTTAGTGAGATATGCAATTAAATATTACAGTTCTGAATAAAATGGCTGTATGCTTTATAATTACGAATAAACACAAAACATACTGAGGAATACACGAACGCCATGGATGTTACTTCTGCTGAAATGTGAAGGCGGAAAAGTTTCGCGGTTGCAATACTTCCTTCACTGCGTACGAGGAAGTAAACAGTAATTTTTATTGTTTTTTTTAATTTAATGAGGAGTGGGGGGGGGGGAGCCCGATGGGAAATGTGCTCAGTTACTGATCTTTAGGTCCCGTGTAGTAGAGAAATCAGCTGTTCCGTTAATAGTCGTGAAGCGACTCTATCCGATCTGATAATCCTCATGGGGCTCACCCAGCCTCTACGAAGCGGATGCCCTTATTTGGTAGAAACACCCAACGGTTGAGCCTCAGATCTGCCAAATCACACCTTCACAACCGTCAGCCTGGAAACAGTTAAGACTTTATTGAATATATTGAACTCAATATCCTACAATCAGCTATGACCATAGGCACACCGTATATTCAATTCCCATCCAAAAATATGATCATTCCATTTGAACCAAGTCCTTTTTCTAGTAATGCTCAAGCTTGATTTATTATTACATCTGTTGCATCATGTTTTGTTAGATATTTGTTTTCCATATTCGGCTTCATCATTAGCCGTGAATGTTCCAATGTGTTTCTCCCGGATTGGGATACAAACCGATAGCTCCCAATGCTGCCACTTGAAGGCTGGTAAAGATGTTCTCATGTCAACGAACACATCCGTTCTATAGGAAGCGATGTTTATATCGGCGGCACTTGTTGCTAGGAATGGTGGGAACAATGGCCGTTGAAAAAAACCCATGGGATATTTGTGTACAAATGGCGGGGAGGAAGTGTATATTTATATTTAGTTGTTTGTGTCGACGAGTAAGCTATTATAGTTGCCTTTCTTATGTAAATATAATATCTTGGTATAATATCCCTCGGCTGCTTGACCACATGACTCCCCGAGAGAATAACTATTGCTAAATATGGTCTTGTTTTTGCAACTTAACTTTACATTGCCACCAAACTAGGGATTATCTATTTATTGAATTACAATACCACTCTGCCTCTGCTTCAATCAATTCCCGGCTTCACTATTAATTATACTATTAGACATTCAGGCCGTATCTATGATCTGGGTCCTATCATCAAATCTTAGAAATATTAAAGTTTTCAAATCAACATTATCCAACCATTGTATCAACAAATATTTCTGCTCGTTTCTCTTATACCGAGGCCCGAAAAAAAAAATCATTAAATAATAATTTTATTTATTAAGGCGTTTTATATTTGTTGTTATACGACTAATTATTAACACAATTTAAACAACAGATAATAAATGTGTAAATAGAATAGAAAAGAAACTTTATTCTGGGACCAGGTCCCTTTAGAACAAACATGAACAGAAAGAGAAACATATATATATATATATATGAAAGCAAAAGAAATTTCTTTAAGGTGTCCGAATACTATATTAGCTTCAGAAAGAGATCT
Source organism: Troilus luridus (assembly GCA_964056705.1). Classification (NCBI taxonomy): domain Eukaryota; kingdom Metazoa; phylum Arthropoda; class Insecta; order Hemiptera; family Pentatomidae; genus Troilus; species Troilus luridus. The sequence continues at coordinate 3,389,643 of OZ057417.1, read as the reverse complement.
TGCAGTACTTTGTGCCTCTACCTGAATAAAACGATGAAAAACCTTCAAAGTGATAGTTTTTCTTAGTTATAATACAAACTTGTGGATCAAACTGCTCCATTTGTTTACTATTTATTAACTCATAAAAAAATAAAATTGCAGGCTATATTTAATGAAAACCTATTTCTTTATATTATGAAAATTATAATAACATTCAGAAGATATTTATATATTTTATACATAGTTAATCGCAAAAACACAATTTTAAGTAATTCACATAGATATTTTTGTATCATATTTTTCACTGTCAATATTTTTTTTTTGTTTAATTTATTTATTGAAATTTACAACTGTTTACAGAATACATCAAGTAAATATTATGAATGAATAAATTGACATGAAAAGACAAGTAGAGAAACTACCCAGTGGTAGTACTCAAATAAAAAGTTCAGCTTAGAAGGTCACTTGGCCATCTTCTTTTCAGACGCCTCGGAGGATTATCAGGAATTGAAGAGGTTGCGAGGTTTGAAACTAGTGGGTTTGGGTGGAAATGAAGTTTGTCATTAAAAGATTGATATCGGATTCGGGCCAAATCAGCAATAAACGGGACGTTAAGGTCATTATGGATTTCCTTGTTCGTAACAAAGTAAGGAGCATTGAGGATTTTGGATTGTAAAGATTGGATGCGAGAGGAATTCGATGGCTTAGTGGAGCCCCAAAGCTCTATTCCGTAAGTCCAGATGGGTCTAATGATTGTCATGTAGATGAGTCTCTTGTAATTAATTGGGAGCTTAGAATGTTTATCTAGTAAATGTTGAAGTAGCCTGAAACGGCGAGCTGTTTCTTGTCGTTTCAGCCTAGTATGAGGATTCAAAGTTAAGCGTTTGTCAAGGTGTAGTTCTAAATTATAAATACCGGATCTGTTCTACAGGACTTAGAGGGATTTTATTAAACGATACAGGGGGGCAGGAAGTCGCTGGTTTACCACTGAGGGTAAAGGCGATTTGATGAGATTTGTGGGAATTTATTTTAATCCTCCAGTTGTCAATTATAATTAATTTAATTTTACTTACATAAATTTCGGTGGACAATACCGCTGGTACTATTCCCTTGATAATCTGATACTGATAGCGTCTATGTCCTTGTTTATGATTTTCTAGATGAATATTGGCGTTTATTAACAATTTTTATGTACATTTCAATATTATAAATTCTATTACAATAAGAAATGAAACAATACAAAATTTTGAACTTATGTGCTGTTGTTAAACCTTCGTATTCATTGGGATTACATTTTAATCAGCTCGCGTCCAGATACTGGATACTAACCCCCCCCCCCCATTGTGGTCTGGTGGCTAGAGATCCTTAATAATAATTCCATTCGGAAGTTGAGTATAGTTTCTGTAATGTTTGTGATCTGCAGAAGACAACCTTTGAACCAAACCTTTCTTCCAAGTTGTATCAGAGTTAATTTCTATCTTGTATTAGCTTCCTTCACTTTTCACAAAGGTGGATAATTGTGTAGCGTTAGAAAGGCATATCTATTTACGTTTACGCCATAGTTTCCTGTATAATCTGAGGCTCCAACTGTAATTTTCATATCTCCGTGTTGCCATTGCTCAATAATACTGTTATTGCTTGGTCATTTTAGTTTCTACCGCTCAGCAGTGTCATGTTTAGATATAAAATAAATTTAACTATTATATGGTTGAACAAAAGTAACTAACACAATAAAAAACAAGTGACAATTATTTTGACGAAAGTCAATTTTTTTCTGTTATGAGTTTCTTGTACTTTAGGAAGCGAAATCGTGTTACTTTTGTGATTTTGGCTTATCCATTTGTTATTATATATTATGGAAATGCTTTTTCCAAGTGATGGTAGGGTAGCATTAACATACTAAAGATATGAGATAAGATATGACCTTGACATGGACTATTAAGTGACTATTACTTTGTTAGTTGAGAGGACCCCGCCTACAGTTAGTGTATTAGGAGGGAGGATGAACGGGCTCTACTCACGCCACGGTATCCTTGAAGCTCCTCTGCTATTTCTGACCTCATGAACTTCATCCTGATAACGTCCATTTTATACTTTGCCAATCTTCTTCAGGTATATTTAAAGGAAGTATTTCACTATATACAATATATACCGTTTCACATTAACGGAATACTATTGTTGATTTCACGATTGTAAATGATTAAAGTTGTGAAGTAATAAAAGATTAATATCTCGTTATTGATGAGCGAGCTGTGTAGCCAAGCTCAACTAGTATAGAGGAAAGAACGAAAGAAGAGTAGGCGAGGTCTGGCAGAGCATCGCCAAGTGTCACCTCAGGTCGCATGCCATTCCACCACCATAAGTGCTTGCTGCCATGACCTATCGGGGCGGCCTTTGGTGTAGTGGTCAGCATAACAACCTGCTAAGCTCAAGATCGCGGGTTTGTTGCCCGGCAGGTGACCCTAGGATTTTTTTAAGAAAGTAGAAAATCCTCGGTTATGCCGTCCTTCGGAAAGTACTTAACACGGGGGTCCCAAGCATGTACAATGTAAGGTAGGTACTCGTTAAAAATTCCTCTTCCTAATTATATAAACCCGGATAGGAAAAATTTAGAGCTGGCACTGTTAGTATCGTCCGATAAGTCATAGTAGCATAAAAGTAATGTTAAGCAACCTAAGAAACAACCGAATCGAAAGAAGGAGAATCTTCCCAGTAATAATTACATATATATTGTCAATTACAGAAAAGTTTGAAAAAAAAATGTTCGCACACATATTGCAAACTAAAGAAAAATGATCTCTTGTTCGGTAGAGACGTCAAAATAAAAAAAAAAAAACTATCGAAATGACAACTCAGAGATAAAACTTATATCTGCAGCCCCGGTGAATATAACAATGCAACTGTATTGGGGGAGTTGAATCATGACTTTCTCCTAGTTTTTCGTTTGAAATGGAGTTGTAATATAAAAGCAATAACTCATTTTCAATCCAATATTTCACTTAGCTCCTTATCTACTTACGGATTTAGAAATACAGTAAAACCTCTATTTACCGTCACTCTTTGTTAACCGTCACCTCAGTTTTGAGAAAAAAAGATGTGTATATATTTTTTGGTTGCTAAAGTCATAGGTGACGGCTTAGAATCAATCATTGTGTCTTGACAACTTGGATTCCTAGAATCTGTTGTTTACTCTAAACCTAGACTTCCTCGCACACATTTCTCAGAAATTAATTATCTCCTCATCTCTACCTAATGTAGCTTCCGCAGTTGAACCGCCTTCAGTCTTCATTCTTGTCTTACGGGTACTTGTCGTTTTCTTAAAAGTACGTATAATAATGTCGGAAAAAAGAGAAAGGAGAGTTTAAACCTCGCTACTTACTTTAAGTTTGAAATTGTAAAACGGTTACGAAAAGGTGAAAGTGCTTCAATTTAAGCATAAATGATATTCCTCGGAGGACAGTTAATGGTATAGAACGTATTATTATTTTTTTTAAATATTTTTACTACATATGTATATCTTATAAGATTTAGACAGTCTTGCTCCAGCTTCCAATAGCCCTGAAGAGGACCCACAAAGTGGGTCGAAACGTCGGCACATAATTCAATAAGTACCCACTTATTTATTTGTTTTTTTTTTATTTGATTGCACCCCCAACTATTTCCTTCCTTACGCCTATCTTCCAGTCAACTTCCTTACGTCTACTCTCCAGTCAACCATCCCCTCGCTTCTCAGAAAAAGGGTTTACATTGTATTGAATATAAAAATAAGAGGTAAAGTATTAAATATTAGGGAAAGAAGCTGAAAATTGATCGGTTGACGAGAATAACAAATGTTTAAAAAAAGATAAAAATTAATAGAAAATGTTAAAAACAAAACCCAAAAATATGAAACCCGAGGAGGCAACAGTGACAAGTTTCATAGCCTAAATCATAATGGCTTGAACATTAGAGATAATAAGTATTATATTATCTACACAACACCACCAACTTCTTTTTTTGGTATAATAATATATTATTTGCCATTTATTCATGAACCCAATCTCCTCGAACTTAGAATGATGCTATCTAATTTGGTCCAACTTTTCGGTTGTATTAATGGTGGATTTTAATGGTTCAGTTGCCCCAAGAAAATAATTGGCTAAGTACTTTCAATGGTTTCTTCTTCCCAATTCCTCTACCAACTCCATTCTGATGAGATCGTTATATAGTTTGTAAAGCAAAAGGTTTACAACAATGACCGTCGTGATGGCAACATGTTGTGTTGCCATGTCTGAAGGCAGGTAAATATTTCCTCTGGGACTTATTGGAATGCAATAAAGGGCTATTGGCCGCTAACGAAATGAAGCGGGCGAAGCTGATTGGTCTATATTGTGGCGGGAGATAAGTTGATTGGCTCTCGCCGAGATGAGGCCCAAAGTGAATATAATCCTCTGATGAGGTACCATCATCCATCCTGTATCAGGGAGGCTTGTATGTACCATTGTACCATCATGGGCCCTCCGATAGTACCTATTCAATGTATCGTTTATAATGAATTATTATTCTGTAATTTTTTTCTTTTTTTTAAATGAGTGCATAAAAGTATTTATATAATTTGCCTAAGCGTTTTGGAATTCACTAAACCCTGATAAAACTCCAAATAAATAAATCTCATGTAAGAGACCGAAATAAAAGTCTCATCATTTATTTTGTATTTATTATTTATTTGTTAACGATTTTGTCAATCTTTATTTTCTTCCTTTGATGTTTGCGGCGAATTATCAAAAATATATGTATTTTTATACATTCCAGACTGAATGGGGATGCTAAAAATTGGACATATTGCTATGTTGATAATGAGAGCAACAGATCGGTTAAAATAGAGAAAAAAATAACGAACCTTCAAAATATTATTTTTTGTTACTAGCTAATGATGTTTGATTAGACGTTATCACTTTAATTGATGCTAACGGTCGGTCATCTGTTCTACAGGTCACTATCAGATTAGTCTGTATGTATATTTGTTTACATCACAATGACACACTTTCATTGACCAATCAATGTTGTGATTTCGTTGCCATTGTTTGTAATTTCAACGGCAAGATCGTTTCTAGGTAACTTTCATTACTTACATAATCTAACATCATTTGTTTGATTTATCAAACCTAATTCCCAATGAACTGATTTTGATCAATGATAATCTGATACTTGAAGGGATGAAAGAATATAGAGGGAAGTAGGGGGGGAGGGGTGCGTTCAGTTGGTCGCTACTTCCGGCTACGGATCTTGAACCAATATCGCCTTATATCGATAATAAAATTTCAGTATGTAAAAATAATATTTTTCCATTTAAAAGGTCCTTAAAGAGGAAGAGGGCTGGGAGGACAAACAAAACCAAAGTTATTCTGTAGAATCATCTGATCTCTCTACATAAATTGCCAAGTATATTTATATTGGAAAAATTGTTGTATATTACATATGTAGTGTAAATTACAACACTCTGCTGTTGTTTAAACCTTTTAGAGCTAAAATTTGAAGACTGTTACAAAAATACAAAGGGCTTACAATGTAACATACCATTACAATTTTAAAGTTATAATTTAATTATAATTCCAGACTCAAAACTAATCCCATCGATGGAACTCATCTATGCGATAAATTAATATACCGATGGGCAGCGATTAGTGTCGAGATTTGTAACATTTTTGGTTAGAGCAGATTATCACTCTAAGGAAGTTCGGTAACATAAACAAAAATTTAATATTGGTAAATTACAAAGGAGGACTCTTTTTTATCACTGACAATCGTACCCAGAGTTTATCAACTAGCCGTGTACACACATACTCAAACAGTATATACTCAAAGGATACCATTCGGTAACGCCACTTTGTGGAAACAGTTTCTTCTCCCAAGTTGGCTGAGACGACTAACATTAGTGGAGAGTACAGAGTAGTGTGTACACGCTAGGCTGCCTTCGTGTGCGTGCTGTCGGCGAAAGTCTTCATCATGCTTTTGTGTAATGTTGTCATAGGGAGGGTAGTAGGTTTGTTTATACATATCTGTATAGTATAGCTCTATCGTTGTAGGTAGTCTTAGCACGCGTCTTGTTTTATCGAGGTTTTTATCCCATGTAAGTATTGTAACCGCCAAAAAAAGTTTATAGTTGAACTGTAATATTCATTTTACCAACCATTAGACGACTGATGAATAATGTTCATGTTTTCTCTTTGGCATAACTTAAAAACGATTAGAAATTTGAAATTTGAAATTTGAGGGGGTGTGGTACAAAAAAGGCTGGGAATCACTGCTCCAACTCTAACATTTTCGCTAAAATAACCAATTTAAATCAAGATTTTGTTCTTTAAGAATAATTTATATATTTTGAAAAAAAACAAAACATGTTTATTTAAGGAAGAAAATAGTTGGGGGTGCAGTCAAATGAAAACACTAAATAAGTGGTTGCTTATTTAATTATGTGCCGACTTTGTGGGTCATCTTCAGGGCTATAGGAAGCTTTAGCAAGAGTAGACGCGGTCTAACTGCGTTAACGTCGGCACAACTTAAAAGTAGACGCGGTCTAACTGCGTCAACGTCGGCACATAATTAAATAAGCAACCACTTATTTAGTGTTTTCATTTGACTGCACCCCCAACTATTTTCTTCCTTACGTCTACTCTCCAGTCAACCATCCCCTCGCTTCTCATGTTTATTTAAATACTATCTTAGTAATACTAGTGTTGAATTTTTCAAAGATTTCTTCTGGTTTCGACCATGTATTCAAATTCTTCACCAACGTTACGCTGGACATGCTGCTAGCTTGCTCAAGGCTTAATCAGAGAATGAAACCTTTGAAGAATAGATTCATAATATCGACCATATCAATTTCAAGAGAGTATTTAATATATTCTAATAAGAGTTGCTTTTATTTTCCTTTCTTTACCTAGCTTGGCTATGGGGATACATTGATAATCAGATATATCGATTACCTATAAGAATCTTTAATCGATAGATTTTTGTCCGAGAGACTGAAGAGTTGTGCGGGTTTGGTCTGTATGCGCCGCGTCGGTCATCATCATCATGGAATATGTAAGTATATATGTTACATTACATAATAATATGTTATATGCTCGTATGTTATCTCTCATGTAGTTATCACAATATTAATTGCAGTCGGAAATGAATTTCAACTTATCGACTAATTGGGGATTTTACGATTATTATTATATATATTTTTTTTAAATTATGAAATTGTCGTTTATTATTTTCCTAGTGACGAATATGCACAATTATTCAATTATGTTTGAAAAACAAGGCTAAAAAAAAACCTTGAAATAGTGGCTTATGACACACTAATGAGTTTATCGGAAACAACAGAAATGAGAATCCTAAGGAAGTGACTCATAAGGAACTATATCGGAATGCTCTAAATGCAAGGCCTACCGGATGAGGGTATTTTTATGTAATAGGTACATAAAGTTTGTTTGAATGCTTTATTCCTATTACTTAAATTGTTTTCCTTTAAATAGGTTGTTTATTAATATCCTTTCTAACATCGGAGGTTGGCGTTGGCCAAAAATAATCTGATAAGAGAAAAGGTATCAACTTGCTTCCGCCTTGTCATGATAACTTCTTGTCCGTGTAACCATGGCGACTACACGAACTTTTTAATGAGGACGAAAAGGTCATTACGCAAATAGAGAGGGAGGTAATTGAGGAAAATGTGAAACTTACTTCAGTGAACCTTTTTAGATCTGTTCATATCTGTTTTGAGTGTTTGACGTGAAATCATGAGTTGTTCCAAAACAAGGAATTGCTTGAACTGTTATGCCCGAAAGAGGACGGGCACATTAGAGAGTCTAGGAAATTACATAACGGCGAATTGAGAAATGTGTCACCTGTTAATATAACTTAGGTGATAGCGCAAGTTCTTGGGCTCAGTAGCTAGCGGATCTCGGTAATGTTTATGATTGTTGTTATGATTGGTAGGCTAAGGCGTAGGTGGGAGGATTGCACTAAAAGGTCCAGGGAGGATATAGTTTGATCGGATGGATCGAGGACAGTAGCGATGTCCATAGTGTTACATTAGCATTACAGGGTGAGCATTAGCCAGCGCAAGGAAGGTGGAACCCTTTTAGTCCAAGAGTAATTGATTAGGGCGTTCGATCCATAGTCATGGAGGAGAATAGAAATTGTGGCGGGGTGTGTCTGTGAGGTGTTTGAAATTGTCTAGTATGGTAATATCAAGAGCTTATTAGGAAGAGGGATACAGCGCTGAGCTCCCGTGTCAAATCCGGCAGTTAATTTATTTAATTTCTTAACAGCCAGGGATGGATCTGTGGAATCTGGTCACCCTCCTAGTGTCCTAGGCCAACCTCTATAATGGGTACCCTAAATTTGGTGGAAATTAGGCGGTTGGACATAATTCAGGACAAATCGCCTAATTGTCCTCAACCTTTGTCCTAGTGCAGTACTGCGTCTATCACATACTGAACCTTAGCCCCTTCATGGTTTGTTATGGTACAGTTTTTTATTTTTTTTTAGGATTGACTTCTATCCTATGGCTTATTATAAGGGGTTGTGTTTAATGACATACTTCTTCATTTAACCTCATCTACTTTATTGGATTTCCTTGCGGGCGTTGATCTTGGACCTGCGGTATGAATCTCGACCTTCCCACTCTGGGTAGATTGGTGGATAACTTCAATGGATAATTGATAATTATAATTCAGCCTTATTAGAAACTGGAAGGGTTCTGTAGGTCTGTGATCGTAGTGTTTCTAAGCCAACGGTTGTGCAAGGGGATAGTTCCGCCAAAAGCTTACTCGACTGACAGACTTCCCCCCCCCCCGGGTTAACAGTAGCCACCTTCACCTTCTAGAGGGTGGGTGAGCCACTCTCCAAAGCATCTCCAAATCCCACAGATTCGGTTAACGGCTGCTAACAGAATAAATAGTTAAAATATTGAACATGTTTCGGTTGTCGAGGGAGTTATTTTAGATTAAGGCGGCGTTCATTTTATTTTAAAATTTTAATTTTACCTGTTTACAAAACATACGTTTTTTTTTATCTCAATCTAGTCTTTATAAAATTCTACCGAAAGTTATCAAGTAGTCCAGTTTAGGGGCAACTATTTACATCCTTGGTATTGTTTGATGTTTACCTGTGGTTTGCCGAATACCTTACGTAAACATCAGCTTTTTAATAAGGATGAGTTTGAAAAAATGTTATTTTGAAAATACTAGTTCAAGACAGAAGAGGCGGACCAAGAGGGAAAGTATTCAAGCCTGTAAAGAGTTGAGGAGCTATTTAAGAGTTCTGGTCCCCAAGAACAGGAGCAGGAGGAGGAGCTATGGGATTGTTGTTTACAAAGGAGGAGCTTGCCAACTTGGAGGAGCTTGCCAACTTGGAGGGGCTTGCCAACTTGGAGGAGCTTGCCAACTTGGAGGGGCTTGCCAACTTGGAGGGGCTTGCCAACATGGAGGGGCTTGCCAACTTGGAGGAGCTTGCCAACTTGGAGGGGCTTGCCAACTTGGAGGGGCTTGCCAACATGGAGGGGCTTGCCAACTTGCCCTAAGGAGATATTTTAACTTTATTTTTCCTCAGCAAGGACTTTATTATGATCTCCTTTCTACTTGCCGCCATCGCAAGGATCATCTGCCCACGGCTCTGCTTAAAGAGGTATCGGATATATTTGTTCTTAATTAAAGAATTTAGTTGTTACTGATACAATTACCTCATTCTAAGTATCCACCCAAAATTGAATTGAATCATTCATAGCGATTAATACCACAGGTTAACAACAGTGTTTCTCCTTACAAAAAAAAATCAATGTTTTTACATTGTTTTTTTAAAATGAAATAATGGAAGTACATATAGTAATATTGCAGAGCTGTTAAATTGATTAGCCGGAAATGACACTTTTTTACAAATTTAAATCTCCTTTTATCGCCAATTATATGCTTATTATAGGGAAGGTATAGGAATGGTGCTCGGAATATTATATTCGGGTTTTTATATCGTTATTATATCCTGATATGCAGAAAAGAAAGTATTTCAATCTATTATATCCATTTAGCCCATCCTTGAATACTTTAAGCGTGACGTCACAGTGTTTAGGTTGCTAACTCTCTCGCCTAACTCTAAATTTAGTTTAGTATTTTGTGAATGAGTTGCTTATTTTGGGTTCTTGTCTCATCTATTTGTGCAGGTGCTTCCTTTTGGTCACTATATCAAAGGGACTGGTATTTTAACTAAAGAAAAACCTGTACCACTACAACCCATGAAGGGTCTCATATCAGTTTGATATTTATGCAAATGACAAATTAAATCATAAAAATGTAGTCATAAATGTAGAGAAACGAGGTTTAACTTGAAACTATAAATTCATTTTACCGCTAACTGCTAAGGGTACTATAGAAATCGTGCTAAAAATAATCTTTCAAGGTTCATACTTCCTTTGGGGAGGGAATGGTGTAACTTCCTCATAACAAAATAATGCAAGAGAAAGAAATGTAGGAAGCCTGTACTAAGACCTTGAGCGGGAAGAATGTGATAGGTATCCATCCATAAAGGGGCGGCAGAGGGTCCTTCATAGATAGGTATCCATCCATAAAGGGGTGGTAGAGGGTCCTTCATGGATAGGTATCCATCCATAAAGGGGTGGTAGAGGGTCCTTCATGAGGATGGAAAATAAGTGGAAATATGAAGAATTATATCAATGTCTAAACAAAAACAAAACAAAATAAAACCCAGACATCTTTCTTTTTAATATGCTTAGTAGTATTTCGATATACACTCAACAGCAAAAAAAACCGGACACTTAGATTTGGTCTTATAATTTTGTTAAATATATATTTATATGTATTAATCTTTTTAATTTATGGTAAGAATTTGTTAATTTATAGGTTATTTAAACAAAATCTGCCACAAGTGAATAATTTTTATTGATTATGTACAAAATAAAGAAAAAATGATAAATGAACACATTTTTTAGAAAACGTTATTCTTCATTTTTATTAGGTTTTCTAACAATTTATGTAATTCTAATAGCGGGTATTACTCCCTCTGGTACGGCGAAGGGCTCTAACCCTGTCAGGCATCGAAGAAATTAAATTCTGGACGTACTCCACCGCCATAGCATCCCATTCTTCTCGGAGCAATTTGGAGCTGATTTAAGTCACTAGGAGTGGGATGACGGCGTCTAACACGCCTCTCTTAATTATCCCACAAATGTTCTATGGGATTCATATCGGGAGATAGTGCAGGCCAGTCCAGAACTGTGATTCCCACTTGCTCCAAGTATTCGGTAACAATTCTGGCGGTATGTGGACGAGCATTATCCAGCATTGCTCACCAATAAATGGAGCAAATGGGATCACAGCCTCTAGGAGGACTTCCTCGATGTATCTCCGAGCAGTCAGAGCCCCATTATTTATGAAAATCTGTTCAGTCCGGGCGTGGAAATTAATTCCACCCTAAACCATAACTGACCTCCTTTCAAAAGACCGTGATTCACGAATGGTACATTGAGCAAATCGCTCCCCTGGTCGTCTCCACACTCTGTCTCGACCGTCTGAGTGGTATAGACCAAATTGAGACTCATCTGTGAATAAAACAGTTCCCAATTGCTCCAGAGTCCAATGAGAATACTGATCAGCAAATAATCGCCTTTCTCTTCGATGCCTTTCCAGGAGTTGGGGCCTTGTCGCGGGTCGCCTTGATACGAGTTCATGCTCCCTCAGTCTCCGCCGCACTGTGTCTGCACTTACACGTGTATTTCGAGCCACTTCAAGCCTTTCCCGGACCTCAGGAGCCGTTAAAAGTCGGTCTCTCAATACCGACAGCGTAAAAAATCGATCGTATACTGCCGTTGTTGCCCTCCTTGGTCGCCCACTGCCGGCCCTCCTATCGTAGTTATCAGTCTCCTGGAAACGCCGGAGTGCATCGTGAATGGTAGACTTCGCTACTCCAAGCTCCGGCCTTCTCCGCCCAAGGCATCGGCTCGGGCTATGTCAACATTTGAAATAACCATTATTCTGGACCAAAATTAAAAAAAAACCTGTCTATTAATCACAGTAAAGGCTTGGTTAATAATTTAAAGATCTTTGAATGTAAGAAAAACTACTTACAGTTTAGAATAGGTCCGACAGGTAAATCAACTTCAAGACAAATAAATCAAATCTGAGTTTTATCTAATTGTTTACTAATCCTGAAGGGATTAGTTCAATGGACTTAGACCCTACATTCTCTGTAATAACTAGAATACCCGCAAAAATAAACACATTGCTGAAAATTAGCTTTTAATACGAAAAATATGAAGTGTCCGGTTTTTTTTGCTGTTGAGTGTATATATATATATATATATATATATATATATATATATATATATATATATATATATATATATATATATATATATATATATGCATATATATCTATGATTGATGTATCGATATTTTTTCAACTTGCTTGAAAGTAAATACTGAAGAAAAGATGCATTCTTAGCTTCTAAAATAATTGTTTATCAAAACTTAATAAAATGAGGTGGTACATGTGCTGCTGTACTGCCCTCTGATCCGATTCCAAAGGTCAGGGGTCAACCCGATGCCAAAGCTAATGGCACCTGGCCCTTCACGGTTTGTAGCTGTCACGGTTCCAGTTCCTGATCAATTACCTTTATTAAAAATCAATCAATAACCTGAAAAAGTCTTGAAGATTTTATTTTAGCTTTGAAATCTTTATTTATAGCAGTGTCAAATCTTTATCATCAGAAGAGGCAACCGTCTATCGAGACCAGCTAGACCAGGTCTGATAGCGTGGACATAGTTTTATATAACTGTACTGAGGGAAGCGGAGTAGTGTAATTCTCGTAGTTTTTGGCTTTAAACAGTTAGAGTTGTATCAGCAATAACTACTTTGAGTGGAGTTGTTATATCAGCAATAACTACTTTGAGTGGAGTTGTTATATCAGCAATAACTACTTTGAGTGGAGTTGTTGTATCAGCAATAACTACTTTGAGTGGAGTTGTTGTATCAGCAATAACTACTTTGAGTGGAGTTGTTGTATCAGCAATAACTACTTTGAGTGGAGTTGTTGTATCAGCAATAACTACTTTGAGTGGAGTTGTTGTATCAGCAATAACTACTTTGAGTGGAGTTGTTATATCAGCAATAACTACTTTGAGTGGAGTTGTTATATCAGCAATAACTACTTTGAGTGGAGTTGTTATATCAGCAATAACTACTTTGAGTGGAGTTGTTATATCAGCAATAACTACTTTGAGTGGAGTTGTTATATCAGCAATAACTACTTTGGCCTTCATTCTCTACGAAAATAAAAACGATTCCCCTTCCTCAAGTAAAAGAAAATCATTTTGGAGACAATTTGATTCAACCACTTATTCACTTGGTTTGTGAATATATTATATCTAACCACTCTACTTTCTACAGTCGTTCTTCAATGTGTTAACAATAAGTGTTAAGTAGGAAAGATATTAACATTTCTCTTTTTTTTGGTTCATATAGATATATATTGTTGTAAGTCGGTTGGTAGAATTTTATATATATATATATATATTTATAAGTATACATATTTATATAATTGATATAATGGCCCATATTGCTCCTTATCCTCCCGTCATGGAAGTCGCAGGGCGGTGTGAAAGGCTTTTATCAAGGCTGATAGGGGCATTGCAATTTGAATAACATTTTCCTCAGAGGAAAGAGCTCTGACATATTTATGTCGAATAGTGGAAATGCTTCACAACCTTCAGCAAAAGTTGATAGATTGTTAAGTTGGAAGCCTGTGTGAGGAATGACGTCAGCGGCTACTTACCGAGCATCGCTACGGAACTGAACATTTTCTATAATAATGTATTTCGGACTGGAAATAACCCAGTTGTTTAATATTGGACAATATTTCCAAGGTTCAGCCTTATTTCCAAGATCGAATATAACATACCTTGAACCTATTCTCCAAAAAAATATTATTATATCCTCTTGCCTAAACACTATAAATTCAACATCAGATGCTTTATTTAAGTATTCAAATGAGACACATTTTTATATATTTAGGTAGAATTTGGATATCGTCGATGTCAAAACAATACACTTGTACACTTTAGGCGATTTCACAGGAGACAAAAAAAACTGCGCCGACTGTGGACTTGGATTTTTTTTTCAGAACTATTTAAGATAAGTATCAAAAAATCATACTCGGCCATGTTGCTGTTGCTGACCATAATACATGCCTTCCGTAGTGTGTAATTCAACCTGTAGAATGCGTTACCGTTACTAATTCATTTTCGTAAAAAGTTGTAGATAGGTGACAGCAAGGATATGTATGTAAATTCAAAAATGTTCGCGTAAAATATACCAGAAAAAATGTGATACCTTTCCTTATATACGTAATATTATATTGTTGGGCTTAGAAACGAAGGAATTAAAAAAAAACAATAATAAGAGCTGAGCCGACTGATAAATGTCCGAGGGCCCTCGATCAATAGTTTTGCTGTTGTTAAGTTGGAAGCCTGTATGTGTCACTGTTTATGATGTGAATTTATAGTTACCTAGCACCGCTACGGAACTGGTAATTCAGGCTAGAAATAAGTTAACTGTTCAGTATTGGACAATATTTCGAAGCTTCTAAGCTCAAACTGGAAGACGTCAGGTTAGTTAAGTTTGTGAACAGCGGTGGGGTATCGGCTTCGAACCTTTGGGTTTGCTTTAAAAAAACCTGTACCACTACAACCCGTGAACGGGTCAGGGGTTCAGTACATGGTAGAGACTATACTGTTTCATGGACAACGGTTCCGCAATGAGGTGAGTTGTCCTTCGTCACACTCAACAGCCAGATTCCCTCCCCTCCTATTTCGGGTACCCATTTTATAGACGCTGGGTGATCCCCAGGAGGGTCCTAGATCCTATATGATCCATCTCCAGCTGCAAACAGACTAAATAAAAGTAACTGCCTGCAGCGGGATTTGATCCAGGATTTCCGGCATGGCAACTCAGTGCTCTACCACTGAGCCACTCCGCTCCATTACCATGGCAATTCAGAGCTCTAGCGCTGAGCCACCCTGCTCCCTTGGGTTTGCTTTATCTTTTATTATTATTATTAGCTTATACATTACTGGACCAAATCCAACTAAAAACCTTAAGTCTCTAAGCTAAAACAGGAAATTGAAAATACCTGTTTGGTATTTTCAATTTCCTGTTTTAGTTTAGAGACTTACGGTTTTTAGTTGGAATTTTTCCACCGATGTATTAACATTTATTTAATGTCTCTGTTGACCTTTCCCTTTTTCAATATATTATTAGCTTATATTTAAAAAAAAATTGTATGTGACCAGAAGGTAGGTGTTTTATAGAAAATGTACTATTGTACCGTGCCGTATACCGCACACCGTCTTCTGTGTGGAGTAAAGTAATTATAGGATTTTGGTTTAAGCTGATAAAGATGCTAATTGTTTTTATTTAATTGTGAAGGTGTATCATTGAATATCGATGTATCGATTCAACGATTCCAACTGAGTTGACTCTTGCAATTATCTGCAATCCCATTGTTTTCATTTGATCATAGCTAATTTAGAAGATAATACAGCAATAAATCTTTCTCCAAAGGCTTCTATTGATTTTATTACTCAGTTTTCACTTCTCTTTTGTTGTTGTTTGATGTATTTTTTTCAAAAGGATTAATTATCAGACTTTGCTGCCTTGTCATTATATGTTTTACAGTACTCTTATAATATGGAAACTTGATAATTATTATTTTATCCTGTTAATGTAGGAACCTCGACAGCCAACGATGAAAAAGGATTTAGCATTGCGCGATATCTATGGTTCTTGAAATGAGTTGATAATGGTGACCTGTCCGTCCCGAATCGAAACTAGTTCAGGGATGTCTCCAATCTGAAACCTTGTATAACCGTTGGACGTGAAGATCTATAGTATTATAAATAATATGTTATTCCTTCTTTGTGATGCAACTCTAACTATGAGACATTATCTTTGTAATGATAGCAAGTTGTGCTGGAGATATGTGGCAGAGGAACTCCGAGTTTAGAATATTATATCTGCATCCCCAGATCTAGCTGCCTCGACTTTACAGTATGGCAGTTAGAACAAGTGGCACGCGCATATATGTATGTCATGTAACACATCTGAAAATTAATGAAATTGATACTTTTATCTCTGATCTTTAATGAGTGATGTGACCAGTCAGTTAAGCAGTTTGGTTATTGTGTAAGAAATAAAAAATATGCGGCATAGTCTTGATTTCAAAATTGGCAGATTCACCACTTCGGTTATGGATCGACGAGATATAGGTGCAGTAAAAAAAATATTTTAAAACGGTAAACTTCTCAACAGTCAAAAATATTCAGTGATAATTCCTATCAATAATACCTATCAATAATACCTATCAATAATACATATTGCTGCAGATAATTGGTTAGACTTGCAAAAATGTAATTTTTCTTCTTCTAGTATTTGATTCAACATTCCTACAAGTGTTCAATTTAATACTGTCCAAAAAGGGGGTGAGCAAACTATATACGGAAGTTATGTTAAATTGTTATGTTTTGCTAAAAAATAAATTGCTCATCAGCAGAAAAAGAGAAATTAACCAATAACAAAACAGATCAAGAGAATAATCTAAATAAGTGGTTTTTCACAGGCAGATATAAAGGAATTTAATGAAATAAAGTTAAATAAAATAAATACATTTCTACACATACATACAAATATATGTATATATTGTTGTATAGTACTCTGTATACAAACGCTAATTTCTGTACAATAATAAGTTCTTATTTAGCCCAAAATGTGCTTCCTCAGCGACATTTATAGTATAATTGAATATTTCTTTAGTTCTTATAAATCAACACGAGTTTATTATTTAATTGTATTAACATCCAAAGGCTATAATTGAGGTTCAATTGGCGGGTAATTGCGAAGCGATTACACAGCGGTTGGGTTTCACTTTTTGTTTCCATGAGGGCAGTGGTCGCAGTGACTCTCATTAAGTAGCTGAAGAAACCAGGACCGGATCGAAGCTAGCGTGCTTGTGCTTGTCGCAAGCCTTGGCAAATCAATTAGCCCCCTAACCTTGTATAGATCCCCCATTGGTCGTGGCTGATAGGCAAGGCAAGTGTTTGTTTATTGCTTGATCGTGTAGGCCTTTGTTATAATAAAATCATTAGTAAACTCTTGATAAAAGAATTATCTGGAATCATCACAAAAAAAAGCAATCTCTGTAATTGGAAAATCAGACATTAAAAAACATTGTTTCTTCCTGAAACACTTAATGCACCGGAAACAGTACTAATTCATGGTCATCCAAAAATTAAAGGAATAGAAAAACAAGAACGAAAATAAAACCTTACGAAAAATTTCTGGACCAGTGACTCTTTATTTCATGGATTAAGGGACCATAAAAACTATCACCGACGCTTTATGAAATCGAAGAGCTCAATTTTTTGTTCATACGTGCAGAAAGGAACAAAACAAATGTGATTCCATCATCACAAAAGCAAGTCCAAGCGCATACTGGAAACTGGAGAAGTTCTCGAGCAGCTAAAATCACAGTGAACGATACAATTGATCGGAACGAATTTAGGAAAAACATAAATTTGAATAAAGAAGTGATAGCTAAGATGCCAAGAAAAAAAATTGAACGGACGAAAGCAAGAAAGTAAATAGCTAACTAGTGAATAGGATTTGGGAAGAGGATAGAGGCCAGACTTGTGGTTAGGATGAAAATTGTTCAAGTTCACACGCTCTCTTAGGGAGTTAGGGACTGCTGTGCCATGAACAAAAACAAAACGAAAAACCCTTGAGAGAACTCTAGAATCTTCTAAACCCATGTTTATAGACTATTTACCGTCCAACTTTTGTTTATGCTCCAGCTGAATTTATTTGTGATTCGTAATTTCTCCGTGACATTCCCGGTCTGTCGATTATAAATCATATACAACAAAACAGACTGATATACACCCAGTGGAGATGAGGATGGTTTTGACAGTGCAAAAGTGTTTGTTATTATTGCTATTTTTAAGGAAGTGGGCTGATTAAAATTTTAAAGTTGTTTTTTATTATCATTATTAATGTATATCCAAATATTTTATTTCAATGGTTGTTGTGTCTTGGTTATTCGGCCTGCAATTTGGGTCCAAACTTTGTTTTATAATTCAAAGTTTCTCACTATTGGAGAGTTTTCTTTGAACTCCACCCACTCATGACTTCTCTAGAATATCATATCCATTTTAGTTTTCTACACATTCGTTTAAGATGTTTAATAATATTTATTATATTGTATTTATACAAATTTTATTATCCTTTTAATATATATTTAGATAGTTTTATTCTTTCTTGTTTTGGCTCCCTCACTCGTAGGCAGGCTTCTTCTTGAATCCAAGCACACTGTAAATAGGGTTACTATTACTTTTTATCTCTGGTCGCAGAATCCATTCTCTCCTAATAAATTATTTTTGTAGCTAAAATTTTTTTTTTTTATTCTCTTTATTTCCAGATCGGCTATTCCTAGCCTTACATGGTTTTTTTAATAATGAAATTTTAAGATTTAACACTAAGTGAAAGTGTGGGTTTCGTCTCATGCAAGAGACACCCCTAACTGTACAGTATCAGATTATTTACAGAGAAGATGTAAATATATGTAATAGCGTTTTTTCATATAAAAGAATAATAGTAGTTTGAATATAAAGCATGTAAATAAGTAAACAAAAATAACATTAATGTAATAATAAACAGAACTATAGTACT
This sequence comes from Troilus luridus, assembly GCA_964056705.1. NCBI lineage: Eukaryota > Metazoa > Arthropoda > Insecta > Hemiptera > Pentatomidae > Troilus > Troilus luridus. Next base: position 3,370,905 of record OZ057417.1, on the reverse strand, counting down.
ATAAAACGGAAAACTGAAAGAAAACAGGATTATATTACATTTTGTTAAAACGATTGGTGAGAAACGTTATCTATTGAGATCACATCAGAATATCTTTCAAGAGTCTTGGTTTTAGTCTTGGGGATGAAATAGGTTTGCCTATGTTGAATGCTACAGCTCCTTGGACTGCTGGTAATCCGCTCTTAAATCTGCTGTAACGTTGCTAAAATTTTTGCAAAGTTTGGTTATTCAAGGACACAAGAAAGATGTTGAACTCGAGAACTGTTTATTTAATTTTTGTACAATTTTCATTTAGGACATTTTTTGTTTTAATAATGATAATGATTATAATGATAATTGTTACATTAAAGGTCTATGAAATTATTATTACTCACAACAGATTAGTCGCCTGCTAGCCTTCCTCCTCCTTGTTCAATTTTATGGTTCAGCGGTTCTTGGATAGTGAATCACCTGCGCTGCTCGGAATGACACCAACGCAATAACAGGATACCAAATTGAAAAACAAAATACAAGAAATAGTTCCTTCTTCCTATCTAAGGAGGATGTCCTGCTCTTTTAAAAAATGGAAGTATTGTTATAAAGTCCCAGAGTGACGATAACCAAATATATATTTAAGTTATTCATATAATTTGTAACTTCTTTTGTTATATTTTTTAATCCAAAATATTTATTTTAATCGAAATTAGATTTTTTTTTGAACAGTGGCAAGTAAAGATTTGTGACTGCACCCAAAATTTAAGAATTTATAACGAAATATTATTGACCTTGGTTGTTTATAATCTAAGTTAGTATTTACTAGTTAGTTCACCTTTGTGAGGGATCGGGTAGGCCTAGTATCAGGATAATATACCAGCTGTTTATTCAGCATCCTTGTCAATCCTTAGAAATTAGTAACATCTTGCCTATATATGTGTGTGTGTGTGACGTTAGCTTTCATGTATATACATTAACCAGGGAAGTGTTTATTGCTTTATATTATTATATGAAATGAGCCGTTAGTATACCTTGGCGTATTTTTATTGAATTGCAACGTGTTTTAAGCATGGGTGTAAGGGGTCAGGTTAAGAGGTTAGAACTCCGATTGTGCTTTGATGGGGACGATACCATTATCGTCCAGTGGCTGACCTCGCTAGTTGGCTGAGGTCAGGGGTCAGCTGTTAGGTTCGACCTACTTTGTTATGTACATTGTGTATGCCTGTTGATGATGTTTAATATATATGTATTATAATATGATGAAGACCTGGCCGCTCTGTGGTTGGAAGGGGGTAAGGGCAGGAGGTCACCTTGGCCGAACCTCCCCACTTCGGTAGCCTCTTGGTCCCTCACACTGCCATGTCGAACCGTTTAGCGGTGTCTATTGTTTATAAATTAGGCCCTAATAAATCAACAGCATACACAGGAACAATGAAGGTGTGTACAAAAATTAATATATAAATTTTATTAAACTGACTAATAGCTATGGTGACAGAGCCTGCTTCTTTAGCTCCTGAATTATTCCAAAAATAACAAATTGAAAAACTATTTTCTTTGTGTTATTTCAAGTTGGCGAAAATTGATTAGGAAGAGCTCAATCGTTTTTTAGTTAATCGGTAATAGATACAATATACCTTATCATTTAAATTGTTTTCTGACCAAGAGGTCCCTGGGCTTGATTAAAATAAAAAAAATGCCGGAAATTGGCTATTTCCAGTTAGTTGTTTATTTGTATCCATTTATTTTCATCACAATTTTCTTTTGAAGTAATAATTTCAAAGCTATAAACTCAAATTTAGTGCTTTTGTTTTCGACCAAATCCTCGTTTTTGATCGTGCTACTCAACCGAACCAGTTATCCTAAGTACTATACTTTTTAATATCCTTTATTAATTTCGTTTATCTTTTATTAATGAATCGATGTTAAAGGTAATATTTCGATTTTTAGTCAGTTGCTATTTCCCAATCTGCTCAGTTCAGAAATATCAGAATTCCATTTATTTTTCATTATATTTATTACAAATATATATTACATATATTCTTTAAAATATAATATGTAATAGGATTCTTGGCGCATTTTTCTTGGCAGGCTCATAGACTATTATTATATTTGTGCTATTAGAAAGGAAATGGGACAGGTGACAGGTGACAGGTGCGCTGGGACTATCTAACTCGCTAGTTTGTACTTTCACGTCCTTTCTTCACTTTCTAACAGACAATATAATTAATTGCTAGTCTTTAGTTTAGTTTAGTGTTTCCTACTCTCGACTATAGTTTAGTTCTCATTAGGGGGCAGTCACTGTGGTGATGATCACGATAGTGTAGCATACCTTTCAATATAGCGCAGGGAATGAGGATTGTTACCTACCTAACTGTTGGGCTGCCAAATGGTAATGAGAATAATTAGTTGATAGCCCAACTTGAGGGCTGTATCCTCGTTCATTGACGGAGCTACTATTATATGGAATAGCATAAATAATATATAATGATGATTATAACTGAATAATGAGCTGCAAAGTAGAAATGAATATATAATGATTATTATAACTTTATGAGCTGCAAAGTAGAAATGAATAATGACAAATATGGTACAAAAGTATTATTAATAATTTAGTGATGGTAGAATTAATTCTTTAATAGTCAAATTAAAGATGAGTACTAAATAACTTATATATTTTGTTATAGGAATTTTTCTTGTATAAAAATATTTTATATAAGGTATTTGAAGATGACAAAGATAACAATGATAATATATTTATAAAGAAAATGCAACAGACCTAATAAGGATCGATCGTTTTAGTAGAATCAGACTAAATCCAATCACCTGTAACTAATGCGGTTAGTAATTCTTATTATAAATAGCCCGTTATGTTATGTTTTTTCTCAATAATAAACATTAATTAGCGGCCAAGAAATGAACTAATCCTTCTCCACCGAAAATTTGAGATTTACCTTTCAGGATACGTTGAATCCAAATATCGATGGATGGATAATATTAATTTTGTTGACGAAGGCACTGGACGGCTTGATTCGGGATTCTATAAACAGTGAATTTCCGATGGTACTCGGATTTGAAAGTTTTCAAGACTGCAATACGTCCCCTTACCGTATATAGAGGAAATTTATAAAAAATAGGCCCCTCGGTGTTGGAACCCTAGGGTCCCGTTAAGTGAGGGTATGGCTCTGAATTTAGTTTACATTGCCGCTGTTTTAGGTTCAATATTTCCGGTCTTGCTCAAGTCGACAGCAAGAATAATTGAAATGATATCGCATTAATTATTTTAATAATTTCAATCAATTGGAGTTCAAAGTTCCATCAAAGCAGTCACAGCAATCTCCACTAGATATCTCGAGTGCGCGGGTTCGTAATAGGTAAGGCGGCGTCATTTTTTAGTTGTAACTTAAGTGGAGACATTTTAATAAAGAATAGTTTACAAAGGCTTTTGTGTTTGGCCTTAGGTTTTGACGAAATAGCCGATCTAATGTCCTTAACTTGGTTATTTTCAATCCCATAGGACGTATATTTTCTCGGAAAACTGGAATTTGGGATATTCCACACAATATTTTTCTGACCATATCGTCGCTGTCAAAACAGTACCGCCTATCTACAACTTTTGGTGAAAATGAGTTAGTAACGGTAACGGACGTGTTAAGGTCAGGAACATGGCAGAGTGTGATTTTTTGATACTTCTCTTCAATCTTTATAGTAATAGTTCCAAAATTGTATAGATAAAAAATAGATTATAAATTGCCAAGTTTACAGTCGGCGCGGTTTGGTTTCTCTCCTGTAAAACCGCCCGAAGTGTACTTAGGCGGTATTGTTTTGACAGCGACGGTATATTATATCATACAAAGTAAAAAAGAAATAATAATAAATTAAATGTACTTGCCATTGATCGATAAAGTAATGCCCGTTTTCAACGAATCGTGCCACCCCCCTCCTTTCTTGCGATGTTACTTAAAAGTGATTGAGGATAAAGACAAGACTAGAGAGAGCTCTGCGGTTTCACTCACTACCTCGCTTATTAATTTTATTTCTTTTTTAGTCATATACCTTACGCTTCTCAGTATTTTGTTGCGGTTTAGGATACGTCCTAATCCTTCCATCATGTCCTTAAAGGGCTCGTTTAAGGATGGCTGATTGCTCTAGCTAATAGGACAAGATGCCGTGATGCAATTTATACGAATCACTTTCGAGTCCATCGGATCGTGGTTAGTTAACTAACTAACTATTAAGTCGGTGAGATGTTTGCTCTCGGAGCGTGTAGCTTTGTAAATAATAAGGAGCTTGGCAAACGTAAGCAAGCCTACGTGTCAGTGAAAGTCATCATGTTCCTCTCTGTTATTAAATATTAATTGCCCATTTCTCTTCTTCAGTAATTATCAGCTCTAAGCGGTAATACTTGCCTCTTTATTCAAAATAAATTTTTTTAAATGTCTGTAAAAAAAATCTAGTGTTAGTGGGAGTGGAGTAGCTGTGTGTAGAGCTGGTGAGTTGTAGTGCTCAAGGTTCCAGGTTCAAATCACGCTGGGGCAATTGAATTGAAGCCACCTATGCTGTTGTATCTTTAGGATAGTGGCTCGCAACCCGGGGACGTGAGTACAAGTCATGGGGGGTGGGGGCGTGAAACCAATCGAAAAGGAAAATTCTCTCTTATAGTTTTTTCCTCTTACCAGTACATATTTATCTTTAATTTAAACTTATAATGTTGTATCTTATGACAATAAAACTAAATGTTTCTTTTCAACGTAATCCTTGTTGATTTTTACATGTACTCAAACAATTTGTTGTGCGAGGGGGCGGGGTGGTTCAAAAAATGTTGATAAACACTGCTTTGTGGCTAAAGACCGTTTTGGGGCCCAACCACGCCATGCCATGCTATGCTATGTTATGTTAGTATCCTTATTGAAATAATCTGGGATTTAGATACAGAGTAGTCTCTACCATTTACCGTACCCAAGACCCATCAGACGTTGTAAATGCAGAAGTAAACAATTATCTAAGTTTTTTAACCACATTTATTTATTTCATTTATAGCATTTGGCTGCGTGTGTTTTATAGTTCTTCAGTAACATTTTGAAGGACAATAATATCCAAGATTATTAAAATATTTAAATACAATATTAATTTACGTACGTTTGTTTTTACTTTATTTACGATTGGTATTTGAAAGTTCATCTGATTGTATGTAAATATAAATTATTTAACTTTTTTTTTCTTTTAGCGTATAACTTGTTTTAAAGTTTATTTACTACCTTTTGAAATAATTAATGGGGCGAGGTTTGTAATGATGTGTTATGCGTTGTAGTATTTCTTTTCTATCTTTGTATGTTTGTTCCATTTTCTTGTTTTCTTCTTTCTCTGTTTGTAGTGTTTGACTAATGGACCCTAGGTTAAGCCTCCTTACACTTGCCAGGCTTGCTTCACGATCACCTTAATAACATGCTCTCATTTAATAATGACTTGGCTTTCATAGACAATTTTAAAATTTAGCTATATCCCTTTAGACCGTCAATTCTAACACTGTGATTTGTTTTTCACTTGTCCCTTGAAATACATAAATATTTTAATTTTTCTTTAGCCATCTTTAACAGGATTTTCCGCCTCTGCCTGATTTCCAGTCAGGAGCTCCGAATCAGCTAGAATGATCTTGGTTGAACCTACCTTCACCTGGCCCTCGGCCTCCCACGTGGTCTCTTACCGACTATTGAGGCATTCCTGGTTGTTGTTGTAGCGTCCTGAGAACTTCATGTCCGCCCGCCCGTCTTAACCTCCCAGCTTTCCTACCATGAGGTATCACCTCACAAATTTCCATGACCGAATCCATATTGGCGCAATAATTTTGTGTATAATTCTTCAATAACAACCCTTTTTGGACATTCTAGGGTATTCTTAGTAGAGAAAAATGCCCTGTTTGCGCTTGTTATACGCTGGCCTATCTCATTCAATTGGTCATTCTTTGAGGTTATTGTGGAGCCAAGTTATCTACTTTCGGAAAGGATTTGCGGTTCTGGTATGGACTTTGCGGCTTACTATCATGTATTCTACTTGAAAGGAGATTCGTCCTACTAGCACTTATCGTTCTACTAGCACTTATCACAGTGTTAGCGATTCTTTCAATACCCCTCTTCATTACTTGCGAGGACTGCTCCGACTGATATATCATCCAACTATGCTAATATTTAATGCTTTATTCCGGCGTGAACCTAACTATTTGCATTTGACAGTGTTTTTCTACGTCTTATGTTGAACAGCGTATGCGAGAGTCCGTCCCGTTCCTCATACCTGATCTGACTTCGGATACATTTTCTGGTAAATGTAACTATATATTTTAAAGATATAAGTTTATTTCTATCACTCGCCCTTCCATCTGAAGAACCTCAGACATGTTCTTGAGCCTGCTGCATCCTAGATAGTGCGACCGCTTCCTTTTCGTTGCGGGGGATTCCGATCGTGTTATCTTTTTCCTTTCACATTTGTATCTCTATGATAGGTCTCGCTAAAGGCTTGTAGCAATCATTTCAATCTTAACAACCCCAATATTTGGATGGCGTTAATATCCTTGATGGTCATACCAGATTTAACATCATCAAGGTGATATGTAGTGTGTGGTCTTTACAATGTGTACTAATTAAAAGGTGGAAGTGGCCAACCATCAGCTGGGATTAAAATTCGGCCTTATCAGTTCAAAATATTAAATTAAATACAAATTTTTTTATTTCTTGTAGTTCATTGATCTCTCAGAAAGTATGGATGGGCTTTTGCAACTTTTTTTAATGACTAAACGTTGCACGAGTTCTTGGACCCTGTGCATTATTGCATTATGCATAAGATAATTGTGCCAGTATCTTATTACCGTCATTGGCAAGGACATGAGTAAAGTTGGTTGCAGTCGACAATACAATTATTGCTAATTGTCCTTTGTGTAATTGTTTTTATTTTCAATATTTATGAGGTTGTTAATAATGTATTACTTATCATATTCGACGTTTGATTATTATTAATGAATAATACACGATGGGTTCTTGGGATCAATTTGACAAGAAGTTTTATTCCTTAGCTCAGATTTATTTATTTGTTTATTCACCGTCTAGCAATTATAGTTATCCTATTAATAGAGGAATATAATAGAAATGAGTTTATGGAAATAATAAAAATAAAGATACAAAAGTTTTAAACGTACGTGAGAACTGTCTTATGTTGTGAATTTTATTTTTACTGTTCTAAAGACCACATTTTTCTATTATGATTAACTATACAGCTAATAAGCTAAAATGTTAATAAAAAAATAAAATATAAAATTTGTAATTCATACATTTCAAATATTAATCCTAGAATCAATATAATCGGTCTGATATTATATGTTTTTTCTATTCAGTAAAATTTTGGAATGGTTGGAGACTTTGCCTATAACAGTCCCTGTCATTTTTAAGGACTTTAAGGCTGTTATTGTAATAAGAAAATAGGATTGTGTATTAGTTGTAAATAATTCATTATCCTTTGACATAATCATTTCTAAAAATAAGGTAATCTGTAATAATTATTTACACTGTTTTTACTATTTGTATACAGGAAATTATTTTGGTATCTCCTTTTGGGCAAGGATAATCAGAAACTGATACGTTAATAAGAATACAATTAGTATAAAAAAAAAAAAAAAAAAAAACCCTGATAGGTTGGGTTTTGTAACATCCTTAGTTGCACCACTTGAGGCCTTCTTACAGTCTTAACAGCTACTTATCTATCATCTATATATTTGTCTGGTCAGGTGCTCAAGGGCGGAGGAGGGGGCTAATATGAATCGGAGAGGGATCAGAGCTACTGTGCTGATTTGTTGTGTCGAAAGTCTCGGGTTCAATCCCGCTGCTTGGAAGGCTTTAGTCTCATCTGTCTGTTAGTAGCCGGAGTTGGATGGTAATCCCTGGGGCTCACCCAGCCCCTAGAAAGTGGGTACCCGAAATAAAGGGGAAATCTGGGGTTTGAGCGTGATCTAGGACAAATCAACAGTTGTCCTTGAAACCGTTCAGTCTCAACCCAAGACCCCTCCATTTTACTCTCCATTGAATAACTTTTCTGTAGCGAGACAACAAACACATAAACAATTTTAAAACATCCGAGTTCACAAAGCAATATGGTGGCCATTTGTAAAATACCATTAGAGCCTTCTACTGCATGGTATTGCTTAAACATGACGAATAGCACAATTAAACAGTTATGTATTTGGTGTATCCTTTGTATAGTAAATCCTAATAATGACCTTGAAGAAGATGAGCTGGCCCCGAGATCTCCTTTCCCTCGACCTTGACCTCCTCCCGCTCCTGACCTCCCTCCTCGGCTTCCTGGTCGCTAATTACTGGTGTGTAGTCTGTGAGAACTATCTACAATATCGGGTTAAGGGTTGTATCACGTGGAAAGGGATTATCGTGTATACATTCTTTAATTTGATCGGGGGGAGGGGGGCGTGGAAAGCCTTTATTTGAACAAGGGGACGTGATAAAAAAAGGTTGGGAACCTCTCCTCTATATGGTCACTTTCTGATCAAGTTAGTTCTAATAAAGAGTCGTACGCCAAGCTTCCACATAACTCTGACTTTACATTGGTTTTTAGGATTAAGATTTAAACCAACACCTGTTAAAAAGGAAAAGTAAACTTGAAATAAATAAACTATAAGCAAACTGGTGACAAAAAAAGGAAACATTTCATCAAAAACAAAGTTGGTCCACTCCAGCAGTCCCGCTTTACCTATTTTTATTTTAAAGTAAAGTATCATCATCTTTTGATACTCCAGTTGTAACATCCTTAGTAAGTTAGATATATCGTACAATAATATCGATATGCATTTTAAACTCTATCGATATTTTTTCAAATATCTCGTGGGACTAACTGTCACTTGCCGCTATCAGCAAGCAGCTGTTATCTACGCCCCGCCCAGCGCGGGAACTGTGACACAGGACCAGGGAGGTCACACTTTCTTCCCCCCTATGAGGGATAGATAATGGTGGCAGCGCGGATCTAGAAAGCATGCGGTGTAGTGATTAGTAGTTGGTAGTTAGCAGTTAGTTGCCCTCACTATGTCTCTATGAGTATGCTATGTTAATGTAGCATTTTAGGATGTTCGAGTATTTATAATGTAGGAATATAATATATATTTATTAGTAGTTTATAAGGAAATATGTTTTTATAAATCGTGTTATCATTTTTTTTTATTGATAGTAACTTGATTATGTTTATTTCCTTGTACGCAATAAATGACGTGTTGTAATCGAGGACATGATAGGTTTTCATATTTCACCGATATACCCATTTTGACTTGTTTAGTCGTTACGCCTGCATGTACGTTCGTGCAACTCTCGCGTAACTCGCCAAAGGTTAGGCCCTGAAATTACGTATTTGGGATAGTTGTAACGTCTATTTGGGCACTTTCTTTTTTGTTCAATGCATTAATCACCAGAAGTGATTCTTTGTTTGAAGGTCATAAGAGATTTTCACCGAAAATTATATCCTAATATTGAAGAGTGTGAAATGGTTGGTGGTGCAGTCAATAAATTTTACACCAAATAAGTTTGGTTTATTTTATTAGTGCGAACGTTTCGGTCTAAGTTCTAGGCCATCATCATTGCAGAGGGATGAAGAGTCCAACTGTAATTTTCACTATAAATTTCCTAATATAATTGAAAAGTTGATAAACTTGGTAAATATGAATCATATAATAATAGAATTAACGTCTAGGGCTAAAATTAGCAAGTTAATTCTTAAAAGAATGTTAAACATTAGATATGACCAGGTTGTATTAATATTTATTTACTTGTCGTATTTAATTTAATAGTTATTTTAAAAAATTGAGTGTTAACTTCATAATAAGAAATAATAATAAAAACAACCGGGTAATCTGAGGATGTGAGGAAAAATAATGAACTTACGAAGGCTCAATGAAAAGAAATGAAAAGAATCAGAAAGTAAAACTGGAACATAAACGCCTTTTTCGCAGAGAGAAAAAAATGATAACTATTTTCCAACTGAAAAAATATTTGCATGTTATTTGGTAGTGATTATTTCTCTTTGACGATTATGAAACTATTCTTCAAAATGTCAGATATTTGTTCAAAAGAATTATAAATAATAAATTAAATGTGTCTATTCCTCCTCCCGAGAATGGAAACAATCGAGACGCCATTATTAAACGTATGTATGTACGTGACAGTAGGATTCAGTTACATTTAAACCTGACAATGCGACAGTGATGCTGTTATGACAGTTACTACCATACATACAGCACCATAGCGGTGGCTTCATTATCGTCTTAGTACACTGATCCCGTTTAAACTAGGATTACAGAGAGCTGACAGTATAACTGACCCGCAGACACTTATGAAGAGTTGAGACATTGGATGTTTAGGATAATGGCTACAATTGGCCGCTTCCCTCCTCGAGGAGGTTCGCTCCACCATTCTACACTTCACATCGACCTTCAACACTTCAGTATGTTGCTGTGCGAGTAAATTAATTTCGTGTTGGCTCATCCTGTGGTATGATACCATACTGTTTCTACGTCCAGATTTTATTTCAATACTTCGTTAGCAGTACTACTCAGCAGTTTATGGCTGAATGTCGATATTCAAGTCGTACTTGGATGATTGATAGTAGAGGTTGTGGGAAGATCTTGTTGAAGTGTCCCACTTACGATTTGGTGGCGGCGGAGGTGCGTGTATGAGGTTGGTACCTGATCCAGGGCTGTAGGTACTCTCTCGCCACCCGCTGTTGGGACAAGGTCTTTTAAGTGTCACAGTACTGTACAGTATTAGTACAGGAAGGTGGGTTTGAGGAAGGATTACGTTAAGAGTGGTCTTAAGGAGTGGTGATTGAAAGGCGCAAGTTTGTTGAAGAACAGCGATTGGTGGAATCGATATCGAGCCTTTGGGCCCCTTAAATAACAACAAAATCATTGACGTTTACAAATTATAGGTAATTTTTTTTTGTGCTAACACTAATTGTGGTTTTGAGGTTTACCGCAAAGTTCTAGCGTAGGTACCTTTATACAGAAATGGTATTGTTATAGCTCATTAGATATTGTCTATTCACATTTCTTATTTATTGTTTTTAATATATATTTTCGAGATAAATTGTTATGGCGAGTTATGCTAATTAAGTGTCCTTATATATTTAGATTTATTTTATTTATTTATACTTACTTAGTTGATTGTTCAAAAATTAATTAAATATTAAAAATGTTTCGGATTACATAAAAATTACAATTAATATTTTGCCATACGTTAACAAACCATTGTATCAATGTCACTAAACGATAACAATTGTATTGTATTGCAATTAAGTTCAATTGTTCCTTAATAAGAAGAATATAGTCTAATAAATAATAAATAATAATAATAATAATAAAATGTAATAAAAGTTTATATTTCTCCAATTGGCATCATCGAGGCAGAAGAAAAAAAGAGGAAAAAATCATACAAATATATATAATAATATATAAAGTAAATTAGCTATATCTATATCTACTTGAAGGCACTACGTCTGGCCGTTGCCTCTTGTCTGTGAGAAATAAGCTATAATTGGTAAGTTACATTTAAAAATCTGAAAGTTTATAAATTTTGATAATTTTAATAAATCGTGGGACTGTTGTTATTCTGTATCAATCCTTATTTATAATGTTTCGGTTCCTTTGTTTGGTATTATTTAAATATATTTTTATTAACTACTTTTCCTTTTCCTCTACAGTAAGTTCCCTCACGAACGCCCTAGTTAGCTTGCTGTATCTTATAGAGATGTACGTTAGATATAAGAACTGGGATGTAACTACTCTTTCTCTTTACACGAGGCGCTCATATGAGATGGAAGAAAAAAGAAACGCCAATGCGATGCGTAGAGCCGAGGAGAGGAGAAGTGGATTCATTTTTTAGACTAGGCCCTGGTTCGCTTTCTCGCGTTTTCTCTTCATCTTCTTCTTCAACGGCAGGCCGTGTCATGTCGCTCGTCCACCAATCCTAAGGTTGACGAGGCATCAAATTTAATTTTCCCCGTTTTTCCTCCCAAAAATGACTGACAGCCTTGGGAAGTTTTTTTATATTCCATATTCGGCAAGCCTAGATTGGCCTGGGATCGATGGTTTTTATAAAAAGGGCTATTGAAATAATTATGTTGTTTTTTACATTACATACTACTAAGCCCAGGCGCCAGTGTAAAGAATGTACAATTCGTGTAAACTATTCCGACGTTTCCATCCATGTTGCATGCCTCTTGATCAGGTTTCGAGTGAAGCCTAAAGTTGGTAAAAAGATATCGTTTCCATGCCTTCTTGATCAGGTTTCGGGTGAAGCCTTAAGTTGGTAAAAAGATATTTGTTTAGAAGAAGAATTTTCGAACTTGACTCTCACCTCATTTTACATTCCGACATTTTGGTGCCTTTTAGCACTCCAAAGGTAATTCTAAAGAATATGGTGAATATGATAAAATTAAATATCTTATGCATAGTGCTCTATTCGCTGGCTAGTTTCCGAGTATAAGTTTAAAAAGAAAAATTGAATTATTTTTAAGTTTGTGAAAATAAATTAAAGAGAAGATGTAACGAAAACTTTTAGTCTTTTTATTTATTTATTTATTTGTTGCTCTGAGAAAATAAAGACAATTTTAAATCGATCTATTATATTTATATTTTTCCAGTTATTAACCTAAATACAATGGACTGAGTAAGACAGTCTCATCATAATATCTGCAGGATCGTGTTGACTTGTTTAAATGATAAAAGATAATTCGTTAATTATTTTAAAATGGTTCAAACAATGACAACGGCCTAGGGCTTTGACTTTGCCACTTCCTCAGGGTCCTGTTAGGCCAAGAACTGGTGGATGGATGGATGGATGCTGGGAGCGGATGTGAGTGGGAAAGCTAACTGTCCTCTGATGCGATCTGTCAGCAAGAAACTTTGACCATTGAACCCTTCTACCATCCTAGGGTACGCTCATCCTTCGTGGTTAAATTACATTTCAAGGAATCGAGGGGGAACCTGTAAAAATTATAAGCATCTACTTTCATTACTACCTACAATGGTTTGTTTTCTATTTCTATTTCTACAATGAAATGCGGACTTTGTTACTACTTACAATATATGAGATTTTTATTTTTTTTAGTGTTGTCTTCAAAATCATTTTTGAGTCGCCCAGATGTATTGTTAATTTTGGTCGTCATAGCGGAAAGATGGTTCGTTCCAGACTCAGTAGCCCGAATAATGTGCCAGGGTTATTCCGAATAACGCGAAATTCGAGATTAGAGAAGGTCCATCATTAAATGAAAACAAAATCCTTTGGTATTGATATTAACATGATGCAAATATAAATATTTACTTGTCTAATATATATCTAAGACTCTAATTATTTAGCTACTTAACATGCGGGATGTCGGACCACTTACGGTAACACTTAGATATCTTAAGTCGGATGTCTCCTCGTAGAACAGAATAGGATTATCGTTCTGTTGTCCTCTTAGTTGGAGAAATACAATCCCTCAAGGATAAATTATTGAAAGACATAATCGTATTATTGTTATTCTTATGTTCTAGTTTTGTAAATTTAGATTATTGATTTGCAAAATAACGTAAAAGTATTTAAAATGAAGCCAAAAATTATATTGTTGATAATTATCACAAAAGTTCTCGTCAAACCATCTGCCTCTCAAGATAGAAATTTACTGATCATTTTTTATTCAAACAGTGGTATTAATAACAAAAATCGTTGTTGTTTTTTTTATTTATAACATTTTTTTAAATGAAATATTATTAAATATCTTAAATCACTTATTATCAACTGTTCTAAAAGGTCTATTTTTAATAAATTTTCTTCCGGCTAATCATTTTTATTTATCCTGAAGAAAACTTAGAAAGTGGAGTGAGTGAAAAGTGAACGTGGGTGTTCATTAAATGATCTTAGAATGATCATAATTCTAGCCATCTTCAATTCAATTGATTATTACTTATTCAATGATTGGGTCGAAGTAGTTACCTATGCTACTAATTTGAACGTTCTGGGATCGAAAACGCCTGTATTTGATAAATTATTTATTCTTTTATCAAGCGTGGATGTTCTTGAAGAAAACCCCCTGGGGATACACTGTAAAGCGGGTACCCTTAATCTTGTCCGAATGATCTCCCTGCACAACCGTTGTCTTAGCAAAAGTACGACCCTTACTTAGTAATTGTCCCAACAATGCTCGGATTTTTTTTTTTTTTAGAAGGTTTGGGAAATTTTCGGTAAAAAATAAAAATATCACCACTTTGAAGGACGGTGATTCCAGCTCGCCTGTATCTGGTACAACCACAAGGATCACTGACTGGGTTAATATTTATATAATATAACAGAAGGTGGAGAAAGTGAAGGAAGCTGTCGAACAGACAAAATGATCGATGATGGTGTTGTATCAAAATCGATCCAGGCTCTTTGTATCAAAATCGATCCAGGCTCTTTGTATTTATCCTCAGGGGACATCTGTTAGTTCTTGTTTCCATATTTATTGATTTAAAAAAATCTATATTTCTAAATTACTTCTAAAATATTCTAAAAATACGGTTATATGAGGGATACGACCTCGAAACGTTGGGTAAAAAGTGACGAAACTAATGAAAATATATTTGAAATAATTGTTAATTTTTTTTCTGGAGTGCGATTTGATAAGTTTTTTACTTAGATTAGAGACAGTTCTATAAAAAGTGACATTTTTAGGTTGAGGTTGAGGTTGCTCTAAACGGTATCCAATTGGTGAAATCTGGAGGGACCATAATTAGCCGTAGATGATATCGGTTAGGAAATAAAAAAGATAATTGTAAAGTGGATAGTGACATGGGGGGTGGGGGGGGGGGTGTAGTGTACAGCTCCAGCCCACTCCAGCCAGCATCACTCCAGCCAGCACTACTAATGGTCTTGCTCCAGTTTCACTTGATGATTCCTGAAGATTATCTCCCATGGTTTGCTGCTCGCTGCCGTTCTGCTCTACATGGGCTCTCGTTACATGGGACATCTCCGCTGTCTCCTATATCGCGGGATATATCGTGGAGGCAGGGAGTAAATGGCGGTTTGAAGGAGGTATTGGATGTTGTGGTAATGATTCCGCAGGTTGCCGCTTCGGGTCGAGTCACAACAAGTTTTATCTTTTCATTCGTTTCTCTTTTGATATTTTTATTTTATATTAAAATACAAGTTACCATAGTATGTAGAAGAGAATGAAGTAATAGGAAATATGTATACTTCGGTAATCATTTCACCTCGAAATGAACGTTTCAATAAACATATATCATGTATACTGCGAAACGTTAGTTGAAACTTTTATTTCTTTATGAAATCATTACCGATAATTACATAATTTTTTCAATATTAAAGCTCAAGATAACTTGTATTTTTGGAAAATATAAAAAAAAGACACGAATAAATTGTTAATAATTGTTGTGATGTGCCGGTATAAAATATTAGGAAGATAGAACCAAGTGACACTACCCAGCATTTTGGCGAAAATTTGAACTAGATCTGTTAAAGCATTCTATATCTATATATTTATTAATTTCTTGATCCTCCAACAGATTAAAGCCGTACGAAAGTAATTTTTGACAACAGATCTAGACTAACCACTTATTAGTACAGGCTACCGACCCTCCTGACCAGAGTGGGAAGGTCCAGATTCATTTCTTAGAACGGAAACAAAATAATTTTTAACCTTAATAGGATGTTGATAGTTGGGGGTGCAGTCAAGAAAACACGCAAAAATAGGTGAAGCTATTTTATTTTAAGTGCCGACGTTTCGACCTACTATGTAGGTCATCTTCAGGGCTATGAGAAAACAGACAAAAACAGAATAGACTGTAAAAATACATAAAAAGAGGTACAGAAAAATTAGATAAAATGTAGAGATATAAAAAAGAATGATATATAATGAAAGGATATATGAAGGTATATGAATATATATATACATAATATATATATATAATAATGTATGTAGGTATATGAATAAAGATGATTACATGGTAGATGGATAGAAAGGTGATAATGCAAAAACAAAGTACAAGATGGATAGAAAGGTGATAATGCAAAAACAAAGTACAAAGAGAGCAATGAAGTTAAACAGAGAAAAATAAATAAAATGAAAAAGATATGAATATAATGAGTATGGACAATTTAGTATAATTTTTAAATTTTTAACCTTCCTTAGCCGAATTCGAATTCCCGCGTCACTTCCTTCTAAATTAATAAAGTAGTAGCTGTCTTGTAGATGGCATTCCATAATTTAGTTTGTACGGCATTTTTGTAGATTTTGAGAAGATATTGAATACTCCCTGAAAAAAAAAATTATTTAATTTTTTTAACTAAACATTATATTACTCTTTAAGTTGTTAATATCCTTAGGTGGTTCTGGCACTGAAATAAATGATGAACCAAAAAGGATAGAAAAATGAAGAAGGAAATGTTTTAAGGACAAAGACCCGCCTTTAAATGGATCCACTCTCATTACTTAATAAATCTTCAAGATGGAACTATCTTCTTATTGAAGGAGGACTCGAAGAAGGAAAGAGGGAATTAAGATGTTGTGTTTTCCTTAACTGGCGATGGTAACTTATGAGGAAAATGGAACGAACTGCTCTAACTAATTGATGAATAATAAACAAATTTAAGAGAAAATTAGAATATGAAAAAAACAAACAAATCTATTCTACAGCTGGTACATAGCCTGTAGATTAAACTAATGGAATTAACTTTTTATTTAACAGAAATAGGTACATTAGGATGTTGAAAACAATGCGGATTTTTAGACGTTTTTACATAATTGGCACGTATAAATATATAATAATATAAAATTCAAGAGCTTTTTTATTTTATTAGCTTTGGTTTTCTATTTAACCTTTTCGGTTTTTACAACAAGAAGGAGACTGCCGAAAAAAAAATGTTTTCGAAATCGATATCTAAATCCGCTATAATGTATAATAGGTAAGAGTTATTATAGCACTAGGGCATTGTTAACTAATATAGAACAGTTTCTAATGCGGACAATAATTTGCTTAATATTAACAACGGAGACTAGAAAGGAGAAGTGTATAGCCTGTACAATATATTGTAGCGAGTTACAATGGGGCTATAAGATGGCTTCATTATCCTCCAAGTTCTAGGTCATCGGGTCAGTCTATGGTCATCTTGTATGGGTCTTCGGTGGTCATCCGGGTATGTGGGGGTGTGGTCGTGTCTGGTCAAACCTTATATCTATGCAACAAGTAAATGGAATTCCTTTATTTATATTTGTCCATTACACGCTCTACTTACAATAAGGCGCAACTAAATAAAATGGAAATAATATATCTGATCTATGTATAAATGCGGTATTATATATTCCTTTTATGGAACTTCATTTTGATCCTTCAATATTTCAGGGCTTATATAAAATTAACAAAAAAACTAGGGGGTTTCAAAATTTTTATGGTAGTTAATCTACGGATAGAGACTGGATGGATCGTGTTTTTTTATAATTTTCATTTTAATATAATCATAATAAAATCACCTTTCCTAAAAGCAATTACTAACATTATCTTCAAGATTTTAGGCAAACAAGCTTGGGCCTTGTTATTATTATAAATAGGATTTTAGTCAATGAATGAATATGGTCATGTATTGTATGTATGAATATATTTAACACTTGAGAAATATTTTTATTTATTTTCATAAGTCTACAAGTAAGCGTCGACAACCGATGGTATTAAATCCGTATTATAATGTTTTTTTATAAACGTTATACGAGAATGAGTAGTCCATTCATCAAGTATATTATTATTTTCTTTGTTACTTGAGTGAATTTTTGGAAATAGTAGCCATGTTCTGGCAATTCATATTTCATCCAATATAAATACTTATAATTCACTTGATATAAATTTTAAATGCTTTTATTATTTAAAAGCTTTTAAAACCTCTCTATTGTATCAAAAAAAGGTTCTCGCATGTAATAAATTTATACAAGTCATTGGGAATGTTTTAACAGCGCCGGGTGGGTTTTAGTATACAATAAGATGGGAAAGCTACTTAGGCCCTGCTTGTTCCTACCTCTCCACATCTTCAACCATTTCCCCTTTATCTTGTAAATCTTGTTATGGTGTAACAAGTTATCATTATTTGTGAATATATATTTCATTTTTAATATGTTTAAGTATAAATTAAATATATAACATCAAACATACCCTACAATATTTACCGAAATAATTAATTATTTAAAATAAATCGACTTGAGCGGATTGATTCCAAAGTTAAAGAGATACATTATGCCCTAGATGTTCGTTTATTCGTTTATTTATTCATGCATATTGTACTTTGGTTTATTTATTTTTATTTCTTTTTCTAATTTTTAAATTTATTTTTGTTTATAAATATATTCCAAATCTGTTGGTAACAGATTATTTACTGTTGTTTGTCGAGTCTAAAAAGTCTGCATCTATTTAATTAGAAAAAAAATGTACCGACATCTAATAAATATATTTAAGTTTAGAACGCGTTTTGAGTAAGAGCGGAAAGTTAGGAATTGATCTTCTCCTAGTTTAATTAAAATTAAAAATTAGAAAATATTTATTTATAAAAATATATGAATAAAAGGAAACATATATATTCATACTATTTTTAATCATGAAAATATGAAATGAATGAAACAATGGTAATAGTTACAGAGTTGTTAAAAGTTATACATATTATTATAGGATGTGGTGTGGTGGGTTCTGCGAGTGGGTGGGAGGGGGAATCAATTTACCTCCGTTAAATTTATGTTCATTTATTAAAACCTCTTTATTAAAATAAATAAATATAGGCTTTTCCAATATCTACTATACACACAATTTCGATATAATAATATTGTTTAAATAAAGCGTCAATCCTTTAATACATAATATTTAGATATAGCCTGTAAGTTTCAATTTGATTTATCAGCTAACCCCTGTGCCATAGAGGGTGGAAACGATTTGTCTGTCTCTTTATGCACCGATGAAATCGTGGTTGATCTATCTGTCGCATGGACTGTTTGACCCATGGAGAACAGATATAACATCATTAAAACTTTCATGGTATCATTTATGTTTTTAAAACGAACAAATAAATATATTTGTATGATTTGGCTATCAACAGTGACAAGAAAATGTTGGTAAAACAGTATCAAATGTACTTTTCGTTCCGTTTGCAATAGGCCTACTTAGGATTTGTAATGTTGAATCTTTAAAGGGAGGGTCTACGTAACGTTTAAAACTAATAATAAGTTATAATAGATGACTTATCTCGAGGTAAAGCTTCCTGTAAACCTTGATTTAAAAAATCAAAATCAAATCAAATTGCAATGCCTCATGTTTTGTATTTCTAATTATTATTGAAATCCCCTACCATCGTCATAAAATTATTTGGCATGACATGTCTATATTTCGATTCTCAGGGGCGGTGTTGTTTGATAAAAGAGGTATAGGATAGCTTGAGAATATCACGCAAATGTGATGATTTCCGATTTCTTACTAAGGCTTAAACAAAAGTAATGAAAAATCTCGAAAAATGTTTTGGTATCTTGCAGTTCAAAAAATTGTTGTAGATTTTGACACGGTCATCTAGATCAAAATAATTTTCATTAAGAAATTATTTATTGTTGGGTTTTATGCAATAGCACCAACTTTTAGGAGAAAACGCAGGTCACGAGTGTAGTATCGTACTGGTCCAGTGACATCTTAGGATACGTGTGGATGTCATGGCAACTTTTTAACAATGGAAGTCTTTTCACTGTATACAAAAAATTGTGAAAGTGTAAATTTTGTTAAATGTTGAAAGGAAATGGTTGTTACTGCTCAATTGTTAAAAACTTATATACGCGATATTTTCGATTTGAGAAAGATCGTTTCTTTGTAAACTGTAGCTCCTACATAATGATTATAAACATTCTTCAAAAATGTATTTGAATATTTTGTTTTGTATATTCATTTAATGGCACTTGATGAAGGTGTGGCTAATCTGGTAGTGCTACAGTGGAGTCCTAAAATTTGTTGAACCAAGAGAGAGTTAATTGCTTTCAGATAACCGGAATCGTATCATTCTCGTAGTTTTTTGCTTTAAATGGAGTCGTAAATAAACAATAACTCATTTTCAAACCAATGCCTTACTTAGCCCCTAAATCACTACGAAACTAACTCGATTCCGCTTACCTAAGTACAAGAATCTCATTTTGGAGAAAATTAGACTTAACCACTTATTCACCGGGGCTTGTATCGAAAAACAAACAGAGAAGATATCTAATAACTTCTCTTAAAGCTCTTGTAAAAATACACATACGGTCTCCTTTATTTTAAAAAATTATATTTGGGAAGTAATTTACACCTTTAAGGACGATTGGAGAATAATAGGCATCGCCTTGATCTTTGACTAATTAACTTCGTGAGGAGAACCTGCTTCGATGTATCGATTTTCTCTTTTTGTAGTGGATTTAAATGGTTCTTCCTGTTGAGTCAGTTTGATAGAACACTCGTCGGCAAGGTCGTCGTGTCCTCTTTGTCTAAGTTTCCATAGAGTGTTGTTTATATATTTCGTAAGGTTGGTATTATGTAATTGTCTTGATAATGTTGTATCGCTAAGTTAATACATGAAACTATTCCGACAACATGAGTGGTATTAATATATTTCTATTGTCTATTAGATGGCAATTAGCAGTTTCCTATCGAGCGAGGCTAACCGGTATTATTATGTTTTATTTCCAAGACAGAATAAATAAATTTCTCGTCGCAATATGAATCACAACTATTACTACTCATATTATAACTATTAGTGGATTTATCCTGAAAACTCTGATGTTTACAACACGTCACTTCCTTGACACGTGACAGCCATTAAACTCAAAAGCGGTGGTTCAAACCAGAACTCCTACACGAACATTAATATCTACACGAGCAGGTAATTTTTATTATATGAATTATCGCTGTTTAAGTGTAAATACATTTTAAACAAATAGTTTTATCATTAAAAAAAACAACTATCAAAATGGTTTCAGAGCTGATTAAAATTAATGCATCCGCTGAACTATGAAAGCCGAAATATTTTCTGTTACTTCTTGCTACCGCATACACAGGAGGAAAAATAGAAGTGTATCATAAAACTAACATTCTTGATAATGAACTGCAAAGTATCCAGATTGATTACAATTCTCAAGTCTATTCTTAACATTAAAAAAAAAAAAAGGCAAAAATTGTTTCTCTTACTCCTTTTGATAAGAGCTGTTAAAGTTGAAATAATGTTATATATAATATAACGAACGAAATAGATTTTGCCGTGTCTTCAATGTTTTGTTTTTTACAACTATTTTTCTCATATTTCCAAGATATTTTTAAATAATACTTTTCCTTTATAATACCTGAACTATAATAATTATTTGTTATCAAACTGTAATTACTTTACCTCTTAGCTTTAAAATGTATATTTATAAATTCTTACCATGGCTTAAGCAGATAACCTGAAAAGCGAGGGAGGTTTCAAAATTTTGTAATTATTCTAAATATCGAAACAATATTATTCCATTTGATACTGATTGATTGATCACTCAATATTTTTTAATGGTTGGAGATCTACAACAAACCAAATTGTTAGGAATATTAAGCTTAGTGATCCTGTTATTACCACTGTCGTGAAAAATAGATGTTTATATTGTAAACTCTGTGTAATACATAGGAGTGTAAACTGTAAATAAATTGTAGTCATGGAAGTATCTATGATGATGACAGTAGTATCTATGATGATGACAGTAGTACTGTCGCACTGGATTCCATGGAATGCTATCAGCAACTTATCAACTATGTTTCCATTATTTTTGATCCCGAAATCCATTGCGACTAACTTTTTGACGTAATTTAGTTTCTGGAGAAGCCATAGGAACAGGGTGTTTGTCCATGTATGAACCTGGCTAGACATATTGTTAACACACGGACTTGTCAAATATTTTCTTGCCACAGCAATATCTGCTTGGTACAAATTATAATCCATTTAAAACAAGAAGAGACACGTGGGAGAGGAATACAGAGCAGCATATGGACAAGAAAAGATACAAAAATAAAGATTTTTTTAAAAAATTAAATGGCTACATGACAAGTTGTAGCTCCAGATGTGCTCTGGTGTAAGCGACACTGCCAGATGTCTTATATCCATATTAGAATTATTAAAATTGTAACATATTTCGAATAATTTTCTTTTCCAGCATTTATCGTATCCTCGTCAATATTGACAATCTTGACTATCAATATGTAATTATCTTCGGTTTGCCCCTATAATATAATATCTTTTGTAAATATTGTTTTCTGAATGTCGATATACGAGTATTAACTTTCGATAAAAAATGTCTCAATTATTTCCGTTTTACAATTATTATGGAACGTTTCTAGAAGCTGTGTGTTTCAGAATTTAAGGTGCTTGGTTATTGATTTTTCACTGATAAATTATTTACTTTTTTCAACAGTCGTGAATCGAACCTCCTCCATTAACCTGTTCCACTACAACCCATGAAGGGTCTGGGGTTAAGTACATGGTAGAGACATTACTGTTTCTTTGACAATGTGTTGTGCAAGCATCCGATTTGTCGTATATTATTAACGTGTATACCCTTATATCATTAATACATTGTTAGGGGTATATATCTGTATACATATCTCTGTACAGCTAATGGCTTTACTACGTATTTGAACCCATCCTAACCGTTGCTAATATTATCACCCTCAGTGGATGAAACAGAAACCATTGACTTGACCGAACGACAGCCTAACCTCGACACTATTTATTATAACTTCGATAAAAGACCAATCAATCTAAAATCTTGCTTGAAGGTGATTGTTCCACTTGTTAGTTAGGAGACTGGTTCCGATTCGAACGGTTCGTCATGATTAGTTATAACCGCATGATTAGCCACGTTTCCATTGATTAGTCAGATAAACCATGGCCGTAATCTTGATGAATTCGCTAAATACGTTACAACTGTTATGATTCATACTTAGGTATTGATCAAATATTTGCTCTGTCATTAAATGGAATGACTACTAAAGGCATGGTTATTTTTGTTTTGGGTTAGCTTTTTCAGGCTATTTTGGGTCTTATTATCAAGTCTTATTGCTTTTGTTTCCAGGGTGTGACTCACCACACTGTAGGGTGCGAATATCGAACAGTACTCTCACATATTTCTTCTTATTCGTTCTTCCCTTAGATGGCTAGTTCACGTATTAAAATGTCTTACATTAGAAGATTTGTTACTTTATTTTATCTTATTCTTAAGTTCACTGTGAAAACTCTTCTTCTGGGTTCACTCTACTATGTGTATTTTTCAACGATATATCGAACTACATATTTGGAAATATGTCAAAATTCTCAATATTTTAAAGGCAGCGTGTGTGTGTATTTTAGTTAAATATTGATGTCTATAACTAGAAATATAAATATATCTATATAAGAATATGGCTTATTTGAAACCTGCTGTTGCTAAACTGAAAGCTGTTAGTAACACAAATACATTTCTTTGGGGGGGGGGGGATTTATTGACAGTAGAACCCAATATTTTTTCTTGAGAATAATGGTTTTGATATTTCAAATTTTAATATCGGTATTACTATCCATCAGAATTGATATCTATCTGTAATATATATTTTTTTACATTTACAAACATAATTTATAGATTTTTAAAAGATTGTTATTTTATTAATTAGTTTATTTAAATAAAGAAAGAGGTTCAAGGAAGTGAACCTTAGCGATCGTGGAATGGTCTCTGTCTCTAGTTGACTCATCGGACTTAACAGCTGTCTCGGAATTGATTACTCCTCCAATGAGTTAGTCACTGTGGGGGTTCACTGTTGGGCTACTAAATCCTCTGTCTTTAAGTGTTTTATTTTTATTAAATGTTAGATATTTGAGAATAAAAATTATTTTTATTTAACTTTGATGACTCATGTCCTGGTGGGATTCTAGGAACTGTAAAATATTAAATGAACTAAGTCGAGATCACAGTTCGCCGGATCGTTGGCTCATTTCCAAGTTTTCGTCAACTTTAAAAAATGCATCTTAAGATTAGCATAACGGTTTGAGATATTTTTATAATTCAGCAAAGGGACAATAATCTAGAATGAAGCCTCAAATGAATATTCAATTGGTTTTCCTTTAGGGATGCTCTTTATAACTTGAATAATATGGTTTTTGCTTTCCAAATTATTTTAAAACCCTTCGAAATTAAAACATGAGAGACAAAATCGGTCCAAGATTTGATGAGATGATGATGGCCAACTTACTTCTTTCTATAAACGACCAAAAATGTTTCTCGTTACTTCTCGTTGGGTTCTTACTTTACGTGCCATGTATGTAATAGTTTTAAGTAGTATCATTTTATGTTTTATTAACATGTTCAGATTCATGTGCTTTCTTCCAGTTGTGAATGGTGATCGATTTCGGTTGTATTTTCTATCTAACTGTTACCACAAACAAGTTAAGTGTTAAGAGAACCTCTTAGTTTTGTAATATTCCTCCATGTTTGTGGTAGGTAATAATATCAAATATAGAGTCAACAAAGACAGCAGAGAACTCTACAGGTAGCTAATGTAGCGAATTAGGTAACAGCTACAAGAGGTTATGGGGCAGCTCGAGACCTTGTGGTTTGGGGTTGCTGGTTTTGTAGTATTGTGGTATATATCGTCTTTTTTATGGTTTCTTCGCCTTCTATATCTAAACAGTTCAACCTTTACCGATACAATAACCTAAATAACTAAGTTCTATAGTTTGCACGTGCTATAGCATTAACAAACTTTTTGTGTTACATTATGAAAACATGTTAAATGGTACGAACAATATAATTATACATTTGCTTGGTAAAGACATTGTTATTCTTATCTTTTTTGGCGGATAACAATCACCTCCCTGCACGACCATTATCCTGTTTACGGACTTATAGTCTTTACCATGTACTGAGTCCAAAACCCTTCACAGCTACAAGTTTTTTTTGGACAGTTTATTGAAAAAATAAATTTACTTGCCAACTCGAAAATATCCCTTCAGTTTAATAATTAAACAATCACATCTATTTTCTCAGCCCACTATTCATATTTAACAAGATGTCTTAGGCCTTTGTAAAAACATACCCTCAGTTGTCTAATAAAAATATACCCTCAGTTGTCCAATTTACCCTCAGTTGTCCAATATACCCTCAGTTGTCCAATATACCCTCAGTTGTCCAATAAATAGGTGGTTGATTTTAGAAAGTTCCTAAAGATATATCTCAATTCTCTACTCAACTCTCTACTCAATCTACTAAGCACAACTTCATTCGATCCGCATTCTAAAATTAAAAATTTGGACATACATTTTTTTTTTAGGTTTTCACGACAAAGAAGTGTTTTAAAACTTAATTTGATAATGATATTTCCTTACCTTATACGATATATTTCCTAAAGACTATTTAGGAATTGGACGTTCGTTAAGATGGTTCAATTGGTTCAATATCATTACTATGACTATTAATAAATGAGAGCAATTACTATAATTAGTTTTCAGTGATCTCTTCCTTGCCAACAATAAACCTAATTTAACTTATATTATGTAAAAAATAAAATAAAAATAGTATAGACTATTAAAAAAATACAAAAGACTTTTTATTCGTTTTTATTTTATTTTTAGTGACAATTTTCATTTCATATTTAACATCAAAATTGTCTTGTTTAATTTACAGGTTTTTTTTTTTATTTGCATACCTATATATAAAGCTTAATTATATTTCACAAAGAAGTTTTTTATTCTTTATAATCTAGAACGAATATAACTTGATTATGTTTCATTTTAAAAATGGGAAATGTAATTAGTCTAAACAGTATTTTACTGCTATCTCGAAATAAACCTGGACTAATATGTATAAAGTTGTATATACAAAATAATACAACCATTTTCCTATTGCTCCGACCAGACGTTTCTTCTATTCTACTTTCTACAGAAGTTACTATGGATTTAAACAATCCAAACTATATCTATTTAAAATCCTTTTATCTAGCTTCTATTCTAATGAAGGATAAAATTGGTGAGGGGGTGCGGCCAATTTTATCCCTCATCATTTTATCTACGTGATAGTGGGGATTAGTTTCTTTTTACAATTTTGGACCGATTGCTTCCTAAGTAATCGAAAAAATGGTTAACATTACTGATCGAAATATTTTCTTAGTTCTGCTTTATTTGATAATACTAGATAATACAGAACTGCAACCTAAATTATCACGGTCAATCGCATTTACGCTGTTAAAATATGAGCATTTCTTAGCTTCTTTAAGCAGAGTTATAAAATTATTGAGTATCTAGTTACTAGTAACTATGTTATACTTTTGTCACTGAGCAATATAACTAATCGGCTTAATGGTATAAAGTGATGTTAAATAAACAAACAAATTAACTAGTCGCTACGGCAGTGGTGGTTACAGTGAATATGATGGTAGCGGTACCAGGATTCAACAGGAGCTGTTAGTGACATGTGACCATCTGCCACTGGGAACAGCTGTGGCCGTGCCGTACCCCACTGCCTTAGTCAGCTCTGAGTGTGTCCTGGATCATTATCACCGAAGGTATTTCATCTGTCGGCATTTAACTGCTTAGCTTCTGAATCCTTCGATGTCTTGTAGTGAGCCAATATATCGATTAGTCTGTTTAAGTATATTAATATAACAGTGAGAAGTAAAAATTAAGTCAGAATCGTCCTGATTTTTAAAGAATCGATACGTTATTCATTAATGCTTTAGAAAAATATTCCCTTTTTCCCTAAATCGTCTCTATATGCCTTGCTGTTCACACCATCTGTTGGAGTTTAGATTTTTAATAACATATTTCCCTAATAGGCCAAAAATGATAATGACAATACAAGGCTTGAAGAATCCAAATGGTGGATGCCGAAAATACCAATCGTTGTTTACAAACATCTACCCACTGATTCCCTCCCCTCCCAAGACCAATCTCGTAAGATTAAAAAGAACTTTAACGCAATCCTCCCACCTACGCCTCTGCCGGCTCAGAGCATATTAACATTTTAAAGGATTCTTTCGTTTATTTTTTTTAGGCCCAGCAGGTTTGCTGAACCATCTCTACCTTCGCGGTGCTTGTCAGATTAATAGATCTAGATCTAAAGCTTTATCTGCATATTTCTTCACCAGCTCATATTTCTCAACCAATCTGTTCGATGGGGATTAGTTTTGTTATTTATTGAGACCTTGTGTTATATTTCTTCTGTTAGTTTTTCATTACAATAGAAAAAAGTTGCGATTTTCGCAATTTTGCAGGACCAAAATACTTTTGCTGTTAGGGTAATTTAAAAATGTAAGACCTGCTACCGAATTCAGTATCATAACTTTACAATGGTAACGGTTTAACATGCCGTATAATGACTGCAGCGCAACCTGTCGGATTCCACTTGTATGAACCAGCAACCCTAACGTATATATATAAATATATACAAATAAGAATGTGCTTATATGATTATCAAATGTATTGACAATGGCTGAAAGCTAAATACCAGCTGCATATTTGGAACGGTATGAAGAAGTTAAGAATTGGGACATGTTGCTGACTTGAACTACCGTTTAGTGAAGGGTAGGAGCTTCATGACGCGACCTTTCGGAGGGTCTTTTCGATGTATCGATATTGTACCGTAAAATATTTATCGAGCTTAAATGAACCCTCTTTATTAGGGCAGGGCTATTCTTACCGCTTCATACGTCATTATGCGGGCCCTAAAATAAATTGACCAATTTTGAAAGGTTCGTTCTTGCTTTAATGATTTAATGTCAGGATATTGATGTTGATGTAACTACAACTCATAAATTCAATATTAAATAATAAGGTATTGTTATAAATAACTGACGGAATGGACCAGAACTTTGGTTATTAATACAGTTTTAAAGGCATACCTGTCTAATATGTGAAAAATGAGCCGGCATTGAGCTTTAATACATAATGATAGCCAAATTCATTAGGAAGAGGCACATCGGATTCCTGGGCTCATTAAAAACCTTTTCCCATTTTCTCCTCCACGAAAGATTTATAACTTGATGATACAATATTGTATCCTTATTTATAGACTTATAACTTGATGATACAATATTGTATCCTTATTTATAGACTTAAAATAAAATGTATAACGTCCGATTAGCCATAGCAGCATAAAGTGACGTTAAATGAACAAATGTATAACGTGTTATGGTTCGTACCCTAGAAACGTTAAGAAGCTTCCCTTCTTGAGGAGGAGTGAGGCAGAGATAAGGAGAAAATGGATTATTCATAGAATAGAATATCGAAGGTGAGAATTGTGTTATGAGATGTGAGGGGATGTATCCCATGTACTGTAGGATGAAGGGTGGGTTGTCTTGTGGAGGGCTTTGTGCTACTAGTCTGTACTGCGGGCTCAATGGTGGCACTGTTGTTCAAAGCAGTACTCAATGTATGTATCTTGATGGCACCTTCACCTTGCACGACTGCTGTTCAAAGCAGTACTCAGTGTATGTATCTTTATGATTACAATGCTACAGTTTTTTTCTTTTCTTATGAATATCCAAAGATATAAATCAGTACATTTTTTACTTATAATTTTTCTTGTGAATATAAAACTAAATGTTTTGTTTTCATTGTAAACAAATACTTGTCGTCGTTTTTTTCCATATTCTTATACAATTTATTGTCAAGGGGGGGGCGTAGGAGGTAGCCTAGATGTTAAAGGAGTAGGACCTGTCTCATGTTGAGTATATGCCTTCTGAATAAAACTTGCTTCATGTTACATGAATAAAAAATTAAAATGTTTTTCTATTAATTTTGAGTTGTTCCTTTTCTTTCTACTTATGTTGTAATACATTAATAAATTGGAGCACTTGTCTAAAAGCGTTGTCCAGTAAAGTACCAAAAGGTATCACGACTGTTTTGTTTTGCTCCAAGCTTTTGACCCCAATCCACATTTTTAGGATTTGATTTATCTCTTTGCTAAAACAGAACGTGTAGTTAATAGCGCCGGAACTTCCGGTCGACAAACCGTTTGAATATTCCGTGATCCAGGAGGCCCTGCCGCGACAGTAGTTCTCTGCATGCGAAAGGTCCGTTAGCATCCTGATAATAGGAGCTTCTCAGGAAGGAAGCGGAGGATGATGGCTTTCCTTCTTCGTCATTGCGAAGAGGCTATCGAGATGAGCTATTGATGAGGGATGGTGGATGGACAGCCGTGCTGGGTGGGAGTGTTAATGCATCACCTTAGCAACCTCGTGATTGCTGCGGCACCCTATCGTATCAAACCAAGCTAGAATCTCGACCATACTCTCCTGGTTAGAATACGTTGCCAACCTGCAGGAATAGGAAAACTTCTGAAAATCATTCACATTAGGATATCAGGAATATCTGATTTATGAAATCTGGCCAGGAGTAAGACATTTTTCGTCTGAATCACATTGATGATTTACTTTACTCTTACAAATTTCAACATTTAGTAAAAGCTTTACATTTATGTAATTTTAAAGATATTTAGTGGAGCAGGGAAGTGTGTTGAGAGTCGAGTTGTTTTGAGCTGAAAGTGCCGGGTTGTAGACCGGCAGTGGAAGATAACTAATTTATTTCGCCCACAGCCATGGAGAATCTGAAGACTGTTTTGGGTATACTCAATCTCTAAAAAGTGGCTACCTATATATTTAAAACTGGTACTTGTAATTTGGAAGAAACCTGGGGGTGTATATATGTATATATACAAAGGCGATTTTGTATGCATTTTATATTTAATTTCTTAAAATCAGCTGTAAAAAAAATATATTTGCGAGCATAACATAAAAGCTATAAATACAAGTTAAAGTTTACGAAAAATATGGAGATAAGTAATAGCGTGATATATAATACAGTATATAATATGCTATATTTTATTTTACTAGGTCACACAGAAATCAATAATAAAAATATAATTATACTACAGAATTACAATAAAGTACTATTATTTAATTATATATTGCATTATGGTTGTTTGAAATGTAACATTATTAAGTATATACTGCGTATTGCTCTTTTCGTATCAACGACTATTAAAAACCCACTCCTACTTGGCCGTTGTACAAGACTCTGTTATTGCAATGTTCCAAATTACTTCTTAGCCTTTCCCACGCTCTCAACTATCATTCCCTGATGAATACATGTAACCTCAAGAGAAAATTTTATTTTTTTTATCGTACAATTTGGGAATTCCCTTAGACACCTTCTATCCTATTGGGCTATCCTCTCATCCCCAGTAATATTTCCAAAATGAATCTACTCGTATTGTTTAGGTTGCTAATTGCTGAATAAAAGGATTTCGATTCATCAGTTTAGATAGCCATTTGATAATAATTCATGGTTAATTTAGAAATACGAATATTTGTTTAAAAAGAAACGACAGAGATATTGTATGTATCCATAAATAAAATACCATTCCATTACAAAATGATAAACCAACGTATTATTTTGATGGATCACTAGATATTATGGAAAGAGTCAATAATTATAAAAGTCCTGAGGGCTGGATTGAGTATCAGTTCCGCATGTTGTCGCTTCGATTTATGACACAAGTTTTAACTTTTTATTCGTTTCTTTTTAACAATATTCTCGAAAATATAAACAATTTTATTACTAGCTGTAAATATTAACTATTGCTGACTGCCACTGTAGATCAAAGAACCGACTTAACTCATACTGTTTTGGTTATTTCATCATCTATACTTGGAAATGTTTCTTACAAACTCTTTATGAAATGATTACCGAAATATACACATTTCCCATAACTACACTTTTCTTATCAAAATTAAACTCACGGTTATTGTTATTGTCGGAAATATTAAAAAGGAGACGAAAGGAAGTGAAAAGTTAAAACTTGTCGTGGCTTGTACTTCACCCTCGATTGTCTCAATTGAGAATTTGCTCTCAAATGTCAAGTGGTTCCGATTGCATCCGGTTCTGGAATTTTGCAAAACTACGAGTGTGGGATGTTATCTTGAAATGCTTTTTACTAATTTGCACAACCGTTAATGCTACTGACTGCTAAATGCACTCAAGTAAGTGGAATCTTATCCGCCTCCTTTTGATGCTCGCAGCTACTTTCTTAGTTAGTGCGAAAGGTGAAGGCTCTCCTGTATGGGACCTTGATTTGCCAGAGCTGGCTGCTTTCTAGGTTCGAATCCTGAGCGGTAGAGAAATTTTCCTTTGTACTCTGATACCTTATATACTAGTATACCATTACGATATTGCAATAAAGATTTTTGTATAATACACATAAAAATCTGAACCATTTCAAGCCGTGAAGGGTTTTAGGTTCATACAATGGGCTCTACTGTTTGTTTCGGTTTTGCAAGAAGGTCATTTGAGACCACGCGCAGCTACGAAGATCCACTGCTAGCGCTTCTAAAACTGTTAAGATAACATGAAACTTGTAAATGCCTGACCGAGAAATTAATTCCATTTGCACGGCCAACTTTCTGATCCGACTGAGTCCGATCGGCTAATTCGTTCGCGAAACCTCTTCTAGCAAATTAGCCTTAAAACAGGGGTGTCGGGTCTGGAGCAGTTGTTTTTTTTTTTAAGATAGAAGAAGCTATCGGTAAGTGTAGGACTTGAGCACTCTCTCCTTATTCCAATAATAGGTAACAGAAGTTAAGTTGGTATATTTAAAAGTAATGAACATAAGCTAACCAGACTATTAAATGTATTTAAAAGAATACTGTAGCACTACTACCCATGAAGGGAGGGGGGGGCTTGTGTTGAGCAAATGGTAGAGGTTCTAAGACAACGGTTGTCCGAGATGACGCTCTGTCATTTCTATTAAGAGTACCGACTTTATAGAGGCTGGGTCAGCTCCCTGGATCCATCTCTAGCTGTTAAAATATTGAATAATTTATCTTCCACACCCGGACTTGAACACGAAACCTTGAGGATGATAAATCAGCACTTAGCACCCAACAATGCTTGATCAGTATTCGTTTTATTTTCCTTTCAACGATATATTTCTCAATTTTATTATTAAAATTAGGGTGCGGAGTGGCTCAGTGGTAGAGCGCTGAGTTCCCGTGCCAAAGGTCCTGCGTTGAAATCCAGCTGCTGGCAGACTTTTATTTAATTTAATTTGTCAAAAGACGGAGATTGATCTTATGGGATCTACAACCCTCTTATGGTTCACCATAAATAGAGGGGGATCTGGTGATTGAGAGCCAGGATAAATCACCGCCCTGCACAACCGTTTTCAAAGAAACATTAGAGTCTCTATCAAGTACTGAATCCGAGACCCTTTTTTGGTTTTAGTGGTTCTGGTATATAGATATTTATTTATTTAAATTAACTGAATAGGTTAAAGTTAATTTCCCTGGCACCTGCTGATTAACAATTTATGAGCGTTATTAACGAGTAGACATAACTTGAATATCTAGTCTTCATTATTTATTTATTTTAAGTAAGCGTTAATGTTTGCGGGGGGAATTTTCCCACTTCCCCCTTCCTTTTTCCCATTTCCCTGGGCACTATATCCAGTTAGAAGAGATTAAAGTTTTCAAACTCCCAGAATGGTGAAGAGATGGAATTTACAAAAATAAGGAAATTGTGAGGAGATAGAAAGGAAGCAGCCTTGAACCTTAAACAGGTTCTAAGGGGCTCAAGATTTATCGTTCCTTAATCATTCCTTAATCGCCCCTTGATGGCACCTTAGGCTTAGGTTTTAGTTTAGGCAAGTCTTTTATCTTTAGTTAATTATCTGTCTCTCTATCGAATATTTATTAAATTAGGCAATAAGATGTTGCGGCTCATCAGCTCGAAAATAAAGGATATTTATTACTCCTTTATTCACCTCATTGTTTCCCTTTTCGATTTATTTCTCTAGACCAATAGAAATCTAAATTCAGTGTGCTCAAATACCATCTTAAACTAGCGAGTGGTTAATATTCAAGTTGCTGTGGTTCTACCAAGGTTATGGTATTGAGACAGGAGCAGGAGGGTTCAGGAGTCCCCCTACTTGACTATCTACTAATGGATATGAAACCTGTCCAACTAGTAGCCTCTCATTTTTTTTTAAAAGAAAAAGAAGAAGAATCAGGTTTAAGGTTCAATTAATCGTCGTTTAATTGCGTATTTAAATAATATCATCCTCTATAGGTAATATCTATTGGTTGGCCTCCTGCTGCATCCTGTAGGTCAGTAGGTTGCAGGCTAAATGTAATACCATCAAGGTATCTTGCTGAGGATAAGCTACGTGTCGTCTTGATTAATGACTGTACGAATCTTAAGAACAGTAATGGTATCGAAAAATGGAAGGTTAAGCCTAATCCTAGAGCACCGCCAATCTTTTATTGAACCATATAATATATATATATATAATAATAATTTCTATGATGTTGGTCCTGTTTGTGCTAATTTTCGTTACGGTCTTTTATCGAAAAGTTTTATCACATTTCATTTGTGAAATTCATTTTAGAAAGAAAAAATGATATGATACCAAAACTTCTAAAATATCTGATTTATGTTCGTGTTTAATGAGAATTTTTTATTTGTTACTCCATTTAATTGATGACAACTGTCGACACAACAAGCTACGCCGATGCAAAAGCATACAATCCATTTGAAGTATATGAACATATCATTTTAGAAACAAAACAACTTGAGAAAACATTTGAAAAATTATAAATTAAAGTCTTGAAATAAATCAAGTGTATAAACCTGCCCATTAATAATACTTATCGTATAATATTCACGATCAAAATATGACTCATAATGAAGTAGCAAGATAGGTCATGCAGGCAACTTGGGTAGAAAGAAAAAATGTTGAAGTACTTTTTGTAACAAAAGTTAGTTCTAAAAAATTTCCTTAAAGTTTTAACGTTAACAGTTTGTGTTGTTATCATTCGTGTCATGCACTAAATCCATTTTAGTCAGTTTCATATCTCTCTCTCTCTATTTTCCGCTGAACTGGTTTGGAAAATGATGAGTTCCACAAATTTAGAAAAGTTCCCCTAATAGAATTGTACCGTTTGTTTATTATCAATGCCAGGGAGAAAATGTTAATTTTATAATTAGGATGATAGTTGTAAGTAACTCTCGCGTCGGCAACACAGTAGTGTAAACACCTTCACTATCCCACCTTGTCAGTCAGATGACCTGTCATCCTCTCAAATCTGTACGTTCTGATTATTATTGTACTCTATGAAGGTTTTGATTCTTGGGAGAGGAATGAATACTACATACAAGAGACAGAAACCAACAAAGGGTACAAGTGAAAATATGAGTTTGTTGGAACGTTTTTAGAAGTAAAAATATTTTTTGATAATATTTGATGCTTACTGGTTTTACGGTTATGTTGGTTCTTTGAGGAGAAAATGATCCGGTTGAAGCTTGAAATAAATTCTCAAGAAATCAGGCCACAATAAACTAAGCTGCATATAATGAACATAAAATGATTGTATATACATAAATGATAATAATGATAAAAGTTATGTTTAAAATATATGATAATAAAAAAAAGTTATTATAGATAAAAAGTTAAGTTTCATTCGTATGGGATGGATATATTATTTATATCAAGAATATTGAACAATATTGGTTTTTCAAAACCTTTTATATGTTTGAACTATCCGAAAATGACCATCTTTAAAATACAAAAATCACCCTTAGCTCTTGATATCTCACCGCCTCTGGTTTGATTTAGTTGTTTTGACGACTTACAACTGTTATATGTTAAATTTCGCTTTGAGACTGTAGAGTACATTGCCACGCTGCCCCACTATCGAACGGTTCTGACAATACAATTTGACAATATATACCACCTTAACGAATCATAAAACAAGAATAACAATCAGTTTGTTGAGAAATTCCCCAAAATATTTTAAGATTATTTCTCTTCCTCCAAATTCGTGTGAGATTAGTTGATGTTCGCCATCATATTCTCTTCATGTTCATACAGTTCTTCACTGAATCCACAATAGGTAAATAGGTAAAATAATTATTTATAGTCACAGTTTATCGATAACAAATATTTTTTGTAATTATTGAACAACAAAAATGAGCTAATGGAGTCAATAATAACAATCGCCTGGGATACTTTTCGCTGGTGAAGCAAAATTATAAATTAAATTATAAATTATAAATTATAAATAAATTATAAATTATAAATCCTCTCAAACTAATTGAAATAGAAGATTAGTAATATTAAAAAGTCATACTAAGATAACTGGTTAGTTTACTGTGATTCAGGGAATTAGAATCTGATACGTAATTCCCCCTTTGTTTTTCATTCTCGTGCGTAACCTTCTTGGAATAACGTGCACTAAAGTAGGCCAATCAACCTCAATTGAGACGATGCACTTCTCATTAGATTTTTTTTATTTCCCCTGAGGATTGGATTATCGATACATCGGGTGAATAATGCCTCGTTCGATCATGCAATACATTATTAAATATTTTAAAGCCGGATATATAGCTGTATAGTAAGAAAACTCAGCTAGAAACAGTTCTGCCACTCACAGGATCGGTAGACCATCGTAGGGCTCACCCAGGCTCTATTTATCAGATGCCCTTAATTAAAAGGAAAACTGCCAGTTTATTCTGATATCTGGTAAATCATCTAAATCTCGTCATCTCGGACGAAAAGTAGGGAAATTATCCAAAATATATTCATGAAATTGTACAGTACATGCAATTCTCGACCCACCTAATACAATGCTGAAATAAATTGAATCTATTTAAATTATTAATCCTTGATGAAGACATGCAACGCGGATTGTAACTTGCTTTGTTACAAATAGTTTGTAACAAATAGTTTCGTATTATTTGAGCATTTACTTTAACCTCAACCCGAACCATTTTCTCCAAATAAAAAAAAAAAAAGAAACATACCCGTACATCATGATACACCCCAACACAGTCATTTATAGTAATGTTATATATTTGTATTAATGTCCTGAAGATGCAAAAACGGCAGCCAACTTGTATATAGAGGAGAATAGGCTGATTCATCAGTTAAATATTTGTCTATTTTTTCTCCTATTTCTAGTAAACTGAAACGACAAGAAAACCAAAATACATTCGACAACAAGTTGTATTTATTTACGTCTTTGTCGTCACTGATATATTTTGTTGCTAAGAACCTTTCGCCTTTTGTGTATGTTAGGCTTTGTTTTGTTTTTTCCTCCACTGCTAGTTGGATCCGTTTGAAGTTATTTTAAACGGCAGAAACGGTTGCAGAAGCTATTCCAATTCTAAAATTGGATTTTTTTGCTGAAATGTTGTTTTGGAACTGACAGCCAATCTACCTCTCTACAATCTCTTTAGAGCTCGGATTCAATTTATTGTCAGGAGTCAGGAAGATTATTGTAGTACAGGGTGGTTTCAAAAGTTCATTATAATTTATCTTATCCATAAAGATGTGTAGTTTATATGTGGATCGAGCTAGTGGGATCTGTTGACCATCTATCCACTAGGGCTAACCGAGGCTCTATTTATCAGATAGCCTTAATTAAAGGGAAAACTGGGAATTGAGTGTGATATCAGGGAAATCATCTACCTCCACAACCGTTGGATTAGTACAGTACTATCCCTACGCCTTTTTGCAAATGCCAGCTACTCGATAATGATCTCTATCAAATTATACCTAAATTGGCAAAATGTATTGCTCCCAATGCAGCATCGTCCAATTAACCATTGCATCATAAATGAATAAACAACAGCTATAAACTGCAAAATGGCGAAGGATAGTACTGTACTAAACGATAGCACTGTACTAAAGGAGAGTACTGTACTAAATGGCGAAGGATAGTACTGTACTAAATGGCGAAGGATAGTACTGTACTAAATGGCGAAGGATAGTACTGTACGAAATGGCGAAGGATAGTACTGTACGAAATGGCGAAGGATAGTACTGTACGAAATGGCGAAGGATAGTACTGTACTAAAGGAGAGCACTGTATTAAAGGATAGTACTGTACTAAATGGCGAAGGATAGTACTGTACTAAAGGAGAGCACTGTATTAAAGGATAGTACTGTACTAAATGGCGAAGGATAGTACTGTACTAAAGGAGAGCACTGTATTAAAGGAGAGTACTGTACTAAATGGCGAAGGATAGTACTGTACTAAACGATAGCACTGTACTAAAGGAGAGCACTGTATTAAAGGAGAGTACTGTACTAAATGGCGAAGGATAGTACTGTACGAAATGGCGAAGGATAGTACTGTACGAAATGGCGAAGGATAGTACTGTACGAAATGGCGAAGGATAGTACTGTACGAAATGGCGAAGGATAGTACTGTACTAACCCACCCGCACACTTGGTGTGGTCGTTATTAATTTTTTTAATCTTATGAATATTTAAAATTTATTCAATCGTTGAACTCATGATGTTGATTATCTATTTGTTTATTTACAACCATATGTATTGTATAACAGTTGATATATCGACCCTTTCTGGGATAGGATAAGGCAGAAGTATTCCATTGTTCTAAATAAAATCTTTTCTCACTGACTCACTGTTGGGCGCTACAGTCCTTGCAGGACCTGGGCCTCCGCCACCATTCTCGGTCTCCAGCTAGCCTCCTACAATATCCTTTCTTTACTCCCTATTAACTGTGTAATGCAATTTAAAACAGTTGGAATCTCAAAGGAAGAAGATATATTAGAAAGAGAGTGGCAAAGGAGACGCCAAGGGCTCCAGGTTTTGAACAACGGGAAATTTCGAGCGTAATTTTTTACCTGTAGTTTAAGGTTGTGTATTTATTTTATTTAATTATAATGACCTAACTTCAATCAAAATCAATGAGCTTAAATGGACGTGGAGGAGGCGCGGCAAAATTGAGCTCTTTTGTGCTATTGGTCGAGTCTCAGCAAGAGCAACAAGTACACAAGCAGGCTCGGCGCAGCTGCTTTGATTGTACCATTTCCTAAATAGCGACTAACCTCTTGTCGAATGGCTCAATACTGTTTCAAGTATTTCTTTATTATTCAAGTCCGAAAGCTAGAAGATATAATAGGAAACAAAGCTAACAAAAGGTGAACGAAATTTCATAACAGTCTTCTATAAGCTCATCTTCAACTTTTACACTTTCACGACCTGCAAGTTAGTTCTTAGAAACAGTCATAATATAGCGGACTTTCACGTGATGTTTACGGTACAATAGATATAACAGCGTTGTGTGTTGGTAGGAGGATTAGGGTACTAGAGTGTGCGTGTCTTACATCCTGTTCTGAAATTAGTGAATTCGATCTACCGGCAACCTGAAAAACCGGACCACCATCTTTTTATCTTGTTGTCAAGCTGCCTACTGAATACTGTCGTGGCAAATAAAATAAGCCGGTCTCAGTGTGAGGTTACTTAAGGTCAATGCATTGCTACTCGCCCTCTTGTGGCTATGTCAAGTGGGAACTGTAAACGTAATTCAGTCATTACGTCAGTTGGGAAAATCTATATAATTATATGTTTGCTTAACCTTATCTTTAATTTACACGATATTGATTTAATGATTTACCTATAGTTGTTATACCTGCAGTCCCGGCCAATGAGTGCTTTAGTCGAATTTCTTGTATTGAGGTAAGCGGAACCGTGCCATTCTCGTAGGTTTTGGTCTTTATTAATCTTTGTCCTTATTTCAATGTTTATTTTTTAATTAATTTATATAATCAGCTGTTTTATTATAGTAATTTTGTATAATATAACAGTTATATAATAAAATATGCTATATATATAAAATGCTATAAAATTATATTATAATATTAATAATAATAAAATTTAATATAATATATTATAACAGTTATAGAATAGAACCTTGTAATATAATTATCGAAAGTAAGAAATTAATTGAGTGGTTGAGTAGGCGGTGATCGATTCCAGCTAGTTAGTTTCACACAAGGCGAGCTTCAGTTAACTGTTTGGCAGTTCAGTAATGTGATAATACAACAGTATTTGTGAAAACTGTGCTGAGGGTTAGAATAAATAAGTACAAAACGGACAATGAGGCTATAAATAGTGTTTTATACGATTGTGTAATTGTAAGTACGTTCATTCTATTTTTTCCTTTTATTACTTTTGGTAACAAACGTTCAGTATTATAAGCCTCGTTTCTAAACCACTGTGTCATTATTGTCCAAATCAATAAATTGCCACATATCAATACAATTTCTTTATGGGGTGACAACTAACGGTACAGCACGTACGTAGATAGAATAATAATCATAAGTTAATTCTATATTTTTTTAATTAAAAAATCTTTAATCAAAGTTCCTCTTTTTCCCCCATGGTAACCCCGTGGAGGGACCGTTTATTAATATTAGGACATGCTCCATGCTTACATAAGAATATTACATGTCATTACATATGATTTCAATAATTACAGATCAGTTTAGTATTATAATTACAGAATACATTTTAGACAATATAAGAAATTAAAAAAATACAGTTTGACTAAATTATTTACATGTGAGAAAAAAATTAAAATTAGTTTAGTAATCATATATTATACAATTAAAAAAAAAATTAAATATAAAAATAAACAAAAATGACACAAAATAAGTATTTTAAGCGCAGGGACAGGGTTTAATATAATATAATTTATATTACTAAAAACAAATGAAAAACTATATATCTAGTGAATTGCCATTCTTATGTCTTAGAGCTGATCAAAATCAATGTCTTTTATAAATGATAGTAAGTCAGTTTTAAATTTAGAAAAAAATATATGTTCTGTCTCAGGCCAAGTCCCATGTTTGAGTATTATGTTTTTTATCTTCTTCTTCCTACAAGAAGTAGTAGAACATCGTCAGCATATGCTAAAATTGTAGCTGAGTTTGCTAAGTCAATATCAAAAATAGTGTTCATCAACCCGTTGCACAAGATAGGGGACAAGCTTCATCCTTGAGGTTTCCCTATTGTTGTTTTTTTGTCCATATAACAGTAGTTCCTTAGTCTGTATTGTTATCTGTCGGCTATGAAAATAATTTTGTATAATTCGATGCAAATTTACTGGACAGTTATATTTCTACAAATTACACAGTATAGGCGCTGTCAAAGGCAGATTTTATATCTAAACTGACTACAAGTAAATTACTATTCTGATCAAAGCGGATCAGTAATGTGCTGAGTAAGTGATTGTAGAGCATCATCTGTCCATCTGACCAGGCTGGGGTCGAAAAGCATATTGATGCCTATTGAGAACATGGTTAGGGTTAAGATGAAACATTAACCTATCTTTAACTACAGTTTCTAAAACTTTAGCCATTAATGGAAGCATACTGAGAGGTCTAAGTGTCCGCCGGTCCGCCTTTGGAATCAGCACAAGCCTACCGACTTTCCAATTAGCGGGGAATTAGCACCTATCAAAAAATGTTTTGTAAATCCCGCTGATTAAACTTGGAAAGAATTCAGTAACCTTTTTTAAACTTTTGGCGTTTATTTCTGTCAATTCCAGGGGCTTTTTTTAGTTATCGTTTTATTTATCGCATTCAATTGAATCAAAGTTATAATTCTTTAAAAAAGGGGGATATGGCGGAACTGAGTAGAAGAACTATATGGAGCACCGTTGTTATATTAGAGTGGACTATATTCATGGCATGGATATCATCGTGCATTAACATGCTAACTTTCTGTATCATGTCGTTGTTTTGTTTTCTCTTTTGTCGTTTTTCTTTTTTTTATATTTCTATCTCGCTCGTACCTTTCTCTTAACTGCATGTAATTTGTCTTCCGTTCCAGTCTCCTAGATAGCGTATGCTTAGTCTTGTCTTGTGTTGTTACCGTTTGGAGAGTTTTATCGTTTGCACGGTTTCCTTCATGCTGTTGTTTATAGTTGTTTAGTATATATATTTTGTGTGTGTGAGAGAGAAAAATTTACTGTGAACCGTGTCGAAGGTATGATTTCTTCAAGTTGAATATTATGTACTTAATAGTATTTTTACTGCTTCTTTATAAACATAAAACCTTCGTTAAACAATGGAGATTCATGGCATTTCTTTAAACGCCATGAAACAAACATCAAGGTACAAACTTATGGATTCTAATTCGAGCCTTGGATGAGATAACTATTTCTAGCACATAACATATTCCACTTTGCCGGATATAAACTATATGTATGATACAAAGGAAAGAGACAGATATAGAAGGCTACAAGGACATTTGGTTAGCAATCACTAACGGTCCGCTCCCTCATGGCAGAAGGACAGGAGCATTCATATCAGCAAGTAGTGGTAGTCGGTGAGAAGGTTCCTACAGAATTATATAACTGTCAATAATACAGCAATTAGCTCCTGTTACCATTTGTTTAATTCCGGATTCATGGAAAAATTGTATTTATTTATTTCACCTATGTATGACTTAGAAATATCTGGAAGTCATTTCTACAGCGCCGGTGAATAAGTGATTAAGTCGAGTTTTGTCCAAAATGATTTTCTTGTACTTGGGTAAGCGGAATCGTGCTATTTTCTCAGCAAGTGAGGGGCCAAGTCATCCATTGGCTTGAAAAGGAGTTATAATGAAAGGGATTATAATTATGAGAAATCCGGAATCATGACTATAATAATTTTGTAATTGCAATATTATAGGTGCTATGGTAATAATAGTTCTCAAAATTAATGCACTCATCTATAAATAGCAGTATATAGATAATTGTATAAAACAAGATTATTTATATAATAGAGATTTAGTTTAATCAACACTTTCATTTCATCTCGAATAAACGCAGAGTTATTTATATAGTGTGGATAAAACTTCTCTTTTTAACCAAAAAAAATATAGATATTCAAGTTTCCAAACTTTTTAGGAAGGTGGCTTTTATTAGCATTGATATATCTACAGTCCGGTTAAGTGTCATTCTCATAATATTTGCCTTGAATTGAGTTATAATAAAAGCAATTACTCCATTCAAACCAATGCCTGAATTAGCCACTCCTGCAGTACAAGAGTAATACGATTCCGCTTTCAAGTACAATAAACTCATTTTGGACAAAATTCGACTTATTTGCCGTGGTTGCAGGTATATAGGCCTCAAATGTATATTTATTTGTTTGCGTTACTGCACGTATTTGAAACATCACAGCTTCCAGCGAATATTAGAATCATACACATTTTTGAAAGGAACTTAACTTATAATAATAATAAACTTCATATATGTTTCATAAAGGGGAATTGTTTTTTTGTATCTCTATATATTTAAAATTGTGACAAGAATTTCGGTTGAAAACACAAGCTACTTGTTGCTACAATCCGCAAGAGGAAGGGGAGGGGGGGTATCAGCGGAAGTGCCAGCTTTATCTCTCCCTCTATAAATATACTTGTTTAAATAGAAATTGAGAAATCCTAATGGCGTTGTTGTAGCTAATAATATTTATTTATAGTTTACATCCACATTTATATTGATACTATCTTTATTACCTTTACTGGCATCCTGGTCGCCATGTGCTTGAGATTAAACGTTCGAAAAGGACTTAAGTTCGATATGCTTCGAGATCAGTTATTATTGTTCATTCCCTTGCGGCGATCGTCACCTGACCAGTTCTAGCATCCCGGTGGGATTAACCTGCTGCTAATAAAACAGTTACATTTACTGCTTTTTTAATATAATATGTTAACATAATTATGGGAACAGCGATAGGGTATTCTGTGGTGCTATGATTTCAACTTCCTCCTCGAAACAGAACCACTAATTGAGTTGGGATAGAATTTGCAAAGAACGAGTCGGTCACGTCGGAGGAGGGAATGATGTGCGAATGACGTTGGAGCAGATGGTTTCCGGGGCACCACAGCCACCACTATCATCATCTTTACTAAGAAGTATTTCCGTGTGAATCACCAACCTTAGCATTATATTATATTTATTGTTTAGGTGGTAAGCCTGCTTACTTCCTTGTCTGTCCCACTACTAAATAAATATTTCTATATTATTGGGTTTATTACTTGAATTTAGTAGTTCAACTTCAGCTGAAAAGGGTCTTGTGAGCTATCGTAACAAGCCGAAGTTAACAACATTAATTATTATGATTAACAAACTAAACTATTAATAGATTTAATAATTCCATTGTATACGAATTAAACAGTTAAATACCAAGCAGTTAGTTACCACGAATTCCGCTAGTGCGGTTCCGCAAACTGACCACACGTAAGTATTCTGGATAAAAACGAAACTTATATTTAGAACAGCTGTAAACAACACTATAACAAGTGACGACCTAATCGGGGAGAATAAGTGAATATTGAATATTAAAGTCGAAATGTTTATTAAACAACTATGTATATAAAAATTTAAAATGAGAGCTCAATCTGTAATAGATGTTATAGTACAATAATATTTATAAACTCTGTGTTTAGTTGCATTAGTCCAAATTAAGAAGAATACTGAATTTTGACTCAATTATTCAAACTTGCTTGTTTAAGATTAAAAAAATGTTTGTAAATACAGTATAGCTGATGCTCAAATATTGCTATTAATAACACTTTTCTTATTGACCTGGATATATTTATTGTTAATTGTTTTAATTTTCGCATATGAATCTAGTTACTTTAATGTAGTAATTTTATTT
This sequence comes from Troilus luridus, assembly GCA_964056705.1. Taxonomy (NCBI): domain Eukaryota; kingdom Metazoa; phylum Arthropoda; class Insecta; order Hemiptera; family Pentatomidae; genus Troilus; species Troilus luridus. The sequence goes on along the minus strand of OZ057417.1, from coordinate 3,327,373 downwards.
TCCATCATTCCTTAATCATTAAATGGATATTATTGATGAAACAAATGAGGCATATGAAATATTGTAATACATAGTTATATACCCACTTCGTCTTTTGTCCCTGAACCTGTCTTCGCAAGTAACGCAGTGCCCAGTGACTTAGTATTCTTTAATATCGTCGTGAACTGCCGAAACGTTGAATTCTTAGATATTGACTGCATTTTGAAGAACTACTTTTAATCGGGATCTACGAATAGCTGTCTATTGTATAACTATTTTTATTTAATTTATTAAGATTAGCTTTGGAATATCGAAAATCGATCTGTTGTTACAAGACCCTTTTTGTAACTTTAGGCTAATGGATCTTTAATTTAAGATGGATCTTTATCTGTTATATATTTTCCTTAACTTACTGGACAGGTGAAAGTTTTAGTGAAAATGTGCAAGGAGGGAATTAGGGTCAGCTTGTTGTCCAATGGGAAAACGGGAAAATATATATATATATATATATATATATATATATATATATATATATATATATATATATATATATATATATATATATATATATATTTCAGTAACATTTCTTCGGAAATAATATACATTTACACGGCATCGACAAGTTTACGCAATGGAGGACCTCAATGGTTGAATCTGTTCTGTATAAGCCTACCATTACTTCACATCTTTGGCAAACCTAGGCAAGTCAATTAAAGGTATAAAGAAAGGGTAGCTTAGCTCAGGTAGGCTTATGTGAAATCTGTAGAGTTCACATAAAACTGTTCATTATAAAACAAAAATTGTTCATTATAAAACAAAAAAAGGTTGGAACGAAATTAATGGCTGATAAATGGTTAATATGATTGAATAATAACCTGTGGATAGGTTAGTTGGCTAATCTTCTGTAAACTTGGTCTTCACATGTTACCCTTGTGTTTGGTATTTGATTTGCCTGGGCTTGCCAAAGATTTGAACACTCCTTTGTACAGGAACTTTAGACATCTTTGGTATATATTTCCGCTCCTCTTGGAGTTACATCAAGCCAGTTAATAACTTATTGCTTAATTTTTTGTTTTAACACCTCTATTTGTCATTCTGGGTGAAATTAATGTAATAGGTTGAGAAATATTGTTATGAGCCTGTTTACTAGTCTAATAGTTCCTTCATTGATACGCAATAGTTAAGTTATGTTCTTCAGCTGGTTATTTCTATTGTGAATATACATGTATTAAGGTTTTAGTATTCTTTGTTCTGAATAATGGATATTCAAATATTAATTTATTTTAAATAATGAGTTCTTTATTGAGGGAATCAATGCGGCTAATTGAAATTAACATTAAAGACTACACTGTCTCTCTACTCAAACCCCATATTTAGGACGAAAGGCCGAAAGTCAAAATAGAAATGATTTATATTTTTAGAGGTATCCATTTTGCGGGGTAACTTAGTTACAGAAGGTAACTAAGTTGGCTTGCGAAACCAGGTTCCAGTCCCAGGTTCTACTATGGCTGTGGAAGATAAATTATTTGATCTGTTTACAGCCGTTGATGGACTTTGTGGTGGTATCTGCGGTCACTTGGGGCTCACCCAATCCCTTTGGTTGTGTGTCAAATTGGGGGGAAACCTTCTTGGTTTAGAAACAGTACATTACCAACTCTACCATTTACTCTACCCAATATCCTTCATGTGCTGTTATGTCATATCCTTTTATTTCAGACAACAAGCCCCGAAAACAATATATACTGTCACCTGCAATTACCTATTACTTCTTGTGCATTCATTCTATATAAAAATGTTACAGGACTCTTGGAGGTTGTTGGTGTAGGAAAGAGGTACTGCAAGGTGCAGAGTGGCTACCTGGAGCTGGAATGCGCGAAGAGGGCTCCGATGAGGATAGCCCTACGGGGTATGCACCTGGTGTCTGCAGGATGGCTCACCTTCAAGCTCGTCAGTGCAGAGCAATCGCTAGTCTTTAGGGTAAGTGAGTGGGTGGTGGCTCTGATACAATTACCTTCCTTCGCTAACTAGTAAGAAAACCAATCCAAACCTTGTTCCATCTTCACAATTTTGTGATTAAACTTTGCTAGATTCTAAATTCTTGATGCTTACAACAGACTCTAAATAGGACATGTTTTTAAAAAACAGATATAATTTTGTTCCCTGGTAGACACCCTTTTCCTTCCAGGTGGTGTATGATTGGTCAAATCCTGGATTGGCTTTGCTTATTCTGTTCCTTATATCTTCATCAATTCCTTGGTCTTCACTGATCATGCTACCAAAATGGTACTCATCTCTCAGCACCATTGATAAGTTCGTAAAGACCATTTTCAGCCTAGGTGTTCACGCTCATTTCCTTTGTTTTAAGTCATTAATTCCTAGGAAATGACAAGCCCATCTTTGTTGATTTGTCTTTGAAACATTGTGCTAGGGGGCAGATATCATCATTGATTTTCAAATCTTCATGACAACATGTATTGGTTCACTGTATTCTTCCCTTTTTACTTGCTATGGTAAATAGGTAACATGGTAAAAGATATACTAATTGATGCATAATGCAACAGAACTATCATAGATACTTATACTCATTAATTGATGCACCATGCAAATAGTTCTGATATGCCAACTATTTTAATATAATTCATAAAATAAAAAAAACGATTGATGAATGAAAGCTCTCTTAATTACCTACATTCTGTTTAATCATCCCAATTGATGAAATTAATATTTTTAGGATATAATAATTTTTAATGTGTTTTTACAAATGTGAGAATTGTCTATAGGCAGAAAGAGAGGAGGACTACTGGCGCTGGGTGAGGTGCCTGGCCGCCGAGCTGCTGCGACAGACCCCACTCACCTGCCTCCCTTACCTCGACATCCTCGGCATCACCGGCACTCTCAGGAGGGCTCAGAGTGAGGGCTGCTTGTCTCCGCAGTCGACCTGCCTTCCGGATATTGTCGCAGACACCTGCAGGCCCAAGTATAATTATATTCCTTTTCTTAACATAGTTTCACTTACGTTTTGGGGTACCTTCTCCATCATGAAGGCTTTTTTTTATGAAATAATTATACAATAATTCAATGCCTACAGTATAATAAACAATGTTTAAATATATATTTCGATAACGCCTATTTTCATTTCATTAATTTCGTCCATAAAAAAAGAAATTTATAAATTGATATTTTTTGTTTTTTTGTACAATATAAGTGTATTGGACTTCGCAATCTTTATTTTCATCCTTTTCACATTCTTTTGATATGAACCCATGTATTAATCCATTTTATTATTTTTTAGCCCTCATGTAATTTCCTATTTAGTTTTACCCGACATTTTTTATTATATACAACATTTATAATATTTTTAGATAGTTATTCTCTCCAACAAGCTGTGGTTAGAGAATAGTGACATGATTATAGCACAACTAAGTCTTGTAAAAAAAAATAGTATAACCAAAACTTGTTAGTTTTTAATACCTTAAAATATTTTTCTTATTTTCCTCAAAAAGAGTAACATATGGACAACCATTCTCCCACTTTCTGAACGTGAATAAATGATAAATCTATATTGGCTAGCTTTGTCCTGCCACATTACTTATCTTGTGTAAATAGCTGCTCATCTGAAGATTCTCCAATTTATACTATAATTCAGTTATTACTCAGGTTTTTTCAATTGTCTCTCTTGAACATTTTTGCTTTGATTCATTTAAAAAAATTCAATTTATACAGGATTAGCAGGACAGGTGAGAACCGGGGGAAAACTTGTCCAACTACCTACATGCCAGTGAAGGAGAGGAAGAAGATTTGGGAAGAAAGGAGTAGAAACGGTTCTGCTCACGGCGGCTCCCTCGGCAACCTGTCGGAAGTCTGTAAGGCCTCCTCGCACCTTTCCGTGCGCCAGCTCTGTCGCATGTTCGAGTCGACCTCTTCTTCCCTTCCGCCTAGGCTGTCTTCTACTTACCTTGGCATGTATGATACTTATAATTTTTAAAAATGTTTTATTTTTGTATCCATGTATAAACTTTTTACTTTTTGGGTCGCAAACTTATGAAGCTGAATACAGAAATCATTAGTTTTCCCAGGGATGAAGAAATGATGTATCTAAATTAAAAACTACAACGTAGAAAATTAGGATTTAAAAGATTTTATTGCTTAAAGGGTATATATTCTCCTGTTTACTTTGTAATTATTGAAATGTTATGAGCTGAAGTACAGATTATCTGATGATGTTTCATGTATATGTGTGTTTATTTATAAAATTTAAAAAAACATGGTCATTTTGAGAAAATTAATTTATACTATGTTCATGTGGTCTCTATTCAGGTATGTGGTATATCTTGATGATAAATAGTTGATATTTTATAATGATTCTTGTTGATTTATATTTACAAAGTAATGTAAAACATAATTTATCTGAGAATAAATTAGGACCAAGATATGTCATGCTAATGCTGAAATATTGATCATTAATGCTAATATTATTTTAATTGATGTTTCATTTAAATTAAAGTAGTTTGTTATTAAATCTAATTGTCTAATTGTAAAGTAAATGTTATTATAAGTAAATGGCAAGGTCAAATAATGAGTCAGTAGCATTAAGGTTTCCGCTAGAGGATGTTTCCCACACTTCAAGGAGAAAAACTGTCTCATTTCCAACGCAATAATTCATAATTACCTTAACTCGTTCAATCTTCAAGGACCATAACAATTTCATTTCTCATTGTTTCGTCAGCTTCTATTGTATTAATATTTGTCTTATTTCATAAATTATGTATATGTTTTTTATAAAAAAGTTAGTTCACTGTTGTATATACAAAAACGGTAAGGGATTTTAGCAATATATAAATGAGATTTAAGGCTAGAGCTTTATTGTACCTCTACATCATTATTACAATAAAATATTAGTAGAATAAAAAAGAAAAATCTACTAACATATAAAAGGAAAATAATACATATTGCAAGAAAGGAAAATAAAAAGACTTTAAATTTCAAGATAAATATTTTTATTACAACTGAGAGGATTGTTAAATTAATCTTTGCTATTATAATCAAGAAAATTTGTGAATTACATAAATAGTAAGATAGATTAAGGCCTACTGCAAATGTTTTGTTTTATCGTAATTAAATTATTTTATGTCTTAATTTTTTTCAGGGTATTACATTTTTTTTTTTATTGATTGATTAAAAACATTTATATATAATAAACTAAAAACGTGTGTGTGTATTTATTTATTTGTTGATTGAGTTTTTTAAGACTTCAATAAATTCTAAAACAGTTAACATTTCCTGTTAATTTCAAAATCCAAATTTCGATTAACATCACCTTAATAAATGTTAAGAAACTGGCCTTTAACAAGAAACTAGCCAACACTGATAAATAATTACATTTATAATGTAATAAAAAATGACTATGAAATATGTTCATAAATCTCATTGAATTTACCGTGTAACATTACTGTTATTTTTTTTTTTTCCCTCAGGAAAGAGAACATTGGCTGCTTGGTAAATAGGACCGAGCCTGAAGAGATGAGAGGCCGAAAGCAGTTCAGAATATCTGACATGAAGCTGAGGCATCATAGCAATGTGCGATGAATTGCTCCCGATATCTCTGTGATGTGTTTATATTGTTTGTTGTTATTATCTACTGTTAAATGCCTTCGCTGCTTGCATATCTTCATGCCTAATTGAAAATCAAAAATATTTTGTTCGCTGTTGAATAATTATTTCATAGTTTATTTCATAGTTTTATTAACTGATTTTTTTTATTGTAGCAATATTGCTCTAAGAATGTTTTCTAGTTTTTTCTTTATTATTTGAAATATTTCAGTGTTATTTTATCAAATCCTTTCACATAGAATTTCAACAACTTTTTAAAAGATAATCCATAAAAGAAAAACCATACAATTTTAGAGATGATACCCGATATAGGCGATACTTGGTAACATATTATTTTTTCAAACATCGGTGTGGTATTGCTCGTTTCTTGTAATATTTCTTTCAACGCTATTTTATGACAGGTTTTTTTCTGTAAATATGTCTATAGATATTATTTATTGTTATATGTTTAGATATAATCTATTATCAATTTGATTATATATGTTTAGATATAATCTATTATCAATGTGATTATATATGTTTAGATATAATCTATTATCAATGTGATTCGATGTTTATTGCCTTATAGAGTTTACTTTAGATATCAGCTAAATATAACTTTGTCAACTGTGCGAAAATACGCCTACGTTTAAGAAGAGCTTTTTAAATGTTGTTTTTTTCCGGTACCAAATATCATTGTATTCCTTTTCAAAACTGTAGTTAAAGTTTTTTTTGGTTAAAAAAACTGAATGACTATTTTTCTATGATAATTAAATTACTTGATTACATGACTTTATGATATGGAGACTGATGGTTAGTGTAGTGTTTATAAATGATACAGATTTTTTTTTTATTAAGTCATTTACATCTGACAAGAGAATGATAGTATAATTTATTGATTTATATTATAAACTAGAATGGTGGGAAAATATATATTTTTAATATGAATTACTTTTATCATAAAAATCTTCTTTTTTTTTTAATGTTAAGATATTAAACTTTAAGAAATACTAGATGTACAGTCGTATCAGTATACTCTCTGCATTTAATAAATAGAAGATGTAAGTGTTGTAAACATAATTAAGCGATGAGTTACCTTTTCTGGTAACAATTATCTTCTCATCTTCTATGATTCTCTGTAATATACAGGTTTTTGATGTTCCCCTTTTCTATTGATAAAATGATTAAGTACCAAACCAAATGTTATCAATGGTTGTTAGAAAGAATATATATATGTGTGAATTGAAGGTTGGGTGATGATTTTTCATAGTCAGTTAAACCAAATGGATAGATTTATATTATGTTATATTTAAATTGTGTATTTTGTAAATAAAATTTAAATTTATGTATTATATGATTTAACGACTTTCAACACCATTTTATCTAATTTCTTATTAACCCCCGGACCATTGCTTGAAGGCAGTGTAAATAGTGTGATAATATACTCGTAGTTCCAACAATTATGAATAGAATTTTACTAAGATTATTAAGTTATCTCCACGCTATTTAGATTTCCGAAAGTTAAGTTAAAAGTTTAGTATGTGTCATTAGAGTGCAGCACCTCCCGGATCCTTATGTAAAAGTTCACAAAACTAACAACAGAGGGCAGCACTTCATGTACAATTCCCTACTGGTGAGTAATAGTTTTGCCACTAGAATGCAGCACCTCCAGTCCCTTCAAATAATAGTCCTATAAACTACCAATAGACAGCAGCCCTCTCCTGTTAAGAGTTTCCTGGAAAAGTGAGCTCTTGTGACTTTCTATCATCCTAATACAAATTGAAGATTTTCAGGCATATTTTCCGCATTCCACAGAATTTCTGTTTCCCTTTTCCATTCTTAAAAAATTCTGGATTAATACATTATTTACTAAAGCAAATAAATATATAATAGATGATATGTACAGCATAAATTATTTTCTGATCAAAGATGAAACTTGAAGGATGTGTTGATTCAGTAATGTGGTATATAACGACTGGTTAGCGTAACAAACTACTAAACCCAAGATCGCGGGTTCGTAGCCCGGCAGGTGGCCCTAGGATTTTTTAAAGGGAGTAAAAAATCCTTAGTTACGCCGTCCTTTGGAAGGGGCGTTAAACGGGGGTCCCGAGCCTGTAGGATGTCAGGTACTCGTTAAAAATCCCTATCCTAATAAAACCTGGATAGGCAAAATTTAGAGCTCCCACTGTAGCATCGTCCGATTAGCCATAGCAGCATAAAGTGACGTTAAATGAACAAACAATAACGGTAATGTGAATCCAAGTACTTCTATTTTAAATACAGCCTTTACTATTGTGGGTAGTTATTAATTTTTTTTTATTTTACAATTTTTAAACTACAAAATTTATGTTTATATAAAAATGTTTACAAAACTTACAACATTTTAACAATTGATACATTTTGGTATCTGTTCCCCAGGTTGTCCCTTGGAGATGAGTTACAAGCTTTAACTGCTTAATCATTTCAGTTGTAATATTTTCCAAAAATACAAGTTATCGTGAGCTTTGGTATGGAAAATAGGATGTAACTATGTTTAATGAGTATATTTCGGTAATCATTTCATCAAGAAATAAAAGTTTCAACTAACATTTCGAAGTATAGATATTATACTCATTTCACGTTCATTTTTGGATGAACTGATTGCCCAAGCATACACATTACGTTCTCTTATCCATACTAAAGCTCATGATAACTTGTATTTTTGGAAAATATGATAAGTTAAAACTTGTGGCTCCTCTCGAAGGGTCAACCTGCGGAATAATTACCTATTTTTTTAAATTTATGATTGTGGTCTCGATGTTTTGATCCCGTTTGAAATATAGGACGCTCTCTAATTTCAGAAGCATTAGAAGATAATGGAATCTCACCTCATGAATCTTCTACAAGATGATGGAAATGAGGTGTATAAGTTCCTGTAAGAAAAACAATTGATTACTAAAGATCTTTAAATCAAGCAATAGTAAGAAGCTTAGTATGATGATAATATAATATTATACAAACTCTCACACACATACATATTATCATATAATAATTTTTTTAAAAACACGACCTATTAAGTGGTGGCTTGCTGCATCATTTTCCACAGGGTGGTTAGCTGACAGCAATAGCAGGAATGTCTGTTGCGGTTGTGAACAGTGTTGGGATTTAATGAAAAAAAACAAAATAATAAAAGGCATGATTAGTGAATGCTGTTTGTCTTCCTGGCACCATGCTAGTGAGCAAGTTATTCCTCATTTGGGTATTTTTTACCATTTATTTTATTTGAAAAGAATCGCCGTTAATTACAATCTTATTATAATTTTGAAAAAATGGAATACGTTAAACCGTTCCGATATACGTATTGAAACATTAATATTTTTGTCTAATTTCATCGAATGTGTTAAAATGTAGATTTTATTCTTAAATTTTGTTTTCCATCTTTTGTATAAAAGATGGACGGTCTTAGCTAGCACCAGTTACCTAAGACCGTTTTTTTATGTCAAAAATAATTTCCCATTTTAGGGGGAAGTTTCGGAGGGAAAAAAGGGGAAGTTTCCCATTGTAACGAACTCAGTGCTTTATTAATCAGTGCCCTGGTTTAGCCCTCACAATTAAATAATCGTTATTATACCACTATCACTCTATAAGTATAAACGTTATTTTAAATGTTTACACTGTATTTTTACTGTTTTATAGGCATTAGATTACCTAATAATCAATCGTATACATGATTCCTGTTAGCAATTTAAATTTCTTTCAAAGTATAGAAAAATGTTCTCTAGACAGCTCATATTTTTTAGTTTTCTGAAAAAAATAATAAACTTTATATTTTACAATAGAATTTTCGTTTTCTTCTTAAATATTGTCCTAAAACTTGCTACATGACATTTTTTTGTGATTTGGCTGGCATTGATAACACTGGACATCTTTTAAAGGGTTGTACAAGTTATTGAAATTGTCTGGAGGTAAGTTGTGATTTTCTTCTAAATACAGTTTTTGATACTATATTATATTTAATGTCTACTATTTGAAGATGAAACTAACAAACATTTAATCATAGCAGAAATGTTTAATTTGAGAGTTACCATATTTTAGGAGCCAGTATCTAAAGAATTTCATCCAAAACCTGTTGCGAGCCCATCCTCTTAATTGATTTCAATTCAGCCATTTTGGTACTTCAAAGGTAAACATTAAAATCTTTATAACATTATTAAAATAAGTTTGTAGGTATCGTGACTAGTTAACTCAATTTATCAATAAATACATTTAAAACAGTATAAATAAATAAATTTAAATAGATACCATCTATATAATTTAACGTAATTGTCTATTCATGTTGGGTATCTGTTTCCCAGGTTGTCCTTTGAGTTGAGTTACAAGTTTAATTTAATTGTTTATTCGTTTAATTTTTAATATTCTCCCCCCCCAAAAAAACAAAAAGTTATCGTGAGCTTTAGTATGGAAAAGAGAATGTAATTATGGGTAATGAGTAGATTTGGGTAATCATTTCATCAAGACATAAAAGTTTCAGCTAACATTTCGAAGTATATATGATATATGTTTGTTGAAACGTTCATTTCTAGATGAAATGATTATAGAAAAGTATACACATTTCACACATCTTTTATCATATTATATCTTTTCCATACTCAAAGCTCATGATTACATACTTGTTTTTTTGGAAAATATTAAAAAGGAAATGATGAACAGTTAAAACTTATAACTCAATGAAATTAAGGATTATTCTTCCTTTATTTGTATCAGACATTGTCATTTCAGTTAAAAGATAATAATATTTTAAACAAGTGAAAGAAGTAGCCACTTATAGAAACTACTTTGCTTTTTAACAAAACAAAGAAAATCTTAAATTGTAGACAATTCAATTTCTTATACATTTGTATCAAATTTTTTCAAACAATACTTGTATATTCTTTTAATATAATGAATATCTTGTTGAGGAGCATAAGTTAATATGAAAGAATTAGAAACAGAAGAACATATTTAACTATATCGTAGATACTAATGCAAAGTATCAAAAGTGATAAACATCACTTTTCTGGAGAGTAAAAAAATTGTTTCAAGATTCATTCAAAATCAATTTGTATCGTCAAATGTGTTTTACATATGCATTACATCTTATTGTAATTATCAATTCTAAATCAAATGCTATCTGTAATTTGAAAATGAAAAATTTGTTGTAATTTTTCACATTTGATACTTTGCATTTGTCCAGCCAGGAATTTTGAAAGCTTGTTTAGGAATCCCTCTAGTTTAGCCCACTAGTTTGTCTCCATCTCTAAAATTTAAATATTTATATATTTCATACAATTTTTTTTCAAGTGAAAACTTCAGTAAGATGGTAAATGAAAATTAGCAGGAATAAGATGCCAGTTCATTCCAGCAATAGCAGCATCGCTCGCTCAAGAGATAGGAATTCTTTTCGACCGGAAGAGAGTCATCGATGCCATCCCTTATATAGAGATGCCTCTGTAATTATCTGGGTAAGTAGATTCTTCAAGGATTTGGGTTGGGCATGGAGGTATGACTGAGTATTTTCAAAGAAAAGTTAAAGCACAAGAAATTACATTTTTTAATAATTATTTTAAAAAGATGGTTTTGTTACATAAGAACAAGGGTTCTTAACCTAGATTGCTAGAAAGTGTTCTAGAGCAAAGTTAAGACTACTCACTATTATCTCAGAACTTTCCTTTTAATTTTTTTTTTTTTGCTTTAGACAATTATATTGTGTTCTCTCTATTATATAACAAAAAATGTATTCTATGTGTAATAAATTTGTGCAGGTCATGCAAATTGGTTTAACTATGGCACTGTGTCGGCTTTTATATAGAATAATGTGGAAAAGCTACTTATGCCTTGTTTGTTATTAGGAAAATGCCAACTCACTCTCTCTCTCTTCACACCCCTTCAATCCGTTCGCCTTTATGTTAATCTTTTTAGTAAGTAACACGTTATTGTTATTTGTGAACATCTATTTCATTCCTGATATTAATCATGTTAACATCTAAAAATCGTTCTATTAAGTTTTACATTGGCGATGATAGAGCTATCTATGTCTTTACAGGCATTTGATCCGTGCTTTAATGATGCCGATATCTGTTCATCAAGGTAAAACTTTCTGATTTCATTATGGTTCAATATTGCTCAATTTCTCACATCTACTTTGTTTCCCAAGATCTTTATCTTTTCTGATGGATCCTTTTTCCAGTTCTCATCTTCTTTCTATATTCTTTCACAGACACTCTTATGACTTTTTCTTTTTTCTTTGGATCCTCAGACGATAAACAGCATTCTTATCATCTGTTGGCAGTTTATATTTTAAGTGTACTCTCTCGTGACGAAGCATGCACTCGGGACAAATAAAAGTATGCAGTTGATCATTTCCTATTTATTAAACATTTAATTTTTTATTATAATTTTTAACAATGTATTATGGAATAAAATGTAAACATACTTTGTTTGATGTAAATTAAGACAAGTGGTAGAATAGGCTGCTGACAAAAGGATTGATCAATTGATCAATAACCGTGTGAACCGACACAAGTATAAGTCTACACTTATTTTTTTTTTTAATAACAATTGGCAAATAATTTTACTAATCACATTTTATAGTCTACTAGCTTTTGTCCATGGCTTCGCTTGTGTGGAATGTCTGCCACATCAAATTTTGTGACAGATCATTTTAAATAAATAATTTAAATTTTTTAAACTGTAAGTTACTCATACATCCGAAATTTCAGATGTCTAATGACATATTCCATACAATCTTTGAACCCCTATTATATTAAGGGGTTCCCCCAAACCCTTGGGGGTGGAATTGTCCAAATTCCTTTCTTAGTGGAGATTTAAGCTATACAAAGAACCTATCCGCGAATTTCAATATGCTCAGTTCAGTGGTTTCTGCTCTGCGTTGACCGCTGAGTGTGTTAGTCAATCAGGTTACAGTTTTATATTAACTTCACCTATGTGCTGTGTTGATAAAAAGTAACCTATATCCTTCCTCAGGCTTGAGATTATCCATATCAAATTTCATCACAGACGGATCAGCACAGCTGTGAAAACTAACATTGACACTGATTAACAAACGGGACGGACAGAAGTTTACATTTGTTCGTGTCAGTAAAGGATTAGTATGTAATGTTTTTGAATTTATTGAAAAGGATTACTTAGTATTACGGTTTCACTTGTCATACGGCAGCAGCGAGAAGTGAACTATGCTACTTGATTTGTTTTGTTCAGCGAAAAAATATATATATTTTGTGAGTAAGAAACACGTGAGCAAGCATACAAACTTTGCCCCCCTTTTTCACCCCCTTAGGGGTAGAATTTCGGAAAATCCTTTCTTATCGGATGCCTACGTCATACAAAGAACACACCCTCCAAGTTTCAGGCCTCTACGATCAGCAGTTTAGCCTGTGCGTTGATCTGTCGGTCATTCAGGACAAAGCATTTTATATATATATATATATATATATATATATATATATATATATATATATATATATATATAGATTGTATTATTTTTCATTTCTAGTACTTGTATTCATAGAAAAACACAAGTTTTCAAAAGTTTTTGATGGGGTTCAGGTCTGAAGAAAAATAAGGCCATTCCAATAGCTTCATTCTCCTCCCATTAGTGAAGGTATGTATTATCTTGAAAAAGAAAAAATCTCAGTCTGGAAATTTTGAAGACATCCATGGCTAAACCTTTTCCAAAATTAATGATAATTAATTTTGGCTATTTTTCCTTCCATTAGGTCTTACAATCTATAAATCTCTGGAAGCTGTTATTGCTCCACAAAGCCTGATGCCTTGACAATGTTTTTTTTTTTTTGCCTTCTTCTATGTAGCTGCGATTGTTATTCAATGGGACTGGTCAACGTCAACGAGGAGGCATCATGATTTATTTGGAGAGCAATAATAGCTTCCGGTGATATCTTGATCAAAAGGCTCGTTGGAAGGGTAAACAAATTATTTATCATTAATTATGGAAAAGGCGCAGCTAAAGATATCTTCAATTTTTCCAGAATGAGATTTTTTTTTTCTTCAAGATAAAGCTCACCTTCACAACTCAAAATCAAAAATGGACTAATTTCATGAGAGGGGAATGAAGCTGTTAGAATGCCCTTTTCTTTCTACAGACCTGAACCCCATCGAGAACTTTTGGAAATGTTTCTCGGATGATGTTAATCCAAAAGGAGCCTAATAATAATCTTCCTTTTTATGAACAAAAGTACTAGAAATGAAAGGTGATACAATAAACTATTAACTGTGATTCGTAAAATTATTTACCCTTTGTTATTATAAGAAATAAAAAAGTGTACACTTTTATTTTTATCGGTTGTATGATTACCATTTTTATTTTACTAAAATATTAAGATTCTTATTGTTGTTTTATTTATTTATTTTTTTCAGGAACTTACACACATCTTGCATAAGGAAACCAGAGAGTGGTCAAGTTATCAAGTTGGAGAGTATCCTGCATTTCGAAATGGGATCAAAGCATCCAGTCAACAATAAATATTGAAAATTTAAAAAAATAAAATATGTATAGATGGTATATAGCTGTAAATTTTGTAATATAATGTATACATTTTTATATAAGTATGAATTTTATAATACAAAAATTAAAGATTTTTTATTAATTAGACTCATTAGGTTACAATTTTACTTAAAATAGAAGTAATTTATAATTAGGCTAAACTTTTTTATTTGAAAAGAAAAGATATGTCCAGGACCGGGACATATCTTTTCTTTTCAAATAAAAATATTTAAAAATTAATAAAATCAATAACTAATATAATAAAATAGACTAAACTTTGTTCTAATTCCATTCTTGATGTTCTGCCTTTAATCAAAATACAATTAATGTTGCTTATATCCTGTATTTTATGTTTATTGTTAAGAGTACATGATGTGTTATACTTGATTTTTTAAAGAAAAGTAACAATGACAATGTATGTTTTTGTTATAATAAACCATTTTATTTTATTAATATTTATTGTTGGAATTAGGACCATCAACCCTTTTCTCATTCAGTCTATTTCTATTTGAGAAAGTAAGAGTCATAAGAGAGGCATAATATCAATAAAATTATTTTTCAAAAAATAAATTTTTAATTTTTATAATAATTATATTGTAGTTCCAGGCCAATAGTCCTGATTGTATCAATGAACATCGATATTCACGATAAATTAATTAAATATTTGCTTCTGTGATCACTTACTACATTTCTTTTAATTACTTCTTAAATTAATAAAAAATGAAAGAAACACGCAATTTTAAGTTGAAAATGCTATTATGAGGGTTGAAAATGATTATTTGCTTTAAATTAAAGAAATTAGGTGAAGAAAAAGCATTACCAATGGTTTTAATATACGTCGTCAGATAGCAGCACTTCTCAAGGACTAAGGATTTTAGTTCCTAGGATCCGTCAAGAGATGGCAGCACCGTCGAGTTACTCGTTTTCTCGCTAAAATACCAGGATTTCGTATCAGGAGAGTAGGAGCTCACAGGAGCTGACCAAATAGGAACCGGTGCGAAAAGTGCTGCTATCTGTCGGTTACTTTTATGAACTACGAATATTAATTTCTTCGGGAGGTGCTGCTATCTGACGCCAAATACTGAAACTACTACTTTAACGTCCTCTAATGGACCAATTTGTTAATTTATCTTATCGCATTGCTTATCTTAAATGTTGATCACTCAATGTATCAAATACGTCATATATTGATATTTTGAAGCAAAGATCAATTTTTTTTAGTTATTTACTCAGACAATTGGTCTCTAAAAGGAAATGTTTATTTTAAATAACAAAGAATATTTCCAGCCCAATAGTCGTGATTGTATAAAGAAACACCGATATTCACGATAAATTACTTAAATATTTGCTTCTGTGATCAATAAGTAAATTTCTTTTAATTATTTCTTAAATTAATAAAAAATGATAGAAACACGCAATTTTAAGTTGAAAATGCTTTTAGGAGGGTTGAAAATGAATATTAGCTCTAAATTAAAAAAAATAGGTAAAGAAAAAGTATTTATAACAATGGTTGAATGTTGATCACTTAATGTATCAAAAACGTCTGATTTTGAAATTTTGAAGCAAAGATCGAGTTTTTTAAAGTTATTTACTCTGAAAATTAGTCTCTAGCAGAAAATGTTTATTTTAAATAAAAAAGTATATTTTCAGCCAAATAGTCGTGATTGTATCAAGAAACACCGATATTCAAGATAAAGTAATTAAATATTTGCTTCTGTGATCAATAAATAAATTTATTTTAATTACTTCTTAAATTAATAAAAAATGATAGAATCACGCAATTTTAAGTTGAAAATGCTATGATGAGGGTTGAAAATGAATATTTGCTTTAAATAAAAAAAATTAAGTGAAGAAAAAGCATTTGTAACAATGGTTTTAATATACGTCGTCAGATAGCAGCACTTCTCAGGGGCTAGGATTTTAGTTCCTAGGATCCGTCAAGAGATGACAGCACCGTCGAGTTACTCGTTTTCTCGCTAAAATACCAGGATTTCGTATCAGGAGAGTAGGAGCTCACAGGAGCTCATCTATTCGGTACCGGGGAGAACAGTGCTGCTATCTGTTGGTTACTTTTAAGAACTACGAATATTAGTTTCTTCGGGAGGTGCTGCTATCTGACGCCAAATACTGAAACTACTACTTTAACGTCCTCTAATGGACCAATTTGGTCATTTATCTTCTTCCATTGCTTATCTTGAATGTTGATCACTCAATGTATCAAATACGTCATATTATGATATTTTGAAGCAAAGATCGAGTTTTTTTAGTTATTTACTCAGACAATTAGTCTCTATCAGGAAATGTTTATTTTAAATAAAAAAGTATATTTCCAGCCCAATAGTCGTGATTGTATCAAGAAACACCGATATTCACGATAAATTAATTAAATATTTGCTTCTGTGATCAGTAACTAAATTTCTTTTAATTATTTCTTAAATTAATAAAAAATGATAGAAACACGCAATTTTATTTGAAAATGCTATTATGAGGGTTGAAAATGATTATTTGCTTTAAATTAAAAAAATTAGTTGAAGAAAAAGCATTTGTAACAATGGTTTTAATATACGTCGTCAGATAGCAGCACTTCTCAGGGGCTAGGATTTTAGTTCCTAGGATCCGTCAAGAGATGGCAGCACCGTCGAGTTACTCGTTTTCTCGCTAAAATACCAGGATTTCGTATCAGGAGAGTAGGAGCTCACAGGAGCTGACCAAATAGGAACCGGTGCGAAAAGTGCTGCTATCTGTCGGTTACTTTTATGAACTACGAATATTAATTTCTTCGGGAGGTGCTGCTATCTGACGCCAAATACTGAAACTACTACTTTAACGTCCTCTAATGGACCAATTTGTTAATTTATCTTATCGCATTGCTTATCTTAAATGTTGATCACTCAATGTATCAAATACGTCATATATTGATATTTTGAAGCAAAGATCAATTTTTTTTAGTTATTTACTCAGACAATTGGTCTCTAAAAGGAAATGTTTATTTTAAATAACAAAGAATATTTCCAGCCCAATAGTCGTGATTGTATAAAGAAACACCGATATTCACGATAAATTACTTAAATATTTGCTTCTGTGATCAATAAGTAAATTTCTTTTAATTATTTCTTAAATTAATAAAAAATGATAGAAACACGCAATTTTAAGTTGAAAATGCTTTTAGGAGGGTTGAAAATGAATATTAGCTCTAAATTAAAAAAAATAGGTAAAGAAAAAGTATTTATAACAATGGTTGAATGTTGATCACTTAATGTATCAAAAACGTCTGATTTTGAAATTTTGAAGCAAAGATCGAGTTTTTTAAAGTTATTTACTCTGAAAATTAGTCTCTAGCAGAAAATGTTTATTTTAAATAAAAAAGTATATTTTCAGCCAAATAGTCGTGATTGTATCAAGAAACACCGATATTCAAGATAAAGTAATTAAATATTTGCTTCTGTGATCAATAAATAAATTTATTTTAATTACTTCTTAAATTAATAAAAAATGATAGAATCACGCAATTTTAAGTTGAAAATGCTATGATGAGGGTTGAAAATGAATATTTGCTTTAAATAAAAAAAATTAAGTGAAGAAAAAGCATTTGTAACAATGGTTTTAATATACGTCGTCAGATAGCAGCACTTCTCAGGGGCTAGGATTTTAGTTCCTAGGATCCGTCAAGAGATGGCAGCACCGTCGAGTTACTCGTTTTCTCGCTAAAATACCAGGATTTCGTATCAGGAGAGTAGGAGCTCACAGGAGCTCATCTATTCGGTACCGGGGAGAACAGTGCTGCTATCTGTTGGTTACTTTTAAGAACTACGAATATTAGTTTCTTCGGGAGGTGCTGCTATCTGACGCCAAATACTGAAACTACTACTTTAACGTCCTCTAATGGACCAATTTGGTCATTTATCTTCTTCCATTGCTTATCTTGAATGTTGATCACTCAATGTATCAAATACGTCATATTATGATATTTTGAAGCAAAGATCGAGTTTTTTTAGTTATTTACTCAGACAATTGGTCTCTATCAGGAAATGTTTATTTTAAATAAAAAAGTATATTTCCAGCCCAATAGTCGTGATTGTATCAAGAAACACCGATATTCACGATAAATTAATTAAATATTTGCTTCTGTGATCAGTAACTAAATTTCTTTTAATTATTTCTTAAATTAATAAAAAATGATAGAAACACGCAATTTTATTTGAAAATGCTATTATGAGGGTTGAAAATGATTATTTGCTTTAAATTAAAAAAATTAGTTGAAGAAAAAGCATTTGTAACAATGGTTTTAATATACGTCGTCAGATAGCAGCACTTCTCAGGGGCTAGGATTTTAGTTCCTAGGATCCGTCAAGAGATGGCAGCACCGTCGAGTTACTCGTTTTCTCGCTAAAATACCAGGATTTCGTATCAGGAGAGTAGGAGCTCACAGGAGCTGACCAAATAGGAACCGGTGCGAAAAGTGCTGCTATCTGTCGGTTACTTTTATGAACTACGAATATTAATTTCTTCGGGAGGTGCTGCTATCTGACGCCAAATACTGAAACTACTACTTTAACGTCCTCTAATGGACCAATTTGTTAATTTATCTTATCGCATTGCTTATCTTAAATGTTGATCACTCAATGTATCAAATACGTCATATATTGATATTTTGAAGCAAAGATCAATTTTTTTTAGTTATTTACTCAGACAATTGGTCTCTAAAAGGAAATGTTTATTTTAAATAACAAAGAATATTTCCAGCCCAATAGTCGTGATTGTATAAAGAAACACCGATATTCACGATAAATTACTTAAATATTTGCTTCTGTGATCAATAAGTAAATTTCTTTTAATTATTTCTTAAATTAATAAAAAATGATAGAAACACGCAATTTTAAGTTGAAAATGCTTTTAGGAGGGTTGAAAATGAATATTAGCTCTAAATTAAAAAAAATAGGTAAAGAAAAAGTATTTATAACAATGGTTGAATGTTGATCACTTAATGTATCAAAAACGTCTGATTTTGAAATTTTGAAGCAAAGATCGAGTTTTTTAAAGTTATTTACTCTGAAAATTAGTCTCTAGCAGAAAATGTTTATTTTAAATAAAAAAGTATATTTTCAGCCAAATAGTCGTGATTGTATCAAGAAACACCGATATTCAAGATAAAGTAATTAAATATTTGCTTCTGTGATCAATAAATAAATTTATTTTAATTACTTCTTAAATTAATAAAAAATGATAGAATCACGCAATTTTAAGTTGAAAATGCTATGATGAGGGTTGAAAATGAATATTTGCTTTAAATAAAAAAAATTAAGTGAAGAAAAAGCATTTGTAACAATGGTTTTAATATACGTCGTCAGATAGCAGCACTTCTCAGGGGCTAGGATTTTAGTTCCTAGGATCCGTCAAGAGATGGCAGCACCGTCGAGTTACTCGTTTTCTCGCTAAAATACCAGGATTTCGTATCAGGAGAGTAGGAGCTCACAGGAGCTCATCTATTCGGTACCGGGGAGAACAGTGCTGCTATCTGTTGGTTACTTTTAAGAACTACGAATATTAGTTTCTTCGGGAGGTGCTGCTATCTGACGCCAAATACTGAAACTACTACTTTAACGTCCTCTAATGGACCAATTTGGTCATTTATCTTCTTCCATTGCTTATCTTGAATGTTGATCACTCAATGTATCAAATACGTCATATTATGATATTTTGAAGCAAAGATCGAGTTTTTTTAGTTATTTACTCAGACAATTGGTCTCTATCAGGAAATGTTTATTTTAAATAAAAAAGTATATTTCCAGCCCAATAGTCGTGATTGTATCAAGAAACACCGATATTCACGATAAATTAATTAAATATTTGCTTCTGTGATCAGTAACTAAATTTCTTTTAATTATTTCTTAAATTAATAAAAAATGATAGAAACACGCAATTTTATTTGAAAATGCTATTATGAGGGTTGAAAATGATTATTTGCTTTAAATTAAAAAAATTAGTTGAAGAAAAAGCATTTGTAACAATGGTTTTAATATACGTCGTCAGATAGCAGCACTTCTCAGGGGCTAGGATTTTAGTTCCTAGGATCCGTCAAGAGATGGCAGCACCGTCGAGTTACTCGTTTTCTCGCTAAAATACCAGGATTTCGTATCAGGAGAGTAGGAGCTCACAGGAGCTGACCAAATAGGAACCGGTGCGAAAAGTGCTGCTATCTGTCGGTTACTTTTATGAACTACGAATATTAATTTCTTCGGGAGGTGCTGCTATCTGACGCCAAATACTGAAACTACTACTTTAACGTCCTCTAATGGACCAATTTGTTAATTTATCTTATCGCATTGCTTATCTTAAATGTTGATCACTCAATGTATCAAATACGTCATATATTGATATTTTGAAGCAAAGATCAATTTTTTTTAGTTATTTACTCAGACAATTGGTCTCTAAAAGGAAATGTTTATTTTAAATAACAAAGAATATTTCCAGCCCAATAGTCGTGATTGTATAAAGAAACACCGATATTCACGATAAATTACTTAAATATTTGCTTCTGTGATCAATAAGTAAATTTCTTTTAATTATTTCTTAAATTAATAAAAAATGATAGAAACACGCAATTTTAAGTTGAAAATGCTTTTAGGAGGGTTGAAAATGAATATTAGCTCTAAATTAAAAAAAATAGGTAAAGAAAAAGTATTTATAACAATGGTTGAATGTTGATCACTTAATGTATCAAAAACGTCTGATTTTGAAATTTTCAAGCAAAGATCGAGTTTTTTAAAGTTATTTACTCTGAAAATTAGTCTCTAGCAGAAAATGTTTATTTTAAATAAAAAAGTATATTTTCAGCCAAATAGTCGTGATTGTATCAAGAAACACCGATATTCAAGATAAAGTAATTAAATATTTGCTTCTGTGATCAATAAATAAATTTATTTTAATTACTTCTTAAATTAATAAAAAATGATAGAATCACGCAATTTTAAGTTGAAAATGCTATGATGAGGGTTGAAAATGAATATTTGCTTTAAATAAAAAAAATTAAGTGAAGAAAAAGCATTTGTAACAATGGTTTTAATATACGTCGTCAGATAGCAGCACTTCTCAGGGGCTAGGATTTTAGTTCCTAGGATCCGTCAAGAGATGGCAGCACCGTCGAGTTACTCGTTTTCTCGCTAAAATACCAGGATTTCGTATCAGGAGAGTAGGAGCTCACAGGAGCTCATCTATTCGGTACCGGGGAGAACAGTGCTGCTATCTGTTGGTTACTTTTAAGAACTACGAATATTAGTTTCTTCGGGAGGTGCTGCTATCTGACGCCAAATACTGAAACTACTACTTTAACGTCCTCTAATGGACCAATTTGGTCATTTATCTTCTTCCATTGCTTATCTTGAATGTTGATCACTCAATGTATCAAATACGTCATATTATGATATTTTGAAGCAAAGATCGAGTTTTTTTAGTTATTTACTCAGACAATTAGTCTCTATCAGGAAATGTTTATTTTAAATAAAAAAGTATATTTCCAGCCCAATAGTCGTGATTGTATCAAGAAACACCGATATTCACGATAAATTAATTAAATATTTGCTTCTGTGATCAGTAACTAAATTTCTTTTAATTATTTCTTAAATTAATAAAAAATGATAGAAACACGCAATTTTATTTGAAAATGCTATTATGAGGGTTGAAAATGATTATTTGCTTTAAATTAAAAAAATTAGTTGAAGAAAAAGCATTTGTAACAATGGTTTTAATATACGTCGTCAGATAGCAGCACTTCTCAGGGGCTAGGATTTTAGTTCCTAGGATCCGTCAAGAGATGGCAGCACCGTCGAGTTACTCGTTTTCTCGCTAAAATACCAGGATTTCGTATCAGGAGAGTAGGAGCTCACAGGAGCTGACCAAATAGGAACCGGTGCGAAAAGTGCTGCTATCTGTCGGTTACTTTTATGAACTACGAATATTAATTTCTTCGGGAGGTGCTGCTATCTGACGCCAAATACTGAAACTACTACTTTAACGTCCTCTAATGGACCAATTTGTTAATTTATCTTATCGCATTGCTTATCTTAAATGTTGATCACTCAATGTATCAAATACGTCATATATTGATATTTTGAAGCAAAGATCAATTTTTTTTAGTTATTTACTCAGACAATTGGTCTCTAAAAGGAAATGTTTATTTTAAATAACAAAGAATATTTCCAGCCCAATAGTCGTGATTGTATAAAGAAACACCGATATTCACGATAAATTACTTAAATATTTGCTTCTGTGATCAATAAGTAAATTTCTTTTAATTATTTCTTAAATTAATAAAAAATGATAGAAACACGCAATTTTAAGTTGAAAATGCTTTTAGGAGGGTTGAAAATGAATATTAGCTCTAAATTAAAAAAAATAGGTAAAGAAAAAGTATTTATAACAATGGTTGAATGTTGATCACTTAATGTATCAAAAACGTCTGATTTTGAAATTTTGAAGCAAAGATCGAGTTTTTTAAAGTTATTTACTCTGAAAATTAGTCTCTAGCAGAAAATGTTTATTTTAAATAAAAAAGTATATTTTCAGCCAAATAGTCGTGATTGTATCAAGAAACACCGATATTCAAGATAAAGTAATTAAATATTTGCTTCTGTGATCAATAAATAAATTTATTTTAATTACTTCTTAAATTAATAAAAAATGATAGAATCACGCAATTTTAAGTTGAAAATGCTATGATGAGGGTTGAAAATGAATATTTGCTTTAAATAAAAAAAATTAAGTGAAGAAAAAGCATTTGTAACAATGGTTTTAATATACGTCGTCAGATAGCAGCACTTCTCAGGGGCTAGGATTTTAGTTCCTAGGATCCGTCAAGAGATGGCAGCACCGTCGAGTTACTCGTTTTCTCGCTAAAATACCAGGATTTCGTATCAGGAGAGTAGGAGCTCACAGGAGCTCATCTATTCGGTACCGGGGAGAACAGTGCTGCTATCTGTTGGTTACTTTTAAGAACTACGAATATTAGTTTCTTCGGGAGGTGCTGCTATCTGACGCCAAATACTGAAACTACTACTTTAACGTCCTCTAATGGACCAATTTGGTCATTTATCTTCTTCCATTGCTTATCTTGAATGTTGATCACTCAATGTATCAAATACGTCATATTATGATATTTTGAAGCAAAGATCGAGTTTTTTTAGTTATTTACTCAGACAATTGGTCTCTATCAGGAAATGTTTATTTTAAATAAAAAAGTATATTTCCAGCCCAATAGTCGTGATTGTATCAAGAAACACCGATATTCACGATAAATTAATTAAATATTTGCTTCTGTGATCAGTAACTAAATTTCTTTTAATTATTTCTTAAATTAATAAAAAATGATAGAAACACGCAATTTTATTTGAAAATGCTATTATGAGGGTTGAAAATGATTATTTGCTTTAAATTAAAAAAATTAGTTGAAGAAAAAGCATTTGTAACAATGGTTTTAATATACGTCGTCAGATAGCAGCACTTCTCAGGGGCTAGGATTTTAGTTCCTAGGATCCGTCAAGAGATGGCAGCACCGTCGAGTTACTCGTTTTCTCGCTAAAATACCAGGATTTCGTATCAGGAGAGTAGGAGCTCACAGGAGCTCATCTATTCGGTACCGGGGAGAACAGTGCTGCTATCTGTTGGTTACTATTAAGAACTACGAATATTAGTTTCTTCGGGAGGTGCTGCTATCTGACGCCAAATACTGAAACTACTACTTTAACGTCCTCTAATGGACCAATTTGTTAATTTATCTTATCGCATTGCTTATCTTAAATGTTGATCACTCAATGTATCAAATACGTCATATATTGATATTTTGAAGCAAAGATCAATTTTTTTTAGTTATTTACTCAGACAATTGGTCTCTAAAAGGAAATGTTTATTTTAAATAACAAAGAATATTTCCAGCCCAATAGTCGTGATTGTATAAAGAAACACCGATATTCACGATAAATTACTTAAATATTTGCTTCTGTGATCAATAAGTAAATTTCTTTTAATTATTTCTTAAATTAATAAAAAATGATAGAAACACGCAATTTTAAGTTGAAAATGCTTTTAGGAGGGTTGAAAATGAATATTAGCTCTAAATTAAAAAAAATAGGTAAAGAAAAAGTATTTATAACAATGGTTGAATGTTGATCACTTAATGTATCAAAAACGTCTGATTTTGAAATTTTGAAGCAAAGATCGAGTTTTTTAAAGTTATTTACTCTGAAAATTAGTCTCTAGCAGAAAATGTTTATTTTAAATAAAAAAGTATATTTTCAGCCAAATAGTCGTGATTGTATCAAGAAACACCGATATTCAAGATAAAGTAATTAAATATTTGCTTCTGTGATCAATAAATAAATTTATTTTAATTACTTCTTAAATTAATAAAAAATGATAGAATCACGCAATTTTAAGTTGAAAATGCTATGATGAGGGTTGAAAATGAATATTTGCTTTAAATAAAAAAAATTAAGTGAAGAAAAAGCATTTGTAACAATGGTTTTAATATACGTCGTCAGATAGCAGCACTTCTCAGGGGCTAGGATTTTAGTTCCTAGGATCCGTCAAGAGATGGCAGCACCGTCGAGTTACTCGTTTTCTCGCTAAAATACCAGGATTTCGTATCAGGAGAGTAGGAGCTCACAGGAGCTCATCTATTCGGTACCGGGGAGAACAGTGCTGCTATCTGTTGGTTACTTTTAAGAACTACGAATATTAGTTTCTTCGGGAGGTGCTGCTATCTGACGCCAAATACTGAAACTACTACTTTAACGTCCTCTAATGGACCAATTTGGTCATTTATCTTCTTCCATTGCTTATCTTGAATGTTGATCACTCAATGTATCAAATACGTCATATTATGATATTTTGAAGCAAAGATCGAGTTTTTTTAGTTATTTACTCAGACAATTAGTCTCTATCAGGAAATGTTTATTTTAAATAAAAAAGTATATTTCCAGCCCAATAGTCGTGATTGTATCAAGAAACACCGATATTCACGATAAATTAATTAAATATTTGCTTCTGTGATCAGTAACTAAATTTCTTTTAATTATTTCTTAAATTAATAAAAAATGATAGAAACACGCAATTTTATTTGAAAATGCTATTATGAGGGTTGAAAATGATTATTTGCTTTAAATTAAAAAAATTAGTTGAAGAAAAAGCATTTGTAACAATGGTTTTAATATACGTCGTCAGATAGCAGCACTTCTCAGGGGCTAGGATTTTAGTTCCTAGGATCCGTCAAGAGATGGCAGCACCGTCGAGTTACTCGTTTTCTCGCTAAAATACCAGGATTTCGTATCAGGAGAGTAGGAGCTCACAGGAGCTGACCAAATAGGAACCGGTGCGAAAAGTGCTGCTATCTGTCGGTTACTTTTATGAACTACGAATATTAATTTCTTCGGGAGGTGCTGCTATCTGACGCCAAATACTGAAACTACTACCTTAACGTCCTCTAATGGACCAATTTGTTAATTTATCTTATCGCATTGCTTATCTTAAATGTTGATCACTCAATGTATCAAATACGTCATATATTGATATTTTGAAGCAAAGATCAATTTTTTTTAGTTATTTACTCAGACAATTGGTCTCTAAAAGGAAATGTTTATTTTAAATAACAAAGAATATTTCCAGCCCAATAGTCGTGATTGTATAAAGAAACACCGATATTCACGATAAATTACTTAAATATTTGCTTCTGTGATCAATAAGTAAATTTCTTTTAATTATTTCTTAAATTAATAAAAAATGATAGAAACACGCAATTTTAAGTTGAAAATGCTTTTAGGAGGGTTGAAAATGAATATTAGCTCTAAATTAAAAAAAATAGGTAAAGAAAAAGTATTTATAACAATGGTTGAATGTTGATCACTTAATGTATCAAAAACGTCTGATTTTGAAATTTTGAAGCAAAGATCGAGTTTTTTAAAGTTATTTACTCTGAAAATTAGTCTCTAGCAGAAAATGTTTATTTTAAATAAAAAAGTATATTTTCAGCCAAATAGTCGTGATTGTATCAAGAAACACCGATATTCAAGATAAAGTAATTAAATATTTGCTTCTGTGATCAATAAATAAATTTATTTTAATTACTTCTTAAATTAATAAAAAATGATAGAATCACGCAATTTTAAGTTGAAAATGCTATGATGAGGGTTGAAAATGAATATTTGCTTTAAATAAAAAAAATTAAGTGAAGAAAAAGCATTTGTAACAATGGTTTTAATATACGTCGTCAGATAGCAGCACTTCTCAGGGGCTAGGATTTTAGTTCCTAGGATCCGTCAAGAGATGGCAGCACCGTCGAGTTACTCGTTTTCTCGCTAAAATACCAGGATTTCGTATCAGGAGAGTAGGAGCTCACAGGAGCTCATCTATTCGGTACCGGGGAGAACAGTGCTGCTATCTGTTGGTTACTTTTAAGAACTACGAATATTAGTTTCTTCGGGAGGTGCTGCTATCTGACGCCAAATACTGAAACTACTACTTTAACGTCCTCTAATGGACCAATTTGGTCATTTATCTTCTTCCATTGCTTATCTTGAATGTTGATCACTCAATGTATCAAATACGTCATATTATGATATTTTGAAGCAAAGATCGAGTTTTTTTAGTTATTTACTCAGACAATTGGTCTCTATCAGGAAATGTTTATTTTAAATAAAAAAGTATATTTCCAGCCCAATAGTCGTGATTGTATCAAGAAACACCGATATTCACGATAAATTAATTAAATATTTGCTTCTGTGATCAGTAACTAAATTTCTTTTAATTATTTCTTAAATTAATAAAAAATGATAGAAACACGCAATTTTATTTGAAAATGCTATTATGAGGGTTGAAAATGATTATTTGCTTTAAATTAAAAAAATTAGTTGAAGAAAAAGCATTTGTAACAATGGTTTTAATATACGTCGTCAGATAGCAGCACTTCTCAGGGGCTAGGATTTTAGTTCCTAGGATCCGTCAAGAGATGGCAGCACCGTCGAGTTACTCGTTTTCTCGCTAAAATACCAGGATTTCGTATCAGGAGAGTAGGAGCTCACAGGAGCTCATCTATTCGGTACCGGGGAGAACAGTGCTGCTATCTGTTGGTTACTATTAAGAACTACGAATATTAGTTTCTTCGGGAGGTGCTGCTATCTGACGCCAAATACTGAAACTACTACTTTAACGTCCTCTAATGGACCAATTTGGTCATTTATCTTCTTCCATTGCTTATCTTGAATGTTGATCACTCAATGTATCAAATACGTCATATTATGATATTTTGAAGCAAAGATCGAGTTTTTTTAGTTATTTACTCAGACAATTGGTCTCTATCAGGAAATGTTTATTTTAAATAAAAAAGTATATTTCCAGCCCAATAGTCGTGATTGTATCAAGAAACACCGATATTCACGATAAATTAATTAAATATTTGCTTCTGTGATCAGTAACTAAATTTCTTTTAATTATTTCTTAAATTAATAAAAAATGATAGAAACACGCAATTTTATTTGAAAATGCTATTATGAGGGTTGAAAATGATTATTTGCTTTAAATTAAAAAAATTAGTTGAAGAAAAAGCATTTGTAACAATGGTTTTAATATACGTCGTCAGATAGCAGCACTTCTCAGGGGCTAGGATTTTAGTTCCTAGGATCCGTCAAGAGATGGCAGCATCAAATATGGCTGTATTGCTGATTTGTATTGTTTTATAATTGTTAATGACTAATGCATTATGTCTTTATATTTTTTTCAGTTACTTCAATCCCTATATCACATTCTAAGCTGTTAAAGGTTGCATGGATTAAATTACTGGAGCAATTTAATCGCAGTTGAATTGTATTTAGTCAGGCTTATAAACTTTCAGAGCTAGTGAGACATTACCTGTAACATTTTTATAAATTATAAGCTTGAAGGTCTCCCTTAAATTAAAGTATCTTTCACCAGGGACATTGGATCCCCCCCCCTCAAACATTTCTAGTAGAGTGAAAACCTTTAAAGATGATCGCGTTCATGATAGACTGAAAAACAAGAAATATTGTCTAACCAATATCACTTACATCAAAAATATTGCAACATAAACACTTTCTTTATTTCAGGGACCTTATAATGAATGATGGCTGGTCATAGTAAATGTGTTATCATATAAAATGATTGATACGATAGTATTGTCATGAAAACGATGATGAGCGATAGTATTGTTAAGCACTGCTTAGGACTAGAAGTGGCAATTTCTGTTTAATTAATATATAATTGTCTAAACTGTAGAGTCAAAGCTATGAGCGATTGAAGACTTTGTTGAAAAAATGAGTTGTTAATTACTAATTATGTAATTTTTACTATTGAGGAATAAAATGGCCCAAGGGGAGTTCAGAAAAAATTCTCTTATTGTAGGTCTTCTTCAGAGCTAAATTAAAAATTAAAAATTAAAATGATACATAATAAAGATTAAAAATACATTTAGGCACCAAGGAATATGAGTGATAAAAATAAAGAGGGGAGTCCTTTAAATAAATATAAAAACAGAGGGAAGAATTATAGAGTATTAACAAATAAGGAATAAACAAGTTAATACAAATTAATCTTATGAATGCTATAATTATTATGTGATAATTAACATAGTCAAAACCCGTGTTGCCGTAAGGCAAGGAAGAGTGTTTAAATAAATAACGAATGCTATAGATTTTTTTAATTTAATATTGTAAAGGGTACTTTAATAAAACAAATAATAGAAATGGTGTTGGAGAATATAGAATAACATGAAATAACAGCATTATTTAAAGATAAATTATAGAAGATTATCAAAGAGAGGATTGAATTACAGGATAATACAGAGGTAAACAAATATTAAAATAGTTCTTAAATATTCATAGCATAATGGCTACATGAAACAATAAAGTATAGAAGAGTTACTTGGGAAGGGATGATTAAAATGAAAGAATAACATCAAGACAATTATAGAACAAAGGCGAACAATAAAACTTTGATTGAAACATAGAGAAAAATATAATAAAAAAGTTATTAACAAATGAAAATAATTCATACCTCATTGTAGGCTTGTTTCAAATTATTGAAATAAAATTATGGAAGTTACAAGAGACAAGAGAAGGGATAGTTGAAATGTTGAATAACGTAGTGGTATAATTTAAAATGTATGGAAATGGATCAATGGAGTATGGGTAGTGAGAATAGTGGTCAATCGTGAAAAAATAGAATAATGAAGGAATTGCTAAAGGATAATTTGGAATATGATTTGGAAAATGAGGGGAACAATAAAACTATTAATGAAGCATGAAGTATAAAATAATAAACAAAGTTACTTAAAACAAATGAAAAAGTAAAAATAGCTCAAAGCTTATAATGGTAAAAGTAAAATCCCTTCTAATGGTTTATATCCCTCCCTCTTTAAGACAATTTTTTCTCATCTTCACCTGCACCATTTTCTTTCCCATTTATATCTACAGCCCTGGGTTTTGGTTAAGGTTAAGTCGGATTTTGTCCAGAGAGAGTTAACTGCTTTCAGATAACCGGAATTGTATCATTCTCATAGTTCTAAATGGAGTTGTAATATAAGCAATAATGCCTTTTCAACCCAATGCCTTAGCCCTTTATTCACTACGAAAATAACTCGATTCCGCTTACTTAAGTACAAGAAACTCATTTGGAGAAAATTAGACTTAACCACTTATTCTGTAGATATTTTAGGTCAATTAATATTATTCAAGATGAATTTTTACTATTGTTAAGAATATGATAATAGGAGTGGCATAACTAGCAGGAGAGAGGCGAGGTACGACATGTACCTCAGGGGGGGGGAGAGGCGAGGCAAGGCAAGGTACGACATGTACCTCAGGGGGGGGGGGAAGAGGCGAGGCGAGGTACCTCAGGGGGGGGGGAGAGGTGAGGCAAGGCGAGGTACGACATGTACCTCAGGGGGGGGGGAAGAGAGGGCCTCTCCGGATTGAGAGATCGGGATTATTTGTCTGCATCTTTATAGAAAATAAAACAGTATCATATAATTACCAACATCAAACCATTGCAATACTACAGGGGAAACTGTTTAATTCCAACATCCGTATTACATAATAAAATATTAAATGTATTTAAGAATACAACCAATTTATAATATCAATCAATAAATAACACAATTTAATTATATAATATTTAGTAATACAACAAAACAATAACATTGTATTATTGTGTTTAACACATTGCAATATCTTCAAATTATAAGTTTTCAAAAAAATTAAACTTATCCTTGTTTCAAGAACAAAATGTTAAAACAGTTCTCAAGTTTTAGTACTTTTATTTAATTTTTCTAGTCGCTTTTGAAAATATATGTCGAATATACGAGTCCAAAATTTATAAGAATTTCAGGAATAAATAATCAGACACAATATTTTGAAAACATATTTTTTTATTTTCTAACAAAATTTATGCGAGTTATAAAAATTAGATAATGGACTGGCATAACATTAAGAATAGTTAAATACTATAATAAAAATCACAATAAATCTTGCATATAATTAGAAAGATTTTTTTTTTTAATACATAGCTTAAATTATATATTCATATATACATTGCATACATACATTGCCATGAGACGTATCAACCATTTAGGCTAATTTAAAACATGCAACAATTTAATCTGTCCAGGAAGGTAATATAATAAATAATTATTTAAACAAACAATAAAATAAATTTTCAACCTGTGAAAACTTACAATGTTTACCTTTTAATTTGACTTTTATTTGGTTCATATTTTAATAAAATAAAATATACAAATTACAAAACATTTACCCGTCTTATATACATCAAATTTGTGACACTTTATACCACATTGATAGAAAAAATGGTATTATACATGATTAACAGTTTCAACAGTTATATAGATTTATTATATAATTGTTGACACTATTCTTGAAAAAACTAAATACAAATAACCTTCATCAATACAATTGACCTGTATTGTTAGATATTTTTGTTTTAAATAGGAACTGTCGAGTTCTGTTGGTTAAAAAAATAATTATCATTAAATATACAATAGCGATGAAAACATTTAATAAAATAATTTACATTCGTTTTAGACGATTAATTTACTCATTCGAAAACTTCTAAATTAGTCATTGAACAATTATAAATTTTCATTTTAAATGAAATGATTTTCCATAGCCAAATGCTCTTTTGTTTTAAAATAAATTAGTGAACCATGCATCAAATACATATATATATTTTTAGTGATTTCAAAAGAACATAGTTATTTCTATTGCTAACAAATATGGACTTTTTATTGGTTGTTAAAGGTTACTGCGTAAATCTAAAGACGTACGGAGAGGAAGGCAACTTTCGACCCAGAAGTTGGGCCTCTCGAGCATCCTCTCCCAGAGCATGATCTCGTTCCCACTGCTGTCCATCCAATCTACTGCTTTACCCTGGTGCTTACCTGAAAAACGAAAATGTTATGATTAAAATGAAGATGAAATAATAACAAATAAGGTATAATAAGAGAATAATAATGCAAACATTAGACATTAGAAAAATAAATAAACATAATTATCATTTTGTGATTTTATTCTTTCCATTAAAGAAGTCAACAAAATGTTGAAATATTTATAGCTTAATCAGGCTATATACCACAATTGTAAATATCAAGTTAATCCATTTGATTAAAGCCTCTCAACTTGTCAAGAAAACTGTTCATCTAACAATAACAAAGCCTCTCAACTTGTCAAGAAAACTGTTCATCTAACAATAACAAAGCCTCTTAACTTGTCAAGAAAACTGTTCATCTAACAATAACAAAGCCTCTTAACTTGTCAAGAAAACTGTTCATCTAACAATAACAATTTCAGGATTTAAATAGCTCTAATTTAAGTGATAGTAGGTATCTGGCTGACTTATAGTTCCTCAGATTCAAAAACAATTACACAATGTAAAAACGTGTTTAATGTGTTTTTTGAAAACCTTTATCTAGAGAGTTGTTTGATTTAAGTATGTTTATTCCCACTTACATTTTATCAAGTTAAATGTGCCACAATGTAGTCCATTATGACCATCTTCATAGGAAAAGCAATTTTCCGGATATTGGATAAAACAAATATTAAAAAAATGGTGAGTTTAATTTTTTGGGGAGAAAAGATTTTTTCTAAGCCTATCTCTCAGGATTTATTATATACCAAAAGAAATTAACATTGTTGTTCACTCAGTTATCAATTTTCATGATATTGAGCATCAAATGAACAATGAAAATTTTAGGTTTTTTCTGCAAAGAATTGTTTTACAATATTGAAAGTTTGGAAAAATTGTAAATACAAAAATATACATTCTGGTGAGGATAACATGAATTTCTTAAACAGTTAATTAAACTATAATTCACTGGGTCTGGAAATGATAAACTTGTGTAATGTACTCCCTTTTTCCATGGAATATACGGAGAAAAAATAAATTAAACAGACAAAGTTCATAGATTTAAGCCAACTGGATTAACTATACTATCCATTGTATCATGCAGTTCCATGTAGCTATTAGAAAATCTAATAGGTTTTCGTTGTTAAGTAAATTACAAATATTAAAAGATTAATTAAATTTGTATGTTATATCAACATACCCGTGCCAAGGTTGAGCCTGACACCGCCAAGGAATTCATTGCTAGAAAGACGATCATGGTCCCAGATGGTAAGCTCTAAACTCCTGACGGACAACTCTTGGAGACTGACATTCTGATAAGAAAGGGTGTGGTTCCAAATCGGGTTGCATGTCTTTCTAATCACGGGCGCTTTCTGTTTAGACCATCTTCCTTTGTCCGGTAACAAGTAGCTGTATAGAAAAAAAAAACATAGTCTCATTTTGAAATAAATTGATATAGTCGATAATGATACTAAAATTAAAAAATTAATAATGTTTAAGGATGTGAAGGAGAATAAGAAGGATATAAGATAAAATAAGAAGAAGTTAGTAAAGTTTAAAACTTAGTCCAAGTTGACAGTTGACAGTTGACAGTTGACAGTTGATAGCTTGACAAGTCACCTCAGACTTGGGACCTACTACTGGTTGCCCTCAAGATGACCTCTTGATGACATCTTAGGCCGAAATGTGAGCATATTAAAATTTTTCTTATTTTGTGTTATCTTTGACCCCACCCCTTAGCCAATTTAATCCATTCTTAGAATTATCCAGTCAACTATTTTCTGCTTAAATAATAAAAACTGTACAAAAATATACAGTGCCCTACAAAAGATAATTGAAATATGTCAGGATTCATTTTAAAGAAGAATGTCGTCAGTAATATTTTTCCAAGCGATGTAAATAACACGGCTTTTATTTCAACTCACTGTGCTGTATAATACCCCATAGGAAAGAAAGAGAGATTCTTATCCCTTGCACTGCCCAAACGTAAACAAAGATTTTAGTCAAAAGTAATCCACCAAAAGTTAGACAAAAGTTTTTGTGCCTCTAGAAAAATAACCTTTGGGTTTTCTATTAAGGAATATTACGTGTAAATGATTCAATATTAATTGTTTAATAAACTAAAAAAAATTATCGTTAGATGGCTTCAAGACGTAGACTCAGTATAGAAGAAAGACAAAGAGTGGTGTGTGAGTGTGATCGGTTTAAAAACTATAGTCAAGAAGCAAAATTATTTTAAATTAGTGTTGAAGGAGGGAAAGAAATAATAAAGAAAGCCTGACTTCAGGCGATAGTCCTCGATCTGGACGACCAAAAGTAAAGAAAGCCTGACTTCAGCCGATAGTAGGCCTTGATCTGGATGACCAAAAGTCACTACTACAAAGGAAAATCGACTGATTGTGCGTCTTTGCAAAAAAAAACCAATTAAACAATTGATATTAAAATAAATATTGAATTATATACACGTAATATTCCTCAATAGAAACACCAAAAGTTATTTATCTAGAGGCACAAACATGCGTGTAGTCAGCTATGATAATATGATTCAACTAACTTTTGACTGTAAAATCTTTGTTTCCGTTTGGGCAGTGCAAGCGATAGGAATCTCTCTTTCTTTCCTATGGTGTATTATAGAGCACAGTGAGTTGAAGTAAAAGCTGTGTTATTTACGTCACTTGGAAAAATATTATTGACGACAGTCTTGTTTAAAATGAATCCTGACTTATTTCAACTAACTTTTGGAGGACACTGTATGTATGTGTACGTAAAAGGTTTTTAATCTCTCTTCCTCTCTTCCTAATTGTGCCATAGCTACTACAAATACTGTGCACAAAATCTCACTCAATGGTGATATTTAAATAGCTTTGATGAAAAACTATTACAGACAATAGATTGTTGTACTTATTTACTTTACTTAATGTTGTGTTATAAATGGCTTGTAATATCAACAGCCCAAGATTCTAGGTTAATCATCCAAAAATTGCTTTTAATTTTAAAAAGGATATATCTTAGTAAATTTTATTACTAGCTAATATGGTAAACCATAATAAACTATTAACCTACCTTTTACAAAACGGATCAGATGACATGTTACTTTTCATTGCAGGTAAGTTCTTGGCTTCTTTAATCAATACGTGTAGGGAACCCTTGGACTTCTTCTTGGGGCAGTTTTCATCTGGCGGTTCGTACTTCAGTCCGATAATGAGTTCACCCTTAGAACTCAGTTCTTCTAAGGTTTCAGACTGTACAAACATAAGATCATTATTGTAGTTTAAGATTCAGTTTAATAGAAAATGTTCTAGGAAAAAAGAATACTAAGAAGAATTTAAGGAGGGGTATATTGAGCCAAAGAACGAAACCAGGCACACCAAACACAGGAAGGCTATAGGTTGAGACTTAATTAGGAAATATACAAAGAAGATTAGAGCTTCTACGGACATATGGTGAGGATGCACCCAAAGAGATTAAATAGAGAAATTTTATATAAAATGAGAGGATACAAGAGTCCTGGGGGTTCATCAAACAGATGAAGGAAGAAACTGAGAGACTGAAAATAGCAGACCAAGACTGTTTCGATAGGGATGACTATGGGAAGAGACTAAAAGAAATTAAGGTCCTTGTGGAAAAGAGAGATGCAAGAAAAGGACCGAGGAAAGATGGAAAGCACAATAAGGAAAAGGTGGGAAGAAAGAAGGAAGGAGAGAAGAGGTATGAAAAGAAGTGAAAATAATGATATTCGTGTGGTCTCTAAGGCCGTTCCGTAAAAAAAAAAAACTAAATTTTTGTTAAAATTAGGTAATTAGATATGATATTTTATTTGAAACTCAGAACTGATTTTTATTCCCAGCCAAATGGTAAGAAAGTTATTGGAATTGTGCTAAAAATCACTTATCACTTAATTGACATTACTTTTTGTTTTTTTCTCTAATAAATATAGTAATGTGTTAATATGTTAATATAGTAATAGCTGATACTTTAAATACAGACTTTAATTTTAATGTTATTTAGGATAACTTTTTTAGCAGCAGAATCACAGCTTTGTTATAATAAACTAACTAAGTAATTTTATAATAGGCAATAAAAGAGTCAATTGTTACTTACAACACATTTTTAAAATAATATAATCATTAGTAGGAAGTTGAATTGACATGGAAAATCAAATATAGATTAGTCTTAATCTCAAAGCTTTACTATTTATAAATTAATATGGCCAAAACAAAACAGGATGAATCTTTGATTTAATTTATGCATTTTTGCTGTGGGGAAAAAAAATTAATTTTAAGTTACTTACTCTTTCTTGAAGTGTGTAGAACTTTGGTAGCGGGTCATCAAAAACTTTATTTTCCAGAGGCATAAGAACTTCCCCGAGGAAGTCATTCCTGCCAAACATGTCGGAATGCCAAACCGACAGCCAAAGTGTGCGGTTCTCCAATCCATCCAGGTTGACTTGAAACTAATGAAAAGAAACATTTAAATATAATGAGATTATTTATCAAAGATGTTTTTTTATTTCAAAGAAAATTATGAGAAATGGCTTTACCCTGAGAACTTCATCAAATATTGGATTTAATGTGTGCTTTTTCACTCGAGTTTTTCGTTTACCAGATTTCGACTTGTCTGGCAGCAAGTAGACCTTAACATATCTGTAAAAAAAAAGTTTAATTAAAATAAAATATTTAAGAAATGAAATAAAGATTAATACCATTTTAAAATTCAAAGCTCCATTGAAAAACAAATTTTTAAAATTGAAAAGAAAAAACTAAATGTTCTTTTTTAAAATTTAATTCTTAATGCAAAACCTTAATAGGCTGAAAATAAATTAGTGTTGAAAATGAAATATAAAGAATAAACACCAGATTTTATAAGCGTTGAAATTTCAAATAACATAAGTCTAAAAAAATTATAGTTTCTAATTTTAACTATTTATATGCCCAAAATGCAACATTTTGAAGAATATAATTAAAAATTTAATTATATGTTATTTTAATGAATGGCAGAGATATTTTTAACTAAAATAAAGTTTTATTGCTAAAATATGACCCGATCTGGCTAAAACATTGTCTTTAAACTAAGCTTTGAATAAGTAAGAATTAAATTGTGGAATTTTTGAAAAGAATCACCTTTATCAAACAAGACAATTAGACAAATTATATATAAAGTAAAGTGAATTTTTATAATAATAGTGAAGTAATACAGCTGCATACAATGGAATACAACCCAGAACAATTTTCTTGCTACTAAAACAATAGGTAATCTCAAATAAAACATTTGGGCATTACAAAATGGATTTTCTATTCTACAAACACAGTTGGAGTATTGAAGGTATGTTGTATAATTTATTTCATTTCAGAGAAGCCTTCAAGGTTAATTGGGGAGAAGAAAAATAAGTACATGGTCTACAAAGTTGTCATAGTAAAGTATTATCATAACAGGAGGCCTTGACTCTACAGGAGTTGTAGGGCCACGAATGATGATGATGATGATTATCATAATGACAGATATAATAAATGATTTATTAATACTCATGCTTTTCAATATTAATATAGTGATTCACACAAAGACCTCTGATGAGGCCATTCCCTCAAAGGTGATTAAATTAAATTCTATTAAACTTTTATTTATTTTTTAATTTAAAAAATAATGCCTCTGAAGAACTGCTCGTGGCTATATTTCATTTAATATTAAGTTTAGATTATCATAGAATTTTTTAGTAATAATTTTAATAATGTAAACAAATTTCTATGGTTTCACATTTTTTGAGAATGGCACACACAAAAATACAAACACATAGAACAGAATAGAATAGAAAACAAACTTTATTCTGGGACCAAGTCCCTTTAGAATAACAATAATGAACAAAAAAACAAAATAAGCAATATTCATCTGGCCAGAAGGCTACATAATAATAATACGAATCATGAAGTAACCAAGAGTGACAAAAACATAATAAAAATAGAAATAGAAAAAAAAAAAAGTACGGGACTTGACAGGATTTTGACTAATTGTCAAAAATAAATATATTAATATTAACAAAATAATTACAAAACAAAATTAAAAGAATAGTTAATAACAAAATTACTAAATAGAATAAATGAATGGCATATCATGCAATAAAGTATTTACAAAGTCTGTATCTTCTTTGGGAAAAATAAACAAAGCACGTAGGGAACGAGATCGAGTATTCAATACTAATTTATTCAAGCGGAAGATTGACCTGCCTGGAGAGCGTCTTTTTGGGATGCCAAGAGATGTTGGAAAAGCAGGGATTTAAATGAACCCAGTGAAGAAGCATGGCAGATGAAAGGAGTGCTTGAGTTCCACACAGTGGTGGAGTGGGCGAGGAAGGAACGCTCGAATGCCTTGGTTCAGTGGGAAGGAATGTAGAGATCGGAAAGGCGGGATCTTGTTTTGTGGTGCTGGACAGAGGACTTGAATTGGAGGAGACTGTAGATGTATGAAGGGTGTTGCGAGTTAATGGATTGGTAGAAAAGCACCAAGGAAATATTGTCTATGAATGGGAGGGAATAGCCACTTTAACTCATCATAGTGATGTGACACCCGGGGTCGCCTCGGAGTACCAAGGACAAATCTCAAAGTGCAGTTCATTATTCTTTTTAAGCGGCCCACAAGCATTTTCGAAAGGCCCCCGTATACCACACTTCCGTAGTGTGGGGAGATGAGGGATGATATGAGAAGCTTCCGGGTAGATTGTGTAAGGAGATGCCGAGATCGATGAAATAATTTTAGGGAACTAATACACCGTCGGGATATTTGGGTGACATGGGGTTTCCAAGAAAGGTTTTGGTCGATAGTAATGCCTAGGTTATAAATCATTTGCTGAATATTTAGTGGCTACTTACGGATCTGATCGGTTGCGTTTCGTATCGACAGGAGCAAGATCCCGACACTGCTTGACATGGATCTCCAAGGAAGACTGCTTGTAATTATATTGCAACCCGAATTGAACTTCTCCTCTGACAGCAACGCCTCCATGTCGTCCTTCACCTGCTCCTGAGTAGACGGATGCCAAAGAATCGCTTCTAGCCTGGAAATAAATTTAAATACTCAATGTTAAATTGTTCAAATTATGTCCAACACAATATGAAAAGTATGCTTCATATAAATATTAAATTAAACAGAATAGTGTATTATTATACAATTATAATTGACATCTAATAAAATACTAGAAAGAGATTTTTTAATTTTTAAAAGCCCACACACTACAAGCCATCAGCATTATGATAAAATCTATGATTAAAAAATAAAATAAAATAAAAATAAACCATTAAAGGACCTATTGAAAACACACTATAATATTTCATTATTTCTTTAATAAAATAAGCCTTGGCCTATTTTCAATAGTAATGTGTTATTTACAACATATTGATAATTTCAAATTTTAAGTTTCAAGAAACAAATTTTCCTATTAAGTTATTTATATTTAGCACATTTAGGCAAAAATCTCCAAATAAAACCGAGAGGAAAATAATTAAAAATAGTGAAACTATTAGACCACCCCTAATATAAAATTACAATCATCATGAAATAAATAATATTATGAGTTTTTCAATAATTTATTTTTCTATGTTTCTATAATTATTAGAGATAATTTTTTTCTTCAATATGTAGCTTAAGTGTTTATTTTGAAAGAAAATGGTTGACCTTGATGAAAATTGTGGAAGAAAATGGTCCGGGAAGAGGTCAATAAGTTTTTCTGAATATCAAGAATATTTATTCATTCAAGGCTACTGAATAAATATTCTTGATATTCAGAAAAACTTATTGACCTCTTCCCGGACCATTTTCTTCCACAATAAAATGTTTACTGTTCTTTATTTAATTTATTGTGTATAAAAAAAGAAAAGAAAATGTTTATGATTTTTCTATTGCCTTATAATAAAGAGTTACACTTCAAAAAAATATGTAACCAATCAAACAAAAAGTAAAGAGATAAAAAAAAAGATTTATTAATTAAAACAAATATTCACTAAAATAAAATACATATTAATAAAAATAAATGACACAAATTAAGAGGAAGGAAATGGTCCAAGTCTGGGGAAATTTCCTTCCTCTCATAAATAAGGTCAAATAATATAATATAATAAAAAAATATAATTAAAATAAGATTCGGCAATGAAAAAAATAAATCATTAAATTTAAATTTTTTTTTTTTTTTAAATTATTTTATTGTATTGTACAACTGTAATATATACATCTAGTACAAATGCTGTATGAATAAATAAATACATGAAAGGACATGTAGAGGGACTACCCATTGGCAGTACTCTAATAAAAATTTAAATTCAAACCAATTTTTGAGCAGTTAATATAAAAAAACAAAAGTATTTAAAAAACCAAATAGATCACTCACCCCGAGGGATGCTCTGTGATGTGTAATAAGCCTGTCGACTTCTTCATCTGTTTTCCCAATCGGTTCGGAGCAAACGCTCGAATCATCACAAGCTGAAACCATAACAAAAATAAAATTAATATATTATAAAAACATTTCTATTTTTTTCTAATACTATATTGCACCAAACATACACATTTTAATTTAGAGAACTTCTTTCCAAACCAATGAATTTTAAGGATGAATGCAATGCAGAAAGGAAAGCTGGAGTAAGGATGCATTGAACTTTAAGCTTATCATGTATCTTTCATTTCCTGATTATCTTGAGGAATGTGATGCAGATAATATTGAACCAGATAAAAAGAGATAAAATTAACTAAATGAAAGGGTGACAAATAGAAAAGCTATACACCCCCTTTCTTATTGATTTAAAAGTGGTTAGGAAATAGTTTAGTATAGAATGAAAGTAGTTTTGATATATTTAGTTTGGAGGGTTTTGAGATCTAAAGTATTCATATATATCAAAAGTCTGTTAAGGAGAGCAAACAACTTCCTTATACACGCCTATCAAATTGAAATTCTCTGGCTCTAAAAGTGATTCTGAATTAAATTAAAATTAAAAACTATTGCAATATAAAAATCCCTTTTAGTGTGGCTTTAACAGTTGAGTATTCAAGTAAAGTATTATTTCCGGTTTACCGGATATTTATATACACATTATTGAATATAAATGATATTTATTTACATATTATTGAAACAAAATTTGATCGATACTTCAAGTATAGTAGCATTTTCAGTTATTAACATTAACAAATCGATTAATACAAAATTATTAAATGCTAAATTTATAAATAATTTGTATGAATAAAACAAAATTACCAGTCTATTTAGAGGATGAAGTGAAGTACCACTTATAATTTGTTTCTTAATTTTGACCAAAATCTTTTATAAGATTTCAATAAATAATAAGGTTTGGATAATAATGTAACATTTTAATTTTCATAAAAAGCTCTTCAGATTTTTTACTTAGGTTCAACTCCTTGTGTTCATGTAGTGACATGGCTAACAACTTTGGAATTATTTGAGATGCAATCCTTAAAATGAATCAACAAGTGTTCCAACAAAACTACTTGAAATGTGTCCAGGATGATAGAATCGGATATTTTTGGTAATTTTAAAATATGAAAACCAATAACTTTATTTACTGGATAGAAGGAAGTAAAATAAAAATTACAATATTTCCATTCTATTTCCTTATTTTTAAATTTTCATGCTACAAAGCATAAAACAAATTAATGAGAAATAATGAGGGTCCCAAGCCTGTCCTATGTCAGGTACTCGTTAAAACTCCTTATCCTAATTAAACCTGGATAGGCAAAATTTAGAGCTCCCAATGTAGCATCGTCCGATTAGCCATAGCAGGATTAAGAGACGTTAAATGAACGAACAAACAGGAGACAAGTGAGAAAAATACAAGCAGAGAAGGGGTAATTTACTGTTATTACCTAATAATAATTGTAATTGTTTCTTTTTTTAATTTACTGTGTTTTACATAAATTTAAATGTAGTGTTTAAATATTTAAATGTTTAAGTGAAAGGAATAGTAAGTCTTAGCCTGACTCATACTTCACTATACGTAAACTTCACTATATTTCACAATAAAATGTAACAGTACATCTACTGTTTTTGTT
Source organism: Troilus luridus (assembly GCA_964056705.1). Taxonomy (NCBI): domain Eukaryota; kingdom Metazoa; phylum Arthropoda; class Insecta; order Hemiptera; family Pentatomidae; genus Troilus; species Troilus luridus. The sequence continues at coordinate 3,285,810 of OZ057417.1, read as the reverse complement.
TCATCTACAAAAATCACTTATACAGTTAAATAATACTGAAACATGATAACAGTATAATTTAAAAAAATTTATAAAATGAATGCCATCTAATGTAGATAAGTTACATGTAATCTCTAAAAGTGAAGACTTTGATTTACTTTACTTGATTACTTATCTAGTTTTTTTATGAAATAGAACACAAATTGCTAACATTAGATTAAGCACATAATAAAATATAAATACTTAATTTTACGTAAGAATAAACAAAATAAAAAATATACAACAAAAGTAACCCTGTATTAGAAAATAGCAAAAAATATGGAAAAGGAAATTAATAAAACCTTAAATAATGAAAGTTATTGTTTCAATATTTAGTAGAAATTAATATTATATACTCAGTTTTAAACAATTTATACATTTTACATTTTACATTTATACATTTTATACATTAAGTATACCTATTACTATTGATCCTTGTATAAACCATTATCTAATATATCCTTTTTTTGTCTGCTGCTAATAACAATGTAGTTATTAGCTACAAAAGTTGTATGTTGTATGTTACAGTAAATAAAAAATAACAGCTTTGTAACGATTATAACTTATGCAAGTATAGGAGTATATTAAAATAGTTCCAACAAGCAATAAATTGTATAGTTCTGAGGTAGGAAATATGGATTTTTTTTTTTTTTTAAATCTGAGAGAAGAAAATAGGGAAAAATGCATACATTTAATTTAAATTATTATATGTCACATACACATTAATTTTGGTATCAGTTCAACAGGTTGTTGCTTCCAGTTAAGCCACAGCAAGTTTTAACTCTCCAATACTTTCCTTTTTAATATATTCTAAAATAAAAATAATTTTTTAATGACTACATGTATCAACTATTGACTGTTTGTAGATTAAATAACTATATCTATACTTCGAAATGTTAGTTGAAACGTTTATTTCTTTATGAATGAGTATACTTGGGTAATCATTTTATCAAGAAATAAACGTTTCAACAAACATTGGGATGTATAGATAATGATATAACCTGAACAGTGTGTGTAAGTCAGTTCTTTAATCAATATACAATCAGTAATAAAAATATTATTATTTTCGAGAGCATAACTAAAAAGGAAACGCATGACAAGTTAAAACTTGTGACTTAATTATTGACAAGCAACAACTTGTGACGTAACTATTGACAAGCAACAACTTGTGGAATTGATACCTTAGTTTTTAACGTATTATTCAGAATTTGAGGAATCTATATAATATAGAATCATATACACCTACAAATATAATAATTTCAAAAACTATTTTGTATTACATTATATATAAAAGGATAATATGAGAGTAGAGATGAAGAAAGGTGATATAGGAGGAGGTGGGGGTGAGAATACAGGTTCTCAACTGTCCTTGTAACCCACATAGGCTTCACCCATTCTGCTCGCTCACTATTCATTGAGCAAAATCAACAAGTATCGACCTGATCGACAATCGACATTACAAAAATCAATATAGTGAATGCAAGCATACTACTTACGTCTTTAATGTTAGCTTTCAAACGAAACATATCTTCCAAAGTTTAGCCAATTAAGAAGACTGAAATATATAATCAAACATGACCAATAAATTGTAGTGTGATCGCCATTAAACCTTTTATCGAAGAAATGTGGAAATTTGAAAAGAATCGATATATCGATGTTTTTGAATTATCGATACTCCATGTTATTGAAAATAAAACTTGAATACTGAACACCTTTATTTATTTTTTAAAAATCTGCTGACGAGTTAGAAAAACAATCTGACTGTTAATTTATATCTACAGCCCTGGTGAATAAGTGGTTAAGTCGAATTTTGTCCAGAGAGAGTTAATTGTACTGAGTAGTTTTGTCATTCTCTCAGTTTTTGGGTTCTAATTTAAGCAATAACACCTTTTCAAACGAATACCTGACTGAGGGGCAAAGTGACTACGTAAATAACACGACTCTGGTTCGCTAAGTACATGAAACTCATTTTAGAGAAAATTCGACTTGACCACTTATTGCAGTGGGGATGTTGATATATCATCAATAGAGGTTCAGTTCAAAGTAGGCATCTTACCGGTTTATATTTAAAGATGTCAATATAAAATTATCATTACTTCTTTGAAAGTTTTTACATTGAATTGAAATGATAAGGAAATAATTTAACTGTATATTAACAATAAACAAATAAAACCTTCACCCCAAAAATTTTCTTATCCTAATTCATGCATGGAAAAAATCTGATTTGGCAACACTAGGTAGAAGATACAAACCATTTCGATCCCTTGGAATAAATCGATTATCGTAGCTATGATTGCACGCCACGACTCAATCAAGGTGGCAGCAATAATGGTTGAAGCGTAAACTCCCCTTTCAAGGTTCGATTTCTCAGTGTGTATTGAGTTGATGGCGAATTTTACATCCATCATATAATTATGTAGTCAAATATTTAGTTTGGAAATTACATAAATGATCAAGTATAAATACTAAGAAATAGTCATACGACAAACTTTCTTGGTTTTAAGCACTATAACTTATAAATAAAGGAAAAGTATAATCCAACTGAATAAATAAAATTAAAGTGCCACTTATCATACATAACACAACTGTACGTACTTAGCTACATCAGTTCCTCTCTGCCTCTCATAATCATGAATGGATCATTATAGAATGCTAATAAACACTATGAATAATTTTGTCATTGTATAGAGAAAAACAAAACCCGCATTTACTATTGATTGCCTGTATTAATAAATGTTTTTATATCTTTGAATTGATCCCATAAAAATGTGAGCTAATAACAGTTCTATATTGTTCTAGCAGCTATTAATATATCACATCAGGTATAATAAGTGTGAATCTGGTTTATTCCAACATCCTGTTGGGAACGTTTACTTGGACAGTGGGGGATCAACTTTCTGCGCATGCTCCAGCTCGGCTAAGTTCCGAGACTTGTCAAGTCCGAGTACCAGATTGTGTTGGAACGCATTCTCGTACTAGAGAGCGTCATTATGGTAATTATTCCGCAGGTTGCCGCTTCGTGTTGAGTTACAAGTTTTAACTTTTCATTCGCTTCCCTTTAAATTTTTCCAAAAATACAAGTTATCATGAGCCTCAGTAAGGAAAATATAATGTAATTATGGATAATGAGTAGATTTCATCAAGAAATAAAAGTTTCAACTAAAATTTCGAAGTATAGACGACGTACGTTTATTGAAACATTCATTTCTAGATAACATAATTACCGAAGAATACTCATTACCTATAATTACATTCTCTTTTCCATACTAAAGCTCACGATAACTTGTATTTTTGGAAAATATTAAAAGGAAAACGAATAAACAGTTAAAACATGTAACTCAACTCAAAGCGACAACCTAAGGAACAGATACCCATATGACTTCATTAACTTTAATTTATTTTTAAGTTTTTAAAAATAATTGCTTGTGAATAACACGACAATAATCAGAACGGGAAATCCCTGTACTACACCGAACCCGTCGTTCAGTTCAGCTGGAACAACTGCTTGAGAGTTTGCTGACTTTGATTAGAATGAAGACTTTTGGCAGGTTGTTGGAATAAACCTATTATAAATTTAAATATTTTTATTTGAAAAGAAAAGACATGTCCAGGACCGGGACTCGAACCCGGGTCACCAGATCGCTAGTCTGGAACTCAACCAATTGAGCTATCCTGGACTTGGTAGAGTTCCAGACTAGCGATCTGGGCGACCCGGGTTCGAGTTCCGGTCCTGGACATATCTTTTCTTTTCAAATAAAAATATTTAAAAATTAATAAAATCAATAACTAATAAAATAAAATATATTATAAATTTATTTTAAAAAAATTGTATTTAAAAATAAACTTGGTGTAATGTAAATTATAATAAAGAGAGAAGACAAGAAGGGAGCTAGACAGCGAGGTAGGTGACCTTGGCTTATTGTAAACAGGATAACGGTAGGCTTCTCTAGCTACCAACCTCCCTGCGCTGCTCAACACCGACCTAACCATAGCGGGGAGTCCACGAGTAGGATTTGATAAGACTCTTCTGTATGAGTGGCAAAACAAGGTTTGAAGGTATTCGAAAATAAGGTCAGGTGCAAAATATTCGATACGAAAAAGGAAGAGTAAATCAGAATATAAGACTGAATATTAGTTGACCTTTTATATATGTAAAATATATATATATATATATATATATATATATATATATATATATATATATATATGGGGAAGAAAACGGTCCGGGTGCAGATCAGAAAAAAATCTCTTAAATAAGAAGTATTTATTTTAAAGCCAAGGTTTAGACCCACAATGCAGGTCTTCTTCAGGGCTTATAATGGGGCCAAGGGTTGACAGTTGACTTTTAGTTTTGGTAGTTATATTATAAGCCCTGAAGGAAACCTTCAATGTGGGTCGAAACGTTGGCTTTAAAATAAATGGTTCTCCTTATTTAAGAGATATTGCGGAATAGCAGAGCATGCTTCTCTTTAATAAAAATAATGTGAAAGCACCTGGGAGATTGACTGACTAACTTGTTGAGATCAGTATTCAACAAATTCATAAAAATTTAATAAGGGATGATCTGACTAGTAACCCCCCCCAAGCGGTAAACCGAGGCGTAAGTGGGAGGATTAAAAGCTTAAACATGATGTTGATAGGTTGGTTTTGGTACGAATTCGGATTAATGAACTATTATTTTAATTTCTTTAATAAATATTATTAAAATTATTAATGATTAATATATTTAGAAAGACAAACGATTATGGAATCCTTAAGCAATAACTTGCAAAGAGAAAATTTTCCTCAATGAATGACGTAGATTCCGCCTTCCTACGTGGGTATCTTTGATTTATAACTCCAACACTTGATCAATGTAAATTTTATTCAATCGGAAACATTTTTCAACACATTATTATTTTACAAATTCTCATTCAAATACATTATCACCAAATGGTCATATATTTTTTAGAGCTGTTATGTAACAAAAAAAAAAAAAATAGTACGTATTACGAAAGCAAAAGAAATCAATGAGCTAATAAAAAGGTTATATATCTTGAGATATCTCTCTCCTGTCTTTTGGCGACAAATGATCACAAGCAGTTTTTTTTTCCATAATCCTAAATTGTAGATTTAAGCTATAGAAAAATATTTTATGAATTAGTAGAGACGAGAAAAAGGTCAAAACCGAAATAAAAACCTGTTAAGCCGTGAATCGAAATCTCTCAAACCAAAAAGTCCGACTAAGTTTCTAACTTAAAAGAGAAAAGAAACTACTAAAAACCAAAAATACCTGTCAATATTTCGCCTATTCAGGGATCAAAAAGAGAATAATAGCAAAAGAAAAGCCAACAATAAAGCACACCCCCCCCCCACTCCGAATGCTACTAGTGAACCATAAGGAAGGTTACAGGACAACAGCTGGAAACAGTCAAATAAAAACAGCTGATAAAGAATAGTATTTTGTGTTTCTTCTTTTTTTTTTTAATTTAAAGACCTAAGGCTTTTAAATTGCAATTTTGCTACTCACGTATTAACAATACATATTGATGTTTTTGAACTAATAAAACAAGTCGTAAATATGAATAGTAATTTTAAAATAAAATTTGTAATAATTGTCTTAATTTGGTTTTAAACAAATTATAGAACAATATAGTTTATTCCCGAAAACGAAGCAAAAGAAGGTGCTACAAAGCAACAAAAATGCAGTGATAAAAGAAGAAATTTAAGTCAACTTTAAATAATAACAACATTCTTGGTAAATATCCACAAAGCACTATCGATACAAACTTTAAAAGCATACGAGTATACTCTAATGATCGATTATATGAGATCGAAACATTGCGGTCATGAAAGGCGGTCGTTTATATTTTATTATATTATAATGTGAAAAAAAAATACAATGAACCGGAAGCATTATTACTGAGACATTTAGTGAATGGGGTATGTATTTCGAGGCATGACTGTTGGAAGGCCAAAGAGGTAGTAGACAGACAACTTCAAGGAACACTATAGAAGAAACAGCCTCCAGTGACGTAACATTCGAGTCCTCGCTGACATAATTACCCCTCAATTGATAGACACAAAGTATTATTATAATAATCATTATTATCAAAGATTGGAGACGGAAGAGAACAGTGTATAATAATATGCCAGTCTCTTCTACAAGACAATGAGCTAAGGTCATGCACTAATTCGCCATTGATTATTCCATTGACCTCCTGACGTCACATCTTTGCCGGTCCACCGCCACCTTAATTAATCAACGATCTTTTTCGTTTCTTTTCCTTTTATTGTTTTTTTTTTTTCGGATTATGTAAAAGAGGAAATCACAATGGAGACCGCCTGGTTATAACTGTCGCCAGGATAAATTGGAAGGCTAAATATAGCCCGAAGGTGAACGTTCATTATGGAACGAGCAGGTAGCAGTTCTAGCGGCTTCATTGACTTCCAACAGGTCGTTATCAGAAGAGTTATCTTATTTTTAGGGGAAAATAATAATAAATACCTCATTTTTGCAATCAATATTTTTGCTTCAATCCGAACAATGGAACATTCTACAAAAATGGACCACAGACCAAATAAATAAAACAAAAGAAACACGACCATACCTGGAGTTGGCTGTGTGTCAGGGACATGGCCTGGTATTTAACGTGAATGGGTCGACGCCAATGTGAATTGTTTTCTTAAAGAGCCCGCCTTATACATTGTTAAACAATAAGAAACTCTTAATTTATTATGGTCATAGAATAATAATTTTTATTATACGATAGCTACGTAGTAAACCCGAAGGTAGTAGTAATACATCAATAAAATGAGAAATCAATTAATTTTATTGAAAATAATGAACGTCTTGAGGCGAGGTTACTGTGTTGCTGGCATTGAAAACGAATGAAAACTCTTCACAGACACTCGGTTAGTATCAGGTTTGATTTCATTAATACCCTACATAAATCAAATCATAATTATAAATCTGGATAGTACTCATAATATATTATAAAAAATCTTAATAAGCTTCAGTACGTTCGACGGAAATAAAATGTTCAATACCTACGCACCGATATATGTTTTTTTGGAGTCGTCGACATCTTCGTAGCCGTCTATGATTTCCGTACAAACAGCTTTCCACTTTGTACTTTTCACTTGTTTTGTCCCACAGCACCGCACTTGTTTGAACTGATGAAATCAGACGACCAATATCAATATTTTATAATATTTTCGGTTGCAGAAAATGTTCCTAACCGAAACTAAACCGTATATGTGAGAACGACCAATTGTTTTTGTGAACCTTGGACCCGAATAGAAACCGATTCGTGTCGAGGGGGCTTTCGGTTCTATCAGTTTTCTGTTAGGTACCGAATACACACCGTATCATCGTTTCTCACTTGTCCGGCGGCTACCGAAAACGAATCGAATACGCACCGAACCGAACCAAACCGTGCAGTGTGAAACGCCTCATTAATGAGTCGATTAGGACTGTTGGTGTGAGATGTGCTGTCATTAATAAGTCCATTAGGACTGTTGATGTGAGATGTCCTGTCATTAATGAGACGATTAGGACTGTTGGTGTGAGATGTGCTGTCATTAATGAGTCCATTAGGACTGTTGGTGTGAGATGTGCTGTCAATTTTAGATTCGATGCAGTGATTTTTTTTTATAGTGTATTTTATGAGCTCGCAACTCTTAATTTAGTTAAGGAGATGGGTGCCTAAAATTTTTAAATTTTGATGCTTAGAGAGTAACCCGATTAACAATACATATCGTCGCTGTCAAAACAATACCGCCTTTCTACACTGTGGGCAATTTCACAGGAGAGAGGAAACACCGTGCCATATGTTATATTATCTTTTGTATATCGGTTATCTTTCAATTGCAAATTACAGCACTGCCTTGCGTTCAACCTTGAAAACTTTTTGTAATAGTGTGCAATTCAACCTGTAGAATGCGTTACTGTTACTAACTTATTTTCACCAAAAGTTATAGATTATTGTTTTGACAGCGACGATATACTCACAAATTTAAATACAAAATCATAATAATTGAATAAATAAAGCGAAGTATATAATTAAGTAGTATTAAAAGAGATACAAATTGAGGGGTGTTACACCTTATCAGTGGAAAAGGATCGATATCGCTCTCTGGTAGAACCACGCCTCTGTTTTGCTGATCTCGTTTCATCTCACTTTGTCTGTGACAGCTGGTACTGGTACTGGTACAATATAATGTTTGATTGTCTTATCGTATTATGATAATGATATATGTAAACATCGGTAAGCATGATGATATGAGTATTGAAATAATTAATGAGAAAAACACCTAAAAAAATCCGATGATTTTACGCCGATTTAACTATAAATAGGTTGCTCAAATATAATAATATTTGATCTAATTATAATTAAAATCGAGTATCAATTACTATTAAGATAGTTCTTATCACTAATATTACACCAATATGTGTCAACAAAATATTTTACCAAAACACAATACACAACCAATTTCATTGTATATTAGGCTATATTTTTGTATCTGACGATTTTGTTTAATAGTCTTATTATAATGGTCAAATTATAATTTAAGTCAAGTTTTTTTAAATTGAGCGGAGAGGGTCAATAGTAGAGCGTAGAGCTGGCGTGCCTATAGTGCCTGGTTCAAATCCGGCTCTGGCAAATTTTGATAGAGCAGAGAATAGATCCTTTGGTACCTGGGACCCTCCAGAGGCACACCCAGCTTTGTATTGGGGGGAAAAGTGGCGGTTGAGCGCGATCAGACAAATCACTTCTCCTGCACAACAGTTGTCCAAGAAGGAGTACAGTTTTTATTTTATTAAATCACCAAATATCACAAACTGCATAAAAACATTTGAACAATATAAGAAGCGATTAGTACATAAAAACTCGGTAGAGAAAAGTTAAAAATCAGTGTAGAGTATCACTTTTGGTTCGTAAACTAATTTCAAAATTGTTAAAGTGTAAACACTCTTGTCAGAAACAGTTATTCTTATCTAACCCATTAGAAAATTTCCTATTCATATATATATATATATATATATATATATATATATATATATATATATATATATATATATATATATATATATATATATATATATATATATATTATTATTATTATTATTATATATATATATGTACAGAAGACAACAGACTGGAACATGAAATAAAGGCAAGGATTGAAAACGGTAACAGATGCTATTGGTCCCTCAGAAACGTGTTCCAAAATAGAGCTGTACCCCGTAGTCTCAAAATAAGGGTATGTAAGACGATACTTCGTCCTGTCGTTGCCTATGGTGGGGAGGCGTGGACTCTAACCAAACAGCATGAGAGATTATTGAATGCATGGGAGAGAAAGATTCTTAGAAGAGTGTATGGCCCAACCAAGGAAGGAAATTGTTTCCGCATTAAAAGGAATCAAGAACTTAAGGACCTATATGGAGAACCTGACATAGTTTCTTGTATTAAAAAAGCAAGATTGAGATGGTTGGGGCACGTTCACAGAATGGACAAAAAAAGGCTCCCAAAGCTGATTCTGGAGGGACGTCCAGACGGAGAAAGAGGAAGAGGAAGGCCTAGAATGCGATGGCTGGACGATGTGGAAGCAGACCTTAAGTGCCTGGGGGTAAGAACATGGAGAAGAGCAGCGAGAGATCGGTCAAAGTGGAGGAGAATTGTTGAGGAGGCTATGGTACTTCATGGACCATAGCGCCATGTGATGATGATGATGATGATGATGATGATATATATATATATATATATATATATATATATATATATATATATATATATATATATATATATCAATTTCACAAAAAAGCGAAAACGTGTATGAATGATCAAGTCGCGTAACCTTAGTGTACATATATTTCAGCGTCAGACAGTCTGTGTACACTAAGGCATCTTGACAGGTGTGTGATGTGTCATGAGAAATTACGTTTATGGTCTCTATTAATTAATTAATGACCATTATAAATACCACCAATAACAAAAAATAATAAGTTTTCCCCCTTTAAACTATTCGGTATTATCACATTTTTTTATCTTTTCTGGATTTTAATAATAATAATAAGGCTAGAGAACCCGGAGGTTCGATGCCGATCCCAACAATCTCTGCTTACAAAGTTCTGTCCACGGGCCACTAGCCTAACACAACTCCGCCAGATGAGCCTTGATGCAATCTTCCCTCCCAGCGAGGCCTTGCTCAACTCCTGAGGCCAGTCGACACTGGGCTTACTAACCTTTTAGGAATGTCTTCGTTACTAAGCCCAGCAGCTTTACAAACCCATCCTAATAAAGTGATTGATAATGTTTTTAAATTTTAGTAACTAATGTTTAAAGCTATCCTCTCTTCTTGGTAGGCGAATGCCAAATTGCCAGTAGGTTGATTACTTTTTACGACGTGTAATAAACTATTTATTGCTCAAAGTTACAGCCTACTTTATAATACTTTTTACTGCGCTACTCTTTATTATTTAAGTAATAAAAATTTATGTTTTTAGCCAAATCTTTTCACCAATCTTTTAAAATGTACTATTCACCAATGCACAAAATATACAAAAATTAGTTAGTGGAGGGTTTGAACGGTATTAGAGCTTCCTATATGAGCGGAAGTAAGCGTCTTCAATGTGAACTCAAAATTGAAAAAAATAAAAATAAAAATAGAACAGAATATAAATCATCAGTAGATCACGAAGACAAACATTTTCTCGTCAATATTGGCAGGCAAATTTAATAAGCATTTAGTCACCCATTAGTTGGTGTTGTTTTTTTTTTACCTGTACCGCTACAAACCATGAAGGCTCAGTACATGGTAGGTACTGTACTGCTACTAGGACAGCGGTTGTGCAGGGGAGTGACTCGTACGAGATAACCTGACCCAACCTACATGACTTCGCAATTAAAGATATCCAATTTTTAGTGCCTGGGTGAGCCCCAGGAGGATAGATACCCTTTGGGATCTATGACTGTTAACACATTAGATAACTTATATGCTACAATTGTTTTCGAACCGGGAACCTTCACAGCATAGCGACTTGGCACCCTAAACACAGAGGTATACTGCTCTCATTAGCTGTTGGTTTTAAAGTACAAATAACAACATGGAGACAGTAATAAGGCTATATCTGAATGCCCGTCCTTCTAAACAGCTGATGTAATCAGTGATTATATCGGTTTGTACAAATAAGTCCAGATTCTACAATAAGAGACGGCGTGATGTATTAGTAAGAGGCACAAACTTGCCATACACTTTGTTGTTATTAGATCGATAGCTCCTCCATTATATCGAAGGACTAACTTTATATGTTTAATATAATATTGTTTATATCTTTAAGATAATATTGTAATTAGGGAAAAATAAGATGATGACAAGATATTCCTCCATGATCCCTGACAATGACGTTATATAAACTAGAATGTTGCTTTGGTTTTATCAACTTGGCCAATTCGACCTTCCAAAATCCTAACAAAGCTTTAATATTATACGAATATCCGCGGTCCAATAATTTAACGATCCACTCAAAAGGTCAACATCCTTCGCCGTTTTAAAATACTCTCAAAGGAATAAACTTATAAAATATTTAAAAATTAATATGAATAAGTTTCTAAAATACTTTATATACATAATATAAATCAACAATAAGTAAAGAAAAGAAAAAAATATAAAAATATTGTGATACCAGAGTTACCTTCTACTAACTGATTTGTAAAAACTTGACACGCTAAAAAATCACCTGTAATAAAAGTAAAAAAGAATCATTAGTAAATTGTTATAATTAAAGACGAAACTTCAATAAATAATAAAATAATAAATAGATAACAAACTAAATCTTTATTTCCGCTATCTGAAAGTTAGTCCTCCAAGTATCGAAAAAGATCCAATATCTTAAGAAAATACATATTTAAATTATGTCAAAAGATGGAATAAAATGTTTTACCATATTTTTTTCATTTTTTATGTTTTCATATATTTGAGGGTGAGGTCATTTTTAATCTGTGATTGATTGAGTATTTTTTTTAAATGTAGCTTTTATTTAAATAATTTGTTTGAAAATAAATATGAGAGCAGAGGAGAGACATTTTTGTGTAATATGAGTTAATGCCTATATATGATATTTAAATAAAAACACCACTCTATTATATCCAATATTAGTCGTAAAATATGTTATATCATCTTTTTATTTTTATTTATAAGAATATTATAAATATATGAGTACATAGTAATAAGGAAGATTTTCAAATATTCCTGGAATAAAAAGTAGACAAAAAGTTTGATCCACGAAGTAAAAAAGGATTTAGGAAAAAATAATATAGGCGTTGAAGAATGAAGTGTTCAGGGAAAAAATATTGTATTGTAGGGAAGAATTCCAGAAGAAAACCGGCCTAAAGTGCTCAGAAGGCAGGAAGAAGAAACACACCAAACGGATGAAAGACTACTGAAAGAAAAGATAGAGAACGACCAATGTTAAATTGGTTTGGATTTTCAGCATAGGGTCACACATGGATCTTAGTTGACCATTAGAGAGAGAAAAATGATAGCTGATTAAATTGTTCAGAAGTGAAGATAATGTAATCTCAAAAAGACAATCGTTGATCGCATTCATTATAAAGATGTGAATATTCTTCCGAAGTTCCTATAAACGAGATGTCCTAGATCTTAAACAGAAGGCGGTTTATAGAACGTACTCCTTTGTCTTCTAAGAGCACGGTTACAACCCGGATCTGGTGGAGCGGTGGCCATGACTCCGGGGTGACACTTGTGTTGAAGTAAGCCGCGGCTGGTTGGAAGTTAATAATCTTAGATAAATAAGGCGAGTTATAAGTGCTCATTAAAAACGAGTTGTTACTTTAAGAAAAATAAACAAAAGAAGATATTAATGGTAAAAACACTGTTTTATTTTTATTACTACATAGAATGAAGAGGAAAACAATACAGGAGGCACTGTATAGGGGCTCACGCATCCTCAATACCGCAGCCAATCTTCTACTGAATATTTTGTGTGTTTTTTCTTTGCTTTTAAAGGGCATTGTTTGGGGCTCGCGCATCCTTAATTATACTACGAATATTCGCGGTCTAATAATGTAATGATTCACCCATAAGGTTCGCATCCTTTGCGTTTTAAAATAATTTGAATCGAATAAACTTCTAATATTTAAACAAAATTATGAGAGAAGTTTATTCCGACATATTTGGAGGAAATCTTTGCAGTTGGATATGACGTATTTCAAATCACTTCCTTGATTTTTAATAAAAGCACAGCTCCAATTCAAGCCCGCGCATTGCTTAGCCCCATTATCACTACAAAATAACACGACTCCGATTCTTTAGGTACAAGAAACACACTTTGGAGAAAATTGGACTTCACTACTTATCCACCGGGGCTGTAAATATATTGTTGAGCGTAGGATGAAATCTCCTGTGCCTGGGATTGTATATAAAAAAAAATAATTAAAAATTAGACCGCATGCTACCACCGCGTAGATCCGGTACGCAGATAAATACGACAGTTAAAAATTCCTAACAGTAGAGACGGTTTTTCTCTTTGACCCTGAGGACAGACAGTTTGTGGCAGTTAACCTCTTGGGCGACCTCGAGGAGACAAGAAGTAGGAACCTCAAACGCCCACAGAGAACTAAACTACTCTCCAAATTACAAAACAACTTTTTCTCTTTTTTGTTTCGTTATTTAATGTCTCAATATCTCTAATGACTTGTGTATTACAGCAGCTGATGACCAGCCAACTCCTTGCCTCTTATATTATAGCCTACAGAAATATTATTAACTAGATTGTTCTATGAATAAATTATCTAATCTATCATTCACTTTTTTTTTTAATGTCGTATTTTTAATTTTAAGGCTCTGGTTTAAAATTAAAAGTGGAAGCTTGTAATAAATATAAATTTATTATTATGAAAACTGACGATTCGCCTCAAACCTGTGAGCCATCATTAGAGCTGAATTTAAATGAGAGACAGAAGATAGAATCAACAAGTAGCCTGGTCAATTTCAGAAGAGGTTATTACTTAATAAAACATATTTTTTTTCTAAACGGTTACCTAAAATATGTCGTTAAACAGTAACCTACAATTAAATAGTAACATACAACACATGTACAGTAGTAATCTACAATACTTTGTTCAATACTAACTTACAAAATTAAGAGTAGCCTTTAAAATATATTGTTTAATTCCCGATTTGTAGAAATATTTTCAAAGAGCAGGATCAAAATGACAAGATAATTCTCGAAAGAGAACAAAGTAAATGAGTTATAGGATGCTAAGTGCATAGGAACTTACCAGCCAAGCTCTCTCATATTAGCCGAGCTAGATATTAAAGATATGTGAAGGCTATAATGCAAAAACTAAATAACTTGATTTTTTTCTCAAAATTTGTGAACATCGGTTTCTAATAGATCTTTCGATGTCGAACACGATGGTGAGGAGAAAAGCGAGTTTAAACCGATCATGAAGGATGAAGGACAAGTTGATCCGAATTAGTGGGTAGGGAAGATGGAGCTAACATGACTTCCCCGTGTTGGGATTCGAGCCCCCTCAAACATCCTCTTCATTGTCTTGTGTCCCTTGGTGAATATGGGCTTTGCAACCGTTTGTGAAACTTCAATGGGGCTCGAACACAGTCGCACAATATTGTCGTAGCTGATCTATTTTTCACCACCCTTTATATTGAGTGTGCGCGCGCGAAAGAGCGAGAGAGAGAGCTCCGGTGCATTACTTATGCCCTAGAGAGCTTGCAACAAGCTTAATTCCAGGGACTACTTGGGACTCTCTCTCTACATCATCAGGATCTCTTCAGTCAATCTCCTTATTCTGCAAAGTGTCCAGTTTCTCTAGGTCATTGCTTGAGTCTCTGGAACTACATGAAACGTACAGAATCTCGAATCAGCTTTCGAAGTAGAGGATCATTTTACGGGGTACGTTTTCTCTAAATTAAAATAAGTCGAAATGAGAATTTCGCTTCCTTAACGATATTAATGTCCGCTTGGCAATGTCCGGCGCCCCTCCAGGATTGTAAAGTGCTGCGTTGGCTCTATTCGCCCTTTGTATTTATTTTTACCTTGTTTGTCGATATTGCAATACTTTTTTTTAAATTTACATTTTGCAACGTGATCCAATTTATACTGAATGAATAAAGTATTTATTTTCATACAAAATTATTAATTTAATTACACATAGTTTTGTATATATATATATACTAGCTGACACGGCCACGCGTTGTTGTGGCTGTTGTAATAGTTTTAAAAAATATTACGTTAAAATTTGAACTTTAAAGAAACAATGAATGAATTAAATATAGATATTTGTGATTTTACAATTTGTTCATCTTATGTCCAAGTATAGCATATAATAAATAAATAATGTACAACATTCTTAACTGATAAAATATAAACATTAGTTTAATGAATGAGGTATCTCATGGTTGATTTTTAACTATGGCTCATAATATTTTTTAAATTATAACTATTTATTTCATATATATCTTGTATATCGATAATCGATGCACAATATTTTTGGTTAATCTTTTATTTTCAAATAAAAATAGAATCTATTAGAGCTAGAGAGCTGCATTTGGGCTCAAATTGTAGCAAATTTAATGTACTTTAAAAATGACTATTTATGTTTTTTCCCCAAAACGCAACGATTAGGAGATACAGGCCAACAACTGAAATAACTCCGAAAATTTCGAGGAGTTTTGTTACAAGCACTGTGACACTACAATTTTATATATTATACATATATATATATATATGTTCAGTACATGGTAGTGACTGTCAGGAGCCTGTTTCTTGGACAAAGGCTGTGCAAGCAGGAGATTTGCCATAGATCAGCCTCCATTTGTTGGCCCCCAATTTCGTGTACCCAGACATTGGGATCCCGGATACCAAAAGATCTATTCTCTGCTGTCAACAAAATAAATCAAAGCTGGCACTGCCAAGGCAACTGATCACTCTACCACTGAGCCACTGCACTCCTCAAAAAAATTAATAACGAACACAAAATATCTAAATGATGCAGTGTCAAAATAAATGTGCAAGATTCTCCACAAGTGCAAAATTATGCAACGTTTTGTTTTGGGTAGCGTTGAGTAAATATTGATTGGACAGACAAGACCGTTGCATAACTTGTACATTATTCCCTACTCGACTAATTTTGCTTTGCCATAGCCTCGATACACAAGTTTTATAGTTTTTATATTTTAGATTGAGACATATATTAGCAAACTGTTTAATATAGTACACGTACATTATGGAATCAACTATTGGAACGAATTAGATGAGAGCAATTGATATATTTATCTTGTATTGTATAGAATATATTTAGCAAAATGAGATCAGGTTCCAGAGCCTTCAAGTTAGTAAGATGGATAGGGGCCTAAACATATCAATATTGATTTTAAAATTTGAGTATCTAAACTTAATATTTTTCCAATAAAAATAATAAAAATACCATATTGACTAAATTGCTAAAATATAAAAAAAGTGAGAAACAAAATAAGTACTAATCAGATTATTAAGAAGTTTCCTACGTACAATACATTTTATATCACGTACTAATTACAATACAAACTAACATTTATTTCTAAAATAATAACTAATATCTATTACAATTATAACGGGAAAATAATTTAATTGATTCACAAAAAAGTGAATAAACTTGAATTAAAAATGACTGAAATATATCAAACTTATTGGTCTGTCAGTCGTTTTTTAATTTTACTATTCTTCGTTACTTATTTGTTTATAAGTGTCGATTTAAGAAAACCTGTACCGCTACAGCTCATGGATTCACTACATGGAAGAGACTGTACTGTTTCTGGAACAACGAAATGAATCTCGACCTTTCTACTGTGGTTTGATCGGTAGATAAGTTTAAAAGGTAATCTGTCCTTACCCAGTAGTTGAAAGGGACGTTCAAAAATAAAATAAAACTGTACAACTACAACCCAGGAAGGACATGCTTTCTGTAGTGGTAAGGAATGTACTGTTTCAAAGCTAACAGTTGTGCAAGGAAGTGGTTGGGCAAGATCTTACTTAACCTGCAATATTTTTCCTCTATTATTAAAACTACTAAAAGAAAAGGACTTTTCTTACACACAATTTAAAAATATCGTAACTTATATAGATTCTGATCCAATTGTTGCTATAAATATATATCCCCCCCTTTATTGACATCCCAGATACAAACTTTCCCCTAGGAGCTTCCTATGAGGCAAAATGATTTATTTAATTTTTTTTTCATAGAACTTTGTGAAGCTTAAGCAAGAAGAACACTATAACAATAGAAGTCCGTTACATAATGAGGCGGGATGTTGCATCTACTTGGAGTAATATCTGAGGACTAACTTTCCCTTCGCGATCAGAGACCACGAGCAAGATATAATTGTCGAGCACAGCAATAATAATAGCGAGCTACGATCTTGATGGCTGCAGAGCAACCTAACTGAAGAGCCATAGCAGCTCAACCATTATCTTGATGGCTGCAGAGCAACTAGTTACCTTGCTAACTGGGGTCCATTATTTACTGTACGTCTTTAGGAGAAATCTTCAGGAGTTCATTTAGGGTTCTTTTTACTAAGATGGATCGTGTCTAAAATATATCTTCGGCTTCACCTGAATTCAAGTAAACAAAAGAAGAAACAACAAAATGTTGGTAAAATATCTTGAAAAGACAGATGAAGACCCTAAAAGGATGTCACAACTGTCAGTTCGTAACACGCGATTCACTTCTATATCTAGCTCTACATGGAGTGCCTCGTCTTATATCACTTCTTGCTATTTGAACGATTGCGTGTAAAATATACATATATTGTTTTATAAACTTACAGGGAAATTTACATGAATACATACACATACTCTTGATGAAAATTAAAGCATACAGCTTCGTATTCCCGCTACAAATTCCTTTACATATAAATAATGAATGCTATTATTATTTTAGAAATATTAAGTAATTAACAATCGAATATTACAAACAAACTTAAAATAAATTCAAAATGTCTTTATTTGTTTTAATATGTGAATTCAGTAATTATAGATTCTGTCTTAAATATATTGATATAAAAATAATTAACTAATAAAAAAATAAAAATGAGGCTTGGTTAGTTAAACATGTGAGAGAAAATATTGAACATCGAAGTTGACTAACAGATTTACGTTAAATTATATTAAATTTAAATAATATAATAATGAAGTAATTAAATTAAAATTAACAGTTACATTATTACAGTTACCTGCCTCTCCGGCCTAAAAGCCTCATACTGTTTTAAAACTATATAATTCAGAAAGCCTTCAAAGAGGTTAATTAAAAAATTTACATTAAAAAGTATAATACTCGATGGTTTTAATAGTCACCATCGTGCCTTAGTTACGAATGCAAATATATTTGTCTCTAAATACACATTACATTCAAGAAAACGTCTCAAACATTTGAGCAGACATAAGAAAACGATGATTGAAATTTTATGGACACATTACTAGATTACTTCAACAAGACTCACCAATAAATTCTTGCTTACACACAAAATCTCAAGTCAACCATATCATGGATTAGCCAAGTTAAAATAGATTTATAATAGAACCATGTGATGTAGGAGGCAAAAAAAATGTAGAAAAGTAGATAATAATGCCAGAGAATAAGGCATTGAAGAAAGCAGGAACAAAATGGACGGAAGAGAGAAAAGATAAATGAAGTCTGGAAGAAAAGAATTCAGAATGTTTTCCGTAATCCTCTTTGGTCCATTGTCAATAAATAAATATATATTGTTTTCATAGGTTTAAGACTTTGTTTATGGAATCTACAATTTCATATCGATATTTGTGACAAAGGAAGGTTTGAAAAATAATTTCGCTATCCCTTAAAATATTTCTACGAGGCTTAATTTTAAGATGAAGTTGACTACATTATTCTCCCCTTAGATGAATAGTTTAGGGCTTAAAAAGAAATAATTTGAACTAAATTATCCCTCTCCATTCATCATTCTTGCACAAGTATTTCATGAACTATACATTTTTTTAAATAAGGTTGGTTAGATGAGCGGCAGAAACCATACTCCACCAGCTCTCAGACTACGTGCCTTTGTACAAACCGACCAACCTTCAATGGAACAATCGCATTCCTAAAATTGGAAAGTGGTTGGAGCGCGCTGACTAGGTCGTAACGAACTCTATTGTCCTGGAGAACGATAGCATTGCCAACCAAATCGGGATTCTCGACGGTACTAGAGGAAACAGAATGGCTCTTCTTGAAGAGTTCCTATTCGGTCCGGTGATCTCTACAGATCTCTTCATCAATATTCAGAGCAATATAAACACAATGACGAAGTCAACCGTGGAAACGGAAACTGGAGTTATTTTACTTCATTGCCTTTGGAGGGACATTATATTATTATTACATTATACTATTATTACATTATATTACATTATTACATTATACTTAGCTTGCTTATCCATTTAAGTCCCCTTTATGATCCTAAGGCTAATCGGATGATGGACGATTCTACAGTGGGAGTCCTAAATTTTGGCTATCCAGGTATAACCAGGATAAGGATCTTTAATGACCTTCATGTTACGCCCCTCCCGTAGGACGGCAAAACCAAGGATTTCTTAGCAAAAATTGTAAGGCCACCTGCTGGGAAGACTATACTCGATGAATCTCTTATCACGATCAGAAAATATAAATCCTTAAACTCCTGACAATAACGGTATGTTCCCTTTTAAAATTCAATGAAAAGCGTGATATAACCTGTAACGTGCAGTTAAAATACTAACAAAAAAATCCCCACTCAATGAATTGTGATTAAAAATAATGGAGATTGAGTAAAATTAAACATTACAGAGAAGGTGGGACATATGTATAGACATAAGATATGACATGGCATTTAGTGGCCTGGAGCCATACCCGCCTGCAAGAGTTCGTGGACCTCTGGTGCCAACTGTCTTTGTCTTCCAGGACTGCTGAGGATATTGCGACAAAAGGATGTTTCCTTTTCGTCGCAATGTGGGTATAATGAATTGCGCCTAAGAAATGTATTGCATATCCGAAGGTGATTCACATTTGGTACGAAAGGAAAAAGGTGTACTGTTCATCCGGCGGAACAGAGCCCTACTTCCAGGGTCATCTATTTTAGAACTAAGTTTCATGAAGAAAGAATTATGTCTACTTAAGTCTAATCGTTTCCATGCGAAGATGAATTGGAGTAATATAAAAGATTTATTAGTAAGAAAAGCACATGAACGATTCAAAAAAGAAACCTCAAGTATAAAAAAAATAAAATAAACTGTACCACTACAAACCATGAAGGGCCTTGGGTTCAGTTTGTGGTAGAGACTGTACTGTTTCCAGGACGACGGTTGAAGAGGGAGTTAATGGCTATATAGAGCCTGGGCCTCGAGAGCTCACTAGGTCCATAGTACAACTGTTAACAGATTAATTAAAGTATCTGCCACAGCCGGATTTGAACCCGGGACCTTCGGAACTCACCGCTCTACAACTCAACTACCACGCCCCCTTAGAAGTAAAAGATTGCTAAAATTTCAAACGATAATATTTCGCCAATTCAGGCATTATAGGAATCGTGTTAAATAAATATATGTTTTTATTTATAAATACTTCATGAAGTATTCATCGCAGATTTCAATA
Source organism: Troilus luridus (assembly GCA_964056705.1). Classification (NCBI taxonomy): domain Eukaryota; kingdom Metazoa; phylum Arthropoda; class Insecta; order Hemiptera; family Pentatomidae; genus Troilus; species Troilus luridus. Next base: position 3,265,147 of record OZ057417.1, on the reverse strand, counting down.
TTAATTAGATTCCGGATCATTTTTTCGAGCTATCGAAGGAAGAAGTCATACGGTCATATCAACATCAGGTTTATATGAATAAGGGTTTGTATAAATTCAAGAACTATAAAAAGTAATAAGTAAGGTCAAATGAATCTTGAGATACAACTGGTGATATTGGAGCAGGGGGCGGTGCATCACAACTGGTGATATTGGAGCAGGGGGCGGTGCATCACAACTGGTGATATTGGAGCAGGGGGCGGTGCATCACAACTGGTGATATTGCAGAAGGGGGCGGTGCATCACAACTGGGACGGTTATAAACAAGAAAGATTTTAGCCTAAGATTAGAAAGAAGGGAATCGGCTTGAAGACGGCAGGGGAAGTAGTCAAGTTACTGACTACAATGAGCGAAGTGGCTAGAACCAACATAACGTCGGCTCCATTAAATAACGTGCTTCATCACTTGTTTTTCGTTGGAATCTTTAAATAGCGTGCCCCCCCCCCTGCTGCATAAATTGAATACGTGCTGGATTAATTACAACGAGATGGTTCGTGCTGGGAGGCCATTAGCTCGGAGATGTGGTGTGGTCAGCGCTGGGCACTCTGGGCGGATTAAAAAGCGCGAAGGGGCCAATTAGTTAGCCTTCGAAACAGACCGAATGGTCATCCTGGGCTCTACTTGTCTGCTCCACTTCTGGGGGGATGTCCTCCTGTCTGGAGTTGGGCGTTCTCCAAGTAATTGGTAAGGTATTGGGTTATCGGAAAGTGGGTCGTCTTTAGGATTCCAGAGAAAGTTGAGTGTGAACCACGGGGTCCGTCCGGGTAAGAAAAGTGCTCGAAAAATTTAATTACTACACAATATGGTATAAAATTTGATGGTTAAGGTTGATATTGTATATATCAAAAAGTATTTATTGAAAAAAATCTATAACAATAATAAGGCTTAGCGAACCCGAAGGCTCGATGCTGATACCACCAATCTCTGCTTACAAACTTCCATTTACGGACCATTACCCAAACCCAAACCGCCAGATCACTCTTAACGCAATCCTCCCACCTACGCCTCGGTCTACCCAGGGTATTCGATCGTTATAAACCAAGTAACTTTACAAGACCATCTTAATCTTTGCGATGCTAACACTTCAATAATATTAATCCTAGTGCATGCTTTGCGATTCCGTGTTATGTAATCTCCTAAATTCTCCAATGGTCTCATTCGATCCAATGGACCGAATATTCTAGGCAACACTTAAATACAAACTATGTAGTATGTACTTAAAAAAAAAATGCATTCGTAAGTTTTGTTTTCCTAAAACCTTCTTTATATAAAACTTGGGAGATGACCCGCTGTATTATTTTGCTCTCAATTAATTTTTCACTCATTTAAGATAAAATGTTTCTCAAAATGAAAAACAATTTAATAAAAAAATAAATTTATATATATATTTTTAGTTGAATTATAGTGGGATATATGATATCTCAATATCTCAATGTGATTGTAGCCATTACGAACATTATTGATCGTTTATGAAGGAAGTTTTCAGTTGCAGCTGCAATCTCTAATGCCTTTGCAGATGATATGATTGAAGTATATATATATTACTACTACTGATATGATCCATATACACAGATATAAAATGATCAATAAACATCAGCTGTATGGAAGTCATAGTTATCTTATCGGTAAATAAAAATATGAAAAGTTTCGTTTGTGTTATTAACAACCCATATCGTGCATATTACCTATGTAATGTAAATATGTATTTGCATTATGTACCTACTTCAACAGAAGACACTTTTAAAAGTTTTCAGTCTAACAAAAGCTGTCAATCTCAAAATTTTGTTAATGTTTTAATTGTTACATCCAATAATTAATCATCATATTTGATTAATTAGCTAGTCAGTGAATATCTTAATTAACTTGGATAAATCCATCATTAGCTAGTCATCTCATTGTAGTGATTCTTGTTTCACATGTGAGAGTATGTTTTAAATAAAGCTAAGGAATAGGGTTCACAATTCTAATGTAAAGATTTTATCTTTTTATTTATTAATATTATTCCAGAATAAGGTTTTGTATTTGTAATTTGTTAACCTTAATTTTCATTTTGTGAACAAGGTATTGGCCTTGGGTCCTGCGAACAGCGGAAGAGAAACATTACCTTGCGAATGGCTATGTGAAAAACGAAGATCTATTTCAGGTAATAGAGATTAACACAGGTAAAATATTACAAGATATATATTGAATATTAGAGCAATATATAATATATTTCAATAATTATGCCAATTTACACAATCAATATAACATTACTAATAAAATGTATTATCTATAAATAGTATTCATATATTTACCAATATTAATGTTATTTAATACTATCCCTGGGATTGAAACAAAACACCTAAACCAACAGTTCAATAACAAAGAAAATATAACAGTTTTATCGACGGAAATGACAGGAATGAAATAATAATCAGTGAACGAGGGGTTAAATTATAAAATAGTTGACGACTAATTAAAAATGACCATTGTGAAATGAAATCTATGCAGATAATAAAACATAATAACTGTAATCTCCGACCATTTCCAAAATATACATAACATTATTTATAGCTACTGTAGGTTCAAGCTCTATTCTGCTATCACGAACACTTAAGTTAATTATATATTGAGTATTATCAGCATTACTAGATCATCTTAAATAAAATTATTGTTTTACGATTAAGAAATTTAAAAAAAAATGTTCATTTTAAGTCAAATAGAGGAAAAAATCAGGTGATTGAGCGTTTTCTATGACAACCGTTGTCCAAGAAACAGTACACCCTCTACCAAGTATTGAACCAAAGACCCTTCACGGGTTGTAGTGGAGCAGGGATTTTTTTTTTGGAAAAAAATAAACTCTTGTTATCAGAATGTACTAGACAATTTTGCTTTCATGATACCTAAATCCATTTATTGATATGAATAACATATGAAAAAAATAAAACTAATAACGTGTTGATTGGATCGTTGCTCAGAAATGAACAGATAAGGACGCATTGAAATGAGTAGCCTACCAAGAGCCAAGTAGTAACTGATAACAAGAAAGGTAACTGATAACAAGCAAGGTAACTGATAAGAATAACCTGTGTATTCTTATCTAACTTATGCATATACTAATCATAACAGAATGACTATCATTTAGGTTAGTGAGTGCTTTAACATTTAGCGCTAATACTTAACAAATATCGTCTAAACATTGAACAAAAGTCTCTTTTCTTTATTTACTTTTAAATTTACAACTGTATATAAAGTATACATTATAGGACAACGTTGCATATGGTGCATGCAATGTATAGAGCTATATCAAGCCTTATACCAAACATATAAAATATAACGCCAAACTTTCATAATCTATACTTTTCATTGATTTAAGGCATTAAAAAAAAAAGTACAATTTCTAAAGCCCATGAAGGGTCTTGGGTTCAGCACTTAATAGAGACTGTACTGTTTCTAAAAAAACAGTTAGTCGGGAGATGACTTGTCTAAGATCATCCTCGACAGCCAGATTTTCCTCAATTAAGAGTACCCAGGGGCTGGTTAAGCTCTAGTTAGGAGGGTCTGAAGTTCCAACAGGGATACTAGCCTAGCTGTTAGGTTGCTAGCTGTTAACAGTTGAAATAATTTATCTGTCACAACAGGACTTGTACCCGGGCTCCTCAGTACAACTCAGCGCACTATCGTCAGTCTACTCCCGATTTAAGGCATTAACATTTACAAAATATCTAAAAAATAAACGAAAACTAACAAAATAAATATTGCAAACCTAGTTCAGGTTATAGATCAAAAAGAGGAATAAATATGTGAGATGATATCCACTGGATACTCACCGGACATAGCGAAAATCTGGTGACACTTCTAGTGTTCTCTTTTCAACGGCACACTCAATAATATTACCATAGGGAGCTGGACGAGAAGATAATGATGCGAGGACAGATACGCAATATCGAAAGCAGATAATGAAACAACAAATCATGTTATAATGGCATATATATTATAATAATCAAGTTCTTCATTATACAATTATATATATATATATATATATATATATATATATATATATATATATATATATATATATATATATATATCTGACTTATTGCACACTGTTAGTTCCGCCTATTAATACATATCACCACAAAGAGTAATTAAACATATTTTTTCTATAATGAGAAGAAAAATGACTAACAAAAGTGCAATCTTTTTTTGGTTTTATTCTCCATTTTTAGGTAGAAGTGTACAATTACCTCTTACTTCCTCATTTGCATTCTTAATATTTACCCATATCAAGATTCACCGGAGATGGAAATGGAGAAAGAAAAGTATATCACAATGTTAAAAGGCTTTACTGAAATCAATTCAACTAAATTTTCAAATTATTTGAAATAACAAGAACCTGAGGGGTGAGAGAGAAATGGTTCGCAAACCACAAACCCAATTTCTGGTTAAATGCAACCACACTCCTCTCTCTGTCCGATGCCAAACTAAATTTGAACCCGCAACTGGATTAGACGAGGCTAAAGAGATCTCAACAATTATAAAAGCCATCAAAATTGAATTAATTTAACTAAAACTATTTAACAATTTTCCACTTTTTATGTTATAGTTCTGCTCAGGAAGGGAACAACCATGGATATCAAACTTCAGGTCGACTAGACTAAGAGGGGTTTCTGGGCTTGCCAAATATATAAACCATTAAAGATGGTTACCATTGAAAAATATAATCGCGCTATAAAAAATAAATCAAACGTACATAATCATGTTATTCTCATTGAAAAAAATTACTAAAATAAATAAATAATATAACAGGAATAAATCATTAATAAGATACAAATAGCCATAGGCCGTCTACGTCCTGTCCTGTCCCGTCTTCAGAACCCCCTTAGAAAAACATTTTTTTAAATTCTACTTATCACAATTTAAAATCCCAGCCATGTTTAATCAGAATTAGCTAGAATCTAGTTTATACCGTGGAATTCTTTTGAATAATATGGTAAGATTTCTTAGTACTATATTTTATGCAAACAAGTAAGTGTCGAAACGTCGCAAACAAATATATAATAATAATGTAGGTACATATTTTCACCTCCCGCCAACTGTTGGTAAGATCACAGTATCCACCATGTACTAATCCCAACTGTTGTTAACAGCACAGTATCCACCATGTACTTATCTCAATACCTTTCATAGTTGTAGTGTTATAGGTTTATATATCTACAGACCCGGTCAATAACTATTTTCATTTTCGATAGTATAATAAGTATAAATGATTTATTGCTAAAGGAGTTATTTATTATTTATTATTGTAAAAGGAGTTATTGATTATATTTCAACCCCATTTCAAGCCAAATACTACAAGTATGACACCATTACACAGGAACTGCTACTCTCAATAAAGTTAACTAGCTCTGGACAGAATTTGACTTAACCACTAATTCACCGGGGATGTAGATATATATCAGGGATCTTCAAAACTTCCATAACCTTTTTCTGAGGGTTTTTATGTTACGCAACATAAAAATAACAAAACTACTCCAAACTATCATCTCCTAGATTGAAAGCCACGGACAAGATGATGATACAATTGAACGAATTGAGGACATAGATAAATTAATTTGCTCAAGGTGATCAAATGTTTATTCACAATAGCAACATCTATTACAATGAAATATCGATCATAATAATATCTATATCGATGTATCTTGTTTGATCGCATTGTTTTGGTCCGATAAGTTTATCTTATCAATTTAATACATTCAGGTTTCTTAACATTATTACTTAATTTATTAATAAATTGGCTATTTTTATTTTCTATCGACTTTATCAATTAGGATAACAAAATTGACACAAAAGAATAAATCAAAAACACCATTGAAAGAATTAGTTCTCAAAATAACTATAGATGGGCTTAGAAAAATGCTTATAATTTAGCAGAAACGCGAAAGTTTGAAATTAGAAAAGTTACTAGGATATTCTCTAGGAGAAGGCTTTTGAAAATATCCTTAGCAAATACGTAACTGCACCGGCGCCGTTGAGTTCTATTTATTTAATTTAATAATTTTAAACCTACTACCTCTTCTTGGAATGATTTACAACTTCAGGAATTGTAAGAAAATAAGTTAATCCCTCGAAACACAAAATTTATTTGAGACCGCCTCTAACGAGGAAATTAGTTATACTGTCGTGAGCCATAGATCTGCCCTCTATCCAACCTCTATCTGCCCTCTATCTAACCTCTGCCTGTGCTCTATCTAACCTCTATCCAACCTCTATCTAACCTCTGTGAGCCGTAGATCTGCCCTCTATCTAGCCTCTATCTAACCTCTATCTGCCCTCTATCTAACCGCTGTGAACCTCCTAAGGCTCTATGAAGTTAGTGCAACTAATTGAGGAAAACTTTGGTGAATTAGTATCATCTCGAATCGCTTTTACATCATCATATATTTATAGTATATATGATATACATCATATATCATCATTTCATAGTATCATCTCGCACATTTGTTGGTATTATAATTGTACACGTACAGTTCATGTACACGTACCCAAAGACTTTAGAGTTGTAGTTGTTAAAATAGTTTACCTTTTTTTTTAGTATAGCTATTTATAATTAAGATTATGTAATCTTACTTCATCTATGATGATTATGATTAGTAAGATTAGGTTCCAATTTTCTGATCTACAATTCCATGACATCTTATTTGAAAAGGAAATAACCGACCCGACAATCTTCTGAACAAGAACGAACAATCGCGAAGGAGTTGATCCATTCCCCGGCTAGTCGTGACTGGCGGTGAGGTCATCCTGGAGGAGAAGGAATAGAAAGGAGAGCTCTGGGAGCTCTGAGGACCTGGAAGAGAGGTCCTCCTCAACAATGTCCTGCGATCTGCGAGCAGGACTGAGTGTCGGGGTCTAGTTGTTGAAGGGAACTTACATTGCTAAAGCCTCCTCCGGGATTCACATTCGCCTTTACTATTTAATTCAGAACTGGAATTTGTCATCGAGTAGATGAGTATAACTAGAGGAGGTTTGAATTTGGCTGGTAAAAACCATTCTTAGTTTTCCAGAGAATTTGATACTTAGTTAAGACAATTCAACTATAATAAAATAAGAAACACGAACATAGAAAGAAACATAATATATATTTATATTTAGTACAAACATATAATTATATAAAACAAGCCTGATATAAAACAGATTATTTAGTAGTGACTATCGGGAACCACCCATCACATATCAACAAACAGGCCACAATGATTAAATACTTCTGGGATTCATGCGATGGCAAATGGAGTTTTAATAATTTTGAGAACAATTATTACCACACGACTTTTATTACTGCTCAGATTATAGTTGCAATTTTATTTTATACATATAATTTATTGCAATTTTATGTCAGCATTATTCTGCATATCTGTGGGATCTGTAGATACTCCAGGGGTTCACCGAGTCTCAACAAAGTTAAGGAGGGGAGAAAACTTGTTGGTTCAATATGATCTCAGCAAAAACAATACCTTGGAAACAGTACAGTCTCTAACACGTACTTATCCCAAAATTAATGTTTTAATAATTTTTATATAAATTCCATTACAGTCGACCTTCTGACAACGCAGTATGTTAACGGGTACATCCATTTGTTCATATCAATTTATTGCAATTTTTCGAATTTCATGGTAACATTATTCTGTTAACCTAATAGTCTTTGTGGTAACCGTATATCCACCAAGGGGTTCGCCCATTCTCTATAAAAGGGTATCATGAATTGTAGGAAAACCTTGAACATTGAAGGTTGGCCATGATTTCAACCAAATAACCTCCTAAAACCGTTGCCTAAGAAACAGTACAGTCCCTACCACGTACTGATCCCAAAATTAATGTTTTAATAATGTTTATATAAATTATCACCACTAGACTTGCATAAGTCGATAGGTTCGTCCAGTCTCAATAAAGTGGGTATGATTGCAGGAAAACCCTGAGAGTATGATTTCAACCAAATAATCTCCCTACACAACCTTTGCCTTAGAAATAGTCTCTACAGATCCCAATACTCTTCTTAAGTTCTACAGAATATTTTTTATATAACACACTTAGTTTAAATCGAGTTAGCTCAAAACATGTCAAATCAAAGGTTAGTCCTTTCAAGGAAAATATCCTGCAATTCGTGATAACAAATACGAATCATGACAACAAATCTCTCCCAAAGATAGCTCGCAATAGATACCGTTCCAGGTATCGCCCAACGATTTGGTCCGGTAAAAGATATGGCGATTGTTGGATAAGGAAATAATAGAGAGAGGTCATGGACTAGAAAGAGAAATTGATTTCGGACGAAGCTAAGGATCGAGTTGAGTTGAATCGAGTTCCTTTCGAGATAGAAAACTCAACGTATCGGGCCTTTCTAAAGTAGCTATCTATAGTTTCTTAGTGACTTAGGACTCAGTACAACAGTTTATTTGTTATTTGTTATGCTAGGTTGAATAAGGTAAAATAAATGATGAAGGCAAGATAGTGCAATATATTGTTGCATTGAAGAGAAGATATTATTAGCTGCATTTATAATCAGCTGTTGCATTCATTATGGCTTCATATGGACGTTGAGTCCATCGTCAATTGGCTGAGTGTGTTGCTGACTTTAAGAACTTGATGAGCACAACGGGAGCTTAGAGTTCAATATAGCCTTAGTCTGTTGTGAGTCCATTTGAGATGAAACTGTGTGTCTTTGAGACTGCTTGGGAGAGAGGAAATAAAACCTGTAGCACTACAACCCATGAAGGGCCTAGTGTTCAATGGACGGTAGAGGCTGTGCTATATCTAGGGCAACGGTTGTCCAGAGAGGTTATCAGTTCGAGATCAAGCTACTGGTGCCCAACCTCAAGGAGGTCCTGTAGGTCCCACAGGACTCATCACGTAGTTGTTAACAGATTAAACAATTTATCTGCCACGACTGGATTTAAACGGATGACCTTAAGTATAGGAACTCGCTCCCTCACCTATTGCAAGCTATTTCTCCCTTAATATTAAGGTCACAAAAATATATAACTTTACAGGATTATATATTCCTAAAAAGATATGTTTGTATATATACATATAAATATATATATATATATATATATATATGCTATATATTATACAAGCGTATCGATAGTTTTCGAAATAATATATCATATTATATATTATACAATAATATATATACTATTATATTTATACATATAATATATACTAATTAAGCAGCCTACTTTACAATACTTATAATATTCTATAGAGATTGAGATGTAAAACTCGGAGGCAGTAGACATTGTTGCCGTCTCTACACGAGCACCTCTTCCTTACTTTCACTATGGCTACTCTATACCTACACCCAACTCCAGCTTCTCTCATTCAATACTATATTATTATTATTAAATAAACCAAACTAAATCATATAGTAATAATATGATATTATTGGAGAGTAAACACAGCATAATGCTCCATGTTCATTTTGTAAGGAACTGCAAATGTTATTATGGAAAAACTTCAGAGTACTGCTAAGTTCACTGCGCAGCACATAATCTTATATGTTTACAAAACATCCATAAAGTGTTTCAACAACGATAAAAAAACAACCTGTAACACTACAACACATGAAGGGTCTTGGATTTACTACATGGTAGAGGCAGTGCTGTTTCTAGTATGATGGTGGTGCAGGGAGGTGATATGTCCGATATCACGTTTAACCGTTCCCTCAATTACGGGTACCCACTTTATAGATTCTGGATAAGCTCCTGCGGGGTCTGCAGGTCTCACGGCTCCATCCGTGGTTGTTATTAGTTAAATAATTTTATTGTTGGATTTGATTTACGGGACCTTCATTTATAAACCACAAGTTACAAACTGAGTTATCCCACCTCTTCAATAATGATACAATATTAAAATAAATACATGGCTTGTATTCGTAGTAGCCACATTTCCGATAGTTAAGTAAGCACTATTCTATAACCACACCATTCCACGGCAAAAAAAAAGTGATTGGAGAAAAAATAATGATAAACAGAGATACATTTATAAGAATTTAAAAAATTGGCAATATATTGTCATGAAAACAAGACTAGAAATATACAGCGTTTGATTTCAGTGCACGGCACTAGTGGCACGGAATTAATAACTGCTTTGTATCCGCCTTTAAATTTACTTTTTTTTAATAAATTTATTTCAAGATTGTTCTACTCGTTTTTTTTGGAATTGAATTAGGAAGTTGGTGAATTTTACTGTAGTACAAATTAATTAATGATGGTTAAGATATTAGTGGACAAAATTGGAACTAAAAAGCCTTAAGCCTCTAAACAAAAACCGGGAAAAAAATACTTGTCAATATTTCGCCCATTGAGGCATCTTGAGGACAGAAAGAGAATCATATCAAAGGGAAAGAAAAAATACAAGTCACTAACAAGAGGCAACATCCTACCATCTTCAAGCTCCAAATGCAACTCATTAATCATAAGGAGGGTTACAATAAAACAGCTGATAAATACTCAATAAAAATGCAAAATCCACTAACCATTAGGAAGAAAATAAACAATACAAAAAACAGAAGACAAGAGACCACATAAAAAACGATAGTAAAAGGGCAAGGAAAAAAGAACATTATCAAGAAAGGAGTGGACATACGGCTAATTATAATAGTATGATTAATAATAGGATAATTATATGTTACATAACTACTCCAAGGATCATTTATCACGAATCAGAAATATAAATAATTAAAAAACCAAATGTTGACGTGCTGTGAAGGGGAACTGGCAGTGACAAAAACTGTCGCCCTTGCTTGCGACAGTTACTGCCTCCCTGAAAACAGTCCCGGAAGTGAACCATTGCGACATTGAAAACTTGTATGGCTTTATAGTTCACTTTCGATCGGCTCAATGATAATAATATTCAAACCTTTATTTATTCTGGTATAAGTCTCTTTACAATAATAATATAAAACGCCAAATATGGACAATCGACAATATGTTTACTCTAATTACAATTAGAATTAAGTTATAACTAAAAATTATCGTGTACAATAATTCCCCCCCCCCCCCGCAGTTGTGGACTTTAAAGTATTTTAAAAATAATAACTAAGAAAAATCGTTCTCCAAATTCCTGGCTATTAGGCTAATAATCATCATCATCATCACCCTACTTTATTAAATACTAAGGTAAATATATCGAATTGATTTAATAAAACGAGTAAGAGTATGGAGTGTACTTCATTTATAAATAAATTTTAATAAAATCGTTAATAAATTGACATCTGTCGAATCTGACAGTTCTACTTATTTCTCATAAATTTAATAATTAAATTCACAATTGAACTAAATAAATATGTTTCAAATGTAATTGTTTCTGATAAGATTCTTTATTTGTTTCCCAATTTATTTTCTCAACCATTTTAAGAATATTATAAAGTAATATTCTATTATTCTAATCATGATTTATTTATTTATTATTTTTTTAAATTACATTTTGCAAAATAAAACCAACCTTTCAAAATATGTTTTGGTACAGTCATCGGTTTGTGTGATACTTTAGGCTATGAATGTTAGAGCTATAGCTACACATTCTAAGATTCCTCTGATTTTTTAAAAAATAGCATTTTTTCATCATATTACATTAAAAAAGAAATCTTATTGCAATTGGAATTTTAGATTTTCACGTATACAATCATTTTCACTCTCCCTGAATCAAATTTGAATTTTTTTTCTCATGTTGTGCGTACGTAGCTCGTTTTCTTAGTATTATCATAACAATAGTTAAGTAAAAAAAAACAAGAATTATAATTATAATAATTATTAGAGGTGATTTGGTAAATACTCCGTGAAAAATACATGCTGTTCTAATAAAAACAATTAAATGTTTTTGGTGGCACCAATTGACGTTATATATTTTTTTTGTATGAGCTACATAATTATACAACATTCATAAATAATATAAAAATGAGTTTTTCCCCGCTTATTATTTTTATAATTTATGAATATATACAAATATAATAATAAATGGATCTGATGTGCCAATGAAACATATTTAGTACAAATAAACTAAAAGACACTGGATACAAAACCATAAAATGTTATTGAAAAAACACTTACGTGAAGGATCATGCATAATCTTTCAAGATAGCAGTAAAAAAACTCACCTATAACAGAAAAAAAAATTATATTAATACATACAAAATATATAAACGAAATAAAAACTTGATATTTATAAATTATATTGACAAATATAAATATAAACGATACATCATTTAATGGAATTATATCTTATAATACTGTATTGAGTAATAAACTGGAGTTAATGTGAATTCACCAAATAACTATTTAAAAAAAAGAACAATATCTAAACTTTGCCAAAATGTTGTATTGTAGTTATTAGCTGAACCTGTAATATGTAATATCTTGTATTATAGTTATTAGCTGAACCTGTAATATGTAATATCTTGAAAAACTACACTTGCAGCTCAATATTGACTATACTGTAGTATTTTTGATATCCCATTTTATTCTGTTAGAAATATCAATTTAATACGCCTTATTAATTTTATTCAATTGATCAATTCAAACCTTATCAGGATGATCCTCTTGTGAAGTGATTTAATAAATTAAATTGAGGCTAATTATATTTATAAAAAGGGTTGCGCTTAACTAAATACGGTGGACATTTTTAAAATAAATTTGTACATTGTTGATTATAAGTATATACATATTGCTTTATAATTACTATTAAATACAATAATAATAAGCTTCTTATTATCATTTGAGAGCGAAACAGGATTATTATACATACATATAACTAACTAGTTATCTCTAAGGCAATCCTTTGTTTCCTTGCCTGGGAACTTCCCACCGATGTAGGTTTATTGCACGTCGTACTATCCAAAGCACGTACCTTTGGCGATGGAGTAACATGAGGAATTTTGGAAAAATAAAAATATATGGAATTAAAATATGAGTATCGAAGATAGTTACTATTTTAAAAGTGGGTTCTTATAATATGTTTATCAAGACAGTTTTTTTAATGATAGAAAGCATACACAATAAAGAGGAAATGGTTGAGATGTTACATATTACAAGAAGACCTTTCTTCCTGGCCAATGGTCGTGGTACGAGTGATCTAACTGAATATCGATGCTGGTTATAGAAGAGATTACAATCGAAATAACAAAATCGATTACATAAGGAGAGTATTATACCTGCGTGTTGACCATAACAACCTGTTGTAGTGTGCTAATAGCTCTCTTGTGGTCTACCTCTATAACCTATCTTCTTGTCAAACCAAAGTTCGGTCATTGGTTAGGCTAACCTGCACTTGTAACCTATGGCAACGAGGGCATTGGTTATGTTCTGGGAAGAAGGCCGATACAATAAGGCATCAACAAATAATAAAATTACAGAGCTATGTCAATACCGAAAAAAAAATTTCACTACATTAAGATTGAAGTGTTCGTTATATAGAAAAAATAAACTATATTTCGATGTGTACATTGTTTTAGGAATTACCTAACGTACATAAACATCTATACATATTGATATTTTGTCAATCATATCTAAATAGCAATACTTTATTTTATATTTTAACACCTCCTAGGCGTCTGAAGAGAAGATGGCCCCGGTACCTTCTATTATAGAAATGTTATTAGAGTGCTGCCAGTGGGTAGTGCCTCTACATGTCCTGTATTATATACTAGATGTACAATTCAATAAAAGAATTTAAAAAATTTTTTTTTTAACAAATTAATATCCCATTCCATATTATTAGTTCTGAGTCTGGAAACAAACACTAATTCAATTCAAGTAGATCTTAGCACAAACAGAAGAAAAAGGAAATATCATACCAACTGCTAGAAAAGTCTATATTGAACACAGCCGATCAAAATAAAACCAAAAAATACAAAAACCAGATTCGCCAAAAAAGTGTGGTAAACACTAAAAAAAGTTTATATAATAAATAAAAACGGATGAAAGAGAAACATATCAACACAGTAAGGTTATAATGATCAGCTATCAGTACAAATATAATTGGTACTAGATTGAACTTTATTCCAGTTGTGTATCTTTATTCTCTTGTTAATGTGAGATGTGCTACATTTTGTCTTCACATATGTCGTATATAACCTCTTTATGGGAATAGCTCACAATGCTAGTTGTAAATTAATACTGATTACTATTTTATTTTGTAAATATTTACAATCTTCATTCATTGATCCACGATCAATGAATAACTTTCCATCAGCGCCTTATCAATAATAATACTAGCTTCCGCTAAGATAAATAACCTTCAGTTGTAAAATATATCAATTCACAATTTATTGTTGTAATAAAAACGAAGTAATAAATGGGAAGAAAAACCCGACCTTTCAGTTTAGTCCTTGAATGAATTCAACGAGGCCTTCATAAAATAGCGCTTTTAAAAGTTAATAAATACAAACCGCTAACAGCTGACACGATTAAAGTTCAACCTTCGTAAGTTGGAATGACTAACGTCTGTGGAAGCCGTCATCGCCAGGAAATCATAGCAGCTGTTTTACATAGGGCGAAGGGCTATCATTATCAGAATTATCACTATCATTATCAGGCGAAACGAATGATTGGTACACCTCATGGCTTCCTAGTACGCCTGTTTAAAAAAAAGCGGCTTTGAATCGAATTTAATTCTGTTTACAGGATTAAGGTTCATTTATTTTGAAGATTACTTAACTTCTATCTCAACAATTAGTCAATTACTTTATTAACAAGTCTATCTCGTGAGAGTCATGGGTCCAACCTGATCAGATGAAGCCAGAATACAAAGTGAATACAATAGAGAATATCTTACATGATTTTTACTAGTTGTATTACCAAAAATAATTGTGCCTTTTGGTATGAAAAAAGATAGAAATTATACATAAAATAATCGACTTACGCATACTGTTTAGATCTTCTACTAAACTACGAAATGTTTGTCGAAACGTTAATTTCTTCAAAAAATGAAACTCAGGATGATTTTTATTTTTGATAATATAATAAGTAGAAATGAGGTAACATTGACTACTTTAAGCTTCAATTGGAAGTCTGCAACCCGCGCAACTGATACCCTGATTAAGTATTAAGCATTACACTCTTTGAGTAATTTCTAACTAAGTCCAAATTACCGGTACGTGAACTGATGGATGACGGTCAATACGTTTTACTCTTTTTGATCTAATGCCCAACAATATTTCAATAAATTGGATACAATAAAGGCTTCCGCTATCAACGCTACATCACACTTGATGAAAACTTTGTTTACTTTATTCTTGAACTCAAGGCATCTCTTCTGTCTTCTTCCGAATGAGGATGGCTCAAAATAAAGAAAGAAAGGGTGAATTTAGAATAATACATCAACGGACCGAGGGGGGGGGGGGATTGGAAAAATAGCATCAATATGTAGGGTTCGTATAACACGAAGTTTATGTCTACAGCACCAGGGAATAAGCGGTTAAGTCGAATTCTCTCCAAAATGATTTTCTTGTTTTAACAGAAGCGGAATCGTGTTATTTTCGTAGTGAACAAGGGGTTCTGTCAGCTATTGGTTTGAAAATGAGTAATTAGTGATATTACGCTTCTCTCAAGACAGCTCTCTCTGGAAAAAATATACTTAAACACTTATTAACCGAGGCTGTGGGTATAAATGATACCATAATTAAAAGTATATGGAACAAAATTTTAAGGAAAGGCTCGCTCAATAGAATCGAGATAAGCAAAGAAGCCAGCCCAGAAAGTCGGAGCAGTTTGACCAAGGATTGCGAAAGTAGGAATCCCTCCATCTCTCTCTCTTTTCCCTTTTGTGCAATCGGTCGAACCTTCTAGACCAAACCTCTGGGAACACCTTTCCAACTCTCGGAACGATTCTCAATGAAGAAGAAGATCGTAAGAACTGGGCCGATGAAGACATCGAAGGCTAATAGCGCGCCATGACCTAGTGAAAAGAAATAGGACGCTGAGGAACAGGAGCAGTGAGTAAGGTCCTGGTTGGGTTCCCACAGCGGCGGCTGCTGCAACATGCAACACGACCTGATGCAACCGATGTGGCCTGATGCACTTCTTCGGTATTACCTTGTATTAATTCGAGTGTAGCTTCCTCCGTCAATTTTAAGGTGTTATCATGATATATTTTTAATTTCTTGCACGCAGTAACGGAAAAATCGTAAGTGCGAAAAATTTCCGTTTTCAGATTTCAAATCCGTTATGATTAGTGAAGTTTGTGCGAACGCCCGTACCTCGCATAGCTCATTTAACGGTTTGTCGTATAAAATTATGTTATTTTCAATGAGTGATTGCTGACAACCAGTGAATCTTATTTTAACAAACGTGTAAAGGCATGAAGAAGAGCCTTTTAAACCATTCAAGGAGGTCTTACATCCAGCTCCTTTTCAACGTTTTATAATTGTTGCCAAGCATGTTTTACTTGAACATTTTCTGAACAGGTGGATTCGAAGTACGTAGAAAGTTAAAATTTTGTATTTTACTTGTATTTTATTTAGCAATGTCTTTTTTTTTCAAGGAAAGTGTATCTACTGTATTTAGTTACCAAGAAAATTGTTGCTATATCAATTATTAAATAAAAATAAGTTTATTGACTAAGGGGGCAAAACAAAAATAAGTGATACGATATTATAAGAAAATTCTAAAACAATATAAAAAAAAGCCGGTCGGTACATATTACGTCAGCCGTTTTAAAAATGACTCACCAAATATGTAGTGAATTTTTGCAATCACTCCAACAGATGTCTACATATATTGGATATGCCAGCTGCTAAATAAATACATGTAAGTGTTGATACACCGTCTTCGGTGTTACATACTTTGGTTTTTTCGTTTTTTTTTTTTGTGACAGTGAATATATTTTTTTCAAGTTACGCCGAAGAAGGCCGGGTTTTGTAACTTAACGTGAAGCAATTCGATCTCGCAGGTAACCAGGCACCTTTAGGTTTTTTTGTTTTTTTTCTTCACTGGCTTATCTTTGTTTTTGTTAAGGATACATTGTTAAAGATACTCGTGGTATTTATCGGAGTGATATTAAAAAATATAAAGGTCAATATACCACCTTCATACCAATCAGGCTTATCATTTTCCACGACAGCTTAATATAATATGTATACGTATACCTATACATATATATATTTTCGTTATAACATTACCTAAATTAATTATTTTCCTATCGGAATTTATAGAAACACATTTTGAGAGGAAAAACGGAAAGAATACTGATCGAAAATACAAGATTTAAAATAACCACCACAGGATTATGTAATAAGGTAAAAACCTTAAACATCGTTCAAAGCAGGTTCCGTAAAGATGGTTAAAAAAACTAAGGATTTTCAAATTGATGTTTTCTGATACTTTTTAAGAGCAATTGTGAAATTTTGGTATGGACTAAATATATGCGATTTTTTATAACGAATGTGTTCAACTACAAATACAAAATTTTAAAATTGGCTAAATTGTTTAGGTAATGCGAGATATGAATATAATTACAGAAGTTGGGTTAATATTCAAAGTGGATTAAGAGGTAGTCAGTAAGTTATGAGCCTGGTACGATTGCATAAGAATATCGATACAAGTATATTTATATATACAGGTATATAACCAACATATAAATACAAGCATATAAATATACAAGGATATTTATATATACAGTTAAGTAAGAAACAAATAAATACAAGCATATAAATATACAAGTATATTTCTTTAGGTAGTATAGCACCACTTTTACTACTAAAGGCCATTCTTGAATACCTGCGGTTAACCATCCGTTTCTCAATGTTATAACATTGTATTGGCATAGTCAATGGAAACCATCCATTCATTTTTTCGAAAGTATTTCCAAATAGAGGAAATTTTACATTGTATTTGAAATGGAGCCTCCAGATCCCACTAATTTCAATTCACATTAACAATTGAATTGCCATATTCGGTCTCCACATCGGAAAATAGATTAGTAACCCAGAACATAGCTATCCTCTTACCTAAAGATGCCCATGAAAGTTTATTAAAAGCTAAATAATTCTTAAAGATAAGTCGTACATGAGTTACTCCTTTGTACCTAGCTCTTTTGTATCAGAGTAAGATCTAAATAAAGAAGTAGCTACATCAGATCCTTCCTCAATATCTTACAAACAATTGTGGGATGAGGAAATGCCAAGAAATGCTGGATGCCAAGCGAGAGCTCTGATCCTTACACAAGAGGCTGTTGTCGGGAAGAGATATAAAATCGCCATCCATTAAAATTTTCACTTATAAACACGGATTCGAAAAGTTTCTCAAAGAGGTAAGAGATACAGCGGCCTTGGTGAAAGGCCGGGAGACTGGAAGATCCGGTAGAGGAGAATTGGGGAGGGACAGGACCCTTGACCCAGAGGAGTCCAAGAGAAAGCAGTTCCGAGTGAAAATAAGGAAAGTGAAACTGGAAGGGCCTCAGCTGGGAGGAGTCTATTGGAGAGGACTATTGGAGAGGACTATTGGAGAGGACTATTGGAGAGGACTATTGGAGAGGACTATTGGAGAGGACTATTGGAGAGGACTATTGGAGAGGACTATTGGAGAGGACTATTGGAGACTTTAACGCCCGCATAGAGAGGCAAGCACTCACGTCTCCGCAATTGACCTAAGTCTTCTTTAAGACGGTCTTCGTCTCAAGATGGCTCTCGTTGTATAGTTCTTTTTTAAGTATTTCTTTATTTAATCTTCACCTCGATATCACTCACCTTCATAATTATTTCTATTCAAATTATTGCTTTTTAAAAAGTTTTTAATTTTAATTAAATGCGAAGTCATTAAGCTAGTTATCTGTACATACCGTACTTACATTAATAAAGAAAGAAAAGGTAAGTAGAAGATTCGCAATTAGTATATTTGAGCGTACATAATTATAAACAAAGAATATTTGTCTTGAGAAGGATTCAAATTGGAACGGTTGGCAGCATAATGTTTCCTGGCCAACGGTTGAGCAATAAGCTGATTTTGACGTGGTCCCGTTCAGCCTCATGGCTCTCTGAAGCTGCGTGAACCACAAGCGGGTCCCCAGATTGCACAGAATCGATTCACTACCTTTAACATAGTTAATACTCTACAAAGCTGTACTCTACAATAGTGAGTTAGTTAATACTGAGCAATCGAGCTTGGGACCTAAAGCTTAGTAACACAACCTCCATAGATATGAGCTCATTTCCCTAATATGTAGGAAAATATTTGTTTTTTTGCGATAATCTGTCTTCAACCACATCCTTCCGTCAATCCACCCAAGTAATTGTTAACGTAGGTTTAAAAAATGGAGAATATATTCGAAAAAAGTTACATCTTAATCAGAGAAAATTAATAAGTGTTGTATTTTATGCTCAATTTTAAGAAAGTAGTTGTCGTTTAAGATTGTTATAACAGTTAGGCTTTATTGGAAGGGTAAGGTTAGGCTTTATGGTAGATATCACATTTACTCCTGCTCAGACAACAAATAAACAATCGTTTATTATAATCTAAACGGACACTTTTTTTGCGCAGGTTGATAGGATTTATTTAATAAACTGCTCTTGATGGAGTATTAAAGCTAGCATTAAGCTATATCAAACCTATATATAAAAGCTTATCCCACAATACACTTCCCTTCTGAATAATCATGAGATAGAACAATATAATTATCGAAAAAATATACACAATCGATATCTCGAGCTGAAACAAACAGTGCTATCGATTCCTATTATAGTCTATAGTATGAAGCATGTTTTATGCAGGGTGTAATAGTAGTGAGACAAACCGAAGATAGATGGAGACAGCGCTGCACAGAGAGCAGAGGGAGGGGGGGGGGGAGTCGCTATTGTTGGCAAGGTCGATGGCCCCGCTCCGTCAGTCCGCCATCTCTGCCTCTCCTCCTTCTAGTTCTTGCACTTCATCGAGTATGTTCTAACAGCTGATTTATTGTGATTAAACAGCTGGTCGAATGAAGGGAAACAGCTGTTCATTCCTTCAGCACATCTCTACCCTCATCAGTGGTGTTGAAATCTTTATAAAATAGCAGAATGCAATAGGAAAATCCCCCAAAACAAACCCTCAAGTCTCTCAAATAATGGAAAGTATCAGTTCCACAGGTTGTCGCTTCGAGTTAAGTTAAAACTAGTTGTGACTTAACCTAACGCGACAACCTGCGGAACGGATACCCATATAATCTATTTTTTCTAAAATATATACGGTGCAGTTTCTCTCTAAACCAGTAAATATGGATCAAATACAACAATATAACAACAACGTTTGGCTTTTTATAACAGTGCAAGCCTAAAATAAACATTTATAAAGAAATGATTAAAAGTTTTGGATTTGTCACAGAACGTATTTAAATTTGCAAATATTCAAAGCTGTTTAAACGTACCTAAACTTAAAGAAAACGTGATGTCAACAGTTTAGGAATCTTATTATGAAATATTTGAAAAAAAATTGTTGTATTTGTATTTATAAAATAAAATAATAGCCATCAATATCCTGCAATTTAGTTTTTTTAAACATAGAGATCAAAATAAAATTTAATTTAAAGGTTGAAAAGAATCAATTTAAAAATAATATTAAATAACTGACATTACAAGACAGAGCAGGCTACAAGGCTCTTATCTCTCTCGCCTTACCTTATCAGTGTTCGCTTATCACTAAAGGTGATGTCTTATCAGCTCTTTTTGTGACAAAAATATTCTTTTACCTGGAATAAAAGTCGCCTGAAGAAAATTAATGCTTTTTCAAACAACAAGGAGACGTAGTATAAAAGAAGTACCACTGTAACCTATGAAAGGCCTTGGGTTCAGTACATGATAGAGACCCTACAGTTTCTAATCTAATGGGCGGGTAAGCAGAAGCACCAACCAATAGGCTCTACGGATCTAATGGCCGCTAACCGAATAAATAATTTGTCTGTTACGGCATGTTTCGAAATCCGCCAACTACAGCTCAGTAACTCAGCCCTCTATAAAGAGAGGCAACCCCCCCCCCCCCCTCATTAAGTAGTAGATTTAAAATCAAGGAGAGTTTTTTTTTTTAACCAGTCGGAATTTAGTATATTCGATCATTATGTATAATATTTCAATTGATAAATAATATAGAAAGTAGAAATACTGAACACCATCGAAACTGAAGTTGAGGTTGATGGCCCGTTTATTCACTAAGTATCACGATGCAAACCGCAGGACGTTAGCTGTCATGACATTGTCTTCAGCGGAACAATGTTATAACTTCAAAAAATAATTTTTGAATAGAGGTAATTGAAAGTTCCGTGTCTTGACAAAATTAAACCAGATGAGTTTAGAAAATAAAAATTTGGGTATTGGTAAAGCAAACAATGCATTGCAAGCTATTGTAATGATGGTATTGGTAAAGGAATGCATTGTATTGTCTATTGTAATCCTTAGTATTGAAATCCTTTTATTAGTCATTACAAAATTTTTAAATGCTTGAAGCTTTTTTGACTTTAACTCATGGCATTATTCCCATAAAGTTCAAATATGATACAACTCAAAATATGGCTTTATTAAAAAAAAAAAAAAGGATGTTGGAAATGGAATAGAAGATATACCGTTTCTGAATTAAAAAGCTTAAACCAATGCAATTGTATATATATATATATATATATATATATATATATATATATATATATATATATATATATATATATATATATATATATATATAAGTTAAGATGAGACTAATACCTGTATATCCACTAATACCAAACCATTGTAAACACACATTGTAAATAGTATATATAGAGGATTAATAGACGAATAAAGTCAGTGTTTAAACAGCCTTCGTGAGAGTTATTTCTA
This sequence comes from Troilus luridus, assembly GCA_964056705.1. Classification (NCBI taxonomy): domain Eukaryota; kingdom Metazoa; phylum Arthropoda; class Insecta; order Hemiptera; family Pentatomidae; genus Troilus; species Troilus luridus. The sequence goes on along the minus strand of OZ057417.1, from coordinate 3,243,300 downwards.
TCCCAACTTCTTCTTTTTTTTTACATTCTGTGTCCGGAAGCTCTTAAGTTATATATATATATATATATATATATATATATATATATATATATATATATATACTACTGAAGGATTAACTCAAAAATTGCATTAATAAAGAGTATTAAACTCCTCAATATTCACGCAATGTTTATTTTGATTTTTTCTGCTATAACTTCCCTGGGCAACCGGAACTGGGACTTTCGTTTGAGAGCCGAAGCGGATGTTGTAGCGGACTTAGCTTGAGGAGAGAAAGTAGACATTTAATTGCCTGGTCCTTATCTTCTCCAATCAACTAGTTTCTTCTTTCTTTCTATCGAGTTGATCCGGTTCAAGGCCGACCTATAGAGAGCGCTGAAGGAAAGGTTAGTGCTGGATACACCACTCCTGGTGATATTAATGCCACAGCTAACAAGCTAGGCAGGCAGGTAGGTAGGCAGGTAATAACTTTAAAGGTAATAACTTGGTGACCAGGCTAACTATGGAAATGTTGATTAAGAGAAAGATAAACAGCCGTTCTAGGCGATTCTATTATTTCAATTGTCCTAATTTATATAAAGGATTTTTAATATTTTTTCCTTCCCTTCTCTTTAGAGATCTTTAATCGGCTTGAGCGCGCTGTTTTCTTCTTTAGCCTACCCCTCGGGTAAATATAAAGATTAAGAAAGATAAAGGGGAAGAAGTAGGGGGAGATGGTCCCTTACAGGATTACAATTACTTAAGCTTTTTTAAAGATATTACATAGGAAAGAGTAGTTCCTTCTTACTATTAAGTTTGGTGAAATGGGGGCAATAAGTTAAAATTTATAACAAATGAAAATAGCGCATTAATAATAACAACGGATTGGATAAAGTAAAATAAATTATGAAGGCAAGATATTGTTGCATTGAACCGAAGATATTATTAGCTGCATTTATAATCAGGTGTTGCATTCATTATCACTGCAGCTCGACCTTGAGGCCAACTTCAAGCGGCTGAGAGCGAGGTTGACTTTAAAGACTTGATGAGTTCGGGGTCTTAATGCTCAACATGGTGTTTTATAACAGCATTTAAAATTAATTTAAGTGGATTGAGTGCTTTTGAGTGAGACAAAAAAACTGTACCACTACAACCCATGAAGGGTCTTGGGTTCACTACATTTCAGAGACTGGACTGTTTCTTGGACAACGATTGTCCTATATCACGCTCAACCTCCAGATTTTCCCCCTTATTTTGGGTACCCACTTTAAAGAGGCTGAGTGAGCCTCAGGAGAGTCATCTCACCCACAGGATCCATCTCCGGCCGCTAGCAGATTAAATAAAGCTCTGTCAACAGCGGGATTTGAACCGAGGACCTTCAGCACAGCAACTCGGCACTCCACCACTTAGCCACCCCTTGTTTGGAGTGAATTCAATACTTGTCAACAGGAGAGATATCCGAAAAAATATCGATATATTTATATTTTTTTATAAATATATAGATAATACTTTTGAATGATATTTATGTAATATATTGGTATTTGAATATCTAACTTAAAACAAAACGAAACGAGTGAACTAATGGCTACTAACTACTACAATGGCTCGCTTCAAGTCATCTATCACCAGCCATTCAAGTCGGAAAAGTTTCGTAATGTTACGAAAACAATATAACAGATAAATCATGAAAGTAAAATAAAGCTAATAAAAAGTAATATGTAAGAATTGAAATGATCAACAGCCGCCTAAACATCCTGTAACTAAATAAATTGTTTAAATTGACAAACTTAAGTCAATTAACAAATTGTTCTCCATTATTTTATTACTAATTACCATTATAACTAAATGTCTTGAATTAATTTTTATCATTTATCTTTTATGTATATGTTATTTTATTACGTTATATTACAGAACTTATCTTTTATCCAGAATTAATTTAGGTTTTCATGAACCCTCAACAGGATGGGCTGAAACGTCAGCTTCAAATAAATTTGCTTCGGCTACATCCTGATTATTTATCCGATAAATTCCTTTTTTACTTTTTGCATGTTTACAGTTGATGTGGGAAATCTTAACACCTGAATTGACGCCATATTAGAAACACAAGATTCGTTGGTGGAACCTATCATTTTTAACGATAGTTATAATTATTTACGATCTATTTTACTATTATACAATCTAGCTCTGTATTAATATATTATTACACAAATAATCAATACATATATTTTTTTTCTAATAAAACTTGGTTATAAATTAATGGTTTTAATGACTACATTGCCTGCAATTATAGCTTTACCTACCCTGAACACTATCCAGATAAAGCTAACCGGGTTGCTCAGCGATCTATAAGAAACGACATGTTAACTCACCAGACAGAAAATCTAGACCGACTTTCCAATTCCTTTCTCTAACTTTTTTCCAAAGGTCAGCTTATAACCTTACTTCTTAAATACCATTCCGTTTTAATATAATACTAAATATAAATAAGTATATATTGCCTAATGAAGAGGCTGGTTGAGCCCAGGCCTGTCTCCGGACCACATAGGGTCGATTCGCGGATGATAAAAGAATAAATAGCTTATCTACCACTGCCGGTTCCAGTATAGCTCAGCCAACCTTCGTATTGAGCTACCTATATATATATATATATATATATATATATATATATATATATATATATATATATATATATATATATGTGTGTATGGTGTTTGATGGTTGCCTGTGGTCTATATTACAGTGTAAATATAGACCAAAGGCACGATACGCTATCTTGGAAATCGTTAGTTCAAGGGATTTAAATCGCTAAACCCAAAATGTCACCAATGAATATATTTAAATCGTGATGAGTTCAAATTTAAAATACGTCTTGTTTCTATTTGCAGATTAAATACCATCAAAATTGATTTCCATAAAGTGAGTTCATCCGAGAGCCGGAAAAGTAAGACATATAGAACCTTACACTCGTATACTTAATAAACATTAATTATAGATGATATTTATATTAAAATTTCATCATTATATTTACCTAAATATTGTATAATATAATAAGTGTTACCATAACACACTAAAGTTTGTGATTAAATCATATTATTATGATTTAAAAAAACTTTTTAAATGTAATAGTAGTAAATTTTACTCCATCATAACTGTAGTCAATATATCAAAATTAAAATCAAACACATTAATTTGGTTTCGAATGATTCAAAAGTATTTAGAGGCCTACATAGAGTTAAGCTAACTGCTAATTACTAATAAATACTATTATACCTATATTTAAAATCAATGGAGTTGATATAAATATAACTTTTAATATTCGTTTGTATTTTATAGAATTGATACTAACATTTTATCAGTTTTACATTATTTAATCCTTAGATAACGCTAGAAAATGTTTATAAATAAGAACTCTATGTAACTTCAATGTTAACTTCTAACCAGAATCTTAGTTTCATTATAGACAGACATTTTATATTGATTTGTTAGATATTTTAGCTTTATTTGTTTCTTTAACATAGTATTCATATTATATATCGAGTTATTATTGGTCGAATCACGACCACAATTAATTACAAATTAGAATGTAATAAATATTATCTAAAACTGTAGCACAATAATCCACGAAGGCTCTTGGGTTCAGTTTGTGGTAGAGATTTTACTGTTTTAGGAGAAGGTTTGCCCCAATCAAGGGTGCCCCAGAGAGACTGGGTGAGCCCCAGGAGGGTCCTAGATCTATTGGGTCCATCCCCGGCTGTTAACTACCCGCTCCTTGTATAGTACATATACTATGTATAAAAAATATAATACGCCTGTAATCTGAATACAGTATCAACTGTATCCTCTAATAATAACAAAACACTCACAACATTTAAACTCTATGTATTAAAGGCAGAAGATAACATTGAGGTTTCATTATTGCATCGTAAAGTCATACAAAGTCTTATCGTAAAATAAATTTCTCGGCCTATCGAATGCACTAAAAATTTCTTACTTTCCAAACAAATAACAATATGTTTATGTTTAAATTAGCGAGTAAATTATATTTTAGATTGGAGGGAGGAAAGGATATGTGTCATAGATGATTGTGTGCGCAGGTGTTACTACCACAACACTATTCGGAGAGCATATGTCTCACACGCCTCTATGATGACCAAAATCGTTATAGCATGTAATAAAACTGGCCCGATAATAAAATGGTAAAGCTATTATTATAACACGATATGTTATTAGAAAATAGGGTTTGATTGGAAGAGCTAAGCCAAAGTTCTTTACGGATATATAGCAAGAAATGTAGGCTTTATTTTTAAAAATGTAGCCTGATAACGATATTTGTTATGAGTTAGAAGATTGGTTATGTAACATAACCTAAATGATGAGTTGGTGAGTGAGGAGGGGATGGCACAGATCCAGTCACTTGGTCTAGTTACATTTTAAAAACTTGTTACGTATCCCTATCCTATTTACTGTCCTTATTTAAAATATATTTTGCGGTATACATCTTTAATCGTGAAATAAATGTTAAATATATGAATATATTTACAAATAATCATTCCCAATAATCAAGTTACAAAAAAAAATAATAATAAATAATAATGGGCCTGTTCATACGAAATGCGGTTATTTGTTAAATTATATTGTTTGTGAAATCGAAACATTTTTATTCAAAATAATTATGCTCATTTTCGCGCAATGTGTTATCAAATTTTCTATCCTAGAACTGAAATTAACGGGTTTTGTGATGGATTAAAGTCTGAAAATGCGTTCCTGATTTGAGAATCATTTTTAAAAAATTTACCCTTAAGGAGTTTGTCTAAATTTCTTAACAGTTGGAAATCCGTTCGAGATAAGTCTGGCAAATAAGGTGGGTCTGAGAGGACTTCGTAACGCAGCTCCTTTAGTTTCTTCATTGTTTGATCAGAAACATGAGGTCTGGCATGTAAGAGGACAGGTCACTTCCGATGATCCAATGTAGGTTGTTGTTTTTAATATGTTTTTTGTTGCATCATGTCAATATACCTGCAGTACGATGTGATTAGAAATTATTTAAATATATTCGATACACCCACGCATATTCAGGCCCGAATTGATTCATATCGATATTTGAGCCAAATTTATATTTTAATAAACATACAAGGAAGTGATAGGTTGTCTTCACTTCGAATATTTTTTATTTTATTTACTACACTAAAAAAAATATATTTTGTATAATTGTTTTAGACAGAAATACTAACAAGAGACAGTAGAGGCTGAGAGAGCTAAGACGAGAGAGTTGACCGAGGGAACCCGCGCAAGAATCCCAGACCGTTATTTGCCTAAACAATCAGCTCATGCTTCTCACTTAGGGCACCTTCGTCCCTTCTAAAGATTCACTTTTCAACTTGACTATATAATACAATATATTTTTATACTATACATACAATATATTTTTATTTATCTATTGAACATCACTTAATGCTTTTCCGGCAAATCGGACGATGCTTACAGAGTGGTAAAGGGAATCCTAGATATAGCCTATAAAGGTATAATTCGGATAGGAATCTTCAATGAGTACCCGACAATAATAACTAATTAAAAATATCATTAATATACAGTAAATAAATAATATATGATATAATTCCGGATATCCGGTTATATGTAGGTGACACATTAGAAAAATTTGATTTTTCGAACCAATATAAGATTGCTAAAATACATTTCAGGAAATTGGCCCGTGCCTTTTGTCGCGGCCTACTAACCTGCGATTAAGTTAGAAATCCAACAACGAAACAGGTGAACTTAATATCGGATAATAAATGAGAAATACTATAATTAGGAACGGTAAAAGCTGAGCAGAAAGAAATTGAGGCCACTGGAACTGGTCCTGCACATTGCCTTAATATGGCAAATACATATTGATAATTTCAAACTAGTATCTTAAATGGCGATCTCATACCAGAGAGTACTCTGGCTTTCGAAAGTAAATGACTCCCTACTTATTGCCAATATCTAAGGCCACGAAACGGAAAACATCCAATACGGTCTCTATTAATTTATCTGGTTTTATATGAAATGGTCTCTTTTTATAATTAGTTGGTTTATTATATATTCAAGAGATTGGAATACATTTCATTAATCTATCAACAACTACGTTCCACATCAACAACTCCACTAGTATCACAATATGTTGTTAGAAAATTTGGATAAAGGTGACATAACCTTATAGAAGACTTGAAAAGAAGCTGGGTGAGAAATCTCCTCCATAAAGGGACAGATTTAGGGCTGGAAGAAGACCTGCAAGGGTTCTATCAAAGTTTAAAATGTGATAATTATAATTGAAAGGACATCTTCGTATTATCGCTTTTCTCACAGAAGGAGATAAAGATTGCAAAGTTTAAATAAATATACATATTTCAGAGTTTAGTTGGGTTTAGGTTTAGAGCCCAAAAGTAATTTTTATCTTTTCTCTTTATTTTTGACTGAAAAATCTTTATAACATTATTAATTATGTCATAAATCATATTTATGGTTGAAAAAAAATTATGGATAGATTTTCAGGACAAAGGTGTATTTGTAAAAATATGGATGAGAAGAAAAATCATACTCGAATTGAATGTTGACAAAGGCTGTGAAGTTTCCAACTTTTTTTTTCTTCATTATTTTTTTATCCAAATGTATATATATATATATATATATATTATATATTTTATATAAAATATATATATATATATATATATAATAAACATACATTTTTATATTGTGAAGGACTAAAGCAATACCAACTAGAGAGTTGTAGCTGAAAGGTAACTAGAGAGCTTACCTACTTTCATATCGAACAAGGTCAGAGAGATTAATTTCAGTAAACATCAACCAAGAATACGGTACTATATATGGTATCGTATTTATATATACCTGTACATATATATTATTATGTATATTTTTGTAAAATTAAAAACTATTAAAGATGTGATAAGGACATCAAGTGACTCTAGAACTAGAACACAAAACTATAGCTCGAATCGTGGAATGAATCGATTACCGCATAAAGGTTTTTTAAGTTAGTACTTACTAATTATTTCCTAATATAGAAAAAATAATTGGAAATGTAGTAAGAAAGAAAAGTTAAGAAGTAGCTAGAAGTTGAAATTAAATAAATAAAGTTTCTGTTTAAATAACTAAAATTAAATATGTTATTGTTTATATTTCAATCTATTTTCGAACCACATTTTTAATGTCATATTTAGAGATAATTTGATTTATTATTTAATTTTGTTTAACCAGAAGTTGTTTTGAACTCCAACAAGTAACATGACACCAATTAGATCAAATTCTGGTGACCAATGTTATCAAAAATATATTTTAATTTTTCCACATAAATTACCGACTTTGAAAAGGCTTTTATTATTTCATTTATTTTTAATACTTAGTATAAATTTTAATTAAAAACATTATGACCTTTATTTTAAGAATCACTTCTTGTGATCATAAATTGACTAACATGGGAGGTAGTACAGTTATTTATTTATTCATTTATTTAGATATATATACACACACATATATATATTAAAATAATTTTGTACTTCGTGTTCTCTCTCAATTTATAAAAGAAGAGGAAAAACACTTAAATAAATTCTGAAATAAAGAATCTATGTGTAGCTAGGAGAACGTGGCAGTTTTAACACAATACTATCTCTAGTGAGAAAACTGTTTAAGTGGAAATGAAGAGAGATAAAAAACTTTTAGTTGTGTAAGTTACTGCCTTTGTTTCCAGAACATGAAATATTTCTATATTAAAATAGGTTTCAATTTATTATTCTTTCTCAATTTATGAAAGAAGAAGAAAACCTCAAATAAAAAAGAAAAGTTATTACAGGACTTAAATCGAAGAGAAGGTAGTTGTGTTTAATTTAATATCTACTATGAAAATATATTGTGTAATTAATAAGTTTGAAGCCTATAATTATTTTAGTTTAACAAATTATTTTAAAACAAAATAAATATAAAAAAATTAAATCGAACTCCTGGTTGATTTATGTGTATGAATTAATTTCCGAGGTTTAATTATTCCGTCTAAGCATTAGTCTTAGTATAATAATTATTAATTCGTAATTGAAAAAAAACTGAAACCAGGAAACTGAACATCATAAATATAATTGAAGTAAAAAAAAATGTTTGTAATGTTGAAGTAATGGATAAAGGATGGAATCATAAAAAAAATAAAATGTATTAATCCTACGATCTAGAGTTCTTGCGGCTGACCAAAACGTAGATGGGAGCTTAGTGTTTGAAATGTATGAAGGCCAGGATTTTTTCATTTTTATTAATATATTCACCGCAGCTGGTCACTCTGATCTTTATAGAAATAAATAATAATATATTGCATGAAGGAATAATGCGGTTATAACAATACAAAATAAATAACCTTCGTTGAGCGCAATAAAACTCTTATACTTTATACTTATCACTTTCCTTTCTTAAATCTTTTTGTACGTTATCCAATGCAGCACGTGGATATGATATAATGCAAATGTTAGGTATTTAACTAAAACCCGCTACATAATAAGCGAAATTGCAAATATATAACATCAAATCGAAACAAACTAAGAGTTTCATAAAAAAAGTTAATTAAATCTTTAAATAAAGAAGAACCGTGAATAAAAATCTTAAACACCCGAGCCCTTTGGATCAGATATATCCTGAGCAATGGCTTACGGCTATAAAAGGATATAGGTGTTCCTAAAGAGGTCCTGCGACAAAAGAATCTCGAAGGAATAACTTAAGGACCAGTGTCAGCAAGGACACTTGTAGGCGTCAAAGTCGAATGGTTCTCTAGACGGGGGCGCGTTACTTCTATCTCTTAGCAATAAATAATATAAACAAATAACACCAATAATATATATATATATATTCCATTCGTAGATAATATATATATATATATTCCAAACTCCTCAATAAATTCCTGAGATAAAATAGTATTTTGTATTCTACGTACTTTTAAACACACGCACAGAAAAAGAAATTTTGAGAATATTTCTATCTTTTTTTCATGTAGATAACAAAGAAAAGTAATAACTAACTTAACTTAACATTTAAATAATTAAGATTGGTTTTAAATATGAAACTTAGAAATCTATTTCGTATGACGAAATTTAATTTTTAAGAAAACAAAAATGTGTGTGTCAGCTCCGACGCACGATTGGAGTTTACTCAAGAATTAGTATTGTGTAGATTATCAAAAAAGAGGGTAAATGAAAGCAACGTAACGCACCACATTTAGCTAAAATTCGATTTTACTCCTCATAAAATTTTCATACCGCGGGCTAAATATGAAAATCGATTCTTAAGGAGTAAACTCCAATAAATAAAAAAAATGTGGGATTTTAGGTTTGGAACTGATGATTTGTTGGAGGCTCCATCAAATAAAAAAAAAAGAGATTTTTTTAAAACTTAAAAATCAATTTATCCAAAAAAGAATAAGAAATTAAATATAAAAGCGTGGAAATTACATTCCCCCCTTGTATCTAAACCTAAAGCAAAGCAATAAATATCCGCTAAACCATAAAATCAATTTGGCATATTGAGTAAGGTTTTTTCAATATTTATAATTATATTGGTTTCTACTTATCTTGACTGTTATGGAAATATTATGTTTAGGTTCTTGAGTTTCAGTCAGTTCTTTTAACTTAGGCCTAAAGGAGTTAAAAGAAGTGACTAAAACTCAAGAACCTAAACAATATATATATATATATATTTTGAAGGTAATGTCAATATTATTATTTATTAAGAAATTAGGACATTGTTTTTTACAAATTATAACGGCGTAAATATTTTTAAAAACTTGTACTAAAGAAGGAGTTGACGGTATCAAAGCCTCTACCAGCAACTTTCTTCTCAGGTGGAATGCTACTCTTTTGCCACGCTTTCGTGCCAGCCAAGACCAAGTCCTCTTCCACTAATTCTTAACTTCTCGAAACATTCTATTTTTTTTTGAGATATTATCAAATAGAATTTACGAACATAAAAACATATTGGTTAAAATAACGAGATATTTCGAATAATGTTTTGAACTATATATAAAAAAAAAAAAATGTGTGTGTCAGCTCCGACGCACGACTGGAGTTTACTCCTTAGAACTAGGATTGTGTAGATTATCTAAAAAGAGGGTTACTGAAACCATCTTAATAATCAAAGCATATATAAATATTTATTCATAATATTTACATCATTCCAATAAAATATATATTATCAACTATTTCACATAATAATAATTGTTAATATTTTTATATAAATCATTCTTGGGAAGATTCGTTTATTGTACTATGAACATTTAACATGATTTTGAACAGTATTTAGTCCGTGAATAGTATTATCATCATTATTGAATACTGTGACAATAGGTTTGTGGCAACTAAAATACTATACGTGTACGTCAGAAGTTACATGGGTTATGGATCGTGAAAACATTGCATCAATAGTTGTACCATATCTAGTTGTCCAGAAATGAAGTCTAAATATAGCCCTAAGTTAAGTTAATTTTTCAAGAATTGTACCAAGTGTAAACTTTCATCTCTATATATTTATCTTCTTAACTAGCTCAAACAAGGCTAACCTTAATTTGAGGTTTTAAAAAATTATCGCATTTCAACACTTGGATAGAATACACTGTTGCCATAGATACCACACGGATCCTTCCCGATTAGTCCCGGAATTTAACTTTAATTTCTACCTATTATGTAAAACAAATAATACAATATTATCGAGAAAGGAACGTAACGCACCACATTTAGCTAAAATTCGATTTTACAACTCATAAAATTTTCATACCGCGGGCTAAATATGAAAATCGTTTCTTAAGGAGTAAACTCCAAAAAAAAAAAAATCAATCTTGGTCCAGGTATCGCTAAGTCAAAAATTAAAATCTGAAACGAATAGGCAAAAAACGTGGTAATTATTCCGCAGGTTGTCGCTTCGAGTTGAATCACAACTTTACCTTTTCATTCTTTCCCCAAAAGCACAAGTTATCATTAGCTTTAAGATGGAAAAGAAAATATAATTATGGATAATGAGTATACTTTGGTAATCATTTCATCTAGAAATTAACGTTTCAACAAACATATAACATCTATATTTCGAAATATTAGTTGAAACTTTTTCGGAAATCTACAAATTACCCTTAATTACTATCACTTTTCGATATTAAAGCTCACGACAACTTGTAGTTTTGGAAAATAATAAAATTGGAACGAATAAACAGTTAAAACATGTAACTCAAGTAGAAGCGACAGCCTTCGGAACAGATACCGATTAATTCAGCCAATAGACAGCGGTTTGAGGCGGCGTTAATGATTCTAGCGGAAGTTTGTAAAATTCTCAGTATGTAAAATAAGGTCAAGTAAAATTTAAAAAAATGTTTCTAGGTCACAAACAAAAATATTTTTTTGTCAATATTTACATGCAACTATTCCAAAAATCTTGGTTTTGAAAAAGTAAATAACTATATGGAAGTTTCAATGAGGTCATATAGCATGTATTCAATGAGGTCATTTATCAGTGATTTCATTAGTAAATAAAGAGACGGCTAAATCGCTTCCATCGCTGAGTTCAGAACCTTACCTAATTAACAAGAGAACAATAGAGCCTACTGCGCAAGCCTGTAATTTCTCTAGTCTTTTTTTTAAACAATAGAAAGCAAAATTAATAAATAAAATAAAATTGAAATTAATCACGGAGCGGAAGAAAAATGCACCCAAAATCACAGAGTATATAATTAAATGTAATCCTTAATAAATAAATAAGTTTAATTCCATGATCGAATTACCTTTTTCTATATTAATTCCATTTTCCAATTAACTCCATAAAAGTTAATTATAGCTTATATAGTCATACATTTTTATTTATTGAAAGTTTGTATTATTGCAATCTTAATACTGAAAATTTAAATTACTTTACCACGTTTTTCATTTTAATTCTATTGTAAACAAAATTATTTTAGTGGCATAAAAATGTATAAAACCATTCATATTTCAATTCATTCTTATTGTATTATATAGCAATAGTGGATACCCAAAGCATATATATAAATAGATATCAGCAGCCTCGGTGAATAAGTCGTTAAGTCGAATTTTGTCCAAAGAGAGAATTGACTGTATTGAGGGAAGCGACATCCCAATCTTGCAGCCAATTTTGGCTTGAAATGGAGTTAGAGTACATTTGGAGTTGTATTACAAAAAATAACTCTATTTCAAGCCAATCCCCGACTTAGCTACTTGTCCAAACTAAGAATGACACAAATTCGGATTCCCAAGATACGAAAAATTTCGACTTAACAACTTATTCACCGAGGCAGCAGGTATATTTTGATAGTAAGTATGTATACCATCATTTTGTTGAATTAAATTAATATCATAATATATTCTCGATGTTTAAACATGAAGTTAAAAGATACAAATGTACAAGAACATGAGAGCCATTTCTGTTTTTCAACATACTTAAAAGTACAAAGGCGAAGCTGGGAGGGGGCAGAGCGAGGCACGAACAGATAGCAAGATCAGTTCTTTTCAAAATCGATCACGATCTAAACAATAGAATCGATTCTTCAATTCGATCCTGGCCGCACAACTCTCACTACGCTGGAATGTTTTCGATTCTCGGGCTGACTTATATATTAGGCAAGTAGTGGAGCAAGATTTTTTTCGGGGAAGTTTGATAAGATGTCATGTTATCAGCTGTGATCTCCTGTATCTACAATCACCAAATACTTGTCAACACTTTTTTTTTTCGATTCAAGTGATTTGTTTGTCGTTACTTATTGTGTGTGGGGTTTATTAGGAGGTTAAAGCTAAAAAACTGAGGCCCATGTTACATAAAACGGTGTAAATTGTCTGAAAACAATACTAAATTTACAAATATAATTTGGTTAATAAATTAATTCCAAGGACGAACAAATACACCTTAAAAAAAAATACAAGTTTGAAAAACTGACCATCAACAACAGATCATAACACCCAAGGGTCATGAAAAAAATTTTGTATACAATCAAATATAGTATTTATGAATACGAATATAATTATAATTAAGTATATAATTTGCTAAATATACGCAGATAGGAAAATAATTCCAATAAAGTTCGTATATCACACTCAGAAGGTGTAGTTTTCGTTAATATCCATCAGCCAAAATCCATTAAAACCAATTTAGGTTAGCAAAAATATTAGATTTTAACGCGACTATTCAAACTACACAAACATAAAAATAAAGATATTTAATGTATATAATAAAGATAATAGTGGATTGTTCTCCAATTGATTGATTCCATGTGAGAAAACAGTCCCTAAAAATAATACAAATAAATAAACTGTATCATTTTGACTTATTTTTTAAACATTACATAATAGTTTGAAAAGGCATAGTCAGAAAGAAAAGTGGACTTCTTCGTAAAACTGTCGAAAATATTACAAAAAAATAAAAAATATTCGATAGGTGTGAATTATTTAACGAAAACTTAATCCACGTTCTGAGAGTTGATATGGATTTCTTACTTCGAATATTAAGTAGATAAACTAGTTGCATGTTAAGTATATAAACCTGAGATAGCAGCACCAGCAGCCTCGAATAGAACTAACACCTCAATTCTGAATTAGATAAATAAAGTTAAAATACATCTTCATTGAAAATAATAAACATCACAACTTGAGTTAGTAAACAGCCCTTCCATAATCTCTTTTAAAACCGTTTGAATATATTTTTTATAGAAATTGTAAGAAAAAATATTTTTATTAAATCATTACTGGTTACATAAAATTAAAAATTAAATATAAAGATAAGAATTAATTTATAATAAAAAAAAGAAAAGAAATAAAATACGTGACATTAGCCAAGTTTCGATAGGCTGCAGTTGGAGTGTGTTTACACAGCGCTATCAGCAATATGGATTGAACCCTTATCAATATCAACTCAGTGCAAACAACTAACCTACCTTATGATATACCGATTACATGAGGGAAAAATAATATACATCATTATATAACTAATTATAGGCAATAATTATATCATATAGTAAGTGAGTGAGGACTGACCTGAATTGGACTGCGGAAGTGAAGACACAGAAGAGGCGTTGCGTCGACGATCGCGCCGAGGCGGTGGTGCGACTGGACTGCCCCGGTAGCCAGGGGGGCGGTAGCGAGCCGACTTGACGCCGAACTGGTGGAGGCTGTGGGCCTTGTAGATCGAGGGTCCTCCGGAGGTCGTCTGGGACGTGGGAAGTCTGGGCAGCGAATTGGTCGCCGAAGGACAGGAAGTCTGCAAACTCCTGGGCAGGGTGGCGCGGCTTCCGGCGTCCTCCTCCTCGCTCTCGCCCACCGACAGCCTGCGGGTCTCCTGCCTCCAGATCTTCTCCTCCACGCTCCCACCAATGCTGCCGCAGCTCCGTACCCTATCCAGCTGCTCCCGGCTATTCTTGAACATCAGGTCTCCCGCCGAGCGCCTCTTGGCTGCCAGTTCTCCCGCGGAAGCCAGCCTGGTCCTTGAGTCGGAAGCCATCAGGGCCGACTCGAAGCTGCCCCTCCAACTGAACCGCTCGTTGTCACTGGCCTCCTGGCGGCCCTCTTCCAGCAGAGGGTCGTGAGACTTGGACCGCGGCAGAGGGGTGTAATCTTCTTCATCCTCTTCTTCTTCTTCTTCTTCTTCAGTAGTGGATGTAGCAGACAACTTGGACGTGAGTCTCTTGTGCCTTCGAGGACTCCCTTCTCCTCCCGACACCTCGTGCATCAGAGCCCATAGCCTCGAGCCGATGTGCTGCATCACCTTTTCTATCAGAGGAGGAGAGTTCTGATTGGACTCCTGCTTGGGGACTTCCATTTTGTTGAAAGACGCCACCCATCGTTCGACGAGATCGTTGTTGCCACCTCCCTGCGGAGGTTCGAGAAGTGTGTCTTCGACTGCACTCGTTTCGAAGTTGCTGATTATCTGTCGACAACTGGCGGATATCTCTTCTTGAAGCGCTGTCCTCTTGTTCCCTGTCTCTAAATCGGAGCTAGTGTAGTCTGACGAATCGTAAGAGTCACTCCAAGTGTCTTCACTGCTCAGGTATTCCACTATCTCTCTCACTTGTTCGTCCCTGATTCCTGGAACCGTCTTCATCAACCTCGTCAGTTCGGATTCGAAGTAGACCAGTTGAGGAGGTTTGCACTTGGGCTTCACGTTCGGGCTCGAACCTTTGGGCTGATTCCCCACCATCGTTTTGAAGAACGCTCTCATCTTGGACATCATGAGGTTGGTCTCTTCGTCCGAACTCCAATTGTTGAAACTGTCTTTCCTGCTGAGAGCCGGGGCCATACTA
Organism: Troilus luridus; assembly: GCA_964056705.1. Classification (NCBI taxonomy): domain Eukaryota; kingdom Metazoa; phylum Arthropoda; class Insecta; order Hemiptera; family Pentatomidae; genus Troilus; species Troilus luridus. The sequence goes on along the minus strand of OZ057417.1, from coordinate 3,228,011 downwards.
GGCGATTGAGGGACTTGTTCGTTCTTGCCAGATTCTTTATTCGTTAGGAGGTCTTCCGCCTTCACGGGCTCCACCGGCGATTGGGAATCCTTCAAGAGGTCGTCGCAGCTCCCTACGAAGCCACTGTCCCGGCTCTGTTGTTTGTTCCGGCTGCTCATTAAGTCGGAAGGTGACAGCTCCGGCTGTGGTGTTTTCTTGCCGTCTTCAGAGAGGTCTTCTCTGCTCCCAGAATTTTCTGGAGCTTCGATGAGGTCCGAAGGAGTCGAAGGGACAGACCTCTTCTTCTTCTTGGTGCGCTTAACAGTGTCGAATTGGCCATCGCCCTTATCGAAGGAGTTGCTCTGTTCATCGTGGGAGTCTGTCTCCGTGCTTGATCCCTCGGTCTCTCCTTGCTGTTCGTTCTGTTGTTCGCAGTCAACAAGGTTGTCCAGAGAAGACGAGTGCTGGCGACCGGTTCCCCTCGCCCTGACGAGGCGTTTCCTGCGCTGCTCTGGGCTAGGGCGTCCTTCGCTGTCACTGCCTACACTTCCGTCTGAGTCCCTTCTGTTGAAACCCATAAAACCACTCAGAAAATATTTTTCCAGCCGAGAAGATGCGAGCTCCGCGGGATCTTGATTAGAATTAGGATTTTCTGCATCTCCATTAGATTCTACATCTTCACTATAAATCGAACTGGTCTCGGACATCGTATCTAGCTCTCTTTCTTCTGCGTTGGATGGGCATTCTCCTAAGCCATAGAAAAAATACTTTTCTAATTCGGTCGGATGATTTTTCTCTACCTCCATTTCTGAATCTTCGCAACTCTCCTCCGCGATAGTGTGCAAGGTGAAGTCTATAGCGCTCCTGTGGTAGCCTCTGAGCTCTTCTTCCCTGTCTGGTAAAGCATCGTCCTCCGAAGAGTCGGTGGTGGTCGGGAGGTCCTCCCTGTCCAGATCCTCGACCCACGAGTCATCATCGGCGAGGCCCTCCTCGAGACAGACCGGACCGGCCCCCACCGGAAGTGCCTCCTGCTCGGGCTCGGAGGTGATCATGACGAGGCTGGTGTACTTGCCCGCCTCGCGCGGCTTCTCGACTTCGACTGTTCCGGCTGGCGCCTCTTCTTGACCCCCTTCCGTTCTTCGGCAGTCGACCGCATCCACCGACATTTCCATGCTCTCTGTCCCGGAAAACTCATCAGATGTATTACTTCTAGCCTCCTCCACTTTCGTTTTAGAAATATCTTCTTCAGCCCTCACTTCGTATTTCTTATTGTCTCCGATCTTCAACTGTAACACTTCCGGTCGATTTTCCACTTCCATTATCGAGTTAAATTTCCGCTCGGCCTCTATGAATTCGGACAAAACCTGCAAAACTTCTTCATGAGAAAAAGTTATAATACTATCAATCGCTTCGCACTTGTGATTTTCTACGACTGGCGCGATAATCTTATCAACAGGTGCTTCTGATAAGGGCTCGGGGGCGGGAGATTTGTCACTTGTCACTTGCCCGTTATCTTTCGACAGCTCGGTTTTTTCTTCAATGTTTTCCGATTTGTTTTCATTCTCGACCGGAAGGACAGTATTGCGGTCGGATTCAGTGGGCGATTCGTCGTCCTCTTCGGAAATCTGTATAAAATCAGTCTTACCTTTGAGAGCCCTGTTTGGCGGTGGAGATTCGATATCCCGAGATTCATCCTGCTCAGCTGTCGGACTGGATTTCCCCGAGTCGGAGCCTTGAATCACGAGTATCCTGTTGAAAGTACCGTCCTCTTCGTCCGAAGAGTCCGACGATGATGAGAGTGAGCGAGTTGACGTGGTGGCCAGCCCCAGCTCTTCCGAGGACTCCCCGCCACTGCTGTCATCTTCGTTGAGGCGGTAGACCCGGGTCGAGGGGGCGTCTTCGTCATCCGAGGACACGGACGATCTCGAGTCGTCGTCACCGATATCCGTGAAATCTTTTAGTCGTTCCTCCGTGAGCCGTAGGATCTCCTCCGGGACCGAAGACGGCGGGCAGTCGGTAGTATCGAGAGTCTTGTACACTTTGAGCACTACACTTTGTTCCTCGTCACTAGAACGCACTAACACTGGTGAAACGGCTTTGTGAGAGAGTACCTCGCCTAGGGGGAGAAGCTCCGCCTCGGGGAGACTCATTGCTCCATGACGGACGGCGATTGGGACGGGCACGAAGACGGGTACAGGTACCGGTACGGGGACGGGGACGAAAGAGTAAGGCGGACACGAAGCGCAACGGGCGGGGCGAGGGCGCAGACTGTCGTGAGAGGGGTTGTGGGCGACAGGCCCGCTGCCTGGCGACCAGCACTCGAAGTAGTCCCAGTCGAGGAGGCCATGGCGGAGCGAGCAGGTCGACGACTCGCCGTCAGAGTGCAGCTCCTCCCGCGAGGAGTCATCCGAGCTGCTCAAGAAGACCAAGCGGTAATCGTCCGAGTCTGGAGTCAGCTGCTTCATCTTGAGCAGTTCTGGCACCTCGTCTTGGTCACTCTTCTCCAATCTCCTTCTGCTCCTCGGTGGTGTCACACCTAAATAACAAAAGGATCGACCGATTATTAAAATAAAACATATTAATGACAATAATCAATATTTTAATACAGTAATAAATAAATTAAAGTACTAATTGCCCGTGCTAATGGGATGGCCATTAAGAGGGAGCCAGGAGCAGCCAGGCATGGTAAAGATTGCATGAGCTGCATCCAATTAATTACTATCTAGATCTTTTAAATTAATTAACATGAATAATTAATTGTATTTCATGAAAAATTATTTATTATATAATCAGTTGTATTAAATCCTAATAAATAATAATATATTATCAAACTGTGTACTACTATTTATTACTAAAAAAATAATGACAACAATTAATTGTTTTCATGTTTCTCTGTAGCCTTATTCTGGCCTATCGTAAACCAGTTTCAACAGTATAACTTCTATAAAACAATTTTAATTTCTGTAACTAATTTTATTTTGAAATGTTAAGAAATAAATTTTATTAAATTATTTAAATTTTACAATGCTTTTTTATTTAGAAATTAAAAATATAAAATTTTATTTTGTTCAATTACTACTTGTAAATAAAACATAAACTGAATAAAACAAACTACATTTTCCTTGTTTGGTAAAATATATTTATATTTAAATTGAATATTTAAAAATCATCTAAAGACGATTAATTTATCAACATTTAAATATAAAATTCTCGAATAATAAAAATAAAATAATACTTAACAATTTGTATAATGGAATTATTAATACTATCAGTACCTCACTATAAAATATATCAATAACGCTTTGTTCATAAATAAAATGTTTATAATGATAATTATAATTTCTTTTTCAATTTAGTATTATAAATTTTAAATAATTAACTTAATTATTATGCTAACATAAAACAAATTCATAATAATACATTATCTATATTTTTTATTTAAATAATGGTTGTGGGATAAAATAATAATTGTTAAAACAATAAAAAATATTTTTTTGTAAAAACACTTATTGATTGTTACTAAGCTATTAAATTTAGAAACTTAAAGACTTAATAATTTACATTTAAAATTGCTAATACAATTAATAGCATTAATATAAAATAAATTTTATAGAATTATCAAGGTGTGATCTATTGATTTTTAACTTTAAAATATTATAAAATTCTAATATACATATTTTGAAGATTAAATGATCTAATTAAATATAAAAATAAACAATGTATGTAGGTATTCTTACATTTAGCTAAAAATTGTCAAATAACTGTTGATAAATAAATAAGTTCTTATAATGATATCAATAAGCTAAGATCAATCATGTTATTATAATAGATATATTCATAGATATAATCATTTATTATAATAGATATTTTAAAGGAAAAGTATGAGAGAATTATGATAAGTATGATTAAAAACTATTTGACAATTTTACTATTATTAATATTAACACAAATAATGCCCGTATAATAAAATAAAATTCAACTAACTATTGACAGCTGTTAAAATTCTAAAAATGATTAATCCTTTTCAAAAACAATATCTTATTTTCTGTGGATATTTTGTTCTTGAATTACTTAACTTGAGAGAGCATATATAAAGTTTTAGTTTGTTTATTGCTTAATACTTAAATGCATTTAAATCTACTAAGAACTACTAAATTGTTCTAAATTCATTTTACTAAACATGTTTACTCAGTAAATATTTCGACATTTCAAGACAACAAACTTATTTTTTTTAAATGGAGCAACAACATTATTAGTTGATAAGCCAACATTGATAATATAGGTGATGAATACTATGTAATATAATAAAGAAATATCAAGAATAACAAATTAAAAAATATTCATCAATGAATAAACAAATCAAATGATACCCATTTTATACAACAAAATTATTAAGTTACATTTTTTAAATAATTATTAAAAAATATTAATTAATACCACCCACTTTTTAGCAACGTGGATAATAATACAAAAAATAAATGGTAGATTGTCGGTGTTTAAAGAAGTAAAACACTTCAATGCTATGGTTATGGCTGTCATTTAATTTAAACTACCAGAAGATTTAAAAGATTTTATTTTGATTGTTCGAGAATGTTATATTTAAATGTTGATAAATTTATTTTTTTCAGATGATATTTAAATATTTTATTTTGATTTAAATATATTTGACTAAACTAGGAAAAAGTAGTTTGGTTTATTTAATTTATGCATTATTCACTAGTCACTAGTCATTAGTCTACATAATAAAATTTTATACTTTTAGTTTCAAAATAAAAAATGCATTGTAAAATTAAATTAATTAAAAAAAATATTTCTTATATTTCGAAATTACAAAATTGATAGAAATTTATGAAAGGCCAGAATAGGACTTCAGAAAAAAAATAAAAACAAGTAATTGTTGTGATTAATTGTTTTTTGTTTTATTTATCTCTTGAATTGAAGTTAATTATCACTTCATACTTTTTTCTTGTATTGCAATACACAGTGTAATTACAATACAAAAGTGTTTATAATATTTTATTATACACATTATTCCCCGCCTGGAGGTTAGCTTTTTGAGTTGTTGACTTGTTTCTTTGAAAAATGACACAAAAACGTAAGTTCAGATGTTATTGTTGTTGGAATGTCTTTATAAATGTATAAGCTAAGATGTAGAGTGGTTTTTGTTTTATTTTTTTGAAAATATTCGTTTCTCTGGTATGAAATAGAACTAAGTGCACCTGTAGGTACTTATGGGAACCCAAGGTTCACTTCAGTGCCTTATATATCTAATGGATTTTTTAATGGTTTTTCAGGTCCCTGCATAATTATATGTTTCATATAGTAACTAAAATTTAAAATTTAGTTTTAACAAATTAAGGTAAGATTTTAATTGTGATATTATAAAATTAATTATATCGGAAATAATGGGATGAAAATATATCCCTTCTTTGGGCGTTTTTTCGTTCTTATTTTTTCTATTGTTTCCCCAGAGTCCCACTTATAGAAGATATTGAACTTTTCCCACCGGACGATGGAAATTTGACAGGAGAAGAAAGTGTTGATGAAATTGATTCAGATCTGAACTATCTTCCTAGGCAAGTTCTTGTATCTGAAGTTGAGGTAAATTTGGCAGGAAAAGATGAAACAGAGCTTAATGAAGATAAAATTCAAGAGATGAGTGAAAAAACAAACTCTTTGCTAGAAGTTGAGGCAAATCCGACTGAACAGGAAGGAATTCCGCCAAGTAATAAGGGAAAGAAACGTAAGGTTCAGGGAAGGAGAGAATGCAAAAAAAAAAAAAAGAAATTGCATAATAGTGCATAATTTTGAAAAAACAAAAATTGATAATAGTGAGATCTGGACTGACGATGAAAAAATAATTTACAAACAGGGCTGCAAATGCAGATAATGAGAGCAAAATGACATATATGGAATTAAGAAGAAACATCGTTCAGAATTACAGTAGAACTCATGGTAAGCCGCCAGAAAGAAAGCATATAGTGAAACATGTATTATATAAAAAACAGGAACAAGAGGCACCAGCATCGCAGCACAAGGCTATGAGCTGAGAAAAACAGGATCTGCAGACAATGCAGAAAGAGAATGAGAAAATGCCACTGCACGTTCATTGCTTTTAAGACTTTCATTCATCCATGTAATAGTAATAATAATTTTTTTTTTCAAATAATTGACAAGCTAATTGTTATGTAGTGATATTTTTTTTTTAAGGTTTGTTACCATTTTCAATAAATTTAATTTGTAAATTAGAGAACATTTTCAACCTCATACCCCTGCCAAACCTTGAGTGCCCATAAGCACCTAGAGGTGCATAATCATTATTTTAGAAAGGATGGTCAAAATTTGCAGGTAAACATTACAAGACACTTAATTTTAGCTTAGAAAATATGAATATAAAAATTTTTTTAAAAAATCTGTACCCAAGACCTTATGGGAACTGACGGGTTAAACTATATGATATTATTAAATAAAGATTTAAAAGTTCTGGCAACGTGCATATGTGTAGCTGAATAATATCAAAATTCTAAATTTTGGCTCAAGTATATTTTGGCACTTTATTATGAAAAAATGTTTTCCTAATTAAACTAAACATTAATTATTAAATATTTTTATTTGAAAAGAATATAATTTAAAATATAATGAAATATTAATTAATTTTAAAAAATATATCTATAGCTAAAATAACTGTAATATTAAGTGGAAACATAGAGATAGGTTGGGCAATAATATTATTTACAAACATCTCAATGATTTAATAATTATATAGTCATATTAGTAATAACAGTTATAATCAGTGCCGCAGAATCGAGCTGTTCTCGATGGCATGGCTTACAGATTTGTTGTTTAGTCTCATTATTACTTAGTCAGCCACCACCTTTCCAATTTGAATAGCCTTTTAATATGTTTTCTTGAAATTGATCGAGATTATTTAGTTTTTATAAAATACTGCATATGATATTTATCATTCTGTATGAAAGAATCTATATTATAGACCATATATATAATATAAATAAAACAAGATATCTTCAAAACTAGATTAAATCAAATGGATCTAAGAATTTCCTATAAATATTCAAGTGTTAAGGTCATTGTTATTTAAGACCTAGCTTCTTATCGTAAAAAAAGAAAAAAGTGAGTACAGTGCCTGTGCCCCCTACTTCTTTTGAATTTAAAAACCCGATTATTGAAAACAAAGTATGCAATACAATAAGTTAGAAAAAGTTTCTGTTCCAGACCATAGGCTTCAATAGTAGTAGTAACAAAAGTTAATATATTTTTCATAACCACATTGCTTTCGTAACAAACTCCATAAACTTTGTTTACAAGAAATAAGTCCGTTCATATGATCCAATGAAAAAAACTCTTATACCATACATCAGCTCGAGGAAAGTACAATTTTAGAGCATCATTTCGTTTTGATAGTTCTGTTTTTTTTTAATTATTTATATTTTATGATTCCTGGATCTCAATTAGTAGCCAGTGTTAGAGCAGAGAACATTACTCACCAAGTGAATTTTATTAATGTCTATCCGATGCTTTACTGCATCGCTTAATTTAATTTTTCCTTTTTTTACTATTTTATTTTGTTTCTCTACAACTAAATATCGTTGTACTAATCGCTTTTTTTATTTAGATATTTTAATCGATAATTACTCTACTTTGAAATTTGAAATGTGTGAATTTTTGTTTATTGCTGCCTTGGTTCATGTAAGTACTCTAGCCAACAAGTAGTGGACAATAGTCCCATGTAAGTACTCTAGCCAACAAGTAGTGGACAATAGTCCCATGTAAGTACTCTAGCCAACAAGGTAGTAACTGATTGTAAACCAAAAGTAGCATAAACACATCTTTAATTATTAATTTAGTTAATTTTCAATAATAATTATCATTAATTAAAAAATTCGCTCACTTTTTAAATTATACAGCAAAGTTAAACTTATGTGGTGTTTTAACTAAAAATGCAAGATCCAAAAATCAGCCAAAATTTTATAAATTATCAAAACACCAAAATATGGGTGGTTATTTACAATTACAACACAACAAAAACAACTTATTAAAATTTCATTATTTGTACTTAAATGACTTCTTTCTACAGTACAGTTTTATTTTTATTTTTTAACTCTGTATCTTTATAACTGCGAATGTATTACTTATCCTAAAAGTTTCATGATAAATGGTTCAGTTGATAATACAATATAAACTTGAGAAAAGATTTTGTGTTTGGGGTACCATCGAAACAGAAAACTTGTGTTTAATGTTTTAGGTATGTTAGATTTGTAATTGAACACTGCATGTTTATCCTATAAACTTAAATAGAATCCAGAGATAGGTTTATGACGAGAAATTAAAATATAACTTACTAATAACCTACTTTGTGACTGAATCTAAATCAGGCCTACAGTCCTCAATATTTAAGTCTTTTAATAAGCAATTGATTTTCCTATGTCTGCAGCCCTAGTAAATAAGTCAAATTTTGTTTAGAGAGAGTTCATTGCATTGGAAGAAGAATTGTATCATTCCCGTAGTTTCTGGCTTGAAATGGAGTAATAATATATGCAATAGCTCCTTCCTTAAGTCCAACAAACGCATTTAGGAATAAATTCTACTACACCAGTTATTCACTGAGGCTGTAGATATAATAAATGGATGCTTTTTTGCTTTTTTTAAAACTCCATAAGCTCTTCTCTACAGCTCTTTGAATGTAGAAGAGTCAGTCAAAACAGAAATTACACTGTGTCTGCAAAAAAAATTGAGTACTTACAAGGAAAATTTTAACAGTAGAAATAGAATTAATACAAGTGCATTGTGTCTCAAAGGGAATAATTCGAAGAGTATAATAAATACCTACTTTTTGGGAGGGGGGATGTTTCCAGTTTTTTCTTTTCTTTACCTTTAATAAATTAAGAAATAAACAAAATGGTTTTTTTAAAGTCGGAAAATAGGTAATTTTAAATTAAATACCTTGGGACCAAACATCACTAAAGTAGCAATGATTACAATAAGACGCCCATGTGGGAAAGTTTTTGTTTGTTTGTGAAGTTGAAAATCATGTTTCAAAATCAGTTTTTGAAGCGAATAAAAGATTTTAAATAGAAAGCTGTAGAGCCTAACTGTAAATTCCATTATCAACAATATTTTCAGATCCTTAGTTTAGTAATGGATTTCTAAAGAAGAATACGTAGCTAATACTAACACTAAAGTTTTAGCACATTTTCATGTTTCCATTGCAGTAATTTTCAATAATTTTTAAAAGAAAGGTTAGGACTACTGTACTTTTATTTTTTAAAGAATGAATTTTACGTCCTGCATTTGTTTAATATGTATTAATATTTTTGGGTCAGCATTTTGATTTTTTAACATAATTAATTGAAATAATACGGAAGTAATAATAAACTATAAAGATATCAATCCCATTACAACATTAAATTTGATGCTGTAATAGAAAATTTTGTTATTTTAGTCGATGCAACAGATCACAAAATAGATATATATGTTGGGTCATCCCTTCCTATGCTCAATTCATGTTTTTTGCTTTTAAAAAAATTTTCATAACCGAGTTTAAAAAAGCTGGTTATAAAATACAAAAATGGGTTATAGGTTATAAATGACCAATTATTGACATCTCTAAGACAATATTTAATTAGCTCATTAACTGTAAAATAATTTTTCTTGTTTAAGAATTTTTTGGAAGATTATTTATTATTTATTGCTTCCCGGTGTTACAAAAGTAAACTATTTCTAATATTTTAATTATAAGTTTGTTGAATAACTAACCTGGAGGTAAATTTCTTGAGTCAATCCTCAGGTGAACTTTTCTGAAAACTGCTTGAGGAGAGTTCAGTTTCTTGTCAACTTCGGGAGATGGTTGGAGCGAAGCAGGAGGCGTTTTTCTCGGAACGAATGCAGGGAGCGAATCCGAGTCCCTCGGGAGGCTGCTATACGCTCTCATTTCAGGGGAACCTCGCAGGTATGACCATGGTGAAGGTGACGTTTCTAAAAAAATAAATAATAATCAATATATCTCTAAATAACAATAATATGAATATTTAGTATTAATAAATTATGACAATTCATTAATATAATCGTAACTTATTACATTTTAATGTTCTATCAACAGGAACAAAACTTATTGGAAAAAATAATTTTTAATTTTTTATGGAAAATGACAATTTGAGTTTGAAATTTATGTAAATAATGTTCATTTTGTAATTTAATAAATGTTAAAATAACAAGAGATAAGTAGTGAACTAAGAAGATTATGGAATGACAGTCAAGAGAATAGAAAAAAAGAAGAGGTCGCCCAAAACCTAAAGTGTAGAGATGACGAAGACCAGTGGATGATGGAGATTGGAAAAATTCTCTCTTTTCTGTGGTTATATTTTTTATTTTGTTATTGTTTATATAGTATTATACATTGACTGTTGTAAACAGATAATGTTGTTTATATAGCATTATACATTGACTGTTGTAAATAGATAATGTTGTTTAACCAACAAATTACAGTTGTCCTACTCCTATTGGGGAAAAACAACAAGTATGTTCCTTTTTTTATTTATCTTAGTAGTTCCATTAAAACTAAAGTTGAAATTATGTTACAAAATGATAGAAATAAACAAGGTGAAAAAAGAAATAATGATTAAAAATAATTAATTTTTTTTATTACTGAAGTTGTGGGCGAAGTAACCCAAATTGACAAAATTCATTTGCTTCTTTTTTACATATCAACATATACACCAATTAGTCGTGATCTCACCCGTTCACTTACCTCTAAATTTAATCATCACTAACGGAACTACTAATAATTAATTATAATCATTATTATTCAAGAGGCTTAATTTAATTACCTCATTACTTATTATTTCAGACCAAAAAATATAGCAAACTTTAACATGAATCCTACTGGAGCTAAAATAGAACCACATTATCATACTTATGCTATTATTAAAAGAGTTATATATTGTATTAATCTTTATACCATTCAATGGAGATTTAAAACAAAATAATTTTTTTTTAAATATTTGAAACTGATATTTCGGTCTAAACCTGTGCTACAAGCAGCAATCATTTTATCTCAAATGATAAAAAAATTGAGTAACAATTGGTTTTCAAGAGTTGCTACTGACTATTGCCGATAAGGCCTGTAGCCAGGATTTTACTTTGAAAGAAGATATATAGAGAGAAGCCCATATTCTTGGCATTTTTAAACTTATAGGGATCATTCAACTCGCCCACAAACGAAATATGGTAAGTATTGGAGGGCAAAAAAGATATACCGGTAATCTAATTTCAGCCATTAAGTTGGCTTATCAGGATGCAAGTGGAGTTGTGCGGATCAATGGTAGAAAATCTGAGACATTCCTCCTAGAGATAGGTGTGAGGGAGGGAGATAATTTAAGACCCTCCTGCTAATTGTTTTATGAAGAGATCCATAAAATATGCAAACAATGAACTTCATAGACTGCCATCGGAAAATTAAACTTAAGGCCCATTGATGATACCACAGAAAAGATGCAGGAAGCTCTATAAGAGCTACTCTGTAAAGGGATGGTCATTTACACCTTTCAGAGCAAGGTCCTAGTTATGTCCCAAGAAGATCAAGAAAACGTTTATCTTATCTGCAATGGAGAGGTAATAGAATTGGTGCAGTAGTATACCTACTAAGGGGCCGTAATAACTTCCTCTCATGGGATTGAGATATCCCGCAGAATTTCTAAAGCCAACTAAGTTTATTACCACATTTGCAAAAGTATATAAGTGTAATTGGCAGCCGAGAAGTAGTTATGGAGACTAAAAATCACAAGGTTAGGAAGACAAGCAGGGAGTGCATCAGAAATGTACAAATAAGAGAACAGTTTCAGGTGGCAAAACCAAAGGCTACACTTGAATCTCGACAACATAAATGGTTTGGTTATGTGTGCTGCATGGAGGATGAAAGAGAAACAAAGACATTTTTAAACCCTCTGGAAAAGGCCACCAGGTAGGGAAAAGAGGCAAAAACCTTCCAGCAGATTAAGCAGCTCTGTTGGGACCGAGAGGAATGGCTGAAATTTTTCGAGGCTCTTCGATGTCAGGAATGGCACAAAAAGAAGAAGAAGAAGAGGATAATTATTTTACATTTATAAACTTTTATTCTTTGACTCAACTCGAGTATTATTTAAAAGGTGTTAAACTATTCAAAAATGAACAGTTCATTTGTTTTTATGGAGAAGTATTGATTTTACCATATAAATTTTAAAACACAAAATACTTTTTTTTTCTTATCTTTTTTTCCTCCAGAAATTGAGATAAATCACATAACATAAACAGAGACATCAAATTAAAAAAATTTGTTTGTTAATCATTTCATTAACAACTAAGTTTTTAATAAAACAATGACAATCAACTTGAAGCAGGATATTCTTGACAATGACTGGAATAGCTGAAATCTGGGACAAGATTGGGAATAAAATAAATTTTAAAAAAGAAGAAAATATAAAATGTTTACCTATTGGTTAATTAAATTAAAATAAAAATGTTCTTAGTATATACCAGAAAATGTCCATGATCTCTGAATGGTTCTTTTCAATGTTTCCGCAGAGCTGATACTCTCCTTCATTTTGTTCGCTTCGATTATTTCGTTCATCCATTCTCCAGTAACCGCCTTCAGTTCCCTAAAACAGAGGAAATATATTACAAACTGTCTATGTATTTTCAAATTGCTTCTTATTTCACAAAATATAATAATAACTTGCAATGGAATATGATAATGAGATTGAACGATTCAAAAGATGAAAATAAGGGTGTTCTTTTTGCATATGACTTTTAAAAAAAAAATTAAATGATCAAAACTGAAATGAAACCACTTTAGATATGATACAAATATTTCTATATTTTATGTAAAGATGTACAATTTATAGTAATGATAATTAATAAAATTAAAAATAAAAGGCATTGCTTCTGTGACATACTTTTTTAATTTCTAAAATAAAAAGTACTGTAAACACATTATAGAAGTATTAAACAAAGTTTAATGAAGTTAAAATTTAATTGTTTTAACTTATTGCAGTTTTAATAAGTTTTACAGCATTTCTGATGATTTCTTTATTCCCTCACAACAAGGTTTATCAAAAGTACAATCAACACTGTATTAATTTTATATAATTATCATATAAATTATTATTTGTGGAAGAAAATGGCCTGGGTGGAGATCAATAAATAAATAAATTACAACAATAAATCAATAAATATTTATTGACCTTTATTGCCCAGGCTATTTTCTTCCACATATATAATCAAGGTCTTTAAATTATTATTATATTAATTTTATAATATAAATTGTTTTTCAGAAACTTAAGAGAGTAAATGAGGAAGAAAATGGTCCGCGTGGGGGTAAAAAAAATTCTCTTAATTAGGGAGAAATGTTTATTCAAGATAAAAGAGGAGGTTTTTAATTAATTAAACTAAAAATGGAACTATAATTTCCCCAAAACTTTTTTTACACTGAAAGTTTAAAATTGTAGACTTTTAACAACAAATGCTTGGCATTACGCAGATAGAAAACAATCTTCATTTCATGAGTTTGAGTGAGACAAGACAATTCAATTCAAAGATAAACATGAAAATTTCCTTCTTAGTTTATTGTCTTATAATTTCTTGCAAAGCTGATTTTATTCCAGATTATCACCCTGTACATGTGGTCTCACTCTATAATTTTATTCCAGATTATCACCCTGTACATGTGGTCTCACTCTATAATTTTATTCCAGATTATCGCCCTGTACATGTGGTCTCACTCTATAATTTTATTCCAGACTATCGCCCTGTACATGTGGTCTCACTCTATATATTTTATTCCAGATTATCTCCCTGTACATGTGGTCTCACTCTGTACATTCTAGCAATGAAAATATTAAGTAATTTCATTCATCACATTCTATTTTTAATATTAATATTAATTAACTTTGGTATCTGTTCCTTATGTTATCACTTTGAGTTGAGTTACAAAAAGTTTGAACTGTTAATTCGTTTCATTTTTAATACTTTCCAAAAATAAAAGTTATCATGAGCTTTAGTATGGAAATGAGAATTTAATTATGGGCAATGAGTAGATTTTGATAATTATTTCATCATAAAATAAAAGTTGCAACTAACATTTCTAAGTTTAGATGATGTACGTTTGTTGAAATGTTCATTTATAGATTGAATGATTACTGAAGTATACACATTTCCATAATTACATTCTCTTTTCCATTTTAAAGCTCATGATAATTTAATATTGGAAAATATTAAAATAGAAACAATTAAAATTTAAACCTGTTTTAACTCAACTTGAAGTGAGAACCTGCGGAATAATTACCTTAACTTTGATTTTCTATTGAAGAAGCCTTATCAAAATGATAAGAAATGTTCCTTTATATCAAAAGAGTAAGCTTTAATTCTATGCTAAAAATTTGATTCATTTTTGCAAAATTTGTGCATTGGTTCCTTTATGCTAAATACTACCCAATTATCATTATTATTGTTGATCCACCAATTTTTATTAAATATTTGATTTCAGTCATAATAGTTAATTTAACATAACACACAAGTTTTAAATTAACTTGTTACATTAATATAAACAAAGAGTTATCATGAAAAACCTGATTTATTATGTTTTCTGAAACATCAGCTAATTAGCTGACAATATTACTTTACATTGACTTACGTTTGGTAATAATGATAACCTGTTGATTGTTATTCAACAATCTCAGTAAAATATATTGTACTTTCATGTAAATAAATTGTTATTTCCTAATATTCGTGAAAAAAAAAGGTCCCAAAATTTAATTAACAAATGGAAGAAACAGTGATTAAATCTAAATCATGTTTTTGATGGAATGATTTTGTGATCTGATATATTATGATGTTTATTGGGATATTATCCACATTTATGCTTGTAAAACATCTTGCATAGATAAATAATAACCCTAATATATAAAAAGTATAATTATGTAATTTTCTAGTTACATTTGCCGATAGCAGAGGTTGCATAACCACTCGGTGGGAGACCCCCCGTATTGCCTGCAGGACTTGCAGACCCTTTGCCTGCACGAAGGGCAGCAAGCTCCTCTGTTGATTATTCTTCCTAGGTCTCGACGGCACAGGAAGCAAGTCTTCCCGACGCAAGCGGTGCCCACTATTCTTCTCAACGAGCCCACATCTTCCTTCAGCCTCCTGAAAACATAGCAATAATATTTCTAATTCACATATTTCAACAAGAAAAATATACAGCTTAAAAAAATATCAAACATATTTTTTAAATTCTTAAGTATCGATTTCTTAAAATACAATGCTAATAATAATTTCCAATTCCATTCAGGAATTTTGGAAATTTAACGATTTTTTTTATTTAATTGGATATTGTTGGTTAAGACGGAATATCCAAAAATTTTTTAAATAAATCATTTAAAATTTAATGATGAAAAATATATTGTATCAATGAATTATTAAGTAGATGATAAAAAGAAAAAGAACTGTATTTATATAGTATCTATTTAAGATTGATATGTATGATTATAAAAACTAAAATGTTATTTATGAAAACAAGACATATAAATACTAATTCAGATAATATTAAAAGTTTTAAATTTTATGTTTTTGACTATATCCTTTCATTGGTGTTAGTGGTATTTTGCTTGATTGATGATTATACTGAAAAAACAATATTTATTTTTAATAAAAAATTAGGCTACTGCATGATTCTAGAGTTGATAAAAAAAAAGTGACTCACCCTATTCCCAAACTGAGAAAACATAAATTCTTCATGTTGTATTTCTTCTATCCTACTTTAAAGTAGTAAATGCCCGGGAGCAAATTTCTTTATTTCAATCATTCGGACTTTTTACAACTCAAAAATCTTAACTATACCAGAATGGAAATTTCTGATAAAATGATGCATTATGAGATTCACATGGCACTTTCCTTTCATTTATATACTATTGAACGATTTCTTTATTATTAATGTCGTTGTTAGTTAATTATTAGTTATGATTATCAAATCTTTATTATTAAAAAACATTGCTAATGCTACATAGACATTTTTAACAAACATTAATAGTATTTCAGAAAAAAACAAATAATTTAGTTTAAACACTTTTGTACACATTAGATACAATGATTAAAGTTTAAAATTATATGAAGACTAATCTTTCTCCAGTTACATATATATTTAACAAAGATTATTATTAATTATTATTATAGTAATTTTCATTTTAATTAGAATTTTAAAAAACAAACTAATTAAGAGTGAACTGATTTGATAGTTCCATCACTTCTTTTACTTTATATAAGTAATCAAGTTTCGCGGCAATGGTATTAATGTCACATTTACATTTAAATAGTGTTAATATTCAATAAAACAAAAGGATAGTATAACTTAAAACGTTTTAAGTTGATTTAGAAAAACTTCAATTAAACTGAGCATGTTCAAAGGCCAGTGCTGTATAGCAGCGCAGCCAAGCGGCTAAACGGCAAACTTGTACATTACTAAAGCAATTCCAATAATAATAAGCCGTAATAAATAATTTTATAATAGTATTTGTATTAATTCCAATTTGTATGCATTTTTCGATTATAATTATCATAAATTAAATAAAAGGCTTATAAAAACTGCAACACTTCAAGTACAAGAATAGATGACTGTCAACCACAAGCAATACAGTGCCTTCTGAAACTAATTGTTTCCCTCCAATACAGTTTGGGAAAATATAATGACTGTGTATATCTGAAGAATTAGATTATTGTTAACACAGTCGCTATTATAGACTAACAAAACATCCTAACTTCACAAAGAAATTTTCCAAAAAACTTTTTTCAATATAATTAAATAAATATTATGAAGGAATGAACTGACAGATCTGTATCGTATACAGATGGGAGGACGTCAGGATTGTACAAACTCTAAGAAAGTTATGAAAAATCTAGTTTTCTTATCTACCAATATTAGATTAGTATTTTAAGTAATAATTTTGCGTAAAAGTAAAACAAAAAATAGCGATAAAGAAATCAATTAAATTGACACAACTCAATATAAAAACATATTTGGATATTATAAAAACGTTTGGTCATAAGTGATAATGAAACTTCTTCTTATCAAAGACCCCACGAACATTGTATAATGCATGAAATTATAGACAAAAAATAGATATGAGTTCTAACGACTTCCAATGTTTAAATGAAATCCTGAAACACTCGTTCTCCAACTCTATAAGTCTCAGAGGTAGAGGATCGCTACTCTCCGCGGTACCCCCACACAACTCCCGGAGACCCGTACCACAGATCACTTACTATTAAAATAAAGAAGCCGCGAAGATTGGAAGTAGGAAGGACAATAGAGAAGAAGAAGAACTAACGGTCCAAAAAGGTGACATATGCGGGGGCGTCGACCTCACTGGCTCTCTTCGCGTAGTCCGCTCGCGTCCTTTCCTTCCTCTGTCGTCGTTCTCTAATATCGATTCCATTGCAATATCGACTCGTGCGTATCGATATTTGTATCGAAATATTGTATATAACGTATATTATGAAAGTATTTGTATATAAATGTTGTCTATAGCCGATGTTTATTCATTTCGTACTGTTTTGTGGGATTCCTGAATTTTGCCTTTCCGAGTATATTAGATTATGCATCTTTAAAGAGTACCTGATATCGTACAGGCTCGGGACCCTCATCTTACGTCTCTTCCGAAGGACGGCATAACCAAGGACTTTTAACTCCCTGCCGGGCTGCGAACCCACAATCTAAGGCTACCTGTAGGTTGTTATGCTAACCACTGGAGCATAGGAGACGCTTTGTTTTTTGTTATAGCTGGCTATTTCTACCTAGCTTACTATACCTAGCTGAAAAACTATCGACGCAAGATAGTTTGATCCGATATAGTTTGGAAATGTTGATCCCATCATTTTCCCATGGCGTTGAGATGAAGATCAGGAGAACATTTGATAACATACAAGATTGTCGTTAAAATTGGATCACCAACAATGCTTTGCTGAACGCAATAAAAAAATTTTGGTATTTTATTTTCCAAATAATTTGAACGTATTCTTCTAAATTAGGTACTAAATACATACACGGTAATGTAAATAGAAATATTTTCCAATTAACTATGTAAGTAATTTAACAATACTGTCCAATAAGTTTATAAACAGATACAAAGCGCCTACACACTTCCGACCCCAGGCTTAACCCAAATCGCAAGGCACAATCCTCCCACCTACTTCTCGGTTCAACCATCGGTAGTCCACCCTTCTGTTTGTTCTGTACCGTCAAACAAAGACATAAATGCACTTTACCAATATTAATAATGCCATACAGCTTTATAAGCATATCACATTAATTATATTAAGAGGTTCGTTGTAACTTTTTTAATGTGTAAAAAAGAAAAATTTATATTGAATTAAATACAATAAGTTTTATTACATTAATGAAACTTATGTTCCATTGTATTTCTTTTTACCTCCATTTACAACTAAGCCTTTCTTTATTTGTCACGCCTCTCTATCACCCCATTATTGACCTACAATCAGTTTTCAAAAAAATGTTGCTATCGATTAATCAGCATGGAGATCAATAACACCTAAACGAGCAAATTATCGATATAGCCATCGCTAATAAAAACAGATAAAGGAATCGACTTCTTCCATGTTCCCCCCCAGATGTCACGGGCAGACGCGTCATCTGTGGCCAACATGTGTTCTCTCTATTGTAAGCGTCCAATAATATGCTCAATTTCTTTAAAGAAAAAAAGCTTTAGAACCTTTGGAAGGTGAAATCTAGAACAATCCTTTAAAAAAATGATTGTAATGATGAACCAAGACAGGTTAAAAATGACAGATTTCGAAATGTACACACGCTATGCAAGGTGAGACCAGTGGAAACTATATTAAACTTAAAACAGAATCAAAGAAGAAATTTTGAAGTAAGGAAAATGTTACTAGTAAAGAAAACACAGTAAATGTACAGATTCAGTTAATAATAGCGGAAAGAATTGTTTATTATGACAATAAAAATGGTTTATTTGATTAAACAACAACCTCTTAAGACTTGGAACAAATAACCTCTATTCAAGGCAATAACCCAAGGGATCGGAGTTTTCAACAATTTGTCGACTATTTACAAGAAATTAATCAAATATTTCTGTTTAATTTTCTCACGAGGGATTACGAATAATTATTTTAAAATGAAAGAACATAATTTATTCGTATTAATGTGCCCATGGATATTCCGGATAAGGCATAGTATGATCAGTTGTAATTACTTCTATTAAAGGAATGTTTAAAAAAATTCTTTTTTTTAAATTAGATTTTGTGGAATCCAGCATACCTTCAAAATAAATTTATACAAATAAAAAAAGTCATAATTTTGCATAAATTCCTCTTAAATTACGTAAATAAATTGACAATTTTATTAGACTAATAGGCAATATCAGTATATTTCACTTAAAACTAAAGCTTCTGAAGATAAACGAAAAATAAATAATAAAGCTCCGGTCAATCACAATATGGTGGATTGTCCAAGCTGTATTCTAATTCGATAGAACCGTAGGGCACCAGTATTTCTAAAGTGACACATGTCAACAACCTACATTTTTGAAAAAAACCGGGGACAACTATTAGTGAGCTTGGAATAGCATTATGACACAAGTACATTCTGGCAGACAAGCTCTGAAGCTACGTTGATACAGTTTTATAGATATTTATCCATATATTTCATGGTCATAATTGGGTTGCTATGGAGATTATCTACTTTAGACATTATAACCTTCGTTGCCAAGGTAACTACTCCTACCTATCCAAGAATTAGTCATAATAAGAAATACTAGTTGGATATGCCATGAGGCTAGAATACTTAATTATTATTTTTTAAAAGTTTATACAAGTTATAAAGCTTGTTTCTGTTGATAAACGTTCAGAGTTATTATTAAATTTTAAACCAATATTATTCGCTAAATAACAATATAGCAGAATCAGATATTTGTAAGGCGAGAGGACGCTAGAAGAACTAACTGCCTAACCTTTGAAGCACGTGTTCCATTTCCGGTTTCTCGCGAGTGGACTTGAGTGCACACTTGTCTTGCGAAAATTCTCTTCCCGACTTTTATTGAAAATACATTGCTACTTCTTCTTAAAAGTGTTATCAATAGCAACAATACATTTATTATTGACATTACAATATCATGAAGTAGGAAATAAACAAAGACTCAGTATGATATTAAAATTAACATATTGGCCAAATCATAGTTCTTTATATTATTATTATTATTATTTATAATTATAACTATTTATTAGAGACAATTAATTTATATTATGATTTATTAATATGTAAAAGAATAACTTAATTTGACAATAGCCTTCATTATTTTGAAAAAAAATCTTACTAATTTATTTATTGAGAATTAATAAAATTATTTTCTTAAAATACAATATAAAGTTGTCTCCTTTTAATGTGCTTTATAACGTAACTCAAGGATCACAACGTTTTTTGTATCCAAAAAAATAAAAGTCTAAAACATTTTGAAAATACTAATCTAAATAAAAATTAATATTAAAGATTCATGTGAATCATTTAACGGTTTTAAAATATTCCATTCACGTTGCGTGGCAGGGCGTGGGAGGCCTTGGCCTAAAGGTGCCAATATCAAAAAATTATCGAGATATTTTAGAATATAAATTAAAATATCAGTAAGGAAGAAAATAGTTGGGGGTGCAGTCAAATACATAAACACTAAATAAGTGGTTACTTATTTAATTATGTGCCGACGTTTCGACCCACTTTGTGGGTCATCTTCAGGGCTAAGAAAGAAAAACAGACAAAATAACAGAACTATAAAAATACATTGCAGACTAAGTATATGATAAATGTGAAAAAATATATATGTAGAGAGGTAGACATTTAGAACAAAAGTGAGGGATATATATGAATAAAAAATTACAGAGAAAATGTACAGAACTGTGGTGATGCCAAAAAGATATTTTTTACAAAGATAAAAGAAGGATGTAAACAGAAAGTTATTTAAAAAGAAAAAGTATAAGCATCAGAGGTGAGAAGTAAAATGATGGAAAAGGTAGTAGAATATATATAAAAAACTATAAAATGTAAGATAATAGACTCCTGGGGAGTTTACATAAGTAAAATGAAAGAAGGTATAGCCAAAATGAATTAAAGAGTAAATAAAGGAAAAATAACAGTAGCAAGTATAGTTTATCATATACTTAGTCTGCAATGTATTTTTATAGTTCTGTTATTTTGTCTGTTTTTCTTTCTTAGCCCTGAAGATGACCCACAAAGTGGGTCGAAACGTCGGCACATAATTAAATAAGTAACCACTGATTTAGTGTTTTTATTTGACTGCACCCCCAACTATTTTCTTCCTTACGTCTATCTTCCAGTCAACCATCCCCTCGCTTCTCATAAAATATCAGTACATATATATTTTTATTTTTTTTTAAGGGAAGGCTATAGTCGTCAATATCGACTATAATTAGCCGAATAATGCTCTTATAAAATACGATATATTTAAAAAAAAAATCTTGAAACAGCTGAATTGTGGACTCCCGAAATCTTAACACAAATCCTAAAACCGATTAAATTAAAAACTGTAGAAGGCTGTTACAAACCTACTCCAATTTGACTCTGATACTCAAAAATGGATTTCAAATGAATGGTTAATGGCGTAGAATAAATATATTTCAGATATATATCTGAAGTTATATTTCACTCCCTCTCGCTAAATAAATTGCTGTGTATGGCTTTGTCTGTATTGGCCTCGTATAGAACATTCTATTTATTATCAATGTCCATATTGAAATTGAAGTGACAGATTAAGCCGTTCGTGCCAAACTATAATTTTTCCAAAAATAGCCTTTGCTGATTTATAGAAGAGAGCTGTCAAGATAAGTTAGAAAGAAAAGCACCATCAGAAATTGGATACCTCGGCCGAGCAATCTATCTTGACTCGGACAAATGATGGAAGAAATGAAAAGAAATCATTTCCTTTATAGCGTTTCATTGATTTTCTCTTCAGTGGTGCCAAAGATAATTATGATAGTTAATATCTAATCGAAAATATCACTCATGATTACTCTAGTAAATATCAACGCTAATTCATTGTTTGAATAAAAAATAAACTTGGACTAATACAACCCACGAAAGGTCTTTATTATTTATTTTAAGGTTTAATCAAAGATCGGTAGATAGTTGAAACTTGGTTGCTACTTTTAGAGCATGAATAACGTCTTAAGCCTTTCGAAAATAAGGTATGGCGTGGAATATTGTCCAGAAAAAGGACGAATTTACGGGAGAATTTAGGAGTGTACACAGGGACAACAGGGATTGTCTCACCCTCTCAACGTGATTGAGATAATTGAGAGAGTCGATGAACTAGGCAAGAGAGAGCTAATTCCCTTTTTTTCCTTATTTTTTTTTTTTGCTATTTCCAATTTACTGTTCTTAAATTTATACAGAATTTAGCTTGATTTCAGATTAATGCTCAACAGGAAAGATAATGGTATCATAATTCATGGGTTATTCAATAGAAAACAGAAGTTAAACAAATAGTGGAAATCGGTTGTAAAAATATATTAAAATTGGTCAAAATTTTCAATGAAAACATTTCTGTCCAGACGTCATTACATTACATTATTGGCGCGACAGACTCATAAAAAAGTCCTTGGCCTGCTCAACCGCTCTACCCCAATCGTCCCGATCGCCTGCTCGAGTGATGGAGACCTTACACAGCCTCAGATCTTCACAGACGGCATCCTTCCATCTAGCTTTGGGCCTTCCTCGAGGTCTTACTCCATCCGGATTTCCTTTATACAGCTTTTTAGCTGTTCTTTCTTCGCCCATCCTATATAAGTGGCCCAGCCACTTGATGCGTTGCCTCCTGATGAAGCTCGATATCATTAGGTCTCCATATAACTCACTTAGCTCCTTGTTCCTTCTGATCCTGAGTTGGTCGTTTTCCCGAACTGGGCCGAATATTTGCCGAAGAACTCTTCTTTCGAATCTATTCAGCTTTTCCACGCTGGATTTATTCAGTGTGAGGGTTTCGCCAGCGTATGTCACTACTGGCCTAATCACGGTTTTATATATCATCAGCTTGGACTTTAGGCTAAGGAGCTTACTTCTCAGGAGCTTTGACACTCCAAAACATGCTTTATTACCTAATACTATCCTGGCTCTGATTTCCTCCTCCTCATCCAAATTCTCATTTATACGGCTTCCTAAATACTGGAAACTTGACACTCGTTGGAAAGTGTGTCTTCCAAACGTGTAGCTATGAGGTGGTCGGTTTTGTTTACTATTCTTTATTACCATTATCTTGGTTTTCTCCTCATTCACCTGCAACCCCATTTTTCCAGCTTCCACTTCCAGCCTCTCGAAAGCTTCTTTTAAGATTATCAGCGATCTTCCTACTAATACAAGGTCATCAGCATATGCAAGGATACCTAGACTCCGGTTAAAGATGGTTCCCTCCATCAGTAATCCTGCCATTACAATATTGAATAGTAGAGGTGCCAGCGAGTCTCCCTGCCTAAGTCCTGTACTAATCCCAAATTTTTCCGTAATTGAGCCATTTACCCTTACGCTGCAAACTGTGTTTTCCATCGTGCTCATTACCAGACGCACCAACTTGGATGGGATCCGCATTTCGCTCATAGCTCTGAAAAGCTCATTCCTGGATATTGTATCATAGGCCGTCCTGAAATCTATGAACAGCATCCACAATGTATTATTGTACTCCTTCATTTTTTCACACATCTGTTTGAGGGAAAAAATCTGATCTATAGTAGATCTGTTAGGTCTAAAGCCTCCTTGGTATTCTCCAATATTTCTCTCAACATAGGGCAATAGGCGATTATACAGAGCTATCGAGAATATCTTATAGGCTGTATTCAGTAGGCTTATCCCTCTGTAATTTTTACATTCTGTGGAGTCTCCTTTCTTTTTGTAGACAGGCACTATAATAGCTTCTTTCCAGTCTTTCGGGATCTGTTCCTCTTCCCATATTTGAGCAATTAGTTCCTGCAGCTCTTTAGTTAGCGCACTGCCAGCTGCCTTCAGGAACTCAGCAGGTATGCCATCTGATCCAGGTGACTTGTTATTTCTTAGCTTCATAACAATATCTTCTATATCCTCTCCATCCGGTGGTACTGCTTCGTCTTGGCTGTCATACGAGTCACATTCCAAAACACTTATTTGTTCCTCTGTCTGGCTTAGTAGTCCTTGGAAATAATTCCTCCATCTCACTTGGACGTCCGTCTCCAGCACCAGTAGTTTCCCCTCCTCATTTTTCACCATGCTCCTTCTAGAGCAGTAACTGGTTTTACACGCCTCCACTCCTTTAAAAAATTTTTTGGTATCATTGCTCCTTCTTGAGTTTTCGATATCTTTTATCTTATTGTAAAAAGCTTTTCTTTTCTTCCCTTTCAAGATCTTCTTTGCTTCTCTTCTTGCATCCTGGTACTCTTTCTTGTTATTTCTTGTGCTTATACTCAGGTATTTTAATCTTTTTTCATTTCGTCTTCGAACCGCCTCTTTACATTCTTCATCAAACCATATATTTCGCGATGGTTTCTTGTCCATCTTGCAGTATTCGCTCGCGGTCCCTATTATAATTTCTTTAATATGATTCCAATGTGCATTCACTTCCCATCCATCTTCTACTACCGGCGTATTTTTGATTCCTTCCTCTACTCTAAGGGAAAAACATCTTTGTATTTGCTCATCTTTTATCGTTTCCTTGGACCATTTGTTGACCTTAGGTTTAATCATCCCCTTTTTGAAGGGAGACGTTTTGAGCAATACTTTCATGATAACGAGGAAGTGGTCGGAGTTGACATCCGGGCCTCTAAAAGATCTCACATCTTGGATATTATTGAAATACGAATTATTAACAAGGATATGATCAATTTGAGTAAAAGCGCCATTGGGTGAATGCCATGTATGCTTGTGTTTATCTTTATGAGCGAATACTGTGCTCATAACTACTAGCGAGTTTGATATTGCGAAGTTGATCATTCTTTCTCCGTTGTCATTTGATTTGTTATGGAGACTATTCATTCCAATTGTCGGTATGAACGTCATTGAAAGTAAAAATTTTAAAAGCTTGTATGCTTTTTTATTCTACAACCAATTTGCTGTTGAAAAAAAACTTTCAATTTAGATATAATTTAAAATATAATCCTCATTTAAAAATTTAATTAAATTAAAATGATTACAATTATATGTGTAACTATTATGCTATGAGCATTGTATGTACAAATATTCCGGATAGGAATGGACTAAAGATGCGGAAGAGACATTAGTTGATTTAAATTTATGTGATCTTGTTTTGTTTGTTCATTTGACGTCACTTTATGCTGCCATGTCTAATCGGACGATGCTACAGTGGGAGCTCTAAATTTTGCCTATCCAGGTTTAATTAGGATAGGGATTTTTAACGAGTACCTGACATCGTACAGGCTCGGGCCCCCCGTTTAACGTACCTTCCGAAGGACGGCGTAACTAAGGATTTTTTACTCCCTAAATGTGACCTTGTATTCACACTGAAACCTGAACTGACAAACCGTTATCTGCCTTATTAATTATTAAGTATTTTAGAAACGATTTTGGAGGAACGAAATGTATCGATAGATTTCACCTGTCGCATGGATTCTATTCTACACAGCAGAGGTGTCGGTAGCAGGTGACGTTGGCAACCTCCTCGGGACACCCTTGTTCGAGTTTTCTATCCTGGTCATTGTCCGGCCTCTTATACAATTTCCGGCAGCTCTTGGAGCTCGATGGTGGTTTAGGAAATAATACGGATGGGTTATGCAATTGCTCAAGAATTAAAAAGTGAAATTTAAATGAGCCAGCTGAACCTTTGTTGATCCTCAAAAGGAAAAGCTAAGTCCTTAATGCTCATTAATTATGTTAACGTGATATTTCTTCAGAGTACGCTGACCTTTCTTAACAATATGAACGCTTACTGGCGGGTCCATATAGAGGTTGTGGTTGGAAATATGTTTATGTTTCACATACATATATATGTTGTATATAGGTTATATATGTACGCTTAACATACATACATAACAGCCGGAAGAACGACAGTTGTTTTATAAATTCTAATTTTTAGTTTCGTGACAAAAAGGGAGCTATGGAATCACAGGGACGAAAAATAACTAGCATTTCCTGCCTTCAACCTTCCGGCTCCCTCATTTCCTTTTTTAAAAAAATGTAAAGGAAGTTTATATTTAAATTTATTATTACCAATTATTGGTCATTAATCACAAGTTTGCGTAGAATACTTAAAAAGTAAATTTAATTATTTACATGTTTATGATGATAACGTAAGTATGATTTAGACTTGTGAGCTAGGTTCCTCAAAACCCTTCTTTTATAGAAATATAAATTAGAAACCTGATTCCTTTACATAACGTACATTTAGGGAACTACGTGGCACAGTGTTCATTCCATTGCCAGAATCGACTCTTTGTGATCTAGATACTCTCTTAGGACTTACCCTGCCTCTGTTAAGACGGCACCCTTAATTGGAGAGGAAAATCCCGAGCGTGATCCCGTCAAAATCCACTCCCAGCACAACTGCTGTCTCGGAAACAGTACGGTCCCCACCACGACTAAACACCGCGACCTTCGCGACATACAGTGATCCAGTTTTTTTCTTCAAATATTTGGCAGCGTAAAATTACTCAGTGCTAAAATTTCCAGCGCAGTAGTAGACATTCAAGATGATGGGCATCGTTACACTACCAGCCTAAAGGATATGGAAGATTTGGAAGACCTACTGAAGACTAAGAGGGTAGTGGGGTTGAACTACAAAGGAAAGTCCTGATAAGCTTCCAAGTGGCACCTCTCTCCTGTGCCACTGATGTCCTCCTGCCACTAGCACTGGGTCAGTAAAACTATCCTGTACAAGGATACATCTATATGCTAATTGTAACAGTATCTCGTCTATAATCAAGATAATTGCTAATTCAACATGAACAAAATAACTTCATAACTTAATAATTGACCGTAATTCGCAGATTATTGACGACGTTGAAGCTTTGTCATCAAGACTCTGCAATATTCAATATTCAATCGGGGGATTTTTAAAAGCAATTAATAAATATATATGTAAGCAATAATTTCTTAAAAATTAAATTTAAACAAATGAAATGAAGCGTAAACCCAGTTGCTTAGTTTCTGTTAAACGTTTTCCAATTGTCAACAAAAACAAAAGGGCAACAAATGTACAGCGAGGTGATTTGTCAGAGCTCACGCTCAACCACAATATTTTCCCCACAATTTAGGATCCCGCTTTACAGAGTTTAGGTGAGGTAAGTTGATTTGAAGATGGTGGCCGCCTTCATCATCTTCAAGACGTGGAAGACGGAGACGTCGAAGAATGGACAGTCCAGGCCAAGCGTGCACGAGTCGAATGATACGCTTCTTCCAGTTAATGACTTTCTTCTCCATCTTTTTGACAATGTGGGAACACAGTTTTCTCTCTTGTCGGTTCGAAATCATTTAGTTATCATCATTCAGTTCAAAAGTCAGTAGGTTTTTTTAAAATATCTGTTGACATTCTGTACCATACCATATTTCCATGTATAAAGGACGGGTACAGAGGAAACATTTTGAAGACGGTAAAAAACCAAACAAATGCCTGTAGATAAGAATTATTTTGTTTTTAAAGATATTTGTTTTATTTCTGCAAATAATAATTTTCCAAATTACGGCACACGTATGTAAGAAACAATTTTCTGTGTTAAATTTATGCAATGTTAATTTTATCAACTGGCGTTTATACGATCAAGTAATAAAAAAAAATCACTAGAAACCATGAAGAGCGTTTGCTTCTGTAAATCTTAGAAATTGTACTGCCTCTAGGACAACGGTTGCGCAGGGAAGGGATTTACCCGAGTTCACGCTCATCCACCATCTTTTCCATATTTAAGGGTGTCAATTAATAGCGGCTAGTTGAAGCCTAAGATCTGTAGGTCCCATAAGGTACATCCGGGCTATTAACAGTTACGAAGTGGCGCCATAGCTCATCCTCTATAAAAATATCACCTAATGTTTAAATCTTATGTCGGTGGATATGAAAATCGGATTATGTTTTAAAAATCCAGAGGGTTAGATACCCCCCTGATCCCCCTCCCCGAGGTACCCCATTGCCTCACGATAAATGTTAAGGCCCAGTTTAATTAAACGATTATTAGATTTTGCTATAAAAGGAAGCAATTTGATTGCCTCAATAAAATTAGCAAAATAAAACTTGATTTAATTACAAAAAATAACATTCCCTTATTAGTATTTTCCACAGCACTTGTGTAATTTTAAACTTAAGGTAACCAAAACTTAAGCTAACCAAAACAGTAATTAATTCAGAATTTACACATAACGTGCAAAACTCGTTAGTAATCCTAACAGAACTGTAGTTAACTAAATTAACTTGTGAAATCCTCCGTGCAGTTTTTGATTCAGTACAAAATTGTATAACTTTAGAGATATTTCTCGGAACGTGTGCAGAATACTTTTAAAAATATATAAGTAAAAAGTTCGACAGTGGCGTATTTTAGTTAATGATTTTTGTTCGTATTGCATTTGCTTAACATTCATAATTCATAATTTAAAAGAGTACACTTTTAAGGAGAAGTATATACGCAGTGAAGTATACGCGCAAATAACTTATGCATCTAAATTATACCTGTTTCTTTTAAGGATTTATTATCTATTCTGGAACCTAACAGAATTGCTGGCGAGATCTACCAAGCCTAAATGGAGGGAAACTAGGAAGTGGACGACCTAGAAGAGGTGAAGAAGGATTACGAGAAGAGAGGACTCCAGTGTAACAGAAGAACACAGTTGGCGGAAGACCGGAAGAGCTGGAGAACAGGATATGATGATGATGGATAATAATTATGGGATTTGGGGGAGAAGTTGGAACCATTTTATAGGGGGGAGGGAACTTTTTTTGGCGTTTGCGTAGGTGCTATTGAGTATACAGAACTAGTTATGGTACACATAGTATGCCTAAAGTGCCGCTATACGAAAAAGAAATTTTAGAGTAAAAGAAATGAAGTATCAATTGTTCGATAATCAGGGCACAGACAGACCAATTCAATAATCAGGGCACAGACAGACCAATGACAGGGAATTAAGTATACATATTGTAGTTTTAGGCCTGATAAAAAAATATAGAAGTACGGGGTTAAAGAAATCTAAAAAGAGAAAGGTTTTTAGATTGTCACGAATGGAGCTGTATGCAATTGTGATTCGGGCTGTTGCAATGTTTGGGTCACGTCTAGGAAAGGAGAAAGCACTCGCGCAAACCCTTCATCATTCCCTTCCAAACCATTCTCTTCAGAAGTCTTCTACTTCTGTTCCCCGGCCTCAGGGGGAAGCACGGGGTATTGTATAGTCTGGTTTAAAATATCTGAATAAATATTTGGTGGTGATGACACAGTACGATGATGCAGTCACCTGATGTAGGGAAGGCGAGTTGTAACGTCACCATCAGAAATATTGATGCCGTAATCGGTCTATGATTTGGAGGCGTCATTATATACAATACTTAGCAATCGTCCGTTACTAGTATTTCTTAAATATTATTATTAATAATTTTATATGAATATTTCATTACATAATCGAAAAGTAAAATTATATAAATTGTTGATGCTTATTTAATAGTAAATTTTTAATATATTATTTCCCCAAATCGGATATAAAGAATAGTGCATCTTTGGAATTGCAAAATCAGTACGGCATGTTTCGGAATAGAACCACAAGCCAAATGTCAGGTTTGCAATAATGATTGAATACTTGCGCGCTCAGATCGAATAATTCCACCTGGTAACCGGATTATAGGCATAGTAGTGATTTCTTTTAGAAATATCCACACTTCACAAATTGCACATGGGCATTGAATTATGAAAATCAAAATCAAATAAAAATGATGATTCCAAAGTGAGAAAAGATGTATAGATACCACTGTTTGGTCAAAACCAATACCTAAAATTTTGAAGAAGAATTTAAAATGGTTTTCAATTGTTCGAAATTAGAAGAGTTTTACGTTTTTGTTATACCATTGGAGAGTCAAGATTATAACCAGTTACGTTCGAAGTTATAACAAAAACTTAAACGATAATAAAAAAAAACATACAATAATTCATTAAGAAATCAAATATTTTAATGTAAAAAAAAAAAAATCTTACACGAACATACGTGGATATTTAAATATTTTTATTTTGAATAGAAAAGATTTGTCCTGGCCGGAATTCGATCCCAGGTCGTCTGCTTCTCTGGCGCAGTGCTCTAAACTACTGAGCTACCGGGGGTCGTATCCAGGTCAGACAAATCCGTTCTCTTCACCGACCCTAAATCCCAATGTTCTCGCAATTTTTGCGATGTATACACGGGGAAGAATGTTCATTGAACATTACTTTAATTAGGATCTTGTTGACTTACATCAATATATAATTTATAATTTAGTTTTATTAATTGTTATTTTGATGGTGATTATTTTTAAATATTTTTGTTTTGAAGAGAAAAGACTTGGATACGACCCTTGGTATCTCAATGGTTGAGAGCATACACCGGAGATGCAGACAACCCGGGTTCGAATCCCGGCCAGGACAAATCTTTTCTCTTCAAAACAAAAATATTTAAAAATAATCGCCATCAAAATGACAATTAATAAAAATAAATTAATTATTTTTTGTTCCTTCTTAGGAATGTGAATTAAAAAAAAAAAAATATGCTCAAAATTGTTAATAATGTAATAAAACAAATTTTAAAGCTAATTATGGAAATGGAGATGCTGAATTTGTGCTGTGGGGGGCTGAGGTGCTGTGCTCAAGAGTCCGCTTATAGCAAAGAACTAAAATTTAATCTGTTAACAGCCGTAGATCGACCCTCTGGAATTTGCAGACTTTCCTGGGGGTATAAAGTGTGTATCCTTAATTAGTAAAAAATCTGGTGGCTCAACATGATCTCAACTAACTACCGCTGGCTAAGCCTGTATTGCTTTTTTAATTTACAATCATGATATAGATATCATACATCGGGGATTACCATCTCTCTACTAAACATTTGCACATCAAAGACACTGTAGATTTGATAGAATAAAACTATTGACATTAGATTGGTATTAAAGAATCGATTCGGTCTGGTTAACCACCTTCAAGTATATCTATATTTATATATACATATTTTTTTATATTCAAATATATTGGAAAGTAATACCATTTAAATGTTTCAGTGACAGTAGGTGACATTAGAAGAGGGAATTCGATTTGCTTTCTCCACTCGCGTGTGCTATTTGATCTGAAGGAAAACAGTGCAGTCACTGGTGCTGTTTCTATTGGTTGAGGAGAAGAAATGGCGCACCAATCAAATCCCACGGATTCAAACAGTATTATTTATGTAAATCGACAAGGAAAAAGCTACGAATTTCCACACATGGTTTATAATTTCAAATAATTATAATTCATAAATATCTGGTGCGTCCATTCACACAACTTAAATTGAAATGAGCACCGAATTGTTGTTAGAGATGTTACGATTTCGGGTTATTAAATAATTAAAAGCGAAATAATAATAATAATCAGTACGGCCAACCAAATAATAATAATAATCAGTACGGCCAACCAAATAATAATAATAATCAGTATGGCCAACCAAATAAAAATAATGAGAGGAATATACCAAGGAAATTGTCTTAGCCCACAGTGGTTCTGCATGGAGTTGTTCCCACTAAGCAGGATCCTTCGAAAAAATAAGGAGGGATATAAGCTGATCATCAACGACGAGGCGACCACGATCGGCCACAGCTGGTACATGGACGATCTCAAACTGTATGCTAAAAACAAAGACCAGCTACAAAGCACGGTTGAGGCCGTAACATCTTATACTAGAAACATAGGAATGTCAATCGGCCTCGACAAGTGTCCAGTGCTCCATGTAACCAATGGGAAAGTCGTTAGCAAACCCAATATCCTGATCAATGAGGAAGAATACATCAAGGAACTTAAGGCCAATAAATTATGTAAGTATTTAGGCATGCATCAGCATCTTAAAATTGGCCGAAAAGACATGCAACAAGAGCTTCTGACAATCCTCAAAATTAGGTTACGAAAAGTCCTTAAGACCCAGGTAACTGGAGAAAGAAAAATCAAGGCCATAAACACCTGGGCTATACCTGCTCTCAGTTATAGCTTTGGGATATTGCAATGGTCAAACACCTGCCTACAGGAGATGGATCGTCTTGTGAGAACAACCCACCACCCAATATCATCGAAAGCTCGCCTATACTTGCCCAGGAGAGAAGGGGGACGTGGCTTGATAAATATCGAAGAAGCTTGCCGCAAGCAGGAAGTGGCCCTA
Source organism: Troilus luridus (assembly GCA_964056705.1). Taxonomy (NCBI): domain Eukaryota; kingdom Metazoa; phylum Arthropoda; class Insecta; order Hemiptera; family Pentatomidae; genus Troilus; species Troilus luridus. Next base: position 3,195,643 of record OZ057417.1, on the reverse strand, counting down.
CGCCGATATTTCCTCACGAAAACAGATGGAGTTTATGTCACTATTTCAAGGATGGATTCTGGTCTAACTGCACTAAATCTCAGAAGAGATGCGGAACCAGTAGTTCTTACAGAAAATGAACGGGTGACGGAATGGAAAACAAAGTCTTTACATGGTAGATTATTTCGTAAATTAAATGATAGCTCCATTGACAAGGAGATGTCAGTTGATTGGTTAAAGGTTGTTGGATATTGCGATCCCTGACGACAATAATGTAAACTCAACTGTTGGAGAGAAACTTCGAAAGTATCAAGAACTTGCGGCTGAGCTAAAAGAGCTATACCATATGGAAAGTGTGGTGGTAACACCTATTATAATCTCCACGAATGGATTGGTTCCTAAATCCACGGTGGAGGGCATTGAGAAACTAGAAATTCCGGTCGAGGTTTTAAAGGAGGCTCAGCAGGCAGTTCTCCTAGACACAGCCAGGATCGTCAGAAAATGTCTGAATGTTTAAAGAAGAACAATATAAAAATCAAAAAATAATAACTGCAGATGGTTGGACTTGTCTCCTACCTCAGTTTTGAACCAGCAAATGCGAGAAAAAAAATAGATAATAATAATAATGGATTAAAGAATACTGCGAAAACCTGAAACCTCTCAATCTTCTGATGTTGCGCCTCGACAGTTTCAGATAAAATCTGCAATTTAAGAGATAGAGGAAGAGCAAGACTCGTGTAGGATTGGTGGATGGGAATAAAGGGGGGGGGGAGAGCGAGGAATTCCAGTTGTCCACGATTTATAAATCAGGAAGATAAACTAAAATACTCAATTGAGGAGTACGTGTAGAGATAAAAAGTTCAATGTGCTGTATCTTAGCATTCTTCTAATCAATGTGCTGTATCTTAGCATTCTTCTAAGCAATGTGCTGTATCTTAGCATTCTTCTAACCAATGTGCTGTATCTTAGCATTCTTCTAATCAATGCGCTGTATCTTAGCATTCTTCTAATCAATGTGCTGTATCTTAGAATTCTTCTAATCAATGTGCTGTATCTTAGCATTCTTCAAATCAATGTGCTGTGTCTTAGCATTCTTCTAATCAATGTGCTGTATCATAGCATTCTTCTAATCAATGTGCTGTGTTTTAGCATTCTTCTAATCAATGCGCTGTATCATAGCATTCTTCTAATCAATGTGCTGTATCTTAGCATTCTTCTAATCAATGAATCGAGAAAATAATTGTTCTAATTCGATGATTGTTAAATCTCAAAAAAATTCCTCCTGGTTCACTTATCAAATTGGTCGATTACAAAGGGCCATTATGGAGAATAATATAAGAAACAAAAGCTTTGTAAAACCTACCAAGAACGATTCAATAAAGACTTACATTTATGTTGTCTTTTGATATAGTTATACCTAATTCGACGTAATCTTACGTACAGTAAGGTGTTTAGTGGTGTTTGAGAGAATTAAAGCTTGTACTATGAATATTCTATTCATTACTAAGCTAACTTTTAAAATCGTATGATGTTTTCATTAAATGAATTTCGTGATCAGTATCTTCCATCATAGCGGTAAAATCTGGCGTAAAATTCGTGATAGGGGATGAAAAGGTTGGAAAATCTCGGGTTAGTTCGAGCAATTATGTTCGGGCTGTTAGAGACCCAACCTGCGAGAGAAAGTAAGTAGGAAATTACCTTCCTATTATGCATTTTTGAATAATATTTGTCGGAAGTATTTTTTAACTATTGTTTAATATAAATTGGCATTTCTCATGTTATAGAAAAGATGAAGTTAAAGATTAAACCTAAAAGTAGAAATAAAAATGAAGAACCAAAAAGAGGAAAGTGTTGGATGCTAAGAAAGTTGTTACTTATTTTGACATGGACCTTCAACAAGAACAGGAATCGCAACGTTTCGTAATACATTATATTGCATACATGAGTATTAATTTTATTTTTTGAAAAGTGTGTTATCTTAATATCCGTTGTTTTTTTACTGCAATTCACCTGCTGTATATGTTAGGCATCAAAATGAGAACGGTAAAATCGCAAAATATTGCTAAAAAATAATCCAATATTAATTGCCTTAAACTCAAGAACCTGATGATATAAATTGTAATAATCAAATATAAATTGTAGGAACAGATAGGTCAGAGTTGTTTTAACGAAGGTACCTGATTCAAATCTGGCTGTAGGATATGAAAGCCTTCCTGGGGTTCACCCAGCCTTTATACAGTGGGTACCCTTGGTAGAGGGAAAACCTGGCGGTTGAGTGTGATCAAGTCAAATCGCCTCCATGCACAACCGTAGTCCTAGAAATAGCACAGTCTCTAATATGTACTGATCCCAAAGAATCTTCATGGGTTATAGTGGTAAAGGAAAAAATATATATATTAATTACATAAGGATGCAGGGCTATAATAACCCTGAATGTAATATTGAGCAGCAAGTCGGGTAGATAGATGTTATATAACATTATGTAGCAGTGAAGTGAAGAGTGGTGTAAGCCGACCGATTAGGAGAAGGATCTTCTCCAGTTTGGTCACTAATTGACTGACTGGATCTTGTCCAACAGCTCTCTTCTAGATCTGGAAGGGCGGGGGCAGCAGTGTCTGTACTCTTAACGTACATGTATGTAACCACAAGACGAGTAAATATTATGGATGATGAATAATGACATGGACAAAAACAAATAAAAGAACTAACCCAATGGTAGTGCTCAAATAACCAATTCAACTTAAAAGGTCACGAGGTCATTTTCTTTCCAGACGCCAGAAGGATTATTGTGAAGCTAGGTTTGAAACTAGTGGGTTTGAGTAGGAATAAAGATTGTCATGAAAGGAATGGTATCGGGTTCGGGCCAAATGGGGCTTGAGGTCATTATTTGTACCCAAGTAAGGAGCTTTGAGCATTTTACGAAGAATGTATGGAAAGTTGTATTGTAAGGATTGGATACGAGTGGAATTCGATGGCTTAGTCTATTTCATAAGTCCAAATGGGTCATACAATAGTCATGTATATGAGCCGTTTATAATTAATTGGGAACTGTAAGTTGTCTCCAACAACTAACACATTATTTAATAAAGAAAACGATGAAGAAAAATGACTGAAATTAAGGAAGACACAGGATGGGTAGAGGTCTACTCTTCGCTCCATGCGCCTAGGTTATTACCATCGCTACTGGAACTGGACAGTGTCATAGGAAATTCAAAGGTGCGATCGACCGTGAATAGTCACCTAGACCGGCCAAACCCGCACAGCAGTTCAGCATCAAAGTTTGTCGTAATAACAATAATAATTGTAGAGATCATTAACATATACAGCAAAATAAATAGATTGTGAAGTTACTATAATCGTCCTTAAGATACGAAGACGCTCCACAAATCATATTAAATTAGATAACAAATAAACAAAAGGTGATAGGAGTAAACCTGAAAATTATTGAAATATATATAAAGTATAGAAACTGAAATGTGTAGCCCATGCCATATCAAACATTAGGTTAGAAACAGAAAAAAAAGTCTTATAATTTGCTAATTTAAAACAATAATACCTTAATAATAGAATAGGATCTCAAATTAAATATAATATGTTGCAAAATAATCAGGAATGAAATACTTCAAAAATTCTAGTATTGTATTGATATTGTTCGAATATATCGAGATATAAGATCGTTATGTCGAGAAAAAAAAATACTGGGATATGTCGTTTTTTTTTTGTTTTTTTTTAAGGTGGCATAGTTACAGAAACATCGATATTATTTAGTTTTTGAATTATACCAATAATGTGATATATGAACAAACCAGTCTTTGACATTTAAAGGGGAAAGGGTTTACACTTTGATTTTAATATAGGTAAAAGTCAGAATCAAGGTCTTAAATATGAAAAAAAAATTATACCGTATAAATAGTACCTATAAATGTGTATAAAATAGTACACATGTTAAGGAATTAATTTTAAACAAAAAAATATCAATTTTCACTGAATCAACTTATATTTTATTAACAACAGTACAATAAATCGGGAAAAAAATCGGAAGATGTTATCAGTATATCAATCCATTTTCAAAACCCCTAAGAAGAGCAAAATGGCCGAAGCAATCATGGCTTACGATTTAAAATAAAAATAGAGAACTGTAATTTATGTCTTCTACCTCAAGTGAAAACAAGTTGAACATTCGTACTGAAATATATCGACTAATCGAAATTGTTAAGTGAAAATAATCGATTTCTCTTGTGAATTACTCCAAAGAGAAAGGATGTGATGATTTCATTACATTTCTACGAAGACCACTTGTGGGGACATCCCACTGCCCTAGATACTCGTGCCATCGAACGAAATCGAATCTAGACCGGGAGATAGCAGGAGTGTAGTCGATAGGAGATCTGGGTGAAAAGGAAATGGACCCGTGATCCACTTTCGTAATCGTCTTCGTTCCATCTTCTGTCTTCCCACGTAAGTCAAGTCTCACTCCTTGGCGAGTGTCTTGGCGCGATCTGGGTGTCAATAGAATCTTATCTTATTTAATGCCTGGAAGGAGGTAACAGATTTCGCATGGATTCAAGCAAAATTGTACCCAACACGTGTTGACTCTGATTGGCTCACATATATAGGTTTTAATTGGCTCACAAACACAAACACACATATATAAAAGATATTACACTAAGATCTCAAACCTGTGTGGGATTCGATCATATGTTAGTATTAATGTGTTTACCTTCCAAGAAAGTGCAAGTAGGTGGGAATTTGAATCTCAATTCCAATGTCTTATAGATAAGATAGATCCTTTAAATAATTTATTTTACTTTTGTATTTATTTGAAATATGTTTATTATACATATATATATACATATGAAGCTCGTAGTCAATTTGTTATATGCATTAATTAAAATTTGTTATTAATAGATTATTTGAGGCGAACAAAAGTGGATAACTCCAAACTGCAGTAATGCTAAATGAAATGGAGATGCTTTGTCTTAGAGATGCTTTAGGAACGTTCCTACACTCTAGGAAAGACATTCCTGTACGAAAAGGAGAGTACCTCAGGGGTATAAAATTAACATTAAACAATATTTAAATTACCATTAATCATAATTATCATTGGTCAGGTTGTAAATAGTGGTTATGTATTATGTCCATAGTAACCTGCTGAATCACAAGTGCCGCTATAAACATTTAAATATTTTGAATTATAACTGATGCAATTGATTTTAATAATGTTTACTGAGATTATTTACAATCACTGTGTCTACTGTCGCTGGTATGGTGAAGTTTTATCAAAAGTAGTAACAATTGAAATAAAAGTTGAGACCCGACTTTGACTGAATAGGCGCGATCATGATGTTCTGTCTGTGTGTGTGTGTTGGGCGTGCCTATGTCGACAGTTGTGGTTTAATTAAACATGAAATGATTAAAATTAAAATAAATTCCCACCCTCAACGAATTGTTAAGTTCTTTTCGAAGTTAGTTACTATGAATCACGCTAGATAACACTAGTGAGGCGTCTGGTTTTAATAAGGGGGTGCCATTTCAAGTTCCACCATAGTTTAAGGGCGATTTCATTTCATTTTATGAAGAACAATGAACAGGAACTTGCAATATTTTTGGAGCTGTAATTATTTCCTGAATTGAGTACTTTTTGTTATAATTGTACCTCTACAAACAACTGGATAGATAATGAATAGAAAAGTATTATCGACAATGGACGAAGAGCTGCGCCACGTTGGTGCGAGGTCAGTACTGGAACAATTTCGATGATTCATCAGACCGCTTCGGCGAACTTCCCTATCAGCTATCTGTTGCAACTCATGTTTACAAGTCAAACTCAACGGTCAATAATTAATTCAAACCGATAATAACATATTTAGGTCATAATATATAATAATAGATAATAACTATCTAAGATATAATATAATATAATAAGATATCTCGGATATCTAGAATCCGATTGGAGGACTGGAGTAAAACAGAAACTCAAGTATTTAAAATCCAGGAAAATAATTAAATAGTCCATGTTTCGCCAGTTCAGACGCTATCAGACGTCACAAAAAAATTATTTTTAACACGAATTTCGAATGATTATTGCGCATGCGTCAGACTTAACGCCTGTCCATTTCTTAATTCCTTCGCAAGAAGTTGAAATTTGAAGACGTTGAGTATTATTTGATAGTTATATTTTATTTCTGAGCGGGGTATCTCAATTGTAATGCGCTGGGTTTCTGAAATGTAAGTCCCGGATTCGAATCGGGTGCAAACTGATGACCTTATTGGGGCTCACCCAGGATCCTAAAAAGTGGGCAACCTTGTTTAGAGGAAAACCTAGCGGTTGAGTGTGATATTGGCCAAATCAACCTTGCACAAGCGTTGGCATAGAAACAGTAGAGTCCCTAGCATGTACTACACCAACCCTCATCATGCGATGTAGTGGTACACTGTTCCATATCTATATACTGATCTAACACTCGAATAAACGGGTACAGTACAGAAATTGTATCTCCTCGAAACAGATAAAAGAAAAGATAACGTAACTTATTTCAATTCAATCAATAATTAATGTAACTGTAGACACCATGTACATATTACGCATTAAGTGGAGGTGGATTTCTTTAACTATTTCATCCGTTTTCCTCAGGATCCTAATTACTATTGTTCTTACACTTGGAGTTGGAAGGACATCTTCCGCCGTGCCACGGTCAGAAGACGTCCTTAAGAAGAGGATGCGGATGGTGACTGAACTCGTGGGAACCTGACGGCCAGGGGCTTCGCGATTAGCGATCGAGTCTTCAACTGAATCCTGTCTCAGAACTCACCGGACATTATACAATTTATTTATTACCTTTTTAATAATATTTTTTAAAGTTATAATCTTTGTAATAAAATAAATATGTACACTATAAAACAATCAATACTGAACAAATTAATGATAACCAGCTAGATTTTTTAAATTTAAATTTTACTATATTTATTAACCAATTCAGTATAAGAAAAAATATCGGTTCCCAATATTCAAGTTTTAGTTTTGATATTAAGATACCTTGAATCGATTTTTTATTAAAGATCGAAATCCGTTCATCAAAATATTGATAATTTTCAACATAACGATGTTTTAAGTATATAGTTATAAAACGGTGGGCGACTTGTAAGAGAAATATATATTTATTGAGTGATGAATAGATATAATGTGATATTCAAGATATATAAAAGATACATTCTTATGAACTAACTTGGAGACTTATTGACTATTGATTAACATTAGAACTTATGTGCTAAGGACTACACCTAACTTAGAGACTATATTCTTACATACTTACTTCTCTTAATCTTAGAGCTAGTAGATAGATATAGATATAGATATAAAATGCTCTTTATTATTAAATTATTTACAACTGTTCTTATTAATTTTATTTTCCACATTAGCAACCACAGCATGGTACTTTATACCGTCTGCCGGGAGTTTGATTAAACTACTAAACAACAACAAAACTAAAAAATAAATCAAATTTCTTTTTGACATTAATAATTAAATTCTGAAATTAAAAAATGTCTATAACGACCTGCATTACTTACAAAATTATATAAACCTATAAAATTCTCTCCATTCAGAATATCTATTAATGTTTGTTTTGATATCAACTCATATTTTAAGAAGTTTTTTCTATACAATTTTAAGACGGGACACACTGCCAGGAAGTGAAAACTGTTTTCAATTTCTTTCAGATTACACAGTGAGCATAGCTGTATATTTTGCGAATCAATTTCAAATGGTTTGTGATTTAGATTCAGAAGTTCCCCTCTACATTTCATAACTACGCTAATTTTTTTTGTTGCTTTAAAATGTCTATGGTAATCTATTGTTTTATTTAATGAGCTATAGAGGCCGTGGTGTGTGCCCTCTGCTGCTTTTGCATGGCAAACTTGGATAAAATAATCTTTGTACAGCTCCAACATTTTGAACATTTCTCCCTCCCAAGTATCCACGGAGTTTAAAGTTAAATCCAGTCTATAATTTATTTTTTTTGCAATTTCCCCCCACTCTTTAAACCATGATATGTTTTGTTTTATTATTTCTCTTGCTATAACTGTACATAGCCTATTTTCTTTATTATCTAGTATTTTTAAAATATAATTGGATTGCATTTTTAGTGTGTACATGTGTATTAATTTTCTAAGTACACAAAGTAATTTGGGGTATTAACCGGTAATTTAAAAAAATTTTAATGAAATACCTTTCAACTTTTTCTATTTCCTCAAAATATTTGTGGCCCCAAACTTGACATCCATAGGTTATGACATTTTTAATTGTTGACTCAAATACTTTAAATTTTGACTCTAATGGCATTTCTGGATTTTTGAACATTTCTCTCCACATCATATTAATCCCAACTTTTGCCTTACTTACTTTTTCTTTAATGTCATATTTCATTTTTAAGTTATTGCACATCACCACCCTTAGATATTTGTATGATTTCACACATTCAATTTGCTCATTATTTAGGAACCATTTCTCTTTTTTTGTACACATTTTGCCTCTATTATTCTTCTTAAATACTGTAATTTTTGATTTGTCCAGATTTACAAACAAATTCCATGTTTTACAATAGATTTCTAAATTGCCTATCATGTACTGCAAACCAACCGGATTATCTGATATTAGGACAATATCGTCAGCATAAGCCAACATATTCACTTTCTTATGCCCCACTATGACTCCTCCCCCGAGATTCTCCGCTAAATCATTTATGAAAAGAGTAAACAGGTATGGACTCAGTACACATCCCTGCTTGACCCCCATTCCCGTCTTGAATGACTCCGTAACTCCATGTTTTGTCCAGACCACTGCCTCCGTGTTTTCGTAAAGACTTTTTATAGCGTTAGTGAACTTAGTTGACAAACCCATTTCGTACATTTTGTAAATTAACGCATTCCTGTCCACAAAGTCAAACGCTGCCTTGAAGTCGACAAAAAAACAATAGATTTTATTTTTCCCTAAATAGAGCTAGTATATATATATATATATATATATATATATATATATATATATATATATATATATATGTGTGTGTGTGTGTGTGTGTGAAATAAGAGGGAGGACAAGGAAGTTTACGGTGCTGAGAACAGGGAAGCATTGATGAAACTTCCTTGTTGCAAAACTATTTTATTAAACAATTGGTTTAATGCCATTGACCGGTAACTATATACATATATAAACCCACCGAAATTTTATTACAGTTCTATACTTGCCTCTGTATAATCTAAACGTATAATATCTAGCAAATAATCATAATATATATATATTTAATAATTATTATTTGATTGTAACGGTTTACTAAGAGTATTAAAAATATATATATGTAATTGACTTCAATACGGACCGAAGCTACCATTTGCCTTCAGATTTCACAGCTGACTAAGATGTAGACAGGGTAAACCATCCCCAACCAATAGCAAAGAAAAAAAAAAGAAAAAAAGCATGACTTATCAGCAAACTGCATGACGCAAGGCGTGGCATCTTCTCTGGAAATTCACTTTTTTGTCCGAATGGTGGTGGGTTTAAAGCCCTCGAGTTCTTTCGGGTCTAAGAAGATATTGAAGACTTGAGCACGAATCAGGACTGCGATCTACCGAAAGGAAGAATTATATTCAAAATAAAAAGAAAATCTGGCAATTTTTTTAGTTTTCGTCATGAAGATATTGGGCCGGGAGATGTTATTTCCTTACAGACAAATGAAGACCACAGGATAAAAAAGGGTAACTCAGTTTTACCTAAACGTTTAGGAGAGCAAAATTAATCTCGGAATACTTCATACAAAACTAAGCTGCAAAGGAACCAATTTGAACAAATCAAAATATAGCTTTAGATGATTTATACAGCATAGAACACGAAGCAATTTTATAATTTGAAAAAAATATCAATAAGGCCATAAAATGCCAGTGAAGTCTCAAAAGTGAAAGAACGAGAAGAAAACAAGGGTTTTCGGGCCTAACGTTCGCTAATTAGGTTATATTTAGAAATGTAGAAATAAAATAACGTGTATCGCTCAAAAGACGATTTATTAAAAAGCAAACTGAAAAGGAAGTTTATCCTATTTCTTTTATGTATCAATGTTCGTACAAAATGCTTTAGTGAAGGCAATATCAGATAAACCATTGAAGAATCGGTCTTTAAGTTTTTAAAATCTACATAACAGTCTAGTATCTTACAGGTAACTACATAACAATCTAGTACCTTTCAGGTAACTACATAACAGTCTAGTATCTTACAGGTAACTTTTAAACAGATAGCACAATTGAGCGATACCATATCCTATTGTATTAGGCATCCTAGTTAAACAAATGAAATGACCTCGTTTTCCCAATAATTACTTCATCGTGGACCTCGAAAAGCCCTTATTCTTGGATCTATACTGATTTGTCACGGTCCTTGAACTCAAGTTTACATCGTTAGGAAGTAATCGGACCCCTAGGGAGTGGTTATGGAACTAGGGGTAGCCTATACCTGCTGTACCATACCATACCATGGTAGCATGGTTCACAGCAAATAATATGCCCAAAGATCTTCATGGTCTATAGTGCCAATCGGAATGTTTTAACCTTTTTAAGTAATTTTAGTCTTTTTACCGCTAATAATCTATCTTAAACTATTTTGCATGTTAAGTTGCGATTTTTTAAAAATGAAAAATGGAAGAGATGATTGTTTTGGTTTTGATGAAGATAGTCATTGATCAGAAGAAACCGAGGTTGTAGAAGAGCCATTAATATAACAATGTCAGAGATTAGGTTCTTTGTTTTAGTCAAGGCATTGTCTTTTGCGAGCCGACACCGCAGCGTCATGTTCGCTCTTGTGGAGTTAGCTAGCTCGTGTTTCGCGTAGCATAATCCATTCTTAAAAGCTATGTTGCGAAATATTCTCTTGTTCTACGGGATTAAAATTTATATTAAAAAACTAACGACCCACCCCACCTGAGTTAATAAGGCATATTATGCCTATTTAATTTGTCTGTGTAATATATATATATATATATATATATATATATATATATATATATATATATATATATATATATATATATATATATATACATACATATATATATGTATATATATATATATATACATATATATATGTATATATATATATATATATATTTTATATTTATATATTTAAATAAAAACAAAACCAAATATTTCTTTATATACGAATTTATTATCTACCACGTTAGATAATTGCAGGGGATTAGCCGACTGATATTTTATATCTCTCATCTATAGTTTCTTTTATACTTACATCTTAATTTATATAATATAACTTCATTCCTATTGTATACCTTTATATAACATCTGATACTTATATTTTAAATTTATATTTATATTTTACTTCTCTGCCTGTCATACATGAGATTCCTATTCTTTACTTTCTACAATATTCTTCTGGATTTATTCTTAGGTATCATATTTTTTAATTCATTTTCTTTCCTTGTAGTTATGTAACTCCCCAGGAGTCTGTTTTCATACAATTTTTTTCTACAATACAATTCTATCTTTATTAAACTAAGTTTTCCATACTCATTATATTTATATCTTTTTCATTTTATTTTTTCTGTTTAACTTGACTTCTCTCTTTGTATTTTGTTCTGCATTATCACCTTTCTATACATCTACTATGTAATCATCTTTATTCATATATCCTTTCATAATATATCCTTCATAATTATCATAATATATCCTTCACTTTTTTCGCTCAATTTTTCTGTAACCCCATATTATGTTATGTTTTCTGTATCTCTATGTTATGTATTTTTACAGTCTATTCTGTTTTTGTCTGTTTTCTCATAGCCCTGAAGATGACCTACACAGTAGGTCGAAACGTCGGCACACATATAATATAATAGGTTTCAACTTATTTGCTGTGTTTTTTTGACTGTACTATTTCTTCTATTTCCTTCCTATATAACATAACTTCTGTATTCTTTTGATTTTTTTTTAATCAACGCTATTGCTAGAGATCAGAATATTTCATATTTTATCGAAAAGAATGCAATTAGGAACTTGTACATCGAAAGTCGAAGAAAAAAAGTTTAACCCTTTTACAAGTCAGTTTAACAAGTATATTTTTATATACGGCGGCGCTTTGAAGGCTGTATTGGAATAAAAAAAAGACAAGAGAAGAAAAAAAGCTGGACACCGGATCCGTTAGGTCTTTCAGCCTCATCCAACTTTTTAACAGACATATCCTATTCCTATTTAACCACGGCTTGTCCACTTTTTTATTCAACCACTTTTTTCCTCCTTTATGGTCACTTGCTGCAACTGTTTGTTGGCTTACCTTATTAAGCAAAATACTAAACATTGAAAATTACAAATACAAGAATGGACAATCGTGAGAATAGAGTAGCGTTATCAGTTGGATTGGCCGCCTCCAGGAAGGAACTGAGGAGGCCTGGGATCGGTCCACGATATAACAGATAAATTATTAAATCTGCCATAGCCGGTTCCTAACCCATGACCTTTCGATTATTAGCTTGTCTCATTACACATTTATTTAACCCACTAGTGAACAAAAAAATAAACACTGGGCAAATTTGTTCTGATTAATAGACATTATTAGCATATATTTATATGAGGTAAAATGTGCGATTCTATAATTGAATCCATTTATCAGATTTTATTTAAACATATCTGCGCCATATTCCGTTTAAGTGGTATTGATATTGGATCGATAACAATAAATATTATTGTTATTTACTACTTCAAGACGAGTGGGCAAGATGTGCGCAGGCGTCACAGCCGCCTCGATAAGTTTGGTCACAGCCTCCTAAATAGCCAATCCCACGGCTCTTACAAATCGATTTTAAATTAACACAAGTCCGCCTTTAGTATATATAATATGGATGGGTATAATAGTGCTTCCCAGGTAGCAGGTTTTCGTTAAAACCGTTTAAAAAATATAAGTAATCGTAAAAAAATAACTTTAACATAAGAATTTATAGTAAGTTAGCACTTTTTTAAGAACAACTCAGCCAACTTTGTCTCCTTAGCTGAGAGTCCATCTCATGGAAATCGAATGGTTACGATATCATTAAACACATCTCGTCATCGAAGTAAATGCAGCAATGAGAACAGCATTTCATTCCAGAGGTAGGCTATGGGTTTTTTTGTTGTTTTTTTTTGGAGGGGTGGGGGGTCATGGCATGAAAAGACTTACTTTTTCCAACTTCAATAAAAACTTATTCTTTTAGCGTTTAAAAGCTGCAAAACCAACTGTTTACATGCCAAGTTATAACATTGGCTTTGCATTGAGACGTCCTTGTAATAGTAACTCCGTAACAACGGCAGCTTGTTGAGAATTAGTTATTTTTAAAAAATAAATATTTGGCCTCATTAACCACTTAGGTCTTTTTTGTCCAGTAATAATGTAAATTAATAATATGAATTGCTTGGAAACAAGGAAAAGTTGTACCCGCGATTGTATATATGATTGTATAACGATAAGATACAATTTAGTTGTAAAAAAAAATACAAATTTCAATTTTTAAGACATATTTAAGAAATATTTGCGTCGATAATCGGTTTGGGGTTTCGGGATCGAAAGATTGGATTCACTAAGCCTTTATTGTTGATATATATTTTATATCAAGAATGACGTCAAAGCTTGTGAACCCCTGAAGGAAGTGAACCCTTTAAACGAGCTCCTGGGAATCTTGGATCGGAATAACAGTTAGTACCCTCACAAAGAACAAGAGGGTAATCTCCTCGTAATGGCTGCTGACCCAGTTAACTAAACTGCTTTTATCCTTTAAGAGGATTCCTAGTTAGTGGTTAACTTAAGAGTATCTCTAGTTAGTGGTTAGCAAAGAAAGGTAGCGAAATGATTTACTTTTGATATTCGGCGGGGAAACTAACGCACGATATGTACTTGATCGGCGGATGGAAGCATGTGGTCGAAAAATTGGAGTGATCGGAGGGAAGGCATTTCTAGTAACGAAAACTATAAAGGTAATTCGAAATGCAGGTATTACGTCAAAAATCAAACATATTAACACTAAATCGAATACCTCATGCGCATGCATCGAAGATCAGCTAGTGAATTTGGAAATAGCATTTTCTAAGACCAGATAAATGCAACCTGTTTTGCTAAAAAATAATATATTAGAAATCCTCGCACAATGTTGTCAATAATAAAATAGATTTGGACATTTTTTATTTAATTTAAAGAATTTGAATCAACACTCAGCGTAATTAAATAATGACAAAGATGTTGGAAGTATAATCTTAAGTATTTCAAATGTTAAGACTTTAATTAAAATATCTATTCTTAACATTAATTGTATAAAATATAGCTATTATTTATGAATAATTTCGTTTCTGGGAGGCTCGACACAACTCAATAAGAAAGGATAAGAAATAATTTTACACTTTAATAAAATTACATATTAGGGGAAATATAAAAATCTATATTTATTGAATGATTTAATCTTAGGGCCAAGAAAATATTTTATAAATAGTCTAATTTTTAATATCATAAATTGGAGGATTGATCGAAGGTAGAGGAAACAGTAAAGCATTTTTGTTTAGTTAATTCCACAAACTGAATTTAATTTAGTAACCTTTAATAATTAAAACCTCACAGCACAAAATAGAAAGATGTTGATAAAATACATGACAGGAGCAACACATCAAGTGTTTACTTCCAACATGTTTAGGCGCCAGTGAGCCATTTCATGCGCCGTGTTGCAAGACTAGAGAAAGTACATTTAATTTTAATATATTGAAGGAGAACCGCTTCCATACTAATAAGAGAAAAAAAAATTAATTGTAGAGTCCATTCAATAATAATACGCCCATCTCCTCTCGAGTATCTGTCGAGGAGGGGGGGGGGGGCACTTGTGGATTTAGCGACTTGAAAGGCTACAGGAGATGCAATTGGAGGTCGGCGAATTGACAACATAGTGAAGAATCTAATATGGAGAAAGTGATAGTCAATAAGGTCAAATAATAGATAGTCTAAAATAATGAAAAGCAACCTTTCAACCCAAATTGAAGGTCTCCACCTGAACAAGTTAAAAAAAATCTGCACTACCGTAGCCCATCAACAGTATATCGTTTTTAATACAAAATGTACCGTTTTTATCTTTGTGAAAACATGTGATAAAGCATAGACAACACCCGATTGCTAAGTTTTTCTACCAAACTAAACCATTTTGAGGAGGCCCTGGCTCGAATCGCGCACCTGATGATGATGAAACCTATTACACGGAGCCCAGGTGAGTCCAAGGAAGGTCTCCGAGTCCCAACAGAATAAATAATTTATCTTCCGCAGCCTTCCTCGAACTCAAGATCAGTAATCTAGAACCCTACGTACTGAGATACAGGCCCCCTGCAACCTTTTTAAATTTTACAAAATTTTGGAGGGGAAATGTTTAGTAAAATAATTTCCATTTTTGTAGCGTATTTAATCTTTATTGTTTGGTGCCATATTGTTTTGTTCACTCGTAAGTTTTTGTTTATTATTTATTGTTCAGTAAAGCTAAAATGCGCCATTGGTTGGAGGAGAAGGACAGAAGAATAAGAAAGGTTTCATAACAGCCTATTATAAGCTAATATTCAACTTCACTTTCACAATCTAAAAGTTTCGAGGAACAATAATACGCAGAACTTTTACATAATCTTTATTTCATATCGATTTTATACAATAACAGTTTAAAAAAAAAAACAATAAGTAAGATCTACTTGAATATAAAAATTTAAACAAACGTAAAAGTTAAATACAAAAAATATTGGGAAATAAACCACCTTATTAATGTATTTAGCAAGATGCGATAGTAATTCAACTGGATTGAGTGCGCTCATAATCCAGAATTGATGGGATGACGAATAAACTTGTGAATATAACAAAATAATAGCTCCTTGGCGATGTTTCAATTTCGATAAACGTTAACTACTTCGTCTTGTCGATACTGGAATCGATACATCGATGCCCAGAGACTCGTTGCGCTGGACCCAAACCGGTTTGACGGTTCAGTCGCTCTATTTGAGATGAGTCGCTCACCCTCAAACATAAATCCTCCTACTCATTCCAGGCTTTGACAACTTCACCCAATTTCCACTTAATTATTATTACACGATTTAAATATAAATAATTAATATCCGTATTAATAAAACAGTTCCTGATACTAAAGATTTACGTAATGAACTATTTTTGGTAAATTCGTGGAATAAAAATGAGACCGGATAAAATTTATATTTCTGATCTTTAGAATATAGGTGGTTGCCATAGTGACAGAAAAAATATATTTACATATCGGTATTCGTGTTATATATTGAATAAAATATGTTGTATTGCCATAATAATACTCCTATTTCAGTGAAAAGGAAAGAAAAAATGGAATATAGAAAATGAAAGAACAGGATAAGGTATCAGTTCCGCAGGTTGTCGCTTCGAGTTAAGTCATAACAAGTTGTAAGTTTTCATTTGTTTGCTTTTTAATATTTTGGAAAATAAAAATAGTAGCGGTTGTCTTTTTTTTTTATCTTGGTTACTTCATCTCATTTATTGACTTTAATATTTTCCTTGTGAAGTTGATGAATTTAAATAGCATTTTTATTTCCTCTCTTCTAATTTCGACACCTATTACATATTTAAAAATACAATATTTATATAACTTATTGAAATTATAAATAGTTTAATGCAAATCGTATCAATCGTATCTGCATAATGAATTAATAAATATTCAATTTACCTAGATATAGAAAAATGACTAAGATAAACCTACCTGGAATAATAATTCATGATTAAACACGACTATTTCCTCAGTTCCATTTCTCAAGAGAAATATCAGACAAGTTAAAGAAATTGTTTATTATCTAAGTCAGAATTTATTTTTTATATATTTATGATTTAGATGCAAAACAATATTTTGAAGAACTGTGAAACAACTTAAACCTTTTACAACATCCAATATATCTTGCTGTTTATACCTTTGCCAAACCCAGGCAAGTCTTAGTGAACCAGCATACCCAAAGGCTGCTGATCCGACTGTATACAAATCTGTCGGCTCTTAATTACTGTTAAAATTATTTTTATTTTATAAAATAACAAAAAAAAACAATTCAAAATCTATAGTAATGATATACAAATATATAATTAACAAAAATCAATTATATAATAATGCTAAACAAGTGCTTATATGGCACCATCAAGATACGAATTGGACTTAGGTCCAAATTTGCCAAGCCATTCCAAGCGAAACAAGTCTTTTACTTGTTTGATATGATTTTTTAGTTATGCCATTTGGCACTCCCAACCTCTGTAAAGCTTACCAACGAAATAATGAAATCGTTTTAAAGATATGTCAATAACCGAAAGATTAGGATAGGTTAGATTAATGAGTACATAAGAAAAAACAGTTTACATGTCATAATAAACGTTACTTTTTACAATGAACTACCAAAATAAAAGTACATTTTTGTATTTTTTCATCTCCCTTAAATTAAATAATTCCCTTAAATAACATATCCCGGTATCCTGAAACTATAAATAAATAAAGTAAACCCCCAAAAATAAGATAACAATAGAAATGAGTACATCCACAGCCTCTGTAATCGACGATTTCTAAACCTTCTAAATAAACACTTTTACTCTACCCAGTTGGTCAACATTTTGTAGCACAAACTATATCGATAAGTGATGACTTCGATTTCGCTTCTAAACCACCGCTTTCCTATAGGCACTTCTTTGCTATACAAGGCCTCGGTTGTGGCCGACGTATCGTTTGAGCAAACGTCAACTATATATATGAATAGAGAGAATCGAATTATCAAACGTGTTGGTATCGAAACCAGTTTCTGTTCCTTCAGTACTTTCCTAGGCCCCTCCTCGTACGATTTCAAAACTCAACTCAACAATCATCGCATTTTATGTTTATATTTATATCGTATTATTACGATTATTTCGAATTATGTCCAGAAATATATTTATATACATCTATATAGTTCTTCTACGCCCATAAATACCTTTCTACGACCCAGTTCATCTGACGTATTGTATAATAAGCCTGGAAAACTGTGAACTCACCTCATGAGAAGCAGAACAGAATGCATAAGAAGCCATATCGACTATCATTATGTAAGTCATATCCCATATTACACCAGTATAAAACTGTATAGTAAGGAAAAGTAACAGTTTGATAAAGTAGTACACTTTCATGGGGAAAAAATATACGTTTTTTTCTTGCTAAAACGTAATAATAATTGCATTATTTGTTTATTCGTACTATTTTCGAACTTTATCTTTTAATATATAGTTAAAAAGATTATTATTATAATATGAACAAAACAGATTACAAGATGGAATGCTATTTCATGGTATGTCAGAAAATGGGAAGAGTACAGGAACCAGTAGAGACGTTCTAACAACATCAATATTTTTATCTGATGTATTGTAGCACCAAAATTAAAATATGGGGTATCGAAAAACCAAATTTAAAATGTTAGGAAATCGGTTGATATTTAGGAATAAATCGATAAATAACTACTTTTAAAAATTTCAATATACAAAATTTGTTCATCTAATATGGATATTTCAAACTTTCAAAAAATTAACAAAGAGTGCCGGTTCCGAATTGTGGAGTTTCACGTTCTTATTTTTTAAATATATGGAAATAGACCGATATACCAGTGAAAATGCAAGGCAGGGTAATATAAATTACCTATTAATCAAATAAATAATATTGTTACGGTCAGAGCGGGAAGTAGGACCGGCTTCTGATCTGCCTAGAGCGGATTAGGCAAACAATGGGATTAAGCGGAAGAGATTATAGAATGGCGTAGAGCCTTCTAGATCGGTCTAGGTGGTCCTCGTCCGTGTTCCGAGTAATGCCCCACCACGACCTACCTTGCCTATATAAAAAGGACAGCGTTTTCGGCCGCGGCAGTAGTAATAAGACGAGTCTGTAATAAGCCAGTGAGTAGCAGTTGTTAACTAGTGGCAGTGTGTGTGAATTAGTTAGTATTAGTATCAGTCTGTAATAAGTGCTTAGTGAGCAACAGTGACAATTAGTGACCGTGTAATAAGTGTAATAAACTGTGTGGCAGTTTGTCATATTTGAAGAGTCTTACGGTCGGTGGACTTTAGTTAGCGAACTGTAAGTGTTAATTTGTTATTGTAAACTATAGTGTAATATTATTGTATTTGTACAAATTTATATATAAATAGTTTAGTTATTTAGTATTAGAAATATCTTATATTGTTTGTATATTATCTTAGAAATTAGATAACATTTAGTAGAATATTGTTATTGTAAATTGATCTTAGTTTAATAATTTAACTGTTTTAAATAATCTCATTGTATTCTTTCTAATTTGTTAATAAATATTAGATTCTTGAATTAAGTAATAGTTTAGTCCATTTTGCACCCAGTAGCCCGTAACAATATAAATTAAATAACTAATTATCAACACATAATTAGTTCGGTATGAGCTCATTCCGAATCAATTCTTTTACCTCGTTTGATCAAGCCAGTTGATTGTAAATTAATAACTTTAATATATTTATTATTACCTGGAAAACCGCTATTCCATCGTAAACTTTATTTTTTATTAATTTGTTCAATTTACTAATGTATTCTATGTTAGTATTTAACAAAAAAGCAAACAAAACAGATAAATGATAATTAAAACTTCGGAGTAATGTTTAAATCATAACCCAATGAGTTCTTAAATTTTAATTGGGCCAGCACAATTCAAAAATGGACCTAACATTCGCTGAAGAAATCTATACGTATGTAGATAAACTTTTAATATATCATTTCTTGAGTATTTTGAGCTAAAATATGTTTCGGAAAATTCAAAGAATATCAACGCGTGAATTCGTTTTTCAAACACGGTGGAAGCAATTTCTTCTAATTTATCGTTAGGTGAAACAAAAACGCTCTAAGGTCATATAGCGTCATATAGTAGAGCGAAAAAAGTTAATTAGCGAATTAATAAACAGCCTGAAAAAGTGTATTCAACTAATTTAAATATGTAGATACTAAACTGTAAATAATCTTTATAAGGTATTCAGTAATCAACAATACAAATCAATTAAATGTTTTCCCAATATTAACAGTGATTAATCTTATTAGTAATTATAAAAATAAAGAAGGCAGTGGACAGTTATCAATAATGGCGCTAGATAGAAGTATTGCCGACATAACAATAATAAAACACTGAGGACACTCCCTCCTTCCAGGTAATTATATGAATCATCAACCTGTTTTAGAAAACCTTCTCTCTTTCTTGTAAATAATGTTTCGTTTCTTTTAGAATAATTATCGGGGTAACAATGACAAAGCCTCGTCGTTCAGGAGCCGAAGTAGCGAAATTGATGTAGACAAAAATATCGATATTTTGATGTATTCTCTTTAAAGGGTTCCTCTAGGGATAAATACATCGATATAAATAGATTTTTGTTCATATCGAAATAGAGATATATCAGTAAAATTAAAGTTCATCCTTTAAAGTTGAGGAAATGAAAGTGAATACAGTAAAAGAGGTCAATGATAAAAAAATTTAAAATCGAGGCTATAAACACGAATGAACTTTTTTTATATTAAAAGCTAAAAATGGAACAAAAGCAGATATGGATTGCAGCAACAATGACTAGAACAATTAAAATGGCTGACTAATACACTACAACTGTAGTAACAGGAATAAAAAAGATTGTTTTTTTATTTACCGAACTCGCTGTCAACGTAGAGATTCATTTTTTCATTTGCTTTTATTAAATGTCGATATTATGGCGTATCGGACGAAAATATTAAATATTTTGAATAAATAAAATAAAAGGTATCTTACCAATGGTAATAATGGCATCATACCAATGGTTATAATGGTATCTTACCAATGGTAATAATGGTATCTTACCAATGGTTATAATGGTATCTTACCATATTTTTTCAACAACTAAAAATTGGTGAAACTCAGAATAATCTGTTTGAATTATGTTTACGGAAATAAGCGAATTCCTAATTACAAAGAACTATTTTCGTTTTATTGGATTCATTATTTGGCACTTACATAATCCAATAATAGCACTTACATAGTTACATACGTATTTTTGTCATACCAAAGCGAATAGAAAAAAATTACGTTAAAATATGACAAAACTACAAGATCGTACAATGCACCTTTTTCGCATTGGAACTATGATATATGAAGCTGTGAACTGCAAAACGACTGATAATCATACATCTTATATATTATACAATAATTATCTTTTAATTTTTGATTTTTTTTACTAACCAGTACTCTAGAATAGAGTTTATAACTGAATCTACCCAACAAACTATTGTATGTAGACTTAAAATAGCTAAATGTTTAAATAAGTTAAATAATGTGTAAAGTCCTTATCATTTCTCCTCGCTCTTCCTGACGTGAGTGTAAAGAAATAACCTAACTATCGATAGCGGTCAAATATTTATAATGTCCATTCCTATCATATTATAACCAAAACGCCAATTGTTGTAAAGTTAGTTATATAACCATGTAGAAATTATGGAAGTAAAGAGTTTTGGATTTCACACTCTCATGGACACATAAGTCAAAGCAGGAAATGTTTGTTATTTCCTAGTCAGTCCGTGTTTTATTTTAGATAGAAAATCATTTACATAGCTATAATAGTAAGTAACCCGAAGTTTCCATGTCGATATCAACAAGTGCTCCTAGCGAACTTCCATTGGCAGATTACTAACCAGGCCCAAACCCCTACGTAATCTTCCCACCTACGCCTCGCTCCACTCATCGGATGTTTACCGCTCGGAGCTAATGTTTTTTTTAAGGAATTCCATCGTTTATAAGTCTAACAACAAATAGCCCATTTTAATCTTAGCTACCATTCTATCGTATTGACAGTGCACACTCAACGGTTCTGCCTTGTGTAACCTCTCATATTCTCCAGAGGAATGTCCTTTTTCGGACGGAATATTCAACGCAATACCTTATGATTACATAAGTATAATCCTCCCTAAAGGTTTTAAGATCTGTGAAATATGGAAAGAACACCGCCTTAAGGTTTTAGAAATAAAACATTAAGTAGAATATTTAGACTGAAGATAATTCAGTCAATGGGTAACTAAGAAGATTGTACAAATTGATGGATTGTGGTGATAAATTTAGCTAAATATGAAGCTAAATGTGAAGCTAAATGTGAAGCAAAATATGAAGCTAAATGTGAAGCTAAATATGAAGCTAAATATGAAGCTAAATGTGAAGCTAAATATGAAGCTAAATATGAAGCTAAATGTGAAGCTAAATATGAAGCTAAATATAAAGCTAAATGTGAAGCTAAATATGAAGCTAAATATTACACAGGTGGATGATTGTCTTGAATCAGACATTTCATATCGCTGGCCAACCTTTTCTCTGCCTTGATTTTTAATTGAGTACATTTCAATAATCTGGTAATAAAAAAATGGCAACGAATTATGAAGCAACTAACGAAGCAGAAAGCTGGTATAATTACCAGACCTGTCCCCAGCGATTGATCCATAATTAATTTCCGCCGTCTAAAATCCTCGACTTCTTTCGACAGGACATGGACCAAGGACCCTAATTTCCGCTCCACCCGAGATCCTCGACTTCTTTCGACAGGACATGGACCAAGGACCCAGATTAATTAATAGCAATTGTAGTTACCTTGGCCGAGGATTCTAGGTCATTTTGTTAAGCGGTCGTTCGATTAATCTCGATCCTACGTTAGATTGTTCTGAAGCGTGGATATTTCATAATAAACGGGAACATTCTTATAGGAAATTTAATAATAACATTAAATTGATAGAAAATCAAGTCCATTAGTGAGGCAAATAGTTCCAATTTATTGAGAAACCAAATTCATTTTTTTTTCAATACGTTAAAGTAAAAATCGCATGTTTCTTAAGCAATAACAGATCCGAAACATATTGAAATAAAAGTATTATAAACAATATATTATAAATGATATATTATGAACAAAATATATATAAACGGAAGAATATTGTAGGAAATTCAATGCTTTCCAGTTTTTTCCATGTTACGTTAAAAGCTATGACCAACCGATTTCGAGATCTACCAACAAGAGAAAAACATAACCTTCCTTTTTCCCATTTTTTACTCTATTCCTGCTTCCAGAAACTTTATATTATGTATATTATATAATGTATTTTTACTTTAGTCATAATAAGAATATTTACTTTAAGCTTCATACGAATGTTTAATTTACGAGGAGGAAAATGGTGCGGGTGGAGCTTAAAATAAATCCCCTTAAATAGATAGAACTGCTTCCTGGAAAGCCGACGTTTCGGCCCGCATTGCAGGTCTTCTTAATATCAATGTTCACTTTATACTTTATATGTATATTTACTTCACAAAGTAATTGTATCTTCACATCATAACTAGACAAAATAAAGCTCCGAAACCTTATGAAAATTGATTGATAATATTTTCGAAGTCAGGATTTTAATTTTTTATTTATTTATCTTTCTTCTTATTTATCTTGGGTCTTTCATTAAATGATGGGTCTATTCTAATGCTTTAAATCTCTCAAAGTCTAGTAATAACTAAAAGTCAAAAGGTTTAGTTATCTCCGAGTTGGATCAATTAGAAGGTCCACTATTGTGCTCAGAGACAAAGTTCATTCCTGTTTCCAGGAAGACTCAATGAATATTTATGATTCGATAATATATTTTGCAATGATTTATTTAACCCAAACATATACTTTAACTTTTTTTAAAGGGAAAATATTCTATAGACTAATATTGGGACAATGGCGAAGTTTCTCATAAATATTATGTACAATTTCAGAGTATATTTCCCCCTATAATTAAACCAGAAATAAAAAGAATATATACTTCTCAGAACAATAAAGTAAATGCATTAATATTAATCTGAAATTATTATGTAACTTTAATCATATACAATGCCCGTTTCAAGCATTTTAAGTGAAATTAATGGCTTATTGAGGGAAATAATTATAGTTTTTTTAAAGTATATTTATAATAGTGGGTATATTTCAATCAATGAAAGCTCAAAGATATTGATACAAATTAGTTCAAGGTTCTAAAAGCAAATCCTTAAATCTCTCAAATAGAAATGTCAAATGAACTGAAATTGAAAATGATCTGTCAGGACACCTGGATGCCACGATAGTTGGGAAGAGACCACGTGGGGGGCCAAAGACCAGATGGATAGACAGGGTCAACAAAGATGCTGCGGAGCTACATGTAGCAGCCTGGAAATCAGCGGCCTAGGATAGACAGAGGTGGAGAAGGCTGGTGAAGGCGGCCAAAGACCAGATGGATAGACAGGGTCAACAAAGATGCTGCGGAGCTACATGTAGCAGCCTGGAAATCACCTGCCCAGGATAGACAGAGGTGGAGAAGGCGGCCAAAGATCTACAAGGTAAAAAAAAAAAAAAAAAAAAAAAAAAAAGAAAAGAAATATATATATATATATATTTGTTTGTTTGACGCGAAACAGCCATGAAAGACTACGCGACTATGATGCAGGGTTTTTATTCATTTTTTTCTCGGCTCATCTTTGCCTCATGGTTTCACTGAAGGATTTTCTTCTTCCTTCTGTCCAGGTCTTGGATGGAAATGTTTTCTGTCTGCCACTAGAAGCGCATTTTTGAGGAGTTTTTGGTATTCAGTTCTGTTTTCTAATAAAGCTAGTGTAATTCCGTGTTTCTTGTTTTATTGGTTCCGTGGTATTTATGTTTATATATATATATATATATATATATATATATATATATATATATATATATATATACATTTACAAAATCGTTAAACATTTTTTATTTATTACTAATATGTTATTTATAGACTTGAAAATTTAGTTTTGAAGTATTTCAATAATGTTCTAACCATTATTTACAACGGTATTATATAAAGGCCCCTTGGATACATAATATCTATAATACGAAGGTAGGACTCGGAAGGAACAAGCGTTGACCCCAAGTGACCCGGAACCACTGCCGTAGCTCTCGAGAGCTACCAACCTCCAACTCTACCTTTCACTATCTCTTCTCGCTCTGGGCTCTGTCACTCAACCAAGTACGACTTCTTCATTGGACTTCTTCAATATCTCATCGATTAAAAATACAATTTTGTAATGTATTCCATCACAAATACAAAAAATGAAGTTAAAGTTTAATTCCATGTTGTCAATGTTAACTATAATCTAATATATTGTTTATATTAATATATTGTATAAGTCTTGTATATTCCATTTGAGAAGTCTTAGGTTATATTGAAATATAATTATTGATGATAATTTATTACTTCTTTGAAATAAATAAAGTACTACTTAAACTGATAATGTGAAAGATGTTACAGATGATGTAGAACAAGAAATTTGCAACTAAATTGTACAAAAATCACTCATACGAATTTTCAAAATCATTTTTAAGTTAGTACATGGAAAGGATATGCGATGTACCTACAAGACAAAACAACTCAAAATGGACATTACTGTTTAAATGTCGCGTTAAATGTTAGCGATTACAATTCTTCCAAAGACTGCTAACAAGGAAGTAATTATTATTGATTATGTTCAGGGCGAAAACACAAAAACATGAGTTAATTTTTAGAATATAAAATGAAGATTCGAAGCTCTCAGTTTCTAAAATGCCTATAAAAGGAAATACCTAAATGCCGAATACAAAGAAGAGATGTCACGTCGAAAAACAATACTGATATCACATATAATACTGATATCACAGATAATACTGATATCACATATAATACTGATATCATATATAATACTGATATCACATATAATACTGATATCACATATAATACTGATATCACATATAATACTGATATCACATATAATACTGATATCACATATAATACTGATATCATATATAATTTTTTTTAACATAAAAAACCTAAAAATATATTGGCAGAGGAGATAATGCTACGCACTGCATTAGCCACTCAGGTTTCAGGGTCTCTTCTTTCTTCTGCAAAATAATATTTACGCAGTATTACACATAGAAAAGGCTTGCTAATGCTTTCTACCTTGTTCAAATGCCCTGAATAGGTAAGTTAGAAAGGATTGGACCAAACCGTGCAAGAAGAAAGGAGAAGATAAATTGAGTGCTGTTGTGAAATATCGCTCTTCTTCTTGAAGTTGGGGACAAAGAGGTAGGAGCGAAGTGAAGAGTGTGGCAAGAAGTATGGCTGTGTCGGCGGTGACGTCATCAGAGCCAATGGTCACTACGGCGGCCTGTACCAGTCTCTGCTGGCTCCGTTCTTCATCTTGTCCAGTCTATCTTGTAATCTTATATTATATTAAAATGACGGCCGATTGCAGATTTGATCTTAATTTTCATTATATCAATTAAAATAAGATTCATGGACTATCCATTATGAAAACATTAACATCTTTTTTGCTGTGAACATATTTTAAATTATTTAATTAAAACAGATATCAAAAGCGATTTAGGCTAGGAAAAAATCATGAGTAATCCCCGGACTTATTAAAAAAGAGCGTATACAAATGAGCACGTACGTGACGTTAGTAGAGAATGTCTTTTTACCTCTTGATGTTACAAAGAGGACCTGAGGTAAGTTTGACAGAGTTTTCAATAAAAGGTAGTTCTTTGCGCTTTCCCAGGTCCTAAAGGAGAGTGAGTTACCAACTTTGTGATATATATCTACTAAATATGGATGTTAGGAATCTATCTGTCGCCGGAAATTATATGGCGTTCATTGATTATCAATTTAGCCATGTTTATGTAACTGTTTACTTCTTTGTGCCAAGATGATGCATTATAATTGTGTAAATTTTAGATTTGCATACTTTAACGGATCTTTTTAGACTGATTTTGATGTGATTTTCGATTGATACTTCGAACAACTAATCTCTATTCGAATTATTTTAAAATGAATGAGTTTTACATTAATGTAAGCAACATACTACAACTTAAATGTAGTTGATAAGCCGAAAATCTAAACAGTCCCTAAAAAGAACAAATGGTTTGGGATGATGTATCGGAGTTATATATCCGAGTATTAACTTCCTTGAAGTATTACAATTTGAAATTTTTTGGTCCAAATTTCAACGCATACAACCACTCTTTTGATCATTCCTCAATCCATGGATACGATACTTAAAAATATTTTTTAAAGTAACAGATAGTAATTTAGATTATTAAAACTACTAAATACTTTTCAACCATATTTTAATGTTTTAATAGTTGATTTATAGTTTGATAGTAGTACAAGTAAGCCATGTTCAGTCACCGTCAATTATTTTCTTTTACCTACAGATCTAGAAAACTTTACCATAAACTATTTTAAAATGGAGTCTGATAAATAGAAGAACAATTACCACTTTCATTCTTGTTTTATTTAGCTGATCTCTTGTTGTGACTTTGTAGAAATACGATTCACTGCCCTATAACTCAGAACAAAAGAAATCTACAGACAGACAGAGACCGGTTGTTTATTCTAATTTACATCATTGTAAGGCATATGTTTTCTATGAATCATTGAGACAATTGTGTATTCCGCTGCCGATCGTGAAACAGGAGAGAAGAAAGATGCTTGAGACCTTCGTGTCCTGTATACCAACAAGTCCTCCCATGGTTCACTGTCGTGTCCTGTCGTGACCAACAAGTCCTCTCATCGTTCTCGGCTCCTACGCTACCTACCAGTTCCATTATATTATAGTCCCTGGGATTATTAAATTTTACATAACACTACAAAGTGTAATAAAAAAAAGTAATATTAACTTGGAATTTCATCAGTGCAGAGATTAGGCCAAGCTGCTTTTGGCCAGAATTAATCATCTATGGACTGATATATAAAAGGCTTCCACTCGCCATGCGACTTCCTCTCGTATTCTACATATAAAATCGTAAATATTCATTTATGTATTTGTAGTTATGCCTAGGGTACGCAGCTGTGCTCCACGACAATTGAAATACTCGAGTCAAAACTGAAGTAACTTTACGCCTTTCTTATCTCTTTATTACTTGTCACTTATTGTACCTTGGAGACGAAATGCTTAAAGGCATAGCGGTTGGATATTATGATTAGGTAATAATCAAAACCCATCGTTTTTTAAAATAATATGATGGTTATAAAGAAATACAGAAAATATAAAAAAGAAAGAAAATTATTTGGTTTTGTTTTGAATATATTGCCTCTAAGGAGTATATTCTAAATGAAGTAGCATTAAAATTTATTTTATAAACAGGACTCTTACCTTAAGGAGGGGCTTATAGTTATAAAATTAGCATTAAGCTTTAATCATTTTTATTATTGTAATGACATGTTGCATGTTTCAGAGTTGACTATAATTATTCTGGAGTGCATGACTAACATACAATCATGTAGCACAAGAACATAACATACTAACATACAATCATGTAGCACAAGAACTCATGAAGGATATCGGGTTCAGTACATGGGATTGTACTACTTATAAGCCAACGATTGTGCAGGACAGTGATCTCGCCCAACCTGCAGGCTTCCCCTAGCGTAGAGTAGCCAATTCTTTGCAGGTCTCCAAATTATGGGCAAGGTCGAGTGATAGCCACAATGTAGAGCTATTAACAGCCTGAATAATTTGTTTGCAACAGCCGGTCACGATTTCGAGACCTGCAGATTAGTGATTCAGTAACAGGAAATAAGAATAGCAATATAATAAGATATGTCAGGAGAGATTGAGGGTATCGGCATCGAACCCACACCCACGGGTTCGCTCACCTTCTTGTGATTATTATGATATGTGTTTTACACAGCCCTATAAGTAATGTAGTATAATTTATAAGGCCGCTAATAATACAATAAAATACTGGTGGAAACATAAAACCTTTAAAATCACTACAGCAAATATTTTTATTTTTTCCAATTAAATGCAAAAGTTTTCACTTGATATTAACATATTATAAGAAATGTAGGAAAGAAATTTGGATCTAACGGACAACGAAATGTAATTGTATTGAAATTGTGGCGAGTGTAATACTAGAGTTTGCCCTTTCACCGGATCTCTGCCTCTCCAAACCAGTTCTCTTAAACGGCTACAGATATATATTTAGCCTCAATGTAATTTATAGAAAAACATGCTACATATATTTACTGCATTAATTATTTACGACCGTTTAATATATCATTTTAATCGTAACTTTAGCACTAAGCAGTATACAAAGGCGAAAAGGGAATGGAGTACTTAGTCGAAAATTGCACTGAGTTGAGAAAATGCCTCTTTTTAAAATGAGTGATCGATTTATTTGTGAACGAAAGCGACGACAACAAACTCCACGACACGAATGTTCAAAAACCATTAGTACGTAACCTAAGTTTGTTCCTGTCAATTCATTTTCGTTAAGTTTAGTTATACCATCGCTTACTTAACACTATATTGTATTTATTTAGTAAAATGTAATCATTTGTGAAGTTATAATGGACCTATTAAATTCAGAAATCCTTCCACTTACCTACATACATATAAAAAATATAATAAGAGAATGAGTTTATTTTTAATATCAGCAGGCACAATTCTGAAAATGGCTTCCTCGAAAAAATTAACCCCCTGTCATTGTTAGTAATATTGAATATAGGGAAATATGAACTAAGAAAATATTTTATGATTGATTAAAGAAAAAAGATATTATTTTACTTTGTCAAAAACATTTTTAGAAATAACAGTAATAATATATTTAGATATATTATTATATACTTCTGGAAAGCTAAAATGTTAGAAAATTAAAATATCTAACAATGGATTAAATTGGTCAGAGGGTCCAGTCAACGATAACACAAAATAAGAAGAATGTATTTTATTGTGCCCACGTTGCAGGCCAAGATATAGGCCATCTTCAGGGCTGGGAATAAAACAGAAAATAACTATATAAAACATTGTAGTACCGAAGTATAACAGGATTTTTACAGAATTGTTAAGAATGTAAATATCTAACATTATCCCCTAACAATGTAACATAGAATGAGGAAAAACACATAAATTTAAAAAGTTTTTTTTTGTGTTGAATTTTTCTTTTAATTTTACATCGTTTCATGAAAACGTTTGTACTTGTGAGAGAGAGAGAGGACATGAGGTTTATGCAAATAATTTTTACATAAACTCTTTATATTATCTTTAAAAATACATATTTATTATACATAAATAAGTAAAAATTCCGTGAATCTCCAACCGCGCCGGTTTTTATTTATTAATTATAATGTTTGTAGTTTTAAGAAATCTTGAATAAATATTGCCTATTTGATGTTAAAAACAATTACTGGCTAATATTAAAAAAAATCGTCCATAATTCCCAACCTTAAATTAAAATTCAAGTACTTTATTGTAATTAGTTGCGCTTGAATTGACTATTCGTTTGAAATAAAAGCCGTATTTTAAATAATGAACGTTAAAAGTAAAGTGGAACTTGTTTAGCTACTAAGGTCCAAATAGGAAATATAAAAAAAGTTGTTATATTACAGAGAATGTTTTCAAAAACATCACGAAGCAGCCCAAAAGTCAAGCCTAATTATACTTTCACTTCATATGGGAAAACTATAACATTATTTTTTGAGATTTGCTGTGGTTTTATTTGATGTAATAAAGGTATTTGAGAGGGACTGTAGAAGAGAGGAAGGTTGTGTAACCGCACATCGCTGTACCCTAAGCTCATCTTATATAACTCAATCCATCCAAGGGATTAGTAACTCAATCCCTTCCCCTATCTGGCTTATGTCTCTTTAAGTCTATAATAATCACGCATATTACCGTTAATGGTAATTTATTTTTATCAACCCCAAAATGCTGCGCGCTATCAGTTACTCGGCGTAGCTCCAATGGAATTCATCAGAAATCGTGATAACAACTTCGTATTCAATTGCAACATTAATATTCATTAGTGCCATTACATTTATCACTTGTTATTTTAATATCTCTATATTTCAACTTGCGCCATGAATTCCCCGAAGATCCCAACGGGAGACTTGTTATTATTCAATCTCGACATTACCAAGTTCTAATCTTTTGTTCCGAAATCTAAAAATCAGAATTTATAAAACTGTCATCCTCCCAACGCTTCTTTACGGATGACGATGAACAACGTCTTTAGATATTCGAGAATAAGGTATTGCGTAGAATAATAGGACCGTAAAAGGTTGAGACTACGCGGAATTGCAAAGCATATGCCCGATTTATATTATAGAAGTAATAGCGTCGCGGAGATTAAGATGTGCTTGTAGAATTGATGGGCTCGGTAACGAACGAATCCTAAAAAGATGATAAAAGTTGGCTGGGAAGCTGAGGGGTAGGTAGGATAATTGCTTTAAGAGTGATCTCTCGAAAATTTAATCTGTTCATAGCATTGTGTTGGTAGCACTGTGATGAAACCTCAGCTGCTTACAAAGCTCGCATTCCTTATATAAATATATATATATATATCCATCAGTGATGCAATAAAAGAGTAGCAAGTAGTCGTCGTCTTGTTTACAAGCGTTAACTGGCTCCAGCAGTCTTGTTCTTCTTCAATCAACAATTCCAAAACAGGAAGCGGCCATTTGTAGAAGACGTTTGTCCTCATATATCACCGCGCGAGCAAGGCAATCTATGCACTGATAAATGGTTTAGAAGTATCCAAACAGCTGTCTGTAAGTATCGTTATCGAGCCTTAGGCTACACCTACATTGGATCCGGTGTGATACGATGAGACGTCTCAAGCAAACCAAATGACTGAAATATATCGAGAGTTACAACATTTGGTTCTTTAAATTTATAAAATTATGATTATTTATTAATTATTTTTAATACATTTATATTTTACTATAATGTATAGTAAAATATGTATAATGTATACACCCCAGCATCGTATGTGATAGAATCACGTCGCTCCGAATCGGATCCAATGTAGGTGTAGCCTAAGGGTCCACTTTGCCCAACATTGTTATTAAGCTCTTTCGATATTCATTTACTCCACTTGATTAAAATAAATAACAAGCTTCAGGGGTCGT
Organism: Troilus luridus; assembly: GCA_964056705.1. NCBI lineage: Eukaryota > Metazoa > Arthropoda > Insecta > Hemiptera > Pentatomidae > Troilus > Troilus luridus. The sequence continues at coordinate 3,163,673 of OZ057417.1, read as the reverse complement.
TGGATTTAACTAACTTAAAGCTCACCCATTCTAACTAGTCAAAAAATGAACATAAAGCTCTAAACTCTAAAAATAAAAAAATCTTCAGTATTTGGTAAGGCTGTTCTGCCTAAGCCAACTGTTGGACAAGATGATATGCAACACTCAACCGAAAGGTATTCCCCTAATCCAATTAAGGACCTTTTTATCTAGATCCATGAGGACCGACCCATACGGGTAAAGGACATGGAAGTCAGTAACTCAACGCTCTACACGTTGAACTACACTGATCCAGTCGGGGACTTTGTTGGCAGAACCAAAACTAAACTGAACCAAAATCGTCATACTTTATCATGGATTATTAAACGAGATGCCATCTTGATTATAAATATATCACACAATAACAGTTAAGAATGATCATGTTGTTATGAACTGTGTTTAGTGAAGAACTGGAGTTAGCTGGCACAGGACATGGGCATCGGGTCTTCGGGGATTCCCAGGGCGGTTTTTCTCTACCCTGCGGCGCCATCATCGTTCATCAATTCATCTTTCAGAATCCATTAAATACAGAGGTAAACATATTTTAAGACCGAACTATTGGTAGAACTGAGTGATATAAACAACGATTAAGTAATGAACGTTTCACAACAAATATATCACTGATTTTAAAAATTAGTTTACAATAAATGAAAGTAATAGAATATTAAAAAGGTGATTCAGAGTAAAAGAATTTTAAAAAAATATGAGTCCCTTGTTTTTTTTTTGGGTGACAATTTTCTTTTAATCAGGAGCGTTGGTAAAATTCATTGGAGGAAGGATTTCCTTAGCCATACTTGGCCGGATATCTCAATAAAAATGTTATTTTAGGCCCAAGAATGTACTAATAAAATAAAAAAAACTTCCGAATTATTAATTAGAATAGTCTTCGACTGGGATGTTTTAACATAATTTTCACTAACTACTTAAACTCCAAAAATTGCCAACTTTTAACTCCACTCCCAAAACCTCTCATAACAAAATATTTTATTCTGCGTTGGAAATTTACGTGAAACAAGTTTGTCTAATCAAAACGCGTCATCTTCTTACTACTATTCTTCCTTTGAATAAATGAATAAATTATCAGCAGATAAAATTCGTTTCTTCAACAGATCCACAGATCTCGAGTGCCTCTTGTTTTGTTGCCCATCAGTAACGTGCTCAAATCTAACACAGAATCACAGTTAGTTGATCCATAAGACAGTTCTCACAATTGAAGATATTGTAGCAGTGTATTGTTCATCTATAAACCATTTTCCTTACTTGACACCAGTTTTCTTCACCATCTTTAGAAATCTGAATGCCATAGCGGGACATTTTGTTATATTATCCTAACTTGGAAGATCATAACAAAGAGCACTAAGGACGAGTTTGTCTTAACAAGAGTAAGAAATAACGTTATATCCAAATGTAAATATATAATTATTCAAAATCGAAACATTTTTTCCTTGGCTTTAGAAATTTAAAAAGTTGTGGTAATGCTAACTTAAAATGGTTATGCCTCGACTATTCGAAGGAACATAAATTATTATTTCAAGTTTTGGATCAATCAATATTAATGATATTAGTGATCAAATTCCGAAGCCAATACACGTTACAACCTGCAACCTGCTTCCCGGGAATTTCCGTTTGGTTCGAAATAATCGATAGTTGCAATTTTAAATTATGGTATTCAATTTAACGAAAAGAACGTTGATCAAAAATATAGTATAACCACTGAAATAAAATTCTCTGGACGACAAATCTTCGCTTATATTTCGAATAAAAATAATGCCCTAATGCTACTTATTTTCAGCGGGAGAATGCTATTCATAGAATCTTTCTGTTTTTTATTATAAACTAAAGCGATTATAAATATCTTGTCAAAAGTTTTTTCTTTTTTAATTTTCCTGTCATATTCTTGAGTTGAAATATATTTTTGTTATTTGTGTAATGGAACTTTCTTTTGCCTAGTTAACCAAAAGTAGATAGAGTCTAATTCGACTACAACTTTTAATATTTTACACATAATGAATTTATTTAAACTAAGCTGTAACGGCTAATAAAAACCATTTTTTAGGACCCTTAGGAAAAATGCAAAATTTATTGATTACAAAAAAGAATGCATTTTAATACCAGTTACGAATTACAATTATTAACTACTGATAAATATAGAAAGAAGAGAAGATATAAGACTGACAGTTGACCGGGAGACCCAAACCGAGGAGACTTGAACGGTGGGCTAAGCCAGCAGAGGTCTTCTACCTGCCTCTTTCTATTTTAGGTCCTTCAGGTAACAACCTAACTGCTAACATTAAGGTAACTTTATGGTATGCTGTCACCTCTGTTCAGGTGTATTGTAATGCTCATTAAAACACCTGTCCTTGTCATTAAAAATTCCTTATCTACGGAAGAACGATGCGGAATTTAAATGAGCAAAATGTAGATGTAATCAATAAATCAGTATTTAAAAAATTATAAGAATTTAGCTAGCTAAAGACTAAAGACGGCCATCTTGTTAAATTTCTGTTTTTAAATCTACAAAGAAATTACTATAAATATATACACATTGTTTGCTAGCATCTTCAATTAGTTAATTCATTAAAAATATTTATAAAACTAGACTAATATTAAACATAAAACAGCTGCCCCTGACGTATTAAAAAATGCCCAAAACAGCAAATTCTTTATTAAAACAATTATTACGATGTATATGATATTTTATTGTTTTGACAGGAAATTTATATTAAATATTTTTATAGTTATATCACAGGAAGGTACCTCAAAGGCGATAATTATTTTATGCATATATATATATAAAATTATAAATTAAATAAAAACATTATTTTTATTGTTATTTAGGTATTTTTTAAAATATATTCTATACAAAGAAAAATCAGTTGTAAAGTCTTTTATACCATTTAGGTCACAAAAGGTTTAAGAAATGTCAAGGTTCAGGAGTCACTAGCACATTGTCTTTTGTCATATTTTGAGTGACACATACATTCATAAAGGATATATATAAATATATGAATAATGAAAAATAATTGCAATTGTATCGAAGAATTGGTATTATTATCGATGAATATATTTTGCTAAATTTAAACAAAACAAAGGATTATTTAAACACCTATCATGTATAAAAATATATATAATTATTATATTTTTTAAATATGAACTTTTGTATTTTATTGTAGTTATTGTTAAGTCTATTATAATTTTGATTAAATTAAAGTTGATATATAATGATACAGGAGCCGCGACTGTGACCCAAGAAGGCTAACCTTGAAGGGAACTTAATCTATCCTCCACAGCTGATTCTTTTGTATCACTTCCTACAGCTTGTTCATCTGGCTTAGCTCACCGTCCAAGGGAAGGTCTTCATAGTGCCTGTATTGTTATGCTAATTAAATTGTTTATTGTATAATTACCAGGGATAAGTATAATTGCCGCTTCATTAAAAAAAAATCAAAATTATTTTAAAAATACATTACAGGTTGATGCTTTTGAAAATATTTCGCTATCTAATGTTGTTTTTATTTTCCTGTTCAGATCCGCAGTAAATTCCGGCTTTCTTCGCGAAGTGCCGCAGGTTCTTGCATTCGTTTACCGCCTGAGCCCAGGTCGTTGTATCATCGCACAAAGAAGAGTGTTTAGGTGTTTATCGATCCCGCACGAAGGTGACTCACCACGGAGGAAGCCCGACAACACGTCACCGCACAAAGAACACAACAACAACAAGATAACAAAGAACAAAGAAGAGTGTACTTACTGGTCATAGAGGACACATGTAGTTGCCATTGAAGGCTGGAAATGGAAGAGAGGACACACGGACACTAACACATCTCAAGACAGAGTGCTCGAGGAGCGCGGTCAGAGCACTCTAGCGGATAGGTCTGGCAACACCACCCCCTCTCTACCTTCAGGCGTTCCATCTTATTTACCGTTGAGCCTAATTGGCTTTTCGTTTTTACTTATTTTAGAACTTGGTCGGGGGCCGTTGGGCCTCAGTTATGCACTTGATGCAATCACTTCCCACATATAGTAAACGATTATGGTGCACCAGGAAGGTTATTAATATAATTATAAATATCCACTCGTTAAGCGTATACATCCTTAGTTGTGATGGTTATGCCGTCATAAGATTTTAAAGTTGTGACAGAAGTCCAAAAAGTCATTAAACCTAATAAAAAGAGGATCTTTAGGAAGAAATTATAAAATTCTGGAACAATTTTTTCGACCAAGATATGTTGATATGCTAAGATATGTTGATATACCAAGATATGTGGCTGCTTTTGTCATGAGATTTATAGAAGGGATGTGGAGGACTTATATTGAATAAAAATTCAGGAGAAAAGTGATAAGAAGTGGAAAGAGGGTGTACATACTTAGGCTATGTAATATAAAAAAGATGGGCTTGTAAAGTTGATGGGCTCAGTAACGATCGAATTCCTAAAAAGTTAATGGTCGCTATACAGACTGGAAATGTCTGAGAAGTAGACCGAGGCGTAGATAGGAGGATTGCGTTAAGAATGATCTGGCGGATTTGGGGTTAAGTTGTAAATAGAGATTTTCGGTAGCATTTCGGTAGTATCGGCATCGAGCCTTCGGGTTTGCAAACCCTCAAAAAAGACTTTGTTTTCAATTGAATTGAGGCTCCCATTGCATTTCAAATAGATCATCGTCTATTACTTTCTTAAGTATAACCAAAAACAAATGCGTTAAGACCTCACATAGTTGGCGGATGTAGCGGATATAGCTATATATATATATCTCAGGCATTTAAATAATAGGAATCAAAATGAATAGAGCAATGGTGAAAATGAATGTATTTGTTGAAATATGAAAATAAAAATGTTTTGCGATTCGTTATCTGAGCCTTGCCATACTAGAGACACCTACATAGGCCACTTCCATACGTTGAAGACAATTATTGAAATGATATGGAAAACAATTGAAAAGCGGAGAAAATATCCACTTCATCAGATGTTACAACAATGCAGAAAACCAGAGAAAAAAGGAGGTACTTATAAAACAATCCCACGGGTATTGAATATCATTGAGGAGAGATTTCTACAAGGGAAATTATATCAAGTACCACACAAATAGAATATATATTTTTAAATAAAAATTTTAATGTAAAAATATCAACATATTACTGCATTATTTGCATAATTGCCTGAAGTGGGCAACACGTGACTTCCTTTTACACTTATTAGGTACAACTCAGTGGCTCAAAAAAGATAACTTAAATCATTTTAAATTTTCCTGGTCAAAAATTTCTAAATAATTGCTAATTACATCATGTAGTATTAGTAAAATAATAGTTACTAGTACTAAGAGTACCTACTTATTGAAATGTATTCAGGTCTCCTCGAAATTTAGTAAGGTACTTTACCATTTGTAGTTGTAGGAAGTTTAGAGTTTAACTTCATTTCCGTGTATGATGTATTTCTAATACATAAATAAATTTAACGTTATCTGTGTCTATATAATACTTTTAAATTTAAAAATAATTAATTTGTGTTTGAAAAGTGATTATTTTTTATCAAAAACCTATCAGGTCCGTTTCAAGTCATCATTTTATACCAGCTCCAAATACGAACTTTCAAATGCCTACATTAGAGCAGTGACAAAAACGGTACATACCTACATGTAGAAGTAACTTCCAAATATTTAATATAAAATATATATATGATTTATTTGTATCTATAAGTTTAATTTATTTTCTTTTATAAATCCGTCAATCCCCTTTGCGACACATTACTTACAATGCGTTACCAAAAAGTAACGTTATTATTAAACGGTGAATGGAACAGCTTACTATAAGTAACAGCTACCGACGAGGAACAGGGACTTGTCTTAGTAACTATTATTGTCGTTTTGACTATCTATAAATTTATCGTAATGTTATTTCTAAAATAGCTAATTAATATGATAGTTATGATTAATATTTTATATTGACTAAAGCCGGCTCATTATCGAGCATATAAAGATAATTAAAAATTGCAAGCTACTTATACGGAGCTTTCACTAGAACAATGTTGATTATGGACATGAAAAGCGTATCACAGAATGATTATCAACGGGAAACTGTTGAGGATCCTGTTATCAGTCCTGTCCGCTATCTGGAGAAGATCTCTAAAGAGAGTGTGCCTTTGGGATCTACATCGATACCAAACTTTTAATTGTTTTAAAGTTGAGTTGCTCCTAGACTCCACGTCCCTCTGCCCTGAAACGTTGGCACGGGATATCACTTCTTTGACGGCACCTCCATTTCCAACACTGCTCAAGATATATCTGGTCAATCATTTCCTCACCAATATTCTACTGGCATTTTTATGTATTAAAAAACGTCGATAAGATATGTACAGCCTGCTTATATGTTCATAACCAATCCCCTGATTCACGCGTTCTTTCTGTTGAGACACACACAAACATTTATTTTAAGGAACTTGTCCCACAATAAATAAATACTATATTATTATATATTCGGTATTAAGATTTTGCTACTCAGACATGCAGGTCTGATAATATCACGGTCGGGTCACTACAAATGTATTTGTCCTCACGATCATATCGCCTCATGATAATTGACGAACCTCAGCCTTTCAATTAACATCAAGTGCCACCTCGATCTTAATTAACATCAAGGGCCACCTAATTCACATTAAGTGATCCTAATTAACAACCTCACAGATCCCGAACAAGGCCTGAACATATCGGATGAATCCATCCGGAACATATGATCACCGCAACCTCCATAGGATCCAACCACCATAACGATTGTTTAACCTATTTAGAGATATATCAGATATTTATTTTTAACCCTGACAGGCAGGAATGAAATTAATTAAACTTTTATAGCTCGATCTTACGACGAAGCACTAAAGAATAATTGTTATAATCGATTGGTGTAATGCAAGTTCTGTACCTCAGTTCCCGTGATCTTGGGGTGGAGCCCCATCTTTCTCTAATTAAAATGAATTATGTTAATGAATATTTATTTTCTATGAAACCATTAATTGGTTCAACTAGGGGCGGAAAAAGAAGATTGGGAAGTCTATTTTTATTTTACTCATTAAAAGATGAATTATTAGATCTGAAATCATTCGTTACGTTTAATACAAACTCCAGCGGCATAGTTAACTTAATATGGAGACGATTACACTTGGATGAGATTTTGAAAAACTTTTAGTGGGTAGATACTGACAGGAATATCTCGAGCTATTTCTCAACTGATGATGATGATGAGGAGGACGAAAGGAGCCTTCTTCTTCTGGTCACGAGCGGAAGTGGTCCAAAGGATTGGTGAAAGGGGCCTTCAGGAGGAGATGGTCTTGGTGCAGTCAGGACATTTAATAAAGGGGTCTTCAAGTCGAAGAGGTGTTGGTGTAATCAGGGCATCCAATAAAGAAAGGAGTAATGTCCTAAAGAAATTTAAAAATAATTACACTCGGACATAATCTGATGATAATGACTTTGCCATAACATAGATATCAAATATAAAGTTGCAAAATATATCATAATATCATCACAGCATAATATCATCACAACTTAATTTACTAGAAACTGTTTAACTCCTTATGTTGTGTTTTTTTTATCATACAAATCAAACTTTAACATAAGCGTGTGCTTTTACTTAAATTTTTCTAATCTACAATAACGAGGCATCAAGCATTAAATACTATTATTATTTAATAAATCATAGTCTTATTTTCGTACGCAGAGATGTGTAACCCCCTAAGTAATTGCTAAGGGTGGGCAATTCAGGGGGGCTATTAGAGGCTAAGGGAGGGCAATTCAGGGGGGCTATTAGAGGCTAAGGGTGGGGAATTGTTTAAAAACCTAAAAGGTTGATGTAAACCTAGCGAGGATTTGGATCGAATTCGTGGATAATTTTATGGTAAGGTTATGTATCGAAAAAAACAACTCCTTGAAGCAAACATAAGGACCATTGTATTAACAATTTAAGGACAGACAAAGATACCTACTTAGTCGTAGCTACCTTAAAGCTTTCTTGCACTTATTTCGTTAACATAACTTGCTCCGTTTTTAGCATACAAGAAGTTCAAATATTACTATTATTAAAAAAAAAAATGTTATGAATATTGTTATAAAAAAAATATGGCTCATTCTGTTTTTATATTGGTTTTATTGTCTACTTGATTGATAAAAGAAGTCTATTGCCCTAGATCAGGCTCAGCCACCAAGTTTTACTCCCAATTTAGGGTACCCACTTTATAGAGGCTGAGTTAGCCCCAGGAGGGTCTGTAGATCCCACAGGTTCCATCCTCCGGTAAACGGTAAAGGTAAATAAATTATTTGCCACGGTCGATTAACCCTTAGAGCTCTATGGACGCATATATGCGTTTGGCGGACATCATCCGTGTGTCCTACGGCCGCATTTATGTGTTTTCTCTAAGTCATCGGCCTGGACTGAGGGCGCATATATGCGTTTGCCGGTTTTTTCAATCAACGTGCAGTCATTTTCGTGTAAAATTAATACAGGGGCTTTCGTTAATAATTTGCCTTCCTCAGGTAGCGGTCGGTCAGTGGTCACTCTTAGGGTCATCAAAATCTCCAGGAATTTCGGAAATGGAAATCCCATTTTACGTCCCACTCTTTAACCAATTAGATTTTACTGTCTTTTCTTTTACTGTGTTTTCCCGACTCAAGGCACTCAATGACTCAGTCAGCAGTATCATCTTGCCAGGTTAACAGCTGTATATAACTTGTTTGATTGTTTTTTATTCGTAACACCCTACAAAATGTCAAATCTTGAAGAATATTTCACAAGGGACGATAGTGAAATAGAATGTAGTGAATCACTATCATCATACATTGAATCAGAAGAATCAATTGGTACAAGAAGAACAAATAGAAAACGGCCCAGGAAGTTAAGCAAGGAAGAGGCTTCATAAAGGAGTGACTGCCTAAGACTTGGCACAGGGACGTCATGGCTAAGAAATATGATACTAGTGGTAAAATGACGACCGGTATGATGAACCGGGTACATTGAAGTGCCAGCACAAGGTACTGTACCCTCCGATACGAGTCATTCCTCTTTGAGCCCATCAACGACCTTGTTAATGCAAACCAGGCGATGTCGCCCCTGCCATATTTGCAAGATATGACTACTCGTTCCCCGAGGCATTATCTCATTCCTGATATGGCGGTACTAAATCGTCGGAGCGGGTTCACTTCTTGACGGTTCAATTTCCGTCTATTAAAGGAAATAGCTAGACATACATAGTCTGAAAGACATCATTAGTATGGTTAACTAATTAGGAAGATATAAAAGTTCAACTAAAAGGATATTTCATAACTGCTTCCAATTTATAGTTTTAATAGTTACTTGTAACTTAACCTAAGGGGATACAATGAATCATGGATTGAACCATCTTTCCATTGTAGCTGGTTAGAGGAGGCCATCAGGAGCGACTTCTTGTAAACTGGATGCGGTTGCCGAAGGCTGGCTCGTCCTGCGGTTTGCGGTATCTTGTACACAAACAGCGGATCTCCAATATCCTTTCCCCCTCTAGTTCGTCAGAGGTGTCGGAATCGAAATAAATATCGATATATGTATTCTATCAACATTTCGAAACATCGATCCTCCGCGTTTTATTAAAAAATGAGATGGGGACATAAATAAACGTATATAGGAATATCTTACTGATAGTTTTTGAATTTTATTGAAATAGTGATTCAACAAAATAATATAATTAATTTGGACGTTAAAGATCGTTTACATGGATTTAATATATAAAAGTCACAAGTCTATTTCTGTATTTGCATTGAATTGAAAATAAAAGAAAGTGAATACTGTAGCGGTGTCCAGGATATCAAAACGCTTTAAAAGAATAAAAAAAAATAGAAAATATGAAACAGAAGCAGGCAAGAATAACAACTAACAATGGCTAAACAGTTAATATGGCTGATTTGTAAACAGTAGAGAGTGACAGACCCCACACAGCCAGGTTTCTTTTTGTTTACTCAACCTATCAATATGTATAGATTTTATTTATTTTTTTAAATATGTCGATTTTCTATATTCAATCTTTAAAACTAATATTGATATTTCGAATAATAGTACGATAGTATCGATATTCCTAAACATCGACATATACCGATGATATCGAGTATTGTTCCTGAACATTTTCACTTTATATTATCATTAAAGTGTATATCTCAGCTATCAGGTTTTCAAGGGTCGAAGACTGCATGGATTTCAATATAATTAATATTTAAATACAAATATTAAAGCAGAATGAAGTCTAGCCTCGAATACAACTTATAGCTTAGTTATAGATCTGAAATTAGATCTTTTTTAATTTCGAAATACTGATTAGCCTATTTCTCTCCCATTGCTTAAATAAAAAATAAAAAACCAAACCGTTTAAGTAACTTTAAGAAGGTCGATTAGTTGAAGGAGAATTACAAAACTATTGCTATAGATAGCGCTGGGGACGTTAATCGATATTCGAGATCGAATGGGTCAATGATGAACGTCCAATTTGCGAACTACTTAAGGACCTCTAATAAGGCTGCTAATTGATCCTTCATTGCACGGCCATTAAATCCTAAAAGGATAACGAGTCCTTTTTACAGCGAGCTAGTTTCAAACATCTCCTCCTATCGAAGGATCCACATATATTTAGAACAGCTGCAAAGTATTTATTCAAATGGCGTATAAATTGCCTCATAAAATGAAATAGCCTTCCATTTAAGCAAGTAATAAACGCTCTTACAAGAAATCTCAAGCTAGAATAAAAATAAAGTACTTGTTTTACTTTTTAACGAACGGCAGAAACTCACTAATTATCGAGAAAATGTTCTATTACTGCAAGAATTCGCATTAAAATTTCATGAAAATAATCAAATGTACTATTTGGATTAGATTATTTATATTTTGAAATGTATTGCCTCAATTTAATCCGAAAATATTCATTAATACACTGTACGCACATAAACTTCCAGAGAGGAAGGCGAGCTAGATAAGAGTGCCAAGAGGTGATATTACTGCTATATCCGGTTCATTTAAAGTATAAAATATACAATAGCATGTTTTGGAATTTGGATCGGCTAATTGATCTTCAACCTTTAGTTTAGTTACAAATTTTAACTGATTGTTCGTTTCATTTTTAATATTTTCCAAAAACAAAAGTTATCATGAGTATGGAAATGAGAATTTAATTATGGGCAATGAATAGATTTCGGTAATTATTTCATCAAGAAATAAAAGTTTCAACTAACATTTCAAAGTATAGATGATGTTTAGTATACACAGGTATAGATGATGTTTAGTATACACAGATATAGATGATGTTTAGTATACACATATATAGATGATGTTTAGTATACACAGATATAGATGATGTTTAGTATACACAGATATAGATGATGTTTAGTATACACAGATATAGATGATGTTTAGTATACACAGATATAGATGATGTTTAGTATACACAGATATAGATGATGTTTAGTATACACAGATATAGATGATGTTTAGTACACACAGATATAGATGATGTTTAGTATACACAGATATAGATGATGTTTAGTATACACAGATATAGATGATGTTTAGTATACACAGATATAGATGATGTTTAGTATACACATTTCAAAGTATAGACGATGTTTAGTATATACATTTCCCATAATTATATTCTCTTGCTCCATATTAATGCTCATGATAACTTGTATTTTTGGAAGATATTGAAAGGGAAAACAACGAAAAGTTAAAATTTGTGACTCAACTCGAAGCGACAACCTGTGGAATAATTACCGAATTCATTTAAAAAAAATATTACAATATAATACCACATTTAGGTATGTGTGGCAAATAAAACTTATGTATTAGTGTCAGTAAAATCGGTGATTTTGGTTATAACTCAAATGTCAGAATATCTCTGTACTTAAAGCTATAAAAAACTTTAGATATATAAAAAAAAGTTTAATAGAAAACATTCTGAATTTAGTATTTAAGACTTTAACGTTATTAACCTAGTGACAAATTTATTTCGGCTACGAGGAATAATTATGTGCTAATTCAAACGACAAAGAAATTTTGTTTAAAAAATATATTTCAATATAAATTAATTCTAATAATAGGATGTTGATAGTTGGGGGTGCAGTCAAGAAAACACGCAAAAATAGGTGAAACTATTTTATTTTAAGTGCCGACGTTTCGACCTACTATGTAGGTCATCTTCAGGGCTATGAGAAAACAGACAAAAAACAGAATAGACTGTAAAAATACATAAAAAGAGGTACAGAAAAATTAGACAAAATGTAGAGATATAAAAAAGAATGATATATAATGAAAGGATATATGAAGGTATATGAAAATATATATACATAAAATATACATATAATAATGTATGTAGGTATATGAATAAAGATGATGACATGGTAGATGGATAGAAAGGTGATAATGCAAAAAAAAAAAAAAAAAAAAACAAAGTACAAAGAGAGCAATGAAGTAAACAGAAGAAAAATAAAATGAAAAAGATATGAATATAATGAGTATGGACAATTTAGAATAATAAAGATAGAAATGTATTGCAAAGAAAACATTAGTATGAAAATAGATTTTAGATTTTAGATTAGATAGAATTTTAGTTCATGTTCTCTCATTGCACTTATGATACTCCCCATGAGTCTATTTTCATACTAATGTTTTCTTTGCAATACATTTCTATCTTTATTATTCTAAATTGTCCATACTCATTATATTCATATCTTTTTCATTTTATTTTTCTTCTGTTTACTTCATTGCTCTCTTTGTACTTTGTTTTTTTTTTTTTGCATTATCACCTTTCTATCCATCTACCATGTCATCATCTTTATTCATATACCTACATACATTATTATATGTATATTTTATGTATATATATTTTCATATACCTTCATATATCCTTTCATTATATATCATTCTTTTTTATATCTCTACATTTTGTCTAATTTTTCTGTACCTCTTTTTATGTATTTTTACAGTCTATTCTGGTTTTTGTCTGTTTTCTCATAGCCCTGAAGATGACCTACATAGTAGGTCGAAACGTCGGCACTTAAAATAAAATAGTTTCACCTATTTTTGCGTGTTTTCTTGACTGCACCCCCAACTATCAACATCCTATTATAGTACCCACAGTCAACTATTTCTTTCTCACATAAATTAATTCTATTTAAGAGTAATAATGATTTTCTATTGATGTAAATCGTCAGTTTTAAAAATAGTTTTTTTTTTCTATTCTTCGGTCTCATTGAAAGGGAGCTAAAGTCATCTTGTTCAATTTTATTCTTTAGTAATCTTGTTCAATTTTATACTTTAGTAATCTTGAACCACATATCAAGACCCCGACCCCCTGGTAATTCTTGGATAAGCATTTTTATTTATGATTACCGCTGCAACATCGTACGAGTAGCCATTGTACTATTAAGTGATAACATTAAATGAATTAACATATCAAGATTTTTTAGAAAGTAGTCGTACTAATTATTTTTTTGTGTTGTGTGTGATAAAATAATACTTGATGCAATAATTATATAAGTGTCGATTAAATTATATTTGACGCTCTACAAGGAGATTTTGATTAAATTTTATTCCGTTTTTGGCCACCGATTTGTAACTTAATGGGCCTACAAGATTGTCCATTAAGTTACAAGACCATTTAGTTTCAACGTCAGATATTTACGAATTATGCGAGAAGAATAAAATTGTAATAAAAGAATAATTTTCGCCGATATTTGATGAATGTTTTGCAATGGCCACTTGCCGCTATACCATACCCTTCCTAGCGGAAACGGACACTGGCCAGGAAGAGGTGACCCTAAGGAGACGGGATCAAGTTGCCCTAGAAGGAGTCCTATCGGCGGTTGCCATCTGAGATCGCATGCGGCGATTGCAGCGCATTCTATAGTCGTCTGTACCACGGCCGGCTTCATCACTGCGCTTCTGTCACGATCCCTTTTGTACCGCTGATGAATTCATGAGAAAGAAATAAAAAAAGATGAACACCATTCTAATTCCAATTAATAGCCCCAATTCTCCGTCAGCAATTTGGAATCAACATTCCACTACCACTGTTACTGATTTAGAAAACATCCAATTCAGTATTTAGTATCTAAGAGACGGGAGATGTATAACGATCATAACAACTGGAATAGCCATTAAGGCCAGTCACAATCTTCTCCTTAAGCATCTTGTATCGTGTTATATAACATGTATTGTTATCGTTATTGGCCAAGTTTCAGCAACAGCAAGCTGCAGAGAACAATTCCGACAAGTGTAGCAGGCTTCAACTTGAACTATCTAATTGCCATCGATCTCATAGATCGACCTGGAAATTAATAAAGCGTTAGGTTTATTTGTTTATTTACTCTAAATAGAGTTAAACATTCAACAAGTTCAACATTCAACAGTGCCATTGGATTGGATGGAGGAGAAGGATAATAGAAGAAGAAACAAGGATTACAATTGAACTCTGATGTTCATCACATTCACTATTTAGAACTGCCATTTGCAATTTTCGAGAGAGAATCAAAATAATTTCTGTTTTAAAAGTGTCAAGATTGAAAAGATGTGACCATGGCGCCAAGTTATCTCCGCGCACGGCCGTTAGAAACAGTAGTTCATTCCAGATTGAGTTGAGTATCACATCCTACAAGGGTTGCGGTCGTGGAGCACACTTTAATATCCACATTTTAATTTATGTAAAGGTCAACTTATTTTCGAACGATATATAGCATTAATAAGTGAACAAGGAAGTAAAATAAAGTCTATTTCAGCGTTTAATCTTAATAAATATGATCGTGAAAAATTGATTTTCGAGAACCGAAAACTCCATCGAATCCTTACAACTCTCAATGGTCCTTACTTTGTTACCAAGTCATCCATAATGTCCCATTTTTTTACAGATTTTGCCCAAACCCGATCTGTATCTCGTACCTGTACGTTTCTCTACTTGCCTGTACCTCGTACCTGTATGTTTCTCTACTTGCCTGTACATTGTACACCATCCATTATATTTATTTGATGTATTTTTATTAATCGGTTATAATTTGTGTTTTAAATTAACAAAATCCTTATGAAGAAATTGCTGCTAATTCTTTGGTTTAAGACTATTCCTCTTAAATACCTAATTATATAATATAAGGGTACATTGGAGACCGGAAAGGCCAGTTTTGGGCTGCGGATCTACAAGGCATTGGCCACGTGACCCCAAGAGGCGTGGCTTGACCCTTGGCATTGTTCTTCCTATCCCCACCAACGTATCCTTGACCTCCTCGGTCATCGAGGTCTTTCTTCACACCTCCATACCTATTTTGACCGCAACCTTTTGGCAACTTAAGATCCAGATAGGTTTAGGCCAGAGGAAACAACCCAAACCAGGAACAGACCATTTGAACTCCACTCACCAGAAGATTTGAAGGACTCTGATCGTTGTTCAAATCAACTGTTTAAGAATGTATACATAAATTTATACATAAGGGTGGTAAAAATGGCTCAGTGGTAGAGGGGTGAGTTGACGTGGCCAAGGTCCTGAGTACAAATCCGGCTGCTGGCTAATTTCATTTTATCTGTTAATAGCCGGAAGTGAATTCCTTGGGATCTGGGACCCTTCTGGGGCTCATACAACCTCTCTTAAATTGGGTACTTGGGGATTCTATTTTGGAGTAGGGAGGGGGGAATTGGCGGTTCTAAGGCAAATTACCAACCTACACAACCGTTTCCAAGAAGCAGTACATTCTCTGCCAAGAGCTACTGTATCCTAGCTTAAATTTCTCTCAACATATTTATTGGGTAAAAAAGGCAAAACAAACCTGTAATAAAAATATTGTAAATATTTACGTATAAATAGATGTGTTCCCATTGCCTAATTTATTCCTGACTTATTTCAAGGAGCCAGCAAGTATTGGTCGAATATTCTGAAAAAATATTAATAAAATTTATAAATAGCCGATGATTGGAGCAGTAATAGCGATAATTTAGCTATCGATGAACAATGACAGCTTTAGTAACCTAGCGACCTTATCTAATCACTCCAAGCTATGCGCTGACTAAGACGCCATTTTTACCTTACCTACTTAGAGATTACTTCATAATTTATGATTATATAATTGAATCATTCAGTTCAGAAATGTCACCGGTATATAACTTGTCATCTTATTAAAATAAAGAATAAATTTAATTTGATTACATATACTTTTTTTGATTGACTGAATTTATTGCCGTCAGTGATCGCTGTATAATAAGAAATAACGTGGCTGTTCTCAGATCTTAAAAAAAAAAAAATGTGTGTGTCAGCTCCGAAACACGACTGGAGTTTACTCCTTAAGAACTACTATTGTAAAAAGAGGGTAAATGGAAGCATCTTAATAATCAAAACATATATAAATATGTGTTCATAATATTTAAATCATTCCAATGAAATACATATCATCAAGTATTTCACATAATAATAATTGTTAATATTTTTATATAAATCATTCTTGGGAAGATTCGTTTGTTCTACCATGAAAATTTAACATCATTATTAAATACTGTGGCAGCAGGTTTGTGGTAACTAAAATACAATAAGTGTACGTCAGGAGTTACATGAGTTATGAATCGTGAAAACGTTGCATCAATAGTTGTACCATATCTAGTCGTCCTGAGTAATCTGCCAGAAATAAAGTCTAAATATAGCCCTAAATTAAGTCCATTTTTCAAGAATTAAAATTAAATTTACTTTTCACTATTAAAATTTGACTTAGTGGCGTTAAGTGAATAAACAAACATCCACTGTGTCTTTATCTTTGTAAGAACCAAAGATAAATGATTTCATACTAAAACTAGTTCACCAGCAGTAAGTCTTTTTCAATTTTACAATTTGACAACACAAATTGAGGGTTAGGTTGCTGTTATACACATACATAAACTCGAAGTGAGAGGTCCGCAAAGGAACGTAACCTCTCTCAATATATTTATATTTTATGTTAGCGAGGAGATAGTTGACTGGAAGATCTGAGAAAGGAAAATTATTTATATTTTGCTGTAAAGTTTATTGACTAAACCTCCTCCCTCACCATTTAAAACATCTAATCTCAAAGGTAACATTGAGGCTATATATTTATCATCTTAACTAGTTCAAACAAAGCTAACCTTAATTTGAGGTTTTAAAAAATTATGGCGTTTCAACACTTGGAGAACACTTCGATAGAATACACTGTTAGCATAGATATCACACGTATCTCTTCCCGTATAATACAATATTATCGAGAAAGGAACTTAACGCACCACATTTAGCTAAAATTCGATTTTACTCCTCATACAATTTTCATACCGCGGGCTAAATATGAAAATCGTTTCTTAAGGAGTAAACTCCAAAAAACTGATAAATTAAATGCCTGATACCTCAATATAAAATCATTACTAATAAAGATCCGATTTAGATTAAGTTTTACTGTTTAGTTAGAATTTAGTAATCTTTCAAGTAGCTTAAAACAAAATTTCCCATTAATGTAAATACTTTTCAATTTTAGCAGAAATCAAATATTCTTTTTATCGTAATATATTTTCCTGAGGGTTTTACCTTATTCACGAACAATGATAAAAGTATAATTAGGAAACATAGAATTATTTAAGAAAGTCATTCATTCACTTTAGGTATTTTTATTACGCAAAAGCATTGAAAGGAATATTGAAATAGAATAGTAATGATACCAAAATAAAATGGAGCTACAGAAATGCATTTATTATTAATATTAACTTAAACGAGTGTTCCACTTAAATTTATTAAAGTAATTTTTTTGGGGCATACAACTTTTTTTTTAAATGTTGATACTCTATTAACACGTTACGACGATCTGTGACATTAAAGGATAACTGTTTTAAACCTATTATTAATATAAAGATATTTGTTTACAAACATGTGTTTTGAGGTAGTACCGCCGTAGGTAGCGCGGTGGCGAAACCAAGGCGTGGGTTGTGTTTATTGTTGTAGGATTCGGTTTGTGAGTCAATGCCAGCTGATGTAACGCCTTACGGCTCAACATGAAAGTAACAGTTATTTTTTATTCCCTTTTTTACCAATCAAATAAAAGAACGATTAAAAATTCAAATACATAAACCAAATATGACATAGTCTGGTTAATGTATCACACAGCTCGATAGATGAAATAAATTTTAAAAGTTTAAAATAAGTATTCAAAATAATTACTTTTTATTTTAATACCGATAGTGTAATATAAGTATAATACCGATACCGATAGATTCCGTTAAATAATATAAGAATATAAAGAGACCAGTTCGAAATTCAATACTAACCCCATCGATGAAATACAACGACAGATTAAATTAATTCGCTGATGGACAGGAATATGTTTAGAAACATTGAGATTAAAAGTGTCGACATATCGACATATCGACATATCGACATATCTGTACTCCCGATGAAGGATTTCCTCCAAAATGTGTTTCTTGTACTGGAGGAAGGGGAATCGTGTTATTTTTTAGGTAAATAAGGCCCATTATTATGCCAGGCATTGGCTTGAAATGGAGTTATTCCTTACTTTACAGCTCCATTTCTAGCCAAAAAGTTGGATTGGCACGATTCCGCTTCCCTAAATACAGTTAACTAATTGTGAACCAAATTCGACTCAGCCACTTATCGATTATACCGGATATATGAGTTCACGTAAAACCAGCATTTCACCATAAAACCAACCTAGCAGTCTATAAATTCATCGATGTAAACCAACTCTCCGTATTCACCAATGAAATCACTGATGACCCATCGATTTCATCGATGCATCAGATTTATACAAACAAAATAAAACATCCACGTTTATATTTATGTCTTTGTTTTTTAACCAACAACTACCCGATGTATGAATTATTGTTTCAATTCCCTACAACTGTGACAAGGAAATGTTTGCCTTTGTGATCTACCAAAATAAAATTTAGTTTTTTCAAAGAGTAAACGTAGGGGAGGGTGGGGCAAGACTCGGTACCGGGGTAAGATGGAGTAGATGAACTCATGACCTAGTAAGTGCTGTAACCTAGCGGAGAACGGCAGTGTTAGTAGATAGATGCTCTTATGAGGGGTGAAATGGGCTATAAAAGAACAGCCGACTCTACGTTAGAACGACGTGTAAAACAGACTAGGGAACAAACTGATGGTGTATTGATTGTATAGTGTTACAATTTATCCACAAAATAGTAATTCTATTTTAGTGGAGATTAATCGATTATTTGTTTAAAATGGAGGAAAGGCTATTCGGGCTTACCTCTTATGATCTGAGAACACTTGCATTTCAATGGGCGGAGAAGCTGGGAAAAAAGCATACCTTTTCTACCAAAACACAAGTAGGTGGAAAAGACTGGTTAATTGGGTTCAAGGCCAGACATCCCCAGCTATCTCTTAGGAAACCAGAGCCCACTAGTGCGGCTAGGGCAGCAGCCTTTAACTAATCTAATGTTACTAATTTCTTCACTTTGCTAATCTGCGTCGTGGATAACTATAAGTAAACTACTGAAGGATCTACATCTGCGACGAAACCGGCGCTACTGTTGTTCTCAAACAGGTCAAAAATACTCTCACTAAAGGGTAGAAAACCAGTTGGTGTGCTATCATCTGCTGAAAGAGGCAACACAGTTACCATTGAAGTGTGTTTTAATTCTGCTGGTTCCTATATGCCTCCTTTGTTTGAATTTCCAAGAGCTCGAACTAACGACCAGTTCATGAATGGTTGTCCACCAGGGGCATGGGCCGCTTTCCATCCAAGTGGTTGGATGCACTCAGATATTTTTTTCACATGATTTAAGAAGTTTGTGGAATGGAGCAGAGCTACGAAAGAGAAACCTGTCCTCTTGCTTTTGGGTGGGCATTTCACTCACACTAAGAACATGGATGTAATCGATCACGCAAAAGGGGTGATTTTGTTATGCTTTCCACCCCACCCCCCACTGCACCCATCGCTTGCAGCCACTTGGCGTGTGTTTCATGAAACCTTTAAGTATTTTTTATGACCAGGAAGTGTCCTGCTGGCTAATATCAAATCCAGGCCGGGTTGTTTCACTTTACCAAATTGGCAAGTTATATGGAAACGCTTTTGTAAGCGCAGCAACTATGTCAACGGCAATCAATGGTTTCCGGAAAACTGGAATTTGGCCGGTAAACCAAGGAACTTTCAGCGACCATGACTATGCGCCCTCAGAGACTACAGACAGGCCATTGGTTGAAAATGCAGGCTCAACCCTAAATCAAACAGACTCACCTAGATCTGCCACTGCCCCAGCTTCTGTTCCTGACTCACCCAGATCCTCCGCTGCTACTACCACGGCTGATTTGGTTCCTGACCCACCCCAAACTGCTTCACCGGTCGGGAACTTTCAATCTTCTGCACTTCCCGTGAACACGACTCCAGCTAATGAAAATAAGATGACCGATACTAAATGCCCAACTCCAGAAGATATTCTTCCCATTCCATCGTGTAGTGGCCATCATTTAAAGAAGAGGAGCAGAAAACATGGCAAGCCTGCGGTTTTTAGTGAGTCTCCGTACAATAATGAGCTGTAAGCAGAACTTAATTTAAGGATAGACAAAGAAATTAAGAAAAAAGAAAAAGCTTAGCAAAATTTGGCTAAATGATTTGTTCAAAAGAATAAATCTTATAACAAAAAAAGTAAAACCTTGGAAGACACATCAAACCATGATAAGAGCAAGCAAGAAAAAAAGAAAACTAACGTGATAAAAACCAGTCCTAAGCGGAAAGGGAACAGTTCATCACACCATAGCGGAGCGGAAGCTTCAGGCGCAGAAAGTCTCTACTGCTGTTATTTATATTCACAATATTCTGAAGGCTGGATTCAGTGTTCCTTAAGTCAACAATGGGCTCACTGCTCTGGTGCAGGAGAGGAAGATGAAGATGACGAAGCAGTTCATGTTTGTGGACATTGTCAGTGACTAACCCCATCTTACCCCACCAGGTGGTGTATTTTTTAATACTGAAATTTGTTCACTTCTTATGTACAATTACATCTTTCAATGTGTATTTCATGAATCTGAGTTTTTTATTATTTTATTTATCTCTAAATGTTAAGTACCCCATCTTGCCCACTCTCTTCTACTGTATTGTGCTATCCCTAGAGTTGCAGCAACAGCAAGCAGTAGAGAACAGCAAGGTTCAGTGCAGCATGCATCAACTTGAACTATTTTATTGACATCCATCTCGTAGATGCATTGTATTGTTCTGTCAACCTGAAAATTTAAAAAAAGTGTCAGGTATTCGTTTATTTACTCCAAGCAGAGGGATAATAGAATAAGAAACAATGTTAACTAAAGTTGAAACAATCGTATAATGGCCGTTCATAGCTGTATTCTAAGCTTCATTCACTATTTCGAAGTGTTTGCAGCAGTGTAGGAGTGAGCCATCATAAGGCTTTCTCTTTTAGAATTGTGAAGATTGAAAACATCTGACTATTGAGCATGAACTCGGACAAATCACCTCCTTGCAAACAGAAGTTAAAACTGAACGCGATACCCTTGATGGGTGATTGTCTTATAGTAGTTTTTATTGTTCAGAGCGTGAAATAATCCAATCATATTACCTAATAAGAGATATAGTAATTTTTTTAATTTTTATTAACAACTATTGGATGACTAAATTATTGGTGCGATTGCCTGTCAGCTGTGGATCTGCTAATATTACATTTTGTTTTTGAAACCGCCTCAGAGTGATAACCTACCATTTGAATCGAATCTTTCAGCTCACAACGTGGTCCATCGATTAATTGATTGTATGTACAGAAACTTATCCTATCACCACTTGTTTATTGATCCATCGGGTCAATGGAATGAGTCATCGGTGAATAAAGAGATGGGTTTAGTAACGGTCCGATGGATTTAATACGTAAGAAGGAACCACAAGGTTTTATCTATCTTTTGAACGATTGTATCAAGCGGCAGTCACCGCAATTAATAATTTGAAGTTACGAGTATATTAAAGTAAAGCAGTAAACAATTTAATTGTTTTTTCTATGCCTCCTTCATTTTCAAATAATATAATATACAATATATATACTACAATACAATATAATTAATAGTATAATTGTTAATATTCCATTAAATTCTATTAGAAATTAACAATATTAGGTAATTAATTAAATAGAATATTGTTAATTTCTATTAAAGGAGAGAGTGAAACATTATACTTGCTCCCCTGTGTACACACCCTAGTTCAGCTTTGCCGCTAGATGATTATATATTATGTTGAAAGGCTAAATCCTTCCATGGCAAATATCTATTATTATTTTAAATAGTGTTAAATATATACGTTAGCTTGTATCCGAAGATATGTCTACAACCCCGGTGAATACGTGGTCAGGTCGAATTCTGTCAGGACAGAGTTAATTGTATTGAGGAAAAGGGAATAGTGTCATTCTGGTAGTTTTGGACTTACCTCACTTCCCCGGGTTTCCTGCAGGATTCTTTACTCACTTCCCCGGGTTTCCTGCAGGATTCTTTACTTCCTGTAAAATTCCTTGGACAACAACAAATTCAACCTTTTTTTGCTCTAAACTATACACAACTCATTAACAGGTACCAGCGCACATGAAATTTCCATTCCCGACCCTCCTAATACTTACATGTTTCAAAATATTATACCTTAGATATTACATTGATATGTAAATAGGTAGAGATGAACTGATCGGTATGAGGCATTGAAGGCTACCAACCTGCGATGAACAAAAAATATAATTCGACGTGCACTAATGTTGTGTCATTCAACTCTTATAAAAATAAATAACAAGAGAAAAACAAATATAGCAGATCAACATTTAATGAAAGGTTCAAAACATCAGCTACCTTAAGATATTTACATGGCAACTGACGTAGGTTAGTTAATGCTAAGGATAATGGACAGATATCCTTAAAGCTAATAAAAAGGGAGGATAAGGGAAATAGAGGTTTAAAGGCTTAATGTTAGTCCTTTAAAAGTAGAAAATAAGCAATCTGATGAAGAAATATTTATTTAGTAACATCTATAGCCTAATAATTAGTTTATATTTCTGAAAATTGGTCAAGATTTTATTTTCTGATCCATCTTTATAGAATTTTAAATTTCTTATTTTTATTACCTATATATAATATGTGATAGAATATATCTGCAGACCCGGTGAATAAGTGGTTAGGTCGAACCTTGTCAAGAGAGTTAATTGTATGGAGGGGAGTGGAATCATGTCATTCTCGTAGTCTTTGACTTGAAATGGAATTATAATATAAGCAATAACTCCTTTTCAAGCCAATACCTGCCTTAGCCACTTATTCAATACGAAAATAACACGATTTATGTACAAGAAACTCATTTTGGAGAAAATTTGATTCAACAAACTTATTCAACGAGGGTGTAAATATAATATTTATAATGCCAGTATCTGATTGAAAAGTACAGTAAAGTTTATTGTAAACAGAGCAGTCTAAAATGTGTTCAAGTTATTTAATCATAAAAGATGTAAATAAGGAATTAATATATCTAAACAATATATGTAAATCATTAGAATGAAGTAAAGGCAGAGGCGAGACTTGTACGTAAGAGCTTAGACTGGGACAACTGACGCCTTCTTCCTTCCTATTGTCCATTGTTTTCGCTGTTTCACCATCTACCTTGCCTTTTCAAAGGCCACGAGTCTCATCTCGAAAAATCTCTTAGTCATTCTGAATCTGAGGGTGGGTATGTCTGTCAAGGAGTTGGATCGAAATAGGAACTCAGAACAAACACTTACACACTTAATACAACAGATTTTACTATATGGATGATTCCTTGTCATACAATGAGTTAATGCCTTCATGTATTCAAGATAGTTTATATATTTCACGAACTAAATTTTTGACTTTATCGATATTTTTAATTAACTACCTTCTCTATATCTAGAATTCTAGATGAAACCCTGGTTTACCTTGAAGGTAATCACAAGTAGCCATGGTGTTTATCACTGCCGTACAGATTTTAGCTATAGATTTAGATTTACTTAAAGCACTATTTATCTTTGAAGCCATCTAAAAAGTTGAATAATAACCTTATCAATATAAATTAAATAATAGATTTTGGACAATATTGGCTAAAATGGAACAACCACTTCGAGTGGTTTGTTTAATTGTTAAAGAATTATATAAAAAATAAATATAATCGATATTTTTTAAAATTTTTATTTTAAAGAACATTATATTATTGAATTTCAGCTCTTGTTTGATATAAATCAGCTGTTGTTTCAATTAACAGCTGTTGCCAGGTGTAACAACATATGTATGAGTAATTATCTCTTTATATTAGTATATCTCTTTAACTGAGACCGAATTTATTGCTTATTTTTTATTTTAAAGCTTTAGGTATCTCCTCCTTATGTAACAAATCAACAGTACCGCAATAGTAGAAAAACGAGTTTTAGTATATACTATCTATCTACTGTACTACTGCAGTTTGGAAATAGAAACAATTTCTTAATAATATATGGATTTATTTATATTTGAAGTCCTTGACACATTTCAATAAAATTTGGATCGGTTCCTATCAGTAGCCTTCACTAGCCAGAATACATAAAAATGGAGTTTAATCTAAAACTTCATTAGTTTTAGTCATAGAAATAGCTGAAAGGAGATTGAAAAACACATTTTAAAATTATAACTTTGCCTGAAGATATGTCAATAGATCGCAGAGAATGAACCCTACTGCCGTAGTTCGCAAATATGTAAATATATGGACGAACATATAATGAGAGGGTAACTGCCCCAACTCTTGAACATTTTTCTTTTAATTATATCTGGATCAAGTTGTCAATTAGTTATACAATATAGAGTTCCAATAATTAATGAAAATAAAAAAACTACAATTGATTGACTTCCGAATTAAATAGCAACAGCTGCAACTGTCATCATTCACAAGTCCTTCCAGGTAGCCATCCCGCCGGGTAAATTATGTATGGGCGCCCATTTTGACAATGAATCTTTTAAATAATTAATGGATGAAGATGTAATAATTTTCAAAGGAAGTTGTATCTTTCATCTATAACAAACGAATCCAGTAATACAAATATTGCTTTAAATTTATCAAGTTATCAGACCCAACATCACAACGGCTGCCTATATTGACGCTATCTCCCAATTAATCGTAAACTTTCCTCCAATAGCTTGAGATTGCATCAATTAGGATTCTATAAATGACCAGTACTTTGAAAAGAAATTACATTCCACTTCATTACAAACTAGCGATACAACATGTTTATTTTCGTGAGTTAAATTTTTTAAATTAGACTAATAATAATAATTATTATAGTAACAACAATAATAATGGAAGCTTAGCGATCGTTAAAGTTCATGCCGATAAATCTCGTGCCAAACAAATTGATAACATCACCCTATACGCTATCCTCCCACCTACGCCTCGGTATACCTCTCGAACATTTAACAACCGGATCAACGCTTATTAACGATCGTCTAAGCCCAATAACTATCACCTCAATTATATCAACCTAGTGCAATTCCGCATTCTATAACCTTTTAAATTATCCAGAGGACTCATCTCCTTTTTCAAGTATTTTGACTAATTATGTTAAGTAAAAATATATTAACATGCCAGTACATTGCCCTCACGCTCACCATTCTTAGTAAAACTGTAATCACTAAGAAATCCGTGACTGCCAAAAATGACTTTCCGAGCCGAATTTCCAAATTGATGAAAAAAAAAATAAAATGAACAGGGAATCCCTCAGGAAAACACATTCTTCCTTTAGCTTCTTTCCAGAAAAAAATTTCAGTGCCACAAGTGTTTTGAAGAAAAGCCGATGTTGAATGCAGACGAGAAATGGACTGCTGGAAGATATGAAGGTCACAGGATGCTATTGAGTGAATGAAGGAAAAGTTTAAGCTCAAAGATATAGATGATTATAATGCTGTCGTCCACAGGAGGAATATATATGAGTGGTATACCTCAGTGTGTAGACCATGCAGTTGTTGTGCTGAATGTTCTCAGTTCAAATCCGGATGTGGCAGAAAATTATTTAATCTGTCAACAGCTAAAAAAGACCCTTATGGGGCTCATCCAGCCTCTATAAAGTAGCGTTAACAGGGGGCATAGTGGATCTTGGACAAGCCCTGCTCTGCACGTCAGCTGGCTTAGAAACAGTACAGTGCCTACAACAACAGATACAAAGCACACTCTCACCTCTCTCCGCTGACTAAATACTACCGGCAACTACTAACTAGATGAAGGATGTAAATGGTTGAAATGACACCATCCAAAGCAGATCGAAAAGAGAGTCAATTTATTTATATTTACTCATGACCTGCCAAAATTAGCAAAATATTCTATTTCCTTTTCAATCTTATTGAAAAATAACAGGAAAAGCTGAAATAAATGATCTTCATCTTTTAAAAAATTCCACAACCAATTTTAGTTAACTTTATCTTCTAATATAAGAATCTCTCATAAAAATACTAATTATCTCTGTAATGATGATACCTGACCGACATTTCATTAAATTGGGCTATACACCAGAGTTAATTCCTTAGTTTACTCTAGTGTAATGTTTTCTAACAATTACACTTAACCCGTTTTAACTTGTTATACTACTTTATTTTTTATTTTTATTTTAAGGGTCTTACGATTCTTCTCGAGACTTTGTCATTGAATGATGCCTTCTCAATTAGGATGAGCAGACTTCAGGTAAAGCCCATCAGTGCCTGGCTTTATGTAATAGAGGAGAAGAGAAAGAACATTTTCAAGTTTTTGTCTCAAACTTTCTTATCAGAGTTCAAACATGAAGTCAGGAGGATCAAAGGCAAAGTGATCAACGTGACGGTGAGCCAGGTAGCTAATACTCTGTTAATTACCTGAAAATATTTTCTCAATTCATCCAAACAGAGTAACCTAGTCAATTAAAATGACTAGTTTTACCACCAGGGGAATATCAGGGTATCAGTCAGTCATATAATATAACAGTATAAAATTTAGCACCATGAAAAAAAAAGCAATTAGAAATTTTATACAGGATGAGATCGCTGTTATAGTTTAATTAATTACTTAATTTTAGTTACTTCTGAAAAAACCTCAGAGTGATGAAATAAATGGCTATAGAGAAAATTAAAAATGGCTGAAAGAGCCTGAATGTTGCATCAATAATTTTTTATGATAAACATTTTTTCCAAACATTGTCTTGATAAACTATCAATTAAAATAAAATCTATTTTATTGGCATACAAAGAAGTTGACACCAAAAAAAGGATTTTTCACTTCTGTTTAATTTGGAAAGGCTTCACAAATCCTCAGTCACAAAAGGAACTATGGAAAATATTTCTGTCTAACAAAACTAAAAAAAAAAAGAATGAAATTTAAAATAATTAGCTTTAATTTGAAATGTTACAAAAATAATAGACATCTTTGTTTACAGTTAGTTTTTAGAAATAAAGTTCATTTTATATTGAGATTTACCTAAACTTATCAATGCTATTCAAGTTTCATTATATTTTTTTCATATATACCTAAAGAATATACTTAGCAGAAAATTTAAAATCAATGTATTATTACTATATTTTTTATATTTATTAAATTATTCATATTTATTAAATATTAAAAAAAAAATAATCACCATCAAAAGAACAATAAATAAAAAAATATTAATACTATAGTATTTTGGTGATATATATCTATATTTTATGGGAATATACAAATACATATAAACATACCATTAGAAAAATAATTTCTAAATGAAATAAAAAGAAATTACTACAAAAAAAAAACCTATTCACATCCATCATTTTATTTACTGTATTTCAGAAAATGCCTTATATTAATATGAATGGAGACATATATGAGGGGCATAATCATGAAATATGTGGCTACGTCGGTGACCTTTGGCACGAGCTGGAGGACGTTCTGCAATTTAAGTAAGTCTCTTTTGTTATTCACTATTTACTATTGCACAAAGAAAGAATGAGACTGTATAATTGATTCAGTTATAAATTAGTGCGATGAATTAAAATACATAAATTAGGTGGGAAAAGAAGTTTTTACTTTTATAAAGATTTTTTCTTCCAACAGTTTATTCAAGTTTTAATGCATAAGTATGAAAGAATGTAGGGTAAAAGGAGAGCCAGAGCAGTCTACGAGGTGAGATTGGAAGGAAGAAGCAGAAGAGGAAGAAGCAGAAAGACATGACAAGGTGAAGCCGGGGAGGCTTCGGAAGAAGACCCATGGATCAGGCTTTACCAACACAGATCAGGAAATAAGACAAAAATATTAAAAAGAACATTTTAAAAGCAAAATATGTATATGAATTTTGAATAGTGTATTTTCTTCTAGAAAATGTTCACAATACCAAAACAGTGCAAAACTAGCTGATAAATGTATTTTTG
Organism: Troilus luridus; assembly: GCA_964056705.1. Lineage (NCBI taxonomy): Eukaryota > Metazoa > Arthropoda > Insecta > Hemiptera > Pentatomidae > Troilus > Troilus luridus. The sequence continues at coordinate 3,135,279 of OZ057417.1, read as the reverse complement.
AAGCCTCTTCTGTTTTCAATTTATGGTTTACTTATTAACCCCTTTATCCCTTTTTATAAGACTATTGCTCAAACTATTTACTTTTACCTTTTATAAATTACATTTATAATCAACAATTTTTATAGGACAAACTTTACGGTGAAAAATGAAATTTTAGACGAGCGAGCTGCACTGAGAGATTCCTCTGATAACTTGATATTGAATCCTATTGTGCTACAAAGCGGAGATCAAGATGAATTCGACAGCACAATGCCTGTCACATACACATGGTATAATTTTTTAATAAACTCGATTTATTTTTGCAATATTTATAATGAGTAAAGGTAATTATAAAATGATACAATAGGGACTTTTAATTATCACTTATTAGCCTTGCTAAAGAAGTATTGTTCTAAGCCTAAAATTACTAGAGTCTATATCAAAAGAAACATATGTCTATTTTAATTTTTAAATTAAATGATGGTCAATAATTTAGAAGCATATATCGTTTTAGGATTATCATTGATAGAAAACCAATAAACATGCTTTTATTCAAATTTTCTAGCATGAGTTTTTATTTGTATTCTTTAATCAAACAGATTTTTAGTAATGATCAGTGAATTCAGCTTGAAGTTAGAAATAAGAATATATTAGATAATAGCATAGGACATCTGAAGGGATTAAAATCTGATGATCTATTTTTATTAAAAAACAATATATATATTATCGCATATATATATTTCTTTTTGCGACCTTTTAAGACTTATCATTCTCATATTTATGTCCCAATAGCAAATAAAACAGGCTTTTTGTGAATTAAAGTAAATATTTATAGACCTTAAGATCAAACACTTTAGTTGACATCAACAATTAATTACACATTATCATTATACAAAGATTTAAAATAAAATGCCTAAATTGTACTTACAAATCAATGACAAAATCTGTTGATTAAATCTCAAGAACCTGAGATATAACTTATTTTATTTGTGCCAATTTTTCGGCCTTGATCAGGACTGAGAATAAAATAAAACAGAATAACAATATAAACAGTGGAGTACCAAAGAAAATATAACAGATTATATTAACAAAAATGAAATATAATGAATAAAAAGTTAAACTATAAAGTAATTGATAAGAAATAACAAGAGAGAAATGAAACCTAGAAGATAATAAAAGATAGTTAATGATTTTATAACAAAATGTAATGAGTACCAAGTAATTGGAGAAAGAAAAAATGAGTTTAAAACTGGTCACTATTAAAATGAATAGGAAGATATGATAGAGTTATATATTAAATTAATAAACATCATTTGTTATTATTGTATGTAGAGAAAAAGGACAAAGTTATAACAAAACAAAGCATACCTTGTTATAGTCTCAAATAGCAAATAAAAAAATATTAACTGATGAGGATCTGATCTAAGCAAACCATTTTTCCACCATCCCAGTGTTGCCAACCGACCAACTATTACTGTTCCATACATCTCATGAACTATCACTTAGTTCAAGTGACTTCAATACAAAACAAACAAAAATGTTTTATATACAATGTTTTCATATATATGATTAAGTTTTTATTACATACATTTATAAGAATAAATCAGATTCTCTAAAACCATTTAATTAAAATTGAATTAGTTTAAAGAATGTTAAATAAGGATTACCTTTTTTTGGTAAAGTACTGTCCAATTATGAGTTTTAACTAATATAATATAATTACAAAACTAATATAGTCATAACTCAAATTAGTACAAATATTTTCAAGTTTTGAGAATATGATGATTGATGTTTTTTAAATATTAAGACTTATTTAATTCAACCAAGTGTAAAAACTATGCAATACAATGAATATTAGGTTTAAATTTTAATCATACAAAGATAAGAAAAAAATCAATAATTGAACATTTGCTACACAGCACCTTCACACAATCATGTCTTTAATGATTAATTGTTTAAAAAGCAAAACAAATAATATTTTTACTCCAAGAGTATAAACTTACTATTTAAAAGATTTCAAAAACATGCCTAAAATCTTATTGTGCTTAGAAGCTCATTTACTTCTGAAAATCTTGAGAGAAAAAAATCTGTATTCTGTAAAACATTTTACCTATAATGTAAATATTACTAAAAAATAATTATGTCAAAATTACATATAAGTCATTTTTATTCATTTTAGGTTTCGACTGTCTCTTATGAATACAAAAAGTGGAAACTCATTCTTCTACATGTCAATCTTCACTACTTCTTTGATGGCTACGTACTTGGTGACCATGATGATACTAACATTCACTTTATGGTTTATTCTTCAGGCATAGTAAGTTTTAAGAAATCTACTAATAAGCCTACTCCTTACAGAAGTTTACTGTTTAGATTTTACTCAAATCGATTCCTAAATTTTTGGTTAAAAAAAAGGTAATGAAAAATTAAATCCGAACTAATGGTGATAACGCTCTTCCACATTGACCAACATCCTAGATGTTTACAATAATATTCCAACTCTAACATATATAAACAAGTGTAAACATGATTTTAAATTCTGAAATGTAAGCATTTAAACCAATAAAGTATGATCATGCCAAACCTCTGAGATCTTAAACCAACGCTCTTTGAAATTCATACGTGTTCAAGCAAGGAAAAGACAACTATTTTTTTTAAATCTTATTTAACTTTGTTCCCGAGAACTGAAAGCTGTTAATAAAATACATTATCGCTATAATATCTTTTTTGATCCAGAATTATCAGATAAGTTTTGACTAAAAAAAAAAAAGAATATCATAACTTAGCGAACAAATATCTTGTTAAAATATTTCATAAACATACTACATCAGATTTTTATATTTAGAGTCGAATTGACTTTACACTATATTAGTTTCCTTTTTTTATCACAGAATTCATTAATTAACAAACAAGATCACTTCTTTTCTAGAGTTAACTAAAGAAAAAATGTTTTACCATGTTGAAAATACGAGCAATAATTAAATTTCTCTGACTACTATAATATACAACTATAATAGCCTTGAAGCAGACCTGCAATGTGGGTCGAAACGTCGGCTTTCAAATAAACATTTCTCCCTATAAATGAGAATTCTTTTTACCTCCACCCAAACCATTTTCTTCCTAAGAATTAAATTGTTTAACAGATCTTTGGAAAGCTAAAAATCTTAGATATATTATTTAAAAAGTCGAAAAAGGCAAAGAAAATGGTGAAAATAGCATAAAATTAAAGGACTGTTGTCAATAAATTCTATTGTTCTATTATTTAATGGGATCTAAATGAAAGCTTTAAATATCTTTTTTAAGAACAAATGTGTCAATGTTGTGAGATGGACAAATTGTTTGTTTTTGTATGTTAAAAAAAAAAAATGAAAAAGTTATCTTTAAATCTGTAACACTCTATCCCAAAAGAATAACAAATATCCATAAATGATATGTAATGATAATCTAGTTACCTTTTTATTTTGCAGTTATGGCAAGAAGCTTCACTTTTTTAGAAAAGAGAGAAAATTTATTAGAAATAGACATGCGATAGTTGAAGCTGATTGTTCGTTCATGGCAAGCTTCCTTACAATATTAGGAACCCTAACAAATCAAGGTAAGGAACCACGCAAGCTTCCTTACGATTTTAGGAACCCTAACGTCTGAAGGTAAGGATCCACGAAAGCTTCCTTATGATATTAAGAACCCTAACAAATCAAGGTAAGGATTCATGCAAGCTTCCTTATGATATTAGGAACCTTAACAAATCAATGTAAGAAGAACTGAATTGTTATAATTTATTTGCATATACATTCACATATATTATTTTAATAATGTGAAAAGTTTTGTTTGATTCATATAATTTTATTTCTAAAAAAAAGTAGGTCCTCATAAATAAAATTGCTTTATATACTCAAATGTATAACAAATAATTATCAAGGATATCAAATTGAGTAATAAGACAATGTGAAGGAAATAATTTCGATCACTTTTGTTCACAAATTGGTTTTGACTTTTTGTGAATAAATTTTTTAATGGAATAGGCTAATGTATTACAAATATTTTAAAACCGTGGATGGAGAAATTGACAGCTAGGCTTTGCAGTTCTTTTTTCAGGCACCAAACCCCATTCCTAGTTTATGATTACTCATATAATAAATGATATATTATAAAAAGAAATAATTGGTTTTGGAACTATTGAGAGGGGAAGCTGAGTATAGGCTGCTGATCTCCGGTTTCTAGGTCAAGGCTGGCTGTGACAGATGAAAATAATTATTCTATAGCCGTGAATCGATCCTCTAAGATCTGTTGTTAGATCTATAGGGCTAACCTAATTTCCATATTGGAACAAATAGCTGGCAGTTGAGCGGGTTCATGGACAACTGTTATCTTAGAAACAGAGTACAGTATCTACCACAAACATAATCTTGCACTCATACTTTTTTTTTTAGGACTGCAATTAAAGCCTAATACAATATCATTGAGGCTGATCCTACTGAGCAGTACACTATTTGGATTCGTACTGTTACAATCGTACTCTGCAATATTGCTCACCCAATTGGCTATAAATCAAATACCGACGCCAATAGAATTCGATGACCTCCCACATGTTATAGATCGCTCATTTTGTATTCCCGATAGAAGCATAGCATATCAAGCTTTCTTAGTAAGTAATGTCTTTAAATAATAATCAAACTTTATCCGTTGATTAAAGATCATTTATCTATTTGTACATTCCAGATAAATGGCACATCTGAGATCAAACCAGAGTGGAAGCCATTTCTAAATAGGTTAGTGATAATTGAATTGTTTGTCTCTTAACACCTTATTTTTTAATTTTATTTTCCCCCCTTATGAATAATTTATGGACAATTTTAATTATGGAAACAGTTCGTGGAGTCGCTATGGAGTGGCCAGGAGGCCAGGCAGCTACACACTGATAGGACATCTTTGTATCTCCTTCTTCCTGATTGATATCGTCAGGACTGGTCAAAACATGCCAAAGCACCTTCCCCATTTGCAATGCCCAGAAATACCACAATTTCGTTCTACAAAGAACCTCAGGTCTCTATGGCGGTCGTCTCTCCCCAACCTTTTCTTTTCGAATTTATGAAAAATAATAAATAATGTATAAAAATTAACCTTTTTTGTTACACTTTTAAAATGACGTAAAGATGTAATTTTGTTTTTAATTTAATTTTTGAACAATATATTGTTGTTATTTTTAATATTACGTCCCTATATTTAAGTGGTTATTGTGTCTCAATAAAATAATCAGATAAATTTTATAGTTTATAGGAAACATTTATTTTGGTTTAAATTTAATTTTCTTTATTTTATGTTTTTTCTATCAAAATGATGAAATGTATTAATTTTGTTGTTAGTAAGTTAAATGTAGGATACATAAATAAAACAACTAACTGTTTCTAAATGATTGTTACAGACCACCTTGTACTACTGGTTCAACGGACATCGTTCCTTTGCACGATTATTGCAACGAGGAGAACATGGTCTTCGAATCGCAGCACAGCGCTTACTATATTCGTAATTTTGCACTTTATAACGCAAGTTACGTAGTAGATTGTGAATTTTATACGTTTCCTAAGCGATATTATGGTTCTTATATAGCACTATTAACAAAAAAGGACTTCAGATACACAAGCTTACTAAGCATTTAGTAAGTATAGCAACACAAATACATGTGAACCAATAACAGATAAATTATCATTAATAATGTTTTCAACACAATTTTATCTTAAAGTCACAATTAAGATTGTTTTAATTTACATGTAGATAGTTCAGGAATGCCTTTCCCCACCTCTTGAGCATCTAATAATCCAGTAATATTGGACGAATCAATAAACGTTTTAAGTCTAATGATAAATGTGAACAAAATCATTCCCGAAATTTCATACATAGGTTTTTAATAGTGATAATATGACAAGATTGTAAAGAAAGAATAATACTCCATAAGGTCAAAAAATTGCAAATAATTAAGAAAAACCCTTTTTATATGTCATGTTGTTGCTTAAAACTTTTTGTTTTGCAGCCTCCTCAAATTCCACACGACCGGGATAGTCAAAAGGCTTCAAAACATATGGCTGCCGCTCACCGCTCAAGAGGGTATAACGGTCAAGTTGATTGAGCCCATCAAGTTCCTCCATATGAAAGATTTACTTTTACTATATTTGATGGCTGTTTTGCTCTCGCTGGTAATTCTCTTGATCGAAATACTCGTACACACTAAACATAACTCGACGGGCAGGACAATGAAGCAAAACCCTGCAAACATTATGCAATACAGGAAAGCAACTTAAAATTTGCTTAAAACAAAAATAAAACTTAAAATCATCAAATTTGCAATGTATACAGAAGGGGAAGAATGTTCATTGAACATTACTTTAATTTGGATCTTGTTGACATAGGTCATTATATATTATTATAATTTATTAATTGAAAATAACAGTCAGCTCTACTTTAATAATAAAACATATTTGAATACTATTGCCAGTTTATTTTTTCTAATCGGAAGATATTCCAACTCAGAAGAGGAATATACTTTTTTCTTCTTTTCCCTTTCAACCTCTCCAATTGTTTGATATTTCTCTCTTTACACACACAAAGAACATAGCGACTCCATTTTAGCCATTAGCAGTGATAAAGAATAAATAAAAACATAGTAATGAATTTCCAAGTTAATTCCAAGAATTTCAATCAAAAGAAAATTTTTTTTGAACAATTCAGGAAGAGAATATCCCATCTTACAAACATGAGGTACGTGGAGAATGGAGTCAATTAATATCATAGCAAAACAATATTTATTTTAATAAGTTTTCTTAACTTTTTATATTAAAAAAACAAAAATAAGCCTGTACCACTCACTATATCTCCTCGAGGCTCTTGGGTTCAGTCATAGAAACTGTACTTGTTGGATAATGGTTACGGAGGGAGGTGATTTGTCCTAGATCACATTCAACTCCCCCTTCAAATTTCCCCCCTTATTTTGGTTACTCGCTTCATAGAGGCTGGGTGAGCGCCAGGAGGATCCTTGATCCTGTATCCCATAGGATCCATCTCCGGCCTTTAACAGATTAAATATAAGTCTGCCAGGTAAGCGGGGGGATTTTCCCCAGAAACCAGAAACTTTGGCCCGGCAACTCAGCGCTCTACCACTGAGCCACCCCGCTCTCGACTTTTTATAGTATTTTGTTTTAACTTTTAGCCTTTTCCTTAATTGATTTAATGCTTCATCTCTATTTAAAGATCTAAGAAAGTTCCTTAAGGATAGAAAAATATATATATATATTTATTTATTTTATATTAATTCAACAATTGAACATAATTTCTCACCCAACAAATTGGGAGATATAACAATAAATATGATAGGAAAAAAAATGTAACTTTTATCAAATCTTATATTTATATTTCATTAAATATAAATAATGATAAAAAAATCACTTCCCAGTAGTCACATTACTAAATATATCTTGTACTTTTAATGTTCCATTTCACCATCAATAAATGGAAAAACAAAGTAATTAGATTAAAAAAAGGAAGAAAAATAAATGTGAACACTGTTAGCAATATTAAGAACATTGTTATAAGAACAATAGATAGGAGCCACTATATACAACAGTTTTGGTATTTGTAATGTACATCAAGTAATTCAACACAACTTGTAATTCAAACAAAATGTATATAAAACATTAATACAATAAAATCAATCACTCCCTTCCTTGCTGCGGTCGGACTTTTTAGACTTTTTCTTTTTATGGCTCCTATGGCCTGGGCTACGACTACGACTCTTATGCTTCCTCCTCCTTTCGGACCTATCTCCACTCCTGCTACGCGACCTATGCCTATGCCTGCAAAAAAGTAACATATTTCGATTTTAAAAAATCTGCCAACAAAAACTTAATTTGTAAATAATACCAACTTTGTTTCATTTCTTAAATTAATGGCTAAATTAACAGCGAAAGTAAAAAGGTTTCTTTATACTTAAACCATATCCTATTATTTCTTTAGATGACAGTATTTTGACGTATCATCCATTAATTTGCATTGCTACAAAAACTGAAAACACTTACTTCCTATAAACATTACTATTTCCATATATTCAAACAAACTAAAATCATTAAAATAAAAATTATGCAAAGCAAAAATTGCACAAGCCTTGACTTCAGAAAAATGAAGTCCTAAAAAATTGATTTTTTTTTAAACACAAAAAAGACAAGAACAAATAGTAAATGAGCTAAGATGGTTAACCAACAAAACAAGACTAAAACAGGAAAGTACCTAAAGAAAGTTCTTAGAACAAAAGAAAAACTTGACTAAATCACCAGATTGCATATCATGCTATAATAAACAACAGAGATCAACAGAAGTACGTTGTCCAACATTCTATTTATCAGGAGTCAGCTGTGGAACTTTAGGACCTCAGTCAATAAAGTTTAAAAGTAATAAAAAAAAATAAAAAAGGTTTTTAAACAAACCTGTCTTTGTGGCGGGATTCGCGATCTCTTTCTCTTTCTTTGCTGGTTTTTTCGACTGGTTCTTGTTTAATGGTGACTCCTGTGGGTAGTTCCATCTCCTTGTTCATCGAGTTATTCTATAAATAAAAATTTGTTCCACTATTAATACATCATCGTGTTTAATTCTTTTTAAACATCTAATATAAGTGAAAAAGATGGATAAAGTGCACTAACGTATATCAACTCAAGGTAAGGATGATGAAAACATTAAATGTTTTCATGTTAAACTATAATTTGATAGTAGCTCACAAGTGATTCTGAATCAAACTCTGCGTGGAGAGCGACTAATATTATTAAATCAGTATTCATTATATAGCACAGCAAAATATGTAACAATCAAAGCTAAGATTAATAAAAAAATATCATTAGATGATTTCCCATACCTCCTTTTAACATGTACCAAGAAGTAAAAATAAATAAAAAAATTTAGAGGTTCAAGTGAAATATCACTTCCAGTTTATCGACTATATCTAACAAATGATATTTCCATTGACATAAAACTCCGAAATGTACGTATTTCCCGAGAGATGCCCCGGTCACCCAATATTACGAAGAGTTGAAATGGCTCTACCCTTCCTATCGCCGTAAGTACTTCCTAGCATCCTTTCTTTACTAAGTTGTCCAATCCCGCCGACCATCATACATTTTCGATCTCCTTCATTTCAAAACCATAGTCCACTCCCGCAACACCCGTTCTCGGCCCTCAGATGTATATACAGTATCCCACCGAACAGCAGCTTTGACAGAGCTTTCCTTATCCGATCCGCGTCTCTTTGGAACTCAATACCTTCTTCTATTTGTCATTCCAATAACCTTTCAACCTTTAAATCCCGTATATTCAATCACCTAATTTCCTTAGAATCCCCCAAAAATCGGAAATAGTACGTTTAGTTTTGAGATTATGGTTTTCTAAATGATGGATGAATGATTTATTATATTTATATGTCTGCGTATCTGCATAACTGTATATGTGAATACGCCTGTGATTGAGGTGTGCATATATATACATTTGCTTTCTCTGATAATTTGGCCGTTCACACTTCCAGACACATATCTTTATATTTACTTATTTATAATAGCTTTAATAGATATCATAGTTAGTATTGTTTATATCTTTTCTTTCATTATTTTATTCCTTGTTCTTCAAAAAATTGTATAGATATATGACTATCAATTGTTTCTCTCTCTATAATCATTGTTATCTTAATGCTATTTTCTTTTTCCTTTATAGGAAATAGTTTTCTTTTTTTTTTTTTTTCTTTTTTTTTTGTTGGCTAAAGACTTCCTTTGAAGTCCTATACAGCCCGTATTTTTCTTTTAATATTGTTTTAGGAGGTAATTGATAATTTTTTTTTTTATTTATTCCTCATTTATTAATTTAATTGTAATTACTTAACTAAATGTAATCTATTTTACTCTAAGACATTTTGGTTATACATTATTCCTCTAATGTTATTCTATAGGGACTTGTCCCAGAATAAATAAAGTCTTTATTATTATTATTATTTTTATGCATTTCGATGCTAATGCCGCGTTCGAAGAAACTTTCATATTAAAAAATAATAATCAAATTATGATTTTTAGTTGATTGTAGAATTTAATGTTTATTATACACAATTTCAATACTCAAAATAACAGTCTTTAATTATTTAACCTTCTGCAATAGAATTAATATAGTTTATTACTATTTGCGCCTTGAACAGTCACTTCAGTGTGGCGAAAAAGTATTCCGGCCTGAGCGATGGTCATCGCTAGCCGCGCTCCGTCCCTACGGACAGTTTCATCCAGGAGTATTTAGAGCTCTAAGGGTTAAGGCTCTCTTCTGTGCTTACTAAACAGTTCACTGACCCCGTTCTGGCAGGATATTCGTCACGCCAATCCCGAAATTAATCAAACATTTGATTAAATTACATTTTATTCAAGAATGTTTTGTCACTTTTGTCCACAAGTAGCAGCACCTCCCGGATCCAGGGGTAAAAATGTTTATGCTAGCTTGAACGAGCCGTTAAATACCCGTTTGTTTTCCTCCATAAGTCAGAGTTGAGAACTGGTACTCACGGCGAACAGGGTCGTGGTCCGACCGGAAGGAAGATGAGCTGTCCAGATAGGGGAAGTATCGGGACCTGTTCTAAAGCCAGATGGATTCGGAGGGAATGAATTTTCCTTTGTACTGTAGTCAGACTAGATTCTGGGAGAAGCCAGATGGTAGTTCAGTTGTTGGATAGAGCTACTCAATTCTGACAATTAAATATTTTATTTTACATCATTCTTCGTCACGTTTCGACCACAAAACAGATGGGAGATCTTTTATGTAAATTGTTATTATTCTTAGTGCCTATATGATTATTGTTATGGATGATGGACCATGTTTTAAATTGAAATAATTATTTTATTAGTGGTTTTGGGGATTATGGTTAATGATGGTGAATCTGGTATATGATTTTAGTTCTTATGTTATTAGTCAGAATTATTATTGATGTGAATCTTACTACAATTTTTGTTATGGTCTCTATTATATCTTTTATTATTTTATTTTATTAGTCACTAGCATTATTGGTAGTAGTTGAGCGTAAATATTTAAATATAGTAATAGATTTGACGATGTTTCTTGCGTTTTTCTATCTCAATTTTTCCCCTAAGTACCCTTGACTGTCTGTCCCACCTTTTCTACCCGAACTTTTTCAGATGTACATAGGGTCCAAGAGAAGAGTCGCAGGTAACACCTATATCATGTGTATACAAATATAAATAAAAAATACTAATTAAATTTAGTCCTTAGAAAATAGACTGCACTTAAAAGAAAAAGGTAATGTCAAACAGGCAAATATTTCATAGTAATTTAGGATAGGAACAAACTGAAGCATAGACGTGAACCATAAGAAGGCAATGAATTACATAGAGAAACCTGGTGGCCAACATAAGAACTAAATATGATAATCAATAATCAGGGAATTGATAAGGATATTCGATAGAATGGTTGAACACCTGTTTTTTACAACAATGTTCTCCTCGTTTTCAGCTAATTAGTTTACATTACTTATCGTTTATCTTAAATATACCTGTATGTTACCATAACAATAGAGAAAGAGGTAACGATTGGCTAAGGAAATACTCTACTGTAGCAAGAGAAATCTACTTTCAATTAGAGAATAAAATATTAAGGTTTACTGACATGGAGATATTTGGATCTTTTAGGATGGTCTAGGGAATGGGAACCATGGGATTTTTTGTCACGATGCCTTGAACTCCAAACCTAAAGCCGGAAAACAACTTTAATATTACTTCGATTCTGATTAGAGTCTTGGCCATCTTAATAATAATAACAATATTATATGAACATAATATTACCTGATTCATCATTTGGCCACCCCACTGCATGTCTAGTGAATTCTCATATGATTGGTAATAAGGATCCATTTCTGGATTGTAAAAATCTTGATTGTATCCGCCGTGAGATGGATAGCTACAACAATTTTACAATTTAGACATACGATAATCTAGATAAATAAGCTAAAAGCTTCTTAATTGCTATAAACAATATTGATATAAATTCAAATAAAAATTACTTTTGATGAGCAGAATGCCTAGCATGAAAAATATTCAAGCAGAGATCAAAGAATCCAAGAGCATGAACTGTTAAATTTCAGGAGTTTTTTTGTCAATTTTATGGATTATTAAATTGCAGTTGTATTTGGTCAGATTATGATAAAATATATAATTTGGACTAGAGATGAAAAGTTGTCATGTTGGGGCTTGAGGCATTTTAAAAAATAAGAAACAATAGAATAACAGCATAAACACAGTTTCACATAAAATAAATAAATAAAGTTTAACTATTGGAATGAATTTTGATTCTACAATATTCATAAACTTATTTCACTGATAAAAGTCATAGTTATAAGAATAAAATGAACCCTGGTCACTAGAGAAGGCTAATGAACTAACTTAATTGAAAAAGCCTTTCTGAATATCAGATGGAAAGTGCTACAACTAAATCTACATTCTTCTCAATACTATATTAAAATGAGGCAAAGTGCAGATCAAGAAATACAATTAAATAGTTGCCTGGAACAAGGGCGTATGTTACATTTTTCGTGTTGTTATTTTTTGAGCAAGGTCCATGTGATGGCCCCTACCGCTAGTGTTTGTTTTTAGTTGCCTAAACAGTCAATCGAGGTCAGGGATAGCACAATCATTGTCCATATCAGAGGATGATCGGTCTCTCGAGAGACAAAGTTCCAGTGGAAGAAAGGCGCATGTGAAGAAATCCTAACCTTACTAATGTAATGTTAGGATTTTTAGTTTTTGTTTTTTAATAAATAAAACTGCACAATGAATAACAATATTAATTTAACCATTGGTGATCATAAAAGTTTAAATAGCTGCAAGAAAAGATCAATAAACACTCCTAAATGGAAAGATAAGAAGTTGCAAACATTATGTAATGCAGGTAAGGAGTATGTTAACAAACGAGGGAAAGGGGTTATTATTGCTTCGAAAGAGTTGCCTTCTAGTGCTAGGTGGTGCCAAGCAAATTGCACACGAAAAAGTTGCAATTCCATAACATTGGACAGCGTGCACAAACATTTTCGAAGTTTCGAAGAAAAATTCTTAGGATTTATAAAAATTCGGGAAGTAAAACGAAGGGGACCTGGAATAACAGATGATGCTGCAAAAAAATTAGGAGGGTACGATTATTTTATCGATAGCATGCAAGTAAAAACTTTTAAGAACACTTTTTCTATCTCTGACAAACATGTCCGCGTTTTGCAAAACAAATTAAAAGATGGCGAAATGGCACCCAAAGATAAAAGAGGAAGTCATTGTAATCGACCTCACAGGGAACAACATGAACGTCTCACAGCGCCTTAAGACCATGGACCATATTCAAACTCTTTACTGAACCTTCTTCAATCTGCTTACTTTCTCAGCATTTGAGTTTACTGCGGATACAAAAACAGAAAAAAAAAGGCCTGATTTTGTTCATTAAAACTGTTTGTTTTTCTTTGGTTCCTACTCAGCACAGTAAAAAAAAAAAAATTGAAAAAACAAAGTTTATAAAAAGTTCGGGTGTGGAAGGGCATTTTTTAAATTGAAAATTAGAAATTTACAAACATAGGTTTATGACAAAGAAATCTCGTCAAGAAATACCCATCCGCACGCGAAATTTCTATAGACTCTTCTGTTTTTCTGTTTTCAAAATAGACATTTTGACCAAAGCATCGTGGATGTAACAATTTTTTTGTTTTCTGGTATTTTTTTTTTTTACAATCGAACAATGGCGTAAGTGCAAAATCTATAAAATGGAAGAAGGGCCTATGTGAAAGTCACCTAATTAAATGACCCGTTCTTTTATTTTGGCTCTCCCGTTAACATTGAAAAATGTGACATGCACCCTTCTTCTAGGCAACTATTCGATTATTAATGGTGAAAGATCTGAGGTGGACATGCCAGCAGTGGGATTTGAACCAGGATTTTGGGTCTCCCGTCAAAAATGTAACATGCACCCTTCTTCGAGGCAACTATTCGATTATTAATGGTGAAAGATCTGAGGTGGACATGCCAGCTGCGGGATTTGAACCAGGATTTTCATCATGGCAACCACTCTCTGGCTATGTCTTTTCATATTATATTATATTATCTTTAAATCGCTTCTGACCCCAAACCACAGCTGCAAATTTCCCCTTCAATATGTTATTCTCAACTTATCCATCACCATCAAATCATTACAAGCATAGGATATAATTATATTGTTATAACGGATATTAATAAATTACCTAGGAACTATATTAAGAGGGGGAGGAGGGTCGAAGCCCGGCGGAGGCACCGACATGTCGAAGCTCTTCCTGTTGTAGTCTCTCCTTTCGCTGCTCATAACCTGCACAAATCAGTTATTTCAATAAAAACAGGACAACATTTTTCCCCAACTGGATAGCATGTATATAATTCAATCTACTATGCTCAAGTGCAATATATATATATATATATATATATATATATATATATATATATATATATACACATCCCAAAATACACCATGAAGCAGATCCTTCTCGATATCCCAACCTATACCATGAATCAGATCCTTCTCGATATCCCGACCTATACCATGACGCAGATCCATGTTGTTATAAGTATTTTTTTTTTAATGTAAAACTATAAGATTGTTTGAAAGGTGATATATATATACATATATATATTTTTTTTAATGAAAATGGAAGACGATTTTTTTTTTATAGTGAATAAATATTAGATTGAATTATATAATGTCCACTGACGACCAATACCTTTTGCCATCTTAATGGCGGTAGTATGATTCCATAATCATAAAATATTGAATTAAATTATTTTGTAAGGATTAGAACAAATAATAATCAGAAGTTATCAGATTGGAGAATATAGTAAGTATGGCAGTACGTCCCATCCAAGCTGTAAAAGCGCCTGACATGAGGTTTGGTATTACCTAGCTGGAGCTAGAGCTGGAGCACTAAACCTTTTCTATTGATTAATTTTGGCCTTTTCAGTTTACATAAATCATTCAATTTGTTCAGTAGATTATAACATGCTTCAAAATTGCTTGATCTGTTGTCTGGTAGAAGCAGAAGAAAACAAAACAATTCCTTTGAAATCTCACCAAACAGATAGCATCGACGTTTTCATTTTGGATCGAGCTC
Source organism: Troilus luridus (assembly GCA_964056705.1). Taxonomy (NCBI): domain Eukaryota; kingdom Metazoa; phylum Arthropoda; class Insecta; order Hemiptera; family Pentatomidae; genus Troilus; species Troilus luridus. The sequence goes on along the minus strand of OZ057417.1, from coordinate 3,120,116 downwards.
AAGACTTTTCAAAGAGCTTTTAATGAGACAAAAGTGGATCATTTTCTTCGGGTTTCAGAAGCGAATCATAGACTACAAATTTCTTTCTAAACATAAGAAACCCATAGTTCAAGGTTTGAGATTAAGCCAAGGGATTACAAATGATCTGAATGGTCAAATTCAATAAATTTAACATTTCAGTGAACTCCCAACTTGTTAATTGCCGGTTTGCGCCAATTAATGCCTTCTTCAGCTTCAGCAGGCTTTCCAGAAGATAGTACATCTTTAACATCAAAATTGCTCGATGGTAATTTTGTAAATCAGTTTTGCCAATGGCGAACTGTCAATATATCTTCCCATACACATCGGATAATTTATTTTTTGCTTGAACAACATTTTTATCTTTTTGATTGAAAATAAACTACTCCGTGATTCAATCAAAAATTTTAACAAGCAACTCTCACTGTCAAAACATATAATGATCATGCAACTTTAGTGTGAAGATGACTGTGACAAAACACAATTAAGTCCTCTGTTGAAAAAAAAACATTACTTTTTAAAAATACAAGCTATTAATTAAAACAAAGCAATTTGAATTTCATAAAATGATTTACTTAAAAAAAAAAAAAAAAACTTCTTCATATACATCTCTACGCTATAAAAAATGGTAAAACACAAAAAAATTATAAATAGATTAAAAACATGCTAAGATAATATTGAGTGAATTTATAAATATTGAAAAGGAATACAATTTAATATAAGAATTGAAAAGGATAATATAGTCTTATTTTCAAAACTGTGAAGGCGAACAAGGATCTTGGAAGTCAGAGGATACAGAAGTACAGGCGATTACGGGAGGTTAATTTAGGAAACCAGGGGAGTTAAGTTAACAAGTCAGAGGATACAGAAATACAGGCGATTACGGGAGGTTAATTTAGGAAACCAGGGGATTTAAGTCAACAAAGAGGGGAGCTTTTTTAAAAAAGGAAAACTCGTTTTCATTTTTAAGATATCATGGAACTTGTCTATGACAAATCATCATAATGTAATCAGCATTCAGGAACCTTTAAATACAAAATCTTGAGACCCAACAAACATATGGATTGTATTCATCTTGAAAATAAAAGTAAGCATTTCAAAGATAAGTATACAAGAGGGGCAGGGGCAGAAATGGCAAACAATTGAAACAATGTATTATCCTACTTTATGACATTCTGTTAACAATTAATAATGTTGTGATGTCATGTTATGACTGGAGACCTTTGTGACAAAAAAAAAAAAAAAAAAATTATAGAAAAAAAAAGTGTATTTGAAGTTTAAATATTTTTAATAAAATTAGAAAGCAACAAAACTATAAAATCGGTTTTTATTGATGAAAATTTTAATTGTTTATGCTTTCCTCTTATTTAAGTTCTAGGAAACATTTCTCAGGATGTATGAGCCCCTAATTATTCTATGAACAGCTAACAATTCCTTAGTTAAAAGAGTCCTTAAAAATAGGAAATTGTAAAAACGGAGAAATATATTTTAAAACTTCGAATAAATAGTCGGCTCACCGCTTAGTAACTTTTCAGGAATTTGGTCGTTGTTAAGCCCACCTTTTTACTTTACAAGCGCAGAATAACCTTAGCAACGCTATCACTTCCATTATCGCTATAAAGACTGGTTGAGTAATCTGCTTAATATATTATTAATAAAATATCTTATCCGTAATTAAATTAAGTGAAAATAATAATCAAATTTTGTTTGAAAAAGTGTTATGTATTCAGAGGAGGGGACATAAGAAGGATTATTGAAAGAAACAAGTTTTCCTTTTTTAAAATAGATAAAGTTTTCATCATGCAAAGAAATTTTGTTAAAAAAGAAAAATCATAATTCTTCAGAAAGATTAATTTTTGAAAATAAATGGCATCAAGATGGAAACAAGTTAATTTAGCACCTGTATTGGACTCTCTTTGGGAGGTGAATCGACGGGTCGCCTGGAATTGACAGTTCCTATGACATCAATGACGCCTGCTCGCCTTGCGCTGGGCGGAGGCCCGGCCTTTCTCTGACCCTGCGCCGGCCCTCCGATCAGGAGCGTACTACCGGTGCTAGCGTATTTAGAGTTTTCGTTAACAACTGTCAATGAGGGATTTACCCGAGAGACTCCAAGGCCCCCGAGGCCAACTCCCGACTCGTGCACTCTCATCTGTTTCTGTCTTTCACAATAGGCCCTCCATGTATCTTCATTGAATCCATAGTTGAAATAATCTTTAAAAATAAAACATACAGATTACATGAGTCAAATTGAGAAAAAAAAAATGTATTACTACATTCCATGAAAGGTAGTTTATTTAGTGAAAGTTGAGGGAAGTTGTGATTTAGGTCACCATCAAATTTATCTCATCTAACCCCTTTTTATCACTCATCTCATTTGAGTTTTTTGTCTGTGCATTACTATTAAATTGATTTTGTGTGTTTTTGTTTGGTTAATTTTGTTTATTGTCTATTAAATTTAATTTGGTATTTTTGTTTTACTAATAATATCATTTACCACGTCAGTCACATGTATTACCACAACCAACAGTTAGTAACATAAAGTAACATAAAATTAAGGAAAAATAGTCAGGATGCAGAAAATATAGGTCACGTCATTATTAACATGTCATCAAATTTAATCAGTGATACAACAAGAGGGACCATCACTGTTCTAAAAACAATACCATCATTATCAATAATTGTGTTTATTAATTATTAATAAACAGATAATCTTTAATGGCATGTTTTCATTTATTTAAAAAATATACATATACTGAAATATTAAAAAAGAAATTAAATATACAGTAAGATGAAATGGATTTATTATTTAAAAAGTCAGAAACGGTAGCCCTACATACATTATGTTAAATTTTTAAGAGAAGCGATTTTAAAAAGATAAAAAACACACCTGTTATATCTGCACCAGGTTTTCTCCAAGGTTTGTCTTCAAGTGCATCAATACTAAATTCATGAGCTGGGACACCATTTATAGTACCGATACTCTCGAATTCTTCAATAGAAAACTTTCCAGTCTGTTGCTATCATAACAACATTAAGCAATAATAATACAAAAAATAATAACAAAGCCAGCAGAAAATAATTTATTTATTGATTTCTTACTTGAATTTTAGTTATCTAATCAATACTTAACTTTAATTTTATTAAAAACTAAAACTTTTCATAGATAAAAAAAAGAAAGAGCTTGTTACAAACATACTTTATTTAACTTTTCAAGGCCCGTCGACAGCTGAGCACCCCGTTTAATGTTTATATTAGAATACTGAGGAGCCGTTTTGATGTCGCCGATCGTCACCCTCACGTCATCCTCGCTATCATCGTCATCGTCTTCATCTTCTTCTTCCTCGCCACCCTCGTTGGTGTCTGGATAAACAATAACAATAATTTGAATGTTAATATGTTATTATAGAGTGTTGTAACATATCTAATACATAGTAACCATTAATAATCTAAATATCAATGTATCTATATAAAGAATAATTGATTATAAATAAAATGTAAAAAATAACCAGTGAGAATACATAGGGAGGTTATCTTTTCCCAAAAAAGCATGATACCACCAATATAAGGTTTTTATTTTAGGTAATACATTCAAAATTAAATAGCATGTAATAAAAATCCACTAAATCGAAATAACAAAGCATTATAAGATATTTAGCAATTACTAATACTTGTGATAACAACTACTAATGTATCTTCATAATACAGTAGAATCCCGATAATTCGTATGGTCAAGGGACTGATGATTTGGTACGAATTATCGGGAATACCAATTATCGGGAGTACAAAATAAAAAAACGTATTAATGCAATTTTTTTAATCTATCGAACCATCCAAGGCTTGCAAGAAAGTCAAATATTACCTCCAACTGGTACATTTGAACTCCTTGCTTGTTCGAACCACTTTTTTAAGTTATCTACAAGTCTGGGAAGTGATTTTGTCCTTGTTCTTCAGGATTGATGTGATCGTGAAACCAGGGACGATGAAATGGTTGGATACGATTACGTGTCATAACGGTAACAAAAACGAGACTGAATTGTAAATAAAAGTGTGATTGTAAGAAAAGCTTAATAAAATTCCTAGAACTCCCCCTCTCTACTCCCCTAATTTCCTTTGAGTGAAAATAGTACGAATTACTTATAAGATTTCATAGAAAACTTGTCTCCCTCACTCGCTCTGCCGTAAAAAACAATAGGATTTACTGTGCGTCTTAACAATACAAACATACTTGTGCTTATAAACAATACAAATTGAGTGATTTCCTAGAATTATTTATTCTCATTCTGCTCCCTGGCATATCTGCTTCACTGTTCTCTCCCCCCCCTTTCGAAAACAGTACTAAGTAACGAGATTTTAAAGCTGGAAATACGAATTACATGACGTTGTAAGTGACCTTGAGCATAAAAATAATACGAATTATCGAGGGGTCTGAAATGCATTGATTTTATACCATTTATCGAGATTTTCTCTGGGGACCGGCAAATTTGTACGAATTAGCCGGAAATACGAATAATCGGGATACGAAATATCGGGATTCCACTGTATTATCATATCCTAAGTTAAGACTAATTTAATTTTAGTGAAATAGCACTGGAATCAAGTTGTATTGGTAGTACGGAATGTTTCTTGTGAATTTTTGCAGCGAATGGGCTAAGATATTAGCAGTTAATATCTTCGAGTTTTTTATAGCGAATCTTTCTCTCAACAGAGAAGCGAGGGATGGTTGACTGGATGATAGATGTAAGGAAGAAAATAGTTGGGGGTGCACCCCCAACAATTCACTACCCTTTCTTGACATCCGTATCATTAAAAATCCAAACCACACCTTATCCACAGATTGGTATACAAAACCCACTTATTCTGGCAGACTCCTCAATTACTACTCCCAACATCCGCACCACCAAAAACTTAACGTCGCCAAAAATATCATCCACCGTGGCTTATCCCTCGCTGACCCCTGCTTCCATAACACTAACACCCACCGATTCAAAGAAATCCTTTTAAAAAACAATTTTCCTCCGTACGTTATCAATAAACTCATCCATGCCTATAACAACACACCCACCCCCACCCTATCTCCACATCCGCCATCTACCTCTATATACAGATCCATGCCTTATATACCCACCCCTCACATAACATTCAAAAATCCTTACGTTCATCTATCCCCAATTTACGCATCGCCTTTAAATCCCACAACAAACTCTCCAATATTTATACCAAAGTAAAAGATCCCATTCCCCTTAAACAACGCTCCCATGTCCTCTACCGCATCCCCTGCTCTACTCCTAATTGCAACTCCTCCTACATCGGCGAAACTAAGAACTTCCTTAAAGACCGTATTTACCAACACAAATACTCCATAATACTCCATTTCCTCCCAAAACCTTACCGCATCAAAACTCTCCGAACACGCCTTATCCCTTAAACACAATTTTGACTTTGATAATACATCCATCCTACCTTCTGTTCCCAACCATGATAAACGCATGCTCTCTGAAACTATCCACATAAATTTAGATTCCTCCACTGTTAACCTCAAGATCGATTCAAACAACTTATCCTCTTTCTACTCACAAATTTTCAATTTACTAAATAAACCTTGAATCAGTTTACCTTGTTGTTCCTTCCCATTGTCATTCTGTTACTACGATAGTCTCTTTCCTATTATACTTATTTTGACCTCTTGACATCAAATCCTACTGTTTTATCACCTTACCTTTTCCCATTAACTTAGTCATTATTTTTCGTGGCCCTCTATAAAATAGTCATGATACCCATTTAGATATAATAAAATAGTCAATAAAAATTAGTATTAATATACAATTAAAAAATAAAAATAAAAATTAGTCATATTTTTGGCCGTCAGATATCGCTGGCAACACCTTCATAACGTATTTTTTTGTCTGTTAGACCTCGTGTCATTCTTGCGTTAGCCTCCCGCTGGTCAGGTATGCCCATTTTTATTACTCATATCTTCTCCTCACCCTTTTCCTTCTCCAATTTTACACACCTTTTTCTCATATAAGCTTTTTGGCATCCATCATATGTTATTATTATTTGAGATTTCATTAGCATTTAACATCACTTTTTCATCATATGTCATTCTATTTCCATGCTCATACCATATTGTTACTTATATTTCTATACGTTCCTTGTATATTTATGTCATACTTTTATACCACTCCATACTATATGTATGCATTTCAAAACTGTTATACTCTATATTTATATCTTGACTTGCTACTGTTATTTTTCCTTTATTTACTCTTTAATATCATTTTGGCTATACCTTCTTCCATTTTACTTATGTAAACTCCCCAGGAGTCAATTATCTGATGTTTATATTTTTTCTTTTTAAATACTTACTGTTTACTTCCTTCCTTTATCTTTGTAAAAAAATCTTTTTGGCATCACCACCGTTGTGTACATTTTCTCTGTAATTTTTTATTCATATATATCCCTCACTTTTGTTCTAAATTTCTACCTCTCTACATATATATTTTTCTCATTTATCATATACTTAGTCTGCAATGTATTTTTATAGTTCTGTTATTTTGTCTGTTTTTCTTTCTTAGCCCAGAAGATGACCCACAAAGTGGGTCGAAACGTCGGCACGTAATTAAAATAAGTAACCACTTATTTAGTGTCTTATTTGACTGCACCCCCAACTATTTTCTTCCTTACTTTTTCTCAACCCTAAATTTTTAGTTAAAACTGTTTCAATAAGTCTCAAACCAAAAACATAATCTTCTAATATCAAATCAAAGAATGATAAAATTGAAAAAAATCATGACTTATGAACTCATGTTCTCTCATAAAGTAACAAAATTTGTATACTTGGTAATCATTTCATTAAGAAATGAACGTATCAACAGTTCTTTAATCTATACACAGTATTGGTTATTTACTATATTGTGCCATTAGTAAATTTATTTTTAGTTTCAAGAATATTATTAAAAAAGGAAATTGATAAAAAGATGAAAATTGTTGTGATTAAACATTAACGGCAACCTGCAGAACTGATACCGGAAGTATAACCAATGCCTTCAAACCACTGCCTGTAAGAGAAATTTTTTTTTCAAACATAACATTATATTTATCTATGCCCAATGTTCATTACCCATGCTGAACTATACATGGGGGGAAAGAGTGCTAAGAAACTTATGTTAAATAACAATCAATACAGGATTTCGCTTGGAGTTGAGTCAACTTTTAACTTTTCATTCATTACCCTTTATATTTTACAAAAATTCAAGCTATCGTGAGCTTCAGAATGGCAAAGATAATGTAATTGAGGGAAATGTGTATACTTTGGTAATCATTTCAGCTAGATGAAATGAACGTTTCAACAAACATATGTCATCCATACTTTGAAATGTTAGTTGAAACTTTTATTTCTTGATGAAATGATTACCAAAATCTCCTCATTAGATCCTCTTTTCCATACTAGAGCTCAAGATAACTTGTATTTTGGAAAAGTATTAAGAATGAAATGAATAAACAGTTGATACCAAAGAAGAAACTTACATAACATTGATAAAACTATTAACGTTATCATAGCTTTTAACTTACTTGTTTTATCAGTGTCATTTTCTTGAGAAGTAGGAGCTGGAGGCTCATCATCTTTTACTTCACCAGGTTCGGTGCCTTCAACTGGATTTACCTGAAAAGGTCATCTTTTGCTTATTGATATCTTAAAATACAAATACACAGAAATGTTAGTATTTGTTTGGTTTACCTCAGGATTGAGATTGTTAGTCTCAACAATAGCTGGTTCAACAATAGCCTCAGCGGGGGGTTCTTCTTTTTTCTCTTCAACTTCCTTTTTAATTTCTAATGTCGGTAAGTTGTCAGTTGTAGAATCGCCGTAAAGCCATTGGTCTTCGTTCATAGAGTCTTCCTGATCAGCCATAATTATCAATTACATGCAGCACTAACCAAGAAGCCGCTGCAAGATCAGAAGGTTCTGTTTACGTTGCCGTCTTCAGTGTTGGCAACACACCAAACATTAATATTTTTTATCGACAGTTTTTTATTGTGTCATTGAAGCCTCAACTATAATTTTAGACTTTAAGAAAAATAATAAAACATGAGAGTGGTGAGTCAATTTTATTGACTATTATAACATATGAAAATTTTTCCTCAACAAACACCTGCAGTGAAACAACAAGTATAAAAATTTAACATTTTAATTCTAAAATATACTTATTAAAAAATTAAACAAATATTGATGAAATTGATTAATATTATCTTTTTTAATCATATAAGTATCACTAGCTTGGATTATCCGAAATCCAAAGAGTTAATATTCAAAATGTCCACGATAATAATTAAGTACTGACCAAATGCGATGCCAATAAATTGAAATATTTTATTGTAATAAAAGAAAACATGTGGAATATATTACAGACATTTAGTTCTAAATATATTTCACAGATAAGAATATGATATACAGCAGAATGTTTTCTTTCACAAACTATTGTTTACTTTTACATGCTCTAAGTTTCTGAACTCAACACTAAATCCATCGAAAGAATATAACGACTGAATCAATCTGACAATGGACTGAGACGTGCGTTGAGATAAGGAAGAGAGCATTTGATAGGAATGGAAGGTTATCACTCACAGTAGATAACCTGAACCACCTAACCTATAGAGGGTCTTGGGTTCAGTATATGGTAGAGACTACTGTTTCTAAGCCTATGGTTGTGTAGAAATGTGCATCGTGTTGAGCCGTCCGCCTATTAACCTCCCACTTTATAGAAACTGAGGATCTGATCCAACTACGTCGATTTATTGCTTCTCACAGATTAAATAATCTACCTGCCACCTACTTCTTATAATAGAGCAACTTGGATAAGCTTTAATTAATTAACTAACAAGTTCCTATATTTGCTATAATACAGCTTAATTGGCAATACATGTTGACATTCGTGGATTTGTATATAATGTATACAATTTTTAATAATAAAAATAATATTAAAATTAAATAGACATATCCCGTGAGTATCTTTCAAAGGAACATCGTATTCGTTCGCACAATAAATTCACATTTCTCGTCAACTGGACAAAGAAACAAGCTGGAGGGGTCATTGTATGAATGCTATCTTTATGGAATCCTCTTACGATAATTATTATAATTACGTGCCCCTTCAGCTTTGCATTTGAGCTATATATAGTCAACTATAGACTATAGTCAACATTCAAAATATCATTTACCATTAATTTGCAGAAAAGTTATTTCCTTTCTTGATACTTTTTGGGAGGAATTATCCAATGTAAATAATCTGAATAAACATCGGTTTCATTGTTTATTTAAGGGGCTACTAATATGAAATAATGGAATGCAATAAACAGATACTCTTCCTTGCCATTTTAAAATAATACACAATATCATAATTATTGTTCTTGACATATTTAAGTTTTAATAATGGAAATAAAAGTTAGCTTTACAAGAGCTTCAGAATAAAAGTAATAACCATCATAGATGATAAGCTTTTCTTGCCTGAAAACTATGAGTTGTTCATAAAACCTCCGCAATGCTAAGACAGTTATTAGTTTTCTTTTCATGTAATTTATTTCGTTCGCATTCATTAGTTTTGTGTAATACTAATCGTTTTTGGATGATCCCTAGGAATTACCACATTCGATCTGCAGACAGCTTGTTAGATTTTTGCAGAGTATTACTACGTTATCAATTCACGACGCCCCACTAGCCCCGCGGAATTGATGATAACTATCTGCTTTGTATGTAACATCAATTTGTTTATAGTTTGTGTGATGGTAACCAGCGAGTGTAGACAGCAATAATACTTTATACCTACTATACTAAAAATGTTTCCTACGTTTTGGTAATATCCATCGTTTCCAATTTGGGTATTCGTTTCATCGGTAATTCATTTATTCAAATTTTTACTGAATAAGAAAGTACTGAATCCTTAATTGACTTAAAAAATGTAATGAATAAATACTACGTGATTCTTTAAAATTTTAATAGTCACAAGATAAGGAGAATATCTCACTGTAAACTTGGGCAAGCCTAAATGATTTAGTCTAGTGTTTAGGATAACAAACTACTAAGCCCAAAATCGCGAGTTCGTAGCCCGGCAGGTGGCCCTAGGATTTTTTAAAGGGCGTTAAAAAATACTTGGTTATGCCTTTCTTCGGAAGGGACGTAAAACGGGGACCCCAGCCTCTGCGATGTCAAGTAGTCATTAAAAATCCTTATCCTAATTAAACCTGGATAGGCAAAATTTAAAGCTCCCAATGTAGCATCGTCGGATTAGCCATAGCATCGTAAAGTGACGTTAAATGAACAAACAAACATTTAGTTTTTCCTAAATCAACCAACATCAAGAATTAGAAGAGAGAAATAGCAAATTTATTCTAGAACGGTATTAGAACTTGATAATTATATGACACTGGTTTATTTAGAACATTTAGGTTTATTGCATATTGTGGTGAAATATCTAACATAATTTCCCACACCAGCCAAAATATAAAGAATAACTTTTAAACCTGTATTAGGCATTAAAGAAGAGTTTTCTAATTTTTGTTTTTATTTCAATATTCCTGCTGTTTCAGCTAACTTTATTTATTGTAGGAAATAAAGAGATGGAATATTCTGTATTTATTCATAAAATAAAGTGGTCCTATATTTATCCATAAAATATAGCAGTTTGTATTGACAGAAATGATAGACCGTGAACGGGTCTAGGGTTCAGTACATGGTAGAGACTGTACCGTTTCATGGACAACGGTTCTGCAAGGAGACTTGTCCAAGGTCATGTTCAGCCGCCAGATTTGTTCCCCTTATTTTGGGTACCCTATTTTTATAATATTTTATAGAGGCTGGGTGAGCCCCAGGAGGGTCCTAGATCCTATATGATCCATTTCCCGCTGCAAACAGACTAAATAAAAGTCTTGCCCGCAGCGGGATATGAGCCTGGATTTCCTGCATGGCAACTCAGTGCTTTACCACTGAGCCACTCCGCTCCCTAGGTATGAAATACAATGTACAAAAAGTCATCAAAATAATTTTTGAGAATTTAAAACATAACACGAGTGAAATTAAATCTATTAAGATAATAAAACGTAGTAAAATTACAAGGCAAATTAAAGTCAAAATCAGTTTGAAATTAGTTTCTATTGAAATGAATATGTAGTTATTATAGAGCTTTGTACTCAATTAAAATATGATATGATATAATCCTACGTGGAGAAAAAGTGATAGGGATAGAAAGAATTAAGGAAGAAAAACTACTAGAAAAAAGAGCATACCAGAATACGAGAGCTGAACAAATATTAAATAAAATGGATCTAAAAAAAAACGTTATTTTGTGTTGCCAACATACTAAATGTCATCATTTATTTAAATTTATCTAAATAATGACATACTAAATGTCATTATTTATCTAAATTACATCATATTTAAAAAAAATTAAAACTAGAATTTTATCAAGGAATGTTGAAGATTAAATATTTGAAAGAGTTGTCAACAAAAAATAAAATAAATGAACTAGTAAATAAAAATATAAATCTATTGTATTATTAAGTTAGTTGGTGGATCATATTCCAAAGCCAACTTGATAGCAGATGATAACTACAGGTTGAACGTAATATTGAAGGAAAATTGAATTCATCAAATAATCTTTTGAAATTAGGTATTATAAAAAATTGAATAAAAATATACATAAGAAGCGAGGGGATGGTTGACTGGAAGATAGACGTAAGGAAGAAAATAGTTTGGGGTGCAGTCAAATAAAAACACTAAATAAGTGGTTACTTATTTAATTATGTGCCGACGTTTCGACCCACTTTGTGGGTCATCTTCAGGGCTATAGGAGGCTGGAGCAAGACTCTAAAAAAATATATATATTATTATTTTTGTCCGGAGTGGCTCAGTGGTAGAGCAATGAGTTGCCGTGCCGGAAATCCATAATATTCTAACAGGGGTAGTTGTTCTGTTGACTGAACTCTTGAATATTTATTCATAAAGATTAAAAACTATTGATCGATTTCCATAGAGCAATAAAGAAGTCATTCCCCTGCAGATGACTTATTCCTTTTGTGAATAATGGCGAACCCGCATTGCACAACGAATTAATTACTTACTCTTTAATTAAACTAATTACCGATGACAAGGCTCAACATCAAAGTCATTGTCCGATGGATCGATTTCAATTAGTTTTTAAACAGACAGAATGACCATTAGTTTACTATTTATTTATTGAGTTAGCAGAGGCGTAAGCAGCATTCTTTATTATGAGGTACTCGGACCATATCGACGTATAAATCGACTGTTCATGAAGTATCGATGGGATTATCGATAGTTCCTATCGCCTCTCCATAGAGCTAAATTAAACTTACGTTACTATCTTATTGCTATTTTATACCTACAGCTATTTCAAATAACAAAAATAATTACCTAGAATTCGAATTCTACATTTACCTCTCCTTTTCAATTTCTAATAAATAAATTATGAAATGAACAAGTATGCCAGTTTTATCGTACTTTTTTGGATATGTTACTTCTAAATACAAAACCATGATATATCAAATAGGAGTAATACTTTTATGAAAGTTATTATTACTGTATTTAGATTTATGTTTACACAATTTTTCAAAATACCTACACTTTTGTTTCTAATTATATTATTTTATATAACAAAATTAGAAAAAAGATTGGTCTATATTAAAATGTATATTTAAAAACACCATAATTTATTGCTTATAATAAAAAATATAGAAATAATGCAGAATTTTTGCAGCCACATGGGATTGTGGACATAAGCTGTTTAGAGGATTGTAGGCACATTGTCACTACCGGTAAAAAAATAATTTTTTTATCCATATACATTTTCCTATCATTAAAAATGTTCAACCGTTCTGGCCGACAAAATCTTCTAATGTATTTTACTATTTTATTGTATATATACACTATATATACACATTTTTTTATTTTCTTTCAGTTCTTCAGATTCAATGAATAATCGTTAAATTATGTTTTATCAAATTATTATTATATCAATACATTTTTATTGGTAACTATTATTCTCAACTGTTTATGAAGTATGTTGTATCTTTCAGTAATTGAGATTCAATGATAAATTCGTAGATTGTTCTCATAATCATGCTAAATTGATGGCGAAATGTTTAGTAGGACATCACTTAATCAAACTACCTGTAAAATATTACGATATATTCTGCAAATATTATTCATGACTTGGTGATTGCTGAAATGTCTAAAGTTGGATTTGTACTCACTTGAACTTTACACATTTCAGCAATCCTCAAGTCTTGAACAATATTTACAGAATATATGTTAATATTGTACTGGTATTTTGATTGAATAATGTGGTAGTAAACATTTCGCCATCAATTTAGCATAGTTATGAGAACAATCTACGAATTTATGATTGAATCTCATTTACTGAAAGATACAACATACTTCATAAACAGTTGAGAATAATAGTTACCTATAAAAATGTATTGATATAATAATAATAAATCGATTTTTCCACCGATAATATCGAATTGTTGTGGTAAATATCGACTATCGTCTATCCCGCGGTTATAATCGATTGATTATATTATATGTATCATATAACTGGGTTAGAGCAATCCTAGTATCATCCCTAGTTCGGGAGCTGTTTAAAAACTATGCGACCTAAAATGTCTAATATTAACAATCTTGTATTAAAATTAAACCAAACATTCAAGAGCCATTGGCTACGACGATATGACATTCAATCATCAGTAGGTGCCTGAAAACCCCTTGTAATTAATGTAATTTAATATAACATAAACCTATTTATGTACATTTAATTTTCAGAAAAAAATACAAAATAAATAGAATGAATAGATTTAATTTTCACAATGCAAATAAATAGACTAACTATTGACTAACGTCGCAGAGTGTATTATTAGCCCTTAAATCCAGTCCAAAAATATTAATCTTTTGATAGCTGTTATTTAAGTGCTAAAATAAGTTTATTTATGGTTGTTTATATACTTAAGGCTATGTTTAAGCCTCAGCGGAGTTTTACAGCTAAAGAGCCTAGGCGGTTTAGGCTGTGCGTAGATCCCACAAACTTTGCCCCCCTTTTTCACCCCCTTAGGGGTAGAATTTCGGAAAATCCTTTCTTATCGGGTGCCTACGTCATACAAAGAATACACCCTCCAAGTTTCAGGTCTCTACGATCAGCGGCTTAGGCTGTGCGCTGATCCGGATAGACTAAACCGCTTTCAGGATAAATAATTTTATATGTATAAATGGCAGCTACATGGGGAAGATTTTACTGCATGGATTATTTAAGTGTTCAAAGTAGAATAATATGGTATCAAAAAGTTATCTGTGACAGACCCGGAACATGATTAAAAGCTTACCATAAATAAATATTTTACTTTCGATTATACAAAAAACAGTAAAACATGCAGTTAAGTGCTGATATTAATTTCCAATAAACCATGAAAACATTAGTTACTTACCTCGCAAACAACTGAGGAAAACATATCACTGGTCAATCAAACCATAAAAACTATATAACTAATTATATGGAAAAAAACGCGTACTAAGTGAACCGTCGCATCGTCGAAAACTTGTGTTCAACTGTCGTTTAAGATAAGTCAGGGCGACTTATCGTGCCGATATTGTGCCGAGCAGATAGGCCAGATAGTTATCAATCAGGGTATACCAATTTTGATAGCATTTATTGAATTTCGGTCTTTCTAGTTTTGGCGAGGTTTTAAGGGCTAATACTCCACTGTGCGACGCAGGGGTATTAGAACATTTGATTTATGAAAACTTTGAAACTAAGAAACTATCGATTGAGAAAGGACCTACGGCTCAGAATTAGAGATGATTGATAATCAGTTTGGCCCATAGATAAGAGTTTCAATATCACGATAATTGTTACGACACAAGTTGTATACCTACGCGCCGTTCTGACTAAGAGAAGGCGTCTGTTTTGAGAAACACTTCCCCTGATCCTATCAGAAGTTTGTAAGGAGGGGCGCTACATTCCCAAAAAAGAATGTTTTTATTCGTTTATTAATAAATGTTTCCAATGTTAAAATAGTTTGAATGCGAAAAGGACCCGTTGGGTCATGCTATCTCTTGAGCAAAAATCACTAGTCGGTATCAATAATAATTTGAAATTAATTTAAACCCGTAATGATTTCAATGACCAGGAATATCACAGTTGAACATTAAACATTTAGTTCAATATTCGCTGGATAGGACAAGTAGTGGATAACGCGCCAGTGCTATGGAGTTGTACCGAGGCCTGTTTTCAATTTGTAGAAGGAAGTTAATAGAAAGTGATTGGTCGCCATCATGACGTCTTTTATTATATTTATTTTAAGTTTCAAAATAAATATCGTTTAAAAATGTTAATGTTTTTAATGAAAAAATGTCATATTTTTTTGTATACTTTTTATTTTGTATCATAATAGTGAGGCTTAACGAAGCAGAAGGCTCGATCAAACCAATCTCTGCTTCGAAACTTCCGCCCAACGTCTACTACCCAAACCCAAATCCGCCATATCACTCTTAACGCTATCCTCCCACTTACACTTCGGCCTACCCTTCAGATGCTTCCCAGTCGGCTCGGTGCTTACTAACTTTTTAGAAATTCATTCGTTACTAAGCTCAACAGCTTGACAAGCCCATATTAATCTTCGCGACGCTGTTACCTCAATAATATTAACTGTGTACATGCTTTGCTATCCACGTTGTGTACTCTCCTCATTTCTCCAGCAGTCTCATCATTTTTTGGTCCAAATATTGTACGCAACACCTCATTTTCTAATACCTTAAGACGTCGTTCTTCCTTCAGCGTAAGCTGTCACATTTCACATCCGTAAATTACAGTTGGAACGTTTCTGTTGCATTAATACTTTTTTTCCCTCATGGTTTTCTCAAGTTAAAGGGAAAATGATCCAAATAAATATTCAAAACATTGAATTGAAAAGTGCGTAGTAAGGTTTAGATGGGTTACTTAGCATTCCCATCTCATATTGGTCCTGTTTAGGAAGATATCTCTTTGTCAATCGGTATAAAAAAAAAAAATACATACCTCTTTGTGTGTATTATAAGTAGATATAAATAGCATCTAGAACGCAAATAAAGACTTCCTCCTGAAAACCTTGGTACAAAAATAAAAAAATAATAAAATTTATTTCCAGAGGTTTAAGGAAGTTGTAGCGACCATCTGTTTAATGAAGGCGAGATCCATGGAGTCATATAACACGGTCATGAGCCATTGTCAATAACACCAAGGTGTTCCTCTTTTCACCTGTCTACGCCATTTTTTTTTTTTTTTAAGATATACAGATATTAGGTTTAATTGAAAAATATATTGTTATTAAATAAACTGCGGTTAAACCTCAACTCAAGTTTTAATTGAAGGGTAAACTAGTGAAAACTTTTATTTTGCCGAGAAGAATTGATAGCGATCTGTTGGCGGTCCTTGTCGATGAGATTTGCAGCAATGGCTTTTGTAGTATAATATCGATTGTACTAGAATGTAAAGTCTTGAATGTCTTAGAATTTATTAAAATTTTATAACTGTTGGTTGACAATTAAGGTTTTTTTTAAATCTAGACCAATCATACAATCAACACACAATGCATGTGGGTTGTATTCGTACAGGTTTTACTGTTTTTTTAAAGAACTGTAATATAAGTTTCTATTAAATAAAAAAACTACGTGACCTTTAAAAAATTGCTGTTTCTTGTTCCTCAAGTTCCGGCATTTTTTTGCCAATAAAATCGGTTCCGGAAATCAATACAGAACTAATAAAAAATTCTGCAGCATTATTCACTTATTTTTAGAATTTTCGTTAGCACTTATTAGTGTCAATTTTCGTGTTATCCTATTATTTAAAAATATTTTGGTTAATCTATGGTTTTGTTGAGCAGAGTGTGGTGACACGATACGTAGGGCGCTGAGCTAGAGATCTCTAGGTCCTGGAATCGACCCTCTGAGATCTTAAGACTCTTCGGGTACTCACCCATTTTCTATAAAGTAAAGAAAACATCGCAATTGAACGTGATCTGGTTAACCATATCCATCCACAAAATTAACCATAGCCATCCACAACTGTTGGTTTTAGAAGAATACAATTGAACGTGACGTCATTAACCATATCCATCCACAACATTAACCATAGCCATCCACAACTGTTGGTTTTAGAAAAATACAATTGAACGTGACCTTATTAACCACATCCATCCACAACATTAACCATAGCCATACACAACTATTGGTTTTAGAAGAATACAATTGAACGTGACCTCATTAACCATATTCATCCACAACAATATCCATAGCCATCCACAACTGTTGGTTTTAGAAGAATACAATTGAACGTGACGTCATTAAGCATATCCATCTACAAATGTTGGTTTTAGAAGAATACAATGCTAACATAGTATTGTTCCCAAAACTTTACAGATTTTTTATAATTCTAATGTAACGGGGGGGAGGGGGGGGAGGAGGACTAACTGCCATTTTACAATTTATACAACCGTACATTTAATTGTACTATTCATTGCTGTAATTGTGTAACTGTAACTTTTTTTTAAGTTACTTTGATTCAAAAAAGATTTAAGGCGCTTCTTGATCTCAGCTAAGCCCCCTTCCAGCATAATCGTCGAGATCAAGCGAATTAAATATTTTCAAATCAGAGAAATTAAAAAAAAGAATGTCTTCCAGTCCCTACAATGTACTAATGTTCTTGGGTCTAACACCCTTCCAGTCCCTACAATGTACTCGACTCCAACACCCTTCATTGGATAGAGCGATTTAGGTTGTAGATTTTTTCAATGTCCTTTTCACATTATATACATTTATTAAACAAGTATAATTGCATCCTCTGACAGTCGCCACTCCCAATATTTTGCCTCCACGATTCTAGAATGCTACCTTGGTTTAGCTTACTATCATTTAATTACATTTTCGCATCCTTTATGGATAAATACAAAATTTATCATTTCTTATTCTCATGAAAATGAATTTGAATAAGTTCCCTGTACTTCCTCCTGACCAATTCCAAGGTTTTAGATAAATAAATGGTCCTAATATATCGGAACGCTAATTGTTTCCAGAACCAAAAGTTCCGATAGCGCTCCGAAGAATCGACCCATGACTCAGCCAACAACAAACAGTTGCAATCGATTATAAGGAAAGTCGATCCCGGCCTTGTCCTCGGGCTCAACTTGACCTCTTTGGGACCTTCGCTTCTTTAGCGAAAGGAAGCCTCTGTCGTTTATAGCGAATTTCAGCATGTAATGGAATGTATCGATCCTTTCTTATCTTATCTTAGGGAGGTTGGATAAACATCGATATTTAAGATTGCAATAAATCGATATTCTCGCTCGGTACTTCCTATCCGTTATTTATGTTCTCTTAGAAAGGTTAAAACAAGATCAATATTTGATATAACCTTTTTAATTCCAAAATTCGGCAACAGAAGAATACTTGTATGAAGCTCTCTTCTATTGCTGTGGATACTGGACATTCTGCTGTATTATCCATTTTAACAACACACTGGTAGACTCGGAAGCAGACATGTCCTTAAACCATCTGGACGAGGTAGTCATCAACTCCAGGCGTTCTCCATCAACCGAGGATTGGTAATGATTAACTATTGGTCCACCTCTCCCTCGATGCTATACCCCAATGTCGTTGTTATTTGACTTCTCTGTTATTTCTATATATATCCGTTATTCTTACATCCTTGGACTCTGTTTTGCGAAGACTTCCTTACTTCGCTCCTGATGATCTCTATTGGTGCCATCCTCACCGCCCCAGTAAGCAGCTATGTATGGAACTTTACGAAATTCGCTGATAATAATAAAATTGAATTAAATAACAATCTATGTGATACTGGTATTTGGAAATACTACCAACAAGTTCCTCAAATAGTATTTTAATGTAGGCTCTTATGCAATCTTGGTTGATTCTCCTTTGTTTTATTACTTTAAATTATTAATCATTGTAATTGACCAAGAAAATAAAATTTTGCTGCATTATGAGGAACTGTATTATAAGAATAATCCTGTCAATAGATATAGGATTGGACACAAGTAGCACATTTATAATAGAAACATCAAATAAAAAAACTTTTCGGCTTTGCTCTGAGTATACTTCGCCATTTTTTTAAAATGCCCTTCATCAAATAGATCATCGATGCAGGTCACCAAAGCGATCCTCGCAACTCGACAATACCTAACACTAACACTATACTGACACTATACTGACACTATACTGACACTATACTGACACTATACTGACACTATACTGACACTATACTGACACTATACTGACACTATACTGACACTATACTGACACTATTTCGTCCCCCAACGGCGGAGGGTTAGAGTTATATCAAAGGCATTTGTTTGTTTGTTCATTTAACGTCACTTTATGCTGCTATGGCTAATCGGACGATGCTACAGTGGGAGCTCTAAATTTTCCCTATCCAGGTTTAATTAGGATAGGGATTTTTAACGAGTACCTGACATTGTACAGGCTCGGGACCCCCGTTTAACGTCCCTTCCGAAGGACGGCGTAACTAAGGATTTTTTACTACCTTAAAAAAATCCTAGGGTCACCTGCCGGGCTACGAATATCAAAGGCATTTAAGAACATAGAGGAAAATAATAATTTGTTTTCTATTAATCATCATCTCCTTAAAAACAATGTACAATAATCTTCAATTAAGGGCTTTTGTTGTTGATCAAAAGTTTAATATTGTTATATTGTATCATTATTCGATTTATCAGTTTCAATAAAATATCAGTTCACATTAGAGGCTGTACTATTTTAAGGCAGTGGTTGTGTAAGGAAGTGAATTAGCCAGTATTAAGGTTAATCGCCAGGTTTTTTATAATTTAAGCATAATTAATTTCAATGAAAGAATAAACCTGAATCATGTCAGGCATAAGTTTAATAGTGATTTATTTATTATTTTTTTGGTGAGATAATAAAAAGTATTTGTTTGTAGCATTTTGGAATGGTGTGTGCAGCGTCATTATTAAAGTGATAACAATAATGATAATTATAGATGGGAAAGAAGACATATCGACAGGAGACAGCTAGGTATAATATCGATAGAAGACAGCTAGGTATAATATCGATAGTAGACAGCTAGGTATACTATCGATAGTAGACAGTTAGGTATACAATTGCCTCGCTGTCAATTCAAATTACAGTTATTGGCTCTTTTTAGAATGGACTCTCTGAGTAATTGAAACGTCACAAGCCGAGAAATGACAACAAAGAAGTCGGATAGATAAGTCGAGCGATATTCAAATCCACTTCCACAACTGGGAGTCGAATTATACTATCTTGTTAAACTTTTTCCGAGTGACTTATCGAGAAATCTATTTGTTATTAATATTATCTGTAGGATTGGCAGGGGTATTATTAATATAGCGATAGGTATGGATGAGGTGAGGGGGAGATTAAGCGGGCTATATAAGAGGCGGAGGTCGACCCACGGCTACACTCTTCGCCATGTTCACCTACTCTCCGCTACTCCTCTACTTGATCGTCCTAGCTCTAGCTCAGGTGGAGGGTCGTCCCAACCCGGGCATCTTCTTCGCCGACGAGGAGGATCTTGGAGTCGGGGACCTCTTGGCCAGCTTCGGCGAGGCGCTGTTCGCCATCCCGGACAACAAGACAGGCCTTGCTGTCGCCAAGTAGGTTTATATTTCATGTCCGTCATTATGATATTATTATTTTATAATTATCTCATAAAAGTGTTATCTTATTAAGTATCGATTAAAAAATAAAGTACTGATTAGAAAAACAACATTCAGGGTACCAAAAGTTTTTGTGAAGTTCGGTGAAAACTTGAAATTTCGAGATATTCATAACAAAATAAAATAAAGAAAGATTGAATATCAGCAAGAGAAAAAAAAATAAATTATTTATTACAAACATAATAAACAAAATTATTGAAAGTATAAAAAAAAACTATATTAAAAAATTAATGACTGTTTAAATGTATATATTTATTATTTTTAATGAGGCAGATATAATTTAAAAAAAATAATATATTATACAAACTAATTTGTGGGCACATTAAAAGAAGAAGTATCCCATCTTGTTTTATTATTGCATTTTATTTTTTTTAAATAGATAATTTATAAAAACAAACTTGGGCAAATTTGAAAACAAGAAAGGTCAACAAATTTTTTAAATGATTAATTTTTTAATTTATTAATTAAATTTATTCTTCTTTTTTTTTTAAACTGCGTACTAGATTATACATTAGAATTTTGGGGATTTATTAGAGGAAAATCCAGCTCGCCTCTTCAGCTAGAAACTTATTTCATTTATCTTACTTCCATTTTATTACGGAAATTTACAAAAATATTTTTATTTATAATCCGCTTACCATTTGACCCGTTTATATCATGCCACATGTCATAGTAAGACACGAATACAATGGAAGGTTTTTCTGAAAATCAGTTATTTTAATTATTTTGTTACATGTATTAACTTTTTTGTATTTAATTTATTGAAGGCGGGTATGTAATTTACTTGGATGAAAGGTCTTACAAGTCACCGGTTATATATAAGAATTACTCAAGGTGTTGCTATCAATTATTTAGGGCGTCATTTCATTTAAAATACCCGGGTGTCATTCTTCCAATAACCCGTTATCAAATTCGGTTTTGAATAAACATTTTTTTTTGCCACAAAAATCGACAATTCTACCTCTTGAGTGCGGTACATGTGGCGGATCTGTGTGTACGGTTTATCATTGGGTGCTACAACCACAATTACTGTCAGAGAAGGTTAATCATATGGTATCTTCAAGTAGACATCGTGGGGCAACTTCAACAACTAAATAATATAAATTAGAGAATACACGAATTCAAAAGAAACCACGTGTAGTTTTTTAAATACGACTGACATTTCAACTGCGTAACTCAGCTGTTTTTCAAATATCTAACGTTTCTGTACCTATTAAAATCTACAGTTAAAATATCCTGCTACAATAAATAGGCCATTAATTAGTAAAGTTGATATCTGATGTTTTTACTATAAACGATTTATTAGTTCCAAAAATATTTTTTATGTTTATATATATTTTTTAGCCAATTTTCACTGGGATTTTCCTACTGATACGGTAGAAAGAATTTACTAAAAAATTAATAAAGTTGAAAAGCGCACTCTGGAATCAGCATCGAGACTTCGGAATGGTTATGCCTCTTATTATCTTTCCGATTATTATCTCATTAATTTTTTTCTGAATCCGTTAGAAAATATAATTTCGAATCAAAACATGATTACTAGAATGATACCCATATGATCCCGCAGTTGTGAACAGGTGGACCGGGGCACCTGGCAGCTGGTGACAACTTCCAAGTAGTGACCCCCGCCAGCGAGGTCAACAATGCGAAAATTATTTCTCGACTGAGTCATTATCGAACTATCTCGCGGGAGCCTTGTGTGTGGGAGCTTTCCCTTCCAATAACAAAACATCTTCAATGTCACATGACTTCCTTTCCGTACGCTTCCTCATGTCGTCTGTCACTAGGCGTGCTATATAACTTGCTGTTCGTCGAATTTAAGCAATAGCAAGCATTCGAATACAACAGCAATATCAGGCTAAGTGTAGCAGAGTTGTTCCTATGTTATTTGTAGTGGTCATCTTAAATGTCCGCCATATTGTTTTGTCAAATCGTAGGTTTCAAAAATGGTAAGGTATTTGTTTGATTACTTCGAGAAAGTTAAAAAGAGGCTGAAAAATGAAATAATAAACGAGGGTAATAAAATGTAGATAATATTTTATAACAGTCCTCAATAATAAAGTTATTCTCATCCACTTTCACAGTTTAGAACTTGTAATAAAAAAACACATGCCAAGCCTTCTCATAACCTTAATAACCCATTGATTAAAGACACTATGAGTTGGAAAATTTAACAACAATTAGGAGATATTTGAATAAATCAAATACAAAACTACAACTCGTGAAGGGTCTTGGGTTCAGTACGTAGTAGAGACTGCACTGTTTCTTGGACAACACTTGTGCAGGGAGGTGATTTGTCCTAGATCACCTTCCTTATTACGGTTACCCACTTTATAGAGGAAGGGCTCACTCAAGGAGGATCCAGGATCACAATGGATCCACACCCGGCTGCTTGTAGGTTAAATCAAATCTCCCAGCTTTCGGATTTGAATCTTCAGCACTCTATCACTAAATCAAATATAAGTGCACACAAGTTGCAGCATCTTACCGAAAGGAGCGCCAAATATTCTGTAGCAAGAAATAATTTCAGTTAAATTACATTTGAAATCTGTAATTTGTCCAGCAATCTTTGCATCTTAAAGTTCAGCTAAGATTTTCTTCTTCTTCGACCTTCAAAATAAGCGTTTTGGCTGCGAGTTGGCTAGGCAATCAAGGCGTAATTGTTGGATTTAGGTTTGATCAAAACATATTATTTGTCACAAGATTTGAAAGATGAAATATTCAGTTGTTAATAAAGTCTAATAAATATTACAAAAAGTAAGGAAACATATAATCTTCATGCCAATATAAATAGCGATAATTTCCTGTTTACGTTTCGCCCCTGTGTACTAGCCATTGAACGATACCGATGAGAGTGAATATACCAGATAGGCGAAGGTGAACCAGTTGGGAAGTTCGTGGGAAGAAATTGCTCCATTAGTGAGCAGCTACATGTTAACTTTATGTCGGTTGCTAGGCGACACGCCATGTTAGCGATAACATCTGTTGTAATTAGCCATGTCAGATGATATACATAACATTCGGTTCTAAATACAGAAGGACGCTGGCCATATTTGGCGGCTTAAGTAGTTCAACACCACAGCGATTGCTCCCTTTGGATGATATCTTGATTGTATATTACAGAAACAACCTAATAATTTATAATAAATTTTAAATTCCTGAATAATGAATTAGTGTGTTGTTTTTACTCTCCCTTAACGCCCTATGATAGTAATCGTGAATGGGGTGGCCTGTGATATATTGGTTAGTAACTTTCCCAAGATCGCAAATTTGTAGCCAGGGGGGTGGCTTTAGGATTTTTTAAAAGGGCATAAAAATCATTGGTTATGCCGTCCTTCATAAGGTACGCAAAATGGGGTTCTTGAGCCTGTTCTATGTCAAGAACTCGTTAAAGATCCCTATCTTAATCATAGACAAATTTTAGAACTCTCACTGTAGCATCGTCCGATTAGTCAATGAGACATAAAGTGACGTTAAATGAATAAACAAACATAATAATCGTGAAGCATGGTATAGCATGATGTTAAATTACAATAAGTGACAAATTAATTGGATAAGGCGAGGTGAGGGAAGACGTGTTTCGGTTACAGCTGTCTGCTTTCTGACTGTCTCGACATACCGACTAGTTTCAGAAAAGTCGTTGTTGTATTTCGATAAGCAACATCCTTGCTAATATTAGGCAGGTTTTATTATTATACTTTTTTTTTTAGAGAGTCTTTAAAGACCTATTATGAAAAAGTAGGTAACGACAGTTGCTCAAAACTTTATGCCTAATGTGGCTAAAACTGATGGAGAAGGTAAAATTATTAGCTAGTTTTATTTCTTTCTATTCGTTAGTTTATTCATTTAGAGTCACTTCATGCCTGATTGCCTGTTCGTAGGATGCTACAGTGGGAGTCCTACAAACTTAGCTATCCAGGGATAATTAGGATAAGGATCTTTAACGGGTACCTGGCAAAGCATAGGCTCGGATTTTATATTTGTTAATATACTATACAAGTTAAATTAATCTATTACAGTAAGTTATATTTCTTTGTATGTTTCTCTGTTATACAAGATCACCCTGTCATACATAACCCGGGTGCTAATGACCTAGATGTTTTGCGCCTTCAACCTATTTAAGTAACTCTGTTGTATAATGTTACGTTAGAATATAACTCTTATTATATACTAATTATATTGTTTTCAGTTGGAACGCCTCAAGCCCTCACAACGTGGAAGAGCTGGGGTCGTACCCCGAAGGGGACATCATCTTCCCACTGCCGCGAGCAAGGAACGGCCTGAAGGCTACCTCTGCCCGGTGGCCGGGGGGCCGCGTACCTTACGTCATCGGGGCATCCTTCTCTTCGCACGATCTCTCCATGATAGAGGCTGCCATCCAGGAGTACCATAAGAGGACCTGCGTCAGGTTTGTTATTGTTAGCTATTGAAGGTCATGATATTTCTTTAATAAAAATGATCTTTTCTCAAAGAATCATTTTTTTTTTTAGTATAAACAGTTTTATATAAATGCAAAAGACTTATTAAAGTTCAATATATTTGATAAACTGGATGTAATACTTTAATTAAAAAACTAACCGTATTTTTACCCCCCCCCCTCTTTTCACCATAAGTTGATGGAGGAATAGACATTTTTATAAAAATAATGTTTCTTGGGTTTTAATGTCTTGTACATAGTAAATAGAGTATTGTAATCAGGAACATTATTTTCAGAATTCAACGGATACATTCATTTTGAAAAACCCTGAATCAATTTTGACTAGTTTCTTTGGTTCAATGTTACTCTTTAAGCCATCGATCTGTTAAATAGGTTAAAAAGAAAGTCACGTAACGTGGTTACACAGATCGAATGTTTTAGCCTCAATTAAATATTAGCTGAAGCCAACCGAGCTAGTTAATATTTCAGTTAGGGAAATTAACCAAAAGCACTGGGCTAATTAAAAAAAATAAACAGCATACTTTTGCATATTAAAGATTGACTCCTTCCCTTTAAGTGGAACCCAAATATTGGATACCAGCATGTCAAAGCAAGAGTTGTGGATATCATTATTCTATTAACAGATAATTTCCGATTCGAGAAAAAGTATGTTTAATATATATTATATCGTGGCTGCCAAAACAATAGCGGCTTCACAAGAACATTTTGGGCGATTTAACAGGAGAGAAAAAAACCCTGCGCCGAATGTAGACTTGGCAATTTTTTCAGAACTATTGAAGAGAAGTGTCAATAAATCATACTCTGCCATGTTACTGTTGCTGAGCTTAATACCTCCCTTCCGTAGTGTCTTATTCAGCCTGTAGAATCCGTTACCGTTACTAACTCATTTTCATAAAAAGGCGGTATTGTTTCGACAGTGACTATAAATGATATATAAATGAGCAAAAATTCCATCACCTCGTGACTGACTTAGCAATGAACTGTATCATGATTCGGCGAAAAGATTATTTAAAAACATCAAGGTTACAAATACATTGTCACAAAATTAATATACACTCAATGACATTGAGGGTTATCGTTATCTTAAGCTTTAGGGCTGGACCGGAAGGAACGATACAAAATGAGAGGAAAGAATGCTATTGAGCACTTCCTGGTTGCAAAAGATCTGAACACGCCTCTGCAACGGAAATCATTCTTTTGGTGACATCCATCAATCATGGCGGCGCTGGAAGGACGATTTCCGGTATTGTTCCCCAGTAACCCACAACCTCTACCTCTCCCATTTCAAGATTAATCGTTTACATCGTGAGCTACTTAAATAGTTAATGATTAGTTCCAAACGTAATAGATCTTCTGCATGCTAGATTTCCTAATTCAATTGCGCCACCTTGAGAATATTTAATAAGGATATAACTGGAGGTTCTGGCATTTTATTTTCGGTCGATTTTACATTTTTATACGTACCTTCCTTAATTGCCCTGGAGAACATACGACGTACGTAACTAGTGAAGGATCCGAAATAAAACTTATTTAATTAAGAAATTAGCTACTTTACATAAGCAGGCACCAAAATCCTACGTTACCATCCAACATTCGAACCTTACCCTACTGTTCCATTTTTTTCCTCAGATTCGTGCCTCGGTCTAACGAGATGGACTACGTGGTGTTGACGAGCGGACCCACAGGGTGCTGGAGCTCGGTCGGTCGGATCGGCGGCGCCCAAGAACTGAACCTGCAGTCGCCAGGGTGCCTCGTCAAGAAGGGGACCGTCATGCACGAGATGATGCACGCCTTGGGCTTCCTCCACGAGCAGAACCGGTGGGAGAGGGATCAATACGTCTCCATTAACTTCAACAACATCCAGCCAGGTAACGCTATTTGTAGTTGCCCTTGCTTCAAGTCATTATATTGGTAGCATTATATTCATTGAATTGTATTCATTGAATATGTCATATCGAAGAAACCTTTATTCGATTTTTAAATAAAAATGGGCCATTTTAAGGTAATTTGGGGTGCGTTAAAATTTCTCCACAATTAAATCCACTTGCAAAAGGGCGTAAGAATTGCGATACCGAAATATTTTCAGATATCAGTTATCACTTAGCCAACCTGAGCACTACCGTAAAATCAATGCTTCCATAAGTCATTTCATCATCATATTTTCTCAATCCCTGATTTTCATTTTTACTGGATAACTCTCCGTCTGTATTGTTTTTTTATAAAATTCCAATATTAGCTGGTAAGAAATATGTAAGGAATGTTTTCAAATAAAATAGGTTTTCATTGACTCTAGAGTGCACAGTTTGTCTTACACATTTGATATGTTTACCACTAGGTATTTTAAATTAAAACATTTATAAAAATGTGAGTGATAATTGGGAAAATGTCCTAAAAAGTAGGAATATTCATGGCTAGAACCAATTTGTACATCAGATTGTGTTAGTTGTAGCGATTCAACAAACAATATTCTAGTTGAGGAACCTCCTCCCCCCCCCCCCATATAGAATCTCATTACCCAACTTACTAGCGTCAATTTGACATTCCGTTACTTCGTCTTCTGTATCATGCAGTACCTCTTACTTGGTCTTCCTTGGTATATCTGTATTTCTGGTGACTAACCAGAAAGGACCAAAAAGGACAAGAATCAGCTCCGTTGCTATCATCAAAATTCTGAAATATTTTTTATGTTTCAGGGCGTGAGTCGAACTTCGACAAAGCCAAGAAATCGGACACAGACTCGATGGGAATAGGCTACGATTACAAAAGCGTGATGCACTATTCTGCTAACGCCTTCTCATCGAACGGGCAACCTACCATCGTACCTAAGCAGCCGGGAATCGAACTTGGGCAGAGGGACAACGCCTCCAAGCAGGACATCCAGAAGATCAGGAGGATGTACAGGTGCAAGAAGGTTCATTGATCTCAACCCCGGCTTTCCTTTAGTTATAGCGTTTACTATCTGTAATTTTATCCATCAAAAAGGCTGATTTTTTTTTACACAATTTATTATACTTAAAGTTTTTTATACACAATATAAAATTTTAAAAACTATCATTTATTTCATGTAATCCCCATTCAAAGTGATTTCATCATTGATTCAAAACAAATGAAACGAATCATCAAAATAAGGACTTTGGCTTAAAAAGGAATTCAAATACTTTTTCCAAAGTTGGCCCTTTGTAATTGAGTGGCTATGTCTCAACGAAAACGAAAAACCAGAACAACAACCCTACAATTGCGGTTCTTGGACAATGCCCAGCGTGATGAAATGCAAACCAATGTCATGGATGATACATTCTTTTTAGCACGTTCAAAGAGAAATAACCTTTATTTATAATCTCATTAATAATATATAAACTATAAAAGAATAGAAAGGATTAACAATTTTTAAAAATAACACGCTAGGGTTACCACAATGAAGTTGAAAGAACTCCATCAAGCAAACCATTGATAGTTTAATTGTAAATAAAAACACCTATCCAATTATACATATCTCAGTGCTTTCAGGAAATTTTATCAAGAAATTAAGTCTCAACTCTCGATTATTCAAACCGTCTCAACTTGTCTGATCATAGGTTGAATGTCAGATACATTGTTAAACTTGATTGAATAACGACTGGCAAAGGGACAGTTGGCACTACTGCAGATCAGCTGATCGCTACAGCGTTTGCCAAGTTGCCCACCGCCTCCGCGACAGTCCAAGATGAGCACCGAACTGGACAGCGTGGAAGCAATCCCGCCATGGAACTTCAAGTGGGTGATCAAGGGCGAGCTGGCCATCATGGGCTACCCGAAGAGCAAGGAGAACATCAAGTTCCTCGTGGACAACGGGATCGTGCACCTCGTCTCCTTGTCGCCCGAGAAGCAGCCGCCCTTCGAGTACTTCCCCTTCAACTTCCGCTGGACCCCGATCGACGTCCTCGAGTACGAGCCGCCCAGCATGGACCAGATCATCGCCTTTATCAATACCTGCAAGGTCGCCATGTTCAACAAAGAGGTTAGCAAAGGTTCTAATATTATTTAATAAGTATTTTCCCATTTTAATTCTTAAAAATTACGTTTTACAAGCTTGGCGAAGTTGTCCCTCAATCCCTGACAATGATGATATCCATTTTCTTCTTCGGATTTAGGAAAGTTAATGCTACGACGTTAAACAAAATATACTCAGATTTTTCGTGCGGCAGCTTTAATATAGGAACGATTGTTAATTAATAGATAAAAATAAAAAGCAATAGAGTAGGCACAATGGAAATATTTATTACTGGAATTCCTCTTAACCCTTTCAAATGGAAAATTGAAACAATGACACAGCAACTCATGTAAAAAGGAAAATAAATTGTTGTCCTAGGCATGTAGAAGAAGATCCCTTTGCATTTCCACGCCAACAGGGAAAAAAAAAAATCTAATAATAATCAAAATCAATAGCCAAAGTTTTTTATTTATTAATTCTAATACCGAAGATATATAACTTAAACAAACATATTTTCAAAACTATTTCAGGCCTTGTTCAAGTTTCGCTTAGTGAAATCGTTTTAGATTTTGGTCTTTCAAATGAGAACGTTTATTGTTATTATTTTTGCAAAAAATGTTTATTGTAATTAGGTGATGCATACGGTCGCGATGAATTTCTCCAAACCTATTCCTACAAGTACAATCTCAACTAACAATTATAATTACAAGTACAACAAACAATAATAATCTCTGTGAATATGTGTCAAAAAGTGTTATTGTTTCGGGATTATAAATTTGATACGGAAAAGTTGCTGATATATTTAAAAAAAATTTGATTGATAAATAAAAATGATTCTCACCTCAAATAAACTGTTTCTCAACTCGTTTAAACCTGTAAGATAACACTGTGAGTGGGGCGTTGGAGTGCCGATCTCTGCATCCGGAGTTTGAAGCAAGCTGTAGCAGATAAAATATTTTTTTCATATAATAGCTGTGAACAACTCTGTAGGAGGCCTGGAAACAAAGATGTTGGGATTATTTTTTCCCAGTCACAATATTAAATAGTTTTATGTATAACATTATAAGTATTGAAGGTAATATATACGTATTTTGAAATGAATCGCATCATCTCACTATACTCATATATATCTCATTATCCGCCTATTACGTTCTTCGCAACTTTCATATTTCACGGCTTAGCCTAATTATTATTGATATTTCGATTACTAGAGATATTGAGTCATGCCATCACGTGCCATTCTGGGCACGCGATATGTTGAGTTTGCGGACAACAGTGAACAATTGTTGCTAACAAGTGCTCAAGGTAATATAAGGTTATAGAAAAGGAAGAAGAAATAGATCTTCGATATCATAATTCATCAATTTAATTCTCAAGCAATTGATACATGTCCATTTTAGTAATCTGATGTTAACAAAAAATTCACGAAGGGGAAAATAATCCGAACGGAGGACAAAAATAAAATTGTAATATTCAGCAATTGTTAATTTTTTTATTTCAACTATAATTATTTTACTTCCACCCGAATCACTTTTTTATCTATGGTATTTATATGTTCAATTAATAATTTTTCAAGTTAATATAAAAATATAGGCAATAGTAACATGATTTAAGCTGACAATACTTCTGATAAAACTTTAACACATTGTTATGGTTTATGGATGTTATTTTTGAATGATTGTACGAATGTAGGTTTAAATGTAAAAAAGAAGATGGCCTCGAGACCATCTACTATAGAACTTTATTGGAGTGCTATCGATGGGTAGTTTCTCCACAAGTGTTTTCATGTCATATTCTACATTTTTGCACATTTACTTGATATAATACCATTATAGTTGTAAATATCATTGAATTAAATAAAAAAAAAAAAAAAAAAATGTAAAACATTTTAAATTTAAGTGGTACAATTTTCAGCTCGATCGGAATTCGCAACATAATAAATGCTACAACACCTGTGTTTCAAAACCACAACTAATATTCAACAAATTATTCTCATATTTCTTTTATAATTTAAAAATATATCATCTTTTATAACTTTTCTAGAAGATAATTAAAAATTAAATTGATTCCTAATTAGTTACTTTGCTAATACGATCATGCTAATGTAAGAAAGCATTAAGTACATTACGAACCTTATTGACTTCCCGATGAAACAATTTTAGAGCTCTCTTGGCCGAGTGCCAAAGATCTGTCCAAGTGACCATGTCGTCATTTAATTGTCTAATTATAAATCGTCACAATGTCTTCTGTTCAATAACAATTATTAATTCACTGCGATGAGTATAGTAAAAGTTGTCTACCTCTATGTCAGGGTATCTATCTGTACTGAGATCTAGTCTTTAACAGAAGTAGGTGAAAATAAAAGTACTCAAGTTTCTGATTTATAAAGGTACTCATAATAAAAAAGTACTCAAGTATTCAGGAGCGAATCCGAAGAGAGAGGCAGAAAGAGGGAGAAAAAAAATTAGGAAATCAGATAGAAAAATATAAATGACATATTACAGTTAATTCTAAAAATACTTATGAGTAAATATTAAAAAATTATAACTCTACTTTCCAAAATCGTGAGCTGAAGTATGGAAAAGATAATGTAATTACGGGAATTTGAGTAGATTTCGCTAATCATTTCATCAAGAAATAAAAGTTTCAACTAACATTTTGAAGTACAGGTGATGTACCTTTTTTGAAACGTTTATTTCTAGATGAAATGATTACCGAAGTAGGCGCATTTCCCATTATTCCATTCTTATTTCCATAAATAAGCTCGTGATAAGTTGTATTTTTGGAAAATATTAAAGTGGGAAACGAATAAAAAGTTAAAACTTGTGATTCAACTAGAAGCCTACAACCTTCTCAATAATTACCTAATATAATTGTAAGTTTATCTTTTATTAATACAAATAAAATAACTACTATTTAATTGCTTTTTAAAACCTCAGGAAAGCTCAAAAACGTTTATATATTCTATCGAATTATCCTAATTAAATTTAACCTTTTTTTTTTTTCTACCCTCATTTTCGTTAAGACTGTGATCCAGACAACTATCACAAAACAACAACTTGATTAACCTCAAGGATAACGAACATTTTTATGGGATCAATGAGACAGGGAATAACAAATCATACCAAGTTTTTGGAAGATAGTGCAAGGACAGAATTGAAGACACCTGTTCACTTCCAAATAATAATGGACACTAACTTGCTGAGGCTCAGCGCTTTTCCCTCCATTTCACTGAATCAGTGTTGTCTCCGAATCAACAACTAATCTGAAGTAATTAATTCGGCAAATGTTTTTCTTTCTTATATCCCCTTACGAATACTGCGTTTTATATGTTATAAACTATATGTTCAACATAAATATAAATATATTATAAATATAATATAAACATATAACATAAAGTATATGTTCAAAAAGAGAAATGATGACCTGCAAAATTTAAAAGAAAGTTATTTTTCACTAAGATATCTGATATGTGATATCATATAACATATCTGTTATTATACTAGGGATAACATATCTGATATTATGCTTCAGATATATAGTTTATTCAGAAAGTTTATTAGTTTGAAAATAAGCACCGTTAGTCGAGAATTTAAGTAGGTAATAAGGAAAGTAGGAAAATGACCGAACAATAATTTAAAAATAGTATCAAATAAAAAACAAAAACATGCACCACTACAACTCATGAAAAGTCTTTGGCTCAGTACATGGTAGAGACTGTGCTGTTTCTTGGAAAATGGTTATGCAGTGAGGTGATTTGTAATAGATACCAGGTTTTTGGCTGGGTTAGCCCTAGGAGGGTCCCAGGTCCCAAAGGATCCATCCCCGGACAGGTTAACATTATCAACATATTTTATAAAAGCTAGATTTGAACCCAGGACCTTCGGGACGCCAACTCAGCATTCTATTACTGAGCTTCATCGTTGTCCAGTTTCTAATGAAAACAGTCATAATTTGATAACAATTAATTTGAAGTTTAAACTTGAGTATAAAGCAATTAGTTGTCAGTATTTTCGCTAGTATGCACAAGTACTAGTACAATAGAAGTATCATGTATTGCAGAGAATAAAAAAAATTCAAGTCAATAGAGTCAAAAAGAGGACTGAGAGGAGTGCAGAATTTGGGATAGTTTCTATATTTTAACTTCTTTATAGGGGTGTTTAGGGGTGGTTAAGAGTGGTTAGGGGTGGTTAGGTTTTCAGCTGGTTTAAATATTTAATGATTTCTTTAATATTATTTATAGTCCGTATTAATATCTACAACAGTGTCACAAAAATGTCTACATTTGCAGGAAGTCCATTATGTGTTTCATCAATTGTTACTTTTTTTCTCTATTTGATCGAGATATGATATCTGTGCTTTCTTTCCCTTCATGCACCACATTGAGATATAACCCTAATGATAGCTATATTTTGGACCCAAACATATGTATTAACTATTGAGATTCTAAAGAAAATGTTACTATCATATATCATATATCATTTTTTTTATGCAGGCACTGGCCGTCCATTGCAGACTGGGGAGAGGCCGAAGTGGTGTGATGGCTGCTTGTTATTTGGTCAATTTCTATAATCAGAGACCGGAAAAGGCAGTGACTAACATAAGGTTACTACAGCCAGGAGCCATCGAGACGTACTCCCAGGAGAAGATGGTCATGGCATATTACGACATCGTAAGGAGTAGGGAGGAAGAACAGATGCAGGAGGACCTCGAAGCGTTCATCGGTAGACTCCCTCGTCCTAAATGGGACTTTAAATTAAGACCTAGGAGAATCATTGAGGATTTGTTTGATTGACATTATCCTTTAATAAATAATTTTAAATAAACAACTAATCAGTGGGAAAGTTAGTAAGAAAACTTGTTGAAACATAATGATACAATATTTCAAACAGTTCTCATTTCATGGATCCTTATGATAAATAAATAATTAAATGTTAGAAATAAACTGAATAATTAAAACAAACAAACTTATAATTGGGTTTAATGAATCATCGGTGTAATATTTTTAATTCTCAAAGCCAAACTGATTGTGCCCTAACTGTTTATTCATTCGATAAATAGATATAAAAACGATGGGTAGATAGATAGAACTAGATATTATTAATTAATTTAAACAATAGCGTACATAATATAAAGTTATCAGAAAAAACTAACAGATATCAGAGCAAAAAATATCCATTTCTAAAAGTCAAAAGAGTTTAAGGACTTTTCTCCACTGTTTTTCTAGTTTTCTTCAATTGTTTAATTAGCAGTGACTTTTAAAATATTTACATTATTTATTGTTTGTCAAACCCTTAGAACAACAGATTAATTTTCTAAACATAATTAATTGATTTCTCATCATAAATATGTTGAAAAATGAAAATCTTCAACTCCAAGTGATTATGATTCCAATTAGTTTTGTTTTAAATTCTAAAGGTTACGAAAATAACAACTTTGAAGAGTAAAACACATGAATATGATTTGTGACCTTTTAATTTTGTTAGTAGTTAAAAAAAAATAATATAAATTTATAAAAAACAGGATAAAAGGATGTTAAGTAAATCAGCTGGAGTAAAATCCTTCGGTATTGTATTTGTTTTATATTGTATTTTAATTTTTACACTTGAAAGTCAGTGATTAGATATTTCATTACATAAACCTTTAATAAAAATCACTTTTGAGGTAAAGAAATTTCCCTTAACCTTGCTATTATGTGTCCGGATAGTACTGTATTGTAGGTGAAAATGAAAAATTATAGCTTTAAGGAAAAAAATCTATAATTATCATATTTAAAAAAAAAATTAAATTGATAAATGTTTACTTTCAGGACCATCAAAAAAGAGAATTCAAATGACGGTTAATAAATAGAAATAAAGGTAAAACATTTATTCAATACGCTTTGCTTATTAATACCTTATTTAGCAGCTTCAATGCAATTCACTACAATTGGTCAATTAAAACTGCTTTGCTATTAAAGAAAATACTTGATTTTATAATTTGCTTATTATATCTTTTAGCAGCTTGAATGCGATTCACTAGAAATGGTCAATTAAAACTGCTTTGCTATTAAAGAAAATACTAGATTTTATAATTTGCTTATTATGCACAGAATTTGTCTTTTTTTTAATTATTATTAGAAAACAAATTTCTTTAGATATTCATAATCCTGCAACTTTCTTCCTTAGTTGTATTAAAATAATGGAGATTTCAATTCTATAATCTATTCCTTTTATAATAAACAATTGGATTCCTTTATACCGCTTGGAGTTTTGTCACTACGAAAATAGTTAACCCTTGTAGAACCAAGAGGTTCAAATATTAATAACAATTGCATGAAATAAGGTTTAACACTGATAACCAATTAATGTTATATTAATACGTAATAAACAAACCGATGAAATATATATTTGGATAAATAATATCCAAAATTAATCTCACATATCTATAAGAAACTGAAGATGACTATTGCTAGTTTTTTTTTTTAAATATTCCTTCAATCTATATAAATAAAAACTTGTCTATTGACATTGCCATGACAACCTACATATTACTTCTCCTTATGAGTGTTTGTACAACGTTGTCAACTGAATAAAATTAGTTAATCCGAAACAGATTTTTAAATGGAATAAAATTATAACTAAAAAAAAACCTGTCATTGTTATAATTTAAATTTATAAAAAGTGAAATTCCAACAATACTTCAAATCATGAAATAAAGTACACATTTTCTGCTCCATCCAAAAACATTATATTAATCTATATTGATTTTTCCAAAACTGCAGTGCATTCATCTTCAACAACATTAAAAAGGCTACAGGTCAAATTATTATTATCATAAAAACATTTCAGATTGAGATTTTGGGGCTCAACCAAACCATCGAATTCCTCTTGTATTCAATCCTTGCAATCCAAAATCCTAAACCTTCTATTATAGAAATGTTATTAGTGCTGCCAGTGGGTAATGCCTCTAAATGTCTTTTCATGTATTTATTTATTCATATGGCCCTTGTACTAGATGTATGTATTACTGTTGTACAATTCAATAAAATAATTTTAAAAAAAAAAGATTGAGATTTAAACAGGTGGCAATAATTTGCACAATAATATGCACAGTAATTTGCTCACGTTGCCTCAGAGCCCTCCTATATTTACTCTAAAAGCATCATGCAGAATGGTAACCGAAGCTCGAACGTTAGACAATGATAGATGTTTGTACCTTTATAGTGCTGAAATTATCTGCCCTCTTGATGACTTGGTACAGACAAAATTACAAGGTTTACTAAACAGACAGGCACTGAAGAAACTATGATTGGTTTAACCAACTTTAAGGATTAGGAATTGTTCAAGACAGGGCGGGGAGAGGAAGTTTTTATCGCTCATCCCTGATCAGGACACTGTCCCCTTTTACCCACTGCTGTAATTGGGGCAGTTCCCAACATAAGGATTGCAAAACAACAATAATAATTAAACTCATGTATATAAATACTGATATATATATATAAACAATAACTGGCTGGCTTAAGAATTCGGCTTGTTGGATAGTCATTTATTGAGTGCATTACACCAAAACTATCAGTTGCACTATAGAAATGGGAATCGACATTAATGATAGCCAATTTAGTTTTTTCACGAATCATAACTAAATCAAATATATAATAATAATTATCAACCTTACCATTATTTTTTTATTTCTAGAAATGTTGATCTCTCAATATTTTATTTAAAGTTTCTAATTTACTGATGAATAAAAATTCAGGAAAATAATAATCTAATATTCCTATCAGCTGCCCACTTGGGTTTATTTCCTTTTTTTCTATTCGCACTCCTCCTGTTATACTAAATAATAAAATAAGTATTAGAATAAAAGTGAAAATTGCTGAAAACAAAACACTTAATATTGATGTTAACTTGCAATAGACGTAGTTAACAATAAGCCAGTATGTTCCTTCCCAATGAAACTTGTTCAAACATATCGGCTTCATAACTAACACACTCTAGTTAGGGTTAATTTCTTTATGAACTAATCAAACACTGAGGCATATAATTTTTAAAACAATTTGAAAAAGACAATATAATAATCTAAAATATGTACTTCGTTCAAATCTTAAAACCACAGCTACATTTATTGAAATAATATTTTAGAAACAAATATATCAAAATATATATTGAAAACGTATAAAAGTAACAAAAAGTACAAAAGCTCCAAACAATAAAATAAATAACTGATAATCGCAAATATTTACATAATTAGACAAAACTACAACACTTAATGAGACAAGTTCAGTGATCACAATACAAATATTACATATAACCACAGCTACAATCTCAGAATTTTTTAGTTTTAAATATAAGTGTGAATAAAAATGATGAGCACACTGAAAACAAAATGATATTAAACACTGAAATAATGACCATAAATTCTGTTAAAAAGCATAAAATGAAGTAGTTCATATTTGTTTATAAGTTCTACGTTATCAAACTTCAGAAACAATAATAAAATATATCGGTTAGGAAGTTGATAATAGAAACATAAACATTTAATAGTTCCAAATATGATTTAAAAAAATTAGAAACCACTTGTTAATAATTATAACAAGTAGTTTAATAATTGATTTTACGAAAATCCCTCATAAAAATAAAAAAATAAAAATTGC
This sequence comes from Troilus luridus, assembly GCA_964056705.1. Taxonomy (NCBI): domain Eukaryota; kingdom Metazoa; phylum Arthropoda; class Insecta; order Hemiptera; family Pentatomidae; genus Troilus; species Troilus luridus. The sequence continues at coordinate 3,082,280 of OZ057417.1, read as the reverse complement.
ATATACTTTAATAATGATTAAAATACACTCATTTTTCCCCATTATTTGTGCATTTAATTAAACAAAATGTGAATAAAAGTTATAATTAGTCATAATTATAATTATTATTATCAAAGAGGATGATAAACTGTTAATGCTGAAATGGTAGGTGACAATAAATTGGTTTCCTGGTTATTAAATAATCAAGTCTAAATTATAAAAAGAACAATATTTTGAATGTGGTAGCACAACCATATGCAAAATCATTTTCATTTTAGTTAACTTAATGCTGATAAATGATGAAAAATCAAATGATTGAAACATGTTACAATGTTTTTATTGCATCACACAATGAACTTTTCCAGTATACCTAGAATTAGCATATAACACTTGAAGAAATACCGAGGCATTCGCAACCTGAGAACTAAGTGATCTGGTTCAAGGACAATAAAAATGCATTCGAAAACTTTAAAAGAACTGCACCAATAATTATTTTATTAATTCTAATTCTAAAGGGCCAAAACTAATTATTTATAATACAATTAAAATAAAATAAGATCTAATATTAAACAGTATTTTATAAATTTGATCCCAAAGTACCTGATGAGTATTTAGGTAAATGCTGTACTCTAAATATTTCATGAATACAGAGTGGTAATGAACATTATTGATTATTGACTTATTTGTTCCTCCTAGCAGGATATTGAAACTGAATATCATCTAAAACCAGTAATAAATAATCAAAAATGGATTTATGAAGAGATCAAACCAAATTGAAAATTTGACTTGAAATATGATAAAATTAGGGGAATGTTCTTTTGGAGCCAAGCCCCGCGAGCTTCTATTTGTGGTATTTCACTCGTGAGTCCTCCAACTCCAAGCCTTTCTATGTCACGAAGCTGGAAATAAAAAAAAAACAATAAACCTCAAGTTTAACTGTGCACACAAATAAATTGGCTATTTTGCTATCAACTAGAATTATGTCAAATATAAGCAAAACTAAGAAAATAGCTTTTTGTAGATGATGAAACAGTCGATTGGGCCATTATCATTTTCCACCTAAATTGCCAAAGAAAGCATTTCATGGTAATTTTTAGGATAAAATACTAATAAAATTGAATTATTCTGTTTAAGAAATGGCTATAAAATTAAATTACTCTTGACAAAAACAACACAATGTAAAAAATAATTACACTAAAAGGGGTATTGGCCTTGGGGGGGGGGGGGGGGGAGTGATTTGGAGAACACTGTTTCCAATACCTGATAACACATGAACCAGTGGCATAAATAATTAGGATACAGGGATTTCCTAACTCCCCAAAACATGAAAAGAACACTCGTAATAATAATAAAAGGCTGAGAGAACCCAAAGTTTAGATGGTGCTCATACCATTAATCATAATTTAAAAACTGTGATTCACGCATTGTCATCCAAACCCAAATCCATAAAAACCATTCTTAACTGAATCCTCCCACCTACGCCTCGATCTAACACTTGGACAGTGTTAGGACCAGTTGGCTCAGGGGATATTAACTTTTTTCAAATACATTCTTTACTAAGGCCAACAACTTTACAATCCCATCTCAAACTTGGCGATACTGTAAATTCAATTTATTAATACGGTGCAATTCTGTGCCTAGTAACCTCCTATAATCTCGTCTCCTTCCTTTAGTAACCTCCTATATTTTCCATTGGACTCGTCTTTTTTACGGATTGAATATTCTACGCAATACCTTAAGACGTTGTTCCACCTTCAAAGTTGGCGCCCGCGATTGATAGTTATATAGTTCTTCAAGTTCCAAATTTAAATTTTGAGATAAAAGGAGCGAAGCGCAAACTTGGTATTGTCAAAACGGAAAATTTTCTCCTTTTAACAATTCCTTTATTTCCTTTAAATCTCCTACTTCCAGGTGATTAACTCCTCGACCTGGGTTAAACTTCTGATGTTTAAACCTATTTTCTTCTTTGTACACGTTACCAAAATCATCACTGTTTCTCTACAAGTAATGATATGAGTTTCATACCCACCGGTGTAATGTTTGATTTTTCTGTACTACGCATGTAACAAAATAAGAAGTAATAAAATACAAATCAATGGATCAATGCATACAAATATTTGTCATCATTATAGGCCTTTATAATTGAATTATTTATGACAATAAGGCATGGGCTCTGGCCAAGAAAACCAGAAAAGCTCTCCTGGTGTGGGAGATAAGAATCTTGAGAAATATCTTTGGACATGTCAAAGAAGAGCACTGCTGGAGGATCAGAAGCAAAGACTAATTAATGGAACTGTACCGGGAGCCTGATATACTCTGTGCTATTAAGAAGAACAGGCTACGATGGTTAGGGCGCGAAAGGTTGGCTCCCTAAACTGATGATAAATGGTGCACCTGGAGGATAAAAAAGGAACAGGAGCCACGCTGGAGACCCCGAGGAATGGAGAAGAATGGTGGTAAAGGCCCAGGTCCTGCAAGGACCCAATAGTGAGTGATAATTGGATTATTATTTCCATTTTTCTTATTAAATAGCATGGCATGCTTTCTTTAAATTAGCTTATAGGAGAATCCATTAGATTTCAGGGAGGTCATGAGGGTGCAACCCAGAAAGAGGGTGATCATTTGGTGTCTTTAACTCTCAATGAATGGATGCACATCAGTTTCTTTGTTTTCAGGATTATCATTGCGCCCAGAGTAATTCACAATGTAGCGGCAGCAAGTTGCTAATTTCGACACTGATCCATTAGTGGGCGATAGTGTACGTCTCCCATCAGGCCTCAAGCTGAAACTGTATCAGTGCAAAACGTTAACTGGACTTATCAGTGTGGTCAAGTGTTTAGAATAAGTTAGCGTTCATGAAAAACACTTTTAATTGTTTTTTTATCTTCTTGACAAAGGCGGTAAATAAAATCCTCTACAGTTTATTATTCTTGAAATAATATTGAGAAGAGAAATGCATTATGGAATGTAATTATATCCTATTAGAATGCAGGAAAAAAAAACTTACCACGTTGATATGTTTTGTCGTGCTTAAATATTTCGTAAACTGTAACAACACGCTGCTTACAGTTTTCGTACCATATCTGTAAAAAATAAAAACATTTAGTTGTTATAATTTAGAAAGATATAAAATAATATAGGAGTGAAATGTATAATTATACTTGTTAATAATGATGTTGATGTTTTCGTGAATAATGTTGAGCAGGAGATTCGAGTTTTCCTTCTTCGATGCAAAAGCAGTCGCCCTCTCAGTCCATTGCTCGGAAGTGAGGACGGGAATAGAATCGATAATAAAACTAATAACAAATCATGATTACATAATATTATATGTTTGATTTTATTTACTTATTCCTTGAATGACTTGATGAATTGATTACCTTTTCAGATTTTCCTTGTTACGAGTGCAGGCGAGGGCAGCCAGGTAGCGAGCGCTGTCTTTCGGGCTGTTGATGAACGAGGAAAGGAAGAATTGCCAAGCCGTTTCTCCGCCGTTAGCAACTGCTGTACAATAAATTGTCGCTTCTACATCTGGCGATATCCTGAAATATTTAATAGCAACTGTATATAATCTAATATATCTAGCGACAATTAAAAAATATATATATATATATATCATTTATAGCTTATTCGCTACGAATGTTCATACAAGAAATTAATACAAATTTCATAGAATAGTTATATATTTTCTACTCGAGTTTTGCATTTTAAATATAGAGGAAAACATCCTGAAGTCAAATGTTTGTGAAATATATAACACCTACTTCCGTGGACCCGTTCTTGGTGAAATTTTCAGAGAACTAAGTCCTATAATAATTTCAGCGTTAAACACACCCTATTTTAAAAGGTAATTAAATTTTCTGAAAGCAAAAAATCTTACAAATCGGAAAGGCATTATGTGATAAAGTATTAGCTTAGATGTTTGGTAATTGAAAAACTAGACACTTGGAAGATACTTTTAATACCTACATATTTTAAACAAAAATAAGGAATTAAAACTTCCAATTTTTATTTTCAACTTTCAGTCAAACTGGTAAGTAAAGTCCTAATCTTCCTGAACTAAGAAAAGTGGACGCACGCATCTTAGATTATAAACAACAACATCCACCGTTTGCACATCACTTCAAAATCGCCTCCCGATACAGCCGTTTCCTTGGAAACGACCCAGACCTTCACAAGTACTCTACCAAATACTCTTCTTTTCTGGTAGTTGTACAGATTTATAAATATACATATATATAGTTTAGGGAGCGAGGGGGCTCAGTACTAGAGCGCTGGGTTGCCCTGCCCAAGTCCTCAGTTCGAATCCGGCTGTGGCAGATTTTATTTAACCTGTTAACAGCCGGGATCGATCCTTTGGGATTTTGGGGCCCAGTTAGCCTCTGTAAAGAGGGTACCCAAAATGGAGGGAAAAATCTGGCGGTCAAATTGGACAAATCACCTCTCTCCATGACCATTGTCCAAGAAATAGTGCAGTCTCTATCACATACTGAACCCAAGTAATAATAATATATATGCATCCTATAAGTAATAAGAAAGTAACAGAGTAGGTTAATTTCCAGTGGGAAGGGAGCGATAACTTTATTTTTATAATTAAAATGTTTAAATTTTTATTTATTCTCGAAATAAGAAAGTTTTTGCTATAACGCGAATTGAAAAAACACTGACCTGTACTCGGTCTGGACGAGGAGAGCATTCGCCTTCTCGACGGCCACCCTGATGCAGTTCCCATCCCCCATCCGGCAGGCCAGCTCGGCCACGATCTGCCGCTGCACCCGGTCTACGTGCGTGTCCCTCGGGGTGTCGTGGAGTCCTCTCAGGGTGTAGGCGTTGTTCACCAAGGAGGCCACGTAGCTCTGCAACAATACATGGTATATATTGTAAGCAATAACATGGCAGGATATAAAAGTACGTCACGTGTGTGTGCGTTGGTCTGCGCGTCATTATAAGAGTACAAACACTGGGAAGAACGGGGATATTCTTTACTCCATGGCAAGTTTTTGAAAATAATATTTTGGTTATAAAAATATTAAAAAAACTTAGACAGAAAAGTCTGGATAATTATATAATTGGAATAACAATTATATAATTGGAATATGTATATATATACCTTGGTTGTGTCAACTTTTATGGAGGGAAAAGTAATTGATATATCAAGTGTCAGAGTCTTCCAATACCTTTCATATACTCATAGTTATGTCTTATAAAAAAATGATCAAAATAATTGTAAATCAAATAAATCAAAATAATACTAAATTATAACAAAAGTAAATGGTTGATCGGAGATTCAACAGAAAGCCGTTCGATTGCCCGATCCAATGGCGGCGGTATCTCAACAGTAATCGATTGGCCGATCCTATGGCGGCGGTATCTCATTTCAATGTCCTAATGTTAAAATCTTATAATCGCAACCAAAATAAATACATTAAACTAAACGATCTCAAAACAGTAATGACCTCACCTAATTAAATATTGAACTTACTTAACCTCTGTCCTTGGAGATCTCAATGACTTAACCAACTCCTTCAGATTTTCACAATCCTTCAAACCAGTTTCTGTTTTATTCCTGATTGAATAATATCATGCAATAAGTGGGTCGGGATCTGGAGAACTCGGTCAAGAAGGATTTGGACACAGCTAGGAGTATCTGGTTCCAAAAGTCTCAACTAGAAATTATCAGCAACAGGGTTACATCACAACGCTTTCTAAACATTTCATCAAACAAGAAATTGGTAGAAATATGTCTGGGGGCTCCTCGATTGACTTTCCTATATAATGATGGTGTAGAAATTAGATTTGTTTAAGGAGCAATAAACCTAGAAACTAGACAAATTAAGGTTCTAGAGAGATTCATGTAATTTCACCAAGTTGGTTGGATGTACAGCAACCGCCTTTATCGATTGATGTATAGCAACCGCCTATATCGATTGATGTACAGCAACCGCCTATATCGATTTGAAGCACCCCTTGTTCTATTTTGGTTAGTATTGTCCTCTAGTCGCACATCTATCGTTTCGATAGATAGGAAGCGATGCTGATAAAGATTTATGAAGCGAAGTCATAAATTCCTGTAAAAAAATATTTTAAATATTCATCTCCGACTTTTTAAATAGCAATTACTTATACAACCCTAGGGTTTGTAACAAATGTAAACATTATTCAACAATCAACAAGGTTTTATTCCTCCACGATTCATGGTATAAAAATATAAAGAATCGGCAATTAAGCTTCTCTAAATATTTAGAGAGTTTTGTGTTGAAGAGTTTCATAAGTTTCCAGTTTCATAAATTCTTTTTTAAGCCATATTTGCACCAAAGACTAATTTACTTAAAAACTAGTTTTTTCGGGTATTGTGCAATCGCAACAAAAACAAGTTGAAAAAAACAAACAATGGAATGAGTGTTTATTACAGACTGACCAAAAATGCATTTTTATCCGTTAGTGGTAGGTAAGTTAAAATAGACAGAAAATTTGGTATTTGTGATTAATTGGATATTATAAGATGAGGTTAATGTGCTCAGGAATACTTCATAATTATTTTTTTTATTATTAAAGCACAGTCTACAAAACAAGCAGTGCATCATTCCAATCCATCAGTCCAACCATTGCTCCTCAACAATCCAATATCAGTCCAACCATTGCTCCTCAACAATCCAATATCAGTCCAACCATTGCTCCACAACAGTTCAATATAAAATCGAAGGAATTCCGACTCACGCCTATACCTCGTTCCGTTTGCAGGGGGGAATGTTAACATTGTCATTGAAACCCTTCAAGGGCCACATTCCAGCCATTGCAATTACAAAGTTTTTGCATTGTGCTATAATAATAACAAACTTTGTTGGTCAGTAAAGATCTATCATTCCACTTAATAGCAACTGAAATATATCATTTAGATATCCTGTGAATAATTAGCATGAATTATAATATTTTGGCGCCCACACTAGAGGCCAATGGGGCTCCTTTCCCTTCTAGCCTTATCCTTATTTCAAAACAACTTGATCTCGAAAATTTTCTGTTACAATTAATTCCAAGGGGAAATTGTGAAATAAATCTGCAACCATATCAAATAAACCATTCCCGATTCGGTAAAAAAACTTAATATCTTCAAGTTTAACATGGATTTCGATATTTCTTTTTCTTCAAGTATTTGGAACATTAATGAACTGTTAATGTGATATTTATGCAATGTTTACTAATCTAAAGATTCATTTTTGAGACTAACTGTTCGACAGATAAATTGTAATATTCTGTTATAACATGAATCCATTTGATTGGATGTTGAGACCCTCCTGGGGCCCATCCAACCTCTGGAATATGCCCCCCTCCCCCCCGGAGGTGGGTAAAACAGGTAATTGGGCGTGTCTTGGCCAACTTATTTCAGCCTGCACAACCGTTAACTTAGTAACAGTACGGTCCTAAGCAAGTCCTGAACCTAAGGCTCTTAATGGCTTGTAATAGAGGTACAAGTGTGATGTAGAGGTTTTTTCGATAATGGCAGAGCAGTTCTTAATTCTGATTTGTAAACAACGATAATAATCTGAGCAGATCAGTTTTGGATTCCAGTATTTAGTAGGAATTATAAACTCCTTTAATTATATTACAGCTGCCAATGACCGCTAGCTCATTAAAGAGATAAATATGGCTGTATGGAATAAACCAATGCGTTCCAAATAGGGACAGATAAATAAGTAAACTCACAACGAATCCTTTTCAATTGATGACTGGCCCTTTCTATAGCTTAAATTTAGTTATTCAGGAAGCTTAGATAGTTAGAGCATATAGTTACATTTATCTATCTATTGCAGTTATAAATATTCTTAACAAACTAACCTTGAACAATGGGTAGATCTTGGAATGGAGAAGTAGAGAGTCGAGGACATCCAAAGAGATAGCAGCTGACTTCCAGACGATGAAGTCCAACTCGGAGGACAGATAATTGATAAGACCGAAAGCAGACCGGACGTCCAAAAGACCGGCCCTGGATAACCAGACCGCGTCGTCGACGAGGATGGCCCTGCTGAGCGGAGGAAGTCTGGTATGGTCGGTCTCCAGCTGATTGGTCAGTCTCGAGAACAGCTCGGGGTCGTAGAGGGTCCGAAAGAAACCTAAACAGCAGGAGGAAGTATGTACCATGAATCTGTACGTAAAGAGGACCCTACAGAACATGGTTATGTATGATAGTATGAAAGTAAGGCATTTAATACTGAAGTTCACTAAAGAGAAAAGAAATTCACAATAACTGTTATTAAGTCGATATTCCAAGATTACAAAACAAAACTTTGAGCTTCTTAAACAGCAGTAAATATCAAACCATTCAACGACCCGAAGAAATATTTACGATTCAGAGGAAGTAAATAGACTAACATCAAAGCTATTGGCAAGCAGTTACGATATTGCTTTTCTTAAGACTCTCCTTGTTTCTGTTTCCATAATATTGTAATCAAGATTTTTTTGTCTAAAATAGCTTTTGTCTTTAAATTAATATTTATTTTATACAATATTAATATCATTAACTACTTATAAACGTAATATTTTTTCCAAATCATCAAGGTTATTTTGTTTTCACTACGAAATACTGGTTCTTTGGTCATTGGTTAATTTAAAAAAATGGATATGATCGATTTTAGGTCGATCGACCCGTCGAAAAGCCGATTAACCTAAATTTTTAAAATGGTTTTGGTTAGAGTGAACCGTTATTTTAGCAATGACTGGTCTTGGGGATATTGCACAATACATTCCTATAATGACCTCGATACTGCTTTAACAATATTGCACATCATATACCTCCAATGATATTGATACTACAACAAGAATACAGAAGGAGATTCAATAAAATTAAATAACTTTGATATTAGCCTATTTTGTTCCTCATATCTTGACTAGTAAACTGTTTAAAAGCTCACCAGAAGATAATCTATAAAACATTCCTAATGAATTAGTCATCAGGTAAAAGAAGGATCATCCGATGACAAAACATTGATTTAGTTGTTCCTTTAATGACTTTATATTGAAGTGAGATGTGTTATTCCCTCATGCTGGTCATTCTTGATGATGGCTGTATTCAGGAAACCTAAGTTATTCGATATTTCATTTTGAAATCTAAAAAATAAAAACAATTTAATACCAGTTCCTTCAACATTGACGGTTATCCATTTGCCCGTTGCCGGTATCTTGAGCAGCTGCCCGGGCGGGATCCAGAACTTGGCGTGAGTGTCGGGGTACGTCTCGTCCGAACTCATCGTACTTACTGGAATCCACCAAGAACCGTTCAAAACTTTATCTCCATCAATCGAAAAAGGTTCCTGAAAAATGATATAAAACATATTAATTCACATTAGTACATTAGCAGGAAAAATGAAAATATGGTAACTTTCATCATGAAATAATCTTAAAATGAGTTTGTCAAATATTTTTTAAATATACGCGTGTTTAGCTACATGAAGTGTAGTTATTAATCCAATTTGAAGGTTCATAATTTTATTGCGATGCGATAAACCTATATAAACTTCCGGTTATCATGCAGAGGAGTTTCCTTTTGAACATGTTTATTCTGGTTCCCAGGATGCCCAGTGTGAGCCAGGTCTTTAAGATCAGAACATTGTGCAGCCATAATTTTAAATTTAGATGGAATTTCCGAGATTGTGAAAGAGAGAATAATGCCGTATTGGTACTTGGTCTATCTCAGTTAATTAATTAACTTGCCTACTTTCGGGAGCAATTTGCCACTCACGCAGATGCTGTTGCTGGACTTTGGTTTGTCTTCATTTACTTCCTTACTAATCTGTTTCCCTTGTCACCATCTTAGCATTATAAGTAACAACTTGAAATGATGTAATTGAAATAATAAAATGACATGAAATGAGAACCCTGATATATGGTGATCTGTATACCTTTTCGTTAATCTCACTATTTGTATAAATAGTGCTTATTTATATAAGTACATACATGTATCTATGTAGTATTTATATGAATTATAGTTTATATGAAAATAGTTGATGAATTATTGTAATTATTCATATTTATTATTGATGAATTATATAATTATTCTAATTATATGAAAATAGTTTTCTCGAATCCTGACAAGGTAATGTAATTTGTATGAAAAATATTATATGAGTCATGTAAAAAACGAAATGAAAGTAAAAGAAAAAAAACAGACTTGTTTCTTGTTGATTCAATGCTCGCAGCTCATTTCATTTCATTTCATTGATCATTCCTTTTCTGAATGTCGCTAATCTTGACCGTAACACTAAACTTGTTGGAACCAAACCAGCCATCCAGCTGAGGCCGTTCTTCAAACAACAACAGCCTTCCTACAATTATCTCTTCACTACAATTCAATTTCTCATTATTTTACCTAATAGTCTTGTCTTTACAAATAGTTATTAACGATCTAGCTATCATTAAATATAATTATATAAGTTTAGGTTCCTTTTTCAAATGCAAATTATATAACTTCCTAATTGCTGCCATAATTATTATAAGGAAAGGCCATTTTAGGCGATCCTGGAAGTCTTAGCTAAAAGTTTTAAACATTTTACTCTGCGGTGAAGTCTCAACTTGCAAGTGGATAATCTAACCGTTCGGCTCTATGGTTTAAGAAAGCGAAGAGATTTACAGTATATTAAAAAAAAATTGTACACTATAATAAGTGGATCCTAAAATTGCACAAGTCCAACATCTGATTCTCTTCGTAGATTTCTTTATAACACTTGGCCATTTAGTAGTCTAGTAAGCCTCAGAATCTTTGACAAATTTCCATATTGCTTGTTTTCAGCCTGGTTAACTCCAAAGAATTCCCGACGCGAACAACACATGGCTTCTTTATAAATCCATTAACTTATATATGAGTTGCTCAAAACGATACATTAAATCGAAGATGCTGGCTCCCACACTAACCTGACTCAAGACCACACTTCCTCGATCCAGGGTCACCGTGACCACAGGATATCCGGGTTGGTCAGTCCATTGCTGCATTAAAGTCTCCAGCCTGTCCGGAAAGCTGCCTACTCCTTCGAGGCTCTGCCAGAGGTCGGATGGCGTCACACTCTTCTCCCAACTGCAAGAAAGATACGGTCAATGGTCAATCCTTTAAATTAAATGGATCAAAAGAAAAAAAATAATTCTTACTATGTTTCTACGTAATTTTTCACTCCGCTGAAGAAATTCGGCATGCTCATGGCGTGTTGTACCATGCGCAGCAGTCCTGGACCTTTGAATATAAACAACAGAGTTAGAAAGTTCTTCTAGTTGAATTTTACAATTGTCTTGCATACAATAAAACATAAAATATTCGAGTGATGCGATGTTACGCAGGCCATAATCCTAGGGCTTAATCTGAGACATTAACTCTCCTAGTATACTGAGGAAGCTACCAGCATGGACAGCGAAACGTTGGCAATAAGCTTAATGACAAGGTCGAAACCAGAAGGCATACGTGATGAATGGATTAAAAATATTCACCGTTGCAATTTAAGAGAGTATTTAAGAAAAAGCGAAATTTGCATGATATCGTCATGATATCGTAAAGAAGCAAATTGTTAAGTACTAATTTACTTATATGAGATTTATGAAATTTTTACAAATATAACAAGCATACCGTACTGCCGTATGTTTGAAGGATTTAAGTAACAACCCTTAAAAAGAATTACCTTTTTTTTCTTTAGTACTAAAAAGAAACGATAGGAGCGCAATGGTTATGCAGATGTATAAGGGAAGTTGTATTGAGTTGGAGATGGCCCACAAGAATTGTAATGTATCCATTTACGATAATAATAATAATAATTGATAATATTTACTTCAATTATCACACACGTGATTGTATTCGTAGATATTTAATAATATTTATTTTCAGCGAGTGATAAAATCTTCATTTATTAAAATTTTAGGACCACCTTCATTCCTTTGTTCCAAGTAGTTATTTGAAAAAAACAAATACATAAAAACTATTTGAGATGATTATTGTCAAAGTGTCAGGAGTTGGAACCCGTTAATACGAATTTTCACAACAGAAATTAGAAAGTTTTTTAATGGTATAATTAATAATAATTTGTAATTATTCAAAAACTGTAAGTGTTTTGTAAACATGATATTTTATATAATAGTTATGCAATGTATAATACAATCTAGTACAACGTATCGTGTCCTCAGGACGGGGAATCGTGACGAATATTATCGCTTCTGTCGTTGATAGCAGTTCTAACTTATAATTCCTTTTTAAAAAATTAAAACAATCTGGTTTGTAATATTCATAAATACAAATTTACAAGATAACAAATAGTTAGTTTAATCATTATGCCATTCTCACCTATTTTTCAAATTTATGTTAATTTTGTGTATGATATTTATTCCTTTCCACAACGATAAAATCTAGAAGTATCTCCTAAGTAAATCTTTACAACATTTTCTATCCTGTCACATTATGCTATCAGCATATTCCACTTAAAACATATTGTTTATCATTCTCAATGAGGTTTCGCAGGGTTTCCTTCGCAGGATTTCGAACAGTGGAACATACAAATGAGGAGGTACGGTGTATCCCTGCGTCAGGAACTCAGTACTACAATCAAAAACAACCAACATTCAAACAGAAAGATTATCTTTTACTTTGTTTATCTGAAAGTTTCAAAGATTTCTATTTCTCCAGAATTCTCAAATGTAATCAGAGCAATACCTCTTCATAGGAATAACTCAAAGAAAAATTGGAAAAAACTTGCTAATATTGTTATAATGCGCATTATTTTGCTTTTTTTTTATTGCTATTGTTACCTACGGGGGAAATGGGCTGGGAGAGCACAAGGTGTAATCGAGGACACATAAGGGAAACTGGGTGAAGAAATAAACCCCAAAACATTTATCTAACAAAAATAAAGCGCTATTATATTGAAATAAAAAGGGGCGACCTGTGGTCTAGTGGTTAGCGTAACAAACTGCTAAACCCAAGATCGCGGGTTCGTAGCCCGGCAGGTGGCCCTAGGATTTTTTAAAGGGAGTAAAAAATCCTTAGTTACGCCGTCCTTCGGAAGGGACGTTAAACGGGGGTCCCGAGCCTGTACGATGTCAGGTACTCGTTAAAAATCCCTATCCTAATAAAACCTGGATAGGCAAAATTTAGAGCTCCCACTGTAGCATCGTCCGATTAGCCATAGCAGCATAAAGTGACGTTAAATGAACAAACAAACATGAAATAAAAATTACATTCAACTATTATTGATAAGGCATTAATAAACAAACAATTACAACTTAAACCGAAATTCCCAGTCAACAGGAAAAACTTTTAAATTAACATAAGATTCACCGTCAATAGCAGGACTAAACAATAACATATGAACTAGAATCATACACCAGGTTCTACATCAATACTCAGAATCCTAAAAACACTAATAACATAATAATTTCTTAATAAAATTTGATCTATCATCTATAACAATAATCATATGCACTAATACTAATTACAACTTACACATTCCCCATCAGTACTCATTACCTCATAACCAGTAATAAAATTAATAATTCCCAAACGAAACTCGATCTGGCATCTATAACAATAATCATATCCATCCTCTATAACAATATTCATATGCGCTAATAACAACTTACAACTTAAACATTCACCCTCAGTACTCAATATCTCATAACCATTCCTTAATTTCCATTTAAATCGAGTCCCCTCTTCTCTACACCTAATTCTGGGTGCACTGATGTAACTGTATATTGCTGTGCCTGATCAGATGTAACTGCTGTATATTGCTGTGCCTGATCAGATGTAACTGCTGTATATTGCTGTGCCTGATCAGATGTAACTGTATATTGCTGTGCCCGATCAGACGATACACGGATTAACGAGTTTAAATTTCATACGTCCTCGGGACCCTATTTCAGACGTCCTCTTCCAAAGGGACGTAAAATCCTAGGGCCATCTTCTGGCCTGCGAACCCGTGACCTTGTTAACTATTGAACCGTTGTTATGTTAACTATTGCATCAAAGGCGGCCCCAAATAAATAGTTTATTAAATCTAGCAAACACTTTTGTTAGTTTTTTTTTAATGTTAATTGCAAACATACATACAAACTGTGTATGGCCATCGTTAAAGTTTAAGTGAGTATCGCCTCAACAAAGTTTGTCCAGTTATAAACGCTTTAAAGGCTACTTCCAAACAGCAAATTAACCTCATTCATTATTAAATTATTATTTATATTAAATTGATTTATAAGTAATCCGTAATGACCTTAATGTCCCGTTTGTTGCTGATTTGGCCCGAATCCGATATCAATCTTTTCATGACAAACTTCATTTCTACTCAATGCCACTAGTTTCAAACGTCGCAACCTCTTCAATTCCTGAAAATCCTCCGAGGCGCCTGAAAAGAAGATGGCCTCGTGACCTTCTAAGTTAAACTTTTTATTTGAGTACTACCAACGGGCAGTTTCTCTACTTGCCTTTACATCGGGACATGATTTATCTTTCATTATATTTACTGGATGTATTCTGTATACAGTTGTAAATTTCAATAAACATATATTTTTTTTAATTGATTTATATATATGCGTGTGCGTGTGTTTATACATACATACAGTATCACATGCAAATAGGTATATATTGAAAAGGAAGACGTGGTGTGACCTTTCCGAATACCCCAGATCGTGTAAAGGAATTATTTCCGCATCCGAAACGTTTCAGATTCGACCTCTTTCTTTCGTCAACGAAAGTCGAAAAAGATATAGCAACGTTACTTCCTAATCCAACTAGATCGACCTTTTGTTTAAGGTTAATTGATGTCCTCTATTGATGTACTCCATTGATGTATTATTAAAACGTAATAATAAAAGTGGAAAGAACTTGAAGAAAGCTAAGAGGCCTAACTGCCTCGAACTGGACTGGCTAAACAATCTCCGTCTGGACAGGTTTCCAATCCACTATCTTTCCTTTCAACTTTCCTTTTCACTTCAATAGTTTCTCTCTCCTCGTTGATACAATCCTCATAATGTTCCTCAGGAATATATTTCAGCAGGAGTTGGAGATTCCAAGTGTACTGCCATACCAAGTCGGAAGGAAACCGTACAACTCCTTAAAGAGGTTTCTGTAGAGAGTTACAAGTTTATTAAACCATGTTTTATTAATGGATCATGGAAATAAGTCTTCACTTATTTGGTGTTTTTATGACTGCACCCCCCCCCCAAACTATTTCCATCCTCCGTTAGATCTTCCAGTCAACTATTTTCTTCTCGAACATGTTTTATTAACTTCAGATATTCTTTACTTTTTTAAAAATTAGGCATTTACATTGTTTTTTCTAACCATTGCAAACTGTTTGATTCAGCTTTTTTTATGTACAATATTCGGTAATAAAAAATATAATTAAAACACGGGGTTAGCCTGCTTTTTGTGCCTTGGTATTGTGATGTTTAGAAATCTATACAGTTCTCCAAGATTTGTTGCATTAATCACTCAGACATATAATGTTTATTGCTTTCAATTATCAGCTTCAATACAACATTAGTTTTTATTTCTGACTTTCATATATTTTGATATAATGCATATGTTAACAATTGTTGTATTGTGTGGTGTTTGTTTATCAATAAATATGACTTTAAAAGATCAGTAATTTCTTTTACAGAAGAAAATACATTAAAGTATTTTTTTTTTATTTAATTTTATATTTAACTAACAAGCCATAAATAGCTAAATTTAAATTTAGTTAAAGCAGCGTACTCGAGCGAAATGGATCCGTTGGTCTCTTTAGTAAGCGTATATTAATATTGTCTTATTGTCTTATTGACTTTAATAACCAATAATGGAAAGTTTAAGAATTGGTTGTTGAATATCTACACATTTAAGATGATTTTTGTGAGTACACAAAAATAATACACATATTCGTATCACTACCAATTTATTAATTAACACATAAAAGGTACAACTTAGAACTCACATGTTACACTTTTTTAGAACAAGAATAGGAAGGTAACGAGCAGTCATACCAACTCAATATTTATATATGTCTATTATCCCTGACATTGGTGACATCAAACCATCAAATAAATTCAAAGATTTAGAATTATTTCAATTTGTTGAAATGTGACTTAAGCAGCGCCTCCTAAATTGGCATAAAAGTTGAGAAGAAGGCACGTTTTATCGATTTTTGGAAGCGACTACAATAACAATTATCATCCTCTTATCATTAGCGGCCTCTTATCATTATCCAAAGCAATCGTCAAGTCGATTTTCTTTTTTTATTTCATTTTTCCAGTTTACTTTGTTATTGGCGGTTTTCAAGGTCATACAATGTCAGTACAAAGATGGGATTTGGCCATTTAAGTTTGTTATGTTGTGTGTTGTGCACATTGATAATTTTTCCACTTTTCATCATACACTGTCTACCCCACTGTCATCATATACAAAAAAACTGATAGAGACTGTACCGTTTCTAGGACAAAGATTTTGCAGGAAATTGTCCGAGGTCACACTCTACCGTCAGGTTTTCTCCCAATTATGGTTAACCACTTCATAGTGGCTGGGCGAGCCCCAGTAGCGTCTCAAGACCTCAATTAATAAACAGAATTATCTGCAGCAGCCGGATTTGAACCTGTTACCTCCGGTACGGCAACCCAACGCTCCGCCCCTTATGTTACAAACTATCCAACTAATATAGACTAGATGTACAGGAATACCTTTGGTGTAGGTGAGTCCAGAGAACTTGGCGGAGACCTGGGCCGGGGTTAAGACCGCCGTGGTCAGCGGTTCCGCCTGCGGTGAGTCTCCTGCCAGTCCTGCGAAGGCAAGGTCCACCGCCATCTGCTCTTCCATCCGCCATTGTGGCTCTACCTGTATTCGGTCTCTATCTCAGTACACATTATAACAAGAGTTCTATTTATGTTAGATCTTAAACTATAAAACAAAACTTTTTTTTTTGCACCTGTGTTGGGGAAGTCTCGTTGTGATAAATCACTACAACTAAACGCCTAATCAAACTTTAAGTTCCAGGCGCAGTACTTTTCATCTCACCAAAATAGACACAGTTTCCCAACTCCATCACGCACATTCTTGGTTATAAAAGGGCCATCATTATCAACTATTATAGTAGAGAATTACTTCAACATAACAGATATTATATAATTATGATAAAATAAACCAGATTGTACTAACCAGATGAGGCAGGTAATACTCGAGGTACATGGCGAACATCTCACTGAGCCAGAGGTAGTCCCACCAGGCCAGGGTCACCGAGTTGCCGATCCAGGTGTGAGACACCTCGTGGCCGGAGAACCGCGCCACGGTCTGCTTCTGGACTGTGGGCGAGTCGTTGGGGGAGTAGAGGATGTTCTCTTTCCTGGTGAAGAGGACAAGAACTTACATTAAGGACAATCAAAGTGAACGTATAAGGACTCCAATTAGTGTGAGGCAATCAGTTACCTGAAGTTGAAGAGACCCCAGTTCTCCATGGCAACGGGCACGAGCCGCGACAGAGCTACCTGGTGAGTCTTCTTCTGCGGGTAGGCCAGTCCAAGCTGGAGCTCCATCGCCGTGGCCAACTTGGGGCCGATCTCTGCGGAGTACGCCACGGCGGGAACCTCTTCGGGCGCTGCCAAGGAGACAAATCCCCGCTCGCCGCTCACCGAGCCGAACTTTGATATCAGGAGTCCAGTCAGGAATACTGGGATGGCAGGTGTTTCCTCGAATTCAGTCAGAGCTTTTCCCCTTCAATTATAAGAAAAGTCTAAATAAATAGTGAGATAAGGGTATCGGAAGAGCCCAGCGGGCACAAGATCATATTGTTATCAAGATCATATTGTTATCAAGATCTTTTCTATAAGTATAATACAAAGTTGTACAATCAAACTTGATATTACATTTGATACAAGTCTACTTGCGGATTATTCGATCGGCCGACATGGGTGATACTGTTCCTAATAATTTGACACAACGCCTAGGTTCTTGTTTCCATTTGTGAGAGTGTGTGTGAAAATATTACAGAAAAGAATTTTATATATATTAAGGCGCCAGGAAACCGGCCTTGATCTGATTAGAAGCCAGTTCACTCGAGTCGAAGACAGAGAAAGTTAGCAACGAGGAAAGCAATTGGCGGGCGAGACTAAGCCTGCTACAGTATAGATGTAGTATACTTGCTATAGAACACAGCTCTCCTCATTACCTTGCTCTGCTTTTTAATAAACAGCACTATACATCTCTCTTCATTCATTTATCAAACAAACCAATACTTTAATTGAATATATATATTTAAGTTTGCCTTCGTATCCGTTTAAACACTCTATTTCCACCGAAATAGCATTTAACAGATAATGAGCTGGCAGACTCAGTTAGAGAGAGCATAAGCAGTTCGAACATAGGTTAGGTAATAACAGCAAGTAGTTCGAACATAGATCAGGTATAATATCATAAGGTATAATATTGTCGACTGTAGGTTCTTATATTACTCCTTTATAAACTTAACTGTATTTATAAGATGGCATAAAAAATAATATTCTTTGGAATCAATTGGTTCAGCTTCCGTTCGCTGAACTAACTCGAGAGAGTTTTTCTTTAATTTAAAATTAGACAATTATTTTTTTAACCGTCATAAATTTGTCGGTCTACAGAAGATTTATAATATAATAATTATATGCTATAAACCTCCAATAATTAGAAAGTATGGTCGACGGGAAAATACAAAATAACCTATGTATATTACTTATAAGTGCCTATGTATATTAAGTGTATCATAATGTTAATAATTTAAGAGCCCCTTACCCGATGACCTCGGTGACCAGCGGAGGCATGTTGGAAACGACCTGGTAGCCCGGGGCGTGCCAGACAGACAGCTTGAACTTGGACCTGAAGGAAGGCTCGTCCAGGCACGGGAAGACCTTGCGGGCGTGCACCGGCCTCATCTGGCTGGCCAGCACCCACCTGCCATTAGATCTCTGTTAGTGTCTTAGCTTAGTCTACAGGAGGTTGATGGATGTCGGGTGTAAAAGGAGGAGATGGAATGGAAATATTGTGGTTCAAAGGAAAAGGAGGAAAGGTTGGTGGGCGTGGTAGCGGTGAGATGTGAGCGGGTGTAAAGTGAAGTAGCGGTGAGATGTGAGCGGGTGTAAAGTGAAGTAGCGGTGAGATGTGAGCGGGTGTAAAGTGAAGTAGCGGTGAGATGTGAGCGGGTGTAAAGTGAAGTAGCGGTGAGATGTGAGCGGGTGTAAAGTGAAGTAGCGGTGAGATGTGAGCGGGTGTAAAGTGAAGTAGCGGTGAGATGTGAGCGGGTGTAAAGTGAAGTAGCGGTGAGATGTGAGCGGGTGTAAAGTGAAGTAGCGGTGAGATGTGAGCGGGTGTAAAGTGAAGTAGCGGTGAGATGTGAGCGGGTGTAAAGTGAAGTAGCGGTGAGATGTGAGCGGGTGTAAAGTGAAGTAGCGGTGAGATGTGAGCGGGTGTAAAGTGAAGTAGCGGTGAGATGTGAGCGGGTGTAAATATAGTATAGGTCAATATAGTTGTCTCCTCATAACTTGCTTCGCTCATTTAGAGGCCTTGATTTTGGAATATTAATATAAAGTCCGCAGATTCTCGTTTCGAGTTATATTTTGTTTAATATTCTTCTAAAATACAAATAATCCTGAGCTTCAGTGTGGAAAAAGAGTGTAATTATGGGAAATGTGTATATTTCGGTAATCATTTCATCAAGAAATGAACATTTCGAAGTATAGATGATTTTATAACCTAAACAATATGTGTAAGTAGGTTCTTAAATCTGTAGTATCTATAGTATCTGTAGTGTCTGTAGTATCTGTAGTATCTAGCACAGTCAGTAATAGTTATAGTTATAAAATTACTTTTATTTTCGAGGATAGAATTGAAAACGGAACGAATTAAAAACTAAAGCTAGTTAGCTAATTCGAAGCGGCAACCTACGGAACTGATATCATAAATTCAAAAAAACTATCTCTAATATCATACATAACAAAGTGCCTACATTACAAACTATAGTTCCAGAATTTTGTTTTCTCCCTCTTTATATTTTCAACCAAATAAGAAAACAATGACAATGAGCAGATTGCCAGGCACTAAAAATGTGACACAGTGACATGAAGAAGAACAGAAGAAGAACAGTAGTCAACAGATACCTCTCCCATGTCTTTATTCAATTTCCTATGATAACAAATCCCTCATCCACGTTCATTTTAGTCTTCTCCTAGTGTTCTCTGGGATGAGAGTAGAGGCCATTTGTGCAATTGATGGGTTTGGATATCCGTGTAGTTTTTCTTGAAAGCGCTAGTAGTACAAACGTCAACCGTAGGTATTTTTAAGTGAGGGGTGCAGAGTTTTGTCATTGACGTACCATGGTGCTTTGGTGATAAGTCTTAGTACTGTCGATTTAAAAGTTTGCAGTCATTTTCTGTGAGTCTGTTTAGCGGTGTCGTAAATATGTAATGCATATGTCCAAACTGGTTTTAGTAAAGTGTACGTCGTTAATTTCTGTCTTCAATCTAATTTGGAGTTTTTCCTGAATAGCGTATGCATTAATCTGAGTTTGAGATTTAGTGATTGGCGTTTCATCTTGACGTGAGGACCCCATGCCATTCTCCTATCAAATGTTGGTCCAAGGTATTGTACTTTGTCTGTCTGTGTCAGTGGCGGATTATCCGTATGTCAAACTAGGCACGTGCCTAGGGGCGCGTAGTTACAAGGGGCGCGCGAGCTCAGAATTTTAAAATAAATAAAAAAAATAACATATCGCGCATTAGCGTAAGTACAAGGGCCCTGATCTACTAGTCTAGGATGTGACGATACAACGTCACCGTAATTACAAAAACAATCAGTTAAAATTAAGATGGCCATTTATGGCCGGTACAGGGGCGCCGATAAAGTTATTGCCTAGGGCGCTCTGGACCTTTAATCCGCCATTGGTCTGTGTGCAGATGGGTGAGATATTAAGGTGAATGAGAGGGCATGTTCAGAAATATTATATTGAAAAAACGTCACCTTAAAAGCTGAATTATACAAAATAATTATTTAAAGAGGACAGTTATAGGATAATTACAAAACACGGGAATTAAATTATCGCTATCAAGGTAACTCGAAGGAAATACTATATCGCCTTCTCGGGAATCAACATCTCCTTTCTTATTTCCTTATTCCATCTAGAAGAAGTATTTAAATCGAATTAATTCATTTTAAATTTCAGATTTCTTTTATCTAAAATGTAAGAACGATTTTTTTTTGTTTTATAATAAGAGTCAGTTGTATTTGGTATTTAGGGTAGATGTTAAATTTAATGATACTCCTGCTCATCCACTTTTCGTCACAACTTAATCACCGCTACCTTCATTACAGATTTTCGTAAAATAAACTTACAAATAAAGGAAAAAAAACATGAAAATATTTATTATGAAAAACCTCTGAAATTCGGAATATAACATTTGTATCTTCATTTTTGTCATGTTGCAAAAAATCACCAATGGTGATTTTATCTTTCCAGATCATACTTAATATTTTTCTCTATTCCGTAATTATTACTAAAAGCTTAATTAATAATCAATTATTTAGTAATCAGATTTAAAATTTAACTTGCTTAAGGATCAGTTTTTGTACCAACAATTTGTATTAAAAAGGTAAAAGGGAGTGGTATTCATACAGATTCCTTATGAGAAAAAAACCAATCAAGAGTTTATCTTCATATTTTTTTTCAAGCCATAATAATAAATGACTGCAGAAATTTGGTTTCCTATATTCTAATGTATTAATCTAATTAAGAAGAAAATTATAACAGAAAACTTGTGCAAGATAAAATATTTTTAATAAATAAACTGATTTTTGAAACATAAATAGAAATGCTATAGCAAACAGCAAATTTTCATAGTCAACATATTTCCCTACAGAATGCACTATATAAAATTTATTTTTTTTATTTTTTTTTTCTGGAGAGGTCAAAACAAATGAGAAATGATTGAGGAAATTAACTTTTTAAAAGCTTAAAATGAAAAATGAATAGCTTAGACTTTCTTTTTTTAAAGAAAATGTTTTTCTAGGGTATGAGATCCTTTTTTTTTTTAATTTATGATTAGTTAAAAATTACAAATATTTTGTCTACTTCTTTACTCAACACTTTAACACTTAAACATGGTAATCAAATTGCATTATAGTAACCTAAATTCATCTACAAAGATAAGCTTACAGATTACATGCATAACATAAAAATAATAAAGAACTAACTGTAATTAAAAACCTAAAATAGCTATAACCATAACTTGTACTTCCATCAGAAAATTGTTAATAAAAACAAATCACTATCTAAATATAATTTATTAATAGATTATTTATTACTTTACTTAAACTTAAACAATTACTCAAAGATAGTGGTTATTAGAAAAAGCTTTAATAACATCACATTTAATTATACTATTTTTTATTAACAAAACAGAGGAAATAAACAAACCAGTGAAATCATGAAATAAATTTTTAAGAAAGTTATAAAACTAATTTAATTAGTTATAAACTACTTTAATTAAAAATATACATACTCTTGTTTTCCATTATCAATGTAGTTAGATCTGTAAAGGCCACTACCATCTTCAGTTATATTTCCTTCGTAATTGAAATTGATAGTATAAATACTTCCCTTTGCAAAATATGCCGGATGTGTGATAAGAATCCTTTCCAAATCCTTATTTTCGAGCACTTGATTAATTGGTACTGTGTTACCCGTTTCGTCTCCTATATAACTATTAATAGGGTCTATCACAAGATTTTTTGAATTCAATATCAATGTCTGTAAGTTTCTGAGTGGTCTAAATGTGAATGTCAGATTTCCAATAAAAGTTAGCCTATCTATATCTGGATTCAAAGTTAGTTTGTATGAAATAGGATAAATATCCAATGGTAATCTATAATCTTCATTTCTTAAAACTTGAGAAAAAACTGGAAAGAGCAGCGCCAAGAGAAGTACACCTTGGGACAACATGTCACTGACTGGCTCAATCTTGTACCCACTTCCTCTTATATCTCTCTGCCTTGGACAACACTACCAACTGGCTGTGCTGTATTATTCATAATAATATTAAATTGATAACTAATTTGAGTATGTAATTTTATACTATGATTTAATATTAGATTATTATGGATATAAAGTCCCCAAAACTTTTTGTTTAAGTTTCTTTAACAAACAAACATTACATTAAAATTGAAATATTATTGCACTTCCATAGTATGTTTGATTTCAGACAACAATGATAGTAAAATATCAAACTATTGTAGTGCTAGAGAAAAATATTATGTTTTATTATACTTCATTATTACTTACTTTTGTAAATATGATAATTGTTTTCTTAAAAAAAAAACATTAAGAGTAAAAGTGAAAACATTTTACTATATAAAATTGCTACTCATAAGAATTTATTTCAATTAGTCTTCAAGAATGAAAATGCAAAATTTAACATTAAACTTTTAATTATATTAACATCGATTTTATTTCTCCTAAATTATAACTTTTTTTGTAATTTAAAAAGAATAAATGAGCAACTGTTTGATGTGAAATATTATTATTTCCACTAATAAATATTCTCTTCAATCCAAACTCACTATCAATAAATGGTAATTTATCAATGTTACCAACCTACTTTCTTTTCAACAGTAATTATGAGTTGTATATGATGTGATATACAGAGAATGTAGACTTCAAAGGTAATAATTTTTCAATTTAATTCCATTATTAAGTTTAAAAGATCTTTAATTAATTTGGTGATAAAATTTGAAAACATGTTAATAGCGATGGCACAAAATATACAGTAGAAATCATTGTTGGAGGGAACCATTTAATGAACGTATTTCATATTCAGATTACTTTAAAACAACTAGTCTAATATGAAAAAGTGTCATCATATGTTCCAGGTAGAGACTGGATTTCATTTACTTTAAATCTGTTTTCAACATGTCATTGGACATAATATATATTTAGATGTAACTAACCCCTTTTTAGGCATACAATATAATACTACAATTTATTAACACAAAAAATAAACATTATAAGGCAGTTATTTTTTCTCCTTTTTTGTTTTATTGATTCAGGGTATGTCTTCAATTTAGCATCAATCAATTTTTTGACTTTTTAGCTCAACCATAATAATTTTTCTAAAAATTATTATTTTGTTATAAAAATGTGTACATGAATAATGAGAAAAATTGAACCATAAAAGAACATATATATGTGTAAGAACCATAAAGGAACATGTATACATTGCTACTATTAAGATAAGGTATTATGGGTATTTTTACCTGTTTATGGAAGCTATTTGTTACTCCTAGCATTTTTCAGTTATCAGTCAATAAGGGTAAAATGGGTGATAAGTATTAAAAATTCATACAAACTGTAGTTTTAAATCAGATTTTAATTACAAATTGTCTCAACTTTAATTATTCAAACTCAATTTTATTTTTGGGTCGATTTAATTAAATTATTTTATATATAATATTGTTTAAAATAGATTTATTCAGTAACCAATTAATAAATTAAATAAACTCTACTATGGTAAGAAAACCTTCCTGGTTTCATTATAATTTTAATTAAAACTATATTCCATTATTGTATATAAACTGTTAGTAGCTGATTTGCTGTATAATTATTCGGAAAGGAAGAATGATAATAATCATAACAAATTCTGGACCTAAACAAATTTAGATCTTTTTATTTTATTATTATTTTTTTATTGTATATAACACAGCTATTGCTAATAAACCTATACCTTATCACATAATGACATAACTTTCATTTTAGTTCTATTGAGTTTTTTCTGGGTATTTTTTAATTTGCTTATTTGGGTATAAGTTTATTTATATTTTTGGTTTTGTGACTGAATAAAGTTTAATTTATTGTTACATAACTGAAGATATAATTGTTTATGCTGTAAATTTCTATCATATCTTTTTTGTAATGTATGGCATTTGACTTTTCAGTGCTCTTCTGCTATTATCCACGGCTCATGCAGGTATGTCCTTACCTTTCAGTTTTTACTTTATTATGTAGCACTGTATACTTACCTTAGTTCAAGTTCAAATAGGAAAGTATTTATTTAATTTTACAATTAATTATATATTATCCTTCATGTGTGCAATTTTAAAAACAGTGAAATACATGAACATGGATGTTGATTGAAACCTTGACAGGGAGGCAATAGACTACTTTTGCATCAACCAATAGAACTTATGCCAAGATGTTAAACTTTTTATTTATTCCAAAAATCGTTTTTCTAGAAGGATGGGAGAAAAAGACCCAAATATTTCTGTTGTAATATTTTTAGGCCTTAGTTCTAAATATATTCAATATATTATTAATAAAAGGAAGAAAATAGTTGGGGGTGCAGTCAAATAAAAACACTAAATAAGTAACCACTTATTTAATGTTTTTATTTGATTGTACCCCCAACTATTTTCTTCCTTACGTCTATCTTCCAGTCAACCATCCCCTCGCTTCTTATTATTAATATACTTAAAATTACAACATATAATAAAATCGGTTTTAAAAAAACTTAGTGAGAAAAACCAACATTGTGCTTCTCAAATTTGAATTTTGATTATTTATTTCATTTTTTTTCAGCAGATTTTTTTTATATTTTAGTGGAAAAACTTTATTTTTCAAAATCATTAATTTTAGGGATTGTTATAAAGGAAAATATTTATTAATCAGTAGTTAAAAAGTATTTTTATATATGAGCTAAATGTATATAAATAAGGGAGGGGGTTATCTCTATATAAATCTCTAGGCCCCAGCTGTGACAAGAAAATGATTTATTCTGAGCAAGTGCGATGAGGAGACTGTTGACCCATCCACCCACTCAACACTTTCCCCTCCCCTTATGGGTTGTTGCGGTGCAGGTTAAATTAAAATTGTAAAAATAAAACTGAATTTTTTTCAAGAGGACTGATATTACTTGAGGCACCAGCCACCCTTAAACTGATTTCAGGATTAAAAACATTATATTGATGATTTAAACCAAATTATATATGAGAGAGATAAAAAGAAATAAAAAACAAATATAATAATTATATTTAAAGCAATAATAAAAATAAGTCCAAGAGCTGAAGCCGTTATCAGAACCTATAGAAAAATAAATACAAGACAATTTGAAAATAAGGTCATGTAATTAATAAATGTATATTTACATTCATGTGAACATTTACACAATTACATTGATAATTCAATTAAAATTTTGTCTAAAATAATAATAACAATGATATTTATGTGGAATCCAAATATAAAACGTCATCTATATATATTAAACAAAGTAAGATATTCTAAATAAACTAAAATGATCTATAAGTTTGTCGTTCAAGATAAGTCAGAAGCGTCGCTCGCGTGTTCCGATCCACCTTCCCCATCCTCGTCGTCAGAGTCTTTCAATGCTTTCATCTTGTCGATTCTTCTCGGCCTCCTTGCCTCCATGTCTGATCCTTCATCGTCTGATGAATAAATGTTCTGCTTTCTTTCAGCTGAAACAAAGTAATAAGGTTTAAATAACAACATTATGATTTTTTTTTCTTAAGATGGCCTCTATATAGATCTTGTGTTTTTTATTTTTTTTAAATTAACTTAAAAAATAACATTCATAATACTACTAATGACCCTTCCTAGGTAAAGAAAATTATTATGTATTTAAGAGAAAAATGAATGGTAACATATAAATACATTAAGTTAATTTTTTTCTTTATAAGAATGGTTATTAATATTAAAAAAGCTGTCAATCTTTCTTATACAACAAAGTGATATTAACATGATAAGTAAACTTACATTCTATTGGCAATAAATAATAGTAATAAATTAAGTAATGAAAACTATCTTTGAATTACAATTGCTTTCCAGGTATAATAGTCAATGATAAACAATCATACAGGAGCTAACAGCTGTCATATACAATACATAACAGTGCTACCAACTTCGCTTCGCTACTCTCCCTAATCATTGGAAAGTAGAAGTAGAAATGCTTAAATTTTTTTGGTTTAATAATTAATAATTATGCTTTTACAGCCTCCCTACAGCTTCAGAGAGCACATAGGGCATGCAGTTTTTTTCTTCTTGAGTAATAAAGGTTAGCTAAATGGAAATCCAGTAAATATGTTATACTTACTATTTGCTTTATTGTATTTGTTTTTGATTGCATTAAGTGAAATAGCTCCATCATCATCCGACCCATCTTCACGGTCCGGTTCGATGTAAGAACTGTTCAGCTGTCTACTTGCTCCCCTTTCGCGCGTTCGTTTCACTTTACTTTCTCTTCTTAAAGTTGCCCTTAACTTTTCTTCTTCTTTCTGTAAAAAAAATATAGTATAAATAATAATTAATTACATTAACCCGTAAACATCATCGGAATTGGATTCCTTCAAATATACTACATTATTTTATCAAACAAAACGATAAAATGTTCATATAAGAAGTATTTTAATATTGAACCAGCTTAAAAATGTTTAGAGCAACATTGGAAATACTTGCAGACATTTGTTGGACTGACCTTAATCATCTCTCCTCTATGCTGATCTGGATCGTGACCAACTTGAGACAGGACCTTGATTCCTGCCGACTTCTGACTCCTGTCGGCCAATGACAAGGTCATCTTCCTGTGGGTGAATGATTCAGTAGAGTGAGGCCTGAATGTTAATTTAGTCCTGAAAACAGCTTGTCCTTGTAAACCAGTACCTTGGCGGATGAACAAGTGGTTATGATCTCCCTGAGAACAGAAGAGAAAGTAAAGGGATAATCGTTAAAAATCCATATCCTAATTAAACCTGGATAGGAAAAATTTAGAGTCCAATTAGCCATAGCAGCATAAATAGATGTTAAATAAACAAACAAACAACAATATGTTTAATAAACACCTCCTCAATTAAAGTAATTGGTTTGGGTTTGGGAGACCCACCAATATATTTAACAACAATGTGTCCTTCAGGAACAATGAATTTTTTATTAAATTCGATCATTTGTTGTATAACCGACTAGCTTTTGCCCACGGTTTCGCTAGGGTGGAATTTGGTCTGCCACAAAAGTTTCGTAACAGATCATTTTAAATAAATAATTTAATTTTTAAGTTACTCGTACATCTGAAATTTCAGGCTTGAGATTATCCATATCAAATGTCATCACAGACGGATCAGCACGGCCGTGAAACATTCATTGACTTTGATTAACAAATGGGACAGACAGAAGCTTCCCTTTGTTCTTGTTAGTAAAGGATTAGTATGTAATGTTATTGAATTTATTGAAAAGGAGTACTAAGTATAACGGTTTCACTTGTCGTACGGCAGCAGCGGGAAGTGAACTATGTTACTTGATTTGTTTTGTTTAGCGAAAATATGTAGATTTTGCGAGTAAGAAACATGTGAGCAAGCATACAAACTTTGCTCCTCTTTTTCTCCCCCTTAGGGGTAGAATTTTTGAAAATCCTTTAATAGCGGATGCCTATGTCATACAAAGAGGACACTCTCCAAGTTTCAGGTCTCTAAGATCAGCAGTTTAGGCTGTGCATTGATCCGTTAGTCAGTCATTCAGGAAAAGCATTTTATCTGTATTGATATATAAAAAAAATAAATCTATCTAATAAATAGCACTAGTATATATCTATAATATATATAGTATAAATTGATAGATACATGATCAAAACTGAAAAAACTACTAGCTGTAAGTACTACTTAAAAACTAGTATCTTGCCGACAGTATATAACTTACCTGTAGAGGTTGCTTATATACGTCAAAAATTTCACTACCGAGATGGAGAGATATGCTTCCATCTGACCAACGAACCATACGGGCATTACTCTCTTTTATAGTGTTGCCTTCCTTATCCAAAGCTTCACGCCACCGTATAGTATTTTCTACTTTCAATTTCAATCTGTAAAAAGTAATTGAAAAGTTACAGATGAGTATTTATAAAGACATCCAGCAGATACTCAATCAATATCAAACATGCAGCCACTCAGCCACTACGTGTAAGGTTGTGTTTTCCTACTGTTGCAATTTAGTTTAATGACTAGTAATAAATATTAATTATGATTCAGAGTAATAATCAAATGTACTTCAACTTATAGTTACTCAAGTGATTTTAACCTTACTATTTGTAAATTATAAATAAGAGATACGTTATGACAAAGAGATTACATTATGGAAACAGTTAATACAGTAGAGCGGACGTCAATTAACAAGAATGTTTCGGAAAAATTAAAAAAAATAAGCATTTTCGCGAGTTGAATATTAAACAAGGATTTTCAAGACTTATTGATTTGATGTATAATTTTACACAATACAAAATTTCTGTTTCTGTCAGTTAAAAGATTAAAACCTTAATTATGTAACACGCTTTTATTATTTTATTATAAATATGCAGTGATCTTACAAAGTGCTGTAAGAATATTTTATAATCTTATTTGCAAATCGTTTAGTTGTTGTTTACTGTTTTTGTAGTTCAGATTCTGAGCTTGAGTTCTTTGAATTAATTTGGTGGGTATATGCGTAATAGTTTCCCGTTTTCTCGGATTAGGTTTTCCTGAGAATTCTTCGATTTTGCCTCTTAATTTGCTTTGTCAGTCTGTTTTTGAACGTTCATTGTCACACACCAGAGTTTAGTTTTACACCAAAGTTAATTATCAAAGTGCGGAGTAGAAATTCATTTCGAGTTTAGTGATTCACTGTTTTACGAAACAAGTGAAAATGTCAAAAAGAAATTGTGTTGTTCTTTCCCTTGAGGACAAAGTAAAAATCATTTAGAGGATAAAAAAATGAGAAAATCAATCGTTTACGAAAAAATACGAACTTTATCATTAATTTCACTTCAGTAATGGATAGTGAAGCTGGACCAAGCCGCCAAAATGTGATGAAGAAACCAAAAAATATTGAACTTGATGAAGCCGTCTATGTATGGCCCACTTTTATGCGAGAAAGCAATCGATTTAAATATCAAACTGAAAGGGGATAAAGTGTTTAAGACTAGTTTTTACAAATGTCTTATAACAATGTTTAATCGTTTAAATAAAAATATATTGTTTGTATCCTGCGTTTTTATTGTTTCCTACTTCTAATTTTACTTTGTGCACAATTGCGTCGATTATCCAGAAAATTTCAGTATCCGGAATAGGCCTGACATTAATTAGTCCGGATAATCGACGCTCTACCGAAAGCCTACCTTGCTCGACCTTCCTCATCAAGTGTTTCTTCCTCATCAATTTCATCTTCATAGGTTTCAGCGCTAAATGGTCTTGGGTCGACAGAAAGAAAGTTAGGAAGCTTGACAAAGTGAATGTCTTTCCCTACGTCGCACATTATTCGAGGTATTTCAACGTCAATTCGTGTTTCAGGAATTTCTTCTTCTTTTTCTACTTCCTCTTCCTAAGGGTCATTTAATATAAATACCATTTACTGTTGCACATCATTGTAACATTTAATATAGCAAAATGTAACAACAAAATATAACAAGTTAACGTACCTTTTGGGCATCTTCTTTCTCTTCTTCACTCCTAGCCTTTTCATCCTCTGAACCTTTAGGCTCTTCTTCGCCATCACTTGATTTGTCCTTCTTTTCTCCTTCTGCCTCTTCCTCAGAACTGATGTCATCGGCATCCCCAAATAGTGCTTCAGCGGTAGCTAAACATATATTTACAGTTTTAACTGCCCACAATCAGATCAATTAATTGATGTTAACTTTACCGACATTACAATTAAAGTGCTCCATACAAGAAGGAAGAATACGGCAAATCACTATTAATGGAAAACGTGAAGTCATTAAAACAAAAAAATTGACTAAAAGAGGAAAAAAGTAACTAAGAATTAAAAGAAAGGAAGTACTGAGAATGTTTAAATAAATATTGATAAAAAGAAGGGTTATTTTTTATATTCTTGTTTAGATCTCCTAAATATTTACAAGAAAAAATTAATGAGAACAATCCTGATTAATGCAACTTTAACAAAACAATTCTTTACTTTTAAAGACCAGAAGTAAAAAAAAAAAAGTAGATGGCATGGTAGATTCACTATCCATTATATTTAAAACAAAATATTGAGACAAATATAAAATTGTATTTTATTTTTAACATAATGAAAGTCTAACATCACAAGGAAAAACAAACAATAAATTTTATAAAATTATGATAAAAGATAATCCTAACTAATAAGTTTCTTAAATGAACCATTCTCAAACTAATTAGACTGCTCCACATCAATGTAACAGGAACCATTAAAATATAAAAATTGACATCAAACAACCTTTAGTTATCACAATTTAATAATTATTATGAAACCTATTATACATGAGAAGCGAGGAATGGTTGACTGGATGATGTAAGGAAGAAAATAGTTGGGGGTGCAGTCAAATAAAACCACACCTTATCCACAGATTGGTATACAAAACCCACTTATTCTCGCAGACTCCTCAATTACTACTCCCAACATCCGCACCACCAAAAAATTAACGTCGCCAAAAATATCATCCACCGTGGCTTATCCCTCGCTGACCCCTGCTTCCATAAAACTAACACCCACCGAATCAAAGAAATCCTTTTAAAAAACAATTTTCCTCTGTACGTTATCAATAAACTCATCCATGCCTATAACAACCCACCCACCACCACCCTATCTCCACATCCGCCATCTACCTCTATATACAGATCCATGCCATATATACCCACCCTCTCACATAACATTCAAAAATCCTTACGTTCATCTATCCCCAATTTACGCATCGCCTTTAAATCCCACAACAAACTCTCCAATATTTATACCAAAGTAAAAGATCCCATCCCCCTTAAACAACACTCCCATGTCGTCAACCGCATCCCCTGCTCTACTCCTAATTGCAACTCCTCCTACATCGGCGAAACTAAGAACTTCCTTAAAGACCGTATCTACCAACACAAATACTCCATTTCCTCCCATAACCTTACCGCATCAAAACTCTCCGAACACGCCTTATCCCTTAACCACAATTTTGACTTTGATAATACATCCATCCTAGCTTCTGTTCCCAACCATGATAAACGCATACTCTCTGAAACCATCCACATAAATTTAGATTCCTCCACTGTTAACCTCAAGATCGATTCAAACAACTTATCCTCTTTCTACTCACAAATTTTCAACTTACTAAATAAAAAATAAAATTAGTTTACCTTGTTATTCCTTCCCATTGTCATTCTGTTACTACTATAGTCTCCTATAATACTTATTTTGACCTCTTGACATCAAATCCTACTGTTTTATCACCCTACCTTTTCCCATTAATTTTCGCGGCTCTCTATAAAATAGTCATGATACACATTTTAATATAATAAAATAGTCAATATTTCGAAAAAATAGTCAAGAAAGATTACTATTAATATACTTTTAAAATATATATCTCAAAATTTAAAATTAGTCATATTTTTGGCCGTCAGATTTCGCTGGTAACACCCTCATAACGTATTTTCTGGTCAGTTAGACCGCGTCTACTCGTGCTACAGGTAATTACATTTTTAATACTCATATCTTCTCCTCACCCTTTCCTTCTCCATATTGCACACCATATTTTCTCATATTAGTTTTCGGCATCCATCATATGTTATGATTATCTAAGATTTCATTAGCATTTAACATCTCTATTTCATCATATTTTACTCTATTTCCATGCTCATACCATATTGTTACTTATATTTCTATACATTCCTTGTATATTTATGTCATATATTTATACCACTTCATACTATAGATATGGATTTTTAAAAACTGTTATACTCTATATTTATATCTTGACTTTCTACTGTTATTTTTCCTTTATTTACTCTTTAATATCATTTTCGTTATACCTTCTTTCATTTTACTTATGTAAACTCCCTAGGAGTCTATTATCTTACCTTTTATAGTTTATATATATTCTACTACCTTTTCCATAATTTTACTTCTCACCTCTGATGTTTATACCTCTTCTTTTTTTTTTTTTTTAAATATCTTTCTGTTTACTCCCATCTTTTATCTTTGTTAAAAAAAAAAAAAATTTTTTTTTTTTTTTCGTTCTGTACATTTTCTCTGTAATTTTTTGTATTCATATATATCCCTCACTTTTGTTCTAAATTTCTACCTCTCTACATATATAGTTTTTCTCATTTATCATATACTTAGTCCTCAATGTATTTTTATTGTATTCATTGTATGTTGTCTGTTTTTCTTTCTTAGCCCTGAAGATGACCCACAAAGTGGGTCGAAACGTCGGCACTTAATTAAATAAGTATCCACTTATTTAGTGTTTTATTTGACTGAAACCTATTATATTTATATTATTCAAAGGAATGAATTA
This sequence comes from Troilus luridus, assembly GCA_964056705.1. Taxonomy (NCBI): domain Eukaryota; kingdom Metazoa; phylum Arthropoda; class Insecta; order Hemiptera; family Pentatomidae; genus Troilus; species Troilus luridus. Next base: position 3,049,022 of record OZ057417.1, on the reverse strand, counting down.
ATCAAGATGGTTGTTCTAAACCGATTCACTTTTTATTATCATGTTTTCCAAAAAATCATAATAATAATTTATAATATTAATAAGGCATCTCTGTACTGTACAAATCTTTAATTATTGACATACGCCTCAGAGACATGGCCTTTATCACATATAGATCCTATCAGCTTGCAGGTTTTTGAGCAAAAAATTCTGAGAAGAATGTTTGGACCTGTAAGGGATGGCGCCCAGTACAGGTAGAGACAAAATGCAGAGTTGCACCAGATTTACCGGGAACCAGATGTGGTACAATTTATAAGGATCTCAATGCTACGATGGGCAGGGCATGTTGGAAGAATGGACGGGGACACACCTATCTAGAGGCTGTTCTTTGGGTATGTGGATGGGAGGAGAAGGAGAGGACGGCCACGACTGAGGTGGGCAGATGAGGTCAAAGCCGACGCAAAGAAGCTCCTCAACACCAGAGCTTGGCAGACCCTGGTGCAAGACAGAGATGATTGGAGGCGTCGTCTTGATGCGGCGAAGACCCCTACCGGGTTGTAGTGCCAGTGATGATGATAAATAAGGCATCTCTTTATACATGGACTCCTGGACTAACAAAAATGAAAGTCAGATGACAGAAGTCCAATCTCAGATCATTTTATTAATATTATAGGACATTATAAATATTAATAACAATGTATTATTGATAATAAGTGAACTCTTTGAATGATCAGGGTTCCCCTAAGTTCACAATTCAGAGATTCTTGGCCAGTGAAGTAAACATAAAATTGAAAAATGATCCATCAACCTTTTAAGGGGATCGATAGCCCAGAAGAGAATAACCCAAATAAGAACTCGACATTTCATTTTTTTCAATAATTTTAAATCGCAAACCTGATTTTTTTGGCTGCGATCCGCTATCATCACTATCAGAATCCAATACTTTGGATTTTTTCTTTTCATGGGATTTATCTTCTTTACCGCTGAAAAGAAATGAATATATTACAACAAAAAATCTAAAACTTGAAACAATTAATAGAAAAACAATTAAGTTGTTAATCATAAATCAAAAATTTATTTTTTATAAGAGAAAAAGATTGATAACACATATTCCATGAAAACCATGAATGGACAACCAAGGTGATTTTCAACAATCGTTTCAATGAAATCTATCAACCTTAAATAATGGGCTACCGCTAATTTTAATGGAAAAATATTTTTTTAAACATAAAATTTTTGACTTCGAAAATTTTCTGTTTGAATTTCGCTCCAAAACGGTTAGCTTTGTTTGTTATATTGTGACGTCACCTGGCTTGTAGTCAGTTTATCTCGCATCATTGTCATCAGTTTTCCCAGTAACTTTTAAAACGTTTTTAGCTTAAATCACTTATCATGTCTTACAAACACTGTTGTGTGCCAATGTGTGAAAGCACCACAAAATCATCCCCAGATAAACTGTTTCTTAAAGTTCCCATGATTTAATAATAAGAAAAAAGTGTTATTATCTCTCCTTCTACAAACTATTATGCCTGTGAAGATCATTTTAATGTAAGTTTAAGCTTTGTACTTTTATTTAAATTACACTACATTGAATATAGTATAAAGTTAGAATAGCTTCAGCAATAACTAGTCAGTGTATAGTGCATGTAAACTCTCTCATAAACAAAAACCATTTTCAGCTGCAGTGAGTTTGATCTTTCTTTCTTTTTTTCCTCTTCTATTCCTGGTAGAAGAAGTAGAAAATATCTATAAAGTGAGATTAGTAGGGGGTCCAATATTTTGAAAAAATAAGCAGTATTTAACAAATTCAATTGCCAACAAAGAGGATCCTAGCACATTCATCCCAACCAAGACCTCTTGGTGTCACTGATCAGTGATGTTTTCCAGCCATCAATATTGAATAATGAATATTGAAAACATAGAAAACACAGGATTGAATGTCTCAGAACCTACATTCGAAATTCCTACATGTTCTTCAAAAATAGATGCACAAACACAAGTATCATGGACATCAGAAACACACAAAAAAGTTCATATCAAAGGCAAAGCTATTCAAACAAAAGCATGTTTGAAAGATAGGACATCATTACCAATTTTAATGGTAAAAAATATCACTCCAGTGATTCAGATAACACTTCATCATATGTTGGTGTGAAAGTTGACGAAGATTTCTCTACTTTGTCTTTAAGTGAAAGTGATTGTGATGAATAAATTATTTCTGTATTACAAAGTTTTAAGCACACTCAAAAAAAAGATCATAAAGAAACCTTTGCTGTATATAGGTTATGTTGATAAAACTAATAGAAATTGAATAAACAGATGCCAAAAATTGACTCTTTACTTGAAATAAGTTAATTTAATTACTAAGCAATTGTTTTTTCCCTAATATTAGCACAATATTCTATATGAAAAATGCAAAAACAACATATGAATTTCTCATCACAAAAATGCAAAAACATCATATGAATTTCTCATCACAAAAATGCAAACAAGCCTGATGACATCACCAAACCAAAATGAAGTGTTCAAAAGTTTCTCATTTCCCACATAAATTTTTTCATAATCCGAACGCCATTTTTATGATAAAAATGATCTTTTAAAAATAAAATAAATATTGTTGTTAAAGTTACAGTATGGTGAATCTAAAAATTCATTTATTTTTAATTTAAAAAAAATCTTGGTTGTTCATTCTTCATTGGATAACATTAAACAGGTCTTTGATAAGAATGTAACACATAATAGAATGACAAGTAACTAGCAATTTTGTATTTTCTAACATTTATGATTTTAAAAATATTTATATTTCTATAAATAATCTTTATGATACATAGATTTTAGAGTCTGGATTTTGTGCAATAACAATTTTTAACTAAACCATAAAAATACCAAAACCTGGAACGAAAAATACATTTCTGCCAATCACTTCATTCAAACTGAGAAAAATTAACCATAAATATTTTATTATCTACCATAAATTACTAATACAATAATAACTATTCAAGATAATAATAAACTAGTTTTAAAAACTATAATGATTATGCAATGCTGTAAAGCTTAAAACAATACAGTAATAATTGAAACAATATAAAATGACAATGAAATTACCTTCCAGCATTTGAACTTCCTTCACTATCAGACAAAACTCGTTTCCGTTGAACAGTTTCAATTTGTTCGTTGTCTGATCCCACCTCATCTATTATTGTGAATAATGAATTATCATATAATTTAACACCATACAATAATAGTCAACAATAAACAACCAAACTTAGTTATACAAATTATGTACCTAACTGTAAAATTCTATTTGATTTCAACCTAGACATTTTTGTAAATATTTATTTTACAGATGGTTAATAATTAAAATAAAACAATAAATAAGTATTTTAAAGTGTTACTTTAACAAAAAAAATTTAAAAATATTTGTGTCTCCTTTTCTACGGTTAACTTTGAAAACTTTTATGAGAAATAATTTTTTTTTATTCCATAATAAAGAGCATAAAATTACAGAAATATAAAACAGTGTGCAAACAAAAGAAAATCTACTCACTTGTTTTCTTCTTTCTACCAACAGGAGAGCCAGAACGCGATCTTGAACCGCCACTGCTCTGTGATCGTGACCTAGACCTTGAAGTTCGCGATTGTGATTTTCGAAATGAGGGGCTTGCTGAACCTTTAGAAGAAGCACTGCCTGATCTCTGTGAGCGACCACTTCCAGATTTTTGAGAACTCGCACTGCCTGATCTCTTTGAAGCATCGCTAACTGAACGCTGAGATCTCATGCTCCCTGACCTTCGTGATCGTGCACTCCCTGAATGTTGGGATTTCAATGACCTCTCTGACTTGGCAGATTTTTCCGACCCAGGGCTGGCACTTCCAGATCTTTGGGTCGTTCTCGATTGTGGTGATCCTCCCTTGCTACTTTGTGGAGAAGGACTTCTTGAATCCTTTTGAGAAGGAGAAGGCAACTTTATAGCTTGTTTTGGAGACTGTGATTTATCACTTGAATGTGCACTCCCAGAATAAGAAGATTTACGACTCGGTTGTTTAGATTTGGGACTAGCAGATTCCTCTACGCTTGAACTCCGAGACCTAACAGACCTTTCACTTCTGGAAGCAGAATGTCTACTTCCACGTGGACTGGCTGACTGAGAATGATGGCTGCCTAATGGGCTTCTTGAGCCAGAATGATGGCTGGCAGCTGGACTTCTTGAAGCCGAATGACCTCTTCCTTGAGGACTGGCAGATCTTGAATGATTGCTGCCTGCGGGACTACCTGAATGATTGCTACCTTGAGGACTTCCAGATGCAGACCGATGTGGACTAACTGAACCTGAGCGATGGCTACCTTCCGGACTCCTTGAGCCTGAATGATGGCTTCCAGAACGAGAGTGTTGGCTTCCTTGTGGACTGCCAGAAGGAGAATGCTGGCTTCCTTGTGGACTGCCAGATCCAGAGCGATGGCTACCTTGCGGACTGCCAGAACCAGAGTGATGGCTAGCTTGAGGACTTGCAGAATGAGAACGCTGGCTACCTTGAGGACTAGCAGAACGAGAATGGTGACTGCCTTGGGGACTACCTGAGCCAGACCACTGACTACCACGTGGACTACCAGAACCTGAACGATGGCTACCAGATTTATGACTCACTGGACTTTGAGATCTATCATCATTTTCAGAATTAGCATTATCTCTCCGGGAACTCCCACTACCTGATTGCTCACTCTGGCCAGACTCACTGGAGTCAGATTCACTCCCACCATCTGTAAAAATAATTTTTTTAAATTCATGAACTGTTAAACATAACCCCTACATATTTAAGGATGGTCATAAAAAATAGGGTACAACTCCAGAATACTGCCTTATTATTAGCTAATCTAACCATACTAATGGTATCCAGAGAAATTCGTAGTAACTAACTCCGTGGTATTCAAAGGTATAATTCTTAGGCATGGTAGGAAATTATTAACACTTTAATTAGATGTTATTTTACTGTTTTAAGTAGATGACAGCTAACGCCTTTTGTTGCAGAAGATATACCAAACCCCAAGAGATCCTATTCAGTCAAAATCAGTTCTTAGCTGTAACATAAATATATATTTGTATCCAATAACTTCAGCGCAAGCCCAGGAAAGAAATGACTAACTTGAGCTCCTTTAGCACCCAGTAGTAGGTAAGTAAATAAGTATCAATGCTAACATTGCTATATTCTGGAGTTGTATCACAAACACCCAAACAGTTATACCTTTAAACAAACAAAAACCCTATACAGCAATAATAAAATATACACCAATATTAGGAACTGTACATAGACAGGTTGTCCATTGTACAGGATAAGTTAGGGTAACATAAAAACACCAGAAAGGATTTTTTTTTACACAAATTTGGAGTATTACTATTTATGTGATTATAACGAACATGATCCTTTAATTAGCCATAGCAGCATAAAGTGACGTTAAATGAACAAACAAATGAACGAACATGATCCAATAAATAGTTGGCAGCTTTTAGCAAAATTTTAATTACTTGTATTAGTAGGTAGTACATCCAGTATGAGTATGTTCGATACTTATTTAATTTTCATGGTGACTTCATCATCCTAATGTTTTTTAAATGCAAATAGTAATTTTTAGGTACTTTTCATTACTTCACACTCTACCATAAATAAAAGTTGTACAAATTTTAATTAAATGTATTTGAAGTTAAAATTAAATTTTAAAAGCAAAATGCAACCTACGGTATAATGGTATAATGACAATAGCCGTTCATACCTAACATAATAAAATAAATTTTGTTCAAAATGAAAAAATAATCCAATGAGAATTAAGTTGAGATTTAGCAATTGATTTTAATTCATTCATTAGCCTATTAACAAGCAGTCAAAAACTAAGTATATCATTAACATGGAGTGATTTTCAGGCAAATTATAATTCATTAATTATAAAATGAAGAACTGTAATAACTACCTGAACTTTCACATAATTTTCTGATACCCATTCTTGTCAGCTACAACTTTACACTAAAAATTAAAAAAGACACGATTCTTCCTAAACCAATAAGCTCATCAGAGTAGATATTTACAGCTCACTACGTTAACATTTCACAGGCTTGAGTACTTTAGCTATTAACAGCAACCGAGCCAACTTCCATACGAACGCGAGGTTTGTAACAATAACAAAACCTGCCCGTAGATAACTTCTGGCAAAACAACCTTTTAAATTTGAATTTGAACAAGATTTAGTTCTCCTCAGACAAAAATGTTATTATTCAAAAAATATTATATTTATAACATTAATGACGTGACAGAATGTTTTTTAGTTTCTTTTGTTATTACTAAACTTATTAGATTTTGTAGTGTAGAAAATGGTCGAGGATGTCATCAAAGAATGGTATACAAATAAACAGAACTTTTTTTTTTGCGCCTACGTTTCGATTTAACTTGTAGACCATCGTCAGAGGACAAAAAAATAAATCAATGGTGATGGTCGACTTCGGTTTAATAGGTTGGGTGGTTCGAAATTTATTTTTTGGTAGACTCGAAGAATAAATCTCGTCTTCAATTTGACAACAGAAGAATGTTTATATATAAAATAAGGCATCATTTCTTCTTTAATTAGGTTATTATTAGAAGTTGAAGAGTTCAAAACGTACCCACCTTCCTCAACTTATATTATTTCTGCATTATCACTCTTTTCATCAAATCGCTCTTTACTACATAAGTATTATTTTTCAGGCGAAAGACCCAAGTAGCATTCTTATTTTGTTTTTTCATTTAATACTCAATTTTTTTATTAGCTGTTTAAAAAAAAAACCTTTTTCAAGATAAGGAAAGTGAACATATCATTACGAGTTCTATTGTTTCTACTGTTCATGGTCTTACCATCATTCAGGAAACCATGTTGCAGTGGTGAAGTATATAACTTTATCCACTTATTAAATTATAAAGAGAGTAGATTGAATAAGTCAATGAATCTGTTATCCAATAATTATTTAAATGCAATATATTAGTATTTTAGGGGAAGGAAATGGTCTGGGGCTAGGTCAAAGAATTTATCTCTTAAATAGTGATGAACTATTCATTAGTTTTTATCACTAATCAAGGAATTGATTCATTGAACTCCATCCAGACCAATTTTGTCCCCACTTATCGCGGTATTATTTCTAAACTGACACAACTCTGAAGTAGGTGTTTTTTTTTTTTGTTGGGAGTAATGCCCAGGAAAGATGTAAATATCTGTTTATCGCTTGTCAAAACTGTATGTATCAACCTAGCGTCGGATCTTGTCTGTCCGAAGGCACTCACGTCGCTCTTAGTGTCCTAGTGCTATTCCAAGCTCACTAATAGTTTTTACAAAAATGGAGGTTTTTGATTTATGTGACTTTATAAATAATAGCATGATATCGTGTATGGTCAGCTAATATTATTCTAAAGTATAAGTATTTAAGAACACTCTTCTAGTCGTAAATCTTCTAAACATATACCCTTGGTTATTTTGTTTCGATATATCGATATACTATGCAGGTTATTTTTTTCCCCGGCTAAACATTGCGGGATTAGGAGGTTATCAAGTTAGTGTGGTTGATGTTTCATTGTTCTTATTTTAGTCAATTTATTTCCAGTTACTGGATTCTAGGAAATGGCTTCTATGAAATCTGAAATTGAAGGTAATTTTTAAATTTTCAAATCAATTCTTTAGTTTCATTCTTGATATTTGTCTCAGTAGCTTTTAAATAATAATTTTTCACATTAATGTATTGGCACTATGATTTTTGTGAATTGACTGATGGCAATTCACTTAGTGTTTCACGTAACTTATTAGTTATTAAAATTTAAAATACCCTATCCCTCAGTCAATCAGTTATATATTTTTCTTCTCTGATTTAAATACATTTATTCATTAGTAAATATAAACTTAGTTTTGGAAGAGATCCAGTATAATATGCATACTTTGATAAAAAGTTGAAATGTTTGTGTATTTGAATGTGAAACCACTAGTCCATCTTGTAAATTTGCTTTACATTGGCCTGCTAAGATCTGTAGGGACAAAGCAATGAGATGTTTTGAGTGGAACATGTTGCTATGGCAACTTCCTATCCCTAGAAGCAAGGTGACTCCGCTAATAAAAAAATTCTTCAGATCATTTTCTTCATTGATTTTATTTTATGCATTATTATAATTGTTTTTTTAAGTGATTGCGTGTGTTCAATTGCTGTTCCATTTATGTTTGACATATAAGTCGGCATATTTAATAATAATAATTAATACTTTTAATGGCTCTGATGAATACAAATTTTTATTTAATATTTACATAGCATAGTTAGTTACCACAAATCCATCTGCATAACACTCATGCAGTATCATGAAGAGATAATAAGTTTCTTTTGTTTTATACTGTAAAATTTGAAAAATTGTATCCTTCAGTATTGTTCTGTTTTAAGCATAAATATTATTAATTATTATCTTTTATTACAATAATATAAAAAATGTTAAATTAATTAAATAATATATTTGTTATAAATTCTACCTTAAACATAAATAATTTAAATTGTTGATTGAATATGAGATATTTAATTTCCACCGATTGAGCTAAAAAGCATAAGTTTGACATTAAGAAATAACTCTATTGCGTAGATCATTTTTTTTTTTTTTAGGACAATTCCTTCAAAAACTGCCAGATTCCATTCTGGAAAAAACTATTGGGTTTAAAGAAAGGGTGAATGATGAAGAAATTGAAAAATCCTTTCTTAAATCAAGATTACCAGCTAATGATGTTGAAGAAATTGAAAGGAATATTAACAAAGTATAACAACTTTACCATAATTATTAAATATCAATAAATTTAAGTTACTAATGTTATATATTTTATATTTTGGTTCTGGTTATAGCGTTATAATTTCACGTCTGTTCAAGCCGTTTTCAAGAAGAGAATAAAGAGAAAAGGCTGTGCCAGAAATACTGGTTTGAGCAGTTCAAAGAAACGCTTATTAGGATTCAATAACATTTCCAAGAAAGGTTTAAACTATGCCGACCTTTTGCCACTTCACAATTGTTGGAAAGAATACATCTCTAATCTTGTAGATTTACCTTACCTACGAAAACAAAGGTACGTTAAGTGATTTATATTGTTTATTTACTTATGTATCTTAGTTGAGTTAATTAATTCTTTATTTCTGTTTTATAAAAATTGTTTGTAGAGTAGACAGTTTCACTATTTCAGATTTAACTATTACAATTATCAGGATTGTATCATTTATTTAGTTAACCAATAATTGTTTTTTTAAATATACTTATTGTATAGATGGAGAGGAGAAGTGAGTAGTTCAATCCATGAAGAGTTTTCGCAGGTTCTTTGGAAAGCCGATTATCATGGAGCGTACATTTCTGTTTTAAAGTCTACCTGCCCTTCCCTAGTCGGCATTGAAGGAATCTTAGTATTTGAAACAAAGAATGTGGTCAAGATACTTGGCAAGGATAATATTTGTCGCTGTAAGTTCTCACTCATCAACTTATTATTATCCTCTTGTTGTTGGTATTTTGAGTCTGAGTATTATGAGAATGTTTTTATATAAATTATATTTGGTTATACTTCATTGATGACCATTCATGCTTCATTACAGGGGACTAATATTAAAAGAACAGGCTATACCAGAAAATAACCAAATATAATGTCTACTTTCGGTTATAATTTTTTATTTATACCCTAAATAGATTAATCAGTTATTTAAAATAATACATAAATCATACCATTAGAATTTTGCAATATAAAATAATAGCTGTATTTAAATTGGGGTCCTTAATGAAGTCAGGAGGGATACGACTAGGCTTTATGAAATGGGTACCCTTAATTAGACTCAAGTAGTGCACATTTAGCCTTAGTAAAGTGGTATATTTTTTTTTTACTTGGGGTTACCTTCCTTTCTAATCTTCCCACACTGGTCAGAAAGATTAGCGGCGTGTAATAATAAACAATTTGTGTGTTTATAAGTGTAAAGCCCTTAGGTCATCAACACCTATGAGTAACGAACAGTGTTTGTCTTAACAGGATTAGGAAAAGATTTTAAACCCCCCTCCCTCCCAAAAAAGAGAAAATAAATAGGTGGGAAAGCTTAATGACTCAATATGATTCATTCCAATCGATTGTAACTTTGTTAGCAAAAGAGGATTGTTTTTTTGAGTTGGTACAGATTCTTTGTTTTTTTAAATTAAATTATTTTCTAAATATTACAATATTATTAATGGAAACATTTCTGAAAGAAATTTATTAATTTTGCTTTGTTTATTTTTAGCTGTTCCAAAAGGATCATGTGAATTTAAAATTACTATAGGCGATTATCAAGTAAAATTCCTTGGAAAACATTTTATGATTAAACCAACGGACCGAGCTATCAAAAAAGTTAAAGCTGGAAAATTTTTTAGTTTATAGTCCCCTCTCAACCAGTAGTAGGTACTATCACTCTTTTATTTATTATATTAACGAATTGTAATATATGTTAACATATTATTTCAATCAATTTACCTAATTATATTTTAAGTACTATTAGTGTAAATTGTGAAACACCTTAGATTAAGGTAAACATTCTTTGTTAATGTAGTCATATTTTTTATTTGTATTACTTTGATTAACTGCGAGTGGTTATAGACAACCAGTAAATGTGATTGCAATAAACTGATAAATATAATGGAAAGGCATGAGAAAGAACTTTATTCACAGTGGTTTAAGTTATTCAAACTGATCGCTCATCCAGTTCCTTTCCAACCTTCTCTGAATATTGTCAGGCGTGTTCTCTTTGGCCACTTCATGAATGAGTCCTTGAAGCTTCTTGTATAATGTCTCCATTAGTCTTTGGGCAGAGTTTTGTTTCTTACATACCAAGATAATTGTGTCGGGTTTTGTTACATACATACCAAGGTGCTTGTGTCGAATTTCATTACTTACATACTAAGGTGCTTGTATCAGTGTTTTAAAAGTTTTTGCTTGAATTATTTTTAATGTTATTTTTTTGTGATTCCATATATTTGTGATGCTTTTGTTTCCAGATTGGTTACAATGGTTGGTGTACGTACTTTGTTTTTATCTTAGACCTTATATTGAGCAACAGCAAGAAGGGAGTAAAAAAAAATTAGAGGTTTGATTTAGTGTCTTTTGTTTTGCAGCTATATGTGGACTCTATTATATTCTTGTGTCAAACGTTAGTCGAAGGCAATGTTAGATTACGTGATATTTTCATTTTCACATGTCTATGTCGGCATTTGTATTTGTTTTCAAACACTATCGCAGAAAACAGGTCTAAAACATTTTCAGATGAATAGATCAGAACAGGCCTGGCAGGAGTTTTATAGTGTTGCATGAGGGGCATTTAGTTTTGAAGTGTTTTATATTCTCAGGTTCAATTAATCCCAATTTAATACAATCAGACTTGAAGTAAGCCTTTGCATGTAATTAAAGCTTAATTGTCCAAGTTTTCTATGCCATATGCCAGGTTTAGATGAAATTTTAGACTCTTAAAATAGTTAAATTACTGAATCCTTTTTCCTCAGGGTTGATATTGATCATATGCAGTCCAGTCTTGTTCTCCTTTCAAGATTACAAATCCATTATTATATTTATATATATAAATATATATATATATAATTTTTTTATTAGTTGTTGTTGGGTTTATAAAAATAAAATAAGTTTAATACGGGGGGTTAGAAAGAAAATACACTCAATCGGCAAATGAACCATTCTTTTAATTATCGTTAGTTTAAATCACTTACATGACATTGAAATACAGTTTATATGGTTAGTTCAATCACCACAGTATGCTTGCTGCTCCTACTATCCTTTGGATTCGTTTACTTCTGATGCTTACGCAGCAAGTTTAGATGAGTGTAAGTTTAAAGTTATGACTGCCGGCCAGCGTATACGCACTCACTTCGTAATTAACTGCTACACTGCACTTCTTCTACTGACATGGGTCATAAGGCGCATGCGCGCACTGTAGACACTCGTTTACGTTACAATAGATACTTATTAATATAGTGTCGCCAACAGTTGTTATAATATATTTATTTAAAAAGAAAAGATATGACCAGGACCGGGACTCGAACCCGGGTCTCCCACGTATCTGTTGTGCTGCTTTACTAACTAAGCCATCCTGATTCGCTTCTCGGCCAGACAAATCCTTTCTTTTCACTGATCTATTATAACTACTAACAAAAAAATAATATAAATAAATTATAATAATATATAATGTGACGCAAGTCAACGAGATCCAAAATTAAAGTAATGTTCAATGAACATTCTTCCCCGTTTATACATCGCAAATTGCGAGAACACGGAGATATGGATCTGTGGAAAGAAAGGTCTGGCCGAGAAGAGAACCAAGATGGCTTAGTTAATAAAATACCACGACAGATACGTGGGAGACCTGGGTTCAAGTCCCAGTCCTGGTCATATCTTTTCTTTTCAAATAAATATATTTTTAATATATATACTTTATCCTTTTTGAATTCTATTTCACACCCATTTCTGGTGATAGCCGGGAATATATAGTACATCTTTTAAAGTACATTCCTCTGCTTCTATGGACCCAATCATATAAGCTTGCATAAATTGACCTTTTTTAGAAATTATTTTATTTGTATCCCTTGTTTGACATAGGTAGATATTGTTTAGTGTTATTTATACGAGTTGTACATCCTGAATCAAGTATCGTTAACATTTTACCTTGATCATGTTCAGGTGATCATGTTCATCAAGCTTGTACAGTTTGTCAATAAACTTACTTTATTGTTCCTTGCTTTATTTTTACAGTTACAATTAACTTCAGCATGATTAGTTCGTCCACAAAAATTTTCCTAATTTCTTTGATGTCTTCATCCAGGGTTTAAATTTTTTACCAGGGCAAGATTTGGCAAAATGATTCCCTCCACATGAGAAACATTTCACGTCTTGAAATTTGAAAGTTGCCGGTGATTGTAATGATGTTAATGGTAATGATTGTAATTTTGTTTCTTCCCTTATTAGCCTGGTTTTGAGATTAGATAGAATTTCTTGTTCCTCTGGCGTAGAATCCCAGGCAGGTAAGAAATTAAGCTGAACATTTTTGGGAAAAATTGACATTATTCGGGCTATATGTATATCTTCGTTTATAGAATTTCCCTTTAAATTTAGCATATAAACTATATTTTCCGACTTACATAAATTGGTGGCCATATATTTTTCATTATCATATTTAAACGTAAACAATTCTTCAAGTGAATTACATTTGATCCTGCCATCGTCATGATCAAATAAGGATTTCAGTGCTATTTCTGCCGCTGTAGTATAATTCATGATATGTATATTATTCTTTTTTTCTATGGAAAACACTATATATTTTTGAGCTTTAGCATCTCTTTGTAACCACTCCTCATTGTTTTCAGTTGGCATTGTTTCTTAACCTAAAACAATATTATCATGTTATGATGCTTTAAGCATGATAAATAGATCAAAATTCTACATCTGGAAACTTGCATGGCCAGTTAAGACTTCAGAGTGACTAAGATCATCTTTGTTCATTTAGGCTTACCAATGCCGAGCAGAGGTCTTTTCACAATAGAAAAGAATTCATGATTTTTTTTTTTTTTCCTTTCACCCACCCTCTTTGGGTTACACTGGATCAATCATTTCTTTGTGTGTTGTTCTTTTCTTAGTACCCAGTATTTCTTCATTCTTTCTGATCTTCTTTTCCTCTCATTGTCCAAAATGATGGGTTTGGATTTTTGTGTAACATAGATTGTCTTGGAATCTTATGTTTTCATCTTTAGTAATTAATTTAGCTGTTCGATTAATTAGTGAATTTTTTAATTCTGCTAGGTCTTTCTCAGTTTCTTTAAACCAGTTGGGTTTTGTTTTTGGGGTTACGGAAGAAAAAGTCAAAGATTTGTTTGGTTAATCTGTTAGGGTTCATTCTGAGAAGATGGCCATAAAAATTTCATGGTATCCTCCTTTCTCGCATAGTATCTGAAAGTTTTTCAATTTTCTTGTACAAAGTTTCATTCTTGATGTATACTATCTTATTATCTTGAAACTTTGGTCCTATGATTTTCCTTTCCTTTAGCTCAAGTTTCTCCATTTCACCTTTGAAGTTCATGTTTAGTGTTTCTGCTGCATATAGTCCTTCTGGCTTAATCACTATTCTGCAGTGTGTAATTTTGGATCACCAGGATAGAGATTTTTTGTTGTATGTATCTTTTGTTAGTTGGTAGGCCAGTTCAAGTTTATTTTTTCTGAATTCCATTGTTTTGCTTTCCCCAGCATTCCAACTAATCCATTCTCCGAGATATTTGAATTCTTTTACTATTTCAATCTTTTGTTCTTGGACTTTAAAGTATTTACGTGGGTGTTTGATGTTTGTTATAATCTTAGTTTTTTCGAAGGAGATGTGAAGACCTATTTTAGCTGCTTGTTTCTTTAGTTCAAGGATTTGCTCCTGTGCTTCTTCCATTTTTCAGCAAACAGGGCCATATCATCTGCAAAAGCAATCCAATTTATTTTAAGGTTCTTCTTTTTGCAACCTAATCTTATACCACTCTTAATATTTGTGTTACATTCTCTGGCTACTTTCTCAAGTGCACAATTCAACTGCAATGGTGAAAGCCCATCCCCTTGTCACACACCCGTTTTTATTTTGAAGGGTTCCGATAGTTCACCCATAAATTTAACTTTCAAAAATGTACTTGTAAGGGTCGCTTTTATTATATTAGTTGTTTTCTTATCCAGACCCATTTCTTCCAGGGCTGATAATAGAGTTTCCCTATCAATCGAGTCATATGCTTTTTTGAAATCAATGAAGGAGATGACACACGTCTTTGCCCTTGATTTTTGGTATGCCATAATGTTTTTGAGGTTTAGTATTTGTTCCAGGCATGACCTACCCTTTCTAAAACCTCCCTGGTATTCCCCGATTTGCGGGTCCAATTGCGGCTCTGCCCTATTGAAAAGGACTTTAGACAGGATCTTGTATGTTATATCCAGCAGTGATATTCCTCTATAGTTGTTGGGGTCTGTCTTCAATCCTTTCTTGTTGATAGGGTGGATGAGAGCTGTTCTCCATTCTGCAGGGATTTCTTCTTCTTTCAAGATTTTATTGAAAACACACTGAAGGGATGTAATTGCATTTTTGTCAGCTTTCTTCCATAGTTGGGCCACTATTTGGTTTTCTCCAGACGCTTTGTTCTTTTTTAGTTCTGAAATGACCTTCAGTAGTTGTTCAGTTGATGGTGGTTCTGAATCCGGCTTCTTAAAGTTATTTGGGATGGATTCAAATTTTTCAAGGATGGGTTCACAATTCAAGAGTTTTTCAAAGTAGCCTGCTAGTATCTTGCAATTTCCCATGTTATTATGGGCGATTCAATTGGTCCCACTATGGGCGATGGTCCCATTTACATCTCGAAATTGGAGGGTTGGTGCTTTGTATCTTGAAAACCTGTGTTTGAAAGTTCTGTAAAACCTTCTTGTGTTGTTCATAGTAAATTCTTCATCAATTTGGAGGAGAGTTTTGTTTTCATGTGCCTTCTTAATCCTTTTTATACTTTTATCTACCAGTTTTCTAACTCTAATGAAATTTAATCTGCTTTCTTGTTTTCTGAGATTGACAATTTTACCATGCTTGCTTTGTTGTTTCAATGAAGGCATCACATTCGAGCGACCGCCAGGCATGTTTTTTAGTTTTTATGTTAGGTGCTATCCGTTCGGCTGTAGTAATGAGGCTTTCCTTGATATCCTCCCAACTTTGAGCCTGGATCATTTCTGTTGCTTTTGTGAATTTATCTGATTTTAATATTTTTTCCGTGCTGTACTTCCGACTGTTAATTTGTTTCATGCTGCGTTTCCTGTTTGGGATGACTTTGAACTTAATTTTAGACAGGAAGTGTGTGGTCCGGGGACCACTAGGGAGTAGAGAGGTAATAGGGAGAGGAGTGGCTCAGTGGTTGAGCACTGAGTTGCCATGCCGGAAATCCTGGTTCAAATCCCGCTGCGGGCAGTTACTTTTATTTAGTCTGTTTGTAGCCGGAGAAGGATCATATAGGATCTAGGACCCTCCTGGGGCTCAACCAGCCTCTATAAAATATTATAAAAATAGGGTACCCATAATAAGGGGGAAAAACCTGGCGGTTGAGCGTGACCTAGGACAAGTCACCTCCTTGCAGAACTGTTGTCCATGAAACAGTACAGTCTCAACCATGTACTGAACCCCCAGACTCGTTCACGTATCGTAGTGGTACAGGAAAAAAAAAAAAAAAGTGTGGTCCGAATCCAGGTTTGCACTCCTGAGTACCCTAACATTCATGATTTCTTTGTTTTTCTTTATTGCCACATGATCAAGTTGAAATTCCCCTAGGCTGGGATTTGGGGAGATCCATGTCTTTTGTTTTCATGGTAGTTTTTTGAAAGCTGTTGATTTAAGAATTAAATCGTGTGCTTGGCAAAGTTCTATTAGCCTAACGCCATTTCTGTTTGTTCTTTTGTGGGCAGGACAATCTCCAACAATTTTCTTATATTTTTTTTTGAGCATGTGGATTGATAATTGTGAAGATTTTGTGTAGAATTCACGATAAAGTAAAAAGAAAAAAAATTTCACAAAGTTCAAACTACACAATACACTTAAACTTTGTTTTTTAATCTCTGATTTTTTTTAACACACGTTCTGGGCCCATAACCTGTTGAAAGGGTAGTAAAAAGATACATACTTTAAACTTGCAGTGGTTTTAATTGAAACAGAGATTAATAAAAGGTTGATTAATAGCCCAGAAGATAGAACTAACTAGAGAGGATGCTCTAGGCAAAGGGAGGCAGGTGAAGCCAGCTCTCAAGCCGCGGCTTGAGCAACCTCGAAATAGTTATTGGACCTTTCGATGAGAGCTCCGAAATGGATAAGGAAAATAAATTTCTGATTCAATTATACCAGATCGCATGTCATTTTGAATGTAACCTTTTATTAAACTAATAACATAAATCAATTTTCATAAATTAAATAACTAATAATTTTGAGAATGAAAAACAATTAATTAAATTAAAGAACAATTTAAACGCTTTTATAATGAGAAATGAAGTTACTAATATTAACTAAATTATCAACAACTAATTAATAACAAAAAGAAAACAAATATTATTTAATCTTACGATAGTAAATTTAACTCTATTAAATTACAAATAAATCTATTACAAAATAATGAATGTTTATGCGGTTTTCTGATTGCAATGATATAATAATGAAAACTCTTATCTGTCTGTCGAAGTAGTTTTCAGTAGATGGCAGATTCTCGGCAGGGCGAGCTGGATGTTGAGACGACAGAGGATTTTCATCGGCACGGCGAGCGAAGATGGTGAAACAATAGAGGTTGAGATGATCGACTGGGTCAATTCGAATTGGTCGAATCTATGACGAAGTTTAAACTAATTACACCTGCAGGTGGGCAGCAAATTAGTATCTTCTTCAAATTCACACAAAACAATTTTGGGCTCCTATAGAGCATACGATGTGCACGTCCAGAGGCTCGTGGCAACACTGTCTTCAAATTCACAAAACACAACTTTGGGCTCCTATAGAGCATACGATGTGCACGGCTAAGGGCTCGCTTCAACACTGCCTGGCTCGGTCTAGCCGGAGCGAACAAAAGCCGATCGACTCTCTTTTGTTTTTCTCTCTTCACTTTAATAACATATGTTTTCACACTTACTACAAATATTACACTTATATCTAAACCAAATAAATTACCTTTTAAATTAAATTATTCTAAACAATTATGAAATTAAACATTTAAATTATTATATTAAATAAAATGTGAAAAATAAGTAAAAATGCTCTTTCTTTTACGAAAACAATTATTTAATTTTTATAATCAAAACTAATAATATTTTAATAGGTTACTATTTCATCTGGCCTTAACACACCGCACAGACGGGTATTTGACATGTCTAGCCGGCCAAAAATATTTTATCACCATATTCTACTAATTTTAGACTGCTGATTTTGAAAAAAATATTCTAAAAAATCTAGGACCTCTAGTTTTTGAAATATGGTATGAATCATGCAAATAATAATCAATCCCATTAACTTGGTCTGGGTTTTGCAGCGCAAATGAGTTAATTTAATTACTTTACCAAACATTAAGTTTCTAACAGCTTTTAATCAACATTTATATTGACACCATTTTGTTTTATTTATATTTTGGGTTTAAAAATAAAAATAAATAAAAAGAGATACAATGATTCATCTTATAAATAATTTATTTACGATATACAATAAAATATTGGGCAAACCAGTATAATGCATTTCTTGATTAATCATCTGATGATTCACAACTTTCATCACTCTCCGATTCCTGGAGTCTCTGGTGAGCTATTTGATTGAATGGCTCAGCAGAAAGAAGTAGGGCTAACGTGTCGCTCAAAAATGGCTTGCTTCTTTTCCTCGGTTTATTCACCAAATTTCATGGTATCTATGCTATGTCCACTTGAAATTGCCTCTAAAATCACCTTAAAACGGAAAATTAAATTAATATCTAAACCGGTGATTCCTGCGGCAAGATGTGGATCAGCAAAGAACCTCCGACTGGTGTTTCCGTCATTGGTGTTTCCATATCCAGGTTTGGGAACGTCCACAATTAAACCCATTTTCAGCCTGAAATCTTCCTGGGTTCTCTTTTTCTCCTTTTTCACCAATTCTTTCTCCTCCTCCGTCTGGATTCGCCATCTCCTAACAGGCAGCTTGTAAGCTAGATGCAGTAAGCTTTCAAATAGCCTTATTCGTGCGTGGAGTATGGATAGTCTAAACCTCAGTGTTTCCTCTCTTATCTCTTTAGATTGGTCTAAATAGTTGAAATCCTTTGAAGTTGCTCCGCATATGAAGCATCGCAACGTTGACTTTGTATCACTTGCAGCATTGCAAACTTTGCCATCTACCATGGTTAATAACATTTTATGTTTTACATAACACGGATTACCATTTACAACTACATTTGTCGCTTCTAACGAGTTGCAAGCATGGTCAACATACGCAATTTCTTCGTTGATAATGTCGGCAGACTCCTTTACGAACCTTATCCGTATGGGTCGACAGAATCTTGGTGAGGAAGGCGTCGGATTTTGCCAAATAATTTTTTCGTTCGACTGAGAAACCAGTCGAAGAGGTACGAACGAGCTTTGGAAAATGTTGGCATCAGAGTCAGCGTCATTTTTAAACTTTTGTTTGTATTCTCTCTGTTGACAACCGTCACATCCCCATTTGCAAATCAGCAAAAGTGACGTACGTTCTTCATCACTCAATGTTTCTCCTATTTCTTCCAGAGAGTTCAACAGTCTTGTAACAGTATGGTCCATTAAAGCCTGTAACTGGACTTCTGCATGAGAATCCGTGACTCGACAGGAATCCTTGTTTGGATAGCAGTTAAGTTTTTCTTTTTGTAGCAAACTATAACATGGATATAATTTTTTACAAGAATATCGTACTAGCTCATACTGTCTTCTAGAGAGATTTGCTTCTACGAACATCGATAACGCCTGCACAGTGGATATTTTCGTACAGGTCTTATCATCCGACAATTGTTCCTTATATTTAGTTGCTTGCCGTGGATCTTGAGTGATTTCTTTAACCACGAGAGAAGCATTTCGATGTCCAGCGGGATAAAGTTGGGATTGGGTTGCATGAGAAAGGATCTGCAAATCTGTTTCTCTGCGCACTTCTTCCGTTTTTCGTCTTTTGCTTCTTTCGCTACATTCCTCGAATGATTTCTGGGGTCGACCTCTAGACATAGCTACTTGAGGTAATTGAAATGTCCATTCCAACCAAGATGAATTAGCTGTTAAGAATGATTGTTTGAACTTGTTTGCTTTATGCCATCTTCGCCGAAATTCTGACTTAAGCCTTGAAAATTCATGTTTTATATCCTTCTGTTGCTCTTCAGAATAATTTTCTTTACTTACCAGGTAATTTCCCAAAAATTCTAATTTCTGGTCAAAACTGGGCAATTGCTGGCTATCCATCAGGTCAAAAAGGTCTCGTCTTATAAGAATTCTCATTCCAGATGGCCCTAAAATAACATTTGGCCTTAAGTAATTAAAATACCTAAATGTTTATATAATATTTTTTCAGAATTGCTTTTAAAATTTTGCTTCTTTATTTAGATTTGCAGGAGAAAAAAAATCAATATTTTCCAGATTGGCGGCTATTGATTTAATATTTCTTTACTACATAATTTGGACAACCAATCATGTTAAAAAAGTTATCGGGACTCATCGGGAAGTATAACTAAATCCTTATCGAATGTTGAAATTCACAGTAACAAGCAGCAAAAAATAAAGAGCATCTTTCATATTTTTTTTTAATGCCTTATTCTGTATTTTAATTAATAATATTATGCTATAACATAGATACATACCTGGTCTCTCACAATCCATAATGAGTAGGTGTAATAAAAATCTGATCGGTTACAGGTAGCACTGAACTATGCACTCACTAAGTTACTTTTGATATGAAACAAAATAGAAGCAGTTCAACAGACAAGTTTTAACTGGTTTTTCTTCTAATCCGATCAACTAGAGAAACGATATCTGCCCATAACTTGAATCCCCCACTATTCCAATTGAACTTTCGATAGGGTTTTCCGACCTCCGCTGCATTTTGCAAAACTGATTTTTGGCCGGCTAGACCAGTCAAATACCCGTCTGTGAGCCGTCCCCCCACTCCTTCAGCCCCCTTACAGCTGAAAAAGTGTTGCAGCGCTCAGTTTATTTAGCCCAAGAATTCCTCGTGTTTTATCTTGTCGGGGTAAATTCACCGTGGAAAGTTCCAATTGGTAATTTCCTTAGTTATACTATTACTGGGGGGGGGGGCAGCTGTTGGTTCTATGTTCTGTGGGACCGGCAGATATATTAGACCTGATACCCCAAACAATAACAAATGTTATCTTGCCGGGAGCCAATATAGTCCATTTCATCTCCACACCGCTCTAGTTACATTAATACTTCCAGCACCTGCACTACCTACTACCGTTCGTTTTTATGTGGTAACTTTTTATATATAATAATAAATAATGGGTGACAATAAAGGGAAAAGGAAGCTCATTCGGTTTATAGAGGATTTTAATTATAAACTTCATCACTTTTAATGATATTGTCCTTTAAATAAAACAAGTTTATTATTCTTTGCACGTATCTTTTCCAGATGCAGATTTTCATTGAAACGTTTCAATTTGTGGGAAATTCTAGTTTTTAAATATAATATTCCCACTGCAGAGATGATTGATGAGTAGTGAGACTCGTCCTCTAGAAACTGTGTTACATTTTAGGAAAAAAGTATTTGCCAATGCAATGGCAGGATTAGGAGTGATGCCAATGCCTCCGACTTGGGTGAGAGTCGTCTTTTATCCTTGGACATGTAAGACACTTAGGACATGTACCTAAACAATTTTTCACTTATTTTACGAATTTCAGTGACTCATGATTCTACAAGAGCTATCGACGTTTTTGACAAACTTGAAAGCATATCTGCATATTCATCGGCTAGTAAACTCTTTTCTTTCAACTGAGAAATTATAGTTTTCAATGTGAAATGTTTCTTATTGTATCTTCTTGTTTTTTGCTGCAAAATTCTAACTTGTTTCTTTGATTCAACTAAATTTTTCTTGATTGAATTTACAAAATCTGTCATGTCATTCAAAGAACATGTTGCAATATCCAGTTCGGATTTCTTTTCATCTAGTCGAGTTGTGAGGTCTTGCACATTTAACCTGGAGCTATCCACATTTTTTTTAGTCTCTTCTTACTCGGTGAACGACTATTCACAGAAGTCGTCTCATTTCGTTGAACCAGTTTCCTTTTCTATAACAGGAAAAGTTGAGTGGAATAAGAATCTTTCATGTAAGTAGAGTAGCTATGCTTATAGTAGAAAATATAGGTACCTGAGAAAGTTTAGGTTTTAAATGTTCTGGGAAAGCATCGAAAATTGAAAGGACTACACGGTTTTTCAGTTTATTACAGAATGGAGACCTATCAAAATCCTCTTCTTTGAAATGTTTTGAACATAAACGGCTGTGTTTAGATGGCTCTCACTTTTCTCTCTTTACTACTTGAACCCATTTTTTTCCGGTTTCTTCATCAGTGAGGAATCTGATGACAATCAAACAAGTCAAGCTAAATAATATAGAAATATTTTAACCCTCTGAGTACCACGGCCTGATGAAACCAATAAATCAAGTAACATAATTCTCAACAAAAAAAAATTCCAGGAAGTGTTTATACAAAGTAGGGCTTTGTTTCTAGTGAATTGAATCCTTCAAATAAGAAACATTCCAGTAAAATTTATCTATTTTTAGTAACAGTTCCTAGTAAAAATTAGTTTAATTACGGCTGTACGGATTGTTATATGAATTAATATTAATGAGTAAGTTTTATGAATTAATAATAATGGTAATATTTTGGAAAATTCTTGTTAGATGTGATATTGTCTACACAATTTTTAAAAAAATGAAATTCTATGTAAATTCAAATAAAATTTATTTTTTCAATGTCTAAGGAGAAAGAAAACATATAAAGGTGACTTCGGATACCACGGGGGGGGGGGGGATGTGGACGGGAGTCCCGGAAGGACCCTAGCCACATTTTTGAGAGAAGACAAATTTGTAAAAATTCGAAAAGGCTCTCAATACTTTCGTTTTAGTTTCTAATTATTCCAGACAGTTTTGCGTTAAAATTCATTGAATGTGACAGATCAATCGATTTCTTCAAACGAAGTTTCAAAAATTAGAAACATGTGGGACCTAAATTGACGCCATGGTACTTGGAGGGTTAAGTGAACTATGAAAATATTACATTTTGTGGCACATTTATTTATTATATATAGTTAGTAGTTAGGTTTCGAACTTACAGGTGAAAGGTGAGAGGAGGATTGAAAGACTTGTCGCCATTCTTTGTGCTGCATCCAAATACAACACAAGGCATTTTGCTAAATATACGTTCGGTGATCAGATCAAAAACTATACAAAACACAAAGACACCACCAGATAACACAATGTTGAATAATATGTAAGTAAACAGAAGTACACGAGCTAAGTAAGAGAAGTAAATTTAGCGCTGCACCACTTGCTGCAAGGGGGCGGAAAGAGTGGGGGTACCAGTGGGAGGTTGGTTTCACTCGCATACCTGGCATGCCCCTTCTAAAGAGTGGGGGTACCAGTGGGAGGTTGGCTTCACTCGCTGTACCTGGCATGCCCCTTCTAAAGAGTGGGGGTACCAGTGGGAGGTTGGCTTCACTCGCTGTACCTGGCATGCCCCTTCTAAAGAGTGGGGGTACCAGTGGGAGGTTGGCTTCACTCGCTGTACCTGGCATGCCCCTTCTAGTTGGTTCTATCTTCTGTGATTAATACGGATACAAAAATGTGCTCTTGTGAGGGGTAAGAACAACAACAGAGAGTGAACATGGAGAAAAACTCACAGCCATCTATATCTATATATACTTTATGTAAGGAGGTGAAAAAACTTCCATCTTCTGGGAGGTGGGGTACTGAGTACCCCGAACATTATAATTAAACTTATATACTCAATTTTTTATTTTAATTAAATTCAAGTAATTTATTCCAATTACTTAAACCTTCTTTTAGATATGTAGATAGTTGGATAATTAAATAAATAATCTTGAAAAAAAAAATATGCATTTTTATAAAAACTTCGATTAAATCGTAACAAAACGAATAATTGTAACACTGATAATATTGGGTTGTCACACATGAAATGACCGTTTTTAGAACAACAAAATAAAATTTTGAGATCGAATCTAACATATTTTTTATTCAAAGTATTTACCATCATTTTCGATTCACTTCTGCCAACGCCTTACCAAGTTTTCTATCCCAGTTTTGAAAAACGTTAAGACACGTGATGAAACGAATTCAGAAAATGCATTTTTAATATCTAGATCATTGGTAAACAATTTTCCTATGAAAAAGTTTTCCGAACTCTGAAAAAAGTGTTAGTCTGTAGGGGATTGATCAGGGAATATGGGAGGTGTAATAAGACTCATATTCCAACTCCTTTAATTTATTCACTGTCTGTATTGAAACATGAGGTCGGGCGTTATCATGAAGGAGCTCGTATGGGACCCAGGAATCGAGCTTTTTTGCCTTTCCGATCAATTTTAAATTCCTGGAAACTGTCGTACGACTTGTGCCTAGCTCTGACCCATATTCTTTGACTGTTTTATGAGGGTCTTCTTCCACAGCATTCTTAAAATCTTCGTCCTCTATTGATGTTTGAGGCCATCTACGGGGCAGATTTTCTAATGTCTTTTATCTCCTGAGGAAAATTTTGTAAACCAACGACGGATGGTTCTTTCATTAACACTTCCTTCACCAAACACATGTTTAATATTTTTTGCTGCCTGGGCAGCGGAATGACCGAGTTTGTACTCATAAAAAAAATCGTTCAGAAATCGCGTGTTCCACTTGGGAAAAAAACAAACAGTTTGCAAATAGAGGATTAACAAGTGCTTATTATAGATAGTAAATATTTTGCTAGGAATCAACAGGCAACGCTTTAATCCTCTATAAAGATTAAGATTTAAAAAATCAGACATTTCATGTGTGACAACCGAATAATTTAAAAAAGGGATGTATAAGTAATACAATTATGTTTTAAAAATTGGAAAAAATGCTGCAACAGTTTATGTTTTCCTACTCCTTGCATAGCACTTAGGAACACTCCTTGCATCTTGGTTGTAAGCAAGAGTTGCACACCTGTGTAGTTTTTTTATCACTTTCGAGGACACGTGATGCACCTAGGGGGTTTTCTGGGCCTTTTTGGGGAGTAGTTGTACTTCTTGGAACTTGTGGGCTCCTCCCTTTGAATATAACTCGGTGCATGCTAGCAATCAGCACCTTAGGGATTGATATCCAAAGTTCAATTCCAGTCCTTTATTAAAACAATATATTCCAGCCGGCGGTGAAAACCTCAATATTTTTTCTTCACTTTACCCCGCAGATAGTTTTGGACATCTGCTGGCCTTTTTGAAAATAGAATCCAAACATCATCCTCATTGTTAGCAACTATAATTACACCGCAATCACTAGAACAGTTTATTTGCTTAATACTTTTCAAACTCCAATTATTGAACTTTTTTTCATTCTTATTAATGATATAAGGGAAACTTATAATTTCTTTATTAGACGCCCTTGGAATGTCAATTGTTTCACATTGTTCCCTTGGAGCTAAGGGACCTGTTCACTATTTCTTTATCATTTAACTCTACACTATAGTTTACACCTTCTATATTTTTCATTTCTTCTTTGTGGCTAACATCTTCCAGATTCATCTTTTCACTAGGGTTTATTTCTTCTGTATTGTTAAATTCTACTCTCTGGATAATTGCCTCTTCTTGTTGTGCTTTTACCAGAAAAAGTGATTTCGTTTTCAAGTTCACTTTTTCTGGTAAAAGCACAACATTCATCATTATTTACAGCTACGAAGGTTACCTCTTCACATGTAAAACCTTTCGATTTCGATTCTCTCGATTTATTTTCCCATCGATAACCTCCTCTCGATAGCGGCTTGTGATCGCGGTTTTTAGGGCAATTCGCTAACAAATGTCCAGATTCACCACATCTGTAGCACTTCCTGAACTTGTTAAATCCTGTCCTTGCATTAAAAGAAATGTCATCTTCGTGGTTTTCCGACTGCATGTCATTCTTCAGTTCGGCGTCCAACAATCTAGATTTCACGAAGTCCAGGGTTAGGTCGGTGTCTATCGCCTCCAAAACCGTAACAACTTTTTCATATTTCTCCGGTATGGTGAGCAACAAGTGGCAAACGAGGTCGTCCTCTTCCAACTTGGATCCCATCGCTTCCAGATCTCGCACCAATGAGTCAAACTTGTTGAAGTGTTCTTGAAGTGGTGTAGTACACTTTAATGATAAAAGTCTCTTCCGTACGAGGAGTTTTGAAATGGTGCTCTTCCTTTCGAAAACTTTACTCAAGCGAGATAGCATCTCTCATCCAGTTTTAGCATCTCGGACATAGTCGATATGGCGATCCGTCACGCAGTTAATCACCAAGTTCTTTGCTTTCTTTTCCGCTTCTTTATCTGCTGTTGTTTTAGCTTCCCATTCTTCTTTCATAGTGTGCTCAACTCCCTTTTCTTCTAAAAGGCACATAACTCTAAATTTCCAGTTTTTATAGTTTGAGTCGTCCAACTGGGGGTACACGGTTGACGACGCCATCTTAGTCTCTCACGGATACCGGTAAACCGACTCGGAGCGAACACTACACGATTCCCGAATACTTTCACTGATTTACACAGCCTGGGCCCATAACCTGTTAGTGGGTTATATAATAAAAAGAGTTCAATGGGTTGAAAACATATATTATCTCATTAAACAGAACAATCGACATGACCGAGGGCTGTGCCAGGCGCTAACTCACTGATAACTGATAACCACCATAGAAATTCACCTATCAATACACAATATCCAAAGAGGTTACTCCTGACGCTTCTGTGTTCACAAATTCTTCTTTCTGGATAATTGCCTCTTCTGTGTTCATAATTTCTTCTTTAAAACTGATTTCTTCTATATTTATATCTTTAAAATAGTTTGTTTCTTCTTTATAACTAATTTCTTTCAGATCTACATCTTCTCTATAATTTGTTTCTTTTGTATTGTCTGTTTCATCTTTATAACTTACTTCTTCCAGATTAATCTCTTCACTACGGTTTATTTCTTCTATAAAACTAGCTTCTTCCAAGTTTAAACAAACTTTACAAATATTATTATCTTACCAATAGCTTTTGCAATGGCCCCAGTGTCTACCAGAAAACAAGCACAAGCTATATCTGACACCATCTTTGTCCCACAAGGCTTCAGCACTGTTATCCAAGTAGGTGGTGAAGAGAAATCCATTATAAAATTTATCATCAGTAGTGGCAGCAAAACTGTTATTTTTTAATTTCGGCCAAACACTTCTAACATGACCCTGATCTTTGCAATAATAGCAATTAATATTTTATGTATTTTGGGGGTCAGCGACCGTTGAATTCCCATATTTCCAGAATTTACTTTTAGTTCTGTATGCTCCAATACATTTTGTGACAGATCCTGCTTTTTCATATTTTTCTCATATTCCGTCAAAAGACAGTTTTTCATATATTCTAAAGTAAGCACTGATTTTTCCTGAAGCACGATTGAAAATGAGAAAAAGAATATGATAAAAAAAAAAAATTATATATATATATAAAATATTTAATTGGGATACGGCACTACTCGGTAAGTCGTCCTCGGACCTACGAAAGCTTGATTCGTAGGTGAGCTCACCATAGCGTACGTCAAATGCCGGTCCTCTCAATTCAGAATGATTCATAAGGAAAAGGGGCGTAGGACAAGCGGGATAACTTATAGAAAAGTTCAAATCTAGAATTATGTTAACATATGACTGGTTTTAGGAAATGGTAAACAACAGACTAATTAAGGAGGCGGTGAACAAACAGACTGACCCCCGGTAGGAGGTTGTAATCCTGTTAAACTGTAAACAAAGGCGCACCTGGAATTATACACAGAAAAATTAGAATTCATAATAACCAAATAAAGAACTAAACAAACACAATGTCCAAAGCTGACACTACAGAATCAAACCATGATGGCATTGCAACAAGTAACTGATTCACTATCACTTCTTCTAATTTTCCACCAGCCGCTCTTAATTCAGATCAAACTTCTGAAAAAAGTCTAGTATAGGTTGGTCATTATTGTAATCCATGTTTCCTAAGTTCTTTGTACCATGACAAGAGACTTCATACCTCGTTTTTCATAGGTTGCTAATAGGGTTTCCATTAATGCCTTTGCCGTCTTCTTTTCTTTGACTGTACAATAAATAATGTGCGCAAGACCCTGAGCAATAATAAGTTTGGCCCGTACATCCTGTTCCTTAAAAACTTTAAGCTCCGCTTCCATTGTAGGGGGCTCTTTATTCAAAACTCCGAGTACGCCCCTAGCGCCCAGTATTAATTTAATTCTGGAGTACCGATTACTAAAATTATATCCGTCAAATCGTTCAACTAAAGAATTGGGTATACTTAAACCAGAGTTGGGAAGTAGTTAACTACATTTGTAATTAACTTCGCAGACAACTACTTATGAAAAAGATGAATAATTATAATTTACAGGGCTCTGTGAACCTAAAAAAATTAAAATCTGCAATTTAAAACAAGTGAATAACTTTAAGTAGTTACAACTACTATTTGACAACTATGAGTTATGTATTTTGAGTTTTGAACTACAACTGCCTACAGTATTTGGAAAAAGTAGTTATGGCGGCGAATACCAACTAGTAGTTGTAGTTACAGAGCTACAACTATAGTTACACTTCAACAAATAATTCACACTACACGTTTTTGCAAACTTTTAGCTTTTGTTTGTAAATAGTTACATTATATCATTTAAATAATCAATTAAATATATTTTAGTTTTATCGCACCCGTTATTTCGCATAAGGACCCGAAAAATATTATTTGGAAAAATAAATATAAGTTCAACGAAAAATTGTTTTATTCAATTATTATTATTATTTATTTCAGAGTACAATATTGCTCGCGGCTAGAAAGCAAGGGAGACAATAGTTGAATTAATTGGGTTTTTTTCTCTTCAAATCAAGTTAAATTTTTCTTTCTTGGCCAACCACCATCCGAACTGTTCTGCAAGTGTTTAGTATAACAAAATAAATAGTTCAAATAAATTCTTCTTTGGCAAAACAATTCTCCATATACTACTACTAATAATAATAATAATATATATATATTAGGGTGGTCCAAAAATTACAATTTTGGAAAACATATTCTCCACAAGCCTGCCCTTATTCCATGTGGCATTTTACAACTGAGGAAAAAAATTCAGGTTATTTGGTCAATATTTAGAGGTCCCTTTGATTTAACACTTTTTAGGTCAAAACAGAATTTTCAATAAATCTTCAATATTTTGTTAAAATAACTTTTTATTAAGGATATAAATTTATAAAGAAATACAGTGGAAATGTTATTTTACATTTACAATAGCCATAATTCAAGTTTCTGGAATGTTAATTCTACATGTAAGGCTCTCAATATTTACAAAAGCTTACTAGCACCATCGCCCATTAGTGTCGCCTTCTTGGACGTTGGAAACTGCGAAATTTCCTCCTTCAAAAGAAGGAAATCATTCATGACTGCTTTCTCGGCTTTCGGTGTCTCATTCCAATGCCGGCCATAAATCAAGGCTAGAAAGAAGCTTACTTCGGTGATACCCCTTTTTTCCCTTAGCCGTAAGGATAAACTGGTCTTTGAATAAATATATTTTTAGGGAATAAATAGCCTTGGCCATCCAGCGAGCGTTGTGCAGAGCTCAGACCTCCTGGGGCTTGGAATTTAACTTTTGACCGTGGGCTTGTACCTCCTAGGAAGATATTGCACAACTGCAACAGCTCTAAGTAGTCATCTCGAGGCTGCTTTGACTGATCTGGGTCCTCCAAAATAGCAGTATAATAGGCCATCATTTCTTCTATAAGCTTTTTTGTTTGGTTACTGGAGTCAAACAGATCATTACTGCATGGAGAGTGTATTTCCTGGATAATCTGAGGCCAGTGTTTAGGTAGCGGTGCCAGTAGATGGCCATTTAATGCAGTATTTTTTGTTTTTAAACACTGTCTGTGTTCTTAATCGGTCTATGCACTCGGTGAAGGCGTTTTGCGATAACTTAAACTCGAATTTATTAAGATCAATCAACAGATTACTCCAGTTTAAAAAATTCAAGAAGAAAAAAAAATTAAAAAAAAAAAATACAAATCTAGTAGATGGCCACTTGAGATAAGTGAAAAATTAGTAGATGGCCACTTTCTCACTATTAGTTGCCCACCCAGTTTCAATCCTATATTCTGTGTTCTAAATAAAAATAAGCCTTATAGAATGCTTCATAAGAAATTCATTTAATTATTTTAAATAAGTCTAGTCTTGAAAGTGTTTCATTTCAGGCACATTAAAGAGGTCTCGAGTTTTGCTTGTTTTCTGAGGCTCCTTTATGGCAGTGATGACGTTTTTCCACTCGTATTCACAAACTTCGGGCCGAACTGGCCATTTCCATAGCCTTCCCACTCTCGCCATGGCAGAAATTGAAGCAACCAATGGAAGTGCCGTAAGAACTTTGCCGGGATAGAACCTGCCGTCATAACGAACGATGACGAATTCGCCGTTCACTTTTTTCGGAGGGATAAGTTTGCTGTCACTATCATCCTCATCCGTTTCTTCATCGTCAATGTCGCTTTCTGCCGATGAGACTTTAACACTTGAGTCAGAAGAATCAGAAGAATAACACAGCTTTCTTCTGGTTTTTTTGGCTTGGGTGTCTTGAGACTTGCGGCGCTTTCGATCTTCTCTTTCCAATTTCTTCTGTTCCATCAGTGCATCTTTTTCCGCCTTCTTCCGTTTCCTTTCGTTGGCTCACTCTAACTTCTGCTTTGTGAGATTCTCCTTCTTTTCCATTTTCCGTTTCAAGTAGATCACATAATCTTCTCCAAAAGCTACGGTGGGCAATTTTTCCTTTGGCTTCCTTTTTGTATCCTTGCTCACTTCCGTCGGTACATAAAAAAAGTGCTTTTTAAAGGGACTGGGCACAGTGCTAGTAGATGAGGGTCCTGGTAGTTCATGTACAAGTTCCATGTCCGCAGTTGCTAAGTCAGAAATCGGTGCTGGAAAGTTGAAGTCAGCCGTGCTAGATGATGGACCTGGTAGTTCATGTACAAGTTCCATGTCCGCAGTGGCTAAGTCGGAAATCGGTGCTGGAATGTTGAAGTCAGCTGTGCTAGATGATGGTCCTGGTAGTTCATGTACAAGCTCCATGTCCACAGTTGCTAAGTCAGAAATCGGTGCTGGAAAGTTGAAGTCAGCCGTGCTAGATGATGGTCCTGGTAGTTCATGTTCAAGTTCCATGTCCGTAGTGGCTAAGTCAGAAATCGGTGCTGGAAAGTTGAAGTCAGCTGTAAGTGGAGATGCTGTCCGAACCTCGTGCGTTAGATCACTATCTTCCTTTTGGAGGGCTTCTACTTCAGTTTTGGTACTGTGCCATAAGTTGAACAATGACTTATCAGTGGTGTCACCGGACCAATCACCAATTGTAGATTGAAATGCAATCAAGGTGTCAGCAGGTATTGATTCATTTAGAAAATGTAAGCCTCTCTTTCAGTGTTGTCCTTCTTCTCAATAGCTTTCCCAGGGATCGTAACTGCTTCGGGGTTCCAGGGAACAGGGCCACATTTGCGGAAACCATTCACTAGTATGGAAGGGGTTAAGCTTTCTTCCATCACCTCCTTAAGTAATTTGGCGAAGTCTTTCTTCTTTAAAGTGTGCCCCTCCTCGCTTTGAATTTTTTCAATCTGCCACATGTGCACTCGCTTCCTCCAAGCCACCTTTAGAGGTTTAAAAACGGCCACGTCAAGTGGTTGCAGCAAATGAGTAACATTTGGAAAGAGTGGTATAAGTACGATGCCTTTCTCATCACAGAACTGGCTGCATTGGTAAGACAAATGCGATTTGTGTCCATCTACGAAGAGTATGACAGGTAACATGAGGGTTTGAGAGGATAGCCAAGGGAAGAATATGTCAGCTATGAACTCAAAAAAAGCTTCGCAAGTCATCCAACCCGAGTCGGTTTTTCCCAGTCCCCACCCTGATGGATAATTGTCGGAAATTTCAGCTGGAATTCGCTTGTAAGGGTATATAATTGTCGTAGGAGCAAAGGTGCCGGCAGCGTTTCCTGCAACAAGTACAGTCAAACACTCTTTGTCGTCAGCATTAACATGTTGGTAGGCGTTTTTGTCTCCTTTTTTTGCGAGGACCTTGGGTGTTTTAGGTGCTAACATGAAAGCCGTCTCGTCACAGTTAAAGACTCTGTTGGGGTCAAGGAGAATGTCGGCCCAACCTTTTTCTTTTAATTTGTCTCCAACTTTTCCAAACCATTCCCTTATTGCTTCTTCGGTGACGGCTGCTTTAGAAGACGTCAAGTTTTGCGAGGTTCTTGAGGCTATTCCTTTATTCCTCTTCATAAAAAGTTTTAAAAATGTTTTTCCTGGCTTATTATTCGCCTTAAAAAATTTGCAGTTTCGTTTTAAATCATTCAAGTATTTCTGAATACTGAAGAGCAGCTGCTCGTGAGTAATGGGGAATCCAGCCGCTGCAGAGTCGTACACCCATTGGCATATTCTCCCCTCTTCTTCTTTTGTCAGCATAGTGGCTGGGCCCATCTTCCTTGCAAGAGGAGATTTCCCGGTCACTTTATTTGCAAGAGTCTGCCGAGGGACTCCAAATTTCATGGCGGCAGCACGTATCGGTGTGTCATGGAGTCTTACGTCGTTAGCGGCTTGGGTCATGGCCTCTTCACTATAACTTAAAAACGCTCCTTTTTTTCCTGGCATCTAAAAAATAAAGTTAGTACTTACCTAAAATGGAATACATGGACAGAATTAGTAATTGGCCGAAATAATAGTCAGTAGTTGCCCACCCGGCTCATTACTGAAAATTAAAAATAAAACCCAAAAAATGTTAATGCATTTTAATTTTATTAATTTTTTAGGTTAGATAAAAAATAATGAAGCAAAATAAACTTGAAATAGAAAATACCTAGTAGTTGCCCGGACGGGCAACTATTAAATTATTTTGACTAACAGATGCAAGTAATGGGCCACCCCCACAAACCATAATGTAAACAAAAATGCATTTTTAATTTTTAAAACAAATGTTGACTCAAACCCACTATAAATCCTAAAACCAAATTATCCAAACAAAATAACATGATTTGCCATCAAAATCTTTCGAATGATTGACCTCTTTGCTTGAGAAATTACCTTGTTTTATCTGACGACCACCGATTCAAAAGTCAAAATTTGCCATCTTGAATACCACGGCTACCAACATGACGGCGTCTATTTTGTTGTGTTCCCAGATGATCACACTAGCCTATAAGCTAACAATGCGTAAAAAATCTTAAATAAAACTCTTGTTATAAGCATTTTTAGGGAAAGTGGCCAACTACTGATGCATGGCCATCTACTAGCACCGCTACCTTTCCTGAAACGCTTAAAAATAGCAACATCTGGACCCCCACTTACTCCAAAAGCTGGACTGAAAACAGACGAGAGCACAATTTCAAGTACATGGTGCCTACATGGAATCCATACAAGATTAATCTTTAGACTCTCTTCTAGAATAGCACACGCACCACTTTTCAAGCCTGTATTGGCAGCTGTTGGGTCAAAAACGAGACCACGAACATTTTCCCTCAGGTTCCAATCATCAATAGCGTTTAGGCAAGCTGTAGTTCCTGGCCAGTCCCTTGAATGATCTTTGGAACGCCTATAACTTTTCTATTCCATTTCCAGTGACGAGTATCGCTACTCTGTCTACTTTTTCAGTGCCCCCGGCAATATCTACAAGTAACTTGCCATCCCAGTGTATAAATAAAGGCTCTTCAGATGAAAAAGTTGACTTATCATTTTCTCCTACCGTGTATTTCCTTCACAAAACGCTGATGTCTTACCTTTTCTTTAAGTTTTCGTACTTATTTTCGGGACTCTTGAGCAACTAAATTCTTGTCTACTTCTACCATGCTGCAGCTCTTTGTGTCTTCATGCTGCATTATTAAAAACTGTTTGTCTTCAGCAATTTTCATTATTTGTAAAGTGACTTTATGTGCAATATCAAATAGATCAGAAAGGTCCCTTTTAAAAATCTTCTCTTTCATGCGGCTGCTATCGAGTGGTGTATTTGTATTTCTTTTAAGATTGAGATAATCGTTGTACAATTCACTTCAGCTTTTTTACATGATGAAAGATCGCCTTTTCTACCCATAATGAAAATAGTCCAATATTTTTTTTAAAACACTGCATATAAAATAAACTAATAACTGAGTAGTATAAAACTGTTAAACAAACAATCAAAGTCCATAAAGCCACAGAAACACGTCCGTACCTGATTCCAATCGCAACTGATACAGGTTTGTACTTTTTTACGTTCATGTATCACTTAGTCAACACAGTGTTGTCATATGTTAAAAATAAATACAAATAGATAGTCTACAACAAAACTTTTAAATAAAAATCAATAATATTGTAGTTTAAATATTGAATTACTGCATAAAAACTCTTAAGAAGCATAAAATTATTTTAAAAATTCAGTGTGTCTAATAATTTGACCAGGGACTGTATATGTATCAATGGGTCAGAGCTATTCTAATACTTAGATCGGGACTAAAAAATTATCGAGTGAACCTGTTTTAACTTTCTTTTCTAGGGTTGTTCTCAGATAACTCCTGCCTATTGACCGATGAGACGGATACCTGACTGCTGCGAGCGCTATAGTCCTCTTCCTGTTCTGAAAGGTCTTCTGGTTTGGCAGCCACAGTCTTACGATGCATGTTGAGGTCCTCTGATGATCTGATTTGTGATACCTTGGTGTTAGCACTTCTCCTCGCAAAGATATTTCCATTTTCGCACCATAGGAACTCGAATATGCCCTCTGGTTTCAGCTGTCTCGTTTCCCGAAATATCTTCAAGTTGAAGGATATTAGATATTCATTTATGTATATGGGGAGTTTTTCGAACATTGGTTCCAGATTTGAACTAAATAACTGAGGTTTATTTTGTTTTTTAAGTTTGAGAAATCGATTTTTATCTACGTTCCTTGTCAATTTAACTATAATTGTTGAAGAGGAGGATTGATTAGTGAGTCTTCTCAATCTATAGATGCTATCTAATGAGTACTCTGACAACTGAAAACCAATGAGGCTGCAGATTTTTTCAAATGAATTAATTAGATTCTCATTTGGGACTTCCGGTATATTATGAATTTTCAATGTCTTGCAAAATCTGTTTTGTGGGTTAACGTTAATATCAATCGAAGTAAATCAATTAATATTTTTAATTTTTGGTTTTTCCTTTCTAATTTAGTCACATGTTTATTTATTTTTTGAAAATTATCTTTCATATACCTTACCAGTGCCTTAACTTCTTTATTTATACAGTATATTATTTTCGATGCATGAGACTTTAATTTCATATTTTAGTTAGTGAAAAAGTACCTCGAATCTGTTTTGCACGGCCATCAGCGGGTCTACGAGTACTGGATTAGTTGTACAACCACTACTTTCTTCCGTCTTGTTTATAGCTTCAGTAGGTAAGCTCCTCACCATTGAACTCTTATCTCTGCAACTAGCCATATTAGCAAAACAGCACTATTAAAACTCACGTTTTTAACACAAATAACGTTAGTTTCTGGGAGAGAAAAGAAAAAATGTGACAAGAAATCAATAGATTGTATGTTAAAAGGTAATTACTAAAAAAAGTAGCACTCCAAACTGTAAGAAAAAACCTCTAAATTTATAATTGAATGAGAGCTAACATGGACACGCCTGCACTGTACTAGGTCACAGACCAAACTCTCCACAGTATATATTGGTTAAATTTTAGCCTGCCTTTGAATAGCATCAGGCTTTCTTCAATGGCAAGATTTTCAAATGGATAGAAACCGTTTTTAAATATGTTCCTAAAGTGTTCAATTATTCTTCTAATCTTGACCATAATATCGCCTCCGGTAAAGATTTGTCACTAAAGTGCAACTTACGCAAAATAGTTAGATACCTATTTTTCGAAAATAATTCAGAAAAAATTGGTGTTACCAATAATTCGTCATTAGACCAATATTCATGAAGGGATAACTTTTTTATATACGTCATGAGAAACGTAACACCAACAAATAAGTACATTTCATTATTTGTTATTGGTGTCCAATCGGCCTTTGCTATTTTTTTTTATTATTATAATTTAGATTTGTTTGCTCGCAGATAAATTGAACAATGTCCAAATTTAACCTTCCGTCGGGCACAATAGATCTGACAGGCACAGCTCGCCAATTCTGTCACATTATCCCGCCCCCTAAGCGGCGATGGTACTTGGCAGTCCCAGTAGCTGCCTGTTTATACGTGCTCTATGCAAGCTTCCAACTTAGTGTGATTTTGACCTTCAGTACGGGAAGTTGTTCATGTTTTGTGCAGATAAGCACATTGCGCCCGAACTCTTCACATTTTTGAAGGTACGTATTTTCGATATACTTACATAAAAATCATTTATTAATTACACTTTAAGGTTAAATAATGTAAGGGTTTTCGATAATTTTGTGAAAATACCTTGATTTATCAGTCTGGCGTATCCGGCACATTGCGCCCGAGCATGCAATAATTTTTTTTGTGTCTTTCGTTTGTTCAGATTTCTCTCAAATATGTCCCGCCGGTTCTACAACTTGGACAACCCGGCAGATGTAGAAGAGATAATGGGTTTGTTAGAAGACGATGAGCCGACCTTGAATGAAGATTGTGGGGAGGAAAGCGACATTGCGTCAGAGGATGAGGTAGAAGAGCGCGATGGAGATCCCGAAACAGAACAGGAGGGTGGGATCGATGAAGGCGATGCTGCTGCTGCAGATACAATTTTTTTGGGGGGAAAAGATAAGGTTAGCAAGTGGAATCGAAATCCACCTCCGAGCAGTGTACGTAGGGGATCTCACAACTTGATTACTCGCTTACCGGGAGTCACAGGAAACGCGAGGGCTGCTAAGACTGCTATTGATTGCTGGAATTGTCTATTTACTGCAGAAATCTTAGATATAACAGTAAGGTACACCAACCAGTACATACAAACCATCAAGGCTAAATTTTCTCGAGAGAGAGATATCAAACTCACGGACGTAATCGAAATAAGAGCTTTTATTGGATTGCTGTATTTAGCAGGAGCATACAGAGGAAATCGGCAAAGT
Organism: Troilus luridus; assembly: GCA_964056705.1. Classification (NCBI taxonomy): domain Eukaryota; kingdom Metazoa; phylum Arthropoda; class Insecta; order Hemiptera; family Pentatomidae; genus Troilus; species Troilus luridus. The sequence continues at coordinate 3,012,213 of OZ057417.1, read as the reverse complement.
CTCGAGGAGCTTTGGGGAAAAGACGGTGAGGGCATTGAGAAATCGGTTTGACGACCGAAACACAAGGGAAGAAAGAAAAAAATTAGATCGGCTTGCTCCAGTTCGTGAAATTTTCCATAAATTTGTGCAAAGCTGCCGGGAGAGTTATATTCCTGGGGAGAATTTAACAATTGACGAAATGCTTCCAGGTTTTCGAGGAAACTGCCCGTTTCGGCAACACATACCATCAAAACCAAACAAATATGGTATAAAATGTTTCGCCCTCGTTGATGCAAAGCTGTATTATACATATCACAAATGTAAGATATGCAGGGCTCCTATCTGCTTATCCCATGCAAATATGGTGTGTTATCTGTGCTTTAGTGGAGAAAATATAGACCCCCTCCACGAAGATGACTGAATAGATATTAATACTGTGTACTTTTTAATTATTTCCTAACTTTCCTTTTTTTTACTGTACGATTTTCTAACTTAACTTTCTTACGGTATTTGATAGTAGGTCATAAATTTCATTAAAATTTATTCGACAGGATTTATATTAAATATATGGTTTTTGCATAAGCTTTTGTGTTTTTTTCTTCTTTTAGTGGCTCCAATAATGATGTTCATCACTTTGCATTTGTATGAACTAACTTAATTTAGGAGTTTATTATGTTTTTTGAACGTGTGCTCATCAAGCACATTGCGCCCGAAGTCAGCGGTCAATAGATTGCGCCAGACGGAAGGTTAAAATGATTGAAAAAAAACTATTATCGTTTAATTCCGTTTTTGGCCCCGAAGATTTCGGGTTAAAATCGTGAATTATTAGATTCAACGTTTTTTTGGACCACTTCATACCTTGTTTGGTTTTTTTTCCTTTTTCCTTCTGGGATTTCATCTTCATCAGAGTAATCTTCTGAGGTCTCTGAATTTACCTGTAATCACCTTTTCTGCAAACCCGATGTCCCTGCAGTAGTTCCAACAGAAACATTCATTTCTGCATCCGAGAAGTCCTCACAAGATGAATTAGAAGAATCACTATCACTTTTACTCGCGAGAATCTCCTACAGCTCCTCATCCGTATATAATTTTCGAGACATAATTGAAAACACACTATGAAGCCTGAAAATAGACTGGAGGAACCTGCAAGCCTTGGTAGAAGGGTCGCAGCAGATAGCAAAGGGTGAAACCAGGTAGCTGAAAATAACGGTAGGCACAACAAACGAAAAGTAATGTAGCCCAAAATGGATTCCCATGACATCTGTTGTCAAGAAATAGTACTAAAGCTTGTGATGGAGAAAACTAGATGGCGCTGGGAACAGAACTAGTAGCTTACGGTCTAGAAACGCTGGAGCAGCCGGACTACTAAAGGGGAGATACTGCAATGGGAGAACACTGCTTGTTGGCGGTAAAACATTTCTGAAATAAACAATATTTTCAGAAGTCAAGGGTTTGGTTAAAATATCAGAAACGTTGTCCAGTTTGCTCTTTTCGTGACATAGCCCTGTACCCCACTGTTGAACGATGGGTCGTCGGCCTCATCCCCAGTGAGGCTGAAGGCTATGGCCGCATGGTCGGAACTCGTCTCAGATCTAAGGGTCCACCCCTAACGTATCTTGCCATGGCGGGCGACGCAAACGTCACGTCAATCCAGCTGTGCCTCCTGAACGTTGGTGTATCAGAGGGCTCATTGAGGACCACCAACTGGTGACCAGTGACGAAACCGCCAAGGCTCTCTCCTCGCCGATCTGTTCTTGTGGACCCCCAGACTGTGTTCCAGGCGTTGGTGTCAGTGCAGATGAATACATTCCTGTATACAGCAGCCACTCCTTGCATTGCCTCGATACCTTCCTCTATATTGATCCTGTCAGAGAGGAAAGCCGACGTTAACACAAAAGTCATCCTCTCCACTTTATCAGGCACGATGCCATGTCCATGGTGGTGTGCTGCTGCAGCTCCATCACGTCGAGGGCCTGGTTGGTAATGACTATAGCAGCCCTGGGCCTCCTCTCTGCACTGCCCAGAGCTATCACCCTCGACGTGAAACCAAAGCCCGTGACCACGTTCCTTCGGCAGCAAGGCTCCTGGACCGCCAATATATCGTAGTGGTGGGAGAGGGCCCTCATCTCCTCCACCACCATGTGTCTTCCCACATTAAGTTGAAGGACCCACAACTCTTCAATCATATCGAGTCCTTCGTGCTGGCTTTTTTTTTTTTTTTTTTTTTTTTTTTTTTTTTTTTTTTAAGTGGGCGTATAGAACTTTGCACTGCGACCATTTATTGATCTATTGTGCACCCCATTGATTGACGCGATTATTTTAATCTTAATTTAGCCGAACCCGCAAATTTAAGTAAGCTTGATGGATTGATTAAGTCGTGCTGCCTGGGGTTAGTGACTCTGTCCGTGCCAAAGGTTGCAAACCTTAAGCTGGCTAGCCCATCACATTGGCAGATAGTGTGATAGGGTGTTTCGTCCGCTGTATGACAAAAGCGACACGTGGGAACCTCCACCAGTCCCAACCTCGTGCTGGCCTTTGGGACTCCTTGGCGTGCATTGGACACCACCGGCTCCCTGCCTGGTGGTTGGCATTAGGGAGTTTCTCTCTCAGACAGTTTGTGTCAACTTTCCTTTTTTTTGATAGGAACATAATTATGAACAGAACAATGTTTATTGACAAACAAATTCACACGAGGTGCGTGGTTCACCAACACAATAATCGCTGTAGCGTCGCCCTGTTATGAAAGGTAATCAAAGTCCGGACAAAGCACTGCGCTGTGGTAAAATGAGGAGCAGTGACTAAACGCCGTCATCGTGTGGTAGGGGGGGGAGGATCGGAAGGTGTGCTTTGGATAACACTGGCGGAGTGGTGACAGCTATGTACAGGTATGTTCGTGCGACCGATTTTTGCCTTCTCAATATCTAAAACAAAATATTTTTTTATTGGTGTCTGCGGGCGCGGGCCGTAGTTTGGAGACCCCTGCTTTAGCCTTTGCCAGGCCACTAACCTCTCACTAGCCTGCCTGTCCTGAACCCCATCGTCCCTGGTGGCCCTTATCAATTTCTCCCCCACTCCCAGCTCCCTTCACCGACGGGTTCTCCCGTCCGCCCTTATTGTGACGAAATATGGGGCCTTTACTTCTCTTGGTTTTGAAGGGAGATTCTTGACAATCTCAGCCATCGTCGCTGCTGGTCTTTCGGGGTCGGGGTCAGGCTTTCCTTTGGGACCTTTCTCTTCTTCTTTCCCACTAGGGTGTAGGGGACCTCTTCCTCTTCTAACGGACCTATCCTATCCCGCACTATTTCGACTTTACTCTTCCTGGTTAAGGCTGCGGCTCCAGCAGCCTAGGGGCCGGTTTCTGGTCTTGGGGGATCACTGACGGTCAAGGCTCCTGCTGCCTGGGGGTTCTTCTCTCCGCCCTCTTCCGCTTGGTTAGCTTTCCTGCCACCATTGGGCCCACAATGTCCGCCATCTTCTCAGCAACCATCCAGTGGAACTCTTCCGTGCTCAGAATCTCCCTAACTATGTCTGGGATTTCCTTCGTTTCCCCTTCTAGCCTTAAGATGATGTCACGGAGCTTGTTGACAAACTCCCTTTTCTCCTTGGAGATGTTATTCCTATACCTCCCCATGTATTCTCGAGTACTTTTCTGGATAGCCCGTGCCTGATCCGCTGGGCTATCCTCGCTGTCGGCATGGGGGGGGGGTTGTACTCCCTCTCCTGCCTCTTCTCCTTTTTTTTTGGATTCGGGACTGAACTCCTGGGCCCCATCCGACTCCTTTGCCTCATAGAGGTCACTTTCACTAGTCGAGGGAGCTTCACCCTTAATCCAGCCTTACCCGGCTCTTTTTTTAAACTTTTCTAAAAAGCTGGAGAGGGTAGGTAAACCTCCTGCCACCGTCTGTTCTTTTTTCGTACTTTCCTGCCCCACCGTTGAGGTCTCTTTATTTCCTTGGAGGGGCTGCTTCTTTCCTTTACCAGCATTGAGGTCTCCTGGCTGAGATCCCTCAACGATGTTTTCGGCTATGTCCTCGTCCATTTTCTCTACTTTTTTTTGTCCATTTTCCGGATCTCAAATAGTAAGTATTTTTGAACCTGAAATTTTTTCAAAATATTTTTTGAAAATCAAAAATTTTTTTGTTTTTCAAAAACTCCTATCCATGTAGGGATCCGAATCGCACTTGTGTCCATCGGGCCTCAACCACACACTAACTGGCACTCCAGCGCACTAACCACTGAGCAAACTGAAAACCCGTCTTACCTGCTTTGTAGCTGGGAGACGACTGATTCCGTGATTTCTCTTTAAGAGTGGGGATAATCTCCAGGAGCAATTTAGGCGTAGGTCCTCTCTCTACGACTGCCAGAGCGCTACTCGAGTAAGACAACCTAAGGCGCAATCTAAGCAACATCTCGGGAACTCGAAAACACTGGATAGTAGTAGTAGGGAGAACCTTCCTCTTCCGGTGCTGCACCTGAGGTGATGACAAAGTCACCAAAAAAAAAAACAATGTTTCCACTCATGGTTCAAACCAGATCGTAGAGGCCTGTAAGGGGGCTAGGGCTATAATGGTCGCTTGCTATTGCAACGCTACCCTTACCCTATTGGGTGGCTGCTGGGATTAGTCCCAAGTGATATGCATGGACCACGCCAGCTCGAGGATGTTAAATAAGCATGAGAGGATCTTCAGATCCTTCTTCGAATGCTCCTTGCTGAATGAATTGATCCGGTACAGAGGTCATATTATATACTAAGCGCAATATTGTCTCGCACAACTCTTCTCCTTTTCTCCCGGACTATAGGCCCTTGTGCTCTTTCCCATCTTTTTGTAAGGCCGATTCTGTATACCTGGAATTGCTCATCCACGGCCTAGCCGCCACTATTTCTCTGGCTCTCCCGGGGCAAATCCCATTGACATGTGGATGGAATAGTTGTATGCTGCAATTGCTTCCTCTGCCTCTAACTCTTTATCGACTTGAAACACCCCCAATGAGCTATCCAGTCCCTTGATTCCACTCCATCTATTAGGATGTCTCGGTTATTCGAATGCCAGGTTATCCTGAGTGATATCATTTCCTCGCGTAGTTATCAAATTCTCGCCCCCACCACCATCCGACGAAATCCGTTCGTAAAAATGAAAACCAGAGACAGTAAGCTCTGATAACCTGGACCCTAAGCAGCGCGCCTTCTTGCTAAACAGATCCAGTATAATCACCCATGTAAATCATCGCCAAGTGAATATATACATTTTTAGCTCACAAAGCAGTGCAGTCCGTATTATTGTCCTTAATTGGATACCTAGGGGGTGATGATCATATGTCATCGGACGACATCTTGCGCTCTCCCAGGTACTTGCAACAGCATCAGCAAGTTTCCTCTTATTTAAATTAATCTTGCTATCACTAAGATCATCACAATTATTGATTGATCCCTTAAAAGAGCGTTTTTCGGTATCTCTTGGTAATTGTACACTGGACCAATTCCTTTCATTATTCAGGTTAACTTAATCATACATAATTTACCTCTTCACTATAATTTATTTCTTTTAAATCGGCCATTTCTTCTTTATAACTAACTTCTTCCAGAGTAACCTCTTCACAATTAATGTAGGTCAAACTTAAAAGAAGTTATAGCAAGGTTACATAGTGTGAACATCAAAAAGAATTGATTCTACAATAATTGAGTATAAGGATGACTGCACCCCCAACTAATTTCATCCTATTATTACAATAATTGAGGTTTATACTTCATACTTTACAACACAAAACAGATTATTTCTTCTATACTGTTTACTACTTCTTTCTGTTTATTGTCTCAACAAATGGTGACAAATTCTTCATTTTCTAATTTGCTACAAGTGACTCTTACTTCAGAAGTCAAGGTTTTGATGTGTTACAAAAATGCTTCTATTCCATCTTTCTCCAAGATGTTTGCTCCTTGACAAGAGACTTACACATTTTCCATAAATTAATTTTAAGGTTACCATATATTCCATTGCCTTCTTCTTACCTATTACTGTTGGCAAAACTTTGTAGGATTCCCAATAATTATACTTCTGGCGTGTTACATCTTCTTTTTTTAAAGTTTTGAGTTTGGCTTCTGTTGTAGGGGGAGGGGTCTTCCTCCAGAACTCTTAGTACTCCGTTGACTTTCAATAATAATTTAATTCTGAATTCCCAACTATCAAATTCAGACCCATCGGAATGCGGAACACTGAAAGGATCATAAAAAAAAAAAACACCATCATTACAAAAATTATACCTAACTGAACCGACCACTAGCTTGTGTCCAAAAAGTTATATCCAAACAAAAACATAATCTGTCTCTACCCTTATTATGGTTCTGGCTCCAGTTCTTCTCCTGCCTCTTCATTCCGGAGGAAAAGTCTCTATAGTTCGGTGAAGGTAGTCAATGGGGTGTGCATGAGCACTGCTTACATTCACATTACTTAGGTCGATCTGTCCCTAGTCTAACCTTTAAGGGTTAATCAATAACTTCTTAAAAATTGTTTTGACAGGCAACACTTGTCATTATTAAACTGAATAGTATTAGTGCAGCTGGCTCAGCAATGTCGGAGGTATTCTAATTGGTTCTAACCTAGTTGGTCTACGATATCCATCTTTAAGGTGTTTCACAATAAGTAGTCTACTTAATATAAGTTATAATTTTTGTTTCCTTTCCGATTTGTTATTGAGGCTCTAACAAATTTTGTTATTGAATACAAAGCATTTACAATAAAAAAACATTCTGGTCTATTCATTTTTTTAATGTATTTTAAGAAATTTTGTATTTCCTACAAGGGTTAGATGTTTAGTTAGTAATTGTAACATGGTTTAATTGAGTAGATAAACATTATAGGTTTATAATAATGGATTGAATTGCTGAGGGGGAGCAGTCTAAGATTAATTAATTAATTGAAATTGGATTGTATGAAAAAGTAATATTGTATCAATATTTATGTATTTATTTTAAAAATATATATATGATATTTTTCATGATGTAATATATTATTGGGGTAGAACCCAGCAACATTCTAACAAAATTAATGTGAACTTTATGATAAAAATTAGTAAAGACAATTTGTTTTTAAATCAGTTTCATTTATTATGAGTAAAAATAGTTATTTATTTGATATGTGAGGAAAGTGCCACTTTATTACACCCGAGTGAATTTTACCATTACCATTAATTTATTAAACGAGGTTATAAGCAGATTTGTTAAAATAACACTAGCGCTAAAAGAATATTATTTTATTTATTTATTTATTGGGCTACTGAATAAATATTCTTGATATTCAGAGAAATTTATTGACATCTTCCCGGACCATTTTCTTCCACAATATTATTTATATATTGTAAAAAAAAAGTGTAAGGTTTTTTTTACAATATATAAATAATATATATTTATGTTTTTAATGTTTTTAACAGCCAAGATTCCCAGCGGTTAACTTGGCCTTGGCCAGAGTTCTAGCATTGACTCTTAAAAGAGAATAATCAATAATAATTTTTTTTTTGGAAAAAGCATTTTAAGTTAAGATTACTAAATGAGGCTTATATCTTTTTCATTGATATGTTGGATTCATTATATTTAATGTTTTCAAAATTATTTCAATTTGTATATTCATATAAATCTGAATAATTTAGAATTAATAAAATGGTAGAAGAGTAAAAAAAAAATCTGTGTTTGAATTATATTCAAGCAGATTTTAGTTTAAGTAACAAAAACTTTGAATAAGCTATTTCCCTTTTGTACAACCATTCAATTTGTAACTGTATTTACCGCATCTACTTTATAGCTATTGTAAGTACAATGGCCACTAAGACCATTTTAAGGGACTTTGTTATCAAAATATTTTCCCTCATTTCATTGCTTATTATATTTTATATGTGTATGATAAGTACATATTGCTTATACCTGATATGTAGCTAAGAGAAAGTAAAACTTGCAAATAAGATTATTTCAGACTAATTTCCTTAGATACATTATAAGTTATGCTGGAGGAATCAGCAAGTTTCTGTTTTAACATAACATTCAATATTTAGTTTATTTTCATCTTATTGTTGTTATACAACAGCGATTACAAAACCACAATATTCAACTATTTTAAAAGGAAAGAAGGAAATTTCACCACTCAACAATAATTCAAGGATAACATTTCTCCTATTCCAATAATCTATATACAGTTTATTTTGTAACATATATTAAAAAAAAAAAATTAAGGGCACAGATTTCTAAATAAAATAATATCAGTTAAGGTATGACAAAATATTATCAAATAAAAAAAAATTAAAAAGTACAAACATGACTACTAATTTTTAAAATTTCAACTTGTGTCCAGTTTCCGGTCACGGACAAAAGAGTGAATATCATGCATACATACAAATATTTGTAATTACATTCACCTAACATAAAACAATAAAAGATACATGTCTATATATATGTTTTATATATATACTTATATTGATTGGCAATAAATATAACTTTCCCTACTCTCGTAAATTGGTAATTTCATTTTTTTTTTTTTTTTTTTTATGTACAATAATATAAACAATGTCAGTTCTTCATAAAATAGAAGTTGCTAACTACCTCGGCTGAGGTAAAGGCGGTGCGGTGAACTGGACCACGGTGGCTGGGCTGGTGCTCACGCCAGGCAGCGGTGGGAAAACAGTTCCTCCTTCTTGATTTCCTGCGAACCAATAATCTTTTATACTTCATATCTAAGTATCATCAATCTTGAACCATCAAAAAAATATAATAATTCAAAGTTAAGCTAGTGGAAAAATTCCAACAAAAAGCCTTTAAGTCTCCAAAACTAAAACAGAAAATGGAAATTTCTGTTCAACATTTCGCCCATTCAGGCATCCTCAGGGTAGAAAGTGAATAACAGCAAAGAAAAACATGAATAATACATCCAAGAAACATCCCACCACCTCCAAGGCTCAAATGCAACTGCTGAAACATAAGGAAGGTTACTAGACCCCAGCTGGCTATGGTTAGAAATTTGAAACTTCAAAATACATTCACCAAACTTTCAATTTCAGAAGTTTCAAATTTCTGGAGTATTTATCAGCTGTTTTTATCTAACCTTAGCCAGCTGGGGTCTAGTAACCTTCCTTATGTTTCAGCAGTTGCATTTGAGCCTCGGAGGTGGTGGGATGTTTCTTGGATGCATTATTCATTTTTTTCTTTGCTGTTATTCTCTAGTTGGCCTCTGAAATAGAGTGCAGTTATACTGTGACGTGAAGAACTAAGTACTACATTTTACTAACTCTTCATAACTATCTTCTTTTTTTTTCACTAATATATGTGTAATGGAGCATAATTAATGGTGAGGGACGATGAGGTAGGTGTTTCGCCATCCTTTTCTCAGACCGATGCTTCTAAACCAGATGACGAGTTTATAGACGATTCTACCTCAAAGAAACGTAATTTCGAAGGCTCTCCACTAAATCTATCCCCTGCTAAAAAAATGGGTAAATACTATCTAGAAATGTCACCAACAACTGTAAGTAACAAATTTCAGTTATTAAAAGAAATCAATCTTGAAGATGAAAATAATCCTAGTTCCAAGACAAACACAAACACAGTTACTGATCTGATAGCCTTAACAATACAGTTAAGCCTGTTAGATGTGATGATTCCGCCAATTTATTTACATAATGCAAATAACTATCAAGCATTGTTAAAGGACCTAAATGGACTATGTTTAAACCCTTTCACTACAAAATTAGCTGGTAAAGACACTAAAATTATGCTTTCATCTATCGAAGATGCAACCTCCCGTGGAATAAAGAAGCTGTAAAATATCTCGGAGTTTATTTAGATTGTCGCCTTACCTGGAACCAGCATATTAACACAGGCCTACGCAAGACTAGCTCTACTTTATCCGATAATTAATAGAAAATCTAGATTAAAACCAGAAAGAGCCTTTTTAATTTATAAAAACCATACTTAGACCTCTACTAATTTACGGTTGTGAAGTGTGGGGTGCAGTGTCTACAACAAAGAGAAAAAAATTGCTAACTTTCCAAAATAAAATCCTACGGATCGCCTTGGTTTGTACGAAACAGTCAACTACACCAAGAGTCAATTGAAGAATTTATTAAAAAGTGTTATACCGGACTACCACCAGTCAACAGAAGCGAACCTATTTCATCCCCAAGATTAAAACCGAGACTCTTGAAAGATATTCTGATGTGATCTCAATAGATAACGTTTCTCACCAATCGTTTTAACAAAATGCAACATAATCCTGTTTTCTCATAGTTTTCCGTTTTATAGTACTGTAGTTCTGTTTATTATTACATTAATTTTAATTTTGTTTACTTATTTACATATTTTATATTTTAACTACTATCATTCTTTTATATGAAAAGACACTTATATATTTACATCTTCACTGTAAATAATCTGATAATGTACAGTTAGGGGTGTCTCCTGCATGAGACGAAACCCACACTTTTACCTTGTGTTAAAGTTTAAAATTCATTATTAAAAAAAACATGTAAGGATAGGAATAGCCGATCTGGAAATAAAGAAAATAAAAAAAAATTGTTGTTATTCTCTTTCTACCCTGAGGATGCCTGAATGGGCGAAATATTGGACAGATATTTTCATTTTCTGTTTTAGTTTTGGAGACTTAAAGGCTTTTTGTTGGAATTTTTCCACTAACTTAACATTTATTTAAGGTCTCTTTTTCCCTTTTCGTAATAATTCAAATTCAATAAAAAATAAATCTTGTGAGTGAGCAATGGAAGTATAAAGCAATATTATAAAATGATATTATTCTAAAAAGAGATAAGCAGACAAAAATAATTATGTTTACAAATTCGAATCATAATGTGACATATTGATGTTTGATGGTCAACTATGATCTACATAATATTATATGATGGATTAAATAGTCGAGGTACTATAATGTATAATAATATATGTAATATATTGTATCATTGTGATAGCTGTCATTTCAGTCCATATTTGTAAACAACTTTTCATTTCTACCCGAGCAATTAGCAAGTTGGTACTGAAACAATTTTATTTAACTTATCCTAATTTAAAATTTACACTTGGATGAGTTTACTTCAGTCCTATATTAGGTTACTATTTAATTAATATGCATACAAAAATAAATTGATAAAGTTACTTTTCCCAAATCCACATTTCCATTTCTATAGGAGGTAAAAACGTTCCTCGGTCCATATACAATGTAACAAATTGAATAAACGAATCTATTTGTTGACAAGTAAGAATGTTATACTTTTATCATTAGCTAATACAAGAAGCTAATTATTGACATGAACTAGGGACAACCGGTATTGTGTGATAGTCATATACAGCTGGAAGGCTACCTGAGAAGGACTGAGTCGCGGCAACGGGATAGAGGTAGCGCCCGGAGGCGGTGTACTCGATGTAGGCCTCCGGAGGGGGCGTCCCTGGGGGCGGTGGTGGCGGACTCAGCTCGTCCTCGTCACTCTCCTCCTCTTTACAGTTACTGTCGATTCGTATGATTCGAACCTTCACCTGGAAGAAGAAATTGGAATTTTCAAACAAGTGAAACATCAGATAGATTTCAATATTAGAAACTCGATAAGGAATATTGATTGTAACAATAATGTAACTGAGGATCTAGAAAATAAATCTGAATTTAAAAATATGACTGTGTAATGCCTTACACAAAACAGCAACTATGGTACAAATGTCGTGCCATCCATTCCTTGTTGTAATGTGCTTGCCCATAGCCTTGCTAAAATGTGATTCAGGTAGTGTAGGTATTAGTGAAATAGGAACATCACATCGACATTTTTTCAATTCAGTCAGATGTTTCTTCTTTAACCAAAGATTTTGCTTTGTTTTAATTATTAAATGCTGTCATTTTATTAACATAATTCTCCATTAGGAATTGATTTTGAACACAAGGTTAACCCTTTAGCGACCGTGAACTACTGTAATAGTCCGAGGGCGCCGTGCCGTGGGGACCATTTTTGAAAAAATTAATATTCATATTTAAAAAAATAAACTTAGATAAAAAAAAATGAGATTTAAAAAAAGTTTAGATTAAAAAAAAAGTTATTAAATCTACCTGTGCCGGTCCAAAGTCCAGATCAAAAAGGATGATGGGAAACTATGAGAAATTACAGAAAAAAACACGATTGCAGACTCAAAAAGTAGTCGGTCCAGCTGGCACAGTTGCCATCCCAACCACTCAGTCCCGGCTGTATTCGGTCGCCAAAGGGTTAATAAAATTATTGAATTCCATTTTAATAGATTTTGATTGATGGGTAGGTACCAATATAAAATAGAAGTCAACACACGACATGCCGAATAAGTTGCAGGGCAGTATATAAACAACTTTGGCTTATCAAAACTAAATCGTCTTTCTTGTAAATACATTGATTGTCCTTTATTTTGAATTCTGCAGATATAATTCATAATAAATTATTTCTTAAAATGTAATTCTAGCATGCTAAATATTTGTATTTAGGTACATCTTTAGGTTTATTATCATCGAGACTTTACAGTAAATAAAAAAATAAGATGCATACTTTTCTTTTCTTCCTTTTCTTGACAGGCTTCCTGATCAAAGGCGGAGGAGACAGCGGGTGTTCCTCTCCTCCGGACGGAGAAGTGCCCTCACCTGGCTTTATTCCATCAGCGAACGAAACTGATTTTTTTTTTTTTGATGTTAATACTATTGTATCCCTGGGTGAATAAATAATAAATTTCAATAATGTAAAATAAACTATAGTAGGGATGAGAAGCAGAAAACAAATTATCTTACTTAAGTCCTATTAAGATCCCTTTGTCCGGAGAGGGTAGAACAACTGCCGCCTTGGAGGTGTCCAGATCTCCGCTCTCATTTTCGGTAGCCTTATGTAATGTATGTAAAAATAGATTAGAACACAATGTAGCTAATAATTATTTATAGTAAACAAAGTAGAACCTACCTCTATACCTCGAGGATAAGTGTTCATCCTATCCTCATTGTCTGGTTCATTGGCCTTAGCCAATCTTTTCTTGAGCAATGCTTTCTAAAAATCAAAACATCTATTAATGAAGAAGAAATGCTAATGATCAATAAATAACATTTATTATAAATATTACAATTGTTTAAATTCTTTAATTAACTCATCTATTACCTATCGCTAAATATTTTCAATAATAAACGTTTTTAATCGATCAAGAAAAAAAAATGTAAAGATTTCTTTCCATTTTAAGATACATACAATACATGTGTAATAAGATATATAGAATACATTAGGGATAACAAACAGCTTTCTGAAACTACATATATATGATATTTTAGTCAGAGGCCAAAATAATTTATCAGAGTTGTGGCGGGATGACGATGATGAGGAACATGACATTAGTATATCCCTCCCTTCCCTTATCACTTTAAAATAGAGACCAATTAGAGAATACATCAGCCAAGAAGTCAGTCTTTTATAAAGCTTTTGCAAGAAGTAAAATGAATAAAATAGAGCCAAAACGAAACATTAACGTTTATTAGAATGCAAATGGAAAAAACCACAAGCAAAGTCTTATGTTTCAAATCTGGCGTAAAAACAAACAATTACCAGTTGACGTTTCGCCTATTCAGGCATTATCAAGACACAAAAGTAAAGATCCCTAGAGTAAGATCAATCACATCTCAAAGAAGAAGTGCAATACATCCCAACGAATAATCGCCCAAATAGGCTCATAACCTGAGACCGCACCTCCGCCCCAAGAGGTTCAACCCAAACGATATGATTTACTCTTTTTTGTGTCTTGATAATGCCTGAATAGGCGAAACGTCAACTGGTAATTGTTTGGTTTTACTCCAGATTTGAAACATAAGGCTTTGCTTGTGTTTTTTCCATTTGCATTCTAAAGAAGTAAAATGCTTTACTTAAAATCAGAATATCAAGACTTAAAAAAAAAAGCAGAATAATAATATTGATTAACCATATAAAATATCTCTAGTATGAAATGGAGATGGAGAATGGTTAATGGAGAATGGGTGGCAGTATTTTTTTATTGATAATAAAAAATAATTTTCTTTGACTAGCACCCCCACTCCAAATAAAACAACATTTGTAATTTATTTTTTATATTAATTGTTATAATTTTTTTAATATTTTATTTTGAAGAGGAAAGATCTTTTCTCTTCATTTAAAATAATTAAATAACTAAATTTTGTTTATTTTTCTTTTTTCAATAATGAACATCTGTGATAGTGCAATCAAATAAATCATAATCCCCATGAAAATGTGTTCTAATATAAGTAAGATTCTAAAAAAAACAATCTCTGCCACCAGTTGACACCTTTTCTTCGAGATTACAGAATTGATTTTCTTGAGGTTTGGCAGCTTGGAAACAATTCATTCCAGGATATTTCTCGCTTTTTCTGCCTTTTTAAATAAAAATGAATCATAAATACAATTTAATTTTATAATTTGTATCTTTACAACCTTAATGAAGCTTATGGTATTGCCAATGAAAATAGCTTGTTTCGAACAAAATAAATATTTCCCTTTCACATTGACTAGCCTAAGTCTTGAGACTGATCAAATACTTGCAAATCAAATCAACACTGCAATCAAATAACGTACCACAAGGTTCCACCATCAAGGCTACAACTATAAATCTTTATCTAAATGACTACGCTTTTGCCCACTCAAGGATCAATAGCTACGAACATTAAAACTAACAGTGGTACAAGGATTGATGTCGAGTTAGCTGGATTCAATAAGTAAATTCTTATAATTTGGATACGTCATGAACATGAAACAATTGTTAAATAACTTTTATTTATGGTTACTATAGTAATGAGATAAAGCAAGACGCTGTAAACACTTAAGCATTCATTAATAATAGTCAAATTAATGCAAAAAGAATTTTTATAATCAGATTAGTTTGTACATACTAACTACCAATTAACATTGGTTAAAGATTCCTATTCCTATTCCTTGAAAAAGATAATAAAATACCATTTTTAGACGTTCTCTTAATCAGAAAATCAAACGGAGAAATAGAAACTAAATGGTGGCAAAAACCTATTCACTCTGGTCGATACATACACTACACAAACCAATGCCCCAAAAGATATAAAATAAATAAGGCTAAAAACCTAATAAATCGCGCGAGAAAATTATCATCCCCAATACAACAGAAAACAGCCGAAAACAACGTAGTGGACCTCTTATTAAAGAATGGTTATCCACACAGCTTCCTTCGTAATTTACTAAAAACAAGAAAAACACTTTCTAACCAAAACAACCGAAATGAAACCAATCCTAAAAAATACTAAACTATACCCTATATACCAACACTTTCAGAAAGACTAGCAAAAATACTCACCGGTAATAAAAGTAACATTGATTCCGCGATTACTTTTAAAAACACAGCCACTGTGTCAAGACTATTTACTAAAACTAAGGATTCGGATAAATTAGAGTTAAAATCAAATCTCGTGTACGAAATAAAATGTGAAGATAAATGCGGCAAATCCTATTTCGGAACATCGGAACAATACTTAAAAGGAAGAGTGTACCAACACAAATATAGTTGTGATTCAATAATAAAAAACCCTAATAAACCAGATCAAACAGCGCTCACTACACAGTTTAGAAATCCTCAACATACATTAAAATTTGATAAACCTAAGGTGATACACCAAGAAAAAAATAGCTTCAAACGTAATATAAAAGAAATGATAACTATAGAGAAATATAAAAACCGCGCTGTAAACAAAAAAGGATGTTCAAGGTCTAAGCTTGTGTTATGCTAATTTAATTAATTGTTTTTTTTTCACTTTCTCACTTAATTAATTGTTGGTGATTCAACAATTAAATAAAACTGCTGTTCCTAAAAATCGATTACTTATTCGTTGATCATAGCTAATGCAATATAAACATTCTATGATATATTGCGAAGTAAGTGATTGATGATAAATTGATCAATTCTTTGGAACTTGTAAGTACACCCTATCCTATTACAACTTACACGAGTCATTTTATATTTATTTTAGTGTGATATTTAATGTTTGTACTAAAAGCTCATTTTTTCACTGTCAGGGCATGAATATGAGACTAACCTAGTCTCGAAACGTTGCCTAAGAAGTTGAAATAACTGATTGAAACTCAAGAACCATAAACAATATATATATATACATATATATTGATACCGACATCAATTTCAACATTGGCCAAATTGTCTATTTTTATTTTCTTCTTTGTATTTATGGTAATTGATGTTATTAATTATGTTTGAATGAAAATGAACAATGTTTGATTAATTACTAAAATTCTACTAAAAAAAAAAATCATGAAACTTTGAATTTACGTGAAGGCATCTAACTTAACGGGATTATTATTATAAAAAATCCCTCAAACACAAAGCTAATTTACTTCCAATTACATAAATTGACAATTTAGAAGGGTTGATTGGTGGTAACATTTACAACGCTTAGATCTTTGATACAAACTTTGTTTGACAGTTGTGAATGCCCTTAATTTCTAAGAATGAAATAAAGATATGCTATAAAATTTTTTAGGGCTTCAAGTAAAGTATTGTCTTCTAATAAAGTATTGATGGGAACTCCAAATTAAAGTCTCCCTTTGATGCTGATTGACTGTCACAGTCAGAAAATACTTTCAAAAAAGACTTAAATACATATTTTCTTCTTTCATTAAGTTTTAGGAATGCTATTTCTTTTATCTTTTATTTTTATTTTACAATAGTTTCCCATCAATCTTTTTAAGATTTTTTTTTTATTTATAATAATATCACCTTAGTGATATTCACATCAATTAACATTATTAAGGAAAAGAGAACAATAAGTAACAACAGATGTAAGAAGTAAATAACAAATGAATTCTACAGAAACAAAGAAAATAATTACAATTAAAAATTTTTGTAGACCACTCTTCCAAGAACCTCGCAGGGAGAAGAATGTAGTAGGGCATGATAAGGCAAGAAGAATGGAGTAGGGCATGATATGGCAAGAAGAATGGAGTAGGGCATGATAAGGCAAGAAGAATGGAGTAGGGCATGATATGGCAAGAATAATGAATGGAGTAGGGCATGATATGGCAAGAAGGGGTTTCTTGAGGAGAAAGTAAAAGTAGTTGGCCAACCGCTCTTCTCAACTTGAGCAATAATGTCAATAACCAAAGCACGTGAACCGCTCTTCTCAACTTGAGCAATAATGTCAATAACCAAAGCACGCCAACCGCTCTTCTCGACTTGAGCAATAATGTCAATAACCAAAGCACGTGAACCGCTCTTCTCAACTTGAGCAATAATGTCAATAACCAAAGCACGTGAACCGCTCTTCTCAACTTGAGCAATAATGTCAATAACCAAAGCACGTGAACCGCTCTTCTCAACTTGAGCAATAATGTCAATAACCAAAGCACGCCAACCGCTCTTCTCGACTTGAGCAATAATGTCAATAACCAAAGCACGTCAACCGTTGTGTTTTCAAACCCACCATATCTTCATTAAGCTATAAAAATTTATTATCTCACTTAGAGAAGGTAACAGCTCATGATATGCCTTGTCATTCTAATTCTTCATTGATAAATACAAATTATTTTATATGTTTGCCTTTTTTTCTGAAAAATATTGATTCAGTTTGTTTAGGCTTAGCTACAGCTACATTTTTCACTCAAAGAAATACTTTCCTTAAAACTGTATCAATGTATTGTGTGTGTCACACCTCCAAGATGACGTTGACAAAGTTTTGCTAGTAATTCGAGATGAAGTTTCTTGCAGCTGTACAATAAGGAAAATTAAATTAAAAGAAACATAAGCAATTGATGAATGACGAACTCCATCGATTGGGACCAACGAAGACACCTCCCTCTGCTACAGCTTCCGCACTTTTTATTCCTCTTGAGGCAATGATAAAATTAATTTAATGAAATTTCTCCAACGTTGCATCTACATGTAATACAAGTACAAATGAACTCACTGGAGCTGGGTCCACCCAGGCAGCTGTTTGGTCTTTCATCCACCTCGACAGATATTTTCAACACTATTGCCACTCGATTGTCCTGCTTTGCTCACATTACAAACACTATCTTAAGTCACTTTTGAGTACGTTTTGGCAAATTTATTGTTTCTTAGATTATCTTGAACCAGGAGGCCCTGTAATTATCATAAATTCATTTTATAGTTCAAAGGACAACATTTACAAACTGAAAGTACAAAATAATTGTTTTCTCATTTGTGTTATTAAAAACAATAAAGAAAGAAAACAATAAAAGAAACTACAGCAAAACAGTAAGTATTTCACAGATAAAAAGTTAATAATATAAAAAAAATAACTCTTTTGTTGACCTATTTCTCCTCTAGAAAATTATTTTCAGACCATTTATAAAGAAATACAAGTAAATTGGTAATAATAAAAAAGATAATATATGTTAGAAATGAGTCGTATTGTTTTTCACTGTGCTGATTACAAATTCCAAATGAGTTCCTGTGCGAGTCAAAGTTATGAGTTACTATAATCCTATAATCCCGATAATTTTGTGTTGAAATATTTAAAAATGAGCAAATTTCTATAACACCCAAAACTTTCCACAATTCACACAGCTAAAATACAGACAATTAGGTTATCCTGGAATGTCCCAGGAGAAGTAACTGTTTGGATTATAAAATATGCAGTAACCTACGTGCAGGTTTTATCACAACAGTGATGAAGCAGATTACCATATTAATTGTAGGTACTTGAAATGGGCCTCCAGGTCTAAGTTTCAAAGCTTTTCAAAAATTGTATCAAACTAGCCAATTACGATTTATAGTCTCTACTATACTTATCTGGTAATAAGAGAAATATAAAAGTGGCACACAACAGGGCTGTGCTTATTGTCGAGAGGCTACTTAAGTTAAAAATTTTGTCTAGAGAATAGAATTTAAAATTATACATCTTTTTTTATAATATTCTAGTTACTTATGAGAAAAAACTTGATGGTTATCCATGACAGTAGTAAAATGAAACTGTTCAAAACAAATCAAGTAAAAAAGGATAGAGAAGATATTTAAATAGAATACAGAATGAAATTATAGATTTTCCTCTAGGACAGACTTCACGAAAAAAGAAGAAAAGAAAAGCAAAGAAGGAGGTGGATGATAAAGATAGATCCAAGGGAGCATCAAGTGGAAAGGTAGGTGATACAATCGAGGGGCTTGCGATTTATAACCGAGGGGAGCAGCAAGGCATGTGGAGGATTCATAGGTAATTAGTTTTGTTACTCAAATGACCAGAACGTAAAACAAACAAAAATTTGGGCTGTTAATTTTTTTTTATCTTGATGAATTAAAAAGGTTCATTATTGAAAAAAAAGAACCAAAATCAGTAACTACTAAGGGCTTAGTACAATGATTCTAAAAAAAAACTTAAGATTTTTATCATAAGATTTACAAATGGTCAAGTTACAGTGTATTAAATCTCTAACCAGCCACAGCCACCATTTTTGAACTGAAAAGGCAGATGCTGAGTTGCCAAGATTCTTTCATTATAAGAAATTGATAGTTGTTAGATGGAGAGATTGTTTTTTATTCAAATTTTCAGATTTTATATAGCATGAACCATACATATCATAAAAATAGCATATATTGGAGTTTTAAAATTTGTTTTCATTACAGATTACAAGGGTTAGTCTTAATTGAAAAAATGAAGTAAAACAGATGAATCTATTAGCCTTCAAATAATTTATTTCATTTTTTAGATGAATTCTGTTGCTTTTTCAAAATAAATTAGTATTAAATTAAGCAAATGAAGAAAACTTGACTTAAAATGCTGTTATAATTAAGTAAAATACTAACATACTGCTGTAATGTTATGGTTAAGTAAAATACTTTCAGCTTAACAAAATTAGTTTGGTCTAATTCTATGAAATTTAACTAGCATTTATAAGATGCTAAAACCCCAGCTCAAATTTAAAAACATAATAAATGATGCGTGTAGTTAAATCAAAAACTATCTCTCAATTTGGTCAAATGCTAAAATGTTTTTAATCAGCTATAGAATTAGGACACAAATCCACTAATTGAAATTATACACAAAAAAGTTGTATTTATTGTTGTAATTTAGTGATTTAAAAATATAAAACTCATTAGCTTTATCCTATTAATAAACGTTTAGAGTGTCCAGTCTAAGATTTCATCCAGACCACCCGTCACTGTTTACTAACTTGATATTATTAGTAAAATCTTCCTAACAAATATATTTGTTATAGCTTACACACAGTTTAGCAATAAATATATAAATTTTTATGATTTTTTGCAATACAAAGTTAAATTAATTTGGAGGACTCACCCTCAGCATCCGGCGCGCTACTTTTTGTTCCTTTTTTTCTTTTCTCAGCTCTTTTTCTTTCTTTCGCCTTTCTTTTTCTTCTAGCTTCATGAAAACATTAGGGGAGCCTGCAGAGAACAATAACATAAAATGAAAATAAATAATTATCATCAATAAGTTACCATCAAACACACAATCTTGGATTCTTTTTTAATTTTTAATCACCTAAAACATGAGAAGGGAGGGGGTGGTTGACTGGAAGATAGACGTAAGGAAGAAAATATTTGGGGGTGCAGTCAAATAAAAACACTAAATAAGTGGTTACTTATTTAATTATATGCCGACGTTTCGACCCACTTTGTGGGTCATCTTCAGGGCTAAGAAAGAAAAACAGACAAAATAACAGAACTATAAAAATACATTGCAGTACTAAGTATATGATAAAATAGAAAAATATACATGTAGAGAGGTAGAAATTTAGAACAAAAGTGAGGGATATATATGAATAAAAAAATTACAGAGAAAATGTACAGAAAGGTGGTGATGCAAAAAAATTTACAAAGATAAAAGAAGGAAGTAAACAGAAAGTTTAAAAAAAAAGAAAAAGTATAAACATCAGAGGTGAGAAGTAAAATTATGGAAAAGGTAGTAGAATATATTTAAAAAATATAAAATGTAAGATAATAGACTCCTAGGGAGTTTACATAAGTAAAATGAAAGAAGGTATAACGAAAAAGATATCAAAGAGTAAATAAAGGAAAAATAACAGTAGAAAGTCAAGATATAAATATAGAGTATAACAGGTGAAGTATAAACTGAACATGGAAAGTAGAAAATATAAGTAAGGGGAGTTTTAAAATGTATACACATAAAATGAAGTGGTATAAATATAAAATATGATGTAAATATACAAGGAACGTATAGAAATATAAGTAAAAATATGGTTTGAGAATGGAGATAGAATAAAATATGATGAAATAGTGATGTTAAATGCTAATGAAATCTTAAATAATAATAACATATGATGGATGCCAAAAAGCTAATATGAGAAAAAAAGGTGTGCAAAATGGAGAAGGAAAGGGGTGAGGAGAAGATATGAGTATTAAAAATGTACACACCTATAGGAAGCTGGAGCTAGACTAGAAACGGTCTAACTGACAAAAAAATACTTTATGAAGGTGTTGCCAGCGATATCTGACGGCCAAAAATTTATATATATATATATATATATATACTAATTTATATATATATATATATTTTTTTTTTAATTGTATTTTAATAGTAATTTTTTATTGACTATTTTTTAGAAATATTGACTATTTTATTATATTTAAATGTGTATCATGACTATTTTATAGAGGGCCACGAAAATTAATGACTACATTAATGGGATAAGGTTGGGTGATAAAACTGTAAGATTTTATGTCAAGAGCTCAAAATAAGTATTATAGGAAAGAGAATATAGTAGTAATAGAATGAAAATGGGAAGGAATAACAAGGTAAACTAATTTAAGGTTTTTTTAGTAAGTTGAAAATTTGTGGGTAGAAAGAGGATAAGTTGTTTGAATCGATCTTGAAGTTAACAGTGGAGGAATCTAAATTTATGTGGATAGTTTCCAAGAGTATGCGTTTATCATGGTTGGGAACGGAAGCTAGGATGGATGTATTTAGCTAGGATGTAGAAACCCATACCTCTCTCAATCGGTCCTCATACCTCCAATCCTTAAAACTCTGTTGTGAATCCGGCTACCTTACCTTCCATGGACAGTTCTTTAACCAAATTTCTGGACTTGCCATGGGAAATCCCCTCGCTCCTGACCTCTCCAATATTGTTCTAAACGACCTTCTTGACTCCATTCTACCCCAGTTCCTTGACGAGGTCATTCTTATTAAAAAATATGTGGACGACCTCCTCCTTATCCTAAATCCAAACATTATTCCAGAACTATTATCATCCTTCAACTCATCCCATCCCCGCCTCCATTTCACTTTTGAACTAGAATCGAATAAATCACTACCCTTTCTTGACCTCCGTATCATTAAAAATCCAAACCACACCTTATCCACAGATTGGTATACAAAACCCACTTATTCTGGCAGACTCCTTAATTATTACTCCCAACATCCGCACCACCAAAAAATTAACTTCACCAAAAATATCATCTACCGTGGCTTATCCCTCGCTGACCCCTGCTTGCATAAAACTAACACCCACCGAATCAAAGAAATCCTTTTAAAAAACAATTTTCCTCCTTACGTTATCAATAAACTCATGCATGACTATAATAACCCACCCACCCCCACCCTATCTCCACATCCGCCATCTACCTCTATATACAGATCCATGCCATATATACCCACCCTCTCACATAACATTCAAAAATCCTTACGTTCATCTATCCCCAAATTACACATCACCTTTAAATCCCATAACAAACTCTCCAATATTTATACCAGAGTAAAAGATCCCATTCCCCTTAAACAACGCTCCCATGTCGTCTACCGTATCCCCTGTTCTACTCCTAATTGCAACTCTTCATACATCGGAGAATGTAAGAACTTCCTTAAAGACCGTATTTACCAACACAAATACTCCATTTCCTCCCATAACCTTACCGCGTCAAAACTCTCGGAACACGCCTTATCTCTTAACCACAATTTTGACTTTGAAAATACATCCATCCTAGCTTCCGTTCCCAACCATGATCCACATAAATTTAGATTCCTCCACTGTTAACTTCAAGATCGATTCAAACAACTTATCCTCTTTCTACCCACAAATTTTCAACTTACTAAAAAAACCTTAAATTAGTTTACCTTGTTATTCCTTCCCATTTTCATTCTATTACTACTATATTCTCTTTCCTATAATACTTATTTTGAGCTCTTGACATAAAATCTTACAGTTTTATCACCCAACCTTATCCCATTAATGTAGTCATTAATTTTCGTGGCCCTCTATAAAATAGTCATGATACACATTTAAATATAATAAAATAGTCAATATTTCTAAAAAATAGTCAATAAAAAATTACTATTAAAATACAATTTAAAAAAAAAAATATATACAGTGGAATCCCGATATTTCGTATCCCGATTATTCGTATTTCCGGCTAATTCGTACAAATTTGCCGGTCCCCAGAGAAATTCCGATAAATGGTATAAAATCAATGCATTTCAGACCCCTCGGTAATTCGTATTATTTTTATGCTCGAGGTCACTTATAACGTCATATAATTCGTATTTTCAGCTTTAAAATCTCGTTACTTAGTACTGTTTTCGAAAGAGAGGGAGAGAACAGTGAAGCAGATATGCCAGGGAGCAGAATGAGAATAAATGCTTTCTAGGAAATCACTCAATGTGTATTGTTTTTATACACAAGTATGTTTGTATTGTTTAGAGGCACAGTAGATCCTATTGTTTTTTACGGGAGAGACAAGTTTTCTAGGAAATCTCATAAGTAATTCGTACTGTTTTCACTCAAAGGAAATGAGGGGAGTAGAGAGGGAGAGTTCTAGGAATTTTATTAAGCTTTTCTTAAAATCACACTTTTATTTACAATTCAGTCTCGTTTTTGTTACCGTTGTGACACGTAATCATGCCTCCAAAATACGTTAGCCTCTATATTGAAGAGAAACAACAAATCATAAACTCCGGGACCATTGGCTGTAAGCTAATTGACGTAACCAAGCATTTCATCGTCCCTGGTTCCACGATCACATCAATTTTGAAGAACAAGGACAAAATCACTTCCCAGACTTGTAGAGAAATTAAAAAAGTGGTTCGTACAAGTAAGGAATTCAAATGTACCAGTTGGAGGTAATATTTGAAGGGAAAAAGCCCGAGTTTTCGCAGAAAAATGGGAATTGAAGGCTTTCGTGCAAGTGATGGATGGTTCGATAGATTAAAAAAATTGCATTAATACGTTTATTAATTTTTTTTATTTTGTAATCCCGATAATTGGTATTCCCGATAATTCGTACCAAATCTTCAGTCCCTTGACCATACGAATTATCGGGATTCTACTGTATATATATAAATTAGTATATATATATATATATAAATTTTTGGCCGTCAGATATCGCTGGCAACACCTTCATAAAGTATTTTTTTGTCAGTTAGACCGTTTCTAGTCTAGCTCCAGCTTCCTATAGGTGTGTACATTTTTAATACTCATATCTTCTCCTCACCCCTTTCCTTCTCCATTTTGCACACCTTTTTTTCTCATATTAGCTTTTTGGCATCCATCATATGTTATTATTATTTAAGATTTCATTAGCATTTAACATCACTATTTCATCATATTTTATTCTATCTCCATTCTCAAACCATATTTTTACTTATATTTCTATACGTTCCTTGTATATTTACATCATATTTTATATTTATACCACTTCATTTTATGTGTATACATTTTAAAACTCCCCTTACTTATATTTTCTACTTTCCATGTTCAGTTTATACTTCACCTGTTATACTCTATATTTATATCTTGACTTTCTACTGTTATTTTTCCTTTATTTACTCTTTGATATCTTTTTCGTTATACCTTCTTTCATTTTACTTATGTAAACTCCCTAGGAGTCTATTATCTTACATTTTATATTTTTTAAATATATTCTACTACCTTTTCCATAATTTTACTTCTCACCTCTGATGTTTATACTTTTTCTTTTTTTTTAAACTTTCTGTTTACTTCCTTCTTTTATCTTTGTAAATTTTTTTGCATCACCACCTTTCTGTACATTTTCTCTGTAATTTTTTTATTCATATATATCCCTCACTTTTGTTCTAAATTTCTACCTCTCTACATGTATATTTTTCTATTTTATCATATACTTAGTACTGCAATGTATTTTTATAGTTCTGTTATTTTGTCTGTTTTTCTTTCTTAGCCCTGAAGATGACCCACAAAGTGGGTCGAAACGTCGGCACATAATTAAATAAGTAACCACTTATTTAGTGTTTTTATTTGACTGCACCCCCAACTATTTTCTTCCTTACACCTAAAACATAAATATAAAATCTTGAATAATTATTAGTAGGGTAATTATTCCGCAGGTTGCCATGATAATTTTATATTATTGATTATATGTTTTTTAAATATTCACCAGCTTTGCTAAAACTATCCACTATATACATCCTAACATGATTTATTTTAGTTTTGGTAATAATATTAAATTATAATTTAAACAGAATAATAAATTTTATAATATTACTCAGCATCATTACCTGGTGGAAAAGG
Source organism: Troilus luridus (assembly GCA_964056705.1). Classification (NCBI taxonomy): domain Eukaryota; kingdom Metazoa; phylum Arthropoda; class Insecta; order Hemiptera; family Pentatomidae; genus Troilus; species Troilus luridus. The sequence goes on along the minus strand of OZ057417.1, from coordinate 2,986,707 downwards.
TAGAGAAATAATGGAAACAGGAGGAGCTGGCAGCAAAGGGGGTGCGGTCACTTTTGGTATCGGCGCAGCTACCGGAGTGGGTGGTTTGATATCAGCGCTCAATTGTAGCGGCACGCTCTGAGGGAGTGGCGGTGGCGGAGGAGGTGGTGGTTCCTGCGCTGGAACCACTTGAAGGACGTTCCCTACTTGTAACACTTTAGGCGCTACAACATCAATATTTCTAACCATCTAAAAAATAAAAAAATAAAAAAATATATATAAACTCGACTTTTAACTCTTCAAATACTGAAATCATTTTCATGTAAAAAAATGAAACACAACCGACCTGAAAATCAATAAAGAGATATAAAATATTTATCTTACACTTCCTTTCTTTGAAAATCTCACCTATCTCCTAAGATTGTCAAGGTCAATATTAAGCAGAATTCAAAGCCTAGTATGAGTCAAATGAACCTGGATGATATAGACGAATACTGAACTAAGAGAATCCAGGGTCATCTGAGGTAAGCATAACAATCTACTAGGCCCAAGATTGTGGGTTCGCAGCACGACATGTGACCTTACAATTTATCAAAGGGAGTAAAAAATTCTTAGTTATGTTTTCTTTCTCAAGGAGTGTAAAATGGTGGCCTCACAGGCTCGGTACGGTGTCAAACGCTCCTTAAAGATCCCAATCCTAATTAAACCCTCCAATTAGCCATAGCGGTATAAAGTGACGTTAAATGAATAAACAAACTTAGAGAACCCAGATATAAGGAATGTAGAAATAACAAGTCTTAAAAGGCAGGCCCCCTCGTTAGAGCGACTTCATACCAGAGAAGCCTTCATGAACGAGTCTATAAGACAAGAAATATATCGATGGAAGGGCAGCAAGATGCCAGGTCCATCTTGGCAAGTTGAGGAGGCTGGGGGAACAATCTTCGGAGGCTTTGAACCTCTAAGAGCTGAAGCACCACCGATGATCATGATAATGATGATGAAACAGGTAAAGGATTTCTCAAGATTCCTTTTTAATTCTTCTCTATTTCCTTGTCAAGGTTTCCCCAAGATTTACCTTCAGTCGAATTTGAGTTTCCAAAATTTTAAATTACTAAAACTAAATTTGATAAAGTAGTTAGACAAATCTGAAGAATAAAAGCAAGTTCCCCTACTAGAGGAAATCTAATAGCATTTGTTTCAGCTGGCATAAATATGAAATTCCAAGTGTATTTATAAAGAAAGGTAGTGAGAAGTTGAAAAAATACGAAACATTAGATATCTCCTGAAAAATAAATGAATTTATTTTTTTTATTTTTTTAGAAAAGAAAAATCTATCATTCTTGAACCCAATCAAGTCATTCTTAATATCAGAGCAAACCAAGGGCTAATCTTGAATCTTGAATAATTATAAACATTCATTGAATTTTCTTATACCTAACATAAAACTGATTGTGATAGGTCTCTTTATCTCTTTATAGTTCAATCAACCTAAATTGTAATTTAAATAGTGGTTTTCATCAGTTTTATCAATGCAATAAAATTTTTACCTCAACATATGAGCAACTCTCTCGGCTTGGAAATGTTAAAGAGGCTTTTGATAACACTTACAACCAGATTACCTCCAAAATTACGTGCCAGTTCGGAGTGGTTCCACTTTCCCTCTTCTACTCAACACATCTTTTATAAATTGTCCATAACTGCACAATTTGGATAATGAAAGGACTCTCTCTTCAAATATAAAAATAAAACCAGATTTATATAAGGTGGAAAATATGAAAGAAAAAAGTATTAAATAAAACTACTTAACTAGTTCAAAAACAAGAGAGAAAAAACAACATAAGTAAAAACTGTATCTCAATTACTTGGGATAAAATAACAATAAAGGTAAATTAAAAATTCTTACAATTTAAAAAAGGAAAAAGGCAATATCATTCTTTAATTTATCAAGAATCAGATTGGATAAGCAATTTAAAACAGGGAACCTTATCTATTCTTAAAAACTAAAAAACAAAAACATTTTTTATAAAACTTGATGTAAATGTATAAAATTATTATAAATTGGCTTGTCTGCAAAATAATCCACGATACTATATTTTTTTTAGAATACCCCTCTGAATAGTAAACTGTTTATATTTGTCCCACTTTAGATTTATAAAACTATAAACACTTGTTAATACTCTATATAACTATAAACACTTGTTAATACTCTATATAACTATAAACACTTGTTAATACTCTATATAACTATAAACACTTGTTAATACTCTATATAACTATAAACACTTGTTAATACTCTATATAACTATAAACACTTGTTAATACTCTATATAACTATAAACACTTGTTAATACTCTATATAACTATAAACACTTGTTAATACTCTATATAACTATAAACACTTGTTAATACTCTATATAACTATAAACACTTGTTAATACTCTATATAACTATAAACACTTGTTAATACTCTATATAACTATAAACACTTGTTAATATTCTATCAAACAAAAATGTTATCTCCATAACATTTTGCTATTTGGAAATACTTCTGTCATTACTAAGATATCTAAGCGTGATATTTGCATAATTTTGTTTTATGAATTCAAACATGGAGCAGGAACAGGGCCTAAACAGCCAGAAATATCAACCAAGTCTGGGACCAAGGCAGTATAAGTGAGTGCATTGTCCAACAGTAGTTCCAGAGATTTCGAGAGGGAGACTTGAGCCTTCAAGACAAAGAAGGCCGTGGAAGTGGAAAGTTATCCCAGCTGTAGTGGAAGTAAAAGTTGAACTAATTAAAGTAATGTTCAATGAACATTCTTCCCCATGTATACATTGCAAAAATTGTGAGAACACGGGGATACAGGATCGGTGAAGAGAACGGATTTGTCTGACTTGGATACGACCCCTGGTAGCTCATTGGTTTAGAGGACTGCAATGGAAATGCAACAAAAATATTTAAAAATAATCACCATCATAATAACAATTATTAAAAATAAAATCCAAAATTGTGTGAAAATCATGCATGCTTTGACATCTTAATAAAGACTGAATTATTTGCAAGTACTAAGATGTTACAGAGGTAAATAATAATTTTTGTTTGAAAGAGGATTAATAAGTGTTGACATTTATAAAAGTCATTAAGTCGAACAAACATAAACATAAAACTCAGAGGAGAGGTAATTTAAAGAAAACATAATTAATATAATATAATTATCTTATAAAATTATTATATTTATTTAGGATATCATCTATGATGAATGAAGAATGATGATTGATATAAAAAGCTATGATTACAATTAAAAAAATTGAATAAGAATTACTTTAGGTGGAGGAGCTGAAAACACTGGTTCGACTGGTATCTCAGTTGGCACCACTTGAAGAACGTTCCCAACCTGTAATAAAAAAAATCTCTTTAACAAAACCTCATTTTTAATTAAAAAGGATTTTCTGTCGGAGGCATAAGATATCTGTTTCATAAATAACATGAGGGTTCGTTGAGTGCTAAGAAGGCGTTGCAATCTATAACATGAGGGTTCGTTGAGTGCTAAGAAGGCGTTGCAATCTATAACATGAGGGTTCGTTGAGTGCTAAGAAGGCGTTGCAATCTATAACATGAGGGTTCGTTGAGTGCTAAGAAGGAGTTGCAATCTATAGCATGAGGGTTCGTTGAGTGCTAAGAAGGAGTTGCAATCTATAGCATGAGGGTTCGTTGAGTGCTAAGAAGGCGTTGCAATCTATAACATGAGGGTTCGTTGAGTGCTAAGAAGGCGTTGCAATCTATAACATGAGGGTTCGTTGAGTGCTAAGAAGGAGTTGCAATCTATAACATGAGGGTTCGTTGAGTGCTAAGAAGGAGTTGCAATCTATAACATGAGGGTTCGTTGAGTGCTAAGAAGGAGTTGCAATCTATAACATGAGGGTTCGTTGAGTGCTAAGAAGGCGTTGCAATCTATAACATGAGGGTTCGTTGAGTGCTAAGAAGGAGTTGCAATCTATAACATGAGGGTTCGTTGAGTGCTAAGAAGGAGTTGCAATCTATAACATGAGGGTTCGTTGAGTGCTAAGAAGGAGTTGCAATCTATAACAAGTTGGTCCTTTTCAATAGTAACAGATTGCTACTAATATTGTTACTATTTCTCCAAACTTAGTAATGGCTAATTAATGTATACAGTATTATCTATGTACGATTGTATTATTATATATCTCTTAGTGATATTAACGTATTGATTATGCACCTAAAATATGTCAATAGATTTAATCTATTTGTTAAAACATGATTGTAACCTTCCAATTTTGATTTCTTTTCCAATTTTCCAATTGGTGCAACCAAAAGAAATTAAAGCATTCTGAATTATTCATTGACGGCTAAAGTGAGAAGAGATGTAAACCTCTTCTGAACCTGGACAGGGAATGACTAAAAACAATTATAGCGGCATATATATAGGGCATAGTAGTCTCAATGCCCATATGTTTAGGCTTGAACTTACAGATGTCCCTTTAGTCAGATAGTGGACGAAACAACCTACCATATTATCTGCCTATGTGATAGTTTGCCAACCTGAGGTTCATAACCTTTGGACAGGATAGCGCCACTGACACCAGGTAGTCTGAATTACTCAATCCAACAAACATACCTAAATTTGCTGGATTAGCCAAGCAAAGGTTGTAAAGCCATCGCATGAAACAGGGCGCACAATAGATCAATATATGGTTGCCATGGTAATCAATCCCCAAAAAAATAAGTAAATAAAAAAACCTTCCAATTTAAATTATAATTAATTGTTTTACAATTGTATTAGAATATACAAAGTGCGTACATATTGTGTTTTCAGTACCTTTACTTCAATACATACCATTTTCAATAATGAAGGACATAACAATAACTATAGCATATAATACTAAGAGATAGAGATTGGTGGAATCTACAGTATATAATAATGAAATTTAAATACCGCCACCTTCAAGGTATGCAATATAGTTGTTTCATAAAAGCAGCTTAATGTTGTTTTTCTACTCCTTAGATCTTAACCAATTATAAATTTCTGATATGAAAATATTGATAGTGAGCATACCTGGACCAATTTGTTTGGAAGCTGAGGCGGATGAAGAGGATTCCAATCGTGTGGCAAGCGAGGGGGCAGAGCGGGGTTGACGTTGTACTGCTCATGCTGAAAGTACCCAACTTGGTCGGCGACCGTCGGAGGGGGATAGTAGAAGTTGTGGAAGGCTGGTATGTTCTGAGGCTGCTCTTGTGGTTCAATGTTCGTGCTGCTATGGCCAAGCTCAATCTTCAGCCTCTCGTCAAGGGACATCCTCTTCGGAGAAGAAGGCTCCTTGACCAATTCAGAATCACTTATAGTAGAATCTGCAAGGCTTGTCTGATAGTCACTAGTCACTTCAGTTTGAGGCGCTTCATAATTCCATTTCGGAAAATGTTCTCCGTCGACTCTTTTTTCACTTTCTTTACCTTCCTCCCATTTCCATTTCTCTTCTCGAGATGGCGAATTGGAATATGCTTGATGTTTCATCGGAGATTTTCTCGAATAACGACCAGAATATTTGCGCTCTGGACTTGGAGATGACCGGCGCCTATAAGGAGAACCAGGACGTTTTCTATCAGGCGAGACCCTCCTCCTCGACGGAGAGGACCTTCTTGGCGAGTAAGGAGACCTCCTGCGATCAGGTGACCTTTTCCAAGGCAATGGTGATCTTCTTGGAGAATACCTCCTATTAGGCGATTCTTTACGGTTTTCAGGAGTACGCTTTCTCAAAGGAGACTCTTTTCTTCTAGGTGAACGGAAAGGAGAATCCCGTGAAACAGGTGACTTTTTCCTCTTAGGAGATTCCTTGCGGTTGGATGGAGAATATTTTCGTTCAGGCGAATCCCAGTCAGAAAGAGATTCCTTTTTCTTAGGTGAAGGATTGTGCGAGTCTTTAATTTCATTCAAATTTGGGTCACTTTTATTCCAAGAAGAATCGAATGTAGTTGATGGTTCATTGGGTACATCATGATTCATCACAATATTTTCATTTCTTAGAGATTTTTCAAACATTTTCCTCTGATCTCCTTCTTGGGAAGGTGACCTGCGAGACGACTTGGTTTGAGGTGAACTCTTCCTCCAATTGGGTGAGTATTCATGATGAGGTGAGTCCCTTCTGTTCCTCCTTTCCTTCGAACGAGATCTTTTTCTGAAGTCCCTTCTCCTGTCTCTTGAAAACCTGCCCCTGTCTCTTGGACTCCATGCCCTTTCCCTTCTTCTTCTATCTCTTTCTGAAGAATGAGATCTTTCTCTTCTTCTTTTTTTATCATTTGGTACAGGGCTGTGACTACCCTCTTTTCTCGTCTTTACCTTAGCTTTTTCCAAAAATTCAGGAACACTTAGAACTGACTGATAGCTGGAAACTTTTCTTTCAGAATTATCAGTCTTTTCTGCTACTGGATTAATTAATAGGGAACGCTCAGCAACATCTCCAATACAATCCCTTTCTTCACTTTTCAATGTTTCTTGGTCCCAACGAGATTTCTTGGACAGTGGTGAGGAAGAATCCAGAACTACATTTGCCGGTTTTACATCTAGATTACTAGCATCTATATCAGAAACAGAAACTTGATTGTTGATAATTTCATTAGGGATTTGCGAGGAATTGACTCTTCCTTGAGTATAATAATCCTCTTTGTTTTCCACTGCTCCGCTCGAAGACAGTGAGCTAGCATCATTAGTTTCGGAAACAGCAGATAGTGGAAAAGGTGTTTTATCAGTTTCTGAATCTGAATCTTCCGTAGAAAATATACTAATTGGCTTTAGTTTCATAACTTGTTTACCAAAAGTTAGCCTAGCAACTGGTGACTTACCGACCAAAACAACATTTTTTTTTTTAATGTCCATCTGATGAGGTTGTTGATTCGGAGAAGACGGCAATTGAAGAATATTACGAAAGGATGTAGGAGCCTCGGAAGGTGCTTCGATCGGTGGTGGTAATGGAATATCAAGCATCCTAGCTTCTTCACTCGCTGAGTTGACCCCAAAACTAACTAACTGTGAAGCCTCGTCTAATGTCGACCCACCTCCCGATGCATTATTAGTCAAAAAATCTTCATATTCTTCTTCATCTTCATCCTCTGCTGTAGGACTATACCTCTCAAGGGATTTCAAAGCAGATTCTTCTCCTGATTGGAGTAAGACCCTACTGCTGGTAGTATCATTTTCTTCTTTCAAATCCTCTTTGAAATCGTTATGGGATAAATTTTCACCATGATTTTCAATCGGGCTATCACGAGCATTACTGATATCAGGAGTACAATTATGTGATTCCTGAAACATGTCTATATTAAAATGCCTCTTGCCTTCAGGAGGTTTAACTAAATGATTATCAACAATATCTTGCTCCATTGGTAAATTGCTGACAGATTCTTCACCACTATTCCAATGAAGTGAATTGTTTGTATCTTTTTGTTGATTGCTTAGGATAGGTTCAAAAGTGGCAGACTTTATAGAGCAATTTGTCAAAGTGCTCCCACCTTCATCGGATGTCCTCGACTGAGGTGAAGAGTCCCTAGGTTCATATATTTCTTCTTGATTCACTTTTTCTTCACTAATAATGATAGAAGGGTCTCCACTCTCACCTTTACTTGTTAAATATTTTTCCTCGCCTTCGACAAGTTCTGTAAATGATTTCTCAGGACTACTTCTATGATCCTTTAAATCATAAACTTCAGGTTCATTATCTGACTTTTCCATTCCTTCGATGACCAAATCTCCCTTCCTTTTCTTCTTCTTTTTCATAAATGATTTTTCATCTTCATTTTCAACCTTAGTGGCTTTTTTGTTTTTATTTTTTCCACTAGAAATAATTTTTTTCTTGGATAAACGTTTCTTCCTCAATTTCTTTTTAGTCTTTGCCTCGAAAGATTGGCTGTCACTTGAGGTTGTCGATCCGCTCGAGCTAGTACTGGTAGAAGATTCTGAGGAGCTATCGTTAGAAGAAGAACTAGAACCAGAAGAAGAGGAAGAACTGGAACTACTGGAACCACTGCTGGAACTGCTGCTGCTTATGGTTGTCGAAGAGCTACTGTCGCTGCTGCTAGAACTAGACCTGCTCGAGCTGCTTGAAGTGTCTGAACTTGAAGAATCAGATGAGTGGCTCCTTTTTGACTTCTTTTTCTTGCCTTTTTTTCTTTTTTCTTTATGTAATTTTTTATCTTTAATTAATTTCTTCCGCTCAACTTTTTTCGGTGTTGTAGCAGAGCATTCTGAATAAATTTCTTTTTCTTCAGAAATTCCCAACCAAATTTGATCTGCTCGGCCAGTTGTTCCACAAGATTCTTTATCGTCTGTGCTAGGTCCTATTGTTTTAATGAACTGTTCATACTCAGAGGCTAAATTTTCTTCATTTTTGTTGCCTTCCTTCCCTACGGAGGAAGCTTTATCTGTCATTTCATTTTCGCTCATATCACTACTGTAACTTTTTTCCCCATCAGAATTAGCCCCTTCACTGGAAGGAACGTCTGATACCGACTTTGTACTACTTTTTTCAAACTCTTCATTTTTGCTTTCTTTACTAAATCCTTCACTTAATTCATTAAGTTTTAAATCGCAAACAGGAAAATTTGCCTCAAATACATGCTCAGGAGGATCACTTGTTTCTACCATATTTCTCAGTTGTAGCAAGTCATTGTTAGGATGAGATTCAGGAATTAGAAATGAATCTTGTTTCCACCAAGAGTGATTTGATTCAGGATTTGCTTCTTTGAATCTAAAACAAAAAAACCCAGTGGTATAAATGTCAATTCATCTTATATCGAAAGAAGAACATTTCAAAGGTCCCTAAGGAAAGTGGACATTCTTACTGTCTTGATACCAATAGAGACATTACTACTAATACAGGCTGTCCAGCGATAAGGCATGAAAATATTCAAGCATTTCAACCTCAACCAACTGCCAACAGTGAAATCTAAACCAATTTATGGAATTAAATTTAGAACAAAATTGAAACCAGAAAATGTTGTTTGGTTAACTACTGATAAAAGTTAGAGTAATTTTTGAGAAGATGATTAAAAAAATATATAAATGGATATAAAGTGGCACAAGCGGTAAAACTGTTGAGATGAATCTGATAGGATAGAAGTAGATCTCAATTAGATAACCTTTTGTTCTTTTTTAAAGAAAAGTTTACTATCTTTCAAATGACTTTACACATCAACCATCATAAAATTTACCCAAACAGTATTAAAATAAAGACATGCCCACACCATTTTATGAGATTTAGTTATTTCAACTTAATGGTTAATAGATAACAGATAGTTAACCGAGTATTTCTGTAGAAAACTTGATTCCTAAACTTCACCTTCCAAAATGTAAAAATCCTAGAAATATTTCACCATACAAAAAAAAGTGTGTAAAATAAAGAACAAAAATTAAACAAAATAACACATTATAAGAAAAAATATGGTTATTCTTACTTGTTTAAACAGCTAGAAGATAAAAACTTCTTGATGATGGCATATATATTGTCAGGCAACGTACTAAACATTTCTTTTCTCGATATATAACGCCTCGTATCATATTTGGGATTGATGCAGTAGCTCAAAGGTGGCCAGGAATTGGTATAATGGACTGCCCAGCTGGGGAATTCTATATCTTCGTTATTTACCCCACTAACGACTAATGGCTTTTTTAATACCATTGGCGTATCTAATAAATTCAATCGTTTGGAGCCTTCTCTCTCGTGTTCATGTGACCTAAAATTTTAAATAATTACAATTTAATAAAATATTGGAAATTATTTGTTTATTGCTTGTTGCCTATATAATATTAATAACCTAGTAGAGGCAAAATAAAATTATCATTAGTATTCTAATGTAGATGTGCAAAATATAAAAAATATTCACTAATTATTTTAAATGTATACAGAGGTGATCACAACATAAACTGAAATTTGAAAATTGAACATTTTCAAGGATTACAATACTTCTTTAACACCATCTGTGGAGGTAAGAATTAAACTAATTACGATATAAGTAAAGTTAAAGTTTAACTAAATAAATTACCTTAATGTCCTTTCTTTCGGTTTCGTACCCTCGCTCAACTTTTCCAATCTAAATTTCTGACGACGAAAGTGATAAGCTTTAAAACCGGACTTGTTAAATTCTGCCCAAGACTTTGGCATTAAACGCCTTATTTCTTTTTCTCGCCTTTCTCTTTTCCTTTTTCTTTCTTCCAGCCTTTCCATTCTTTCTTGTTCCTTTCTCTCATGCTTACTTTTCTTTGAAAGTAACTTCTCAACGACACTTTCAATCCTATCAGACCTTTCAACAATACCATCTACAAAAAAAGGTTTCGTAAATAAGTTTAAATTGTGAGATTGAAATTATTTATATTTAATTAATTTTATATAACAATCTTGTTGTTAAATTAATTATTCTTTTCTCTAACTATTCTTACAGTACAGCTATGCCATGCTAAGCCTGAGTGATAAGTTTGAGCAATAAAAAATTGGCGATAAGCTGAACCTCCTATTTTCTTACCCTCTGAAATATTGCAGTTTTGATTTTTTGATCTATATAATTTGATAATAAATTATATTAGTCTTATTAGCATAAATGATTAAATTTACCATACCCACTACCGATTTATACATAATTAAGATTGAGTTTTGTCCCTTTTTCAGAATTTTTCATTTAAAAATATGTTATTAATAAAATGTAAAAAGGTGTGGTTGGACTAATAGTCATTTGTAATATAATTTAAGTTTCATTGTAATGTTAAACATTAAAGTTTACGTTTTAATTTACACAAATTGACAAAGTAATTAATAATGTTTTTAAGGAAGAAAACCATTAAAATAAGTAACCACTTATTTAGTGTCTTATTTGACTGCACCCCCAACTATTTTCTTCCTTACATCTATCATCCAGTCAACCATCCCTCGCTTCTCATGAATAATGTTTTTGTTAGGCTCATATCTCACAGAACGGGAAAATGTTTTCTGTAAATGGTTTTCTAGGAAATTATAGAATTTCCAATGTACAAGTACTAGTCATTACAACCATATCTCATACAGTTCAATTGTAAGTTAACTTATTATTATTCTTAAGTAATGAGAACTTAGTTTCAAATAATTTATTTCCTTAAAAATAAAATCTAAACGTTTAATGTAGATTTGAATTAATTAGATTAACAATCATGCATATGACTACATCACAACCTATTAAGTTTAAATATAATCATAATTTTTTTAATTTATTTCTACTAAAAATAGGTAAAAGAACAAAATGATGTGTTTTAGCGAAACCACATGAAAAAAGACAGTGCAAATAGGTTATTGTTGCCCTCATCCCGATCTTAGGATGAGAACATATAATATTTCCAATTATTAGTAAGAACAGTTTATAACTTTTAAACCTTTAAGTTATGGCAAAACTAACAGCAAATCCAAACATGGGATATAATAACATTAGAAATAGATGTTACTTCATACCGAAACCTTTAAGTTATGGTAAAATAAAAAAAACCTGTAACCACTACAACCCGTGAACGAGTTTGGAGTTCAGTACATGGTAGAGACTGTACTGTTTCATGGACAACGGTTCTGCAAGGAGGTGACTTGTAAGTTATGGCAAAAATAACAGCAAATCCAAACATGGGATATCATAACATTAGAAATAGATGTTACTTCTTAATATAATATATAGATATATAGAATATAAATAGATGCTACTTCTTACCGAAACCGAATAAAGGTGTTAATTCTTGTTTGTTTGATTGCTTTATGGTGCTATGGCTAATCGGACGATGCTACGGTGGGAGCTCTAAATTTTACCTGTCCAGGTTTAGTTAGGATAGGGATGTTTAACAAGTACCTGACACCGTACAGGCTCAGAGGACATATAACTAAGGATTTTATACTCCCTTTAAAAATATTAAGGCCACATGCCGTGATGTGAACCCGCCAGCTTAGAGAAGATAATTCTTATTATTAATTAAAGATTCAAAAATGATTTAACTGATTAATAATCATCTACATCAACTAAAAGGATCTATAGAGGATTCATTCATCCCTCAGTAGCTAACCTGGCTCGCTTCTCGGTCAGACATATCCTTTCTTTTCACTGATCCCATATCCCCGTGTTCTCCCAATTTGGGATGTATACAAGGGGAAGAATGTTAGATTATTTTAATTATGATCTTGTTTACTTACGTCATTATAAATTATTATAATCTTTATTTTATTTTATTTTTTAATAATTGTTATAATTTTTAAAAAGAAGAAGCGAGCAGGTTAGCTCAGTTGGCAGAGCACCACGCTAGAGATATGGGAGGCCCAGGTTCGAGTCCCGCCCTTGGAGTCCCGCCCTTGGAAATATCTTTTCTTTTCAAATAAAAATGTTTAAAAATTATAACAATTGATAAAAAATAAATTAAAATAAGTTATTAAACGTAGTTATTTTTTTTATAACCTGTGTTTTATTTTTAATATAAAAATAGATGCGGGGATGAAACGAAAAAGGCCATAGTAATGAGTTATTGTGCTAAGGATATTGTAATAAGTTATTGTGCTAAGGTTATTGTAATAAGTTATTTTGTAAAGGATATTGTAATCATTTTGTTGTTCAACCGCTTCAAACCAGATTGCAATTGAGAATTGATAAGAACATCTAAATGTAACTATTGTTTTAACATATAACTATCTCATGTGTTGAAATTACAAGTTAGAATAAAAACTGTTTAAACAGCTAGAAAAAGTGAAGTCTACCTTGAATTATTAACGATGTGACAGGAGTAGTTTTCTTGTCTAAATTGCTCCACATCGGAAACAGAACCTGCATAGTTTCCATAACTTCATTTTCTCTTCTTTTGAGTTCTTCTATTTCAGAGATCGTGTCCCTAGCTTTATCTAGAACACCTGAATCAGTAAATGGACTTGTATAGCATTCTGTCTTATATTGACTTATTAAACACTAGTGCCTAGAATAGAACCGTACCTTTCTTTTTCTTCTTAGTTAGAATAGATTTTGGATCATTATCTTTCAACACATTTCCCTCTAAAACAGTTTGAATAGACAATTTTCTTTTCTGAGAAATGAATGATTGTTTTGCTTGTGAAAATGCCAAAAGCCTCTTTTTCGCAGCTTCTTTTCCCAATACAGAAACAGTAGAAGGTACAGGTAACTTTTGAGTGTCCGATGGCAATGATATGGTAGCAATATCATTCTTGAACTCAGTGGGATCATCCTCAATAGGTAAGCTAGGTGAATATCTGTTGACAAGTTAGAAGAAAAAGAAGCCCATCTCAACAATGCAATATGAAATATTATACTGACAAAAATCAAACATAACTACTCACCTGTTAGTATCTTCTGGAACGGGTATATCAGCTAATGATTCATCGAAACTTTCGTTTATTGGAGGTTCATCATCAGGAAGTGGGATATCCATATTTATAATCGGTTACAACACAAAAAATAAACAACTAGAGTCAATGCCTGTTTATAACCTTCACATGATTATTAACTCAAGTCCATAAGTGAGTACGATTAATCAACGACACTCCAATACAACTTTTGCAAAAATAAAAAATAATTGACCTAAAATACGACCAAATCTTATTTCTGATAAATTTAAACTACATATATTTTATATCACGATGAAAAGAAGAGAGAGAAAGAGACTCATTATAATTCATCAATACGATGGGAAACATTAATCAAAGTAATCAATAGGTCTGAAACCCGCAGACATAAAATTCATATCACTTATTATAATAGATGGAAAAGCAAAACAGAGAAAACAGCCCACCGATTCGGCCATTGAAATAGCCACTGCTTATTTGATTACGGCAATTGAATTCACTTTCGGAAAATAACTCTAATTATAATTTATGTAAGTTGTTTATACAAATTAAACTCTAACCGAAGCGATAAGTTTAGCTCGAACATATATTAAAAACCATCGCTTTAGTCTTTACACTGTATATTTGAAATTGCAAAGATAGAGAACTTTAAAGTACCTATTAAAATTTTTCAAAAATAATGGTGAATATCAATAACTCAGTTCATTCTAATTATATCTTATATATTGATTGGAAACTCTTAATCATGAGAGATTAATTCTTAATATAATAAGTTTAACAATTCCATCCTTAGTTTTGGAATATTTTATTAGGTAAACAATTATGCCGGTAAACAAAGAGTTGTATTTACTTTTTAATTTCTATTGTAAAACATTACCAAACACTCTCTGTTTATAATATTCAGAATGTTTCAATACTTATCCTGTATTTATGAAATTTAAATTTTCGGGTTTTCTTCATCTTCACTTACTTAAATTTACTATTGATATTGGAGTTCCAGGATTCTTGAGGCATCTGCACCAATTGAAAAAATCACATATCGCTTTTACGTCCGCTATAAATAAATGTGAAGACATCAAAAAATGTTTATAAAGGAAACCCCAAAGGTCTAGACAAAACAAAAGAAATTATCAAGATGAAAGGATGGGGCCTTCGATGGTATGATAAAGAGTAAGGAAGAGAGTGGTGTCTCCTTGCCTCAAGAAAACGATCGGGACAGTTTGGACATGGCAGCGAAGTGAATCAATGATTGCTTCATGCCTCTCTCAAGCCAATCATGTAGTGAAGGGTTAAAATAATTAACTAATTGAAGTTTTTTGAGATAGATTGAAATTTTTTCCATATTACATGTCATTCTTGGCGATACCTATGAATTCTGAAGAGCAATCACAGGCCGATTTTCTTTAACTAGAGGGGACTAAAATTAGCATTTTTATTATCACATTTTGTATATTTCAGTTTCCATTAATATGAATAAGAAGGTAGGTGTTATCAGTGTTATAAACAAGGGCAGATAACAGTCCGTGCAGACCGGTTAATACACAAGTACTGAAACCTAATAATGCTCGAGATTTGATAAGAAGAAGGAGCTTTATCATCTGTGATTGTAATCGCAATAGATTGTTTCTTTTATATTTTGAAATTACCATTAATTGTTGATAAATTCCATACAAGCCAAGTACCTTATCATTAATTATTTACAATATAAAATGTAAACTTAGATATTAATCATTTAAAATATATAATGTGTGCCTTAGTCTTCATCATATCAGCTACTAAATAAACCTCTATATTAATTTTTAAATTGGTTGCTACAGACTAAGCAGCTGCATAAACAGAATGGTACAAGGGCAATCTACAATTTTGTTTTTTACTTAGTTATTTTTTAAAACACTATTTGCGATAAAACTGCAAGAGTGCTGGCGCCATATCAATTCACTATGCCCCACTCGTCCTACCAAGTGGAATTTTATGTAACTACTACAAAGGTAAATGTAAAATTGATAATGATTGCTCTTACACCACAAAGTTTTTAGTCCTTAGCTAGTAGTTAGCTAAAGGGGGTGAATAACTGATAATAAATAATTGCTTGAGACAACTCAACTCGCATTCGACAAAATGATGTAGTCATTTGAACCTACATGACTAATAGGGATAGGTAGATACTGGATTTTCCTGTATCTGAATACAAGTGATACTGATACTTTTGTAGTTGAATACAGATATCCCGACTCTTACTCTTCTAATATGCTACACAGAAGCCTTTCTTGGGGCAACAGTTTTTGTTATCATTTTTAAAGGAAAAAGTTATCCGCCGAAATAGTAACTTGCACAAGGCATCAAATGATCAAAATCATGTTTTTTATTGGATAATTATTTTTTGAGAGCTATGGAATTGAACAATAAAAAATAGATTTTAACCCTACCTCAAACGTTTGCTATTCACGTTCCAAGAGACATTGAATTTGGGTTGTAATAAAAAATTTGTCTCTCCGCCGCCGCACCCTATACTCTTTAAAATGCTATAGCTGTTTTGTTTTTTGCACCCGATTACAATCATTTATGTCAATTGCCTTTACTTTATGGTATATACATATATATATCTGTCCATTAATGAACCCATATTTGCCCAGACATAGGTCGAGGTTTTTTTGCGAAAGTTTCTCGTGAAAAATCATATATTATGAAGCGATCTCAGAAAATGTTATTTCAACCACCCTTTACTGTTCACTAATTTCATAGTTTATTTTCGTTTCAACATATGATAAGTGACTAATTACAGATTATATTGATAATAAGTGAAAACTTGTTCACTATTATTTTTACTTATTTATTTATTAATACTAAGGGGAGATGCGGGGAAATGGGTCTTTTGCTGGTATTCAAATCAGGAGATAAGAATGGGTAAGGTTGTATCAATCTGACCATATCTGATACTTGTATCAATTGATACTTTTGTATCAGGTACATTTCGACTGTATCTGATACTTGTATCAACTACTTTTTAGTATCAGATACAAAGTATCAGATTGATACAACCTTACTTATCCCTAATGACTAATGTAAGAACAATTTTAAGGGTAGGAATATACATAAAAATATGGGACAGCTGTCATATTGATCATATGATAAAATTTCATATAAGAATTTTATTTACTTACAAAAACTACATTAATAAAATTCTCATATCAAAGAGGTAAAAATGGGAAAATTTATACAATAGGTAATTATAATCAATATTTTAAATAACTACATCTAAAGTAAGATGAATCGATTTATAAAAAAAATATACATATAAAACAAAATATGTACAACATGTATTTCTAAGGTTTCCACAATCGCAACAATCCATCTTCACTGTATGTACACAATAGGTTTTGATGAGGGTGATGACAAACACCAATCACATCTTTTTCATGTACCTGGAAAAAAAATTGCATGAAAAAAATTGTGTCTAAAACTAAGATAACTTGAAAAATAAAGGAATTAAAAACAAGAAAAAATTAAATGTTGGTACCAATTATGCTTACATTTAAGGTTCTTTCTAGTTTTCCTGACGCTACGGAAAAGCAATAAAGGACCAAATCTTGACCGACGCAGTAGATCCACTCGCCTCGAGGAGATAGCGTAGCGCAAACAAAGTCACCTCCTTCTCTCTTACCGCTCGAGAATGATCTCACAATCTAAAACAGTTTTTAAAATTAATTTTGTTTATTGCCTTTTCTTACTGCTGCTAAGAAAAACCGGATGAATTATTCCTACAGATTAAAAAGATATTCTAACCACAATATGAAAGTTGAGATTTATTGGATGGAAATTATTTATTAAATAATTTTATTAACAGTGAAACAGAATTACTTTTAAATTAATATTCATATATTTTATAAAATCATTTAAATTCTTAATTCAAAGTTATCAAATAGCCAATTACTAAATGATAATACAACTAGCAGAACTGCTTAAAATATAAAGTTAATAAAAATGAAAGAGATTATATTTAAAAAAGTGTGTTACCTGTCCTTGCATATTCATGATAACAACAGTATTTGTTTTATTACAAACGACAAAGTGTTCTTGATTTTTTGGAAGTAAATGTATACTGTTAACTCTAATATCACCGGCACCAAGCGATTTGAATGTATTAACACATTCAGTCGATTTGATACTCCATACTTTAACAGTCCCGTCTGAAGAAGCACTGAAAAAAAAACAACACAATAAAATATTTCAAATATCAAACAAAAATTGATACATTTCTTTCAAAAGTATTAAATATAGCACCTAATAACATTATGCCCATCGCCAGTGAAAACAGCATCATTTACGAATGAGGAATGCCCACGAAATTCCTTCAGTGATTTACCAGATTTTAAGCCATGTATCCTGTAGAAGAAAAATAAGATATATTGTTTGATGTAAAAAATATATTATAATAATCTAAAATTGTAAACTAATTTGTAACCTGATGGTAGTATCAAAGGAAGCCGTAAGGACTTGGCTGTTGTCCCTTGAGAACTGTAGGCAGGTAATTCCTTTCATGTGAGCCCGCTCAAACTTCCTCAGGCACTGACCTGTTGTTATCTTCCACACTTTGATTTTGCCATCCTGAGAACCACTGGCGAGCATTTCAGAGTCTCGGCTAAAAGATAGAGCCAACACTGCTTCTTCCATCATCATAAAGTTATCCTAAAATTTAAAATTGATGAATAAGGATGAGCAAGGAAGAAGGGGCTCCTAATAATAATTCGCTAACCTTCAATCTGAGTAAATTTGCCGGTCGTGAATTCAATAAAAAAAAAAACAGATTAATTTATTCCCCAATTACATAAATTAAGGCTGTAAAAGAATTCATCAAGTAAATACAAAATGAATAAACAATAGATGAAAAATGTAAAAATAAAAGAGAGAACAATTACAAAAATGTGAATGTGCATATCTAAAGCTAAGGAAATACAAAAAAAAAGTTATTTAAAAACTAAATAGAGTTTATGAAAAAGAGAATGCAATAAGCACGTGCAATTAATTATTTTTACAAAAAAAAACTGGAAATTAACTATTTAATAAAAAAAAACAATGAATTTTAAAACAAAAAGTATTGATAGTCAATGAATCAATAAAAATAACTGAGTTCTTGAAAAGTTTGAGGTGAGTTCTTGGAGATGATGAGATGATAATTCGATATGATGAGGAGTAGAAATAATCAAATGTTTGTTACCGGCAAGTCCAAGGTGAGGTTAAAATAAACAAACAGTTTTACTGGTGAAATTTGAGAAGATGGAGTGATTGGCGACAAATCAAAGTGTAGAGTAGCAAGTAGAGTAACAACGTTCTCAAACGACAATTGTCTTGAGTCTGACCTGTTTTGTTTTTTCGAACATCACACTTAATATTAAAACATATGTTTTGAAAATTACTCACAGAATTCTTTTATTTCCTTTTAAAAATTGTACTATTGTAAGAATTATATAAAAGAAGAAAATATATCTGGTTTTTAATGTAATAAAATATCCGTTTGGAAGAAGAAAAATAATAATAAAAAAATAGCTATTATGATACCCAACAATAAGGATTTTCATATTTAAAAAGCATGATTCTCCACAAACTCAGTTTAGACCTGTAGAAACACGATGTGAAAGTGGAAAATTAAGTACCTGAAATAAACTGAATATCTTTCAGATCATAATTCTTAAGACAAAAAATGTTTTCCAAATAGAACGAATGAAGAGACTAGTTTAGCAACACTATTACAAAAGAGATGTACTGGCAAACTGTTGGGTTGATAGTAATACATCTCTTTCTAATCCAATTTTTAAAACTTATTATAATTATATAGCATGATGCGAATAAATCCAAAATACATAGAAAATATATGTTAAAACATTTAAATAAAAAATTTGTTTTCTGAATTGGGAAAAAAAACTGCTATAGGCAGGAATCTTTCTTTCATGAAGTTTAAAGATTTATCAATTCTAAATATGATCAAGAAAAAAGAAAAATTCTATCATAAAGGAATCAAGTTTTGATCTGCATCATGAAACAAAAAAATTATATTTTAACTGATATAAAATAATATGTAATTGATAATGAAATAAAATGAAGTGAGATCTCGAAAGAAGAATTAAATAAAATAAAATTAAGTGAGATCTTGAAAGAAGAATTAAAACACCTGAGCCTGATACTTGAGATCTTTTCTAATTTTTCCAGTTGTGAAATTCCAAACTTCAATGAACCCATCTACAGTACCAGAAACAAGATATTGGCCGTCGGGTGAAAAGCACGATGTTTCAACATGCGATTTATGACCAAATTTAATTTGTTTTGATAATTGAGTTGGATACTTTTCATCATCTTGGTCCCTGATTGCAGCCTTACCACGGAACAAATCAATTGTAGTGCCTGAAAATTATTTAAAACAAAAATGGGTTTACATTCTCAAATAGTATCAATAAACTAAATCTATTAATAGTAAAATCAACATAGGTTATTCAAAAGACAGTTTTATATAACAATAAAAATAAGGATAAAAAATACCTGGAGGTAAGAGCCCCTGGTGCTGTTGCCATTTCAACGCTTGCCCTAAGAGAGCTAACAACCTCGATGATGGTACGACGGAAACCTCACCAGACAACGCTTGGGCTATAGCTGCTCGTCTTTTTTCTTTTGACTGGCCTTCAGCGTACGCTTCTCTCGGATCGAAATAAGATCTAGCCAGCAAATTTTCTAGAAAGGCAAAAAAAAAGGATGGTGTAGGTATCATACAACTTTTACTTATCTCTCTACTTCAAATATATTTTAAATGGAAATTCCATTTAGTTTCCATTAAATAACTTATATTAAGAAATATTTAACTACAAAAGTCACATAAGTTTATATATTTTTCATTCATTTTCAATTACTTTCTATGACTTAACTTGTTAGATTTTTTTTTTAATTCTGTACCTTTCTCCAGGTATGTGGTATATTTATATTCCTACTCTTATTTTTATATATTTATTTTTAACTAGGAAAAATATTTCTCTTTCACTAAATTACCAAACTCTAACAACTTTTAATTTTTAATATAGATGCAAGGCTTATCACAAACCAATATCCGCCATTTTGAGAGACTATAGGTTAATAGACTTTAGGTAACCTTGAAATGTGTATTTTTGTGGGAAATTAGGATTTAAAATTGTATACGATTGCAATATTTACCCGTTAATATATATAAATTATAAATGTGAAAGTAACACATATATTTGCCTCTCTGCAGTTCAAGTTAGCGATTCATTAGGTTAAACCACTCTAAATACATATTTAAAATACATGGTTGTACTAAAAGATAATAATAATGTGCTGAAGTGTCATGAAAAAAGCACATCACCTCAAAACATTGGATGCCTCAACTTTAAGTAATAATTGCTATATACTCCTAGAGATTGTATTGTACACGATTATTGAGTTTTTAACTTTAAACATTGCCTCAATTATTATCCGCTTGCCACATAGTATGCTCTTCTAAAATAAATACAAGGTGCAAAAAACATATTTTTTTCTTAAGCCTCAATACTCTCCTAGCTTTTAAATAACTAAATTTATGTTAATTTTAAAGTTTTACCTAAATTTATATAGCGGTCTGGTTCCTGTTGTTTCATTACTATCATAGGATCAGTTTGTCGAAGCAGAGACCTCGCTGCTCCTAATTCACGAAGTTCAATTAATTCTAAAACCACCTAAAAAAAAAATGTGTGTGTCAGCTCCGATGCACGACTGGAGTTTACTCCTTAAGAACTATTGTTGTGTAGACTATGTAAAAAGAGGGTAATTAAAGCATCTTAAAAAATAATCAAAGCATATTAAATATTTATTCATATTATTTACACCATTCCAATGAAATATATAACATCTACTATTTCGCATAACAATAGTTTTTAATATTTTAATACAAATCATTCTTGAGAAGATTCGTTTGTTCTACCATGACAATTTGACATTTAACATGATTTTGAACAGTATTTAATCCGTGAATAGTATTATCATCAGTATTCAATGCTGTGACAATAGGTTTGTGATAACTTAAATACGATACGTGTACGTCAGAAGTTACATGGGTTATGAATCGTGAAAACATTGGATAAATAGTTGTACCATACCTAGTCGTCCCAAGTAATCTGCAAAAATGTAATGCTGCAATGTACTAAGTGTAAACTTTCATCTTTACTTAATGAAAATTAAATTTACTTTTCACTATTAAAATTTTACTTAGTGACGTTAAGTGAATAAACAAATATCCACTGTTATTTATCTTTGAAAGAACCAACAATAAATGATTTCATACTAAAACTGGTTTTGCTGTAAGTAAGTATTTTTCAATTTAAAGGCAATCCTGATGAAGCTTAGAAAGAAGTTCAATCAGTGATAAAGCTATTTGACTATATTTTGGAAAATTCCAATCTGATGATTTTCAAGCTATAATATAGAAGCTATATCGGGGGTTACAGTCAATATATTTATATTTTACTGTACAGTTAATTGACTAAACCTCCTCCCTGACCATTCAAAACATTTGTAAATCTATTCTCATAACAAAACATAAAAAACATCTAAGGTCTAAGGTAACATTGAGGATATATATTTATATTCTTAACTAGTTCAAAGCTTTAAACCTTAATCTAAGGTTTTAAATTTAATTTTAACCATCCCGTCTACAACTATTCTTCTTTAGAGCATTCACGGGCTAGTTTAATACGAACAAAGCATCATTAATAGCGTTTTTACTTTATTATTGAGCAATAATCACAATTTTATTGATTATCACAGTAAATTTACTAAGCGCAGATAGATCTTCTGTATCGTCTTAATATTCTGAACAACTCCAACTAAGATATTAAATTATTATTATTAATTTAACTTTTAATATCTATCTATTCATGTAAAACAAATAATACAATCTTATCAAAAAAGAAGTGAAAGGTGCGCAAAGCACGTTGTGCAAAGAAATGTAACGGGCCAATCGCTCGATTTTACTCCTCGTAAAATTTTCATATTGCGGGCTGAATATTAAAATTGTTTTATAAGGAGTAAACTCCAAAAAATCAATATACAGGATACACATATCCATTAAAGAAAATTTATTTTTCTGTCCACAATATAATTCAATTCTCTAAAGTCAGTTGAATGTTATCTAGAATGCTGAAGGTAACGTGATAAAATCACACTTCTACTACCTCCAAAATAAATTAGTTATATAATAGACTTAGTAGCATACCCCCACACTGCGCAGCAGTAAACGTGGATAAAATGATTATGATGATAATAATAGCATGACAAATAGGAAATTAAAGTAAGGATCGAATTAATCAAATTTATATTAGAGGTTTATTACCTGCTCATAAAGATCTATCAGTTTACTATCTGGAAGCTTAAGAGACTGAATAGCTTTTAAAACTGTGTCCCAATGTCCATTATTAATATCCGAAACAAATCCATCAATACTGTCTACAGTATTTAACGAAACACCAGTCTCCTCCTAAAATTTAGGGAAACAATTAGCTCAGACACTAGGTGAAACCTAGATGAGTTTATCAAATGTATTACAAACCGATCACCTGCAATGTTTGTAAGGTCTTGAACAAATTTGCCTCCTTCAAATACTGTTGTATCAGACGAACAACGCTGAAAACAATATTGATTTCAATTTCATCAATCAAAAAATTTTCTTATTCAGAAAAAAAATAAAACATTTTAATAACTCACTCAGCAGATTCAATTTCAATAGACATCACGACAGGGAATCCTGTGCCTAATTCAAAAATAAATAAAATTTGTATTTGAAATCACACCCAATTATATATAAAATGAAGGATAGCTTTCAAGAAAGAACATAAAGCAGACTTAGAATCTAATAACATCGGATGCCGAATCAACTCTGAAACCTTCCCCTTGTGTTTTGTTTAGTGAAGCTGCATCTACAAATCCATCTCCTCAGCATATCCAACACTATTGTTCAATTGTATTTTTGTTCCAGTAGTAAACTATTTATTTAGTGACATATTTCATAAATGAACTATTTTTTTTTAAATGAAGAATATAGGTAACGGAATTATCATTTTAGATTTGGGGACTGATTGATAATGCGCCTGTTCAATCGCAAATACTGGGCGTAAAGGCACTGTCAGCCATTTTAGTACGTTTTTGTGATAATTGGTCGTGTAACTAGTTATTTTTCTTGGTCAGTTTGACTCATTTAACAATTTCAACTCAATCTCCTCATTTCTTATCCATTTATTCCATCCTTATTCAGCTTTACTTTCGGCCCCCTTTCGCTATTAGAATCGTTTTGATAATTTTTTAAGTTGCTTCTACTATGGGCACTCGCGATGACGAATATGATTACTTGTTTAAAGGTAAGGAATACGAAATTGTCATTTATACTCTGGTATTGATTAGAATTACTCAAGTTTTAGTAGTTTGTTTATTGTTAAATAGTCGGTTGTGCTTAGGTGTATGTCTATAATTATTGTTTCCAAAATGTTGTTTTTTGTTCTCATATCTGTTTAACTGATTGAATCATAGATTTGATTTGTGGAGTTTGCTCTTTATCACCTTGGTATTATTTAATATTATGTCGTTGATGTATTTCAAATATGATAAATTAGAATCATATTTATTTAGCTAGTCTTTATACAGCAGTTGAGAATTTATCTATATCTTAGTTTAAGATTGTATCTTTAGTTTAATACATTACTAAATTAAAAAGATCAATTGATGTCATGTTTCCTTGATAGGTGCTAGGTCATTAATTTCCACTTGACCTCAGGTGAATGAATTGTTTCTTATTCTGTAGTTTACTTTGACATGTTAGATTGGATAATTATTGAATCTTACAATTATTACTTGCTTAATGCCTGTATATATTTTAGTGGAGCAGTGAAAATCTACAATTACATTTATTTTAATTAAGTTATTTATTACATTTTACTACCTTCTATATAGTACTATAGGCGCTTACTAATATGTTGTATACTCATTTGTCTACTTTTAGTTTAGCTTAGAAAGTTTAGTTTCATGTTATCTCTATTAATTTTCATTTGACATTTTCAGTGGTTTTAATCGGAGACTCAGGAGTCGGTAAAAGTAATTTACTTTCGAGATTCACAAGGAACGAATTTAACTTGGAATCTAAATCGACTATTGGTGTGGAGTTTGCTACAAGAAGTATAGTTGTATGTATATTTATAATAAATTTGTAGTTATATTTAAAATGATAACAAGTATCATTTAACAGGTGCCTATATTATCAATTGACTGTTAACAGATTGTGTGTCTGTTCATTTATATCTTATATTTATTAGGAAGACATAATTGCAAGAATGCAGTTTTTAAAATTGAGAAACTCATATTGATAATTTTATATAGTTAGCTTTTAATGTTAAATGTTCTTACATTCTATCCATGTTATAAAAACATTAATCCATTATTTGTTTCATTCAATTCAGTCATGTTAAAAGGTCCTCAAGTTCCAAATTATGCATTTATATACCATTCAAAATGTTCCAAGTGCTTACCAAACCAATCCAAATTTATCATTCATAATTTCTAGCTTGTAGTTGCTTTTCAATGTTCAGCGAACATGTGAACCCATCTAATTACATTTAAGGATGATAGTATCATTAAACTTTTAGCAATCAAGTGATAAGAATATCCCAGCATGATGAAGAAAATGTTAAATTTTTTCATTTAGTTATCTTAGAAACAATTAGTAAGGCATTATAATTTTTATCATTATTAAATATTTTAAAAAATATATCTATCATCTTATATAATAAGTAAGTCAAAGCTTGAGAATAAGTTACTATGAATTCAGAACAACAAAACAGCATACACATTTAAAGTAACTAGCAAAAATCATTTTTTGTTTCATTTAACATTTTTCAAATTATTTAATAAGGGATAGTATTGCGGTAATAATAAATTTCAATCCGAGTTTATAATGTTATCTAATAACCCCGAGTGCTTATAACCAAGTATAATAAAATATTCTCGATATTTGTGATAAATCTAGCTCGGAAACAAACCAAAAAAATTATGTATTTATTTTAAATATATACTGTAATGATGTTACACCATCTTTTTCTCATTAACACTGACATACTGGAACAATCTGTTTATTTATTGTTTTTTATTTTTCAACAATATTCATCACAGCCTGTATGTGTCCTTGTGAATGTGAATTCTCTTAAATATCAGGTAGATATTCCTCTTTCATTTTGGTTATTTGAAAAGATAATTCATTGTTAGCCAATATTAAAAATCTATAAACAATAACTATGAAAGGATTGAATGGTTTTTTAAAGGATAACAAGCAAAAACATTTTGCTATCACTAGTTGGTCTGTGGTCTACTTACATCCCAACTCTCTAACTTACTGCATTGTACATGTAGATTGTTTTTTCTTTTCCATTATTGGATAACAAATTTTACAACCAGTTAAAGTCATAAAAATAAAATTATTTGATTAAGAAATTAATAATTTGTACTTGGGAAAAAGTTAAATTTAATTAATTAAATAGGGTTGAATGCATTTTTACACAATTGCTCAGTATGCATTCACAGTTAACATGCTCGAAATTTGCTTGGTATCTAGAAACATCAATTTGTGTCCATGATTCAATTATCTCCTTGCCACAAATTCTATTTCTATCGAATAGTTTTTCATTATGATTTGGTTGGTCACTTTAGTATTTATACTAACCGGCCATACCAACATAGTAACCTCCCTCCCTTCATTTGTAGTTGTTGATCTGGTTTATTAGACTGCATTTGGAATTATATTGTATTTCATTAATTCTTATATATCTTACAAATTTATTTTTATTTTTAAATTATTTTATCATAACTATCTTCCCATGACAATAATTTTTATTAAATATCATATTGTTTTTTAAATTTTTGTTTAACATCCTTTCCTACTCCTGCCAAGGTGGACAGACAGGATGGGTTGTTCCTATTCTCAAGAGAGTAGGAAAGTTGAAATTCATTCGTTCGGTCAGTGAGTCCTTATATAAATTTTAACTTATTTAGGTTTTATTCCAACATGTTACAGCAGCCTTGAAGTTGCTAAGGCGATGCCTCATTACTTAAAAATTGAAAAGATGTTATAGACTTCCCATTGGTGTTTTCATATACATGATAAGCATTCCTGTCTCGTTTTAGAGGCTAAAAATGTTACTACATCCCTTTAAGTTTCTCAAGTATCAAATAATAATCATTAAATTATCAATTTTAAAGTTTTTACTATTTTTTGTTGCTGTAATTAATCGACTATTTCTTAATCCTAATTCAACTATTTTAGGTTGATGGAAAGACTATTAAAGCCCAAATATGGGATACCGCTGGCCAGGAAAGATATAGAGCTATAACATCAGCGTATGTTAATATTTTATTGAAATATTTGTTTTTATGTTTTATTATTTTGCATTCTTATTTTCTATGTTATTTTGCAGGTATTATCGTGGAGCAGTTGGCGCTTTGTTGGTATATGATATAGCTAAGCACCTTACCTACGAGAACGTGGAGAGATGGCTGAGAGAGCTCAGGGACCACGCTGATCAGAATATTGTCATCATGCTCGTCGGCAACAAGTCAGATCTGAGGCACCTGAGGGCAGTTCCCACGGAGGAGGCCAAGAACTTTGCTGAAAGGAACGCCCTTTCGTTCATTGAGACTTCTGCTCTCGATTCTACCAACGTAGAAACTGCTTTTCAAAATATATTAACTGGTAAGTAATGGCTTCTCACTCTCTATCATGGCTCAATCTATTTCAGTACATAATGAACCCCCAACTTATCTAAAAGTTGTCCAAAGGAAGTGAAAAAGTCATTAAACAATTTTTTATTGATTTGGCATATTAATTACAGGTATATCACAAATATTTTCAAGTCATAGTGAAAAAGTAATAATTAATTTTTACAATTTAAATATAATAATAATCCATGTTGATAATGGGTTTACAATAGCAGAATTTCAAAACGACTCTTTAACCACATAAAGCGGAGAAAAAGTGCCAACCAGTGGATCCAAGGATCCATTAAAAAAGACATGACAAAAATTGGAATAACATGATTCAGACAGAATAACTTTCCAAGGGTAGATGCGTAACATCTGGGCAGAGTGGGGGGGGGGGAGGGAAGGGAAAGACCAAGATGGTGAAAGAAAGGAAAAATTGTTGGAGAAGGACGCGGGTCTGGCTTAGCTGTTAGCAAGATAATGAAAATGATATGATTAAGATCTGGTAATCAGCTCTATTTATCTAGAAGAATAACTCAATTTAAAATTGTATCTGTCATTTCATTTCATTTCTCTTCTTTTTTTTCCTTTCGAATGTATAAATCTTTTATTTTATGTTAATTTATTTAAATTTATCTAACTAATCAAATTTTTAATTCAACTTTTACTGTATCATTAAAAATATTAATATCTGGTGTTGGTTCTACTATTATTATTTTGTCACCAGCGTGTAATAAAAATAACTTTTATCGAATTTATAGGGTATTTACAAAATCTAGTCCAAGGCAAATTTAGGGCATCAAGAAGGATAATATAATATGTTATGGGCAATGTTACAGTATAAATAGAAAGAGAATCATCATCTATCATTATTGAAAACTTGTAAGGCTTTATTTACTTTGATAATGTCATCATCCATCTAATGTGTATTGTCGCTTCTGTTTCAGAAATTTACAGAATCGTTTCGCAGAAGCAAATTAGAGATCCCCCCGAAGGAGACGTTATCCGGCCACAAAACGTAGAAGCAATCGATGTGAAGCCGACGGTCAATACCGAAAGTGTCAGGAAGCAGTGTTGTCAATAGAGGCAAGTTATCATCAAACTTTTGTATACTTCTTATTTGTTATATTTATCTATAAGAAAGTATTGTAATTTATTATTGCTATTATTATATTTATATAATAAGTTGATGTTATCAAAATGTGGTTATCACTTGTGCTTTCAATAACCTAAAATTTGTATAAGTGACTGCTTTGTCTCATTTAATTCAAATAAAGAATTTAAATTATAACCATCTTCAATAAGTTATTATTACCACACTGTAAACTAACTTATTAGGCCTTTGCACCCGTCATTAGTCATATGGGTTCGTTAAAGTCGTAAGCTGTTAAATTTCTTGTATTAGCGCTTTTTAATGTTGTTCTTTTCAAAAGGATAGTTGCCAAATTTAATCGTTCAATGTTTGTAGCTTGTTTTTAAATGATTGCGTTTATTAAAAAGCACATCTAATCTGGATTCCTTAAATTTATTTGTATGAAATATTTTACCATTGATATAATTATTTTCAATCAATATTCATGAGAATTCAGCATATTTCCCTGTAATCATCTCTGAATCCACTTTGATCTGTTTTAATATAAAGTCTGTTTGTGCATTCGAAAATCTTTCTCTCACGTAACATATAATTATATAATTTGAAGCTTTTGAATATAATAAAATTTATTTAAAATTCATGAAGATATGAAGAAATTCATAGTAAGATATTTGCTATTAGAAATAATGTATTAAATTTTAACTACAATTAATTTACTGAAATTGGTACTTTTCATACGATGTACAACAAATTTGGCAGCAAAACTATTCATAAAATTAAGCTTATTCTTATTAAATCTAGTGTTAATCAGTTTTGGAAATTACACATTTAATCTTGGTTATGGTTGACAAATTTAAAGTAAATTAAGCATTACTTGTAACTCTAGTCCTGGTGGGGAGATGCTTACGAGTGTGAATTCCTTCATGCATTTGTCAAAACTAATTTCAACTTAGTTACTTAAAAGTACAATTTTATGTTCCATTTATGAAAATAACATTTTTAACTTTTACGAATGCAAAAACATATTTAAAAAAGAGGAAATGAACAAAATGTATAAACAATTGAGATATTTAAATGACATTTTTTTAAATATATGTGAAGTGAATCTTTCCAATCATAAATTTTTTGATAACTTTTGCTGAAACCTGTTTTTAAAAATCAAAATTTTCGATCTCTTATATTTTATTAATGTTCGGAAAATTTTGATAGTACTGTGCTTAAGTTTTTTGGTCAAAAGAAGGAAACTGATTGAAGCATTGAGTATCTGAAGAGCTAAGATATTTCGATAAACTGATTGAAGCATTGAGTATCTGAAGAGCTAAGATATTTCGATAAACTGATTGAAGCATAGACGTTGATCTGATGAGCGAGCTAAGTGATTTCTACCAACATACCTGAAAAAGATGGTGCTCAAAATGTTAATGTTATGGGGTTTTGAAATTCAATATTTCCAAGCCAGAACATTTGAAATTCGTGCATCAAAGAGAGGAGGAGAGGTAACCGTTAAGAAAGGTTTCACTGTATCAAGTACATGCTGGCTTGAATGTACATGTCTGATCGGCTTCTTAAAAACTAATCCGGATTTAACAAACTAAGATTTAATTTAAAATTATCATCAACGGTCTGAGTTAAATTTTGACTAAGTATCATTATCAGGTTCTGCAATTTTTATCTAATATCTTTCAATATTATTTGAAAAATAGTGACATTTACAAGAGTTGTCAGCGGTATTTTTCTCCTAGCCGTTTTACGATTAAACGAAACGAATTGTGCGCGCTTCAATAGCACAAAAGAAAGTAAGTAAATAACCCTTGGTGATTGTGAAGGTAAGTCCATATTTAAATTGATTATTAGTTTATTTATTGGTTGATGAAGTATTCAGTTAATATATTATGTTAATATAAAATATTTTAATACATTGGTTTAATTTTATTTTAGTAATCTTATACCAGTTTGTTTTTACTTTATTTAAGTTATTTTTGTTCACTTAATAAATGTATTCTTTCAAAAGCTAAATTTATATGAAGCTATTAAATTATTTATTTAATCTATATAAAAAAAAAAGCTTATTTATTCTCTACTTTGTCTTACAGATAGTTAATTGACCCCATACACTTTCCTTAGTTTCTGAAAGTTCACGACGCACACCCACACCTTCAGAACTAGGGCAAAGTTAGGCGCTAGATCAATTGACCCTGCGCTGCACTAACTATACGCTTTTTATTATTTATAAAAGAAAACTGTGTTATGAATTGTAACAAGTATTTGTTATTAAAAAAGAAACTTTAACTCCAATCAATGAATACATTGGCTAGAAACAGTTGTTATTAAAAAAATTAAAAAATGTCAAGTCCCATTTGTATTATTTATTTATTTTTGCAATCAGCAATTATTAATTAACCTATCCTATAGATTTTTCTTTAGCTTGAAATTGTTTTATTTAACTCGATATATTCTTTTGTATATAACTCAAATTTTTGTTGAGCTCTGACTTATATATAACCCATTATAATCTTGTTTATTACTTTACTGTGAGCCTGGTCCACTTATACATCTTGTTCATGCCTATGGTCATATTCTGTTGGCGGTGTATTGTGCCATGCAATCTTGTGTATTTGTTTTTTATACATGAGCGTAGATCTACTTACAGATCTTTTTTCTTTGGTTTTCCTGGGATTCGTGTTCTAATGATTGCCGTTGCAGTTTTACTTTGCCCCAAATAAGGAGAGAATCTCCAGCTCTACCTTCATTTCTTATAATAAATTATTTTATTATCTCCCCCAATTTCAAATTCAAAAGAGCGGAATAGTTGATCGGTCAGCGTTGACGAGGGATGTTGTACATGCATGGGTCTTTGTGCATAAGATGAGTCAGCGCTGACGAGGAGTGTTGTAGGTGGGTCTTTGTGCATGAGATTGGTCAGCGCTGATGAGGGGTGTTGTGTATCATTGTTGTAAATGGGTCTGGCTCATGAATCAGAATAAACTTCTAGTGATTGTGACTTTTCTGATATTTTCAATAATGCTAATAGTAAATTAATTATTTTATGGCTATTGTTATTGAATTTAATTTATGGCAATTTATTGTATATACATCGCCTCCACCACCACTAACATGATTTTTTTAGGTGACCAAAAATCGATTGTGTAATTTTCTTTATTTGCTGGTGGAAAGTACCTATGTGTCAAAAAATCATATGATTAAAATGAATCCTTATTTTTGTTAGTGTTTATCATATTTGCGATGATATGGCCTAATAAAAGCACTTCTAAGGCAGTCATTGCAAAGGAGTTTTCATTTAAATTTAAATACATTATTTTAATGTACAGCTTACAGAATTATTTTTTGTAATAGAGGAGAAAATGATCCGGATGGAGTTCAAAAATAAATGGTTAAATAATAAGCAACTATTTATGAGAAAGCAAAGCTTACTATTAAAGACCTGTTGCTGGACCATTTTCTACTAAATACTCGAAATATTTATCAAGTTGACTAATAATTATATTGGGTTGTCCCACATGAAATGTCCGATTTTTTAAATCTTAATCTTTATAGAAGATTAAAGCGCTGCCTGTTGATTCCTAGCAAAATATTTACTATCTATAATAAGCACTTGTTAATCCTCTATTTGCAAACTGTGTTTGTTTTTTCCCCGAGTAGGCATACAGATTTTAGTATAATTTTAACCGTGGCCATGGAAGCATGCGATTTCCATACGATTTTTTTTTTTATGAGTACAAAGTCGGTCATTCCGCTGCCCAGGCAGCAAGAAATATTAATCATAGGTTTGGTGAAGGAAGTGCTAATGAAAGAACCATCCGTTGTTGGTTAACAAAATTTTCCTCAGGAGATCATTGGAAAATCTGCCCCATGGACGGCCTCAAACATCAATAGAGGACGAAGATCTTAAGAATGCTGTGGAAGAAGACCCTCATAAAATAGTCAGAGGATATGTGTCAGAGCTAGGCACAAGTCGTACAACAGTTTCCAGGCATTTAAAATTGATCGGAAAGGCAAAAAAGCTCGATCGATTCCTGGGTCCCACACGAGCTCAACGAATGTCAGCAGTTGAAACGTCTAGAGACGTGTGTTTCTATGCTTGCTCGTCAAAGAAACGAACCATTTCTCGACCGCTTGATAACTTGTGACAAAAAGTGGATCATGTATGACAATCGACACCGACCTGGTCAATGGTTAGATGCCGATCAGCTTCCTGGGCACATGCCAAAACTGAATCTCCATCCGAAAAAGTTAATGGCTGGGGTTATTCATTTTTCTTTTCTACCGAAGGGAAAAACAATTGATTCAACATCATACGAGTACTGCCAAGAAATTGACCAATTGCATCAAAATTTGATCAAGCAACAGCCGGTACTGGTAAACAGGAAAGGTAATGATAACACCTGACCTCATGTTTCAATACAGACAGTGAATGAATTAAAGGAGTTGGGCTATGAAGTCTTACCACACCCCCCATATTCCCCTGATCTATCCCCTACAGACTACCACTTTTTTTTTGAGTTTAGACAACTTTTTGCGAGGAAAATTGTTTACCAATGATTTAGACATTAAAAATGCATTTTCTGAATTCCTTTCATCACGTGACTCAATGTTTTTCAAATCTGGGATAGAAAACTTGGTAAGCCGTTGGCAGAAGTGTATCAAAAATGATGGTAAATACTTTGAATAAAAAATATGTTAGATTTGATCTCAAATTTTTATTTTCTTCCTGGTTCTAAAAACGGTAATTTCATGTGTGACAACCTAATACATTATAATTTATAATGTTGCTTAAAAAACTGTTTTTCGTTTGTTCTGTTAAATCATTTGCTTGACACATAGGAGCTTTCACAGTCACAATGATGGTATATGTATACATCCCCTTAATTATTAAGTTTTATTGGTTGCTGATTGAGAATGCATGGGAAAAACCTCATCATTTTATAATAATATTAAATAGTAGGCATACAATTTTAATATAAAAAACAAGCAAAACTTTCAATAGATTTTTTTTTATTTTAGGTTTGTTTTTGAGAAGATTCTCAAGAGCTGTACAGTTTAAGAAAACTGGTCGTATTAAGAGAGGATTCAGAAATTCATAGCCTAATTACACCTGGCCTAAACGTCGACCATAGCCACCGCCCCTGCGTCGCAACTAGTTGAAAAGAAGCTGATACCCGTTCCAAATGTTTTATCTCAATCGATCAACTTAGGCTAGGGCGTTTATAGAATTATGGCATCTTTTGTTTCTATTTGAATAAAAAATTGATAGTAAAACAGGAATACATTGATATGATACTTTCGTAAGATGATGTTTCTATTTATATGCATATTTATTTTATTGGTGATGAAATTAGAATAGTGTTTATAATGGGGGCTATGAATTTCTGTCAAAAAAAAAAGTAACAATTAATTATTTTATTCACTACATGAAAAGTTAGCTAAAGTTGTGAACAAGCCTAGTTTAAGATTTTGGAGATGTTAAAGTGAACAAGTAAACTGCTGTATTTTATATTTTTATCAGTTGGTCTCACTTCTCAATAGCTATTTATTTTTCTTACATATTACTTATTTCTTCAAATTATCAAATTTGATTTTACCAAAATAATTGTTCATGTGCTTTTCTTCCTAATTGTTTATTGTCATAAAATAATTATGGCCTTACAATTTTTTTTCTAGTAATATCTTTTTATTTCGGTTGCTATTTATACTATTTGTGATATTTTTATTGGTTAGCGTTTTTGCGGATAAAGCAATAAATATGGTCTTATTATTATTTACTTAAGCATTTGAAGTTTGTTGTAGTTGTAAGCTATTGTATTCATTTTAAGTTTTAGGCCTATCGTTATGATTTTAATCAAAAATTTAATAGTACAAGTGTAACTCATTTGTAAACGCTATATATTTATTGTTTATTTAGTTTGTTCTATTTTGTATTCTAATTATAAAATTTTATTGGAGACCCCGATTTAACCTGGTCAAATTGTTTTTCAGTCGCTCAGAAATGATTAAACATTAATGCGTTATTGTATTGAAGTGGTTAGTTTTGTGCTAAAGAAAGAATACATAAAAGAAAAGATTCATTTATTATTTTCTTTAATGTTTTAATTTCACATGTTTCTTATTGCTACATCTTTTGTTGAAATTTTATGAATTTTAATGTACCTATGGAACAAAAGGTAGAAGGTTTAGTTTTGTAACTTGAGTTTTGTCAACTGAGAGGTGACTGAAAAATTTAAATGAATTAAAAAAAAAATTGTGTCTTATTTCTTTTAGTTCTTTATTTTAATTAGGAAATAAATATTTTAATGAAAATGAAAAAAGATATAACCTTCTAAGATGGGTCTTGCTGTATATATTTCTTTTATTTTCAAAATTAATTTTTTTTACGTTGAAGAGACATATTTTTTTAAATATTTACCATTTGATTGGTTTTGTTTATTCTGAAATGGCATATATGTTATTATTTGTGAAGATATGTTTAATAATTCTGGTTTTTGTTAACTACTTAATCCGTTGCTAGATTTGGCTGCATCCATAAAGTCCTTCAGATATTATTAGACTAGAAAAAGTTTAATCTATTATTCATTATATTGTTTTGTTATTTATTAAACTGAATAATTGTAGTGAATTGGAATCGCTTGAAAAAATATTTTTTGAAATTACTATTATGGGTTCTTTGATAAATATGTTATTATTTAATGTGTTAAAATAAATATAGAAATATTTGCATATTGTTTGGGCTTAATATTGGGATATA
This sequence comes from Troilus luridus, assembly GCA_964056705.1. NCBI lineage: Eukaryota > Metazoa > Arthropoda > Insecta > Hemiptera > Pentatomidae > Troilus > Troilus luridus. The sequence goes on along the minus strand of OZ057417.1, from coordinate 2,951,755 downwards.
ATAATAAATATCAATTGATTCTATCGTTGGTTCAAAATTATATATTAAAAGATGTTTCTTTTAAATTATATCGATTCGTTAAAACACTGGTGCTTATTAAATATCACTCTTTTCTCTAAATGATATGTTTAATATGGAAGGAATTATTGTTATATTGGGTTATACCATTATTATTGTATTGGGATATTCCTTTATAAATACATGTATTTCTTTTTCTTTTTTTAATTATCAGTGCCTTTTTTCCATTGACATAGATATTCGAAGCAAGGGTTTCTATTCGTAAACATCTTACAACATCAAATTAGATGTTTTTACACAGTTTTGTATAAATATAGGCTATTACACTGTTATTTTTGATTATTCACACCTTATGTAAAATATTAATACAAAAGAGAAATTAAAATACTGTTTATTGATTCAACCACTCTCCTTTTTTTTTATCCTTTATTTTAAATTCTTCAGACTTGCTAACACCACTTAGTGTGTACCAAATCTTCCATTTTGGGTTTTTAAAAAAAATTAATTTGAATAATCATTTTATTGAAATGGAACAAATGTTATCAAATTGATTAAACTTTTCCCTGTAAATATTATGAAAAAAGTCTCAGTTAGTACAACAGCATCTAGCTGTATGATTGTACCAATGCTATCTTGTACAATTTATTATAAATAATTACCTTTTATTCGGGTGTGAAATTAATACAGTAGAATTCCGATAATTCCTATGGTCAAGGGACTGAGGGTTTGGTACGAATTATCGGGAATACCAATTAATTATCAGGTGTACAAAATAAAAAAAATTAAAAACGTATTAATGCAAATTTTTGAATCTATCAAACCATCCATCACTTTCACGAAAGTCTTCAATTCCCATTTTTCTGTTAAAAGGGCTTTTTCCCTTTAAATATTACCTCAAACTGGTACATTTGAATTCCTTGCCAAGTTCTTCCAAAGAATTCCAATTCCACTTTTCAAGTTCTCTACAAGTCTGGGAAGTGATTTTGTCCTAGTTCTTCAAAATTGATGTGATCGTGGAACCAGGGACGATGAAATGCTTGGATACGCCAATTAGCTAACAGCCACTGGTCACGGCGTTTATGATTCGTTGTTTCTCTTCAATAGAGAGGCTAACGTATGTTGGAGGCATGATTACGTGTCACAACGGTAACAAAAACGAGACTGAATTGTAAATAAAAGTGTGATTGTAAGAAAAGCTTAATAAAATTCCTAGAACTTCCCCTCTCTACTTACCTAATTTCCTTTGAGTGAAAACAGTGCAAATTACTCATGAGATTTCTTAGAAAACTTGTCTCTCTCACTCGCTCTCCCCTAAAAAACAATAGGATCTACTGTGCCTCTAAACAATACAAGCATACTTGTGTATAAAAAAATACAAATTGACTGATTTCCTAGAAAGCATTTATTCTCATTCTGCTCCCTGGCGTATCTGTTTCACTGTTCTCTCCCTCCCTTTCGAAAACAGTACTAAGTAACGAAATTTTAAAGCTGGAAATATGAATTATGTGACGTTATAAGTGACCTCGAGCATAAAAATAATAGGAATTACCGAGGGGTCTGAAATGCAATGATATCATACCATTTATCGGGATTTTCTCTTTCAAATTTGTATGAATTAGCCGGAAATACGAAATATCGGGATTCCACTGTATTAGAATTGTTAAAATTATTATTGCTGCCTAAGAATTAAATAAATACCCCAACGAACATTTAATCGAGGAGAAGGTATTCTTGCCTGGCCATAACTACATAACTACAATATAAATAATTAATATTCGAGCACAACGTCCCCAGACTAGTGGAACCTGACAGCAATAATAATTTTAAGTAATATCAAACCTTAGCACAAATAATTTCAATGATAATAAATTTTACACTTGAATACAAAGCAGTTGGTGGAAATTGTTCAGTTGTAGTCGTGCTGCCTTACTTAGTTCCACTTATTTATTCTTTTTAGCAACCTATCTTAATGAAATAAATTGAATGGGCTGCGTTGAGTGTAGAATTCAGTGTAATATATAAACTTGTTTTATTGCGTGCCTATGTCTTAGCATACATTTAAGCCCATCATCAGGGTTAACAGATAAGAGATAACAACAAACAATTAACTAATAAAAAAGAAAAACAATACAGACTAGTGTGAAAAATATTTTGATTCATAAAGTTAATGTAATAAAATTAAAGAAAAGTTATAAATAATGAAATCCATGAAAAATATCAAGTATAATAAATGTTAATTTGAAGAAGAAAACTTAATATTTTTAACTGTAATATATGAGAAGCGAGGGATCGTTGACTGGATGATGTAAGGAAGAAAATAGTTGGGGGTGCAGTCAATTAAAACACTAAATAAGTGGATACTTATTTTAATTAAGTGCCGACGTTTCGACCCACTTTGTGGGTCATCTTCAGGGCTAAGGACGCTTGCAGAAGCACGAGGAGACGCATCTCGAGGCCACCGGTCATGCTAAATCTTCCCACCTATATCATTCAAATCAATTAAACATATAAAAATTGTGTTTTATTTGATCAAACTCGAATATAAAATTAACAACTAATTATTTAATGATTTTGAATTAATTTTATTTATTTAAATGAATCCTCATAAATTGACTTTAACTTCACGGCGGTCCGATTGATACACCAAACATTGGTAATGTTTTATTTATTACTTAACCCATTTTGAACCTCAACAATATATAGAATTATTTCCAAAATTTCTAAATTTATTTAAACATATAAATAAATGACTGTACCATTAAACAGCGATTTTCATAATAAATTGCTTAAATTTACTTAAAATTAAAATTACTTAAATTGCTTTTGTGATTAATAATTAAATTCCTTTTAAAATAACGGTTAAGTTATTTATTATGAAAATCGCTGTTTGTTGATACAATCACGACTATTAGGCTAGAATTAAACTTTTCCATGAAAAATAAACATTTCCTGCTAATGACTACTTTTCTGAGTTAGTTGCTTGCAATATTTCGAATTTTATTACATAATATTAACAAATAACGTAATTACTATATTTCGGTGAAAAACTGTTGACAAAAGTAATGGAATAAGATATATTCACGGTTTAAACCTTTAGAGGACGGTTAAGCAGTAGTTTCGTATTGTGGCGTCAGATAGCAGCACCTCCTAAGGAAGCTAATATACGTAGTTCATGAAAGTAACCAACAGATGGCAGCACTGTCAGACCCGGTACCGAATAGGTGAGCTCCTGTGATCTTCTACTCTCCTGATACTAGATCGCGTTTTTCAGCTAGAAAACAAGTAACTCGACGGTGCTGCCATCTCTCGACGGATCCTAGGAAATAAAATTTCAGCTCTTGAGAGGTGCTGCTATCTTACGGCGGATATTCAAACTATCACAAATGATATTTCTATACCTATTTTTTTTTTTAATTAGAAGCCGATATTCATTTTCAAGCCTAATTGAGTATGGGAGGACCTAAATAAAAGGATTTGGGACTCAGAATAGCATGTTTATATGCTCTTTTATCAATTTAAGAGGTAATTAAAAGGAATTTAATTATTGATCACAAATGCAAGAGTTTAAGTAATTTATTATGAAAATCGCTGTTTGTTGATACAATCACGACTATTAGGCTAGAATTAAACTTTTCCATGAAAAATAAACATTTCCTGCTAATGACTACTTTTCTGAGTTAGTTGCTTGCAATATTTCGAATTTTATTACATAATATTAACAAATAACGTAATTACTATATTTCGGTGAAAAACTGTTGACAAAAGTAACGGAATAAGATATATTCACGGTTTAAACCTTTAGAGGACGGTTAAGCAGTAGTTTCGTATTGTGGCGTCAGATAGCAGCACCTCCTAAGGAAGCTAATATACGTAGTTCATGAAAGTAACCAACAGATGGCAGCACTGTCAGACCCGGTACCGAATAGGTGAGCTCCTGTGATCTTCTACTCTCCTGATACTAGATCGCGTTTTTCAGCTAGAAAACGAGTAACTCGACGGTGCTGCCATCTCTTGACGGATCATAGGAAATAAAATTTCAGCTCTTGAGAGGTGCTGCTATCTTACGGCGGATATTCAAACTATTATCACAAATGATATTTCTATACCTTATAGAATTACGTTTATGGGCAAGAAAACCAGCTAAAAAGCCATTTCTTAACAAAAAATGAAACAATCACGCCTAAATTGGGCGCAGAATTTTAAAAATTGGACATCTAATGACTGGAGGAATGTGATGTTTTCATATGAGAGCAAATTCAATATCTTCAGTTCTGAGGGTGCTCCATAGGTAAGACTTAGGCTAAATGAAAGATTTGACGAATCCTGTACTATAAAAACAGTGAAACATCCGGCAAGTGTGATGGTCTGGGGATGTTTTTCCTACTTTGGAATTGGCAAAATAAATTCATAGATGGGACGGTTTATGCAGAAAAATATAAAAAAATTTTGGAAGAGAGTTTGATTCCCTCAATGAATTCCCATCTTACACACCAAGGAGACTTCATTTTTCAAGATGATTCTGCTCCGTGCCATAGAGCAAAATCGGTAAGTTAATTATTTATTTATTTAAAAAAATATATTAGCTGTAAGATACATTATTTTCTATTGCCTATACCATTGTGTTTCTTGGATAGGTAAAGCAATTTCTAACAGAAAACGAGATCTCCTCGCTACAATGGCCAGGCAATAGCCCTGATTTAAATCCTATAGAAAACATGTGGATGATCATGAAAAAACAAATTAATTTTGCAAAGCCTAGGAATAAAGATGAGCTAAAACAGGCAATCAAAAAGATGTGGAATGAGGAGATTAGTGAAGAAATGATAAAACAGAGTCGATGCCAAAGAGGATCGGCTCAGTTATCAGTGCTATAGGCGGTTCGACAAAATACTAGTTTATATTAATATTTCAATGAATATATTTTTAATCTTTTTATACAATTTTTCCAAACAAATTCATATGTGTACGTAAAAAACAATTTTTTTCTTAAATTCCTCGTTAACACTTAAAAATGTATTTATCATTTTATGAATATTATTTATTTTTTTGGGGGGTTTTAACCATTTTTCCCCAAACTCCCCAGGTTTGTTGATAATCATATTTGTTGATTAATTTAGATCAATCAATCGCTGGTATTTTTATTGATGAGTTATAGGTTCCAACTGATAACACTAAGATTGTTGAAAGTATATTATTTAGTATGTCTTCAATAATTGCCAAATACTTTTTAACCCTTAATCCGCTACCATTACCACAACATCTATCTATTATTGTTCATAAATGTAAATTTTATAGGTTGTAGTTTTTTGTTTATATTCATATTTTTGTTTTTATATTTATATTTAATGTTGGTGGGGTTTAACAAAAGAAGGTTTAACAAAGTCGCATTATTCATGTTCATTAGTTTGACTTGTTTACTAGTAATAACTACAACAGTAAGACTAACTATGAAATAAGTATAGGAATAATCCTATCTGTTTACCTAAACAGTAGGAAAGGGCATTAAAATCCAATATTAAACATTAATGATAATAAAAATGGTTAACTTTCTAATCAACATTTATTTTACATTAAGGCAACAAAATATGGCTTAATTTACAATTTTTCCATCTGTATTACATTGTATTCTATGCTTGGGTTAATGTTGCGATTTGGTGTAAGTGTTACATTGTAGTATTCTGGAACTGTAGGATACTTACTACCACCAAAATAATCAACAATCTGGACATTCTTTATATTTACTTTTCCAAATGTGAATCCGTGGCCTGAAAATTTGAGTAAATTGTGATTTAAAATATTTCATAAACTATAAACTAACTAATAATAAATAATTGAGATAAATATTACTGTATGGAGGATGGACAGTCATTATAGGAAGTTGACCTATTTGTTAGTAATAAAAAACTTGTTGTCACAACTCTATTGTACCGATAATATCAAAAGTTGTAAAGATTGTGATCACTGTTCAACAATTTTTTCCGAATATTTTTTCGCTTATTCATTTCCAATTTTTTTTAAAATTTTCCTTTCAATCATTAATTTAACCTCAACTTTCAACTAGTAAAACTAAGCTAAATAGTGCTATATTTTTTTTTGTGCTTGTAATATTAAGTTTTTATAAATATTTGGAGTATTGACTGCCTTGAAAGTATTACATTTATTTGAAATGATGCAATTTGGATGTTATTTCTGTGAAAATATAATACAATTTAAAAATGTATATGATTTTCATTTTTTCCCTGAATTCTTCACAGAATGTTTTGTCCATAATTTTTTATAAAAAGGAAATAATCATGATGAACTATTCTTGGCCTCAAATCCTACAAGAACTTATTTGCTATTTAACCGCACCCCAATCTTCATCTTCATCACTATAACTATTTAATATAAAGATTATTTTAAATAATTAAGACTATGTTGGCAAGATATTGATTACTTTTAAACTAACAAAATATTCAACATACCAATAGGCCAGTCCTTCATTTCAGGATGTCTTGTAAATAGTGCGTCCTTTGCAAAATTCCATTCCTCAGTGTTATTTTTTATCTAAAATAGACACAAAATCAATTAATAATAGCTTTTTTACTTTCACTTTCATATATCCAATATATTATTGTGAAATATTGAGATTATGGAAAATTTGGAATCCAAGTTTTTAAATATTTGGATTACAATAAAAGTAAAATGATTGGTCCAATCTTGTTAAAGATATTGGTTGGAGACATCAAAGAATGTTCTATAAAAACATGCTAATGCAAATACTTGAAACACTATTTAAAAGTGGCATTTTTAACAGATATAATAATTCTCAAAATGCATTTTAAGTATTTTAGTTTTTTTATATTTCCCTTTCGATATCTTAATAAAAGAAACTTTTGAATATAAATATAGATATAGACATTTCATACAATTCTTCTTCATACAGTATCTCTGAAAGATAATAATGAATTTATTAAGACGTATTTGGTGAGAGGAGGTCAATGAAGGAAGAAATCCATTTTATTTAATTTGAAAGGTAATTAATTTAACTGTATTGAACTATTGTATTTCTACACTGTGGATTGCTTTTAATAAATTAAGAGTATTTTAAAAAAGAGCTTAAGGTGGGGGAACATCCCGAACAATGGTCCATCACTGCAGGCGCCCAATTGAGCATGCAGCGAGTCTGCATTTCATCTTCTTGTTCCCTATCTTTCCAATTTACTCTTCTTATCAAGTGACATTTATTGCTATTAAATAATGTTTAATTTACAGTGTAAGGTAAAATGTTTAAGGTGCATGTAACTCACATTTATATGTTTTTAAGCAATTTAAACAAATATAAGCCGATTTGTTTAAGTTTGTAACTGTTGCAATATGTGATATAATGAAGTCTTGCAGCATCAATTTGGTTGTGTTTTTTTCCGCCTCTGTTATTTAAAATATAAGCATTATGATTTATATATTAGGATTATTATAAATTCTTTACTTACAAACTCATAATTTCCAATGAGCATGACCTGGGCACAAAGTGGATTCTCAGGATCTAAATCATGGTTCTTGCAATAATCAGTTTGAGCAAGGCTCACAGAAATTGCACACTTTCCGTCTATCTACCAAAATTAGAGTATACAATTTATGTTAGTTTTATAGGAATGAAATTAATCCTCATATTTTCTATTTATTTTTTACTTATATATTCTCTTTTTTAATCAATGTATTTAGCTGTTCCAAATTATGATCATATCTTTTCTAATCTATATGTTTCGTGATGTTTTAGTTGGTACAATTTTTTATTGTATTTTTTTATAAAAATATATTCTTCATTTTAACATAAAATGAGAAGATTTATAATAAAAACTCAAAAAAGAAAGATAAAAATACACAGGCTCATTAAAATAATAATATAATTTGATAATGTAATGCATTTTTATTTAAGAAAATACAATAAAATGAAAATAAATTAACTCTTACAAGAGAACAAATCTTCAATTTATAACTAAACTTGATTCATATGAAATATATATGAACTTAAATATATAAATAAATTTAAATGTATGTATGAATTTGATTCTAATTTATCAAACCAATTAGATTTTAACAGTAATTCAAATAAAAGAAATATGTGATTATACCCAAACTTAAGAACTTAAGCTCAGTTTAATTGAAAGTTTTAAAATCACATTGAGGTAATGACAGTTGTGCAACCTGAGCAAGTTTGCTTGTTAAAAATAATTAATTATTTGACAAATAGCAAGTTCTATTTTGTAGACCATCCTAACAGAAATGGCCTATTAATTAAAATTTTGGAATAGCTTTATCATTGGGCTTTTTTCTAAACTAAATAGTTCTGCTCAACTTATTTCACAACTTCAACAATTTAGTTGAACCATATCAGTTTCAAACTGTTGAAAAGTGATATTTACTCATATTTGGAATTTGTAAATATGTTACTCCTTTTCTCATTTGTAAAATAAATTTAACCAGTATAATAACATAACTAATATTTTGACTATAATAAATATTAAAGAAACATGGTACTACTACTTAAAAAAAAAATTGTGTACAATAAATTTATTATGAACTTACTTTCAAATCTCGAACAACACCATCAAAAAACGATGTATAAATGTATGGCGTTCCTGAACTTTTACCGACTGGTCCATCACTCATCGAGAACACTCGTCCCATGGGATAACCAGTGGCATTTCTTTGATGAGTTATGTGTGAAAGAACACACCAGTCTAAAAATGGTTCATTAACATAACTCTCTATATTAAATATAACTTATTAACTTTAATAATATTGAACTGAAATATAAATGTAGTAATACCAGCTGTGTGTACGATATATCTAGCCATCCTCGCAACATCTTGCGCAGGTGGAGGATCTGTTGAGCCTAATGAAAATAACAGCCCCAAAATTGTGAGAATAAGGCCCTTCATGTTTTGTGTGTTGACCCTGACTCATTGACTGGGCACTGATATAATGAAGCAACAGCATGATAAGGCATTGTGTGAAAAACTATTTTATCATTCATTGCCATATCAGTAATATTAAAGAGGTTATAATTGTGTTGTTGTTGTTGTTGTGATTAAATATAAATAAAATAATTTTCTAAACCAAAATATTAACCTAAATTTAAAAAAAAAAAAATTAATTTTTAAAATATGTGTGTATATAGTTCCTTTTTCAATTGTCAATTAGTTAATTATTTTTGCAATATTACTAAACACACACACATATATATATATATATATATATTATTTTTTTATTTATATATAGTGTTTGTGCAAAGATAAGTGAGCTATAAAAAGAATTTAAGGAAGTAAAAATTATTAGTTAATGTAATCTTATCAATTGCCTCTTGAGTAGATCAAAATAAAATATAAGAAAGAAGTGCTGTGTTAACTCAATAGTATTATAATTTGTGGTTATCAAAAAATATACATAGATGAAAAATAAACATATTAAATTACTTGCAAAACTTTGGATTAGAACTAATAAAATAAAGCTTCAATTGAAACATATATTAAAAAAAAAATGGATTATTGAGAACAACCTTGTGAAAACAAACATCTTCAATTATACACAATAACAAAACATATTATTTATGATAAGTTTCTTATGCAACTATATTCAATCTTTTCCTCTTCACGACCACTAAATTCAATTAAATAGAATGATATTTCATTTTATTCAGGTCAAAAATATATTTGAACTGTTTGTTACTTTAAAAAGATAAACCATTTCTATGAAAATAGTTATTATTAACAAGTGATTACATTATAGCAATTTGAATCACTTTATTTTAAAAGTACACTTTTTATCTTTGTGAGCAAACAATGAGTGTTATACTTAATATGTATTACACATTTATTGATTCATTTAATAACTAATGAATATTAACATTCAATTTTATTGTAAAATAACTAATTTTGAAAACATCATGTTTGATTTTTGTAAAATCTTTACCACATATGCATAAAATTTGGGAATATATTTCAATAAAAAAGTATGAATATTGTTATAAATTTATTTATATATAAAACAAAATTAAAATATTAATTATAGTCAGAAAGATCTAGGGGGGGGAGAGACAAATCTAAGAATGGCTTATGCAGCAAAGAAAAAAAGAAAAAAAAACTAAAATCTCATGAAAACAATAATGATACTAATGGAAAGTGAACTCTTGATTTAACAATAATGCAAAAAATAACAGATAACTGCGAAATGAGTCATTAATTCTAATTATTAATAAAATAAAAACTCCAAAGTTGTCAATTGTATTTTGACCTAAATATTTCTTTAGAACTACTTTGCTCAAAACGGTGAACAGTGAGTGTCAGTGTCGATAACCTCCCAAAAATGTATTTTTTTCTTTCAACTTAAATTATTCAATGTTTTCACATCAGTACTAAGACTGAAATAATAAATTTTATGAATTCTTTTCATCACTATTAACTAAGCCACTAAACAATGAGATAGGTTTGAATTTTTTATTTGTATTTAAAAAATACAATTCTCCTCTTAGGATTTCAAGTGGTATTATCTTGGCCTCTGATACAAACTGTATCCTTTATACAATATCATTACAGACCAGGTTTTGTCCAGTATTATTATTATTATTACCCTAGTAGTATGTAATAGAAATGCTGTCGAGGAGGTTAAGTTTTGTGATATTACCTTGAAATCATTCATAGCCAAAGTTATCTGAATAAAAAAACTTAGTTACATTGTGAGAAAAAATGCTCGACTAGTTATTGGGAATTGGATTTAATTGTGATATTTCCTTCTTTTTACTCATTTTTATTATAGCCAAAATACTTTACAATTATGAAAAATATATTAACTGATGCATTTAAAGAGAGACATTGTAGTATTCTTCAACAGTAGGATATTGGCTTCCTCCATAAAAATCAATAACTTGGATATTAGCAATTACCATTTTTGCAAACTGAAAGTTGTGATCTGAAAATTAAAAAAAATGTTAATTAATACAATGTTAATTTTTTCTTGTTATTATAATCTTGTTAATATAATGTTAATTAAAACCTACGTTTCTAATTATATTTTGTAAAATGATAATAAGTAGATGGTCTAGTGCTCTATAACTAAACTTATAACAGTTTCGTTCCAATTTTAGTATATGTACCTTTGAAGCGAGTACACTAAACTTATAACAAAGAAAGTAGTTAAATTAAATTAACCTTCACTTGGTAACATGAATCGTGGACTAGTCTCTGGTAAAACGGGGTGATTAGTCACCCCAACAAATAAAATATGTTTTAAATAAATATATTTTGCAATATTAATGCTTTAAATGCTTGTATGGTTAATGAATCTTCTATAGTCTTTGTATGAAATAGTTTTGTGAATAAAAAATATATAAAATCCATTTAAAACAAATGTACTTAAATAAAGTAAAGACATAGTATTGTTCATAAATTTTAATTTCTACAAGCAAATTTTTGAACATGTACTTCATTTTTATTTTAAAATTGTATATATATATTGGGTTGTCACACTTGAAATGTCCGATTTTTTAAATCTTTATCTTTATAGAGGATTAAAGCGTTGCCTGTTGATTCCTAGCAAAATATTTACTATCTATAATAAGCACTTGTTAATCCCCTATTTGCAAACTGTGTTTGTTTTTTTCCTAAGTAGGCATACAGATTTTAGTATAATTTTAACCTTGGCCATGGAACAATTTTTTTTTATGCCCAGGCAGCAAGAAATATTAATCATGCTATACAATAAGATTGGTTTACAAAATTTTCCTCAGGAGATACAACATTAGAAAATCTGCCCTGTGGGGGGCCTCAAGCATCAATAGAGGATGAAGATTTTAAGAATGCTGTGTAAGAAGACCCTCATAAAACAGTCAGAGAATATGCGTCAGAGCTAGGCACAAGTCGTCGTTGTTTATTTAACGTCACTTTATGCTGCTATGGCTAATCGGACGACAGTTTCCAGGTATTTAAGACTGATTGGAAAGGCAAAAAAGCTCGATTCCTGGGTCCCACATGAGCTCCTTCATGATAACGCCCGACCTCATGTTTCAATACAGACAGTGAATAAATTAAAGGAGTTGGGCTATGAAGTCTTACCCCCCCCCCCCTCCCCCCCCCCCCCATATTCCCCTGATCTATCCCCTACAGACTACCACTTTTTTCAGAGATTGGACAACTTCTTGCAAGGAAAATTGTTTACCAATGATTTAACATTAAAAATGCATTTTCTGAATTCCTTTCATCACGTGACTCAACGTTTTTCAAATTGGGAATAGAAAACTTGGTAAGCCGTTGGCAGAAGTGTATCGAAAATGATGGTAAATACTTTGAACAAAAAATATGTTAGATTTGATCTCAAATTTTTATTTTCTTCCTAGTTCTAAAAATGGTCATTTCATATGTGACAACCCAATATATATATATTGATCCAATGATATATATATATATATATCGTTAGCAGTTTTTTTTTTATACAAAGTTCAAAAGAAATTTTCACACACTTCTTTACGGTGAATACATTTGTTGGTTGAACACAATTTGAATAAGCTGTTTTCAGTTTAGCAGTTCTAGTCATAGGCAGTGGCACAAGAGACCACATATGTCCATTTTTACCTTTAATTAAATTAAATTATTACCTGCTCTGTTACTTTAGTGTCATAATCAGCTTCTGTTTCCGAATCGAGCAGTGATTGTATCTCAATATTCAAATTCATCCTCTAACATATCTCTAACAGTTTCATTAAAGTTTGGGTCACTAATACCAGCCATTATGTAGTAACCAATAATGCAAAACAAAAATACAGCACAAAAATCACACACATGATTAGTAACAGAGGTTACACACCACCCCAAGCCTTACAAACAAACCACTTTGGAAAGAGCAAATTTTGTACATTTATATATTCCTTACGCTCGATGGATAATTAACTATTGTTTAGTTTTTGTTTTTTCTAGGCTAGAATTATGAAATGAAGCAGATTATCAGTATGGATAATTACTTGGTGGCCAAGAGCTCATTTCTGAATGCCTTGAGAATAGTGCTTCCTTTGCAAAATTAACTTCTTCATCATTGTTATCAATCTGTAACATATATATTTTTATATTATTTAAAAAAATGCATAACCCAATTTTTCAAGTATTTTTGCTAGTAATTATTTAGTTGATGATAGTGATAATAATAGTTATTATTAGTGAAATTTAGTTTCACTTTAAAATATAAAGAGCCAAAACGTACACTTCAGTTACAGGTGTAAGATTACTTAGAGTATGTATACATATATATTTATAAGCTTACAAAGTGTACTTACAAATTGTAAATAGCCAGTGAGCATGACCTGGGCACAAAGAGGATTTTCTGGATCTAATTCATTTTCCTTGCAGAAGTCCCCTTGCACAAGGCTCATTGTCATCCCGCACAAGTTATCTTTCTTTAAATAAAAAATAAATCAGTATTTAAAGTTTATTCTCGATAGAGAAAGTGTCATCAATCTAAGAGTGAGAAGAAAAATATTATATTTAGCTGAAAATTGATTTATTGTTAACTTATTCAATCACAATTTAAGAATTTCTGTTAGAGAGGAGATAGTTGAATAGATAGCTAGACTCAAAGTCTAGCAATAATAAATAAACGGCACTCTAGCCTCAGCTGCCATTGGCACTGAAGATGACCCACAAAGAAGGTCGAACTGTAGGCACAAAATAAAAAATAAATACCCACTTATTTAGTGTTTAATTTGACCGCACCCACAACTATTTCCTTCCTTACACAAGTTAATAATATTAAAAAATAAAATGTAAAATGATCATAAACAACGCTTTTTAATACAAAATCATGAAGTAAGTATTGAGTTACATATTAATTAATAGTAGAAAAGTTGATATTCAGTCAGTAAAACACAATATTGTTATTGTCTAAAGTTATATTCAGTCAGTAAGCACAATATTGTGATTGTCAAAAGTATACATTTAAGAATTAGACAATGAAATAACTGCAGTATTGTAGTGCTTACTTTAAGATCTTTAATAACTGGATCCAGCTCGCTAGCGTAGATGTAAGGGGTGCCTTTGCTCTTGTCTACTGGGCCATCGCTCACTGAGAAAACACGCCCTAGCGGAAAACCACTAGAATTTCCTTGGTGAGATATGTGTGATACAACTGTCCAGTCTAGTTAAATTAATAAAATTCATTTAATATATGTAGAAATTAAAACTTCAAACTTAATGAATAATTAAACTTAAATTTTACCTGAGCTATGAACAATGTAACGTGCCATTTTTGCTACATCTTGCACCGGTGGTATTTCATCATCAGTTAGCGCTGGTAGCGCAGTTGATAAAACCAAGAGGCACGTTAGTCCCAAAATTATACCAATTGCAAAACCCATTTTGACAGTAATTTTTATGGACTCAAAAAAAGAGCTAATTTCAGAATCCTTTAAATACTCCACATTATCTCTAGCAATCTTTATTAAATTGAAAATCTCAACAAATTGATATTGGTTCTTTGATATCATTGGGTAAATATTATTAACAAACTCAAATATACTTTAATATAAGATAACATCATAATTGTAGTATAAAAATGAAATGAAATGAAGTATATTAATAGTTTTGTAATAGTTTAATAGTGCAATTGAATTTTGATTATACCCACTTTGAAAAACGACCAAAGTTGTTATTTAATAAATAAATAAATAAATATACATACATACATATATATATATATATATATATATATATATATATATATATATATATATATATATACAAATATTTATAATAGATTTTCACAAATGAAGCACTGAAGGTAACACTAACAGCTGATATTATTAAAAATAAATATTTGTAATATTTTTCTCTGATATTAAATATTCAAGCATCATGGTTTTTCATTTTTCATGTATTTTATCTTCCTCATCTTGCCAAAACTACAACTTCATGGCACAATGGTTACATTAGCCCAGTATTGTGGGCCTTTAAAGTTAAAGTTAAATTGATATTTAAGTAACAAGTTCATGAACTATTATATTTAAATTTAAACTAGGAATGTCGACAAGTCGAAGTTGACCAATATTTATTAATCAAAGTCTTGCTAATAAAATATTTTTATGTTTTCTTATGGATTATTTCAAATGTACTGGGGTTATGTACCAGCAAATGACTTACTTTTTTCTATATTTAATTTTTAATTTTATAGCTTTATTTATAAAATGTTATAAAATAATTTTAATATATTTTTGAAAGCAAGGAGAAAAATCAAAGTGAAATAATAAATACATACATATTTTTGTATTTCTGTGTGAGTGTGTATATATATATATATATATTTTTATAATTTGTGTGTGTGTGTGTATATACATATTTATGTATTTTTTTTTAGTCCTTAAAATATTAATTATTAATTAAGAGATAACTAAATTATGATGAAGTTAAACACTCCTTGGAAATACTGATAAAGCAATTATCTAAATAATAGCTCTCCAAATTTGATTAGTGTCTAAGCAATTTAATTAAAAAAAAAAAACTTAAATGAGATTTGAAAAAAAAGGGATCATTTACAGGAACAAAAAAAATACAATTTTATAATTTAAAATTAATAAATGAATGTGATTTAAATTATTGATGGATGAAGATCTGTTTAAATAACAACTTCTCGGAATATTTTTGGTAACTGAAACTATCAACAATTTCATTTACAATGTTTCTGTTACCATCTTAGGAGAAAATTAAATTGATAAACTCCTTATTTAAATAAGTCCCTATATCATATCAATAAAAGAGAAACAATTTAACATACAATTATTTTCAAAATATTTATTTATTTCATAGAATTAGAACTTTTATTTTGTAGTTCAGCTAGAAATTTATTTGCTCTTGAATTGCTAAAATCAATAAAAGTTCTCAAAAATATTTTTGTAGGGTTAAAAAGTTATACTTCTCCAAATTAATACTCACAATTAAAAGACTGAGAATCAGCTGATTTTTCTTAAAGAAATGTATTTTTGTGATGTGTTAAAAAATCTTTTAAAGAGAATGGTGAGTTTTGTAATTGTTACACAGTTAATATTTTATTTTAAATATTATGAAGTGCAAAGACAGGGAAGGATCATCAATTTAGTGGATCTTTTGTTTTTATTCTTTCACTTGTTAATGCATTATTTGTACAATTCAAGGAGGTGTAAGGATGAATAGACAGGTAAATTGATTCATCAAAGATTAAACAGCAAATGAGTAATAATAATATGATATTATCCTGAAAAGTTCATATTCTTATAATCTTGTAACGCTCAAATAATTAAAATTTGTGATTGATGAAATGATACTATTGGAATGGCTGCAGAATAAGATCAAAACAAACATCAAATGGAAATTGTTAAGAAAAATGAAAATGGATTTTTAAAAATAATTTTATTTACATTATGAAAATAGCGAGTGATAA
The DNA here is from genome assembly GCA_964056705.1 of Troilus luridus. Classification (NCBI taxonomy): domain Eukaryota; kingdom Metazoa; phylum Arthropoda; class Insecta; order Hemiptera; family Pentatomidae; genus Troilus; species Troilus luridus. The sequence goes on along the minus strand of OZ057417.1, from coordinate 2,935,303 downwards.
CAGTAAGTTCTAATATATCGAATACACTACTATCACAAACATAAAAAGTTACACAAACAGTTTATATTTACATACATACATAAATTGATCAGTAATGTTGTATTGATTTGAATTCTATGATTTCCATCTTCAAAAATTTATAGAAAAATATATTGAATTTTTTTGATTTATGAGTATGAACTGATTTTCTGTAATTTCATTGCGCCCATTTTTACTGCATTATCATTAAAAAGTAAGTAACTTTGCCCATAACTTTAAAGTTTGACATGAATAATGGTTCAGAATGATGACAACTATTAAGGCTTGAAGCAGTTTGAGAGAACAATGCTAATTAAAAACACCTTTTGTTCTTACCAATTTAATTTTTAAATATAATTTGCCTATAACTGACGTTTTATGATTTAAACGATACAATATAAGATTAATTAAAGGGAGTTATTCAAATAATATAAAAGGAGTCCAAATCAACTTTAAAAATTTACAAATATTTACAAGCCTTTATAAATCATTAAAAAAAACAACAGATGAGTCTAAAAAAACAAAAACATTTAACAGCTCACAGTTAAAGTTTGTACAAAAATTAACCTAATAGTTTCTATGAGGACTAACTAGAATATTTAAGTAATAAAACAACTGATAACAATGCCAAGCCTATTTGCGGATAGTCATGAGAAGCTCCTGATTTGAGGTCGGCGGTGTTATACAGGACTTGTCGACCGTGGAGTGGTTGAAGAGGTCGAGCGTTGTGCGTCAGGAAACCAGTCTCAGACCGCAATTTTCTGAAGGAATCCAGCTGGAAAATAGAGTCAAAATATTAATATTAAAATTAAAAAAAAAAAAAAACCTCAAAAATATGAATTATGATTACTCATAGAGTTTTGAAAAGTTTTATTTAAATTCTCTTTAAAAAACAAAACAAACTTGAAGATCAGACCATTATTTTAAAATATTCAGTGGATTTAACTTTGTTTTTCTACTGTCATGGTTAATAGTGGTTTTTCTCTTCCACTAAACCACTACTACATAAGGAGTTATAACTTTTCTAAAAATTATGAAAATTTCATCTTCAGTTAATTCTTTAAAAAAACTAATAATTAGCCATTAATTCGAAAATTTGTTTCACTGCAAATGGCTAAAACTAAAACTATTCAAAATTATGCATATATATTTTTCACATTTTTTTTTTTATTATTATTTATTTATTGATATTTACAACTATATTACAGTAATATAACAAGTAAATTGGCTGAGTGATACATAATGGGATGATATAATGACAAGTAGAGAAACTACCCACTGGTAGTACTCAAATCGCATGTTCAACTAAGAAGGTCACGTGGCCATCTTCTTCTCAGACGCCTCGGAGGATTATCGGGAATGAAGAGGAAGCTAGGTTTGAAACTAGAGGGTTTGAGTGGAAATGAAGTTTTTTCACATTTAAATTCAATATCAACACAACAATTTTTCTAACTCAAAGGGTTAACTCATAAATTTGTTTACTTTAATCTCATATTACTGTTCAAATGACATTGACTATGATAAACATAGTTACTAACACTGATATATCCAATCTGTAATACTCCACTCAGTAAAACAATGCTTAGTACAGACAAATTGAATCAATCATTCTCCTCACAAATGAGTAAAGTTTGATTTTTTACAATTATAATTTTATTACTGAGCTATATAGAATGCAAATTATTCACAAAGGACAAACTAGATGATAGCAATTTTCAGAATCAAGTAATAATATTATATACCTGATTATGAGAAAGTAAAACAGGATGTTTAAACTGAATCCAAGTGACCACTTCTAAGCATGGGGGTGTCGTTAAAGATCCGTTGTATGTAAAGTAATTCTGTTTGTTTTTTGGAAGAAAAAAATCAAGAGGAAGTAGATACGGCAATTCAACCTGTTGATTAGGCATGATTATCGACTTGAGCGAATCTACCAGCTCAGCGTAGGCCTTGTTGTCTCTATTGCTAATCTATAAAACAAAATAAAAGGTTAGAAAACTTATGAAACAATAATAATGTTAACAAATAATTTTTATTTTTTCTACCTCAAAAAATAGTGACACAACTGTCAAGCCATCTTTGTGGTTCAGGGCCTTTTCGAAAGTGTTGTATGAACTTTTAAAGAATACCATATGGAGCTCCATTGGAAAACTGAAAATCAAAATTTAAAAAAATTACTATGTTAACTACAAAATTAAGCTTAATCAAAATAAAAAAGCATCAATAGATTTTATGCCTAAAAAAGTAAGTTTAAAAAGTGCTATTTTATTAGGTTAGGTTCTATGTACTAAAAAGGGACACAATACGTATTAAATAACATGAGATATTGGGATAAGTAATGTTCGGGAGTCATAACTGTCACCTTGCCCAATTAAATATAATTCCTGTAACGATTAAAATGTCTTTTATTTGATCACTTGTACAATAAACCAATTTTATAATTGTGGAGTTGATTATTAAAATAAATCGACAATAGTTAATTACCTATGATTGTTAATGGTGTCCTCACTGCCAGAAGAGTCATCAGCGCCCCAGTGGAAGTGAAGCTGCTGGAAGGTATACGTCTCTTTGAGGGGTCCGCCTGAGACCATTATCGGCTCAGTTCCATTTATTTCTAACATCACTACAAAATAAAAATTAAATTACTATAAATAAATAATTGTTAATAATATAATTCTAATAAACAAATTTCTAAAATAAAAAAGAACAAATCTTCAGCAGACTTAAGATAAGATTACAAGTAATAATAGATTGTCTCTTTCAAGTGTCTTTACTATTTGTTGCTGATGGGGGATAAGAACCAGCATGCTAGAATGGATATAGAGGACATTATTATTATATTATTATATTCTGTACAGCAGTCAACCAGTGGCTGAGTACTACAGAAAGTGCGAAATAATTGAGAATCCAAGAGATGGCATGATTGAAGTAATTGGAATATACAGTGACATAGGTAATGCTTACCACTAGTAATAATAGTATATTTGAAAAGAGGTCGCAAATTGAAAAGAGGTCGCAAATTGAAAAGAGGTCTCACCACAAGACCTCAAGACCTCCAATGTGAGTCAAAACATCGACTTTAAATAAATAGTTCACCTCGATTCTTTCTTTGACATTCATCAGGACTATTTTCTTCCCTATTAAATAATTACTTTAAATTCAATTATAAAATTTGTATTATTTACAATAATTATTGAAGTATTAAACTAGTTTTTGTTGTAGATTTTATGATATAAAAATTTAATAATAGAATTTAAAATCATAGACGTTGCTGCCTGCAGTCCACTGTGATCGCCTTAGAGAAAACACAAAAAACAACGGATCCTTTTAAGCCGTAGTTGGGACCTCAATTATAATTTCAATTATTATCCTTCTAATTAAATGACAACTGTTGACATCAAACTTAATTTATTTTTATTTATTGTTCTTTTGATGGTAAATATTTATAAATATATATTTAAATGATTACTGAAAGGAGGCATAAATTCTGCAATAGACAGACTTACAGAAGCAATACAAACCAATATAAAAGATAACACCTTACCAAGTAAAAATCATTAGCAACAGAATAACTGGCCACTTCATCATCGCGAGTTATTAAAAGAAAAACAACGGGCAAGAGCGAAATGGCACCGATATCCATCTGATAGGAGTCATTATACCAAACTGATCAACAAATTAAAATCAGAGATCAGAACATTCAAAATTTGTATTACCATACAGAAAATCTCAGTACTACTGACAAATCCTTATATAATAATACTAAAAAAGTCCTAAATTATAAAAACTTCAACCATCAACTTTTAACCAAATCCCAAACCTGTTCAAGATCTGATGAAGAAAAATCACAAATTTTCGGCCAGCACCTATTCAAAACATTTAACCCTCATCCAGATATCCTTAATCCAACCCACTCTGATGCATTGAAGCAGGATTAAGTATTCCTCGTCAGTTTTCTCCTCCTAAAGCATTCCAACCTTCCGAAATATCAAACATTATTCACAGATTACCCGCCAACAAAGCCCCTGGGCACGACCTAATCACATCCCACATTCTAAAACGCCTTCCTCGGAAAGCAATCCTACTCCTTACATACATATAGAATGCCGTACTCTGCACCACATACTTTCCTGATTCCTGGAAATTATCAATAGTTAAGATGATACCAAAACCTAAAAAACCACCAGAGCTCCTATATTCTTATCGTCCTATATATCTCCTATAATGGGCAAAATACTTGAAAAACTAATTCTGAAATGCCTTCATACTATCATAGAATCCAATCAAATAACCCCAGATCACCAATTTGGTTTCCGAACATCACACTCCACTATCCAGCAATGCCATCGTGTGGTGGACGTTGTCTCATCCCCATTAGAGCACGGAATGTACTGCACGGGAGCTTTTCTCGATGTAGAGCAGGCTTTTGATCGAGTCTGGCATCAGGGACTGCTGTACAAACTCCGTAAATTCTTACCTTCTACTTACTTCCTTATTATCAGTTCCTACCTCAGTAATAGAACCTTTAAAGCAAACCATAATTTTTCCTACTCTTCCCTCATTACCCAGTCTGCCGGTGTTACTCAAAGTAGTATCCTGGGTTCCATCCTATACACGATATATACAGCTGACATCCCAACACATCCAAGCACCCATCCAAGCACTGCCCTCACTATGCACGCTGATGACACAAGTGTGTTATCAATAAATAAGGATCCATTTGTTGCATCCCAATCTCTTCGATCCCAATCTCAAACCTTCAAGAATGGTGTCAAAGTTGGAGAATTAAAATAAATCCTAACAAATCCCATCAAATTACCCTTTGTCGTAAACCTACAAATTCCTGCCCTACTGTATCCTTTAATAATATTCCACTGAACCCTGTCGAACAGATACGTTACCTAGGACTCCATGTGGACAAACATCTCACTTTGAATCCTCATACAAGACGGAAAAGACAGGAAACTGCTAGACGTTTTCGCCTACTTCAACATTTACTGGACTAACGCTCTAAGCTCCCAATTAATTACAAAAGACTCATTTACATGACAGTTATCAGACCTATTTGGACATACGGAGTTGAGCTTTGGGGCTCTACTAAACCATCTGATTCATCTCGTATCCAATCCTTACAATCCAAAATCCTTCATAAAATCCTCAATGCTCCTTATTATGTCACAAACTAACTCATCCATCATGATCCCCCCCATTTGTTGCTGATTTGGTCCAAACTAGATACCTATACTTTGAATCCGCTAGTCTCTCAACTTGCTTCCCATACTATTCCCGATAACCCTCCGAGGCGTATGAAAAGAAGATGGCCTCGAGACCATCTACTATAGAACTTTATTGGAGTGCTACCGATGGGCAGTTTCTCCACAAGTGTTTTTCATGTCATATTGTTCATATTAGCAGATTTACTTGTAATATTATTATAGTTGTAAATATCAATAAATTTAATTTTAAAAAAATTATTACTGTTTTAGGTACAATTTGCTAAACCAGCAAATAATACAAATTTTACAATTGAAAACAAAGCATTTAATTTCCACGGATTCTGCTAGATGTGGTGCCATGAATTGACACAAGTAAGAAAATAACTTTTTATCACTAAGCATGGATCAGAAATCAAGATATATCCACTGTTCTCTATGTCATTTGTACACTACTTTTCATGTCATATAGGTGAATAAAATTAAAACCAGAGTAGTAATTATATGTTCATTTGATTGGTTTCGTGATTGAGGAGATAAAAAAAATTTCCATCATAAATAAAACAGAGATTAGAAGTATTGATTTTTTTTTATGGATGACTCAAATATTGACACAGTAATACTATCAACATGCACTTACTGAGGTTAAAAGACGACTATTGACAAGTATAAATCTATCTTTTATACCTTTCGATTGTAATAATAATAAAGTCTTTATTTGTTCTGGGACAAGTCCTTTTAGAATAACTATACAGGTATTAATTTTATAAGCTACTATGTCTTAGAGTATAATATAATTACATTTCATTAATTATTATAAATAATTTAATAAGTGAGAAAGATTTTTAAAAAATAATGAAAAAATGTGAATTGCCTTCAATAACAATATTAAAAAACAGATTAGAAGAAGAGAAAAAAAAATAGAAATAAGTTATCGATAATTATATAAGAGAAACAATTGATAGTTACATATGTATCAAATTTTATGCCAAGCAAACATAAATAAATAATGAAGAAAAATTCCAACAATACCATCAGTGATTTTTGTTTTGAAGAGAAAAAATTTTCCCTGGCTGGGATTCGAACCCAGGTTGTCTGCTTCTCCCTAGCAGTGCTCTAAGCCACTGAAGTGCTCTGCGGTGCAGTGCTCTGAATCCACTTCAGTGGCTTAGGGCATTGCTACAGAGAAGCAGACGACCCGGTGTTCGAATCCCGGCCCGGGCAAATCTTTTCTCTTCAAAACAAAAATATTTAAAAACAATTACCATAAAAATAACAATTAATAAAAATAAATACCATCAGTGATTTGTGATGTACACTTTTATTTTTATATATATATAAAAATAGTATATATATAGTATATATATGTATATATACTAGCGGACCCCATTGACGTTGTCCTGCATGATATTTCAAGTGATTAGGATATTAAACAAAGTATGAAATAAAAGACAAATAATATAATAATTTCATTATTCTTTATTTTGAAATAACATCAATTTTTCTAAAAACAATTCGTTATAATCAATAATGTTTGTTTAATTTTATCTTAATGCGAGTTGATGAACAATATTTTTAGTCAATTCCTGAGGAGTATAAATGAATAAACTTGGCGGTTTTCCAACACGAGAACAACTTCACCTTCAAATTTGCCGTTCAAAATTGTAGCTTCAAGAACATTGTCCATAATTTTTTTTATGACTAATCTTGTACCGTTGCATAGCTTGGTGCATTTAATTCCGAAACAAAATGATAGGTGAGCCAATTTTTAATCGATTTAAAAGTTATGTGGTGGCATTCCTGGTAAATCCAGCGAATTAAAAAATTCAAAAGGATAGTTGACTGCTTCGTCAGTATTTGTAACAGTCTCGATCGATTTAAACAGTATCTCTGTCTGTTGTATTTTGAAGTTAATAGCGTCAAAATCGATATTTTTTGCGGCTAAAATAGCTCGTTTCCTTCGGACGGGACGTTAAACGGGGGTCCCGAGCCTGGGCGTGGGCTACCATTTATGATGATGGAAGAATATATGAAGTACCGATGTCGTTGATATTAGTTATTCCATCTACGTTACCAACAATAGCATCACGCAAATGAATGTATTCCTCAGCTCGAAGTTTCGCTTGATTATACCTGACGTATCGTAATCGCTCACTTTCAATTTTCGCATACATATCAACGATATTTTGATGAAACAGCTGGCGACATCGGAGAATATTATTTTCTTCATTGGCATGAATCATCAACCGATATGCGAAGAAGTTCATCGCGCTAACTTTCTTGCTGCTTTCTGCACCTGCAAAGTAAAAATGTAATTAATACAAAAAGAAATTAATCGTGCATAAAAATAAAATATTAGGTAATGACATGTGTAGATTTTACCTGTTGCTGGATTTCTTTGTTTGATATTTATATGATATCCATCTTCTCCTTAACAAAATATCAATGGATATTGCAAAGCGTATGACTGAGAGCGATGACTGTCTTCAATCGTATGCACGGTGTTATCTCTGCGTTTGATTCGTATATCTCAACGTTCAAATGCGTCGTCAACCTAAGCAACTGCAACTTCATTAATGGTCGGTGCATTATATCGGCCCGCCTGCTGCCCAGATGGTACTTTGTCTGCTTTGATAACGATCGTATAGTTGCCAATTTGCAGTCTCTTTGAAACGGTATTGAACAACTGGACCAACTGGTTGTGATTCTGTAAAATTGGTTCTAAAATACCCACAATTTCTCGCTCCTCCATCTGCTCGATATGGTTGTACTGGCAGCGTGCGTTTATTTGCTGCTCCTCATCACCCATGAAGTAGATTTGCAGAAATTTTGAATCGGTATCAGGCATCGGCATTAAAGAACCAATTTTATGATACACTTGACCCTGAATCTTAAACGTTGATTGAAAATTGCGACCATCTTCATTCAGAACGATTTTTGTTGCTCCAAATGATGTCATTTGAAAGCACGAATTGAATTTGCGAATTTCACGCGAAAACAAGTTAGATTGAGAGATATTGAGAGCTCCAGCCAATAGTGCTTTCAATGGTTATGGCGGCAATTCAATGGTGGCAATACAACTTTTCCAGACGCGCAGCAGAAACCGGCCGATTCACCTTTGTATTTGAGTGCATGATAGTCTTGGCATTGTTTGTTCATAGCACCGATTACAATTTGTGAATGTGACGAATAGTCGATGTCCGACCCATATTCAAACGCAAGGCGAAGAAGTGATCCACGTGTCTATGCGCGATACACTAGCAAACACTGTTGTCCACGTGTTCTGAATGTGTCGGTGACTCGTTGACGGGCCAGTCTTTGTCTCAGTGCATTAGCTCGACGGCGTTCGTTGCGTTGTTCTTGACTTTCATTAGCACGTGTGATTGCAGCCTGGTTTCTTGAATTTTCAGTGTCCGTCAATTGATCTGCCGGTCTATTTAACCGACGGTTCTGGACTAATTGTGAATTCCGAGTCCGTCGACCATTATTTCCTCCTCGCTCACGAATACGTGGCATTGTTTTATGGACTAACTTAATAATACAATTAATATTCACTGAAATGCGACACCTGAAATTTCAAAAGACACCGTACACTCAAATTAAAATGTCGAAAAATAAACGAAATCATATGCCCGTAACTTATAACTGAATATAATACGCTCAATATTTACGTAAATGCGATACGTGTAATATCATAACACAGCGTACAAAAAAATTAAATGCATTGAATGAATACACACACAAAATGAATGAAATGAATGAATGCATACACAAAAATTTATTCAAATCGATCCAGCTGTTTAGTTGCAGTATAAATAAATAACATAGATACCGACTGCAGCGCCATCTGCCGGGCTGATTTGTGAATCTAAACCATCCAAGGCGTCACCCCAACGCATACAAAAAAAATAATTCAAATCGGTCCAGCCGTTTAGTAGGAGTTCAGTTTCATACACACTTACAGTAGAATTATATATATATATATATATATATATATATATATATATATATATATATATATATATATATATATATATAACTTACGAGCTCCGGCACATGAAACTTTAAAAAAAAAGAGAGATATTGGGAGAGACACAACACAGGTGAAGGCTGATAAGACACTACTTTATTCAGAACTAAATCCTCTATATATACTATTTACAATGTTTACTAATCCCTGTTTGGGATTAGTGGCCATACTGGTGTATATCTTATCTTAACTCCCCCCTGCCAGTTTACGAACATCCTCGTAAACTTACAAAAATAAAATACAAATATATACATACAAAGTAAAAAGAATTTAATAACACTGGATCAATGGAATTACTACTGCTAAACAAACTTTCCTCTATGTACAAGACTCACTTACTATGTCAAGCACACTATTAATACTTTAAGCTTAAGGTAAATGACAAACTGAACAAAACAAACTAAATTGAAGAATAAAAATAAAATTACACTGCTCTACTTAAAACTAAAACATTACATAATTATGGTCTGGCTTCCCCAGTTAGAATTTTCAGTTGCTCAACATGCACTGTTCGACGTTTTCGGGGCTGAGCCAGACTCTGAATGGTGACCAGATTGTGCTCCCTAATCGCAATCACTTTGAATGGTCCCTCGTACCTCAGGACTTCCTTCGAGCGATTTGATACAATTCTTCTATACACGGTGGTTCCTATCCTAAGAGCTCCCATAATATCCTTAACCCCCAAATTATCCCTGGCAACTCTCTTACTCTTTTCCGTCACCATCCGTGTGTGTGCTTTTTCCCATATTCGTTCGACCTCTATCCTATTAGCTACTAGTCGTTCCGCCATGTCCTCATCCACGACAGTACCGCCCCCATCTCTCCGACGAGCGCGCAGACCAAAGAGGGCCTCAAAAGGGGAGAATCCCGTAGCTGTATGGATTGAATGATTATACGCCGCAATGGCCCTGGGCATCGCCGCGTCCGCCTCCAACCCTTTGTCCACATGAAATACCCGAAGATGCTCGCCCAAGGTATTATGGAGCCGTTCAATACCCCCCCTACTTTTAGGATGTCCCGGTGTATTCCAGTGCCAAGTAACTCCGAGATCTTTCACTTCCTTCCGCAGTTGTGCGTTGTCGAACTCCCTCCCGTTGTCCGAGGAAATCTTGTCTGGCACACCGTAGAATTGATACCACATTCTTAGGGCTTCACTAACCGCGGCTGCTGACTTCTCTTTCACAGGGTGAGCCATGGCTATTTTGCTGAAAACGTCTACTATGGTTACCCACTTGAAGCCCCTCCACGTGAAGGTATCGATCTGCAGATCCGTTAACGGTACCGTAGGCGTGCACGTTTCCACTTGTAGCCCTACCGGGGGGTGGCGGTCATACTTCGTGGTATGGCAAACAGCACAGTCTCTCACAATTTCTTCGACTGTTTTCCTCATTCCCACCCAATAATATTTCCGCTTTAACGCTGCTATAGTTTCGTTAATTCCCCGGTGATTGGTCTTCCCTTGGTGGTACGCTAACGTCACTTCTTTCTGCTGATCGGGATCCCGGATCGTATCAACCATGAGTCGACATCGGACGAACGATCTATCCATTCCTATTTTTTCCGCTCTCCACAAATTCCGGATTTTCTCCCATACAGTCGCGTTACCGACATAGAGATGGTGGGTCGCCCCCGACTTGGATGCATCCTTCAACACCCGGCATATCTGTTCTTCTTGCACTCCCGGCTGGGACCAAATGATCACAATATGGTGCTTCTCATATTTGGAAAATTCCATTTTCAGTAATCCCGTGGTCCTTGTCTTCCATATTATCTGCCGGGTCTTATCGTTTATCACATCCTCCACCTCATCCATCTCCGTCAGTCTCTCGTCTGGCGAGTCATCATGGTCGGGAGATTCTCCGCTGCCGCTGTGGTCTGCTTCACGTTCACCTTGTCCTTCTGGTGTCCATTCCCGTACGAATCTCTGAAGCTCCCCGGAAGGTTCTCCTTCTTCTGGTTCGATCGCGTTGACCTGAAGCGCCCGAGATAACCAATCTGCCACTACATTATCCTTTCCGGGTTTGTATGTTATGTCAATATTGTATTGGTTCAGGATCTCCTTCCAACGCGTCACTCTAGCCGACGATTCCTTCAAATTGCCAACCCACAAGAGTGGCCGATGATCCGTATGTACTTTAAACCGTTTCCCGAATATATAGGGTCGGAAGTGTTGGACTGCCCATACTATCCCTAATAGCTCCCTTTCGAGCGCACTATACCGAGCCTCCGCGTCCGTAAGTCTCCTACTCGCGTAAGCCACAGGCCGATCCCCCTTATCATCCTCCTGCGATAACACCGCTCCTAGTGCATATTCGCTAGCGTCAGTAGTTATCGCGAATGATTTCGAAAAGTCCGGAAACGCGAGAACCGGTTCCGTCTGAAGCCACCGCATGCACTTCCTAATGTTTGCCTCGATCTCTGGCGTGATCTGAACTGTGCGGCCCTTTCTTAATAATTCGTTCAGAGGGACGAGATTGGCGGCCATCTCCGGGACGAATCGACGATAATAATTTAAGGTCCCGAGCAATCTCCTGATTCCCTTGTCTCGTCAGTAGGCATTGCCATTTTCCCTATCGCCTCTACTTTCTTACCGTCCGGCCGTATACCTTCCGCCGATATCGAATGCCCGAGAAAGGTTATTTGATTCTGTCCCAATATAGATTTTTCGGGTGATAGCTTCAACCCAAATTGACGTACCCTGTCAAAGACCCGCCTCAGATCCGCTATATGTCCGGCCTCCGTTTTACTAAAGACCAGGAGGTCGTCCATGTATACTTGACACATGGTTTCATCCAAGCCCCTCAAGAACTCGTCCATCAGCCGCTGGAACGTTATAGGTGCATTTTTTAGCCCGAACGGCATACGGGTAAATTCATAGTGGCCCCTCTCAAATGTAAACGCTGTTTTACATTGGTCTCTAGGATGCATTCGAATCTGATGATACCCCGATTTCAGGTCTAGCGTGCTAAACACCGTCGCTCCACCCAACCTGTCCAAAATGTCCTCTAACCTAGGGATGGGGTATTTCTCGTCACACGTATTTTCGTTCAATTGACGAAAATCTACCACTACCCTGTACCGTTCCCTGGTATCCCCTTCAACAGGTTTCTTCTTGACTGCCCATAGTGGACTGTTAAAGGGCGATGTGCTATCGACGATAATTCCCTGTCGTTTTAGCTCTTCGATCTCCTCCCTAATATGTTCCCGTAGCACCTGTGGGTATCTCCGCTCTTTCACGTAAGTACTTTTCTCTGACTTCAAATGAATTTCATGAAGTGTTTCTCCCGTCACACTCAGTGGATCCCCCTCGCGAAAAAAAATATCCGCGTATTCCTCCTTTATGCTTGTTCTCCAATCCTTGCCCCGCGTGATTACGCCAACGCATTTCGCATCCCTTTTTGCATTTCCTATTGTCCTATACACTTTCTTGCCTATTCTAATCACCCACTGCCCTTCTAAATTCCTGAGTCTTGCCCCTAGTTTCCCGAGCACGTCACACCCCAGAATCCCCCCGTACTCACGCGGCATACTCTCTACCACATGCAGAGTTGCTACTCCACCCTTCTTGCCCCATTTGTCTAATGCTAAATCTATCTCCCCTTGCACCGTACAGGGACCACTCAAAGTGACTAACTTACATAGGCACTTGCTCACCTCGGGTTTACTATTCCCTTTAAATAACATATTTACACAATCCTTACTCACTAATGTACATGAGCTACCCGTATCTACTAAACATCTCCAACCCTTACAAAACTCTATAACAGGCAACCTTTCCCACTTTTTCACAACATTATTCACACACAAGAGGTTGCCCCTCCGCTCACACAATCCTCATTCTTTCCTTACCTCCTCATTTCTCCGGCCTGCACTCCGCTGCTTACCTCTTCCTACTGGTGTTCTTCTGCCCGCAGATACGCTGTCCTCCGTCTCGGATCCTGAAGTCTCTGGAGTTCTGGATGATTCAGATGGTACTCTGCTCCTCCGCCATATGTACGGACACTGCCGAGCCATATGCCCCTCATTGTGACATTCAAAACAACGCGTGCGCGGGCATTGGGCCACCAAATGCCCCGTCTTGCCACATTCGTGGCATCTCCTATCGTCTCTCCTCCCGTACTTCTTGTCCGTAGGTTGCCTTCTCTCCTTCTGTAATCTGTCTCTCCTACCGGCATCTCCCTCTCTCCTTCTCTCCGGGTCTGGTCTCGTTCTAATTCTTCCCGTTCCACTTCGGCGATACGATATCCTGCTCCATCCTGGTTCGTACACTTCCCTTTCCTCTTCATCGCGGGCGCTGGCGTCCACCATCTCCTGGGCACATTCGACAAATGTCCTGTCCCTGGGTAAGCCATCCTTCTTACCCGTATCTCTGGCCAGCTGCACTTTGAGGACTGTAGTCATAAAAATCATCCAGGCCTCCACTGCGCTGGTATCCATCACTTCTCGCAATTTTTCATTTATTTTATTCAGCTTTGCGAGAAGCCTTGCGGCGTACTGGCCATTCGTTTGATCCGTCCTCTTCGACTCCCGGAACATTTGAAGCATATCTTCCTCCGGGGCCCATCGCCCCCCTCCATACGCTTTCTTCAATCGTTCCTTGATCACCTGCCACGAGGTGTCTTCGTCGGCTTGAATCAGGTTCAATACACTTCTCCTGACCCTACGTGCTAGGGCGACCCGTAACCTCTTAGCATCTGCTTCCTCTAAAAGGTCTACCGCCACCTGGGATTGGATGCTTACCATGATCCCGTCCCCACCCTTGATGAAGTGGTTTAATTCACCTACATCTCCATTAAACTTCTCTAAGTCGGAGATTTCCCTCCTTATATCTTGCGCATTCGCCTTCTTGAGTTTCATTTTTTCTAACTCATTCGTCTCTTGCGCGATTCTATTCGCCTCTTGTCTGGCTATATCCGCCCGCGCCAATGCTATAGTAGACGTCGGGTGGGGTTGGAGCTCAGAGTTCACCTGTTCTGCCTGTGGTGGCTCCAACGTTAACGTAGCCGGTCTCAGGATGCTCTGCCCTTGTTCATTCATGGTGGGGTTCGCTTCGTTCTAAGAAGATTTATACCAAAAGAACTAAACAACAATAAAAACTAAATGAAAAAAAAAACTGTCCTTCTCGTGTTCTTATTTAAAAAAAAAAATCTTACTGCGAACTGCTGACAACGTCCCGGGTTTCGGCACCACTTACGAGCTCCGGCACATGAAACTTTAAAAAAAAAGAGAGATATTGGGAGAGACACAACACAGGTGAAGGCTGATAAGACACTACTTTATTCAGAACTAAATCCTCTATATATACTATTTACAATGTTTACTAATCCCTGTTTGGGATTAGTGGCCATACTGGTGTATATCTTATCTTAACTTATATATATATATATATATATATATATATATATATATATATATATATATATATATATGTGTGTGTGTGTTTATATCCCACACACATGTGTAGATAAAACACAACATTCATTCATCGAATGAGGAAATTTAAACTCAAAACTGATCCTACTATTTCCGAATTATTGGACATTCTAAGGATATTAGGTGATTGAATATACAGCCATTAGGTTGGAAGATTATTGGAACAACGAATGGAAGAAGGTATAGAGTTCTTAAGGAACGAGGATCGGATAAGGAAAGCTCTTTCAAATAATGTTGTTCGGCGTCTCTCGAGATCCCAAAGATGAAGCGAACAAAGCAATTGATCAAACGTTTTAGTTTTGGATCGAGATCCCCAGATACCTCCATACTGTTGTCAGTAATGGTCCAAATGAGGGTAAACTAAGGAAGTAACAAGAAGTCTTTTGGCGAAGGTAATTCAGACTCTTTAAGGTGGAGAAAGAGTCTGGTTTTTCCAGAAGAAATCAAGATGTACTGTTACTAAATCGATTGTAGTTACCAGTGTGTCCGTTGTTGGTGAGAGTGCTGGTGTAGGGGAGGTCGGAGGTGCCCGAGAAGTGCAACGCCGGCAGCGAGACTCTCGTCACGTACTTCTCCTCGATGTCGATCGGCGACTGGTACTTACCTGCGCAATCCTTGTACTCGTTAGCCCACCTATCTGGACCTGCACAACAGGGCTGTTATTAATAATATGTTAATTATATTATATTAATATTGTTGGTGTATAAAAATAAAAGTAAGTTTAATACGGGGGTGGAAAGAAAATACAGTCAATCTGGTAATAAAAAAAAACATTCTTTTTAATTAGCGTTGGTTTAAATCACTTACAAATACAGTTTATATGATTTCTTTAATCACCACTATATGCTTGATCTTCTCCTACTATCCTATGGATTGGTTTACTACTGTTGCTTACGCAACAAGTTTATTTGATGAGTGTAAGTTTAATGACCGGCCGGCACTCACTTCAGAGTTAACTTCTACACTGCATTTGTTCCACTGACATAGATCACAAGGCGCATGCGCGCACCGTAGACACTCGTTTACAGTACAATTTTTAATATTTGTTACAATTTTAATATTTATTAATCTAGTGTCACCAACAAATATAGTATAACAAATTTTAAGGTATAAGTTTAGATGATTTACGACTTCCATCCCCTTCACTTTTGTGACGTAAATTTGACGTCACTTCCTTATCACTGAACTAGAGTAACTAAATGTGGTTTAATAGTTGCGCAATCGATACTAATAATACAACAATATAATCGATACTAATAATAATTTAAACATCAATAAGTAGTTGAAGTTTTCGTTTCCCATAATTAAAGATTTTATTTGCCATAATTAAAACTCTTAGTGTATGAATTGACTGAAAGTACAAATGATATAAGTATTGTTGGACTTAACGATGATAATACTACTAAAAATGAAAATAAAGTTCATTAGCATCTATGCAAATACATATACAAAAAAAAATCTTTACCACTACAACCCATGAACGGGTCTGGGGTTCAGTACATGGTAGAGACTGTACTGTTTCATGGACAACGGTTGTGCCGTAGGTGATTTGTCCTAGATCACGTTCAACCGCCAGATTTCCCCCCTTATTTTGGATACCCTCTTTATAGAGGTTGGGTGGGCCCTTGGAGTGTCCTACATCTCCGACTGCTTGAACCAGTCTTGCCAGCGTTCAAATCGTGGATTTGAACCACGATTTTCGGCATGGCAACACAGCGTTCTACCACTGAGCCACTCCGCTCCCTAAATACATATACGTGGTAAAACTAATATAAATATGTACTAATTTTTAAGTTATTGGTATTTTTTATTGAACTTGTGTAAATAACCTTATTAAAAATGAATATTATTATTGCTAGGAGTGTCACTAGGCGTGAAAGGCAGTCTAATGTTAATAATTTAAATTTAAATTAAATAAAATATTCAGCCAATAATCGATTTAAAATTCAAAAAGAGCACAGTTATTTCAAAGTTTTGTGTTTTCACTTCTGTCGGCAGTCCTTATGTCTGACAATTTATATTTTCCCCCTTAACATAAAACATCGTTTATATGCATCACTAATTTCTAGTTGTTGAAATCTATCCGTAATGAGGGTGTGGGGAGATGGTAGGGGAATGGTAGGTGTGTTTACACTCACCTCTGGTTTCGGTAATATCAATCATCTTTTGAGATTATTTTCGTTAGTTACTAAGCTCTTCAGCTCCGTTTACAATTTTATTTACTCGAACAAGCCCGCCTCAACCTTCGCCACGCTATCTCTCCAATTATATTAACCATTATATTATGGCCATGATCTGCAATTTTGCGTTGTATAGCAACTTATATTCTCTGCTGGAGTCGTCCTTTTATTGAATGATGAATATTATATTACAATAATATATTATCTTACAGATATCAAAGCCTATGTCTTGTTCCCAACATCTTTATTGGAATTGTTTACCCTTCAAAGTTAGTATTGTGTAGCACTAGTTAAAAAAAAAACACTTTCAAATTGCACTTATTAGCTAGCAATATACAAAATCCCTCCCAAAAAAATCTCAAGCCTATAAAATATTGGAAATAACTAACAATTCAATGAACAGCTGGGATGTTAAATAAAACAGCTGATCATCGGAAACACAGAAAAAGAACAAGATGAGAAAATCAATTAACAAAAAAGAAAGAAATTCAATAAACTGGTTTTTATTTCATGTCTTTTTTTTTAGTTTTGTTCATTTTTATTTTTCCAAATAGCATCCTTTAATCGCGAAAACAACATTTAACATGAAACGATTTTTATCTATGTAAACAGGATATAAGTGTCTTATATTACAATTTTTTACAAGGCATTTCTTATGATTACATATCTGTTGAGCCGACTATAATTTTAATTACTTTTTTGTTTTAAATATTTTGATTGAAATAGTTAACAATTCAATGTTTAATATTTGAAAATTTTAACATTACAGAAACGGAGGAAATCTTTATCAATCGATATTCGCTAACTAATAATTTAACAGGTCTCAGCTGCCTCATAAATATCGAATCGATTTTTTTCCCAAGGAGCTAATAGTTACGCGTAGTGTCCGCTACATCCGAGGGCTAATGGCTCATTTACAAACACCTCCAATTTTAAAATCTTAATACAATAACGAGTAGATGAAATCTGTGAGGTTATGAATATGATGATGAATATTTTTCTTAAATTTTTTTTAAACTTTCAATAATTTAATTATTTGAAAACAAATACAACTAATTAATACAAAGAATTCTTACTTAAGATATCAGGCATATCTTCATATCCGAAGTTACTGGCACACAGCACGGTCACACCTAGAACAAAGAAATCATCACAATAAAAAAAATAGAGCATGGAAATAGTTGGGGGGAGCAGTCAAAATAAACACCAAATAAGTGAGGACATATTTATTAATTGTGCCTACGTTTCGACCTAATTTGTAGGTCATCTTCAGGTTATCCGTGTAACTTCAGTTTCACCTAGCCGCGACTCATTCTAACTGCCTTGAAGACGCCCTACAAAGTAGGCACAATTAATAAATAAGTCCTCACTTATTTGGTGTCTATTTTGACTGAATATTAATTCATTAGTCATCTCTTTCCATCCTACGTTAGATCTTCCAGTCAACTATTTTCCTCTCTAAAATAAAAAAAAATAGTTATTATAATAATTTAATCTTACTGAATAGGCATATCATATTACCTTCTATTTATTATACATTATTTACAGGTCCATAAAAATGAAACACGGTAAGGGCAAACAGATTAAATGAGTGGACTGCTATTGAAGTAGACTACTTAGTTAAGAAAATAAGCGTTGTAGAGGGTTAGTTTTAATATTCATTGTTAATAACAAAATGGGTTTAGAAAGGTTTTGGAGGTTTCTTTCACTATAAATATAAGAAAAAATATCAAATAGGATTAGATATAGTGACTGGGTGTAGCTGAGCCTATAGACCCACCTGGAGTCCTGGACCCATCTGGAGGTAAAAACTCTGGGCTCTTGAGTGTGATCGCCTCCCTCCACAACCGCAGCCATAGAAGTAGTACAGTATATAGAAATAGTACTGAACCATTCATCGATTGTAGCGGCAAAGGTTTTTTTTAATCATATGCACTAATAATAACAACAGGATGAATCCGCATTGATTAATTCATTTAACTTATCCCAAAGTGGATGATTTGAAAAAATAACTCGGAGTAAGTTAGCTATAGCTAGTTTCAAAGGAACCAGGACTAATACTAAACGTATTTTTTTTAAAATACGAGGACAAACTTTAGACCCTTAGTGAAGCAATATCAGGGACAATGGATCGGTTAAGAAGAGATAGCTTTGTTGACAACGAGTTCATCAGGATCCGACCAAAGAAGATCTTTCGTTGCCGTCCTGATATCGATATTGATCAATAGCAACGGATATAGATAGTAAATGATAACAGTATTGACCAATAGGAACGAGCCTTCCTATATTGACACATCTCAGGGTTGCAAAACCACGTATTCTCCCCTGGATAATAACTATTAGAATTCTGAGGTAAAATAGAGCGCTATCTATCTTAATAAGTTTTATTATGTAAAAATTGACATATGTATCATTGGGTATAATGAAAATCGGTGGCAACTGTTCCGCAAATTTTGTAAGTAAAAGTAATTATAATATTATAAACTAAATTTATGTAGTAGCAAATGTAGCCTGAGTGGACACGAGTAATCATCCAAACAATGAAAGTATTCAGTAAAAACTGCCTCTACTTAACATGAGTTATAACTTACTCAAGTTAACTAAGGTGAGTTATAACGGATTGATGTACGGTATCCATTCCAACTAGTCGATTGAGTAAGAACTCTCGACTTCTGTGATACAATTGGTTGCTGTTTAATCACTTCTTTTGTTGTAAAATACTTGCACTAATTGGAACTTTCAGAAGATATTCTTCAAAATAGGCATTGATTAACAGTTATCGCGTTTTATCAAGTTACTTAAGTTTTCTTCAAATTTTAAAGTTGCCCCGGCGAAACTTTGAAACAAAGTACAAATCTATTTATGTGTATATATTTGTTTATATACCATACCCTGCTTCCAAGACTCACGGATAATCATTATTGGTTATTGTATAATAATAATGTTAATGGTAAACATTAATGATCTTTTAAAGTTACCAATAATCTCTGCTAAAATAACGAGCTCTTCAGATAGTTCGTCCCACTTAGCCACTAAGTACTGATAATTTGAAATATCAATATCGTGACAATTGCCGTTATTGAAACGTGGGAACGAACGTAACAATGCAATTAAAAATAATTATTAGTATTTCATTGGATAAATTCAAAAACCAAAGACTAAAGACTAAAGTGCTGAAAAAGAACTAATTACATTTCACCGATTCAGGCAGACAAGGTTTGGAAATACACCAAAACATTTATTATTATTATTGAACTACAATAGTATTTAATATGCACTTGCACCCTCTTCGGTTATACTGCATAAGTCTTATATTTCCGAAGAAAATACAACAAAGTGATCTGCAGAGCATGTCAGGTACTCATATAACTCGTATTGCATTCTGTGGAGTACCTCGATATTTGTTAAGTTACCTGTTCGAGGAATTCGTAAGAACTCTTACACGCACAGCGTCTCAGGGTCCACCTTTCCACGCCATACAAAAGTGTAGAGAAGTAGAATTTTATTATTTTTTTCTACACCAAAGCAATTTCATTTCATAGAAAACCTAACTCTCCTGTTTGATTGAACTTTTAATTTCCACAAAGAGTTTCGAAGTTCAGGTTCCTGCTATTTTACTCCTCAGGTAAATAAACTTATAGCAAATTAAAAATATATGTTGAATTATTTTTTATTATCCTACCAGATTGAAACATACAAAAAATATTAAATTAAAAAGAATTATTTAGGTATAGGTAGGCATATCCAAAGATTTTACATAATTCACTATAGGTATATCTAACAGTAATTGAAAACTTTAATTATTCAGAAGATTTCCAAATTCATAAGTACTTATTATACTAATCGCTATCTACTTGATTCAATTTATTCATTTTTGTGATTTATTGATAACGAATTTTATGAAGATTTTATAAAGATTTTACTATTTGTGCTTTCACTTAGGCTACTTATTCTATATTAATGAGCAAATCGTGGTTTTGGACCACATTAATAAACCTAAAATAATGTGTTTTCGTATGCGCCTGTTTCTCAGGAGGCGCCGAATTGATTATTCTTCAATTGAATTACATTACATTACATTACTTCTAATATAGAATGGATCCCTTAGCAATAATAAGCGAAGAATCCAATGTTCATTTTTCAGGTAGTACAACTGTATTGTACAACTGTATTGTACAACTGTATTGTACAACTGTATTGTACAACTGTATTGTACAACTGTATTGTACAACTGTATTGTACAACTGACAAACTCTCATTCTTTAATTTCATTATTATATGGGTTTAAAAAATTGCCTAAGATTTATTAAGATGAATATTGGATGGAACACTTTTTGGATGGACTTTTTGACAATATGTGAGGTGAGAAGCACGGCATGTATAACCTCGGAACTGGAGAACACACTTGTTCAAAGTAAAACCAATTTATAATCATAACAATAGATATAAATATAATAGTTAATTTGCCTTATTTTCGAATTCGATTAAGTTATTTATTTTTACTAACGCCTTTTTACCGCCTTCGTGACGATGCTGCAACTGCATCACATAACTTAGCGGGCCTTGCATAACCTCAAACCTGAAGGCGCTTCCCTGGTGCGGGGTCTTACTGGGTGTCCCCGTGCCCCCTTTTGGTTTGAGTCAGTTGTTGCTATGAAGGTTATTACCTACTGCTAATGTGATCAATTATTGTTTAGGAGATCGGCCCTAGATACGCTGTAAATTCTTATTTTTTTCCAAAAAGGCTCAAATTGTAGGTTGGGAGGATGAAATAACTCTCTTTAATTGAGAGTTGAGGGAATACCGACCGCACTATCATCATCATCATCATCATCATCATTATCAATATCGTTGGAGATGAAGAGGTGAGTATCATCTCAGGTTAATTGAGAACAGTTCAATTAACATCTAAACCAATTACCCCTTCATTACGACGGCTACTCGTGCCTACATGCAGCAATCAACAAATTAATAACAGCCACGAGACTTGCTCATCCTGAACATCCTTTCATACAATCGTCAGATATATAATTGGCAACAATTTGATCAGCGATTTCCCGATAAACTAAGATGTTAATTTTCTTTATAGCATAGCATAAATCGTTTACCGTTTTAAATTTGATTACTAGAGATTTCGAATTGCTATAAAAGAAAAAAAATCACTTCTAATAACTGGACTAGACTAAATAGTTGTGTGTTTGTACTTAAATGGATTTTAATGGTATTTTGGTAAAATATACAATTTTAAAAAAAATAGTTAATTACTATTATTTTAAATTAGTAATTTAATGATTTGATACAACTTTGGAGTACTGGCGCTTGATGTATTGATTTCAATAGTACTAGCAACTGATTATTTCTTTATGATTTATATTTGCAACTGCATCGTATCGCATCTAGAAAATTTGATGTTTATTTATTTCTGTCCTCCATTAATAAGAAAAAAGTTTATGATAGATTAGCACATCTCTAGGCCGTTGTTTTTTCTATCTTCTAATCTGTAGACAAGGTAACAGAGTGGAGGAAAAACTAAAACGATGTGTTGACAAGTGAAATGTTGGGTATTTGTTGTGAATATTCAACAATTTAGCAATAGAAACCATAGTTTTTGTTTTAATTTGATAAAATTTAAAATTGTTATTTCTTTCGACAGTCGCCCGCAACTCCAACTCAACAGATCCTCAAAGGTCCTGAGGTAATTTAAATTACTATAATTTGCCTAGACCAAGAATAATCAAATCAGTAATAATTTCAATGATTAAGATATTTAAAGCTTTTTTCTTATATACTGGACTATCTTTTGAAATCATATAATTCACTAATGAACAAAAAGCCTTTATTCCAGTCAGATAAATCTTGTTAAAACATTAACGAAGGATTAAAAAATACGTTTCGACAGATTCATTTGTCATTTTCAATTCTTGTTCTTCGTAACATCATTTAAAATTCATAAGTAAAAACATCACTTGAGGTCAAAAAGGATTTAAAATCAATTTTACAATAAAGTCCTGGAAGTTAACCTACTTCCATGGTCAGATGTACAAATATGCACTACACTAAACCAAGCTTTTGTTTTGGTTAATTAGGTTAACTTCCAGGACTTGATTGTAAAATTGATTTTAAATCCTTTTTGACCTCAAGTGATGTTTTTACTTATGAATTTTAAATGATGTTACGAAGAACAAGAATTGAAAATGACAAATGAATCTGTCGAAACGTATTTTTTAATCCTTCGTTAATGTTTTAACAAGATTTGTCTGACTGGAATAAAGGTTTTTTGTTCATTAGTGAATTATATGATATTTAAAGTTGAAAAGAAAAAGAAGAAAGAAAATTCATCAAACCTGAGTTGAGCTACGATGGCGACGACCAGGAACAGAAGATTGTTATATCATCCCGTCGATGATACAACTAGCCCAACTGCCTTTGTTATTAAAAGGGTTCCTTACAAAGCTGAGTTGTTAGAGTCTGTAATGGCCGCTTTTTACGTTGTAAAATGTAATATAATAGTCTCTGTCCGATCTGTGTAATATAGCCAGGCAGCTTAAGCTATAGAGTATAGTGTAGGCAGCTAATGCTGTACACTATAGACAGCTTATACTGACATACAATACAATAGATCGGATAGGCTGCTGTAGCAATCTCCTTATATTAACATGCCAGCCATTCGGTACTTCATCATTCAGTACCAATATATATGTATATATATAATATTAGATAAAGTTGGCAACCAAACATACGCAAATTTATCTGTTTTTCTTTTCTCTTATGTTAAACGTCTTATACTATGTTTGTTTTTTATTATAATAATCAAATTGTTACAAGGACTTTATTAAAGTAACCAAAAACTTAGATGCATCTATATTTTATACACATAAGAATCTAAACAGATCGCTTTTATATATATATATATCCTTTGAAAGCTCTATGGCCAACAGTTGACGAGATGACGAAGGATACACTGGCCCTATTATATCTTAGTGAGCGTGTCATTGTCATGGCAACTCCTCGACAATGGAATCCTGTCGATTATGTACGAAATCGAACACAGCTGTTCTAACTAAAGAGAATTCTTTCTCTCTTCCTATAATGTTATTTTATGTAGACTACGTATGCTGTGTTATCTTACTATGCAATCTGACCTTCTGCGGTGAGTCGAGACACATTTATTTAAAAATTTAAGACAATTACGGAGATAGGACTTGAAAGGAAGCCACGAAGATTGCCGTGTAACGATTAAAAGTCAGCATTGTAATATCTGGGTTTTGAGGAAACAGAAAAAAGAATAAAAATAGACGATGAACTAAATTTCAAGTTCGTATCATTTAGTGTCGGCTAAAAAGAATGACAGTCAAATTGTATAATGAGAGTAGGATGTTTATCTACTCACGGGTTCAAAGGATGTCTTCATGGCTTCTTTCCTAACAGAGGATATTATATATCCATCATATAATCGATTTGACTATATTATCTTATTAATTTCAGAAGCATTTTTTTAAATCAGTAGCTATCATTTTTAATTTCAACTCATTTAGCAATCACGAACTGGGTATAGATTAATTACTACTTATTGTTTATTATATAATACACTATATTAAATAGAAGGCGCGAGTTTAAATGAAAAAATAAAGAACTTATAGGCCTGTAAAAAGATCCCCATTTAGTCTTATATATTAAAAAAGGGAGAACAAGATGGTAGGGTCATGTGCCTTGAATGGGTCAGGAAATAATACCAAGGAAGGAATTGGAGGGACGCCCGAACGTTAGAAGAGGAAGAGGTGCTACCAGGCTACGGTGGATCGATGATGTCGAGGCTGACCTACAGCTTAGAGTGAGAAGATCGCTCTGAGTGGAGGAGAATTGTTGAGGAGGCCGAGGTCCTTCAAGGGTCAGGGTAAGATAAATGAAAAACTATATTGCTATATCTCTTTTACCATTTAGTGGGCAGTAAACAGAAGTTGAGAGATTAAAGTAACACAGATATTCATCATCATCACTAGCACTACAACCCGGTACGGGTCTTCGCCGCATCAAGACGACGCCTCCAATCATCTCTGTCTTGCGCCAGGGTCTGCCAAGCTCTGGTGTTGAGGAGCTTCTTTTAGTCGGCTTCGACCTCATCTGCCCATCTCAGTCGTGGCCGTCCTCTCCTTCCCCTCCCATCCACATACCCAAAGAGCAGCCTCTTGATAGGTGTGTTCCCGTCCATTCTTGCAAAATGCCCCTCCCGTCATAGCAATTGAGATCCTTATAAATTACTCTGCATTATGTCTCTGCCTGTACTGGGCGCCATCCCTTACAGGTCCAAACATTCTTCTCAGAATTTTCCGCTCAAAAAACCTGCAAGCTGATGGCATCTGTACGTGATAAGGGCCATGTCTCTGAAGCGTATGTCAGTACATGTCTAATTAAAGATGAATACATAGCGATCCTAGATTTTCTTTCTTGGCAGTAAATGACTTCTTAGTGTTTTGGCTAAGCCAAAATAGCACCTGATTGGTATCGTTATTCGCCCCTGAACCTCCTGACAGGGCACATTGTCTCAACTATTTACGCTTTGAATGGTGTATCCCTCCAACCTAAGAGTAGATGGTGGTGGCCTTAGAGGGTTAGCAACCATGTATTTGGTCTTTGCTTGGTTGACTTGAAGACCCATTTTCCGCCGTGTACAGCTTCTCTCTTATGACAGTATCGTATGCACTGCCGAAATAAATAAAGAGGTGGTGCGTGGTGATGTTATATTCGTGCGTTCTTTCAAGCAGTGTCCTCAGAGCAAAGATTTGATCAGTAAAACAGATATTACAACCCTCAATAAAATATTGCAACTTGCTGCGTCTCGCCGTTTTCGAGTTGTGCAAGTCGACTGCTTGTTAACCAACGGTGGACGGCTAATGAGAAAGATATGTATTTGTATAATATGGATAAATAAGAGACATACTTGTGTGAACTAACAAGGTGAGGTGACTAACAAGTGTGTGAACTAACAAGGTGAGGTGACTAACAAGTGTGTGAACTAACAAGGTGAGGTGACTAACAAGTGTGTGAACTAACAAGGTGAGGTGACTAACAAGTGTGTGAACTAACAAGGTGAGGTGACTAACAAGGTGACTTATTGCCCACATCTAACTTAGAGACATACTTGTGTGAACTAACAAGGTGAGGTGACTTATTGCCCACATCTAACTTAGAGACAACTCTCTTACATACTTACTACTTCATCTCCTCTCTCCTCTCGATTCTCCTATCTCCAACCTTCTTTACAATCCTAATCTTAGAGCTAGTACAAGTTAAAAAAAAAATTGTATATAGCCATCGATGAAGTGTTGACATACAACCAATAGTCTCTATTGCAACAGCCAATAATCAGTCCTATGTAAATAAATTGATGAGGGAGTTAACAGTTCATCTCGAATGTATTGATATTCTCATTATACGTTTCAAAAATAGAAACCTCACCGTACTACTATATCCTATATACCGCACTACTTACTATATATAATTTTAGTCTGTATACTGGGAAAAAATATACATTGGTTCATTTACAATACATCTTCTGGAACGAACACCCGTGAATAACTTTGATGAAATCTCTTTAAAAAAATATTAGCGAAATCAACCTTGGTTCGAATGATAATTTATAATGTAATTATTCAATAAATGAATATCATGATTACGTTCTCTTAAAATATAAATTATTATATATAATTTAAAATATAAACGTGTTCTAATATTTTCTTAGTCCTCGTAAAATTTATTTATATGGTGCCATTAATCATGACCTTATATTTTGCCAGAGAATTTTAAAGGAAATCTTTCTAAAGGAAAACAAACAGTAAAGGATTAAACTTTTTAAGTAAAGACCTAAGAATGGTAATATTGTACTATAATGAAATATATGTCATAATTTACTAAAATGGACTAAAAAGAATTAATAAAATATACTAGAGAAGAAATAGGGTCTTCAAAATAATCAAAATGGAGATGTGAGCTATGAGATGAGTTATTTTGTATTCTGCCACAGTTCGATTGTCAACGGCAGCGATGCATTTATAACAGCCAAGTCTTTAACAAAGACTACGGCTGCAACTGAAGTTTGCGATTACTGATTTGAACTCGATAAATCGAAATTAAAGCTAAATAAATATTTAAAACTTGCTTTGATATTACACCTTGTGTCCCGTTTGAGATTTCCTACTTATTAACAAGTACCAATTAAGTATATATCAAAGCGATCTGTCATGAATTTCTCTCTTGATCGGAAATGAAATTCAGTGATTAGACAAATCGAATCGATTAGATGAAATCGATTCACTTACGTTCGCAAAAACCTGTAAAATTCAGATAAAAAATCGATTGGTTCGGATCGATAAATTAATGGAAGACTGATTGAGGGTATTAATCAAGACTGGGCTAATCACCTCAAGTCAGTCGGGTCACCATTTTCTTCCTTTTTCTATTTTTTTTTTATTTCAAGAATTTTAATTGGAAATGCCAATTAATTAAAAAAAATCAAATCGAATCGTGCAAATTGTAGCTCGAATCAGAGCTTTCCAAACTGCAATCAAGGTTTATTAAAATCATGATTGGATATGCAATATTATGTAATGATTAATAATATACACTTCTAGTGCGGTTTCGACTGAATTATTTGATAGATTGGCTGGTGACGAAGGAACGTGCTACAAAGATTTCTGTTGGATTCGACCGCAGAGGCAAATAATTAACAATTCTGTTAACAACTGTCAAGTTCCTACTGGGATTCAACCGGCCTGGATAAAGTTGGTATCTTTAATTGGGGGGGACCTTGCGATTGAGCATCCCGTTGGCCTAATCCTGCCCATAATCAGCTACCCTCGAAATCCATTAAATTAGGTACAGTACGATACGGTCCTAACCAAGTGCTCAACTCTACACCGCTCATTGGTTGAGCTGCCACTACTTCATTGGTTGAGCTGCCACTAGTTCATTTTTTTCTAAAAATAAGGAATTTAGAAAATTATCTCAACGGAATTAGCCTCAGAGTACAATTTTATTGCCATAACTCAACGTACACAATGTTCATAGCTATGACAATATTTCAAACAACCATATTTGATTGCTGTTATGGTAGATTCACTTCATACGTAATCCGAACATTACCTGGAGCATCTCGAATCATGCGATGTTAATAAACCCAATTGTATGCTTTTATTAACTCCTGGAGTTATCCACTGTACAGATGGGATACTCGTATTACTTGCGTTAGGTCGAACATTGCTTTTGAGAACAACAAATAGACTTGTACATGTTAGTTCAAGAGGTTCGAGTTGTGAGTTTAAATTCCAGATATTATTTAATTCTCAACAGCAAAAAAACTCTCCAGTGTAATTACAACATGAGCATCCCTGATAATGTTGGGTTTAGTTACGTTGGTAAGGGGCTCCTGTTTCTTGACCAACGGTTGTGTAAGGAGGACCGCCTAAGCACTATAAGTAGATTTATTTAATGTAATATTAAGGGGAAACCGACTATACAATTGCAGCTTAGTAAAGTATGGAACCTAGAGTTTTTTGTTCGAGCGCATTGACGAAAATTTTTTTGTTAAAATTTGCAAATATATGGTTAAGGGATTTCATAAGATCCAGCATTGATTGAAGGTTTTTGTTTATAATCGAGCAACTTGGTACTTTGGCATACCAAAGCAATCATAATTCAAATAACTGTTCCCACTCACTTTTAAGGAGTGAAGGTAGGTTTTCCAATGGCCGTCCCGTGGGTGGGCTTTCGACAGATACAGAGATATTCTTGAATAAGGGGAGCACAATGAACTTGAAGATAGATATAGGCAGCCACTGAACTTGAAGATATCGGGAGCCAATGAACTTGAAGATATAGGGAGCCAATGAACTTGAAGATATCCAATGAACTTGAAGATATAGGGAGCCAATGAACTTGAAGATATCGGGAGCCAATGAACGTGAAGATATAGGGAGCCAATGAACTTGAAGATAGATATAGGCAGCCAGAGGACAAGACGACCCTCCTATTGTTAGACTATCGCAACGGTTGCGATCCCATTCTCCCTCTCTCCCTTATTGTTTATCCATTTCTTTCACTCCATTATTGTCATGAGTCAACCTCATAATACATCGCTCGCTTGGTCCACAAAGCTTCCCCTAATTAGCAGTCACAATCGCCCTCAGCTATAGAGGCTTATCTCTCATCGAAAAGATACATTAATTTTTTTTTATGATGATCGATGAATGAAAGTAAGACAAATATTGAAACTGTTTCGCATAATGCACCAACTCAGAAAACACGAGTGAACGTTTAACCTTAAGAAGAACAAAAAATACAGATGGATCATAGCCAGGTTTGGGGTTGAGTTGGAACCAATGGACGCGGAAAGTTTCAGCCTTAGCCTCGGTTGAAACCACTTTCTGCGACAAGTCCGTTTCGAGTTGGGTTTAGTGCCAGGAACGCATGCACGCCATTAATAAACTAACGGGGTTTTGGATGACCAAAATGGATATACTGTTGAAATATGAAAAACGAAAAAGAAATCAAGATTACGATAAATTCTTTACAAGCAAGCAAAGTTACTTTGAAAAATAAAATTAAAGAAATTCAGAGTCTTAAACTTATATTGAATAAAGTTCATGTTAAATTTTAGCTTGATCTTTCCTCACTAAGGATGATTTATTTTATTTTTTAAACATCGTGAGTATTAGGCGAATTGCAAAACCTTATAATTCCGTCAAAATATAATATTTTAGACTTTCGCCACATGTGATTGGTTAATTCTAGCCGTTAAAAATGTAGCCCATCACCAATTGTAGTCATTTTGGGCGTTATGTGTGTTTTTATTTTATTTAAATGTGTAGTTATCCATTCACCACACAGTTCTACAAACATATATTATCAGTTATCAGCTCCAATTTTCCATAAAATCATTTTTTTTTCCA
The DNA here is from genome assembly GCA_964056705.1 of Troilus luridus. Lineage (NCBI taxonomy): Eukaryota > Metazoa > Arthropoda > Insecta > Hemiptera > Pentatomidae > Troilus > Troilus luridus. Next base: position 2,905,485 of record OZ057417.1, on the reverse strand, counting down.
AAACTTAAGGATTCATTATCTTTCTTTTGTTAACACTATCCATAATTGTGGTTCTCAGATCGCCCACTTTAACTTTGAAATGATTTCTTGAAAATAAATAAATTAAAGAATACCGATAATAAAAGAATCCTGGAAAGGGAATGCAGATTATAAACAAAAAAAAACATTTGAAGACGCCTTTAATTATTCTCATTGTAATTAGGTCAGTTGAAATCTTTTTGATAACTAAATTGAATATTTCTGAAAAATACGATTACTGGAAGAGTTGAAGATTATGTCAAAAGGTTTATGAATATTAAAAGCTCTTGCTATTTTAAGAAAACACGTTTACAACTTTCTTTACAAAACAACTGCCCTCGACGTTGGTCCTCCTCACGGTTGAGCATGGTTCGGCCAAAGCGTCTCTTGGATACGCTAATATTACTTCTACTAAGTCCATAACCCAAGACCCAAAACCTCTTGATGGGTTGTAGAGGTAATTTCGAAAATATTTTATATACGTGTTAACTATCAGTTTCTCCATGACAACAGTACAAAATTCATTTACAGCAATCCCTTTGGACAAGATGCCATTGAAGGAGATCGAATTCGCAGAGTGGCATCGGAGCTGAGGCAATCTGCTTCCTTTGTCGAGCATTGGCTACGTGAGCTCTTTGTTGTTACTGCGAGTTCAATCTCTTCAATTTCACACATCGTTCGAGCCAGTCTCTTCAACAGTGATCAGTTTCCTGAGGGCATGGCGAGTGTTCCCAACGGGTTTAGTAAACTACCGACAAACTAAAAACGATTATATTTTTATTTTGAAGAGAAAAGGTTTTCCCCCAGCCGGGATTCGAACCCGGATCTCCGCCTCACTGTGGCAACGCTATAACCATTAGAGGCACCTGGGTCGCTCCCTACCTGGGACAAATCTGTTCTCTTCACCGATCCCATTTCCCCCTATTTTCGTAATTTTGCGATGTATACGCGAGGAAAAATGTTCAATGAACATTCCTTTTAATTTTAGGGCCTTTTTGACCTACGTCCTTTTATTATTTATAATTTTTTAATCATTGCTTTAATTTTTAAATATTTTTATTTTGAAACGGTGAGGCGGAGATCCGGTTTCGAATCCCGGCTGGGTGCAAATCTATTCTCTTCAAAATAAAAATATTTCAAAATTAAAGCAATGATTAAACAATTATAAATAATATAATGACGTATGTCAAAAAGATCCTTAAATCAAAAGCAATCTTCAATGAACATTTTTCCTCGCGTATACATCGCAAAATTGCGATAACTCGGGGGATATGGGATCGGTGAAGAGAACAGATTTGTCCCAGGTGGGGGGACGACCCCAGTAGCTCAAGTGGTTGGAGCGTTGCCACGGTGAGGCGAAGATCCGGGTTTGAATCCCGGTTGGGGGCAAATCTTTTCTCTTCAAAATAAAAATATTAAAAAATTAAAGCAATGATTAAAACATTATAAAAACTATTATGCATACATTAAAAATTTTCCTATTTGGCTTTCATTGATAGAGCTTGGAGCAAAGTATTGAACAAAAGAAGAGCAGTTGCTATAACTGATATCAGTTAACGCTTAAAGTGATTCCAAGACAGTACTCTGTGCGCACCTAACTTCGATTATGAATATCGAGTTTTAGGTTACCGATAATATCGATTACCAATAAGAGAAGAAACAAAGTGGTGCACTTAAAAGAAACAATTGAGTTTTGGTTTTATTATTATTTATTTGTCACGTTTTTACTTCATAAAAATTAGAAAATAAAAATAAATTTAAAGTATGAATTGTTTAGCTCGGCGAGGATCGATCGAACTGTGTTCATTCGAACGAATACTAGCCAAAACGGAATGACTTAGCTTGAAGGGAGACGATAATTACCCTAAAGCATGGTGGGTAATTATCTGTATATATATATAATTCCCTTATCTGTATTGCAACAAGAGAGAAATTGGAGAAATCGCAGCGGTGCATGAGTACACTGCACCTTGGAGACAAGGCCATTGAGGAAAGAGGTAATCCCCGATCCTGAAGGTGAAAGGATAACCGCCACCATTCGGGACTGCTTGCTGGGGTGAAAGGATAACCTAGGCCTTCTTTTCATCTCTCAGCTTCATCTTCAACGGGTTTGGTTGTATTGTGTTTGGTGAGGACAAAATAGCATTGGCCCAACCAATATCTCACGACAGAACACAATAGAGTATTGCTTTTCTCTATCACTAACTCTAGGAAATATTTATTCTTAGGCAGCTTAAAAACACTTCAACAACCTGAATAATAATAAATATATTTCTCGTTTGATATATATTTGTTTTTGTACAACTCACTGTCGTATTAAAATTTGTTTAATTATAAGTATAAAAAGCGAACACTTTTTACTACCATTAGATCATGATATGAATGTCTAATAACAGTTAATGAAGTATAGCCCTAAAAAACAAAAAAACAGAGATTGCGAATGAAACAAAGGAAGGTTACTTAACAACAGCTGGGAAAAGTTAAATAAAAAACAGCTGAAGATGACAAAAAAATATACTAATGCACAGAACTAAAAAGTATGTATTAAAATAAATAATAAAAAATTAAAGAATATAACAAACGCCTAAAAGGAGAAATCAACATGAAAGGAGAAAACTAAACCGATGGAAATGATTTGAACCATTTCAATTTAATAAAAAATGCTTGGGCGGACAATCGTCTATGAATTGAATTTATGACTTCAATATAAAAAAAATTAAAAACCAGCTCCCGAAACTCCTAAGAGATAAGTAAATACCTGGCGAAATATTTATGATTATCATTCACAATCTTTACGATACTATCTAACTATGTAGAGATCTTCATGAATCGATAAAACTTCTAATCGATATTCTCGAGTTGACTTGCCTCGCAGCTTCCAGAGTAGGTTTACCTGAGAGTTGTTTCTAAGCAATTAGAGCAGAGAAAGGACAAGAAGAAAGCGAGAGATGTTGAAAGGTGCATCGACCGCGAGGCAGTGCAATGTCGACCTCAAGCTGTCTGCTTCATCTATGCCTAAAGGAAATGTTTATTGTGCGGTAAAGGAAAAAACCATGAGCAGAAATATTGGTTGGCGATAGAGCAATATTTTTATTAAAATGTTTTTCAAACACTAATCAATAAATGTGCGGTTTTGATCGATGACTTTTTTCCTTATTTCAGACAAACCAATAACTCCATCACTGTATAACTTTCTGGAGATTCCTGGACCACATGATTTTCACAAGCATTTTTTTGAAGCCAACTTCACACAACTAAGAGTTCCGCAGATACCTAAACTAATGAAAGTCGGACATCGGGTGAGGTCCGCGATCTACGGAGGCTGCACCGGAACTTTCCAGCCAGGCCCTCCCAATCTTTGCCGAATCACTAAAGGTATTATAAAGATCTATCCTTGTCCTGATGGAAGGCAACGCCATTACTACTTATCAATTCCGGTAGTTAGTTTTGAATTAGTTTCAATGTAACAGTTAAATTGCCCTGGTTCACAACAGTGTAGCAATTTAAATCAATCGAAACCTGATACAAGGATAAGATATACAAGCTGAGTGTGAGATTGAACAGCACCTGTTTCTTCTCTAAAGCTGTCCTAATGAATTGAATCTGGATTTGTTTACACGTTCTGAAAATAGCTAAAATGATAATCAAATTACAGAATCTGAATCATTTCCAAGAAAATTAAAGCGTTCTTTTCTTCTAAAGTTATCTTCTTCATATTCTTTCTCATTAAATGGATTGGATTGCCTTGGAGGAACACTAGTTTTCTTCATAATTCATTCCGTTTCAGCTTTTTTCTATCCACCGCCATTTAAATAGTAATATCTCTCTTACTATTATTTAATTTAAAGAATTGTAAAAAATATTACGATTTGTTATTAGGAACCAAGCCAGTAATATAAGAAGGAGTATAATATTTTTGACAGTAAATGGTGAAATCAGTAGTAGATGTAGTAGATTGTAGAAGCGACTTCAGCGACATCTTTGAACGATATCACCTTTTTCGAGCCGGATTCCGTTTTGGCTAGTATTCGTTCCAAACGTTCGAATGAACGCAGTTCGATCGATCCTCGCCGAGCTAAACAATTCATCCTTTAAATTTTTTTTGTTTACTAATTCTTATGAAGTAAAAACGTGACAAATAAATAATAATAAAACAAAAAGTCCATTGTTTCTTTTAAGTGCACCACTTTGTTTCTTTACTTTCATTTAATTGGCCCCTGTCATGGACTAAAATGATGAAGAAGATTCATATTATTCACAAACAAGATGAAGATATTGAAAAAGTTGACCTGCATGAGCTATAACCTCCCCTAACCACCCCTGCATGAGCTATAACCTGCCCTAACCACCCCTACATGAGCTACAACCTGCCCTAACCACCCCTACATGAGCTATAACCTGCCCTATCCTCCCCTACATGAGCTATAACCTGCCCTAACCACCCCTACATGAGCTATAACCTGCCCTAACCACCCCCATAACCAACTTTGAACACAAAAAGCAGCGCTACACCATAGCGGTTATTAAATAGCTATCTGTTAGAACACCTCTCTCGATTCTAACTTTTTACTAGTACTTTCGGTTCAAACCAATACCATTAATAGAATTTAATAAAACGGTAAATTTAAATTAGATTCCCAATCATTAAAAATATAATAGAACTGGTTTTAAAGTAAATTTTAATAATGAAAAACTTGAACAAGAAGAGCCCATGAAGGGCACTCTGTTGGGTATATATATCCTACTAATATTATAAATGAGAAAGCTTGTATGCTTGTTACTCTTTCAGGCAAAAACTACTCAACGGATTTGGATTAAACTTTACAGTAATATAGGTTCATTAGAATAACTTTCATCAGAATAACTTATAGGCTACAATTTATAATGATTTTGTGTATTTTGGTCATTATGTAACGATAAATTATTAAAAAGTACTTGGTTTTAACAGTATTACATATTTTTATTATTTTTTAACAGTATTACATATTTACATATTACAACATTCTCAATATTAGCTCCAACATATGGTCAGTAGTTAATCGCGGTTATTTAATTTAATTGTTAAATATTGTTAGCATCGCTTCAGGGCTCCTCCCCCTGGGTAGCTTGCTCACGTGTATCTTACTCGCAAAATATAAATATTTTCGCTGAATGAAACAAATCAAGTAACATAGTTTATTTACAGGATATAAATGCGAAACTTTGTGAGGATGGATGTATGCGTGTTACTCTTTCACGCAAAAACTACTCAACGGATGAAACTTTATAGTAATATAGGATATCAGGTGATAGTGATAGTGATATAGGACAGAATAACACATAGGCTACAATTTATAATGATTTTGTGTAAATTGGTCATCTATACATATAAAATGCTTTGTCCTGAATGACTGACGGATCAACGCACAGCCTAAACCGCTGATCTTAGAGACCTGAAACTTGGAGGGTGTGCTCTTTGTTTGACTCATCCGATAAGAAAGGATTTCCGACATTCTACCCCTAAGAGGGTGAAACAGTTGAGCAAGTTTGTATGGTTGCTAACATTTTTCTTACTCGCAAAATCTACATATTTTCGCTAAACAAAACAAATCAAGTAACATAGTTCACTTCTCGCTGCTTCCGTACGACAAGTGAAACCGTTATACTAAGTAATCCTTTTCAATAACATTACATACTAACCCTCTCTGAGATGAAAAACAGTAAACTTCTGTCCGTCCCATTTGTTAATCAGTGTCAATATATATTTCACGACTGTGCTAAAATTTGATATGGATAATCTCAAGCCTGGGGAAGGAAATAGGCTACTTTTTATCAACACACTATACAGGCGAAGTTTATATAAAACTGTAACCTGATTGACTAACACACCCAGCGGTCACCGCACAGCAGAAACAACTGAACTTAGCATCTTGAAATTCGCAGATAGGTTCTTTGTATAGCTTAAATGAGCACTAAGAAAGGAATTTGGAAAATTCCACCCCCCCCCCCTCCCCCAAGGGTTTCCCCAAAGATAGGGGTTCAAAGATTGTATGGAATCCGTCAGTTTTGAAGTTAGACATCTGAAATTTCGGATGTACGAGAAACTTATTGTTAAAAAAAAATTAAATTATTCATTTAAATTGATCTGTCACGAAACTTCATGTTGCAGACCAAATTCCACGCGAGCGAAGCCGTGGGCAAAAGCTAGTATATATATTTTTATATGTATATACAGACCGCACTGCTTCCAAGTCATTCGGAGATCCACTTTATGAAGCTCGTGTAGGTACCAGGAGGTTCTGGAAATCCCAAATGTAGAATCACGTCTGTAAGGAGATAAACAATATATCTGCCACAGCTGGTCCCAAGCTTAGAAACTAGAGAACCGTTGAGCTGGGTCAACGCATTGAGCCACCCGACTATAAACTATAATTAAACCGTAACATAAATATTATGGCTTAAAAATAGATAAACATTTTAAAAGATGCATACATTCCGAGGTGCACTTATATAAATTCTCGTGTTCATTATTTTTTTTAAACTAATTTTATGATGATTAGTTAAAGTTTTATTAGGAGAAGACTTTGGGAAATTTATAATAAAATGGTTTCAGATCTTTTCGCGCTAGACTTTATTTAAAGACAGGCTTGTCGTCAATTGCGAAGAGAGTCTTTATATCATCTTTCATCATTAAGAAAAAAGGCAACAATTAAAATGAGGACTCCATCATTGTTTTTTTATTAAAGTTCTAAAAGAGATGGTGAAATAAAGGTACAGTGTCTTAAAAACAGTTTATAAATTATTAATTAGAGAGGAAGTTGGTTTTGTATTTGTGAGCCTAGGTTAATGTTTCTCCATGTTTATTGAAGACCTAACCTAACCACTTTCGGATTCACCGTGGAAATACAAATATTAATGAAATATTATTGATATCAATGCTTGTCCATCTTCATATCTATAACATTGTTACAAATTATATTAGATATATCGCCTACCATAATAAGAACATATTGTCATTTGTGTTGTAGAGTGAACCATGACAACATTTTTTCAATAATTGAGACGACACAGGAACAACATGTTTGCACAGGACGAGATTGCATGAGCCCTGTACCACTTAAAACTTTACACAGATAAATATTTTATCTTACTAGGAAAGCAATCGATTTGTAAATGTGTCAAGTCGATAACTATGCCATGTCATTTATGAATTTAATAAGAGTTGATTAGCAAAGTTAGCGATATGTAATGAACAATGAGAATTGATTTGACCGTATTGCAAATTAAGATTTTCGGTAATTAATTACAAATACAAATAGCACATAATGAATTTTTAAACAATCACAACATAAAGAACTATTTAAAATAAATGTTAACTATTGTAAAAACCACGCAAGTTAATGCGTTTTACCTAACGCTCGATTACTTTCAACGGTTTATTTGTTATATAATATATACATTATTGTATTTTATAATATCCTGTAACTTTCTACGCAATATTAACCATCTAGATCACGTCTATTAATTCTGAAAATTTGTTTGCGATAAGGAAAAACATTTTACTAAATCGATAATACCGGCTAAGGCAATATTAATTCTTCGTTCTGTTATTCTTGGGGCTCACCCAGTCTCTATAATGTTATCAAACTACATAATAACCCTGGATAGTATTGGTGGCTTAGAAACAATACCATTTATCACATGTACCATTACTTTCATTCGATTTAGAGGAGCAGGTTTTTTTTATCATAGTTTATATTTATGTATTTTTGATAGCGTCTAAAAATTAAAGACGTTTAATAATTTTTTACAAATACGAACACATTTAAGGATAATTTAGATTAAGTCATTTTGAAAATTCTCGAGTACTGTTCTGTTAGGCTATGTCGAAAAGTGTCAGTCTTTTAATCAGATTTTTAAGAACATTTAATTGAAAACCAATATAATGAGTTTGATCAAAATCGTTTGGGTATTTTATAGAATACTGTAAAATTGTGAACAATCAATGATATAAAAGAACAATTCCGATTAGAGAATTTTCACATTGGAACTATACTTAGCATTTATACATAACCCATTGTATATTATTTACATTACCCATTGTATATACCTAGCAAGACCAAATAGTATTGAATCAGATATTTTAAAAGGTGCTTCTCCGCACTACAAATATGTTTCAATACTATGTATGCCATAGTAGAAATAAATATTTATGAATTTAAAAGAAAATGAATATTAAAAATATGATATAGAAAACTTGACTAAAATTAATAAATCCAGTCCCCCCTCCTCACAAAGCGTACATAAATTTGGCAAAATAGAGTTAAATAATAAACTGAATAAATATATGACTAAATAATATATCTATCGTTTGGAGATGGTATTTTGCACACTATAAATGTGCCCTTGTCCATTATGATGATACTAAAAAGTTGTACTGCTTCTTAGTAAAACATCCCCGCCTTTAACAAAATGTACCAAGTTGCGTAAGTCATATATAGCCATTAAGGAAGGAAGATGAGACAGAATAAGTAGAGAAGAAACCGGAAATAGCTTAGAGGATGTTGGCCATCCTTGGTAGGAAGATCCAAGGGGTACCTTCGTGGTATGGGGACCTCCTCCCGATCTTTCAATTCCGCATTCCTCTTCCCAGTCATGTCCTTCTTCATGCTACTTTTCGCAATAGAAAATGTTACATCAGCTACCTGTAACTCTCTATCTCAAGTATGTTATAAATGTATGTGTTCATATGCATATTGGAGGAAGAAAATTTTAGAAAACTCCTTGTTCTGAATTGGAGATTCCTTAGAGGTTAGATCATGGGATAATGCCATGCTCTAAAAATATTTTATTTTACCAAAGACAGGTGATGTAACTTCTCATGGATAAAAATTAATTATTGAACTCTTCTCTTGAACCTTCCCCACTGATGTGAGCTCTAAAATCGTGATATGACCATTAAAAGGTGTAGCAATCTGCTAAGATGTCTAACAGTCCACCAAATTCAAATACTGCGGTTTCTTAAGGAGATCTGACAACATATTTCCTTTGTGTACGGTAGACCCCAGATCCTCAATACATTTCAATTTTTTTTTCGCTAATAATGTATATGGTGGAAACGATAGCAATTTGGAGCACTAACCATTATGTAGATATATAATAGAAATAAAGGTGTTGTTAACCTTGGGGTTGCTTTAAGGACTTTAAGGACTCCTTCGACAGCAAGAGGAAAAAGAAATAGCAGGATCATTTCTTTCTTCTCCGCCGAAATGGATCGCAGTAAAGATAACAAGAAGGATCGCTAAAAGATATCCTTCAGAATTGACTGTCCTTCGTTTGTCTTTCTTTGTAGGATGATTTACAGCATTAGCTTCTATTCTTATCTCGGCATCCCTGTATCCTGAATAAGCGTGCAACTTTTGGAAGGAATCCAATAGTTATCCGCACAAAGCATAAATTGAACAAAACAAAAGTAAGATTATAGTCAGTGAAAATTTCTCTTTTAGCTCGGGCTCATATAATCAAAATTTTACTTCAGAATTTGTTTAAATAAGCTAAGGCTGTCTTCCTCCTTCTAAAAACAAAACATAACGAAAAAAAAGAAAGAAAAACAACATTTATTTCACAAGCTTGTAAAAGGAAACTATTGAAAGAATAAATAATAAACTAAGGGAAAAATTAAAATGATTAGAATCTGAAGAAAATGATTTTCAGGACAAGAACAGATAATTTGGTCGAGTTAGCGGTTGCTGAATTGTCTTGATATCAAGTTGGAAATCGTTGGCCAATGACTCCTTCAATTAGAGAACTCTGTGTATTTCTAAAAACTTTTGCTCGTCTCTTGATTGGGCCAGTGATTGCAAAAACCATTCAGTAATAATTGTTTTATCAGGTAATATGTTAAATTCGATTTTTTTTCATTATCGACTTTTTGATTCAGAAACTAGAGAGTAAAATGCTTAAATATAAATTGAGTAAGCCACTGACTTACTACTGATTTACTAGTACATATATATATGTTTTGATGTTCTGGATATTTCCTTTTAATTTATTATTTCTCCTTTTTGACTCCACCCAATCATCAATTATTTCTGTCAATTAACAAACTGACATTTCAATGCGTACACCAATACCAATACAATAATCAAGGCAGCCATTTCATCCAAAGAAGAAAAAAATCTATGAAGTTTAAATGTTCATTAAAATATTTTAAAAACATTTCAAGCAAGAATAACAGCTGATAATTGAGAGATAGCTCTGAGTTCATCTTTACCATCTGTTGGAATTTTCGGAATTTATTGAAATACCGCCGTTTTAATACTGGAAGCCAGGAAATTAATTTTCTTTAAAACATTCAAAATTCAATTTGAAACATAAAAATATTGTTGACCATTTTATTTTTCAAAATTAATTTTTAGTCTAAATAAAAAGCCGAACTATTAACATAAAATAATCGCTTATAGCTAGTTTTATTAAGTCTTAAATATTTTAGTTAATTAGAATCAACTATGACAGAAATAACTATATCAAAATCATGAAGTATGATGAAGACAGAGTCATGTTGCAGATGCGAAGTGATACCATCCGATGGAGGGAATGATTGCAGTGTAGAGCAATTAACAGGTCTTGAAGGTGAGCAACTACTTACATAAATCATATCACAACTTTATCTATGTTCGATATTTATGTATGTATTTAACATAAGAGGCTATGCCTTGTCCCAACAGCTGTGTGAAGCATCCGTATCCTTTTCTGTATAACTATTAAAATGCGATACAAAATAAAAACATTCCATTTTCGAAGTAGTTTTTATGCCAAAACACTGTATTAAGTATATAGCAATTTTTTCAAAATAACTTTTTTTTTTTTAGAGATGCATGGGAAAATTTATTAAATATTCAATATGGCATAACGAAATTAACATTTCTATATTATACCTTATTTTGTAAATATAACTTTGTGATCTAGATATTTCTGGTCTACTAAAAATTTGAATTTAGTTTCGACAATTTTGATTTAATACTATAAATGAAAAAATCATTGAATGATATATAATTTTTAAAAACCTAGAGTACAGGATAATAAGATAATACATAAACATATACTTGACGATATACCAAAACCTACATGATTTTTCCCATTTTCAACCAACCCTTAAATTATTCAAAGTTCAAGACAAATTTTAATACAACTCCCATATTAAAAGATTTAATTGAAATAATCGTTAATGAACAATTTTCTGAAATTTAAAAATTTAGCTCAATGATCCATGGCACTCTACTAACTTCATCTTGATTAAGAAAAATTAAGTTAACAAAAAAAATACGTTTAATAAATGTAATAAAATACAAAGTTAATAATTTTTTATTTGCAATGTGATAATAGACAATATCTTTTTTAAGATGGTTAGAAGTCCTTAATATAAATTAATAGAAAATACTAGATAATAAAATTTTATAAAACCTTTTTTTTTTACTCAAGATTCCTCAAAATGCGAAATATAAACATTATTGATGGCTAAACATATTCCCATATAATAAGATGAGGAAGAAAAATTTGAAAAGATTTTAGGAATATTTCTTTGATGAAGAAGGGAACTTGGGATTGCCAGAAAATAAGGCCACAACCTTTAGTGCATTAGATTGTTGATTGTTTGGTCCATCTCCAAGCAGGAGGGGGTATTCCAGTAGTCGCTCTATAGTCCACTTACAGGCACACTTAAATACTCGAGTAAATATTTATTTATTTTTGTGAATCGGGCTCATTTAGTCTCTGTAAAATGCTTGCCTGGCCGTTCTTCGGATTGTAAGATAAGATAGGATACCCTTTCTGTGTAAACCCAAAATTGGGTCAACAAACCCAAAATTATTGAACGCTACAAGACCTTTTGAGAAATGCGTTTGGATGTGTTATTTTCCCAACTATTTTCCCAACTATTTTCCCATCTATTAGGACCGCAAGAAGGTAGTAGCAATAAGTAGGTGAAATTGAGAGGTTTAGTTTTCAACGGATCAATGGCGTCGCCTTTCAGAAGCCCTTTATACGAAAAGTACATTTTCGGATGTACCAGTATCTGCGTGAGTTTGTATGTGCCACGATCAGATCTTAAAATGGCAGACTGATTTTTTCGGCCCCTAAAACTTGTTTGCAACAGCGCATTTGCATTTTACGACCAAGTATTTTCCTATTTTGTTGTTTTCGAAAACATCATAAAGAATGACACCAAAGCAGTTTTATGGCCAATTTGAAAAAAATAATTTTCTGTGAAACAAAAACAGGACCATAGATATTGTACCAATGTTAGCAGAGGTAGCAAGAGGAACTGAACTTAATGTCTTAAAAATTATTTGGATAGTGCCCTATAATAACAGACCCCATATTTAGTTTTTGATAATTCTAATTCAATAATAAAAATAAAAACCTGTAGCTCTTGAAGGTCTTGGGTTCAGTAAATGGTAGAAGACCACTGTTTCTAAAACAAAGGCTGTGTAGGGAGCTCATTCCACAGAGATCAAGCTTAATAATAATCTTTAGTTTCAGTTTTAGTCTAATTAAGGGTACCGACAGGCAAAGGTACCCACGTATCGGCCACAGCCCGATTTAAACCCGGAACCTTGACCATGGCAACTCAGCACTCGTTCCGAAAAATTTCTAAAAATAAATCCAAAAATATTTTACATTACATTCTGTAACTGGTGAATTAAAGAAAATTTATTTTGACAATTGAAGAAATCATGTGTATCGCAATAATATTAGGAGAGAGACGAGGAAATAATTTTGTAATGACATGTTAAAAAATAATATTTCTTAAGTAAGCTAGGTTAAGTTATTAATAACATTAGTGTATAATGTTCCAATATCTAGAGATTGTTTTCTACATCGAGGTAGCAGTTGGATGCGTAGGGTCTACATATCATCACTACTCACTTTGATAGAGCACTCTATAATCTTCGACGCTCAAGGACTTGCTAAACGGCAAAAGAAGAAGATTGATTTTGATTGTCCATTGTACACCGCAGTAACTATCAGAGCAATTAGATGACAGTGTTACCGCAGTAACAAATATTAATGAGGAGAAGATGGAAGTGATGATTGCGGGGTGCGCGATGACATAATGTGGAGATGATCTTGATCATTCCAATCTGAGCCGGTTCTGGAACCTCCTTCGCCGTTTTGTTCTTTCTTTTCTTTTGTTTATTTAATAAAACACATAACCGGTTCCAAGGTTTAACCTTTAGATAGAAGCATGATACATATATTTATATTTTTATGTATTCTGTAAAATAAAAATAAAATTAAAGCTACTTATTCTAGTAGAAAAACAAGAATCGTAGAAGAAGAGTAGAAAATCCTCACGTGCTCAATCCTAATTTATTTTCTTACTTTTCGCAACTCATTTGCACAAGAAATTTAAAATAAGCTAGCGTAAAACGAGGTCTGGTTAAAGAAAAACTTAAATAACAAAAAGTATTGTTGACGGCTGTTATGTTCCTATACATATGATGAACTATAATTCGACACTAAAAAGTGATTTTGAACCCAATACAATTTTAAAATTAAAATCTACCTTTACCTCGCTCTAGTAGTGTTACAAAATCACCACTTAACTGATATTACAGATTATAGACAAATATTTTTTTTTAAATACTAATTATCCCTCCTATATATATATATATATATATATTTTAACAACCCTTCCCCTCTATAAGCAACCAGTTCAGGTCTTCAAGTGAACTACCCGGTAGTTGCTCAGTTCTATCAGCCGATAGATTTACAAATTATTCCATTCAACTTAAAAGAATACAATTTTTATTAAATAGGTTTGAATTCAAAATTTTTTCCTTTTTATCTTAATATGTTAAGAGCTTTAAAATAAGTTCCACTTCTGATATTCGAATTTCAACTACCGTTATATCTGCTCTACCGAATGTGAGAGGTTTGGAATTATAATGAAAATATATTAAATAATTAAATTAGATATTATAACGAAAGTAGATTAAAACTTTCTAATAAATACTTCTACTATGATACATAGGTATATAACCAGAGGTAACGTAATTTAATTTTTTACGAATATTAATGAAAAATAAACCAATTGAATAGATATAACAAATCATCAAAACATGATTATTAATCATAGACAAATCATCGAAACATGATTATTAATCATAGACACTTGAATGTAAATGTATACTATTTAATTAATCAATAGACTCATAATTAATTTATTTTTTGCTACAAGATCACAATTGACACAATCTTCTCTTTAACGTTTCGGTCGGCCCATGTCACGTGCCTCTGTGTTCGCTTCTAAGCACAATAGACCAATAGTTGTTTCATTATAAGATTCTTATTCTATACATTCCCATTTCCAGTCAAATTCACAGAAAGGAATAAACAAAAAATAGAAAGAATCTTGGCATTTCTTTATTTTATTTTTTTTACTAAACATATTAAAATATGTTTCTTCAGAATAAAACTTTATAGCAGAGTCATAAAAATGAGATGATGGAGATTAGCGACGCGGAATCCAAAGTTTGAGGGCAAAATGTCCTTTCTCATCACAAACGAAAAAACAAAAGAATGATATTCGTCGCTGGTATTTAAGACATGAGATGAGATTTGTAAAGGCAAATAGTTAAGATTCGAGAAATAGATAACTTGGAAAATTCCATAACTGAGAGAATCATCATTATATAAATTCCAAGTAAAAATTAATCCAATGCGAACTAATTTATGAAAAATATATTACATACTATTACAAATATAACATATACTATACTCGACAGACATAATATTGACTAGTAAAATCAATCAATCAATTTTTGACATATTCGTAATATCTAAATAGGTGTTACTCGAAAAAGATTAAATACAATATCATAAATCGATAAGTAGTTTCCAGTTGAAGAAGTAGAATATATACATAAGACTATATATAGGCTCAGGTACATACGACTATATATAGGCTCAGGTACATACGACTATATATAGGCTCAGGTACATGAGACTATATATAGGCTCAGGTACATAAGGTACAATCCAAATCGATACGCCATTAATGTAATTATTGTGTCTTCAACTATTTTATTTTATTTTTGTATCTTATCGATTGAGCCCTAAAAAAGGACAGCTCTTTATGTGGGTCGGAAAGGAGCTCAAATAGTTTAAATATAATGAACTAAACAGTTTCATGATATTTTAGAATTTTCCAATTAATTTTTACATAATTTAATAAATATTAAAGAAAAAATGCTTTAGGGTAAGTGACCCTAACTGCTTTAGGGATCGATCCTTGCAAAGATGAAAACTATTACGTGAAAACTTTAATTATGGCCTTAGTATAATTTAATTAGTGTCTACATCAGAGAACATTGCCTCAAGATGGAGATACTGTCACAGAAATGTCAATTGACAGGACCTCGAATAGTCCGATTGGAGAGCACCTTGGCGAGATGGCCAATCTTGTTCGTACTGAGGTTGTCTTCATGCGACAGACAGAAATACGCTTTTATATCAAATATTATTTTATTGGCTAGAGGGTGTGGTGTATAAATCGTTTTAGAAGTCATTTCAACATAGCCTATAATAAAATATTTTATTTTGTTTTAAAAAACATGGATCATAAAATAGTAATGCCATCGACTTGATCATTACCTTTTTTTCTGAGTAGGTACTCGGCTGTTAGTACTAATAGCTACCTTGGCCGTCAAACTGAACACAATCTACTTTTAGAGATAAGAATCAATGACCAACTATTCTTTGATGCATCCTGGATGGCGGTACCGTGCGAACAGGATCTTTGCACTAATAGTGCTCAAGTCAAGGCCACAACTGATTAATACTTGTACTGCATTTTATATCCATACGTAGACCTCAATACACGTACTAGATTAAAGAAATTGAAGAAAATGTCTCAGAATTTTAAAACTTGTAACATGATTGTAAACAGGGCCTTTCTTTAACGTGATCCCTTCATCTCAAGACTTTCCCCATCAATCTCCAACAGTTTAAAAAGACAGAGCACTAAACAACACTAGTAATTATTGCTCGTTAATCTTTTAAGTTGTTAATCTGAAGGGATGTCACATTGGACAATCTAATTACTAATTTAGTAAAATACTTTTTTAGATTTAGCTAATATAAACAACGAGTCTGTGAAAAAATAGTGAGTTAAATAAACATTGTAAATAGGAATATACTATTACTACGAATGAATACACATATTTCCAAATATCTGTTACAGCAATATAGATATTATACAAAGTCATTAATATATATATCATATAATGCCTTAATATATATCATATTATAGAGTACCTAATAATAGATAAAGTAAGTAAAGATAAAAGCTGGATGGAGGATTGTTTGTTAAAGGTTCCTTTAGCTTCTTGATCCCCTGGCGGCAGGCGATCGAGTACAAACCAGTTCACTTATTGAATAAAGTTAGTTAACTTTATATTATCGACAAAGAAAGAAACAATTTGATGTAGAACAGCAATCATATCTTATTTTAATTTATTTTTTATTAATTGTTATAATTTTTGAATATTTTTATTTTGAAGAGAAAAGATTTGTCCAGGACCGGGATTCGAATCCGGGTCGCTCACGTCTCCGTCGTGGTGCTGTAACCAACTGAGCTAACCTGGTTCCTAACACGGCCAGACAAATCCATTCTCTTCACCGATCCCATAACCCGTGTTCTCGTTATTTAGCGATGTATACAAGGGGAAGAATGCTAACTCAGCGTTACTATAATTAAGATCTTGTCGACTTGCGTCATTATGACCTGGGCGACCCGGGTTCGAATCTCGGTTCTGGACAAATCTTTTCTCTTCGAAATAAAAATTATAACAATTAATAAAAAAATAAAATAAAATAAATTATAAATAAAATAATGACGTAAGTCGACAAGATCCTAATTAAAGTAATGTTCAATGAGCATTCTTGTATACATTGCAAAATTGGGAAAACACGGGGATATAGGATCGGTAAAGATAATGGATTTGCCTGGCCGTGGTACGAGCCAGGTTAGCTCAATTGTTCAGAGCACTACGACGGAGACGTTGGTTCGAATCTCGGCCCTGGACAAATCCCTTCTCTTCAAAATAAAAATAATATCAAATTTTATCCAGAAGGCACTGAGGCTTCCTGCTGTTAAGAGATGTGTCCGTTCTATTTTCATATCTATTGGGTCTTAACCAGTTATCTGTTTGGGAAGGCCGGGCCTACATTCGCTATTTTTAGACAAGCGTCGAGTAAATATATATATATATTTCCAGGCGGTAATAGTGTAAAAGTAGCATTCTGATAATTCCTAAATAAAAACGATACGGAATTTAAGACAAATCCTGAATATATTTTGAATGAACTACTTTTTTTTTTTTAATTTATTTATTGATATTTACAACTGTATTAAAATAATACATCAAGTAAATGGGCTAAGCGATACATAATGACATGTGAAACTACCCACTGGTAGTACTCAAATCACAAGTTCAACTAGGAAGTCACGGGGCCATCTTCTTTTCAGACGCCTCGGAGGATTATCGGGAATTGAAGAGGAAGCTAGGTTTGAAACTAGAGGGTTTGAGTGGAAATGAAGTTTGTTATGAAAGGATAGATAGCGGGTTCGGGCCAAATCAGCAACAAATGGGACATTAAGGTCGTTATGGATGATTTTATTCTTAACAAAATAAGGAGCATTAAGGATTTTACGAAGGATTTTGGATTGTAGGGATTGAATACGAGAGGAATTCGATGGCTTAGTGGAGCCCCAAAGCTCTACTCCGTAGGTCCAAATAGGTCGTATGATGGTCATGTAGATGAGTCTTTTGTAATTAATTGGGAGCTTAGAGCGTTTGTCTAGTAAGTGAAGAAGTAGCCTGAAACGTCGAGCGGTTTCTTGTCTTTTCAGTCTCGTATGAGGATTCCAGGTTAATCGTTTGTAAAGATGGAACCCTAAGTATCGGATCTGTTCTACAGGCACCAGTGGGATATTATTAAAGGATACTGAAGGGCAGGAAGGCATTGGTTTACGACGTAAGGTAAAAGTGATTTGATGCGATTTTTGAGAGTATATTTTAATTTTCCAGTTTTGACACCATTCTTCAAGATCAGTGATATGGGATTGGAGGCTTTGGGATGCACTAATTGGATTGGTGTTGACTGATAATACACATGTATCATCAGCATACGTGGTAAGGATAGTATTAGGATGAGTTGGGATGTCAGCTGTATAAACTGTATTAAGGATTGGGCCAAGGATACTACCTTGAGGAACACCAGCAGATTGGGAAAATAGGGATGAATAGACATTATTATGATTTACTTGGAAAGTTCTGTTTGTGAGATAGGATTGAAGGATGAGAATGTAGGTAGGCGGTAGGAATTGACGGAGTTTGTAGAGTAATCCCGGATGCCAGACTCGGTCAAATGCCTGTTCCACATCAAGAAAGACGCCCGAGCAATATGATCCACGTTCTAATGCAGAGGAGACTACATCCACCACACGATGACATTGCTGAATAGTGGAGTGGGATGCTCGGAATCCAAACTGGTGATCTGGTATTATGTGATTTGCATCAAGGATGGGGTACAATCGTTTGAGGGTGAGTTTTTCTAGGATTTTACCCATGCAAGGTAAAAGAGATATAGGACGGTAAGAGGATGGGAATTCGGTTTTTTTTTTAGGTTTAGGTAACATTTTTACAATGGATAATTTCCAGGGGTCAGGGAAATATGTGGAGCTGAGTACAGCATTATATATATAGGTAAGGAATAAAATTTCTTTTCAAGGAAGGTGTTTTAAGATATGAATTGTGATGAGGTCGTAACCAGGAGCTTTGCGGGAAGGTAATCTGTGAATAATGTTGGATATTTCTGTAGGATGGAAGGATGCTTTGGGTGGAAGGGACATTTGGAGGGGAACATCTATCGCTGATTTTATATATTCAATATGAGTTGGGTTAATGATATCAGGATGTGGATGAAAGATTTTGGAAAGGTATTGACCAAATAACTGTGATTTTTCTCCGTCAGATCTTGTCCAGTTATTTGATTCAGTAAGTAGTGGATGATTCAATTCTTTGAACTTAAGGAGTTTTTTAGTGATCATCCACAATGTTTTGTCAGTGGTTGTGAGATTTTCAGTCCAGGTAATTAAATTTTGAATTTTGAACTTATTGGTTTCTGCTTTTAATTTGTTAGTTAATTTTGTGTAGGTAGTTTTATCTGCTGGATATCGAGTTCTATGCCACTTCGATCTTGCTCTATGTTTTTCTCTTAATAAGATACGAATATGCTGTGGCAAATAAGTATGTTGATAGCTATTAATTGTATGATTTGAGATGTTATCATGTAAACTGCTTCTGATTGATGTTGTAAGTTTTTCTATGCCTGTATCAATGTCTTCTCTTGTCTTTAGTGAAATTTTTAAGTCCAGTTTGTCCTCCAAGTCATAACAAAAATCGTCCCAGTTGACACGTCCTGTAATCAATGTGGGAGGGGAAGGCTTGGGAGCGAAAGTTGAGTACAAGAAAAGGAGGACTGGACTATGATCAGATGAAAGGTCGTCCAAGGATTCGATATTGGTTTGTGGGGGCGAAATTTGGGATGTAACAAATATGTCAAGGATTTCGGGACGTTTTTTGAGGGATGTAGGCCAATAGGTAGGATTTGCTGGGGCAAGGATAGAGTAGCTCTTTGAGGATGTGAGAGAAGATATAATATTTCCACGGGAGTTGGATGTTCGACAACCCCATCGTTGGTGTTTAGCATTGTAGTCTCCTCCAGCAATGAAGCGCGGTCCAATGGATTGGAATAAGAAATCAAGGAGGTTATAAGAAAGAGAATTGCCAGGAGGACAGTATACAGATGAAAATGTGATATGGAAAGGACGAGTCGTTATGGTTACTGAGGTTGATTGAATAGCATCAGATGGAGTGGAAGGAATAAGGGAATGGGATAAGTTTTTATGGATGAGAATACAAGATCCGGCATGTGAAGTGATGTCTGGATGGTCTGATCTATATGTGATGTAGTCTCGTATGTAGAAATGTGTGCGGTGAGTGAAGTGTGTTTCAGTAAGTAAAGCAATATCTATTTGGTTGTCGAGTAGAAATATATCAAGTTCGTCACGGTGATTATGCAGTCCATTAGCATTCCATAGGACGATAGGGCTTTATGCTCATCGTGGGTAATTAAGTGGAACTTTGGTAAGGATTCTCGTGAGTAGGTTGATGAGAGGCTTGATAGTCTCTTGGAGATCTTTCAGGAAGGATGACAGGATTGAATTTATGTCGATGGGGTTTTGGATTTGGACTGGATATGGGTCTGGAATTTGATATTGATAATTAACGGGTAAAGGAAGGTTGGCTGGGGGTTGTACCCGAGGTGCTGGATTTACATTCATTGTTTGATGAACTGAAGGATTCATTTGATTGTTGTGATTGGAAGGGGTAGGATATGGTTGCTGTGGCGGTAGATTGACTATTAAGGTTTCAGGATGGAGAGGTATATGCTGACGTGGGGGTTGGACTTTAGTATTGAATTTCTGAGGCTTGGATCTAGGATCTCGGGGTTTGGGTTGGGAGGTTTGTGGCTTGTTATAGGAAGGCTGTGGTTTATGTTGGGAGGGGAGAGGCGCCTGACGTTGAGGCTGCTGCTGGTTCGTTGAGGTCGGGATTATGTTTTCCGGAGGTTGAACTCTGGTGATGTAATGGTTTTTGGTAAATATAGTTGAGTTGTTGAATTCAGGTGGATGAGGAACATTATTCTCTAAGCTTTTCCCTTGCATTTTATGTGTTCTCTGTCGCTAGAAGTTTTTATATACCAGGCAGCCTTTATAATTCGCCGGGTGGTCCCCACCACAAAGAGCACATTATGCTGACTCATTTCTGGACTTCTGACATACTTGTGTTAGATGTGAGCCAGCACACTTGACGCATTTGGCTTGGTGGTGGCAATAGGTCTTCGAATGAACTATTTTAAATCTGTAAATGAGTAGGAGTTTTATAATATAATTATAAGAAAACATAATTGTGTAAAAATACGACATGAAGAGTGGGCAAAAGTCATGAAGATTGCTGGTGAAGAACTAATTGTGACTCAGAACTCCACCGGGAAAGTGGCCACGAGCCTGGTCCAGGACGCGGTGAGTCGTCAGGCTATGCGTCAGCTGGTAGGGCGCTTGTTACTAAGCTAATTAACAGCATCTCCAACAGCAATTAGCTTAGTAACATTACTGTCATCTGAGAATGCACTCTGCGGCACACCCAGCCTCTACAGAGCAGGTAAAATAATTCCATTTAGTGGGGCACGATGCCGATCCCAAAAATCTCTGCTTACAAACTTCCGGACACGGACATATATCCGAACCCGAGTCCGTTAAGTCACATCTAACCCAATCCGTTATGTTACTCCTAACCCAATCGTATCACCCACACCTCGCTCTACTTCTCCTTATCACTCATTATTTTATATGCTAACATACACTAATAACAAGTGTTGATAAGCGTATACAGTTCACTCTCTTCCATGTTCCCAACGAAAAACACTTCATGCGTTATTGTGGTACAGGTTTTTCCCTCTTTTTCCTTACGATCGATCGGTTAGGAACAACTGGATAGAAAAAAGTAATTTTCAGCGATTGTAATAAAGTACCGGATGAGAAATAAATATATATCCACAAATACATACATACATATATATAGATATACATATAAGTAAATATGGTAAGTGGCCTAGGCCAGGTAGAGTAAAATGAGCCTTAGGGTTTATTACCTTTACTTTCAAGATATTTCAGTTGCCGGGAAGCAGCAGTCAGCTCAAGATGTAAGCAACAGGGTTAAGAATGAAGTCACATGTATCACATAAGTCACATATAGCGTACCCTATTCTTGTAAGTAGTTTTATGAGCTATCTTTGTAACCATGATCAGCTCCAATAAATATGTGATTCAATAATTATTATTCTTATTTAATAAACAACTCCTGGTGAGTCAACAACGTTAACCTTTCGAGAAGAGTGTTTATGTATCTTATTAATTAATGATGTAAAATTACTATATATTTAGTATAACCGGCTGAGGGTGGCATCCCATTTTAGTATTTAAATATATTCTGATCAAAGGATCTGACTTTTCCCTGAGATCATAGCGTGAGCAGTAAAGCCAATATATATATATATATATATATATATATATATATATATATATATATATATATATATATATATGCGATAGGACTGTGTAAGAAGATCCAGGCGGTGGTGGGCGCGAGGAGACAGCTGTTGCCAAGGCCATTGTTCTCATCTCATATCTTGTTCTTATGGTCCACGGCGGGACCACTTCTACCTCTCTCCTCAGTGTGTGTGCTTATATATATATATATAAATATATATATATATTTATTTATATTTTCTACCATGTTACGGTTTTACTCTGAAACCTAACATATACCTGAAATCCATTTGGTCCAAATCGGGCGTAATTTTTTAAATGTATCGAAAATAGTTGATGTAATTTAATAAATATAAAAATCAAAAACATTTTTTTACTGATTTCTATCTTTCCCCTCAATCAAAAGCGAAATTGTTTTAATTCGAATTCATTTTTTTGTAACCATCTAAAGCCAACCCGCAAAATCCTTCCATCAGAACGAGGAACCTTCCCAACCCGCAAAATCCTTCCATCAGAACGAGGAACCTTCCCAACCCTTCTTTCAAATTCTCAGATCATTTTTTGTAAGAATAAAAGGTTTATAACTTTTATATTGAAAAAAAACAACAACAATACTTTGCATACCCCCCTATCTCAATAGACACTCCTTGATATTAATAAGGACATAATATAATATAGTTTCTACTTTTAGAAAAAATCTTACTCACCATTAAAATTCCGCACGGAATATTTAATGCAATTTCAAAACTCAGCATCTAAAGAAAAATAATAAAAATCAGAATAAATTATTTAAAATTAAAAAAATTTGTTGCTCCGCCCACAGTCCCAGAAACTATTAATATCGTAGTAGAGAAGAACATTTCAGCCTCAGATTAAGCTCTGAGGATTCTTGCAGGATGGCCAGCGAAACGTCGGTAAAGAATTTGACTACACGGTCGAAACCACCTGATGAATGGATTAATAAAAAAAATATTTAATGAAAATATATATTATAATAATAATATGTCATTAAAAAATAATAGGGAAATATTTACGACTGGGCGGCTATTGAGGTTATAGATAAAGGAGTATTAATTATTTAACAAAGGATTTCTGATTTGGCGCGAATCTAATTTCATTATTCGCTTCCAATCCTTGAAGTCGTCCTCAACAATCGTTTGGAACGGGTACTCTCACCTGTATTATTTGAAGACTCTCATCAGATTAACATGTATTCAGCAATCTATAGGCTCCTACAGTTGCGTTCTATTCTTACAGGTGCAAATAAATGCTACTGTTCCTCAGGCGTTAGCAAACATGTTTTTAAGTCTTAGGACAATCAGCTCGAAGGCAATGACAACAATAAGTCATGGATAAGTACAACACTCAAGTTTGAGTGTAAACATGGCGATAACACGAGTAGAAAGTCGTGTAGTTCCGCCATCGGTGTCCAAAATAATCCGGCGGGTTAATAAGCATGAAGTTACGTGCGGGCAGGATTTACGAATCAAAAGGCCAATATTTCGTATCCTTAAGGACAACAGGGTCTTTGCGAGAGTCGATCGTGAATCGTGTATGGCTGTGACCTGGGGATAGGAAGGGAGAGATAACATGCACAAGTGCCTATGTTGAGGCGATACATTCTGTTGTAGAACGGAAAACATAGCGGAAATAATGTTGTGTCTAGCTCAAGCAGATTTTAAGATAAAAGGCAACTTTTCCTTATATTCTTAATTATTGTCTTCACGGATTGTGAAGATTTTTAGCTTAGCAAGACAATTTTCTTGGACTTACTAAAACTAGCCAACATACAAAATCGGGCTAAGGTTACAGTATATTTTGATAAAGAACCATAATCAACTCTCTTGATAAAAAATCTAGATCGATTAAAATGGGTCTAATAAGTTTATTGATAAATAATTTGCTAAATGTTGCAACAACAAGGTTTTGGCTATAAAAAAAACAAAAAACTTTTAAACGTTTAAAATTTGCCTTGAAAAAAATAAAAAATGTTTCATGAATCGGATCAAAATTCTTATATGTTTGATTTAATTATGGTTTGAGGTTTATATGAAAAAAAAAATGTGTGCGTCAGCTCCGACGCACGACTGGAGTTTACTCCTTAGAACTAGGATTGTGTAGATTATCTAAAAAGAGGATAAATGAAAGCATCTTAAAAAATAATCAAAGCATATATAAATATTTATTCATAATATTTACATCTTTCCAATGAAATATATATCATTTTAGTATTTCACATAATAATAATTGTTAATATTTTTATATAAATCATTCTTGGGAAGATTCGTTTGTTGTACCGTGAACATTTAACATGATTTAGAACTTTATTTAGTCCGTGAATAGTATCATCATCATTATTAAATACTGTGGCAATAGGTTTGTGGTAACTAAAATACAATACGTGTACGTCAGAAGTTACATGGGTTATGAATCGTGAAAACGTTGCATCAATAGTTGTACCATATCTAGTCGTCCCGAGTAATCTGCCAGAAATTACGTCTAAATATAGCCCTAAATTAAGTCCATTTTTCAAGAATTGTTTTAAGTGTAAACTTCCATCTTTACTTAGTGAAAATTAAATTTACTTTTCACTATTAAAATTTTACTTAGTGACGTTAAGTGAATAAACAAATATCCACAGTGTCTTTATCTTTGAAAGATTCAACGACAAATTATTTCATACTAAAACTGGTTTACCAGCAGTAAGTATTTTACAATTTGACAACACAAATTGACGGTCAGGTTGCTGTTATACACATACATAACCTCGAAGTGAGAGGTCCGCAAAGGAACGTAACGTTTCTCAATATATTTATATTTTACTGTAAAGTTTATTGACTAAACCTCCGCCCTGACCAGTTAAAACATTTATAAATCTATTCTCGTAATAACAAAACATAAAAAACATCCAAGCTCAAAGGAAAGGATTGAGGTTATATATTTATCTTCTTAGCTAACCTTAATTTGAGGTTTTAAAAAAGTATGGCGTTTCAACACTTGGAGAACAAAGCGATGGAATACACTGTTACCATAGATACCACACGCATCTCTTCCCGATTAGTCCCGGAATTTAACTTTTAATTTCTATCTATTATGTAAAACAAATAAAACAATATTATCAAGAAAGGAACGTAACACACCATTTTTAGCTAAAATTCGATTTTACTCCTCATAAAATTTTCATACTGCGGGCTAAATATGAAAATCGTTTCTTAAGAGTAAACTCCAAAAATGAGAATCTTAGAAAAAAATTGAATATTTACTTTAAATATTTAAATGATGAGATAATAAACGTTGTGTAAATGTTTTCTCGTCACATTAATTCTCACGTTTCAAGTTTAATCGAATAATTATAGAATCCTGTTACTCAAATTATTTCCTATATAATTTCGAATCTATGGCAATATAATATTGTAGGCCAATATTTCTTTAAAGGTTTCTTTATCTTTATAACATTCATATTCTTACTTCTTTTAAATGCTTCTTTATTTTTTGGCTTGAATGTACATATTGACTATTAATATAACTTAAATGTGCACAATCGAAAGTTTGATTTAAAAGATTGTATGCAGTTAATGTACTTAGTATTGAAATTGTATGCAGTTAATGTACTTAGTATTGAAATTGTATGCAGTTAATGTAGTATTGAAATTGTATGCAGTTAATGTACTTAGTATTGAAATTGTATGCAGTTAATGTAGTATTGAAATTGTATGCAGTTAATGTAGTATTGAAATTGTATGCAGTTAATGTAGTATTGAAATTGTATGCAGTTAATGTAGTATTGAAATAGCAAATCAATATAAAGATCTAAAGAGAATTACTTTAATTGTCGAAGAGATTAGCATACAAAGCCCTTACAGAACTGTTCAAAACAAGAGAGCACATCCATAATTTGAATCAACTACCGATCCCAGGGTCATGCCATTGTTATGCAGTCCAAAAACATGACTACGATGTTGAATGTGCTCTATCATTGCTTTAAATAAACATATTTCAATCATTTTTTTTTCTATTTGGGAGATGATGTAATTACATCTCTAATCATTATATGAATAAAAAAATGGTTACTTTTAGAATTAAGCGCATACAAAATAATAATTTTGTGAAATTTGGTTCCTTATTTTTCTCGGGGATGCCGTTCAAATATGGATAGTTAAGAAGATTTAAGATAGAAAGAACATTTTTAGGCTATGTCAGTAAATTTTATCATTGTTAAAAATATCTGAGGACTATGATGTTGGCTTATATGATCTTCCTAAACTAAATTTATATTGCCAGAAAATTATTCGAGCTACCTTAATCCCCTTTAATCATATAATAAAAAAAATGTTCGTTGAGATAATTGTTGAGGAGTTACATGTCATAAGATTCGAGAATGGGATGTTTGATTGGCTGCCGTCCCTCAAGCTTCTTATTGGTCCCAACGTCTATTTTTTCAAAGATATAATAAGATGATTTTGTGTGAAATAAGTAACATTTTTCTACATCAGGGCTATAAAGTTATATTAAAAACTGTTTTGTTACAGCAGTCCAATTTTGTTTTAACTATGTCTGTAACGATAAAAAAAATTATCTAAAATTCCATCATCCGAATGAATGATCTTTATATAATTTTATCTTAACTATATTTTTTTAATTTTACGCAATTGATAATTATTAGGAAAAAATCCGACGAATTTCTATAGATATTTCTCATTTATGTAATCGGTAGTCACGAATTCAGATTAGGACATATTTGTGAGTCGATACTTTGGTTATCTTACACATCTCATTGTGATCCTCTGATTCACAACACGATCAACGAAGGTGATATCACAATTGGAAACAGTACGATCTCCAGTCTTTATTAAATTATATTTCAAAGTTTAGGCTAGGTGTCGTGTTGCCCATCGATTGAACTCGAGGGTGATAATCATATATATAACTAATCATCAAATCTCTCAACACTCACAGCTGTGTGCAATCTGCGGTGATATCTATGGCCGGTAGGGAAATCAACATTAGGCGAATGAGCAGGAGCTAAATTTGATGAAGAAGTGGACACAAGAAAGCAAAGACAAGATTCCTCTCCTCAAACTGTTGACATTTCAACTCGATCCCGTGAGATTCAGATTCTAACTCCCACGAATTTAATCATTTCTTAATTTTCCTATGCTTATAATTTAGAAAATAACCTCTTATTGAAGTATTCGTAGGTCTACATAAAACAAAATTGGTTGTGACTAGAAAATACATTATATATACTCTATATATTTTTACATAAAGTTATATAGGCTTAAATGTAACTTCCTACAGTGTTATTTTTTATAACGGAAGTTTAAAAAACTTTTAAATATTAAATTTTGCGATTTAAACAAGCCATTATACAACAGAAATATATATTAGCAATAATAGCCACTCTTATATATCTATAAAACCAATTATTAGTTTTCAAGAAAAACATTTTTTCTATAATTTCCCGCCAGGATCCTCCAGTGTCCCCTGAAATAGTTTGAGGGCAGTATCCTACATGCGGACATGGTTATCTGTTATGGGAAAGTAGTACATTTTGTCAAGATTAGTTGATAGTGTTGCTAACTCATTTTTTAAAAATTATATTTCTCAATTTTTATTTAATAGTATCACAAACATAGATTTCCAACGACGGATCCAGTTGACCTAACTTGAACAGTTTTTATATTTTACAACCTTGTAGCTGGCAATCAATTAATGTGAATAGTGATTATTCCCAACTCAGCAAAAAAGAACTGACTTAACAATTAAAGCTTCAATATTATAGTTATATTGTTTATCGTTAAAATTTCTTGCTGGTTTTGAATCAGACCATGGTAAATTTAACTCTTATAACATGCACAACTGTACATGTAAGTAAACTTTAATTTTCTGGCATTTTAAACGAAAATGATGGAAATACTATACTTGTTATAATTTTTTTAAGCCTTACACATATTGGATATATTTGTTGTAATGATACATGTGATACGGAAGTTAACTATGGAATTTTCATAATTGCTTTTTCTAGACATTTTTAAGACAGCTATAAATATCTCCCTTAAAAAACGTAATCTCTTTTAATTTTTTACTCAAGCTGGCATATGTTTTCAGAGAAATAAAATAAAAAAATTTCCGTCGTCATTAATAATATTTATTTTCGATTTGATTGCATTTATGTATAATTAACAGTTTCTGAACATTAATGTGTTCCAAAAATGAGAATAGCAATCATGTTCCCTCTAGATTTTCCTTGTACATCCACAATAGTACATCCCAGACTTGATGGATATCGCTACTGTGGAGATGTTATATTATGATGATGGATATCATCACCTTGGAGATGTTAGATCATCGGATATTCTCTTGCCCGATGAGATTTATTGGATCCCTATATAAACTTTCCTTAATCTCCTCAGGGTCAAATCCAGCTGTGGACGATAATTTATTGGAGCCCTATATAAACTTTCCTCAATCTCCTCAGGGTCAAATCCAGCTGTGGACGATAATTTATTGGAGCCCTATATAAACTTTCCTTAATCTCCTCTAGGTCAAATCAAGCTGTGGACGATAATTTATTGGAGCCCTATATAAACTTTCCTTAATATCCTCTAGGTCAAATCAATCTGTGGACGATAATTTATTGGAGCCCTATATAAACTTTCCTTAATCTCCTGAGGGTCAAATCCAGCTGTGGGCGATAATTTATTTAATCTGTTAATTACTGGGGATGGGCTCTGTAGACCCTCCTCTGTGAACTGGGTATCCTTATTTGGGGAAAAACCTGGCGGTTGAGCGTGACCTAGGACAAATTACCTCCCTGCACATTCGTTGTCCAAGAAACAGTACTGTTTCTACCATGTACTGATCCCAAGGCCCGTTTGTTTTTAAATTTACATTTGTTTTTGTCTGGCTTTGAATTAATTTCGAAGCTTTTTTATAAAAATGGATTCCCCCCCCCCCCGTAGAATAAGGGAAGAAAATATATCTTATAAATATATATATCTTCCTAAGAAAATAAACTAAATTTTAAAAAAAGTAGCAAAGAGATTTAAAATATAATCCTACAAAACGAAATGACAATCGGAATCACAATAACAG
This sequence comes from Troilus luridus, assembly GCA_964056705.1. NCBI lineage: Eukaryota > Metazoa > Arthropoda > Insecta > Hemiptera > Pentatomidae > Troilus > Troilus luridus. The sequence goes on along the minus strand of OZ057417.1, from coordinate 2,876,213 downwards.
GAGCAGAGTTATTATGCTGCCCGATTTTTGACTTCCGCCCTACGTAACAGAGTGAAATCAAATATTTTTTTCACGACTGATAAAGTTGGTATTTTTCGTTCTAGTTTTCTACGTAAACCCCAAAGTATGGATTTTCAAAGGAATAAAAATGAAAAATTCTGTTCTCAAAATTTTCGATCGACTTGAACTTTTGTTTTGATGAGCCCAAGTAAAACTTGAATGTAAATACATAAAAGTTAAAGTAAATTAAAAAATAATTCTTTTCGTAACAAGCAAAGTTTAGACCATCCCTATTTACTATTTACACCGAAATATAAATTTTCAAAGAAAACTGAAAAATAATTTATTTTTATATTTAAACATTTGCCATAGTCGTAATTTCAAAACGACCTACCTATTGACTTAAAACTTGGGAGTACTTAAGAGGTTTCTAAACTATAATATGTCATAAATGAGACTTCTGTAATAATGTAATGAGAGTAAGACTCTGTAATAAACAAAACTTCCATTTTGTTTTTTTTGTACACTAATGTATTTCTTTATGAAGGCATAAAATATAAAGGCTATGAGCTGAAGATGAGTAATTGAGGTTCCCCCAAAGGCTGGCTATACTGGCATAGCCTGAATTAGGACAAATTTCTGCAGTTATCGCATTGATAACATTTATGGATATCTTTTCAATCTATCAAAAATTATTATCCATTAATTATGTAAAATGATAACTTTATATAATAATATCGTAAATGACGTAAAGGTTATACAAGAGTAGAGGCAAAGCTGATCCTTGAAGATTGCCAAGAATGATGAGTTCCGCGATTAACTTGTTTTTTTTAATTCACAGAGAATATCTTCTATAATTCTCATAAAAAATAAGATATAGCATTTGTATTTTTCTGTTTATATAAAAAATAATACCAAGATCAAATAGGATAGTAATTTTTTTCTGTTCTTAGCTAAAAAGTTGAATCTGAAGGATTTGTTCTATTGAGGTGCTGAAAATGTTCAAGGTTACTCTGAATGTATTCAGAAAAATACGATAGTGTAACATGGTAACCTGATTGGTGTCTTATTGCCTGTACAATATACAACGGATTGGTATCTTATTGCCTATACAATATACAACGGATTGGTCTATTCAGTTCGAAGGTGTTCTTAGTTTCTTGTTCCTGGCGCTAGGAAAGACGGATAGCCTGGATATTACTAAACTACTCTTGTGAGGAAACTTCGAAATTCCAGGCTGGAATCAAAAATAAATATTTTGTAGCTTGAACCAGTTCCAAGCTCTACAGCAATAAAATCGCTATAGAGACTTAAGGAATTGGAGAAGGCTATAAAAAGAAAACAATTGAGGTAGATATATTACAAGGCAGCTGGCAGATGTGGATAGATATTATGATATAATAGTAATGGTTGTTAATATTGTTGTTATAATTATTGATAGATATTATGATATCATATATGTAGTAATGGTTGTTAATATTGTTGTTATAATTATTGATAGATATAATGATATTATGTAATGTTATGACATCCAGCACTAAGATTATTATTATCCTAGATACTAGTTGAGCAGGTTGCCATGAAGTCGGGGTCATTAGGTAATTAATTAGGTTTATTTAAGAATGGCAGGGGTTAATGGACTGTTCGTCAGTCTTTAATTTAGTCACCGGCTCCTCTCTCTTCTCTCTCTCTCTCTCTCTCTCTCTCTCTCTCTCTCTCTCTCTCTCTCTCTCTCTCTCTCTCTCTCTCTCTCTCTCTCTCTCTCTCTCTCTCTCTCTCTCTCTCTCTCTCTCTCTCTCTCTCTCTCTCTCTCTCTCTCTCTCTCTCTCTCTCTCTCTCTCTCTCTCTCTCTCTCTCTCTCTCCCTCTCCCTCTCTCTTTCACCAAAAAATCAACATAGAACTTATTTTTTCCTGCAATCCCTATTTCATGTCTGGTATTCATGCGTGTAGTATATAAATATTTCTTTAAAGTTTGTGTTTAAATTCTTATTTAGTAAGATTTATTTTCTTTCAATATTATTTCGTAATAAAATATTCTTCGTGACCGTTACCTACGGAGCTATTAGATAAAAATGTTTTCCCCGACCACTGCTATGAGCGCTGTGCGGGCAACGATGTTGAAACCTAGACCTCAGAGGTTCCTTGTACCAGAAAAGTCTAACAAACCGAAGTGCCAAGGATTTCAATGAACCAAAAGCGTGCAAAAATGACTCATTGACATTGGATTACATGGGGTTTAGGCTTTTTGAAAGTTGTTACTTGATAACGTTGTAATTGATATAACCATAAACTACTCAGTGACTATTTATACTGAATTTTATAAATGAAATTCGAAATGTGTAGGACTGCCTGTTCATGGTTTAAGTAATATATTATCGTTTTAATAATACATTATGGTTGAAGTAATTTATCAATTAATTGCAAAATAGTACAAACCGATCGCCAACAAAATACTAGGTAAAACCAACTTTATGACAGATAGGAAGCAGACCCTGTTAAAAGATTGATGGATTGGCCTAAGTACGACAACGCCGGGTCAGGGTACAGCACCCTCTTCTTTGCTTGTTTTTGTTTCTAAAATAAAATGGCTTCTTTTTATGCATCTCTGAAATCACTATAATAAACTTTGAACTCATTACTTCTTCCCTTGTACGTCAAAAATATAAAAAACAATGAACGGCTTAAAAAAGAAAAAAAAATAGCGATTGATTTTAGCACAATTTCTAAACCTGCTTTAAGCCGAGGCACTGAGCTGTAGGTCAAGGGCATTGTTCTTCTGTGAGATATGGCTGCTTTTGGGGGAATTAGAAGAAATAAATACATATAAAAGTTTTGAATTAGTATCTAATTAAAGTAATTGTGATTACTAAAAGTAACTGCAATTGCTAAAATTAATAGTGATTACTAAACGTAACCGGGGACCGGAAGAACAAGACCAGGGAGCCAGAAGAGCGTGTCACTTTCTCTGGAGCGAAGATAATTGTCCGAAACGAATGAATTGCGTTCTCGCTGCGCCTGCGCTCGACCCGGCGCAATCATTTCACTTTCAATTGTTTAAAAAAAATAAATATGTATTACATCTGAAGAATGTGTAGGTAATTCGAATTTTGCCTAGAATGAGTAAATTGTATCTAGAGAAGCGGAATCCATGGTTTAAAAGGGAGTTATTGCTTATGTTACAACTCCATTTCAAGCCAAAGGCTACGTGAATGAGACGTTCCGCTTCTCTCATTACAATCAACTTATTCCGGAAAAAATTCGACTTGACTAATTTTTCTTCGGGACAGCATATATAAACCGAAGTAATTATAAACCGAAGGCACAAAGCCGACAACACTAGTCGACATTTATAATTTTCCATCAACAGATAAATGGCCATACCTCAATTCATACAATACCACTTACGTAATTTTCTACTAGAGCGTAAATGGTTTAGTCAAACATCAACTTATACAGATTCAGTAAAATATAAAGCCCAATACCATCACAGACTTATCTCAATGTTTGCAATTCTGCTTGAAGCATAAAGTAACTAATAAACCTCGTTTTGTAACCTCCAAAATACTCGTACTGTTTGGGACCGAATATTCTGCAACAATACTTTGGTTCCCAAGGCTTAAAGAGGTTAATGGTTGTTCAATGTTAGTGGCCACCCACACAAGAACAACACCCAAACAACAGTTAAATAGTTAAAGAAATAATCTTATTATATAACGAAGATAACAATAATAAATTGTATTTTTTTTTTCGGACGGGAGTTACTAATCTCGTAATGTCAGCGCAAGCATTTCCTTCCTTGAACTGCTCCGATATGTCCTCTTGACTTTCGTTTTATTTCATTATCATGGACCCTCGCTACTTATCAGTAACTTCTAGATGTATTCATACCTATTCCTTTCTATATTCATCTAATTATAATCTACAAAGTATATCCTTTCCCTGATAAGCATTAACTTGGAATGTTATTACATTATCACATCATAGTCAACGTAATTGATTGATGAAGGAAGTAATTGAAGTCACATGGCAATGACAAAATGCTCTGAAATGTCACAAAACCATAGTAGAAAGATTAGCAGTTATAATATTCTAGCCTTTATTTACCAAATATAATCGAATTATCTGCACACCCAGATTCAAACATTTTCGATGCGTATCACCATTCTCATTGTAAGGTAGGGTGCACTCTAGGTTTTTGCCATTTTCATTGTAACATGAAACCGTATCGCCTTAAACCGGAGCTAAAAACCAATAACTTCTTCAAAAAATTATTACAGATTCTATTTTTATTGAATGTGTTAATAAAGTAACAAGTAAATAAAGAATATTACAGAAAAGAAAAGAAAACCAATACTTCTTCTTAGACAATTCTTTATCCTTTCTTATTTCAATCATATTTGTTAAAGTCAAAAGAAAACATTTATTTTGGTTATTTCTTTTTCAGAGTGAAAAGCCATAATGTCTAGTTTTTGTGTTCAGGATAGCCCCCCCAAAAAAATAAAAAAAATATTTAGAACCGAAATAAATAAAGGATGGAATGAAGTTATTTATGTGTTTGTTGACAGCAGAGAGGATTCATTTTATTGACTTCTCTAAAAGGAAACCTTGCGAAGCGGGTTCCACTTCATTTAAATAATTGAGAAAATGAGAAGAAATAAAAAGGACCCGAATCTGGCACAAGAAGTTTTTTTATTGCAGAGGACAGTCTCTGTCTTTTACAACGAAAATTGAGTACAAATTCTTGAAAGGAGAAGGTGAAGATTGCTTTGGTAGAGGCGGAGCAAGTTGTGGGGAGGTCGCTACCTACCGGCAGGTGATGTAAGGAATGCTCATCGAAGGCTGGCTGTCAATTAAGGCGTAACTTTGGTCGAGCCAGAACTCTAGACAATAGTTTATCCTTCCTTATTTCAAGCATATTTCTTAAAGTCAAAAGAAAACATTTATTTTGGACATTTTTTTTTCAGAATGAAAAGCCATAATGGAAGGTCTCGAAGAGGAACATATAATATCGAACGAATTTTGTTTTTAATGCAAGTTTACTAACTTAAAAAATATATGATTTCGTAAAATAAATGAAACCCGAAGGCACTAGCCTGTAGTATCGAGTAGTATCGATGATTTCCCAAGAAAATGGGGTGGGGTATTATTATGGAGTCAATGACACAGCCGTGTTTAGTACCTGAATACGTTTACGTAACGGTTAATATTTTTTATATAAATTATTATTACTTATGTATTCTGGGAAAAATCTATCTATCTATCTAACGGCGCTATGGTCCTTGCAGGACCTTGGCCTCCTCAATGATCCTCCTCCACTCCGACCTGTCTTCGGGTGCCCTTCTCCGTCTGCCGACACTGTCCGAAGATCCTCCTCCACATCCTGTAGCCAACGAAGTATAGAACTGGCTCTGATCCTTCTTCCCCCAGGGTGTTCCTCCATCATCATTTTTGGTAGTAAACTTCTTTCCATTCTTTGTATTCTTCCCCAGCCGTCTTATCCTGGCACTTTTAATCGTGGCAACAATATCTGGTGTACCATATAGATTAGTTCCTCGTTTGCCTTCATCCGCCAGCAATCTCCTTCTTTTGTAGGGCCAAAGATCTTTCTGAGGATTTTTTTTTCATACAGGTTTAACAGCCTTTCACGGTTGCGAATCAGCGTCCAAGACTCACTTCCATACATGACCACCGGTTGAAGGACAGTACGATACGCTCTTATTTCGAGTGCTCTGGATATAAATCGGTTTCGAAACATTTTCATAAGAGACCAGTAGCATCGATTGCCAGAAGTTATCCTTGCCTTAATCTCTGCTCTAATCGTATTATCTTCAGTGATAATGCCCGTGCACAAATACTTCAACTGCTGTACTCTTTCGAAACGATATCCAGTCCCCTCTATATGCCTGTTCCCTGCTTCTTCCTTACTGGTCCTCATATATTTTAGTTTTCCGTATTAATTTCCAGTCCTGTTCTACTAGCGGCTACTTCGCACTCCTAGAATGCTCCAAGTAATCCACTGACTGTTCTTCCGGTAGTCACAATATCATCTGCTGTCTGTGGAAGATACATCCTCCAGCCCTTGTCCGGATCGACCTCATGACCACTTCTAATACCATATTGAATAAATTATGGTCCATGCTCGGATTAGAATAAGCCTGGGGTATCTCCTACCAGTCGTAAAAGGCAACAAAAAGGGACACACAGTGTGGGACCAGCACTCCCACCTGTGTAAACTTAACCTCAAAGAAGCCTCGGATGCGGACTGATAAATGGTAAACCACAGGTAAAAATCAAGTAAACAAACAATTACTGTTTTACAAAATAACATTATTAATTAAAGGTCTGTTTTACTCGGTCACATGGTATTTTATTGCCACCATTCGATCGCTCTTGAGAATCACTTTCCAATCGTATACGATCTCTTTATTTGGGTTTCGCTTTTCGACGCTTATACCCCACATTATAAATTTTTGATAATATTGTTTAATTCTAACACCTTATTATACTCAGTGTCACCATTTTACACCCATGTTTTACACGCAATCGGTAGATGTTAACTACAGTAGCTTAGCTATCCAGTGGTCTAATTTTACACGCAATCGGTAGATGTTAACTACAGTAGCTTAGCTATCCAGTGGTCTAATTTTACACGCAATCGGTAGATGTTAACTACAGTAGCTTAGCTATCCAGTGGTCTAATTTTACACGCAATCGGTAGATGTTAACTACAGTAGCTTAGCTATCGAGTGGTCTAATTAAATTTTGGATGGAGATACTAAAACACCATACAATTTTTTTTTAATTGCCACCCAAGAAGCAATTGCCACCCACAATAGTACCCACTATTGAACCAATTTTTAAGACTTTTTCACGTCAATAAATTCCTCAAAATCAAATCATGGGCTTTAAACATGGATACTAAAATTTGTATCTCACGAGATTAGATTAGGAATATAGTAGTCATGATTTGATGCATATTAATTAATTTAACTATTTTAACAACAGGCATCTTGTACGTATACAACATGTTATACCTTTTTTATACTAAAACTATAATATAAACTATATCTACTCAATTGTATCATTAAACTTTTGTACAGTAAGTAGTCGATTAGAGAGCAAATTATGATAATTCAGAAAGCTTGGTGCAAATTTAAAGAGCACTAGAGGATAGAACTGAGTTTTTAGTCTGGTCGAAAATGGCTCAATTGAAGTATCCTCAATCATATATCCCATATATATAATAATTGTGTTCTTGAGGACTATTATCTATTATCTACCCGATTGCTCAGTAAAATATAATGAATCTGAGTAATTAGTGAAAACTGAAAGTACTTGAGTACATGAGCGATTGAGCTAAGGACTTATCCTACTCGTCAATCGAATATAAATTAATACGTGATTCAAGGACTCTGAATTAAGTCAACTCGAGTTCTTATTTATTATTAATTATCATCTTTTTAATAATTGATATCAGTAGGGCTACTTCACTGTGAATAAATACAAAGGCATAGGTGGGAGGATTGCGTTGACCTTAGGGGATTTGGGAACAGTGATCCGTGGACGATAACCTTAGGGGATTTGGGAACAGTGATCCGTGGACGATGACCTTAGGGATTTGGGAACAGTGATCCGTGGACGATGACCTTAGGGGATTTGGGAACAGTGATCCGTGGACGATGACCTTAGGGGATTTGGGAACAGTGATCAGTGGACGATGACCTTAGGGATTTGGGAACAGTGATCCGTGGACGATGACCTTAGGGATTTGGGAACAGTGATCCGTGGACGATGACCTTAGGGATTTGGGAACAGTGATCCGTGGACGGAAGTTTTTAAATTCCACTAAAGTAAATTATAACAGAATGACTGCCACAGGACTGTTCATTTATTTTTAAATATTTTAATTTTGAAGAGAAAAGATTTACCCCCGGCCGGGATTCGAACCCGGGTCGTCCGCCTCACCGTGGCAACGCTCTAACCATTTGAGCTACCGGGGTCGCCCCCCCCCCCGCTAGGGAAAATCTGTTCTCTTCACCGATCCCATATCCCCCGGAGAATAGATTTGTCCTGGGTGGGGGCGACCCCGGTAGCTCAAATGGTTAGAGCGTTGCCACGGTGAGGCGGACGACCCGAGTTGGAATCTCGGACGGGTGCAAATGTTTTCTCTTCAAAATTAAAATATTTAAAAATTATAGCAATGATTAAAAAATTATAGTTAATTTATTTTGTTGATTAGATAATTAGATCAACAATTGTAGCTTTTGTGACAAGCTATTTCAACTATACTTATGGATTTAACTTTTGTATTTGTATATGTCTATCTACAAATACAAAAGTTTATTCTACGATTTTTTTCGGAAGTATGTTGGGTGATTGGTACCGTCAATAGATCGATCGTACCCTGGCACGCGGTGAAGCCTAGCGATTGAATCTAACAAATTGAAACATTTTATCATGAAGGGCAAGTCTTTGCTAGTGTATTCAATGAATGTGTAACTTTACATTGAAATCATAAGAAAATCATAAGAAATGTGACAATTACGTCAGTGATATTTAGAGTAGTTGTAGTAAATATCATTAAAAAAGTGAGTAGTGGTAGTAAATAGCATTAAAAAAAGTGAGTAGTGGTAGTAAATAGCATTAAAAAATAAAATAAATAAAGGTACGGTTTTGATTATCTAAATTTTAAAACAAAATTAAAAACCAACAAGAAGATGGAAAAGATGCTTTCTATTATTTTATAAATAAAGATATTATTCAATGGAGTGAGTGTTTGAAACCCACAGAGAGCCTTCTTTATAGCTTTTGCCACATGGCTTCCTAAAAAAGGTTTGTAAGATCCGAAGAGCGATAGATAAACAAATCGCAGGGTCACTAATCCAGATAAGGAGCGGAAGTCCCGCGATAAGACAAGTGCTGACAGGATCTGTGTCCGACCGAAGGGTAACCAATATCTTGTGAGAAGAACTTGCGATATCTTGATGAGAACCAAATCAGTTTCGGTCTAACTGTCGTACAGGATCGTTAGTTACATAAACATCACAACCTAAGTATACTTCACTTTTAATAAGATTTTATTTCATATGATACGAATGAATTGAAATTTAAGGGAGGGAGACAAGGACGCAGATTAAAGCTTTAAAAACACCAATAAACTCTAAAACGTTCAAATACTATCATTCTTAACGGTTAAGGTGAAAATGATAACAATTAATAAATAAGCCAATTATATATTCGACCAAAATTACAATATTAAAAAACTTACACATCATTTTATATGGGCACACTCAGGTATAACCAAATAAGCTGTCATTAGTAATTACTAATGAACTTAATTATTGGAGGATGGAAATAGTTGGGGGTGCAGTCAAAAATTTACACAATAAATAAGTGGAAACTTCTTATATTTTATGTGTGCCAACGTTTCGACCTACTTTGAAGGTCATCTTCAGGGTTATGAGAAAAAACAGACAAAAACAAAAATGACATTAACTTAATTATTACATAAATTATAAGACTAAAGCCACTTAACCAAAGTAATTTTGTAGACAAATTATCTATCACATTAAATACTTGTTTATTTATATCCGAATGGGAGCGCCGTTATCATTTGATTTGATTATGATCCTAAAACATCCTTAGTTGTGCCATCCTTGGGAAGGAACGTAAGATGTAGGACTCCGACTGGCTCTGCGTATTCAGGTACACGTTAAAGATCATTAGCCTGTTATACCTGGATAGGTAAGATGTAGGACTCCGACTGGCTCGGCGTATTCAGGTACACGTTAAAGATCATTAGCCTATTATACCTGGATAGGTAAAATGTAGGACTCGGACTACAGTAACATGGTCATATTTCCCAAAGCAGCATAAGTTAAAGTGAAGTAACAATATAGAACAATCGAAGAAGGGTCCAATAATAAACTAAATACGGAGTATCTTTTGTAACATGTGTCTTTTCTTTACTCCACTGTTTGTTTTAGTGAAACCTTTCCAAAGTATTGTTAGGACTTACATTTTATTTATTCAAGATCCTTTCTGACTTACGCAGGTAGAGAATTAGGCGAGAATTAGATCTGAGGTTAAAACCTGTAAGAACGTTTATACTTAGCGGCTTGGTTGTATACTTTAGCAACGTAAATGTAGCACATACATATATAACAGTGGGTATTAACACAGTACACAGCGATTAGCATGAAAAAGTTAATACATAATTCAATGACTTCAAGGCTCCCAAGTGTTTAATTCAAGTCCCTTTTCGTGAGGTTTTGTTCGAGATTGATGATCAAAAATCAATACCAAACTTCTTACACTAATGTCTCAATGCATCGCAAATATTAATGATAACCAGAAAATACAGGACAGAAAGTGTAATTTCAAACGTAAATAAGTAAAATTAACACAACGATTTTATTCTCAATGTTATCTTACATAACGATATAATGATAATTATGGGAATAAAAAGAACGACGACAACCAATGTGCTAATGTTATCCGTGTTACTACTCAATGGCGAGGAGCGAACCCAACAACTTATTGTAAGAAGGCGAGTGTAAATGCCATTAATTCAATCGAGGAGCGAGAACCTGATCGAGGAGTAGACCAAGAAGTTGATGGAAGTACAAGAAAAGGATGGACTCGAGGAAGCATGAAGCAGGGAAAGCTATAAGAGAGTGTGCTCCGAGTTTGGTTACAGGACCAAAGGTTAACATTTGTCAACAAGCTAAGATAAGATACACTTATTTAGGGAATCCATTTTTTTTTTTTACAATAAATTTATATTTATTAAATAAAATTATATATTTTCTTTATTTGAATTATTTCTAATTATACAAGTTTAGCGCTAGCCTTTATAAAACATGATCTGACCCCTGATATGACCTTTATAAAACATGACCCCTACCATACCCTTTATAAAACATGACCTGACCCCTACCATGACCTTTATAAAACATGACCTGACCCCTACCATGACCTTTATAAAACATGAACTGACCCCTAACATGACCCTTATAAAACATGACCTGACCCCTAACATGACCTTTATAAAACATGACCCCTAACATGACCCCTAACTCTTTTATAGAAATACTAGCTGTCCCGGCAGAAGTTGTTCTGCCCGATTATCCTAAAACAAAGGGCTTCCAAATTTTCTCCAACCATTTGAATGGCAACTTCATCGATTATTGGTGCATTGAAACATCTCGCATTTTTTCCAACAGGAGTTTTATCAGCTCTGATTACCAGATGGCAAAAGATCCAGTGCAGTTTTAAACAATGAAATTAATTGATTTTGTTGTTGAAACAAAGTTTTTAATTGTTCTACAATAGAACTCCTCACTGAATAGTTATTTGCACAACTCTGATCAATTTCTTCTGGTGTATTATCCATTAATTCCATTCGTCGCTATCTGTCACCGGCAACAGCAAACCTGCTTTGTGATATATTTGGCCTTGTATGATGAAATTAAACAGAAAAGTTTTATTTTTACACAAAAGCTGATGATTTTATTATATGATAGGGAATAAACGCTAATAATAATCAGGCCACCGAAGGTTTCCCTCGAAATTTTTACGGTTTTGCTCTACATATGAACCTCCTTTGCGCCTTAGAAAAAATATGAAAAAAAATAGCCGAATTGGTCGAGCCGTTCTCGAGTTTTGCGGTTAGCAAGGAAATGGCGATTCAATTTTATTATATAATATAATATAATCTAATTTAGGATGGAAATAGTTAACTAAATTAGATCTTCCAGTCTACGATTTTCTTTATAGAGTTATTTATTATATGATAGGGATTGAACTCGGAATCTATTAGACCTAAAGAGCTGCAGTTGGGTTAAAATTGTAGGAAATTTGATCGACTTAAAAAATGGTTACCCATGTTTATTTTTTCAAAAAACGCACCAATTAAAAGATACAGGCCAAAAACTGAAATAAATCCGAAAATTTCAAGATTTTTCTACCACCGAAGGTTTCCTTCAACAGTTTTACGGTTTTCTTTCCATAAGAACCTCTTTGCGCCTTAAAGAAAAAAGAATAAAAAATTAGCCGAATTGGCCGTTCTCGAGTTTTGCGGTTAGCAAGGAAATGGCGATTCAATTTTATTATATAGACTAGCGCTGTGGCCGCGACTTCGCCCGGGTGGAATAGTGACTTTGGGCACCATTAATCATTTTTTAGGCTAATTACTTTGCAAATAAAATACATACATTAAAATAAGTGTTTTACTGCAAATAGCTTATTTAAGTACACTTTTAAAATCAATATTTTTTGTTTTACCAACTTTTGTAAAAACGTAAGAAATTTTTCCCAAGGCGTATTTTATGTAGTAAAATCTAAGCGAATTAAAGAACGGTTAAAGAAAGGTTAAAGAATGGTTAATTTAACAAACATGGGAGTTATTAAATTATTTTTAAAATACCTCATTTCTAATTTGCAATAGCGAAAATCCATCACATCCGGCCATCACCTTAGATTATAGTCGAATAATTTATTTAATTTGTCTATACTTTAACAGCTTCAGTTTTAATATTTAAATTACAAATCTTCTTCATTTGAGCCGGGGTTTTTCCGCTTTTAATAATATATTCTTAGGATATAATCCTCATAGAGGATTCTCGGGCGACCATGGGGTCTTCTGCCCTGATTCTATTGCCTACTTCTTCATCTACTTTACCAGACCTGGCAATGATTGTTCCTAAGTAGAAAAAGTGGTCTACCACTTCAAGAGCCTCACCATTGCATAACAAACGCACATCTTCCTGTTCATGCCTAGATAAGAAAAGCACTTTATTTTGGCAATATTTATTATTAATACCTCCCCTACGTTGGAGGTCCTCTTCCTTCCACCATTCCAGAAGGGCTTGCTGCAGCTTCTCCTTCTTCCCCGCTGATGAAGGGCGATGTCATCAGCGTAGAGAAGGCTCTGAACGTTCCATCATATTCCATCCACCGATTAGAGTTGGTGATGCTCTCCTCTTCCATATAAATGGGTGAGCTCACCCATAAAACATATAAATGGTAAGTCTAACATATAAGGTAAGGGGCTAAGGCTGTCACCGTGCCTAACTCCTTTATCCATGTGGAATGTATCTCTTTGTCTACCAGGAGATTATGCAATTAGTAATAAACGTTAATTCAATAATACTAGATGTGTGTGTGTATAAGGAGCGGAGTGGCTCAGTGGTAGATCACTCAGTTGCCATGCCGGAAATCCTGGTTCAAATCCCGCTGCATGCCATGATTTTTTTTATTTAGTCTGATTCCAGCGGGAGATGGATCATACAGGATCTAGGACCCTCCTGGGACCCACTCATCCTTTATAAAATATTATAAAAATAGGGTACCCAAAATAAGGGGAAAAATCTGGCGGTTGAGCATGGCCTAGGACAAGTCACCTCCTTGCACAAACCGTTGTCCATGAAACAGTACAGTCTATGAGTCCTACCTTTTCTTTATATACTTCCAAATTTTGTATAATTTCCTAATTTCTCTTTGATTTGATTACATTAATTTTTTAATTTAAATTTAAAATTATTTTATCATTATTCAATTAAATAAATTAATATATACAGCACATTAAAAGGGATTATTTATTAATACTACATGCTAGTACATACACATACACATGCAATTACATACACATACAAATGCTAGTACACTATATACGCAGGTAATACGCTATATATGCTAGTACGCAGATAATACTATGAACTAAACTGGTCATGTAAACAATAAACACAAACTGCCGACTTGGCGTTTAGGGTCTTGGCTGATTCATTTTGTTGTTTTCATTTAATTTTAAATAGATAATCAAGGTAAGCTGGATGTTCTAGGTTATAAATAATAAAAAACACAACTCCTGCGAGTTAAATAATTTCTACTAATTTAACCAGATCTACAAGTTAAAAAACTTCTGCAAGTTAAACAAACAAGACAAGAAAATTTCGGAAAGAACTTTATATACAAATGCCTTGTTTTTTGGCAGGGAAATGGAGAAAAAAAATAGAACATCGCAATGATTAGAAGCAGACGCGATCAAGAACACACAGCAATGATCAGTAGGAGATAACTTGGGAGAGAATTAACAATTGGATTCTGACGTTGAGTTTTATCTCACGTCTGGGATCTATTCTAGATTCTAATCTATCTTAGTCAAGGAAACAATTGAAAAAATAAATCTAATTTTCTAGAATTTTAAACCCGTCTTCTTTGTTATAATTATTTTTCTCCAATTCGTAGATTTCTTAGCACCATTTTTTTTTTCCAAATCAGTTCAATTACAGATAAGTCCTTATTCAACATGGAAATATACGGAGGAAGAGTGTCTTAATTTTGCTTCGTTAAAATTTTGAAGAATTAAGTTACACCTACAGTTTTCGTTACGAGAAAACTGATTTATTTAGATAACTTTTTCGATGACATATAGAGGTTGGATGGAATTCATCTCAAGTTGTTAAAAGGGCACAAAGAAAGCTCGGGGAAATCGATAAAGAACATTTTGAACATTAAACTATAGTAATAATGATTAAACAATAAATTTAATATCTGAGATAAGATTCATTTAACTAAGCAGTAAAATGCGATTTTTCATTATTCTTCATTCATTATTCATTATTCTTTTACATTATATTTGCATACTTATATAATATAATTCGAATTTATTTATTATATATTATACTATCTTTTGCCCACGGCTTCGCTAGGGTGGAATTTGGTCTGCCACATAAAGTTTCGTGACAGATCATTTTAAATAAACAATTTAATCTTTTTTAACTATAAGTTACTCGTACATCCGAAATTCCAGATGTCTAACTTCCAATCTGACGGATTCCATACAATCTTTCAACCCCTATTATATAAGGGGGAAACCCTTGGGGGTGGAATTGTCCAAATTTCTTTCTTAGTGCTCATTTAAGCTATACAAAGAACCTATCTGCGAATATCAAGAGTTTCACAAGAGAGTCAAGAGTTCAGTGGTTTCTGCTGACCACTGGGTGTGTTAGTCAACCAGGTTACAGTTTTATATATACTTCGCCTGTGTGGTGTGTTGATAAAAGCAGCCTATGTCCTTCCCCAGGCTTGAGATTATTCACATCAAATTTCACCACAGTCGGATCAGCACAGCCGTGAAATATAAATTGACACAGATTAACAAAAGGGACGGACAGAAGTTTACTGTTGTCCGTGTCAGTAAAGGATTAGTGTGTAATGGTATTGAATTTATTGAAAAGGATTACTTAGTATAACGGTTTCACTTGTCTTGCGGCAGCAGCGAGAAGTAAACGATGCTACTTGATTTGTTTTGTTCAGCGAATATATGTAGATTTTGCGAGTAAGAAACACGTGAGCAACCATACAAACTTTGCCCCCCCCCCCCTTTCACCCCGTAGGAGTAGAATTTCGGAAAATCCTTTCTTATCGGATGCCTGCGTCGTACAAAGAACACACCCTCCAAGTTTCAGGTCTCTACGATCAGCGGTTTAGGCTGTGCGTTGATCCGTCAGCCAGTCATTCAGGACAAAGCATTTTATATGTATAGATAAACATAATATAATTCCAAGTTTTTCGATTAGCTTGTGAATAATAATGAGAAATATGTTTTATTGTAGATGAGGAGGAAATGATTGAATACATTTATTGTCTATGTCAGAGGAACAAAGAAAGAAATCGCTTGGCCAGCGATATACAGTTCCCAGCAACGTTCTTGCCCTCGCACTTAATCACTGAATTGACTCACAATCAATCAGGCTTAAGGATATAGCAAACTGGTTAATCCAACAGTGAACAGGATTCTTGGGGCTTCTGGCTTCATCATTTTCTACAATGAACCTTTCAACTCGATCAATAAGAAACACTTTAAGATATGCAGAATCTTATAGCTACTATCGAACGTAAAAAAAATTAAGTTGAACCGAAAACATGAGAAAACTAACTTTAAACTAAACCCACGTAGCGAAGTAGAATTTAATTTATTAAAATTAAAACAATTCTTGTAAAATAATAACAAGGAAGTTGACCCATGACAAGTGGAGTCGGATTGTCAGGCCACCACCAGTTTAATTTCATGGACCTTCTTACAAATATGTACGCCAATAATTTTTATTCTGACGAAACTATTCGGAGATGTTTATTTTGTTTTTAAAGAAAAGAACGGGTTAAGCTTGCATATCATGGGTTCTATAGATGATATTTCAATTAATTGCACAATTGAAATATTCTCTTCACACTGCTTAGGCGGTTAAGAGGATTGATTCTGATGATGATGATGATGACAGTTAATATATAAATAATATTGAGACAAAATGACTCGGAGATATTTATCTTATCACCCATCTTACAAGAACAAGTAACTTATTATAACTGACATAATCATCTCAAGAACTAAGTAAGGTCATTTTTATATCCCTACTAAAAATACCAAGTTACTGTAATCATAAACTTTGTTCAAAATATATTTGGATAGATTTGTCAATTTGTAAAAAACAAATTCTTACAGATCAAAGTGGAATGATATTTTAAGTAAGCATTAAATTCTTGTAAAACTCTTCATCGGTCATTTTTCTTTCTCATCAGATTTTATTAAAATGCCTTAGTCCATCACTAGGTCAAAAGATAAAGCTAATCAATCCCTTATGTAGTTCATTAAATTCCTTTCATTACTGGATCTTAACAAATACGAGAGAGTAATTGCGTCAGCGAACAACTCTTCTCGGGTTTGTTTAATTAATCAATTTTATATAAATATATTGCACAATATTTATATACATTGAGCTTTTTATAATCATTCCATAAAAGCCGTGCGACAACAATATATTGTTACGGTCAGAGCGGAAAGTAGGACCGGCTTCTGATCTGCCTAGAGCGGATTAGGCAAACAATGGGATTAAGCGGAAGGGATTATAGAATGGCGTGGAACCTTCTAGATCGGTCTAGGTGGTCCTCGTCCGTGTTCCGAGTAATGCCCCACCACGACCTACCTTGCCTATATAAAAAGGACAGCGTTTTCGGCCGCGGCAGTAGTAATAAGACGAGTCTGTAATAAGCCAGTGAGTAGCAGTCGTTAACTAGTGGCAGTGTGAGTTAGTTAGTATTAGTATCAGTCTGTAATAAGTGCTTAGTGAGCAACAGTGACAATTAGTGACCGTGTAATAAGTGTAATAAACTGTGTGGCAGTTTGTCATATTTGAAGAGTCTTACGGTCGGTGGACTTTAGTTAGCGAACTGTAAGTGTTAATTTGTAATTGTAAACTATAGTGTAATATTATTGTATTTGTACAAATTTATATAAATAGTTTAGTAACTTAGTATAAACAATATCTTATATTATTTGTATATTATCTTAGAAACTAGATAACATTTAGTAGAATATTATTATTGTATATTGATATTAGTTTAATCATTTAACTGTTTTAAATTATCTCATTGTATTCTTTCTAATTTGTTAATAAATATTAGATTATTGAATTAAGTAATAGTTTAGTCCATTTTACACCCAGTAGCCCGTAACAATATAAACGTGTGTGCTTTGGCTGTTGATTAGCGACACCCGATAGTACACCAATGCATTGATAATTCAAAACGGGATTATAAAAAGAATTGTGGCACCAAGAAATTATTTATATATAAATTATAAATGTCAGAGATAATAGAAGGTTTACATAGCGGGTATTGAGTGAATGAATGTGTTGGAAAGTGAATCTGCAGCGATTCTTAATCCAAGTTGGCGTGAAAGTCCCACCGCGACCGCCTCGAGATCCAACACCACTCGGACTCGTGGCAATGTGGCGCTGGTTCACGTGGTGTGGTACCAGCGATTAACGCGCTATTAATTTCGATTAGCAGCGGAGGAAAGATCACGCACCAGGGAAAATGTTTCCTTTTGAAGTTTGGTTCAGTTTCAAAATTGATATTAAAATTTAAATAAAAAATTCGTGTGTCAGCTCCGACGCACGATTGGAGTTTACTCCTTAAGAACTATTGTTGTGTAGATTATGTAAAAAGAGGGTAAATGAAAGCATCTTAAAAAATAAAGCATATATAAATATTTATTCATAATATTTACAGCATTCCAATGAAATATATATCATCAAGTATTTCACATAATAATAATTGTTAATATTTTTATATAAATCATTCTTGGGAAGATTCGTTTGTTCTACCATGAAAATTTAACAGGATTTTGAACAGTATTTAGTCCGTGTATAGTATTATCATCATTATTAAATACTGTAACAATAAGTTTGTGGTAACTATAATACAATACGTGTACGTCAGAAGTTACATGGGTTATGAATCGTGAAAACGTTGCATCAATAGTTGTACCAAATCTTGTCGTCCCGAGTAATTAAGTCTAAATATAGCCCTAGATTAAGTTCATTTTTCAAAAATTGTACTAAGTGTAAAAGTTTATCTTTACTTAGTGAAAATTAAATTTACTTTTCACTAATAAAATTTTACTTAGTGACGTTAAGTGAATAAACAAATATCCACTTTGAAACTGTCTTTGTCTTTGAAAAACCAAGGATAAATGATTTTATACTAAAAGTGGTATAGGTGTAAGTATTTAAGTAGAGTGGCTGAGATGAAGGTCCCGGGATCGAATCTGGTTGGAGGAGGCAAATTATTTATATATTAATTATAAATTAACAATCATAGATCGAACCCGCATGTTCATCCACCTTTTATAAAAATCGCACCCTTCATTGAGGGAGAAATTTGGCGGTTTTGACCAGACCACCTTTTGGTGCAATTTAACATGATAGACCAAAAGTAGTTCTAAAGGATTTAAGACCTCGTTATATTGATTTTGAAATATTTGACAGGTTTACTAAGTTATACAAGAATAACTAATATGACTTAAATATTAAAACAAGAGGGAATCGGTTTGGCGAGTTCCCCATTTCCTCCTTGGGCGAACAGTAATAGCTTCGTACCGAAGAGCAGAGAATCGGTTCAGGTCTCTGGGTGTCTGGGAGAGAACCCACGCCCAGAATATGGTGTAGCCTTTCTTTATTATTCCATGTTAGCATTCTATATATCTTGAAACGTGAAACCCCAAATTGTGAAGGTTTAGAATTATTTTGTCGATTACAAAGGTTCATTTTGAAAGAGTTTTATTTTGAAATAATTCATTTACTACGAAACTTATTTGTATATAAAGGAGACTAGGCGATACATACATTTTTAAAACCAATAATAACAATTTATGACACTGTTGACTATAGAGATCAAAAGTAAAAATATAGAATACGAGTATAGTTGATAAAAGAAGTATATAAAGTAATAAAACAAAATATATCTATTGATGTATTAAGTAACAAAGAAAATATGTACATTATATAATTATAGTCCTTATCATGTTTTCAATTACCTTTCTTATTGGTAGAGTTAGTAAGTGCCCGCAATTAGAGGACTTGAGAGAGTACTGCTACAGCTACAATTGGAAAGAAGGAGGTCTGGGGTTCCGGAATAATTTTAAAAATGTTGTTTTTAAGAAACTGCAAAAAGAGAAGAAGAAGACTTGCAGGGAACTGAGTTTGAGGCCCTCGAGGTGACTTTGGATCTTCTAGGCCAAGATATCTTCCTCTTCTTGCCTAGTTTACTATTTCTAAGGTTATTCTGAATTTAAGGGTTAATACAAATTTAAGGAGGGATTACTGGTGTGGTGGTAGGAACTGTATTATTCATTTTAGTTTAGTTTATTTATATTTATTAATAGGTAGGAAGTCTATTAACTGGTTTCTCGAAGAATATTTTTAAAGTTAGACCTTTAAAACTATTACGTTTCTAAATTGATAGCACATATCACATGGTCAATATATTACTATATCGATACTATATGATACACACGCAAATCGGAAGGGACCGCTTCACGGTTCGGATCCCTAACGTATTTCCGATCCTTCTTAGGTTCAAATGGAGTAGAGCTATTTTATATTGCATGTGTGTGCATGTGTAGGCACGCTCCTCACCTCTCAGCTATATCTAATATATTGCATGTGTATGGTGTGTGCATGTGTAGGCACGCTCCTCACCTCTCAGCTATATCTAATATATTGCATGTGTATGGTGTGTGCATGTGTAGGCACGCTCCTCACCTCTCAGCTATATCTAATATATTGCATGTGTATGGTGTGTGCATGTGTAGGCACGCTCCTCACCTCTCAGCTATATCTAATATATTTGTAATAATCGCTTGGAAATCTTTCAACCATTATTCATTAAAAAATATAATGAATCTTTTTATTTCTATATTAAAAAAGTTTAGACATTTTAAACCTAGAATTTAACCCAAGGATGTGAATTTCTGATAAAATAATTTTTTCTGGAAAAATATTGAACTTTCTTAAGAAATGAAGTTTAAATAAAACAGGAAGTTTTCTACAGCTTTCTTAAATCAGTTTAGGAATATTACCACTACTTATTATTAAAGTGAAACTTTTTTTCTATCGCCCTATTGCATGTCGTTCATCTATTGCATGTCGTTCATCTATTGCATGTCGTTCATCTATTGCATGTCGTTCATCTATTGCATGTCGTTCATCTATTGCATGTCGTTCATCTATTGCATGTCGTTCATCTATTGCATGTCGTTCATCTATTGCATGTCGTTCATCTATTGCATGTCGTTCATCTATTGCATGTCGTTCATCTATTGCATGTCGTTCATCTATTGCATGTCGTTCATCTATTGCATGTCGTTCATCTATTGCATGTCGCATAACATTACCTTCTCGCACTACTTATTTTATATGAATATTTGATCAAGTATTTTAATTTTTATCCGATTCATTCAATATATTTAATTTTATTTAGGCCTTCAGTCACCTTCACAAGCTGAACTACACTCTGAGCGGCCGGAAAAAATTAATAGACTGCCGACAGATATCATGCCGAGTACCAGAAGGGGTCCAGCACCGTGTGTTGGATTTAATACGTTTATACCTCAAAGTGGTGAACCTCTATCCGAAAATATTGTTACAGAAAAAAATCTGTATCGAAAGCGACTAAATGCGGAAAGATGCCGCAGATATGGTCAGAAATGCAAGGGGAGTTGTTATCAAGACACGAGCGCCAGTTGTTATCAAGACACGAGCGCCAGTTGTTATCAAGACACGAGCGCCAGTGGTGCGAGTCGAGATACAAGCATTAACTTATTTTAGTTACCATAAAATGTTATTTACATTTATAAACTGTGAGGCTCGAGGCGAAGATGCAATAGAATAATTCAAGTTGACAACGATTCAATAATTTAAATAAATATTGCTCCAACTTTTTAATATGCGTTTATCATCTAAATGATTGTATTAATTATGTATTCCGTACTCTAATACGCAAATTGAAATTAAATTTTATAATTGAATATTTTGTCTGCTATTGATTTCCCACTTTTCAATAATTAAGTTAAGATTAAGAACGCAATTTTAATACCCTAAATCGAATAATTTTCCAAAAAGTTTTAGTTAAATGCTTACAAACCGAAAAATAGTTTCACTTGCATCGTGGTTTCATAAAACCAGACAACTTTTTTTTAAATACACTGAATTAGGTATAGTCATAAATTAATAATTAAATTTACTCTATTGTAGAATTACAATATATGTATACTGGGGGTGGAAGATGTACAAGATAGATGGAAATGGAAAAACGAATTAAAATAAATTATTGGTTGAAGGAAACCCGTTAAAAAATATAAAAATAAAAATTATGTATACACAACTGTAAAGTTTCCAGGTTCACTAGATAGATATAAAACTATTTATTATTTGTATTACTATATCATTTTATACTTAAACAGCCAAAATATATAATATAACATTTGTTTCATATAAAATAATAAAACAACAGTAATTAATAAACAGTAAAAAACAACCCAAGTTTTAATATTATATATATATATATATATATATATAATATTAAAACATGGGTTGTTTTTTACTGTTTATTAATTACTGTTGTTTTATTATTTTAATATATATATATTTCATATATATATATATATATATATATATATATATATATATATATATATACATTCTGTAATCCTACCAAAGAGGGAACTTAATTGTTAATTAAATTACGGATAATTCATACGATTGTGCGGAACATTAAAAAAAAAAATTCAGAAAAAAAATATATACAGAATCTTTTAAATATATATAGACAATAATATATTAATTATATATAAAAAATATATATATATGAACTTGCCGATGGCGTGCGCGAAGAAGATAGCGGCCGACAGTAGAGAGGGCATGACGGCTGGAGCTGAACTAACTGTTGGGTGGTGGCTGCTTGGCAGCGCTCTCCGCTCCCCACTTCTGTAGAAGTAGCCTCTAATCTTCTATAAGCTAAATCATAAAGGCTCATCATATCATATCATATAATTAGCAATAAAAACAAAACATCGTTGAGGCTTCTCTGGCATGTATCGTTGTGGCTTGTAGTTAAAATTGACATATATTACATATTAGAATAGTGTGAAATGGTCGGGTGCTACAGTCGATAAATATAACAGCGACATAAGTTTAACTTATTTTATTTTTGCCTACGTTTCGGCCTAATTGTTAGAGGCTTTTAGGTCATAACTCAGAGGGATGAAGAGTCCAACTGCTACTCAAACGTTGGCACAAAAAAATAAATCTAACTTATTTTGTGTAATTTAATGACAGTACCCTCTGAGCATTTTATATTTCTCTAAGATATATCCAGTAAACCATTTCCACAAAGACATATTATATTATGGTTGACGGTATAGTAAACCATTTCCACAAAGACATATTATATTATGGTTGACGGTATAGTAAACCATTTCCACAAAGACATATTATATTATGGTTGACGGTATAGTAAACCATTTCCACAAAGACATATTATATTATGGTTGACGGTATAGTAAACCATTTCCACAAAGACATATTATATTATGGTTGACGGTATAGTAAACCATTTCCACAAAGACATATTATATTATGGTTGACGGTATTTAATGACAGTACCCTCTGAGCATTTTATATTTCTCTAAGATATATCCAGTAAACCATTTCCACAAAGACATATTATATTATGGTTGACGGTATTTGCCGTTTAACCTGTACCCATACTTATCTCCTTCTAATAACCTTTCTATATTGTTTTTTTGTTAGTTAATTTTGTTTATTGTCTATTTAAATTTCTGAATTGTTTATTAAATTTAATTTTGTGTTTTGACCTTAATGATATTGTTGTTTCCTATTTAAAATGAACGGAATAACACTGGGAAATACTTCCAGAAGTTCCGAATAATTCCAAAGATGAAAATATGTGAAAAAAGACATCAAATGGATTTTGATAAGGGCGTAAAATGGAGATGTTTTCGTCGAATGGGCGGGGAAAAGATTTATATAAGAAGAGGAAGGTTACTCAAGGGGTCTAGAATCAGCATTTTTTTATTACATTTCAATTTCCATTATTACGAATAAGAAGGTATGTGTTATCAGCATTCAGGTTATAAAGAATAGCTGATAACAGACCCTGGAGACCGGCTAATTCCCAAGTTGCATGTAGATATTTACTTAATATATGTTTTCTCCTATTTATAACAATCCAATTGTATAAGTTTAATTATTTGTATAGATGAATGGAGATTTAACTAAACAATTAATTTAGCTGAACAAGATGTCCAAAATAAATCGGTTTAAATGCTTTTCACACCCCGATCAAAACATTTTTTCGAAAGAAAAATTCGTAAGTCTACTTCTGTAGTATCATCTACGTGCAGAGATGTAACTTATTTGAGATACACGTATCTGAAATACAGATACAAGGTACAAAATACGTATTTTCATCTTGTATCTAAAATACTTTTTTAAAATTCATTTTGTAGCTTGTTTTTAAATACCTTTTTTTGGTATATTAGTATTTTGTAAATACTAATTGCTAAAATACTTTTAGTTAGTGATTGTTATTTATGCATTTATTCAAAAAATTCGACAAGATTCTATGGCGACATTAATTTTAAATGTCACCACAGATAAAACTGAACACGCCGTTGAAATTTTAGTCTGGGAACAAATTTATAGATGGCAACTCTTTCTTTCTACAAATGTTATCGGCTACGAAGTCAAAAGCAGAAGATATTCATAGCTTCTAAGGGTTAAAAGACACTTACTATGGTTGTCTGTTACCTGAGCTAATGACAATTACCTGAGCTAATGACAATTACATGAGCTAATAACAATTCAACATCAAATCTCTTAGGATGGAAAATCTAAAATACCGCAGCCCTCTGCTCGATGTCAATGAAGAAAATCTAAATAGACGTTTTAAAAAGTTTTAAAACTACAGTTAGAGCCACGAGCAAATGATGCAATATAAGTCTCGGTGTCACATCCGTTCTTTAAAATGAAATGGGAACCTAAATATTTTGATTCCTCTATTGCAAGTTGCCAAAGGCTAAGTACAGGCTAAGTACAGGATAAGTACAGGCTAAGTACAGGATAAGTACAGGCTAAGTACAGGCTAAGTACAGGATAAGTACAGGCTAAGTACAGGATAAGTACAGGCTAAGTACAGGCTAAGTACAGGCTAAGTACAGGATAAGCAGCGCCGCTGACTTAGAAACACTACAATCTTTAAATAATAAAGATACCATCTTAAATGCTTATCGTACACCAAAAATAAAAAAATATTGTTCAAATATAACACCTGTTGATCAAGTTCTGCCCCTGCGGAACGACTCTTCTCTTTTGATGAGGGGAATGATTATGATGACAAATGATCGAAGACAAATGAGTGATAAAATGTTTGAAGAACTGGTTTTACTTAAGTCTCGGTTAAAACCTTAAAAATGTAACATTTTGTCTTGCCAGATTAAAGTTATTATTTTTATGTTAAAATTATTTTCATCTCTATTATGTATTGCACTACCTTCCTGTCCCTTGGTTATTAATAGTATATACTCATTCATTTTAACCTTTATAAAGTATTTTCCATGCTTATAGGAAAAATTATTTATATTTTTTAATGGTCATTTTCTACATTTCCATGCTTTTATTATGCTTCTATTTCTTTATTATTGTTTGTATTTTGCATATTTAGCCCTGAAGAAGTCCTACAAAGTAGGTCGAAACGTTGGCTACTGAATAAATATTTCTTGATATTCAGAGAAATTTAGTGAACCTCTACCCGCACCATTTTCTTCCACAAAAGTATTTTATATTTAAAAGATAAGTATTTTGTATCTAATATTTCAGATACCATTCCAGGAAGTATTTTGTATCTGCTTTCTGAAATACTTAATTAAAAAATATCTAGCATTTTATATTCCAGGTACTTTCTATAGGGATATGATCGCGTTATCTGGTGCATCTCTGGCTACCTGTACGATATAAGAATATGATCGCGTTATCAGTTGATGGCGATGCAATACTGCTATCTAGCTAGATTCCTAATCAATTGCAAAATTCGTATTCAATAGAATTATTGAAACCATTGAGCCCGTAGACAAATACAAACCACATCTCCCTTACGATTTTTACCAAATTACTGGAGTAACATGAAGGGTGTTGGAATAAAGTTGGACTTTGAGGTTTTGCCTGGATCCTCACCCTCACCCACTATCTATCCCCTTATCTATCCCAAACTTCTCTTTATTACTAATACGAAACATAAATAAACCAATGGAGTCTATTTATAGTGATAAAAATTAAACAGCCTTGAAAGGAAATAAATTTAAGAAACAGTTTATCACTGCCAGGTTTTGGTAGCAGGAAATCCATTGACGAAAGTTGAGCTTAATTCTAAAGTTGTCACTGTATTTCTACTCAACATCCTTCAATTTTTCTATTTACTATTTTAAAAGAGCAATCATTTCTACCAATAACCAAGAAATTGAAAGTTTTATCTAAAATAGGTTCGTGCTAGCCAAGAAGGAATGGTAGATAAGCCGTTGAGGTGACAATTTTCACAATGGCACGTCACCTGGAGCTAATAAATCAACCAACTGGCCATTTGAAATGGGCAACAACGGAAATAAATAAATTTAAAAAAAGAAAAGGTGGATTTATAAGGGAAGTACACAGGAGTTAGTTAATATCTAAATGATGTCAATTATTTAGCATTCTGGTTTAACTGTTTAACATGAGTCATCCCATATCAAATCACCCAATATTTTGATGAAATGTCACTCACCATCTCTGATTTGTACGAAACTTAGTACATTTGTTTATACTTATGCCATAAGGAGACCTGTGAAGTTTTATTGTTCTAGGATGTATACTTTTTTCTTAATAGAATTTTAAAAATATGAATATTGCGATAATTTGGTTCTGCGGAATTGCTAGCGGGAAATGAGCAATATTTAAAAAAAAGATAACATTTCAGGTATTAATAAAGATTTTGATCTGGAAATTTTTCCACTGTTTAATAGAAGTACACAGTTTACAAAAATGTATTCATTTGAGTAGCTATAGTATATAAAAAAATTATGAAATTGATATTGCATGAGATTAATTAATAACCACATTATAGTCCTTTCCGAAACTAAAACAAGGGTTTACAGAAACTTTTTTCTCCAAACAGCTGCGAAGCTGGAAAAGGTTCCAAATTAAACCTAAGATTATGAGCTTTTTATTTATATAAAATACCAATTGGCGTTTGCGTGGGTACATTTTAAATAAAATTGTGTGAAATTTGGTGTCAATTGCTCAAACGGTACGATTTTTGCATTTCAGCGCCCCCTGGTGGCGTAGAGATATAGAAAACATAGTGTATGTCAGTTGAGGTGTGATAAAGGATCTATGCTTAAAATTTCATAACAATCAGTTGAGTAGTTTTTAGTTTAGTATTTAACAATAATGCCTCCAAAGGATTCTGAAGAGCAGTAGCTGTATTCCTGCAGAACAACTTGCTCTGCATGCACAGACATGAAAACAGACATGAAAACTCCTGGTTTGGAAGGTTACAAAGGATAAATCTTTTTTGCATATGTAAATTTCTTTTAATACTAACATTGTCTTTTTCTCCTGGTAACATGCGACTGAATTCATCATACTTTTTCTTTCAAAACGCGAATTACTTTTTCCAATTTTCGTTGTCCATATGGTGCCTTACTGTGACTAGGAAGCGCTTGAAGCTTTAATGGAGAGCATTCCAAATCTTTTATTAGCATATTCAGTACTTTGCTTTTTTACTGGAGTAAATTACACGTCTGGAACTTCTTTGTCACTTCCACTGTTGTAATTTTCTTCAGTTTTTCCCCACATAAGTTCCGACATGATGGGCATAATTTTGGTCCTGGTTTTATGTTTATTCATCTACCAGTTAATGATTTTCCCAAAGCCTAATTTACTAGCCTAAAGGATTTGTTGACAGATTTTTTGTGTATTTTATAAGTGTCACAGTAAGTTCTTTGATGACTTTCAAAAACCTTTAAATAATAGTAACTATTATGTCCACATATAGTATTTTCTTGAGCCTCAATAAGGGTTATAGTGTTATACCTAAGCAATATTAAATCTTTTAAGTCATCTTTCAGTTCAGAAAAGTTTTGGAGATTTCTAGTTGACGTGTATGTTAAATGGCATGGGGTCTCAAGTAATATTCTAAAACTACATAGATTCTAATTTTCCATTGTGACACAAGATGCAAAACAGTTTTAAATACTATTATTAAAAAAAAAACCATTGACTAAACACTACACTTGATAACTTAATTTAAAAGAGCACGCTCAATTGATAAAAATATGAGAATGAAAAAAATATAGCACAAATTTAAAACATGACCAGCTACACCGAAAGACTGAGAACCACCGAACACTGATGAAAAATGATATGTTTGGTGCATATCATTGCCAGCAGTTTTCATGCCTGTGCATGCAGAGCCAAGTTGTCTGTGCATGCAGAGCCAAGTTGGCTGTGCATGCAGAGCCAAGTTGCCTGTGCATGCAGAGCCAAGTTGTCTGTGCATGCAGAGCCAAGTACTAAACAAAAACCTACTCAACTCATTGTTATGAAATTTTAGCATATATCCTTTATCACACCTGAACTGACATACGCTATGTCTTCTATATCTCTACGCCACCAGGGGGCGCTGAAATGTAAAAATGAACCGTTTGAGCAATTGGTACCAAATTTCACACAATTTTATTGAAAATGACATTATTTAAAATCCACCCACGCAAACGCCAATTGGTGTTTTATATAAATAAAAATCTCATAATCTTAGGTTTAATTTGGAACCTTTTCCAGCTTCGCGGCTGTTTGGAGAAAAAAGTTTCTGTAAACCCTTGTTTTAGTTTCGGAAAGGACTATAATGTGGTTATTAATTAATCTCATGCAATATCAATTTCATAATTTTTTTTAATACTATAGCTACTCAAATGAATACATTTTTGTAAAATGTGTACTTCTATTAAACAGTGGAAAAATTTCCAGATCAAAATCTTTATTAATACCTGAAATGTTATAGTTTCTGTAAATATTAACCATATCCCGCAAGCGATTCCGCGGAACCAAATTATCGCAAAATTCATATTTTAAAAATTCTATTACGAAAAAAGTATACATCCTAGAACAATAAAACTTCACAGGTCTCCTTAGGACATAAGTATAAACAAAAAATATTGCAAGGTTTCATGCAAATCTAAAATAGTGGGTGACATAACTTGGGTGATTTCACACGGAATGACCCACGTGTCATTCCTATGAAAATGGCTTTATCCGCATGCAGTGATAATGATAGGAAAGAAATATTTTCAACTAGGAAACAAAAAAAACTAGTACGGTTAGAAATATTCCGTCTCTAATTGACAATGAAGGGGCCAAGAAATATATTTATATGTAACTTAATGAAATGGAGTTGTCCAATTAACAAGCTCTACTATCTATATATATATAAATGCTTCTATGAACGTGTTATCCGTCACTATAGCGACGCTTAGCAACACCTTGATTTATCATTGCAGGTTTTAGTGATAAGTGAGAGAAAAGATTTATAAAAGAAAATGGAAACGACAGAGGCCGAAGAAACCGAAGTTTCAGCGTTGAACAGAGAAGAAGGCTACGGCAGGGAAGAAGACATGGGACAACCGCGACCGGAAGAAGAAGGCGATATGGAGGAAGCTTCTGCAATGGGTAACATAAATTAACAAGTTTCAACGATAAATAAATTCGGATAGTTGTATTAAAATGATTAAATTGAATAATCATTATTCAGTTTGCTATAGTTTTCATTATTTAAAAGCCTTTATAGGTTATCATAAGTGTCAGTCGAGTGTAGAATCGGGTTAGCCATATAGCAGAAATGGCAATCAATTTATATCAACAGTAGAAAGAAAAAGTACATAGCAAAAATAGCCAACTATATATATCAGAAGTATATAGTCTTTTCTGTAAAATATATACCGGATACCAAAGTAGCCTGCTCAGATTAAAGTTAAATAGCCTTTACCTATTCTTGTAACCTCGATCATTCATCACAAAATATTTGAAAAGTTTTAACACAATGTACAGTCAAACTCAATCAGCTCTTAACAATTCCTTAAATTGCTCTCGTGTTCTGGATGATCTCGAACGGCCATAATCCGTGAATCTAGGTCGATTGTTCACTGTCTTTCACCTTGACACAAGACTGTAGGTAGGTGTGATGGACATTAGTGAATCGGCCCCATAGGGTCTGGTTATGGAACAATGGGAAGCCTGCCTCTGTACCATGGGCACCATGGTTCGCAGCAACATGGGGTTGGGTGGCCCACTATTGCTATCTGTGCCTCCGCACTTACACATGAGCCGTTGAATTTGAAAATGAGACAACTACATTTTGAAAAAAAAAAGTTAATTAAAGCTAAACCTTATTACAAATTAGCATAATTATATATTTTAATCAATTAGCAATCAAGATTATATCAATACCAGAATAAATTTGTTATTAGAAATTTATTTGGTCAACAAAATTTAAAATGTGTTGACAGTAAAATTATTTATTTCGCATAATGTCGCTTCGAGTTGAGTTTCAAGTTTCAACTTTACATATGTTTTAAAATCGTTTTAACATTATCCAAAAATATAAGTTATCAAGAGCTTTAGTGTGTTAAAGAGAATGTAATTATGGGAAAAGTGTATACTTGGGTGATGATTCCATTTAGAAATGAACATTTCAACAAACATGGAAATGTTAACCAACATCTTTACATATACTTTGAAATGTTAGTTGCAACTTTTATTTCTTGATCAAATGATTATAGAAATCTACTCATTCTTCATGATTACATTATTTTTTCTACATTAAAGCGCATGATAACTTGTATTTTAGGAAAATATTAAAAATGAAACAAATAAACAGTTAAAACTTACTGCAACTCAACTCGAAGCGACAACTTGCATACGTAATGATATGTAATATGCTTATTTAAGCAAGGCACTTGTCCTAATTTTAAAGAATGGTCCCTCAATGGGACTACCGTGGGGGGGGGGGGAGAGAAAAAAACCTGAGGAACATAGATCTAAGCTTTTAATGACTGAAAATGTTATTAAAGTATGTGACGTGAATGGCTTTCTACTATTTTCCATTCATCCATTTCCATTCCATGTGACATAGTAATTTTCATTTATTAATACCATGCTATGATCATCATTTATTTACTTAAGATTTTACATGCTTCACTAATATGAAAAGGACAACCTGCGGAACAGATAACTAAGTAAATATCTAACAATAGCATAAAATGGAGTAGTCTCACTTTCAGAATCGACGACTTATATATAAGTAACAAACTTTTGTTGAAGTTTGTTTGAGAGTCACCCCACTGTCTTCAGAAAAAAAAAAGAACATCACAAAGTCCATTGAAAAAACTAAAGATGTCCAAAAGTAAAACTTATTCCTTTACACAATCTTCATGAGCTTTTATGGGGGTGAGATCAGTTTAAAAATATGTCAAGTTCAAGAAAATCCGGTCATTGAGTTACAGGCTACGTAATATCATTTAATATTTTAAGCATTAACGCATTGTCTTCTTATGGACTGAATCGTTTTGATAATATAAATTACATACAACATTTAATTTTCAGTTACTAGAAAATGTTTTGAATCTGAAATATAGGAACCAAAGTACAATTCAATTTGTACTACTTAATCCAACCGACAATTATACGGCAATGCACATTTTCTGAAATAAGCTGATAATACAGGCATCCGCATTATTCAAGGAAATTTAATCTTGACGTTAGTCGAGACACAACAATTCATTATACGAGTAAATTTAATCTTAACGTTAGTCGAGACACAACAATTTACATCAACTATTACCGTGACAATTCTATTCATTTTAATTTCAGATTAAAATAAATATAATAAATTATAAAAAAAACAAATTTAAATGATACATTAAATACGTACAAGTAATGAATACCAACAATATTAACTTTCCGCCATAGATATTGCATGATGCTGCGCTCTGTTGACCTAAGCAAGTAAGCATAGCTTTTTACTCAGGCTGGCAATATAGAGAAAAATGTAATAGGAGGAAGTTTATCTAAGAAAAAATAATTGATAGCAAGAAATTTTTTATTTAATGCTTTATAAAAATTATAAATTATATTTTAAACAATAGTAATTAAAAAGAAAGACAGCAGTCATTTTACAACCTCAATGATTATGAATTTATATTGGTTAAAAACACAAAGCTGAAGATTTCTGTAAGTTGTTAAACTCGAATCAAGATGTATCCCCTTTCAAACAAATATTAAAATAAGAATAAATTAAACAAGTAGATTGGAATATGGGAAATATTGAACAAATTTGAGGCGCAACCTTTTCATTACATTATAATGGCTCAGATCTTTCAAATATAAAAAAAAAAATTCATGCTTAGAATATTTCATATTTAAAAATCTAAGCACACTCGATATTTTACTCTGTAGAAATCAGGCTGTGATGAGGTCAATGAAGTTCAATACACTAATTTAAAGTATGCCGCCCTGGGCAAACTATTAGGTCTTCATAAGGGATGAGACAACAACATCAAAGTTGTAGTAGTGAAGTGTACCAGTAATAAAATAGTTAATAAATATAAATGACTGGAATAATAAAAGAACAAAGAGTCTATAAATAATATATTTGTTGTTAATATTTCATTGTTTTTAAAGGTTGCTGAACTTTTAAATTAACTTGTTATTATTGCCTTCATTGACCTCACCCCAACCTATTTCTTATTATATACATTAACAGCCTGTCAACCATTTCCAAATCACTCAACACACAACATATTTAGTCATAGTGGATAGTAAGTAGATTGGAATGTAATTTGTTAAATACATGTTTAATTATTGTCTAGAATACTCCATATCAGAAGTCATTGAAATTCCCGAGGTAAATAAAAAAGAGCCAAAGAAAATTATGGACCCAATTGAGGCACTGGTAAGTCTTCTCTTATTAATATCGAAATGATCCAATTTGAATATTGATTTTATCTTTTGACTTGATAAGCTAAATAATCAATAATGTTAATAGAATAAAAAATTCATTGGCTAAAGCTGGTTTCAAACCATGGAGTGAAAAAAGCACAGTAACTCGGGATTTTTAACACTCATCTACCTCACTCCCTAAAATTTAAATAATTAAAGCTCATAGTACTTAAAAATTTCTAAAGGGTAAGGAAGGACACATGTGCCCCCTCAGAAAATTTCTGGATCTACTATTGCAAAAAATCATAAGGAATAAGTCATATGCAAAGCCATTAGTACTTAGTACCAAAAAATCAAATGTAACGTTAATAATTTTTTGATTATAGAAAACTATCAAAACTATACAAAATCTTAAGTAAATAAATGATTATCATAGTATAGTATTAATAAATGAAAATTACTATGTCACAATGAAATGATGAATGGAAAATAGTTGAAAGCCATTCATGTCAAATACAAAAGACTTTGACAATATTTTCAGGTATCTGGTCACTTCAAGTCGAGTTACAATAAGTTTTAACTGTTTATTCGTTTAATTTTAAATATTTTCCAAAAATGAAACGAAAAACATTAAAAACTTATTGACTCTCCATTTTATGCTAGTGCTAGATATTTACTTAGTTATCTGTTCTGCAGGTTGTCGCTTCGAGTTGAGTTGCAGTAAGTTTTAACTGTTTATTTGTTTCATTTTTAATATTTTCCTAAAATACAAGTTATCATGCGCTTTAATGTAGAAAAAATAATGTAATCATGAAGAATGAGTAGATTTCTATAATCATTTGATCAAGAAATAAAAGTTGCAACTAACATTTCAAAGTATATGTTAAGATGTTGGTTAACATTTCCATGTTTGTTGAAATGTTCATTTCTAAATGGAATCTTCACCCAAGTATACACTTTTCCCATAATTACATTCTCTTTAACACACTAAAGCTCTTGATAACTTATATTTTTGGAAAATGTTAAAACGATTTTAAAACATATGTAAAGTTGAAACTTGAAACTCAACTCGAAGCGACATTATGCGAAATAAATAATTTTACTGTCAACACATTTAAAATTTTGTTGACCAAATAAATTTCTAATAACAAATTTATTCTGGTATTGATATAGTCTTGATTGCTAATTGATTAAAATATATAATTATGTTAATTTGTAATAAGTTTAGCTTTAATTAACTTTTTTTTCAAAATGTAGTTGTCTATAATTACATTCTCTTTTCCATACTAAAGCTGATGATAAGTTGTATTTTTGGTAAATATTAAGAATGAAAAGTTAAAATGTGTTGTGGCTCAACTGGAAGCTATAACCTGCAGAATAATTACCAAAGTTTAAAAGGAACTTACACTTACCTAGTCCCTCCATCATATTAATTTTCACTAGTTCTATTTCCGAGGCGTTAGAAATTACATATGATTGGGCTGTGAACATACATGAGGGTTAAGAACAAGGGGTAAAAGAGAGCACTGATAATGGGACACAGCTCTATTATTTAAGGAGAGATCAGTTCTACTCATTGCCTTCTTATTACACTTTTTTCTAATTAATGTTGGCGCCTAAATGCTGCGACATTGTTACCATTAAAATCACTGAGTTGCTTATGGAATTAATAAATGTAATTAAAAAAAACAAACAAATGGTTCGATATTTCATTTGGTTTAATAATATTTTTTAGGCGCGATAAACTCAATGCAGACAGCCGATTTAAAAATTACTGATGTAACAAGTACTCATTGATGTATGAGCCCCCTTCAGCATTTCGATTAGCGCGGATTGTTCTTAACTAAATTTGCACAAGGACTCGATATGCGAGTAACCTTCTAGAGTGAGCTCATCTCAAATCTATGGCACCTCAAATCTATCAGATAGTTTCTAAACACATCTTACGTCTTTATATTCACCGGCAAAATCACCACTGCTAGGGCTGATGGACAGATAGATATGATTTCATCAAAACTTTCACGTTGCCAACAGAGACATGGGTAGCAATATCAAATTTTTTCCTTGTTTGCCTCCTAAGAGCGATAACTTAGAGCCGGTTAAATGGAATATGCCGTCTTATCTCAAGGCGCACGCTATCTGCGTCCATTTGTAGGTCATTTTAATCCAATGATGAATTCCGTCGATGTATTTAGTTTCGAGCTTATAAACTTGCCCACGAGGTGATAGCATGATATTTGGCACCACCTACTCTGTTACCTACTCTCCCTGCCTTCAAAATTAATTGAAACTTATGATGTAATAAGCTGTCACTTTATTTCATTCTGTATGTATTTAATTAACTTGCTTTGTTTAGTTAATTACCTTCTCTAAACCATTCCTTTGTTCATACATTAAAATTAATCTATCTTAAACTGTGTACTACTATAACCCGTGAAGAATATTGGGTTCAGTACAAGGTAGGGACTGTTTTTAAGCCAAGGGTTGAATAAGGAGGTGGTATGGCACAGACCGGCATGCCCCCCCCAAACTAACTCCAACTTGGGACCAAGAGATCAGTGGCGTGACCCCCCCCCCTCCCGGTCAAGGTCCGGGTTTTCAAGCTCCGAGGAACTTGCATGGAAAGTTCTTTACATTTGTATAAATAAAACAACTATGTCTTTTCAACCCCCACAATACTGTTTTATAGTTCTTTTAAAATATTTTTGTTTCAGGTTGAAAGAATTAAGAAAATAACATTTCTATTTGATTTAGAGGAAAAAGACTGGAATTCCAAAGTTTATTCTAAAATAAGAAAATTCATCACTAAAGATGACGAATTTTTATTAACTATCTATTTTGAAGATGACATTTTGAAGGCAAAACTGGGATTCCCAACTTGCCGGTTTTTCGACATTCAGTATTTCACAAGACTTCATAAGAAAGTTGAAATCACCCAAGAGAATTTTCTTGATAACGTGATGTTCGGGACCCTGGATGAGTACCCTGAAAGATCTGTAGCCGCTCTATTGCAAACTGTCTACTATCCCTGTTTCTTTCAGGTCAAAGACTGGCCTGATGGTATGTGTTTGAAAATTAAATTGTTTGTGAAACGCTTTCAATTGTTAGTTGATGATCTAGATATTGTTTTCAGAACTCAAAATGGAAGTGAGGCAGGCATTTCATGATTATCTTAATGAGTTGACGGAAGTGCAGTACAATTTGATGGGTCTCACAGGACTTTATGTTCCTAAGGAAGGGCTGCAATATGAAATTAAATCTGCTATAAAAGATCAATACCTGATAGCGAGGCTGGACAGTAAGAATCGTCAATATACCTATAGTTGTAAATTTTTATCGACATTCAAAATAAATTATATAATTATTGATCTTGCTGCTCCCTGTTGTTTTTTTCCTTTGTAATTGGATCACATCTACCAAATATGTTATTTGATTCTGTCTTTCTGATTATTCTTTTTTAGCAAAGCTTGAGACTTGTGGAACATTGCCTTTTCAGCCACCATTTTGCAATACCAGTACCAGTACTACCACAGTATATCCTTTTCGTAAAACGATTATACTAAAGTTGTGGCATATAGATGTGCCCATTTTGGTCCTCCCAAATATTTCTGACCATCAAAATTCATCAAAAACTGAACCACTTTGGATTATATATTATGTTTTTTTAAATAAAACATTAATAAATGAGGCTGATATATTTTTCTCACAAATTACAATTTGTTGAAATTTGAAAGGTTTAGCGACATCAAGGATGGTTTAATATTTCTCAAATGTTGCAGCTTTTAATAATTTGTAAGTTTGGTGAAATATATTAATTACAAATTCACTCACTCACTGTTGGACCTTACAGTCCCTGCAGGTCCTGGGCCTCTGCCGCCATTCTTCCCCATTCCATGCGGTTCAAGGAAGGCTCCTCCGGTTTCTCACCCCAACTTTCTTAATTTATTCATCCACCGACTCCAGGAGTCTGCCCCTCCTCCATTTTCTTCCTGGTGTATCTTAATTGCACATTAATTATTATTTAATTAGTACCATAATCAATGAGCGTATAATTTTTTTTTTTACTGTTCCACAATTATTTGGTCACTTTAATTCTGCTGGGATATCTAAGATATGGTATTGTGACAGAGAGTATACTCAAGAGAATCTAAAATTTTTCCTTAACACAATTGTTCAATTTAAGCAATTTTAATTGAAAGATTTTCATGGGGACAACTATTGTTCCAGAGTTGGCCATAGTGTTTCCACAATTGAAAGTTCTGACTTGGATAGAGCTTTATGATCTTGATTTTGTTTAAATTATTTTTATTTATTGTTATTTGATGGTCATTATTTAAATATTTTTTTATTTTGAAGAGAAAAGATTTGTCCTACCTGAGATTCGAACCCAGGTCTTCCACATCACTAGTGCGGCACTTTTCCAACTAAGCTACCAGGGGTCATAACCAAGTCAGACAAATTGATTTTGTTTAATTTAGTTTGTTTTCTTGAACTGAGTCAAAAGGTAATTTTTATGAGTGGTTTTTATTTAAAATGAAAGACTGTACAATAATCCATTGTCTGCCCATACCAGAGTTATTTATTTTAGCTGACAATTGTGTTATTAGTAGTTTAAAGAATTATAATGGTTTTATGTTGGTTGTTTGAATATAGATGAAATATAAAAGAATGCTAGTATGCATAAATATTTTAAAGTTTATAAATCAACAATACAGTATATATTTTTTGTTTTAGGAGTTGTCCTTATGTGGCATACTGCTGTAAAAAACGCAGTTATAAATACAAGTCCAGGTACATTAACCGAAGGATTTGTACCAATAGATGCTTATGAATCTGCCAT
Source organism: Troilus luridus (assembly GCA_964056705.1). Classification (NCBI taxonomy): domain Eukaryota; kingdom Metazoa; phylum Arthropoda; class Insecta; order Hemiptera; family Pentatomidae; genus Troilus; species Troilus luridus. Next base: position 2,838,985 of record OZ057417.1, on the reverse strand, counting down.
TAATCGATGTATGTATAAATATTATCCTTTTGTTGAAATCAATATTTATTGTAATATTAATATTTCAGTAAGTCAAGTGCCATGTATTTTCAAAATTATAGCATAGAACTCCACTTCGCGTGTAGAACAATAATATTACTTATTACAACTTTTTTTTTTTACAACTATTAGCCTAGACACTTATCTTTAGTGATCTTATAAATACCAAAGTACGATATTATATTGATTGAGTCTTATACCTCCTCTCGATCTTCTGATGTTCTAAGTATTTCACCTTAATTGGTAACAGATAAATTAGGATTTCATTACATCTCAGTGAATATTTTAATGTTTATTATATATTGTATATTATATATTGACTGAAAGTACATAATTATATTTTCAACTCAAGTTAGAATCTTTTAATTTTAGATGAGAACCTGTGTGGGATATTGGATCAGTTGCAATCTAACGCGATCAACTATATTTGTGAAATATTGTTAACAGCACAATCTCCTCATGTTCAGCCTTTTCTCGATCTGAAATCTGAAGTATTGGTAAATGACAGATTATAATTAGAATGTTAATAATCTATTCAATGGTTTCAATTATTTTACTCTCTGTTGGTTTTGATGATTGAAAATTAAAAACTTTTTACTCACCTATGTTACTTTTTTGCGGTGTTTAACATAACAGTTAGTATATCCATTTGTAAAAAATGACTTCAAAATACCAAATGAAAAAAATGATATAACTTAAGAAAAAAATTTTCACTATGAGAAGCTGAAAGGCTGTAATAAAAATCCTATCATTGACGGTCATCTAACTGTTCAATTTGAGCTTATTTAGCCTTGCCTGTAAAAAATATGTGTGCTTCCTTAAATATTATACTAATATATAATTTGATTGTATTTGTAATTTTTTTTTAGGAAGCCAAAGAAACAGCAAAGACTATCGCAGAGTACTTACAAGTTTTAGAACTTCCATGTAAGCGGCTAGATTCTGCTTTAGAGCCTTCTGAAATTCCTACGATGATACCTGACATATTAAAAGCAATCAAGTTTGTATGGGCAAAATCACCTGTATATAATGAAGAGTATGTAAATATTTATTTGTTAGCATGATAAAATTCAGTAACCTACCCTAGTTCTCATGCTTCTGCATGCATCATCTGTTTTCATGCTTATATATTTTTTTTTCAGTAAACATTTGGAAATGCTTTGCATTTGCCTTAGTTTTCATGTAGTTTCAAGGCTCAAAACAATGGCAGATTTCAAAGCTGTTTTCTGTTTAAAACCTCAAAATATTATTAAAACTCTTCAAAATATGACTATATGTTATGAAAACTTTAAAAGGATATACAAAAAGGTATGTTGGTTTAAAATGGCGTCTTGTATGTATGAGTATATTAATAAAGTGATGGATTTAAAATTTTGGTATTGAAATGAAGTATATTCCAACTGCTGGTATCTGGAATTATTTAGGGTGGTCGACTTCCACTTACTATCTTAACTCAATAATTATAAAAAAACTCTATCAGTTAATTTTCTTGAGAATTCAACAGCAGTTATACTTTTATATAAATATAATTGAAGCAGTAATAATTTTCAAAATTCCAATGAATATAATTTTTACAATTGGAAACTAAGCGGTTAATTAGTATGGTTATGGTTATGGTACTAATGTAGGGTTCCGATGACCCGCTTGCCCCAGCCTGTATAGGGCTGGATTGTTTATCTCCTGGGGTACATTTCAGAATATTTGTGTCTCCATGTTTCGAGTAATACGAGAGTCATAATGGTGGTTACCTAGAAGGTAACGGGTTTTAACTGTCAAGTTACTAAGCCTTGAAGCCTCCAGCACTGATTGGCTCACCGACCCAGTTTCCCGCTGGGATTGGTTACCTAACCTTTCACTGGGTTGCTCGGCTTGAACCATGTGAATGTTCATTGTGTGTGAAAAACATAAAACCAGATTATGAATAAATGCTTCTAATTTTGCTGATGCCATCCTGAGATGACCACAAATTTTAATTCCAATAATAAAAAGAAGATGCAAATCTTTTTCATAAAATTTAATTGATCTTTGTCATCCGTAAGTGTTTATTTTGCAGGCTGTAGACATTCACAATAGGTATCACATAAAACCATGGAACGTAAATCAGGATTTGGTTTTTAATAAAATAAATATTGCCGAAGAAAGATGCAAAGATATGATTGAGCTTTGTTATACCTTAGAAATATTCGGAAGGTAAAAATTTTTCTATTTTCTTTGATTTCTGTGAAGAATATTTTCTTTTTTGTAATTTTTACGATATTTATGTAAGGTATAAATTATTTGGGAAACTTTTAAATGAACATATAACTATTCTAATATTCCTTGGGGCTTTGAGGGATAGGCTGTATTTTATACTTTACCCTGAAGTATATTTTTTGCATTCCAATTTTTAGGTTCATTTGGATGAAAAATAATGCTTTGAAGCTCCTTTGTGACCTAAAACTGTGACACTCAAGAATTTATATCTACAGCCCCGGTGATTGAGTGGTCAAGTCAGATTTTGTCCAGAGAGAGTTAACTGCTTTCAGATAACCGGAATCGTATCATTCTCCTAGTTTTTGGTTTGAAATGGAGTTGTAATATATGCAATAACTCCTTTTCAAGCCAATGGCTTACTTAGCCCCTTATTCACTACGAAAATAACTTGATTCCCCTTACTTAAGTACAAGAAACTCATTTTGGAGAAAATTAGACTTAACCATTTATTCACCGGGAATGTAGATATTGCTATTTTCAGAGTTTTGTGAATTTCTGAGGAGAATTCTGGTTTTACTTTAATTACTCTTAATATTTTTCATACTCAACCTAAAATATTTTGTAATTTGTCAATAATTTTATTTTATGGATTAGGTTTGCCTCAAACCCCAACTTTGTAAAGAGGAAACTGAAATTTTCTAGTTAAAATATTAATATTAGTATTTTAACTCAATTTTAATAAATTACTATATCAGTTCCCATTTTCAGGCTAGTCTTTCTTATAGTTTTTTTGTTTTCAAAATATAAGCAAATTGACCAAAATAAAATATTATATCCATTGGCAGGGTGAATGAACCAAAAGGTGAGGAGGAGTCTATGTTACCATATTATTGGACCAGGGACAAAGAGATTTCCACGATTATGGATAAAGTCAAAAAAGAATTTTGGAAACTGTTTGAAGAAGTTGAAGCCCAAAAGATTAAATTTCTTGACGAGGAGTCTGATGACTGGAGTAACATAATGAAAAAGTAAGGTCAACTAATCAACAGTTGCTATCAGTCAAAACTTGCTTTACAGTATTTTAGTTTTCATTTTACTTTTTTACATTCCCAATACCGCAACTCAATTTACTGTATAAGTATTGTTAACAAGTTCTATATTATTCAAGTAGTTAAATTTGATTTAAGATAAAAAGGTAAAACATTATTTTATTTTTACATAGCTTTTTTTACAGTGCTTTTTTTGTATGTTAATGTTGGTCTTGAAAACTTGATGAAGCAAGTAGTGAGGTTTAGAAAACTGAAATAAGCAATTTGGTTTTAGCCAAGTTGTAACATACTGACAATTGATCCTGCTAAATAGATTATTATTTAAAATCATTTAATGAATTGCTCAATTGTTAGCCTTTGCAGATAATATTAATAATACGAAATACCTGTGTTAGAAGTTGCAGGAGCAGGGCCAAAAGTAGTAGCCCATCACTTACTGCTAATGTTTTATAAACAAAATAAATCTAGTGAGTTTAACTATAACAGTGAGTTTTAAATATCTAGTTGCTCATATCACTGAAAGCAGTTACATTGAGGAAGAAGTGGTACAAAGGATTGGAACGGCGGGGAAAATTCCCAATATGGTTTCCTGAGAACAAAGAGATGATGAAACAGACCAAACTGACCGGATATAAATCAACCATGCTTTCTATTCTACCTCACTCTTGAGAGCTGTGGTTCCTAAACTCAAAACACAGGAGTCAAATACAAGTCAATACAAGCTATAGGAATCAAGTACCTGTGAAAAAAGTAGAAAGGAAAACAGAGATATAGGATATAATATAGGCCATCATATCGGATAATTTCAACATTAAACCAGCTGAGAACATTCTAGAGGAGCACAAGCCAAGGTGGTTCGGACGCTTCCTTAGGATGGACCCTCAGAGAATCACTATAAAGACTTACAGGACTCGCTAGTTAGTGAAAAGGCCCAGAGGAAGACCTCGAATCTCCTGGGTGGACAGCGTTAGGGAGGCTTTCAGAAAAAAAGAAATGGACTGGAACAACAGGAAAGAGATACTTGGTCCAAACTCTTTGAAGAGGATCCTCACACTGCACAGCGGTAGGGGAGGGAAAGATTATGATTATATAAGGCGAAAAAAATAGAGTTCGAGCAGATGTCAGTTCGAGTCCAAGGCTAAGCCTTTGAGTTGATTGAATGCAGATTGGTATTTGTAAAACATTTTTGTAGACTCAAAAACGAAGTAGAAAACTGACAATAGGACTGTAACAAATGTGTTTTTATTATTTTGTTGAAGAACTGTTTTACTTTTTAATTTGCTTATTTTACGCTTCCTATTAGTAAATAAACCTAAATTCAATTAAATCGTTTTGTTATTTATGATCCTTAAAAATAAATTAAGATGTTTCTGCAAGGTACATTGAACAATATTATGATTCTAAATATTGCATTATTATTTTAAACAAATAATACTACATCTTGAATGAACATGCCTTATGTATAATATGCCTGTAATACACAATATGTATTTTTTACAGGTTTAGCGAAGGTATTGCTGATTTGGAAATGTATACTGAAAATGCATTGCATCTTATAGTTGAAAAAATTGACAATATAGAAGAAATTATAGATGTTGTGATTCAATTCAAAGATTACACTAAGCGGCCCGCGCTAGTCCCAGCCTTTATTAAATGTGCAGAAAAAGTAAATTATCTTTCTATTGTTAAAATTCTATAAATTACTTCAATTATTCTTCCAATCCCCTTCATCAACATCATTAACAGTCCTGATATTCTCCAACAACTGGCTGAAGGAACAGTCAAAGCCAATCTGGATAATGCAGCATGATTTTGTAATAATATTGGCTTGTCTTTGTTTCTGGCATTTCAAACTGTTTGGTTCACATAGAGATCATTCTCTGTAGATCAAATGGTACTATTCTATTTTCTTTACAGATTTAACAAAATCTATAAATTTTTTTAAATCTAATCCCTGATTCTTGTTTAATGACCAATTCACTTTATTGAGTAGAATACATTAGATTTGTTGATCCTTTTTTATATGAAACAGTTGGAGGTATTGCGAAGTTAAAAACTGAGCTTTCTGTGACAAGTTGAAACTTTATGCTGTTTGATTATCAATTTTTGTGTGTTGTTAAGATTTATTGAATCTATATTATTTTTGCCCTGTATTTCGGAGTTTAATGCTATGTAAAAATAGTGATTCGATTTTTCCTGCCTCTTTCCAAAAAAACAGTAAGTAGCCTATTTTCTTACTTTTGCAAATTTCATAACTTTGGGCAATGATTGATACATTTTGAATTATAATTGGCTTGTAATTTTAATTTAATTAATAATAGGACATAGCCTTTAATTTTTATCTAATCCATGGCGCTCCTATCTAATCCAGTAGACGCTTCGTAGTATGCCCTTTGTATATCTCAACAGCATTACACCTCCATTTTAGATATCATGATGTGATTTTGTCAATTATTTATACCACATACTTTTGTGTTCTTTTGGTATCTAAATTCTTGTGTGAGCTAAACATTCTTGATATCAAATATTTGACATATTTATTTTCAAAAACATAAGTAATATGATATCAGCCTTCCAACAACCATTTAGTTATATTTAACTTAACTGTTATCCACTTAATAATTAATGGCAACATATGGCTTATGCTTGTGTATTTAGGCATTTTCCTCATTTCAGATGTGTTACTTGTTTTATGAAGATATAAAGATGTACAAGCAGGATTTGACTAATAACCGAAAAGACGTTTACTTATTTATGCCTAGACATAGCAGCCGTGTTGTCGGTATGGTTGTGAAAGAAAAACGTTTGACTCAATTATACCAAGTAAGTTTTAACTAGCTACATGTTTTTGCTATTTTTTAAAATATTTTTTTTAGTCCTGTACTAGGAATAGTTATATATAATTGAATAAGTAAGGAAGGAAATAGTTAGGGGGGGGGTGCAGTCATATTAAACACTAAATAAGTGGTAACTTATTTTATTAGGCACAAAATAAAATAAAATATAATAATAATATAATAAAATATAATAATAATATAATAAAATATAATAATAATATAAAATATAATAATAATATAATAAAATAAGTATCCACTTATTTAGTGTTTAATTTGACTGCACCCCCCCAACTATTTCCTTCCTTTTTCAAATCTTCCAGTCAACTATCTCCTCGCAGATATAATTGAATAACTTAATGACTATAAAATCATATTTTTTTTTATTTATTAAAAAGTTACAATTTTATCAGGTTGAGTGGTATGCTAACTGTTCTTGTTAAGGCTCACTTGTTCTTTTTAACTTTGCCACTTGACCAACTCTATTGGAGGCATCATGAAATAATGAATAATTCAAAAGATTCCTTATTATCTCTATAGCCAACGTTTCACTCAAACTATATTGTGTGAGTGAATTATTAAATTTTGTTGTAAAAATTTCATTTATTTATTGTTTATTCTCTCGATTATCAATTGAATGTTTAAGCCATGATTAACTAAACTCGATGACACCAAAAGTAATAGAACTAATCGAAAATTTGGATTTGTTTCTGCGAAAAAACAAGAACAAGATACCTTGGCATGTCTTAGATCGGATAGTCCATTTATTTACCATCTATTACTAATCCTTGATTAATATTATTTTATTGGTTTAATTTGGTTGAAGATTTGTTTTAAAATATGTGATAATATTTTATTTTAATAAGTATTTATTTTATATTGAGAATAATAACTGTGGATGTTTTGTAATAATTGCATAGAATTATCAAAAGATCAGTTCCTCTGTGGAGGCGATTCTTACTGAGAATTTGATGGTTTTGGTTTAAAGACGGGTGGTGTCAATGTTAAATTTAAATTCAGTTTTAAATTGAAGCAGTTTGAGGAGTTTTATCATTTTTCCTAAGGTTTCTGTTTTTATTTTTTTTAATTTTGAGTCAATGATTCACACAACTAACTGTCCCAATTAAGCAAATTCTCTACTGAGCGAGTACAGTCTATAAAATTCTGTTAATTGTACAATAAGAAAATAAAAATTGGAGAAAGGGAACCAACCTCGTTGTTTTAAAATAGTGAAAGTATTTATAGAATCACATATTTGCTATAAACAGTTATCTATAAACATTTATAGATAAAATCACATATTTGCTCAAAATTATGTTTCAGTTCATTAAGACTAGTAATTGGCTTATGGAACCAGAAAGGACAGATAAACATGAAAAAGAATATGAGGACTTTGTCAGCGGTGTAAACGATTTTAGAATTAGAATTTACTCAAAATGGTGTGATAATCTAAAGCTTGATAGGACACAGCTCTTGAGCCAACCACTTTTTAAAATGTGTGAAAATGGCCTCTTGCTTGTTAATATTGACAGGTAAATATGAGTGAAAGACCAAGTAGCTGTAAATATTATCAATTCAATATTCAATGTATCAAAGAAGACTTAAGCTCAAACAAGACTATAGGTAGCCTGTAGAATGTTTAACAAGTATTATTTATTTTGGTTTTATTTATTTTATACAAAATAAAATTATTTCAATTACAAACTGTTTTATAAGCCTAGTTTTCACTCACAGATGTGAGCCTGTTATTTAATAATATCCTATTAGTTCAAAAGAAGTATGTTCTTGAGGTTATATATTATGCATTTGTGATTAATTGATTATTGATGGAACGGTGCTTTTAGGAAACTTGTGACAAAATGCCAGGATTTCAAGTTCTTTTCTCATGTGTTGCCCAACACTGATCCCAAGACCTTGCCGCTGTTGGATATATTCCTACAGATCAGTTCAGTGGCTCCTCACCTCTATATGATCGCCATCGATTTTAACTACATAGTGACAAGTAAGGCATCAATCAAGTCCTAAATTTTTTTAAACAGTTATTTACACCACCTCTTCGCCAAATCGATAAATATTTGCATAGATTTATAACTACTTATCGGCAAATCAACAATGTTTGTTAATTAGTAAAAGAATGATTTTGATTTAAAATCAAAGAATACAAATAAAAGGGTGGATGAGCTTGTTATAACAAATTACATCTCAGGTAATTAAATTTTTGTTTTTAACTTTAGATAAAAAAAAATATATATAAAGATAAAATATTTATATATATTTACAATATGAATTAACTTTGAAACAATTTTGTGCTGTTTCAATATTTTACAATTGGATAAGTGATTGATAAATAATTAAACAGTAAAGGCTGGTTTATGATTGAATGGACTGCGTAGAAGAGGCTTGTCATAGCATACATAACCAATACGTTACATTACGTAGTACAAATGATGAGGAGATGATGTAGTACTATAAACTACTTTCATCCATTACAAGTTGAACTCCCAAAATTCTCTAATTTTTTTATTTTTGATAGAAAATGTTTATAAGTAAATCATTCATTTCAAAAAGAGTAGTACAGTTGTTGTTTTTTTTAACAGTCTAGTTGGATCCTTCTCAAAATCCAACTGAAGCAAAAATTATTAGGATTTATGAAACTAAATCAATAAAATCATACTCTGTTATTATTTTCTATTTTCTCTCTAGAGCTCACTAATCCTGAAAGGCTGCTGTTCAAAATCCATTTCATAAAAATGAGAAAATTATTGAGAGATGGGCTTAACGGAAAGTACACATGGGACTTAAAAGTTACACCCGAGACTATGAATTATATTCATCAGCTGCAACAATATATAAACCATGTGAGTACTAATTATAATTTAAGGCGATGATTGAAATAAGTTGTCATCTTAATGCCCAAGTTCTAACCAAGTGATGGATTTTTTGTTGTAGTATTTTGAATAAAAAATTTAATAATTGAATATGTACTCGTATATCTGATTTTAAATGTATCACTATTACTAAATGTATTTATATTACTACTACTTAATGTATCACTATTACTAAATGTATGTATACAGTAAATTGCTTTTGCTGCCAGCAGTCACAGCTGTCAGTTAAGACTTTTTCAAGGAATTATAATGCCATTAAAGAATTTTGTTTGCCAACAATTGCTAAAGTCAAACAAATATTTGATTTTGGTGAAACTATCACCATTCCATGAAATAGGAACATAGCTTATGTGTTTTTAAATGTTTTGTATCTAAAAAAACCCAAAAAGAATTACTTAAGTATACTTTTGAAAATTATATTTACTTTTTGGTTTTATTTTATTTAGTATATATGCTATAAATATATTTTGTTTATTTTATGATAGTATCGAGGATTCGTTGATGAATATAAATCTTGTAATGAAGAAATATTTGCTATATGTAAGAAAATTAGCCTTTCATATTTTTATGACTTTCCTCCAAAACAGACTTTTTCATTTGAAGACTTGGAAGATTATATCACAGAAACTAAGTAAGTTCTTTTCCTCTGATACATTTTTTTTTTTTTTTTTTTTTGATTCATTCATTAGATGTTGTTTTTAAAAAGGCCTATTACAAAAAAAAAAATTAATGATGTATTAAATTTCATTTTACAATCAACTCAAATATCTTCAATTTGTTTGGATCATTTTGTTGATTAATTTTTTCTCAATTTTAGAGTGAAAAAAATAAATGAATTGATTGCCCAGTATAACAAAATATTTGAGCTTCTACTCGTGATATTTGATGGATTTGCATATAATTTGAAAAACGTAAGTATCACTTAAGTAGGTTATCATATATTTCAAAACACTACAAACTTTCAAATAGTTATATCCTTATCAGAAAACTCATTATATTTAGTGGCTCCGTTTTCATCATTTTCACTTAGAGTCTATTCAAAAAAATTGCCTTTTGATTGAGCATCAAGCCTCAATTCCAAATAATTGTTTTAAGCAAAACAAATTTAAATTTTACCTTTTTTATTATACATTGAGAGATCAAATCAGGCTCTATCACAAGCTTTCCTGGCTCTCGGGTTGCGGCAAGATGTCTAGGCATAAATGTCAACTAAGACAAGAGAAATCATATGGTGTCAGATCAACTCCCCCCCCCCCATCACCCCTGACAGAGGGTACCACAACTGCATTTGGTCCTTACATGGCGACAGCACAGAATTGAGGCACATGGCGATTGCTGCTGGAGGAAGCCAGGACTCACTAAGCTAATAAAAATAATAGTAAAATATTCAATAAGATTGTCACGGCCAATATTTTTAATTCATTCATCACAAATTTCTTCTCGTTTCGGCTATGTCGTCAAATGCTTTCCCAATGTTTTGCTGGTCATACTGCTAGCTTCCTCAGCCTTAATCTGAGACTGCAAATGTTTTTCCATGCTTCAGTATTTATTGCTTTCCAGATCTGGGAGTGGAGCCTATTCTTCCAGTTATCTGATTGGTTGTGGCCCGACTGGGTGGTTTCTAATCGGGTGGGCCTCGACTGGCTGAATTTTGCTTGGTTTGTCTTTTCTTTGAGGTATTTTGAGTTGTTGGCCTAATGGTAAACATACCAGTGGCACGAAACCAGTTGTTGGCCTAATAGTAAACATGTCAGTAGCCAAGAAACCAGTTGTTGGCCTAATAGTAAACATGTCAGTGGCCAAGAAACCAGTTGTTGGCCTAATAGTAAACATGTCAGTGGCCAAGAAACCAGTTGTTGGCCTAATGGTAAACATGTTAGTAGCCAAGAAACCAGTTGTAGGCCTAATGGTAAACATACCAGTGGCCAAGAAACCAGTTGTTGGCCTAATGGTAAACATACCAGTGGCCAAGAAACCAGTTGTTGGCCTAATAGTAAACATGTCAGTGGCCAAGAAACCAGTTGTTGGCCTAATAGTAAACATGTCAGTGGCCAAGAAACCAGTTGTTGGCCTAATGGTAAACATGTTAGTAGCCAAGAAACCAGTTGTAGGCCTAATGGTAAACATACCAGTGGCCAAGAAACCAGTTGTTGGCCTAATAGTAAACATGTCAGTAGCCAAGAAACCAGTTGTTGGCCTAATGGTAAACATGTCAGTAGCCAAGAAACCAGTTGTTGGCCTAATGGTAAACATGTCAGTAGCCAAGAAACCAGTTGTTGGCCTAATGGTAAACATACCAGTGGCCAAGAAACCAGTTGTTGGCCTAATGGTAAACATGTCAGTGGCCAAGAAACCAGTTGTTGGCCTAATGGTAAACATACCAGTGGCCAAGAAACCAGTTGTTGGCCTAATGGTAAACATACCAGTGGCCAAGAAACCAGTTGTTGGCCTAATGGTAAACATACCAGTGGCCAAGAAACCAGTTGTTGGCCTAATGGTAAACATACCAGTGGCCAAGAAACCAGTTGTTGGCCTAATGGTAAACATGTCAGTGGCCAAGAAACCAGTTGTTGGCCTAATGGTAAACATGTCAGTGGCCAAGAAACCAGTTGTTGGCCTAATGGTAAACATGTCAGTGGCCAAGAAACCAGTTGTTGGCCTAATGGTAAACATACCAGTGGCCAAGAAACCAGTTGTTGGCCTAATGGTAAACATGTCAGTGGCCAAGAAACCAGTTGTTGGCCTAATGGTAAACATGTCAGTGGCCAAGAAACCAGAAGAAATTCATGATGAATGGAATAATAATAATAGTAGTGACGTTTGAAGAGGGAGGGGGGGGGCAATGCTCCAAGATGATTGTCATCAGCTGAGAGTCTTTGAAATATATTAATATATATCAAACCAAATATTACATACAGGATTGGCAATTTGAAGCACAATTGATATACAATACTCTGTATCTCTGCTCTTTCTTGCCTGATGATTTCTTAATAGATTCTATTTACTTTAAATTAATTGTAATGATAACAAATTTAATAAAAAGAAAAAATAACCAATTTCTGCATGACACTTTAGATTTATAATATATATACGTTATTGCAATGTGAAACCTTAAATTTTGAAGGCAGTTAAATATTTTTTTCTTGATTTGGTTCTTAGGTTCATTATTCTAAACAATATAATGAAAATATTCACAAACATTTTTAAAAGGCTATTGTATGCTTTTATCATAATATATTATAATTTTCTTTTATCCTTATAAATATTCAAGTTATATAAGCATATTAACATTTTGAAACTAAAAAGTGGATAGTAATGTTGAGTTCTTGGATCATCCTAGGACACCTCTGTGTCTTTGTTGCCAAATCTCCAGAAAATTGATTTAGTCTTCTCAAGAAAAGCTGCTGATAAATGAGTTTTTTAAAATAAATAATAATGCTATTTATGAATTAAAATAAATAATGTAATCATAAGGATAGGAAGAAAAGAACTTTTTTAATAGAAAACAATGTTTTATTATTATTGGGTAAGGAAGTAAATAGTTGGGGGTGCAGTCAAATTAAACACTAAATAAGTGGGTACTTCCTTACTCAGATCTTCCAGTCAACTATCTCCTCGCTAACTTTTGATATTATTATTTTTTCAATAGATGAAATATGAATGGGTGAAATATATATCTAGGATTGATTTATTATTTCAAGAAGCTGTTCGATGGTACGCACGAAGGTCCATGCAAAAGGCTCATGAAGGCTTCTTGGTCAGGACCCGTGGCTTCACTGCAATGTCCAAAAACATATTTGTGAATTGTTCCATGGATTTAAAGTCTACAATGGTATTTATTCATTTTCATAGAATGTAATTAGTACTTCATTTATGTGATTTATTTTTATCCTTTTCAGATCATTTATGACCCATCTTTCTTGGAAATCGTGTGCTTAGTTAAAAATTTGCTTGGAGATTTAATAATTGATCTTTCCTTTTTGCCAAGATTAGTTGAGAAATTTGAAATTAATCTTCCTGAGAAAAGAATTCCTTATTCCTCAGTAATTGCTCATGATGACCACTGTCGCAAAATGCAAATCAAAATTGAAAAAGGTAATTATTTTGAAAATTTTATCAACACAAAATTTGATGAGCGTTGTATCACTCAAAACTGTGAGATTTTTGGCTTATAACTTTTTCATAAAGGTTTTCAATTTAAGATATTCAATAATTTCACATTATTGAATGTTTCCCTGGAACTTCTGCCTTTGTATGTCAGAATGTTTGCAATTCAGCATTGCACTTAACGTCATGGTTTAAATTAAAATGTATAACTTCATGTTTTGAAATGTTTCATAGGTATATGTTGTGCTTGGACAGCTATTATAAAATTTTAGAAAAATAACAAAAGTTTTCTCATGATCTACTTACTTAATTCTTTATATTTCACATTTCATCTCTGCAATGATTTTATTTTTTTATTTTTCTAATTTCAGAAATTCACAAATGTTATGCAGCAGTAAAGGAATATGAAAAAAGATGGGATGAATATCGGCACGTTTGGTCAGTTGACAGGAGCAACTTTTTAAAAGAATTTTCTCGCAACTACTTAACAGCTGAACAGTTTAAAGAAGAAATCGCTAAGTAAATTTTTAAATTAGATTCTCCGTACAATAATATAGAAAGTGTGGCTGACTAACACATTAATATTCAAAAACTATAATATTCAATACAACAAGAAAATTATAAAAATCTTAATTTTGCATATCATCTGACCAAAGGCAAAGTGGTTTATATTGCTATTTTCAATTTTGGGGTTATGTTAAATTTTAACATGTTTTCATTTCCCAATGCCATGTCGATTGAGACTTCCTCTATTTTATTGAAAATGGAAGTTGTTTCATAATGATTTTGACTTGCATGTAAGAATGTCATATTCTCTTTGATGGCTTAGTTAATGATAGTATTGATAGGAGATTACGTTGCAGTAAATACTCCTTGGTTTTACTAAGACGTTCCATCTTTGCAGCTGCTATTAACCTATAACTGAAAGGTCTGCTACTATATATTTATTTTTTCAATTCAATATCTGTGATTTGATGTTATGTATGAAAGTTACAAGACCTAAACATTGAGGATGTTGTTTACTAAAACTAGAGGTTAAATCGTTTATTGCTGGTTTGGCCCGAATCCGATATCAATCTTTTCATGACAAACTTCATTTCCACTCAAATCCACTAGTTTCAAACCTCGCAACCTCTTCAATTCCTGATAATCCTCCGAGGCGTCTGAAAAGAAGATGGCCTCGTGACCTTCTAAGCTGAACTTTTTATTTGAGTACTACCACTGGGTAGTTTCTCTACTTGTCTTTTCATGTCAATGTATTGACTCATTATATTTACTTGATGTATTTTGTATACAGTTGTAAATTTCAATAAATATATTTTTTTTAAATATATATATATATATATATATATATATATATATATATATAATTTGGTGGGCTTCTCCTCAAAGCCATATATTTTATCACCTAATTTGGTGGGCTTCTCCTCAAAGCTATATATTTTAGCCCTATAATTTACTTTGATTCTTGTCCTGATTCCCTAATAATAATCTATCTTTCATATTTATCTATCAATATTTCAATTATAATACAATTATAATTATAATATATGTTGTCAACCGTAGATTATATATTTTGAGAAGATTTGCTTGTAAGTCTTTGTAGGAAATTTGGCATAGAGTTACAATTCATGTTTTCATCTAATTTAATTGTAAATAAGCGAAACACAATGGTTCGGGTGGAAGTCAATAAATTTCTCAAAAGTACGGAAAACTGTGAGCTTGGTTTGTGATTTTTACGTTTGATAATGATCTAAGTAGAGCTAGTGATGGACTTAAACTGGGCCCCCCCCCCCTCCCTCTCGATAGGCCTGAAGAAGACCTGCAAAGTGGGTTGAAATGTTGGCTCTTTAATAAACATTTCTCCCTACTTTTGAGAAATTTATTTTCCATTAATGACCATTTTCTTTCACTTGTATACACAAGGTCAACTATTATCATTCAATTTTTTATTAATTTTTATATATTTTTATTTTGAAGAGAAAAGATTTTCCCCGGCCGCGATTCGAACCTGGGGAGTCCGTCTCTCCGTGAAAGGACTCTGCCATTTGAGCTACCAGGGGCCGCCTCACAGTCAGGACAAATCTTTTCTCTTCAAAATAAAAATATTATCATTCAAGATTAATTTTGAATAGTATTTAGTAATTACCATTACCTGTATGACTTACATACCCTTGTATATATATATATATATATATATATATATATATATATATATATATATATATATACACTAATATAGCCTTGTAAAAATGTTAACTTTTGTCATTAGGTGTGTGAAAATAGCATTACGTGTGAAGAACGTTGATAAATTTCAAACTGTGCGAATTATAAAATTGAATTGTGAGGACTTGATCCAGAAAATTATCAAACATTGTGCTGTTTGGCATAGGCGATTATCTTATCTTCTCATGAAAACCTGTGCCAAAGAAATAGAATCAGCTTATGAATTCTGCCATGTCAATACTAAAAGGTATATTTCCCAATTTTATATTTCATTTTACTGATTATTTCATTTTACTGATTATTTCATAAAACTATAATTTTTTTTATCATATTGTCTCTTTATCTGTAAAAGATGAATAAGGAACAACCGTATTCCATTTAATTTGCTTTATCCATTTTAGGTTCATCAAAAAAGTTATTATTAAAGAGTTTTGTTGTTATATTTAAGGTTTATTATGTTTATGAGAAGAGATATTCATGTGCGGCCAATGTGAAAAACTCATGTTATCACTGTCTCGTAAGATATCAGTTTACTCCTATTGTTATGAAAGCTGAAGATTATAATAAAGATTTGCAACATTTTTATCCTTACTGCTATTCCGTTTTTAAAGTTGCTAGACATGGCTTCTTATGTCAATTTTTTTTTTTACACTTAAAGAGGTCATGTGGATTAAGGGAAAAGCCTAAGAGTTGTTCCTAAATGATTTTTTCTTATTCAGAACAGTTGCATTACCAATAAGAACAGTTGCATTACCAATAAGAACAGTTGCATTAGCAATAAGATGTAGCAGGATCCTGAATAGAAATGGAAATGGGCAAGGGGGTGGGGAGAAACAGCTTCTAATTCTAAGAGTTTCTTGGTTAATTAAAATAAATTTGACATAATCTGGTGTTATGCTCCCGTATGGCGTGTCACTTAAAGTATACATTCCAAGTATACCTTAACATGCATAACATTCCAGGTAATAACATACTTAAACATTTCAGGTAACATGCATGGAAACCTGTTTTTCTTCTATCAGCCACAAAATAGTTAAATATTTTTTGGCCATTAGGAGTGAAGGTTGAAGGTAACCTTCAAAATGATGGCTCAGTTAATGACGTTGACATTGATCATTGATCATTGATCATTGAGATTGATCATTGAGAGATGTCGCGCTTCCTCAAATCACCTTTGTGAAATAATTTATAAATATTCTATTCAAGTATAATTATACACCGCTGCCTTAATATTACTAAGTTCTATGATACACATATATGAAAATAAGAAAAACAATGTCAAAGATTCTGAGGAACGGATTCGTTAGGGGATGGAATACTATAGTTTTATTTTAATGCACTCGGGTGACATTGAACAAAAAATGAATCCCATAAAAACTATAAATTAAAAATGAAAGAATGATAATATTTATTGCAGAAATAAAATAACATAGAACTTTGTTACTCCCTAATGAGAATAATAATTATGAAAATGTAAGATAGAACTTTGTTACTCCATAATGAGATCAATAATTACGACAATGTAACACTTTCTCTTCAAATGTTTACATATTTTACGAAACTTGATTAATAAATTTGTGGATCCAATCTTGGCATACACTTCTATAAGGACTTGAGAGTATCTGCCTTATTTTGATGAACGTCAGCTTGAAGGAATTACATCATCCATTTTATTAATCACAAGTATTCCTTCACTTTCTCTTACTACTCTTCTCAGATTTTGTTGCATCATTGAGATTCAGAGGGCGTTGCATACTTCATTTCGTAAAATGATTAACTGAATTCAAGGGATACAACTTTTGAAAGCGGAACTAGAATATATTCCATTTTGGAAAAATACTAGTTGAGATGAATATAATATTGGTCTTTCATTTGAAATATTCTGTAATGCTTTTTTGTATTCCTTTGTAATAATACTCTCAAAAGTGAGGTAGAGAACTATTCCGATTGTCTCAAGCTCCGTTCAATTGCACCTCTTGAACCCATGAATGCCCGGATACTGAAATTTTCATTGTGATTATATTCGAATTAAGATTTACGAGGGTGGTCTGAAAAGTTTCTGACAAAAGTTTAACAGTCGAATGACTGTTACATAAAATCTGCGCGTCCAAAATGGCTGAAACTTTAGTGAGTAACAGTCAACAGATGAACAACAAAATTCATTTGCTTTTATTCACGAGTGCTGCCTGCCGTCTTCATGTTCCTGTCGGAAACTTTTTAGACCTCCCTCGTATTTGTAGAATATGAGCGATTGAAAAGGTCATAAAACTATTACAGTCTTGTGGACACACAGCTATCACTCCATAATATCAAATATTCCATTAAGGAAAAATCTTTTATTACCATGTTTAAAATTTTGTATATCAATGCCATTACCAACACGTCAGTGTATCTCTTATCAATTAGATGCTGCTCTAATAACTGCTTTTTTATATATATATACTATATATATAATACACTATATATACTAAGGTATCTATTGATAAACTTATTGAAGTAGAATTCGCCTCCCCTAAATAAATTCATTTTTTATTATTTTTGGTTGTCAAACTCTGTGTAAAACCCATTAATGTTGATTTTATCCTTTATTTGCTTAATTCATTTATAACACCGTTTGCCGAATTGTGTAGGGTTTTTTTTTAAATCTATTTATAATGTTGCTGCTAAACATAACGCTCGAATTAAAGAAAATTGAAAATAAAATATATAAATGTTGTTGAATTCCTCTAAGAATTATTATTTTCTGAAAAAAAATTGAAATCTTCCTGAAGAAATAAAAAATTGCTAGCTAGTAGAATCATAGTATTTATAGTATTTGGCAACTTTATTGGAATTTTATAATTCCATTTTATAATAACCTGATGGGTCTAATGCCAAATAATTTTAATTCGTGCTATTTTCATTTGATAAACTTTTCAATTTAAATTCCCCAATAGTTTTTCTTAATTAATAAATTTTTCAGAGTATAAACTAGACGATAATATCTCTTTTGTATTAAAATTAATTAATTCAATAAAATTTGTATGTTCGATCATATTTTAAATAGAATGTGAATGTAATTACCTCTTGGTGTTATATGATAAATTTTTTGTTTGGTTGTAGATAATTAATGTATTAATAACTGTAATTAATAATTACTTGTATCAATAAAACTTGTTTATTATTTGGTCCTAAACTTAATTCCACTACATGGCTCCTATAAAGTTTTGCAATGGTTGATTTAATATGTGTTTATTATTTTTTATTCCTAAAATGATGCCTGTAAACTTGTTTGTTGACAGTTTTTAATGCTTTTAACATTAACAATTTCCTGTAAGGCTCAAGATTTTATTGTTTTAATAATGTCTGTTTGTTTATTATTCTTTTTTCTTATTAATAGGTTGCTTACCCCTCCAAGGCATTTGAGGCAAATACCAATTGCAACATCTTTCCATGATCGATTTGATTTAGTTGTAGAATTACTTGAAAATACATTTCCTGCTCTTGATAATAAGTTAAAATTTTTATGTAAGTAACATTGTTTATTATATTTTATTCTGTTTTGGTATTATTGTGTGGCATTTTTAAGTTTTATGGTGCACAGGACATAATTTATTATTTAAAAAAAATATTGAATGTTGTTTTATTAATTTTTTTATTGAAATTATGCTTCAGTATTATTTTAAACTTTGATTATGCCATAATTATTTTACAATTACTGTTTATCCACTATTATATGCGGCCCATGCGATTTTCTTTTTGTGTATTCATATTTTAAAAAATTAACTGTTGAGATTTTGAGGTAAAATATGATAAAGATATTACAATTTTTGTTTATTATCATTATTTTCATACTATGTATATTTACATCTAAGAACAATTGTTAACATAATAATAACTCATTATGTTTCAACTTTCACTCCAAAAACATGTTTATAGATTTATAATTTTTGGAGAAGTATGTAAATTTAAAAAAAATACAAGTTTAATTTTATTATCTGTCCATTTTTCAATGAAGCTACGCTCCGAGATGACATTCCTGAAATGATGTTTAAAAGGCACGAAGGTATAATGAATGTGTGGAAGCAATTGAAAAAGACGAAACAGGCTTCATTAAAGATCATTGATAATTGCACGGTAATTTTTTTTTTTTTAATTATTTCTCTACTATTTACTAAATTTTGATAGAATCAAGTTCTATTATATACTTTTCTAACCCAACTTGATTTGGCCAATATTATGCCGATTATTATGGAATCCTTCCTTTTCATAATTTGAAAAGATGAATTACTCTCAGTCACTTTTAGACTTACTTAAAATTATAAAGATCAAAATTTTACTTTGTTTATTGTTGAGTATTATGCATCTTAATAAATTTTGGTTGTTTCACTAAGAAAAAAAACGTGTAATTCTTAATGGTCAGTTGTTTTTTCGCTTTACAAAATGTTGAGGACTCTCTGGAATCATTTTTGATTATTATGCAATACTTCCTTTCTAGGCTTTGTCTTATTACAATCTAATATGATAACTCTCAGTTAATGTACCCTCAAAGAGTCACTTGCTCTATCATTTTCATGTAAAAGAAGATTGGATTTTCATGTCATGAAGTTTACATTTTTAGTGCATCAAAAAGAAAACTTCTTGTTATTATTAAGGTATTCAACTATTTTCTGACACAAATTCTTACAGCTTCTTTTAAAGTCCATATTTAATTTAAAGATCTTATTCAATGTTAAGTATATCAGTTCCATTTTTTTACTCATTTTCTTTTCAATAGATAGGCAATGTTGTTTTAGTAGAAAATATGGTTATTTTCTTAGAACTAATCCATATTGTTCCACCAAGGATAATAATCTATCTAATCCATAGAAGGATAAGGAACTAATCCATACGAGGGTTTTTACATTGCTAATTGGTGCTATTGTTATGTAGGCTCTTATTTTTCTTTGATTCTTATGTTTGATTGGAAGATTTGCTTTATTATGACAAATTATCTTATATGTATGATTTATTTAAAAATATTTTGCATTTGACGTTTTATTATACTTTATTCTCTTTAAAATTTAGTTTTATTTGTTACCATTTTAAATATTTTAGATCAGTTTTAAAGAGAAGTTGGTCAAAGATCATATCTTGTTTGGCGATGAAGTAAACAATTTCTTACTAAAGTTTGAAACTGATGGGCCTTTTCATCCTACTATGCGTTCTCCAGGTATAAAATGGTGTATGATTATTGTTATTTTGAATTAATTTAGAATTTCTTAATCTTTTATTATTTTTATGGGATGCACAATGTTTGGTTTAATTGATAAATGTTCTAATATTTAATATCTAGTCCAATCCACATTAAATAGTATGTAATTTATCAATATTTGAATTAGTTTTTAATGTAATGACAAAAGCTTGTACATGTTGAATTGGGCCATATATTTTCATGTAATGACAAAAGCTTGGACATATAAATATATTCTTTGGAGGATCTAAAATGGTGTTGTTAATTTATTTAATGCCACTTTATGCTTCTATGGATTATCAGACGATTTTCATTTGGAATTCTAAATTTTGCCTATTCAGGTATCTTTAATGAGTACATACAAGACACCACAAAGGCTGAAAGAATGTAAAAAGAAGAACTGTAAAACCAAGAATCTTCTCAGGATCTTTCTTTCCTCCCTATTCTATTTATTTCTATTTAAGCTGAGTGCACCAAATATTCTTCTATAATATAAGTCCTGCCTTTTGATTGTCCTTTATTATTTTATTTTTCCTCTGAACTAATTTTAATTTTTGTGAATGAATTCTCAATACTTCATTATTTCGTTTTCAGAGGCTCTTGAATGGTTGAATAATTTTCAAAAAGAATTGATGTCTATGATTTCCAAAGATAAAAATTTTGAGCTTGATTTGAAGTATGTTAAGTTACCTTATGAAAAGAAGACTGAATTGGAGCTGCTGGATATTGTTGAGTTCCATTATTTATTTTCTAATTTGGGCATCTTGTTTTTCTCTTTTATTAATATAATTACCATTATAATAATACATGTATTTTTATATACAGAATTTAAAGATATTATTGGAAATATGGTCTTTAACTAAACAATGGGATGATGCTTGGGATGATTACAAAACTAGTTTATTTTGGTCAATAAAACCGGAAGAAATGGAAATGTTTGCTCAGGAAGTATGGAAGAAGTTTAACAATATGTTCAGGGAATTAAGGGATAAAAATTGGTCTATCATTGAGCACTCAAAGAAAAGAGTTGAAGCTTTCAAGCGCGTTTTGCCACTTGTTGCTGATTTGAAAAATCCTGCTTTGAGGCAAAGGCATTGGGATAATATTAAATCTGAAATGGATTGGTAAGTTTAGATTTTGAATTGTATATTTAAAAAAAATATATTTATTTCTTAATTCATGTTAATCTATACTATTTACATAATATGTTTTGTTTTTTTAAGTACTAAATCCTGTTCTAAAATTATGAAATATATTTTTATCTTGAAGAAGTAAATGCTTACCAAAATCAAATAACTTAATTAATTATTGAGTGAATTTAATTGGTAAAATCTGATGTTACTTGAAGAAAAGTTTTTACATTATGATATTCTATTTTTATATTAATTAACAGTATATTTTTTATTTATTACAAAACCTCGTCAGAATATTACGAAACCTTTGTTCACTGTCTAGAATATTTTGTGTATAAAAGGCTGCCTGATATAAATATTTCAGCACTGAACTGAATTCATAATATTTTATAAATTAAAAAAGAGAAAAAAAACATTGATAACTTTCTTTTCTTTTTCAGTAATTTTGATGAGACAGCAGATACTTTTACACTAGATTACATTATTGAGATACAAATGCAGGAATTTGCAGATTTTATCCATGAAATTTCAAATGGTGCTACTATCGAGTTGAACATTGAAAATGTATGAAAATAATTGCTATTTTTTAATTTGGTCTATTTTGGTTAATTAATTATATAATAATTTCCTTGTTTATTATTTTATATTTGTCTGCCACCGACAGTTATCTTTGATAAATATAAACAATTAGACTTATTATTTTTCCCTACATTGTGCTTCCTTTGGTCTCCTCAACCGTTCAACTTCTGTTGTCTTTCTATATGAGCACCCTTTCTGATTCAGTCTTTATTTTCCCTATTGGTATTTGGTATTGGATATGCCCAGAGAAGAAGTAGTTTAATCTACCAGTGAATATTTTTTTACCCTTCCCTGTCAAGCTATCAGTGCACCTCCATTCTAGCACTGTGAAATCAAGTTACTGAAATTCTTCAAGCATTCACTTTACCATGTTTTAAATTTAGTAATTCATTTTTTGTTAGTGGTTCTATTCAAACTTCTTATTTTGAATTTTAGACTTTTATATTTTTCAGAACATTCGTAAAATCAGCGACCTATGGGCTGAGGTCGTTTTGCATTTTATCCAGCACAAAGATAGAGGCCTGTACAAGTTAATCAGCGTCGATGAGATATTTCAAACTTTAGAAGATAACCAAACTACTATTAGCTCCATGAAAACAACCCGGTAAGCCGTTACATGTATTTTACCCTAATTAAATTGTTTACTGACAATTTTAACTAAAAAATGTTGCAGCTATGTTAAAATATTTTTAAATGAAGTTAATTACTGGGAAAAAGGTTTGGCTCTGGTGCAAGAAGTTTTAGATATGGCGCTTAATGTCCAAAAGGTTTTCTTTTATCTTGAGGTAATGAAAATATTAATATTAATACAGTATACAATATTATAAAATTTCATCAATTATGGGTATTTTATTTTAATATTGTTCAATTCCGTAAATTTATCAAAATAATTTTAAAAGAATAATGACTGTTTCAACTTCAGCTTTTCTCATAACCTTGAAAATGTTTTCAGAAAGGAACACATTCATCGGTGCATTTATATTTTATGGTGATCCTTTTCAACTTGGATGAAACAGGATTCCTTGATTTTCTTGTTATCAAAACAGGAAACTATCTTGTTAGACCGGCTCTGTGAGCTCTTAAGTGGCCATAAAATATAATCTTCATATTTCGAATTACATTCAATATCCTCTCCACCTGTATGTGCAGTCCATGTGCTTGTTTAAATTGATGTTAGGTATTCATCATTTTCTGTGGTTGATATTAGAATCTTTCTCAGGATTTTGTCTTTCTTCGGCTTCTAACTTTTTATTGTTATTGTTTAAAGACGTAAAATCATTACTTTTTAAACAGACATTTTTGTTCATTGCAATCCATTCTGCTGCATGCTGGACTTCTGAATGAATGACCATACATTGATGGACACTGATCTTTAGATGTTAAAGACTATAGTTAATTGGTATATATATGACTTCTACTTTGCAGTGATGCTAGATATTACTAGATAGGTTTTCAAAATTGTTAGTTCCATCTAAGAATGTGAAGTAATCTGCCTGCTGGATTTCTCAATACATCAAAATCTTTTCTGAAGTTGTTTCTTGGAAAGAGGTTTGGAGCCCAGTTTGCGGTCCTACAAGGACCTGGGCCTCATCCACCACTGCCTGCCAATCACTCTGGTCCATAGCTAGTCTTCTCCAATGTATTCCCAGCTGTTGAAGATCGGGCTCCTTATCATCTGACCATCTAGTATAGGACCTTCCTTTGGGTCTCCTACCACCGAGCTTCCCAAACAACAGTCTTCTGGGCATTCTTATCACATGCCCCAGCCATCTCAACGAAGCTTTTTTTACGAAAGACACTAAGTATGGTTCTCCTTACGGATCTTTCCCAGGGATTTACGGAGTGAAAGAAAGGGACTGGAAGGAAAAGGAAGACAGGTGAGCGTTTAGATTGCATGATGATAAGATTATCCTTAGAAAATATCTAAAGAAAATGCTAAAGAAATATCTAGAGATCTAGCAGATAGCAATTTAGCAGAAGGAAGTAGAGAAACAATTGTTAGAAGATTAAGAGAAAAAGGGTTATGGGCAAGAAAACCAGCCAAAAAGACATTTCTTAACAAACAAATGAAACAGTCTCACCTAAATTGGGCGCAGAATTTTTAAAGTTCCCAATGACTGGAGGAAAGTGATGTTTTCAGATGAGACTAAATTCAATATCTTCAGTTCTGACGGAGCTCCATACGTAAGACGTCGGCCCAATGAAAGATTTGACGAATCTTGTACTATAAAAACAGTGAAACATCTGGCAAGTGTGATGGTCTGGAGGTGATTTTCCTACTTTGGAATTGACAAAATAAACTTCATAGATGGGAGGGTTGGTGCAGAAAAATGTAAACAAATTTTGTAAGAGAGTTTGATTCCTCAATGAATTCCCATCTTACACACTGCAGATACTTCATTTTTCAAGATGATTCTGCTCCATGCCAGAGACCCAAATCGGTGAGTTAATTACTCACCAACTTTCACCAACCAAAGGTCGCTATTGGCCTGATAATGGTTTAACTTTACCTTTAATCCTAAGTTAGTTAATTTGTTTTTCAGCAGGATTCGGGTAATCAGAAAATATCTCCAGACCATATGTAAAAGTTAGACAGTCTATTAAAACATTATTTTTCTTTTATATCTTAATTATTGATGATAATTGTAGCTTTTTAAAATTTATTTGATATGATATAATCATAGAATATACTTTTCTCTTTGTAGAATATATTTTTTGGTGAAGATATAAGAAGACAGCTACCAAGAGAGGCGAATGATTTTGATAAGCTTACATACATTTGGCGTACAGTTACACTTAACCTTCAGAAAGAGAAGACTTGTTTTAAAGCTTGCCATTATCCAGGTACGGAAAGATAATTAATCATTTTTTATAGTATTTATTTTATAAAATAAAATTAATATAACTATATATTTTGTTTTTTTTAGGAATGCTTAATACTTTGAATCAAATGAATATAAAAATGGAAGAAATCCAGAAGTCATTAGACCAATACATTGAAACTAAACGTCACATATTCCCTAGATTTTATTTCTTGTCAAATGAAGCCTTACTTGATCTTTTAGGAAATTCTAAAAATTTAGAACTTGTTCAACCTTACATAAAAAGTTGTTTTGACAATTTATATAAAATTAATATGGTTGAAAATGTAAGAAAAATATTTCATTCATATAAAATTTATTTGACTGGTTAATAAACTCAGATTATACACCAATAGTGGGATGATATATCTGAAAAGTACCTAGCATTAAACTTACGGTCAAAGTTAAATAATTTTGCTAAGAAATTCAATATACTTTAAAATAACAGGCCCATGATAACAGCTGTTGAAAATGTAAAATCTATTGCTATCTCTTGATATCTCTTGTTGAGTAACAAATTTTATGTTTAGAAAGTACCTTTGTGTTCAGCGCCGATCTTTCTCACATTTTAAATCGTATTTTTAACAAAATTTATAATGTTATCTTATGTGAAGTTTAGTTTCCTTTAATTCTCGAAATATCAGTTTTTGCTGGAAAGCACCACTACGGAATTATAAATCAATAACGGCAAAAAGTCCGAAAAAGGTTTAAATGTCATTAACTGTAATTGTTTGTGTATTTCTTTTTATCTATTTTCTTTTTCAAACAATGGATCAATATTTCCTAAAAACAACCATAAATAAAACCCTAATGAATTGTACTGAGAAATTTCAAGATTAGGTACAAAATTATTGAAATTTTATTTGGAAAAAAAGTTTTTTTTTAAATTTATTTATTTATTGATATTTACAACTGTATTACAATAATACATCAAGTAAATGGGCTAAGCGATACATAATGACATGTGAAAATGACAAGTAGAGAAACTACCCACTGGTAGTACTCAAATCATAAGTTCAACTAAGAAGTCACGGGGCCATCTTTTCAGACGCCTCGGAGGATTATCGGGATTTGAAGAGAAAGGTAGGTTTGAAACTAGAGGGTTTGAATGGAAAAGAAGTTTGTTATGAAAGGATAGATAGAGGGTTCGGGCCAAATCAGCTACAAATGGGACATTAAGGACATTATGGATGACTTTATTCTTAACAAAATAAGGAGCATTGATGATTTTATGAAGGATTTTGGACTGTAGGGGTTGGATACGAGAGGAATTCGATGGCTTAGTGGAGCCCCAAAGCTCTACTCCGTAGGTCCAAATAGGTCGTATGATGGTCATGTAGATGAGTCTTTTGTAATTAATTGGGAGCTTAGAGCGTTTGTCTAGTAAGTGTTGAAGTAGCCTGAAGCGTCGAGCGGTTTCTTGTCTTTTCAGTCTTGTATGAGGATTCCAGGTTAATCGTTTGTCAAGATGCAACCCTAAGTATCGGATCTGTTCTACAGGCATAAGTGGGATATTATTAAAGGATACTGAAGTGCAGGAAGTCATTGGTTTACGACGTAAGGTAAAAGTGATTTGATGCGATTTTTGAGAGTTTATTTTAATTCTCCAGTTTTGGCACCATTCTTCAAGATCAGTGATATGGCATTGGAGGCTTTGGGATGCAATAATTGGATTGGTGTTGACAGATAATACACATGTATCATCAGCATACGTGGTGAGGATAGTATTAGGATGAGTTGGGATGTCAGCTGTATAAACTGTATAAAGGATTGGGCCAAGGATACTACCTTGAGGGAAAAAAAAAGAAGTTTATCATTTAAAAAAAAAAATTAAGAAGACCTTATTTAAGTTTTGTAATGATCGCAAAGCAAAGTTAATTACTTACCAATATCGAATCTGTTCTACAAAATGAATCTTTAAGCGTTTTGAAGAGAAAAGGGGAGGATTGTCGTCGATGGTATCAAGGTGATTGATCTCTCGGAAATATGTAATCATCTAAGAGATCATCTTGGGAAATTAGAATCATCTTTTGCTAACTAAAATTATTCAAACTGAATATGTTGTAGTCTTACAATACACTTTTTTGTTGCCTAATCAGGTATTTTATAATATTAGACAATTTTTATTTGCTGAAATAGTGAAAAGAACAAAAACATTTTTTTGCTTACCTCTTGTTGTATTGCTTTAATTCTATAATGCATATTGCAAAGAAAGTTTATTATATATAAGAAGATAAATAACCTCTAAACTAACCCAATTATTTCCCATGAAAAAAATGAACATTTGGACGTTCTCCTTTGTTAATTATTTAATATTTATAATTGCTTATAGTAAAAAAAGAACTGATGGTATGATTTTTCTACGTTTTAGACTGTTCACAAACATACAGATGGAGTGGGTATGTTCTCTGTTGAAGGAGAACATGTCGTCTGGATTCGGCAAATTGTGTTATCTGGTCCGGTTGAATGTTGGCTTTGTCTTGTTGGTAAGATTTCCCTCATATTTTTTTGCTGATGTTTTTATTAATACAAAATTAAAATAATATTTTATAGTTTTGGATTTAGTATTACACTCTTAACTGAACAAAACAAAAAAAAATAAAAATTATGTCATGGTTCTTTTACTCTAAAAAAAGTAATTAATTATTCTTGTTATCTTTTCTATTGTATTCATGACAAGACTTAGTTGGAGGTGAATGTACCATAATTTTTCATTTACTTTAAATCAGTTTACTTTGTGCAGAGGAGATTTAATACCCTGAATTTGCAATACATTTTTTCTTTTTTTTTCTATAAATATCCTGTAATATTTTTAGTGAACATGAAAACCACTTTAATTTTTCTTTATTTTCATAACATTTTTATTCCATCAAACGCAAGTTTCCAAGTCTTAACTTTCAGGGAGATTTCATTTTTTTTTCTCTGAAAAAATACAATATCATAAATATTGTATATTTTTAATTAATTCAAGAAATATTTAAATTATTACCATGAAATTTAAATTAAATTAAAATGATTACTTTTTAAAAATAGTAGAAATTATCTTATATAAAAGCGAAAATGTTATAACACTTGAATGTGAAGGTGAAAATCCAAGGAAACATTGCTATACTAAGATAAATAAAGCATGGTCAATCTTCTTCCACTTGTTGACTTCAATAATGAGCTATTTAAATAAAATCTAATCCTTATTTTAGATAAATCAAATATCTTTTTTACTATCTCTTATTATTTCAACTAAACAAGATACTAGTCTCCTAGTAAAACATATAGCTATATATAAACATATATATACTGATGGATCGACGTCAGATAGCTCAACAGGATCTGCTTTTGTTACACCAAACTCAACACACAAGCGAAAATTACACCATCTTTGTAATGTCTATTCAGCTAAATTAAATGTCATCCCATCCACTCTCTACTTTTGCTTGACATACATACCAATGGATAATATAACTATAGTATCCGACTCAATTAGCGCTCTCCAAGGATTAAATGGTATGTACTCAGACCACCTGATCATTCAGTGCATTCACGAATACCTAATAATGCCAGAAGGTATAGTGAAGTCAATCCAGTTCGTCTGGGCTCCAGGCGTATGAAAATGAGATGGCCGACAAAGCTGCCAGAGAAGCTCTATCCCTCCCGGGTAGAGGCACAGCTATCTTAACTGGCCCAGAGCTTGCACACCCTCTAAAGGAGTGTATAAAAAATAGATGGCAATCAATGTGGGACGAAAGTCCACCCAATAAATTAAAATGTATTAAGAAATGCGTAAACCCATGGACTACCTCCAACCGTAGCGAACGCTGTGAAGAAGTGGTAAATACTCGCCTCAGAATAGGCCATAGTCGACTCAGCCATGTTTACCTCATGACAAGAGAAGACCTCCAAAATGTCCAAAATGCAATGGTATTCTGACCATTAGACACATATTCGAAGAATGCCATTTCTATCGAATTGTGTTACACCAACTCGGGTTACCTTCTAATATCTCAATGGCTCTGAGAGATGACAAATCCATAATAGATGTGGTCATTAAATTCATTACCAAATGTAAACTGATGACCACCATTTGATGTGAAATATATATGTGTATAGATATATATATATATATATATACACATACATTGTTACATTGTACTATACATAGATACACATATATATTTCACATCAAATGATGGTCATCAGTAATATATATATACAGGCAATTGAGAACATCCGGAAGTTCTGGACTACTGTGAAATGCATGAGAGGAAAGAAAGGAAAACAGATCCGGAACATTAAGGATAATCAAGGCCAGCTTGTAATGGCAGAGAAGGAGATTCTGGAGGTGTGGCGGAAACACTATGAGGGAAAATTTTCATTGGAGAAATACAGAAGTGACCGGATAGTGGATAGAAGACATCGACCGAGGACTGTGTACATGTAGCCTGAGGATATGGATGACACAATCCAAGAGGAAGAGGTTGAGGATGCACTGGCACATATAAAACTTGGAAAAGCTGCGGGAACAGATGGTATATCACCAGAACTGGTAAAGTTTGGGGGACCAACGCTGGTTAAAGCGCTACAAAACCTGTTCCAGAGGATTTGGAACTCAAGGACCATTCCTGGGGAATGGGAGTAAAATCTAATTATACCTATATACAAGAAGGGAGACCAGACCTTATGTGAGAACTACAGGCCCATATGCCTCTCTTTGGTGCTGTATAAAGTGTATAAAAGGATCCTGGAGCAGCGGCTGAGAGCATTTGTTGAACCCAACATGGAAGAAGAACAAGCTGCTTTCCAGCCTTCAAGGCAAACCCAGGATCATATCTTCTCTCTCAGGATGGTTACGGAGAAAGCGTTGGACCAAGGACGGAATGTCTACCTAGCCTTTTTGGACCTCAAAATAGCCTTTTGCACGGTCCCCAGACAGGAGATTTGGACTGCTCAACAAGAGAAGCGGATACCACCAAACCTTATTATCGCCATCAAATCAACGTACCAGGACCCAAAAGTCGTGGTTAGATTAAATGGAATGAAGTCTGCTCCGTTCAGAATCTGCAAAGGGGTTAAACAAGGAGATAGCCTCAGTCCACTCCTGTTTAACATTGTCATGGATGAGGTGTTGAAGGTATACAAGGGGAGAACACCCAGAGTAATCGTTGGTTCCTGGAATTTGTTGCCCATCCAGGCCCAGTGTTTTGTTTATGCAGACGACATTGTGGTGGTAGCAGACAATGTGGATTCTTTGCAAGTTGCAGTGGAGGAGTGGTCCGAGGAGCTTAAAAGAAGAGGACTCACCATCAATCCGGATAAAAGCAAAGTTATGCAGGTAGGACGGGAGGAGGTGGAGCTCAGGATTGTGAGGGTAGGACACCAACTGGAGCAGGTTGACATTTATGAATATTTGGGAACGATCTTCAGTCAGGATGGGAAGATAAACCAGGAGGTTATGCATCAAGTGCTTAAAGCAAAGTAGGTTTTCTTCCAGATTTCCAGAACTCTGTTGGGCAAGCAGGAGGTGAGCAAGGAGGCGAAGCTTCGCATCTTTAGATCTGTCTTCCTCCCGGTCTTGTTATATAGCCAAGAGCTGGGTACTCCTGGACAAGAATGCCTCACGAATGACGTCAGCAGAAATGAGGTATCTCAGAAGAGCTGCGGGAAAGACGAGACGAGACTGCGTGAGGAATAGAACAATTAGAGATACCCTGTGAGTTAGACATGTGAGGGATGTCATAGAGGAACGTCAGCTCAAGTGGTATGGGCACGTTTGCAGGATGGGGGACGAGAGTAGAGCAAGGTGGCTGATGGAGGCCAGACCGAGAGGGCAAAGACCGGTTGGACGCCCGAGAATCACATATAATAGTTATATGGATAGACTAGGGCGAGAGCGGGGGTCGACCCTGGTGGAGATGAGAAGGAAGGCCCAGGATAGGGACATTTACCGAAGGTGGGCCGAGACTACTCCACGCTTAACAGCACAAAGGAGATAGAGAAAGAAGAAGAAGAAGAAATTCATTACTAAATGTAAACTGATGACCACCATTTGATGTGAAATATATATGTATATATGTTATGTATGTGTATATATATACAGGCGATATATATATGTACATCTGTGTGTATCTTTATATGTATATGAATGTGTAGGTGTGTATATGTATTACACACCTTGCTCCAAGTTAATTTCCAGTAAATAAATAAATGTTGTTATCATCACTTATTATCTATTACAGAAAAGTAGATATATAACCTATACATAAACTAAAACAAAGCTCACTGGTGTGGGCCCGCGTGGTGCTGGGGGGAGGAGTGTCCTGGGCTCCAGGGGGCTGGTGCTGGGGGCTATGGGGGCGCCACTTGTCCCACAGAGCATGCTAGCTCTGAGGATCTGACAGGATTTGGACTTTTCCATGAATAGCCGATGTAAACATTAGTGGATTGTACTAATGTCCTTAGTTTCTCGGGCCCGGATAGGTGGGTTACCATAGCAAGACCTAAAGCTTAATAACCAAAGGGCGTTGATGACCTAGATGTTCTACGCCCCCTAAACCCCAGAAAACAAACAAGATACTAGTCTCAATGTGTTAATCATTATGGGCTTTTAACCAGTGGTCGCCTGCAAAAACTTTACAAGAAATATTTGAATGAATCTCAATAAAATATAAGAAAAAATATTTTATAGCTCTAAAAATTTTGGAACTAACTTTTTCTACGATTAAACCTGTTTTTCATTGGTACTGTACATTTTGTTTCCATGCTGCATAACAGTTATTTATAGTTATTTGAATCATTTATAATATTTTAAAAGTTTTAACTGCAATAATGGGATGTAATATACAATCTTAGGAATATTATTATTGTATGACCTACAATTATTCATAAGTTTTTTACTATATCTCTTGAGCCATTTCAAATTAGAAAACTTTATTACGTTCATTAGTATTACAGATTTTAATATGCCTAAATGGTCAATTGGATTTTCAATAATTTCAGAAACTTTTCTAATATAATTTTTTTTAGTAATTTGTATTGTTGATTTTACTTATCAGAAACTGTTATGAGAGACACATTAAAAGATATGCTACTCCATGTTACTCTCAAGTTAAAAAAAATGCAATTCAAAAGGGACAAATGGATTTTGGATAATCCCGGACAAATGTGTATTACAGCCAGTCAGGTGATGTGCTTTCATTCTTCTCTATAACGACTGCTTTCAGATATTTTCCCAATTGTTTATCATTTAACAGAAATTATTCAAAAAACAAAATAGATAACTCTTTCAATGGCTTATTTTTGTTTACAGATACGTTGGACAACAGACTGTACTAAAGCACTTCTACAGTCTCATAAGAAACTTAATTCTGATCCCTTAAAGACTCTGAGAAAGACACAGGTTTAATTTTATTTTAATTTAATTAAAATTCTTAATTATTGTTACTTCTACACAACCATTTGAAATATGTGGTCAATTCTGAGGTATAATAAATATACAGGTTTGTGATTGATAAATCTTCAAGACTTGCTTGCATAAAACTATGACCACCGTCATAGTTTTATGCAATCAATTAGATTTCTAATTACTTTTACAAATTTTTATAATCAATTAAAGAAAAACAATTGCATGATGACCTCTCTTATATCAAAGAAAAAGATTAAAATCTTTTTTAGGAATGTAAAAAACTGACAGGATTTTTGGTAGCAAAATACTATCTTTTTCCATTTTTCACTGTAGCAGTTATAATTGAAAAAATAAGTTTAAAAAAATAAATTAAACTTAAAATGTGAAATGAAGATCCTACTTGCTATCTTCTAGTTAGTACTTCTTTGGTACTTACCTCCACAACCTTATATTGTCTACAAATATAAATTAAAAAGTTTTATTCATGTTCACTATGAGCAAAGTGGTTTAGAGGTTTACAGATTTGTTAATTAATTTTCTTGAAAGTGGTGTAATGTATTCGAGCCTATTGTAGCCAGTTATTAAATACATTAGTTATGTTTTAGGAATTAGGTATTACTAAGTTCAACCCAAGTCAATCGCACTTTTAGTGTCGAAGTTTAACAGCAATTAAAGGAATTGAAGCTATAGAAGTAAACTTACAATTTTTGATATTATCGTCAGAAAAGTCAATTTATTAATCCAATTTATAATGGACACATTAAACTGCTGTATACAATCCATCATAAATTTGGCAAAATAAAATTAATTTGTTTTTTTTTATACTCAATCTTTTATATATTCATTACTGAGCAATTTATTATTGTTTGCTTTTACTTGTTGATTATTTTGTTGATGATCTCAAATTGCCTATCTCCTGCAGACATACTACCTTAACCAGTACTTGAATCTTATTCGTGGAGACTTGGTAAAACTTCAGAGATTGAAAATTCAAGCAATAGCTACAATTGAAATTCATGCTAGAGATGTAATTGATACAATGTTTAGAGCAAGTAAGTAATTTTTAAAATTTTAATAATATTTCATCCTCCATACTTATTACATATGTCATAATTTATTTACAATAAATTACTATGATATTGTGGTTTTAGTAATGAAATATATCTGATGCTTTTATTATAGATTATAATCTAAAATACGACCAACTCTCAGTAAGGAATAAGATTTCATTTGCGTTATTTGTTAAAAATAGACCACTCAAACTGATATTTCAGATTGCTTGGTATCTTTGCATTACTTTAACGACTTGAAAAATGTTATCTTGATCATCATAATTAGCAAATTTCTCAGGTCTCTTTTGTATCAAAGTCTACCTTCATTTGTTTGTGGTTCGACATAATCCTGACACTGAAACTTTGGTGTAAGTTTCGGAAAATAGAAAGGGTACAGAAATTGATACCAAATTAGCAGCAATGTCTTTTCTCTTGTCTTATACTTCTGCCTTTTTTTTCTTATTTCAAGGTTCATAATCAATAAATTAAGTAAAGTAACTATTTTCTAATTCTTACAGAATATTTTACCACATTTACCTAAAATGAAGTATATTGACATTTTATTTTATGGAGTATATTTTTAGTTATTATTTAAGAATTATATTTTACTTTGCTGTGTTTCAAGCTTTAATTTTAAATCGAGATTTTGGCATCCATATTTTTAATATTTCATCATTTATAATGAAACTATCTTACTTTTATATTTATAAGAATTATTCATTTTTTTTCTTATCAGAATGCATGAATGTAAGTGCATTTGAGTGGCTGTCACAATTACGGTTCTATTGGGACAAAAATTTAAACACCTGCATTGTAAGGCAAACCAATACCAAATTTATTTATGGATATGAATATTTGGGAAACCCTGACAGGCTGGCCATTACTCCATTAACCGACAGGTTTGTACTTGATTAAGTTTTTTAAAATTTAAATTATTTATTTTTAAAAAGTTCTTTATAACATTTGAGATTTAATGAAAATGCTTGAACACGATTTAGTAACTTTACAGTTTACAGGAAATAAAAAAAAAAAATGTTTTTTCCACATGATAGGATGCATATATATTATTTTTTATTGAACACAGTACGAATTGATTATCATTACACAAATTATAATTACAACATATTATCAGGAGTTTATAAAAATCATCAATTTTTTAACCATTTAAAGAAATATGTATTATGAGCTGGAGCCCTACAGAGGCAATGTTTCTGTTCTTTAATGAATTCAAACCTAAAACTTGACTTTTTCAGACTCAAGATTTATTCATGGATAAAGTAAGCAGTGCGGCCTATTATGTGTCATGTTCTGTATTGCTGTTATAATAACGTAACTTTAGAACATCACGATAGGCTCACGAATCGCAATAGACTAATGCGGTTCACATTGCATGGGCTCTCCCATTAGTGCGCAAATCTATCACACCAGCGGATAATATGGTAAGATGGGTCTCATGGCCTTAGTGACAAAACCTGTATTCAGCTATGGTGAACATAATAAAGGTCGGCAATAGATAACAGGTTTATATTTAAACAACTCATTCGGTTTTTGCACATGTTGAAGTACAAGAATAAATATGGCTGAATAGAATATACTAATGCCACCCATATAGGGGGGAAAAGTACAAGAATACCTCCCATCATTGATCATTGCTTTATGGCAGTTAGTCAGTCTTTAATAGCTTATTAGATTCTAATTTTGGTTCAATAAGCTTTTGCAATTTCTTTATTAAGTTGCTACTAATTTTTTCTCATACAATTCAAAAAACCTTCCATTAATGTTTATTATTAAATAATTAGTTAATTTGAAATTACATCTAATTATTAATGAGTCATTACACATGTTTGAGCAACCTCGAAATAGTTATTGGACCTTTCGATGAGAGCTCCGAAATGGATAAGGAAAATAAATTTCTGATTCAATTATACCAGATCGCATGTCATTTTGAATGTAACCTTTTATTAAACTAATAACATAAATCAATTTTCATAAATTAAATTACTAATACTTTTGATAATGAAAACCAATTAATTAAATTAAAAGAACAATTTAAACGCTTTTATAATGAGAAAATGAAGTTACTAACTAATATTACCTAAATTATAAACAACTAATTCATAATAAAGAAAGCAATTATTGTTTAATCTTACGATGATAAATTTAACTCTTTAAATTACAAATAAATAAAATGTTCAAATAAAATCTATTACAAAATAATGAACGTTCATCTGGTTTGTAGTTGAGATGATATAATAATGAAAACTCTTATCTGTCTGTCGAAGTAGTGTCCAGTAGATAGTAGATTCTCGGCAGGGCGAGGTGGATGTTGAGACGACAGAGGATTTTCGTCGGCAGGGCGAGCGAAGACGTTGATATGATCGACTGGGTCAATTCGAATTGGTCGAATCTATGACGAAGTTTAAACTAATTACACCTGCAGGTGGGCAGCAAATTAGTATCTTCTTCAAATTCACACAAAACAATTTTGGGCTCCTAAAGAGCATACGATGTGCACGTCCAGAGGCTCGCGTCAACACTGTCTTCAAATTCACAAAACACAAGTTTGGGCTCCTATAGAGCATACGATGTGCACGGCTAAGGGCTCGTGGCGACACTGTCTTAAAATTCACAAAAACAACTTTGGGCTCCTAGAGAGCATACGATGTGCACGGCTAAGGGCTCGCGTCGACACTGTCTTCAAATTAACAAAACACAAGTTTGGGCTCCTATAGAGCATACGATGTGCACGGCTAAGGGCTCGTGGCGACACTCACTGGCTCGGTCTAGCCGGAGCGAACAAAAGCCGATCGACTCTCTTTTGTTTTTCTCTCTTCACTTTTATAACATATGTTTTCAAACTTATTACAAATATTACACTTATATCTAAACAAAATAAAATTACCTTTTAAATTAAATTATTCTAAACAATTATGAAATTAAACGTTTAATTTATTATATTAAATAAAAATGTGAAAAATAAGAAAAGGTAATGTTCTTTCTTTTAAGAAAAAATGATTTAATTGTTTCTGATTAAAACTGTTAATACTTTATAAACTTACTACTCCATCTGGCCTTAACACACCGCCCACCAATTTTTGTCTGTGGGCAAAAATTCAAAAGAAAGATATTTGCATAGAAGTTTAATTCAAGACTAGACAACCCTAGTCCGGAAACAAAATATTATATTGATTGGGAGGCAATGTTAAATGCGTTGTTGAGTGAAGCTCCAAATTTTGTACTGCTCCGCTGCTCAATTATGAACGTAAATGTCAGAATTTTGCCTATTGCCATTGGGTTGCTAAAACGATTTTAAAAGAAAACGACCATTATAGTCTACGCTAGTAATGGCATACGGACATCCTTGTTTAAATCTCAACGGTGGGAGATTGGCAATTGGAGGAACGAAATTCTCCGAACGATATCGGTACGTACCATAAGTACCTTTTTGGACAAATTTTATGTGGAATAATTCTACAAGCTGAAACATCCCAAACATGTCGTTTCTGATGTGAATGCAAAAGTTGTTGGGTAGGTGGAGATACATTCTACAGTTATGGTAAATTAACTGATCAGATATATGTTCAATGTAGTTTCGGAAATTAGGAAGTTATACTGGTTTTAATACAGTCGGAAATGTTACTAGTCTTGCATTGCTGGGCAAAGGACTGTTGCTAATGTGACCGCCCACCCTGAGTATCCCTTGGAGATCTATGGTCGGTGATGATGAACGGGCACACATTGTAACGGATGGGGAATCCGTATCGAAATAATGCTGCTGGGCGCATTGGGTGCAATTTATTCCGGAAGGCCGGAGTCTATTCAAATGATACTTCTCAATGGGTTGAAAAGTACCGCAACGATATAAATTGTTGTTAAGGTAGGGCATTTGTATGCACTACTACCTGGACGAAATTTGACATAAGTCCGAGGGCAGAACAAATCGAAAGCGTCTGAAATTAAGGGACGCGTACCTAATATCTAATTGAAGCTTAGGCCCAATCAGGGAATGGTCATTTAGAAATCCAAGCTCCATAGGCGACGATGCGTCTAATACCAATCGAAGTTTTGCGGGGAAGTTGTCTTCAAATACACAAATATGTGGTCAAATATATCGACCCTTACCAGCGGTTGACAAAACATGGTAGTCTTCGATCAATTTTGAAAGGTTTCCTTTCAGAGGAAATTTGTTTATCCGGTGTTCTAATTTTGGGAACCGGTGTAATGGAGTGTAATAAGAGCAACTCAGATCTGGTGGAGAAAACTCTTTAAATGTTGATTGGACCTTGTAAGGCCCGCTGTACTCCCGAGCGTGAGTTGAACTAAAAGGTCTCTCTGCCTTAACATTTGGAGGGTCTGGATCGACAACTGGAGCAATCGTTTCGATTTCCTGAAACGTTTGAATTGGTTTGCCCAATGCTCTCTCTTGTGATTGGTCGCAAGATGAAAAGAGCGAAATGGATGTATTTTGTACGGTGGAATGAGAGCGTATAAGTCCCATGATGACCCACCCGAAAACAGTTTTGAAAGCGCTAGGATATCCGTCCCGTCTCACGCATTTACCCAATAAGATATGTCCGAACAAATCGGCTCCTAATAGGAAATCGATTGGACCCGGTTTCCCAAATGAGTTATCCGCCAATGGGTATTGTTTGAAGTGGTCATTTATATAGGCCGGTACTGGACAAACGGGTACCTTTTCTGTAATTTTGGAAATTATTACAGCGTTACTCTTAAGCCGAGGCTGTTTGCGATCTCTAGGCACTATAACACATGAGGTTTCGTACTTCCCTCCCTGTATCGGACTATCCGCAAAACCCCTCATAGAGTGAGAATTAAGTCTTGTCCCAAGTCCTAATCTTCGTACGCAAGCCGAAGAAATAAATGATCTTTGTGACCCACTATCGATCAAAATACGAATTGGGACCAACTGCCCATTACTGCCTTCTATTCTAGCCATTGCTGTCCCCAAAAGGATGGAGACATCGGCCTCGGATGACGAGGATAAAACCGAGCCGTTCAGAGATTCGTTATTGTCGGTTTTGATATCTAATTTTTCATCTGTTAACGCACTCGTTTTTAGCTTACCGTTGTTCTCTAAATAGGGAATGCGGTCTGAAGATTGACAATCGGACCCACTTGTCGACCTACTTGTTGATGTAGGAAAATGCAAGAGGGAGTGATGCCGTTTTTTACAGTGGTAGCATGACCTAGGAGAGGTGCATTTACCAACATAATGGTTTGGCGACAAGCAATTAGAACAAACCTTAAGCTGCTTTATTTTATTAAAACGTTCATTGGGCTCTAGGGAGCGAAAACGAGGGCATCGATATAAACGGTGTTTGTCCTCACAGAGCGGACATATATTCACTGGGCTGGAACTATCCGTCGACATTAAAACTCGCTTGGCAATATTTTGGGGCCTACTAACTGAAAGGCTTTGAAAATTATGACCGAAATTTGAGGTTAATGAATCTGCTTGGAGCTGAAAGCATTGTCGGTGAATAAATGAAGAAAAATCGTCGAAAGTGGGGACTTCGGATTTGGATCCAAATTCAGTCTCAAATCGCTCGCGAGTTTTCGCATCGAGGAGCCTCAGGCAATATGTGAATAACATGAATCCGGAAGGGTCCGGAAGATTCAATTTTCGGAAAGCGACTGCACTTTCCAAAACAACTTCGGAGAAATTTTCTAAGGAACGTAAATCGAATTTGGCACCAGGTTTGTAATTGAACATATTGACTAGGTAGTGTGTGGCTTGGATCCGCTTATTATCGTATTTCTTTTGTAAAGCATCCCAGGCCTGTTCGTAACCTTCGGAGGTCAATTTTATTGTCGAAATTGTTTGAAGTGCCTGACCCTTTAAGGCTGACTTTAGATAATGAAATTTTTGAATATTGCTCAAATTCGCATTATTGTGAATTAATGATAAATACGTGTCCTTGAAGGACACCCAATTTGAAATAATACCACTAAAAGAGGGAAGGTTAATGGTTGGCAATTTAATATGAGATTCGACACTGTGCTGACTGTGGTCAGCACTTCCGGATTGGTTGCCGGCAACTTCACCCTCCCCAGCGACTCCAAAAGACAATGCTTCGTAATAATTATCTCGAGTTTCGGATCGGAGAGAGTCAAAACGATCTATCGATTCGTCGTCCAGAATTTTCGCGAGAGATTTAGCTTCATTAATTTTTTCTAAAAATTTATTGAAGGTGCTATCTAATCGTGATAGACGCGCATTTAATAATTTTTTATCCTGAGGGCGGGTAGAAATATTGGACCCGATAGTTCGCGTTTTTGATATGTCTTGAGCTAAATCCTTGAGTTCGTCTTCAATAACGTACAATTTACTTTCGGGTTTATTTTGATCTGATTTAGGGGCCATTATTAAATCAAATTTAAAAAAATGGACAAAACCTATAAAGAGTAAAATTAGACCAAATAAAATGAATAAGAAGATAGAGAAATTATATTATCAATTTAAAACGGTTCCAGTAATGACGTGCGATCCGGCCGCCGGAGGACCAAATTTTATGTTTGAGCAACCTCGAAATAGTTATTGGACCTTTCGATGAGAGCTCCGAAATGGATAAGGAAAATAAATTTCTGATTCAATTATACCAGATCGCATGTCATTTTGAATGTAACCTTTTATTAAACTAATAACATAAATCAATTTTCATAAATTAAATTACTAATACTTTTGATAATGAAAACCAATTAATTAAATTAAAAGAACAATTTAAACGCTTTTATAATGAGAAAATGAAGTTACTAACTAATATTACCTAAATTATAAACAACTAATTCATAATAAAGAAAGCAATTATTGTTTAATCTTACGATGATAAATTTAACTCTTTAAATTACAAATAAATAAAATGTTCAAATAAAATCTATTACAAAATAATGAACGTTCATCTGGTTTGTAGTTGAGATGATATAATAATGAAAACTCTTATCTGTCTGTCGAAGTAGTGTCCAGTAGATAGTAGATTCTCGGCAGGGCGAGGTGGATGTTGAGACGACAGAGGATTTTCGTCGGCAGGGCGAGCGAAGACGTTGATATGATCGACTGGGTCAATTCGAATTGGTCGAATCTATGACGAAGTTTAAACTAATTACACCTGCAGGTGGGCAGCAAATTAGTATCTTCTTCAAATTCACACAAAACAATTTTGGGCTCCTAAAGAGCATACGATGTGCACGTCCAGAGGCTCGCGTCAACACTGTCTTCAAATTCACAAAACACAAGTTTGGGCTCCTATAGAGCATACGATGTGCACGGCTAAGGGCTCGTGGCGACACTGTCTTAAAATTCACAAAAACAACTTTGGGCTCCTAGAGAGCATACGATGTGCACGGCTAAGGGCTCGCGTCGACACTGTCTTCAAATTAACAA
This sequence comes from Troilus luridus, assembly GCA_964056705.1. NCBI lineage: Eukaryota > Metazoa > Arthropoda > Insecta > Hemiptera > Pentatomidae > Troilus > Troilus luridus. Next base: position 2,798,014 of record OZ057417.1, on the reverse strand, counting down.
AACACAAGTTTGGGCTCCTATAGAGCATACGATGTGCACGGCTAAGGGCTCGTGGCGACACTCACTGGCTCGGTCTAGCCGGAGCGAACAAAAGCCGATCGACTCTCTTTTGTTTTTCTCTCTTCACTTTTATAACATATGTTTTCAAACTTATTACAAATATTACACTTATATCTAAACAAAATAAAATTACCTTTTAAATTAAATTATTCTAAACAATTATGAAATTAAACGTTTAATTTATTATATTAAATAAAAATGTGAAAAATAAGAAAAGGTAATGTTCTTTCTTTTAAGAAAAAATGATTTAATTGTTTCTGATTAAAACTGTTAATACTTTATAAACTTACTACTCCATCTGGCCTTAACACACCGCCCACCAATTTTTGTCTGTGGGCAAAAATTCAAAAGAAAGATATTTGCATAGAAGTTTAATTCAAGACTAGACAACCCTAGTCCGGAAACAAAATATTATATTGATTGGGAGGCAATGTTAAATGCGTTGTTGAGTGAAGCTCCAAATTTTGTACTGCTCCGCTGCTCAATTATGAACGTAAATGTCAGAATTTTGCCTATTGCCATTGGGTTGCTAAAACGATTTTAAAAGAAAACGACCATTATAGTCTACGCTAGTAATGGCATACGGACATCCTTGTTTAAATCTCAACGGTGGGAGATTGGCAATTGGAGGAACGAAATTCTCCGAACGATATCGGTACGTACCATAAGTACCTTTTTGGACAAATTTTATGTGGAATAATTCTACAAGCTGAAACATCCCAAACATGTCGTTTCTGATGTGAATGCAAAAGTTGTTGGGTAGGTGGAGATACATTCTACAGTTATGGTAAATTAACTGATCAGATATATGTTCAATGTAGTTTCGGAAATTAGGAAGTTATACTGGTTTTAATACAGTCGGAAATGTTACTAGTCTTGCATTGCTGGGCAAAGGACTGTTGCTAATGTGACCGCCCACCCTGAGTATCCCTTGGAGATCTATGGTCGGTGATGATGAACGGGCACACATTGTAACGGATGGGGAATCCGTATCGAAATAATGCTGCTGGGCGCATTGGGTGCAATTTATTCCGGAAGGCCGGAGTCTATTCAAATGATACTTCTCAATGGGTTGAAAAGTACCGCAACGATATAAATTGTTGTTAAGGTAGGGCATTTGTATGCACTACTACCTGGACGAAATTTGACATAAGTCCGAGGGCAGAACAAATCGAAAGCGTCTGAAATTAAGGGACGCGTACCTAATATCTAATTGAAGCTTAGGCCCAATCAGGGAATGGTCATTTAGAAATCCAAGCTCCATAGGCGACGATGCGTCTAATACCAATCGAAGTTTTGCGGGGAAGTTGTCTTCAAATACACAAATATGTGGTCAAATATATCGACCCTTACCAGCGGTTGACAAAACATGGTAGTCTTCGATCAATTTTGAAAGGTTTCCTTTCAGAGGAAATTTGTTTATCCGGTGTTCTAATTTTGGGAACCGGTGTAATGGAGTGTAATAAGAGCAACTCAGATCTGGTGGAGAAAACTCTTTAAATGTTGATTGGACCTTGTAAGGCCCGCTGTACTCCCGAGCGTGAGTTGAACTAAAAGGTCTCTCTGCCTTAACATTTGGAGGGTCTGGATCGACAACTGGAGCAATCGTTTCGATTTCCTGAAACGTTTGAATTGGTTTGCCCAATGCTCTCTCTTGTGATTGGTCGCAAGATGAAAAGAGCGAAATGGATGTATTTTGTACGGTGGAATGAGAGCGTATAAGTCCCATGATGACCCACCCGAAAACAGTTTTGAAAGCGCTAGGATATCCGTCCCGTCTCACGCATTTACCCAATAAGATATGTCCGAACAAATCGGCTCCTAATAGGAAATCGATTGGACCCGGTTTCCCAAATGAGTTATCCGCCAATGGGTATTGTTTGAAGTGGTCATTTATATAGGCCGGTACTGGACAAACGGGTACCTTTTCTGTAATTTTGGAAATTATTACAGCGTTACTCTTAAGCCGAGGCTGTTTGCGATCTCTAGGCACTATAACACATGAGGTTTCGTACTTCCCTCCCTGTATCGGACTATCCGCAAAACCCCTCATAGAGTGAGAATTAAGTCTTGTCCCAAGTCCTAATCTTCGTACGCAAGCCGAAGAAATAAATGATCTTTGTGACCCACTATCGATCAAAATACGAATTGGGACCAACTGCCCATTACTGCCTTCTATTCTAGCCATTGCTGTCCCCAAAAGGATGGAGACATCGGCCTCGGATGACGAGGATAAAACCGAGCCGTTCAGAGATTCGTTATTGTCGGTTTTGATATCTAATTTTTCATCTGTTAACGCACTCGTTTTTAGCTTACCGTTGTTCTCTAAATAGGGAATGCGGTCTGAAGATTGACAATCGGACCCACTTGTCGACCTACTTGTTGATGTAGGAAAATGCAAGAGGGAGTGATGCCGTTTTTTACAGTGGTAGCATGACCTAGGAGAGGTGCATTTACCAACATAATGGTTTGGCGACAAGCAATTAGAACAAACCTTAAGCTGCTTTATTTTATTAAAACGTTCATTGGGCTCTAGGGAGCGAAAACGAGGGCATCGATATAAACGGTGTTTGTCCTCACAGAGCGGACATATATTCACTGGGCTGGAACTATCCGTCGACATTAAAACTCGCTTGGCAATATTTTGGGGCCTACTAACTGAAAGGCTTTGAAAATTATGACCGAAATTTGAGGTTAATGAATCTGCTTGGAGCTGAAAGCATTGTCGGTGAATAAATGAAGAAAAATCGTCGAAAGTGGGGACTTCGGATTTGGATCCAAATTCAGTCTCAAATCGCTCGCGAGTTTTCGCATCGAGGAGCCTCAGGCAATATGTGAATAACATGAATCCGGAAGGGTCCGGAAGATTCAATTTTCGGAAAGCGACTGCACTTTCCAAAACAACTTCGGAGAAATTTTCTAAGGAACGTAAATCGAATTTGGCACCAGGTTTGTAATTGAACATATTGACTAGGTAGTGTGTGGCTTGGATCCGCTTATTATCGTATTTCTTTTGTAAAGCATCCCAGGCCTGTTCGTAACCTTCGGAGGTCAATTTTATTGTCGAAATTGTTTGAAGTGCCTGACCCTTTAAGGCTGACTTTAGATAATGAAATTTTTGAATATTGCTCAAATTCGCATTATTGTGAATTAATGATAAATACGTGTCCTTGAAGGACACCCAATTTGAAATAATACCACTAAAAGAGGGAAGGTTAATGGTTGGCAATTTAATATGAGATTCGACACTGTGCTGACTGTGGTCAGCACTTCCGGATTGGTTGCCGGCAACTTCACCCTCCCCAGCGACTCCAAAAGACAATGCTTCGTAATAATTATCTCGAGTTTCGGATCGGAGAGAGTCAAAACGATCTATCGATTCGTCGTCCAGAATTTTCGCGAGAGATTTAGCTTCATTAATTTTTTCTAAAAATTTATTGAAGGTGCTATCTAATCGTGATAGACGCGCATTTAATAATTTTTTATCCTGAGGGCGGGTAGAAATATTGGACCCGATAGTTCGCGTTTTTGATATGTCTTGAGCTAAATCCTTGAGTTCGTCTTCAATAACGTACAATTTACTTTCGGGTTTATTTTGATCTGATTTAGGGGCCATTATTAAATCAAATTTAAAAAAATGGACAAAACCTATAAAGAGTAAAATTAGACCAAATAAAATGAATAAGAAGATAGAGAAATTATATTATCAATTTAAAACGGTTCCAGTAATGACGTGCGATCCGGCCGCCGGAGGACCAAATTTTATGTTTGAGCAACCTCGAAATAGTTATTGGACCTTTCGATGAGAGCTCCGAAATGGATAAGGAAAATAAATTTCTGATTCAATTATACCAGATCGCATGTCATTTTGAATGTAACCTTTTATTAAACTAATAACATAAATCAATTTTCATAAATTAAATTACTAATACTTTTGATAATGAAAACCAATTAATTAAATTAAAAGAACAATTTAAACGCTTTTATAATGAGAAAATGAAGTTACTAACTAATATTACCTAAATTATAAACAACTAATTCATAATAAAGAAAGCAATTATTGTTTAATCTTACGATGATAAATTTAACTCTTTAAATTACAAATAAATAAAATGTTCAAATAAAATCTATTACAAAATAATGAACGTTCATCTGGTTTGTAGTTGAGATGATATAATAATGAAAACTCTTATCTGTCTGTCGAAGTAGTGTCCAGTAGATAGTAGATTCTCGGCAGGGCGAGGTGGATGTTGAGACGACAGAGGATTTTCGTCGGCAGGGCGAGCGAAGACGTTGATATGATCGACTGGGTCAATTCGAATTGGTCGAATCTATGACGAAGTTTAAACTAATTACACCTGCAGGTGGGCAGCAAATTAGTATCTTCTTCAAATTCACACAAAACAATTTTGGGCTCCTAAAGAGCATACGATGTGCACGGCTAAGGGCTCGTGGCGACACTGTCTTAAAATTCACAAAAACAACTTTGGGCTCCTAGAGAGCATACGATGTGCACGGCTAAGGGCTCGCGTCGACACTGTCTTCAAATTAACAAAACACAAGTTTGGGCTCCTATAGAGCATACGATGTGCACGGCTAAGGGCTCGTGGCGACACTCACTGGCTCGGTCTAGCCGGAGCGAACAAAAGCCGATCGACTCTCTTTTGTTTTTCTCTCTTCACTTTTATAACATATGTTTTCAAACTTATTACAAATATTACACTTATATCTAAACAAAATAAAATTACCTTTTAAATTAAATTATTCTAAACAATTATGAAATTAAACGTTTAATTTATTATATTAAATAAAAATGTGAAAAATAAGAAAAGGTAATGTTCTTTCTTTTAAGAAAAAATGATTTAATTGTTTCTGATTAAAACTGTTAATACTTTATAAACTTACTACTCCATCTGGCCTTAACAACACAAATTACTCCTTCTCATTTTCTCATTGTATTCTTCCACCTTCTTTTCTTTCAAATATATAAAGCTTTTCTTCTATGATCTTTGAGTGGTCCCAGGTCATAGAAGTATATGGAATATGTGGCATATTTACCACTCCATATAATTAAACATAGTACATGATATTAATTGAAGAGATTAAATAGTTTCTTTTATGTTTTTCTGTTATTAGGTGCTACATTACTTTAACAACAGCTTTGCACCTGTATCGTGGCGGCAGCCCAAAAGGCCCTGCTGGCACAGGAAAGACAGAAACAGTGAAAGATCTGGGAAAAGCTCTTGCATACTATGTTATTGTGATTAACTGTTCCGAAGGCTTAGATTATAAAAGCATGGGCCGCAATTTCTCAGGTAAATATTCTAATTTTTTTTTATGAAATATAATGTTTTAGTCGTTTCAAACTATTACAGAATCCAATGTTCCATTGTACTACTGTTAGCTAAACTGGGTTTTCCCTGACCATGCTTGCTTGTCGTTTCTGGCTTTCCTTTTACCTTTGGAAACTTGTTCCATTCATCAACCTCTCTACACTTTATAGTCCATTTTTTATCAATTCCTTATTTTAAGCAAAAGGAATTTTATCTGTTTATCAGTTTTTTTCATTATTATTTATTTATGAGTTTTTCATCTTTAATTAGAAATATATTTTGTTTTTATTCACCAAATATTAAATGATTATGGTTGAACTATTTAGGCATCAGTTGCCATCAATTCCAAACTCTCAATAGTTACGGCTTTCAATTTGACTTCAATTTTGGTGCTAAATGAACTTGGAGAAGGAGTAAATTACATTAGTCATTCTTTTTTTTTTTTTGTAATTCTTTTTTCATTTTTATCACTTTCTGAAATTGCTTTAAATGATACAAGTTCAATTGATTGTTAACATTTCTTATATAATTAAAGCATATATTATGTTTATTTTATTTGTTCATTATTGTTATTCTAAAGGGACTTGGTCCCAGAATAAAGTTTGTTTTCTATTCTATTCTAAAACCAACCTTTTCTTTGAAATTTACATAAATATCTATTTTTTTATTCATCAGTTTTTGTTGTTATATTTAGGTTTTGCTCAAACTGGTGCTTGGGGTTGTTTTGATGAGTTTAACCGAATCAACATTGAAGTGTTATCGGTTGTAGCACAACAAATATTATCTGTCCTCTCTGCGCTTTCGCAAAAAGTGAAAACATTTGTCTTCGAAGGATCTGTCATCAATTTGGTAAAAACTTGTGGGATTTTCATCACAATGAATCCAGGTATATTATTTCCAATGTAATTTTGCAAAGTTAGGTTCAAATAACATGTTTAATTTTAAGGGATAACCAATAAACAGGTGAGCAAACAAAGAAAGATATGCAGGTGAATGAACATTTCATAAGATTTGTGATTTCTTCTTGCAGTATTCCAATATGGAATTCCGCATCAGGTCAGAGCTGAGCTCCACACAGTTCTACCATCTCACTCTGCTTCCTGTAGACCTAGGCCGACCATCTCCCCTCTGACTTCTTCCGTCCACGTGGTTCTGGGTCACCCTCCTCTAAGCTTTCAGGGCGGCTGCCAGGGACAATACCCTGTTTGGGCAAAGCTCTGCCGACATTCTCCTCCACTGCTTATTCTGCCATTTCCCAATTTTTTTTGTGAGAGTGCTCCATTTGCTTTCTAACCATTTCGGACTCTGTCCAACCTTGTTATCTGGAGACATTTTTTCCTAAAATCTATTTCCACAGTCTGAAATTTCAAAGTCAGTATTCATTAGCCATGGCTCACATCCTGTATATGTAGTCGAGAAAATTTGCTGTTTGTTCTCTTTTTAAGTGATGTTGCAGAGAACAGGGTGCAGCATACTTTCCTTGCAAGCTCCACTTTGTTTCAGACAACTACTAGGGACACCCCCACATCCTCCAGATTGGATCCGAAGGCCTTCACTCTCCTGCACACATGGTTACCTATTTGCGAGTCGTCTTCCCCATCTCCATACACAACCTTATCCTCAGTCTTTTGGAAGTTGGTCCTTAGACCTCCCGCTTCTTAAATTCTTTCATTCTGAAAATCATCATCCCCAGGAAAACTTTCTTCCGGTCCATCACCACCTGATCATCTGCTAAGAATTTTGTTGTCATTATAGTAGAATCTGTAGTTACCATATTGCCTCATCCATTGCTTCACTACGTCAGCCAAGTATATCTTGAAGATGCTTGGAGAAAGGCAACACCCTTGCTTCAGCCCTTGGGTCCCAGAAAATGAATCAGAAAGATAGTTCCTGATCTTAACTCGGTTCAAATCGTTCGGATTTGTAATTTAAAATTCAAGTTGTGTCGGATACTTTAAAATTTACTCCGCAGCTGAATTTTTTTAAATATATTAGATACTGTGATGTCATATAGAGTTTCAAGATATGATTCCTGAAGTTAACATGACCGTATATCAAGATTATAGATAGAAAAATAGAGCCATACACCAGAACAGTGTTTGTAAATTAGCCTAAGGCAAGGAACATCGAAATAAAATCTTCTTTCTTACCTTTACTATCAGTTTTGAAAACTGAAAATATTAAAACTTAATCATATTCCATTTATTTCATATTGGCTGTTTGTTTTCGGTTGCTTTAATAGGTTATGCTGGACGAACTGAACTGCCCGACAATTTGAAATCAATGTTCAGGCCTATCTCTATGATGGTACCAGATAGTATGCTCATTGCTGAAATACGACTGTTTGGAGAAGGTTTCCACAACAGTCGTCCGTTGGCCAAGAAGGTTTTTTAATTGTTTCATTTGTATCTGTATTTTTATTGAATGATTGGTAACATAAGATAAATTTTAGTTTTTCAAATAATTTTTTGTAAAGGGCTAATAAAATATTTTCTGAATATATTCCTCTAGTTTCCTTTCGTATGAAACTTTTTTCTTATATGGAGACATGAAGAATTAGCCAGACCACAATTACAATGAGTAGTTTATATTTAGTAGTTCACTTTTTTATTAATTGCATTAGTCTTTTTTCATTACCCTTGAAAAGTAATGTCTTTACAAATTGGTCAGTTTATTTTGAGAATAAGATCATTTATAAAATATATTATTGTTGTCACATACCATTGTTGCCAACGTCCAACTGTCACAAAATGGCGTAACACCAAATCACAAAACAACAAACAAATCACTATTGTTTCACAAAACAGACTGACCGAAAACGTGTGTCCAAAAAGTTATTCCTAAACAAATAACTAATCACTAGCGTCTGCCACCAAAACTTATATCCAATCCTAAACAAAAATCTTGCTCTACTGTCAACAAAATTAACTTTCACAAACCTAAACTGGGCCCATAACCTTTTAACTTAGAGACTAAAAAGGTGAAAAAGTGGAGGGAAAACAACAGTACAAGTTATAACGATTTATTATCACAGATTTATTGGATATATACACTATATAAACTTATATAGACAGACAAACACTTCACACAACTACGATCCAGTCACAACTATAGAAGGACACCAACATGGATGCCATAGTACATGCTAACATGATCTCAACAGTCACTTTACAGTGCTGTCTGTCTATAATAGAATACTTAATAAACAATATAGATTATATACAAAAGAGAAATTACTTCAAGAGAGGTTTAGTTGTGCAAGCTGATCAACTTGAGGTTTGCCAAGGTTTTAGCTTGCCTTTTAACAGAGTACTGGATGACGCAAACATTGCACTGGATGGCACATTACATTGCACTGGATGACACATTACATTGCACTGGATGACACATTACATTGCACTGGATGACACATTACATTGCACTGGATGACACATTACATTGCACTGGATGACACATTACATTGCACTGGATGACACATTACATTGCACTGGATGACACATTACATTGCACTGGATGACACATTACATTGCACTGGATGACACATTACATTGCACTGGATGACACATTACATTGCACTGGATGACACATTACATTGCACTGGATGACACATTACATTGCACTGGATGACACATTACATTGCACTGGATGACACATTACATTGCACTGGATGACACATTACATTGCACTGGATGACACATTACATTGCACTGGATGACACATTACATTCCCCTCAGGGTTACACTACCCTTATTATTTACAAAAAGGGTGAAAATAATTTATAATTTTTATCAAAATTATACTTTAATTTTAATGAAAATGATAGTTGAATGAGCATAACCGTTCCTGTATGAAGATATCTCAATCTAAGCATCTAAACATCTAATTGGATCTCAATAAAATTATTCCAAAGGATAAAAATGTTTACTAGTACAATTATTTTATTAGATTTTCAATTCAGTTTATTTAGCACTTCTATTTCCATGTTTTTAGATTTATTTTTTCTTGTTTTAGGTCTATACATTGTTTTCACTAGCAAAACAACAACTGAGTAAACAAGATCATTATGATTTTGGATTAAGAGGTATGGTTGCTCTTTTGAGATATGGTGGGAAGAAGAGGAGGCAGCATCCTAATTTGAACGATGAGGAAGTATGTATTCTTTTACATTTATTTTTATCTCACTCTTTCATGATTTGTTCCTACATTTGTTCCTATAAATTATTCGGCACTTGTGTATTAACGCCACTGCAGCAGAAGTAGCGCTAATGCGCCAATAAAGAGCAATCTTGTTGTTCACACGCTCACACAGTTATCTTTTGGATTTGTTGTTGTTTGCTGATTTTTGACGCCATTTTTTAGTGCTATGAAAATGCGTATTTGGGATTTGCCAAAACAGAACACTGTTTCAAATAATTGTGGTCGATTACCCGAACAGTGGGTGTTTGGTGGTATATGTAGAGAAACAAAAGATTTGTTTGTTGTCACTGTTCATGATAGAACTGACTCTACCCTTCTTGATAAAATTATTGAAAACATCGCAGATGGTAGCATAATTTATTCTGAAAGTTGGAAAGGTTACCAAACAGATAAAATAAAAATAGAAGGATTCCTACATGCTAAAGTTAATCATAAATACAATTTTATTGATACTGATACAGGAGTTCATACACAAACAGTTGAGAGAATGTGGGGCAGTGCTAAATGGAGGAACAGGAAGCATAGGGGGACAGTGAGAGAGACATTATTTGGAATTTTATTTATCAGAGTTCATTTGGCAACAGCATCAGATGAAAGAAAATAGAGACTGTTTTGAATCTATGTTAAACTGTATATCGGCCCATTTTCCACTGAAATCCGATTGATTACTTTGTTTTTAAATAAAGTGTTTAGATTTTTAATTGTTGATGATTATTTAAAATTTTTATGATTTAACCCCAATAAATATATTTCATGGATAACACTTTTAAGAACAACAACATTAATAAATTGTTTTATTTTATGATTTTTTGCAAAAGTTTTAGGTGTAGACTGGTGGCACTGAAAAACCGCAAAATCTATAGCTGCGGTTAATACACAAGAACCAATTATTCAGAATAAATTTTTATTTTATTGTTTAATCCTTTCAGTGCGAACCGTCGATAAATTGACTCTCTATTAGTGCATATAAATTGTGAAGCGTCAGAATATCGACTGTTGCGCGGTTTGATTTTAGTAATCGATCTGTGCGGACGTGTCGTAGCAGTAATTAATAAGGTACTTTTTTTCAAAAATCCTGTCACACTTTATGCACAATATGTGAAAATTAGCTCAGCACTGAAAGGGTTAAAAATTGTTCTGTTTAAATATTCTTCCTCAACTTCATGTTATTTAAGTGAAAAATGAACTTCCTTAAGCTTGATTCATATTCTGACTTCATGGTATTTTTAAGTATTTTTCTCGCATTTCGTTGGCCCCAAACTGATCTGACAAACTTCATGTTATCTAAGTGAAAAATGAACTCCCTTAAGCTTGATTCATATTCCGACTTCATGGTATTTTTAAGTATTATTCTCGCATTTCGTTGGCCCCAAACTGATCTGACAAACTAGTACTTTTTTTTTTTTGCATTGGAATTTTCCATATAGCCAATTTGGTTTTATTAAGTATGAGCACTGTTGTATACTATTGTTAAGTTACCTTCAGTTTCCTTGCCATTTATTACTATTTGTCATGAAAAACCTAACTCTAAAATGCTCTACTTCAATTAATTATAAGTTAAACATTAATTTCAGGCACCAATAAATAAATACTGAATTTAATAATAATTTATATAACATGAATTAATATGACAAATCAACTTATATTAGAATAGACGAATATTTGCATTTCTATAAAAATAACATAAATCGGGTTTAAGCCACTCATTTGACATACACATTTTCAAATCTTAAATTATATCCCTTAACTATCCTAATCCCCACTTTATAGCACTTCACTGAAGGACCTATAAAAATTACAGTACCTTTGTCTCTTTGACGTATATGTCAACAAAATTTCCACTTCTCTTAATCCTTCGTTCTCCAGGTAGGCTTGTTCTTTGTTCTCCATCCTTCAGCTCGCTTCTCTCCTGCTTCCTTCCACTTTGGCCCCAGCTTCATAAGACCCCTCTCGCTCCACTTGCTTCCCCACCACTTTTTCATCCCTTCTCCATATTTTGTCGATCTTACAATCCATCTTTTATCATTTTGACTTTTACATATTAACACAGTTTAACAATTATACATCAAATGTGATGTTCAAAAGAATGTTTAATTTATATTTACATCTATTACCTATTAATTTATAATAGTACAAAATAATATTTACAAGTTACATCATAACCTTTATACATCACTTAACCTATTATAACCAACTACAATTTCCAATCATCCAAATGCAAATTTTCTTTGTTATATATTATATATATTTTGTTTAATAATTATTTTTGATACCTTACACTATGCTATTTATATTTATTTATTGAACATAAATATTCTGTGACACTGATGATTTCCTCTGGCTTGTTGATGCTACTAATTGTTTATAATGGGTTTCATTGTTGGATAATGGTTTTAAAAAACTTAAATATTTTTCTCTTTCTATGTATGTGGGGCTTTCTATAAAAATATGCTGAAGAGTTTCTTTTTGCCCACATCTATCACATTCTGAAGAATTTTTGATCCCTATGCGCTGCAGATAAACATTGCATAGACCATGATTAGCTATAAGTCTGGCAAAATATTATATCCTTTGTAAGGTTTAAATCAGAGAACCACGGCTTATTTAAAATTTGTGGAACAATAGATTTGTTTGAGATAAGCTCTGCCTGTGAAAGACTCCTGATAATGCTGGAACCATTTATTAACCATGCATTTTTTAATCTCCGGAAATAATCTGTGTATGGCAGTTTGATGTGAGTAAAGCCCGGTAAGTTAACAGAAGATTTTGCGAGACGGTCTACTTCATCATTTTCAGTGATTCCCATCTGGGCCTTGATCCATATAAAAACTAGCTGGGGTACACCCAGCTTCGCTCAGGGAGTTAATATGAGATTGTGTGGTAGTTGGTATAAAAGAATGAACTTTAAAAGAAATGAGATACAATTTTTTTATTGAAAATATATTCAAACTACAATACTTGTTTATAAACAATATTTTTCATTTTTTTATCCGGAGTATATATGTATAAATTTGTTGAATATCATACTCGAGAGAAAGCAACGTATAGTTGACCAACAGAAAAGCAGGAGTCTTTGAGATTGATGCCGCAATATTTTAAAGTTTGCCCTTGTGCTTTGTAAATTGTAAAACTATAGGCTAATTTGATTGGAAATTGCTTTGTCTTTTAAATTGAAATAGCAATTGAGTAGAGATAAGTGGTATACTGGGGATAAATACTGTGTGTCCTTTGTCCTCCCCAGTCATAAATACTGTGTGTCCTTTGTCCTCCCCAGTCATAAATACTGTGTGTCCTTTGTCCTCCCCAGTCATAAATACTGTGTGTCCTTTGTCCTCCCCAGTCATAAATACTGTGTGTCCTTTGTCCTCCCCAGTCATAAATACTGTGTGTCCTTTGTCCTCCCCAGTCATAAATACTGTGTGTCCTTTGTCCTCCCCAGTCATAAATACTGTGTGTCCTTTGTCCTCCCCAGTCATAAATACTGTGTGTCCTTTGTCCTCCCCAGTCATAAATACTGTGTGTCCTTTGTCCTCCCCAGTCATAAATACTGTGTGTCCTTTGTCCTCCCCAGTCATAAATACTGTGTGTCCTTTGTCCTCCCCAGTCATAAATACTGTGTGTCCTTTGTCCTCCCCAGTCATAAATACTGTGTGTCCTTTGTCCTCCCCAGTCATAAATACTGTGTGTCCTTTGTCCTCCCCAGTCATAAATACTGTGTGTCCTTTGTCCTCCCCAGTCATAAATACTGTGTGTCCTTTGTCCTCCCCAGTCATAAATACTGTGTGTCCTTTGTCCTCCCCAGTCATAAATACTGTGTGTCCTTTGTCCTCCCCAGTCATAAATACTGTGTGTCCTTTGTCCTCCCCAGTCATAAATACTGTGTGTCCTTTGTCCTCCCCAGTCATAAATACTGTGTGTCCTTTGTCCTCCCCAGTCATAAATACTGTGTGTCCTTTGTCCTCCCCAGTCATAAATACTGTGTGTCCTTTGTCCTCCCCAGTCATAAATACTGTGTGTCCTTTGTCCTCCCCAGTCATAAATACTGTGTGTCCTTTGTCCTCCCCAGTCATAAATACTGTGTGTCCTTTGTCCTCCCCAGTCATAAATACTGTGTGTCCTTTGTCCTCCCCAGTCATAAATACTGTGTGTCCTTTGTCCTCCCCAGTCATAAATACTGTGTGTCCTTTGTCCTCCCCAGTCATAAATACTGTGTGTCCTTTGTCCTCCCCAGTCATAAATACTGTGTGTCCTTTGTCCTCCCCAGTCATAAATACTGTGTGTCCTTTGTCCTCCCCAGTCATAAATACTGTGTGTCCTTTGTCCTCCCCAGTCATAAATACTGTGTGTCCTTTGTCCTCCCCAGTCATAAATACTGTGTGTCCTTTGTCCTCCCCAGTCATAAATACTGTGTGTCCTTTGTCCTCCCCAGTCATAAATACTGTGTGTCCTTTGTCCTCCCCAGTCATAAATACTGTGTGTCCTTTGTCCTCCCCAGTCATAAATACTGTGTGTCCTTTGTCCTCCCCAGTCATAAATACTGTGTGTCCTTTGTCCTCCCCAGTCATAAATACTGTGTGTCCTTTGTCCTCCCCAGTCATAAATACTGTGTGTCCTTTGTCCTCCCCAGTCATAAATACTGTGTGTCCTTTGTCCTCCCCAGTCATAAATACTGTGTGTCCTTTGTCCTCCCCAGTCATAAATACTGTGTGTCCTTTGTCCTCCCCAGTCATAAATACTGTGTGTCCTTTGTCCTCCCCAGTCATAAATACTGTGTGTCCTTTGTCCTCCCCAGTCATAAATACTGTGTGTCCTTTGTCCTCCCCAGTCATAAATACTGTGTGTCCTTTGTCCTCCCCAGTCATAAATACTGTGTGTCCTTTGTCCTCCCCAGTCATAAATACTGTGTGTCCTTTGTCCTCCCCAGTCATAAATACTGTGTGTCCTTTGTCCTCCCCAGTCATAAATACTGTGTGTCCTTTGTCCTCCCCAGTCATAAATACTGTGTGTCCTTTGTCCTCCCCAGTCATAAATACTGTGTGTCCTTTGTCCTCCCCAGTCATAAATACTGTGTGTCCTTTGTCCTCCCCAGTCATAAATACTGTGTGTCCTTTGTCCTCCCCAGTCATAAATACTGTGTGTCCTTTGTCCTCCCCAGTCATAAATACTGTGTGTCCTTTGTCCTCCCCAGTCATAAATACTGTGTGTCCTTTGTCCTCCCCAGTCATAAATACTGTGTGTCCTTTGTCCTCCCCAGTCATAAATACTGTGTGTCCTTTGTCCTCCCCAGTCATAAATACTGTGTGTCCTTTGTCCTCCCCAGTCATAAATACTGTGTGTCCTTTGTCCTCCCCAGTCATAAATACTGTGTGTCCTTTGTCCTCCCCAGTCATAAATACTGTGTGTCCTTTGTCCTCCCCAGTCATAAATACTGTGTGTCCTTTGTCCTCCCCAGTCATAAATACTGTGTGTCCTTTGTCCTCCCCAGTCATAAATACTGTGTGTCCTTTGTCCTCCCCAGTCATAAATACTGTGTGTCCTTTGTCCTCCCCAGTCATAAATACTGTGTGTCCTTTGTCCTCCCCAGTCATAAATACTGTGTGTCCTTTGTCCTCCCCAGTCATAAATACTGTGTGTCCTTTGTCCCCCTCCCCAGTCAGCTTCAAGTTCGGCTTCGATGATGTTAGTCGATAGCTCTTTGATGATTATCCTGGTTCCATTACATAGTTTTGGTGAGTTGAGATTTCTGAGTGGTATGATCGGAGATCCAATTTTGAGTCTAAGGCAATGTAATGTCATTCCTGGTACTTGCAAAGAATTTAAAGTTTCTGTTGAGAAGTTGGCACTTTCTTTAACATTTATCATTGTGTGGATCGATTTGTATATTCTCTTTTCACTGGGAATTTTCTTTTGAATATTAAAGTTGATATCGTCGACAATATTATTTTTCATGGCTAAAATTGCTCTCTGAAATAGCCACTCCAGATTGGTATAGTTAAGAACAATGTTTGGATAAATTTAGTCGATGAGTTCGTTTTCAGTAGTGGCTATGTTGCAGAAATCACTGTTGATTCAATGAGGCCGGTCGTCTGATCAGTGGGATTTGTGCCTTCGCCTATTTGTAAAGTTGTTGAGCAGGATAGTTGTATCGTCTTTCAATAGTTCTACTCTCATATTTTTTGTTAGTCGCAGTATTTGTATGTGTTTATATTGCCAGAGATATGATTTTTTTAAGCAGATATGATTTCGTCTGTTGGTTTTGACTTGGGGATAACTGTAAGTCTTCGTCGAAAATCTCCTGAGAGTATGAGTAGAGCTCCTCCCATCACTTCACAGTTTCCTCGCAAGTCTTGTAATGTTCTTTCCATGGCTTTGGGTGATTTTTTATGTGCCATCGAGCATTCGTCCCAGAAGATAATTTTAGCTTGTTTTAGAAAGATCACCTCATCCAGATGCTTTTGAGATTTTACATGGCGGGCATTGTTCTTCGGCTATATTCAACAGTAGTTGTAGGGTGAAATGGGCAGTTCGTCCTCCTTCCATAAGTGTGGCGAATATGCCAGATTATGCCAGTGCAAGTGCGATGTGTTGTCCAGCATATATTTCTGCCAGCCATAGATTTATTAGAAAAGTTTTCCCGATGCTGCCTGGTGTGTCCAATTAAATAATTTCACCAGAGTTGTTGTTGATCTGGTCCATGATAACTTTTTTTTTTTATTGTCATGAGAAGTGGTTTGTTGTGAGCAATATATTGAAGTAGTTCATTGGGGCTGTAGCTTTTTTTTCCTTTGTAATTTCGAAGTTTAGCACACTGAATCTAGTTTTTTATTGCTAAACATTTAACTTCTAGACGAATGAGTGTTTGTTTGAAGATGTCGTCGTTGAATTTGCTCTCCGGATCTGGATTAGTTTGTGCTCGAGAGTGTTCTGGAATATTCCACAACGAACTGGGATGTTCCAGACATTCCACAACATTCTGGAATACTCTCAAATGTTCTGGACTGCTCTACAAATTTCTAGAGGGCGAAAACTTCCAGTCCTTATATCTTCAAAAGTACACCCTTTAGGTAAAAACGGGAACCTTCATGGACGGGAGATAGAGGGCTACCACACCATATAACTCCCTTGATCGTACCAGGACTCATTTCTGAGGCTTAGTGCCACTCACATTGTACACTTTGTTTTATAATATATATTGATTATTTGCATGTTTTGTTTTATTGCATAAAAATGTTCTTTACTTACGTTCACTAAGATGTTATTTATTTGTATATTGCTATTGTTGTTAATTGCTAATAATGAGCTCTTAATATCAGTTAATATTATAAATTTATTTTTGTCTGATCTCTTTATAAACTCAAGAGCAATATTGCATCTAATTCGGTGTTCTAAATAGATATATTGTTTGGTAACTTATATTGAGCGGAATATTTATACTTTGGGATATACACTACCGAGCCTGTATTATCCTTTGTTTTGGATCCGTCTGTGTAAATATTGATATGATAAGGCCAATTATTTGTGATAAACGATTTTAAATTAGCATTTATGAATATAGGGGGCAACGAGTTGAGTTTATTGTTTACAATTATTTTAAATTTTTGAAATAACATATCGTATTCAAGTTTGTATAGTGGTAGTTTACAACTAGTAGATAAATTGACGGCTAACTGTTGATATTTAATAAAACTATTGTATATCAAAGGCACATATTTTTTTCTTTTTCCAGAATGTCGTGCTTAGAATAAGTACACATAGGGATACTATTTTATTATAGCATGCATTATTTCTAGATTTTATCTTAAAGAACGTTCTGTCCGTTAGTAATTGTCTTATAAACTTCAAATATGTTTCACCAGCCTTGTTATATAATACGTCTATTGGAGTGGAATTAAGAAGTCCTAACCACATTCTAATGCATCTGTTATATATCCTGCCTAATTTCTTTATGGTGCTATTAGGTGCTTTGCTGTAAATTTTTGCTCCGTAATCAAATATTGCCCTAATGGTATTTCTATAAAATAATAATAACATGTTGGGGTCTGCTCCCCAAATATTATTAGTACAGATCAGTTTAATTGTTTCCATTAGCTTTTCAGCCTTTTTGTGTATTTCTGTTATGTGCTGATTCCATTTCAATTTTCTATCAAAATGAAGCCCCAGAAATCGAACTTAGGTCACATACACGGGAAGTTTATTCCATCCAGAACAATTTGGTCTCCTAAGGACCAGTATCTTCACTTGTTCTTGTTAGCCTACCGGAGTTCAGTCCATGAAGCAACGGGGCAGACCCCCGCAAATGTGGTCTTCGGCCGAGAACTTCGTTTGCCTTGTGATCTGAAATTCGGGTTCAAGCCAGACGAGGAAGTTAACGGAGAGGAATACGTCACGAATCTACGGAAGCGGATGGATAATATCCACGAAAAGGTTCGTGCAAACATCCAGGGGGCCAGTGACAGAATGAAGGAGCGTTACGACATCAAAGCAGAGAAAGGTGGATTCCAACCTGGAGATTTGGTCTGGCTACATGATCCTCGAAGAAGGCGAGGCTACTCACCTAAACTTCAGAACTCCTGGGATGGCCCGTTTGAGATCATCAATAGGATAAACGACGTCATCTATAGGATCAGAAAGCAGCCAAAAGGAAAACCCAGGGTAGTCCATTTTAATAGACTGGCCCCATACAAAGGAGACCATGGCCCGACAAAAGACCAGCAAGTCAGGTACCTCAACAACGTGGAGGCCAGTAAGGTATCAGTTGCACAACCTAAGGTACAAGGTTCCCGTGGAGTAACTCAGGCAGTATACAGAGATATCTTCTCGTTACCCGCGGACTATTCTCTGGCCCATTGTGTAGCCGAAGATCTGAGGACTTCCCGAGGGATTGCAACGGTCTTCAGGAAGAAGTTTGCTGGAACTGAGGAACTGGAACGCCAAGGACCACGCGTCGGGAAAGCACTCCACCATACGCACGAAGGACGACACCTGTTCTACTTAGTTACCAAGTGTGCTACTGATCAGAAGCCCACATATGACGCACTGCGGCGAAGCCTCGACGACCTGCGGAGTAAGCTTCTGAGACTGCGTGTTACCAAGCTCGCGATCCCTAAGTTGGGCTGTGGATATGACGGCCTGGAGTGGAAGGTTGTCAGGAACATGCTTGAACAGATATTCGCCAACTCTGGAGTCGCCATATTGGTGTGCACATTCAACCCCTGGAAAGGAAATGCGTCTCCATCGAGGGAAGCTCATAACCGCCCGATTTCTCCGGACTATGCTCTGGGGCAGAGCACTTTTAAGGAGGGGGCAGTGTTACGGTCAGAGAGGGAAGAAGGACCGGCTGGGAGGATAAGACAAACAATGGGATTAAGCGGAAGGGATTATAGAATGGCGTAGATCCTTGTGGGTCGGTCTAGGCGGTTCTCGGTCTTCTTCCGAGAAATCCCCACCCCGACCGGCCTTGCCTATATAAAAAGGACAGCTGTTCTGGCCGGCAGTCAGTAATAAGACGAGTCAGTAATAAGCCAGTGAGTAGCAGTCGTTAACTAGTGGCAGTGTGTGTGAGTTAGTTAGTATTAGTATCAGTCTGTATTAAGTGCTTAGTGAGCAACAGTGACAATTAGTGGCCGTGTAATAAGTGTAATAAACTGTGTGGCAGTTTGTCATATTTGGAGAGTCTTACGGTCGGTGGACTTTAGTTAGCGAACTGTAAGTGTTAATTTGTAATTGTAAACTATAGTGTAATATTATTGTATTTGTGCAAATTTATATATAAATAGTTTAGTTATTTAGTATTACCAAAATCTTATATTGTTTGTATATTATTTTAGAAATTAGATAACATTTAGTAGAATATTGTTATTGTAAATTGATATTAGTTTAATAATTTAACTGTTTTAAATAATCTCATTGTATTCTTTTTAATTTGTTAATAAATATTAGATTCTTGAATTAAGTAATAGTTTAGTCCATTTTACACCCAGTAGCCCGTAACAATATAAACAATTATCATAAGCGAATTGTAATATGTCTACTTCTTTGGGTATATATTTTCTTAAATCTGCCGACAGTATAATAAAAAGTAAACGGCTAAGGATGCCCCCCATGGTAGTCCAATCTGTTACTTATCAAGTTAATAATGAATTTGATAATTTTTATCAGGACTTTAATGGCTTCCATTTTTAGTGAAAGTACATGTATTGGTATTAAGTCATAAGCCTTCTCTATATCCAAAAATAGTCCAATTGTTTTTTTAGCTTCAGTAAACCTATATTTATGTCAGAATGCAAGATTAATAAGCTATCCATGCTCGACTTCCCTTTTCTGAAACCATATTGAGTCAGGTAGTTTATTCTGCGATTCTAACCACCATTTGAGTCTAGACTTAATCATTCTTTCAAAAGCTTTAAGTATGTAAGAGCTTTATGAAATAGGTCTGAATGAAGTAGCCAATTTCGGGTATTTACCTGGTTTTATAATAGGTATCACACAATATCCATGCCATAATTCTGGAATAGAGTTGTTTTGCCATATATTGAAAAGGGTACGGTCAACAGAGACATCAAATAAATGTTAATACATTAGTGGAAAAATTCCAACTAAAAACCTCAAGTCTCTATACTAAAACAGGAAATTAAAAATACCTGTCCAAATGAGGGCAGGTATTTTTAATTTCCTGTTTTAGTTTAGAGACTTGAGGTTTTTAGTTGGAATTTTTCCACTAATGTATTATTGAATATATTTAATAAAATTATTTTCAATTGAGTTGGTAATTTATTGAGCATTATATAGGGAATATTATCATTACCCTGGGAGCTGTTAGCGTTATTTTGTATCGAATGTAAAAGTTCTTGTAAGTTGAAATTTTCTTTAAGTTGTTTAATATTTTCCTCATTGTTATCAACGCTATCATTTTTATGTATAATTTGAGGCATTACTAACGGTGGGGCTAAAATGTCTAATAACTCCTCTCACCAGTCTCCTATTAGGGGAACCAATCTATTGGAGGTTTTTCGATTTCTCAGAATGGATAACTTATTCCATTCTTCTTTAACCGGATTACTTTTATGTTTTAGTCATCATTTTAAATTATGCATGCGACCTTCGATATTTGATTAGTTTATCGGTAGAAGGATGGTTTTTGTATTCCTGAAATGCAACTTTCCTTCGATTAAGGAACTGCCCAGATTCTCTATCCCACCAACTTCTACTATATTTTTTATTGAAATTTGAATTATATGTAGTACGTTCATATGTATTATTAAGAAATTTAATAAATTTGTCATACGTGGGGTTGTCAGGGAGCAGTAAAGCGTTTACTAGAGAGATTCTTTCAAATTTGGACCAATTTGTAGATTTAATTTGCCATTTTCTAGTGGAAGTGCTGTTGTTATGAACTTCATCGCTTTTATACAGAATTTCTATTATTATGGCTAGATGATTAGAACCCAAAGGATTTTCATGAACTTTCCATGTAGCCTTACTGGCAATATTTATTGAACCTAATGTTAATGGGGTGTATAAAAAAAATGACCGTTTCACCTTCCCCATGTAGAGAAGATGGCGACTAACAGTATCTTTCGACACACCACACTCCCTGGCAAGTTTGCGAGTACTTGTAGACGGATTTGACTCATCAGCTTCCTTCAGAACCTCAAACCTCATCAATATCCATTAATGGTTGGAACTCCACTGCTAAATTTTCCAAACCAACATCGCACAGTTCGCTGGTCAAGGACACCTTCCCCTTCATATTTAATAATTTCACGAGTTGATTCAGCGACTGTGAAATTTTTTTTCCAGTAATGTCTTAAAATTACGAGAATTTTGTAGGACGCTGTTATGTTCCTTCTTTGAAATAAATAACTAAACTGAGGCTTTTTTGTAGAAGTCCAGTGTTAGTTAACAAGCTTAGAGAATGCTCCGAAGGGATTATTAAGTGTTGGTAAATAATAAATACCATTAAAAGATTTACAGACTTTTGAACTCTGGAATTTGATAAAACGGTCATTTTTTTTATACACCCCACTATATCCACTGCAAAATTTCCTTTCTGTCTTATATTGTTTACAAGGATTGGGGAGCCATCATTCAAATGAACGAGCTTAGTTTTTTTGATTGCTGAAACTAAATTGTTTCCTCTTTTATCATATGACTCACACCCCCAATGGTAATGATGAGCATTTACGTCTCCCCCTATAATTACCGGGTGTTGAAAAGTATTTAAAAGATTTTCCCAATTATCTTTTCTTATCTTGATTCCTGGTT
The DNA here is from genome assembly GCA_964056705.1 of Troilus luridus. Lineage (NCBI taxonomy): Eukaryota > Metazoa > Arthropoda > Insecta > Hemiptera > Pentatomidae > Troilus > Troilus luridus. The sequence goes on along the minus strand of OZ057417.1, from coordinate 2,776,160 downwards.
TAGCATAGAATGATCAAATGTTTAATTTGAATTTTTGTAAACAGATATTCTTGCTGCGACTGAATCTAAATCATTAACTCTATGAACACTAGTAATTTGCTCAAAATGGTATTTCGATTTATATTAAAATCGCTACTCCTCCATAGCCGTCATTTCTATCCGATCTAACAATATTATATCCTGGGAAATTGGTATATTTACCTGGTTTAAATCAAGTCTCTGATAATAAAGATATATCGATTTTTTCTGTAAATAACAAATATTCGAAACTATATTTGTTTGCTATGGTCGATCGGGCATTCCACTGTAATAATTTTAATGTTTCATTCCTATAGTTAATAAATGAGATTTTATACAATTATTTAAATGTTATACTATATTGATTCTAATATAGACATTTAGATGTTTAAATATTACCAATTAGTCCAACTCACTATATATATTGATCCTGAATATAGACGTCTGACTATAGGTATTGATAAATCCTTAGTTCATATTTTTATATCTCTTCTTCGGTAACTTTTTCGGTCTTGGAGATCAAAATAGTATTTACTACTGCAAGATGAAGGTCTTTTGGTAATAAATTTATTTGTTCGCATTTTTTCGAGATTATTCCTTCATCTTTGGATATTTTTCCGTTATATGAATTATCAGTGATAGGTTTTGATGGCAACAAGGGTACAGAAAAGTTTCCCTTAATAAGGAGTTCATGTTTTCTTTTTGTGGGCTCGAAATTCTTTGTCTTTTAACCACTATTATTTTATTTCTTACATGATTTTTCAAATTAGTCACTAAATTATTTTTAGATTGCTCTAAAGTTGGGAAGTCGTCCGGAGTATTTTTCAATGGTACCCAACTGTATGATTTACCCTCTATTTTAGCCTTAGCCTCGATAGACATCAGGTTATAATTGCTCATATGCTCCTTAATATTTTTCTGTCTAGAGTATTCAGCACAAAGTTCTTTGACTAGTGAGGAGTGATTCCTGTTACAATTAAAGCATTTTAATAATGTATTTATCAGTTTCATGTTTTTTCGAGCATTTCTAACGTGTTATAGTGCTTTTGTACTGTGCAGTACTATGTCTATATCGTAAACAAGAGTGACATTGTATCACTGATGGAATGAATGGACGGACTTCGCACCTAACGTGATGTATCAAAATATAGCGAGGTAAGAGTTGACCTCTGAACCTCTGAACGTTACTGAACTTCATTCAATGGAATTAGATTCCCTGTTTATGATGTTTTTATTAAAACGCCTATCATTTATGATTTTTTGGGTGTCAGAATATGAAGTTTTAGATTTCTGATTCCGATAAATCCAAGTCCACATCCCTGATAACTTCCATTTTTTCTAAGGTAAAATTTGGATTGTAAACTTTAATTTGTTTTGTTTTCAAGTTTTCTGATTTAACGTTGGCTTGTTCTCCTTGCCGAGTTTCCACTTTGACTCTATTTCTTCTGATTTTATATATATTTAAAATGTTATATACTTCCGGGCAAGAATGATGCAAAAGTTTTCTAATCGACATTGGATGCAAACGTCCTATACCAGCTCCCTCTGCAGAATTAATCTCAATAAACACAAAGTATGGTCCCAAATCTGTCAGTTCGTAATATCTTTCCGTTGTGATTTTATTATTTTTTCCTAAATTGGAATTTATTTGAGGAGTTATTGTTTGAGTTTGAGGAGTTATATTGTAATTCGGTTTACTTATTATTTCTGTTTCCATTTTAGTTTCTGTTTTTTCATTATTTTCTTTAAGTAATTGATTATTTTCATTTCCAATATCTGGAGGAACCCATCTCTAAATACAGACATTTTAACAAGTCACATACAAAATTAAATACTTTTATAAATAAATAATTAAATAAAAACTTTTTATAACATAACGAACTAAAATTATTATTTGTGGAAGAAAACGGTCCGGATAGAGGTCAATAAATTGAGCACGTGCCCCCGTGCCCCCCTCAATCCGCCCTTGGTTGAAGCTAGACTGCACTCGAGGCTTGTGCAGAACTAGTACTTTTCAGGAGAAAGAAAAACTGTTGACAAAGGAGCATTTTCAATATATTTTTTCAATTAAAATGTAACACCAAGAGAAAAAAAAATTGAAATTAGCAAATTACTCATTTTTATTCCTGAAAAGTCATGATTTTCATATTGTAATTCATTTTCATATAATATTTCAAATTAATCTGGGGATAATATTAAATGAAACAGTACATTGCTATTACATTCTGTATTATAAATTGTCTTAGGTAAATTGACATTTTGAACTAGCAGATATTCTTTGATTTACTATTATATTAAGAGAATTTATTTATCATTTCATTATTTATAAAATGTAACGTTATATGTTATGCATTATACATTTCATTATAAACTATACAATATAAATAGTTCATTATCATCATTAAGATGATTTACTTTTCACAATAAATTTCGTCTTTATTTATTAATTTTAATAATATAAGAGAATCATACAAGTGAGTTGGTTCTGCCTTCAAGAACATTCTAAGCTCTTATTTCTAGAAATTTATTTTAATTATTCGGCTTTAGCTGTTCTTATTTACTTCTAATTAGTTTCTTTATTGTATAAGTTTGAATGTTGTTTTGTATCAAGATGTTGTTGGTTCGTAGGTTGTACTTCTGGCGATGAAGGACATGAACATTGCCAAGTTGACTTCTGATGACCTTCCTTTGTTTCTTTCCATTACTCAGGACTTGTTCCCAAATGTTGTTGTACCGGCTATCGAATATACTGAATTCAATGCAATCCTGAAAGAAGTATTTGATCAAGCAAACTTACAGGTGGTTCTTAAGAAAATATTATATTATTTAGTATTTTAGGGAACAACATAAAAAAATAGTAGATAATCAAAATAATGGGAACAATACATAACGGTAGAGGCTCCATAATCCAGATATGCTTTATGCTTTTTTAAAAATAATAAATATTTTAATATTAATATTTTCTAATAAACATTTTAACATTTGTAACATTTATTGACAGGATATTCCTATTGGATTTACAAAAGTGATACAACTTTATGAAACAAAAGGATCCAGGCACTCGGTAATGATAGTCGGTGCTACCGGCTCAGCCAAATCAACAACATGGAAAATGTTAAAGGCCGCGCTTAACATGATGAAGAGCCGTAATTACCCTGGTTTTGAATCTGCTCAGGTAATTTTATATATGTATTTAACATTTGTGAGTATATATATTTATATATACCATTGTTGGGGTGGTACTACAACTTAGTTACTACGCCTAATATTTTTCTCCAATGCTCCTGTCACCTGCCTTAGGTCCTGTCTTATGAAATTATTATTATGATTTGTTAACCCTTGTGAGTGAACATCAACATGGTGATATATATGTCAGGGATGAAAGTACACGGTATATTAGGAATCGACTATTGGTTTTGATCAACTATAATGGGAGATATAGAAATTTATAATTAGATCTATAAAGATTGATCTAACTATAAATACAATTATAATATAACAAGCACTTATTACTATAATGTTTGTAAGAGGAAAAAAATGGTCTGGGTCGAAGTCAGAAAAAATTTTCTTAAATAAGTAGAACTATTTTATTTTAAAACCTGGACATTTTCATCCTTATAAGTATAAGGTCAACTAATATTATTCAAAATATAAGATTTGTGATAATAATAAAATATTAAAAAAAGTAAGCTGTGGTGGGACGCCTGGTAGATGTGAAACATAAAAGTTGGATGTTATTAGGAAAGAATTATTCATTTTAGTGTAAGAAAAGAACGTAATGGAAGGGAATACAGAATTGTTTTTAGATTTATGTGGTAAAAATAATACTATTTTCATTAAAAAATATAAATAAAAGAGCATTCTAATATTACAGTTCAGTATCATCAGTTATTTCTCTAATATTAACACTCGATGATGTTTCTGATGTTATCAAAGTTACAATAGGCCGATGGTAACTAAAATAAGCAACGAAACTGTTACTTTTAACGTTATGGAGGTGTCTTGTAAATACTGCATCTATTGTTGTCCCATATCTTGTAGATTCCCTTGGATTATTATTTAAAATATACAACTGAAAATCTTGTTGAATAAACGTATCACTGGTGCTCAATCATCTTTTGCGAAATTTACATTATAGTCTCCAGCTAAAATCATGGGTAATTCATCTAAATTTCTGTTTAAAATTCTTGAACCACTTATACTGTACAGAAGTAAACTACAGTGTAGAAATGTGATGATATCTTTGATTTTTTGGTTAGGTGAAATATATACAACAACCATGAGTATCTGTATCTCATCATCTAATGTAATTTGAGAAGCACATTTAATGAGGCATTTAAGCACTTAAAGCGTAATTTTACAAGGATAATAATTTTATTAATATTAAATAAATGTTTAATATTATTATTTTAAAATGTAATTTTAAATAACTTAAATTTGAGCACATTTAATGTTCAATTAAATAATAAATTTAACAAGAAGCACAGTCACGGGCCTGCTCGAAGTTTTCCCATCACGCCATCATGACATCAACAGTTGCTCTCACTCGCCAAACGCGCCATTATATGTTTCTTATCAATATCTTGCTGTACATAAATGGTGAGAATTTTGGAACAAAACTTGTGGCAGATTAAGCCTGAGTATACTGCTGTTTTTTTGTTTTGTTGACCTATCAAGATTGAGTGAATATAATTTAGCTAATTTAGTTTTTTTCATTTGTGGGATACAAAATAAATGTGAAGCTTCCTTATTGACCAACGGGGTGTGCATCATTCCCTTCCAGTTGTAGTACCAACCCAATTGGTACCTTATTTCTCAGTTTACCATATTTTTTTTATTGAATTTGTTTTATTTCAGGAATATCTAATAAACCCTAAAGCTATAAATCTAGGGGAGCTGTATGGTGAATATAATTTAGCTACTGGCGAATGGGCGGATGGGGTATTGTCATCCATCATGAGAACTACGTGTGCTGGTAAATAATCTTATTGATACCAGTTAGGCTTAGTGGATCTGTGGGAGGCTAGTGGATATAACAAACCTTCAGTAAGCATATATTCATTAGAGAATAGTATACTCAACTCTTATTCTGACATAAAAATCACTTACTCCCCGATATAAAATTAGTTTGTTTTCACCGAGATCCTGGACCAAGATAAGCACGTCTCTAATTGCTTCCAAGGTTTCTCCTTAACCTCCTTTACAGTTTTCTTAATTATATTTTAACATATACTTGCTTAGTTTTGTTCCAGCAGTAATCCTTCTCCCTCCTGAACAGACTCATTGGGCCCTTCCCAAGTCTCTGTGAGTGCAGTACTAGAGGCCTTGTTTTTGAGCACCCGGAGGATAAAGTAGGTAAAGCCGAAGCCAACCTGTTCCTTCAGGGCTGCTGATGCTTGATTCAGGAACCTTCAGAATATCATGAAAGCCCTTTTCATGCTCTCACATTTGGTGGACCTACCAACTCCACACATCCATTACATCTCTATTCTGAATACTTATTCTCTTTAGGAGCTCCTCCTCAGAAATTGGAATTTGCAGGAAGAAAGCACCTACTTTAATCTGCTGAGTAAGGATCCCAACATTGCCAACTCGATGGGTCAGGCCCCTCCACACAACTTGGAATTGCAGAGCACACACCTGATTTATATAACTGAAGTGATGCCATCATGAAGATGAAGATGGGCTTGTAATTTGTTAGGCTTAATGATGACCGAATCCACAAAAAGTTAATAAGCGCTGACCTGGCTTATAAAAATCCAAGGGGGGGGACCAAAATGTAAGTTGGAAGAATGAGTTGAGGGTGATGTTAGGGAGTTGGATTTGGGCTGGAGTTCATTGTCGAGCCTTAGGGTACGTAAAGCTTTTCATTAATGTAAACAATTAAAATTAATAGAATTGACAACTCACTTTTACTCAACGAATTTATTTTATATAGCTTTATCAAAGAAGAACAGCTAACAATAATATTTATCAACTCACCTTACCCAACTTACAGGTTACCCAAAACAACTCACCAGAGGCTATAAATTCCTTCCTTGAGTGAAAAATAAAATACATAGAGGAAGTATTTAAACCACTACTGTACAAAAAAGTGGGGAAATTTAAATCTGTAGGAAATATCATTATATTTCCTAATAATAATAAGGATATTAAAGACAAATAGTGGGGTCTGATCCCATTGTTAATGATGAAACTGATGCAATAATATTAATGTAGGAGAAGCAAACTTGGACCAAAGCTAAGTTAAAACTCAATACATAATTATTAATGAAATGTGTGTTTGTAAAACATTTTTCTCTCCCACTGCCATCTCTAGTTGATTTTTAGTTCATGGTAACCATGTAAGATGAGGGTAAATAGAAAAAAACTTTTTTTTATTCTAGCCTGTTTTCACATGTATTTTTTTTAGTTTTAAAAATTTCAGTGAGTTTTTGAATACATTCAATAATTTATCTCCATCTATCACGACATTGATTTGATTTTTCAGATGAAGGGAAAAGTGAAAAATGGATTTTGTTTGACGGCCCAGTAGATGCAGTTTGGATTGAAAATATGAATAGTGTCATGGATGACAATAAAGTATTGACCTTGATAAATAGTGATCGTATTGTTATGCCAGAACAGGTCAGTCATTTTGTACTCTCAAAACAATTTATTTATTTTATTGCATTAAAAAATATAAAATTATATATTTTTTAAAGATGAATTAAATATATTTTAAAATATATGTACAGATAACACTACCCATAACTGATAACTTACTTGAATGTGATAGTCCCCAGATGGCCCTAATGTCTGATATATTTCTATCTCTGCTGTTTCAAGCCAACAATTTCTTCCTTTAAATTATTCATTATACCCAAGTGCACATTTATTTCATAACTACTTTTTTTCTAACAACTTGATGAATTGCTCTCTTAATGCCAACTACCATCTTGATCATCTTTAAAGAACCCCAAAGTCTTATTACACATTAAATATTATTTTGAACTCAGTTTGGCCTAGCGCGTGAACCAAAAAGAATCCCTGTTTTAAACTGTACATTATTTTCTACATCTCTCGATTAGTCACTGATTCATTTTATCCCTATCAATCATTTTTAAATTTCTGATCATACTGTTGATACAAAAGAGCAAACATTTGAAAAGAAACTGAATTACTGGTTCCTAGGATACATTTGCTAGATCATAAACTCAGCCTTAAGCCTATCAAAGACCAGTAAATAATAAATTATTCAATATTTCTCCAATTGATGGATCATGAAGGTAGAAAAATCTAAAATGAAATCAAATCCAGCACATCTCACATCAACATAAGATATATTACTTAAACATATATTTATATTTGTACCTTATAGATATAGAAAATTAAAATAATATTATTGTGAAAAGTAAGAGCAACTCGTAAAGTTGTTGGGTTTAGGAAGAAACAAATTCATATAAATATAATTGGCATAGAGCCAACAGTTGCAAGCGGTAAACCACTGTGAATATGGCAAGATTGAATCAAAGGCAATTTTATGGGTTTTGGTTTGGGTGGTAATCCATGGTTGAAAGTTTATTAGGAGGTATTGATACCATCAGCACCGAGCATTTGGGTTTTGGCTTTAATTCATGCTAAGTCTTCAATTATTGTTTTATAGTAATTATAGATATGTATATATCGTATTTAAAATAAAAATATATTTTAGATTTTTTGTGAATAAGATCATTTTAAATGAAATTTTTTTTTTCCAATAATAGCGCCATATATCTGTGTGCTGGCAACCTAAATATCATAATCTGTTGGAACATTTTTTTAGGTTTCTTTACTTTTTGAAGTCGGTGATCTGACAGTTGCGTCTCCTGCTACGGTTTCAAGATGTGGAATGGTATACAATGATTACAAAGATTTTGGTTGGCGACCTTTTGCACATTGTTGGTTTAGACAATTCGACAGTGAAAGTTATGTGAATACGGTGAGTGTTATTATATGTTTGAATTATTTGAGCAGAGTAGGCCCAGGAGCCAATTTTTATTTTAAAATACACTCATTAACTTTTCCTTTGTTGAAAATAATTTCTTTTCAAAAAGAGTCAACTTAATTTTCATGATATAACAGATGTTTGTCTAATGTATAATTATAATATTTTATTGATTAATAATTATGTTTTGTTTATTAAGAACAATCAGTTATTAATTTGCTTTTCAAAACAGTCGTTATAAATTGTCATGGTCAATAAATATTGAGGTGAAAACTATAAGTATCTTACTTTAAGTTATATTTTACTCCGTAGATTCCTACCTCTTAGATACCTTCTCATTATCCAATCCTATCTCTCCATCAGGTCATTCAAAGTAAATCATAATAATGTCTATTCATCCCTCTTTCCTCGATCTGCTGGTGTTACTTAAGGCAGTATCCTCGGTCCATCCTGTACACAGTTTATACAGCTTATTAACCATCCTGATACTATCCTTATCATTTTTGTGGATGACACGTGTCCATTATCAGTCAACACTGATCCAGTTAAAGCATCCCATAATCTCATATCACTGACCTTAAAATGATGTCAAAAATGGATGAATTTCGACAAATCCTGTCAAATCACCTGTACCCTCCATCGTAAACCAATGACTTCCTGTCCTCCTGTATCATTTAATAACATCCCACTGATTCCTGTAGAACAGATCTGGTACTTAGGACTACATCTTGACTAACTATTAACTTGGAATCCACTTACTAGACTGAAACGATATGAAATAGCTCGCAGTTTCAGGCTACTTCAACATTTACTTGACAAACACTCGAAGCTCCCGATTAATTACAAAAGACTCATATACATGACGATCATTAGACCCATCTGGACTTACGTAGTAGAGCTTTGGGGACCCACTAAGCCATCGAATTCCTCTCGTATTTAATCCTTATAATCCAAAATCCTTAATGCTCCTTACTTTGTGATGAACAAAGTAATCTATAATGACCTTAATGTCCTATTTGTTGCTGATTTGGCCCGAACCCGAAATCAATCCTAACAGGACAAACTTTATTCCCACTAGTTTCAAACTAAGCAACCTCTTCAATTCCTGATAATCCTCCGAGGCCTCTGTAAAGAAGATGGCCTCTTGACCTTCTAAGTTGAAGTTGTTATTTGAGTACTATCACTGGGTAGTTTCTCTACTTATCTTTATTCATGCCAGTATGTATGGTACTTATGTACCATTCTTGCCATTTACTTGTTATAATCTTCGTAAGGAAGAAAATAGTTGGGGGTGCAGTCAAATAAAACACTAAATAAGTGGATACTTATTTAATTAAGTGCCGACGTTTCGACCCACTTTGTGGGTCATCTTCAGGGCTATAGAACGCTGCAGTGCGAGTAGACGCGGTCTAACTGCTAGACCAGTTAGACCAGTTAGACCGCGTCTACTCGCACTGCAGCGTTCTATAGCCCTGAAGATGACCCACAAAGTGGGTCGAAACGTCGGCACTTAATTAAATAAGTATCCACTTATTTAGTGTTTTATTTGACTGCACCCCCAACTATTTTCTTCCTTACATCGATCATCCAGTCAACCATTCCTCGCTTCTCATGTGATAATCTTCAATATACAGTTGTAAATATCAATGAATAAATAATAAAAAAATAATTAAAAAGTTATATTTTAAAATATTGTTAAATTATGTATTAATGGTAATGATATAAATTATTTTAATTAAAGTTTATTTAATTTAATTATTTTTATCTTTCATTGAATTTTATGTTTTTTAATTTTGCTGTAAGTCATTATTGTTTTAAAATTATTTTGTTTATTTAATCTATAGACATTTTTTTTTTTATTGATTTTAGTTAGTAGTTTAACGCACACTTAAATTAGTAGTGGACTTGTCAAAAATGTTGCTTTATGTAGAGTAGATTTTGATATGATGTGGATGAAAAAGAATGGTTTCCAACTGTGGCCAGTCTAAAAATGAGTCGACTATAATTATTTTCTAATTGTTATTCCTTATCATTCATGTTTATTGTTATTTAAATTTCCCCTGGTCTCACAAATAATTATCACATAAATTCTTCAACTTTTGTTTTTTGAGACATTTGATTAATTTATGAAACTAGATACATGTTTTTTTGTCCTGTTACAACTGTCACAGGACAAAAAAACAGATGCAGAGTGATTGTTATGTTTCTTGTTTTCTTTTAACACATCTAGCCATTCATGATGAAAAGTGACATTAGATTAGTACATTTTTTTTTAATGTAGATAATTTTGTTATTTTAGATGAAAATACTGTTTGAGAAATATATTGATAATATATTAAGAATTAAGCGTCTAAATTGTGAAGAAGTAGTTAAAGTTCCAGAAATTTGTGCTGTAATCTCTCTTTGCCACCTGATGCAAATAGTCGCTAAACCCGAACATGTTGCAAAAATTTATCCTCCTGAATCTGAAGATTATATATATGCAGCGAGATTTTGTTTTTTCTTTTGGTAATTTATTTCAATTCATCAAGTAATTTACATGCTGGATATTTTCTAAGAATTTTGATTTTTTTCTTAATTTTCATTTAAATGTTTGTTGCTTACCTCTTGTTTTTTATTCAGCGCAGTTTGGACTCTAGCTGGATCTTTGTCAGAAAAGGGACGTGAAGTGATGGACAACTTTATACGAGAGCAAGAACCCTCATATCCATCAGAGGAGACCGTTTACGAATATTTTATTGATCCTAAGACTCGTGCATTTGTGCACTGGCAAGAAAAATTATCAGATAATTGGAAATATGATCCAGAGTAAGTACTTATCTAACAATTGCTTTTGTCTGTATCTTAATTTTACAAAACTTAATCAATTTGATGAATTTTCATGTCAAAAGGTCAAAAATATAAAAAAAGAAATAATTTTATTTTTATTTTATTATTACTTTAAGAAAAATGTTTGAATTTTGTAGGTGCTGTTATATCCTTGTATTAAAAACAATTATCTAATAAATAAATAATACTGAAATCTAAATTAGTAGTTTCTATCTAATAGATTGCCTGAAGACTGGATTCACTTTTTATAAGCTGGGTGAAGAGAATTAATTACGAGGGTCAGCTGATAAGTCCTAGGCCACACACAGAGATACACAAGGCCAGTTAGACGCTAGCATCGTATAGGTTTAGTTCAGACTATATTGTATACATAGCTACAAGTCAGTGCTAGTTTTTAACAATAGCATTTTTAATAAGACAATTTAGAGTTTTCACGAAAATGGAGGACTTGGAAAAACAAGCAGTGATTAATATTTTAAGATTTTGAAAGGCCAAAAAGAAATTAAGGAGGAAATGGACAGTGCATTGAAATACTTTGCCCCTTCATATTCAATGGTTAAAAGATCGATTGCAGAGTTTAAAATGGGGCGTACGAACGTGTCTGATGAACTCCAGAGATCATTGAAAAAATTCATTGTTTATTACTGGAAGACCGCAGATTAAAGTTGTTTGAGATAGCAGAGGCTGTAAACATATCAAAAGAACGTTCAGGTAATAAAGGGTGGTCCAACTATAATTGTAAATAAAACAAAAAGTTTTCAGAGAATTATCTTAATATTTTTTATTATGATAGAAGGATCTATGACAATTATGTGTGAAACACAATATCGGCCAAATGCTTGCCACGGCTTCGGTGGCATACTTCTATCAGATGGTCCATATTTTCAATGACTCTAACACATAATTGAGGTTCAATGTCGTTAATGTGCCCAATTATCTGATCCTTAAGCTCTTGAATTGTTCTTGGCTTATTGATGTACACTTTTTTCTTTTAAATATCTCCAAAGAAAGAAGTCCAACGGTGTCAAATCACATGATCGTGGCGGCCAATTAACATTGCCACGGTGTGAGATAAGAGGCCAAAAGAGCCATTGTTTGATTGGGTGTGTGGCAAGGGGCACCATCCTGTTGGAACCACATATCGTCCAGGTCCATTTCCTCAACTTCTGGCCACAAGAACTCCGTTATCATCTCGCAGCAATGTTTTCCACAGAACGAACTGGGCGAGCATGCACAGATGTTTCCACATTTCCTACAGACCCGGTTTGCTGAAATTTGCTCACAATTCTCCCGATTGTGGACACATTTGGTCGATTATGCTGACCAAAAAAATCACAAAGTGCACAAAATGCTTTTTGATATGAACGCCCATTTTCATAAAAGGCTTCAACAATCTTAACGCGCTGCTCAATTGTATACATCTCCATGGTTCAATTTGTAAAACACTGAAACAAAGAAATGTCAAATTAAGTTGGGCAAAAAACTTGGCATTAAGGTGTGACTCACAATTAACATTGTGCATTATAGTTGGACCACCCTTTATTTTAAGTAATTTTTGGGCTTTCGTAAGGTCTGTGTGGCGGGTGCCACATTTGGCCCATCTTTCAGTCATTGCAATGGGAAAAATTAGCGAATTAAAATTTGAATTGCTTGAACATCCACTCTATTTGTCAGATCTAGCACCCAGTGACTACCACCTGTTCCCTAACCTCTAAAAATTTCTTGGAGGACGAAGAGTTGATAGCAACGAGGTGGTCATTGATGTGGTAAACAGCTATGTTGAGGACCTTCATAAATTGCACTACAGGGATGGTTTAATTAAATTAGATCACAAATGAATTAGCCTTTATTTGACTATTGATTATGTTGAGAAATAAATTAAAAAAGTAATTTTTAAATGTGTTCATTGAGAAGCCATTTTCAGCTGACCCTCGTACAAATATATCAATATTTATTATTTTGAATGTTAGTGATGTCGATTTAAAATAATTTGAATCAAATTTCATAGTTATTAACAAAATTAAATTTATTTGATTTATTTAAACTGTATAAAATTATAGACCTAAACTATGTATTTTTTACAGGACTCCTTTTTGTAAAATATTTGTGCCATCTATAGACACCCTACGATATACCTATTTAACAAATGCTCTGCTTTCAAATAATATCCCAGTTTTGATAACAGGCGGTGTCGGCACTGGGAAAACTTCAAATGCAACATCTGTACTTGATGTTCTAGATAAAACAAAATATTCTCTATTGACTATAAATTTATCTGCTCAGGTAATTTTTCAATTTTCTCTTGTAAATACTTAAAGATGATCCATACTGAAGTTATAAGCTACTGTGCTTGTAATTTAAAAGCATTCTATATTTCACACTTTCAATAAAAATTTGCCAGACTGAGCCTCATTCTGAGAGACTGGGAGTGCCAATAGGAGGTAGTAGATCACAGGATAGAAATATTTTCATGGCTGCCAAAAGAACCCTTTCCACGGTGCCACCAGGTCCTCATAAAGTTTGGGTCTTTGGCTAGGCCTTTATCCACGTTTATGTAAGTTGGTCTTGCATCTAATGTCCCTTTGAGGCCGCAACAGCTTGCCTCTAGCTCAGAAGTATGGGATGTTGTGAGCTCTTGGTAGAGAATACAAACTGGAATGGTGTCATGTTTACAGAAGATTCGTGTTTCTGCCTGTATAGTGATAGCAGGCGCTGAAGAGGTGACAGAGAACATGGGATGTATACAATGCTCCAGATTAATGTTCTCTTCAGTGCTGTTTGTAAGAAAGTATGGTTAAATGAAGACTACTAAAGAAATAAGGTTGTCTGAGTTCTATCCTGAAACATAATTTACTTTTTTTTGTGCCAGTCATTTGAACATAGTAAATATTAAATATTATGTTTTTTATTATTTTCCTAATGATTAAATCTGAGCCATCTCCTTTGTGAAGTTGAGGACCCTAAGTCAATTCTTTTATAAAGTTCTAAAACCTCTGTATGTGTTGAGAGTTCTTTAAATTTTTAAAAATATTTCTGTTCTTTATTTAATAAAGAACAGCAACTAAAGAAACAGAGGCTTGACTCTCACTTGTTTTAACTTTGAAGCCATCACTATACAGCCATCACTTTGGTTATATACAGCCATCACTTTGGTTATACTGACTTGGTCCACTCCCACCTGCACCAAACTTTCAGATTCCAGCTCCTCAGGAGAGTATAGCTAATGGGGCACTTGGTTTAGACCGGAGAATTTAGAGGGTGCAAAAGTTTTATTTTTAGGTCAAGTGAAAAATAATTGTTTCTACTTTTTGGAAGTTTTGTTAATTTATTTTTATTATTTCGTTTTGTTATTATTTCACGACTACTATTTAAAATGTATTTCAACTTTTCAATTCAATTTTTAACTCAACTATGTGCTTGATTACTCTGTTGCTCAAAGCTATTTACACTAATCCATCTGTTAGCTAGAATATTATTAACATAATTTTTATTTTTATGCTTTAGACGTCATCTGGTAGTTTGCAAGATTTTATCATCACCAGGCTTGATAAAAGATCTAAAGGGATCTATATTCCTGCTGCAGGTATGTTTCCTGTGGCTTTAGTTTTTTTTAAACCCCTTGTTTTTCTAATACTAAAGTGTTATTCTGATAATTTTTATTTTCAAGATACTTAATATATATAGATTATTAATGTATGGAATTCAACTTTTTTTAAGGAAAAATAATGATAACATTTATGGATGACTTGAACATGCCTGCCAAGGAAATTTATGGTGCGCAACCTCCTCTTGAGTTGATAAGGCAGTGGATAGATTATGGGTTTTGGTACAACAGGCAAGATCAAACCAAAATGTTCATAAAGGTTATTTAAATTATATTTAATCAACTTGTTGGCTTCAATGTTCATTGTTTTTATTCTTGGAATTATATATTTGTCCTTGTTATGTTAAAACTAAACAATAAGTTTTTTGGTTTTTTATTTATACAAGGCACTCTGAGCCGACTATGTTTGTCATTTTCAGAGTAAGGGCAAAGTGGAATAACTAGTGTCTCTAATTGGTGTCATTTGGGCCACCATTTTGGCTGGAAATAAAAAATAAAAAAAATAGATGGTTTTTGTCATTATGCTCCATTTGCATTGACTTATTCTCAACAAAGATACATAATTTACTTATTTTTGATACAATGTCAAAGTGATTTATGTCTAATAATTTGTGGAACTGAGAACAAAGCTTAATACATAATAGTTAAATTTGCATATACAAGATGACCTGATATTAGTGGGAGAGGCGTTAAGGGGTGATAGTATGGGGCAATTTTAGTGGATATTACTATGAGACCTACTGTCCTAAAGTTAACCCTTCTGTCCTAAAGATATTCCTACTAAAAGAATTTTACAAAAAAAATTCTATTTAAAATCTTAAAATAGCTAAAAGACCCAAAAATTGGTCTTTCTTTTTTTTTTTTTTTTTTTTTTTATTTGTTTTGCAACAAAGATATTCTAAATTAATAATCAATTAATAGTCAAATCTTGGTAATTGTCGGTATCTTAAGGGCAAAATCATTAAATGAAAAAAAAAAATACTCTGACTGCCTCTTTACTCAAAATAGTCGCCCTAAATTATTAAATTATTACGTAGATAATAATTAAAAAACATCTATGCTTCATTACCTATCTAATGAGTTATTAAAATCAAAAATCAGTTAATAAAACATGAAAATATGACTAATAATAAAATGAAAGGAAAAACCAATTAAAATCATAGAATGCTGAAAAATAAATCAATTGAAAAAAAATATCTAGTTTTATTGTCTATTTTCAAAATGTCCGCCCCCCCCCTATTTCTAATGCAAGCTTGTGCCCTTCTTATCATACCCATTTTCACAATCCTCGAATCTCTGAGCTCCCTTTGCATTTTCTGTACTGGGTTTATAATTCTATTGCACAGGTCTTCAATATTAGTTACAGGAACCTCAGCAGCGTATTCTTCGATAGTAAACAATATTCTTCTTTCTCCATCAGCCATTGTTAGTCAGATTAACCTGACAATCAGTCACACAGCAGCCAAATCGTAAGTAATCACAGAAAACACCGAACAGAATTCCAGGGTCGTCGTAAAAAGAATCAATCACAAAAGTCCAAGAAAAAGCCAAGTCGTTAAAAAAATCCAATCTGAGATATCTTTGTGGTTTCTTAACAGATTTTTGATTTTAGTACCTCATTTGAAAGGTAATGAAATGAAGATGTTTTCTAATTATTATGTATGTAATCATTTAGAGGGTCTTTTTGAGTAAGTCGACATTTTAGAGGCAGTCACCGTATTTTTTTTTCATTTAATGTTTTTGTTTAGCGATTTCTATGTTAGATATTGACAATTACTATTAATATTAATAAGATTTGTTGTTATATTTATATTATGGTTGTGTTATCTTGCAGGACATGCTGTTAATGGCAGCCATGGGACCTCCTGGCGGGGGTCGTAACATGATCACAGATCGCCTCTTGTCACGCTTCTCTGTTATTGCTGTCACATTTCCTAATGATTCCCAAATACAATCTATATTTACAACTATGCTCAAACAACATCTTTCATACAAAGACGATCTTGTCACACATGGTAATTATAGATTACTTTTTATTTTAAATTATGTATATACTTTTTTACTAATATATTATTTTTAAAAATGTATGTTGAATATATGCCAATTTTCTAAACTGCTTTTTCTACTGTAAGGTCAGTGGTGAGGATTTTGTTTGTAGAGCATGTGTTTTTTCCTGGACCAGTTGACTCCAGTCCATGCCTCTTCTCTTAAAAGCTTTTCTGATTTTATTTTCCAATGTGTTTTAGGACCTTCCTCATGCCTCACAGAGCACTTGCTGGCCAGTTTATGGATGGCCTCCAGAACTTGAAGTCTCCGATATGTTCCAGTTCTTCTTTCCTCAGTTAAAATACAATGTCTCCTCTCCCTATCCTTATTATTTTTGTTTTGCTGTTGTTTATTTCCATATGCAGCAGTTGTTTTTCCAACAGGACTCGGAGATTTCTGTTGTTCCTGAATACCAATATATCATCGGTATATGGCAGATTCTTTATTGTGTATAGGTACAAAGAACTGATATCCCCAAGTCCTTGAGAACTGCTTGCCTTTTCAATACAAAGTCCGTCCAGCAAGTGCTGGAATGCTTTTAATTTAATTTTAATTTCCTACTTCTTAAGGATGCATCTCCTGCACGATAGAATCTTCCCCTGCTATCTTGCCCATTTTCAGGATATGGATAAATAAACTCGATCCACTTCAACATTTAAAAAAAGATTTATTATGAAGATAACAAGGGATTACAAAACTTAAACTAGCTAACGGACACTAATTAGACTAAAGACTATTACATGAGGTTACTATGACTGCCCTAGGGCGGGGTTTATAAGGAGTATGATATGAAGATGCGTCAGAAACTGATCTTGCAGTCAGCGTTGTGGCCTTATATGGACATAACTATATCTATCTCATCTATTATTCCCCATCTTCATCCAGGGCTCCAGGTATCCAACTATATCTATCTCATCTATTATTCCCCAACCTCATCCAGGGCTCCAGATATCCAACTATATCTATCTCATCTATTATTCCCCAACCTCATCCAGGGCTCCAGGTATCCAACTATATCTATCTCATCTATTATTCCCCAACCTCATCCAGGGCTCCAGGTATCCAACTATATCTATCTCATCTATTATTCCCCATCTTCATCCAGGGCTCCAGGTATCCAACTATATCTATCTCATCTATTATTCCCCAACCTCATCCAGGGCTCCAGGTATCCAACTATATCTATCTCATATATTATTCCCCATCTTCATCCAGGGCTCCAGGTAACCAACTATGTCTACCTCATCTATTATTCCCCATCTTCATCCAGGGCTCCAGGTAACCAACTATGTCTACCTCATCTATTATTCCCCATCTTCATCCAGGGCTCCAGGTATCCAACTATATCTATCTCATCTATTATTCTCCAACTTAACCCCGGGCTCCAGGTGTCCAGGCCTAATGATGTTTTGCTCTGTCTTATACTTCCTCCGCTGTCGTATTGCCGTTAAGAGATTTCTCAAAATATTTGCCCCATCTTTCCATTATGTTCTTTGTACTAGTGAGATTTGCCTTCCTAGTCTTTATTATCAGTTCCTTTTCCCTCCATAAGTTTCCTAAGTATCTTTAAAAAAGCTTCCAATTTTCTTTGGCATATATTTATGATATTTTTATCTTTCTTATTTTAACTTCCTAATTAGGTTTTTTTTTTGGCAACTCTTGTGAACTTTGTCATCAAATGTTTGCAATTTGATTAGTGGCTTCACTTCAGTTCTGCCATTTCTATTTTAATTCTGTTTTGTAAATTATGTGTAATACATTTGTGCTGTTCTTTTGATTCAATCTCGAAGAAAAAATCTTTTTCAGTTCAGAGGCAATTATCTGTTTTATTTTTATGCCATTAACAGTTTTAATTAATTTTGTGCTGCTTTGTTTTCAATTTTCCATTGGCTTTAATTAAAGTATAATTCTATTGTATCTTAAACGGATTTTTGATTTTGTCGAAAAAAAATTTTTGAAAAACATTATAATGTCCATAAAATAAGCATTATAAGAAAGTATTTCTTTTGTAAATTAATTTATGCCATTTTAGAACTTCATTAAATTTGCCATAAATATAACATTCACTTGTTTTATTTTAGTGATACTTGAATTATTGATAAATTTAATTGTCATGAAGCAGTATTAAGTAATTTTTAATATGAATATGTTTTAGCTGAATCAATTACATTGGCTACTTTAACTCTTTTTAAACAAACAGTAGCAAAAATGTTACCTACTCCAGCAAAAATGCATTATTTATTTAATCTGAGGGACATTTCAAAGGTAATAAAGGCTTATTTATTTTTACAGAAAATATTTTAATACTTGATGTAATAAATTAGGTTGATGGTAATTTTAGGTTTACCAGGGGCTACTTCGGTCAACTGGAGATTATCAGCCAGCAAAACCACAGCTGTTACGGCTTTGGCTTCATGAGTGTTATAGAGTTTTCAGTGACCGATTGATAAATGAAACGTATGTTATTTAAAGTATAACCATAATTAATATCTTATAATTAATTGAAAAATGGAAAGGTCAACAGATATATTAAATAAATGTTAATACATCAGTGGAAAAATTCCAATTAAAAAGCTACATTATTCATGTTTTGCATTGCTGTTATTCTCTTTCTCCCCTTAGGATGCCTTTCAATTTTCTGTTTTAGTTTAGAGACTTAAGGTTTTTAGTTTGAATTTTTCCACTAATGTATTATCTTCTAATTAAATTAGTTAATATTGAATTGATTCTGGGATCATAAGATAAGTAGGATTGTGTAGAGTTTCTAATTATTTTAATTTGGTTTGTAATAATACCTAAAAAAAAAAGTGTGTGTCAGGTCCGACGCACAGCTGGAGTTTACTAGAGGGTAAATGAAAGCATCTTAAAAAATAATCAAAGCATATATAAATATATATTCATAATATTTACATCATTCCAATGAAGTAAATATTATCAACTATTTCACATAATAATAATAATTGTTAATATTTTTATATAAATCATTCTTGGGAAGATTCGTTTGTTCTACCATGAACATTTAACAGGATTTTGAACAACATTTAGTCTGTGAATAGTATTATCATCATTATTAAATACTGTGGCAATAGGTTTGTGGTAACTAAAATACAATACATGTACGTCAGAAGTTACATAGGTTATGAATCGTGAAAACATTGCATCAATAGTTGTACCATAT
Organism: Troilus luridus; assembly: GCA_964056705.1. Lineage (NCBI taxonomy): Eukaryota > Metazoa > Arthropoda > Insecta > Hemiptera > Pentatomidae > Troilus > Troilus luridus. Next base: position 2,756,519 of record OZ057417.1, on the reverse strand, counting down.
CTAGTCGTCCCGAGTAATCTGCCAGAAATTAAGTCTAAATACAGCTCTGAATTAAGTTCATTTTTCAAGAATTGTACTAAGTGTAAACTTTAATCTTAACTTAGTGAAATTAAAAAAAAAATGTATTTATTGAAATTTACAACTGTATTCATAATAAATCAAGTAAATATAATGAATATATACATTGACATGAAAAGACAAGTAGAGAAACTATCCAGTGGTAGTACTCAAATAAAAAGTTCAGCTTAGAAGGTCACGAGGCCATCTTCTTTTCAGACGCCTCGGAGGATTATTAGGAATTGAAGAGGTTGCGAGGTTTGAAACTAGTGGGAATAAAGTTTGTCATGTTTGGATTGATATCGGATTTGGGCCAAATCAGCAATAAACGGGACATTAAGGTCATAATGGATTACTTTGTTCGTAACAATGTAAGGAGCATTGAGGATTTTACGAAGGATTTTGGATTGTAAGGATTAAGTACAAGAGGAATTAGATGGCTTAGTGGAGCCCCAAAGCTCTATTCCGTAAGTCCAGATGGGTCTAATGATTGTCATGTATATGAGTCTCTTGTAATTAATTGGGAGCTTAGAGCGTTTGTCTAGTAAATGTTGAAGCAGCCTGAAACGGCGAGCTGTTTCTTGTCGTTTCAGTCCAGTATTAGTGAAAATTAAATTTACTTTTCACTATTAAAATTTTACTTAGTGACGTGAAGTAAATAAACAAATATCTACTATGTTTTTATCTTTGAAAGAACAAACGATAAATGATTTCATACTAAAACTGGTTTTACTGTAGGTATTTTTCAATTTTACTATTTGGCAACACAAATTGACAATTAGGTTGCTATTAAACACATACATAACCTAGAAGTGTGAGGTGTGCAAAGGAACGTAAAGTCTCTCAATATATTTTACTGTAAAGTTTATTGATTAAACCTCCTCCCTGACCATTTAAAACATTTGTAAATCTATTCTCATTATTAAAAAAAATAAAAAACATCTAAGCTCAAAGGTAACATTGAGGTTATATATTTATTTTCTTAACTAGTTCAAACAAAGCTAACCATAATTAGAGGTTTTAAAAAATTATCGCATTTCAACACTTCGAGAATAAAGCAATAGAATAAACCACGTTTAGCTAAAATTCGATTTTACTCCTCTTAAAATATTCATACCGCGGGCTAAATATGAAAATCGTTTCTTAAAGAATAAACTCCAAAATAGCTTAATAAATTTATTCTTATTTAGTATTATATGCAAATTCATGTATAGGTAGGTAGGTCATGGGTCATTCGTGGATCATGGGTCAACACTTTATACAAAATAAACTCTTTATTTATCATGAATAGTTAATGTAAAATTGTTTAGTTAAAAATAAATTCAATGTTATAAGTTGAAGATTATCTTGTAACCCAAAAGTTAACAAGTAGCCAGAACTATTAGAAAATTTAGATACATCAGTTCCAAATTTCTTCCATTGCACAAAGTTTCTTGCCGAGACTCATTGAATCATTTGCATTTCCGAATATTTTAAAATTATTAAATACCAATATACTTTACCTATGCCTTTTTAATTTTAAACAGATAATTGAATTTTTCATATCAATGAAAAATACCTGAAAATTTAAATAATAAAGAATTAATTTCATAAATTGATCCATCCTGTTATGTGTTAAATATTCTGCAATTTTAGTTTTGTCATCATTATCAAAAGAACCTGCTACTGAGCTTACTATAATAGTTCTAATCAGTTTTTAATTTTGCTCTGTTTCAGTGATTTAGCCTGGTTTAATGAACAAATCAGCAACATACTTCATAGCTCATTGGGTATAACTTTATCCGCTCTATGTGGAGGCAATGAGTGTCCCATTTTCTGTAATTGAATACATTATCTTACAATTATTATCAAAACTATAATTTCATCATAGTTTAGTTTAATTTTTCTTTTTGCTTTTGAGGTGATTTCATGAATCAGTACAATATGTATGCTGAAGTCGACAGCATTCAAAACCTTACAAAAACTATTCAAAAACAAATGGAAGAATACAACCAAACACCTGGTGTCGTTCACGTCAGCTTAGTATTATTTGAAGAAGCCATTCAGCATATTTGTAGGATTGCCAGAGTGGTGTCGCAACCTAGAGGCCATATTTTATTGGTCGGAATCGGTGAGGATAAAGATTGTGTTAAATAAAACTGTTTATTCTTGTTGTTTACCGAATTTACAATATGTTAATTTATAGGTGGAATCGGTAGGTCATCATTAGCTAGGCTTGGTGCTTGGCAATGCCAATATAGAACATTTCAAATTCAGTTAACAAGAACTTATGGAGTCGGTGAGTTTAAAGAAGATCTTAAACAAGTTTATTATACTACAGGAGTTAAAGATAATCCTCTTTCTTTTCTCTTAGGAGATAATCAAGTAAGTTTATTAAAATACATAAATATTTATAAACTTTATATTGTATCGTATATCTTGTACCTAATACACCTGATGTAAATATATATATATATATATATATAGTTAATGATTTTATTAATTTTTAAATATTTTTATTTGAAAAGAAAAGATATGTCCAGGCTTCAGATAAAAATATTTAAAAATTAATAAAATCATTAACTAATACTAATAAAATAAAAAAAATTATAATAATATGTAATGACGTAAGTCAACAAGATCCAAATTAAATAAATGTTCAAAGAACATTCTACCCCTCGTATATATCGCAAAATTGCGAGAACCGAGGAGTGACCATGATTGAGCCCAGGATAGCTCAATTGGTAGAGTTCCAGACTAGTGATCTGGGTTAAACCGGGTTCGAGTCCTGGTCCTGGACATATCTTTTCTTTTCAAATAAAAATATTTAATATATATATATATATATATATATATATATATATATGTATATATATATATATGTATGTATATATGTGTGTGTGTGTGTTTAAACTTCCCGTGGAGAATAATTCTTTACATTTAATTTATTTTTAATTCAATAATTTTTAGTCTATAATATACATTAAAATAGTCTCAAAACAAAGTTATATCCTATGACTCTTATAACATAATTTTTAGTTTATGGTAAACATTAAAATAATCATTTAATTAATTTTAGGTTGTAGACGAGGCCTTTTTGGAAATTATGAACAATGTATTGAGCACTGGAGAGGTCGCTAATCTTTATAAACCAGATGAATTTGAGGAGGTGTGTATTTTATTTGAAGTCCTAATTTTTTAATCTTCATTGAGCGGGCTCTGAAAATAATATCTTTGAATTTATTAACATTTGCTGATGTACACAATTCTAATCTATTTTTTTCATTTACTAAATTTGACCTCAATCATCATTAGTACCACAATTAGAAATTGATACTGACTGTATTGTTTCATAACATAAAATCTATTTTTTAAAGATCTATCTTTTATTTTAATATCTAATGAAAAAAATGAGTATTTAGTAATCTCCAATGATATTCCTCATTTATGGTATGTTTTTTGATCAGCCTTCAAATCATACACTCCATGATCAGTTGTTAGGCAATTGGTAGGATCAATTATTTGTATTTGACAATGTTAATGTTAATCAATTAGATTTATATGATAATGTTAATCTATTATAATTCTTTAATCTTAATTTTTATTTTTATATATTTTTATTTTGAAGAGAAAAGATTTGCCCCCTGCCGGGATTCGAACCCGGGTCGTCCGCCTCACCGTGGCAACGCTCTAACCATTTGAGCTACCGGAGTCATTGTTGGGGTAGCTCAAATGGTTAGAGCGTTGCCACGGTGAGGCGGACGACCCGAGTTCGAATCCCGGCAGGGGGCAAATCTTTTCTCTTCAAAATAAAAAGATAATGTTAACCAATTAGATTTATCTGATAATGTTAGATGTCATATAATATAATATAATAGAATATAATACCATCAGGATATGATCTTGTTTTGAATTTTTACCTTTTTATTTTGCAGATCAAATCTATTTTATATGATATAGTTGCAAAAGCAGGCATAATTCCATCAAGTGAAACGGTTTACAATTTCTTGATCGACAGAGTACGCTCAAATCTGCATATAGTGCTTTGTTTCAGCCCAGTTGGAGAACAATTCAGGTAAGTATTATTTCAATCAAGATAATGCCCAACCAAAAATTTCTCATTGCATGAATGAAACTTAAAATTTCTGAACTAAACAGAGTTGAGACTCTACTTGCCTCTTTTTACAGTCCTTCTGATTAATTTATTTTCTGGTTAATGGCTAATTACCTTTAAAAATCTTTTATTTTCTAGAGGTGGTTGAAAATGAAGTCTTTATTTCTACTACCATATAAATGTTTGTCTTCTATTCTCTCTCGATATTTACTAAGAATAAGAATATATAGGTAGCATTAATAAAAACTTCTAAAAAATAAAAATGTTAAAAAAATTTCAAGGAAATAAATAGAAATCTAATTCTTATTATGTTTCTTTTCTCGGTATTTTGTAGTATATATGATTTCCTCAGTAAAAATAATTGTAATTCTTAATAAACTTAAAATTCTTATTTAATTATGAAAAAAATATTAACATTTTAATTATACATTGTACTTAACATGTGAATGTTTGATTAAGTTTCTGTAATATTGTCAGAATATTCGAAACAATTTTGTATTTCATGGTATGAACTGTTGAAGGTTTCACTTTTTTATATAACTATGTACTATTGATTAACCCTTTGCACTCAGCACCGTTTCGGACGATACCTACCAGCAACTCGACGCCACTTTTTTTTGTTCTTGTTTTTTTTTTAATCATAATCTATACATATTATAAAACAAAGTCCTCGGCCGCGTATGTTCGGGGTAAACTCAATAACTACTGCACGGATTTTCATGCGGTTTTCACCAATTGATAAAGTGATTCACCAGGAAGGTTAAGGTATATAATTTGTCAAGGTTTTGTATAAATGGGTTGGAATATTGATGGGTTTCACCAAAGACGCTGCTTGCCTAATCCCGTGCAATTAACTATCTAACGTGCAAGATAATAAATTTGTATATAAAGAAATATTTGGTTTTGTTTTTATTTTTATAATTTCTAATGGGGTCCAAAAAAAAAAAATGACCGTTTCACCTTCCCCATGGAGAGAAGATGGTGACTAACAGTATCTTTCAACCCACCACACTCCCTGGAGAGTACTTGTGGACGGATTTGACTCAACAGCTTCCTTCAGAATCTCATCAATATCCATTAATGGTCGCCCGGAGCCCTTCTTCCTTTCCAACGTCGTGTCTCTACTGCTAAATTTTTCAAACCAACGCCACACAGTGAGCTGGTAAAGGACACCTTCCCCTTCATATTTAATAATTTCACGAGTTGCTTTAGGGGCTGTGAAATTTTTTTTCCAGTAACTTCTTAAAATTATGAGAATTTAGTAGGACACTATCATGTTTCTTCTTTGAAATAAATACTAAACTGAGGCTTTTTTTGAAGAAGTAAACAAGCTTAGAGAATGCTCTTAAGGGATTATTAAGTGTTGGTAAATAATAAATAGTATTAAAATATTTACAGTTTTTTGAACTCTGGAATTTGATAAAACGGTCATTTTTTTTTATACACCCAATTGTATAATAAAGTACATTAGATTAGATGGGAAGAAAGAAAATCAAGACTCCCGAAGAAGCCTAACCAATGATATTAACGTGGTCCTTAGTGGCCGCTACGTGATAAAAAATACTTTACACATACAAATTATGTAGGCATAATATGCCTTATTACCCGAGCAAAGCTGGTGTGGGTCGCTGGTATATAATAGTTAAAAAAAAAAAAAATATCGCGAAAATGTACACCCGGAAAGCGTGATATTATACAGTATAATTTTAGTACCAAGTTAGGAATTGTAATGAAATTTGTTGCTTAACGGATTAGAGAAGTGTATAGTCCGTTGTGAACACACTTTGCATGTTCATTTTTGACGTGTAAAACGGTTGATTTATTTATCATGCATCTTGTTAATTTTATCATATTTCGATTTGTTTTTTTAGCCATTTTAATAGAAAACTACAAGATAACACGTGTTTCTTAAAAAATCCCGGTGGAATAAGTTCATTCTCCGTAATCGCTAATAAACTTGCATGTCCCCTCAGAGGGGACAACCGAGTGCAAAGGGTCAAATAATCGTAGGTTTAACTGTAGTTGTTGTTTTAATTTTGTAGAGTTCGCTTGAGACAGTATCCATCGTTGATAAGCTGTACTACAATTGACTGGTTTCAAGATTGGCCTCGAGAAGCTCTGTTAGAAGTGGCTAATCAGTTCATGAAAGAAGTAGACACCATAGCAACCATCAAACGGGTCCCGATCGAGGTTAAAATTGTTTATATCTTAGAGATATAATTCCTATTTAGTATAATTGTTAAGCTATTAAGTAGCAACCGTAGTAGAGTTGTAGTAGCTGTTATTTTACTCTGCTACTAACCTTGTTTGGTTATTTCTTAGTAAATAAGTAAGCTAAATTTATTTTGATTAATCTACTTGTTATAGTCAGTTGAAGCCATGATACTTAAATTTACCAATCATATTTATTTTGACTCAGGCATTTATAATAATAACACCCTGATTTCATAAACTGTAAATCGTTGCCTTAGTGACACAATAATGGTTTTGATATTTGTATGTGTGGTATGTAACACTATTTTTCATGTTCTATTTTTGGATTTCAATATCTTATGTCCCTGTTGCCAGGATATAAGTTTTTGGTTGATACTTTTGTCTGTTTTCACTGATAAATTGTTGTTTTATTCATTCCTGAAAAATGAAAATTTCATAGATACATTTTTGTCCCCTTAACAAATTATAAAATTAACTACGGATGTTTCATCACTGATTTCAATGACTTTTTTTTTTATGATAGTAGTTCAAAAATTACTAGACGTATCTATGTTACATTTATAATAAAAAATTTTAATTCTTTTTTGTTTACAGGAAAGTGACCAAGATAAACTAAATATGAGAAAGGTAAGATTTTTATATTTTTAAATATTTTATTTGAAAAGAAAAGATACGACCAGGACCGGGTCATATCTTTTCTTTTCAAATAAAATATTAAAAAAATTATAACATCTAACAATAAAATAAAAGAAATAAGACTAATATAGTTTGTTATTGTAATAATAATAGCAGTATAGGTAATTATAGTTTCAGTTGATTGTTAGTCAAATTCTTTGGACATGAAGAATAATTTGGTATGTTGAAAAATCGTCTTTGTAAAGCTTTTTTTTTTTTTAGATAATTTCCATAGCTTTAAGAATTACCAATTTATTCTCTATGACTATAGAATGAAGATTACTTCTTTGGGTAAATTTCTTGTGAGATAGATTCAATATGAAATTAAAATAGTTTTGAATTCTTTATCACAGTCTTAAATTCTATTAGATTTGAAATTAAAACTTATATAAGATCTCATTTAATTTAAGATTTAAAAAAAGCTAACTAATTTTGTCTAAAACAAATTTAATGCGTAATGATACATCAGTTCAGCAATGAATATCTATGAAGGAAGATATATAATTTTAATTTTTAATTTAATTTTTAGGAAGAATTGAAGAAAAGTATTTCTTCTTTATGCGCTGTTATTCATGATTCAGTCGTAGTTATGTCAAAGAAAATGTTCGTGGATTTAAAACGGCATAATTACGTGACCCTCAGCAATTTTTTGGAACTGGTTGCTGTTTACAAGTCGTAAGTCTTAAATCAACTTATTTTAATGATAAAAATGAGTCATGTTATTTATTGTTTAGAGAAATAAAAAAAGTGAAAGAAAAGTCTGGAACATATTTAGGCCGTTACACACGATCAGTTTGATGTGTCATTTTGGTATGTTCACATCGAACTGACCATGTTTAAGCTAAATTGATGCGAGCTCACATCGAAAAAGTGGACTTATGGACTGATGAAAATTCATCATTTTGGCGTGACACACTGAACACCGTCGCGTCAGTTCAGTTGGTCACATTAGTAATTTGAGCATGCCTACATGTGTCGTTTGGATAGACATCACCAGGACCAATGCTTATTTTACGACAACTAGAAACAAATTGAAATAATAAAAATCAGGTTTTGTGTGATTTGAAAATTACAGGCAGAATTGAATAGAAATAATTTATCGGTTGCCTAGGACCGATACTGCTTCAGAGGAAAGTTCTACTATCGGTCCCTGGGGACTGATAACACACAGTAAAAGAAACGACTATTTTTATTACCTCAGTGAAAGTGTAAAGAGAGGTAAAACACTTGAGAATAAAAAGAACAATCTTTAGTTATTTGTATTCAGTTCTTTATTGAATATTGTTCAATTGACCAGTCGGGTTAGGTTACCTTCAGTTTCCTGACCATTAATTATTATTTGTCATGAAAAACCTAACTCTAAAATACTCTACTTTAATTAATTATAAGTTAAATATTGATATCGGGCGCCAATAAATAAATACTGAATTTAATAATACTTTTTATAATATGAATTAATATGATAAATCAACTTATAATAGAATAGACGAATATTTGCATTTTTATAAAAATAACATAAATCGGGTTTTACCCACTCATTTGACATAAATGTTAAATTATATCCTAATCCCCACTTTATAGCACTTCACTTAAGAACATATAAGAATTACAGTACCTTTGTCCTTTTGACGTATATGTTAACAAAATGTCCGCTTCTCTTATTCCCTTGTTCTCCATGCTTCAGGTCGCTTCTCTCCTTCTTCCTCCCACCTCAGTCCCCTGCTTCATAAGACCCCGCTCCATATTTTGTTGATTTTAAATCGATCTTTTGCAATTTTGACTTTTACATATTAAGACAGTTTAACAATTATACATCCAATGTGATGTTCAAAAGAAAGTTTAATTTATATTAACATCTATAACTTATTAATTCATAATAGTACAAAATAATATTTACAAGTTACATCATAACCTTTATACATCACTTAACCTATTATAACCTATTACAATTTCCAATCATCTAAATGCAAATTTTCGTCTTTATCTAATTATATATATGCAAAATATAAATATATATATTTTGTTTGATAATTATTTTTGATACCTTACACTATACTATTGATTATTGTTTCTATAAAACAGTATATCAAGTAATGATTCTGTAGATCAGCATATTATTGGATTGTTGTTATAAAGAAAGGAATATATATTATTAATATGATTATTTTATTCTAGAAACTTATCTGAGAAGCGGGAAGAAGTTTCAAGTCAAGCTAAAAAATTAAGTGGTGGACTTCTAAAACTAATTGAAACTCGCATTATTGTTGAGCAATTGTCAGTTGAATTAAAAGTTGCCACTGCTGAAGGTAATTAATAACAATTTTCCTCTTTAAAAAATGTTATTTATTGTATTTGACAATGTACAATGCAACTCCAATTATTATTAATGCTCTGGATTAAACTTTTCTGTAAGTTGAGTTGTGATTTTGGCGGGATTGGGGATAATTGTGAGGGCTCTACAGAGCATATAACAGAGCTTTGCCCAGTGAAAAGCCTCTAAAAAGTATAATATTAAAATGACAAATAAATGTCTATTTTTTCATAATTGTTGTAACTACATTTTGAAACTATCATTCAATGAACACCAAAATGCAGCATAGCTAATTGAACAAAATACCGTACACTTATTTAGACTCTCTCTCTCTCTCTATATATATATATATATGTATGTATATATTCCCTGCAGTTGTTGATAAAACAATTTAATTTACTTTTAATAATTCATTGTGGTTTGTATTCAGTGGCTAAATTAAATGAAGAATGTGATAAATTTTTGGAAATATTAATGGTACAGAAAACTGAAGTCGACGAACAACAGAAAGGTGTCGAAAAGAAAACCGTTGTAATAGAGGCAGAAGAAAAAGAATGTAAAGAGCTGGCCGATGTTGCCCTTGCTGATTTGGAGTTGGCCATGCCAGCGCTTGAAGCAGCGATGAAGGTCAGTTATGGGTTAAAAAATACTTGGAAAAATCACTTTTAAAAAATGCTCTATTAATTGATTAATTAACCAGTAGCTTTAGGTCACTTACAATAAGTTTTTTTCAGGCTTTAGATGCCTTGAATAAAAAGGATTTGACCGAGATCAAATCGTACGGAAGGCCACCTCCTAAAGTGGAAATGGTAATGGAGGCGGTGATGGTGCTGCTTCAGGCAGAGCCAACCTGGGCCGAGTCCAAGAGGCAACTCGGCGATGTCAACTTCCTGAATAGGGTGAGGGTCCTGAAGAGGGTGAGGGTCCGTGAGGGTCCTCTATTGCTAGCTCAGCTTCTAGTCTTACTTTTAATAAAATATTAGCTAATTCCTATCTCACCTTCTGTAATGTCTAATCTTACTTAAAATAGAATTTGAGCTAATACAACTTAATAATAATCACCAATCTTTCTAACGAGACTTTGAAATTCATCATTAATTTTGTTGCTCTGCCATGGATTAAATTTTTACCTGATGTGGGAAAAGTTACAAGGTGATGCCTTAATGACCAAGGAGTTTGAAAAAAAAATCCATTATTTTTATTTATTTGTAATTTTTGACCTTTCACCTTATAAGGAATTTTTCAAAACCATCCAATGTTCTTCTTGATATAATTTCATAATTTTTTTTATCAGATTCGAAAAATTAATTATTTTTTTTTTTAGCTAAAACATTTTGACAAAGATCATATACCCGATCCTGTTCTGCGTAGTATAGGAAGCTTGATAAAAAATCCCGATTTCGATCCTGAGAAAGTTGGTATAGTCTCGACTGCAGCTAAATCTCTTTGTATGTGGGTCATCGCAATAGAAAAATATGGGAAAATATATAAGTATGTCTATTTATAAATAATTTATTATTGCTAAACAGCTTTTCTTTACTATTTTCTGTAATTTATAGAATTGTCGCTCCTAAAAAGGCTAAACTTGATGAAGCGCTGGGATCCTTAAAGGCGAAGCAAGCCATTTTATCTGAAGCACGTGGAAAGTTAAATCAGCTAATGGAACTGATGAATAATCTTCAAAGAACTTACGATGAAAAAATGAATCAAAAAGAAATCCTTCGCTTGAGGGTGCTTGAATATTATTATTTCAGTTTTATTATTATGCCTGTTTATAATTCATAACAAATGCTTTAGTAAATTTAAAAGCAGTTAATATTTGGACTTTGATTTTATTTTTTTAAATTTTCCTTTCTTTTTCCTTATGTAGGCTGAAGAACTGGGAAACAAGCTTGATCGTGCAACTAAGTTGGTCGAAGGTCTTCTTGGTGAGAAAGAAAGGTGGGAGATGACCATCCTCGAATTAGGAGAGGCATTTGAGCTGCTTCTGGGAGACGTCCTACTCGGAACTGCTTTTGTATCATACGTAGGCCCATTTTTGTCATCTTACAGGGACGAGTTAGTGGATAATTGGATTACTAAGGTCAGTTAATAATCAATTATTAGACCAATATATAATGTTTTATTAATATCTACTATCAACATTATATGTTTTGAGTCTATACCTATCTAGTACATTATACCATGCAATCAAACTCTGTAAAGTGACTCCTTTATATTTAGATGCTTTGTACCTATATGATTTTAATTCCTAAATTTAAATTTTTACATATTTCTTTTGTATATTTAAATTCAAGTGCCTTCGAAAGCTTATCAAAAGTATTCTTTAATTATTTTTATGAAACAAGGCCCTTTGATTCTAGCATTCTATATTAGCCAATGTGCTTGGCCATTGTAACCTCCAATTTGTGTATAAGTAGTTTTTGATCATTGATAATATCTTATTTATGGGCCTAATGAAAATTTCCAAAGTTCAATAGGTTTTGGCAAATATTAAATATTTCACACTTACCGAATCTTTTATCCATCCATGTTTTTCACATCCTATTAAATTTTTTCACATTACATTGGTAAATCTAGAAAACCGTTTATACAGTTACAGAATTTCTTTTAGGCCAAAAGTATGAATGTTCCAACTTCGCCCATGCTTGACATGGTAACTTTTCTTGTCAGACCACCTGTGGTAAGAGATTGGAATATTCAAGGGCTACCAACAGATACTTTCAGCATTGAGAATGGCATAATTGTTACGCGTAGTGGTCGCTGGCCTCTTATAATTGATCCTCAGTCTCAAGCATGGATTTGGATAAAAACTATGGAAAAGCCAAATGTGAGTATATTCAATTATGGTTGTATATTTGAAATTATCGAACATTAAAAATTATTTATTCCTCGATATCTTTTCTTGTAGGATTTGAAAATTGTGGACTTTGGAATGGGTGATTATATGAAGATAATAGAAGTAGCCATGGAACTGGGGCAACCTGTGCTTCTGCAAAACGTTTCAGAAGTTTTAGATCCTTCGGTTGCTCCAATTCTTAACAAATTATTACATTTCAAAGGTTAGTTCAAACAATTTGTTTTTAAGGAAATAAAAGCTAATTTATTTTTTAATACATTTTTTGTTTTTTTCTGAAGAAAAAAATGCTAGACAAAAAAAAACTCATTTTATGTTATGCTACATTTTAATTAGTACATATTTTTATTAATGTATTTTATTACTTTGATATTGTTATTAAAATGTTGCTTCAACAAATGAGGATAATAGTTTCAGTTTGAAGCAGCTGGATACTTTTCTTATCTAATGGTATGATAATATAAGAATCTGTTCTTAGAAATAGCAACAATAAGAAGTTTCGAATTGTTCACATGGGCTTCCACGGTCGTTGATATTCTTCTTCTGGGATGGACCGTGTCATGTCGGTGCTATTAGCCAAGCTTTCGCTCATCATGCTGTTAGCTTCTTCAGGGTTAGTCAGTTAATGAAGAGCGGGTGGTTAGCGTCGGGGTATTTATACCTGAGGGGCGTGGTCTCGATCGAAGTCGGGCTTCCAGGCTGGCCTGTACCTGTCTTGTTGTGTTCATGTGTGTTCGGTGGGGTGGGGTTCATCTGTATGTGGATATTGAGGTAATGTGTGGGTCTTTTGTTGGATGGCAGGATACCAGTTTTTGCTAAGCTTATAGCCATCTTCCTTATTGAAATTGTTGGGTTCTTTGACAATTTCGATAGCTTCTCTTATGCTAAGGAGATCCTAATTAGCTACTTTTACAAGGATGGCGGTGTTTTCAAAGGTTATATGGTGGTTGGTGTTGTAGAAGTGTTCTGCTACAGCTGATTTTTCTTTCTTGAAATTCTTGACGCAAGATATATGTTCTTTGATTCTTTTTTGGATGGTCCTTCCTGATTGTCCTATGTAGACCTTGCCGAAGAAACTAATATGCTTACCACCCAGACTAATATGCTTAATACCCCGACGCCAACCACTCGCTCTTCATTAACTGACTAACCCTGAAGAAGCTCACAGCACGATGGTTGATAGCACCGACATGACATGGTCCATCCCGGAAGAAGAATATCAACGACTGTGGAAGCCTACGTGGACATTTAACCAACATGTACGGGGAGGTTACTGTTCAGCACATGAAGAGCCTTGATAAATCAGTTTCTCAAGAGATTCTGAGATTACAATCTGATTCCCAAATGCGCCAACCTAGAAAGAAAAGGATACAGCCCACGTATTCAAATTGAACTATGGTGATCATCAATGGTATTACTGAAAGCAAGAATTAGCGACACCCGATCTGAACTGGTCACTGTCGAGAAGAAGTTGTTACGATACCACATGCTCCTAGCAAACCAGTTATCAAACGAGGATTGGAACAAGATTGACCTCCTCACTTGGGAACAAGCGGATTGCACTTTTCGGAAACACAAAGTTACCCAAAAAAGGAAATACCAGAAACTAACGGCTAAGAATACAAGGATTCACTCAAGAAGACTGTAATCAATCTCACCGACGAAGAACTCCCAGATGAAGCCATAAGCGTCCTCCAGAAGGGATTCAACTACGCCATCACCCCAAGACGTGTACCTGTAGAGAAGATTGCCACCAATATAGAAGCCTTTATCAAGAACATTGACCAAGACACTGCCAAAACTATCCGGCAGGACAGTTAGTCATGTCCTACGCATAGCCAAACCACCAAGACCCAACCTCTCCATACAACAATATAACACATTTACTACACTAAAGAAACGAGACGACTTTCTCGTGATTCCTGCAGACTAAGGAAACCCCACAGTCATCATGAAAAAACCAATACAACAAAATGAATAAAATCCTCAATGATGGGACATACAAGAAACTAGACAAGGACCTTACAAATGACATTAACAAAAAATTCACACTATTATTACACCAGCACAACTATGACACTGAAAACCAAACCACTCATAATATCCGACCCCACCCCATCAAGACTGAACGGACAACACAAAATACACAAAGACAGCATTCCTATGAGACCTATAGTTAGGACCATTGGCTCGCCTACATTCCATCTCTCCAAATACGTCTCAGACATAATCAAAACCCACACTGGGACACAATATCTGTAACTCTAAACAATTTATAGACACCATCAAGACCATCCAGATCAACAAATAAGACATCCTGGTGAGCTTTGATGGTAAGTCCCTCTTCACTAAAGTCCCTGCCGATAAAAACTTTCTTGAAGCTCATGAAGAACCTACTAAGTGAAGAAGAGTACCAATTAGTGGAGATATATGAATGAAGGAATCATATTTCCTGTTCAATGGAGTTTACTACAAACAATTAGAAGGCACAGCCATGGGATCATCATTAAGCCCACCAGCAGCAGACCTGTACATGGAAAACTTTGAACAGAAGGCACTCTCTACTCCAGCCGAACAACCTGAATGCTGGTTCAGATACGTGGATGATACCTTTGCCATCTGGAGACACGGAAGAGACGCATTCGACAGATTCTTGATCCATCTCAACAGCATCCACCCTAGCATTCAATTCACCATAGAGTTGGAGAAAGATGGCAAACTCCCCTTCCTGGATGTCCTGGTTGAAAAGAAAGGAAACCACTTAGGACACAGTGTATACCGTAAGCCGACCCATACAGACAGATACCTCCATGCCACTTCACATCACCATCCAGCTCAGAAGGAAGGAATCATCAAAACTTTCCTCAACTGAGCTAAAATGATAGCGGAATCGTCTCAGCTTCTGAAAGAGAAGAGGCACTTGAGAACAGCCTTCCTGAAGAACAGATACAACCGAGAAACCATTAACCGAGTAGAATGCACAAGGAACAAGACAAAAACCAAACAGACAATGAATCTCTTAACTCAGACGACCGTCCCCTACATTAAAGATACTTCAGAGAAAATTTCTGGAATCCGAAAGAACCACCTCATCAAAACCACATTCTCCACCAACAAAACAATATCCCACATGCTACAGAATCCCAAAGACAATTTGGAACTACGTACCCCAGGCATTTACAGTACACCCTGTTCCATCCAACAAAAGACCCACACATTACCTCACTATCCTCATACAGATGAACCCCACCCCACCGAACACGAACACCCCCCCCAAAAAAAAACCGTTCTTCATTAACTGACTAACTCTGAAGAAGCTCACAGCACGGTCATCCCGGAAGAAGAATATAAGAAGTTTTGAATTGATGAATTGATTTAGCCATTTTCCTTTTGATCCACTGTCAATTTTTTTTTTCAAGGCGCTGGATAGCAAGTTGATATTACTAAAAATATTGTTAGGAATATTTGAAATTATTTCAGTTATTCCCTTTTTAAAACAACCAAAAAAACATGAGCAGGGCTGGACCATTATCATTCTTTACTAAAAACCTTCTTCATGGGTAAAATTAAGCCAGGAAGAAAAGAAATTAGGACTAAGAAACTGAAAAAATAAATAGCAAAATTTAGTAATGAAGAAAATTATAATTAAGGAATAAATAATTGATATAAATATATGAAACAGAATACTAAATTGACAAAGACATAGTCAATAATAGATATAATAAATAAATTTAGTTGAAATATCTTAAACCATTCATGCTGGACTAGAGGTGAAGAAAGGATAATTTAAGTGACTTTTAGTATTAAGTGTGTATTTAGTGTTGAGAGAGGCAAAGAGTATAGAGAAATATCTAAAGAAAGAAGCATAGGGCCAAGTTAGAGCCCCCCCAGTGATCTGACAAATACACCATCGATAATTTATTATCAAGTATCCTCCATATCTGAAGGATACTCTAATGGGAGTCATCTAATTGAGGCCTAGCCATCACTCATTGATTATTATTGTTGGCTTATTATATAATTAATACGACTTGATAACAATGTGTACAATATTGTTTAATTCTCTTTATAAAAAGAGAAAAGAAAGAGAACTAGACTGAAATTTAATTGATTAATTAATTTAATTGATATTTCCAGGTAACTCGGTCTTTATAGAACTTGGTGACCGCCTCGCTCCGTACAATAAAAAATTCAGATTCTTTATCACTACAAAAATGGGAAATCCCCATTTCCCTCCAGAAATTTGTACTAAGGCCACTCTAGTCAATTTTGCTATAAAACAAGAGGGTAATTTTATTTTTAATCTAATTTAATATTTTCTTCTATTGAACTTGTATTAGTAAATTGTTTTAATTTTTAGGGTTGGAAGAGCAACTTTTGGGTATAGTTGTCCGTGAAGAAAGACCTGTGTTAGAAGAGCAGAAGAATAATTTGGTAATGAGCATTGCCAATGGAAAAAAAACCCTAATTGAACTAGAAGATACTTTATTAAGGTAATGTTTCTCATAACTCTGTAAAATTTTCTCTTTAAAACATTATTTTTAAAGAAATTATTAATGAGCTTTATCAAGAAGTTTATATTGTGATAAATTATATTTTTGATGTATAAACAAGTTAACCCCCCTTTTTTTCCACACTAGGCTATTAAGTGAAAGTAAAGGTCCGATATTAGAAAATATTGGATTGTTCAATACCTTAAATGAATCTAAAGAAACATCTGAGAGGATAGCTGAACAACTGAAAATAGCCATTGTCACAGAACAAGAAATTGATGCTGCACGTGAGGTTCGTGATATTATAAAATTGTTTTAATCCTCAACCATAAAAGCTCTATGTGTAGGCCATGTATTTTAATTCTTAATTTGTAAGCTATTAAAATGTATTTCAACTTATCCCTATTCTATTTTGGCTGTTATAGGATGTATATTACGCTGCTAAACTGATTATATTTGTAAAAAGTTTGAATCATGTAAATGCTAATGTACTATGTAACATGTACTAATCATATTGATTGATTTTTTAGGAATACCGTGTCTGTGCTAAGAGAGCATCTATCTTATTTTTCGTGTTGAATGACATGTCACAAATTGATCCTATGTATCAATTTTCATTAGCTTTTTATATTGATTTGTTTGAAAATTCGATTCGTAAATGTGGCAAAAGTGAAGATATTACTGAACGTTTGGATAATTTAAATACATACCATACATATGCCATATACAGGTAATTTTCTAGCATTAATGATTTTTTTAAATGAAACTATTCATTCTGTAAGTGTTGTAATTAGGTTGATTTTTACTCTAGCGTTTCTTCTAATGGTTTTAGCGCAGTCGTCTACCATTTTTTTTAATTTTATTTTTTTTCAAGTTTCACCCTGCTGCTGTAATTTATTATATACTTTACATTTAAACTATCTATTTATGTGTAAAATATGAATCAATTATTTAGGAATACTTGCCGCGGACTATTCGAAAGGCACAAACTGCTGTTTTCATTTTATATGTGCATAAAAATATTTGAAGATACTTTGGATCAAGCTGAATATCAGTTTTTGCTCAAAGGTGGGGTAGTCCTGAAGGAAGGGAGTGCAGCAGCCAACCTTGCATCAGGTATGCTTAGAAATAGTTTGTATGTAATAGAGGTTGATAAAATGAGGGAATAAACATGCTTTCTATTAAAAAACCCCATCCGTAATTACCAAGGATATGATTCGAATGTATTGGTAATGAATGGAATTATATTCCATATTTATATGATATTTGATGTACATGTAATTTAGGGGGTTTAGTAGACAATCTTATGGTAAACAAAGAGTTGCGAGAAAAAATCTTCTGCTGCAGGATTACATTGTCCATTCCATTGTGTGATAACTTGATTCAATCAAAATATTATTGACCAACGTTTGTCATTTTAATATAGAGGTGAATTCTATAGTTTTGGATCAGTTCTTGTTTAAGAAATTTTCAAAAAGATCTTCAAACTCTCCAATTCTTGATGATTAGGGTCTGAAGACGGTATTTATTTTTTGTAATGAACTGAAAGAGTAATAGGTTTATATGAATTATAGATATGGTGTTAATTTTTTTAACATTCTGTTATTTTATAATTTAACCTTTAGTTCATTATATTTCATTGTTTTACCACTAAGAGCATTTCTGTGAATATAATATAATATAAAGTCATTGTCTTTGGTACTACACTGTTAATAACATTATTTATTTCTGTCCTGGTGATGGCCTAAAAGTTAGGCTTATACGTTGACACATTATAATTATTTGTGTGCATAATATTCTTGATTGCTGCATTACACATTACAGTTAGTTTGTGATTTAAGTTTGTATAACTAAATTTTTTATCAAGTTACTATTTTTAAGCAATCAATTGATTTATTTCTGTTTGTTAGATTGGCTGCTGCCAGAAGCATGGGACAATATAACAGAGCTTAATAAACTGCCTAATTTTGCTGGATTTATGCCATCTTTTGTTAAAACAATCAAGGATTGGAAAAGTTGGTATTTCAATGAATCGCCTGAAAGTACTGATCTA
Organism: Troilus luridus; assembly: GCA_964056705.1. Classification (NCBI taxonomy): domain Eukaryota; kingdom Metazoa; phylum Arthropoda; class Insecta; order Hemiptera; family Pentatomidae; genus Troilus; species Troilus luridus. The sequence continues at coordinate 2,737,766 of OZ057417.1, read as the reverse complement.
CCTGGTAAGCTTTGATAATGTCACATTTGAGGCTACTATTCTGATAAATAATTAGAAGTATTAAGCTTTAGGGTAAGATAATACAAATTCTCATGTTAATTATTTCTTAACAATGGACGCTTGATGGTCGTAATCAGCTCTAATCATTGTCAAGATGATCACTAAGTCAGGTATCAGATAACATTACTTTTAAAAGAAATACATAAAAATTTGTTTAAGACACATTTGTTTTGGTCAAGATATCTAGTCCATCTTTATGACTGTAATAAAGCCATCTCTAATTGTTATGGAAAAAAACAATGGAAAAAATAAATTTGTTATTAGAGCAAGTGGGACTGAGGCGTATCTTTTGAAAAGTTTAAATTATAAGATATGAATAAGAAGGCTTGTTAGATGATTGGATGATATGAGTTAGAAAACTCACTTGGTCTACGATACAAATTACAAGTTGTCATGTTTATGATAGCAATTATTACATTTATTATCATCATCATCGATTAGTATATTTAATTTTTTTAATTGTCTGTTTTTAGGAGGATGGCATGAAAAACTTGACCAATTTCAGAGAATGCTCGTTGTTCGATGCTTAAGACCTGATCGCGTATCGTTTTGTATTCTTAATTTTGTCAGTAAATGTTTAGGTCAAGAATTTACTGAGCCACCTGTTCTTGATATCAAGGTAAGTTTTTATTAATGAATTATATGTGTTTTTTATTCTTAGGGCACATAGTCCAACAACAAAAATTTCCAAGAAAACTAAATTATTCATTTTTAATGACTCATATGAAACTGACTATTTTTCTTAATGTATTTCATATTTAGTCGATAAAAAAAAAATGTTTATCTCAGATCTTGATAAGCTAAAAGTGGGTTTGTACAGTTTATTATAACATGGTCATGAAAAAAATATTTCATTAAGTTTGAAGTCACTTAGGTCTGAATTAGTTTCCGTCTAGTTTGCCTTTACAGTAGTAAGAAAGGAAATTAAATGCCAATAAAAAATATATTTAGTCTAAATAGTTTCAAGAAAGTAAATTTTAATAATATGAGTGTATGTTTAAATATTAATCAAGCCTGCCCCATTTTTGAAAGGCAAGTGTTTTTTTTTATTAACAAAGTTATTGTGACACCCATCATTTATAAAAAAAAATCAACAATGGAGGAAATTGGTCACTTTGGACTTATACAAAACTTCTTTGCTTCACTTGTTTATTTATATTTTTCTTACTATTTATTTATATTTAATTTTCATTCAACTTATAAATAAGTTTTTCAACAGTCAGTTTTAGAAGACTCCTCGGCAAAATCTCCCTTAATATTTGTGTTATCTCCGGGAGTTGACCCGACTGCCGCATTGATTCAGCTCGCTGAAGTCAGTGAGATGAGCTCAAAATTTCATTCCCTTTCATTAGGTCAAGGGCAGTCTCCTGTGGCAACAAAGTCAGTATAGTTTTTAAAATGGTATATATTTTTTTAATTTATAAAATATTAAGAATATTGTAAAAATAAGTAATAAAGTAAGTAATAAATAAAGTAGATAAATTTTACTAAAACGGGGCATTTCATATCTTAGAAAAGTCTCACACATAAATGAAAAAGATACTTGTCCGGTTTCATGCTACTTATTCAAGATTTTTTTCTTGTTCATTAGTCATTAGAAGTGTAATATAAAAGTAATAATAACAATAACTATGGATTTTCTCATTAAACGTTATGTTCGAATGAAAAGAAATAACAACTTTTATCTTTAACTAAAATTTTCATTTCTAAAATCCTGGCTAATTACAGTGGTAGTATTTCATTATACTATAAGTACCAAAGTAACCAACTAGTCAATGGTCATTTATAAAATTTTGGTAAATTACTAACCTATAACTTCATATTTATACAATGTTATTAACTAACTCTTATCTGGTTAATTTGGAAATATTAGCAAACATCCAACCAGTCACCAGTTATTGATTGTAACACTGGTAAATAACCAGTTATTCACTTCAATACTTAGGAGCTGAAGGCTTCTTGCTCATAATCTTGCTAACATTAGTTATTAGGTAGAAGAAGTTGAGAATAATGAAATATCATCACCATTTAAGTTTTAAGATTCATAAAGGTTTACTTAGGTTGTTTGTTTGTTCATTTAACATCACTTTATGCTGCTGTGGCTAATCGGAGGATGCTACATTGGGAGCTCTAAATTTTGCCTATCCAGGTTTAATTAGGATAAGGGTTTTTAACGAGTACCTGACATCGTACAGGCTCGGGACCCCCGTTTAACATCTTCCGAAGGACGGCATAACCAAGGATTTTTTACTGACCTTTAAAAAATTCTAGGGCCACCTGCCGGGCTACGGACTTGCAATCTTGGGCTTAGTAGGTTGTTATGGTAACCACTAGACCGCAAGTCACTCCTGGTTTACTTAGGTATTTGCTTTTAACCAAATTGTTTCTATCTGTTTGATATCTTTCTAAACTTACTGTGCTACTATAATTTTCAATTATTTCTTAAATAAACTTAAAATTTTAATCAAGTAATAAAATCTTTTATACTTAATTAATCTTAAACTTAAACATTATTTATTGCACTAATGTTAATCCTTGTGTTTGCAGGCTCATTGAGGAAGGAAAAAAATATGGATATTGGGTGTTCTTGGCTAATTGTCATTTGTCACTTTCTTGGATGCCCGCTCTGGATAAAATTATTGAGTTGCTACAAATGGATCCCAATCTCCATCACCGCTTTAGGTAAGTCACTTGTTTTTTCAAATATATCATTCAGCTATTGATAACTCAAAAATCTTGAGAAATAAATAGTTTTGCCTTAGATTAGCTTTTGGGTACTCCAAGTTAGTTGAGATTCAAGGCTTAATTGAACTAAATTTGAGATAAAGAGGTTAAATAAACAAACTTTGAGATTAAAAAATGAAAAATTAATGTATACTTATATTTTTAGGCCCTTTTAATTTATTCAGGAATATTCAATTATTGGAGATAATCTTTTTGTGATGGGAATGTTTTTAATATTTATCAGCAATGTTTAATGTTGATATATAGTTGTAGTGGTAAATTGTCCATCTTTGATGAATAGTCTCGAGTTTTCTCTGAAATTGGTTGAATTTTCTCTTTATTAAAATGAAAAAATACATTTGAAAAAAAATTAGTGATTCAACATCCCTTGAAAGATTCAAACTTCTTAAATGAGTGACTATTGGATAACCTCGGCCCAAATTAAAATCACTAGAAATGGGTTCTTTTCCACTGAAGGACTTCCAATTACTTTTTAGCTATCAACTAGCATGTGATTAGAAAATATTAAAACAGGTTAATACAATGTATAATAAATAAATATAAATAATAGAATAAATGTAGCTTAAAAATAAATTCTGAATAATAACATTTTAAATAGGAGAAATTTAGCCATATTCCTAAAGATTGGTTCATATATATCATTGTTTTTATTCCTCAGACACCATAAAAATTTACACAAGTATGAATCAAAAAGATCTCACTTTATAGCAGATTCCTTTGTATTTCTTCTTCTGGCTTTGGCCCAGAGACTCAATTGATTACGTACTTTCACCCATTATTGGGCATACTTTGTTGCCGTGAACCAATCTTTTAATCCCTGATGAGCCTTCCAGCAATCGGATATTATAGTTATTCCTGGTCTAATACAACTTTTTATGCTCTCCAAAAGTGTTTAAGAAGTGCAATCATGGACTGAGTACAGAAAGCACTCTTTTGGTTCTCTCCAAATGCCTCTGAAGACCCATTGCTGAGGGTACATCCTGCCAACATTCTATTTCCTTTTGCTAAAGAACATGAACATGATTCATCAGTTTCCTCACTCATGTTCTCCCCTCATGCTGTATCACTAATTTTCAATTCCTTAACATAAGATTTTGTGGTTGTATATTCCAGAGACCAAGAATTCATGAATAAATGGCATTATTCAGGATACAATCTTGCTCCCTCATATTGGATTTTGATGATAAATATATAGATATCCTCTTACACAAAGACTATATTTACACATATATATACTGTAGAAGCGTATAAACGAACATCTCTGGAGAGTGTCTAAAAATAACTGAACTAAGCCGTTACAAACAATTAACGGTCAACAAAATGGAAGGAATATTCCCAAGACTATCGATATGACAAATACTAGATATAATAGATCTATTTAAATATAAATTCCAACACCTCAAACCATGTATTCGAACATAACCCCTTTGAATCTCGACAGATTCATTTGTAATTTGGTTTGTAATTGGTTTTCTAGTCATTATGTATAATTGGATGACAATTTTTTAATGTTCGCAGGTTGTGGCTCAGCTCAAGTCCACATCCTGATTTTCCATTGTCAATTTTGCAAACTTCATTGAAAATGACTACAGAACCACCTAAGGTAAGTTTTAAAAGGTTCTTTATTTATTGCATCCTAAGCTCTCCAGTTATTTAGAAAGTATTTCTTAAAAAATTGTAAGCTTTAAGAGCATAGATAAACCATAATTTGTATATTTAAGTTTCATTGTTTGAAGAAAATAATATGTTCTATGATCTCATTCCTTATAAGTGTCATGTTCTAGTAACACATGCAAGTATAGCTTCTTTTCTGAGGAAGTGGAAAAATAACTTTTTATTTTACTGTTACTCTTAACTTGAATCTCACAATCACACACACACACAAAGCTATCCTGACCACACTACGGAATCACAAACCAAGGGTCACTGGGCATGATAGGGGTGTGGTTCGCTGGAAAACCAGGACGTTTGACAGGGAATCGTTCCAAATCATGATGGAGGCCGAATGTAATCTGTCAGGCACAGTGGAGGACGAGGCTTGCCAGGTGATAGGATAGGCCTGGTCAGTAATGCGTGCGACGCGGCTATGGTTCGTTCCAATATAGGTAGTGGAAGATTACAAGCTTACTGGTGAAACGACCTTATAGCCGACCACCATAAAAGATGCCATGCAGCAAGGAGGAAATATGAAGGAATTTGGATCTCCCTTGGAAGGCATTTCTCAGTATTTCAATCTGAAGTACTTGCCATTAATCACTGTGCACAGACACTGCTGGATGAGCGAATGTCGCTTAGAAGGATTACCTTCTTTAGTGACAGTCAGGCTACTATAGGGGCACTTGGTGGACACTGCACTAATTCACGGATTGTGTGGGACTGCTATGTGGCTCTCAACAAATTGGCTGAGAACAACAGGGTTAGCGTTGAGTGGGTTCCTGGTCGCCATGGCATCCCTGGCAATGAAGAAGCTGATAGACTGGCCAGGCTGGGTTCGGACAAAATTCCGTGCACCCCAGAACCAGTATGTAGTATTAGCCTCAGCTATGCTAAGCGTAGAATAAAAGAAATCTACCTTAGAAAGATGAATCAACTTTGGTGCATGAAAAGTGGATTAAAACACTCTAAATTATTCATAGAAGGCTTCAATGAGAAGATGACCAAAGTCCTCCTGGAGCTGGATAGAGCGGATTTGAAAACAATTATAGCGGCAATTACAGGCCACTGCAGTCTCAATGCACATATGTTTAGGTTGGGACTGGTGGAGGTTCCCACGTGTCACTTTTGTCATACAGCGGACGAAACACCCTATCATATTATCTGCCAATGTGATGGGCTAGCCAGCTTAAGGTTTGCAACCTTTGGCATGGACAGTTCACTAACCCCAGGCAGCACGACTTAATCAATCCGTCAAGCTTACTTAAATTTGCGGGTTCGGCTAAATTAAGATTATAATAATTGCCTCAATCAATGGGGTGCACAATAGATCAATTAATGGTCGCAGTGCAAAGTTATTTACGCCCACTTAAAAAAAAAAAAAAAAAAAAAAAAAAAAAAGGAGGAAATACCAGCGAGCGAGAGGCAGCCCGCTGTTTCACCAATTCCAGGAGGAGTGTAAAGCTCAGAGGCGAGAACTCCGGCGAGCTATCAAGATAAGTAAGCGGCAATGCTGGAAAGAGCTCTTTGCTGAAGTGGATGAGGACCCGTGGGGAAGACCTTACCGCACAGTTATGAAAAAGCTGAAGAGCAGTGCTAAGAACTCGCCCATGTGCCCAGTGACCGTGGAGAGGATCGTTACCATTCTGTTTCCTGAACAAGAGGAATTAGGGCTGACACTGTCCCTTCCCCCACTTGATGCACCAGCGGTATCGGCTGACGAGCTTAGCGATATCTGCCGTTTTCTTCAGATGGGAAAAACGCCTGGCCTAGATGGTATTCCGAATTTGGGACTGAAAGCAGCAATGGAAACCCGACCAGATCTCTTTCTGGATGTCTTCAATTCCTGCTTGCGCGAGGGGTCCTTTCCCCCCCATGGAAAAGGCAACGCCTGGTTCTGATTCCGAAGAGCAAAGGAAGACCATCAGAAGCTTCGGCCTATCGACCGATTTCCCTGTTGGATACAACTGGGAAGACTTTGGAGAAGATAATAGCAAATAGACTGCAAGAGTTCACGGAAGGAGGGGCAGGCCTCTCCAGGAACCAATTTGGCTTCCGGAAAACAAGATCCACGGTAGACACTATTGCGTTGGTGGTGGAAAGGGCCACAAAGCTATAGCGGGGAAGAGATGGAGGAGAGGCGCTAAGTGCTATTGTGCAATAGTCACGATGGATGTAAGGAACGCCTTTAACACAGCGAGATGGAGATGTATTCTGGATGCTCTGCGAGCAATGAATGTACCTGAATACCTCAGAAGTATACTCTGTGACAACTTCAAGGACAGGATCATCATATGTCCAACACAGGACGGCTCGAAAAGGTTTAAGGTGACTGGCAGGCTACCCAAGGGTTCAGTGCTTGGACCCCTTTTATGGAATGTCATGTACGACGGAATCCTTAGGCTTAAACTACCAAAGGCTGCTGAAATTGTGGGCTTTGCTGACGATATCGCTGTGGTAGTCGAGGCAAAGTACAAAGAAGAGAGCGTGCTAAAGGCCAACCATTGTGTCGCATTGACTCGAGATTGGGTAGCATCTGTAGGTTTGCAGCTAGCAGATGCTAAGACAGAGGTCCTTCTTGTCAGTAGCAGGAAAAGAAGAGAAGGTATCACCTTGAGAGTTGGTAGGCAAGAGATTCAGTCCAAGCCTTCCTTGACTTATCTCGGGGTGAGAATCGATGACCGGCTCCGGTTCAAGTACCATATTCAGGGGGTTAGTGATAAAGCAGCGCGAGTGACCACCTCACTGTCACGTTTAATGCCCAACGTAGGCGGACCCAGGAACAACCGCAGGCTGCTGATATCCAGTGTGGTCCCATCCATTTTGCTCTACGCAGCTGCGATATGGAAGGATGCGCTGGACACTGCGGCTTACATGGTGTCGGTATATCGACGGTGTGCCCTAAGAGTGATCAGCGCGTTTCGTATAGCATCATATGAAGCGGCCTGCGTGGTCGCCAGGATGCCTCCAATTGAGCTGATCGCTGAAGAAAGGAGGCGGTCTTATAACAGTGCTGACCTCATTCCCAGAGACAAATTAAGAAAGCAGACAGTTAGGGAGTGGCAACGTCGTTGGGATATGGCATTCAGTGGAAGGTGGACGCACAGGTTGGTGCCCTACATTGAGGCTTGGGTTAATAGAAACCACGGGGAGGTCGACTATTACATCACCCAGTTTCTCACAGGGCATGGTTGCTTTCGAGCCTACCAGCATAGGTTTAACCTCGATGATACAGGTGTATGTACATTCTGCCCAGGAGCGGAAGAGAGCGCAGACCACATAATCTTCTTCTGTCCCCGCTTTCAAGATGAGAGGATGGAGTTCCGACGCGTCTGCGGCTCAGATCCCACTCCAGATAATGTCAACCTTGAGCTGATCAATAAGTATTATTGGATGGCAGGCCAAAGGTTAGCAGCACAGGTGCTACAAAAGCTAAGAAAAGAGGAGAAAGAAAGGCGAGCCAGGAGGTAGCCAAAATCAATGAGGCGGCACTCAGCCACTCTCCCCATGATGAATGCCTAACGGCGGTCCCGTGGAGGGTGAGAAACAGGTGTAGGGAGGTTGGTTTTAGTGGGTAAAAATCCCACAAACAGATAGGTATGGGCCTATTCGCGTCTTTTGAAGATTTCCACCTACCCTCGTAAAAAAAACAAAAAAAACACACACACACACACAGTGGTCGTGGCAAAATATATTGAAGGGATTACCTTAATCGCCAACCAGGCTGTCGCTATTATCCGAAGATGGCTGACTTCTGTGTGGTTGCAGCTTGCTGACCATAAGACTGAGGCGCTCCTGGTCAGCAGGAAGCAGATTGAAACTGTTACTCTTACAGTGGGCAGGGACAAAATTCGTTCCCAGCCGTACTTGAAATACCCGGGAGTTCTCATTGAAGCACGTATCCAGTTTAAAGCACATACGGAGTATATCAGCGCCAAAGCGGCAAGAGTTACTTCATTATTGACGCGCCTTATGCCGAATATTGGAGGACCCAAAGAGATACGCAGAAAGCTCCTAGCAGCTGTTGTCTCCTCAATTCTTTTATATGGAGCTCCAATCTGGAAAGAAGCCATGTCCACCGTATCGTACGGAGACAGATGGTCTCAGTGTACCGAAGAGGTTTATTGAGGATAACAAGTGCTTTTCGGACTGTTTCTTATGAAGCTGCATGTGTAATTGCTCACATGCCTCCTGTCGGGATGTTAGTCATAATTCTCGAGGATCAAGAGCTGAAGAGAGGAAAACCAACATTGCCCATTGGCAACACCATTGGAATATGGCTAATACCGGAAGGTGGACCTACAGGTTGGTGCCTGACATAGGTTCGTGGTATGACCGTAGACATGGTGAGGTGGATTTTCACCTAACACAGCTATTGTCTAGACATGTATGCTTTAGAGCCTACCAGTACAGATTCAAACTCGACGACAGTCCTGAATGCCCAAGGTGCATGGCAGTAGAGGAAACAGCAGAACATCCGTGTTTTGAATGTACCCGCTTCACTGAAGAGAGAACGGAATTGGAGCTGGCTTGTGGAAAGAAGGTGACACCTGAAAATTTAGTGAGCTGTATGCTAAACTCGGATGAACAGTGGGCAGCGGTGAAAAAATTCGCTAAAGGGGTCCTCAAAAGACTGAGAGAGGAGGAAAGGAGAGAGAACCAGTAAAGAATCGTGCCTTTCAAGAAGAATCCAGACCAAGAAGCTACAAGCTGGGAGTGGCCATAAGGCGGCACACAACCATTCCCCTCCACGAAGTAATGCCTAACGGCAGTCCTGTGGAGTGTGGAAAACAGGTGTAGGGAGGTGGTGTAGTGGGTAAAAATCCTACACATTGATAGTTACGGGCCTATCCGCGTCTTTTGAAGATTTCCACCTGCCCAAGTAAAAAAAAACAACACACACACAGCTTAGCCTGCTGAAGATTCTGGTTCAAATCTGGCTGTGGCAGATAAATTATTTAATATATTTACCCTGTAATTAGTAGGATCTACAGACCTTCCTGACCTCCCTGGAGACCTTGCTGATGTATATTCCTTTCTCTCTCCCTCATCATGGCCTTTCTTGGCCAACTTTATGATACTTTATTAAATATTTTATTTGTGCTAAGATGTTTTTGGTTTCTAAATATTGTTACGGTCAGAGCGGAAAGTAGGACCGGCTTCTGATCTGCCTAGAGCGGATTAGGCAAACAATGGGATTAAGCGGAAGGGATTATAGAATGGCGTAGAACCTTCTAGATCGGTCTAGGTGGTCCTCGTCCGTGTTCCGAGTAATGCCCCACCACGACCTACCTTGCCTATATAAAAAGGACAGCGTTTTCGGCCGCGGCAGTAGTATTAAGACGAGTAGTAATAAGTGAAGTAATAAGCCAGTGAGTAGCAGTCGTTAACTAGTGATAGTGCGTGAGTTACAGTGAGTTAGTATCAGTCTGTAATAAGTGCTTAGTGAGCAACAGTGACAATTAGTGGCCGTGTAATAGGTGTAATAAACTGTGTGGCAGTTTGTCATATTTGGAGAGTCTTACGGTCGGTGGACTTTAGTTAGCGAACTGTAAGTGTTAATTTGTAATTGTAAACTATAGTGTAATATTATTGTATTTGTACAAATAGATATATAAATAGTTTAGTTATTTATTATTAACAATATCTTATATTGTTTGTATATTATCTTAGAAATTAGATAACATTTAGTAGAATATTGTTATTGTAAATTGATATTAGTTTAATAATTTAACTGTTTTAAATAATCTCATTGTATTCTTTCTAATTTGTTAATAAATATTAGATTCTTGAATTAAGTAATAGTTTAGTCCATTTTACACCCAGTAGCCCGTAACAAATTGGTGTCAGAAGTGGGATATTTTGTGTAATTGTTATTATTTTGTAATTATTGGGCTACTGTATGAAAAATGGCTTCTCCAAGTCTTAAATTAATGGATTTAAAAGTTGCAGATTTAAAACGAGAATTAGAAGAACGTGATCTGGATTCTTCCGGAAATAAAAGTGTACTGCAACATCGCTTACGTCAATTTTTTGTAGAGTTAGGGGAAAATCCAGATGACGTTCTGTTTGAAACTGATTTAAGCAAGTTGTCTGCAACTTTTAAAAATGAATTAGGTGCTGTTAAAAATGAGCTAGGTAATGAGTTAAGCAATGTAGAAAATAAGCTAGGTAATGAGTTAAGCAATGTAGAAAATAAGCTAGGTAAGGAATTAGGTTCTGTTAAAAATGAGTTAAGCAATGTAGAAAATAAACTAGAGTCTAAATTAGGCACATTAGAGACTAAGTTAATGGAAAGTGTTGAGAATAAGTTAGCCGATGTAGATAATAAAGTAGCTGATGTAGAATCTCGGTTAGGAGAAAAATTGAATTCAATTGAAAGCAAACTTAGGCAAAGAGTAGAGGCTCTAGAGGGACTTATGAGCAACCCACCGACGAACAACACCGACCGTTCATCCGAGGGCAGCCATCGTAATAGCATTCTACTCGCCTATGCTGGGGCGCCACCAACTCACAATACCATTCCAGTATTCGACGGGAAGACGCCGTGGGAAGACTACATGACTCTCTTCGAGACAGCGGCTTCGATCCACGGGTGGTCACAGGAGACCCAAGCTTCAGCGTTATGCCTGGCCTTGCGTGGAGACGCCTTGGGAGTTCTGCAGGGGATACCCATGTCGGAGCGGTCCAACTACGGGGAGCTGATCAGAAGACTGGAGATGCGTTTCGGCCACCGCCACATGGACCAGCTGTATCGCTCACAGCTGAGAAGCAGGGTCCAGAAGACCAACGAGACTTTGCAGGAATTTGAAGCGGATATTGCCCGGCTGGTAAGGAACGCCTACCCATCGGTCACCGACGATGTCTACGAAAGCTTGGCTGTCGACAAATTCCTGGATGGACTTCGGGACCCAGAGACACAGCAAGCAGTGAAGCTCGCCAGGCCGAAAACTTTGGGAGACGCATTATCCCAGGCCATGGAGTTCGAGGCTGTTAGGCAGTCTGTACGGGGCCATGCGCGAGTACGAGCAGCAGAAGCGGAGCCAAATGCGGTCCCCAGCGTCGAGGAAATTGTGACGAAAGTTTTGGAGGCTCTCAGGACCCGTAAGAAGGAGATACGCTGTTGGAGCTGCGGCCAACTTGGACACCCTAGAAGCAAGTGTCCATCAAAAAAGCAAGAAAAGCCACAGGAAAACTAAGTAGGGTTGATGGGAAGGGGCAACTGTCAACCCGTAACGTCAAAGGCCCCAGGAAGACCATCAGAGTTGCGTCAATAGGAAGCGGAACGAACAGCTTCTACGTTGATGGAATGGTGAACGGACAGCTGCGAAGTCTTCTAGTGGATACTGGCGCAACCATGACAATTTTGAACTCGAAGATAGTTCCCGATGAGAGGATCTTACCAACCACTTGGACATTACGGACTGCCACGGGACAGCCAGCCAAGGTCTACGGGGAGACAGTTGCCACCTTCATCATTGGGGGTCAACATCTGAGGCACCGTGCTCTCGTGGCAGAAATCGATGAAGATGTCATATTAGGCACGGACTTGATGATCGAATACGGGATTAAGTTGGATATGGCAAGAGGTGTGATCACGCTGGGAGACGAGGAAGTCATACTTCGGCAGGAAAAGGACTTCTGCGCACGAGTGCTGCTACCAGAAGACACCACTTTACCGGCACGGAGCCAAATCGTGACGCATGGGACGGTCGAAGGCCATCTACCCGCGGGTCAATGTGCGCTACTCGAACCTGGAAGGCACGAAGAACAAGAGGTTGGACGCGGCGTACTGGTTGCTAGGTCTCTCATCAAGATCGGACCTACCACTCCAATTCGGCTAATGAACCTGAACAGCTTCCCGGTAACGCTAAAGAAAGGAACACCGGTCGGGGAGTGTACCACCGCTACCTCAGTGGTTCGTCAGCTGCAACGTCATCCCACCGAGCTTCGAGGGCTCCCAGAGGAACTAAAAGGATTTGTGGATGAATCATGTCGCGACCTTTCACCTGAACAGAGCGAGGAGGTAAAAAACATGATTACCCGATGGCATGACATCTTCGAGATCGGCCCAGGACCACGGGGTAGAACGGATATCGTCCAGCACAGGATTAACACTGGGGATGCGAAGCCTATCCGACAGGTCCCGCGGAGGCTGCCGTTAGCTAAACGGGAGGACGCCGAGGAGATTATTAAGGAGATGGCAGCTGATGGTGTCATTGAGCCTTCGAGTAGCCCCTGGATGTCTCCTGTCGTGTTGGTGAAGAAGAAAGACGGAACGACAAGGTTCTGCGTAGACTACCGTCTTCTAAACAACGTCACCAAGAAGGACAGTTATCCGCTTCCCAGGATTGACGATACGCTGGACACCCTGGAGGGGTGTAAACTCTTCTCTACCTTGGATCTCCGCAGTGGATATTGGCAGGTTGGATTGGCACCTGAAGATAAAGAGAAGACGGCGTTTTCAATTGGCACTGGGCTCTGGCAGTTTACAGTAATGCCGTTCGGGCTTTGCAATGCTCCTGCCACATTCGAGAGGCTGATGGAAAACGTGTTAAGAGGTCTCTCTTGGGAAGTATGCCTGGTGTACCTAGACGACATCATTGTGCTGGGAAAGTCCTTCACTCACCATCTGAAGAATCTGGAGAAGGTCTTCGAACGACTGCGTGCAGCGAACCTAAAGTTGAACCCGAAGAAGTGTAATCTCTTCCGAAGGCAAGTCAACTACCTGGGGCATATTGTGTCAGACAACGGAGTTGCTGTTGACCCAGAGAAGATAGCAGCGATCACCGACTGGCCAGTACCTCGAGATAAGCACCAGATGAGAAGTTTTCTCGGGCTCTGCACCTATTACCGGAGGTACGTAAAAGGATTTGCTGACATCGCAAAACCTCTTACCAGGCTTACCGAGGAGAAAAGGACTTTCCATTGGGACCACGAGTGCCAGGCATCCTTCGAGGAGCTGCAGAGAAAATTGAGTAGTGCTCCTATTCTGTGCTATCCACGTCCCGAGGGCAAATTCATACTTGACACAGATGCCAGCAACATCGCCATTGGAAGTGTCCTCTCTCAGCTCCAAGACGGAGAAGAAAGGGTGATTGGATATTTCAGCAAAGCACTCTCAGCTCCGGAACGCAACTACTGTGTCACAAGGAAAGAGCTTCTGGCAGTAGTAAAATCCATAGAGCACTTCCATAAATATCTATACGGAAGAAGGTTCCTGCTGAGAACGGACCACGCGGCTCTAATGTGGCTGCTGCGATTCAAGTCACCGGAGGGACAAGTGGCGAGGTGGATCGAGCGCCTTCAAGAGTACGATTTTGAATCTGCTCATCGTTCTGGAACGAGCCACAGGAATGCGGATGCGCTGTCAAGAAGACCATGTGAAGATGAAGAATGCAGACATTGTTCCCGACAAGAGGAGAAGCAGGCAGCGGTATTGAGGACTACAGTTGTCATCGACAGTTGGCAAGATGCAGAGGTGTCAAAGGAACAGGACGAGGACCCGGACTTAAAACAAATAAAGGAATGGAAAATATCGGGGCGAGGAAGACCGGCCTGGCAGGATGTTGCTCCAATGTCGAAGAATGTAAAAACGTACTGGGCCCAATGGAACTCCATTTTAGTGGACAACGGGCTGCTGAAACGGGCATTGGAGAACGCGGAAGGAGATCAGCGCAGGCTACAGCTCATCGTTCCAAGGAATAAAGTGCCCGAAGTGCTTAGGGAACTACATGACGGTGTAACTGGCGGCCATCTTGGAGTTCACCGTACATTGGAAAAAGTTCGTGAACGCTTTTACTGGGCAAACCTTAAGGACGATGTGTTGGACTGGTGCAGGCGTTGTGCGACTTGTGCGGCTTCTAACGGACCAACAAGAAGAAAGAAGGCCCCTATGAAGAAGTACAACGTGGGAGCACCGTTCGAGAGGATAGCGATTGACATCGCTGGCCCTTTCCCTGTGACAGACGAAGGCAACCGATATATTCTCGTGGCCATGGACTATTTTTCTAAGTGGGTGGAAGCGTATGCCCTTCCGAATCAAGAGGCAGTCACGGTTGCAGACGTACTTGTGAAGCAGCTCGTCAGCCGGTTTGGAGTACCCATGGAACTTCACGCTGACCAGGGAAGAAACTTTGAGTCTGCAGTCTTCTCCGGGATGTGCGAAGCACTGGGAATACGGAAAACCAGGACGACACCTCTTCACCCTCAATCGGATGGCATGGTGGAGCGCATGAACAGGACAATGGGTCGATATTTGTCTAAAGTGGTCTCCGAGCATCAGCGAGACTGGGACCAGTATCTTCACTTGTTCTTGTTAGCCTACCGGAGTTCAGTCCATGAAGCAACGGGGCAGACCCCCGCAAATGTGGTGTTCGGCCGAGAACTTCGTTTGCCTTGTGATCTGAAATTCGGGTTCAAGCCTAATGAGGAAGTGGCCGGAGAGGAGTACGTCACGAATCTACGGAAGCGGATGGATAATATCCACGAAAAGGTTCGTGCAAACATCCAGGGAGCCAGTGACAGAATGAAGGAGCGTTACGACATCAGGGCAGAGAAAGGTGGATTCCAACCTGGAGATTTGGTCTGGCTACATGATCCTCGAAGAAGGCGAGGCTACTCACCTAAACTTCAGAACTCCTGGGATGGCCCGTTTGAGATCATCAATAGGATAAACGACGTCATCTATAGGATCAGAAAGCAGCCAAAAGGAAAACCCAGGGTAGTCCATTTTAATAGACTGGCCCCATACAAAGGAGACCATGGCCCGACAAAAGACCAGCAAGTCAGGTACCTCAACAACGTGGAGGCCAGTAAGGTATCAGTTGCACAACCTAAGGTACAAGGTTCCCGTGGAGTAACTCAGGCAGTATACAGAGATATCTTCTCGTTACCCGCGGACTATTCTCTGGCCCATTGTGTAGCCGAAGATCTGAGGACTTCCCGAGGGATTGCAACCGTCTTCAGGAAGAAGTTTGCTGGAACTGAGGAACTGGAACGCCAAGGACCACGCGTCGGGAAAGCACTCCACCATACGCACGAAGGACGACACCTGTTCTACTTAGTTACCAAGTGTGCTACTGATCAGAAGCCCACATATGACGCACTGCGGCGAAGCCTCGACGACCTTCGGAGTAAGCTTCTGAGACTGCGTGTCACCAAGCTCGCGATCCCTAAGTTGGGCTGTGGATATGACGGCCTGGAGTGGAAGGTTGTCAGGAACATGCTTGAACAGATATTCGCCAACTCTGGAGTCGCCATATTGGTGTGCACGTTCAACCCCTGGAAAGGAAATGCGTCTCCATCGAGGGAAGCTCATGACCGCCCGATTTCTCCGGACTATGCTCTGGGGCAGAGCACTTTTAAGGAGGGGGCAGTGTTACGGTCAGAGCGGAAAGTAGGACCGGCTTCTGATCTGCCTAGAGCGGATTAGGCAAACAATGGGATTAAGCGGAAGGGATTATAGAATGGCGTAGAACCTTCTAGATCGGTCTAGGTGGTCCTCGTCCGTGTTCCGAGTAATGCCCCACCACGACCTACCTTGCCTATATAAAAAGGACAGCGTTTTCGGCCGCGGCAGTAGTATTAAGACGAGTAGTAATAAGTGAAGTAATAAGCCAGTGAGTAGCAGTCGTTAACTAGTGATAGTGCGTGAGTTACAGTGAGTTAGTATCAGTCTGTAATAAGTGCTTAGTGAGCAACAGTGACAATTAGTGGCCGTGTAATAGGTGTAATAAACTGTGTGGCAGTTTGTCATATTTGGAGAGTCTTACGGTCGGTGGACTTTAGTTAGCGAACTGTAAGTGTTAATTTGTAATTGTAAACTATAGTGTAATATTATTGTATTTGTACAAATAGATATATAAATAGTTTAGTTATTTATTATTAACAATATCTTATATTGTTTGTATATTATCTTAGAAATTAGATAACATTTAGTAGAATATTGTTATTGTAAATTGATATTAGTTTAATAATTTAACTGTTTTAAATAATCTCATTGTATTCTTTCTAATTTGTTAATAAATATTAGATTCTTGAATTAAGTAATAGTTTAGTCCATTTTACACCCAGTAGCCCGTAACAATATATTTTGTTTTTTTAGGGCTTAAAAGCGAATATGAAACGGTTGTATAATATAATTACAGAAGATCGATTCAGTGTCTGCCATAGCCAAAGCAAATATAAAAAACTACTTTTTGGCTTGTGTTTTTTTCATGCTTTGCTCATTGAAAGAAAAAAGTTTCAACAGCTTGGGTGGAATGTTATCTACAGTTTTAATGATTCTGATTTTGAGGTATGGTGTCTACCTTTTTTTGTTTTTTTAGAGATATAACTGTACAAATTATATTACTGAAATACATATTTATTCCACCATTTATGTTTTATATTTATTAATAATATTTTTATTTTCATGAATCATGAATTTTCTATATCTAAATTTTGTGAGGACTTGCACTTTTCTGTTAATAAATATACATTGGACTAACATATGTTGTTCCATTCCTCAATTGGTTATTCTTTTTCTTTTAGTTTGACATCCATATACTTCCTTTTATTTGTTCTTTCTGGGATTCCTTTTAAATGTCCAAACCAATCCATACTTATTTTTCTCTATCTTATCCAAATTTCTTCTTTTTTTTTAACAGTTTCCCTTCAGAAGATGTAGAATCGAAAAGTTGTACTATACCAAACTCTAATCTTTTTTTATACCTGATTATTTATTTTTAACAATAAACCATTTTTGTTGTTACTTATTGGTTTTTACAGTGTATACAGTTCCTATTTATAACTCAATTATGTCTAACCTGGCCATGCAAGTATTGACCTCCTTTAATTTGTGATTTCTGTTTTGATGATTTTTTAATATATTTAAATTATTGATTATTAATATATATAAATCAAGAGTTATTTTGAAAATCAATTGAAACACAAACTATCGTTGAAAAGTCATTGTATTCATATGTTGTTATAAATAATATGTATTAAAAAGGAAGGTTATTACGAGATAAGACAATATAACTTGTTTAAAATGACGTTTTACGATACTACATCTTCTCCCCCCTTAAAGATGTATTGGTCGGAGCAGATCGGCGGGCTTTTTCTCTTCCGATGACCTTCCACTTGGACAATGTAAGAGATCGGTCCAGTCTATCTTTTCCAATGACCTTCCACTTGGACAATGTAAGAGATCGGTTCAGTCTGTTCAATGATCTGCCATTCCCCTGTCTCCTTTCCTTCCATGAGACTCACCCAGACTTCCTCTCCCGTTACAAAGTCAGAGATCTCTGGGATATGCTAAAGCTGGAAAGAATATCGAGGAGGAGGTGACCTGTTTTGTTGTTCATTCATTTGATGATTAGGTGTGTTGGGGAATTTCCCCACGAATTGCCTGCGTTCCTGATTCACTTGAGGAAATCCTCCATTATGAGGCTGAAGACTTTTCTGGTAAAGCACGGCACACGCTTTCTTGAAGAGAAGGCACACAATCAGGTTGGCTCATAGAATGTCGACCTGGTCCCACTGGTCTAACAGTAAATCCCGTTCGATGCAGACACAGTAGGAGAAGTAGTCTTATTGGTGGGGAATGTTTAGACGGCTGGCTCGGGATGCTTGGTTGAGCCCGAGTAATTGTTGCTCCTTGCTGGGCATTGTTCGGTCTCTACAACTATTGCATCTGTTTAGGCCGGATGTTGTTCTCCTGACTTGGTGAAATTCGATCTGGTCTAAATTGTGGTACTGGTTGTAATGTGGTAAAACTTGTTGCTGTTTTAGCTGCTGCTGATGATTCATTTGTTGCTGGTATTGCTGTTTCTGTTGCTGTTGTTTAGCATGTATTTGCTGAAGTTGTTGCAGTTCCTGCTACTGTTGTTGTTTCACTTTTCTAATTTTAGCCCCCCGGGGGAAGAGGTAATTGAAATGCAAGACTCCAGTCCAGACTGAAGAGAGATTCATCGTTCGAATCTACGACTACTACTAGAGGAAGGCATAGAGTTTTATCGAAAGCACTGACAGTAACTTTGCATGACCCGAATGTTACTATTTTAAATCCTGAATAACCCACCAAGGACGCTGGCGGTTTAAGAGGAGGCTGTCCAATTATTTCCCATTAGTATTTATTGATGACTGTTTTCGCAGCTCCTGAGTCATACATCATATCCAACTGTTGACTGTTAATAGTAATTTTTATGATTGCTTCAGAGCCTGGTCGAACAATCCGGACCGGCTGTTGACTGCTCCTGTTTGAAGACAAGCTGTATTCCGAGTAACTGCTACTACAAGAAGTACCTTTAACTCTATTAGTCCTTCGAGTACATTTAATAATAGCTTTCTCACGCTTTAAACATACTTTAGACAAATGATTTTTACCCCGACATAAATTACATGGTTTTCCTATCGCCGGGCAGTCTTCCTGTTGTCTATGCTTAAATTTACCGCATTATAAGCAATGAATTTGCTTATCTAGATAAAAAAAAATTTTCTCTGGTAAACGTTTATGATGAGTCAGACTTATTTTATTATTATTAGGCTCACCGTTGAAATGTGTGACTGTTCATATTTGGCATTCTCCAGTGTATGCAATAATGTTTCAATTTCATCGAAACTGCTCTTAACCGACAGATATTGTTTGATTATTTCCAGTTGCCAACTTTCATTATTAATGCCAAATAAGAGTTGATCTCGCAATCTTTCCTTTAATGAATTTTCGAAATCACAATGGTTTGCTGGGGAACGTAATCTAGCGATAAAATCATTAATTATTTCATGATCTTGCCGTATCATTTGATTAAACTTTAAACATTGATATAGCGAGCTATCAGGTTTCCCAAACGGTTTTTGTAAAGCTTCAATTAATTGCTTATATTCTATTGAAGCTATGTCGGCAGGTTTAAAGTAATCGCATAAAAATTTGAATGGTCTATTACCTATCTTGGCTAGTAGATATCTCTTTCCTATGTCATCATCGATGTGAGGATCCGAGATAGCGGCGAGTGAAAACCTCTGTAACCAATACTCCCACTCGTCTTCGGTGATGTTGAAGTCCCTAAAGGTTGGTCCTCGGTGCTGGCGAGACCTGCTGTTCTCTGATGGCTGTTTTTTGTCTTCATCGGATTGTTCAGTCGGTCCATCTTCATCATTAGCTGCCTCTCTTTGTTGTGTTAATGACTTTCGACGTAATTTAGGCGTAATTAGTTTTTATCCTTGTTGCCAAAATATAATATACTTAAATCAAGAGTTATTTTGAGAATCAATTGAAATACAAACTATCGATGATAAGTCATTGTATTCATATGTTGTTATATATAATGTGTATTAATAAGGAAGGTTTTACAAGATATCTTATCTTATATTATCTAATATAACAAAACACATGTTTAAAATGACGTTTTACGATACTACAATATCTATCATAATGGTTATAATGGCTGCCTTCCTACAGTAGTAGTAGGTGTTTATTTAACGTCACTATATGCTGCCATGGCTAATCGGACGATGCTACAGTGGGAGTTCTAAATTTTGCCTATCCAGGTTTAATCAGGATAGGGATTTTTAACGAGTACCTAACATCGTACAGGCTTGGGACCCCCGTTTAATGTCCCTTCCGAAGGACGGTGTAACTAAGGATTTTTTACTCCCTTAAAAACTCACTTACTGCCGGGCTACGAACCCGCAATCTTGGGGTTAGTAGTTTGTTATGCTAACCACTAGACCACAGGTGACCGTTGCCTTCCTACATATTCACTTTTTAATTTAAATTCCTATATCCCTGAACATTTCTTCGATCCAACATTCATGTTGTTTTTGTTTATAATGGTTTTATGTAAAATAAGAATATATTTTATTCTATTTCTAAAAAATAATTAATTATTAAAGAAAGTAACATGCTTTTTTTTAATCTAGTGTAATTTTTGTTTTGACAAAAAATAGGTTATTTTACCTGAACCAGTGACTTTATTTTATTTCTTATTACATTGGTTCAACAAATTGAAAGTAACTTCATTCCTGCTACATGCAGTCAAATTTCAACTATTTTATTTTCTGCGGATTCAAGTGTTTTTGTTCTTTTCCTTGTCTTATAAAAACTCAATGAATTAATATTCTGATGTTACTCATTAGGTTTCAGAAAACCTTTTGACTTTATACTTGGATGAATATCCCATGACTCCTTGGGATGCTCTGAAATACTTGATCGCTGGCGTTTGCTATGGCGGCCACGTTACTGATGATTGGGACAGAAGGCTTTTGTTAACCTACATAGACAGGTATGTGGACCTAGCATCTATAACTATATCTAACATATTTTAAGGCTTTTGTTAACCTGCATAGACAGGCACCAGTAGCTAACATATATAGTTAGTTACATATGTTACATAACATATTAGAAATATAATATATATATATAGTTTTATCTGACATATTTTAGGACTTTTGTTAACCTATATAGACAGGTACAGGGATCTAACATATTTTAAGCCTTTTATTAACCTATATAGACATATACGTAGTAAGGTCCAAAAGTTTCCGACCTTGGATAGAAAGAAAGGTGAAAGAAAAAAACTGGTCTTACTGTTTTTCAATATATTCTCCTCTAAGTTCAACACACTTAACACAACGCTTTGGCAACAATTCTATACCATGAAAAAAACAATTTTCTTCTCTGTTAAAAAAATGTTCTTCCACTACTGCTTGAAGCTCTTCTTCGGTGTTAAATCGCCAAAATTCATTGCAGCAGTGAACTCGTTCCTGTTTTTGAGCAGCAGAAAAAATTTTTGGAACCCATCTTGCACTAACCTTGTTCATATACAAAGGTTCTTTGATAATCCTCAAAACACTTGTTTTTGAAAGCCCCAACCTTGCTGCTATTTCCTAGGTTTCCATTTGCCCGTCTGACAGCAATTGCAGATTCCACAAGTTGGATCGTTTCAGAAGTGACAGCTTCCAATGGGCGACCAGGACGCGTGACATCGTCTAGACGTTCTCTCCCTAACTTAAATAATTTTTCCCATTCTTTCACTGTGGAATACAAGGGGTAGGACTGCCCTTACACACAATCCAAGCTCTCTTTAATTTGCGGAGGAGTAAGACCCTCTTTACAAAAGAATTTGATAACCACACGGTACTCGAGTTTGAACATTGTAAAAATGGGGAGATTCCTTCAAGGATGAAAACTGACTGAGGAACTGAGGGCGATGGGTATGGAGTAAGCAGGCATGGACCTGCATAGGTAGTACTCAAATAAAAAGTTCAACTTAGAAGGTCACGAGGCCATCTTCTTTACCTATAAGATTTAAAATATTTTTTCTAATCTTTCAAAAATATTTTAAGGTTTTAAATCTTGGTGTTATTAGGAGTAATACCCATCAGGTACTATTGACTGACCCAAGACACCTATGTCTTGCTTACATTATCACTGAATTTTATAAAATCCTGGGTTACATTGGTATAATTAGTAGTGGAGTTCACTAGCATACTTTTTTCCTTAAATGCCTCTACTATGCTCATTTTGGTAGAGTAACGTATTCACGTTTGCTAGTAATTTGAAAGGATAGTTTCGATATAACGTGCGTAATAATGAACAAGCAGGTTCGGCAAAAATGTCGAGCCGTTGTTAAAAAATGTTTAGTGCAAGCTGCAGATATTTTATTAAATGAAGCTGAGGAAGTTGTTGAAGGAGTAGAAGGGAGCGGAGTGGCTCAGTGGTTGAGCACTGAGTTGCCATGCCGGAAATCCTGGTTCAAATCCCGCTACGGGCAGTTACTTTTATTTAGTCTGTTTGCAGCCGGAGATGGATCATATAGGATCTAGGACCCTCCTAGGGCTCACCCAGCCTCTATAAAATATTATAAAAATAGGGTACCCATAATAAGGGGGAAAAGCCTGGCCGGTTGAGCGTCTAGGACAAGTCACCTCCAAACAGAACCGTTGTCCATTAAACAGTACAGTCTCAACCATGTACTGAACCCCCAGACTTGTTCACGGGTCATAGTGGTACAGGTTTTTTTTTTTTTAGTTGAGGAAGTTGTAAAGGAAGAAACTAGTAAGCAATAAAGACTTTTAGTAAGGGATTGGATTAAGAGACGTGATAGAATTGGGAGCATCTTTTAAGAGAACTGGCTTTGGAAGACCCAGAAGAATATAGAATGTGCTTGAGAATGACACCTGATAGTTTTGACACACTACTGAATTTAATTAAGCCGCATATTCAGAAAATGGACACATTCATGAGGGATGCAAGCAATACCAGCATGTGTTAAATTAGAAATAACTTTAAATTTTCTGGACACAGACCATAGTTATCGTAGTTTACAACTCTTCCGAGTCTAAAACCAGCAATAATTCGGCAATACCAAAATTTTCCTTTGCCATATATTTTACGATTTCTTCATAGGCGCAGATCTCATTGCTCTATTTCTATAATTGCTCTATAAGGACTCGTGATATTCCCTATACATTCGTAATCCTTGTACAGTGACACTGATTTCATATTTTCATATTCCGTCCACTTCATTTTCATTTATACGGAATAAGCAAAATTTTATATTAAACTTTTAACTTAAATGACCGAAAACACTGTTCTCTGCTAAAACCAAACTTGTGTTTGTTTACATTGATATAGTCAACAAACAAACGAATAGAGTAGAGTAAGATTGTGAAAGTGGGGACCGGACAGTAGAGTAGAGTGTACTATCCACTTTACCCTCCCCTGCTGCTATCTGTAGGACTCTACTGTCACTAGCACAACCTGTTTACATTATTCTAGTAGGGGAATAATAAGCACTCCACCACCCAACTTTACTACTAAAAATACCAAAATGTTACCCAGGCTCAATCAAATCTTCTATCTCTTGTTCCAATGGGTCTTTTTATAAACTTATTCTTTCATTAAATTATGGTTTTTGAAAAGACCTCATTTGCATGAATTAAATTTTTCCAGGATACAAAGATAACTTCACGACTAAACCAAATATCAGCTCTTAAAATATTAGTACTGTATGAGAGATTAATGCTGTATAAGTACAACAAAAATGATATTAATGAGCCCATTTTGAATAAAAACTTTGATAAGCTTTCAAGTAAAACTGATAGTATTTTGAATCTTTTATACTGTTTCTTATTAATTAATTTTTTTTTTTATTTTTTTTTTAGGTTTTTCAATGATGAAGTTTTAACTGTTCACGAATTTAAGTAAGTTTCAAAATTATTTAGAAAAGAGTTAATTAAAGATAGAGTTAAATTACAATTTTAAGCACAATTATTAATTTAGCTATGTCAATTTTCTAAAAATTACTTTCTTTAGACCACATCAATTTCTTCAATTTAACATGAGAAATATGTTAAGTTTAAAGATCAAAAGTTGCATTAATACATTTTTTAACTTGGCATTTTAATACAGTAGAATCCCGATAATTCGTACGGTCAAGGGACTGATGATTTGGTACGAATTATCGGGAGTACAAATAAAAAAACGTATTAATGCAATTTTTTGAATCTATCGAACCATCCATCACTTGCACGAAAGTCTTCAATTCCCATTTTTCTGTGAAAACTTGGGTTTTTTCCCTTCAAATATTACCTCCAACTGGTACATTTGAATTCCTTGCTTGTACGAACCACTTTTTTAAGTTCTCTACAAGTCTGGCAAGTGATTTTGTCCTTGCTCTTCAGGATTGATGTGATCGTGGAACCAGGGATGATGAAATGCTTGGATACGTCAATTAGCTTACAGCCACTGGTCACGGCGTTTATGATTTGTTGTTTCTCTTCAATAGAGAGGCTAATGTATTTTGGAGGCATGATTACGTGTCACAACGGTAACAAAAACGAGACTGAATTGTAAATAAAAGTGTGATTGTAAGAAAAGCTTAATAAAATTCCTAGAACTTCCCCTCTCTACTTACCTAATTTCCTTTGAGTGAAAACAGTGCAAATTACTCATGAGATTTCTTAGAAAACTTGTCTCTCTCACTCGCTCTCCCCTAAAAAACAATAGGATCTACTGTGCCTCTAAACAATACAAACATACTTGTGTATAAAAAAATACAAATTGACTGATTTCCTAGAAAGCATTTATTCTCATTCTGCTCCCTGGCATATCTGCTTCACTGTTCTCCCCCCCCCCCCTTTCGAAAACAGTACTAAGTAACGAGATTTTAAAGCTGAAAAATACGAATTAAAGTGACCTCAAGCATAAAAATAATACAAATTACCGAGGGGTCTGAACTGCATTGATTTTATACCATTTATCGGGATTTTCTCTGGGGACCGGCAAATTTGTAGGAATTAGCCGGAAATACGAATAATCGGGATACGAAATATTGGGATTCCACTGTATTAATAAACTATACTCACTGGCTGCTGTAACAATATTAATAATAACCTGGACAAAAAAATGCTGCTTGGATTGATAATGCTATAACACCCATGTGCTAGAGCTCATCCTAATGGCCATGATTGAAATAAATGGCAGATATGTTTGCAATGAGAAAAGTTGCTAAGAAAGAATACAGAATATACCCACCTACTGTTTTTAAATATATGAACAAAATCTTCAATATAAGTGAATGACTGACAGATCTGTGATGAAGGTAACTTGAAGAGACTTATAGGCACCCAGGTGGAAGAGAAAAAAGAAGATAAAGTTATTCCATCTCTATTTTCTATCCTCTCACAAATGTAACAAGTTTTTAAAAAACTTAAAAATATTGACATTTGCTAAGCAAAAGGTTAACAACTCTTGACCAATGTACTACTTTCTCTTTTACTACGTTCTAGTAAAACCTGTACTAAAAAACCTGTACCACTACAACCCGTGAACGGGTCTGGGGTTCAGTACATGCTATAGGCTGTACTGTTTCATGGACAACGGTTCTGCAAGGAGGTGACTTGTCTTAGGTCACGCTCTACTGCCAGATTTTTCCCCCTTATTTTGGGTACTATATTTTTATAATATTTTATAGAGGCTGGGTGAGCCCCAGGAACGTCCTAGATCCTATATGATCCATCTCCGGCTGCAAACAGACTAATTAAAAGTCTTGCCGGCAGCGGGATTTGAATCAGGATTTCCAGCATGGCAACTCAGTGCTCTACCACTGAGCCACTCCGCTGCACATTAAACTAAACATGGATATTAAAGTAAGTTAAACTCAAACATTCATATGAACTAAAAGGAGCATAATTCCCCTAAAAAAAAAATAATTCTTGTAAAACGACAAAATCTCTGCACCTTAATGTGCTTTACCAGTAATATTGCCATTATTGTTGTACCAGTAGTATTGGTGTTTCTTTTAACATTAACTCCTACTACAGTTTAAAATAAGTATAAAGTTAATCTTTGTTGATTAATTTCAAACTATGTGTATGAGCGTGATTAGACTGAATAGAAAAAAAGATAAACAATTATAATGATACATGAGAAGCGAGGGGATGGTTGACTGGAAAATAGACGTAAGGAAGAAAATAGTTGGGGGTGCAGTCAAATAAAAACACTAAATAAGTGGTTACTTATTTAATTATGTGCTGACGTTTCCTTCCCATTTTCATTCTGTTACTACTATATTCTCTTTCCTATAATACTTATTTTGACCTCTTGACATCAAATCCTACTGTTTTATCACCCTACCCTTTCCCATTAATTTTCGTGGCCCTCTATAAAATAGTCATGATACACATTTAAATATAATAAAATAGTCAATATTTCTAAAAAATAGTCAATAAAAAATTACTATTAATATACAATTTCATTAGCATTTAACATCACTATTTCATCATATTTTACTCTATTTCCATGCTAATACCATATTGTTACTTATATTTCTATACGTTCCTTGTATATTTACATCATATATTTATACCACTTCATACTATAGGTATGGTTTTTTAAAAAAACTGTTATACTCTATATTCATATCTTGACTTTCTACTGTTATTTTTCCTTTATTTACTCTTTAATATCATTTTGGCTATACCATCTTTCATTTTACTTATGTAAACTCCCTAAGAGTCTATTATCTTACATTTTATAGTTTTTATATATATTGTACTACCGTTTCCATAATTTTACTTCTCACCTGTGATGTTTATACTTTTTCTTTCTTTTTTAAAATAACTTTCTGTTTACTTCCTTCTTTTATCTTTGTAAAAAAATCTTTTTGGCATCACCACCGTTCTGTACATTTTCTCTGAAATTTTTTAATTTATATATGTCCCTCACTTTTGTTCTAAATTTCTACCTCTCTACATATATATTTTTCTCATTTATCATATACTTAGTCTGCAATGTATTTTAATAGTTCTGTTGTTTTGTCTGTTTTTCTTTCTTAGCCCTGAAGATGACCCACAATGTGGGTCGAAACATCGGCACATAATTAAATAAGTAACCACTTATTTAGTGTTTTTATTTGACTGCACCCCCAACTATTTTCTTCCTTACCTTAATTATAATGATATATTGGTAGAATAGAGTCGGGGAATTAATTAATTTGGTCAGATATTGAAACATGTGGAGTTTATTAAATCTAAATATATTTACAAGGTTAAGCATTCTTTACACGCAAGAACATACAGAAATTATTATTTTTACAAAGAAATAGAAAAAAAAACATGAACAAATTAGAATATGATAAATTAGAACAAATTAACAGTAGGCGACAGGGCCATATGGCGTGAAATGTATAATGTCTTTATTTCGTACGGTGAATGAAATGATATGGCCGAGGTTGATGGCCGGTGAACAGCTCCCTCTTTTTAATTGAATGAAAAAAGTGACTTACACTTGAAGCGAAGGGTTCGTTTCCTGAGCTCTGATTGTCTTTGGTTAGCAGGCGATCTGGTGGTATTGAGGGTGTACTTCTTGTATCTGGCGCTAGGCGATCTAGGGCTATGGGTGATTATCATCAATGTCCTCCATGCGGTGAACAGCGAGGTTAGCTTTAGTCGACCATAGCGAAGAGACGTGGATAGCTTGCAGTCTGAATCGTAAGTCAAGTGAAGTGCGAGAAAACGGAGTAGGGGAAACAAAGTCCCTTTTATCTGTCGCCAAGGTAACAAATGTGAACGAGGCCCACGAGATTTTAATTTTAATTTTTTAGACGATTCGCGACTGAACACTATGCATGACTTTAAAGGATGGCAAATTAGCTACAAATAATTAAGAAATGATTATTTGTTTTGTACCATATAGGTTTTTTTCATAATAATCATGGAAATATAAAATAGAATTGATATTTTTCAGGCTATCAAATATTGGCACTTATTATATTCCGGCCGATGGAGAGCTCAGTGTTTACAAAGAATACATCAATTCTCTACCTCCCGTTGACAGCCCTCTAGCTTTCGGACAGCATCCCAATGCTGATATTATGTCTCTTATTATTGAATCTAAGGCAATGTGTGATACTCTTCTTTCCTTACAAGGTTCAGAAGGTGCTGGTGCAACTGCAAAGAATATTGAAGATGAGGTAAATAGTTATAAGCAAGATTTTTTTAAAATACCAGCCAAACTTATTTAAAATTCCCATCTAGATGTTGATATTTTCATCTCTAATGTTATTCATCATTCAGTTTATACCCTCACTCAGTTATTATTTTTATCTCTGTTTGTTTGTCTTAAGAGTTTCTCCTTTTTTAGTTTTAATAATTTGAAACAATTCATTTTTTTATACTTGGAAATTGAAAATTTTGCTTTGATTATTTAGAATTTCTCGACTTTTGTTTTTCTGCACATGGTTAAACAATCAGACTTTATTCTTTTTACTCTCCCTTTTCATAAACACAAATTACCAGCATTTAAACACCAATATAATATTAGTCGAAATTCTTATGAATATGAAGTATTTATATTTCTATAATCTATTTAAACCTAATTAAATACCTTTAGGGATCTAATTATATAACTCAACATACCCAAATCTCTATTTTTAAAATAGCAGCCCTCTCAGAGATGAAATGAGGGGCCAGTTTCAAATAATGATCACTTTACCTCAGTAAGATCGACGATTGTAAGATATGTTTTTTAAACTTATGATGTGTATGTAGAGCATTCAAACCACCATAGCAACTCCGTTTCCTTAATGAAATTCCCACCGACCATTCCCCCTATTTGCCACTCATGGGACTCTCGTAATGATCTCCATGTGAGGTTTAAATTTGACATACTTCATTAATTTATCTTAATATAATTCCTACTTACAACATCACTATCTCATACTTAAGGAAATTATGCTGATTTTTAAAAATTTTGTACTGCCTGTAGTAAATATTGAAATTATTATAATTAAATGTTTAGGTTTGAATGAATTTCCAGTTTGAGGCTGAAAAAAAAATCAACTTCATGCACATCTATTTTAAGATTCTTTTTTGCAAATTTCGCAAATATAAACCAATTCAAAATAGTAATGTCATGAACATTTTAAGGATTGAAGTGATTTCCGTTCTTCCTTAGCACTCACTATATTGTTTTAATAATTTTATTTTGAAAATGTCAATTCAACAGATTAATATTTTAATAAATATTATTTTGTTTATAAATCATTAAATAATTTATCATTACTTCCAAACATGCCTACCTTGTTTTTTTTTTTCTTTTATCAATTGAATAGGAAATGAACAATTGCAGATGAACAGACGAAACCCTTTTGGGTCTAATTTATTCGCATTACGATTAAGTTTTTAAGAGGTAAATGTAATTGTGAAAGCAAATTAGAAATTTAAAATCACTTATTATAATTGATAAAAAGATATTTGAATATAATTTCACAACTCTTTCATTACTTTTCAGTTGAGTTAAAACTTTTTATGTGATTTAGCTAATAATGTTATATAACAAGCCCGATTAATTTAACTTCTCTTGTATGTTTAGGTTATGGCATTGGCTAACGATATTTTACAGAAGATCCCTCATGTTATCGATTACGAAAGCACAGAAAAAGCGATGGGATATTTGAAGAAGCCTTTGGATGTTGTTCTTCTTCAAGAGGTCAATATTCACACTTTTTCATTCTCAATACAAAATTATTCCATTATCATTGTATTCTTCTTAATCTTAATCTCTTCCTCTCTACCGCTTTTAGCTGTGTGAGGAGCCTGCTTATAGAGCTCGATCCTGAGCCAACAACTTTCTCCTTCTCCAGTCCAGGCCTCTCCTGTCAAAGGCTTCCTTAACCCCGTTCTCCCAGGTTCTTCTAGGCCTTCCCTGAGGTCTTCCACCTTCTACTTTAGTCTCCTATTTGGCTTTAGCCAAACGATCATCAGCTATACGGGAGACATGTCCAAACCATCTCATCCTATGTTCCTCAACGATGTCTGTTGCTGGTCGTATGCCCAGATTGGTTCTTATCGTCCCTCCTCACCCTATCTCTTCTTGGTTTCCCCTCAATTCTTCTTAGATATCTCATTTCCATTGCTTGGAGTTGACTTTTATGCTTGCTGGTGAGGGTCCAAGATTCACTTGAGTATTTTAGGATTGGGAGAAAGGTACTTTTAAACACTGTTTTCTTGGTGCCTTTTGTAACTTCTCTTTTTCCAATAAAACCTTTCTTAAGAGAGTTGATTCATTTTCCTGCACATTTTATTTTTTCTTGTACCTCTCTATCAATCCAACCATACTCATTTAGATGGGCGCCAAGATATTTAAAGTCTGCGACTTGCTCCACAGGGAGACCGTCTAAGCGGACTATTTTGTCTCCTCGTTCTGCTCTTCTTCCTATTCTCATTATTTTGGTTTTATCAACATTTATCTTCATGTTGATTTTTCTTAGTTCCTCCTGAAGGACTCGGAGGTTGAACTGTAGATTACTACATTTATTGCCGAATACTACCAAATCATCGACGAAAGCGAGCAGCGTGAAGAATGTGGGTCTTAAGTTTCTATAACCCAGATGGTAAGGCTTCATTTTCAGTTGTGCTCTTCTAAGAGTAGAATCCAATACTATGATGAAAAGCAATGGGCTGATACTGCACCCCTGTCTAATACCTTGAGTGGTCAGGAATTCCTTTGACATGTGATTGCATGTCCTGACGACATTCCTCTGTTCCCTGTACAGACTTAAAATTCCCTTTCTTAGATCCATTCCAATTCCTTTTTTCTGAAATGGATGTAGTAGGTCTTGCTTTTTATTCTATCAAAGGCTTTAATTAAGTCCACGAAGTAGGTATAGACTTCTTTATCCTTCTCTATTATCATCTTGGATATTCGTCTCAATGTGAAGATTAGGTTCTGTCTGCTTCTATTCCTTCTAAAGCCATATTGCTCCTCTTCCAGCACTGGGTCCACGATTGGCCTAAGCCGCCTTTCTAGGATCCTGGTGTGAATCTTGCATGGTACGCTAAGAAGGGAAACATCTCGGTGGTTTTTACATTCCCTATTGTCGCCTTTTTTGTTTGTTTGTTCATTTAACATCACTTTATGCTGCTGTGGCTAGTTGGACTATAGCAGCATAAAGCAGCTCTTAATTTTGCCTACCCAGGTTTAATTAGGGTAGGGATTTTTAACAAGTACCTGACATCGTACAGCCTCGGGACCCCCGTTTAACGTCCCTTCCGAAGGACGGTGTAACTAAGGATGTTTTCTCCCTTAAAAAAATCCTAGGGTCACTGCCGGGCTACGAACCCGCAATCTTGCGTTTAGTAGTTTGTCACGCTAATCACTAGACCATAGGTCACCTTCATGCTAATCTACGCATCAGAAACTTGGGTACTTACGAAGTCTGATGAAAGGGATCTCCAAACATTTGAGAGAACGATACTCAGATGCATCTACGGCCCAGTAAAGGATGGTTTAGCTTGGAGAAGACGCACAAACAGGGAAGTATACTCATTGATCGGTGAGCTCTACTGGGCAGGCCATGTGGCAAAGATGGGAACTGATGAGATCCCAAATAAACTGCTTAATGAGCGCCTACACGGAACACGGCCGAGAGGCCGCCCTAAGCTGCGATGGTTGGATGGTGTTGAAGAAGATGCAAGGACCCTGCTCGGAGTACGGAATTGGAGAGCAGCTACACTTGAGCGGTTGAGCTGCCGGAAGCTGCTTGAGGAGGGCAGGACCCAGTAATGGGTTGTTGCGCCGTTTGAAGAAGAATTATGTTTTCTAATTGTATTTTTGTATTAATTTTTGTTATTTGTTACTTACTTTTTTATGTAATTCTGTATTCTATATATAAAGAGTAATCATAGTCTTCGCCTTTTTTGAAAATGGGGACCATAACTCACACCTCCCATTCTTTCGGAATTTCCTTTCTCTTCCATATCAGATTCAATAGGTGAGTTAGCATCTCCATTCCCTTCCGTCCCATGTATTTAACCATTCCGGGGAAATTCCATGCTTTTCCTATTTTAAGAGAGGTAATTACATCTTCCACTTCCTCTTCGCCGATGAAGTCGTCCTCCTCCCAACTATCTGCAGGTTTCGGTGTCATCTCCATTTCAATTCCTTCCATTTCAGCGTCATCCAGTAAACTATTCTGCCCATCTATTCATTATGTCTTCGCTTTTTATAAGGACTTTTCCGCTTTTGTCTTAACATACTTTAATATTGGGTCTTTAACTTTACGCATGCTTCTGATAGTCCTGTAAAATAGCTTCTGGTTTATCCTTTCATCCTCTTCTAATTTCCTACCTAAGTCCTCCCATGTCTTTCTTTTGGAAGTGAGAACAACATTTTTAACAATTCTTCTCTGCTCTTCATATCTGGCATATCTTCCATGGATATGTCAGACCTGGGTCTTTACCTCGTCGTTCCACCAAGCTGTTCTTTTGGCCCTTTGTCCCACAGGAGTTTTTCCACATACCGATTCCACTGACGTCACCAAGATACGCTTGAATGCACTCCAGCAGGTCTCAATATATAATTTTTATTAATGAACAAAATATATCTATTATTATTAAATTTGCTATGGGTAAGTGTACTGGAAGAGTGCTAACTATAAATTCCATTAGATTGTATTACTAATTTATTTTCAGGTTCAAATGTTATTAATTATTTAATAGTTCCTTTAGGGACATGATATTGCTATATTTATTTATTTTTTCTGATATGTTCATAATAAATTATTGTATTAGCAAGCATATAATCTAGTCTAAATGAAGTAGATCAATTTAGTTTGGCTATTAAATGGTAAATAATTTAGAAAGATTTTTTAATCATAGTTTAGAAAAACATGGGGACCCATCAGCTGAAATATTTAAACAATAGCTCAAATATTACATAGTATACCCAAATTGTATATTTTAACCTTCTACAAGTACTCAATTCCTGAAAACAGATGAGGTTGAAGGAAACAATAATGAGGGACTGTACCATTCCAAGCGCTCGTTCAAACATTGAGAGATTCGATATTTTCAGTACCACCGCCAGCTCGCTTGTATTCCGTCTCTCTTCATTCACAATAAGACATAGTTACTTTTCCGCTGTTTCAAAAGAGATAAAATCCTCCTTTAATGCCCTCTCAGATGTTACCACAATATCTAGGTCATCAGCATATCCAAGCATCTGTAACAGCCTGGAGAAAGTGGCGCCAGCTGTCGGCATTTTGGAGTTGCGTACAGCCTTTTCTAATAATGCTAAGTTGAACAAAAGGTATGTCAGGGCTGCATATTTTGAATTTTTCATGGTCATTCTCACCAGTTGCATTAATTTTTCTGGGACTTGAAATTCTTCCAGGGCCATATACATTTCTTCTCCATCGGTGCTGCCATATGCTGACTTACAATTGACATACAGGCCACAGGATTAGCTTATACTCACTGTTTCTTTCACAAGCTTAAAAATAATAAGGCTCCTAGCATGGATGAACTATTAAGTATTATAATAACTCATTGTTATTATCTGGACTGAAGAGAGCATGCTGTAGAATATGGACCACGGTATAACCTGTTCATTGCACAGAAAAACAATCAAAATGAATATTCAAATTACGGAGGAATTGTGTTTCTCTCATGTGCCTCCAAACGTACTGTTTTAAAACTGGAGCAATATAGCTGAAAGAGTACTAGGGAATTATCAGGCTGGGTTTAAAAGAGGCCGGTCAACCATCAATGAGATCTTTAACATATGGGCAGGCCACTTAAGGCAGAAATATTATGAAAGGAGAAACGGTGGGGTAGGGTGGATGACAAGGTTTGCTATTTGATTGGGTAAGGCTATGTTTTTAAAGGACAAGCGATGCAAGCCTCGATGAAAAGCGATTACCTCCTTCCGGATCACAGTGTGTCATTACTATCTAAGGAAACATTTGAAGTGGATTGGGATTGCTGAGATGGACTTACTTGTGATATTAGAGAGATGATTGAAGATTTTTTCGATTCATTTTCAATACTTGAACACATAATAGGGCACTACTTTAGGCTGATAATTTAGTAAGCAACCAGCGCGGAAGTTACGCCCAGGCCAGCCGCGCCATTGCTAGAAAGCCTGATGCTGATGCTAGAAGCCCTTTCCCCCACTTCTCTAGCTCACCTTGCTCACCTATTGTCCTCATCATGACCTAAATGGCTCTTACTGATATACCTTTGCTTTCTCTTAGAGTTGTTATTGTGGTTTTGAATTTGACTCGGCTACCTTGGAGTTCATAATGGATCTCATAAAAGTATGTTAAAATAACTGAATTATATTAGGCTGCAAGAAAATGAGTGGCTTAATAGCCAATGTAATTCTGTCATAGGAAAAGAAAGCCATTGTAACAATAACGAAAATCTCAAGTTTTCTTCCAACTAGAACTTAGTTCAAAAATGGCTTGAATAAGATAGAATGATTATGACCAGTTATTAATATTTTGTCTAATGTTAATAATTCTTTATTTCATTTACACAAATATAAAATAAAAGTATTTATCTACATTAATTTTTGTTTCTATTTTGATTTTAGATTTTACGTTATAACTCTTTGTTGAAATCAATGCGTGTTTCTCTAATTAATCTTCAGAAAGGTATTCAAGGAATAGTCGTTATGGATTCCGAGTTAGAAGAGATTTTTACATGTATCAACGAAGCGAGGATTCCTAGCGCTTGGCTCAAAGGTATGCAATATGGCAAGTTTAGTCATAAGGAAAAAACTGTATTAATATTCTTTAACCTTCCTTTTAAATGACAAGTTTTATTTATACATCTCTTTTAAAAACTAAAAAAATTGTTTACTATCCACCATCTAAATAACATAGCCCTACCAGCTCCACCTGACATAATTAGAACTCCTTAATTGATAAAATTGTGAAATCCTCTTCTAGAAGTACCTTCAATGCCCATCTATTCTCCTTTTCATTTTGAATCTATTAGAACCTCTGTTGTATTTTTTATTATTCTGATTATTTCTCTCATATGCTATACAAATATTTATTAAGAGCAATAAATGGGGCTTATCCAATGTTTATTCCAAATTTGAATAAAGAAAACAGATATTAAACAATTAAAAAACCCTGAGAGGTAGGCAAATTGATGAATACCCATAGGACGGTGGTACCTCGACATCTCTAGTTTACTCTTCACTCGTTGTTGCAGAGTTGAAGCACTAAGAATAATGTCTTTGGCATCCTTTACAGCTTTATATATAAATATAATCTATTTCACATTAATACAAATTCTGATGAAAAAACTTATCCATAACCTGTTTCCAAATTGTAAATGTTTTAAAGCAATGACTTGTTACTATCTATAATTTTATCATCTTCATTATTACTGTTGATTTATTTTTAAATTTTAGTTTCGGTTAATTCAATTTTTGTGGTGATAATTCCTCACACGTTAATAAGGCTCAATCTATCAGTTCTCCTTTTGCCTCATTTTTTTCTTCATTTGTAGCATTCGCAACCCTTCATCGACCCACCAGTATTTAAACCAATATCATTATTTCTTATTGTTTTTCCACTTATGTATTAACATTTATTTGATGTCTCTGTTGAGCGTTCCCTTTTTCTTATTGTTTTTGTTTTATTGTAGTGTTGTATTTTTGGGGGTGAGGATTTTCTCATAACTTCCATATAATTATTTTTTTATGTATTCCATTATATCTTTCATATACTATTCTTTTATCTATTTCTTGTTATTTTAAATTTATATATCTCATTTAAATCTATTCATGCAGAGCTATTTATGTATTTTCATACTTCTATTTATTATTTATACATATCATCTATTTATATTTTTTCTTACATATATAGTTTTACTTGTTCAAACTTGAGGGTTGTGTTTTATTGCTGAGTTTCAACAAGGTCTGTGACTTAGGTTAAAACTTTAGCATAGATCTTGTGATTAAATGGCAAAGATAATATGGTATGTTATTATGATGGTATATGCTATGGTAGTATGCTAATATGTTGGCAGAGCTGGGACAATTAGAGTTAAAATACTAACATTGTTCTTGCTTGAATTTAGCACGTGCTTTTCTCATTAGTTCCATTTGATGTGCTCACTTATCATGTGATGTAATCACATATGATAGTTCTATTAATAAATTAAAATCATAATAAATGTAATTATTACTTATGATAAGTAATAATTGTAAAATAAAATTAATTAATTGTAACTAATATTATTTTAGCCTATCCTTCATTGAAGAAATTAGGATCTTGGACGCGTGACTTAGTAGCAAGGGTGACATTTTTTGCTGATTGGGCTAGAACTATCAGATCTCCGATAACATTCTGCTTGGCATACTTCACCTTCCCAACTGGCTTCCTCACTGCAGTACTACAGGTTGTTATAACTAGGTTGATTTAAGTAGTTTAATTTAATTATGAAGAAGTTACTGTATTTTTATTAGTTGTTTCCATAGAAGAAATACTAATTTCTTTATGGAATTTTATTTTCACCTAATTTATTTTTAACTGCTCAACATCTTAGAACATAAGTTCTTTCCCATAACTTAATTTTAATACCTCTTAGGTTATATATTTTTGTAACAATTAGTATTATTTTTATTAGCCTTTTTTGCTTTTCCCGATAGAAGACTTATAGAGGACTATGTCTTAGAACAATTGTAAGGGGAATCGCAAGCTTCTAGAATAAAACTAAGTAAGGTATCAAATATATAATTAAAGAAGAAAAAAATGTATATATCTGAATAATTAGATAAAGACGAATATTTGCATTTGGATGAATTGGAAATTGTAATAGGTTAAGTGATTTATAATGGTTATGATGTAACTTGTAAATATTATTTTGTACCATTATAAATTAATAAGTAATAGATATGAATACAAATTAAACATTCTTTTGAACATCACATTTGATATATAATCGTTAAACTGTGTTAATATGTAAAAATCAAAATTGCATTAGATCGATTGAAAGATCAACGAAATACGGAATAGAAGGGATGAAAAAGTGGTTAGGGAGAAAAATGGGGAAAAGGCAGTCCTACGAAGCATGGGGCTGAAGAGGAAGGAGGGAGGGGAAAAGTGAAAGTGAAGAAAGGGGAACAAAGAACAAGCCTCCTACCTGGAGAACAAACGAAGAGAGACATTTCTTCACCTATACATCAAAGTGGCAAAGCTACTGTAAAATTTATATATTCTCAACTAGTAAAAAGTGTGGGCTAGGAGATATAAAGGGATATAATTTAAGATTTAAAAGTGTTTGTATCAATTGAGTGGGTAAAACCCGAACTATGTTATTTTTATAGAAATGCAAATATTCATCGATTCTAATATCATTTGTTTTGTCATATTAAAACTTATTATATAAAATATTAATAAATTCACAATTTATTTATTGGCGCCCGAAATTAATGTTTGACTTATAATTAATTGAAGTAGAGCATTTTAGAGTTAGGTTTTTCATCACAAATAATAATTTATGGTCATGAACTTGAAGGTAACCTAGCAACTAAGGCAGTCCAGTTGTTCTAGAATAGAAAGGTGTCATATTTGTCTGCATGCTCAGAAGGTGTCACAAACAAATGAGCAATGACCCACCTGTGTGTAATTCTAGCTTTATTTAAAAAGCCTAATATCAAGTTTGTTCTAGGACAATTAAATCTCTAAATTTGGCTTTTTCTGTTATTTCATCATGTAAGATTTGATACCAAAGAAGTCTATTTCAACCTATAATACATGCTAAAACATAATACTGTTCTTTTATCAATTTACTTTTTGTGAAAAAGTTCCCTTTTTGAAATTATCTGAACATCTCAGGAATACATATTTTAAAAATAATTTTTGTACAAAAATTGGTATGGACACCAAATGACTTCCTTGTACATGTATTAAACTATATCTTATGTATATCCAATAAAACTGCCCTACAACTTGTACTTTTCTTATTTCCTATGCACTTTCTGTTTAAAAATCAGTATGATACAAACAAATGCGGCATATGATTCAGTTTTGAGAGAGGAATTGTTCCAGGCCATGAAGGAGATGAATATTCCCTTAAAAATTATCAGACTCGTAATATGCACAATGAACAATACAAGCTGCAAAGTTAGAGTCAATGGCAGGTTAACCAACGCATTTCAGGTAAACAACGGACTCAGGCAGGGTGATTCTCTAGCTCCGCTACTTTTCAACATCATATTACAAACTATAGTAACAAGAGCCTGTCTGGATGTGGGAGGTGATATCTTCTAGAAAGGGCCCTAATTATTAGCATATGCCAATGATGTGATGATAGCTGGAAGATCTCTCCTTAATGTCAAAGATGCTTTTGGGAAGCTGGAAAGGGAGGCCAGGAAAATTGGCCTAGAAATTAATGAAGAGAAGACAAAAATTATGATCTAGAGCAAAAAGAAACCCATGCGACACCAGATGTGCCACACAATTGGAAACTACACGTTCCAATGTGTTGATAGTTTTAAGTGTCTTGGTGCTCGGTTTGATGAAGCATTGGAGGAGGAGGAGAAGATTCAGGCACGCATTATTTTGGCCAATAAAGCTTTTTTCTCTATAGCTCACCTTATGAGAAGTAGATTAGTTAGCCGCTTGACCAAGTTAAGGCTATATAAGACCATCATTAGACCAGTCGCAGCATATGCATGTGAGACATGGGTACTTAAAAATTCAGCTGCTGAAAAGATGGACATCTTTGAACGGAAAATATTAAGGCGCATTCTGGGACGCGTGAAAGAAAATGGGGTATACTGTCTTAGAAAGAATAGAGAAGTGTATTACCTATATGACAATGTGGAGCTTTCCGAGTATGTCAGAATACAACGCCTAAAGTGGTTGCTGTATAAGGATTGTCCAGAAGGATTGAGAGCTCAAGGGAGGCCACGAGGCAGATGGAAGGACAGTGTCTCAGAGGACCTCCGAAATATTAACGTGTCTCTGAGGCTTGCTACAGACCGACAAGACTGGGCAAGAGTGATTGAGCAGGCGAAGGACCGCCTTGTGCGTCTGTTGTGGCTATGAAGAAGATGATACAAACAAATTAATGCACATTAAGACTTCACAGAGAAACATTCAGAATTTTAAAAAATGGTCGTAGAAGAGGTCATCAGACAGTTATTGCACGAATTGGCACCAATTTATTATTTATGTATAAATGCCATTACCTCTGGTTAGGTTTTCTTCATAAATAATTCTTATTGTTATTCTATCAGGTTATAATGTTTCATAGTCAATTTACATACCCCCTCACAATATTAATAAAAAGAGCTTCCTTTATGCCAATTATTGTAATTATAAAAAAACAATCTAAATATTTATTGAGACCACAATTTTTAATTAATTGAAGTAAATATTATTTTTTTTTTTTATTGAAAATAATTTTATTTCTAACTTGGTTTCCAGACTGCTGCCAGACGAATGGTTATATCAATTGATACATTACTTTGGGAATTTGAACCACAGAGAAAAGATGTCCGTGAAATAACTTCTGCTTCATTGGTAAGAATTCATCTTTTGACCGAGCATAGTAATTGTTTGAAGTAATCGACAGATTTAAGAGTCCAATAGGAACGAAATTTCTACTAGTTGAGTTAACTTCCAGTAGATCCATTTCTATGAATTTTAGATAAGTAGGAGCCAAATGATAAAAATGTGTATAATATTCTATACCTACATGAATAATAGTCTATTGTATATTTTCTATCGTTTATCGTTGTCAGTAATCTATATCTGAATTTTCAGGAAGGTGTGTATGTCCGTGGGATGTATTTAGAAGGTGCTGGGTGGGAACTGACCTCAATGAAGTTGTGTGAGCCACAGCCCATGGAACTTATTGTTGAAATGCCAGTTATATTATTCAAGCCAATTGCGGCTCGTAAAAAGAAAACTGTTGGTATGTATTTTTTTTTTAATTGTCTCTGGATTTATTTATTTAACTATATTCTATGTTAGCATTTGTAACAATAATTTAAATGAATACAGTCAGTTTGGCCATTAACTTAAAATAGCTATTTTTGATTACTAATTGCGTTATAAAAAATATAATTCATCATTCAGGTGTTTATGAATGTCCTGTATATTACTACCCCCAACGATGCGGAACACAAGGCAGAGAGGCTTACGTGGTGGCTGTTGACTTGGGCATTCCATACGCATCTAGTCCTCATCACTGGATCAAGCGTGGCACTGCTCTTCTTCTGTCACTCGCTACATAAAGTAACTTATTTGTATTATATATAATTACATTTATATAAGGCAACATAAATATACTATTTTTTTCTTTTAGATTAGTGATTTAATGTATTTTTTGTTTGCTTATTAATATTTTAAAAACTATTTTGCAGTGCAGAGCATTATCATCCACCTTGTGAAGGGTTGGGATTCTAATCTGTGATATGAAACTTGGAATGAAGTTAATATACTATTCTGCCAAGAATTTTTCCATATATTGTCTGTATATTTTAATAAACAAGTTTTATTGAAGTACTCATTACTATTATATATTTTTTTCTTAAATGATATCGAAACTGCTGTTATCAAAAATTGCCTCAGGATCTCAGCTTCTCAAGGAGCTTTCTTCTATTCTCTCATTCTGAACTACTTTTAGGATGCTTCTAACATATTTTGCTATTTATTTGAAGATCTGATGGCTTCTTATGCTCTGCTGCTGATGAGGCATTTCACCACAATGAAAGGTTTGGAATGTGAAGCTTGAACTAATCGGCCCTGTGTTTTTCAAATGCCTTGTTCACATCAACCTGATTAAACATGGATTTGATCATGAGTTAGTGTTTTAAAGAGAATGCACTTTCTTTTTACAAAAACAGAATATTTTGTATGATTCCTTGAAATTGGCCTATGATAATGTATTTGTGTTTTTTTTTTGTTTTTGTTTTTTTTAATTTATTTATTGATATTTACAACTGTATTATAAAAATACATCTAGTAAATGTGCTAAGCGATACATAATGACATGTGAAAATGACAAGTAGAGAAACTACCCACTGGTAGTACTCAAATCATAAGTTCAACTAAGAAGTCACGGGGCCATCTTCTTTTCAGACGCCTCGGAGGATTATCGGGAATTGAAGAGGAAGCTAGGTTTAAAACTAGAGGGTTTGAGTGGAAATGAAGTTTGTTATGAAAGGATAGATAGCGGGTTCGGGCCAAATCAGCAACAAATGGGACATTAAGGTCGTTATGGATGATTTTATTCTTAACAAAATAAGGAGCATTAAGGATTTTGGATTGTAGGGATTGGATACGAGAGGAATTCGATGGCTTAGTGGAGCCCCAAAGCTCTACTCCGTAGGTCCAAATAGGTCGTATGATGGTCATGTAGATGAGTCTTTTGTAATTAATTGGGAGCTTAGAGCGTTTGTCTAGTAAGTGTTGAAGTAGCCTGAAACGTCGAGCGGTTTCTTGTCTTTTCAGTCTCGTATGAGGATTCCAGGTTAATCGTTTGTCAAGATGCAACCCTAAGTATCGGATCTGTTCTACAGGCACCAGTGGGATATTATTAAAGGATACTGAAGGGCAGGAAGTCATTGGTTTACGACGTAAGGTAAAAGTGATTTGATGCGATTTTTGAGAGTTTATTTTAATTCTCCAGTTTTGACACCATTCTTCAAGATCAGTGATATGGGATTGGAGGCTTTAGGATGCAATAATTGGATTGGTGTTGACAGATAATGCACATGTATCATCAGCATACGTGGTAAGGATAGTATTAGGATGAGTTGGGATGTCAGCTGTATAAACTGTATAAAGGATTGGGCCAAGGATACTACCTTGAGGAAATTTGTGTTTTAAAGGAA
This sequence comes from Troilus luridus, assembly GCA_964056705.1. Lineage (NCBI taxonomy): Eukaryota > Metazoa > Arthropoda > Insecta > Hemiptera > Pentatomidae > Troilus > Troilus luridus. Next base: position 2,696,173 of record OZ057417.1, on the reverse strand, counting down.
ATTTCAAAGAAAAATTTAAACAGGATTCTAAACAATTGGCCATAGCTTAGCTACAATTTTTTCTTCTACTTCTTAGAAATTAAACATTTTGTTTTAATTAAATTAGGGATCAGCCTTTTTTATTACATTAATTATTATTAGCTTTTAAGTTGCATGTCTTTGTATCATGATTGAAAAAAGACAGGTGGTTCGATCTTATTGAAGAAATGTAATTCAAACCTAAAGCAATGCTCTCAGCCCATGTTTGTAAACTGATTGAACTTTGTTGGGTTATTGTTCAGAAGAGTTTCTTCTGAACCAATTTCTAGAAAAATAGTTGAGTAGTGTTAAAGCCATCAAAAGAGAAAAATGAAAGAAAGTGAAAACTTTTTGAATCCTTTTTTGTTAGTTTCAAGTTTTAGCTAGCCTCAGCTTCCACTAGCCCTGAAGATGACCCACAAAGTGGGTCGAAACGTCGGTACATAATAAATAAACCCACTTATTTAGTGTTTTATTTGACTGCACCGCCAACTATTTCCTACCTTACTCAGATATTCCAGTCAACCATCTCCTCGCTTCTCTTAAAGTTTTATATATCAAAGCCTACTGCCTTATAGCTGATTATTTTTTTTTTTTTAAGTTGCACTGCGACCCTTATTTGATCTATTGTGTGCCCCGTTATATGCGATTATTATAATCTCATCTTAGCTAAACCCACAAATTTAAGTATGCATGCTGGGTTGATTAATTCGATCTGTCTAGGGTTGGTAACTATCCTGGCCAAAGGTTGCAAACCTATCACATATGCAGATAACATGATAGGGTGTTTCATCCTCTGTACAACAGAAGCGGCATATGGGGACACTCTCCAGTCCCAGGCTGAAGAAGTGGGTGTTGAGTCTGCAATGACCCTTGTGTGCCGCTATGATTGTTTTTAGAGCTTCCCTGTCCAGATCCAGAAGAGCATAACATGTCTTCTCATTGAAGCTGTCAAGGAATAGTTTGGAATGTCTTAATCCTCTTAGTCTGCACCAGTATTGGTTCGATTTCCTAAGGTAGATGCCCTTTATTCTACGCTTAGCGTAGCTGAGACTAATGCCACAAACTGGTTCGGGAGTGCATGGAATGTTTTCCGATCCTAGTTTGGCTAGCCTACCAGCTTCTTCATTGCCAGGGATGTCCGAGTGTCCAGGAACCAACTCAATGCTAACCCTGTTGTTTCCCACCAGTTTGTTGAGAGCTGCATAGCAGTCCCATACAATCCGTGAGTTTGTACTGTGCACCAATGGTAGCTTGACTGTCTGTGAAGAAACTTATTCTTGTAGAAGAATAAGTGTGCCACCACACCAGGGCTGCATAGGTCACAATGGGTCTAATGGCTGTAATTTACAGCCAGTAGATCATACTTGGTTTCTACCCCAAAGAATTGCCCACTGCCCTTTTATAGGCAGGCCCAAAGACATCTGATGGCTTTGTTAGTCGTGTTAACCAAGTGTTGATTCCAACTCAGTTTGTTGTCCAGCGTCACACCTAAGTATTTCACTGTGTTATTCCAACATAACTGGATTCCGTTGAGCAACGGTAGTCTTATTACCACATTCAGCTTTCTCGTAAATGCCAGAACGTTTATCTTGCGCGGGTTGATGCTCAAACCATTGTCCAAGCACCAGCGCGACAAAATGTTCGTTACTGTCTTGAGTAGGTCAGAGATTACACAGTAATGTTTACCTCCTATAAGAATGGCTACATCATCTGTATACCCCTGTGAATAGAAGCCTGCCCCTTTGATTGTTGACAGAAGTGAGTCTGCCACCAAACACCAGAGCAGGGGTGATAGAACACCACCGCTGCGGACAGCCCCCATTGGACTTTATCCACAGTTTGGTGTCACCATGCTCAGAGATTTGAGTTCTGTGTTCCAGCATGGAGTTAATCCATCTGCACACAACTGGCTCAACCTCCTTGTACCTTAAGGCCCTACTTAAGGTGCTGTAACGCGTTCGGTCAAAGGATCCTTCAATGTCAACGAACATGCCTACAGTTGTTTCGCCCTGTTTTAAAGATTTCTCTAATCTTGACACCAGGTTAAAAAGTGCAACCTCACAGAATATCCCTCCTTGATATGCAAATTTCTGCGGGTGTTTGGGATTATTTGTTGAAGCAATTCCTCTTCTGTTTATCATCTATATTGTATTATAGACAGTCAAGTTGACGTTCTACAGGTGTACTGGCTGGATTGATGTGTGTGCCTGTCTATTTATGTTTATATCCCATAAAAATGTGCTCTTATCGTAATAACTTGTGTTCGATAAGATTACCTCTTGTTGTTTCACTCCACTTTATCACTTTATTACTCTCATGTTAATAGGTTATGGGCCCAGTGTGACTTGTACGAGTTATTTTTTGTTGACGGTAGAGCCGGATTTTTGTTTTGGATTGGATATAAGTTTTTGGGACAGACACTGGTGGTTAGTTATTTGTTTGGGAATAACTTTTTGGACACACATTTTCGGTCAGTCAGTTTTGTGAAACAATAGTGATTTATTTGTTGTTTTGAGATTCGGTGCTACGCCATTTTGTTTTAGTTCGATGTTTACAGTCAATGTAACAATGGAAAGTTTCCTAGTGATTACGGGGAATTAACGCCTTTTGATGGGTTTAATTTTAAGAGTTGGGAGTATGGAATAAAGAAATTACTCGAACTCAACGGCCTTCTAAGAGTTTTGAATGAAGAGCCTCCTACAACAGAAGCCGAACTTAAATTTTTTATGAAACAGGATGCATGGGCCAAATGGATTATTGCTTGCAAAGTTACAAATGATGTTTTGCCGATGGTAGTAGATAAAGAGACTGCAAATAAATATATGAGGGCCTTGTACTTACTTTATGGAAGACCTGTAAGAGTGGGTGATGGAAAATTAGAAAAAGAAGAAATTGTGAACATAGAAGAAGTGAACCATATTAAAGAGATTAATCTTGAAGAAGTAAATATAGAAGAAATAGACAATATAAAAGAAACAAATTTTAGTGAAGTCGTAGATCTGGAAGAAGTAAATAAAGCAGATAAAGCAAACCAAGCAGATCTATTAAACAAGATGACAGAGTTAAATATTAAAGAAATAATGAACAGGTCAGAAGTATGTAATCAGAAAGATAAGGTTAATTCGGATGAATTTAACAAGAAGAAAGACACTGTTCTAGATAGTATACTTGTGTTTAATTGGTCAAGTTTAAAGTCAACAGGAGGTAAGGGAATGTGCTCGTTTAAAGAATTTTTTATGTATTGGGAAAAAGTAGACATGTCAAGAGTGTCTAATAAAGTAATTACAAATTTCCCTTATTTCATTTATAAGAATAAAAGAAAGGCCAATTGTGGGAGTTTGAAAACAGCTTATCAAATAAATCAAAATAGTGATTTTATTGTGGACATGGCCAGCAGATGTCCGAAGCTATCTACGGGGTAAAGTGAAAAAAAAATTGAGGTCTTCACCACTGCTTGGAATAAATTGTTTTAATAAAGGACTGGAATTTGACTTTAGATATCAATCTGTGAAAGTGAACATGTATAATATGCAATTAGGATGTTAAAGTAATTAATTGTATTTATTTTATTTGTGTTGTGTAATGTGGAATTTCTTGTATTTATTTTATTTGCATTTTGTAATTAGGATGTTTCAGTAATTCCTTGTATTTATTTTATTCGTATTTTGTAATCAGGATTTTATAGTAATTATGTTTCAGTAATTCCTTGTATTTGTTTAATTTGTAATTAGGATGTTAAAGTAATTATGTTTCAGTAATTCCTTGTATTTATTTTATTTGTATTGTGTAATGTGGAATTAGGAAGACTTGCTAAAATAATTACTTTTATGTATTTTATTTGTATTTCGTAATGCGGAATTAGGAGGGTGTGTTGAAATAATTCCTCTTCTGTGTATCATCTATATTGTATTATAGACAGTCAACACTGTAAAGTGACAGTTAAGATTATGTTGGCTGTGGATGATGTCATCCATGTTGTGTTCATCATTGTAGTTAGTAAGTTGGCATTCTACAGGTGTACTGGCTGGATTGATGTTGGTGTCTGAAGTGTCTGCCTGTCTATTTATGTTTATATCCCATAAATCTGTGCTCGTATCGTAATAACTTGTACTCTTGTTTCCCTGCACTTTATCACCTTTTTACTCTCATGTTAATATTATTTACCATTGCACCCTCTCTAATGTGTCTTTCTAAGATCTTCTCTAGAGTCTTCATAAAGAAGGATGACAGACTGGGTGTCTAAAAGCTTTCCGATCATCATATGACCCCTTGCCAGGTTTTGCGAGATAACAGAGCATGGATATTAAATTTGATATATCTTATTGTTTGAGTGGGAACCTGTTGAGGTGAAGAACAGGGGGAGGGCATGGCTTCAGCTCCTCTCCCTTTTTATCCCCAAGGAACTCAAACCAATATTTACCTAAAAAATCCAAATATAAATGAAAATGGAATAACATATCTTGAATGAGAAAATTCATTAATTTAGTTGGTTGAAATCTCCAGGTGCAGGAGAATAGCTGAAAGAAACCCAATTACTCAGCTCTATGTAAGCTATTGCAAAAACAACTCAGTGGTGCCTGATTTTAAACGCCAAATTGTTGGAATATCAAATGTTAAGTGACTAGATATTTTATTTTCTGAAGCAGAGAGAAGGGGGTTATAATTTTTTTACCTTTAACCCCCCCCCCCCTCCCCAACTACAGTTGAGCAACTAGTTTTGATGATGGGTTGGAATAGCGGCTTTCATAATAGAAAATATATTACATTGACTCTTCCCTGATTATTTATTACTTTATACAGTCATCGATGGCTTAAAAAGATCGACTGTATCTACCATTCATTCAAAGGATTTTTAATTTTCGTAAGGGTTTTGGTTAGATGGTTGGTATTCCATTTTAAATTGAATATATCTAGGTCATTAGCACCCTATCCATGTTACGGTCAGGATTCGAATAGAAAGAAATGATTGTAAAATGAATGAATACGAGTTATTGTAGGGCACATTTCGTAATCGTTTCAGCATATTTATTCGGGTAAGAAAGGAAATACCTTTACCAGCTCCATCACAATCTTCCCCGATGGCTATGAGATGTGTTTTGTCACTCGACTTACTTCTGTTGAAAGGGCACTGCTCGTACTGTGTATAAGTATGACTTCTTTACTAATCAGGTCCAGGTGAGTTAATCTTTATAGGGCCAAATCTTGGTAGAGGGATTCTTTTTCTGCTTTATTGACTATTTCATTTCCTCTTATACGGTCATGTCCAGGCACCCATACATTTTGAAAAGATTATCCATCATCAGCCACATTCTTGTCTATTTCCAAGATTCGTTGGTTTGCAGGATGATTAGAATACGTGTTTTCTAATTATTTTAAAGCACCGAGAGAGCCTGAAATAATTAGCATATTCATGGAATGTTGTGTAGAGGTTTGTTGAAGTGCTTTAACTCAAGTATTCACACTGCAAGGCTGCTTTAGATTAAATTCAGACGTTGAACCTTCGGTCACCAAAGCAGGTGAGGTTGCTGAGTAGGATTTGGAACCATCCTTAAAAGTTAATTTAAATTCTGGCATTGAGTGGGTCGTGTTTTTGTTCATTAGTTTCAGTTGTTGCATTGCCTTGGATTCTCTTTCTGGTAAGGCTAAGGTAGAATTACTTTGTTGAAATATAATCGATATTTAAGCCTAGATCGATATATATAATTTGGGTGAGGAATTTTCCGTTATCATTTTGAACAATAGTTAATTGCTATTTTTTTACGACAGAATGATGGAGATGGTAGCCCTGATTCAATGTATAGATGCAAAGCTCCACTATTAGTTTTTCATTTATAATTTGGCTTTAGGTTTGTTAGCTATTAATTCAGAGTTTCAACATATTAACAATTAATCAATGTCGAAGTTCATAGTTTAGTTTGGTATGTATTTGAAGTGGATTTTTTATTTTATTTTTTTTGTTTGTCATTAATTATATGGCTTGATTTCAACTTGGTTAAATATTTTATTTAAAAATGTAGAGTTTCTAAAACTTATAGTTATAGATGCTATATTAAAGCCTGCAACTCTACATAATATAATAGTAAGTTTTTAAATATATACAAATGGATTGCATATTAAATATATGTGTTTCTAGTTATTTTTCTGGATATATTATAATAGCAACTATTTCGATCATTTTTTGTCGAATAAACATAGGTCATCTACGATTTTACGAGCTTAACTGGCTATATGGGATAAATAAGTTTATACTAATACCATTGAAAAGAAACGCAGAAAAAGGCTTGTCTAAGTAATAACAATGAATTGATGGGACCATAGAAAATCATACTTCCATTGCAAGACTCGAGTCCCGAAAAACGCAATGCTATTATATATATCTATTTTTCTGAAAACAGAAATTAAAGTAATTGAGTAATACATATTAATAGAAACAATACCATAGGGGTTTTCTGTATTTATTTAAACCCAGCCATGAATAAAATACATTAGATAAAAAAATGTTGTAAGATAAATGTTAAGATATGAAGACGCTGTCAAGATATGAAGCTATAGAAACCAGAAGGTAACACCACAAGCGGTTACAGCTGATCCATTGATAAGGGCAATATTTCTAATTTTATCATGGCGGAGTTCAGTGTTAATTTGTTTATAATATACTAAAATCTTAATTAGATTTAACAAACCGATTTAAGACAAATATTTAATAAAAATTGTTTTCACTGTTGTTTGAAGTTTTATTTTTATGAAACAATCGGTTATATTTTCTTGTCTAATTTAAGTTTATCATCCATCATCTATAGTATTGTAAGTAACTACACCTTTAATCCTTATTTAACAAGGATACATTTTATTCGAGTTTGATTACTGAAATAGTCTAATATCTGTGTTTGTATTTTGTCAACTGGAAAAAACTTTAAGCAAATGTCATCTTTGTTTATATTAATTCTTTTTCAATTTCAATTTTTGTCTCACCAGAAATGGAATATATTATTCTTCCATGTAATTAATTTATTGCTATAATGATGACAGCCCACTGAACCACTGTCATGTTTCAGTAGGCATCATTGAAGCTTTTGTAGGCATTAATACTCGAGTTGATCAGTTGATTTGCTTGGTCTGTCACTGTTAATGTAATTCAATGTTTATTCTCATTTAAAGTGCTGTCGGTCATAATATTTAAATGCTTACAATTTATATGTTTTATAAGGTCAGTTACTACTCAAAAAAATATTTTGTATGTGTCCTTCACTATGATATTCATGATGTATTATCACTAAATTCAAACTTATCATAATCTAAGAGAGTTTTATTATAGTACTATTCTCGAAATATGATGCTATTCATTTTAAATGCCTAACCTTATAATGCCCAATTTTTTATTTTTTTAATCCGACAGATCTCATTGTTGCTCTCTTTTTTTTTTTTTTATCACGAGTATTTTCGATGTGAAGAGTTATTGGTTTATATTAGTTAACTTTTAGATTTTTAAAAATGCATCTATTACTATTTGAGAAAATGCCCTTTGGTTTCTATTTTTATGTTAAAGGGATTCGATCGGTAACCCTCAATGCATATAAATAAAGAAAAAAATACTTAGGCCAAGGCTAAGTTATTTTAATTTGATCTAGTTATCTTAGCTATTACTCAATCAATTCCTGTCATAATTAAAAAATAAAATTATCATTCATAGTGCTAATTTTGTTTGTGCTGTAAAAACAATTAGATTTATCATGTAATAACTGTGTCCAAATATCTTATTTAATAAAGTTAGATTATATATCCCTTACCGGGCAGGTGACCCTGAGTCATTAGTTTTCAGCTTATTAAATGAGTTTTAGAACTACATATGTCATTACAAGATGCGTGAGGTCAGATGGAAGCAAGTAGTTCTTAGTTTCATTATTTGTCAATATTTATATTTGATATTTGATAATTTGTCAAAATTTAACTGATATCCAAGTCCCATGGGATGAGTCATTATTCCAAGGATTTGGTCTAATATTGCTATTTTTAAATACTTAAAATTTAAAATACTATATTAGGTTTCTTATATCTTTTAAATTAATATCAAATTTTTAAAAATAATTTCCTCGTAGGCACAATATTTAGGTTGATTAAACTTTATAACAGGTAATAATCGAAAGGTGAGCAGGAAGAAACAATTTGTTCCATTTTTGTATTCAAATTAATTACCTCAGTTAAAATAACCTTTCCTTCCATTTGGTTCAAGATTGAGGTACATTATTGAATGTTATTTGTGGCTTGGCAATCCATGAGTACATGATTATTAGTAAAAAAAAATTTTAAATTCAAATTATTATTGAAGTTTTAAACCTTATAGGTGAAGGAACCTTCTCTTTTAATGTGGAATGAATCTGATTGAAATTATGGCTTGACACACCAATTTTTTTCAAAATTGAATGGAAGAGAAAAGTGAGTGAATGCTTACCAGATTTTCTTAGGGCCATCTCAAATGTGATCAATCGGTATCCAATGTGAGTCAGGTTACAAATGAAGCTCTCCAAAGCAGGGTCTCAGCAGGGGCCTTACTCTCTCCCAACTTTGCTGTTTGGTTGAGAATGATACATTTCTGTCAGTACCAAATATCAGTGTCTGATTCATTGTATTGAGGTGTGATTTATTTGCTATTTTGAATGTATACTGTACAACCATAAATTAAGGTGCATTTAGTTTTTAATTTTAATATTTTTCTAATTTATTTATTTGTTTTTTTAAAACTGTGTAAAATTATTGTTTTTCTCGATAGCTGTTCATGTTTATTTATAACAGTTTTTTCTTTGTTGATAGGATTTGCAGGCACGTGAAAATCGTAATTTGGCAGTGAATGGCCAGTGATCTATGATAAGGTCAGTACTTACGATTCTCATTTTTAATTTGCTTTGATTGTGTGGATTAGATTGTAATTTGAACCTTGAGAGTAGATCCAGTTAATAGTGAATTTTAGTGTATATAATATTTTTGTTTTCAATTTATTATTATAGTTTCCTGGAAGAAAATGGAATAAAAAACTGATTTTATTTTCAATAAAAGTACTTTAGATATACACTATATTGCAGGTTTATATAACGTCCAGTAGTTGATGTTGAAACATTTTGTTGTTAAGATGTTTTAAAAAATTGCATGAAGTTAATTTTATGAAGTCCCCTTTAAGAGATCAATCTTTCATTCTACATTTGTCTGAAAATGCTTGTGCCATGTTTTGATCTAAGTCATGATAGCCTTCTTGATGCCCTACATAACGGACAGGGTTGATAGTTACAATTGTAGCCTCGCAGAATGAAGGTATGGGCTGTTAAAACCAAAGTAACCAATAGGCACTTTGAGTGTTTTGTTAAAATGTTTCATCCGAGAAATGACTTAAAGAACGTCTTGATACATCTCAAGTCCTTTTTCTTTTCCTTCTTTTATATATATCTTAACATATTTATCTCAATTAATAAACCCTGTCAGGCTAGCTCTCTTAAATGATAAAGAGTTGTACATAGAATAAACCTAAATGTTTATGTCTAAAATCATATTTGCCTAAAGCTAATTAAAAAAAAAAAATTATGTATTCACTGAAAGAAAACCCTGAAAGTACAATTTATTATTCTTTCTTGTTTAACATCCTGATTTAAACATTTAATTATTTTTTTTTTTTTATTTGATGTAGGTTTGTGTACATACAACAACAGTAATTGTTGTTGGTGTCAAGATTGTTTTTTAAATTTTTATTTGCTTATTACATTTGATCAAGATTTCTTTAAGACATATATGCTTATTTATCTGTGAATCATACTTCTTGATCTGTGTATCTCTCTGGTACAACAATGGTGCAATTGCAAATTTTGATATTTTACATGAGGGATTAAAAAAGATAAAATAAAAAATTGAGAATCTTACTTAATATTTCAGGCAACAATATATCATAAATCATACAGCATTTATATATTATATAATTATTCCTGTTCAATGATATTACCTAATTCATCTTTCTCTTATGCCTTAAACCATATTGTGAGGCTTGGCAAACGTTGTTTGAAGTTCGGTAGAGCTCAATGCTAAGATTCGTTACTGCTCTGGATTTTTTCATTGGTTATCATGAAATATTTCTAAGATATTTGTTCGAGAGTAAAATACTAAAACAGTATAATAATTGAGAATGTTTTTTCCTGTTGAAACTTATTGAGACAATAGTTTTTACTTACTTAATCTGGTTTATACAATACTTATTGAGACTATAGTTTTTACTTACTTAATCTGGTTTATACAATACTTATTGAGACTATAGTTTTCACTTACTTAATCTGGTTTATACAATACTTATTGAGACTATAGTTTTTACTTACTTAATCTGGTTTATACAATACTTATTGAGACTATAGTTTTTACTTACTTAATCTGGTTTATACAATACATATTGAGACTATAGTTTTTACTTACTTAATCTGGTTTATACAATACTTATTGGGACTATAGTTTTTACTTACTTAATCTGGTTTATACAATACTTATTGAGACTATAGTTTTTACTTACTTAATCTGGTTTATACAATACATATTGAGACTATAGTTTTTACTTACTTAATCTGGTTTATACAATACTTATTGAGACTATAGTTTTTACTTACTTAATCTGGTTTATACAATACTTATTGAGATAGTAGTTTGTACTTACTAGTTATAGTTTGAACCTTAATTACTTATACGATTTTTTTTGTTGCATTGCATTTTAAAGTTTAGTTTTCTTTTAATTTTGTAGTGCCTAAAATATTTGACATCACTAATCGATAAATTCAAATAAGAATAGCTACCTTATTTGATCACCATAATTTAAACTGTATGTTCTCTGTCCTAAAAGTTGACACATGTTGATTCCAATTTTGTACAATGGCAAAGCTTGGTAAAGTAACAAAGCCTCTTATATCCCTAATAGATTGGAAAGTATTGTAGTTGTGGCAAAGTAATGTGATAGTTTAAAATTTTTAGCAGTTTTCAACAAATCTTTACATTTATACCCCACTTTAAGATATCAGTGGGTTTGCATTAAATGTTACTTATACCCCACTTTTGGATTAACTGAAAATGTGTTTTTCCATAAACTAGAGTGCCTAATTGGCTCTAACGATTTGGACACATGTCGGCTTTAGTGGCTCATATGTAGAAAAGAAACATTGCAAAGAAAAATAGGGGTAAAAGCTATGTTGGAAAGAAAACTATATTTACTAATAACTCAAAAACTTAAATATAAATTTCTTGCTAATTGTATAATAATGCATTTTATGTTATATGCTATACCCTAAGGGGGCGTGAAGACAAGTCTGGGGGAGGGGGTGAAAGCATCTGAAAATAAATGCTTACTTAGTTTTGGTTATTTTCTCTTTCTAGTACTTCTCTTAACCTTAAATTGAAATTTATAATGTTGTATCTTGTGATAGTAAAACCAGCAGTGACCCTCATACAAATTTTGTGCAAGAGAGGGGGGAGTGGGAACCATTTATTTGAACATGGGGGGGGGGAGACTTTCATTTGAAGAAGGGGTCAAAAAAGGTCGGGAACCACCGGCTTAGAGCCATATGATTAATTTACTAATTTATAATATGCAAACATTTTTTTAATTCCTCTACATTGTATTACTTTCTTCTACCATACTTTATGAATGTATGAAGAACATACTGTAAAACACTGTGTATATGCCCTGCTTTCCATACTGATCTAAATAAATCGATTTAAGAAACACTTTTGTAGTGATGAAAAGACAACTATTGCTTAATTGTAGATATAACAATAGACTGCTGTTAAAATGTAGATTTACTGAACTTGTGATAGTTAAAATTCTTCATTAACTTCCTTTATTCACCTTCAAGTCTCTGAAACAGATTATTCACATTTGCAATTTGATAAAGTAATGCTATTAAAATATTTAGATTTTAATTATTTTAGAGGTCTTTTATAATCAGATTATAATTATTTATATAATTACAGTTACTTAGGCTTCTTTTCTTGGAATTATTTATTTTTTAAGAATATGTATTCTAGGTTTTGTGTATTTACACAATTAATTTAATGATTTTATGTACAATAATTTATGGGAAATTGTACATTGTAGTGTTGTATTTGTTTGGGTAGTAATGATAAAATATTCTTGGAAAGTTTTTGTTATCAAGGGTTTTCTATATAATATTAATATTTATAAGCATTATTTATAATATTATAGAATAACTGAAATGAAAATATCCTTAAAAACGAATACTCATGTCATGTATTTTTTTTTACTAACAATTTTTACAGTATATAACCTACACACATAGACCTACATAGAGGGCTATACATCCCTCGTTGCGACAAGGCCTCCTGCAACATCAAGAGCTAATCATCTCTGATCATTGTTGCTGCTCTCCAGTTACGGAGTGTAGGATAGTCCAAGCTTCCTCAGCCACACCATCTGCCCATTAGAGCCTCAGACTTCCAAGCCTTCTGGTTCCATGCACTTTTTCTTTTAGGTACTTATAAATATTCTCCATAATATTTTTCGCTCAAGCCTCTTGAAAGCTAGCTCTAGTGGTTTTATGAGAGTCCACCATTCTGAAACAAATGTTAGAATGGGCCTTATCAAGTTTTAATATATTCTTGTCTTTGTAATCCAGGATAGGGCATTACTTTTGAGGTGCTTTTGCAATACAAAGAAGCATCTATTTGCCGTCATAATCTTCTTTGGAATTTCTGGTTACATTTCATTGTTGGCATTTATTCATTGACAACGAAGCCTGTTTTAGCGGCTGCGTTAGTTAAAGCCAGGAACCCATCCCTCACATCATTGAAACTTCTTCCTACAATGTCTATACCAGCAGCAAAACCAAGAATTTCACCGTCTTGTTAAATATAGATTGTTATGCTACCCCTTAATTAGGCCACCCCTCAAATAAAATTTCTGTACATCAGATAAACATTTTCGCATTTTTACCAAATAGTTAAAACTTTAATAGAAAATCCAAATATAATTAAACTCTGTATTTCAATAGAAATTTAATAATTTATTTGTGTATTACCTTTTTTTTTCATAAAACTAAAATATGTTGATAGTTAAATATTTTTTCTATTGAAGGTTAGGTTGAAACTGTTGATATTTCATTTATTCTCCTTAATGCTTTCTTATGAGTGATTGAATTGGTGAGGGGATGGAGTCAATGATAACACAAAATAAGTAGAACTTACTTTTTATTTGTGGCAACGTTTCGGCCTAAGAAATAGGCCATCTTCAGGGCAAATAGCGGGTGCCTCGCCTGTGGTGACTTGCTTCCTGCTTATTTTGTGTTATCATTCACTGCACCCCCTCACCGATTCAATCCATCATTAGAATTATCCAGTCAACTATTTTCCACTCTCAAACATTAATGCTTTCTTATTTTGTTTATTATTATAAGTAAAGTAAAAAACACTTTTAACACACTCAAAAGTTTTAACTGAAATTACCAAAAATTGTTCATCATTTTAAAAAATTGTAATATATCCAGTTAAAATTTAACAGCCCCCACCTGCAGTAGGATGATGATAGTATCCATGTGAGAAGTATTTTTGGCTATTTAAATTCAACATGTGTTAATTGTTCAGCAGTATTCATCTTGTATTGTTACAACTGTATGCTTGGTTGACCCTTTATTGTCAACAGGAAGTTGTGTTCACTTGTTTTGATTTTTCTTTTACTAGTACTGAAGTAAGTTTCCCGGAGAGCTACCTACTTGTGTGTCTTAGCCCTCTCCCTTTTGTCAAAAGCTAACCAAAACGATTTTTATCTGTATGGTTGTGCAAAAAGGTATTATAAGATAAAAATCGCAGCTGATTGAGTTTTTCATTCATACAGTTAATTGAAGAGCATAGAAATTAACAGGTATAGTTTTTATTTGAGTGAAATGGTGACATATTTATACTCATTCTACAAATTATGTGATTGAAATTAAATTTAACAAAAGTAAACTTCTTGACCCATAGGCTTACTTGAAACTGAAGTGTGTGACAACCATAGTTGCACTTGCTTTTAGTTGAAATAGCATGGTTTTATGTTAGTTGACAATTTAATTTTGTTATTGTATATATATATATATATATATAAATACTTGGTAGCTCAGAGTTACAGCACCGCGTTAGAGACGCGGGCGACCCGGGTTCGAATCCTGGCCAAGACATAAACTTTTCTCTTCAAAATTAAAAAAATATATATGTATATACATATATATAAACAATCAGCACTGACATATATATACCACCATGGATGAAAAAAACTAATAGTACTAATTCTACTCGACTTTTCTAAACCCCTATCTTCTTTCCTTCTGCCAAACACAGAAATGGGGCAGGATTCTATTTTTTTAATTCCTTTTCTACTGTTACATTTATGACCTTCCCAAATCAATCCACCACTGTTCCTTCCCACCATCTGTACGCCGACGATGCCCAGATCTGTTTGTCCTTTCCTCCATCTGAGATAATAGCTGCATTTTCCAATATTCAAGGTGATCTAGATAGGATCGGTCCCTGGGCAACCCGAATAAACTTTCGTCAAATGCTGCGAAAATTCAGGCCATTCTAATTGGTCCCAATACCCTTCTTCAATCTATCAACTCTCTTCCCTAATTAATCTTAAATGATCACCCTATTACTTTCAGTTCCTCTGTTAGAATATATATACATTCTAATACATATATATACATTACATACTTATATAATTATATACTATTATAGTATATATATATATATTGTTTATGGTTCTTGAGTTTCAGTCAGTTATTTCAACTTCTTAGGCAACGTTTCGAGACTAGGCTAGTCTCATATTTTTCACTGTCAGGGCATGAATATGAGACTAACTTAGTCTCGAAACGTCGCCTAAGAAGTTGAAATAACTGACTGAAACTCAAGAACCATAAACAATATATTTCCACAACAGTGAAGATAAGTAGAAACCAATATATATATGTATACATATAAGGTAGGAAATAGTTGGGGGTGCAGTAAAATAAAACACTAAATAAGTACCCACTTATTTAGTGTTTTATTTGACTGCACCCCCAACTATTACCTACCTTACTCAGATCTTCCAGTCAACCATCTCCTCGCTTCTCATATATATGTATATTATATAACTATTATATACATATTTAATAGAATAGAAAAATAATTTTATAGAATAACCAAAATGAACAAAATTTCATAAAAAATATATCTGGCCAAAGGACTACATTATTAGAATAATACAATATTTGCATACATGAAAATAAATAATAACTAAAAGTTATGTTTTGAAATAGTATTAGAAAAAGTAATACGAAAAGAAGAAAAAATAGCTGACAAATTTAAAATAAAAAGAAATAGGCTAATAGAAAAATAAATAATATCATCTAATAATATAAAAAATAATATCATTATGAGTGAGGAATATTTACTAATATTTACAGTAATTCATCAATCGATTATGTTCAATATAGGTAGCTATTTATTTTTATTAATTAGAGAGCATCTGTTTGGGAATTTAGAAGATGTAGGAAAAGTTTGGATTTTAATGTAGATAAAGAAGATGCATGACGGATACCGAGTGGGAGTGAGTTCCAAACAGAGGTAGAACAGGTAAGAAAGGAATGCTCAAAAGTTTTGGTTCTATGGGAACGGATACAAAGATCAGAAGGGCGAGTAGATCTTGTGCCCTGGGATTGGATAGAGGAGAATATAGAGATAAGATGGTTTGATATAAGAAAGATCTATGAAATAGAGTATACTGATAGAAGGGAAGAGCCACTTTAACTCATCGTAGGGGTGAACCTAGAACAGTTCATAATTCGTATATATATAAGATATCTGATGTTTCACTGGCCACACTGCCTGCTTCCTCAGTCCTTCACTTTTTATTTTATTAATTTATTCATTGAAATTTGCCACTGTATTATAACAACACAACAAGTAAATGGCAGGAATGATTCATAAAGGCATGGATAAAGACAAGTAGAGAAACTACCCAGTGATATTACTCAAATTAAATTCAACTTTGAAGGTCAAGAGGCCATCTTCTTTTCAGATGCCTCGGAGGATTATCAAGAATTGAAGAAGTAGCGGGGATTGAAACAAGTTGGCTTGAGTGGGAATAAAGTTTTTCGTGAAAAAATCGGTATCGGGTTCGGGCCAAATCAGCAACTAATGGGACATTGAGTTCATTGTGTATTCGTAAAAAAGTAAGAAACATTAAGGATTTTGGATATAGGAGGAATTTGATAGCTTAGTGGAGCCCCAAAGCTTTACTCGGTAAATCCAAATAGGACTTATAATAGTCATGTATATGGGTCTTTAGTAATTAATTAGGGGATTATAGCGAAAGGATGGTCTCTTGGGATTGGGTGGGCCTCGACTTGCTGACTTCAGATCAGTTTTTATTTTCTTTCAGGTTTTTCGGTTTCTCCTTGGCCACTAGAGTATGTTTCGGAGCCATAATTTGCTCACTTTATTTAGGATCTGCTCTGTCCTTTACTACTTCGATTCCTTCCAATATATTTCTTTTTGTCGTGTTATTACACTTTTTAACCACTCTCATTTTTTCAAACTCCTTAGCATGGTTGGTACTCACGAAATGTTCTGCCAATGTTGATGACTTGCTATCCATCTTCTTTACGCTTCTTAGTATTGTAATCTTGTTTAAAATGGCAAGATGTGATACGGTAGTCGTATTTCATAAATATAAATGTAAGGGAAGGGATATGGAGCCGTCTTGGCCTGTCTCGGGTTACAGCTGTCTTGGCTGTTGTCCTCCTCTCGACAATATTTTATCGATTAATTATCAACACATGCATTTTTAAAATGAGAGAATAAATAAGAAGGAAATGATCCAACAGTTTTTCCACGCTGCAAAAAAATATTTACCGATTGGTGGAACAATTTATATACAAAATTAAATATATAAACATTATATAGGTACATTTTTTCTACCCACATATTGTTCATTCTGGTCCAGTTTTATGGCGCTAAAACACGTTGAAAATCCGATCAAGTAAGTGCCTATATGATCAAGTAATGATGAATCACTTTCTAAAAAATACTAATTTATTATACTTTTATTCATTACTAAGAAATAGCCAAATCGGATTTAGAGATGGCCAAAATAGATTTTCTATTGAAATCTGTAATTCCAAAATTTTCGGTGTTACAATAGTTGCCTTACTACCAACGTAACAGAAAGTAAAAGCCTGGGTGGATAAGCGATTTCTAATACTCTTTACCTTTACCGTTTGGTGGATGGTAAGGGGGGGGGCGTGAAAGGCAGTTCAAAATGAAGTAAAATTATAATTGAATGTTATTTGGATTTATATAAAGCGGTTAAATTAAAATATGTATATACTTTTCGGGAAGAGATATAGTTTTTCATGAAAATATTCCATCAATTAAAGTTGTAGTAGCCATTAAGTGTAAATATATTCAAAATTCGCCTTCCTCCTTTTATTATCATATGTTCAAGTTCATTTAAATTTTACATATATAATTATGGAAATCGGAATTATTTACGATGGGGCTCAATTGGTAAAGCTGCTTAAAGATCAAAATTATTTGAAGCTATCTCGACTGCCTGTGCTCTGGTTTGGATGGACGGCTGCTCCACAACGTATCCCTTCCTCTTATCAGATAACATGGACTCATCCTATCTAATGCTAGTTCTCATGGAGCAAGTTGATAAGCAACTGAGTTCTGGCCAACCCAATAAACATTGAAGCTCTTTTTATCTCAACTGCTCGACCATCTCCAGCGGCACTGAACAATATCAGCTATTGCTACATAATAACTACAACAATTTCTGCAAGGGGTTGGCTAAACGCTGCAAACTTGGAAACAATTTTATGTGCCACTTTCATCTCAAGCCTTGGCGTTGTTTTGCCAAAATAATAATGATGATGATTAAGTGTATTGTATCAAGTCGGTGAAATTGGAGCTGCAGTGAAATAGCAGCTGGTGAAAGTGACTGTGCTGTGACCCGGTTCCGATAGGAGAGCTGGTCCTTTGTTCTCGGCGTACCGGGGTAGTTACACTACCATGGCAGTACGGCAGCTAATATCGGTGGGTCGGGAGGAAACTCTCTCTTATAGTCCAACTCACGAACGTTGCTTCCATGTTTGGAATTCTAAATTGAAATAACGAAATTTGGCATTTCATTTAACGAACGCAAGTTAAACTTGAAATTTCGATGCGTTGTCTAGTTGGTACCTCTAAAAGTTAGTTTAGCGTGGTGATATACCAGGTTGGGTCTAAAATTAACGACCTCAAAATCACTAATTAAGTTAGCAGGAGATCTTTCTGATTGTTTTTTTTTTTTCATGACGAATAGAAAGCCATGTTGTGTCTCTCAGCTCCAGCTGTTGGGTTACAAATAGAAACAAAAATGAACTGTCTACATCCTTCTGTCCTCATGATGGCCTCAATGGTAGGGTGAAACCATGGCATCTTGAATCAGTTAAGGTTACTTGTGAACGATTATCCCCGACCGTTTCCTGTATTATTCAGAAGCACATTGTAGGTTTTACCGATCGTGTCAATATATCCAATATTCCAAACATATGTACAAAGAAAAAGTGTTATAAATTAAAAAAATAAATGTAGAATACAAGTAGACTGTATGGCATATTATTGATGGTATAGTATATTTTATACCAGTCTATAAAGTAATGTTAATTATATCAATGGCGTTTAAGTTTAAGGTCATTGGTTGTCTGGAATCCTGAAGGAACTATTCCTAACCAGGTTGATGGTTCTATTCATCGAGGGGGTGCTAAGCTTGGCGAAATTTTGCCCTACTATATTATTATAGTAGTATATTCACCAAATAACTATCATAAACTGTTATTATATTTAATTATTATTTGACCAGTACAAAGTTACAGATGAATATTGAGCTACTGTATTCATCAAATATATAAAAAAAAGTAATTGAAAACTTGATTTTGTTTCGATTAAAACATTTAGTAGTGCCCATTCTAGCCATGTAGAATATAAACTTTTTCAATTTCCTTTTTTTTTCTTATGAGTGCTGAGATACAACCGTTTTGTGGCGATGGAACATGCTACAACATATGGCTACGAGGTCATTCTCTTTTATAGCACCATTACCATCGAAATTGAAATTACTCTGCTCGGTGTTTTTGAGACTTGAGGGAGGACAATGAATTGAAGCCCAGTTATTATTCCATTACGGAAGAAGAGGCGAACATTTTGAGTTCCGGCTTTCTTTGGTCCAAGTGAGGGCAGTGAGGTAGATTATCACGGAATGGATGGAGGATCGCCAAGTTTCTGAAACTGTACTCAGGTATTTTCTTTAACCGGGATTTTTCTAAATGTTTAAGAAGCAGCATTTCGTACTGAGCTAAGGTTATGCAACAGCTGAATATGGCAGTGTATTAACCGAAAACTGAGTACAGCAGTGTATTGATCAAGAGCTGAGTACAGCAGTGTATTGATCAAGAGCTGAGTACAGCGGTGTATAAACCGAAAGAATTGGACACTTATTTCTAACAATACTATTCTAATATCGTAAATAGATTATTAGGGGGAAAATCGAGCGGTTGAGCGTGATTTTGGACAAATCACCACCCTTCACTTGTTCTCCATGAAACAGTACAGTCTCTACCATGTATTGAACCACAGACCCTTCACGGGTTGTAGTGGTATAGTTTTTGTTGTTTTTTTAGCTTTAAAACAAAGTGGAATTTCGATAACTAATACTCATGAAACTTTTGGGATTGATTTTGTTTTTTAAATTTTCTGTTCGATCATATTTTCAACATAAATATTATTTGGGACAGGAAATTGAACTCTGCCATTATTTTACAGAATTTATTAGAGTATATTTAGTATTAATGTAAACATTTTTTTTATGCCTATGTATTTCTTTGAAACTATCCTGACGAGTTTAATAAAATAATGCATTTTGAGCGTGGCGGATCATTTCATGTCATTTAAGTATGATAAAACAGTCGGGCAAGCTCGAGCTTGAGGTCGAGGTCTGCTTTAAATCCTGCTGCCATCGAGTCTTTGAAGTTGATTATTAACTTCAGACACAATATGTACCAATTGTTTAATTACTCAATGAATAGCCTGGAAAGTGTTTTAGAAATTTGAGTTTGAACTAGAGAAGATGTTTTGCCGATGGAAAGTAAACCGGGCCCTAGCCTCTCGGGGGGTTTCACTCTCTGTTCCCGGGGCACTTTCTCGCCTTTAGCCCCCTTCTCTACAACCACTTACATATATTATATATGTATATATATTATATATGTATATATATATATATATGTATATATATATATATATATATATATATATATATATATAAATAAATATAATGTACAAATGACTGTTAATAAATTTTTCGTTTATACGTATGCTTTATTTTATATTTATCATTTCATAATATGCATTATCGAACCTAATACTCGTCAACTATTGTTCTGTTTCTAGTAATTGATTAACCCTTATGCTAAAAATGTATATACTTTTGTAGTTGGATTTCACAAATTTTTAAAAATATATTCTAATAATATCTATTATATATAATATTGATTATCAGTAATAGCATGAATGCATTATTACATGAATGTTAAGTCACCTCAAAACCGATATGAAAAATTTAATTGTTTATTCAGGGACTCTAGAAAGATGTCATTTTTATCGGATCCTTCTCAAATGATTCCAACTTAATTTGTTTTGCCATTTTAAATTAAATTTGTGGTGTGAGTTGTTTTAACAATGCATGGGATCGATCATTGTTAATTGTGCCAACTCGATTTGTTTTACTCAGGTAGTTCCGTATTTTTCGTTGTTTTGTTTTTTGCCAATCCCCTGAATTCATCATAACAGGTTTTCTCAATGAACTGATTATCTGATTCCTATCTTTATATTTGTTATACATATATACAAATATAAATGCTAAAAATAATAAAAATTGTGTATGTCAGCTCCGACGCACGACTGGAGTTTACTCCTTAAGAACTATTGTTGTGTAGATTATGCAAAAAGAGGGTAAATGAAACCATCTTAAAAAATAAAGCATATATAAATAAGTATTCATAATATTTACATCATTCCAATGAAATATATATCATCAACTATTTCACATAATAATAATTGTTAATATTTTTATATAAATCATTCTTGGGAAGATTCGTTTGTTCTACCACGAACATTTAACATGATTTTGAACTTTATTTAGTCCGTGAATAGTATTATCATCATTATTGAATACTGTGACAATAAGTTTGTGGTAACTATAATACAATACGTGTACGTGAGAAGTTACATGGGTTATGAATCGTGAAAACATTGCATCTATAGTTGTACCAAATCTTGTCGTCCCGAGTAATTAAGTCTAAATATAGCCCTAGATTAAGTTCATTTTTCAAGAATTGTACTAAGTGTAAAAGTTTATCTTTACTTAGTGAAAATTAAATTTACTTTTCACTATTAAAATTTTACTTAGTGACGTTAAGTGAATAAACAAATATCCACTGTTTCTTTATCTTTGAAAGAACCAACGATAAATGATTTCATACTAAAACTGGTCACACTGTAAGTAAGTATTTTACAATTTGACAACACAAATTGACGGTCAGGTTGCTGTTATACACATACATAACCTCGAAGTGAGAGGTGGGCAAATGAACGTAACGTTTCTCAATATATTTATATTTTACTGTAAAGTTTATTGACTAAACCTCCTCCCTGACCATTTAAAACATTTATAAATCTATTCTTATAATAACAAAACATTAAAAACATCTAAGCTCAAAGGTAACATTGAGTTTAAACACGTTTATTTATCTTCTTAAGTAGTTCAAACAAAGCTAACATTAATATTTTTTTTTAAATTATCGTATTTCAACACTTGGAGAATAAAGCATTAGAATACGCTGTTACCATTGATACCACACCCAACTCTTCCCGATTAGTCCCGGATTTTTTTTTCTCTTTATATTTTCATCTACACCTGTCAAATACAAAACAGTAACAATCAGCAGATTGTCTGACAGTATAATAAAATATAATGGCATGAGAGGCATGAAGAAGAACAGTAGTCAACAGATACCTCTCCCTTGGCTTGATTCAATTTCCTATGATAACAAATCCCTCATCCACATTCTTTTTAATCTCCTCCTAGTGTTTTCAGGCATGAGAGTAGAGGCCATTTGTGCAATTGATGGGTTTGGATATCCGTGTAGTTTTTCTTGAAAGCGTTTGTAGTATATTCGTATGTGTTCGTCAACCGATTGTATTTTTAAGTCAGTATGTAGAGTTTTGTTATTGATATACCAGGGTGCTTTTATGACAAGTCTGAGTACTTTTGATTGAAAAGTCTACAGTCGTTTTCTGTGAGTCTGTTTAGCGATCCCGTAAATTTGTAATGCATATGTCCCAACTGGTTTTAGTAGGTAAGTGTACGTGTTTAGTTTCTGTCTTATATCTAATTTGGAGGTTTTCCTGAATTGTGAGTACATTAAATTGAGCTTATGGTTCAGTGATTGGCGTTTCATCTTAACGTGAGGACCCCATGTCATTCTCTTATCAAACATTTGTCCAAGGTATTGTACTTTATCTGTCTGCGGGATTGTTAAGGTAAATCAAGGGAGGGCATGTTTCGCGTCTAATAGTAATAGAGATGTGTTGTGACTTTTCGTGGTTCAGTCTTATTTTCCATAGTTGGCACCACTCATTCAACTTTTGTAAGTTATGTTGTAAGTTTAGTGAGGCTTGCGTCGCGTCTTGATGTTTGGTGATTATGGCAGTGTCGTCAGCGTAGGTTGCTGTCAGTATGTCAGTACTTTGTGGAATATCGTGTGTATATGTTATGTACAACAGCGGTGCCAGTATTGATCCCTGAGGCACGCCGGCCAAGATCGGTCTCATTGAAGATAGCTCTGAGCCCTGTCGGACTGAGAAAAATCTGTCTGCAAGGAATGAGTGAAGAATTAGATAATAAGTGTGTAGTAGTACAGTCTTGAGCTTCCACAGTCAGAAGCCCTTGGTGCCAGACCTTGTCGAATGCTTGGGCGACATCCAGAAACACTCCAGTTGCATATAACTTCTGCTCTAGTGCTGTCAATATGTAGTCAGTTACTCTGTGTAATTGTTGAGTTGGATTTTCGAAAACCGAATTGATGGTGAGGGATTATATTTTTGTCTGTCAGTAACTTTAATAATCGGGAATAAAGTAATTTTTCAAAAATTTACAAAAAAAAAAACGAGGAAGGGCTGCTAATATCTCTATCTTGTTTTTTAATCATTGTTACAAAAGAGTATTTCCACTGTATAGTGAATTTTGTAGTTCTTAGTATTGAGTTGTAGATTGTCGTTACGAACACTAGAGCTTTGCTGGAGCACCTCAGCATATATTAAGTCATAGCCCGTGGCTTTTCTTTTTGGTAAGTGTCTAATTATTTCTGCTTCTTCTGTGGGAATGAATGAAGGTGGTGGCAGTGTTAGTAGTAATGGAATGTCAAGTTTGTTATTTACAAAGTTTTCGTGTTCTGTCAATATGTGGGGTAAATACGGAAGAAAGTTGGTCGGCTAACAGCTCGGATTTGTCCTCGTTTGACACAACCCAAGAGCCATCTTCTTTTCTAAGAGGTGCTGACATCTCACGATGTTTTAAGAGTCTTTTGGTATGCTTCCAAATGACGGTTTGAGGATAATGGCGGTGGCGTTTTGTCTGGGTGATCAGTCCTGTAAATACTATAGTCAGGAATAAATATTTTAGAGGTGGTGTAAGATGTGTTTCAGTGATGAGTGCTATGTCTGTCCTTTTTTCATGTAAATATAAATCAAGTTCCGTCCGGTGTTGCATCAGTCCGTTAGCGTTCCATAGGAGAATTGACAAGGAGCCAGCTGTTGAAAAATTAGGGGGCATGGTTGTTGCTCCAGGCTTGTGTGACTTGAGTTAGTTGTTGGAGGAGAATAAAAAGAGGGTGGATAAGGTTATTTAGGCCATTTAAAATTTGAAAAAGTTGAGGAGGAGCATTATCAATTGGGGCTACCGGCTGAGTACTGTTATTCATCATACCTGTTGGAACATGATGTTGTTGTGGTGTCGACTTCGTTGCAGGTTGACTCCTTGGTATCTGCTGATATCCGACGTCGTTCTCCGGTTGTCCTCGATGATGGTGCTGTGAAGGTTGTCGGAGAGCTGGGAATTCCTGTGTGTCCGATGGTAACTGAATTTGTTGAGGTGGTGTAGGTCGCTGGTGGCAATTCCTTGAGCTACGCTGAATCCTGAGGTTCTTCAATGTTTGGCAACCTTTATAGTTGGCAGGGTGTTGGCCGCCACAATTGAAACAGGTAGCAGGTGTTTCTCTTGTTTTAGTACAAGAACTGCTATCATGATCCCCGCCACACCTTACACACCTTGGTGGGTGGTTACAGTAACCTCTGGTGTGACCATACTGCTGACACCTTAGACATTCCGGGATGTATTTTTTTTTTTCGCGGTTGCTCGTTATTTATTTTAGTATAATAAATTGATTTGATATCATAAATATTCTCTGTGAATCTTTTTTTTAGTGATATCCACAAAGAATATTGGAAGAGGTTTTTTGAATATTGATATCACGTTGGTTACATTTGAAGCTTCGTAACCTTTCTGTTTCAGTGCCTCCTTGATGATGCTAATCGGTGTAGTGTGATGGAGGCCCTTAATTACTATCATCGGGCATCTGTCCTGTGGGAGCTGAAAAGTATGAAAATCCCCCACCCCCCTCTCTTCTAAGGGATGCATTTAATTTTCGATAAGTTTCAGGTGTATCTAGATAAACAGTTACACCTTTCAGTGTAGATTTGACTGTAAAAGTCTTTGGTCCGGCTTTTTCTTCTCGGAATGTAATTAGTGCAGAGAAATTTTCTACACCATTAATATAAAGAGGGGACAGTTGTTGGCTTGTTTAGTCGTATTTCGAGGCGATGGTTCGTCCGCTGTTGAGGTTAGGAATTTGAAATTTATCGTGTGTTGGATAAATTGGTCGTTTTCGACCAGTAACAACCTCCCAGGAACCAGTATTATTATTATTAGAACAAAAATTTAAATTGCCCGATTCCATTTCACTTACCCCCTGCGAAGAAGTAGACACTTCGCCCATGGCTGGCGGTACAACCAGCACTTTTATCACTTTAGTCTTAAATGTATTCTGTGTGATCAAAATACAACACTTTTAATAAGAAATATAACGCACCACATTTAGCTTAAATTCGATTTTACTCCTCATAGAATTTTCATACCGCGGGCTTAATATGAAAATCGTTTCTTAAGGAGTAAACTCCAATAAAATTACGCGCTTTTGTGATAAGTTGGTGCATGTTACATTTATTTTTTTATACATTTGGATTTATATGCATTTGGAGGTATTTGAGAATGCGCACGTTTCCCTGATATGTGATTATGCCCCTAAGCTATAGACAAGATATGGTTGGATCGTGTACCCACCCTTCGGGAACCTGGCAGTTACTTTCCGAAGGAGTGAGTTACTTTCACTTGCGGAAAAGTAGGCGAACGGGACGGTGAAAAGCCTGCGATGGGAAAGCGCTGGGGTACTTGAGAGGGGTCCCTACTTGAATACTTTGTTATAATTAGTTAGCAAATTAGGGATTTGCTATAACTAGCAATCATTCAACTTTGTTAATAAATTCCTTTCCAATTGTAATCGGCTTCAGAATAGATCCAATCCAATCCTGGTTAATGAGAAGAAGGATATAAGATCTATGAATAGAATGATTGGCAATTTGAGGATTTATTTGAAAGTAATAAATGCTAAGTAATGGGTATTGATGGATTGTATGAAATCGATGTACTTTTATGATTGTGTACATACCATTCTCTGGTCTACACGTCCACTATTATTGTGTACATATCATTCAGTTCTACCTGTCCACTATTATTGTGTACATACCATTCAGGCCAACATGCCCACTATTATTGTGTAAATATCATTCAGGTCGACATGTCCACTATTATTGTGTACATATCATTCAGGTCAACATGTCCACTATTATTGTGTACATACCATTCAGGTCTGCATGTTTAATATTATTGTGTACATATCATTCAGGTCTACATGTCCACTATTATTGTGTAAATATCATTCAGGTCTACATGTCCACTATTATTGTGCATTATTTCAATATGTTCAATATTATTGTGTACATATTCTCAGGTGTGTATGTCCACTATTATTATGTACATATCATTCAGGTGTACATGTTCATTGTTCCTTGTGCATCCCGCTAAGTAAGCCTATTCGTAAGCAGTAACTTTATTACCGTAATACTCAGTTGATAAGATTTCTTTGTCACCCTAATGTTTTTTAAATTACATATATAGTGAAATTAGTGGTAAACAAAAGGCAATAATTGGATGTTTTAATGCCATAATTTGATATTTAGAGATGGGGTTTTCATGTGTGATTGTTACGAAAATATGATATCTTGACCTTACGCCTGCCATTGAAGTCATGTAGATGTAATAATTGTTATTAAAATATTTATTGTGCTGTTTTATAACATTTTTTATTATACCCGTCCTTAGCAGTATAATAGGGTTAACAAGAGATATAATTTTAATCGCTGTTTAATTGTTTTGAAACCATTGTCCCAGCGACCCAGTTTCTCACTTTGATTTGGACACTATTAGTCATTTCTGCCTTTTAAAGTTTGTATAAAATTTTATGGGAGTCAGCTTTTAGTGTGTAATTAAAATGTAGTTGAATAGAGGCTGAAACTATTATGAAATTGGCAATTGTTTTACGGCCCAGTTTCTATAATTGAAGTTTTTAAACTTTTATTTTATGATTAATTATAAAAGTAAGATAAAATGTATATGAATAATATAATATAAGATAAAAATATAACATGTGCAATATCATGACAACATATTATGATCTATTTTGATACTCAACTGGCTACTTGACCCGATTTATCTACTTCACCTCCTCTGCCTGTATTAAAAATTAAACATTAAATATTTACTCTTTAATTAACCCTCTTTGCAGTTCTCATAGAAGGATTAATATTATATATTAGTTAAGAATTATCATACTCTTCATATCATGTGTGAAATATATTCAATTTTTCTTCGCTCAAAAGGATTTTATCTTTTGTGGTTGTTATTGGTATTTTATTATAATGGTCTTCTGTCCCATTTTCTCTCAGATTTCATATCACCTTGTGAAACAAGTAGTATCTTTCATTGTTTTCTAGCAATATCATGACAACATATTTATAGGTATGCACATATATACGTATAATTCTCATAGTTTATTATTTTTATTTGATCCATTTCTTTTCCGAACTTAAACAATAATATAACTATGAAGGCCTTATGCCTTTAAAATATAATTTTGAAAGCTCATTATCAATTAAATATAGTAATAAATATTAATTAATATTATCGGCAGCTTTATATATATATATATATATAAATGATGACCTAATTAATTAATAATCTTGGCTATTAATTAATAATATCCAAATTTTATTTGTCTCACTTTCTTAATTTATATTTTATTATTTTTTAAATCTGTAATTAATCAAAATAATTTATATTTAATCGAAAGCTTTCGAGGCCCTTTATTTTAGAATCATCATTTTTATATAACTACTATTTTATGGAAAGAGATTCTTTTTTTTTAGAATAAAAACTTCTGTGTTTTTTTAATCTTTTTAGTTAAATGTAATTATGTCTTGTTAGTTATTAGGCTAATCTCTGGACTTTTTAAGCTTGAAATGAATCTCTCTCTCTCTCTCTCTCTCTCTCTCTCTCTCTCTCTCTCTCTCTCTCTATATATATATATATATATATATATATATATATATACTCTATGTCCTTGTTGGCCATCCTTGTGATTTTCATTGAGGATAATCATTTTTGCAAACATTAATTTTATGATAACCTTCAACGGTAGCTTGTATTGTATAATGATAAATATTTTTTTATTATTATATCCCTGACTATTATAGGTTTACTAATAAATATTATGCCTAAAGCTATTGCTGTATGGCCGAGATAGCCGCTTCGATGGAAGACTGTTAATTTGCTGATTAGTTGTTAATGTTGTTAGCGATAGCGGCGGTGGTGGACTGAAGTAGGCTGGCTGAACCCGGGTAGGTCAGACCTGTACCAGGGCTAATTCTTGTCCCAATTATGTCATCGCTTTTCTAATATCCTTTATCTTTATCTCCTTATCTCTACGGCAACATGCGATGTAGTTATGTGTGTGACATGCGAAATGGTGTTATACACACAACTATTGGTTTCACCTCTGTTGTTAACAATTGATTAATATCAAATCGCTTCTATTTTAGTAGAAATACTTCTCATCCCTCCAAGCATCTCACTTAATCATTTCAAGAACTTGACGATTCCTAAAGTTGATCAAGTGTGGTCTTCAGATGGAATAATTATTGGTTATAAAGGTATAGTTTGATGATTATTATAAAACGATTGCCATGTTTTCAATTGAACAAGATGAAGGCCAACCAGCACCCGAACGTCGCCTGTTAAAACTATTCTACAATTGACTAATTGCATGTCAGATATTTTCTTTTTAGCTAGTCCTTCTATGTTTCCACCATTTCTTTTATATTTTAATATGACATAAATTGAATTAATGTCATTTGATTGTTTCGAAAACCCTTTTTTCCCCTAAATTATCTTATTCTTATCTGGTTCTTAAGACTGATTTGTTGCAGTTTCAACAGCGCTTGCCCCAAATATCTAGCGTACCTCTAGCCCTGCATCAACATTTCTGATTGGTTCTGATCAAGATGGAACATTTCTTTGGTTTACCTAGAAAGAGTCCTAATCTAGTCATTTACCCTGTATTTGTATTTAGGAGTGCCTTTTTCTACTATATTTAGATGCCTCTGTCTAAAATGTGAAGGAGTGCGATTATCCATTATATGTGCATTTAAAAGAAGTTCTGGACACTATGCCCTGATGTCATTGCCGTTCTAAATCTATGTAGTTGGTTCCGATATGTTGTTTATTGCTGTAGGATAAAATACTGTCACAGTGTGAGACATGTAATCGATCCCCGTCTCCTATTACTGGGATACTGTAGCCAGTACAGTAGAGATGATGATAAAGCAGATAGAGTATTGATGACGACAGAGTGGATACAGGGCAGATGAAGATGCCGTACAAAAGGAAAGTGGGCCAGCGGAGGTGTCTGCCTGTCCCAAACACAGTCAGTCCATGACCCGCTTCCTTTATCGGGGGGGGGGGGAGGGGGGGTGCAGAGGTGAAAATGTGTGTATGTGTATATATAAATAAACATTATATATATATATAAAAATTATCATAGATAAAATATCATCTTATACATATAGTAGTAATGCCTTATTTTTATATTAAGGAATTCTATCAACATTTTACTCAAAACGTTAACAGAGCCATTGAAATCTCCTAGACAAGGCTAAAACCCCACGTTCCTACTTCTTCTATATCCTTACCTGATTGTTCTTTTCTCCGCCATGACCGGGGGACTCGAGTGGCGGAGGTGTCTACCGCTGTTTATGTTTACAATTGCATTAAACCTCGTATCATAGGATCCTCGCCCGCATCTTATTGTTATGGAATTCCTTTTCCTCTCATGACTTAATCCATATTTCATAAAATATCTAACTGCCCAAACTCCTTGATCCATTCCAATTAGGTTTCTCTACACAATCTGCCCTAGCTAAAATCGCCAGTGACATAAGTACCGATGGACGATAAAAACAATTGTGTCAATTCTACTTGACTCTTCTCAAGTTTTGATTCTTTAAACCATTCTGTCCTTTTTACTAAATTAAAGCCACTGTCATTTTCGAAAAGCTCCATTCGCCGGTTTCATTGCTTCCTCTCTGACAGGACTCGAGCTGTTTCCATTCTTAATCAACCCTTTCCTCTTTTAGGAAGACCTGGATAGGATCAGTGCCTGGATAAACTTGAACAAACTGGGATTAAAGCCATTGAACATCCTCACATTCATCAAGATCCTCCAAAAATCAATCCTAAACAATCGCCTTTTACTATTTGACAAACTTGACATCGCCCGACGGTCAGTAAGTTTCCTCAAGTTATTCCATCGTTCCCGACATCTTTCGTAGCCTAACCGTGAGCTCTTTTCATCTCTCTTCTTCCCCACTTCTGCTACATTTGTGAGGCATAAGCGGCCTCTCAATCCTATATAATGTTTGATAATATTGCAAAGATTGTTCACATGTACCGTTGAACCTGAACTTTATGTAGGTACCACTGAACCTAAACCAAATTATAGAAAAATCTTTATCTTTATCTTCATGGCATAATCTTTTAACCATCCGCCTACTTGAGAAATAAGCCAAGCATCCTTCTCAATTTCTATTGAATGTTACAATTCCAATTTTGATATATTAACTAACCACTTTTTTTGCACCAAGTGTTTATTGTTTTTTATTCATAATTTGATACATTTTTTTAATTGACGAGGGTTATAGCGATTACTTGTCTCCAACATTATATTATTTTACGGAATTGTTTTTTGTTTTTTTTTATTAATCAACTTTAACTAGGAATATATAAATATGGCTTAAAATGGCAATTTTTTAAATTTTTATTAAAAAAAAAGATATGTCCAGGGCCGGGACTCGAATCCGGGTCGCCCACGTCGACAATTTTTTAAAATTTGAAATACAAATATAGTTTAGGAATGTTAAGTTGCTAACGGGGAATATTAGTGTTGGGATGTGTTTATATCGATCTGACCCATTGGCCTCATAATATGATGTGATGAGCAAACACTCTTATCGATTGCTGAGAGTGCCGTACACAATGGTATAGGCTGTGTGTGTATATATATTTATGTATCTTTATGTATTAGCTTTGCGAGTCCTTGCGGGCCCCCTGCCCCCTAGAATCACACCGGCCTAACCTTAACGAGCCTCTTTATGTATTAGCTTTGCGAGTCCTTGCGGGCCCCCTGCCCCCTAGAATCACACCGGCCTAACCTTAACGAGCCTCTTTATGTATTAGCTTTGCGAGTCCTTGCGGGCCCCCTGCCCCCTAGAATCACACCGGCCTAACCTTAACGAGCCTCTTTATTGTTCCTGTTATGCCTACTCTTTATTCAACTAAACTCTCATTAAAATATATAATTAAGTATACATTATTATACTTAATAATATTTTCGACTTGGTCGCCTCACCGTTATTGTACTGCAAAGACCTTTTATATTGTTTCCGATCTATTTCTTTGAATTATTTTTATTAAACCTGGCATTTATTAATTATAGTTTATTTATATTATTGTTTAATAATTTCTTGTTTTGTAATTTATTTCATTTTATTAGGTATTAATTTTTGATTTGGTTTCAGAGAGAAATTTCAAAGAAGAAGAGAAAACCAGAGTAAGGATTTCATTTTGTTATAAATTTCTAATGGGCTCTGGATTTGGCTAATTTATTTCCTTATTTTTAAGTTTTATTTTATTACTCTTAAATATTTATAGCTTACCATATCAATAATATCTATGGACATATCGGGACACTTCTGTATTTGTATATCTTTGATACACAGTTTGAATATCTTTGATAGGCAGTTTGTCAAACGGTAGAGCAGGGTTGGCAATAAAAAACATTATTTTGTTGGAAAAAAGATGCCAAAATTATTATTCCAGGATGAAAAATTGTTATTCCAGGATAGACAATTATTTTTCTTTCTTCATAGTTATAAGTTAGTGACACCACTCTTGGTTAGGAACTACTTGATGAGAGATTGCTGCCAATAAAAGATGCCAAAATTATTAATAGTAATAACAGTTAAATCTCTATTATACTTTTAATTTAGTTAAATTAATGTAAGTAAGTAATAATGTTACATACTGATGTTTTTGTGTGCAAGTTGAATAACTCTAGTCTTCTCTTCGTCTCTTTTCGAGTTTTGTTTATAACAAAAATATTTGATTTCATGATGATGAAGTTTAAAAAATTGAGAATCAAATAAGTCATGTAACGTGGAGGCAAGAGCTTTGGATAAGGCGACATTAGGAGGACTGGAGGCCTGTTGTAATTATATCAGCCCTGGGCGCCTACCACCTGGGGTCCACCTGGACCGGTGGGGGGTGTATAGGGGGTACCTGTACCGGCTGTGTGTGGGGTACATCGGTACCGCCAAGGGGTACACTTAGGTTTTCTGGCTATTATAAATTGATCAAAAATGTTGATTCTTAACCTCCTAGGAAAGGTTTTGTAGTTGGGTAATGTTGGAAATGTATTTAGTGTCGATTCTCGTGCCTTATAAAGAAATACAAGTTTCAGCTTTTTGCCAAATGAGTTAATAGTTATATTATACTAGAAATAATTATATAGTTAGGAGTTTAGTTGAATGGAATCTAGTTTTAAAACTGTTACTTGTTCATAATTCAGTGTGGTTGGGAAGAAGTTAGGTCATTTCGTTTGCCCTTATTACGATTAGGATAATATCGAAACTCAATTAATTAAGAGTAATTTGCAGGAAATATGTCAAATTTCAGAAAACGTAATTAATTATTGAATTCGATATCGTCTATAGTTCAGTAGTACTTGTTCTTCTGCCTTATTTTTATCTTCTTTACATTTACAATAAGTTGAAATTTTTGGAAGCCATGTTCTATACCGTCACTATTATAATATACTATTAATGAATGGGCAAGTACATGATAACAGTAACTGTTATAAGTGAGCGTGGTGGTAGCTTGAGCCAGTGTGAGAGAGCTATGACAACTCGAATCCTCAATCATTTCCTACCTCGGTACTGACTGATTGTTCAGGTTTTGGTCTTATTTTGTTCATGTGGCATCCTAATCGAATAAATTCCATTTAAAAATATGAT
The DNA here is from genome assembly GCA_964056705.1 of Troilus luridus. Taxonomy (NCBI): domain Eukaryota; kingdom Metazoa; phylum Arthropoda; class Insecta; order Hemiptera; family Pentatomidae; genus Troilus; species Troilus luridus. The sequence goes on along the minus strand of OZ057417.1, from coordinate 2,663,269 downwards.
CTAGGGTATGATGGAGCCAGACCTGGCGATGCAGTTCTATTGGATAGCCTAGATAAAAAGGTTTTCCCCCAGCGGCTGGACCTGTTACTAACGCTTCAATTCCAAACGTCCCAACTTTCTCATTCTGTTCGGGGAAAGTCTTCCGGGAACATTTGCACATTTTCTCGCAGCTCTTGTCGTTTCCGGTCGCTGGTGCTAACTTTCTCCCTTCACGGGTCGCCCTTATTCAATTTATTTTGGGGTAAGGTGGATTTCAAATGACCAGCATCAAAGGATTAGATCTACTGATGGTGACCGATGAAGGGTTTACTTGTCTTGTAATGTACAAGTTCCTGCAATCAATATACAAATTCTAATAGACTTGTAGTATTTAGTACTTATGTAGACTTATCAAAATTTCCTTTATCTTCACGTGTTCTCCATTTTATTCTAACGTTTTTACCACATTACCTTCAGCTTTCCGTGTTATCCATTCCATTCTAACTTCTTTATCACATTTCCTTTATCTTCATGTGTTCTCCATTTTATTCCAACTTCTTTCTAGTTGTAGAGCAATGATCCTACCGAATTCCTCCCACTCCTGATGCTATTCTTCATGATAGTTCGAGGGTTTACCTAGGTTTTAGTTTCATCCTTCATATTCCTCTACATTGCTTATAATTTTCTAGTATACGAGAGTCTGGTGTGCACGAGAAGTTTAACGTATTGTTTCATTACATTCATGTTTGGGGTATTCTTGTGCTCTAATTGCTATTCCAGGTTGATGTTGCTTTACCAAGTTTTCGGATGGTAATAATCCCAAGATGCCTATATTTTCTAGAAAAAAATGTTGGATCGTTCGGAACTAAAAGGCCTGAGTAAACCCTAAATGTATCAACCCCCCCCCCCCCCTCGTTCCTCCATTCATTATTTAAAAGCGCTCTTATTTCCTTCGGACAAAACTTGTTCCTTTGAAAATACTTTATGATCCGTGCCACTTGCTTAACCACCTCCATTGGAAAAACCTCATCCTTAACTTCGCTTAAAAACCAATTATTTCTCCACCTGTCAGTGTAACTGTGCATATACGTTCATTTATTCAATTCAATTTTCGGTTTCCACATTTTATAAATTATACACAATATTCAATGAGCCAGGCAGCAGTTGCTGGTGAAATCTATTATCTCTCTTCTACTTTAAAAGACCAAGACCCAGAATAAAAGTTATATTTCTTTCATTGCTCTTCATAGACGAGAAGAGGACCCGGTACGCAGGGGTAGTTGAGGGATCAGCTGATGGCTGTGGTCCTTATCCTGAGTCATTACAGCCTATCTCACTAGCTTGTCCTAATTAATTCGATTCCTTCTGTATTCTTGTATCTACTGACCACCCCTAACCAGTCACTCAACTACCGTCATTGTCATTATCAGTTGATTGTTCGATGTGTACTAATTATCATGGCATGCCTCCAAAACTAAGTTTAAGCGAAATAGTGATGTTGAACAATTAAATTAAAATACTTATTAAGAATATTCCACGGGTTTTTTACAAGTGATGTCATGAATTATTTGATTACCTTCATTGACCTCAACATGAGCTATAAAATAATAAAAAGTATTGCCATCATGAAAAATATTAAACCTGAGGTCTCAACCTGAGGCAATGGAGATTTTGAAATCCGTGGAGTGCTGAGAGTACCTACTAGTTAAAATTAAAATGCTCTTATTATTTTGATTCGTGATTATCTTTGCCTAGTTTGTCCTAAACCGATTCCTTATACTTTATACCTTCAGAGTGGTGATATCATTGGTGTCTTTGCCTCAGGGACTATAGTTTTCTAACCAATACGAGTTGATGATAATTTACGGATAACGTAACTGGAGAGCTACGAATGTCATAGGCTAAGTTACACAATTGATTTTGGTCGACCGATAAGTCCATGACGAGCTACAGCTCTTCCGGAGTGAATTAGCTGATGATGTTGGTGTTGGTGTATGTGTTCGATAGCTGCGTTCCGATACATCTACCTTGCAACTCTCCCTCAGGCCATTTTGAAATGTTGTTATGTTATTGAGATAATTACTAAGCCTGCTAAAACTGCTCACTCAGTTTCCTCACTGTTATGTGCCTTTCATTTATCCCTTTTAATTTTAAAGAATTCTTTATTCTCGAATAGAAATAATTCTGTGTCGCAATTAAATATAATATGCTTTATAGGGATATGAGGATATGAGGAGTTGAAGATCTAAAAAGATGGATCTAGCGAAGACAAAAGGCTCCAATAGAATCGCACACATCCGTAGACGTTAATGGATTATAATATATTATTATAATTTTGTTAAACTATCGTTTTTATTATAATGTTGATACGTTGACGTATAATGATATGATATGTAATCCGAAACAAAATTAAGAAATGTATCCTCAATATAGGAAAATAATGATAAAGGAGAAATGGTTGTTCGTGGACTTAACGATTTCTCCACACTTCTGAAACCGGTACACGCTTTCTTACCGCCACTGACGCATTAGCTAACACAGGCCTTCCTGCTATCTCATGGAATTAAATTCTTGGTTATAGCATCATATGGTCTATCGGGATAGGTTGGGGTGATGACATCTTATTTGCATGTTTGTTGTGTAGAGCTTATTAAGTACACTATAGAATAATATTTCCCGTTTGTGGCTTGGCGTAAAAAACCTTGTAGTTACACGCCTTAACGCAAACCCTAAATTGTATGTGGGTAGCATTGGATGCATGAATGCATGTATTGATAAATAAACATAGGTAAATAACATATTGTATACTATATCTATGTTATATAAACAAGTTTTAGTTATTGCCGTGTACGTGTGTACAGCACGTTAAAGTGACTTGCGATACCTTTGAGGTATTAGTGGTCAAATTGCTAAGAGACACATGACCGAGAACAATTTCCTACAACTGAGGACCAGACAATATTACCCGCCCTTCCTGGAACTTTCCAGGTTTGGGGCTGGAAGAAGATAGTGGCCCCAAGGCACTCTTCCTTGGGTAGGAATGAAGGAGCTAAGCCAGGGAGGCCGCTGGAGAGGAGGAAGTCGAAGAAGAAAGATAGAATTAGCGAAGAACATGTGTATCAGAGCGCGGGTATATTGATATCAATGTAACGGGGTCTACTGTATAGGGATGCAGGCAATACCGGCACGGTAGGGTGGTTAGATAGGTGTAGGAAACCAAAGGGAAACTTGTCAATCTGTAATATTTTATTTTACCTAAAATACCATAAAATAAAAATGGATTGTAAAAAATTAATGGGGGAGAAACATTTGAATATGTTAATATACATTTTTTTTGTACTCGCACAACAATGGGAATTGAAGTGGTTTGAACAATTACACAGTTGGAACAATCCCCTCCAGCTCATCCTCTTGTCTGTGTGTCTATATACTATTTTCACTTGGAAGAAGAAGAGACTGTGGTAGAACTTGATCCTTTCTAATCAAGACAAATGAAAGTTAGTGAAAACGCTTTCTAAAAATCTCTTGGACGAACCTTGTGGGTGGATATGGGGGTAGGTTACGCTAAACCCTGGATCAAATCTAAACAACATGAGTCGTAGATCGATCCTCGTGTGGTGGCGAGTGGGGACGGCAGCTTAGAGTCCTTCTTCAGTGTTCTTCTTTCGGTGAGCCACGAACAAGTAGGTGATTGGAGGTTGGTGGAGGACCTTCCTAGAACACGACAAAGTCATTTGAATTGGCCATAGTCATGCCTGGCTGTGCAGTCGAAGGAGGAGCTGAAAGAAATGTGGAGTTGGGGTAGCGATAGCTGGGCTGAGCCCACCGGCGCAGGTTCGACGGGTTATCTCCGTCCATGTTCCATTAAATTTAATGTTTGTAGCGATCCGAAGTCTGTTCGACCTGGAAAAATCTAAGAGCCACAGATTCATTAGAACTTATTTGCAAATAACACCTTTTTTTTAATTACACACATTTTCTTTAATTTAAGATAAAGGTTCATGAAAAAAAAATATTGCAGTGAATGATTCATGTTCAGAGTTATCTACGTGAATGAGATTAAATGACACCCTTCAGTGAAAAATCTCGCAGCAATGGCCGCCAACATTCATGAACACACTAACACATAATCACGCAATCAATCTATTTTGGGCCCTTCTCTTAATACACAATAAATTTCTGTCGGAACAAATTTTGAAGAAGAAACTGTGTGTCAGTTAGATCTCCCATAGATGCTTAATGAGGGAGAGAGAGAGAGATGAGGGTTGGAGAGGGAGGGAGAGGGTGAATAAATTTCACTCTCACAAACTCTCGAACTGGAAAGATGTTCATTTTCACATTGTCGCTGTTACGTAAGCCTGCTCTCTCGGCATGCCCTACTATCTACTGTCTTTCACCATTTTCACGGTTCTACTTTTCTACAAAGTCATTACTTTAAGTTTGAGCTTTTAATTAATATACTATTTGTTTCACATTTGAAATCATTCGACAGACTTGTGGAAGAAAATTGATCATTCTTGAACAATGGATGTCTCACTATGAAATTTATTTTAATTGAAGGGTAGTAAATGGCTGCCGTAACTTTGCCGTGGGCGTAACTTTTTACTTATGAACCAAGAAATATCAGAGAACCTAAGTCTAGGGGATTGTAATGATAGGATAAGATAGGGGATTGGATACGAGTATATCTGAGGATGGCACCTCGTGCACAATGTCAACATTGACATAATAAAATTGGCATTATGGCGGGCCAAATCCATTCCTTCGGTTACCAGAAGCATTACAATATGTTTGCCGAGAAGAAAATGAAAACCGCCCGGTATCTGTGATCTGATGGAATTGGAGAGGTCAAATCAGCAAAAATGCGTCTAAATATAATTCCGCCCTGCGTTGTTAAGGTCCCTGCGCTGTTTTAGTTTCAATTCAATAGCCACTGAAACTCCAAGTATCCATCCCTATTCTTTAACACCATCGATTGAGCCAGTTCAAATAAATATAAAAATAAAATCTTACATTATTTTATTTATTGGTTATTCTATACGACTGAGTAAATGTTGGCTTCATTGTAGTGATGAATACTACTAATTACTTGTGATTTGTATTCTCACAGCTTTGTATTTAATTGGCCGCTGAGCCATCATAAAATAATCCATTCTGTAATATCTCTTTGACTTGGCTTTTTTCTAAAGAGCTTTACTTTATAATAAAATTATCATATTATAATACCCCAACTTATAATAACAAAACTACGTCCACTGACTACTTCCCAAACCGAAATTCTTAAGATTACTCTCAACTCCAACCTCCCATCTACGCCTTGGCCAACCTCTCGGGCGTTTACCAGTCACCTAAGAACTTATTAACGTTTTAGGAAATGGTTGGTTACTAAACTCAATAGCTTTGGGACGCTATTATTTCAATTACATTAACAATGTACATGTTCTGCAGTTGATCGTTATTTAATGTCTCATATTCTCCAGTGAACTAATCGTTTCCAGAGTAATTATTTTCCCGATACCTTATTTTCGAATACCTTTAGACATTCTCCATCTTTCAACGTTAACGACCATGTACACTAATGTCTCTAATAATATTACAATTCTAATTTATTTAAATTGAAAATTTATTTTTGTTAAATCGTCTATTTAATTAATATTAATGTCAACTTCACTAAAACACATTTAAAGAAAATTATTCTCATAAGAAGATTAGTTAATTTAAATACTCATAAATACTTAGTACATACGGTGTGTCGGATTGCATGAACAATGAATAGTTGATGCATTGATTTTTTGAGAAAACTGTAGCTTAGTTAAGGATATTTCACTTTTATATCATGTATTTTTTTTTTCTTTATATTTACCTGTCCACACCTGTCAATCAGCAGATTTACTGACAGTATAATAAAATATAATGGCATGAGAGGATTGAAGAAGAACAGTAGTCAACAGATACCTCTCCCTGGGCTTGATTCAATTTCCTATGATAACAAATCCCTCATCCACATTCTTTTTAGTCTCCTCCTAGTGTTCTCTGGCATGAGATATCATGTATTTAAAATTATTAAGATAAATGCTGGTATTTATTAAGACGTGGGCAATGTCAAGGCATCGAATACGTCATCAATCTAATAATGACGTAATTGTGATGGTGTATGTTGATGTCGAAGGGGTAACTTTGACAGGAAATCAATAGCTGTCTCATCTGTTGGAAATTATCAACTGTTTCTTGGTGCCATTTAAATCCCACTAATAATGATGATGACGGCTCAGTATGGATGGAGAGCCCTCCCTTTCTGTAGCAGCTCGGGGACTTTTTTCGAAAAGCAATTACATAAAGAGAAAAGTGGAGCTTGTGATTTCTCCCTTAGACAATAGAGACCGGGTGGGGGAGTGGTAAGGGTAGCTGGAGCCCAGGAGTGGGGGGTGATCGAGTCCAGGAGTGGGGGGAGCATCGGCCCTCAGTGATCGGCTGGCCGCCGTCCGTGTAGTTTGTTCTGTTAGTGCAGCTTGTCTCGAGTCTTCCTATCACCAGTCCTCGCTCGTTCTGCTTTTTGGGATTAAGTCGCTACTACCCACTGGCAAAGTGGAGCCGCACAAGAACCAATTGGACTCTTGTATCAGGATGGCGCTTGCCAGGTAAAGTATTATTATTGTCATAGTTATTATTGATGTGCCAAGGTCTCGGTTAGCACAATGCCGGACGAGAGGCCTTGGCTATTAGCTGCGAGGGGGCGGCCGTTATCAGAGTGAGGTCGCGGTCCCAAGGCCCTCACTGGCCGAGCGTTTGAATTCGGGCGGTTCTGCAAGGCGGAGCTCCATCGATCTGCCGCGCCTGCTCGCGATCAACAGGGTCATCGTCATCGTCATCATCTTCACTCATCATAATATTATAATAATAAGCCATTGTTCGAGGTCGCGGTGCTTTCAAGGGCTAAAGTCCTCCTTTATCAATAGTATCCGCTATTATATATAACTTTCTTCTTTAACCATTTTTTCATGTATACATGCATATGTATGAGTACATATCAAAAACAAAACATATTTGTTACATAGTACTGAATTAAAATTTGTAATATGTCCGATCTATATTTACAGTTTGTTGTGATCTCTCGTTTACGTATATTATATAATACAATACGTATATATATATATATATATATATATATATATATATATATATAACTACCTACTATATCAATTTATTGCTCCTTCTAAATCAGTTTATAATACTATTATACTATAATACAACTGAATATACTACAATTTTGAAAAGACATTTGATGTTATTAAATGTTTACAATCTTGTAAATTCTAGAGATTACATTTCCCCCAATGTAGGTACATACATATAAAATGTCGTAGTAATGGTGAAACGAAGATCTGTATCGGATGAGAACCAAACGGTTTCGAAGCTGCGAAGAGATTTGACGACAAGCTGGCCGGAGAGGTCAACGCCCCGCGCGGACGATGCCATTCCTCTCTGCTCGGGAGGATCCTCTTCTAGATCTGTTTTCAGGTGAGGGAGGATCCTCTTCTAGATCTGTTCTCAGTTGAGGGAGGCGGTCCGTCATCGATGGTGGCATCCATCGAGCTTCATTTATTTATTTACGTCGCCATTCCTTGCGTCACAACAACCCTCGTGCCTTTAGTTTGTTGTCTCTTTTGACAACAATGGCTCAATTCCTCCAAAGTAATAAAGTAGACTCACTTCGGCCTCGTAGTGCACCAGGTGTCCCCGACCCAGGGGTTTTCGACATTTTTTGTCCGGAGTCTGGAGGCTGGGTCGGAGCTCCTCTACCTGTGACCGAGCCCTTGCGGTACACTTCTTTCTCCCAGACTTTACTAAATCACATATTGGCTCACTTTTCTCCCAAGTAAGTGCTCCTTTACCCTCACAGAATTGGACCGAGGTGTGATTTCGACACCCCTAAGCTGAGGAGCCTCGTTGTGCGAGTGCAAGGATGTCATCGCCGCGTCACTGCATGAGTTGCCGCCGGGAATGCTCGCTCGCTGGCCCCCTCATTCCTTAGTTTTGCATGGATGGGGGCATCCTTGGAAGGTATGTTCTTGGAGATTTGTGGACCGGAATCTGGGTTATTGCAGGGCGGGAAGAGGTCTTCTCTCCCTAGCCGCGTGGTTAGTTAATTATTATGTCAAGTTTTCCCCCGGTGAATGAAGTAACGTAATTAATGCAAATTTTTACAGTGCAAAGAGATATATTTTGCCTCACTTTTAGGGTAATATTACCTTTTGTAGGACTAAAACATATGTACAATTTCTGCGGCAATGTAACAATGACAAGAACTGGGGGGGGGGGGGGGCATCCCGTCCCAACCTTCAACCTCCTTGTCGTCTATTGGATCCTTCCTTAGCCATGTTACTGAAACCATCAATGGTCGATGGAATGTATCTAGCCTATCCCCTATCACCGGAAAAATCCAAAGTTAATCAATGCAAATAAACGAATTAATACCTTCCATTTTTCTCACCCTCCTCTTAAAATGTACATAGTACAGTACAAGAGATCCTTTCAATCCTTTCCTTATGTCCTACTTAGCAACCTTCGAACCCAAAGGGCTAAGAAAAAAGAAAAAAAAAAAAAAAAAAAAAAAAAAAAAGCCTATCTATAGTATCTAGATGTACGTAACAATGAAATCAGTTGTACTTTTCCGAGAAGCGATCTGAATACCTTCCTCACCCACCTTATAATCTCGATTATATCAATTTATATCGTATGTAAATAAATAAAATCAAATTTGAAAGCTCTAAAATCAATACTACCTAACGATTGCTTTTCCAGTCAACCATCCCCTCGCTTCTCATGAATCATATAACGATTGTTTTTGTTATGTAGGGAGTATAAGATTGTAATGGATTAACAATAAATATGATAATCCAATTCAAAAATAATTTCGTGCCTTTATGATGATGATGATGATGATGATGATGATGGAAAGGTGTAATACCTGGAAGAGCGGTGGTATCTTATCTTCTCTTGATTAGAAAGTTGTACCCCGTCATCAACTTCTGTTCCCCCTTCTTTGGTTTTCATCATCAGTTTGCTTCAGTTGATTTCATAAATAATGAAGGAGCTTGTTGACAACAGCTGGCCAATGCTCTTTAAATCTACTCTATTATTATTATTACTATCTACCTTACTTATCATTACTACTTCATTTTGATCACACTATCGCATATCGACGCTCACTCGAGGATCTTTTTTAGTCAACGTCGGTTCTAGACTGGCATTGAAACCAGTTAGTCCATGATATGGGGTTGTAACCTCAACAAATGAATTAGTATGCCGACCCTCAGTTTTCTTAATATAATTTTGATCCGTTTTACTGAATGTATTTTGTCATATTTTCTTTATATTATTCCAAATTAGGACCCATCGAACTCTCCTTCAGTTTCGGTTACAATAAGGTACGACCTACCGTGAGAATAAAATTTAAGAAAGGGAAAAGAAGAGAAAAAATGTGAGGGTAAGGGATTGGTGCTAAGAGGGCCTACCATTGTCATTGTCCCGGCCCCTCGTGGTCCCCATCTCCCACGCCTCCCCCTACTATCATATATATATATATATATATGTGTGTGTTTATTTTTTTGTTTTGCCATTATTGTAATATATTAAAAGCTAAGCCCAGCGGACCGAGAGGAGGGGAATAGGATGGAGAAATAAAAGAAGCAAGTTGTGGAGAATAGAGTGTGCAAGTTGCCCAACCTCGGCTGACCTCCATCTTTGAACTAATTTCACTCCTACTGGTCGAGATAGTCAGCGCCACGCTCTCATTGTCTCCTCTCACCGAGTTATCCTGCACTGTAATAAGGATTAGGGGGCTCATTGATTAGTTGTGTTTAATAGAAACTATTTATAAATTAAAAAATATTTATATATTTAGATTTTTAATGCAATTTAAGGAACAACCACGCTACTTTTCAATTATGGTCCGGCCACACTAGAATAATGCTTTATCAAATATTGAAACATATATTCTTTGTTTTATTATTGACAATCATTTTAAAAAGTAACCTATTAATTAATATACCATTGAAATTAAAAACCACTTCTCTTATGGTTAATGGTGAAGAGGTCAAAATATTGTACAAAACATTTAGGAATGTCTCTGATTTTAAGCAATCTTATTTGTAAGAACTGACGATACTATTGTTAACAAGTTACACAATCTCTACTACGAAATTAAAATTATCATACCGAATGTATCATCAATTTATTGGCCAGAGGGTTTTTTTTCGGGGATAAATCTGTAAATCTGATTCCAAAACATGGATCTTTGTTGATGGAACATTTTCTGTATCGGACTCAAACTGCCTCTTCCTAGTGATGTTTAATCAAATTTTGCAATTTTAATTGCATTATCTTGCAGGTCGACTATCATGATTCGTCGCATTTTTATTTCTTAATATTGCTTAATTATCATTATTATAATTTTGTTCTTTAATTATTAATAAAATTCAATATATGGTGAAGAGCGGGCAGTAAGTCTGTTATGCTCATACACTTTTATCGTATATCAAATATTTTTATAATTATCAAAGTATATATTTATCACGTTTCATTTTTTTAAAATAAATATTTACTATTGTATTTTTATAATATATTAGAATTGTCAGCTAAACGTAAATCGTTAAAGAAAAAAAAAGTATTAGAAAACCTAATTTGTCTCGATTTGCTAGACAGATGTGAATAAAAATGAAATTACTAGATTCCAAGATATTTAAGAAAGAAAAAGGTGACTGAATTGTGAAGACAGGGCCGAGGTAGCCCTCCTGCAGGTATAGAACCCCGTTACCTTTGAGGAAGGTTATTCACGGCGGTGTTCACTGGAGGGTTTTCGAAAAGGAAGGTTAGGTAGATTCCAAGTAGCTGTCTTATCAGGGGTAGTTTATAATTCTTATCATCGTGTACGTGTGCTTTGTCTACCTCAACGGTCTTGCCTCAGGTTCAACAGTCTCTCTTTGTACATTTTGTTTTTATATTTTTTGCTATTTTTTATTCGCTTTGTTCAACCGCCGACCACTGAGCCACTCCGCCCCCTGTATATTAATTGAAGAAGAACAAAATATTGCGCTCATTGGCGAATGATATCACAACTTGAGATGCTTGTACGAAATTATTGACAAAACAGCATCATTTCTCTTCATCATCATTCGGTAAGATGATATGTCAGCATCTCTTATCTACGAGTCTCTTTAATCTTTAAACAGTTCGAAGGCTTCTTTATTTCGTTTCGATCTATTTCATTTTGATAACATTTTTATTTTATTGCCAAAATTATTACTCTTAATAAAATCTTAGTTATGGTTATTGTTACCCCTTGGAATTGGAATTGATTTGGAAACAACAGTTATACAAGTTCATGGTTAAATATTATTTTGAAAGCTAGAAATCGGAAAAATAGGTAGTTAGTCGAAGGGACAATTAAATTGAATAATTATTTGTAATACATTAATTTACAGTTCCGAATAATGATGCCTTTTTCAATTTCAACATCATCCGGTAAAAAATCTTTTGATTGCGAGCCCAGTGTCCAGTGTCCTCTAAAACATATTTTTTTGACCTTTCTTTGATGATGTGAATATTTGATATCCTTAGCTGTCTTGTTATTATAGCTAATAGTGAAGATAAAGGTTATGAGTCGAGTATTGTTACAACTAGTCTTAGGGTTCAATATTAGTCTTTGACCAAGCCTTATATAAATCACTTTCACAAATAGAAATCTTGATTGTGAAACATTTACTTGTTACACAAAATAGCCAGAGCCCTTAAAGGTTGTATTTATTGTAGGTACTTGGTACTTTGCTCTTATAATAAACCGCTAATTTATGCTCGGTCATCGTCCATTATGGGCCTATGTAGGAAATTGGAGTAACAATGTGTCTGTTTGATAAACCTCGGGTAATAGGAAACGTGCTAAAAATCTATATTTTATGTTTTTTACTTCATTATGTAATAAGATACAAGTGTTAGCTTAAAAATTCTTGAGGTTGAGTTTTATTTCAATTTGAGATGAATTAGAGATGAAACCTCTGTTGGGCTGCTCCAAGTCTTAAAGCTAAAAAGCCCCCATGACTGGTAAAAAAAAACTTTTGAGCCTACGGTTTATAGTGTATACCATGTATGTTACGGTTTATAGTTTAATAGTGTGTGCAATTGCTATGAGTAACAAGCGTTTTTTTTTATTCATTAACTTCATTTCGTTTCAGACTCAGTGTAAAAAAAAAAAAAGAGCTTTATAACACAATATCAACAAAAAGTGTTTTTTTTTTATCAAACACTACTATACTCATTATCGCCACGCATTTTTTAAAAGTTAAACGTACAATTAAATACAATCCCTCCATTCTACCCTCAAAATTGTGCTCCAAAAGTTGAACGATGAATATATACTGTTCGACATTGAAGTGTTTCCGAGTTAAAAAAATAGTTTTTTTTTGTAATTCCTGGCTCGAAATTGAGAGTTGAGCTCAAATTGCATTTTTTAGGTAGAGTTTGTCCAACCGCTTGGTAGAAGTGTTGCTTTTGAACATTTACTGAGGACACCGTTCATATATGACCTACGATTATAGAATTAATTTTGATGAATTATTTTGTTCATTTATTGCGTCATTTGTAGACCTGACTGGAGTTTTTCAAGCTTTATCACTATTGTGTAATTATTGGACTATAGTTGTAAATAGTCCTGATATACTCATTTATGTGTGTTGATGTAGTATAACAATATATATACGTAACGAAAAAAAAAAGTTTTTATTATTGTTAAAAAAATTAAAAAGGAAGTTGAGGAAGGTGGGAGATACAAGAGATGGTTGGATATATATATATATATGGGCTGTGGTAGCCCAAGGTCCGTGTAGGCTACAATCTGTTCTACCTAACGCACGTGCCTTCGAGGTCTTCTCTCATATCTTCTAATATAACTGCGATTTGTTTAGTATTAGTCTAGGCTATGCTCTCTTGAAGGGTTTCATGTTTTCGTGGATCGACATTTATTAATGCAATATGTTAACGATAGCCATTACCATTCCTATTATCATGTATCCCTACATCACGCAGAGTCATCTTTTACAAACGGTATAGAAATAAATTTAATAACGTAATATAATGTTATTTTGCTTTTAATATGTACCTAAGGTATCTTGTGTAATGTAGCAATAATTTATGTCTGATTCAAAATTGTTATTGATGGGCAAAGTTCAACAGCGATAAGTTTGATGATAGAACAAGTTTTGTGGTGTTTAATTTAGAGAGGTTTATTGCTCCCGTTGGCTATCAAGAAGCTGTAGCCGAAGCGATAGAGCGTATCCAACCGCCTTAGGGTCATCGACTGTTGGCAGATGTCTTCCACACCCCGGTACGTCGACCTTCTTATCTTAAGGTAGATCCTTAGCCGTACTCCTCCCGAGGGTACCCACTTCCTTCATCTTGTGCAATCGATAAGTGACTGAACCCATGAAGAGGAGCTGCGCAGGGTCGTTTTATTACCCCGGGAGTCTTGAAATGGAAGCAACCAAGGCCGCCGCAGCTTCCTCTGCTCCAGCCCTCTCGCCCGCGACCAATATTCACCTACATCGATTTTAATAACAAAATAATAATCAATATGATCGTTGATATCGAAGGCTGTGGTGCAGGGGCGCTGCAATGCGGATATGGCATCCTCCCTTGTTAGTCATTGTTATATCAACTCGTACCTACCCTGCTTTGCAATAAGTTAGGGCTATATCGTCCTTTCTCAAACTATAGTTGTTCTGCCTGCTAAATCTATCTATTAAAACATCACAATCTGTGTTAGTGTAGACTAGTCATATTGAAATCAAAATCAACCAATATTAACGCGCAACTAGGACTTAATTTTTTATTATTTCATTGACCTATATGTGATTATTGAATTTAAACAATTTATGTTCATAGGTTCACAATATAGAATTAACCTTTTGATACTTAGAGGAATGATATAAACATTTTATGGCACGATACAAGATACCATGGTAAACACACCGCACCCTACTGTGCAAGATACCATGGTACACAGACCGGACCCTACGGTATAAGATCGTGCTGTACACACACACATACCGGACCCTATGGTTCGACACAGCAGGTAGGGAGGGGGAGGGAATGAGCAGCTGCTAACCCTCCCCGTAGCCATGACAACCTTCCTCCTTTCACACGGATACTCCCTCCGTCCTAGGGAGGGTCCTATCGGAGGGCTATGTCCCGGCCCTTCAACTGCCATATATATATATATATATATATATATATTGCTGGCTTTTCTATTAAAAAAATCTTTTCTTTTTCCATCTTTCCATCTCAGTGCAGCAGGTGCCACCTAGCATGTTAAAGATCTGATAAAATGATTCATTTCATGAAAACCATTGACGAAACATTTCATGTGGGTTTTAATTTTCTCGAAACCGACCTGCAGTTAGTTGTATACATCGGATAGGTGGCTGTTGATAATGAATTATTGAAAATATTTATTTATAGCAGACAGTTGATCGGACTAGTTTAAGTGAATAAGCTTTCTTCAAACGTCTCTACAATTGTTGAAATAAATATAGGAATAATAAGTAAAATTGAAGCCATGAGTCCAATCATAGAATCAATCATTGTAGAAGATATACCATCTCAGTCCAATTTTGAAAATGTATAATTTATAATTGAAATGTAAATATATTGAGCGATATATATATGTATTTAGGCTCTATCTGATTAATTTTTTGCATGTTTCCATTTATCGAATCGTATTAATCGATCTTCCCCCATGATATCTTATCGAATCTATTTAATGCCTAGTTGGTAGATAGCAACTGTAAATCCATCTAGTCTTGTCAGGCTGATGTAATTCCCTTAGACAATTATAGTGACAGTATAGTGACAATTATACTAGTATAATATATATATAGTATATTGGTAGGTGAGGTTCCAAAGAGCTTTTAATAATAAAAAGGTTTAACATTGGCGTTGTTATTCCATTTTTGACCAAGGACGCTCCGATAACCTCGTGGCCTATTTGTTATTTAGTTCAATCCATACATAATTCAGCTCCTTCAAACAATGCCTCCATCTTGTTTTTGATTAATAACCCATAACAACATTTTTAAACAGAAATATATTATGTATTGTTTATATTGTATGCTAGAGATATTTCAATGCTATAATTTCTTAACGTTATTTATATATTGACATTGGATAACTAGAATATTTTTTTTATAGTTTATTCAATGAAATTTATATCTTTATTATACTGATAAACAAGTATAATAAACAACAGAATGAATGTATACATTGACATAAAAAGACAAGTAGAGAAGCTAGCCAGTGTTAGTACTCGAACAGCTCACGAGGCCTCATTGCCTGGATCTTCTATCAACTATAATTTACAACTCATTAATCATTCCATTTATTTTTATTTATAATACATTTCTATTTTTTTATTAACCCTTATCAATTGTAATTATATTATAACCAAATTACCTTCGTTTAATCAAATTCGAATACTTATAATGTATGGAATAAAAAATATTATAATCAATATTATAATTAAATTTACAAGCCAAAAACATTTTGAGTACATTATATTAGCTATAATGTACGCTTCATCATTTTTATTGGCTGTATCAAGATTTAAAATTTACAATTAATTCCCCAATAACTTGGAAGACATGGAATTAATGATGGACCCTTTCCTCCGAACCTCCTGGGTACAAATCGGCCGCGGCTTTTTTGAAAACGAAATGGAATTCGAAAACAGTGATGTGGAAATCGCGAAATAAATTTGAGTTTCGTCAAAATTAACGAATTTACAGAATATTTAGTGAAATAGTAATTGCATAAATTAAAACTAATAATTTCATGATACTAAATTGTATGAATTTAAAATTTTAATCGAAAACGGTTTTCAAGAATTTCGCTTGATAGTAGTTGTGCGGGGCGGATATTGATAAGAAGGCAGTACTCTAAAGCTCTGCCAAATAATGTTCTTTAAATTATTTTGAGAAGGAGGCTCGCTCTACAGGAGGGAGTACTCCGCACCATTACCAGTACCAGCACAAAGGGAGCGAGGATGCAGCCGGGGGTGAAGGCCACGCGGGTGCACACGTGGGCTCTAGGTCCTTGACACGTGGCCCTTTCCTCCCTAGTGGTGGAGGGGGAGGGTATAGCCACCTTCCTTCTGGTACTGGATAGTGAAAGTCCATCAATAAATAAAATAAATGTTTCTTCACCTTGTATAAGAAATGTCAGTATGATATTATTAGTAAGATAAAAAGAAATGGACGGCAGTCGGAAATTTGTTGTTCTAGGGATGAGGTCGTACTTTAGCGTATCTTACAATCATTCTCTTTGTTATCTTATTTCAAAATTTGAAATTTTCCTCAGAGCATTGGGTCTTTTATATACAAAACCTAATGTAGGAGCTATGGTTCCAAATTGCAACCTAATAAATAGCATAACCTAAGGTTGTTAAGAGCTATGCTACGGAGATAGCATAGAGTGAAATCTTATCACTTTTTAAAGAAGAAGAAGAATGAATGGTTCAATCATTTTGGAGTCAATTATCATTTATTTTTATTATATTATTCACTTGACTCATTGTTAAGTTTCCTTCCTTATTTTTGACAGGCCGAAATAATTTCATATCGGGTTTAAATATAATAATTAAATAAAACTGATTGTGATACACGTATTTTAATTGGTTTCTATTATATATATATATATATATATTTATATTTATATATTATAAAAACCTCGGTCTTATTTTTTTCCAACAAGGTCTGTTGATATTATTTTAGTGTCCTCCGATTGTTGTGTATATCTTATTATGTTAATGATGATGAGGATTTGGGAGCGCGAGGGCCGACCGACCGGCCATTGTGCTAAGTGTATCGAAGGCCTTCCTTCGAGCGACCTCTGAGCTAAGGACAGCCTCAGCTCCCGGCTCAGTCCTTCGTCGCTCTTCTCTTCTTGCTGTTGTGGTTCTATGTGCTTGGTTGGAAATGCATAATGTCTCCTGTATCACTGTCAACTCTCAATAATATGTGAGTAGTACCTTATATAAAAAGGTGTAAGCTTGTAGACAATTGCGCCCAATAACATAATAAGTTTTCGTTCCCTGGTAGATTTCAAAGTTTCAAGTGCTTATAAATTAAAAAATAAATGCTTATTGATAAAAGAAAATCTTCAATTTCTCTTATAAAACAATTCAGATAAAGGAATCAATTATCATCTTCTTGCTTTTACAATTCGATAAAAATAAAAACTGAAAATCCACGACTCTAATATAATATAACTCAAAATATAATTGACTTATTGTTTGCCTCTATATTATTCGGAAGGCGGAGCTGACATTTTAACTTGATGTGAACTATATCATTTAGTGCCTGGTTGTGAAGGCAGGGGCAGGAGGCTTGTTGTTCGGTCGAAATCGCTTTCCATATTGATGTCGGTGGGATAGAGCCGATCTTCTGTGACGGACGACGAAGCCCCGACGACGAGGTCACTTGGGCCTGACCTGTTCTGGGAAGTTAAATGAATTCGGATTATGATCATGAGGTTTGGTGGCGTCATCTGCTTCCTAGTCGATGAATACATCAACTGTTTTATCAAATCATAACACTATTTCCTTAATTTTCCCTCATTTGGACTATTGCTGTACAGTGTATGGGTATCCTCTAAGCTGGGACCTCTAAGCAGAATTAAAGTGGTTGCTTCGTTCGATTCATCTTTGGGATCCCGATGATGAACCGATATTACGAGGAGTTGAAGTGGCAGTAGTACCTTCCTATCGGCGTAAGTACTTTCTAGCATCCTTTCTTTACCAAGTTATCCAATCCCGCCGGCCATCTTACATTTTCGATGTCATTCAATTCCACAGTCCACTCCCGTAACACCTGTTCTTTGTTCTCTGATCTATATAAACCATCCCGCCGAACAGCAACTTTTGACAGAGCTTTCCTTATCCGATCCTCCTTCCTTTGGAACTCTATACCTTCTTCCATTCGTCGTTCCAATAATCTTCCAACTTTCAAATCCCATATATTCCATCACCTATTATCCCTACAATTCCCAAAAAATCGGAAATAATAGGAGATCAGTTTTGGGTTAAAGTTCTCTTCATTCGATGAATGAATGATGTTTTTCAATGTACACTTGTGTGTCTGATTAAGTAAGTATATATATATGAGTGTGTGTAATTTAAACCTCGTGCATGTGTATTAATATCATCTTGAGATATTAGGGGGGAAATAAAAAACTAAGTGATTAAATGTAAATCTCTGATAGTATTGTTTTATTTTTCTTCATTATTTTTTGGGTTTTTTCTTGGCATAAATTTGATATATATGTAACCAAAAATTGTTTCTCCTATATAAACAATAGATTATATATATATGTATATATATATATATATATATTATATAGATTAGAAGAAGAGAAATAAAAAAACTAAAATAAGTTAACAATAATTTCTCTTCTTCTAATCTGTTTTTAAAACATTGGAGGTAAATCGCACATTTTTGTTTAATTATTTTTAATTCTTTCTCACTTACTAAATTACTTGTAATAATTAATTAAATAAAATTATTTTACGCTCTAAGCCATAATAGCTTACAACACCTGTATTGTTATTCTAAAGAGGCTTGTCCAAGAATAAATAAAGACATTATTATTATTTCATATCAATGATAATAAATTTGTTGTTTGTAGAGTTTTCATAATCGCTACTATTAATTAATACAAATGTATAAATTCTATTTGTCTCTATATAAGACGTATATAGAGAGCTTTACGTTTTTTAGTTACTTTTAAAGATATAATGGCTTTGATGGCTGCTAATTTAAATCGATGATGTAAAGTGTTGGAAAAAGCCTGTAAATATTTGGATTGGGTGTAGAATTCCCAAGACTAAATATGCAGGAATCAGCTTGACTTTACATGAAGTTGTAATTTAAGGAATGCCTGGCTTGGCTACTTATTCACTACGAAAATGATACGATTCTTCGTCAAAAGAAAATCATTTCGATGAAAATTCGACTTCACTAGAGCTGTAGATAAGATGTTGGTATTATAAGGCTGTTTCGTCCTTGTATCCTGGGAGGAAGGAAAGGCTACGAGGCGAAGGACCTGTCCTTTGGAACCTAGGCCATTGGAAGGGATGATCGGTAGGACCTCTTTTCGATGCTCCAGGTCGGTACACCCGATTGCGGATGATGTCCTGTGTCCTGCTGCCGAGTCCAATGGCGGGCTGAAGCCTACATATTGTACATACATATCTGGTAAAGTTGCCGTCAATGTCGCTGTGACCAGGAAGCGGCGGGTCATCGAAGGACGGTGTTCCCTTTCAACGAGACGAGATATCCAAGGTTTACTCAGCACGTGCGTCCTACTCCTCGTCCTCTTCTTGTTTCATTCGTTATTATAGTCGTTATTATAACTTCCTCTTGCCTTTCCATCTTGCTAAGATTGAAATATCGATTGATAGAACGTCAAGTATTATCCCTAAATATGTTATTTAACTGATGAGTTAACAAGTATTTATTTCGGTTTGTTTACATTTTGATATTTCCTGTTAGTTCGAACCCTGTTAAACTGCCTGGCTAATGAGATTTGAACACGCTAACATTATTTTAGCGATTTTGAATCTCGTGAGCGTTAGAACCAGTCCATCTCAATTCATAAAACTATTTCAGACCAATTGGTATCGCTCAAGAAATAGGAGAAGCTGACACTTGGCCATATTTTTACAATAATTTATTTTTTCAATGATTATTGTTATTAATGTAGAGATAGTGATAGATAAGTGAAGAAGAAGCGGTGGTGGAGCTAGAAGCGGATATGAGCTGAAGAGACGCTGACGAGAGTTCGTTGCCCCTCCCCGCTCAGCTCAGCCGGGTTATATCTGGTCCCTAGCAGAGCCGGGCCTTAGCTGCGGCTCACTTCACCTGTGTCTGTATTAGTTTACGTTTTATCAAAATCGTTCCTAAAATTTATTTACTAGTCGCGCTCTATTTAGCAGTTTAATTTCATTGTATATTGTGCCAATTTATTGTTGGAGGTTTTCATACAGCATCGCCCCGTGATAGGTTTTTAAATCCCATTTCAGTCGATTCCATCATTTCTTTTGTGCAAGCTGTGTCACATGTCATGTTCTGTGTGCCGCGTGCTAGAGATATCGAAAGCTACTTTGTCCCATTTCTTGCGACTGTTCTTTCACCAACTCTCTTAGCCGCGGTTGACGGGCCTTGGAGGATCTTGGCAGAGCCAGTGGATTAGAATGGGTTTACTTTCAAATTTGTCTTTCCAATATAAGATTACTTTAAGAATAATTATTAAAGATTACATAACAAGAATATAAGAAATACCTTAGCTGTATCGATTAGAGTAGTGAGGTTCCGTTACCCAATCCTTTTGATGCCAATTTCTCACTCGTACTTAAAATTGTTAAGATTAGAACCAAATTGCCCGAAAATCGGTTCTTAATGAATACATGCTCTCATTTCATGCAAACAGAACTTATGTTTAAATGCCTAATCTAAATGTACAAGAATTATTGAGGAGGGTAATGTTTTCGAATAATTTTAACGATAATAACGAAAACATGATTCTGACGTATTTCCCCTCTTTTTAATCAAAATGTGATGAAGCCGCTAGGCTAAAGGATATTTCTTAACAAATGTCCATAAATTAAGAAAACAAGTTATCACCTTTGTATCATTACTATAGCATTTTACATAATGGTTTAAACAGTTTGAACTTGCGCAGTGCACCTGCCAATTGTTAAATTAATCTCTGTATAATGGATTATAGTTACAATTTTTGTCCTATTTTATCCCTCCCAGATCTGCTGCTGTTACGTAACACATTTGAGCCGATTAAAAGAGGCACGCTGCGTATTGTAATAATATATAGAAAAATTATCTTTATACAAGCCATGTAGTAAGATGTCCTGTCATTTAAATACCGCTTTCTTTAGCTAACGATTAATTTAAAGGAAGGCTTAGAGCTTATGAACTAGTGATTTGTGGCCGAGCTTCCGAAATGGTAAATAGTTTATTATCCAGTCAATATTTTTAATTATCGATTTTAAATAAATATGGTAATGGTGGCGGGGAACACAGTCGTATGATTATTGAGTTGCTGGTATTTTGAGAGCGGAGAGGACACCGTTGAAGGTCGCCATCTTGTCAAAACCTTGGTTCTATTTCTGTAGTTAGGTTTCCTTATCGCTCCTTGTACCTTACTTCATGAGTATTCTTATTGTATAATAATATCTGGTATTTTATATCTATGCGCAAATCAATATAAGAATTCTCTTCTGTACAATAATGATAGTGTGGCATGGTACTATCATCAAATATGTGTGTGTGTTTGATGCGGATTAACGAAATTTTTTTTTTTAAAAAGATAAAAAAAAATGATTGGGATAACTCTAAAAGGATATTACTTGATGAAGCCATAATCCCGTCGTCATGTTACGTTAGTTAATGCTAGGGGTTTCTTTATTATTAGGCTCCCAGGTTAGCTGCCACACTCGCCTCTATTCTTCTGTTAATGATATATTTATTGATAATAATGTTTTTTTATTACCAATTTGTTAGGACATAATATTTTCTCAGATTTTATTGGGTACCTTTCCCCCTAAAATTGAAAGATAACATCTAACAAGATAAAAATCTAATGTAGAGAGTACATACTGAGTACTTTTGCAAGAAGTTTGGAATTTATAGTAGAGTTGTTTCACTCAATGGTATTCATAATGGTATTACATAATATCTCTATAACACATGTAACATAATAACATAACACATCTCCATAGAATTCCATTTAATTTATAATAGAGTTATTTCACTCAATAGTATTCGTGATAGAAGCGAGGAGATAGTTGACTGGAAGATCTGAGTAAGGAAGGAAATAGTTGGGGGGGGGTGCAGTCAAATTAAACACTAAATAACTGGCTACTTATTTTATTTTGTGCCGACGTTTCGACCCAGTTAGGCCGCTTCTAGTCTAGCCTCAGCTTCCATTAGCCCTGAAGATGACCCACAAAGTGGGTCGAAACGTCGGCACATAATTAAATAAGTACCCACTTATTTAGTGTTTAATTTGACTGCGCCCCCAACTATTTCCTTCCTTACTCAGCATTCATAATAGTATAAGAAAATACATCTGCATAGAATTCCATTTATTTTTTAATCAGTATTTGGCACACGACATTTACTACTTTATGTGAAACGCCTGAAAACTCTCAAAAACCAAATTTGGAACGAAATTGAAATTTTTTTTTCTAAAAATCTTTATCTTTAAAAATTATAAATTCCACTTCCGGAATTAAGCTATTAAGCCTAATAGGAAGGTGAGGGGGTCATTCATGTCATTGATGCTATGTTATGTTATTGACATGAATGGTCGCTATATTGGTGAGGGGGTCATTCATGATGCTATGTTATTGACATGAATGGTCGCTATATTGGTGAGGGGGTCATTCATGATGCTATGTTAATGACATGAATGGTCGCTATATTGGTGAGGGGGTCATTCATGATGCTATGTTATTGACATGAATGGTCGCTATATTGGTGAGGGGGTCATTCATGATGCTATTTTATTGACATGAATGGTCGCTATATTGGTGAGGGGGTCATTCATGATGCTATGTTATTGACATGAATGGTCGCTATATTGGTGAGGGGGTCATTCATGATGCTATTTTATTGACATGCATGGTCGCTATATTGGTGAGGGGGTCATTCATGATGCTATTTTATTGACATGCATGGTCGCTATATTGGTGAGGGGGTCATTCATGATGCTATGTTATTGACATGAATGGTCGCTATATTGGTGAGGGGGTCATTCATGATGCTATGTTATGGACATGAATGGTCGCTATATTGGTGAGGGGTCATTCATGATGCTATGTTACTGACATGAATGGTCGCTATATTGGTGAGGGGTCATTCATGATGCTATGTTACTGACATGAATGGTCGCTATATTGGTGAGGGGGTCATTCATGATGCTATTTTATTGACATGCACGGTCGCTATATTGGTGAGGGGGTCATTCATGATGCTATTTTATTGACATGAATGGTCGCTATATTGGTGAGGGGGTCATTCATGATGCTATGTTATTGACATGAATGGTCGCTATATTGGTGAGGGGGTCATTCATGATGCTATTTTATTGACATGAATGGTCGCTATATTGGTGAGGGGGTCATTCATGATGCTATGTTATTGACATGAATGGTCGCTATATTGGTGAGGGGGTCATTCATGATGCTATGTTATTGACATGAATGGTCGCTATATTGGTGAGGGGGTCATTCATGATGCTATGTTATTGACATGAATGGTCGCTATATTGGTGAGGGGGTCATTCATGATGCTATGTTATGGACATGAATGGTCGCTATATTGGTGAGGGGTCATTCATGATGCTATGTTACTGACATGAATGGTCGCTATATTGGTGAGGGGTCATTCATGATGCTATGTTACTGACATGAATGGTCGCTATATTGGTGAGGGGTCATTCATGATGCTATGTTACTGACATGAATGGTCGCTATATTGGTGAGGGGGTCATTCATGATGCTATGTTATTGACATGAATGGTCGCTATATTGGTGAGGGGGTCATTCATGATGCTATTTTATTGACATGAATGGTCGCTATATTGGTGAGGGGGTCATTCATGATGCTATGTTATTGACATGAATGGTCGCTATATTGGTGAGGGGGTCATTCATGATGCTATGTTATTGACATGAATGGTCGCTATATTGGTGAGGGGGTCATTCATGATGCTATTTTATTGACATGCATGGTCGCTATATTGGTGAGGGGGTCATTCATGATGCTATTTTATTGACATGCATGGTCGCTATATTGGTGAGGGGGTCATTCATGATGCTATGTTATTGACATGAATGGTCGCTATATTGGTGAGGGGGTCATTCATGATGCTATGTTATGGACATGAATGGTCGCTATATTGGTGAGGGGGTCATTCATGATGCTATGTTATGGACATGAATGGTCGCTATATTGGTGAGGGGTCATTCATGATGCTATGTTACTGACATGAATGGTCGCTATATTGGTGAGGGGTCATTCATGATGCTATGTTACTGACATGAATGGTCGCTATATTGGTGAGGGGGTCATTCATGATGCTATTTTATTGACATGCACGGTCGCTATATTGGTGAGGGGGTCATTCATGATGCTATTTTATTGACATGAATGGTCGCTATATTGGTGAGGGGGTCATTCATGATGCTATGTTATTGACATGAATGGTCGCTATATTGGTGAGGGGGTCATTCATGATGCTATTTTATTGACATGAATGGTCGCTATATTGGTGAGGGGGTCATTCATGATGCTATGTTATTGACATGAATGGTCGCTATATTGGTGAGGGGGTCATTCATGATGCTATGTTATTGACATGAATGGTCGCTATATTGGTGAGGGGGTCATTCATGATGCTATGTTATTGACATGAATGGTCGCTATATTGGTGAGGGGGTCATTCATGATGCTATGTTATTGACATGAATGGTCGCTATATTGGTGAGGGGGTCATTCATGATGCTATGTTATTGACATGAATGGTCGCTATATTGGTGAGGGGGTCATTCATGATGCTATGACATGAATGACATGAATGGTCGCTATATTGTTTTGTCAGGGTCCATTTCATTTCTTTATTTTGTTCACTAAAGTGTCAATGAACGTCATCAAATAGAGAAGCTTGTGCCAAAAGTTGGTGACAGTGTTTCATAACAGCTTATCATTTCAGACCGTGTTAAGGCCAAACGTTTGTACAACCTTCAGTTCTCATCGTTTTTAGTCACTATGAGTTCAGATAATATTTGAAAAATAAGCTATAACTACAATCTAATTAAAAAAAAAAGTATATGTCAACATTTCATTTAAAAAAATATATAAATAAAAATAATTAGTAAACAGCGACACCGCCCACCCCAGACATCACAACTGCACTCCAAGATACTATACTAAAGCGCTAGGACCGGTCCTCTCATCAACTAAGATGCTGGAGGTATTACATGATGCTAGCCATAGAGATTAGCCTCCGTCGGGTCGCCCCCCCCCCTCCGTCAGCTGTTGTGACCCGGATGACCCCCTTCTGCCCGAACAGCCTCAGGGATCTAGTTCATATGCTTCTGCATCTCCTATATCTGCCTTATAAGTTAACAAACAATTACAATAATGATTGTCATTATTGTAGTAGGATTATAATGAGGCACCTTGGTCTAGAGACAAATATTTCCCAATAATTTGTGGAAATGTTACTTGATGTACCGCTGTGTTGTTGGGTATTCGATGTGAGATGATCTGTTCTGAATTGGACACCATTGGGCAGCTTTTATAGTTTATGGCTGCTCTTACAATTCCTGAATTATACAACCCCCTTTGATCTACCTTGATCCCTCGTTGGCCGTATTTAGTGACGATGAAGAGAGATAGATCGCAGCAGGGCTTACTTCCGGTTGCAGATTGGTGGCGGCGGCATTGAAACAATTTGCGAAGGCTTCGCTGCCGCGCCTGCCCGCGGCCAATTTGCGCTCGCATTGACCCACTCCTCCGCTTCTAGGTCACGTCGGAGGATCTTGTCGTTTCAGGTTTTTGAATATTAATATAAATCTACAAAGCTGGTGATTCTGTGCTTGTAATTGAGTATTTGAGAACCAGGCATTGATTTATATTAAATAATTATCTGTTGTCTCTGTTGATAAAATAAAATATAATTAATACCTTATACTTTAAGATTTGTGATAGAGTTTACTTTGTTTAAAATATGTTCAGTTTTACGCTTCCTGATAACAACTTAGCTTGGTAGCTTGTTCTATCTGATATGTTTATACCTTGCATCATTTTCTTTTAAGACACAATTGGGATAATTGTTTCAAGATATAATGGCCTCTATAATATACAAAAATATATAATAAATATATTATAGTGCCAACAAGCATGACAATTGGGAAAGAATTACAACATTCGATTTTGTTGATAGCTCGATAACTCATTAGACCTTGTTATATGTTAACTTTGATTTTGTTATAAAAGATTATACGCGTATTTCATTTTGTGCGTCGTATGTTTAATTTTGTTCCAAGTCAATGATTTAAAAAAAATATATATGGTTTTTCATTCTCAATTGACTTTTATCTTTGAAGGAGTTTATTTGGTCTCTTCAAACTCTGTAGTCCATAAATGTCTTATTACTATATTGTTTTCGTTTAGCAACAAATGAACACGTTTCCATTCTTGTCTATTATTTGGAATAATTGATGATTTGTAATTAGGCAAGAGCCAGGTATTGTTTAGCGTCGTTTTAACCTCACTTTGAATTTGTATTGCTACGATTTATAGTAATTACATATTTATTAATTATACATATAACAAAATAAAAAAAGTATTACTGTAGATAATGATAAAGGTTGGCGCTGATAGCGGTGATAAGGGGTAAGTGGGTTTTGAGTTTATTTCAGCTATAGTTGGGGGGGGGGGGGAGCAAACTGGAATTTTGGGTCTCGGCCGTTGCTCTGCTCTCCTTCCTATCTATCTGTACAGTATCTTGTATCTATATCGTAGCTACTATTGTATCTATATAGAAGAGTGTATATTTAGTGAGTTACCTTTCTTAATACAATATTATCTAGGGCACAAGGACAGCTCACTCGCGGGGGCAACCATACCGGTGCTGACCTATTTAACCAGTTTAGGCACCATTTATTTAGAAATATCTATTCTAATCCAGCACAATCTTATCCTGATCTAAAAAATTGTCCATCAGTGTTCTATGTATGGATAGTTACATTGAAAGGATTAATCGTATTCAATTATTATAATTAGATATTATGATTTTTTTTAAACAATTTATATGTATATATATATATATATATATATATATATATATATATATATATACATATATACATATATATATATATATATATATATATACATATATATTAATAAATACAAAACGAAGGATTTGGAAGGTGCTGTAAGGACATCTATTACTAGTGCCAAGGCATTTCATCATGCTGTTGGAAGCTATTTGAGCTTTTTAAAGTTAAAATAAATATGGAATATGGCATCTTCAATTTTGAGAAATATTTATTTATTAAACAAATATTATATAAAATAAGGTGAAAATAGAAGTATCAATAAAAATAAATCGGTCCAACTACAATCCATCAAGGTTCAGTACTCGCTTGCAATTTCACTGTTTCGCGGGGAGGTTCTGTTATTGGGAAGAGATTGAGATCGCTCCAAAGATTTATTCCAGTTGAGGTTACCCACTTTATTGAAGCTGAGTCAGTGTGTTAATAAAATCCATTCGCTTGTGTATTTCTTTCACTAAAACCTAGCATATTATACCAAATTTATCCGCTGTAATGAATACGTATATCAAACACCGGAGGCATGCAGGTTAAGGCGGAGGTTCTGTTATTCTGAACTGGGTTGCACTTAGCATTCAACCACTGTTGGGTCATGATTGAAATGAAAAATGGATTGTTTTGGGAAAGGTTAGGTTTGAATGATCGGCTCCATGAGGATGATTGGTTTGTTGTTGGTCATCTCGGAGCTACTGAAGCGATTAGTTCCTCAATGAGTCCATCAACGCCTTATCGTCTCCCTACTTCTCATGCTGCTCACAGCTCCCTGTAAACAGGAATATAAAACCATCATTTTTTTAACGGCATTTACTGTTATTGCATAAATTATCAGTTCAAGATAGTTGATAAATAAACCGGGATGGAGTTAAAATGAACTATTGTAGTCAATACAGGAAATAACCTCATGGAGTTATTTCGTTTTAGGAGGTCACTCCCAACTAAATCAAAATTGATCCAAAGCTGATAAGAAGTAACATTATTAGAATTAAATAACTGATTTTGGTTGATATCTCTTTGGATGAGAGCCAACATCCATTGGTATCCTACCATCTGACCCATATGGCGCTATGTCTATTACCAACGTGCTATTGTTTTCTTGAATAAAATATAATGCTTTTTTTGCATAGTATATTAGTATTTAAGTTGTTGTTTTCTTCTCATTAAGTTGATACCAAAGCCGATAGAATATTCCACCGAAAGCGATACGGCGTTTGATACTTAGTACAATTATGTCAGCGTCAAAAACAGGCAATGTCTTCATTTTAGAACTTTTGAAAATGACTTTACTTATTTCATTATGCACACAATTGATAGAAGCTTATTAAGATTTAAATTTTTTGTTCTCAATTTGTAGTTTAGTTTGAGTTTTTTAAAATGCAGAGCAAGATCCAAGTGGCATAGAACTCGATACCCTACGGATAAACTATTTTTACGAAATTGACTAACTAACTATAAACACAAATTAGAAACTTTAATTAACTTAACTGAAAATCTTACAACTTCAGACAAAACATTATGGATGACTACAAAAAAGATTCCTAAAATTCAAAGATTTTTATCACCCACTCCTTAATGAGTCCAGTGTCGGGTCAAGATGGGATGAAGAAATAGCTAAGCTATTCGGCCAACATCTCTCTAAAAACCTTTCATCCACATCCTGGTATTATAAACCCAACCCACCTTCAATATATACAAGCTCAGTTGAATGTTCCCCCAGATGACCCTTCCTCCCAAAGCATTTCATCCTTCAGAAATATCTAATATTATTAACAGATTACCTTCTCGCAAAGCTCCTGGACACGACCTCATCACGATCTGTGGATCATGTGTCTTAAAGCGTCTTCCCAGAAAAGGTATTCTATTCCTCACCTAAATATATAATGATGTACTCCGTACTACATATTAACCTAATCTCTAGAAATTATCCGTTGTAAAAATGATACGTAACCCTAAAAAAATAAACGGAATACCCTTCCTGTAATTGCCCTATCTCACTTTTACCATGCATGCTAACAGGTCATTCAAAGTAAATCACAACAATGTATTTTCATCCCGCTTTTCTCAATCTTCTGGTGTTCCTCAAGGCAGTATCCTCGGCCCAATCCTCTGCACAGTTCATGCAGCTGACATCCCAACTCATCCTAATATTATCCTTAACACGCGTGTGGATGACACTGGTCTATTATCGGTCAACACTGGTCTAGTTATAGCATCCCATATTCTTCGATCCCATACCACTGACCTTGAAAAATGACGTCAAAACTGGAGGATTAAAATAGATTCCCCCAAATCTCGTCAAAGCACTTTTACCCTCTGTCGTAAACCAACGACTTCCTGTCTTCCGGTATCGTTTAATAACATCCCACTGATTCATGTAGAACAGGTCCGGTACTTACGACTACACCTTGACAAACGCTTAACTTGGAATTCTCATAGTAGCACACCGTTTGAGGCTACTTCAACATTTGCTAGACAAACGATCTGCGGTCTCAATTAATTACAAAAGACTCATATTCATGACAATGATTAGACCCATCTGGACTTTCGAAATAGAGCTTTGGGGTCCATTAAACCATCGAATCCCCCCCCCCGTATTCAATCCTTAAAATCCAAAATTCTTCGTAAAATGCTCGATGGTCCTTCCTGGTTGCGAACAAAGTAATCCATAATGACCTAGTTGTCCTTTGAGTTCTTTGAGGACAGGGATACGGAATGTCTAGCAGTTTTAGTTGTTATTTATATTTAGTTAGGTCGCTATCCTCGTCGTTATTGCAGGTCACGGTGGATCTCCTGTAGCTACCGTCATAACACGTTCGATAGCTACCGCCCATTATTAAGAACCCCTCATTGTCTTGTATATTTCTGGGACTATTGACATCCTTTGCCTTTCTTTATGTCTCATAAAATAAAAGAAAACCTTTTTATACATTTATGAAACATATACATTAATACAAATTTTAATTGGCGATAAAGGCCAAA
Organism: Troilus luridus; assembly: GCA_964056705.1. NCBI lineage: Eukaryota > Metazoa > Arthropoda > Insecta > Hemiptera > Pentatomidae > Troilus > Troilus luridus. The sequence continues at coordinate 2,633,349 of OZ057417.1, read as the reverse complement.
AAGTTATAAACATTATCATCTTTATTTAAGTTAAAATAAAAAGATAAGAGAATGAAAATGGTCCATGTGGAGGTCTACAAATTTCTCTTAAGTAGAGAGAATGGTTTATTCTAGAGCCAACGTTTCTGCTTACATTGGAGATCTTCTTCAGGGCTGTCCGGTGTAGCTTCCTCACTGACTAATTCATCAATAACTTGATATATAAAAAAAAATTATATTGAAATTGATTACTATGTACTTACCGACTTGGGAAATGTTAGTTACAATTATTGCGATATTGACATGTAGGTATATATAATGAAATTGATAAGTAGCAATGTATAATGAAGTGGGCATGCGCGCGCAACCATTGGAAGGTCATTGTTCCTCCACGCCGCTAATGACTCCTGCCTCCCTCGATCCATACTTGATCTTTCGGCTGGGACCATTGTGCTGATTGCTATACTATACCTATGCTACATCCTTTCTTCCCCTAATACCAATAGGAAGGAAAGAATAGTTACGGTTTCCGGGCAGAGGATGAGTATTTTCCAAGCCAGTTACGTGGCTCGCCTATCTCTGCACTTGTTTGTGGCTGAGGTTCGTTCCATGCCGATCATACTCGTACGTACGTAGCGTAGAAGCAGCAATCCTTCGGCAAGTCCTGGTATCCTCCCAGGGCTCTTCTCTGTGAGAGTACATTCAATTATATGCGCTTCAATTATATGCGCTTCAATTTCTTATTAAGTACCATTCCAGTCGCTGTTACTATCCTTATTGCGATTACCTTTAGCGTATAAAAATTTAAGAACCGGCTTCTCTAATATGTTTCTATTTTTGCTTCTGTTAGTAACCTTTATTCTCGCCTTTGTTTATTTCTGTTTATCCTAATCAATGTTATCCTAATTGATGACGAGTTTTGAGTTTAAAAAGTTTGATATCACTTTCGAAAAATTTGTGGCTCGTTCATTGGCAGTTATTCCAGCTAGTAGTCTGATCGAATTAGATATTTGGAAGATAATTGAATAATTACAATGGGGCCATAGGGATTCTTAAACAACTTAACAGCCTACCTTTCGAGAATTGAGGTTTCATCAGAACAAAAGAATAGAAGATTATATGATTTAGGCCTATCTCACGTCTTAGAAAAGGGAATACGTCCCTCCTTAACATGGCATGGCATTTCATTATCTATTAAATTTCGTTTAACTATTTAGTTTTTATTACAGTAAAACCTATATTATCCGTAACTCTCTGTTAACTGTCACCTCAGTTTTGAGATAGAAAAAAAAAGATGTGTATATATTGTTTCTTTGCTAAACTCATAGGCGCCGGCTAAGAATCAATCGTTGTATCTTGACAACTTGGATTTCTAGAAGCTGTTGCTTACTCAAAACCTCGGCTTCCTCGCACACATTTCTCAGAAATTAATTATCTCCTCATCTCTACCTAATGTAGCTTCCGCAGCTGAACTACCTTCAGTCCTCATTCTTGTCCTAATTATCTCCTCATCTCTACCTAATGTAGCTTCCGCAGCTGAACTACCTTCAGTCCTCATTCTTGTCCTAATTATCTCCTCATCTCTACCTAATGTAGCTTCCGCAGCTGAACTCATTCTTCGGTCCTCATTCTTGTCCTAATTATCTCCTCATCTCTACCTAATGTAGCTTCCGCAGCTGAACTCATTCTTCGGTCCTCATTCTTGTCCTAATTATCTCCTCATCTCTACCTAATGTAGCTTCCGCAGCTGAACTCATTCTTCAGTCCTCATTCTTGTCCTAATTATCTCCTCATCTCTACCTAATGTAGCTTCCGCAGCTGAACTCATTCTTCAGTCCTCATTCTTGTCCTACGGGTTGTCATTGTTGTCGTTTTCTTAGAATTACGAGTAGTAATGTCATAAAAAAGACAAAGGAAGAGTTTAGATCTCGCTACTAAGTTTGAAATTGTAAAAGGTTTACGAAAAGGTGCTTCAATCTTAGTAAAAATCCATGTGATTCCTCGGACAACAGTTAATGATACTCGTATAAAACGTGACGGGGACAAAATAGATAATTTTTTTGTGGAAATGGAAGTGTGTGATGGAGCCGCGACTAAAAAGAAGACTATGAAAGTTGCCACAAACTTTAAGTTAGATGAAGCATTGTTTCAGTGGTCTGTTCAGCTACGAAGTCAGGGCTACCAACCACTAACAGGGACTAACAGGTCCAATAATCAAAGAAAAGGCCCTTCATTTTAATCAAATTTTACGCGGCGACCAAACATTACAAGCTAGTGAAGGGTGGTTGGACAAATTGAAATCTCGGCATGGCGTTCGACAACTTTCAATACAAGGCGACAAACTGAGTGCAAATAGTGTTTTAGCAATAGACTTTAAAGAAATATTAGTACGGGAGATACGAAAACGTGAAATAAATAACAATGAAAATTTATAATTGTAATGAAACAGGGTTAAATTGGAAAGCCCTTCCTCGGAAATCGCTCGCTTCATCAGAGACAGCTGCTCCCGAATATAAAATCCAAAAAGGAATATTAACAATTATGGTTTGTGCAAATGCAACTGGGGAACATGGACTGCCTCAACTAGTTGTAGGTCAGTTGTAGTTCAGTCAAGCCTAGAGCTTTTAAAAATGTAAATACTAATGCACTCACTGTAAAATATGCTTTAAAAAAATGCATTGATGGGGAGAGATATCTTTAAAACGTCGTTTGATGATGCTTTTGTACCAGCAGTAAAATCATTTTTAGTTGAAAAAGAGCTTCCAATAAAAGCTTTGTTACTCCTAGATAATGCACCCGCTCATCCTATCGAAAATCTTCAAACTTCTAACGGTGATATTTCTGCCATGTTTTGCCCGCTAACACAACGTCACTGCTGCAGCCTATGGATCAAGGGGTAATTGAAGTACTTAAACGTCGCTACCGAAAAAAATTTCTTGAAAATCTGGTTTTGCAGAATGATTGTGATCTTCCAGGTTTTTTGAAAAGTTACAATATTAAGGATGTCATTTATAACGTGGCAAAAGCCTGGCAGGACGTTACACCTGTCACTCTCCAACGATGCTGGAATAAGGTTTTGCCAGCGAAAGAAAACCACACGTAGGCTGGCCAGCTTGGTAGTCCAGTGAAACTGTTTGACCTTACCGACCTTTGTTCTAATATTCCAAACACATGGAATCTTACTCAAGATGATATTATCGAATGGGTAAACATCGATGAACTGGATATGGGGTATGAATTATTGAATGATGATGAAATTGTTGAAAGTGTTTTGAAAGCTAATGTGAACGATGAAGACCAATCTGATGAATGCCACGTAGTAACTTTCAACTTTATAGTCACTCAGAAGCAGAAAAGATGTTAAATAGGAAAGGTGTATCAATGTGGCATCAATCAAATCAAGAGGAAGCTCAACCTACACAGCTATCATTGCTAAGGAAAGTGAGGAATTTAGCTCTTCGCAAGTTATATCATTCCAAGAAAGAAAAGATAATTTTACACTATTTTAAATTACGATTCATTAATTTTATTATACGTCGCAACGATTTTTATTTTATTTTATTATATCGATGTAATTATTATTATTTTTTTTAAATATTTTTACTACATATGTATACCTTATTAGTACGTAAATAAGTTACGAGTCGACTTTTTAAAATATATTGTTCAATTTATGTGTATATTTATATATAACATATGTCTCACTCCCATATCCGTCTATTTCCCAAATCCGTCACCATTTTGGTCCCATACCCTGACGGATAATCTAGGTTCTACTGTATTCTTACAGAAAGTCATTATTTATCCAGCACAGTAATGTTCATTGGAATATTTTTATAGTTTAACATTTACCGCCGTCGATAGAGTGACCAGGGGTCGTTAATACTGATATCGCCTTCAATGCTAAGAGAGAAAGGTCCTGCGTCCTGAATCCTTGGAGCATTTCCTGTCGGAGAAAGAAACGGGAGCGAAGTAACCAAGAGAGACCTATTTACAGAATCGGGTCATCTGGTTTTGTTTGTGCCTAGTTGAGGAATTTAATTCTACAGTTTGGGCAAATCTTCTGTGTAGCAGAGGGAGGAGAACTCTAACCATCCAGAAACAAAAATCGTGTTATTGTTATTGTTATTGTTATTGTTATTGTTATTGTTATTTATTAACAAACTTCTAAGGTCAGCGAACACTTATTATTACCTTTCAAAATAATACCTACATTCTCTGTACCGGTACTATCCATCATAAACCATGTACTAGTACTGTCCACCATCAACCACGTCCTCGTAGAGTTGGCGTACACCTCCTGTAGAGGGTACAGAAATACCCGGCGATGTTAGGAGAATGGGAGTGCACGTGGTGTTAGGGCCGTTCACCTCTCACGCTATAATTACCCCCCCCCCCTTCATTATTATTTTATGAGGAGGCCAGGACCCACCCAAGGTTGTACCGCCAGGTAGATACCTATATATATATATATATATATATATATATATATATATATATATATATATATATATATGGTATTATTTAATGGTGATTCTCAATTTGATAAAGTATATTGAAATTTCTATTATGTCAATCTGAATGAGGAAATTATTGAGGATAAATCACCTCCGCAATTTTATTGTTCCATTATTAATTCGCTAGATGGCTAAAGGCAAATAATACGAGGATTTGACCCTTTTTTTTGTTGTTTTTTTACATCATCGTACAATTACATTAGAAAAAAAAAACTAATAAGGAAATGAGTGAGCTCTGTGCTCTCTGAAGGGTAGAGCTACCTAACTTTAACTTGTTAAGGGCGTACGCCCGAGGAAGAGTGGAACAAGATGTATAATATAAAGGTATCTACATTTCATAAGAATTTTCATTGGTATTCCATTCAGTAGATAACGGTCAGTTAATTTCCTCTATTGTAGGCTAGGGAATGCCCATTGTAGGTATTGCCTGGAATACTGGAGTGCCAGCTGGTTGTTCTGGTCGGAGGTGATGATAAGAGGATGATGAAGAGATCTGTTGGTCCCGCTAGCCGGGGGTGACTGAACCGGTGCGGGTGCAATGAACACCGTTCCCTCTTCCTTCACCGTCTGTGTGTCCGTGTGTATTTGCACGGCTTTGTGGCCGTGTGTTGAGTCAGGTCGCTTCAAGTCAGATCGCCTCGCAACTTGCTCCTTTGTCCCAAAAGTTAGTTCGTAATGAGTTCTTACAATTTAATATCACAATGGTTTAGACAGATTCGGCCTAGTCGAGTTATGATAAATCTCCTTCCGTTAATATTTTTATTTTCGAGCCGTCTATTACAAATTTATGGTTTGTCCCTAAATAATTATTGTACTTCTTTAACAGTAGCAAAGCAGAATGATAATACCTGAGCTAACATTAATATTGTCACCATGTACCATTATTGTTTGTATCTTTGTGATGTATTTTTTTAAAAGGAAAGTTTATCATATGATTAAATTGAGAAACTACAACGGAAACATGGTACTTAATAATGTGTTTTTCTTTTAAACTCAATCCATTCAAATATGATATTAGTAATTTCGATTAGTTTCTAATGTTCATCTTATTGAAACATATCATCATGTATTCTTTTTTAATTTTGGTAAATTTTGTTTCTTTGCAAAAACAGATTTGGCGAGGGCGGAGCGCGGGTGAACCCGGGTCACGTGAGCAGGGCTACCCCCTCCCACCGCTCCTCATCCAAATCTAGGAAATGCCCGTAATTATATAAAACAATATAATAATTATATAGAACAATTATCTTCTCATATAAATGTGTATATATCCTAATAATATAATAATTAAATAAAACAACTATCTTCACATCTACACACACATATATATATATATATATATATATATATATATATATATATATATATATATATATATATATATATATAATGATATTTTATAAATTCTTATGTCTTTGGATAATGAAATAAAGACAGAATTGTTTCTCTGAAAAAAAACAAAGATTTATTTACAATATTTACTATAAATATTTACATATCTTAAATAATTTTCAATTAAACAGTCCCTCTCCTGAAAAAAAAACCAAGAAACAGCAATAAATGCCTTTACTTCGTGTTTCTATTCAAATTTCAACTTAAGGGTTTTAACGCCTCAACACGCTGTAACCATGCATTAAAAACTATTCCCTCTCGTAATTTTATTTATAACATCTGTTGTTTCGAGAGTGCTCTGACGCTTTCACGGAAAATACAAAATTAAGAAAACGTGGGGTGGGACAAAGGCGAGTGAGAATGTACGTAATTGTTCATTAATCAACACAGCTTTGTAATGTGTTAGAGCTTTGATTCTCCTCTCCTGTGGCCCGTATCAACTTCAAAGATTGAATTGGAGATCTTCTTTAGAATTTCCTATGGTCCAATCCTTAATTCCTCTAATTTCTTCCTCTAATTTAGTCTATTTCCGTTTTCCTCGTAGACTCTGCATCCCACTTCCAGTTTATATTCTTTCCTATGGAGGTCCAAATGTTTTTTATTATGATTATGCGATTTCATTGTGTTTTCAAGAGCCAGTTTCCGATCTCTTTTTAGGCCTTCCGTTATACATCTTTCATTTCAATTCAGGTGGTAGAATATTCACGTTTTCGCCTTTCAAAAGCAAACTTCGTTTATTTCAAAAGCAAACTTCGTGACCGTGTGACCGTTCTGTTTCGTTATATTTTTCTACCAATTTATCAATTTCTAATTGCTGATAAAAATCTAGATGGTTTACTATCGTTTCAAATCCATCTGTTTCAACATGTTCATTGAAATTTATTTCTCATTTATTCTTGTGTTTAATTTCTTGTTCAGAATCTGAAAAAAAAAAGTTTCTTTATTTTGCTTACCTAGTACACGTCGGGAATTTCGTAATTTGTAAAATTTGAAGTATCACTTGCTCAGTTATTGTTTTTTGTATCCTCTTCAATTGAGTTCAGTTTCTTTTCTCCTGCATTGTTCCATTGTATAATCTGTAATTCTTCATTTTGTATTAATTTGAAATTTTTGATGCAATCCAAACCAATTAGAAAATCGTAATTGTAGTTTTCATTTTCTACTACGAAGACATCCATAATTCTTTCTATATTGTAGATTTGTATTTTTAGTGTTACCATTCCTTTTGTTTTCTTCTATTAAGCCATTAATATTCTTCAAGTTTACTATTTGTATATTACTATTATATTTTTTTGGCTGTATTTTAAATAATTTTGCATTAATTAATGACACATTTGAACCCGAATCATAAATTCCAGAGACTTTTAAAGTATCATTTAATAATAACTTGACTTTTATTAATGGTGGCACATCTAGTTTTTTTTGGCTTCTTCTCGTTCAGTTCAATTTCCAATTCAGAATTATTAACAGATTTAAAAACTGCTTTTTGACTTTTTTCTTTGAACCAGCAATTTTCCTCGTCATGGTAACCATTTCCTTTATTTTTATTTAAACAAATTCGGCATGGTCTTTTTTTTCTAGTTGTTTAGATATGGTGTCAGAATGTATATGCTCTTCCGTTCCTTGTACAATTTCTCGGTCAATTTTATTAGTCACATGCTTGGGTAAGCCAAATGCTATGGATTTTCTAACTTGGAATAATAATTTTTCTTTTTTTAAAGCGTACTCAAGTAACGAACCTGACTGGTGTTTTTCTCCCACAGGAATCACAGAAATTTTTCTCCCATGTGTCCCATTGTGATTCCGCGGTAAATTTCATAGGCATGCAGCTGTACCACTCTACACTGGAACATTTCAAGAAATATTTTAAAATTTCATTTTTCTTTTTGTCTTCGTTTATTCGGAAACGTTCACATGCTTTGTTAAAACCTTTAATCCATTGGCTAGCATTTGAGCTTCTGCCATTGAAATTCTCTAAAATAAAATTCTTTGCAGTAATACTTAAATTTTGAGTTTCGGATTTTGATTCTTTAACCTCCAGGAATTTCTCTAAAGCTACGTCCACACTATGGGACATTTGCTAGGCAATGGACAAGAGAAACCTTGGTCCGCCTAAGCAACGGCCTTAGAGCAGCCGGATTAGTCTCGTCTAGCGTCAACTCAATTCGAGTTTCTAGACCAATCTTAGTCAATACACCATGGAGAGCATTGCTTTGTGTGGAATGAGTTCTTGCTTTATGCTTCTTAAAAATGAAAGAAGGCGAAAACGTAAATATTGATGGTGGCGCCAATTTCTCGCTGAAGTAATACGCATTCCTTCAGCAATACGTTATTAATACGTTATTAACTCACAAGTACTGGCATAGTTTTCCTTACACTAATACTGACACCTGGTCACGCGGTCCAGCTGATTTAAAAAATCATTAATAAGTACAAAATAAAATATTTAAACATTTTATTGCCTGTTATTACTTATATTAACCTTCTTGCATTTCCCACAATATGATATTTTTTCAAATTTCAGTAAAAAAATGAAGAATTTACAAGTTGAGTTTGCTTGCGTTTCTCAAAAAATATAAATTAAGAAAATTACAACAAAAGTTTATTTAAAAATAAACACGTTATATAGAACAATTTTTTTGTTTTGTTTTTTTATACAGCTTCTCAAGGAAATCAGAAAGAATATAAAATTACATACATTTTAAAAATGACAAGAATTATAAAATTATACTTAAAAATTATTTCTATGAATGTCGCTTTATTTAGAACAATCACAGCTTTCACATCCAAAGCATTATTCAAATTAAAACACTTTTTTCGACTATAATGACATAAAATAAGATAGCAGACTGAAATAATATACATAATTAATATATTCAAGAAATAGAAAAGTAAAAACTGATGCAATGATTAAAGGTCTCGCTTATCTGACAAATAAAAATATAACTTCAATAATAGTTTAAATAAAGTGCAAATTCAATTTATAATAATTTTTAAAAAAATAACGAATAGAGGCGAGTAATTCCTGAGATACAAACTCTTTTTTTTTACCTAACTATTTATTGTAGGAATTTTCGGTCAAGAGTGTCGTACGGTTGGTGTCAAAAGAAGAGGTAAATAAAAGCTTATTCTCAAGGAACTCAGAAAAAGTACAAATTTACATTTTAAAAACGTCAACTTATATCAAATTATACTTAACAATTATTTCCAGGAAAGTCTTATTGGTCGATATCTTGACCAATTTCATCGTCTTTATCACACATAATTGCATTTTGCACAGGTTTTACGTCCAAAGCATTATTCAAATTAAAAATATTTTTGTCGACTATAATAATAGAAAATAAGATAGCAGACTGAAATAAAATACAAATTTGCAAGAAATAGAAAATAAAAAGACTGATGCAATGATTAAAGGTCGCGCTTATCTGACAAATAAAAAAAAAGCTAATAGTAGTCTGTAAGTATTGTCTGTAATAAAATAGAGCCAAAACGTTTCGCGAGTTTGAGGCGAAACGTCGACTAGTTTTGTTTTTACCCCAGATTTGAAACATAAGGCTTTGCTTGTGGTTTTTTTCATTTGCATTCTAATAATTGTCTGTAATAGTTTGGAGCAGGTGAAAATTCAATTTATTTGCTTGTTTAGATTACCAATGAATTACAAATTTTACATTGCCTATTTAAAAATAAGGTGTAAAAAATAGAAAAGTTGTGTGGTTTTATGAAACCACGATGCAAGTGAAACTTTTTTCGGTTTGTAGGCATTTAAATAAAAAATATTGGAAAATTATTCGATTTAGGGTATTAAAATTGCGTTTTTAATCTTTACTTAATTATTTAAAAATGGGAATGATAATGGGAAATCAATAGACAACATATTCAATTATAAAATTTAATTTCAATTTGTGTACGGAATACATAATTAATACAACAATTTATAATTATGATAAACGCATATTAAAAAGTAAGAGCAATATTTATTTAAATCATTGAATCGTTGTCAACTTCAATTATTCTATGTAGGAAAGAAATTCGTTGACTGGTAGGTACTAATATAGGATGGAAATAGATGGGGGTGCAGTCAAAAAGAATTTTACGCCTACAAACCGAAAAAAAGTTTCACTTGCATCATGGTTTCATAAAACCACACAACTTTTCTATTTTTTACACCTTATTTTTAAATAGGCAATGTACAATTTTTTGACTGCACCCCCAACTATTTCCATCCTATATCAATTATTCTATCTATAACTTCATCTTCGTCTCGAGTCTCACAGTTTATAAATGTAATTAACATTTTATGGTAACTAAAATAAGTTAATGCTTGTATCTCGACTTGTACTCGTATCACTGCCGCTCGTGTCTTGATTAGAACTGGCGCCCGATTTTAGCCGCTTGCATTTCTGACGATATCTGCGGCATCTCTCCGCATTTGGTCGCTTGCGATGCAGATTTTTTTCTGTAACAATATTTTCGGATAGAGGTTCGCCACTTTGAGGTATAAACGTATTAAATCCACTCGACGCTGGACCCCTACTGGTACTCGGCATGATATCTGTCGGCAGTCTACTAATTTTTTCCGGCCGCTCAGAGTGTAGTTCAGCTTGCGAAGGTGGCTCTGAAGGCCTCAATAAAATTAAATTGAATGAACCGGATTTTTTTTTTTCAGAACCTCCTTTATTATATGAATTACAAATTACAAAATAGGCCGTAAAAACTATGGCTTCTATATATATAAAAACCTTCTGTTACCTTTCGGTATTTTAAGGCATTACATCGGGCTGAGTCCGCTGAAGGCGGTTTTTACTCGAACCGGCATAAGGCCGCTGACATTATACAATACAAAACGGCGAGGGACCGTTTAGCGGGATCAGGTGACAGTTGTAGGAAAGGAGAAAGGGAAGGAAGGATAAGGACATGGGAGTACTTATCCCACCCCTAGATCAAATATAAGTACATCGTTCAAGAGGACACTGCCCTGCCATCTCCCAGGTCTGGGGGGGGGGGGGGGTTAAGTCCTTAAATAGGGGGCTCGCACAGGTCTTTAGCCCATCAAAAAATTTGATCTGCCTCCGACCTATGTACTCGGCCACCGAGGGAAGCCGAAGCTCCTCCCGGATGGTGGTGTTAAGTGCCCCCTCGAGCGATGTACCACTTACGATCTTCCTAAGGATGGAATTCTAGTAATGCTGGAGGCGCTTCAGCGTTGTTTCGTAGAGGTGTCTCAGTAGTAGTGCACCTTAGAGCAACGTAGGTCTTATGATGGACTTGTAGATTTGTAATTTCAACCTCAGTGAGAGCTGCGGTGACAAGAGCAGATGGTATAGCCTGTGGGATTTCTGTCGTGGCAACTTCAATCTTGCCTGAACGTGCTTTGAGATGGTGAGGTGCCTATCAAAGTTGACGCCAAGGTAGAGGATTGAAGTGGATAGTCTTCTATCCTCGCAGTCCACGGTAAAAGTCTACTCCCCCACTCTTCCCAGGCTTGAGTAGTGGCACTATGACGGCTTGTTTCCAGACATCAGGAAAGTACGATATCCTCATGTAGGTGTTGAATATGTTCAATAGAAAGGCTTTACCCTTCCTTGGGTATCAATAGGAAGCATCTTCAACATCACATAGGGGATATCATCCTGTCCTGATGCTCTGTTACCTTTCGTGCGTCGTAGTACTGACTCGAGCTGACCGAAGGTGGAGAATATGGGCTTCTCGTTGGGGCACGGTAGTGGTCCTTCCGGGATTGGTGGAGCATTTAACAGCCGAGCAGCTTCTCTCTCCTCATAAGCCTTCACCAGAAGTTGAGCCTGTTCCCCAGGCGTTAGCAGGTTGCCTCCAGATGAAAGAAACACTCCGCTCCTTTTGGTTAGAGAGAAGTCTTACATAGGAGAGGTTAAATGGTGTAGCCCTCCTATGTAAGAATTTTCTTACACACTACTCTTCATGTTTATTTTATTATAAAGCAGTGAACGTAGCTAGAGCTACGTTTAGATACGCCGCGGTGAGGAGAGTCCTATTTGAGGGGGTTCAAGTCTCCAATTCCTGTATTCGGTCTATAACGAAGAGGTTCAATCCCCGATAAATATCAACTTTTACTACATTTTTTCTCAAGATTATTTAATAACGTTGCTATTAATTTTTTAACTTAGTAAAGTTAGTACAATTTCGAGAAAAGAGATTCTTCTTAAACCTCCAAGGTGGGGGTGAGCTCCCAGGCTTGATCACTCTAAAAATACTGTTTTTTAAAATAGAAAACATATAAATAAAGATTCACTTCATATTAGATCTTGTTATTTATTTTATATTTAAATATTCTTATTAATTTTGATATTATCGGCTAAGAGTGGTTGTTACTGATAGCCGGAATGAGTAAGTTGCTAAGGAATAGCATCTCTGCTTTAACATTTCTCTGTGTATGTTTTCACTTATTCAATTATCGCTCATTTATCAGCGTATCCACAAAAATCGAAAATACTCCACAACTATCCATAATACTAGCTCATTTTATATTTTTTGTTCTACAATACATAATACATAATACATTGTACATAAATATAATGTAAAATATAATGATGTTTAAATTCTAGTATGTAATGGTTATTAAAACTTTTTTTAGTCTATATTTCAGAATAAATATTAAAATATTAAATTTAAAAATACGGCCAGCTGGTTTCAATGTATTAGTGCGTTACCATATGCTGCTCCAACCATACGTTCGTATCTTGACCGGTGTCGAACCCACAGCTAGCTAACCTTGTCACTTCTCCTCAGATGACAGATAGACCGCTTTGCTTCAAGAAGCGGATGCCAGAGAAGATTGCTTTTAGCTATGCTTCCATCGCCAGAGGAATCCGCCATCACGACGCGTGCAAGTAATTGATCCCCTTAAGTCATAATCTCCTATGCTGTAGTTACCATTACGTTCATATTGTCCAATGATATCTTGCATCTCTATGTTGATGTTATACTACATAAGGGGAATAACGTTAATGCTCAATTCTTGTATAATGATTAGAAACGGGATAGTTGATTTGATTTGATAGACGAAATGTAGATAGTACATTTCAAAACACAAAAAAAAGAACATAATTATTATTATTCTAATTTGTCAAAACTACATCGATTTGTGGAGTTGGATATGAACATGGAAAATATGTCCTGTGCCTGGAGAAGTGTACTAACTGTTAAGTTGAATGAAGGAACAGTAGCTTCCTAGTAGCGCTAGTTAACAACTCAAACCAAGGAGTTGCAATTACACTTTTAATATTAGACATATCGGATAATGTCGAGGGGGGGGGGAGTCAGAAGTATTCGTTCTTGTTTCTCGTTGGCTATGTATCTCTCACTTACGTACAATAGTAGCGATGATAAAGTTGTCATGAATACTACCATAGTGTGCTAATGGAGTGGATATCAATTATCAAAATCATATAACGAATGATTTTAGCAAACTTTATTAATGGATATAATTTTATGTAATATAGATGTTGATTGGATGACTTCTTTGATAGTTACATAAGGGTAAACGACGATTTGTTGTGTATTTCAATTTTACTATAACATATGACCAGAAGCCTGTTATGTAATTTTGAATTTATCGGAGACTATATTTTATTTTTTGTGCTACTGGAAATAAATCGAGTTTAAAAAATCGTAAATTGATTTGAATTTATACAAAATAATGTATGTTTACTTTAGTTTGAGCAAAAACGAGGCACTTTGAATGCTTTACATTCGAGTTACTTACTTTTTAATTGATCTGACGTTTATTGCTCTGTAATTTATCGCTCTTTAAGAGGCTCGAGTTTTGAAATTTCTTTTCAATATTCTAAAACTAAAAAATGAGATTGTAATTTGTCATTGAAATTGATCTATTAGAGAAGTATTCACTACAAAGCCGAAACTGAGCTGAAAGATGTTTTAAGAGGTTATGAAGGTGGGAGAGTGGCAGCGGCGCGCTCCAGTTGAGGCTCGCTTCCCTTCCTGGTGAAACTGCCCTCCTTGTTGAGATCCCTTTTCTACTTTCTCCCTCCGTCCCGCTCTGGGCTCGTCTGCAATTGAAAGGTTTTCTACTTGAATCGGATTGAATTGAAAAATCATTCATCAATTTATAGAAACAATTCTCTTCAGCTTCTACATCAAATGATATTTAGTGGATCATAGTGAGAGGAACTGTTTCAGATATAGGCGGCAACGAAGTCACTGAAAGTCGGAAAGGTTTATTGTCCGTCAAATATCCACGATTTGGCGGTGGATATCTCTATAGATTGATTGCACTGTAAAGTAACAAGATGAGGAAGGGAGGTTTTCTTGTCTCTGTTTTCCAAGAGGCAGCCTTGTCGGGCATTTGATATCTCTCGACAGTAGTACTTGCTGTCATCTATTGGCATCCGTTATCAGGTCTATATCAGGTCTAGTATGAAGATACAGAATCGAAGAAGATTGTAACATGAAGACATCTGATAACCTTCCCTTAACTGAACATCCGTGAGGATACTGAGGCGAGAATTTGAGAATGAAGGCAGCTCAATTGCTTGCTTGATGGTGGTGAAATAGATTTTCCGCTGATTTAACTAACATGGTGTTTATAATATAGATGGTTTTCAATGGCAATCAGCATTCTGTGGTCCGAGAAAGGATTTTGTGGTTTCAAAATCTGCGATGGAAGGAAACAGATTTGAGTCGGTGATTACTATAAGTCGGGGCGATATGGTACATGTGTGCATTTCGCTGGGGGAACCTCTTGCTAAATTAGAGCACCTATATAAATTAGAGAGGGGTTAGATGATAGGTCAAATGTATCATTAGTATAATAGTAAATAATACTATCTGATGAGATTAGTATATACATGATGTTAATAGATAATATTATCTGATTGCAGGCTACCGGTGGTGAGCGACTGTTCGCGGGTGGGCTCTAGCATGGCGGTGTCGCGGGTGCCCAGCCCGCCGCCTCAGGAACCCAACACTCCAGTGGCTGAGAACTGGTGTTACACTCAGGTGAGTATCCTGCCCTCTCTGGAGAATATCTAGTCATAGTGGATATACTAACTTGTATGACATAGCCTATAGAATGATGAGTAGGAACTGAGTGCCTCCGCGGCCCTTGGCTTTCTCTTCTACCGTTTCCTTCTCAATAAATTATGATATCCTACCTCTTTTCAATTTAGTCTGAAGAACAAAAGTATCAAATCTACCTTATCTGTCTGTATATCTTGGAAACTTCCTTATCTACCTTATCTGTCTTATCTCGAAACTAGTCCTGTTGGCTATAATAGATCCTAGTACACGTACTGTAGGCTATGCACTGTTATAATTGAAGTAAACGTTCAAAACTAGAGTATAGAACGATTTTTTTTTTCAATCTTAAAAAATGAGAGGTTATAAAAATTTCCCAAATCTTCATATATATATATTTTTAATTTACCCCGCTATTGTTGGACTAATTCATATTTCTAGTTGATTTTGGGAATCCATTTTATCAAAACCTTTGCCTTCTTCATCACTGTGAATTAACAATTCATTCATACTGTTAAAAGTTTTGTTAAAATTGATAGAATTTAAAAACAATATATTTAGGGACGGCAATGACTATACACTGTTAAATGAATCAGTTGCGAGTTGTAATTGGAGTGGGGACGTACTAAGAGCTAACAGCTACGAACTGAACAGCCGAGGAGGAGAAAGTAGTGTGGGAGGTGGCCAACAGCTGACTGGTGATGTAACAGCTGACTGGTGACTGCATCAGCTGTCCAAGCGGCTTTAGTTGAAGTGTAAAATATTCATACTGAAATAAGAAAATTTTACTAATGTGTGTTAGGTTAATGAATATGGTTCCTCGGAAGTGAAACAGCCCGAAGCATTTTCTAATGTATTAACAATTTTTTTTTTTTAACTGTAGGATCTATAATCAGTATCATTGAATTTATAATATATATTGTAGAAGAAAGTGATGAAATTGTTATGAGAGGAAAATGGAGGACATTTCATTGTCATGTCTTTTTGTAGCTGTTTGAGAACTACCTCTACACCGATCACCAGTGAATTCATCTAGGTCTGTGTATCATCAACGACTTGTAATATTTTCCTTATAAATAGAATAAAAAAACTACACCGCGGATACAAGTTGAGAATCATGAAGTTAGGCAGTTTTTGCAATCTCCATTTTGATTTGAACTCTTCTAGGTTAGTATGAGGTGGCAATACGCCATCTATCACGTCATCTATCTGCCTTAGCATTGCTACTTACACACCATACAGTTTCGTTGTGAAGCATGTTTGGGAATGGTTGTGTTTCTAGATATCTGAAATGGAAGTGGTGTTAAAAAATAATCTGTATCATAACCGGTTGTTTTATTGTCCATTTCTAAATGCCCTGTTGAGCGGGCCAATCCTTACGGCGTGCGTGCTTGTTATATAATACACCCCTGTACAACGTGACCCGGACCTCAGGGACAGATGTTGATTGATTAATCGATACTTGCCCGTTAACTTGGTCATCTTGATCATCATCATCCACAGCTTCTCGATCCTGCACGCTTTTGAGTGACCACTTTCGGCCGATCGATAGCTCTACAAAGCTCCTACCGCCTGTGTCGTCATTATCATATTGCTCTGTTCTGATAAAGGATTGCCGGCTGTGAACGGTCATCAACTGACATTAAAGATGCTGTGTAACGGAGCGTGGGTTTGTCTATAACGAAGCTATTAGTCATTGATGGAACTGGTGTTTTGGATTTTGGACTTTGCTGGTTATATAAGTTTCATTGGAAAGTATTGTAATTTTAGTGAGGGAGGGTAGAATTGACTATTGAACTTGCTATTAGGCTTCTCAATACATATTATTTCTAATTATAAATATTATTATGTATGTATGAATTGAAGGGAAGGTGTGAGCTGGGAGCTGGCTATAGAGCAATCAATACAGGAGCGGGGTCGCCTCCCAAGGCCGTCCCAACATCATCATCATCATGTTCATCAGCTGATCTAAAGGTCTTCCAGTTAGCTCTGTTGTTTGGTCAATTTAATCTTCATTTGATTTCATTTAACACTTAATTTAGTAGCTAGTTAAATTATCATAAAATATTGTATCTTTTTTCTTCGCCGTCAAATTGTAATATCATCGGTACATATCAATGATGGAAAAACTCTTGTTGAATACTCTTGATACTGGATGGAAACTCTTGTTCATTTTAGCAAGTAATGAGATGATCATGGATGTTTGGTGGCGTCATCTGAATTGTTTTCGAAGCTGAAGAACATTGTTGCTTCTCGTCACATTGACAAAAAGTGGCAAGTAGAAGGATTGTGGCCTCGAAGACGAGTTGTCTACAGCTCAGGAGGGAGGAATTGGAACCGTTTATCGCCTTGCCCATTCTGAGAGCGCGATGGCAGGACCGGCCCCGTAATCAGGATGAAGGGTTGAAAAGGAAAATTACAAAAGATCTTGAAAAATCTACAAGAAAAAATTGGATTTTTGGTGAAATTTTATTGTATTGATAGTTATTTATATAATGTTTTTTAGTTATCGAAGATGAGTTTTAAAGCTTGACTTTGCCCTTAATTATGCATCGTAATTCCCCAACTTGATTTTCTAGCTATAATTTGTAAACGGTTTAAATAACTCAATAGGGCACGGGCGTCACTGGTTTACATTATGGGATTATATCGTGATGGATTGGTAAGACGACTTTATGAAATTTTTTTTGTTGCTTGGTGCTACCCCGCAGACCACGGTTCGGAAGAGCTTCCACCCCGACCGTGGTTGGAGCCCGCCCGGGAGACTCGTGGACGGTTGGCCTGGCCGTTGAACCTGGGCTGATGCCCTCCAGCCTAGCGCTGAGCCAAGTGCCCGCGTCCCCTTATCATATTGAGTAGAAAGGAAGGTAGATATTGAGAGCCGTTTTGTGAGCATTTAACTGTAGTTTTATTGAATGGGGCTCGTCGAATTTGGGAAATCTTAATTTTGACAAAACATTGTATGTATCAAATACATAATAAGGTATATATATTTGAAATCAAATCGCTCATTTACTGAGTATGTTATACTATAATGCCCATGCCTCGCTTAACTGATGTGGTCTTGTATTGTATCGTTTATATTATCTTAAGTAGAATGTATATTGTGTATATTATCTTAAGTATCTAGAATTTACAATTTGAGTGGTTTACAAGTTCTTCTTTACTTACATTACTTTGTCTCCTTTATAAAGACATGGGATCTGTATAGTTTGGATGTCAGAAATTGTACTTTCTTAAATTTGGATAGAATTGCTTCAAGTTCTAGGTCGGCCATCAAAAGGAAGAAACATTGTTCCAGAAAATTTCCATTTTTGATGCAACTGAATATTTTTATTTAACGCTTTTGAAAGGACAACCTCACTTAGGGGTTTGCTTTAGGAGCCTATTTTATTGGAGTTTTGTAATTTTGTGCTATTTAAATTCATTTGGTAGGATGATCACATAGATTTTCATTACATAAATGAAAACGAAAAGCAAGATGTTGATGGATATTGGACAAGTTTGGAATATCATTCACCGCCATATAATAATACTTCCATGTATTCCGTAAAGGGAGTATTGCAATCGCCAAATATTTCAAATTTCATTGAAATTTTCTATCATCAATTAATACTTTTTGGCTTGATATTCCCCAGGACTCAACGCACATTCACTTGTCTTTAAATTAACAGTAAGCTGTAGAGAATTGAAGTAATGAAGTATGCCATTGAGCTTGTAACTTCAAATTCAAGCGTTTAATCTCATCCCTTATGGTATATATATATATATATATGTGTGTGATTTATCATTTGGCATATTGAAGGTCAATTGTGGTATCGAAAAGGAACAATAATGACGGCATTAGCTAAAAGAATATTGTATAAAGATAGCTGGCTAGTTAGTATTTGGCAACTACAAAAATCTGCGGTTGCCAAAGTTTGTTTAGTTGTTAATTCACATACACATGCTCATCAATCCAGCTGGAAATATTAAAACCAAAAGGGAGGGAGAGAAAATTTTGAATACATCCATCTTTATTTTTTTCTTAATTTAAGGTAAGTTTATCTTCTGGAATAAACTGTGCAAAATTTAACCTCTTTTTGACCAGAAGCAAAAGTAAATTTAAAGCAAAATTAAAATAATTTAGTCCACATAGTTAAATTGGAGTCAAATAAATTAACCCTTCCCAAAGTACAAATGTGGAAACCTCGAATATTTGTTTGCACACTGTGTTCAAAAGGGGGGGGGGGAGAGTGCTGGGTGACTATGCTGAAGGTTCCGGGTTTGCAATCCGGCTGTGGCTGATAAATTATTTAATCTGCTGACAGCCAGGGATACTCTTGGGGCTCACCCAGCCTTAATTGGAGGTTTGAGTGTGATCTGAGACATATGACCTTCCTACATAACCGTGCCCTAGAAGCAGAAGAGTGTAGTACCTATTATGTATCTAACCCAAGATTACTCTCTGATGAAAACAGACTTGTTTATAAATTGAATATTATGTTTTGACATGATAGATATTAATGACTATATTTATTTATTTTAACTTATCATTACCATTTATTACTTTCCTTTCCTATACCTGAACAAATGAATTGAAATAGTCATGTTATATTATAGTTATTAATTATCATTTATAAATGTGATCGCTTATGTATATTGCATATATACAAAAAAAGTCATAGTTGCTATAAAATTATTTTTTATTTAAGTGTTAATCATTCTCAAACATTAGAGCTATAATTACACTTAATTACAAATGTATGATAATGCTGATTAGATATGATCAATCTAATAATCTCCTATAATTGTTAGATAAATTATACACAATGTACCTTATTTTATTGTTTCTCCTTGTAATATTGAATTCCTTTTTTTTTTCTTTATTTAAAGTTTTACTTGATAAAATATTTATACTTCGTAGGCTTTTTGTTATCAGTGCTATAAATAATTTTATTTCATCAACATCAGGCATTTGTATGTATCTGTAAATTGATATTCAATAAAAGAAGAAAAATATTTTTACCTTAAATAAACATTTGTAGAAAAGTTTAGAATTCAATTTAAAATAATTTTCAATTTAATTGATTAGTAATCATTGTGCTTTATTTTCAGGTTAAAGTTGTAAAATTTAGTTACATGTGGACAATAAACAACTTCAGCTTTTGTCGAGAAGAAATGGGTGAAGTTTTGAAATCTTCCACCTTTTCAGCCGGAGCTAATGATAAGCTTAAATGGTAATATATATATTTTTTTTTTTTTTTGTAATTGTATTTTATTTGGTTTTAGTATTGCAATTTTATAATGAATTATTAAGAATGGATACTATAGAGAGTGGTTGTTGTACCTTGGGCTGGATATTAGTGTGTCATTTAGATACTGTGGATTTTGGGGTCAGGGTGGCAGGGAATGGTTTCTGACATTTGGGTCATGCTGCTAGCAAGGGGCAAAGGAATGGCACCGCTCTCAATTCCATTTCTTCAATCTATTGATCCATTTTGGCTTTCAATTGCTTTTATATGTGAATCACAAAAATTAAGAAGATTGATGTTTACTGTTGACTGTAGTTTACTGATGTTTGATGAAGATGGCTGCTGGCTAATATGATCTTGTTAGTAATTTGACAGCAAAAACAAATTTATAATTTGAGTTTAATTTGTTATTAAGCTTTACTGTCATTAATGAGGTGTGTAGATTGACCTCTAGTCAATCTGATGTGTACACTATTTTCTTCTCAGCCTACATTTTTAGTTATTTCATTTTGTTTTTATTTTATTTATATTTTACTAAAAATAATTACTTACAATTTTAAATATAGGGTGTTTTTTTAAGCTAGATAGAACTTTAAATTGTAAAAAGTAACACAAAAAATTAAATTGTAATCAAAATTTTTTTTTTATTCGAAAGATCAATACGTGACATTAACATTTGAAAATGATTTCGGGCATATGGGCACCGCGGCTGTTCTTGACGAAGCGCATTCTGGACGTCCAATTTTGGGCCACTTTTTCGAGCACTGCTGGCCGTATGTCACGAATAACACGAACAATGCTGGCTTCCAAGGCGTCAATTGTTGCTGGTTTATCAGCATAAACCAGTGACTTCACGTAGCCCCACAGGAAATAATCGAGAGGTGTCAACCAGCTAACTGACTAATGCTACTTTATAGATTTGTGATTTCATATTTATATCCTAATTTATTTCTCTGAATATTTTGTTTTTTATTATTTTAAAAAGTAAATAATGAAAAAATAAAAATTGAATTAAATACATTTTTTCTACTTGATATGGTCATTATGATTTTTTATACTTTCATTCTTTTGCTTTCTGCTATCCTTTTTAACTACAATAATTGAATTTTAAACAAAAAAATTATTTTCTTTACACAACTAAAAAATTAACAAGCTCATTAGAAGTGAGATTGATAGTACTTTTATTATACATATCTACAACAGTTTGGCTGCATCTAGATTGTTCTGAGAGATGCATACTTTTTGGGCTTATAGAAGGCAGCAACCAGCTTTTAAAAGATGTTCAAAATCATTATGTTATATATATATTTTTTTTAGATTATAAATCTTTTTTTTTTAAATAAGTTATTTCTGTACAACATTGCCCTTTTGTTTCATTTGTTACAAGTAAACTATTATTTTCTATCAAATACCTTGCTGATATTAATTTTTATACTTTCAAGAAGTGAATCAAATAATTATGGATAATTCCTCTTCTTCCCCAATTGTGGTTTAGAAGTGGAAATAGAAATTGAAGTTTCTAAAATCTTTTTTCTTAAAGAAAAGGGATCAATATAAAACATTTTTAATACCTCTAAATTTATATCACTGAATGAAATTTGAACAGAGCTGTTGTAGGATATTGATTGTCTATTTATTATTGAAATATTTAATTTTTATTTATCTACAGGTGTTTACGTGTCAATCCAAAAGGTTTGGACGAAGAGAGTAAAGATTATCTATCCCTCTACCTTCTCCTTGTTTCATGTAATAAGTCAGAAGTCAGAGCAAAATTCAAATTTTCTATTCTAAATGCCAAACGAGAAGAAACTAAAGCTATGGGTATTTTAAAAAAATTTTAGTTGGGACTATTGAAGGTGCTTAGTTGTGACATATGTTTTCCAATGCTTCTATTTTCAATTTTCAGAAAGCCAAAGAGCATATAGGTTTGTACAAGGAAAGGATTGGGGATTTAAAAAGTTCATCAGGCGAGATTTCTTACTTGATGAAGCAAACGGACTACTACCGGATGATAAGCTTACAATATTCTGCGAGGTAATTATTCGAAATAGTCTTATCAGTGTTACTTTCTTTCAATTAATTGCTTCAAAATTATTGTAACTAATAATCGGGTTAATTCTTTTTCTCCAACTTTTAGGTAAGCGTAGTTGCTGACAGTGTGAATATATCAGGGCAGTCAAATGCTATACAGTTTAAAGTTCCTGAATGTAGGCTACCTGACGATCTTGGCCAGTTATTCGAAATACAAAAGTTCAGTGATGTCACCCTCTCTGTTCCTGGCGGCAGGGAGTTTCAAGCACATAAAGCTGTTCTAGCTGGTTAGTATTATCATTATTATTGTTATTTAAAACATATAGTGAGTGTATTAATGAAGAAAAATGTGTAGTGTTGCTTAATTAGTTGGCTTTAGTGCTATAAGTGAAAGTGACATTTGAAAATAAAATGTAGATGTTAATTATGATTTTAAAGATAAGCTGCAATGCAATAATGAAGGGTCAAGCGATTAAGAATGAACTATTGAGAATTTCTTTTAATTGTTAGGAATATAATTGAAGAAAGTAAAAAATATGACATAAGTATATCATTACAAAATTGTGTTGAAGTTTGTATGACATATTATTGTTTAACAAGATTTGATAAAATAGATTATTAGTTGCAATATTAAATTTGATATTAATTTCCGCTCCTTCATCAGTTTATTTTATCCCATTTGTAATAACTAAATTACTTTATATAGTTATGTGATTTATTGAAATGTTTCTTTTGTAGCCCGGAGCCCTGTTTTCGCTGCCATGTTCGAACATGAAATGGAAGAGAGGAAACTGAACAGAGTTGCTATCACTGATGTGGACCAAGAAGTTCTTAAAGAAATGTTGAGGTTCATTTACACAGGAAGAGCGACCAACTTGGAACGGATGGCTGATGATCTCCTTGCCGCGGCTGATAAGGTTTACTTTTAGTTACAGTACGATTGGATATTTTTACTCAAAACTAAGCTCATGACATTTATATTAGTATCATAATAGTTTTCCATTGGTACAACGGTTATTTTTATTTTTATGCTCTCATTAATTTACTAACAAAAACAATTTAATATTTTTTAATAATGGTTTTTAGTACTAAACAGTTATGTATTTTTTTTTTTTTAAGAAAGGGTTTTTAATTTAGTTCGAGTTAACATTATATAGATACAACTTATAAAGCATGCCTCCTAATATAGTTATGTACATAATTTTAAAGAAATGGGTTATGGGTTAGATTTTTTTTTCTTTGCTTAAATTGTTTATTCAATCTCCATTAGGAATATTCTGATTGTTATATATTTTTCAGTATGCTCTTGAGAGGTTAAAAGTAATGTGCGAAGAAGCACTTTGTACTAACTTGTCGGTAGAAAATGCAGCAGATACCCTCATCCTCGCAGACCTTCATAGTGCAGAGCAACTGAAGGCACAAGCGATTGACTTTATTAATACGTAAGGGCGACAATTTTATATAAAAATTAAGAGCAATTTTAAATATTTTGTATGGCCTTCCTGAATTATCAGTCTTAACATGAGATAATTACCTAATATAATTCTATTAAAATGATAGTTACTATTAAATTGTATTTGTATTACATAATTTAAGCAGTTTTATACTAGTTTTAGGAGGAATATCAACATAATTTTTATAAAATTTTTTAGGGCATATTACACTGAATTTCTATTAAAGGCAAATTATCAGGCAGCTGTAATTATTTTGAGTAATGTTGATGTTTTTCCCTAATAGGTGCACATAGTAATAGCTCATGTTGATATTCTGCCCTCAGAATTTTACCATAAATAATTAATAATAACAATAATTAACATTTATTAGTTATCTGATACAACCACTGACGATCAATCCATACCAAGTAATAACTAAAACAATTGTTTTAAATTGTATGTAGAGTATGTATTTGATGTAGGGAGAGCAGGTGTATTCCTATCCAATGAGCCTTAAATTGAACATTTATACACGGTTACATCTAGTCCAATCATGAGTATGAGCTGTGCTACTTCTAACCTAAGCTATAATAAACATTTGTTGATAATTAAATACAATATCATTAATAATTAATATATTAATTGCATAAAAATATATCCAATATTTTTTGTAATTTTTGAAAAGGATGTATAAAGAATTTTCAACCAAATATTTGTATCATTAATATTTTTATGTATTTATACTCTTTTACAATTTATACTCCAAGCGTAGTCCATTGTTATCTACAGTCATCAGCCATCTGCTAGCAAATTGTTCGATCCCACACTAATACCATTCCTTGGGTAATAGAGCTCTTGGACCCCAATTTCAACTTCCACAAAATTATCAAAGACCATCCATCAGGTACAAAGTCGTGACGAATAACACCTTCAAAATTAATGAAAACGCAAAGCATGGATTTGTTTTCATATTCCTCCCTTGCAGCAACCGGGAAAGCAGTTTGATCATGATATAGCCATTACTCATGGGTGTTCGGATTTTGCCAGTAAACCCATTTTTGATCACAGGTGACAATATTCCGGTAAAATCCCATATGCGGAGGGAGGGTTTTTCAATAAATTCCCACTATTTCTAACCTCTTAGCTGATAACTGAGGAGCAAGTTTGTGAGTGACCAGTTTACAGTACTTTTTCATCTTTCCAGCGTTAATGGCAACACATGAGGCCTCATCAATATCCAGCCCTTCATCCTTTCCACCATCCACTACTAAATTTTTCAAACCCACACCGCACAGTGCCCTAGTCAAGGACACCTCCTTCATATTTAATAATTTCACAAGTTTCTTCAGTGGCTGTGAAATTTTTTTTCCAGTAATGTTTTAAAATTACGAGAATTCCGTAGGGTACTGCTATGTTTCTTCTTTGAAACAAATAACAAAACTAAGAATTTTTTTTGAACAAGTCGAATGGGATTAAACAACCTTAGAGAAGTCTATAAGGGTTATTAAGTATTGGTGAGTATTAAATATAATTAAAATATTTACAGTCCTTTGAAATCTCGGATTTGAAAACGGTCATTTTATTTTATATGGCCTATTATTTCAGGCTTCTACCCCAATTGGTATGTGTAAACGGGGCCAAGGGTTGAGGTTTAACATAGCTAACAGTTCTCCTTATTTAAGAGAATATTTTTTACCTCCACCTTGAACATTTTCTTTCTAACATACATAAGGTCAACTAATATTATTCAAGATTTCTATTAAAAGTTTTAATAATGACTAATTATGTTCTTAGACATGCGACCGATGTGATGGAGACGGGAGGCTGGAAGACGATGATCACATCGCACCCTCACCTAATCGCTGAGGCATTTCGAGCCCTCGCTACTCAACAGATTCCACCAATTGGACCCCCACGAAAACGAGTTAAACAGAGCTGAGCCCAGATAAGGGCATCTCATCAGTGATCGACCGTACACTCACCTCTTTCCCAATTCTTGTAAATAGTTATCGTTAATCGGCCACATCAAGGCCCCTTGTCGTGCATTTTGTTTCTTCGTTTTAATTGATATATACTTTAAGTTTGTAAGATTATCAAATCTAAATATAATTCTCTTGCCACAGTCTAAGTGTTAATGTGGACAATTAGACTTGATCGATGAGGAGAAAACAACTTCCAACATGTCATTGATATCTAGTCCTATGCTGAATCTTCAGCCAATGAATTCATTCAATGCTTATCGATATATTTTTAAATATTCATTAATCTTTATTAACACTTTTTTTTGTATAGTCGTATTGTGTAATTTATAATTTGATATCTTTAATTTCTTGCTCCATTTTTTGTGATACTGGCAACAAAAAGATTCGAAACTCATATATAAAAAAAAAAAATTAAAAAAGAAAATGAAAAACGAAAGAGGGATGTTGTGAGTGTATGGTTGTGATTGAGAGTGTTCTATCCTAGTTCTAAATGAACGCATTGTGACCATTACAATGCTCCCTTGAAACGTTCCTGTTATTTAATTGAATCGCCTCGATAGCGTCGAGTCTGGTAACGGACTTCTGGCCGAAGACGATCTGGAAGAGAATCTGTGATATCTCTACTATGTCCTTGTAGGCCAGTTGCTTCTGCGGATGGCATTTATTGTTATTTTCAATGTCGGATATTTGTATATAAATATATATATATTGTATGTAGGAAAAAATTGCATGTAATGCTATTGTATTTTTTTTATGTACATTTTTCATTTATTTAATTTTTTTGCTGAAATTAGGTTGAGCTGGTCTCTCCAAACATCTCCCCTCCCCCCTTTCTTTAGTTGATTATGTTTGATTTGTTTTTTCTCACTTTTTATTCAACCCCTAATATTTCTTAAAAGCCCTGGCATTTCTTAATACCAAAGTCTTTCATTTTTGGAAATATTTATTCGTTTGTTTGCATTAAAAATATATTATATATATATTTAAATAATTAAAAAAATACAGAAGTTGGCAGAGAGATAAAGGAGCCAGTAAGATAATAAAGTTGGCCGATATTAAATGCCATAAGTGTTCTGTGATACAGCGCCAGGACCATTGTGTATGTGTGCTTTAGTTTATTTCATGTGTTGACAATTAAATGTAACAATAGTTGGGTTGCATACTATAACTATAGCTAGTATCTTAAGTATTTTCTTTGTTAATTATTAGCTTTTTTTTAGGAGTCGGAATCGCCATTCTCGCGTTTCCAAGTTTTTTTCTCTAATTTAAAAAAAAATAGAGAATATATCAAGTACAAGTTAATAATTGTTACCTCATTTAGACATTCATGTTTGTAACTATTAATTGTATTAAGAATAAGGAAATATGTTTAATTTTTAAGGTATTTTATTAATTTAAAAAAAAAAAAAAAGTGTAATGAAATAGTCCTACCAAACTTGGAACAAAAAGCTGAAAAATGAAAAAAAAAAACACTTGTTACTTTTTTCTTTCTGAAATTGAGAAATTTCCTTACATAAAAGAATTTTTGCTTCTTATTAATTTAGGCACAATAAATTGTACAATTGGGACTCAATATAAGTTACTAAACTGTGAAAATTGTGAGTCATAAGTATTGAGGTATCAAACATCTAAAAAGAGCTTAATTTGTGTAATAATGTATAACAGTTTCTTCCTTCTTTGATATATTTTCATTTCAAAGTGTTGTCTATTTCCAAGGTATGAAATAAAATAAAAACTACTGTGTTTCAATGAGTATAAATTTTTATATAAATAATTCCCTGCCATTTTGTAGTTGTCAACAATTGAGGATAAAACAATTATATATAGTAAATGACAACTAGCAACTTAGACAAGAAATGGAACAGTACAATCATTTATTTACAAAACAAAATTATTAAACACTTGGAATTCTTATGTTTATATGCCCGTAATTGAAATATCATTAATAATGTTACTATTATATAAATATTGTCGACAGCTTTATAAATATATGTACAGGCTATTATCAATTGAACCAAAATGATTTTCCAATAGATATCATTTACAAAAATTATGTTGAAGAAATAATTGATGAATACATGTATATTTTATTTAAAAGGCACGCCAGATCTGTCATTTCCGATTTCGATTCACACTATCTATCATTCGTCAACTAGTTTGTCAGAGAAATCAAAGCTTGTACAACATCTCCTGAATGTTCTCTCAATGTTCTTTCAGCGTGACTTCTTCCCACTTCTAATTCTCGTACCTAAAAAAAAGTACATGAGTATTATATATATATACTATAATAATAATAATGCATATCATAAATAATAAATTATGTAAATAAACAGTATTTTTGAGCTAGTGCCCACTGAATTAAAAAAAACAAAAACTAATTTTATTCGCATGTATGATTATTCTTTTCAGTGAAGGGTAGAATCGCCATAGTTTGGAGGTGGAAAAAAAAACAACAATGCCACTTTGTTTTACTACCATTTCAATTACTTTTGTAATATTTTATAATTAAATATAATAATGGATACTTAATTAACTAACTATGGATGAAAGGTTTAAAATAAAATTCTTGAGCTTTTAGTTACAACAAAACCTCAATAAATACAGAAATTATATATATGAAATGATATGTTTGATAAACAATGGCAATCTTTAAAACAATTCATTGAGGATGAGGCAAGGAGGGTGTGGAAAGCTGCCTGCCTGTAAAGGGGCATTAAGTTGAGTTAGCGATCACTATTATTGAGTGATGATGGCATAATAGAACAATGTTTCTACTTTTATATACCATTAAGTTATTTTATCCAATCTCTCTATTAAATATTTAAAAAAGTTTCCAACATGGAATAAATTTAAAGACTGTAGTGTCAAGTGGATTTTGTATTATAAAGCCCCATTAAAGAAAAAGAAGACTGGCTCCAATTGTTATGTCCCCTTCCCTCAGCCTACGCCTATAGATAGCCTATCTCTTTAACTACCTTTCATCTGCTTTATATTTTAAAAAGAAGACTGCCTCCAATTGTTATGTCCCCTTCCCTCAGCCTACGCCTATAGATAGCCTATCTCTTTAACTACCTTTCATCTGCTTTATATTTTAAAAAGAAGACTGGCTCCAATTGTTATGTCCCCTTCCCTCAGCCTACGCCTATAGATAGCCTATCTCTTTAACTACCTTTCATCTGCTTTATATTTTAAAAAGAAGACTGGCTCCAATTGTTATGTCCCCTTCCCTCAGCCTACGCCTATAGATAGCCTATCTCTTTAACTACCTTTCATCTGCTTTATATTTTAAAAAGAAGACTGGCTCCAATTGTTATGTCCCCTTCCCTCAGCCTACGCCTATAGATAGCCTATCTCTTTAACTACCTTTCATCTGCTTTATATTTTAAAAAGAAGACTGGCTCCAATTGTTATGTCCCCTTCCCTCAGCCTACGCCTATAGATAGCCTATCTCTTTAACTACCTTTCATCTGCTTTATATTTTAAAAAGAAGACTGGCTCCAATTGTTATGTCCCCTTCCCTCAGCCTACGCCTATAGATAGCCTATCTCTTTAACTACCTTTCATCTGCTTTATATTTTAAAAAGAAGACTGGCTCCAATTGTTATGTCCCCTTCCCTCAGCCTACGCCTATAGATAGCCTATCTCTTTAACTACCTTTCATCTGCTTTATATTTTAAAAAGAAGACTGGCTCCAATTGTTATGTCCCCTTCCCTCAGCCTACGCCTATAGATAGCCTATCTCTTTAACTACCTTTCATCTGCTTTATATTTTAAAAAGAAGACTGGCTCCAATTGTTATGTCCCCTTCCCTCAGCCTACGCCTATAGATAGCCTATCTCTTTAACTACCTTTCATCTGCTTTATATTTTAAAAAGAAGACTGGCTCCAATTGTTATGTCCCCTTCCCTCAGCCTACGCCTATAGATAGCCTATCTCTTTAACTACCTTTCATCTGCTTTATATTTTAAAAAGAAGACTGGCTCCAATTGTTATGTCCCCTTCCCTCAGCCTACGCCTATAGATAGCCTATCTCTTTAACTACCTTTCATCTGCTTTATATTTTAAAAAGAAGACTGGCTCCAATTGTTATGTCCCCTTCCCTCAGCCTACGCCTATAGATAGCCTATCTCTTTAACTACCTTTCATCTGCTTTATATTTTAAAAAGAAGACTGGCTCCAATTGTTATGTCCCCTTCCCTCAGCCTACGCCTATAGATAGCCTATCTCTTTAACTACCTTTCATCTGCTTTATATTTTAAAAAGAAGACTGGCTCCAATTGTTATGTCCCCTTCCCTCAGCCTACGCCTATAGATAGCCTATCTCTTTAACTACCTTTCATCTGCTTTATATTTTAAAAAGAAGACTGGCTCCAATTGTTATGTCCCCTTCCCTCAGCCTACGCCTATAGATAGCCTATCTCTTTAACTACCTTTCATCTGCTTTATATTTTAAAAAGAAGACTGGCTCCAATTGTTATGTCCCCTTCCCTCAGCCTACGCCTATAGATAGCCTATCTCTTTAACTACCTTTCATCTGCTTTATATTTTAAAAAGA
The DNA here is from genome assembly GCA_964056705.1 of Troilus luridus. NCBI lineage: Eukaryota > Metazoa > Arthropoda > Insecta > Hemiptera > Pentatomidae > Troilus > Troilus luridus. The sequence goes on along the minus strand of OZ057417.1, from coordinate 2,603,217 downwards.
AGACTGGCTCCAATTGTTATGTCCCCTTCCCTCAGCCTACGCCTATAGATAGCCTATCTCTTTAACTACCTTTCATCTGCTTTATATTTTAAAAAGAAGACTGGCTCCAATTGTTATGTCCCCTTCCCTCAGCCTACGCCTATAGATAGCCTATCTCTTTAACTACCTTTCATCTGCTTTATATTTTAAAAAGAAGACTGGCTCCAATTGTTATGTCCCCTTCCCTCAGCCTACGCCTATAGATAGCCTATCTCTTTAACTACCTTTCATCTGCTTTATATTTTAAAAAGAAGACTGGCTCCAATTGTTATGTCCCCTTCCCTCAGCCTACGCCTATAGATAGCCTATCTCTTTAACTACCTTTCATCTGCTTTATATTTTAAAAAGAAGACTGGCTCCAATTGTTATGTCCCCTTCCCTCAGCCTACGCCTATAGATAGCCTATCTCTTTAACTACCTTTCATCTGCTTTATATTTTAAAAAGAAGACTGGCTCCAATTGTTATGTCCCCTTCCCTCAGCCTACGCCTATAGATAGCCTATCTCTTTAACTACCTTTCATCTGCTTTATATTTTAAAAAGAAGACTGGCTCCAATTGTTATGTCCCCTTCCCTCAGCCTACGCCTATAGATAGCCTATCTCTTTAACTACCTTTCATCTGCTTTATATTTTAAAAAGAAGACTGGCTCCAATTGTTATGTCCCCTTCCCTCAGCCTACGCCTATAGATAGCCTATCTCTTTAACTACCTTTCATCTGCTTTATATTTTAAAAAGAAGACTGGCTCCAATTGTTATGTCCCCTTCCCTCAGCCTACGCCTATAGATAGCCTATCTCTTTAACTACCTTTCATCTGCTTTATATTTTAAAAAGAAGACTGGCTCCAATTGTTATGTCCCCTTCCCTCAGCCTACGCCTATAGATAGCCTATCTCTTTAACTACCTTTCATCTGCTTTATATTTTAAAAAGAAGACTGGCTCCAATTGTTATGTCCCCTTCCCTCAGCCTACGCCTATAGATAGCCTATCTCTTTAACTACCTTTCATCTGCTTTATATTTTAAAAAGAAGACTGGCTCCAATTGTTATGTCCCCTTCCCTCAGCCTACGCCTATAGATAGCCTATCTCTTTAACTACCTTTCATCTGCTTTATATTTTAAAAAGAAGACTGGCTCCAATTGTTATGTCCCCTTCCCTCAGCCTACGCCTATAGATAGCCTATCTCTTTAACTACCTTTCATCTGCTTTATATTTTAAAAAGAAGACTGGCTCCAATTGTTATGTCCCCTTCCCTCAGCCTACGCCTATAGATAGCCTATCTCTTTAACTACCTTTCATCTGCTTTATATTTTAAAAAGAAGACTGGCTCCAATTGTTATGTCCCCTTCCCTCAGCCTACGCCTATAGATAGCCTATCTCTTTAACTACCTTTCATCTGCTTTATATTTTAAAAAGAAGACTGGCTCCAATTGTTATGTCCCCTTCCCTCAGCCTACGCCTATAGATAGCCTATCTCTTTAACTACCTTTCATCTGCTTTATATTTTAAAAAGAAGACTGGCTCCAATTGTTATGTCCCCTTCCCTCAGCCTACGCCTATAGATAGCCTATCTCTTTAACTACCTTTCATCTGCTTTATATTTTAAAAAGAAGACTGGCTCCAATTGTTATGTCCCCTTCCCTCAGCCTACGCCTATAGATAGCCTATCTCTTTAACTACCTTTCATCTGCTTTATATTTTAAAAAGAAGACTGGCTCCAATTGTTATGTCCCCTTCCCTCAGCCTACGCCTATAGATAGCCTATCTCTTTAACTACCTTTCATCTGCTTTATATTTTAAAAAGAAGACTGGCTCCAATTGTTATGTCCCCTTCCCTCAGCCTACGCCTATAGATAGCCTATCTCTTTAACTACCTTTCATCTGCTTTATATTTTAAAAAGAAGACTGCCTCCAATTGTTATGTCCCCTTCCCTCAGCCTACGCCTATAGATAGCCTATCTCTTTAACTACCTTTCATCTGCTTTATATTTTAAAAAGAAGACTGGCTCCAATTGTTATGTCCCCACCCCTCAGCCTACGCCTATAGATAGCCTATCTCTTTAACTACCTTTCATCTGCTTTATATTTTAAAAAGAAGACTGCCTCCAATTGTTATGTCCCCTTCCCTCAGCCTACGCCTATAGATAGCCTATCTCTTTAACTACCTTTCATCTGCTTTATATTTTAAAAAGAAGACTGCCTCCAATTGTTATGTCCCCTTCCCTCAGCCTACGCCTATAGATAGCCTATCTCTTTAACTACCTTTCATCTGCTTTATATTTTAAAAAGAAGACTGGCTCCAATTGTTATGTCCCCACCCCTCAGCCTACGCCTATAGATAGCCTATCTCTTTAACTACCTTTCATCTGCTTTATATTTTAAAAAGAAGACTGGCTCCAATTGTTATGTCCCCACCCCTCAGCCTACGCCTATAGATAGCCTATCTCTTTAACTACCTTTCATCTGCTTTATATTTTAAAAAGAAGACTGGCTCCAATTGTTATGTCCCCTTCCCTCAGCCTACGCCTATAGATAGCCTATCTCTTTAACTACCTTTCATCTGCTTTATATTTTAAAAAGAAGACTGGCTCCAATTGTTATGTCCCCTTTCCTCAGCCTACGCCTATAGATAGCCTATCTCTTTAACTACCTTTCATCTGCTTTATATTTTAAAAAGAAGACTGGCTCCAATTGTTATGTCCCCTTCCCTCAGCCTACGCCTATAGATAGCCTATCTCTTTAACTACCTTTCATCTGCTTTATATTTTAAAAAGAAGACTGGCTCCAATTGTTATGTCCCCTTCCCTCAGCCTACGCCTATAGATAGCCTATCTCTTTAACTACCTTTCATCTGCTTTATATTTTAAAAAGAAGACTGGCTCCAATTGTTATGTCCCCTTCCCTCAGCCTACGCCTATAGATAGCCTATCTCTTTAACTACCTTTCATCTGCTTTATATTTTAAAAAGAAGACTGGCTCCAATTGTTATGTCCCCTTCCCTCAGCCTACGCCTATAGATAGCCTATCTCTTTAACTACCTTTCATCTGCTTTATATTTTAAAAAGAAGACTGGCTCCAATTGTTATGTCCCCTTCCCTCAGCCTACGCCTATAGATAGCCTATCTCTTTAACTACCTTTCATCTGCTTTATATTTTAAAAAGAAGACTGGCTCCAATTGTTATGTCCCCTTCCCTCAGCCTACGCCTATAGATAGCCTATCTCTTTAACTACCTTTCATCTGCTTTATATTTTAAAAAGAAGACTGGCTCCAATTGTTATGTCCCCTTCCTCAGCCTACGCCTATAGATAGCCTATCTCTTTAACTACCTTTCATCTGCTTTATATTTTAAAAAGAAGACTGGCTCCAATTGTTATGTCCCCTTCCCTCAGCCTACGCCTATAGATAGCCTATCTCTTTAACTACCTTTCATCTGCTTTATATTTTAAAAAGAAGACTGGCTCCAATTGTTATGTCCCCTTCCCTCAGCCTACGCCTATAGATAGCCTATCTCTTTAACTACCTTTCATCTGCTTTATATTTTAAAAAGAAGACTGGCTCCAATTGTTATGTCCCCTTCCCTCAGCCTACGCCTATAGATAGCCTATCTCTTTAACTACCTTTCATCTGCTTTATATTTTAAAAAGAAGACTGGCTCCAATTGTTATGTCCCCTTCCCTCAGCCTACGCCTATAGATAGCCTATCTCTTTAACTACCTTTCATCTGCTTTATATTTTAAAAAGAAGACTGCCTCCAATTGTTATGTCCCCTTCCCTCAGCCTACGCCTATAGATAGCCTATCTCTTTAACTACCTTTCATCTGCTTTATATTTTAAAAAGAAGACTGGCTCCAATTGTTATGTCCCCACCCCTCAGCCTACGCCTATAGATAGCCTATCTCTTTAACTACCTTTCATCTGCTTTATATTTTAAAAAGAAGACTGGCTCCAATTGTTATGTCCCCTTCCCTCAGCCTACGCCTATAGATAGCCTATCTCTTTAACTACCTTTCATCTGCTTTATATTTTAAAAAGAAGACTGGCTCCAATTGTTATGTCCCCTTCCCTCAGCCTACGCCTATAGATAGCCTATCTCTTTAACTACCTTTCATCTGCTTTATATTTTAAAAAGAAGACTGGCTCCAATTGTTATGTCCCCTTCCCTCAGCCTACGCCTATAGATAGCCTATCTCTTTAACTACCTTTCATCTGCTTTATATTTTAAAAAGAAGACTGGCTCCAATTGTTATGTCCCCACCCCTCAGCCTACGCCTATAGATAGCCTATCTCTTTAACTACCTTTCATCTGCTTTATATTTTAAAAAGAAGACTGGCTCCAATTGTTATGTCCCCTTCCCTCAGCCTACGCCTATAGATAGCCTATCTCTTTAACTACCTTTCATCTGCTTTATATTTTAAAAAGAAGACTGGCTCCAATTGTTATGTCCCCTTCCCTCAGCCTACGCCTATAGATAGCCTATCTCTTTAACTACCTTTCATCTGCTTTATATTTTAAAAAGAAGACTGGCTCCAATTGTTATGTCCCCTTCCCTCAGCCTACGCCTATAGATAGCCTATCTCTTTAACTACCTTTCATCTGCTTTATATTTTAAAAAGAAGACTGGCTCCAATTGTTATGTCCCCTTCCCTCAGCCTACGCCTATAGATAGCCTATCTCTTTAACTACCTTTCATCTGCTTTATATTTTAAAAAGAAGACTGGCTCCAATTGTTATGTCCCCTTCCCTCAGCCTACTCCTATAGATAGCCTATCTCTTTAACTACCTTTCATCTGCTTTATATTTTAAAAAGAAGACTGGCTCCAATTGTTATGTCCCCTTCCCTCAGCCTACGCCTATAGATAGCCTATCTCTTTAACTACCTTTCATCTGCTTTATATTTTAAAAAGAAGACTGGCTCCAATTGTTATGTCCCCACCCCTCAGCCTACGCCTATAGATAGCCTATCTCTTTAACTACCTTTCATCTGCTTTATATTTTAAAAAGAAGACTGGCTCCAATTGTTATGTCCCCTTCCCTCAGCCTACGCCTATAGATAGCCTATCTCTTTAACTACCTTTCATCTGCTTTATATTTTAAAAAGAAGACTGGCTCCAATTGTTATGTCCCCACCCCTCAGCCTACGCCTATAGATAGCCTATCTCTTTAACTACCTTTCATCTGCTTTATATTTTAAAAAGAAGACTGCCTCCAATTGTTATGTCCCCTTCCCTCAGCCTACGCCTATAGATAGCCTATCTCTTTAACTACCTTTCATCTGCTTTATATTTTAAAAAGAAGACTGCCTCCAATTGTTATGTCCCCTTCCCTCAGCCTACGCCTATAGATAGCCTATCTCTTTAACTACCTTTCATCTGCTTTATATTTTAAAAAGAAGACTGGCTCCAATTGTTATGTCCCCACCCCTCAGCCTACGCCTATAGATAGCCTATCTCTTTAACTACCTTTCATCTGCTTTATATTTTAAAAAGAAGACTGGCTCCAATTGTTATGTCCCCTCCCCTCAGCCTACGCCTATAGATAGCCTATCTCTTTAACTACCTTTCATCTGCTTTATATTTTAAAAAGAAGACTGGCTCCAATTGTTATGTCCCCTTCCCTCAGCCTACGCCTATAGATAGCCTATCTCTTTAACTACCTTTCATCTGCTTTATATTTTAAAAAGAAGACTGGCTCCAATTGTTATGTCCCCTTCCCTCAGCCTACGCCTATAGATAGCCTATCTCTTTAACTACCTTTCATCTGCTTTATATTTTAAAAAGAAGACTGGCTCCAATTGTTATGTCCCCTTCCCTCAGCCTACGCCTATAGATAGCCTATCTCTTTAACTACCTTTCATCTGCTTTATATTTTAAAAAGAAGACTGGCTCCAATTGTTATGTCCCCTTCCCTCAGCCTACGCCTATAGATAGCCTATCTCTTTAACTACCTTTCATCTGCTTTATATTTTAAAAAGAAGACTGGCTCCAATTGTTATGTCCCCTTCCCTCAGCCTACGCCTATAGATAGCCTATCTCTTTAACTACCTTTCATCTGCTTTATATTTTAAAAAGAAGACTGGCTCCAATTGTTATGTCCCCTTCCCTCAGCCTACGCCTATAGATAGCCTATCTCTTTAACTACCTTTCATCTGCTTTATATTTTAAAAAGAAGACTGGCTCCAATTGTTATGTCCCCTTCCCTCAGCCTACGCCTATAGATAGCCTATCTCTTTAACTACCTTTCATCTGCTTTATATTTTAAAAAGAAGACTGGCTCCAATTGTTATGTCCCCTTCCCTCAGCCTACGCCTATAGATAGCCTATCTCTTTAACTACCTTTCATCTGCTTTATATTTTAAAAAGAAGACTGGCTCCAATTGTTATGTCCCCTTCCCTCAGCCTACGCCTATAGATAGCCTATCTCTTTAACTACCTTTCATCTGCTTTATATTTTAAAAAGAAGACTGGCTCCAATTGTTATGTCCCCTTCCCTCAGCCTACGCCTATAGATAGCCTATCTCTTTAACTACCTTTCATCTGCTTTATATTTTAAAAAGAAGACTGGCTCCAATTGTTATGTCCCCTTCCCTCAGCCTACGCCTATAGATAGCCTATCTCTTTAACTACCTTTCATCTGCTTTATATTTTAAAAAGAAGACTGGCTCCAATTGTTATGTCCCCTTCCCTCAGCCTACGCCTATAGATAGCCTATCTCTTTAACTACCTTTCATCTGCTTTATATTTTAAAAAGAAGACTGGCTCCAATTGTTATGTCCCCTTCCCTCAGCCTACGCCTATAGATAGCCTATCTCTTTAACTACCTTTCATCTGCTTTATATTTTAAAAAGAAGACTGGCTCCAATTGTTATGTCCCCTTCCCTCAGCCTACGCCTATAGATAGCCTATCTCTTTAACTACCTTTCATCTGCTTTATATTTTAAAAAGAAGACTGGCTCCAATTGTTATGTCCCCTTCCCTCAGCCTACGCCTATAGATAGCCTATCTCTTTAACTACCTTTCATCTGCTTTATATTTTCATCGCATTCAACCTTTTCCTCTCTTTTATCTTCTGCCTCCCGTTCCGTTACCAATTTAGGTATTTAGTTATAGGTAAATTAGTTGGTGGACTAATGTATACACCAACACCAATTAATACTTAAGCAGAACGTTAATGATAAATATTTCTTTCCTCAATATGTGTGAATATAGGAGAGAGTTTAGTGCATAAAATTTAAAATTCAAGCCAATTTTCTGATATAGCAAGATTGGAAAACCTATCGAATAATATATAGTATTATATGATGAGTTCAGTAAAAGAAAACATTAACTTTACTGATCATTTTAATTAATTACTCTCCTTGAAACACAGCAATCTACACAGGGTCTTGGATTCAATACACAGTTAGGATCGTAAACCTGCTGTGCACGAAGGTGGTTTGGTCATGATGAAGGTCACCTACCAGGTTCCACGCATTATGGAATGAGTGTACAAATCGGCTATAATAAGAAGACTACTAAACAATCTTTAAACACGGAAAGTTGATTTTATCTTGCACAATATGTCATGAGTGCTGTTTAGGTAAAGAGCAGTGATAATGATGCACATGACGGGTCACTTCATGTTGAAATCATAACCAAATAGGTAATTTTTATTAATAAACGACCGGTTGCTACATGCTTGCTTGTGGATTCTTAATTTGATCTGCCAAGGGTAGCTAACTTCTTTGTAGGAATTAATTGAAAATATTACAAGAAATACATAACATTTGCTTATTATTTTCAACTACAAAATATTATTGAGTCACTTTAGCTCAATTTAAATTGCTATAATAATTGTGTAATGTTCATAAATCAAGCATGAGCAAATGTTATTAGTGAATTAACTAATGAAGTCAAGAAAATATTTATTATTGTTTTACTAATAAAATATGGGAATTATACAGAACAGATATGGCCCTGCCACTCTTTATCTATATTTATAAGTCCCCTTGCTTCTCTACATTCTTCAACCATCTTTTCTCGGGTCATCCTCTTTATCGTCTCAATGTAGGATGATATTGGATTTCATTATCCTAATCCCACAAGTCGAAAAGAAGCAGAGCAAGACAAGGATGAGTATGAAAATGGTTGAAGGTGGCTCAACAGGAAAAGCAATTTTAAATAACTGAAGGGGTTAGGGAAGTCTCCATTTAAGAAGAAATATGGAGGATATTTACCAACAATCAAAGTGAGTTGTAAATATCAATTATCAGAATTAAGGAATGACAATAGTTTTCATTCTTCCCAGGCACCAATCTTTCTTAATTGAATTCAATGAAATCTATTTCATGACAGATAAGAAATGGGCAAAATCATATACTAAAGCAAAGACTGATATTGAGTATACTGGAAAGGCTAATAAACAATAATTGGAAAGGCCACTATCTAACTCCTCAGTCAGGGTTATCCCCGAGATAACCCACGGCACTTATCCCCGAGATAACCGACGGCACTTATCATGTATTCTTTACAATTATTCAGTATTCTTTTCTCTGCAACCATTATTAATAGAATTTTAGCCACATCTGTATTTAATGAAGGTGAGGACTGCTGCCCAACTTGTTGTATTTAATTTATTATCCTCATCTTGTATCAAATTTATGTCTACAATATTTAATTGTGTTGTTTATTGATTTTTCTGTGGTAAATGTATTCTAATATGACAACTAAAATAATTTGTCTTTCTTTTAATTAGGTAAATATCGCAAACGTGTTAATATCAAGTTGGTGAAACATTGTTGCCTTAAAAATCAGATGATTGTCATGAATTGCATAACATAAGATTTATAGCCCATTAAGTTTTACTGATATATAAAGCTAAAATTACCTTTCATTTTGGCAATAATAAGATTTGTCATTATCATTAGAATTTATAAAAAGTTTTTGTTGTTTTCTGTTTTTTTTCTTAAATTTACCATTTATCTACAATAATTATTATTGTTTTCATGAAGGGTTTGTCAATTTGATGGTTTATTAAGTTTTGTTTTGTATTATTAATAATTTATATTTTGGATTTTTTTGTTTAAAAAATTAATACCTATTTCTGTTGAAAACCTGTTTCAATTCAATCAGAAAATTATTGTTTTTCTTAAGCCCGTTATTTCTTAATGATTATGGCTATTGTTATATGATTTAGTTATTATAAACTTCAAGCTATGATTAGTTATTAAATTATTCCAGAATTGTTCCTTCATCATTTCAAGTACCAATCATCAATATACCTTTTAATGAGCCGAGGTACATTTTTAATTAGAGTGAGCATTAGAAGAGTAAAAATATCAAAATGTACTGTTTTGTGATAGTCATTTTCATATGGTACAACTCTCAATTATTCAACTTTATATTTCCTTTTTTACTATATATATATATATATATATATATATATATATATATATATATATATATATATATATTATATTATTTATTGACTAAAAACCTTATAGATGTTGCTGATTACTGATTAACAGGAAATAAAAATGTCTGTTAATCAGTAATTTTGGCTTTATTTAATAAAATAAATAAGTGGAGTAATCCCTGAATGATAAAAAAACAACAAAAATGATGCGACCTTTGTATTCATAGGGATAATAAATTCATTTCCAATTGTTTATATATCTAGCTCAAAAGATATTCATGAGCCTGATTATAAGCAATTCAATATTAGATCAGTAAGTTTAAATGTAACTGGGGGGTAATTACACTTAACAAGTGTAATTCATTAAATGGATATTAAAAATTGTGAAAGGTTAAGTTTCTGGAAAAAAAAAAATCATTGATTTGATGTAGGAAAACTATTATGACAATCAATGAAATGAGTAAAGATTTTAGAGACTAAAGGAAACAATAATGGAAAAAATAAAACTATCATGGACAGGAATACAACAAAAGAAAACCATACAATATCAAAATAGCTATAATTAACTGTAAATGCAACATCATTTCCATTTCATTTTATTAAATTTGGGAAGATATTTAACTAAGCAGAACATTGGATACTATGAACAGATCAAAAAATAGAAAGTCAATTAAAGCAATTCTCTAAGGCTATAAAATAATCATGTTTTTAATTTATTAAAAAAAGTTCTAACTAATAAGATTATTTTTCTAATTTTATGCAAGAATTGCCACGCTAGATCTTTTATTGTAATTCCTAAAGAAAATTTAATCCTAAGAGGTTTCGATCATAACAAAAATAGTTTAAGATTAACCAAAAAGCTGAGTATAACTTTTCTAATCAATGGATTTGATCATCAAGCCACTATTAGTTGTTTTAAATCAAGACACCTCCTTTAAACATTTATTGTACACCTTACTTTGGAAGTACCCAATCTAAAGGATCTGGAAGACCTCCAGGAGAATCTCCAGATCCCAAATGATCGATTGATGAAAGATAATAGAAAAAATAAATTATCTGTCCAAGACAGGCTCGAACTCGGAAGCCATTAATTTGTAATAGAGTTACTGAGGCAGCCTCAACCAGCCAAGTTATCTACTATAAGCCGACTGAGCCAAGATTGTCAACAATGTTAGAAATGTAAACTTACTATTAAATCCACATCTTCTTTACTGATTGAAACTTTGGCTAATTCTCTTTCTTTAGCCATTTTTTCAGCCACTTCCTTATTTCTCCTATCACCAATCAAACTCATCGCCTAAAACAAACATAAGGTTATTATTATTCATTTTGTTTAAATAAAAAATAGGAAAAAAATCGAGGTAAATAGAGCTAAAACCATTTTACACATCAAGAAAAGAGGTTAATGAAACAGTTTTAAATTTAATCTTGATAACATTCCTGAACAAGTAGTCATCACTTACGACGAAATGTTATCCATCTCAAAATTTATAAGGTGATGCACTACTATTAATGAATTTATACAAAATAATAAATCAGTAGTAAAGATTAATAAATGAAATAATTGTCTAGAAAATACAAATATGCATAAAAAGAAGAATATTTTCATAACTATTCACTGTAAAAAAAATTTGTTTTGTTTATATCAAACAAAATTAAATAATAAATTATACACAATTTAATAATAAAAATATGTGTGTAATTTTAATGTTTAGTGGTCGGCTCCAAACTTCATGTGACACTTGATATTCAATAAGCAGTCAATATAACATTGTTTATTCAGAAAGCCAATGATTGTGCCAATGTTAAAGAAAGCCAAACTTGTGAAACATCATTATAAGGGGGAAGCATCTGTTCCGCAGGTTGTTGCTTTGAGTTGAGTTAAAAGTTTTAACTGTTATTCCGTCCCCTTTCAAAAAATACAAGTTATCGTGTAATCATAATTTCTGGAAAAAGAATGTAATCATGGGGAATATGTACACTTCACCAATCATTTCATCTAGAAATGAACGTTTCAACAAGCAAATATACCATTTATACTTCAAAATGATAATTGAAAACTTGTGTTACTTGATGAAATGATTACTGAAACCTATCATTACCCATAATTGCATTATCTTTTTCATACTAAAACTCACAATAACTTGCATTTTTGAAAAATATTATAGTCAAAAGGAATGAATAAACAGTTAAAACTTGTTGTGACTCAACTCGAAGCGACAACGTGCGGAATAATTACTGGGAGAGAGTTGTGTTAGGGGTGATTTCACACTTTTAGGCATCACAGTGATTAATCCATTTACTAATTGGACAAATTACTATTCAATTAGTAATAATAGGGATCCGCATTGAATCTTTGGGTTACTAAGCCATTTATTACTACTACTAAATGTAAGTTAGATAATACTTATAAGCAGCATGTAAGAATCACATGACTACAAGTTTTATACCTTGTAATATAGTAAAATTTATTACATTTAAAACGTAAATTTACAGAGAAGTAAATAAAGTACTTTATCTCAGAATATTATAATTTAACATGCAGCTGCTAATTTGTCAGGGAGGGGTAAGAATTAAAAATATATTTTCAGCTTATGATACTTGTTTTTATTCTCATATTAATATTCGAAGATCAGAAAAATGCATTTATTTTTTAATTTATTGTTAGGGAAACATAACCTCAACTTGTAATGTAAGCATGTACTTACACCTTTGAACTCATCAGCGGAGTAAATTTCTTTCTCTTCGGCATAATCAGTGACTTTTTCTAAGTCGGCAGCACCAGAATCATGTTTAGCAGATTTTTTTTGCGAGGAATCTTCGGTTTTTTGTTGCGGTTCATCTGAGTCTCCGTTGACTTCGTGCTCGTCATCGGCCATTTTGAAATTAACAATGTTCCTGTGAAATGTGTAATAACAGCTGATTAGGCAAAAGTTCCGGCCACGTTATGGCTGCCCAATGACATCAAGATGGAGCCATGATGTGACCGTCTTATATTGGCTCTCAGTTAATGTTGATTTGTGATCTCTCAACTGCCCTCATCAGAACGGAATACAAAATGAATTCAATCAACCTTAATTTCTATTTTGTAACATTTATTTTGGGTATGGTACACTTATCTTCTTCTGTCGAACTCACCTTTGAATTGCTTGATAATGCTAAAGATTGTTTTTTCGAATTTATTGAGAAAAATACAACAGCGACCCTAGAATTTCAGGTAATTTATATTATTTGTATCTTACAGCGTGTGTAATGGTGCTGTAATGTAGAGAGAGTTTAGTCAAGTAATGAAGTTTTACTCTTAACCCTGTTATCACTACTTTGATAATAATTAAGAAGGAAAAAACAAAACAATGTTTTGTTGGAAAACCCTTTATACTTGAATACTGAAGAATTTTAATTCTGCATTAAGATGTGGAAAGTTTAATTATGCTTTCATTAAATGTGGAACATTATGACAAAAAGTCTGGGTTTGCTCTATTTTTATTCCAGGAGGTACAATTTATTCAATTACTCATTTAATAATGCCAGAATTACTCAGGTCTATATCAATGAACTAATCATATGTTTTATAACCTACCTATTTACTTTCTTATCATTTAGTTTTGTTTATATATGTTAAGGTGAATGGAAACTTGAGTCAATTCAATGACGTTGAACAGGTTAAGGGGATTGTTATTTCGGCTTATCTTTTTAGTCTCGCCTTGGATCTAATACAGTTCTTTAAGCAATTGCCACTGTAGTGTTGCTTCTTAATATGTGTGTATTATTTTGTTGGTTTTTTTTCTTCATACAGTTCCTGTATAAAAGAATTTAGTATGAATCCAAATTAACAACTGGCCAAAGTTTTAATAGTCGTTTGTTTTAATATTATGTTGCTAAGCTTTTTTTATCTACCCTTTACTTGTTTGTAGTTGTATTGGGAATTTGACCTTGGACTGGTAACAGGGTAAATGCATCTTTGTTCCCAAAAAAATGCGACAACTCCATTTTTATACCCCCTTGTCAATTGATGATACCAGTGTAGAATGTAGATGTTGACAATTGTTTTATAGTTTTTTTTATGCCTAGACATAAATTCTCACAAACAAGAACATTGAATTTCCAATCCTTCAACCAAAAAATTTGTTAGTAACTTTTTTGGGCTTTAATTCAGCTCTGTAATAAATCAAAAGCATATTCTTTTACTGATAGGCAATTATTATTATTCCCATTTTTTAAATATGTTAATTTCAAGTGTTCCACATTTAGTTTGTACAGGTTCTGATTTTGCAGAATTGTCTTGCCTAATTGTGTTATGCCACCATATGTATGTAGCTTATATTTTAAAAGTTTATTGTTAGTATCGGGTCGTTTCAAATGAAATGCCCATTTTTATTATTTATAAAATTCAAAACAATATTAGTATATTCATGTTGTTTAGGTTAGTTATGTTCTATGATTATGTGTACAGATTTCAATGAGCTGTAATTAATTCTGTTTTTTTTTTAAATGAAATTTACTATCATTACAAATAATTGAACTTTGTTTATTATATCATGAAATATGGTGTAGATTTATTTTATGAATTTTAACTTACACACTCAGCAGCTCAAGCTGCAAGAAACATTACCTTTTCGTTTGGAGTAGGTTGTTGTAACGAAGAGATCATGTTTGAAAATTTTGCTGCTGGTGCCACAGGCTAATTCATACTTAAATAAACAATTCATTTCTTCTTTCTACCCTGAAGTGAAACTATCACATCCACGCCGTAGTGGAGGGATATTGAGATGATGCGACAAAACTTATTTAAAAACAATCTGTATTGGTTAAGCACAAGGGACCTACTCCAGACTTTATGTTTCATGAAACAGTGATTAAACTTCACGACCTTGGTTACAAAGTCCTCTCACACCCACCCTATTCACCAGACTTATCTCTGACAGATTTTCATCTGTTCAGAAATGGGGTCATTGTTATTATTACTATTAATTATTAAACACATTCTGAGAAGTGGAAAATGATATTTTTTCAATATTTAATTTTTAATTTTTTAAAAATACTATGGTAACTTGGGGTTATTATGTAATCCACAACCTTCTATTTGACTATATGTATACATAGGCTATATCTTACCCCATCTGTCTCACAAGTCTTGAAATTGATTAATGTAAATCCTGTTTGCCTAAGGCTTGATAATGAAATCCTTGAAGAGGAGAGTTGAACTGTGATTATTATAATCGTGTTTGTGTGTAGAATAGTGTCAACTCCTGATCTCACCAGCACTGAAGAAGACCTGGAATGTGGGTCGAAATTTCGTCTTCCTAATACACAGTTCTCCCTATATAAGAGAATTTATTGACCACCCGACCATTCTTCCTCTTAATGCTCCTTGGTTTAAGTACTAACTTTAACTAGAGTATAGAATGTGAATGAATAAATATTCTTGATATTCAGAGAAATTTATTGACCTCTTCCTGCACCATTTTCTTCCACAATTTAACTAGAGTATTTTGTTAAATAAAACATTATTTCTGAATTCATTTGTTATTTCTACTTTTCAAACTAACTGTGAATGGTTGATACTAATTAATTTATTCTTACCAAGAGCTGAATTAATATAAATACTATAACTCTTCAATCATATAAAATAAAATACTAATTTTCAGTAACTCGTATTGTTTGGAATATCTATGGAATCAATTTAAACTACTTATGAGCATTACAATTAATTCACTTTAATGCAATTAAACAATTAATTCACTTTTATAATGTTTAATTTTATAACTAACTAGATGTTCTCCACAGTTTCAAATGCATTAAATTTAGAATAAGGCCATAATTATATAATAACCTTTTAAATAATAACTCACAATATGCTCTTCAGTTTCACTTGTTCATTTTCAAAAGTTAGGCCGACAATAAATCTTTATAAAAAGCCCTGATGTTATACTTAATTGTAAATAAATTACATGCTTTAATTTAATTTTTCATTTTTTAATCCTTATTTTCAAGTATTGGATTTTATTTGTAACATAATTGCTGAGAAAGATGAAATCGTTTTGGAAAACTGAGATTTTATTACATTTATTGTTTATTAATTAAAAACAATAAAATTTTAATAAATAAATTAACATTAAACATTCTTCTTCACATCTGGCATCACGACCCACATGATGAGTCAAAGCCTGGTCCAACAAGAATTACCAGTCCTCTCTATTGCGGGCCACTACCTTCCAATTTCTTAGTCCAAGTAGCATTCTGGAGTCCGCAGCCACACAATCATCCCAACGAAGCTTGGGACGTCCTGCTCGCCTTGTACCATAACTTGGTCGGAGATCATTTTTAATGGGATATCGCCCTGGTTCATTCTCATGACATGACCAGCCCAGGGCAGTCGGGCGAATTTGATGAAAGTGACAACATTGACGTCTTTATGTCAATACGTTAGCACAGGTCTGATAAGCGTCTTGTATATCCTGGTTTAAGAGGTGTTGGACAATGCACTGCTTCTTATATGCTTTTGGAGTGCAAATTATGTGCGGTTCTTGGAAAGAATGCGTCGCTCTATTTCTTCTTTTATGTTTTTATTTATTTTTTTTTTTTTGTAGTTGACTTGGGACCCTAAGTAGATAAATGACTGAACTCATTCGATTCGGTGTGAACCTATCTTTATACATCTTTCTACACCTTCCTCTGGTTGGGTATTTGTGTATTTCGTTTTATCAAAATTTATCCTTAGGCCCAAGCATACCGCTGATTTTTCTAGTGCTTCAAAAGCCTCCTTCATTGTGTTGAGGGATTCCTGCTATGTCCAGATCATCTGCAAATTAATTTATTATTTTATATGTTATATTATTAATTTAGATTAAACATTAAATTAATTAATTAAATTAAAATAGTCCTCGTTCAGTCTTACTTCCCTGATTCCTTTCTTCATAACCTCGCTAATGCCAAGTATATCAATCTTATAGGCCTTCATCTCTTCAACCAAAGGACTATGCCCTTATATATGCTGGAGTTCCTAAAGGAACATTTGCAAAAGAAGGTGTGGGTATAGCTATGACCCCAAAAATCCTTAAACAAATGGAGGATTGGGAGCCTATCTATCTCATCTAGGATAATTTCTGCTAATTTTGTTTTGGCCACCGGGAAAGTTACTTTGGTGCAGGAAGCCTTCTACTCAGACTTGCAAGGGCTGATGAATAAAATCAAGGAAAAAGGGCGTTTTGGAATACTGAGCGGAGACTTCAATGCTAGAACAGGTTGCGATCCCTCTGCTGCTTGTGGTGCCCTTGGACTGCATGGGGGAGAGAGTGTAAGGAATGGAAACGGACAACAGCTCATCGATTTCAGTGTGCAATTCCTTCTTTCCCCACAAAAGGATACACAAGATAACTTTCTCGAGCCGAGCCTGGAAAGAAACTCCATCATCGACTATTTTATATATGACTGTCATTAGGCAATACTTTGCTGACATCAAAGTTATAAGAGGAGCAGAAATCGATAGTGATCATCTTCTACTAATAGCCAATACAAAAATCCCACAAAAGCGGCAAAGAAAGCAAAAGAGCTATCAAAGGTTGAACATAAGAGCTCTCGATGATCCAGAAAAGAGAACCTCCTACACAAATAAAATTGAAGAAAAATTAAGAAATAAGAGTCAAGAAGGTGATGTAGAGCAACAATGGTGTCGCTTGAAATCGTGTCTCAACGATTCTACAAAGAGAAGTTTGTGGCTTGCGCAGAATTTCAGGTGGACAAAAGAATACAGAATGGTGGAATGATGAAGTGCGCCAAGCTGTTCAGATAAAGAAGAAAGCGTGGAAAACATATCTTCAGAATAAAACTCCTGAAAACTTGAGTCAATATCGCTTAGCCAGAAACAATTGCAAAGGAATGGTGCATCAAGCAAAAAAAGTGCCATGGGAAAGGTTTGGAAAAAGCCTCGATGAAGATCACCGTGAAAGGATTAAGAATTTCTAGCGTAAAGTGAAGACACTGAGAGGGAAAAGAAATAAGCCAGTGAGAAACGTCAAAGACTCAAGCGTCAATATTATTACTGAAGAGAAGAAAATATTGGAATGATGGAGACAGTTCTATCAGATGGACTTTTCTGACAGAGAAGCTCTGATAGGGAACTCGGGAGAACATCTGATAGGAAATAATATCCTGGAGAGTCTGGAAGTCATCGAGGAGGTTGAATACGCCATCGTAAAAATTAAAACAGGCAAAGCAGCAGGAAGGGGCGGCATAGCTCCAGAACTACTGAAATTTGGAGGTCAAGAGCTTATAAAATTTCTCCAACAATTCCTCCAAGAAATATGGAACACAAAAAAAGTCCCAGAGGATTGGGAGTTCAGCATTATTATCCTGATTCACAAAAAAGGTAGCTCCACTGAATGCGAGAACTATAGGCCAATAAGCTTGCTTTCGGTGGCATACAAGCTATACACCTCAATCCTAGAAAGGAAACTAAGGCTTGCAGTTGATAACCAAATAGAGAGGGAACAAGCGGGATTTCGTCCATGGAGACAGACTCAAGATCACATTTTCGTATTACGAAGCATTGCAGAAAAAGCATTGGACAGAAATACAAATGTATATAGGGCTTTCCTTGATCTAAAAGCAGCATTCGACTGTGTCCCTCGACAAGAAATATGAAATGCTTTGGCGGCTAAAAATGTGCCAGAAGATCGTATCACTCCTTATATCAGCATATGAGGCTGCGAAAGGAGTAGTGAGGATCAACGGAAGGGAGTCCAAGTCTTTTCCCATAGCGAGAGGTGTGAGGCAGGGTGACAGCTTGAGTCCTCTTCTATTTATATTATTTATTGATGAAATCCATAAAATCTGTAAGTCCCGTACTGCCTGGACGGTCATCGGCAAGTGGAACTTAAGAAATGTTATGCTTCAAAGCCTATTGTATGCCGATGACATAGTATTGATTGGGGACACGAAAGACAAGCTGCAGCAAGCCCTGGTGGAATGGGAGGAAAAACTCATCCGCAAAGGAATGACAATAAAAGCAAGGTATTAGTGGTATCAAGAGAGGAACACGAGGACGTCCAGCTGATCTGTAATGGGGAGGTACTTGAAGTTGTGGAAGAGTACACTTACTTGGGGACAATCATTAGCAGCAGGGGAAGAATTGACCCAGAAGTAGCAAATAGAATATCAAAAGCCAACCAGGTTTACTACCCTATTTTTGCAACAGTATAGTTGGGCACAGGGAGGCTGGTAAGGAAACCAAAATACACATCTACAAATCAGTTTACCTCCCAACCCTCACTTATGGAGGTGAAAGCTGCGTTAGGCTGGACAAACAAGCTAGCCGAGTGACAGTGGCGGAGATGAAATTTCTGCGGAGAGTTGTTGGAAAGACCAGGACGAAACCGCATCAGGAATGAAATAGTCAGAGAGGAGCTGAAAGTGATCGAGCTGAAAAATTCCATAAAAAACCGACAGCTAAAGTGGTTTGGCCACGTTTGTCGGATGGACGATGAGATAGAGCCGAGGAAGGTCATGGAAGCTAGACTCACTGGGAAGAGGTCGAGAGGCCATCCCAGAGTTTCCTATCAGGAATATATCCAGCGCATTGGAGGGGAGAGAGGCAAGACCCTCCAGGAAATGAGGAGACCTGAGTAAGGACCACGAGGCATGGCTGCATTGGGTGGGGGCTCCACGACCCTAGCAATGGCATAAGAGGAAGTCAAAGAAGAAGAAGAATTAAATTAAAATGTTAATAAAATAAAAAATTTCAAGATTTGTAAACTCCATGGATTGAATAAAATAAAAATGCTTCTACTTCAACCACTGCTTTTCTCTGAGTCTACTCGTTTTTTTTGTTTTGTTTTTTAAATTTTGCTCTCGAGGGATCTTTACAATGTGACATGAATGACCCTCACATTTAGTTCTGGAATTGTGTTTGCTGTAACGAACATGGTATTTTTTGGCTTTTGTCTATTCTTGGGAGACTTAGTAGATGTATGGAAAGTTGGATTATAAGTAGAAGACTTTTTTTGTTGTTTCATTAAAATCTGAGCTGTTTTTTCATTACGCTTGATGAAATAAATATGTTTTATTGAAATAAAGTGTTGCTGTAGAGATAGAGGCATGTACATGGGGACAATGGACAAAAATCCACAAAAGAAACCATAATCCAGACACATAAGAAAAAAAACTAAATTGCAAGCCTTCTAGTTTATAATCTTAGTGATAATATATATATTTTTTGCAGGTTGTGACAGGAGGATCTTATGATGTCGATGTTTCATTGGAAGCTCCTAATTCAGAAGTTATTTACCGTCAATTAAAAACACAATTCGATTCTCATACATTTATCGCTCCTCAAACTGGAGAATATGCTGCTTGCTTTAGCAATCAGTTTTCCACTTTTTCACACAAACTAGTTTATATGGACTTCCAAGTTGGTGATGAACCAGCTTTGGCTGGTCTCGGGGAGCATTCAACTGTAATGACTCAGGTTTGTAATTTTTAAATTGATTAAGATTTATTATGTTTAAAATAAATCAATTGCTACTTTAGAGAGGAAAATATTTGACTGGAAGATCTAAAGGAGTAGGGAAATTGTTGGGGGGTTGCAGTCAAAATAAACACCAAATAAGTGAAGACTTAGTTTTTATTTATCCTGACGTTTCGACCTACTTTGTATCATCTTCAGGCCAAATAGAAGGAGAGGTGGCAGGGTGAACAGAGTAACTCATAACAGAGTAAAGTAACAGTTTCTCTGTTCACCCAGCCGCATCTCCTTTTGTTTGCCTTGAAGATGACCTACAAAGTAGGTCAAAACATCGGCATAAATAAAAAATAAGTCTTTACTTATTTGGTGTTTATTTTCGCTGCACCCCCCCCCCCCAACTATTTCCATCCTCAATTAATACTTTAGTAAGCTTTGGGTGTTATTAAATGGGAGTGGATTTTAAGTTATGTTTTCTTTGAATCAGACTGTTTTAAGCGTTCATAGAATCAAGGCTTTTAATTACAGCCTCTTGGCTATAGTAAACATATAGACCAGGGTCAATAATTTTTGAAACCAAAAAAAATAATGGTAGGATGAAACGCATTGGAAAACGAAGAGAATGTAACAAAATGGAAGTAGGGTGGGTAAAAAACTGTTTATCTCTATTTTTGGCAAAACTACAAGTCCTATGGAAAAAAGTTATATGTCAAAGTTGTAAGTAATAAAAAGATCTACAACTTTTGTATTTATGTAAAAATTTCAACTAACCAAGTTTTTTGTTTTTTATTTTTATCTTTTACAAAAAAAATAATTTTTCCACGAAATTTGGTGAAAACTTACCATTTTATGTTCCGAACTCACTGTATTTTTTAAAATTTTAAATATTTATTTGTTCACCATATTTTGACTTAATATCGAAAAAGCACGCTAATTTTCAATCGAAAATTCTCACGTCAAAATATCTGGGTTTTTAAAAAAATACAGTGGGCTTTTTGTTCATTGAAATCTCTAAAAAATATACACTAATATGGTAAATGTTCTAAGAAAATGTAAAGAACAAAAAAACTCGAATCTGAAAACAATTTTTTTTAAATTTACACTTTAATTACTTGAAAAACGTAAGAATCCATGTTACATTGATAAACAAAAAAATTACAAATTCATAAAACATAAAGATTGCAAAAAACATGCGAAAATAGTTTTTATAAATATTTTTTTTTTTTTTTATTATTTTATTGAATTGTACAACTGTAATATATACATCTAGTACAAGGGCTATATGACTAACTAGATACAAGAAAGGACATGTAGAGGCACTACCCACTGCCAGCACTCTAATAACATTTCTATAATATAAGGTCCCGAGGCCATCTTCTCTTCAGACGCCTAGGAGGATTGTCCGGGATGGAATTGGATCCAAGGATGAAACTAGTGGGTTTGGATGGACCTGGAGTTTATAATGGGATGATAGGTAGCTGGAATGAGCATAATCGGTAACACATAGGATTTTGGATTGCAAGGATTGAATACGAGAGGAATTCGATGGTTTGGTGGAGCCCCATAGTTCAATTCCGTAAGTCCATATAGGTCTTATAACAGTCACATAAATAAGTCTTTTGTAATTGATCTGAAGCTTTGAGCGTTTGTCTCGTATGTGTTGAAGTAGTCGGAAGCGTCTAGCTGTTTCTTGTCTTTTCTTTTTAGTCTTGTGCGAGGGTTCCAAGTAAGACGTTTGTCTAAGTTGAGTCCTAGGTAGCGGATCTGTTCAACAGGGATAAGTGGAGTACTATTAAAGGATACAGTAGGACAGGAAGTCAAGGGTTTTCGGCGAAGGGTAAAGGTAATTTGATGGGACTTGTTGGAATTGATTTTAATTCTCCAATTCCGACACCATTCTTCGAGGCTTGATAAATGTGATTGAAGGGATAGGGATGCAATATATGGGTCGTTATTAACTGATAACACACATATGTCGTCAGCATACGTGGAGATGAAGGTGTTAGGATGGGTTGGAATGTCAGCTGTATATACTGTGTAAAGGATAGGACCGAGGATGCTACCTTGAGGAACACCAGCAGACTGGGAATAGATGGAAGAGTAGGAACCTATAAATATTAAAAAAGAATCTTCCTGGTTCTAGTAGATCTTCGAAATCTTCAAGACCATCACCGTCTTCGTCTCCAATATTATTTCTTATTCCAATATTATTCATTAGTCTGCACTGGTTCTTCATCCACAATTTCATCTGAATCATTAACTTCCATGTAGGTTTTTTCTTCCACATTGGAGCATTTTTCAGAACCATGACAATTTGAGCATAAATTTGCGCATTTTAAACCATGTTTTCGGCGGCCACATTTTAAACTGTTATATCCAGTTTCACAGCTGCAGCAAATAGTTTTGAGCAATATTTCCGGAATTAATTCCTTTTCTGTAAATTTAGGCATAATGCCATGTTGATGTAGCTTCCAGCCCCAATCTGTTGCTGTCAGTTTGTTACCCAGCCAAGTTTGAAGCTGATAGTATGCCCTGTAACAATGTTGTACTGCTGCACCTTCTGTGGGTGGGAGATTTGCCAATATGAAAGATGATTTAATTTTTTCCAATTGATATTTCCGAAATCTTAATTGATTAATTGTAATCCATTTCTTTCGATATCTCCTTTCTTTGTTTCTTTTTTATAAAAAATATTGGCCAAATTTGACAAATTTTTATTGTCTAATAATGATTTTACGGTACTTTTCTTTCCTTTTCTGGCAAATCCAGATGTATCGCAACCAGAAAAACAATGCAGAAAAGCAACGATATTTTTGAAGGATTCATATTTGAAACTATTAGACATGAAAAATAGATCTTTTACATTTCCAGAACCTGGCTTTGAAAATAAATTTCATGATTATTTCACTAGAGAGGAAAATAGTTGACTGGAAGATCAAATGGAGGATGGAAATAGTTGGGGGGGTTGCAGTCAAAACTATAATTTTTGACCCCCCCCCCAACTATTTCCATCCTCCATGATTATTTGAATTTAATTGATTCAAAGGGACCAAAAGATTAATATCTTGACCCACAACAATGACAGTTTTATTAAAATCTCTGGCAATTTTTATCGAGGTCTTGTACATTGTACATAATGATCTTAAAAAAATGTTTGGATTCAAGCTTTTTTTGTTTCTTAGCATTTTCTGAGAAGATTTACCATAGTAATGTATATTTTTTTTACACCATCAGAAAGTAGAGATTTCAAGAAACAAAAAGCCCACCGTCTTTTATAAAAAAGCAGGTTTTTTGATATGAGAATTTTTGATTGAAAATTAGGGTGCTTTTTCGATATTAAGTCAAAATAAGGTGAAAAAATAAATATTTAAAAATTAAAAAATTACAGTGTGTTTGGAACATAAAAAGGTAAGTTTCACCAAATTTGGTTAACTTTTTTTTTTTGTAAAAGATCAAAATACAAAACCTAAAACTTGGTCATTTGAATTTTTCAGATAAATTTTGAGATTATGTGAAAAAAGTGTAAATACAAAAGTTGTAGATCTTTTTATTACCTACAACTTTTTCCCATAGGACTTGTAGTTTTGCCGAAAATCGATATAAACCATTTTCTACCCTTAACCCCCCCCCCACTACCACTTCCTGACCTCAGATCGCCCGTAAATTATTTTTCCTTTCATATTTGTTATATTCTCTTCCTTTCCCAATGGGTTTCATCCTACTATTATTTTTTTCACTTTTTACCATTTTCAAAGGCTTCAGCCCTGGTCTAATAATAATTACACCCTATTTGTTATAGTATATATTATAATTATAGCCTCTTTGTTATAGTATATATTATAATTATAGCCTCTTTGTTATAGTTTACATTTTTCTGGTGGAATCATTCTATCATCTCTTGCCTCACGAGTAGTAGCTGGGGGCTCACTTTCCCCCTTAGAATTTAGAATTCATAATAATATCCACAATAGTGAATTTTTTACTGCCCAATAACTTTTGAGGAAGGTTCTCAAAAGTTATTGGTGATAAATAATTTTTTTTATTTATCAAAAAAAAACTTGGCCGAACCCTGCTTGCTGTTAAAGGCTGCCTCATAGGGTTAGCTTATTTTGACTGTTCATTTATCATCTTACATACTAAGCTTGTGGTAAAGCACCTTGATTTATGACTTTTGACGTGGATACGTCATTAAAATTGCTTCAGTAGCGGGAGACGATTCATTAAAAACGAAATCGGTATACATTTTTTTGTTGCAGGTAGGCACCTATTATCTCCATACAAAATTAAATTAGACCACTGGATAGCTAAAGGACTAAAGAGTTCATTATTTATCCAATTCCCAACCTATCGACCGTGTATTCTGTTATATTTCTAGCAGTATGCGGCTCTTTGCTGCTCCATGGGATCCTGATTGTAGGACCCTCGAGAGCTTTTTTTACACTTCTTAGGTCTCATAGGAGTAAAGGTATACTTCTCCTCACTCCTTTGACCTTAGTATAGAATTCATTTCAAACCAACTTAATCCTTTAACATAATTTTTCCTGTTACATCACTGTAATTATTAACATTTTTTAAGATTGTTTTTACAATTTAACTTTTTTTTCTGTATATAGATGGAGTCATCTGCAGAAAAGGTTCACAAGTCATTAGTTACCGTTGCTGACTACCAAACTCATCACAAGCTCCGTGAAGCACAAGGAAGAAAGCGTGCTGAAGATCTCAATGAGCGTGTGTTTTGGTGGTCTCTGTTAGAGACAATAGTTATTCTTACCGTCGGTTTCGGCCAAGTCTGCATTCTCAAAAACTTTTTCTCAGAGAAAAGGCCTGTTCAGTTCACAAGAATTTCATAGAAAACAAAGAAACATCAGTATTAAATATCAAACTTAAATTTAATACCTCAAGTCATTTTGTTAATTTGTCGAGTTTTCTGAATGTTGTGTCATAATTTCTTTACCAGCAAAGGAAAAATAAAAATCGAATTGTTGGTTGTTCTTGCAGTCTGCATATTTATCTCCTGTTCATTAGATAATTTATGTATAAGTCATTGTAAGAGAAATTCTTGATATTGCATCGGTAAAGAGATTTATTTTTCTTCTCTGAGGACTGTAAATTATTTTCTTATTTCTGTAATTTATTGACTGTCTGGTTTTCTTAATTTTTTCTTTGCTTTTAGTTTCAATTAAAAGTTGTACCTAGTTTAAAATAACTTTAAGGGTTAATGTTGATATTTTTTATTTTTTTTTAGAATCTGCTAATGGGTTTGTTTTTATTCATTATTCATTTAAAATATGCTTGAGACATTCCTTAATAGTCAACTTACAATAACATTTGTATCAAAAACAAACAACACATTCTTTACATACTATTTAATTTTAAAAATATGATATTTATTGTTTTGAAGGTTGCTTCTGATAATCTTCATTTTGATTGTTATGCTATAATCTATTGAAAAATTTCTGATAATCCATATTAACAAATGTTTTTAACTAAATCTTTATTTATTTTACAATTTCTCATTTTTCTGTTAAATATCAACTAAAACAAAACACTCATTACATGTTATTATGAAGAAATCATTGTTTTATTAAACCATAATTTTATACCTCAGAGGCATATTATAAAAGTTGACAAATGGAATTTTAAACAGGGGCTTTTTCTTTTTTTCTTGAGGTTGAAGTATAATTACTAAACAAACAGGTGCCTTATCTTGCTATCTTAAGTGCTACTTCTGTGGAGCTCCAAGATAATATCAGATGATTTTTATAATTAGAAGTAGTTTAGCTATTGTGGGAAAAGTGTAATTTTTTTATTGTATACAAAAGACAAAGTAAAGTAAAATCGTTCTTATTGTTGAAGCCAATATTTTTAAAATTTAATGTCAATATAATTGACATCAAAATTCTTATGACCAAAATGTGAGAAACTAAAAAAAAACTTGTGCTATCTGTTTGTAATAACAAAGTATTGCTCTATGCGATAGTGGATTATGTTTATGTGATATTTCATTCCTGTCCTGCTGAACTTACTTGCACTTGCCCAAATTTGGGGCAATTTCAGATCAGCGCAGACCATACTTATGGTTTTTATTTTATGAAAATATCAAAGAACAATCTGGAGTGACAGCGTAAGGCATAATCTGATTCAAAGGTACTGGCTAATTGAAATATTTGAGGCTCTTCGCAATTTAAAAAGAAACAAAATAGGTGTGACATTTGTTTGGGTGGCTAGTCATTATGGTATTTTGGGCAATGAAATGGCTGATAATGCTGCTAGGAAATCAATTAAAAAAGGCGATCAGTATAATAAAGTTACACAGGGAGACATAGTTTGCTTCACTAAAGAAAAAATTAATGAAAAGTGGGAATTAGTTTGGCAAAAATCACAAACAATCAACTGCGTGAGATAAAAGCAGATGCCAGAAGCTGGAGTACATCGGTACGTGAAAACAGAAGAGAAGAAGTCGTGAATAGGTCATACTCGTCTAACTCATTCTTACCTCATAGCTAAAGAAGAAACAACTATGTGTGAAATGTGTGGGCTTCCGCTGAATATAAAGCATCTCACGGAATGCAGTAACTTGGAAGAAGTATTATGCAACAAGGAATAGAACTTAGCTTCCTTGTTTGACTTCCTAAAATCAACAGGCCTGTTAAAAAAATATATAAATTAAAAGAAAATTATTCATGAGAGACTACGATTAAAAAATATATGTGTGTGCGTATGTATGATGTATATATAATAAATATTTATTTTATTTAAAATTAGATAGTATATAATAATAAGATTTTCTTTCAGTTTAAAATAATTCATCGAGCATTAATCAAGCCACATTGAAATATCCCTTCGATCTCCTTGGCGGGCGGACTGTGGGGATGGTGTTTGGCGTGGTCTGACATTCCTCAGGCACTGAAGCAGTCCCCAGCCGTGAAGATGTGAGCACCTTGGCTGCAGGGGTGAATACATCTTCTAGTGAGAGCTGCGATAACAAGTTAAATCAAACTATAACATGTGTAAAGAGAGCTTGTCGGACGGCGCTTCCCCTGTTGCCTGTGGTCCGGTCGGGGTCCCATGGTGGGGAACCGTTGGCCTGGGAGGTAGAAGGGAGCTTCAATCTATCAATATATGTTATCAGTTTAAGCAAATAAAGGATTAAACAGATACTTGAATATTAATTCCAACAAGATATTTATTATAGGTATGCACTATCAGCAACACTGCGTTAATGACCTAAGGTTGGCACGCCAAAAAAAAAAGGTACCCTCCCTCTGTGACTTATTTGTGCATGTTCACTTGACTAATTCAGCCATTAGCATATCTTGTCAAGGAAAAGAGCAGGAGGAGATGTGTGATGTTGAGTTAAATAAAGGTGGAAAATATGGTAAGGCTAATGATAAATATGAGGCTCAAGAATACAAAAATGTTCAACTAACCACAATTAAACAGAAAATAATAGTTTTGAGCTAACATTCATGAATATGCACCAATAATTTAAGATATGTATATGTATAGAGTTGTTGGTCTTTTTGTTCGTAATTGGGCTCATTTTAATAAATTGGATGCAATGAAGGAAATTGTTACATGGAACCATCAAGGGATTAGCTTCAATTTTTGTATCACTTCTTTCTGCAAGTTATTCAAATTAGACGTAGGAGTGTTGTGATGAAAATGAAGGAAGAATGAATTACCCTTAGAAAGGTTTTTATTAGCTTAAAACAACAACTGTAGAAGAATAGTGAGTTTACAAACATATAACTGGTTATCTGCCAGGTTAGACAATAGTAGGGGAAGTTTCCCACACATGAGTGGGATTAAAAATCACCACATTCACCCTGAGTTTTTCTTAAAACATTTGGCATAATTTAAGTACAATATATGAGATACATAGAAAGATTTAAGAAAACATTTGGCAAAATTTCAGAACAATATTTGAGATACAAAAGAAAGATTTAAACTTCATTCAAGATTTGTAACACCAGGATTGGTTTTCAATTAGTAACATAGTCTTTGAGGTAAGATGGAGCCTTGGTCACCCGTTGAGGTCTTGAGGGGCACACTGGGATTCCAATTTCATTAGAGAGAGAGCCATGAACAGATGGAGTGGCAGAGGGTTCTTCCGGATGTACCATGTTAGAGGGCTCTAATATTGGAGCGGGTTCATCACCGTCAGGGCAAGGCTTCTCCAACATCTCATGAGTTCCTTTAGGTGCTAATTGTCTCAGGGACACGGTTGATTCTGATCCATCCTTCTTGCGAATTAGGGCGTACTGTGGGTTAGCTTCAAGTAATTCTACTTCCTCGACAGGGTCTTCATATTTGCTGATTCGCACGTTCCTTTTGGCAAGCACAGGACCAGGGGTTAACCAAGACGGCAAGGAGACTCCATTGGCTGTACGGCGAGGATGAGTAAAAAATCGTTCATGAGGAATGGAGTTAGTTGCTGTGCAAAGTAGGGGTCGAATAGCGTGGAGGGATTCCTGTAGGATTTCCCAGTTCTCCGTCCGCAGTCCTAGAGTCTTCAAAGAGAGACAAATGGTTTTCCACAGAGTTCCATTGAGGCGTTCAATTTGCCCGTTTCCTGCCGGATTGTATGGTGTTGTTCTGCTGGTAGCTACACCATTTGAATGGAGGAAATCCTTGACTTCCCTAGACATAAAGGAAGGTCCCCGGTCTGAGTTGACATAGGCTGGCATTCCAAACAAACAGAAGAGATTTTTAAGACACTCAACCACAGTGGCAGCAGAAACATCACGGCAGGCGTATGCGAAAGGGAAGCGGGAGTACTCGTCAATGATGGTAAGGAGGTAGAAGTTCTGTGTCCTGGAAGGGACAGGGCCCTTAAAATCTATGTTGATGCGTTCAAATGGAGAGGTGGCCTTAACTAAGGTTCCAGATGTTTTCAAGTACCTAGGTTTTACTTCAGCACAGATGGTACAGCTTGAAGTCATCTTCTTGACATCTTCAAGTGAATAGGGGATGTTCTTACATTTGAGCCAATGGTACATACGTGTAACACCAGGGTGGCACAAAGATTGGTGAAGCTGGAACAAGTCAGTAGAAGTGGACGCATTACAGACACGGGAGAGTGTGTCTGCCTTGGTGTTGTCCTCACCGGGACGGTAAGATATGTCATAAACGAACGGAGCTAGCTCTATTCGCCATCTAGTGATCTTCTCATTTTTTACCTTACTCCCAATTTTTTCGGTCAAAAATGAAAGACAGAGCTTCTTGATCAGTTATGAGGTGAAAATGCCTGCCAAGGAGGAATGATCTCCAATGTTTCAAGGATTCAACAATTGCCGCAGCCTCCTTTTCGATTGGTGGATGTCCACTGATTTCAGATCTGCTTAGTGATCGTGAGAAAAATGCAACTGGCCGTCCATCTTGACTAAGAGTAGCTGCCAGTGCAAACTTAGAGGCATCGGTTTCTACTACAAGCGGGCGAGATTCATCGATGGTTGTGACGACTGAGTTGGCAATATCCTTTTTTAGATTTTCGAAAGTAGAAGCAGCAGATGGATTCAGCGGAAATGATGTGGCATCAATCAAGACACGGATTTTATCTGAAAATTTAGGTATCCACTTCGAGTAATGGGCAAAGAAACCAAGAGCCCGCTTCAGTGATTCAGAGTTATGTGGCAGTGGCATATTAAGCAACGGAGCAAGCCTTGCTGGGTCTGGCTTGATTGATTGGATTGAAACAAGATGTCCCAGAAGTTTTACGTTTGTGAGGTCAAATTTACTTTTCTCTTTGTTGATTTCAATGCCTTATCGAGTGTCAATATAAGCTTGTTTAGATTTAGGTCATGGTCGGATTTATCCATCCCACACACAGTGATGTCATCGAGGCATGAATACACTCCAGTGAGGTTTTCGGCAGTTATTATTTGGTCTATTGCGCGTTGGGAGCAGGCTACTCCATTAGTCACGCCGAAAGGTATGCGTGTAAACTGATACAGCTTACCCATTGCTTCAAAACCAGTATATTTCTTCTCATCTTCACATATTGGGATCTGATGATATGCTTGCTGTAAGTCCACAACACTGAAATGTTTGTAATTAGCAACTTTTCTGACAAGTTGGTCAACATTTGGTAAGGGGTAGGCATCAAGTAGAGTATACCTATTTATCGTTTGAGAATAGTCCACCACCAGTCTCTTTTTTTTTCGTTGTTATTTACAACCAATACCTGAGCTCTCCATGGTGAATTGCTGGGCTCAATTACTCCTTCGGAAAGCAACCGGGTGATTTCTGTCTTAATAAACTGATTGTCTTCATTACAGTATTTGCGGGACCTCGTGGCAATTGGATGACACTTAGGGGAGAGATGATCAAAGAGACGTACAGGGTCAATCTTAGCTACAGTATGCGAACAGATTGTGAGAGGTGCCTTGTCACCGCCAAATTTTAGCAGAATATTTGAGTGTGCTTTGAGTATGTCATGTCCGATGAGAATATCGGAACAGAGTTCTTTCAGAACAGTCAACTTGCATTTAGTGTAAATGTGTTCCGCAATTTCTAGCTTTACAAGAATAAATCCTTCAACTTTGGTCCATAACGACGTAGATGCCATTGATACTCGTCCCTCCTGAGGCATAACTTGAATGTTGTGTTCAGAGACAAAGTAAAGGCT
Source organism: Troilus luridus (assembly GCA_964056705.1). Classification (NCBI taxonomy): domain Eukaryota; kingdom Metazoa; phylum Arthropoda; class Insecta; order Hemiptera; family Pentatomidae; genus Troilus; species Troilus luridus. Next base: position 2,572,697 of record OZ057417.1, on the reverse strand, counting down.
GACAAAGCTACCAGAACTCCCAGTGTCCACGAGGCAGTTACAGAGAATTCCATTTACAAGAGCAGAGGTAACAGCATGGCTTAACTGAGGCAGAAACCCATTATTCAGTGATGCTAAAATAGCTGCAGATACAGGCTCGGTTTTCTGAGTATTTTTCTTAGCTTTCCGACATACACGGGCATAGTGGCCCTTGATTTTGCAATTGGCACACTCTGATTCAAGAGCAGGACAAGCCGAGCGCGGATGGCGACTAAATCCACAAAAGAAACAATGGCTGCCCCTCTTCTGACTTGTTGCAGCACAAAGATCGTGATCGTTCGGATCATATGATCTGGGGTTAACGGATCGTGCACTAGGGTGGGAGGTACCAGGAATTGAAAGTGATGAATTCGAATCACTGCCAATTCCCGCGCAAGAGAAATCATTTGCACCGTTTGAGTATCCTTCAGCTTGTTTATGGGCCAGCTCGAGAGCTTGGGCTCGTTGGATGACGTCATCGAGGCTCAATGTTTTAGACTCTTCAAGTATTCGTTGGCGGATTTGAGAAGACAGTAGTCCGTTAATAAGAGAATCTTTAATGTACTGATTTCTATTATCTTCAGCAGAAACAGCCTTGAAATTGCAATCCTTTGCTAACAGCCTTAGAGCCTGAACGTATTGGTCAACACTTTCGTTTTGCTGTTGTTTACGTATAGCCAAAATGTGACGTGCAAATATTTCCCCCTTTTCCTTAACATAGATTTTAGTCAGGGTTTCAACTGCTTCAACATATGTTGTAGTCTCTGAAATCAGGTCATAAACACCGAATGAAAGAAAATTTTGGAGTACCTTCAATTTGTCAACGTCTTCCAATGGTTCAGTAGATAATGAGATGAAATTTTCGAATGTTTTAAGCCAATGTGAGAACTCCTTTCCACTAGATGGTGAATCTGGACTTGCGCAGAATTTGTCGGGCTTTAAATACTTGTCCATCGTGGATTACAAGATTATTTTTTAATGGTTAAAAACAATTCACATCCACGAAATAAATATAACAACGGCACTCCCGTGATTGAATCTCCGAACCGAAATTTTAAATTTTAAATGACATGACGAACGAAAGAAGTTTTAAGCTAATAAAATTGTGATGAAAATGAAGGAAGAATGAATTACCCTTAGAAAGGTTTTTATTAGCTTAAAACAACAACTGTAGAAGAATAGTGAGTTTACAAACATATAACTGGTTATCTGCTAGGTTAGACAATAGTAGGGAAAGTTTCCCACACATGAGTGGGATTAAAAATCACCACAAGTGTGAACTCATTCCTCTATTTTTCTCAAAAGTTATTAAAAAAACCATTAAGTTGTGTAAACTCTTTCCTCTTCTGTCAGCAACATCTTAAAGATATCAATATATGAGGCACAATTGTTTAAAATCCCAAATATATATATCACACAATTACAAATAATTGTATGTGGCTACTGTTATAAAGCTGCATATGATTCAGTCACCAGGCTAAGAGAGAAATGGATATCCCAACTAAGTCGATCCGACTTATGATGTATACGATTGCCGAGGTCAAGATCGGTGGATAGGGAGTTTTGTAGATGCATTCCCATTGAGCTCAGGGATCAGACAGGGGTATAGATTGGTCCCAATGCTGCTTCACATTGCCCAAATGCAGTTATAAAAAGATCAGGACTAATATCCCACGGAACAATTTGTAGCTGGATGACATAGGTGACGATTTATTATATGCGGATGATTATGTCATTGCTGGGAGGACTCAACAATGCATCCAGTAAGAACTCATGGAGCTTGAAATGGAAGGAAAAATAATGTGTCTCCAAATTAAAGAGGGTAAGACCAAGAGACTCATATTGGACCAGAAGAACCCAGCTCACCTATAGAGGCATTATGTATTTGGAAACCAGGGATTTGAGAGGGTTCAAAGCTATAAGTACTTGAGATCAGGGGTCAATTACACTTTGGATGAGGAAGAAGCGAAATACAGAATAGTGGCATATAACGAGCGTATTTCAATCTGTCCAAACTCTTTGGTAGTAGACAGTCCACGCCGGGAATGCACAAAAGACTTGTCCGACTCATCATGACATATGCATCTGAAACTTGGGTATTGAGTAAAACATCAGCTCAACGTATTGACAGGTTCGAAAGAAAGATGTTGAGACGAATTTATGGAACTGTAGAACAGATTATATATTGTTTTAAAATTCTTACAATTTTGACTTGCCTTCTGCTAAAACCTGAGGAAAATTTATTGAAGGATTTTGAAATCCAGTTTCCAAGAGCTCTAAATGTTTTAAGGTCTGCTGGATTCGAAATATATTTATGACTAATCAGGTTTTTTTTTTTTGTTTCTCTGTATGTTCCACGTATACCTCTTGAATGGACAGTGACCCATTCTATGTCCTATAGTTTTGGTACCTTGAATCCTTTGCACTAAATGCGGAAAATTATAGCTGAGCAATATCCATAAAAGCTGCTCCAATGATTTTATTAATCCTTTTTTTTAATACTCTTGAAGTATTTTTACCTAATTCTTGTTAAACAGTTATATACATTTCCTTTAAAAAAATTAAATCACTCGGTGTTAGCAAAAATATCAACTTTATATAGATATTTTATACACTTTCTTTTATAACTCGAAAATTAAGCATATCGCAGAATAATCTAGATACTCGATTGAAAGATAATTTAACTGTTAAGAAAGTTACTAGTTATGAAAATACAACGGTAACATCAATGTTTAATATGTACTTGCAAGGAAAGTTTAGTTTCGCTGAGGCGATCGTACCAGCTTTACTTAACTTCTTCATTTGTTCATTTCATCTTTACGTTGATCTCTTTGAATACTCTTCAAAGTGGTTATATCAGGTTATAAATATGGCGTACAATTTTAAATGAAAGAGCTGTCATGTTGTAGGATTAAAAACAATATTCTCATAAAATGAGAATTGCCAAAGCAGGGCTATACTTAGTTATTTTAATAGTAGTTTTCTCAGTTCTCATCGCGACTATTTCCAACTTAATTTCAACAGAAATAAAGGATGAACAAGGATCTGATGAACTATCTTCCTTAATGAAACAAAGGGAACTGAAAATTGGTGATTCTGAAAATCATCTTATGTGGTTTGCTCAGGTATAGAAACTACTATCCAGTGTCCTAGAAAAAGTATTTATGAATTGCTAAATGTATGTGTTTATGATATAGGTATCTGATCTGCATATAAGCAAATTTCAAGATAATACTAGAGCACTGGAGCTATTAGAACTTTGTGATTTCACACTAAAGCATATTAATCCTTCTTTGATATTGGCTACAGGTAATCTTCATAACTGGTGTTGTTAAATTATCAGAAAGCAATGCTGTATTGTGGATTTACCTTTTAGGTGATATAACTGATGCCAAGAAACAGGATTTAATAGGTTCTCAGCAGTTTAAGGAGGAATGGATTATGTACAGAGAGGTTTTAGATAGATGCTCGACTTTGAAGAAAATACCATGGCTTGATATTAGAGGAAATCATGGTATAAAATGTCATTTCACTTTTTACTTATACTAGTTTTTATTTGTGACATGTGGTTGAATTATCAAACTGATTTCAGATAACTTTGACGTGCCTGATGTCTCTTCAAAAAAGAATTTATTTCGAGACTACTCTATGCAAGGGAAAAACCACTCTCAATCTTATATCCATAAATTTTCAGTTGGCTCTGATTCGTATGCTTTTATTGGAGTCGATGCTTGCCCTGCAGTTGGCTTAAAACGTCCTTTTAATTTTGTTGGACTTCTTCCTGATTCAGATTTATCTCGACTGACTGGTTTTTATGACTTGTTGAATAATGTTAACTATACTTTTTGGTTTGGTCACTACCCTACATCTTGTATTCTCAGTCATAAACCTGGAGTGAGTATTATTTCCTTGTAGTTTTTTATTTTATTTATTTAATGTTACTTTATGCTACTGTGGCTAAATGGATGATGCTACTACCTACAGTGTAAGTCCTAAATTTTGTCTATCCAGGTATAATTAGGATAGGGATCTTTAATGAGTAGCAGACATCACATAGGCTCCGGACCTCTTTTTATGTCCTCTTTGGAGGATGGCATAATTAAGGATCTTTAACTCCCTTTAAAAAATCCTAAGACTACCTGTTTGGTTGCAAACTCATGATCTTAGGTATAGAAGGTTGTTACACTAATCAATACACTACATGTGACCCCATTTTCTTACAATTATATTTTTACTTATTGACTTTCACCGTCAGTGAGTTCCTTTCAACTCTCTTTTAAGTTCCCTTGTGAGACCTAGTTTTCCCTTATTTAGTAATTTATTACTGCATGTGTATAGCTCATGGTAAGTTTATAACTTCATATTTAAATCTAATTCATAAGCATATCTGTCCAATCATTCGTAACAATTTCTTATTAACAATTTTTCCAGTTGTTATTTAGTTATAATATGTTAGAAATCATTATGTTTATTTAGATCATTAAATTTATTATGTATTCATGGCATGTTCATTGTACAGATTAAGTCTATCATTGCAAATGACCAGAGAAGTATAGCATACCTTTGTGGCCATTTCCATAACATGCTAGGCTTTGTACCAAATATGTATACACTTCAGAAAAATGGGTTTTATGAACTGGAATTGGCAGATTGGAAAGATAATAGAATGTAAGTTTTCTCTTTTTTTTAAATTACTATGTTTATTCATTATCTTACTATAACTTATGGATATATATGTATATATAATATTAATTAATATACTATATATATATAATAATATAATCGGACTGAAATGATTATTTAAAAAAGAAAGAGGTTATGGGGGACAGAGTGACACACCACATCAAGAGAACAACTAAACTTTATTTGTATTACATCGGTATATAAAGGAAATGTATCTTCTTATCAACTAAGACTAACAACAACTTAATCCTACCAAACTATTACTATTATTTACAGTCTCAGGCTTATTTACACTTATAACTTATATATATATTCTGACTGCAATCAGCCACTGGTCCTTCAGGTTGGGGGTTGGGCATAGGGTCAATAACCCTACCCCGTAAAAAAAATAATTATTTTGAAACCTAATAGCAGCCTCGGAAAATCGGACAGTCTCAGCATGGCAAAGACCCCGGCTTTGTGTAACGGACTTTACATTGGATCATGGAACATTCGGAGTCTATACAGACCAGGTGCCGCACAAATGGTAGTTAACGAAGTCAAAAAGTACAATATACCAATAACAGCAATACAGGAGGTAAGATGGCCAGAAGGTGGAGAAACCAAAATTGATGGTCACACAATGTTTCACACCGGAAGAAATACCAAAAACGGTACAGCTGGCACTGGGTTTATAGTTAGCCCAGCTGCAAGGAAATCAGTGATTAACTTCACCCCGATTAATGAAAGAATTAGTGTTCTACGAATCAGAGGTCGATGGTTTAACACCACGATTATCAACGTATATGCACCAACAGAAGACAAGGATGATGAGGAGAAGGACGAGTTCTACGATCAGCTAGAAAATGCAGTGGACCAGTCTCAAAAGCATGACATAAAATTAGTTATAGGAGACTTCAACGCTAAAATAGGTCGTGAATCACATTTTAGGCCCGTTATCGGGAGCCAAAGTCTCCACAAAACAAGTAATGACAATGGAGTGCGATGTATTAGTCTGGCAGCAAGCAAGGGATTAGTGGTTAGTAGCACGATGTTCCCACACAAGGACATCCACAAATATACATGGGTTAGCCCGAAAGGGGCTAGAAACCAAATTGACCACGTGCTGATAGATAAGAGACATTGTAGCTCTATACAAGACGTAAGAAGCTATCGTGGAGCAGACTGTGATACGGACCATTCTCTGATCAGGATCAAAGTATGTCAGAGACTGAAACAAATCCATAAAATAGGGTACCAAATGGAAAGAAGAAAGTTTGAAGTCCAAAACCTGAAAAACCCTGTGCTAAAAGACAAATTCCAAATCGAGCTGAAAAATAAATTTGAACCCTTGGACTTAGAGAATCTCACAATCGATCAACATTGGGAGACAATAGAGTCCAAGTTAAAAGAAACAGCAAAGGAAATAATAGGGATTCAGGAAAAACGGAAACCCAAAATATGGTTCACGGAGGAATGTGAAAAAGCAGTCGAAGAAAGAAGAAGATCAAAGGTTCTCTACGCAGTCAAAGCTGATCCAGCTACACTAGAAAAATACTCAGCTGCTAGGACGAAAGCAAATAAAATAATAAGAAAAGCGAAAAGAGAATTCCTCAAGGAAAAACTAAAAAATATTGAGGATAACTGGCAGGCTGGAAATATAAGCGAACTATACGGAGATATCAGGAAGGAAAGGGCTGGATTTAGAGCTAGAAGCACTCAAATGCGAGGGAAAAATGGAAAACTGACGGCATCCAAAGTAGAAGTATTAAATATCTGGGGAGAACATTTCCAGAAACTTCTAAACCAAGTAGAACACACGGACGAAGAGGACATGGACCACGAGGAGGATCTTGACCCACAAGAGGTTGAAAAACCTGACATTCTGGACTTAGAAATAGCAATCGACAGGCTTAAAAGAAGAAAGGCTCCTGGATTGGACAATCTTCCATCAGAGTTGTTCAAAGATGGAGGAGAAACCATAAGAGCCAAACTATTAGATCTAATCCAGAAGATATGGGAGAAAGAGAAAATACCAGAGGCTTGGAAAACAGGTCTAATATGCCCTATCCTAAAAAAGGGGTCCATATACGAGTGTGGGAATTACAGAGGCATAACGCTCCTTCCTGTTGTCTATAAGGTAATGACCAACATACTGCATAATCGAATATATCCGTATTATGAAAACACGGCAGGCGACCAGCAAGCAGGATTCAGAAGAGGAAGGAGTACGCTAGACCAGATATTCATTCTGAAACAGGTACTCGAAAAACGATGGGAAGTAGATCAAGATGTACACGCGTTATTCGTGGACTTCAAAGCAGCATACGATTCCTTGGACAGAAGCTGTTTATGGAAGATCATGACTGAGCTGGGTATTCCCGGGAAGTTGGTGAGATTGACGAAGGCGTGTGCAGACGACCCCCGATGCAGAGTCCTGATACAGGGAGATGTGTCTGAGGCCTTTGAAGTTGGAACTGGTTTGAGGCAGGGAGACGGACTCTCACCTTTACTGTTCAATATAGCCCTTGAAAAGGTGATAAGAGCAACATCAAGAGAGAACGGTGGGGTGCACGTCGGGAAGGTACATAAAATTCTTGCATACGCCGATGACATAGTAGTCCTCGGAAGTAATGAAAGGGATATCGAGAGACTCGCTAAGGTGCTTATGAAAGAGGCAAACCAAATCGGCTTACAGGTAAATGAGGAAAAAACAAAATATATGATAGTAAGCCGTAAAGTCCACCCCAGAAACAGCATCTGCGTGGATCGCAAATCGTTCCCGAAAGTAGATACCTTCAAATACCTCGGCTCCACAATAACCTCAACTAATGCCCTACTGACTGAGATAGACCAGCGTATAACAAGTGCAAATAGAGCATGCTTCGCTCTTTCAAGAGTATTGAAATCCCGAAGTATCTCTAGAAATTTAAAATTAAGGGTGTATAATGCTGTAATAAAGCCGATTCTGATATATGGCTGTGAAACGTGGGCTCTCACCAGCACCCTAGAAAGCAAAATCGAGAGATGCGAAAGAAAAATACTTCGCACGATAACAGGAGCGGTATGGGATGAGACTCTTAACTCATGGAGGAGAAGGACCAATAAAGAATTGCACACGGAAACTGGTCAGGCGATATCTCAGGATATGAGAGCAAGAAGGCTAAGATGGGCGGGGCATGTAGCTCGAAGTGATCCGTCAGGACGCCTCTACACAACTATGAATGCCGGAATAGTTGGCAAGAGACCACGTGGGAGGCCAAAGACCAGATGGATTGACAGGGTCAACAAAGATGCTGCGGAGCTACATGTAGCAGACTGGAAATCAGCGGCCCAGGATAGACAGAGGTGGAGAAGGCTGGTAAAGGCGGCGAAAGATCTACAATGTCTGTAGAGCCAACCGAAAAAAAAATATATATATATATATATATATATATATATATACATATACATATAGATATTATATATTACTTGAGATAACAATTCCCGTGGAAGAAATTTCAGTTGATGCTGTGCTTGATTCCTCTGTTTCTTTACCCGGCACTACATTCCAGTATGAGCCTTGGCCTCCTTCTCAATTCATCTCCAGCCACTCCTATTCACCCCCTTCCTCCACCACCCTGACACTCCAATTTTGTTAAGATCCTGTTCTAAATCCTTCATCCAGGTTGTTCTTGGGTGCCCTCTACTCTTTTTTCCTTGGAAATTCTCCTTCGTTATTTCCTAGTCATATGTCCCTCTGGCAACCTTTCAATATCCCCAAGCCAACTTAATCTTCTCGACTTCACAAATCTAACTACATCCTCATGCCCTATGACAGGGTTTGGCAACCTTTTGCGATAGGAGGGCCACAAATGTTGCCAGAGTATCAGTGCAGGCCGCACCTTTTTTATTTGTACGGACATGTAATTTTAATATTTGAAATAAAACGCATATCTACCTTTTTAATCATATATTTATTCATATAATCATGTCTTTTTAAATTGAATTACTATACTAACATAAAAGTAAGAACTAGTGAGATATTTGCGGGGCTGCATTTGACTTGCAAGTTTTTTAACGTCTGCTTTCATTTTAGTCGTTGACAAGTGCAGTATCATGTCTAAATGTTCATCTGTTAACCGCAAACAATTCTTATTTTTGCGGTAGTTGAGAATTGAAAAAGTAGGTTTACACAAATGCGTATTACCAAACACAGTGATTATCTGCTGAGCAAACTTTTTGAACTCTTTGAAGTTTTCAGGACTCAAACCTCCGTAGAACTGTACCAAATCAGTGCTTTCTTTAAATGCTGTTTACTTTGCGAAACTAGCGTCTCCATGAAGTTGCCAATTTCTTTCCTCAAATCAAAAAATCGTTCCAAAACAGCTCCGCGACTGAGACACCTCACTTCACAGTAGTAAACCACGTCGCCATGATCAGCTTCCAGATCTTCCAAAAACTTTTGGAACTGACAGTGTATGAGCCCATTTCTTCTTATAAAATTGACAGTGGATGTCACAGTATCCATTATTTATTTCCAGGATATAACCTTGCAGCACAATGCTCCTGGAGTGACAATACAGTGAAAAATCAATGGCACAGTAGATCCAGATTTTTTCACTTGCTGATGATTCTCCCAACAACACCTTTGTTTTGACCGCTCATGTTCTTGCCTCTATCAGTAGTGACACTTGTTAACTTTTCCCAGCTTAATTGTAATGAATCCAGGGCTTGTTCCAAATGGTGAAATTAATCTTCTCCCGTAGTTGTACCTTTCAAACTGCACACTTTCACAAGCTCTTATACAGTAAAGATGTCGTCAATGCCGCGTACAAATATGAGTAGCTGTGCTGTATCCAACACGTCAGTACTTACATCTATCGCTAAAGAGAAGCAGTCAAAATACTGCCCCCTATCTCTGAGTTGTTCACACAAATTAGCACCCAAGTCTTCGGTGCATTGGGTGCAAGTTCTAGCAGAGAGACTAAGACTTTCAAACATTTCCTAGTGGATTTATATGATCTTTTTGCGGACCTCAGGCATGCGGGCCGCACCGAGATGGTCCACGGGCCGCCGGTTGCCGACTCCTCCCCTATGAGGTTATCAAGCTCCCTATTCCTGATTCACCTGGGCTAATACTCTGGGCCAAAAATATACCTTTGTTACGGTCAGAGAGGGAAGAAGGACCGGCTGAGAGGATTAGACTAGCTGTGGGATTAAGCGGAAGGGATCAAAGAGCGTGTACAACTTTCTGGATCGGCCTGGTCGAATCTCGGTCTTCTTCCGAGAAATGCCCCACCCCGACCCACCTTGCCTATATAAAAAGGCCAGCTGTTTCGGCCGGATCAGTATCAGTATCAGTCAGTAATAAGCAGTAGTTAACTAGTGACAGTGCGTGTGAGTTACTGTGATTCAGTATCAGTTTGTAGTAAGTGAGTAGTGCTGTGATAATACTGTTGTGATTGTCCGTGTAACAAGTGTAATAAACTGTTTGTCATATTTGGAGAGTCTTACGGTCGGTGGACTTTAATTAGCGAACTGTAAGTGTTAATTTGTAATTGTAAACTATAGTGTAATATTATTGTATTTGTACAAATTTATATAAATAGTTAAGTTATTTAGTATTAGCAACATCTTATATTGTTTGTATATTATCTTAGAAATTAGATAACAGTTAGTAGAATATTGTTATTGTAAATTGATATTAGTTTAATAATTTAATTGTTTTTATAATTTCCTTGTAATCTTTTTAATTTGTTAATAAATATTAGTATCTTGAATTAAGTAATAGTTTAGTCCATTTTACACCCAGTAGCCCGTAACACCTTAATATTTTCCTTTTAAAGACCCTTAGGACTAACTGCCCTGGGACATTCAAGGTGCAGGTTTCTGCACCATAGCACTCCTCTGGTCTTATTATGGATTTGTAAATTTTCATTTTAGTTAGTTTAACTGGAAGCCTTGATTTCATCTGCTTTTGAAAGATGTAGTATGCCCTACTTACTGCCATGGTTTTACTTCTGATCTCACCACTTCCCACGTTTTTGCCATTTAGTTCCACTTGGAAGAATTCTTCCTACAGCTTTATGCATCCAGAAGAGTATGACTGACAGGGCATTTCCTTAACTCACCTCGGTACTAAACTTAATTGTGCTGCTAACGGAGTTAGCAACCAAGACACTCACTTGCATCTGGTTCATTTTCATTTTTATTATAATAATTAATTTTTATGAGATGGAAAAACCTCAAGAGCCTAGAAAAGCTGATACCTGTCAATTTGATCAAAAGCCCGCTTGTAGTCCACAAAAATTGGACATCTGTATTTTGCTCATGGTCTGTTTCCAGACATAAGACATGTCCGAACCATCTCAGCCAAAGAGAAGGAAAAGTGCATACAGCCATATATCCAATTTTTCAATTTGGCAGTCTTCTAAATAATACTGTTACTGTTTATTTGCATCTATTAATTAAGAAATTGTCAATTATTTAATTTGCAGGTATCGTATTGGTGCTGTAGATCATGGTCTCTTCTCTTTTGTTGATGTGAAACACAATGATTGGCCTGTTGTTCTCGTCACCAATCCCAAGTATGCCCTTTTCAAATCGATCCGTGAACCACTTAATGCCATGCTCACATCTACTCATGTAAGGTACGTATCAAAAATAATGTTTTTTGGAAAAAAAATGTGTTTGTTGTTTTTTCTGCATTGAGGCAGCTCATTTTCCATTTTAAACTACTTACATGTATCAGATGAATTTTATATTAATAAAAGATAGATTAATAAAGATGTTGTCTAAATCTATTCCAACCAAAAATGTTACATTTGACCATTTGGTGCCTTTGTCTTCGAATGCTTGTTAACTATTGCTCTATGGATTCCTTTTTCTTCTTCCATTCTTAGCCTCGATAATTTGCAGCTGTTTCTATCAATCTCTCCACAGTTACTTCATTTGCTTGAGGGTTTCATCTATTTCCATCCAGTACTTGGAATATTATCCTGGTAGGAAATTCTTGGACGTCCTCATGGTCTTTTTACAAAGGGTCGAGCTTCTTGAACTTTCTTTGGTTCTCTTTCATTCTACATACAGCACATGTTGGTAAACCACTTGAGTTGTTGGGATTCCAGCGAGTTCTCTATTTTTTTCACCTCAGTTCTCTTATACCTTAATTTCTGATGCAATCCCTTCTTGTGTTCCCAACCGCTCATTTCTAGTATGCTGGTGTAAGGTTTGTTAAAAACAACCGAGAGCGAGATTATATGCTTTCAAATTTGGTAGAGCTGCCATTTTTGATAATTACAGTATATTCCCAATCTTTTGGGATTTTCTTCATGCCCCAAAATTGTTGAAAAGGCTGTTGGAGTATTGTGAATAGTTCTTGACTCCCATATCATATTTGTTCTGGAGCAATGCCATCCCTTCCTGTGTTGCTTTGCCTACTTTTATTCTTTGAATTGTGTTCATTACCTCCTTTTCATCAATGTACTTTTCACTTTCTCAATTATTATTATTATGTTGAGGAGACTTGATCTTCTGTACCCTTTGTATCGATTGAAAATTGACCTTTATAGAATAGCTTCCACCTCATCAGATTCCACTTCTCAAGTATGCGGGCTTCTTCCATGTTAATTATACTCTTTGCATCCTTGATATTCCTCACTGACTTACTTTGTTATGTTCTGAGTGATTTCACTATTCGCGGAAACTTCTTGAGCTATCTTGATGGTTTTCATCCAGGCTTCTTCCAAACTTCTCCCATGATTCTTTTTTTGCTTGTCAGACTTTGGATTTGCATTAATTTCTGGCTGAGTGATATAGGCTTAACCTCTCTGGTGTTCTTCTAAAATAATAAAGAATTTATTTTCATCTGTCCACCAATCCAAACATATCCTGTTACCTGAAACTTTGTGCTGACCACATATGTCGCTTGCTATTTCCAAGATGCATGTTTTTAGAGCATTCCTTCTTTGTTGGCTATGAACAGAGCCAAATTCACAATAAAGAAAAGCTGGAATATCTTTAATTAATAGTCTCCTCAACATAATAATAGTAATTGAGAAAGTGAAAAGTGCATTGACAAAGAGGAGGTAATGAACAAAATTCAAAGAATAAAAGTAGGCAAAGCAACAAAGGAAGGGATGGCATTGCTCCGGAACAAATATGATATGGGAGTCAAGAACTATTCAAATACTCCAACAGCCTTTTCAACAATTTTGGGGCATACTGAAAATCCAAAAAGATTGGGAATATAGTCTAATTATAAAAAATGGTAGCTCCACCAAATTTGAAAACTATAGGCCTATAAGCTCGCTCTTGGTTGTTTACAAACTTTACACGAGCATTCTAGAAATGAGTGGTTGGGAACACAAGAAGGAATGATGATTCTGTGAGCACGATGAAATAGATAAATATCACGTGTTGAAAATTGTTCAATAAAATTTTGGCGATTACCAACTAATATTTATACTCATTGCCCCACATCAAGTTATAGTATTATTAATCAAAGAGCATTGAATTGTTCTTCCCATGAGACCTACAACATAATCGTTCTTTAGGTGTTAAATTTTTTTGGTTGTTATTTGATAATGAGTGGGAAAACAAGTTTGTAAAACAGCAATCTTTGACCTTGGCCTGTAGATAGGTAATCTTCTAATGAAACCATTAATTAACTAACTGATTCACTGATTAGTACTGTTAATATAAATTAAGATACTTACGTTAATGACATTTTTCAAATTCAATACAGTTAATGTCATAGCCTGAGGATAACATTTTTTAAAGGAAAAAATTGAGAAGTCGAAGAACATCAGGTATATTGAAGATTTGGCTGTTTTTTTTGTCACAACTAAAACACTAACAGAACCTGTTTTTTGTTGTTGTTTGTTTTGGCCAAAACCAAAGCTTCTGTCAGTCATTAATAAATGCCATCATTGAAATATAAACAACTAATTATCACTACCTAGTTTGAATACAGTCATCAATGATAAAAAGACTTCCCACCTGATCTTTACCACTTTATATGTATGTTAAAATATGTACAGTTATGCTATCTGTGTTAATTAAGATTAGATCTAGGAGAGATGAAGGAAAACAATAAGGAAGAAAAACAAAGTGAAGAAACCTGTTTGTTGTTGTTGCTCTAAATCTGACTATTCTTCGTGTACATAACTGATTACCTATGCAGGACTACTACAAAAGATATCTAGTAAAATTATAAAATTGCATGCATGTATGAATTTTATAGAAGAAAATGAAAAGGATGAGAGAATTGGAAATTATTGTTTCTAATACTCGATAACCTGTACCACTACAACTCGTGTGTGTGTGTGTGTCATATAAACACATCAATAGTTTATAAGATGTAATTTAGGAGGTGTTAACGACCGTAGTGTCCAGATAGATTAAAATAAAAAAATCATTCATTGTTTAGGCTTCTTGTTTTCTCGCCAGATGAAATCATTTCTGTGAGAATTCAAATTGATTCAGAACCATGGGGTCATGCCTTGCCAGTTTCTGGACCTTTGTATGTCATGCCGTGGAAACCGCATAAATACTCTTCAGGAATGCACAATTTACATGTAAATATTTAAGTACTGAATTGATATTAGAATGAATTTTATAATGTTTAGTTTTTCTTAATAATGCTATGTCCTCACTGATAATGATTATTTTTCCAGGTTGCTATCTTGGATAAAAGTGGGCGTGATGTAACCTTCCATCATCCTTTTTCACTTGATGACACAAGACTGCAGTTTAATCTTTTTCCAAGAATGTTGTTAATGATTGACTTCAGCTTAGTAGTAAGTTGTTCTTTGGTTAATTAACATCAATGACTTGATTGTAACCTAAACATTTCAACTCTAGACCAAATCGCTTATAGCACATAATCCTGATATTTGCATTGCTTCTCTTCTGAAAGCTCTCACTGTGAGCTAAGCGATTGTTCCAACATTCCAACTTCAGGTCCTGCCCTCCTCACTCCCAATGGTCTGCTCTTTAAAATTCTCTTTCTTTTAGTGGAGCCTTTGGATGCAACTTCATACATTCCTTCTGAGCCATCTTATAGCTCTGGCTCATTAAATATTTCTGTCTAGTTGGCATTTGATGTTTTCTTACAATTTATTGAGGAAACATACCCACCATAGCCCAAGGTTCATCAGTTTTATGATTATTGCTTTCCCAAATAGCTCATACATTTCAACATACTTCTTTCTCCAGTTGTCATAACTAATGATGGTTTCAAATATTCTTCTGAAAATCATCCTTTTGAAAATTAGAATTTGTTTACTGGGTTTAGCAGCATCATTTCAGGCAATGATGTCTTGTTTCCTTGTCATAAGCTGGCATGTGATGTAATTTTACAACCGAAAATAGCTTCTGATGGCATTGAAGATTCTACTGCTTACCTTGCGGTAGTCATTATATTATATTGAGTTAAAAATCAAGCCTAGTTATGTTAACCAACCGGCCTGCCTAATGAACTTTAATGGGTCAAAACTCTGTGAATCCTTATCAGAGGCTTCTCTTGAGCCGGTCGCATAAGGTCAAGATAGGCTTTATGTCTTGCACAGCGAGACCTAGCAATGCTATTATTCTAATATCCTAGGTGTATTCCAATAATTGCGCTAGTTTAGTGAATATTTGTCCACCGGTTTGCTTTCTAGAATGTCTAACAACCTTCTCAAGAGCTATGTTAAAAAAATAAGCAAGTCCCTTGTTGGATGAGAACTCACTGGAAAGCTCTGTTTGAATTTTCACAGAACATATGACACCATTAAAGTTGTATGGAACGAATTAATAGCATCATGTTGCTATTGTAACTGCACTTCCATCAACAAATGCTATACCATAATTCTAAAATCAGATACTTTTTACAAAATCATCTCGACTTGCTTTTCCTTTCCACAGATTTATTTAGTTAACGGGAGGGCTTTACAGTAATTTGATTTTAATGTAAGAGAAATATGACATGCTCAATCTCACAGGCTTTCATCGATTGAATAAAATTTTTGATGGATATCTAACAGCCTTGATCTCCTTTAAGGCTGAAAACTCTGCTTGAATTTTTCCCTTTAAGAAAAAAATCAGGAATTATTGATTGGGAACTTTTAGTTTTTAGTGTAATAATGCCATTTTCGAACATTTCTAAGAAACAACATAATGAAATATTGAAAAGAAGGTCATTCTCCTTCCATAGCTTTGAAAGCCTTTAATTATATTATGCTTTATTTTTTTAATGCTATATTGCTGGACATTTCAACATTCAGTATTGGAAATATTGAAAACACTAATTTAAAAATAATATTTTAATTTTAAAATTTAATTAACCAATTAATAATAATGTAATATAAAAGGGTATATTAGCATTTGTTATAGAACCCATTCATTTGTCCGTATCCCAAAAAATTGCTAGGTACCAACTAACTGAATAAAACATATTATAAATGCTGTGATCTAACACAATAGTTTTTGAAAATTATAATTTTTTTTTATCATGCATTTTTTTGTTGTTTTAGATGCAAGTTTTGTATGGCTTAGCTGTTGTGAGTTGTGTCCTTCCTTATTGCTTTCTTCGTTACATGAACAAACAAATTTTAGGTATGGAAAATACTGTTACCTTCTTCTTTATCTTCCTCCTTAGTGCCTCTCAGCGTGGATTATTACCTATTATTAATAAAACATTAGAAGTCCAAAGATTTTGAAAAAGGACGTACTTTCATTAGTGCTACAAATAGTATTCAATTGTGCTATTTGTAGTTACCAGGTTGATTATGCCGCATTCCTCATCCCACTTTCCGATTTCAGAATTTGTATTTGAACATAATATGGAATATTTGCATTAAAGGGGATATTAATGAAAGCTCCATGAATGTGTTATAAGAAATTCTGGAAAATTCGTTAAATATTTATTTTATTATAACTTTATGTTGAGTATATATATATAATACTAATATAGATTTTATTTATTCTGGGACAAGTCTCTTTAGAATAAAAATACAGGAATAATACATAACCTAATATTTCTCAGAGTATAATATAATGCATTTAATTAATGAGGAAGAAATTTAAAAAATGAATTGAAACTAAATTTGTGAATTACCTCCATTAACAATATTTAACGAAAACAATTAAAAGGAAGAAGAATAAAACAAACAAAATTTAGAAAAAAGATAAAAATAATTATATAGAGAGAAACAATTGATAGTTACATAAATTTTATGTAAAGCAAAATAACAAAAAAAATAAAAATATTGAAAGATGAAATACAAACAATACTATGATATATATATATATATATATATATATATATATATATATATATATATATATATATATATATATATATATTGTTAATGTTCAAAATGGTGTAAGAAATAAACCAAAAATTATCGGTGTTTAGTGTATTAATCAGACCACCATAAAGTTAACGTAAATTTTATGAGGAATTTATTTAAATAAATAAAAATAATTCTAAATCTTAATAAATACTTATTTGTTAATTTTATATTAGAGTCTGTTCAAATAAAACACAATTTTTATATGTATAACTGATTTGAATGTAATACAAATGGCATTGTCGCCCACTACCAGAGTTTCCCGCCATATTTTCGCTCTCTCTGCAACGGTCCATGAGACAGGACCTCCCCAGTTTTTTTAGACTCTATCAGTGGAAGCCTTGTGAAAGGACCTCCAAGTTATTCTACTCTACCAGTGGCAGCCTGGGTGCAAGGATCTTCTAGTTGTCAAGAGGAGTTAGATTGTATTGTGATTCAGAGGCTGTTTTGTGAAGGAGTTTCAGGACAGAGATTGGATAACCTACATGTAAGTGTTTAGTTGAGTCATTGTACTGTAAAAATTGTGTTTATCATTTAAAATTTGTTTTATTTATCCCGAATTTAAAATAATTGTCATTGACCCACGGAGATAAAGATTTCATGTTAATAAAATATCTAAAGATTAATAAACTGTTATGTATAATAATTTCAATTTTCTGTAATAAAATTAAAGTCAATTTTTAATTAAATCTATGTATTAAATGTATAGAAGAATCTAAACATTTGGCGACCAACCTACAGGCAGTGATAATTAGGGGTAATAATCATAATTAATAGAAAAATAAATATTTTTTTAAATATAAAATTGTGTCCCCGGCAATATGGCTTCACCGTTATGTTTTGTGTTATAAATCAGAATAGGACATACTTATTAATAACAGTAGAACCGGTAAAAATAATAAAAATAGGATTAATAGGTTTAAAAATAAAGGTTTTATTAATTATATATTATATTGATTAACTAATTATTTTGTCTAAAATATTAATTAAATTTCAAATCAAGAGGTCTGAAAATGGTGATAGGATGGAAAATTTAAATGAAGATAATAGTAAAGTTCAATTATTAGAACAATGCCTTAAAATAATGAAAAATGTAGAAACGTTAGGAGTAGAAAATGAGTTAACGATTTTCAGGGAATCACAGACCGCTGCTGGAAGCCAAAGCCTAATAGAAGTAAAAACCGGTCAGGAGTTCGCCTGGAAACGGTTATCACGTGCCCACCATACATAACGCGGAAAAAACATCCAATATTGAACTGAGCCCAATAATTGAATTATTAAATAAAATGAGAGAAGAGAGTAATAAAATGAGAGAAGAGTGTAATGATAAGATGGATAAAATGAGAGAAGAGAGTAAGAAAGAAGGACAATATTAAATCACATGATAGAGAGATAAACCAAATTATTGTAGAGGTCCAAGTACATGGTAATAATAATTTAGAAGAACAACAATGACTAGAATCACCCTCTACCCGTACTCAAAATTCTATAATAGCTTTAGGACAAATTCCAAAAATTAAATCAGATCATTTAGAATAACATTCTACTGTTAAGTTAAACAAAAAGAATTCACAAATTTTTGAATATAATTTATTATTAGAAGAAAATGAAGAAGATAAAAAAGAAATTATTGAATTACCTTACATCCATTTAAAAAATAATAATAGTACATTTTCATGTCTTCTGGATAGCGAATGGGTAGCGAAGTGAGCCTTATGCAAAAGGAATTCTTCTTACAAAATAAAAAGAAATTTAACAAATGTAAAATACTGCCTATTAAGAACACACACATAACATCTGGAAATGGTAAAAGATCCCAATGTTTAAATTTAAAAATGTTGATAACAATTATGTATGAAGAATTCGAAGTTGATATAAACTTTATAATAGTCCCTAACTTAATGAATAAAATAATTATTGGAATTGATACATTATACAATTATAAGACCAAAATAAACTTAGAGACTAATTTTGTAACATTCAACAATGATAAGGAAAAGTGTTTTATACCTATAGAAAAAATCTCAACTTTCAAGGAGCAAACACTGGATTCAGAGTTAAGACCATGTAATAACTGTTCTAGAGAAAATAAAATTGAAGAAAAACTAAACTTAACCGTCGAACAACTAATTTAACAAAAATGTAAAGAAATAGATAGCTTAAATATAAAGGAAAAAGAGAATTTTAATGATTTACTATTAAACCATAAAGAAATCTTTATTGAAAAAATAGGTTGTATAAAAAATCATGAACATATCCTAGAAATCACTGACACCTCACCATACAAACAATTCCAATATAAATTAAGTCCTAAATTATTGGAAAAAGCACGAGAGGAATTAGATGATATGTTAGAAAATGATATGATAGAATCATCAGAGATTTTAGTTGAGAAAAAAGATCAATCAGTAAGAATATGCCTTGATGGAAGATTTTTAAATAAACGTTTAGTGCCCATTTACGATGCACCACTAAATACACTGTTCTGCAAAAAAAAACTTTTCTCCCCTCCCTTGAACAATTTTGCCTGTTTCTCATGTTTTCAGGTGTGCTGAGTCCGAATCCGAACTCAGAAAAATTCTATCACCCTCTGATTTTGAGAGAAAAGAGGTGAAACTTGGAAAAAATGAAAAATTGTATTTGAAAATTATTGTCTTTATTAGAACAGATTTTTTTTCTTTTTCAACAATAAAATATAATTAATTGAATCCTGCATGCTATCAGGTATAATACTAGATATGACACAACTCAAAAAATATACACACATCGTCAATGAGTAGTTTTTTTTCTTTTGTACTCTTCCTCCTCTGTCTCCCGCTGCAGTGTCCAGGAGTAATCCGCCAGCATCTTCTCATTCCATTTGTCAGAATATCTTTTTTCCATTCTGGATATGTCTTGGTGGAATCGTTCTCCATGTTCGTCCAAAACTGCACCCAAATTTGGGGCGAAAAAGTCTAGGTGACTATGCAGGAAATGTATTTTTAAGGACATTTGCATCCCAATGTTTTATATGAAGTAAGCAGTTCTTGGACTATTTTTCGGTAGTCTCTAGATTTGTTGTTTCCCAAAAACTTAGCACATACCGCTCGAAAAGCAATCCAAGCCTTTTTCTCAGTAGTATTTAACTTTGCTTCAAAAGTGAGATCCTTGAAAAACTGAAAAAACACTTTTAGCCATATTTCTTTAACCACTTGTAATATTCCCATCAAATTTTTTTCGTTCAAATATACTTCATTGCGCTCAAAATCATCGGGCTTTTGAATTTTTTTCACTATGTTTTAATGCCGAAAAAAAATTCGTCAAATCCACAAAAAACTCACCTTTTTGGATAAAAAACTAGAATTTCTCAGGAAACTGTGCGTGATAGACAAAATCTGACTTCAAATTCGTGTTCACCACATCTGATAACAGTAAGAAAGCATGTTTTGGTTTGAAGGAGGATTTTCGTGCAGAACAGTGATATTGATTAAATTTTATCTAAATGTCAAAATATTTTCTAAATGCTTTTGGCAAGTTAGTCGACACCATTTCAGCAGAAAATATACAGCTTTTCAATTTTAAAATAGCCTTAGTTAAAGCCTTGAGAAAAGTTATTTCAAAGGAGTTACGAAATAATGTAAAAATTTATGTTGATGACATTTTGGTACATGCCAATACATTTCAACAATTTATAAACATTTTTGAAAAAGTAATAACAGCATTTAAGAATATGGGTGTAACAGTGAATTTAAACAAATCAAAATTTTTTGTAAAGGAAGTATCATTTCTAGGATATAAATTAACAGCTCAAGGAATTGCAAAAGAAACAAATAAAATAGATGAAATAGTGAATTTTCCCATTCCAAAGAATAGAAAGGATTATCAAAGCTTCCTTGGATTAATTAATTTTTATAATAAATTCTGCTCACATTTTGCCAACTCAGCCCAACCTCTTTATGGATTGACATCAATTAAAGATAAATTTCAATGGAAACCAGAACATCAGAAGGCATTTGAAGAACTTAAAGAAAAATTGACACAACTTCATTTTAGCATACCCTGATTTTAACCAAAAATTTATTATAGAATCCGACAGCTCGATGTTTGCTTCTGGTGGAGTTCTTTATCAGCTAGATGAAAATAAAAAAAAGCAAATTATTGTCTTTTGTAGTAAATCATTCAAAGCAGCTGAACTTAATTTTTATAGTACTGAAAAGGAATTGTTGGGTATTATTCATGCAATACAAAAATTGTATTCCATTATAGCCGGATTTAAAACCACAATCAGAACCGATTGTAAGTCAATTATTTTTATGCGAACTTGTAAAAATCCACCTGTTAGAATTATAAGCTGGATAATTTTTTTAAATAATTTACCTTTGTCTTTTGAGCACATTCCCGGTAATGAAAATGAAATAGCTGACTATTTGAGCATGAACCAGTCAAAAACTAAAGATTTTTAACAAATAACATAAATTTAGATATATTTTTTCAATATGATTCAAAATCAAAAATAAGATGAAGATTTAAAATTAAAATTAATTAAAACATCTGAAACCTACAAGATTATAAGAAGATTACAAGATGGAATGATTCACAACAAATTTAAAGATCAATGCTAAATGATACCGACCAGGACAGACATGAAAAAATTTATATCAATTGTTCATAAAAATTTTGTCATACTGGAGTTACTAAAATTATTCAAGAGCGATTTATTTATCCAAAATTAAGAAAAGTAATTAATAAAGAAATAAGAAAATGCCACCTTTGCCAGATAAATAAACCATCTAAAACTAACATTGTTCCCATGCAGACTATTGGCCCCAGTGGTAGATAAGTTAGATCTTATATCAGTGGATTATTTTGGACCTTTAACCAAGAGTAATGGTTACTAGTATATTTTTGTTGTACTAGAAAATTTCACTAAGCTAACTAAATTATACCCAACTAAAAAGGCTAATATGAGGGAAGCAATAAATTCTTTAAAGCAATTTTTTGATGAAATCGGAAAACCAAAAAGATGTTTGAGCGATAATGCTACAACATTCACATCAGAAAAATGGAATAATTTTTTGAAAAAGAACAATATTAAAAGAATTTTAACGTCCATAAGACACCCCCATGGAAACAATTCAGAAAGAACAAATAGAGATATTCTCACTTACTTAAGAAACGTTGTTACTGAAAATCACAAACTTTGGGTTAAGAATTTAGAAAAAATTGAAAATTGCATTAATACTATATGCCATTCCACAACCGAATTCACACCTATAGAAGCAATGTTTGGATTAAAACAACAACGGCTTTGGGAATATTACATAGGAGAAGGATATCCAAACTATAAACAACTTTCATTAGAAGATATCGAGAATCAAATAAAAAATAATTTTGAAAAACTAAGACTCAAAAATGAGATGAATAACAAAAATAAATTTACCAAGTCTGAGAATTTCAGAATAGGAGACCTTGTGTTGGTTAGAGCACAAAGAATACCTAAAAAAGATAAATTAAATGCTAAATTAACACCCATATACGAAGGACCTTATAAAATTTCAAGAAGAATATCCAAATTCACCTATATTGTTGAGACAGTTAACGGAGAACAAAGAGGAATGTTTCACACTAGCCTGTTGAAGAGGTACTATGTCGAAGAAAGAAATAAGAAGAACTACAGAATGACTAAATCATGACTCAATAAAATATATGTTTAAATTTGTTCACTCCTAATACTTATTTGTTAATTTTATATTCGAGTCTGTTCAAATAAAATACAATTTTTATATGTATAACTGATTTGAATGTAATACAAATGGCATTGTCGCCCACTACCAGAGTTTCCCGCCATATTTTCGCTCTCTCTGCAACGGTCCATGAGACAGGACCTCCCCAGTTTTTTTAGACTCTATCAGTGGAAGCCTTGTGAAAGGACCTCCAAGTTATTCTACTCTACCAGTGGCAGCCTGGGTGCAAGGATCTTCTAGTTGTCAAGAGGAGTTAGATTGTATTGTGATTCAGAGGCTGTTTTGTGAAGGAGTTTCAGGACAGAGATTGGATAACCTACATGTAAGTGTTTAGTTGAGTCATTGTACTGTAAAAATTGTGTTTATCATTTAAAATTTGTTTTATTTATCCCGAATTTAAAATAATTGTCATTGACCCACGGAGATAAAGATTTCATGTTAATAAAATATCTAAAGATTGATAAACTGTTATGTATAATAATTTCAATTTTCTGTAATAAAATTAAAGTCAATTTTTAATTAACTCTCCATGTATAAATTCTTAACAATATATATATATATATATATACTCACACTCACACACACACACACAGACAGATAAATATATATTTATCAATGTGTATGTGGTATTATTCTTATTATTATTATTTTATTCTCGGCTTTTTCCTGTAAATGTAAAAAATATATACTTTTTTGCTTTTCTAGATAGTAAAAAACAGTTGCCATGCTTAAGAAACACCTTTGTGCATCGTTGGCTGAGAAGAATCTGGATCATTTCGAATATAAATACATTATTTTATCCGATTGTCCTCTACCCGCTCTATATTACAATTGGTAATTGTTGTTGAATGTTAATAGTTAACCTTGATTGTATATGTGGAAGAAAATGGTGCGGGTGGAGGTTAATAAATTTATTGACTCACCTTGAGTCCACCCACACCATTTTCTTCCACAGCTAATTAATTGTTCTTATTGGCTTCTTTATCACAAAAACAGGCTGTTCCTTGGAAACTATTAATTTCTTTCTTTTTTTTTTCTCCCTTACAAATGCTGACTTCAGGACCTTGGGCTGTTGCTGAAGTTTTGGAAGGAGAATACGGAGTAATATTTATTTGGGGAATATTTATCAATGGTACTTTGATTCCTGAATCTTTCACCTATTCATATGGTTTCTTACAGGTTTGTAGTTCATTACATTATGATTGTGTATTTGTAAAATCTTGATATCTGATGTTGTCAAGGTGCCACCTCACCTTTTAGCAACCTCGTAACTACCTGGTTCGAATCCGACAGACCGGTTTAAATTTATTTTGCGTTGGACCAACAGAATGAATCTTGACCTTCCCATTCTGATTAGAAAATTTTATATCCTGTAGTAATAAGACTTCCACTTTGCCTGTACTAGAGTTAAAAAGTTGATGTTATATCCCAATAACTTTTTTTTAAAGTAGAATTTCAATTCTATCAAGATAGTAAAGCTGATTTTATAAGGGTTAGGATTTATTCATGATAAGTATAGAATGCATTAAAACTCGGCTGTGAATAGTCTTAAATTAAACTTTATCAGAAGGATGATCAGGAAGTTCAAGTGGGAAAAACTTGCTTACAGTCCAAGAATGAGCCATAATGAACTACAGGGGCAATCTCTTAGTTTTAAAGTTGGAGGAACTTGAAAAGAATAATAATATGCCCTGGAAGAACTTGATAGTTTGCCTTATCATTGTTGATAAGCGATGTGTATATTAAATTAAAAAAAAGGCTTTAGTCGCTGGGCACACTCTTGACATTTTTAAGAGTGAATAAAGCTCTTTTAAAACTCGCTAATTTTTTTTAATAAAAAGACAAAATTTAAACAAACATTAAACCTCTGATCAAGATACGAGTGTGGTTTGAAAAGTTCTCAGAATCGCTGCTAGATGTCAGTGCTAGAGCTACGAGGTTCCTGCACAATAATCACACATTCTTTTTGAGTGAACAAGTGGCATGAGTGGTAGTGACAACTCTTTGTTGTTGTTTTATGTGGGGTTTTTTCCCCGCACACAAGTGCTATTGCCATGGTACGAGGTACGAATTGTTTCCACATCCACCTTATTCACCTGATTTGGCACCATCAGACTTTCATCTCTTCCCCAAGCTGAAAATTTTCCTAGGTGGAGGGAGATTTCCTACAACGGAAGAACTGACAGCCAAATTGGAGAGGTATTTTGCAGGCCTGGAGGAATCTCATTTTTGAGATGGGATCATGGTATTGAAACATCGCTGGACCAATTGCATTAGTCTAAGGGGAGACTATGTTGAAAAATAAAAGCAGTTCCACCAAGGTAAGGCACTTCTTTCTAGTACATTCTGAGAACTTTTCAAACCAGACTCGTATATTAGTTTTTTTTTTTCTAAAAAACTTCAGTTTTTATTAGAAAAATAATTATAATAGGTAGCCTTATCTTCCAATATTTTCAATATAAAATTTCTTTATATAATGATGTGTCAATTTTACTCATTGGAGTTATTAAAATTATTATTGCTTTAACTAATAGTAGTAGTAAGAAAGGATGTTAAACACTCATAAAAAAAAAGCAAAACATTCAGTTGCTACGTTTTTCATCAATTATTTTATTTTATATTATATTTTATTTATTAATATTATGCAAAATTAAAATGTACATAGATTTATATATCTTAAATTATAATAGTTGACCTTGATTATACATGTGGAAGAAAGTGGTTAGGGTGGAGGTCAATAAATTTCTCTTAAATAGGGAGAAATGTTTCTTAAGCGTAAAACAGTTTTACGTTAAATAGTCCCCCCACCCCCTCCCTTGACAGCCTTGAAGAAGACCTGTAATGTGGGTCGAAACGTTGGCTCTTTTATAAACATTTCCCCTTATTTTTTTAAATAATTTATTTAATGGAATTTACAACTGTATTATACTAATTCAACAAGTAAATAGAATGATTGGTACATATTAGCATGAAAAACAAGTAGAGAAACTATCCAGTGGTAGTTCTCAAATCTCCCTATTTAAGAGAAATTTATTGACCACCATTTTCTTTCACATCTATTTGTATAGGTTAGGTTAGGTTTTATTGTTTATAGACGGCGAACATCCATGGTCATCAGCGTCTTTCTTCTTTTGGTTCAATTGTTATTTCATTATTATTCTTCATTATTCTTTTGGTTTAATATTTATTTCTACTTCACATATAATTATTATATCCTACTGAACATATTATTTTGTTTAAGAAAAGTTAGCACTTCATCTATATTTGTGGTGTTATCACCCAGGGTAGTCGGGGTTTTTCTATCAATCCAAGCCTTGAAAATCTGTTTCATATGGGTGATAGTTAATTGCACTCTGCAACTTCCGCACTTTGGTGGTGCATCTGTCTCAATCAAATATCCGTGCGTCAGATGTGTATAACCGATTCTTAGTCTTGTGATGACTACTTCTTCTCTTCTGTTGCTGCGGCAAGTACTTTTCCATGGTTTTATTTCTGCTTTAATACTTTTCAGTTTATTAGTTTCCTCAGTTGCCTCCCACAGCTGAATCCACGTCATGAGTGCTTGGCATTTTAGATATTGCGAAATGTCTGATACAGTAAAAACATTTGATATAGTCAGCGATGATGCTGCTTTCTTGGCTGCTTGGTCTGCCGCTTCATTGCCTTTGATTCCCACGTGAGATGGTATCCAGACAAGTACTACCTCCTTGTCCATGCTATTGATCATCGTTGAATAAGCTTGGGCTTTTTTAATTACGTTGTCTTTCGTATATATATTAGGGAACGCCGTTATTGGAGATAGAGAATCAGTGAAAATAACAAAATTTTTTTCTTGATCTTGCATAATATGATATAGGGCTGCTTTGATTGCGTAACATTCTGAGGTGAAATTACTGATTGTGTGTGGGAGCCTATATTTAATTGTATTGGAACCGAAAATTATAGAACATCCAACGTTATGGTTTGATTTGGACCCATCTGTATAAATGTGCTGGCTATTTCGATATTTTCCAACAATTTTTTTAAATTCTAAAAGATATGTGTGTTCTGATGTGCTATTCTTTTTGTATTTTCTGAGCCTTAAATCTATCGATGGTATTTTTAAGGTCCAAGGTGGGTAGCTGTTTTCATCTGTGCTTGTTTGAAAATTCTTGATTTCTTCAATATATCTTCTTGCTCATATTCCAAGTGGGGCTGCTAGTCTTGGGTTTTCTGTATATTTTCTTGTTTTTATTGGAAAAATATGCTTCAATGCTGGATTATTATCATTGAATTTTAATCTTCCAATGTATCCGGATGCAAGTTGGTGTCTTCTGCGGCTTCTATACATAGACTGTTTACAGGGCTAGATCTAAATGCACCTGTGATAAGGCAGAATCCCGCACGGTGGACTGAGTCTAAAGTGGAAAGCTGCTTATGAGTAGACAAAACTGCCATAATCCAATTTAGATCTTATTAGAGTAGTGTAAACCTTTAACATGCTGGATCTATCTGCTCCCCACGTACTTCCAGCTAGGACTTTTAGTATGTTTAATCGTTTTACACATTCTTCTTTCAGCCATCTAATATGATCTTTCCAGTCAAGTTTGTTGTTAATAATTAAGCCTAGAAATGTAACTTTTTGTTCAAAATTTTACAGAGTTTTATGCCTCTGTATGTTAAATCTGGAGAAGTCGGTATCTTGAGTTTTGAAAAAAGGAAACATTTTGTTTTTTTGGTTGAAAATTTCAATCCAGATTGAGCGGACCACGATTCCAATTTCGAAAGACAATTTTGTATCGTTATTTTCATTCTATTTTGGTTCCTGAAAGGTAGTAAGAGGGCTAAATCGTCAACGAATAGAAAGGTTTTAATAGATTTGGGTGGTTACTTTATTTATTGCAATAGCAAAAAGGGCGCAGCTCAAGACACTTCCCTGCAAATGGAATACATTTGTCATTAATTTTACTGAGGACAGGTGGTTGGTTACCTACCCTTACTTGAAAGGTACATTCCCTCAAGAAGTTGTTTATCAGCACGAGAAGCCGACCACAGTACTTCCATTCCTTTAGCTGTTGCAGTACGAGTAATGGGTTTAAGTTGTCGTAGGCTTTTTCTATGTAAAAAAAAATACCTTTTTTCATGTTCGAGAGTAACCAGACGATCTAACGTAGAACGACCAGCTCTGAATCCACTCTGTGCTTCAGATATTAAGTTTTTTTCTTCTAATGTCCAGGTTACCCTTTTTTAAGTACCATTTTTTCCAAAAGCTTACACAAACAGCTGGTAAGTGAGATAGGCCGGTAACTAGAAGGTTGTAACTTATTTTTACCTGGCTTCAGAATTGGGATTATAACAGTTGTCTTCCAGATGCTTGGAAAGTCTCCGGTGCACCAAACATGATTGTAAAGAGTAAGAAGCACGCTCAAAGCCTGGCTTGGTAAATTTTTCAACATATCATTGTGGATCTTGCCTGCGCCCGGTGTGGGAAATTTAAGCTTTTTTATGCAGTTTAATAGTTTAACTTTAGTGAAAGGGATGTTGTATGCATGCTCAGATTCATTTTTGATGGTATTTAATTTATTGTTTTCTGGCGGCAAAGGTGTTGTTTGAGGGGAGTATATGTTTGAATAACATGTTGCAAAATGCTCAACCAACAATTCTTGATTTTGTTCTACGTGGTCATTTATTAAAAGTGATGGCTGGTAGTCTTTATAATTTCCTGTGATACTCTGAATTTTTTTCCAGAACAATCTTGGTGAGGTATCTGTTGAAATAGAGTTTAGGAATTGTTCCCAGGACTTTCTTTTTGTTTTTTATTATCCTCCGAGAAATCGAACAGCATTTTTTATACTCTATTAGATTGGCTAGAGTAGGTTCTTTCTGAAATACTTTAAGTGCCCTTCTTCTTTTCTTAATAGTTGTTTTGCAGTCACTGTCGTACCAGGGGACATTTTTATTTTTGGAATTAATGCTACTTGAGCTCTTTGGAATAGAAATATTTGCTGATGCCAAAATTGCTGACGTAATATGATTGTTTATTTCAGTACTACTATTTGTTGATGATAAATCGGAAACATTTATGTTTATATTATTTTGAAATCTTGTCCAGTCAGTTTTCTCTGTGATCCATCTTGGGTGTTTTGTTGTTTGGGTATTTCCATAAGGGAAACTGATTATTATGAGAAAATGATCGCTAGAGTATCGGTCTTGGGAGACCTGCCAACTTACATGCTGACTGAACACCAGGTTAGGTCGATGGTGGAGAAGGTATTGCACGCTGGGCTTAGTATGTGAGCTGTCCTGAATTTAGAATAATGGAGTCAGTTGAGTCAATAATTCGTCTAATAATATTTCCCCGTGAAGAGCAGTATGTGGATCCCCAGGAGGTGTGGTGACCGTTGACATCACTCATACATAAATAGGGAGAGGGGAGGACGTTTACAAAATTAAGCAAATCTCTCTCTTTTAAATTTCCTGGTGGGATGTAAATATTGCCGAGAAAAATAGGAAATTTAATAAAAACTTTAACAACTATTGCTTTTGCAAAGAGGAATTTACTATCGCTAACTCCGAAACTATTTTTTTATGGACAGCGATTAGAACACCACCACAAGCCCTATTATTATTTTCAAAATCGTTTCTGTAAATATTATAACCCTTTATACTAATTTTTTCACTTGGAAGCAGCTTAGTTTCTTGAATGCAAATGGCTATTGGTTGATATCTATCGATTATTAGTTTTAGTTCCTCTTGTTTTCTAATTAAACCATTACAATTCCATTGTATGATATTATTGAAAAAGTCATGTTATGATGATTAAATTATAAAATAAAAACATATGTACGTATGATTTTTTGATTAATAGAATTAAAAATAAAATCAACATGTTGACTGAGGTAATAGGTTAAAATTACTATTCTAATTAATTTCTGTTTTTTTCTTTGCTCAAATTTCGGCTTGGTAGTTTGCCTCTGGATTTACTCCTTGATCTACTAACTACGGTCCAATCACTCTGTGAGTCAACTTGACGGCCATGGGAATTGGATACGTCTTTGGGTGTTCTTTTTTCGAAGGTAAAACCTTCGGTTCAGTGGAAAGATCATTAGAAGTTTCCGTAATTTGGGCCTTTTTCTGACCCGAAGAAAGAGAAGATGTGGGTAAAGGGTTAGCAAGGGTTAAAGAAGAAGAAGGTGGTAGAGGGGACGTGGGTAAAGGGTTGGGAATGTTTAAGGAGGAAGAAGGTGGTGTGATAGGAGGGAGGGTCGAGGAGTGGGGAAGGAGCATGGTAGTGGGAAGGAGCGTGGTGGGGGGAAGGAGCAGGGTAGTGAGAAGGAGCGTGGTGGGGGGAAGGAGCATGGTGGGGGGAAGGAGCGTGGTGGGGGGAAGGAGCGTGGTGGGGGGAAGGAGAGTGGTAGTGGGAAGGAGAGTGGTAGTGGGAAGGAGCATGGTGGGGGGAAGGAGCATGGTAGTGGGAAGGACCGTGTGAAGGTATAGTATTTCTAATTGGCTATGACGGTTTTTGATAAATTGCATGATCAAAAATTGAATTATCTGTTTGTGCACTAATGGATTTTTTATTCTGAACAATATTGGAAAAAGACATTTTCGTTTTGATTGGGTGTAGTAATTCGTATTTTTTTTTTTTGGAGCAAAGTACATTATTTTTTCAGTATCTTGAATCTCTTTCTCTTTTTATGGAACTGACGCACTCTAGTCCTTCATGTTTAGTCTTACCACAGTATTTGCAAAGTGGTTCTTTCTTACATACAGTTTTTGTATGACCAAATTTTAGACACACATAACAACGGGTCGGGTTCGAAATGAATTGTCTGACAGTTACATTATGAAATCGTACTTTAATTTCAGAAGGAATAGTGGGGCTATTGAAAGTTATTAAATAATTATGGCTGGTGTGCTGTTCGTTATTTTTATAATACGTCAGTCTTTTCACATCTACTACACTTTGTGGTTTTAATTCGTCTTTTATTTCGTCAATTTGACAATAATTAAGTTCGGGGCACCAGATAATTCCTTTACTTTGATTCAGCCTACCATGTGGTTCTACTTTGACTGGATCACATTTTAATAATTTATCTGATTGGGAATCAGAAAAAACTTCTACCAAAAGTGTCCCATCTCTTAATTTTTTCAAGGCTTTTACTTCATCTACTTGATTTTTTATACTTTTAAATATTAGGAAAGCCGAAACTTTGATGAAATCTAGGGGATTTCCATCACTATCAGTTCCTATTCTTTTTATTATTAAAAATTTGATACAATTTCTGGGTTTAGTTCCGTATTCCCAAAAACCCCCTTTAAAGTGCCCTTTAAATTTAGATGTTTTCCGCTTTGCGGGCGGAGAATCCGCCATAATTATTTATCTATAAATTCAGGAATTAAAGAAGGCTATCAAAGGAAAAAAATCTTCTAATATAATCTAATAAAATTAAAACTAAAATGTGACTTATCGCTTGTTTGTTTGATGCTTAATCCTCAGGAGCTCTCAACAGTACGTCTTCACAACAACAACTCTAAGGTCAAACTCCTCTATATACATATTATATATCGGTTACTACTGTTCTCGACTATATATATATATATATATATATATATATATATATATATATATATATCAGAATTAGTTTGTTTAGTTTTGATTTATTATTTTCATAATAAATCTTTGGAATTGATTGAGAAAAAAAATTGTCCGGGTTGAGGTAGGATTTATTTTAAAGCCACCATTTTGAGCCACAATAAAGGTCTTGTTGAGGGCTTATAATGGGGCAAGGACAAGGGTTGAAGGACAAGGAGAGTTGACTACTAGATTATAAACCCTAAAGAATACCTGTAACGAGGGCCCAAACATTTAAACATTTAAAATAAATAGTTCTTCTTATTTAAGAGAATTTTTTTATTCTTGTAAAAGACTATTTTCTTCCTCATATAAAATTATAAAATTAACTAATATTATTCAAGATAAGTACATACTTTCTTCAAGATTTAAGAACTGATGTTAAAACTTTTGGTTTATTTTTAATTTTGAAACTTATGAAAAAATCATATAGGTTTATTTTTGGCTGATTTCAATAGTTTTCTCTTCCTCTTTTCTTAATAAGAATATTAAATAAAATAGTAATTGTAAACAAAAATATATAATAACAGTTGTATAAAACTTCAATTATCCTACATTAAACTAATCAGAATTATTATTAAAGTGAAAAACTGAAATAAGCTACTATTAATCTTCCAATTTAAAAATTATTTACTTTGAAATTTCCTAATTAGTTTAATTTAATTAACTTAAATAATTACATTTTTAAACATCAATTGTGGATTAAAATAATCATCTTTAAAAAAGATATTTATCTATTATTTAATAAAAAGATATTTTTCTTTGTTATCTTTTCTTTTTACTCCTGACTTTCTATTGTTATTAACCAAGCAATTACTAATCATTATTATAATTGGTTCATGGTAACATTTAATGTATTTATATATAAATTTAGAGATTAAATCATATTTTTTTGTTGCAGTTATTTTTATTTCATGGACCACTTGTTTCATTCACAGCTTACTCATTGGATAAAAGGTAATCAATATGAATGTGGGTCAATGTTAAGCTAAATTGTCTCTTTTTCCACTATAATTTTTTACTACTAGCTATTCCTAATAATGTTGCTTTTTTCAGTGTGCCAACTTCCTTGTTAAGTTGAAGGATCTTCATTGATTCCATTGTTTCCTCTGTAATTAGATCATTGATAGCAACTACAATTGGTAGTGATTTTATATTTCCATATTTTTCTGCTTAATGTTTTCTGCATATTATTATCGGCTGAAACTCCTATTTCAATGATTTTTGCTTTCTTTATTGCTTTGTCATTAAGAAATAGATCTGGTCTATTGGGTGGAGTATGATGGTCTGTTATCATCCTTTGTTCCCATAGATTATCACCCATTGGTTGATTGATTTGTACGTTTGTTTAGACAACACTTGTCATCAATGGCCTTTTGCATGTTATAATTTGTGTACGAGTGAGCTGCCATTCCTTAAATTTGTATGGTCAGAAGAACCCTTTTTTCTCTGGAAACATACTTCCATTTTTTTAACAACTGGATAGTCAAAATTTAACCAAATTGATTCCAGGGTTTTTTAAGGCATTGTAAAATCTTCCATGAAAATTTTTACAGTTCCAAGGCTCTCTTAGGTTCCTGGGGAAGCAGGTTTAGAGCTGTATGTCTGTGGCCAAGCTTTACACTCCTAGATAATACTGGTGAAGCACTGGGCATTGCCTTGATTTTGCCATACCTCATATGACGAAACAATACATCATTATAAGATCAGTATCTGACCATTTTGTTATACCAGTACGAGTACATAACTGATAAAACACCCCATGTGTTTGAGGATTTTATCAAATTTCCTGTAGTTTTTAAGTAATTTGTTTTTAAGAGCCTCTGAACTCATGATACCTGCAGATATCTGGAGGCATTAGTTTTCTTTAACTGCTTCATAACTCCACTTCATAATCTTTCCTTTGTGAATGCTAACAGTTGCACACTTTTCCATTCCAATTTCATAACAATGAAAAACGATGATAAAGCAACTCTCTAATTCAAGCCAACTTCTCCGGTCCCTCTCTCTCCTTTTTACAATTCAAGTCATTCATAACTTAATATGTTAATGAGTGGTAAATCATTAGATCTTTGTTAATTGAGTAACCCATACCAGAATTATTTAGTATGGAGCTTATTGGATCGATGGCCATTAAAAACCATAATTAGTTAATTCATCTGCCTGAAATATTCTCTATCTCTCTCTGCTTTGGGCCATTCTCTTGTTTATACTGGTTCTGACAGGCATGATTCTGCATCTTGATCCAGACTGTTGTGCTGATTCCCTATTCTAAAGTCTTTTCTGAAATCTGTCTCAATGCAAAGATTTGATCAGATATTAATCTAACCTTATAAAAGGTGCATTGGTTTTCTCCAATAATATTCCCAGCATATGGAAGTAATCTTGTGAATATAACATTGGAGAAGAGTTTATAGGCAGCATTCAATTATATTCCTCAATAGTTTTCACATTTTAGTGAATCCATTTTTTTCCAGACATACTAGGCCCATCTCCCATTCCTCGAGCATTTTCTCTTCTTCCCATATTTTACTTAGTAGATCGATTAGCTCTTTTAGTAATAATAATAAAATCTTTATTTATTTATGGTTGAAGTCCCTTTAGAATAATAATACAAATAATAATATATAAACTGTAATGTCTTAGAGTAGAATATATATGATTAATTAATTATTACAATTTATGTAGTTTCCGCAAGCGTTTTTAGGAGCCAATTAGGAATCCCATCCACTCTAGCTGCTTTATTATTTTTTCACTTTTCCAGAGCTCTATACACTTCATAAGATAGTACTATATTTTCACCATTATCATCTTGGTCTTCCATCATATCATTTAAATTTGTAGGACCTCCCTGTGAGGCCAGCAGTTGGTTAAAGTGCTATTACAATCTCTTTGGATGTCGCTTATAATCTCACCAGTTTTACATCTACAAATCCTTGTTAGTGGTTTAAAGTTGCCTGGTATCATACATTTCTTTGTCTTCAGTATTTTATTTTTCTCTCTTCTTATTTCCTATAGTTCTCCATAGCCTCTCTAGTACATTTCTTCTGGATAATTAGTTTACAAGCTTCATTCTTACATCTTATGATATGTTAGTATTCCTCATCAACCGTTTATTACTTTATGTTGTTCTCTCTTTATCCAATGGTTTCTTCAGCTGCCATTAATACTATAATTTTTTTTAACCACCTTCATTCCCCGACTATGTCATCACAAGCTGGCTCATTTATGGTCTCATCAGTTGTAAGCTCAAAATTCATCTTCACTTCCTCACCTTTTAACACTATTATAATATGAATGCTTTAGACCTTTTTGAAATTTACCACAATATTCTTTGATCAAACTTCATATTCATAACTTTATTTTGGCATTCGGTGAGGTCTTCAAGAATTTCTATATTGAAATGTTTCAAGTCCATCTGGACCTCTTTTAGCGATTCACATTTACTTTTTGTTATTATGTTGAGTAGTTTTTTGCTGTTCTTGAGTTTGTGTACAACTTTGCTTGGAGTTCCCAAACTTCCTGAATTCGAGAAAGCAAGGCATTTAACTTTGCCTCTAATGCCTAATGTTCTCATCATGTTCCCATTTTATTATCACCTTTTCAAAAACAATATTAAAGAAGATTGGGGATAGTCCACCCCCCTGCCAGTTTATGGCTCTGAAATTTCGCCCATACATTTTTATGGAAAGTATTTTGAAATATTATTAAATTTCTTTCTTTTCTATTTATTGATTGATTTAAATGAATTGATTTTATTTATTGTAATAACTATATTTTAATTTATTTTAGTGCATTTCCAGAATTTATTTTGCATGGTTTTCTTACCTAAAACAGCCATTGAAGGTTATAACCTGCACCTTGATAGACCAAAAATATTTTGTTGTATTTTTTTCATAAGAGTTATGATAAATTTGATTTTAATTAATAAATTGACAAAAAAGAAAAGACATACTAGTGAGGAGTGCTTAACAAAGAAAATAATATTTTTTAAACTTGGTATCTACATTTATAAAATTAACCTAATATTGTTCCTATAGTTGTTTTGTTTTTTCCCCCAATAGGGGTGTCATTGGTATATTCCATACAGCCACATTCCAGTAGTTAATCAAACCCATTATTAATCTAACTTTATTTCTTATTCTAAGGTTATTAGTTTTTTTTGGGTTTTTTTTTGGATAATCTTAGAAGTTAACACGTGTAATGTTGGGGCTAATGTTTCTTTAATTTAATGTTTCATTTTTTGTATTTGGTTTACCTTAATTATTAAAAGGTAGTTTGTAAATTCTATTCTTAGTGCTACACATTGTGAAGAGTTCTGTCCTCCTCAACCACCATGTGCATCTGTTCAGTGCCATTCAGATTCGCACATTCAAAAACTCTAGCCACCCACCTCAGCTTGCCCTGCCATCTCTGTGATGATTAAAAAGTCAGAATTTTCTTGGAAGATAAATTCTCAGCTATGTCCCACTCATCTGGGCCTTCCCAGCCTTATGAAACAGCTGATAACTGCCTCATTAGATAAATCGTAAACTCCCGATTGGTTTTCCTTCTCAATTGATTGTTTTTAAAGACACCCCCATAAATTTGACACAACATTTTCCACAAAAATTTAAGTTTCTCTGCGCTATATCAAAGTACAGGCCAAACAAGATTGCTGTAATTGCTAATTTCTCTTTGCCAATATGACTAAACAAATGTTTTTTGCCAACTGCTATTATTTTAGTCCAAAATAATAGCAGTTGGCCGATAATATTCTCTTCCTGATTTCGAGCACAGTTTTGTTGTTGCAAGTGAACTAAGATCTTGGGTAGGGAAATCCTTACACCTATTCAAAGCCCTTAGAGCTTAATCCGAAGCCATTTATTTGGTTTTAACTTCTATATTAGGCCTTTGCCATATTGTCAAGCTTATAAGTCACTTAAGCTTGGGCAGAATTATAAATTGTAAAATTGGTAAACATTTTGAAAGTCATTATGTTCCTTTCTTATGTCTAATAAATAGATTATTTTACAATTTTTAATACTCCCCCCCCCTAAAAAAAAGAAGTTTTTTATGATTTTTTTTCTATTTGTAAATTTTTAGTTATTTTTTTAGTTATTTGAAAGCTATTTTCCGAGCTTCTAATCATAGGAAGGGCTTAAATTGTAAGAAGTCATGAAGACAGTGTTGTTTTTGATGTAACACCGTAAGGAGGGAGGTTACAAAGCCTTTTACAGTTTCATTTTTTCTAGTTTGTGGAAAATAGTTTGTTTTGTATTAGTGGAACATGTAAATTAAATTGGAGGAGTATAAATTAGCTTAATTGATCTGCATCCTAACATTGTGGGGACCTCGACGTGATTTCTTGATGTGTTTACATTTAGAAGAGGAAAAAATGAGTACACACATTAAATTTCTTCTTATAAGGAAGCCTGGTAGCTAAGTTTTGTCAAGGAAAATTATCATGAGGAAGAATAAGCCTCCAACTTCCTTATGGCTCCAACTTCCATATGCTTCTGTGGAAGTTTACAAAGATAAATGTGATCTATTTTCTTTTTAAGATGGAGAAATTTAAAGAAAAATTGTAAAAAAATGTTGGATTAAATAAACTTCCCCTAAGGGAAGTATATAGTATATTAAAATAATTTTATTCTGGGACCAGGTCTCTTTAGTATAACAGATGTGTACAAAATTTAATAAAGATACATCTTACCAAAGAGCTACATCATTCAAATAATACTTTGGATAATTTATAGTATAACATTAATAATTATGTTCAACTCCCACTGTAAATAGAAACAAAATTAAAACTGCCAGAAGATATAATAAGAAAAAGATAAATAGAATTTAAAAAATAGAACCAGTAGATAAATTCAAATATTTAGTACAAGAATTAGAAGCTGCTGGTGAGCAGAGAATCAATTTGGCTAAATCTGGATTTAATGCAACTGTCGAGGATGAACCGAAGATTAAACAAACAACTTACCAGAAAGTAGAGATACAAGAAAATGAAGCAGTACCAACTGCTAGTCATCTGGTTTCTGTATAAAATAATAATTAACCTAAGTTGCTTATTTTGTGAAAAATTCATGACTGTAAGGAATGTTTTGTGGCTCAAAAGGTGCCTCTTGAGATTAAAACATCTCAAGTTAACCAAGGTAAAGCTTGTTATTTGTGTTTAAAAACTGGCCACCGAGCTAAGTTCTACAGGGTGCTTTTGGGATGTATGATTTCTGGGAAAAAACATTGCTCTTCAATCTGTAATGAGGTGCCTGCCAATAAAGGTGACAGACGGAAAAGGGAAACCAAGAAGATAGTAAAGAATTAGCAGCTGTAGTATCTGCTAACCACTGTTGTACTGGAGAAGTTTCATCACAAACTTTGATGGCAAAAACTTAGAAGACGGTCATACAGTCAAAGAAGATAAAGCTATCATAAATAAGAGAGTCAGAAGAGTTTAACTTCTATCTAGTTGTTTTGATTAAACCATTTAATCAGAAGGTGGGAGGGTGTAAGAAGTCATGGAGGCAGTGCTGTTTTTATGGTAATATCCTAAGGAGGAAGTTTACAATGCCTAGTAGTGTTATGATTGTTTCTAGTTGGTGTTTTTGGTGCAACAGCCTAAGGAGGAAGGTCTTTATGCATGGTACATCCTAAGGAGGAAAGGTGTTGTACAGTTTTGTGTCGTTTCTATTTAGTGGAAAATTGTTTTTTTTTGTATGTGTGGGAAATTTAAATTGAATTGGAGGAGTATAAATTAGTTAATTTATCTGAATCCCAACATAAATGGTAATTATAGGTGTTTACAAAAACGCCTACAATTATTTAAAATTATTTGTACTTAAAAAAAGATCTATTAACATTTCAGATTATCAGAAGCTGATGTAGTAACAAGCGGAAACAAATTGTTGTGGGTGTTAAAGCTATCTGGCTACCAGATTCCTTACCTGGCACTCCTTCTTTCACAACTTCTTATGGCTTATGCCTTTTACCTGGCCTATGGGTCCATCGCTGTGCTTTTTGGCCCAATGCGACTCTGGCCTATACTCTTGGTCTTCTGGGTATGGTATCACTCAAAAACACTGTCTCTTCACAAAATGAGGTGTGTTTTTTTTTTTATTATTTTGAAAATAAAATTATTTATTAAAATAATTACAATATATTTATATATTGTAAGTTATCTTATAAAAATCATGAATCATGAAATGTTAACCAATTTCAACTATTACTTCCTCTAATACCTAATATAGAAGTACGATGATCTGTCAAAAAAAAACACCAAGATCTAATTAAATTTACTGATTTCAGGGTTATTAGTTAGCACAGGTTCTTGCCATAAGAAAATAATTGAGGGTTATACATAGTAGGTAGGAGATAAGGAAAAGACAATTTCTCTTTTGTTCATCAGTCAGGATTTTCAGGACAAGTTTTGTATTAATCTTCTATATGTTCAAATATTAAGTAACAATTGTGTGAAACAATGGATTTCGTTAGTCCCACTTCAGAAGCAATGACTCTAATGTTCGTACATGTAGAAGAAGTTAGACAAGGACTACATTGTGATATGGACTTGATGTGGAAGGATGTCTAAACTGTTGTTCATCTTCACTACTCTTCCCCTCCTCAAACCATTGGTAAATTTGTGCCTGTGAAAGAGCATTTTCCTTGACCGAAGTACGGTCATTTTCCTAGAAAACGTCCTTCATCATTTCGACCGTTTCTGAATCCGCCTTACTGAACTTAACACCAAATTTGAATGCATAACATTGCTCAATATAACTAGCCTTTAGATGATTATATTCAAACAAACAAGTAATCGGATATCATATATAATAATCGGAATTTTTACCTGTAATCCCCTCCCCCACCCGCCTTTTTTTTTTTTTTTTTTTTTTTTTTTTTTTTTTTTTTTTTTTTGGCTAAAGACTTCCTTTGAAGTCCTATACAGCCCGTATTCTTATACTTGACACTACCCTAGTTAATTTAACTTTTAAAAATCAATATCGCATTCGTTCAAGAACCGGCATAAGGACTCTAAAAGGCTTCTGTCCAAAATTTTGAATTTATTTTGAAAGACCATGTCATTTTGAATGTCGGGATATTTGATCCGTTTGTCGTTGTATTTTTTGCACTTGGCGACGACATGGATTGGGTCTTCGACAATTTTACATTCCGTACATTTCTCGTTCTTTTTTACTTTAATCATTGTAAGTCCGCGATTCGTGCGACCATGGTTGATTCTAAGCCTAGTGATTATCGCTATTTGCTTTCTGTTTAGCATGAAGGTAGTATTAGAGAACCATGGGCGCAGACTTACGGTCGGGTGGATGGCGTAGTGGTCCCTACCTTTCGTTCTCGATTCCCAGGCATACCTATCTTGCCATTCGCTAACTTGTTGTTGTTTAATCCACCTGACAACCTCCTGTAAAGGTAACTTAGCGTTCTTTGGCCCTTCTATCCCCTGTTTTGCGAGTTTGTCTGCCAATTCGTTTCCGTACAGACCAACGTGCCCAGGTACCCACTGAACTGTGAATTTATTTGATGTACCATTGACCACGTGTATTATATCGTTTATTAGGTATGATGAAATGTGCTGTCGATGGATGTTTTTAAGAGTTTTGCATACCGAAGCGGAGTCTGTTAAGATGACTATTTTTGTATTTTTGTATGATCTATTGGCTAACCTGAAGGCTTCAGTAACGGCATATAATTCGGCACTGTATATACTGAATTTTGTGGGGAGGTTCATTGATGATTTCTGGTTGGAATCTGCATCATATATTCCAATAGCAACCTTGTTTTTATCTTTTGACGCGTCGGTATATATTTTATGATGGCTTTTATATTTTTCATGGAAGTGTGTGTCAGGTGATGGCACAACTGAACATTGATCGTACATTCATTTAGTGCAGATCTGCTCAGTATAGTGTTATCACGTGGTTTCGAGAAGCCAAAGCGGAACTCCCGATGACTCGGCTCTCGGTCGAGATCCGCTTCTGGGCTTCTCGAACACCCGCCCGCTATTTCAAAATTGGAGTAAGCTCCCCACCCGCCTTCTTCGAATTTCCTAAGGTAAAGAAAAAAATCATTGTTTATATGGTGACAAAGTACTATTGTTTATATGGTGATAAAGTATCATTGTTTATATGGTGATAAAGTATCATTGTTTATATGGTGATAAACAATAAACTATTCCTAGGTTAGCTTTATCCCCCATTAAGAGTATTCATTGTATTATCCCCATACAGTTGTTGATAGAGTTAGTTACTCTGCTAATTTAGTTTCTATTTGTTTTACAGCTTTTGCTATTAGCAGGTATACTTCATATTATGCTTTTGCTGTTTTTATTTAATGAGAGCTCCAATTGGAGTCTTTTGCATCAGATTTTAAATTGATAATAATGATCGAAGAATAAGGTTTTTTTTTTTTTTAAAGTTAGTAGATATATTAATTTGTTCAATATTTTTATTTTGTAAATGATTCAGATTTAATACTTTCATTTGATATTCCTTTCATGTATAAGTGTCTCTAAATGATCAATACTAAGCACAGTATTTTCTAATTCCATGCTTCTAAATGTATGTTAGGGTTCATAGTTCATCACGTGAGTCACTTTTTTCTAAATTTAGTTTCAGTATTGATCCAGTTTTTAGTTAATGGAAATTTTAAGGGCCTGATAGTTAATATAGAACTACAATATTAACAAAATAAAAAATTATTATAAAATAAGTAGTATTTATTCAGATCTCGGTCAAATTCTTCAAATTCAGGAATTGAGCGTTTCTAACAATACATGATGATTTATTTATGAGCCACTACTGGTAAGAGTCACCACTGATAACTGTGTTCCTTCGCAACAATGCAAACAAATATTGTTTATTTATTCTTCTATATTTCGAATTAAATAAAAATAATTAAGTTTCGTTACTAACTTATTTTAAATACATAACATAATTATTTTTTATTAAAAAATTTGTATTGAATTTTCTCTCAACAAGTATTTGGTAATAAGTGAATTAGTTATTATTAATGATAGATATAAATTGTATTAAGGCTTCTTTCATGAAAAATTAACTATGAACTTTAAACTCATGACTTAGAAACCAGGATACAAATCCATCCAAAATATTTGTTGATCTCAAATGTTCCTCATAAAGGGAGACAAAAAAATGATGACAACATACGAGTATCATACCACAAGATTAGAGTGTTGAGGTGTCTTGTAATGATGTACTATCTCTTGTTGATGTGCAATGTGCTGAATTCTATGTTTATCTTCTCTTCTGCTCCGTGCATTATTTAAAATTTTAGTTTCTTTCTTTATAACTACACTATTATATGTTTTTTTGAAAAGTTTTTATTAAAAACATTTTCTTTTTTTATCAACTACTTAGTTGGAATTCATTTAATTTATCAGACAATTTGTAAACTTTCTGTTTATTGAAAAATGAAATGATACTTATTTTGTTTAACTTTTCGATCTATTTTTTTTTTTTTTATTAACTTGAATGTATTATAAAACAAATCCAATAACTTAATTAAAAAGTAAGTACAGTTGATAAAGATTACTGTATAATATATGGACACATAT
Organism: Troilus luridus; assembly: GCA_964056705.1. NCBI lineage: Eukaryota > Metazoa > Arthropoda > Insecta > Hemiptera > Pentatomidae > Troilus > Troilus luridus. The sequence goes on along the minus strand of OZ057417.1, from coordinate 2,530,790 downwards.
TAAATTGTTTTAACTTTATTTATTTGACAGATTGGCAGCTCAAGGGTTGGACAGGAGTTGAGCTGAGAAATAATCAGAATAAAGCCATGTTGAGTGATCTAGTCTGCAATGTTTCCTTCTTTCTAAGTAGTTCCTTCCTACTAAGTAGTATTTGTAGTACACTTGCAAAGTATTCCTCATTAGTAGTAAATATCTTATATTTCTAGTAATATTTGTTGTCTTCTTTGATTCCAACAATGACAACTGTTAGTTCTTTCAGAATAATACTAAGATCTTTTTTTTTTTTTTTTGTAGTTGCCTATAATTGTAAATGATTAACTAATTAAAGTTAGATAAATATTCCAAAGTTGAAACACATTGTTTAGTAGTTAAGTAAAAGTTAATTAATTCCAAAACAAACATGAGTTTCCAAAAATATTTATACTAGAAATGGCTATTATTCACTTGGTTTTTTCCTAACTTTTATTTGAATTTCATGTTTTTTCAAATGGTTATTTCCAACTATAAAACAGATTGCCTTGACGATTGCTAGTCATTTCTTAATTTTAAGTAATTAAATATTAAAAACATGTAGAAAATGATTTACTACCTTTAAAAAACGTATGATTTGAAATTATTTAAATATGAGTAGGAGAAAATGTTTTCAACTACCTGTTACTTTAAATGTTGTAGGTATTAGTTTTAACTATCAACTTGTGTTATCAGTTTCATTTAGATAAAATTATCTTAAAATTTCCTTTTTCAGTTAATTATCAATTCATTAAGTTGAGGTTTTCTGATAGTATGTAGGGTTTAAAAAATTTACTTTTAATCTACCATGTTAAGAAAAAAAAATACTTAATTTTTATTTTTATGGTAATTATTTTAAATATTTTTGTTTTGAAGAGAAAAGATTTGCCCAGGCCGGGATTCAAACTCGGGTCGTCTGCGTCTCCGTTTACAGGGATTTGTCTGATTTGGATACGACCCCTGGTAGCTCAGTTGTTTAGAGCACTGCACCGGAGATGCAGATGACCTGGGTTCGAATCCCAGCCAGGGCAAATTTTTTCTCTTCAAAACAAAAATATTTAGAAAAAAATATTACTATTGAGAGATGATATTTTGAATTTTTGTATTATTGATGTCACAAGTAAACTCACTATAAAATCAAATGATCGCCATAAAATATATTATAATGGTGTGCTTCTTGAACTAGGAGCAAGATTTATTTCTCGAAAATGTATAACTTTTTTATGATGAAAAATATAATCATGGGAATGGTAGGGATGTTTTTCAGTTTATTTTACTCACAGGAAAACACAAACTCCATTTTTAAGTGAAAAATTTGAAGTTGAAACTTTTTGACCATAACTATGAGGAAGAGGGTGATATAAATGAAACTCATTTTAATTAAAAAGGAAAGAGTATATAAAGTACTATCAGTTTTATTTTATTACTGACAAATCAAATGACAAATTTTAACTCATCACCTGTGTGTGATGTGACCCTCCAGTATTTCAATTAACTATGGTCGTTTCAATTTAACTCATCACCTGTGTGTGATGTGACCCTCCAGTATTTCAATTAACTATGGTCGTTTCAATTTAACTCATCACCTGTGTGTGATGTGACCCTCCAGTATTTCAATTAACTATGGTCGTTTCAATTTAACTCATCACCTGTGTGTGATGTGACCCTCCAGTATTTCAATTAACTATGGTCGTTTCAATTTAACTCATCACCTGTGTGTGATGTGACCCTCCAGTATTTCAATTAACTATGGTCGTTTCAATTTAACTCATCACCTGTGTGTGATGTGACCCTCCAGTATTTCAATTAACTATGGTCGTTTCAATTTAACTCATCACCTGTGTGTGATGTGACCCTCCAGTATTTCAATTAACTATAGTGCTTTAAATTAAATAGAATCAATAGTTATCAACATCCAAACGTCGATTTCTAAGGCAAGCTCTTATTTTTGCCATGTTCATTAGTCTTTGTGTGTGATTATTATTTACTGCGTTATATTCTAAAAATTATATTTCAGTTGAGAAACCATACATCTTCAGAGACACGTAACTGAATTTTCAAAAAAGGTTGCTTATTTATATATTTGTTAAATGAGCATACATGTAATTAGAAAAATTTGATGCTTCAAGGTCGTACGAGTGTTCTAAAATCTCTATAATGGCTGCCATTTTAATAATAAAAAAAAATTGGTGATTCTGGTTATACTCAATGGCTTTTTTTACATTCTAGTTATTCAGAAACCTTTTTTTACACTTTAGAATATATTTTTATAAATTAATTGCTTAATTATTCAGAGGCTATTTATATACACATTGAGACAGTATTCCTATGCTAGAAACAACTCGAGTAAATGCTAGAATGCCTAATAAGTGAAGAACAATCATGTAACATAGCTGCATATTACTATATATAATCTACATCTTTTACATCAAATGGAAAATAGTTGACTAGATAATTCTAATGATAGATTGAATTGGTCAGGGGGTGCAGTCAATGATAACACAAAATAAGCAAAACTTATTTTTTTATTGTGCCAACGTTTTGGCCTAAGAAATAGGTCATCTTCAGGGCGAGGAAAGAATATAGCACAGCATTTATTTCCTAGACCTGAATATGGCCTACATCTTAGGCCAAAACGTTGGCACAATAAAAAAATAAGTTTTGCTTATTTTGTGTCATCTTTGACTACACCCCCTGACAGTTCAGTCCATCATTATATCTATTACTATATGATGTGAGTGATAGTTAACACATGAAATGTTTTTATGAAACTACTCTTCATGTTTTTGAAGGACCTTATCCCTTCTGTACTTAATATACTAAAAATATATGTTCTCTAGTTAGCTGTATATCTGCTATTCTCTACCATGTATCTACTATTTCATACTACATGCTTCTACTTCTCATCATCATACTATTTGGGATTTCTGATTGTTTGGCATGGTGAAAATATCATTCACTCATCATAGTCTAAGATGGAAATGGGTGATACAATGCTCAAGGACAAAATGTTGCTAGGCTAAAGTTTGAGGAACTTTTAACTTGAAGAGGTAGGTAGTAATCGGTGATCGAAGGTGAATATGGAAGAATTTCATGAATGTACTTATAGGATTTTCCAGATCAATCTTAAAATTTTCAAATATAAAGTCACTGGGATCTCAATATATTGAGGATAACATGATTGATGGAGGGCAAGTAGAATTTTTATTGAGGCTGTAGTGGTCAAAGTTGTTAAGGAGCCTACCGTAGCACCCTTAGAACTGGCACAGGGCTGGTTTGAATCCTCCTTTTTTATTTTTTATTGTGAATTCATAGAATGAATCTGCGTCTTATTCTGATGGTATTACTTCTATGCTGATGTTTTTTTTTTATAGTAGATTTTATATTGTCATTCCACCTTTTTGGTGATTGTAGGCCACAGGTATCCTTGGCAGTTTCCAAAATATAAGTTTTGAGAGCATTTCATTGTTTCTCAGGATCTCATCTAAATCCAGAGCTCTGAGACATTCTTCCAGCTTGGTAGAGTATAGCTTTCTTGTTTCAGTATCGTCAAGAGCTCACACTTTTATTGTTTGGTAAACTTGAGGCTGAGCGTTGTATCGTATGGTTTTCTAATATCCATGATTAACAATAACTAATCATCTAATATCCATGATTAACAATAACTAATCATCTAATATCGATGATTAACAACAGGTGGTCCAAACCCACTGTACTCCTCTTATTTTTTTTGCATTTCTGAAATATTGTTGTATTGCTTGATCATATTTAAATTTAAATATTTAAAATAACCTCTGGCACTATTTCCAACCGTGCTTGAGGAAGTATTTTTGTGTACTCTCTTATGTGGGTTGAAGGAATTTCCTAATAAGAGATTTTGGTCAATGCAGAATTCAATCAATCTTTGGCGATTTTCAATTTTTAACTTTTCACCTCCATGATGTCCTATCACACTGTACGAGATTCTGTTCTTCCATCCAGTTCTTGCGTTATGGTTTCGACACACAATTACTGACCTTCCTTTCTCCCTGCATTTATCACCTCATCGTTGCAGGAGAGAGTAGGACTATTCATTGGCCAAAGTCCCAGCATAGTTGAGAATATACTTGAATGGCATTAATAAGAGGTTCATTTTTTATTAGAAAACTAATTATAATCTTCCAATATTTTAAGAATAGAATTTCTTCATATAAAGGTGTGTCAAATTGTATTTTAGACTTAAAAAAGTTATTTATTGTAATATGAAAATATATTTTTATGATTGATATTTGATTTTTTAAAGAAATATTTAGTTTAGGTATCAAAATCTGTGCCAAATGATATTTAAAGAAAAACAAAACTGTTCTTTTCTACTTGAACTATTGACTAAAATTCCTGATTTTAAGAGTTTCTAAATTTATTTAATGGATATCATAAATTATTAATGTTGAGCAGTTGTCATTGTTTGCAAGGTATGTTTTATCAACTCTATAAATTGTAATTATTATTTATGTTTTATTAGAAAACTATTTTATTGCTTATTATTTAAATTTTATTAAAAATATTTTATTGGCCACAAAGTCTATTGAATTACCAAGTGTAATCTTGTACCTTGACATGTTTGTTTCTGTTTTCTTTTTCACCATATTTTAATTTATTGATTTTAGATCAGTTATTCTTCCAGATATTGAAATTGAGGAGATAAACTTAAGTATACCTGATATGTCTGTAAATATTTATTATACATATTTCTTATATTACATATACATATTTAATATTTGTGTTAAAAAAAATTAATACATATTATTTGTTCTAAGTAGTTTTCAATATTTTGCCTCTTATTGCATACTTAAAAATACTTATTTCCTTATTTAATTTTAAAAAAAATTAGTTTGATATGGGGTCATTATATTTGTTTTACAGGATTTTTTGGATTTATAAAATTTTGAAGTCAGTATGACATTTGAATTATTTATGGAAAGTTTTGGCCTATTACACTATTAATTGTTGTTTTTTTGATAACATTTCATGTGTAATCAAGAATGTTGATTTTTAACATGCATTGCCAAAGTATATTTCTTTTTCCTTAAATTATTAAATTTGGTTTACCTTATAGATATTTTTTTTCTCTTTATATTTGTATCTACCTCTGTCAAGTACAAACAATTGACAATCAGCAGATTGGCTGTCAGCAGAATAGAACATAATGGAATGAGAAGCATAAAGAACAGTACCCAGCAGTACCTCCTTGTGGCTTTATTTAATATTGTTATGATAACAGATCTCTCATCCTCCTTCTTTTTCATCTCCTCCTAGTGATCTCTGGTATGAGAGTTGTGGCCATTTTCTCTATCAATGGTTTTGGGTGTTCATGTAGTTTTTTTGTTGAAATCATTGTAGTGTCTGGTCTGGCCATACCAGGGACACCAACCAGTGTACATCGCTCTCGTCAATCTTCTATTTAAATTGTGTTGTGCCGTTAACTTTGTTAATAATTTATACAAAAAGGATAACTATACTATATATATTATATATTTATATCATAAATAAGTGAATATATACGCATATATATTTCTAGTGCCGATAAAGTGTAGTGAAGAGGCATTTGAAATTAAATCCAAGGGTAACCAGTTGGAGCTAAAATAATAGGCTATCTCTTAAGCCCTTCAGAATTAAAAGCAGCTGCGACCATAACCAACTCTCTCCGTAAGTACTATTTATTTATTTACTTAGGCACCATGGCCGTTTGCTCTAAATGTAACAACGCCATCGCCCGTGATGGTAAAAATAATTTAACTTGCTACAAATGCAATTTAATTATTCACGGGCGGTGCAGTAGTCTAGGTGAAAAGGAGACAGAGGGCCTAAAATCTTTTAAAAAATCAGTGGCTGTGCACTAAGTGCGAGCAGGCCAAAAAAAACACAGAAGCAGGGGACAAACAAAGTTCAGATAAAATAGCACAACCCTCACTAATGGAAATATTAGCGGCAATAAAGCATTCCGATCAAGACGTCCATGAGGAGATCAAAAAGATCAAGGTCGCGATTGATAAATATGGAGATTTCTCATTCGAAATAATGAGAGGCTCACATCCATCGAAAAAACACCTTGAGGGGAAAAAGAAATATATTTAGGACATCGTAGCGGAAAATAAAACGCTCAAGGCAGGTGTGAGGAATTTGGGGGTACGCTTAAATAAAAGCGAAGTGGGCTTATTATCCAAGTCCCTAGAGATAAGAGGGATGCCTATACGGCCTGTAGAGAGCCCTTCTGGCCTAGTTGCAAGGAGAGGTCCAGGCCTGGGATTACAATTAAATATCCAGGACCTGGACACACATTTTATTTTCTCTTTTCCCTTCTTTTTTTTTTGGCCTATTTTTTAATTTATGTCATTATATTTACGCACCATATTTCCTTTCGTTATTCTCTAATTTTATTATCTATTTTTTAGCATCAAGATTTATAGCGGTTTTTAGTCATAACTCGCATCTGATAATCTTTTCAATTAGCTCTGCCAACAAAATTTTTCCAAATTGTTCCTCTCCTCAAGTACTGAGAGCTTCTCTCCTCCTTCCCCATCATGTCTAGTGTTTAACATCCTGTCACATCAACTCCCAATCCTTGCCCGCTCACTTTGATGAATTTCATCAATATTTTACCCCTAATTTTTTCTACACCATTGGAATTTCAGAAACATGGCTAAAACCCCATATCCCGACCTCCACTGTTTTCTTACCTGACTATTCCTTCCTACGCCACGACCGAGTCGATCGGACTGGTGGAGGTGTAAGTGGAGGTGGAGGTGGAGGTGTAGGTCTTTACTTCCACAACTCACTTAAATCACGCATCCTAGATTCTTCCCCAGCGTCCGATTTCCCTCACATTGAATTCCTTTTTATTCGAAATTTCATGCAACCCAAATCCTCTCCTATACGTTGTGGTGTATCGCCCTCGTTTGTTCCCTTTTGATTCTATCTTTGAGTCGGTCCTTTACAACCATGTTCCTCTCTACAACCACATCATAATCTCCGGGGACTTTAATACCAATCTCCTGGTCCTATCCAATGATAAACTGTACCTTGAAAACCTTTTTTACTCTCTACACCTCTCCATTGTGCCATTCTATCCCACCCATTACACTTTCCTATCTGACACCTGGTTAGACTTGTTCATCATTGACTCATCGCAGAGACTCCTTTCTTCCTCTCAATTACCTGCCCCATTTTTGTCCTCATGATTTAATCAAATTTCATACAATATCCAACTCCAGAAATCCTACCGAAAACAATAACTTTTCGCAACCAAGATGGACTCACCCCGGAATCTCTATCTCCTTTCCTCGAAATCCTGAATTGGAACCAAATTTATTCCTTTACCATCGTCGATTCAATGGTCGACACACTCACTGCCACTCTCAAAAGCATCCTGGATACCCATGCCCCACTCAAAACTTTAATCTTCCGTCACCATCCTGCTCCTTGGATGTGTCAAAAAATTAAAGACCTGCAAAGGAAACGTGATACTGCCCGTAGACGCTTTAGACGCACTAGGGTTACTGATGGCTACCAAGCGTTCAGGATTCTTCGCAATTTGGCACGGTCTACCATCAGACAAGCAAAGTCCAAATATTTCCACTAAGCCCTTTCCACTGGTCCCGATCCTAAATCTAAATGGCATCTCCTTCCAAGGAACGTCTTCTTCCAATGAAATGAACTCGTATTATTTGGCCGCCTCAATTGGCACATCAAAATCTCCATCCCCCGTCTTTTCACTAACGCCATCTTTCAACCCCGACAATTTTAATTTCTTAGACATTTCACCTACCGACATTATTTCCTCCGTTCTTAAATCCCGCTCCAGTTCTTCTGGCTTTGACGAGATACCCGTTAAACTTATCAAACTATGCCTTATCGATATCCTACCAGTCCTACTTTTCATATGTATACTTTCTCACCACAAAACGCAGTATTCCCGACTTCTTGGAAAAAAGCCCTAGTCCATCCTATAAATAAAACCTCAACCCCACTATCTCCCAAAGACTACCGGCCAATCTCCATACCTTCCAACCTTTCCAAACCTCTCGAAAGAATAGTCCAGTCTCAAATTTCAAATTTTCTCGAACAATCCAAACTCCTTGATCCGCTTCAATCAGGCTTTCGTCCTGGTTTTTCCACTCAACCTGCTCTTACCAAAATCACTACTGACATATATAAAACCATGGACAACAAACAGCTAACCGTGCTAATCCTACTAGACTTTTCAAAAGCTTTCGATTCCTTGTAGCATTCTATCCTTTTTTCCAAACTAAAGTCATTGTCCTTTTCCAACAGCTCTATTATATGGTTCCAATCCTTCATCTCTGACAGGTCCCAAGCGGTTTCTATGGCCAAACAACCCCTTTCCTCTTTCCTCACTCTATCCTCAGGTGTGGCACAGGGCTCAAGCATCTCTCCTCTCCTTTTCAACTGTTACATCAACGATCTTCCAAATCTGTTCACCACTGTTCCTACCATCTATATGCTGACGACTTCCAAATCTATTTATCCTTTCCTCCTTCTGAGCTATCATTTGCGTTCGCCAGTATTCAGCAAGACCTAGATAGGATCAGTGCCTGGGCAAAGCTGAACAAACTGGAATTAAACGCAATGAAAACCCAGGCCATTGTTCTAGCTTCCAACTTCCTCCTTACAACTATCCCCGCCTCTCCAACATCAGTCCTAAACGACCACACTATCAGTTTCAAATCCTCCGTTAAAAACCTAGGCATTACCATTGACCAAAACCTTTCCTGGAAACCTCATGTCACCCAAATATCCCGACGATCAATTAGTTCCTTGAAATTATTTCATCAATCTCGGCATCTCCTTACACAATCAACCCGGAAGCTTCTCGTATCATCACTCATCTTCCCCCACTTTGACTACTGTAGTGTGGTATACGGGGGGCTTTCGAAAATGCTGGAGGCCCGCTTAAAAAGAATAATGAACTGCGCTTTAAGATTTGTCCTTGGTACTCCGAGGCGATCCCGGGTGTCAGATCACTATGATGAGTTAAAGTGGCTCTTCCCTCCCATTCGTAGACAATATTTCCTTAGTGTTTTTCTATACCAATCCATTAACTCGCAACACCCTTCATTTATCTATAGTCTCCTCCAATTCAAGTCCTCTGTCCAGCACCACAAAACAAGATCCCGCCTTTCTGATCTCTACATTCCATCCCACAGAACTAAGGCATTCGAGCGTTTTTTCGATATATTTTTTTCTTTTTTCTATTTCTAATTTTATTATGTTTCGTGACTCTTGATTACTTCATGATTTGTATTATTATGTAGACTTCTGGACAAATGAATATTGTGTTTATTTTATTTGTTCATTATTGTTTTTCTTAAGGGACTTGGTCCCAGAATAAAATTTGTTTTTTCTATACTCTTCTATGTTTGCATGTGTGCGTCAAGCTTTAACCATATCATTAGGATGTATTTGAAATAAAAATAAGACATATACAAACACTGTGAAAGAAGAGGCTCCTAATAATAATTCGCTAATCTTCTATTCGAGCGAATTTGCCGGTCGTGAACTCAATAAAAAAAAACAGATAAATTTATTCCCCACACTATATAAATTAGGGCTATAAAAGAATTCATCAAATAAATACAAATGAAAGGAAATACAAAATGAGTAAATAATAGCTATATAATGTAAAAATATAAGAGAGAACAATTACAAAAATATGAATGTGCACATCTAAACTTAAGGAAATACAAATAAAAGTTATTTAAAAAGTAAATAAAAGTTATCCGCCATTATCATAAAATCGACATTAAAACAGAGCCCCATTCACTTACCTATCACACCACATATACAGGCGACTGGCATAACATTAAATGCAAATCAGAAAAGCACAAAACAGAAAAATACAAAACAAGCTTACATCCTCGATGTTTTCTGAGTTTTTTAAACGGTTAGGTCGATGTTTTATCGCAGGAGGTGATTTCAACGCGAAACACCAATGCTAGGATTCAAGATTGTGGCCCCCAAGAGGTAGGAACTTGTGGTATGCTCTTCATAAACTTTCATAAGACACATCAACTCTAAATGCTCCTACTTACTGGCCTACTTCTAGACGTTAAATCACGTATTTATTGGACCTTTTTACAAAAGGATTAAGAACAACACTCAAAACTGTAAATACGAGCTCTGACCTTTGCTCTGATCATTCTCTAGTCCAAATGATCCTATGCGAAGAGCCTTCAGAGGCACAAAAAAGACCTGCGCTTACACAGGGAATAATCGATTGGGATCTATATAGAAGTTACCTTAACTCTGAACACTCAATCCCTGTTTCAATAAAAAATGAGACAGAACTAGAGGAGGCAGTGGAGAAGTTCACTAGAAGTATACAAGGAGCAGCGTGGTCAGCATCAAAACCCAGGTGCAGGAAAACACATAACTTACCAAGCTACTCACAGTATATTAGAGATCTGATCAGAGTCAAGAGAAGAGTTCGTAAAATATGGCAAACCAACAGGCAACCTTTAGATAGACGGACGCTTAACAAACTAAATAATGAACTAAAGCGCCAAATTAGCAAATTTAACAGGTCCAACTACGAAAATTACATTAAATCCCTTTCGACAGACGATGGAAGTTTATGGAAGCATACCAAACGACTCATAAAACGCCGAGAGATGTCTGCACCTCTTAGAAAAGAAGACGGATCTTGAGCTTTTTGCCGACCATCTTTCTTCCGTATTTACACCTCATACTGACTCCACAACACACATGTTAAGGCCAGATGAAGTAGTAACCTTATAAAATATTATTAGTTTTAATCATAAAATTTAAATCATTTTTCCTTAAAAGAAAGAACATTATCTTTTCTCATTTTTCACATTTTTTATTTAATATAATAATTTAAACGTTTATTTCATTGTTGTTTAGAATAATTTAATTTAAAAGGTAATTTTATTTGGTTTAGATATAAGTATAATATTTGTAGTAAGTGTGAAAACATATGTTATAAAAGTGAATAGAGAAAAACAAAAGAAAGTCGAGCGGCTTTTGTTCGCTCCGGCTAGACCGAGCCAGCCAGTGTTGTCGCGAGCCCTAGCCCGTGCACATCGTATGCTCTCTAGGAGCCCAAAGTTGTTTTTGTGAATTTTAAGTGAGTGTTGTCACGAGCCCTAGCCCGTGCACATCGTATGCTCTCTAGGAGCCCAAAGTTGTTTTTGTGAATTTTAAGTGAGTGTTGACGCGAGCCCTTAGCCGTGCACATCGTATGCTCTATAGGAGCCCAAAGTTGTGTTTTGTGAATTTGAAGACAGTGTTGCCACGAGCCTCTTGACGTGCACATCGTATGCTCTATAGGAGCCCAAAATTGTTTTGTGTGAATTTGAAGAAGATACTAATTTGCTGCCCACCTGCAGGTGTAATTAGTTTAAACTTCGTCATAGATTCGACCAATTCGAATTGACCCAGTCGATCATCTCAACCTCCATTGTTTCACCATCTTCGCTCGCCCTGCCGACGAAAATCCTCTGTCGTCTCAACATCCAGCTCGCCCTGCCGAGAATCTACCATCTACTGAAAACTACTTCGACAGACAGATAAGAGTTTTCATTATTATATCATTGCAATCAGAAAGCCGCATAAACATTAATTATTTTGTAATAGATTTTATTTGTAATTTAATAGAGTTAAATTTAATATCGTAAGATTAAATAATATTTGTTTTCTTTTTTGTTATTAATTAGTTGTTGATAATTTAGTTAATATTAGTAACTTCATTTCTCATTATAAAAGCATTTAAATTGTTCTTTAATTTAATTAATTGTTTTTCATTCTCAAAATTATTAGTTATTTAATTTATGAAAATTGATTTATGTTATTAGTTTAATAAAAGGTTACAATCAAAATGACATGCGATCTGGTATAATTGAATCAGAAATTTATTTTCCTCATCCATTTCGGAGCTCTCATCGAAAGGTCCAATAACTATTTCGAGGTTGCTCAAACAACACAGAACACGAAATAACTGTAAATAACACACTTGACGTTCCTAAACAACTAACATTACCATGGGGCGACCTGTGGTCTAGTGGTTAGCGTAACAAACTACTAAACCCAAGATCGCGGGTTCGTAGCCCGGCAGGTGGCCCTAGGATTTTTTAAAGGGAGTAAAAAATCCTTAGTTACGCCGTCCTTCGGAAGGGACGTTAAACGGGGGTCCCGAGCCTGTACGATGTCAGGTACTCGTTAAAAATCCCTACCCTAATAAAACCTGGATAGGCAAAATTTAGAGCTCCCACTGTAGCATCGTCCGATTAGCCATAGCAGCATAAAGTGACGTTAAATGAACAAACAAACTAACATTACCACCGCCTTCATTCACTCCCACAGAAGTAGCAGAACTAATTAAACACTTACTAAAAAGAAAAACCCCGGGCTATGACTTAATAAATGCTGAGGTGCTCCAGCAAATGCCTATGAAAGCTCTAGTGTTCCTAACGACAATCTACAACTCTATACTTAGAACTACGAAATTCCCTATACAGTGGAAATATTCTGTTGTTACGATGATTGAAAACAAGATAGAGAAATTAGTAACCCTTCCTCGTACTGACCTATAAGTATACTCCCTACATAGAGTAACTGACTTATCTTACAACAACTTTATTTGCAATTTTACATAAACAAACAGCATAAGTGTGAATACGTGTTGCGGTAGAGTAACTGACTACATATCGACAGCACTAGAGCAAAAATTATATGCAACTGGAGTGTTTCTGGATGTCGCTAAAGCGTTCGACCAGGTCTGGCACAAGGGGCTTCTCTTTAAGCTCAAGACTGTACTTTCAAATACTTATTATTTAATTCTTCAATCATTTCTTGCAGGCAGATTTTTATCAGTCCGACAGGGCTCTGAGTTATCTTCAATACGACCGATCTTAGCCGGTGTGCCTCAGGGATCAATACTTGCACCGCTATTGTACATAATATATACACATGATATTTCACAAAGTCCTGACATACTGATAACAACCTGCGCTGACGACACTGCCATAATCACCAAACATCAAGACGCGACACATGCCTCACTAAACTTACAACATAGCTTACAAAATTTGAATGAGTGGTGCCATCTATGGAAAATTAGACTGAACCACGAAAAGTCACAACACATCACTTTTACTCTTAGACGTGAAACATGTCCTCCCATATACCTTAATAACTCACCCATCCCGCAGACAGATAAAGTACAATACCTTGGACTAACATTCGATAGGAGATTGACATGGGGTCCTCATATCAAGAAAAAAACGCCAATCACTTAATCTTAAACTGAACTTAATGTATTCTCTATTCAGGAAAAACTCCAAATTAGAAACAAGACAAAAATTACGTACACTTAAAAAATTATACGTACACTTACTAAAACGAGTTTGGACATATGTATTACAAATTTATGGCATCGCTAAACAGACTCACAGAAAACGACTACAAACTTTCCAATCAAAAGTACTCAGACTTGTCATAAAAGCACCCTGGTATATCAATAACAAAACTCTACATACTGACTTAAAAATACCATCGGTTGACGAACACATACGAATATACTACAAACGCTTTCAAGAAAAACTACACGGACACCCAAACCCATTGATTGAACAAATGGCCACGACTCTCATGCCTGAAAACACGAGGAGGAGACTAAAAAGAATGTGGATGAGGGATTTGTTATCATAGGAAATTGAATCAAGCCAAGGGAGAGGTACCGCTGGGCACTGTTCTTCTTCATGCCTCTCATGCCATTATATTTTATTATACTGTCAGTCAATCTGCTGATTGTCATTGTTTTATTTGACAGGTGTGAATATAAATATAAAGAAAAAATTATGAAAAAGAGAATGCAATAAGCACGTACAATTAATTAGTTTTACAAAAACAAACTTGAAATTAACTATTTAATAAAAAAATGAGTTTAAAAACAAAAAAATATATTGAAAGTCAGTGAATAAATAAAACTGAGTTCTTGAACGGTTTGAGGCGAGTTCGTGAAGATGAGATGACAATTTCTATATGATGAAGAGGAGAAAACTAAATGTCTCTTAACGGTGAGTCCAAGGTGAGGTGAAATTTAATATACAGGTTTACCGGTGAGAATGAGAAGATGGAGATGGAGAGATGGCGACAATCAAAGGGTAGAGTAGCGATCCGAGTTATAGCCTTCAAAGGGTAGGGTAGCGATCCGAGTTACAGCCTTCTCCAACACCAACTGTCTTGAGAGTCATCTTGATCCGTCCCCTCCCCATCACATTACTCACTATTGCACCACATGCCCCAATCACAATGTGAAATTAAATTACTATTTGAATTATATAAACCAAAAATTATATCTTAGTTTTAATTAATAAATATCTATTTGAAAGAAAACAAAAAAAAATTAAAATTAATTAAAAAAATAGCTATTCATACCCGACACATGTATTAAATGAATCATGAAGATGAAGTTTTGCTTCCTATTTATTTCGTCTACTGGATAGTTATTCAAGTATTTATTTAGTTTAGCTTTGGATAGATAGTTTTAATAATCTGTTAATACAATAAGTAGGTGCCCTTAATTGAAGAAAAACCTAGTATTGAATTTATCGAATAAATCTTGGCTTGACTTAAAAACTTCATAGATCCAAGCCTAGTACCAAACCCTCATTGCCTTGAATTTGTTATTCTGTTTTTTAATTCTCCCAGTAAAAAGCATCTGAGACATGCTCTACTATGCCAATTCCTGTGTATTCATTGGGCTGTGCAGTCTTATTCTGTGTTCCAGAGAATTTTTAGCTTTCATTCGTTAATACTATTATTATTAATAATTAATAATTCGAGAAGTTAATACATATTAGGTTACAGTGCCTCTTATGTTATCTTTTACTATTTATGACTATTTAACCAATCAAAGCGCTAGGTGTTAAATTATTGTTTATTTTAATTCATTGACTTATTTAACTATCACCAACACCTTATCAGGAGAAACCTAAACGAGGATGAAACATTTTCAAGGTATACAGTTGAAATCTTTAAGTGGGACTTTATTAATTTATTTAAGTATTTATTTATTATAGCTTTGGATAGTTATAATAATCTATTTAAGAGAAAGTGAAAAGCACTTAAAGAAAAACTTTGTATTTACTTCAAAATAAGTTAGGTTTTTGAATGCTCTTGGAGTCTTTTTCGGTGTTCCAGAGAATCTTGATAGAATTTTTATCTTCCATTCGAAGTGAATATATTTAGATTACAATGGCCTCTTATGCTATCCTCTACTATTTATGACTATTTAACCTTTTACCAATCAGAGCTCTAGGTCTGAGGTCTGGTTAAATTATTGTTTATGTTAATTCATTTACTTATTTTACCAATAGCTAATCACGAGAAACCTAACCAAGGATGAAATATGTTCAAGTTATTCATTTTCAATATAGATTTAAGTCCTCCCTGCAATGAAAATTTTCGGTCTTGTGATGATTCAATTTTTGTAATGTTTTTGTCCCTTTAATTAAACTTTTTTATTTTATTTAGTGTTAGTTGATTGTCCAAGTTTTTAATCCAATTAATCAATCGTATTTTAATCTGATTACTGGAGGAAATACAAGGTTTATATCTTGTTTTGTTAATTTCATAAACCTTAATAACAAATTAGCTTAAGAAATAAATTCTTTAAAAAAACCAGAGTTAGTCTAGTATATTTTTTTCATATTGTGCTACATTAAATCAATATATATTCCTGTTAACATCAAACATATGTATGCACTACTGATTAATATTAAAGATTTTATATTTTGTGTGTTTTTTATTTAGTTTATTAAATTTTTGGATGTTCATGATGAACTTCACAATACATGTATTTCTTGTTTTAATTTTAGAGAAACTATTTTATTTTATTTTTTATTTTTTAGTAAAATTTTATATATGTTGTGACCAGGTTGCTTGGTTTTCGGTCCAAGGTCCAAATAGATTTAAATAAACTATTGTCCAAAGAAAAATGTTGTATTCTTATATTATACATCAACGGTAACATAATGTCAACTCCAAAACATAACCATAATATACATTGTAACATCAACGTAACACCACCAACGCTGAGCCGCAAAGATACGATAAGGTAAAAACAATTAAATTTGGCAATTACTTGGCCATATAACCCACTTATACACATCCGTATGGAATGACGGTCCTCAGTTAAGTGAGCTCAGATAGGTACAACTAGAGACACCTGACGGACGAATTTAGCAAACAAAAGAATACTCGTTACACACTCCCCTCCAGCGATTAAGTCCGTCGGGTTGGATAAAATAATTTAAGTTTTGAGGGATGCCATAAGCCTATTATCTTTCCATCTTCATCTCTCAGTTTACAGGATCCACCACCCGTAACGGAAACAACCGTAAAAGGGCCTTCATATTTGGGGTTCAGTTTAGCAGCGAGTTTATCAGCTGCCGACGATAGCTGAAACCTCATCTTTAAGACTTGGTCCCCCGGTTGGAAACGATCTTTTCGGCGTCTCAAGTTATAACGACTGCTCTGATTTAGACTTGCCTTCAGAGAGTTTTCCTCGGCTATATGATGAACTTCAGGCAGTCTGCCCACTTTAGCGGCCCAAGCAGCATGTTCGTCTGTGCCAGCCACTAGGCTATCATCGTCGTTAGCTTGATGTAGAGGCCTTAGTTCTCTACCAAAATTTAAGAAGGCAGGGCTGAACTTGGTCGAATCTTGAACGGCGGAATTTAAGGCAAACTGGATCTCTCCTAGTTTTTCGTCCCAGCGTTGGTGTTTCTTCCCTAGGTAAGCTACGATAAGTTGCTTGATATTCCGATTCGCTCGTTCTGTCGGATTTGCCTGTGAATGGTAAAGAGGAGTAGTTTCTCTCTTGATTCCAAACTCCTTAGCCACTTCAGTTACAAGATTACTAACGAAGTTCTTCGCATTGTCGGAAATTATTTTATGCGGTGCGCCATATCTGTATATTATGCGGGATTTCAGTTTATTTACAATAACCGAAGAGGTAGCTTTTCTGATGGGACATAATTCCACCCATCTACTAAATAAATCTACAAACACTAGTAGATATACATTGCCTCTAGAACTCCTAGGATAAGGACCCATAATGTCAACTGACACCATTTCCCACGGCTGCTTGTTATAGCGAGGGAACATTAACCCACGAGGTGGCGTGTTATTGGGTTTGACCTTCTGGCATAACTCACACTGCCTCACATACTGGCTTATATCTCGGTATAATCCAGGCCAATAATATAGTCTACTAACCCTAGAAACAGTTTTATCTATCCCCAGGTGGCCTGACTGCGGTAGATCATGATTTTCATATATTATTGCTCCCCTTAAATGTCTAGGAACGACAACTTTCCATTCCTCACTGGGGTCTTCTAGCTCTCCCTTCAAAGGATTCTTTCGATGGTATAATAGCTGTCCATCTTTTATCGACCATCCAGGGTGGAGTTCTGGGGACTTCTGGACTCGATAAAATTTCTGATTATACCATTCGTCGGCCGCTATGAAAGTTCCTGAAGTCGAAACTGAATCGGTAGAAGAATTAGGATCGGAACTGGTAGACAATACTGTGATTGCAGCAATTCGTGATAGGGCATCGGCCACTGTGTTGAGTTTCCCCTTTCGATATTCCACCTTGTAGTTGTAAGGCTGCAAGCGAAGAGCCCATCTAGCCAAACGACCTGAAGGGTTTTTCAAGTTCAGTAACCACTTCAGACTGGCGTGGTCAGTTATTACAGTGAATGGATAACCTTCCAAGTAATGCCTATTCTTCTCGATACCAAACAGAACTGCGAGGCATTCCTTTTCGGTTACGGTATAATTCCTTTCAGCTGAACTTAAGGTACGAGAACAAAAAGCGATGACTCTTTCTTCGCCGTCTTGTATTTGAGTCAAGACCGCTCCAAGACCTGTATCACTGGCGTCAGTCTGTAATTGAAAAGGCTGTTTAAAGTCTGGCCTAGCTAATATTGGTGCTTCAGTCAGTGCTGACTTGAGAGCATTGAAAGAGGCGTCCTGCTCTTCTGACCAGATCCATTTAGCGTTACGCTTAAGCAAAGCTGTTAGCGGAGAGACAACTGTGGAGAAGTCTTTAATAAAACGGCGATACCATCCTGCCATTCCAAGGAATCTTCTGAGCTGCCCAGCGTTGGTGGGAGGAGGAATCGAAGTAACGGAACCAACCTTATCTGGATCTACACTCAAGCCATCGCTATTAACCAGATAGCCCAAGTACCTAACTTCATTACAACCAAATTCACATTTTTCCGGGTTGATACGCAGACCTGAGGCTTTAAGTCGACTGAACACTTCCATTAGCATATCCAAATGCAGTTTGAAAGTTGGTGTGCAAACCAAAATATCATCCAGAAAAACTACTACGTAAGGGTAAAGTTCGGGTCCAAATATTGCATCGGCTAACCTCTGAAAGGTAGCAGGTGAATTCGTCAGCCCAAAGGGCATAACTTTAAACCTGAATAGTCCTCTGCCAGGAACTGTGAACGCAGTAATGTCTTTACTAGTTTCGTCGGCAAGGGGCACTTGCAAAAATGCTTGCTTGAGGTCAAACTTGGAGAGATATCTAGCCTGTCGAAGTCCGTCTAAGAGAGATGTCATATTAGGCATAGGATAGCAATCTTTACAAGTGACTTCATTAACCTTACGAAAGTCTATACAAAAACGATAACCTGATCCCTTACGAACCATGACTACCGGGGAAGACCATGGAGATTGGCAAGATTCCACTAAGTCTTCATCCAACATTCGGTCTAACTCCTGGTGCATTGCCTCAAGTACTTTGGGTGAGTAATGGTAGGAGCGCTGCTTGATAGGTTGGGCATCCTGAACATCTACCTTATGGCTAATGCGCGTCGTTAATCCTGGAGAATCTTGGAGAATTCGCAAACCTTCACTGACTATTCTATCCAGATCCACCCTTTCTGAGGGATCAAGTGAACTAATGCCGCATATTTTTGATGTTTCCTCTTCTACTAATTGAACATCTTGACGAAACGAGAACTTATGGTCGGGGTCATCTTGAAACCACCATGTCGCTTCACGATGATTAGCACTCATATTTGTGTTAACGATAAAATCTAACCCTAAAAGAAACATAAATGGAAGCTTGGTTAAAACGTAAAGCTTCGTGTCATATGACCGGTACCCAACGGTAATTGAAATGGAGAATCTTTCATCAACAATACCAGAGCTTCCATTAGCGACACAAACATTAAATTTGGGAATTTTCTCAACTTCATATCCCAATTTAAGGAGAATTTCAACCCCTTCTGGTCCAACAAATGAGGTAGTGGAACCAGGGTCAAACAGGGCCATGTAGGACAGGCCTCCTTTGTCAGGTTTCCCTATTCGGAAATCAATATAGTGCTGTTTAGGAAACGGTAAAATATAACAAGATACGGTAAAACTTTCGGGAGAATTCGATACGACACAAGGAGAAACGATATCAGATTTAGCGGTACAAAAAGGTAAACGATAAGGCACGGTAATAGGTAAATCGGTACTTGGTGGGTCAGCTGAAACCGTGGGAATAGGAATGACCCTCACTTCCGATTCCCTTGCACATTTCCCGGAGTACATTTAGGACATGCGTGAATGGAAACTCCTGGGTTACCACAACGGTAGCAAAACAGCTTTCGTGGTAGCGGACATCTGGAATATACGTGCGGTCCACCACAATTCCAGCAAATTAATTTCTTAGCTGGTAGAGCCGGTTTTGAGCCTTTTAGACACGTTTTCTCGTAGAGAATCGATTCGGTACTATTTCTTGATTGTACATCAGTCGGAGAGAATACCTGTTTCTTAGAGCCAACTGCCTGAATTTCGAACTGGTCGAATTGAGGATCGTGATTCGTTGTGTTACCAGCAACATCGGTTTGTTTTTCCAATGGCGAAACAGTAAAAATTCCCGGAGATATTTGTTCTTTTCCGGAATTGGATTTGTTATATCGTCTAGTGGAATTCGCAGAGCGGGATTTTTCTATAATAGGCTTTTCTGATCGGCCTTCTTGAGCCATCATCTCATATACTCTAGTTCGTTCGGTGACGAAATTAATCAAATCCTTATAAGAGGGAATATCTGCTGATTTTATTCGTTCTTCGAATGCTTTTCTAGTCCCTGGGTCTAAATTATTAAAAGCTAAATAAAGTTTAATGAAATCCCCCATGTCTTCAATGCCTAAAGCCGATAACGCAGAAAAATTATTTTCATGCTCAGATAAAAATCTCTGCAAATTAGACGCTGAAGAATTGTTTAAAGGGGTGAAATCCATCACCTTCTTGATATAAAATCTGGCTAGTCTCCTTTTATTTTGATAGCGAGAGACCAATGCGTCGTAAGCGAGCGAATAATTAGCTTCGTCTAATGCGAAGCCCGAGATAAGCGACAGAGCTTCATCGCGTAAGCTACTTCGTAGATAGTAAAATTTCCTAATGGTCGATAGAGATTCTTCCCTATGAACCATAGAATCAAATAGGGAATAGAATCCATTCCAGTCCTCTAATTTCCCTGTGAATATCGGTAAGTCAATTTTCGGTAGCCCCTGAGGAATAGAATGAGAATGGACAGCCACAGGTTTATTCTCAGGAGGGCAGGTAGATTGTACCACTTTGTAATAATTCGCTTTAGTAATATCAACTAAATCGTTAAATGCATTTTGTACTTCTGTTGTCTCGAGTTTTTCACTTTTGTTCTTTATACTTGCATTAAATATCCGAATTTTTGATTGAATTTCTTCAAATCGGATTTCATTTTTGAGTAAGCGGTCATAAGCGGGTTTAAAAGCGGATGCTGAATCGGTACTCAAAGATTTAGATTTTGTGAAAATGGATTGAACTGCGGCAAAAATATCCTCCCTCTCTGACACTAGAACGACTGGATCACCCATCGTGACAATAAATCAAGACGTTACCCAAAGTTACAAAAAAATGCCAAAGAAATTAAATGTTGAAAAAAATACCAACAGAACCTTTAAAAGTCGTAAAATACTGAAAATTAAATTGATTAAATTATATTAAAACTAACAAATTAAATTAAATCGGTAAGCGTCCTTTACAAACTTAATATATAATTTTTTCATACGTCAACCATAGATAAACAAATATTTTTCTTTTTAAAAGGAAACACAAGATAATGCTAAATAGAAACAAACAACAGCTGTTGTCTCTAAGTGAACTTAATGCTTACTTGTTAATCTAACATATGTTCAATTCAACTATTTAAACTTACGGTAAAAATACAAAATAAAATAATATATTAGTATATTTTAATTTTCAAAACATGTGTTAAACAAAACTAAGTCGTTCTACGACCTTAAGTAAAAATTCTTGATTTGTGTTGTTGATGCAAAATTATAAATTAAAAATAATTATCTTTACATTTCCAAAATTGCGTCTAAGACAAACCTTTTGCTTTAATCAATAGAAATTTAGTACCTTCAATTAATACGAAAATTATATTTAAACATTAGAAAAAAAATATTAAAGTATTGTTTGGAAAAATTATTCTGTTACTATTATCATAAAACTATTAACAGTTAACTTCACTATTTCAAAAAAATGTTAATATAATAATTAAATCTTCAACTAATAACTTATCTGTAGATTTTTCTTTTGTAGTCCCTGTTCGGGCGCCATAATATTTGTGACCAGGTTGCTTGGTTTTCGGTCCAAGGTCCAAATAGATTTAAATAAACTATTGTCCAAAGAAAAATGTTGTATTCTTATATTATACATCAACGGTAACATAATGTCAACTCCAAAACATAACCATAATATACATTGTAACATCAACGTAACACCACCAACGCTGAGCCGCAAAGATACGATAAGGTAAAAACAATTAAATTTGGCAATTACTTGGCCATATAACCCACTTATACACATCCGTATGGAATGACGATTCTCAGTTAAGTGAGCTCAGATAGGTACAACTAGAGACACCTGACGGACGAATTTAGCAAACAAAAGAATACTCGTTACACAGTAAGTTTGAATATTCACGCCAAACTTAACAGCTGTGAAGATAACCTTGGGCACAGATGTGAGGAAGGTTATGATAGATATTGGCTTACTGAAAGTTAACGTTTGTTAAATTAATATTATTTATGTTATAATGGAATATTGACAATTGTGTTGATTCAGGTTGGTAATTAAAGATACCTGTAGTTATTTATAAGTTTTTAAATATGTTTTTTTTAATTACAGTTCTTCACTGCATCCACGTGTTTTATTCCATTCATCTCCTTGGTTAAGTCGTTGAATTCACGACTTACAAATCAACACAATGAAGAAGATAAAGGTAAAATTTCATTTTATATCTGAAGCAGGAACAAACTCTAAGAGCACAGTTGTAAAGGTTAAAACGGTACTTGTGTACATATCACACGGTGGGAGTGGGGCCAATGTTCTGCGCATGCCCGAGCGGTTACATTTTATAACAGTTACATCTCTACCAGTTACCTTGGATAACCTTACATTTTGGACGGCCATCATTGTTTGTTTACTACTGTGTTCGAGCGTTTTTGTGTTTCTTGCTCAGTTGTTGTTTGTTAATAATACAAAATAATGTCGATATTTTGTTGTTTAGTGTTTTATAATTATACGACAATGCTTATTTGTGATTTGCCAAAAACCGAGGAAGATGCAATTTATTTTTGTCAGGAGAAAAACATTCTACAGAAAAATAGGAAATGTAGCAACTCCTATAAAATGAAGCTATACCTTGGAAATCGTAAGTTTGGAGATAAATTCTTATTTATCAGAATTTATATGGCGACAACATCAGGTTGATGGAAATAGAGACTGTTTTTAATCCATGTTGAACTGTATAGCAACCCATTTTCCACCCAAATGCGACTGTGTGTTATGTTCTTAAATAATTTATTGAATTTTAAATTTTTGATATATGTTCCATTATTTATTAATGTCATTATTATATTTGTTTGTATATTATATTTGCCGCCCGGCGGCAAATCTTTTCTCTTCAAAATATCCGAAGGGAGGCGATCTCAGATTCAAATAAAAATATTTTAAAAGGTTATCCAAGGTAACTGGTAGAAATGTAACTGTTATAAAATGTAACCGCTCGGGCTTGCGCAGAACATTGTCCTGCTTTGGCCGTGCGTTATGTACACAAGTACCACAATTGTTTGCCTCCAATTTTGTTAAGAATGTTGTAAAAAGTTTGAATGTGCGGGATAAATATAGGAATGTAGTTATATCTTTAACAGATGAACTGAAGCTTATTTATTTGGATGAGGAAGGTAATGTAGCCTTTCATGATATGTATTTAGATGAAGTGCAAGAAAAACAAAAAGTAAGTGTACCAAGCACCAACACTGAAAGGTCTATGCACTCTATAGCCAAGGATATGGTTTTGGAAAAATTTGATGGGAATAACTGTAATGCTAAAACATGGACGAATCTATTTATACAGGGGTGTAATAGGTTAGGTTTGAAAGAAAATAAATATGCTGAGGCCCTACGGTTATTTTTGGAAGGATCTGCACTGACTTGGTATACAATCTATATGCAGACAAATTCATTAACTCATGCATGGGAATTTTGGAACAATTCTTTTTTGGATACTTTTGATGAACAGTCCTGGGATAAAGTTGAATATGTTTACAGCTTTAAATACTTTAATGGATCATTTTTAGATTTTGCTTTAAAGAAAAGAAGTCTTTTGGTTGAAGTCGATCCAGACTTAACTTTAACGTCACAAATAAATTTGATAGTAGTGTCATTACCACAATTTATTAAAAATAGACTAAATAAAAAAGAATTAGTGACCATAGAAGATTTAATGTCTAGATTAAGACTTTTTGGTCAGTCAAATAAAATAATAAAACCAAAACAAAATATGAGTGAGAAGAAAAATTGCATCCATTGTGAAAAATTAGGGTATAAAAATAGATTTCATCCTGAAAATTTATGTCGCAATAGAAAAATCAAAAATGAGAATATTAAATTGGTAAATAATTCAGAAATTCAAGATGCTGTTGCTCATGCTGAAGAAGCAAAAAACGTGTAGTTACCCCACTTATAAAATTGAAGATATTAGTCGATAAAATACCGGCAATTGCTTTGTACGACTCTGGATCTAATATCTCTTTGATGAATTATGAATTTTACAAAAAAGAAAAAATGAAGAAAGGAATAAGTGGGGGTGAAAAGATAGAAGGCGTATCAGGCGTTGCAAAATCAGAAGGTATAGTGTCTGTATTAATTAAGATTTTCCATATTGAAAAATATGTACCATTTTTTATAGTGAAAAGCAGAAGATTTAAAGATGACCTATTGTTAGGTTTAGATTTAATTCAAGCTTTCAAATTGCGACAAGATGAGAATTTGAAGATTACACAAAATTATAAATTGTCAGAAGAGAAAAAATGTGAATGTTATCCAAGAAAAAAGGAACATGCTATCAACAACTTAGACGACATCATATTAGAATATGAAGAATTGTTTGCAAAAGATAAATTCGATATTGGTAGAACAAGAAACTATGAAGCAGCTATAAGATTAACTGTAAATAAATACACAGCGAAAAAACCTTACAGATGCACATTAGAGGACAAAATAGAGATTGAAAAACAAATCAAGGAATTGTTGAAAGCAGGACTAATTCAAGAGTCTTGTAGTCCTTATGCCGCCCCAATAACATTGGTCTATAAAAAAGAAGAAGGGAGAAAATCTCGTTTATGCATAGACTTCAGAGAACTAAACAAAATAGTCGTTCCAGAGAGTCAACCATTCCCAAGAATTGAAGATTTGACTGTACGTGCTGGTAGCTGTAAGTACTACACTAAACTAGACATAAACTCAGCGTTTTGGTCGATACCAGTACGAGAAAAGGACAGATATAGAACGGCTTTTGTGACACATCATGGAAGCTGGGAATGGACATGTCTCCCGTTTGGATTGAAATCGTCACCAGCTATTTTCCAAAGAATATTGTCTAGTGTCTTAAGAAAAAATGGTTTAGATGCCTTTGCGGTGAACTATATAGATGATATACTGATTTATTCCGAAAATTATGGAGATCATATAACACATATAGAATTAACACTAAAAGCATTAAGAGAAGGTCTCAAATTAAATAAATCAAAATGTAAATTTGCACAAAGAAAAACCACATATTTAGGACACGAAATTGGTGACAACTCAGTTAGACCGTTAAATGATAACCTGGTGGCCATAAATAAATTTCCTAGACCACAAACAAAAAAACAAATAAGACAGTTTTTAGGAAAAATTAGTTTTTATTTAGAGTATATACCGAAATATACGATATCATTAGAACCATTATATAATTTATTGAGGAAAAATTTAGATTATAATTGGACAGAAGAATGCGAAGAGAGTTTTAATAAAATGAAACAAATTCTATGTTCAGATGGCAATTTTTAACCCACGAGCTCCGATATATATTTATACTGATGCCTCTATAAAAGGAGTTGGTGCAATTTTAAAGCAGCCACAAGACGATAAATCTTTGAAGCCGGTATTTAATTTTTATTCAATAATAGGCCATATACTTAGAAATTTTGGCCATAAAAGAGGCAATATTATTTATTAGGAAAAAGATTTATCATTTTCACAGATCATAAGCCACTGGAAAACTTCAACGTAAAAAACTGCGAAGATCCAGAATTATTGCAAATATTGAATTACATTTCACAATTTGATTTTATTATAGTTTATAATCCCGGTAAAGATAATTTAGAAGCAGATTGCATTTCCAGAAACCCAGTTTTAGAATCAAGTGAAGAAGAAAATCATATAGATTCAGCAATCAAAATAACAAATTTTTTAAAATTGGAAGATGTAGTAAACAATCAAAAACAACTCACCCCGGACAAAAACAGTTTTTTGGAAAATGATGTCATTTATAAAAAGTTAAACAACAGAAAAAAGATCTGGCTAACAGAAGAATTTGGAAAAAAATTGATAAAGGAAATCATATATAAAGAAGGTGACATGGTTTACATTCAATATAGTAATGATCTAAATAGAGGTAAATTGGAAGTGATTAGATCAAGTCCTCACAGAATATAAGAAAAATTATCTAATGTGATGTATATCATCGACAGTGGTTTCAGAAAGAAAGAATCAAATTTATTTCACGTCAGCAAATTGGTTCCTTATCGAGATGACGGTAGTCCTCTTCCAAAAAAGGGGGGATGTAAGTTTGAATATTCACGCCAAACTTAACAGCTGTGAAGATAACCTTAGGCACAGATGTGAGGAAGGTTATGATAGATATTGGCTTACTGAAAGTTAACGTTTGTTAAATTAATATTATTTATGTTATAATGGAATATTGACAATTGTGTTGATTCAGGTTTGTAATTAAAGATACCTGTAGTTATTTAGTTATTTATAAGTTTTTAAATATGTTTTTTTTAATTACAGTTCTTCACTGCATCCACGTGTTTTATTCCATTCATCTCCTTGGTTAAGTCGTTGAATTCACGACTTACATATACTATGTTGTTAATTAATAATTTGTAGTAATTGTTCATCCTTTTTGTACTTAATTATATAATAAAATCTTATTATTATATCTGTATTTTAATTTCATTATACCCTTTCATCATCACTCACCTAATATAATTTATTGTTGTACAGTAATTTCTTTAGTAAGGGTTTTGTTAGGGTGACAATGAGATAATTTAAACTCTCATATTTAATTTATTTAATAATTTGTATATTTAAGATCCTATTTAAAGTATTAACAGATTAAATTACCTTAGGGATAACAGCGTAATTTTTCTGTAGGTCGGTTTCTATCTTCTTATTAAATAAAAAATATAAATTAGCACGAAAGGACTATTTATATCAAATAATTTGTTTTTCTTGAATTTTTTTAGTATTAAACTATGTTGGCAGATTAGTGCAGTAAATTTGGAATTTATTTATGTAATTATTATTACAAATAATATTGTTTTTAAAAATGGTTATTTTGTTTTTATTTGTGTATCTTTTGTTATCCTTTAAAGGGTTGGCTAGAATAAAATGTTCAGGATCTCCTAATGTTCAGGGTTCAAATAAAACTAATATAGAGAATAGAAATAATGTAATTCTGGCTCCTTATTATTAAATCCTTAATTGAAAAGTAATCATGGAACGTAATTTGAATTTAATCCTGAAGATTTATTGCTACCAGTTTGGTGTAAAAATAATAAGTGAATAATAACTAATGCTGCAATTACAAAAGGCAATAAGGAATGTAATGTAAAGAATCGTGTTGAAGTTGCATTTTCAACTGAAAATCCTCCTCATAGTCATATTACTTAGGTTTTTCCTAGTTAAGGCACTGCTGATAAAATGGTAATAACTGTAGCACCTCATAAAGATATCTGGCCTCGAGGTAAAACGTATCCTAAAAATGTGGTTCCTATAATTAATAGTAACAGGAATAATCCAACTGATCAAGTTATACGTAATTTGTAAGATCCATAATATAATCCTCGCAACCAATGTGTTAATATTGACAAATAAAAAATAGGGAAGCCCCATTAGCATGAGTCATATCGTATTAATCATCCATTATTTACTTCTCGACAAATATGTACTACACTTGTGAAAGTAGGTTCGATATTTGCTGTATAATCCTATATGGCCAGAAATAATCCTCTAATAATTTGAATTATTAAACATATTCCTAATAGTGAACCAAAATTTCGTTAAAGTGAAATTGAAGTTGGGGATGGTAAATCTAATTTTGAATAATGGATGTGTTTTTTACTTATAGGTTTATTCATGCTTTAACTTTTTATTCGTAAAGGTCTTAAATAATTTTTGCTATATTGGATACTAAGATTATTGTAAATAATAAATAAATAATTATTATTGCTGTTAATTGGTCGGTGGTTATATTTAAAATTTTGATTAGTCTTATTAAAAATTAGATGTTACTCTCGCTATATAAATATACTATATACATTATATAAATTGCTATGTAATGCCAATCAAAAACCTTTATCCCGTAAATCCTGCTTTGTATGTATAGAGTCAGCGGTCTCTTGCCGGTTTAGAGAACCCGCCTACAGCAGACTCAGACTAAGTAATTACTTAAAATACCTTCGGGTAGAAAAAGTATTGTAATTATTTTGCTTTATATATATATGCTATGTATATTATTATGTATTGTAAATATTTTTATTTCAATAAATGGGGATTTGAAACAAATAAAAACAAGTGTTACGGGCTACTGGGTGTAAATTGGACTAAACTATTACTTAATTCAAGAATCTAATATTTATTAACAAATTAAAAAGAATACAATGAGATTATTTAAAACAATTAAATTATTAAACTCATATCAATTTACAATAACAAAATTCTACTAAATGTTATCTATTTCTAAAATAATATACAAACAATATAAGATATTGCTTATACTAAGTAACTAAACTATTTATATAAATTTGTACAATTACAATAATATTACACTATAGTTTACAATTACAAATTAACACTTACAGTTCGCTAACTAAAGTCCACCGACCGTAAGACTCTCCAAATATGACAAACTGCCACACAGTTTATTACACTTATTACACGGCCACTAATTGTCACTGTTGCTCACTAAGCACTTATTACAGACTGATACTAACTCACTGTAACTCACGCACTATCACTAGTTAACGACTGCTACTCACTGGCTTATTACTTCACTGCTCGTCTTATTACTGACTGCCCGGCCGAAAACGCTGTCCTTTTTATATAGGCAAGGTAGGGCGGGGTGGGGCATTACTCGGAACAAGATCGAAAACCATCCAGGCCGATCCAGGTTGAACGAGATTGGCCTCGGCAACTTCTTTAATCCCTTCCGCTTAATCCCATTGCTTGCCTAATCCTCTCAGCCGGTCCTACTTCCTGTTCTGACCGTAACACTGCCCCCTCCTTAAAAGTGCTCTGCCCCAGAGCATAGTCCGGAGAAATCGGGCGGTTATAAGCTTCCCTCGATGGAGACGCATTTCCTTTCCAGGGGTTGAACGTGCACACCAATATGGCGACTCCAGAGTTGGCGAATATCTGTTCAATCATGTTCCTTACAACCTTCCACTCCAGGCCGTCATATCCACAGCCCAACTTAGGGATCGCGAGCTTGGTGACACGCAGTCTCAGAAGCTTACTCCGCAGGTCGTCGAGGCTTCGCCGCAGTGCGTCATATGTGGGCTTCTGATCAGTAGCACACTTGGTAACTAAGTAGAACAGGTGTCGTCCTTCGTGCGTATGGTGGAGTGCTTTCCCGACGCTTGGTCCTTGGCGTTCCAGTTCCTCAGTTCCAGCAAACTTCTTCCTGAAGACCGTTGCAATCCCTCGTGAAGTCCTCAGATCTTCGGCGACACAATGGGCCAGAGAATAGTCCGCGGGTAACGAGAAGATATCTCTGTATACTGCCTGAGTTACTCCACGGAAACCTTGTACCTTAGGTTGTGCAACTGATACCTTACTGGTCTCCACGTTGTTGAGGTTCCTGACTTGCTGGTCTTCTGTCGGGCCATGGTCTCCTTTGTAAGGGGCCAGTCTGTTAAAATGGACTACCCTGGGTTTTCCTTTTGGCTGCTTCCTGATCCTATAGATGACGTCGTTTATCCTATTGATGATTTCAAACGGGCCATCCCAGGAATTCTGAAGTTTAGGTGAGTAGCCTCGCCTTCTTCGAGGATCATGTAGCCAGACCAAATCTCCAGGTTGGAATCCACCTTTCTCTGCCCTGATGTCGTAACGCTCCTTCATTCTGTCTCTGGCTCCCTGGATGTTTGCACGAACCTTCTCGTGGATGTTATCCATCCGCTTCCGTAGATTCGTGACGTACTCCTCTCCGGCCACTTCCTCATTAGGCTTGAACCCGAATTTCAGATCACAAGGCAAACGAAGTTCTCGGCCGAACACCACATTTGCGGGGGTCTGCCCCGTTGCTTCATGGACTGAGCTGCGATAGGCTAACAGGAACAAGTGAAGATACTGGTCCCAGTCCCGCTGATGGTCGGAGACCACTTTAGACAAATATCGACCCATTGTCCTGTTCATGCGCTCCACCATGCCATCCGATTGAGGGTGAAGAGGCGTCGTCCTGGTCTTCCGTATCCCCAGTGCTTCGCACATTCCGGAGAAGACTGCAGACTCAAAGTTTCTTCCCTGGTCAGCGTGAAGTTCCATGGGTACTCCAAACCGGCTGACGAGCTGCTTCACAAGTACGTCTGCAACCGTGACTGCCTCTTGATTCGGAAGGGCATACGCTTCCACCCACTTAGAAAAATAGTCCATGGCCACGAGAATATATCGGTTACCTTCGTCCGTGACAGGGAAAGGGCCAGCGATGTCGATCGCTATCCTCTCGAACGGTGCTCCCACGTTGTACTTCTTCATAGGGGCCCTCTTTCTTCTTGTTGGTCCGTTAGAAGCCGCACAAGTCGCACAACGCCTGCACTAGTCCAACACATCGTCCTTAAGGTTTGCCCAGTAAAAGCGTTCACGAACTTTTTCCAATGTACGGTGAACTCCAAGATGGCCGCCAGTTACACCGTCATGTAGTTCCCTAAGCACTTCAGGCACTTTATTCCTTGGAACGATGAGCTGTAGCCTACGCTGATCTCCTTCCGCGTTCTCCAATGCCCGTTTCAGCAGCCCGTTGTCCACTAAAATGGAGTTCCATTGGGCCCAGTACGTTTTTACATTCTTCGACATTGGAGCAACATCCTGCCAGGCCGGTCTTCCTCGCCCCGATATTTTCCATTCCTTTATTTGTTTTAAGTCCGGGTCCTCGTCCTGTTCCTTTGACACCTCTGCATCTTGCCAACTGTCGATGACAACTGTAGTCCTCAATACCGCTGCCTGCTTCTCTTCTTGTCGAGAACAATGCTTGCAGCCTTCTTCACAAGGTCTTCTTGACAGTGCATCCGCATTCCTGTGGCTCGTTCCAGAACGATGAGCGGATTCAAAGTCATACTCTTGAAGGCGCTCGATCCACCTCGCCACTTGTCCCTCTGGTGACTTGAATCGCAGCAGCCACATTAGAGCCGCATGGTCCGTTCTCA
Source organism: Troilus luridus (assembly GCA_964056705.1). Classification (NCBI taxonomy): domain Eukaryota; kingdom Metazoa; phylum Arthropoda; class Insecta; order Hemiptera; family Pentatomidae; genus Troilus; species Troilus luridus. Next base: position 2,499,669 of record OZ057417.1, on the reverse strand, counting down.
GGAGGAACCTTCGTCCGTATAGGTATTTATGAAAATGCTCTATTGACTTTACTACTGCCAGAAGCTCTTTCCTTGTGACACAGCAGTTGCGTTCCGGAGCTGAGAGTGCTTTGCTGAAATATCCAATGACCCTTTCTTCTCCATCTTGGATCTGAGAGAGAACGCTTCCAATAGCGATGTTGCTGGCATCTGTGTCTATAATGAACTTGCCCTCAGGACGTGGATAGCTCAGAATAGGAGCACTACTCAATTTGCTCTTCAGCTCCTCGAAGGATGCTTGACATTCGTGATCCCAATGGAAAGTCCTTTTCTCCTCGGTAAGCCTGGTAAGCGGTTTTGCGATGTTAGCAAATCCTTTCACGTACCTCCGGTAATAGGTGCAGAGCCCGAGAAAACTTCTCACCTGGTGCTTATCTCGAGGTACCGGCCAGTCGGTGATCGCTGCTACCTTCTCTGGGTCGACAGCAACTCCGTTGTCTGACACAATATGCCCCAGGTAGTTGACTTGCCTTCGGAAGAGATTACACTTCTTCGGGTTCAACTTAAGGTTCGCTGCACGCAGTCGTTCGAAGACCTTCTCCAGATTCTTCAGATGGTGAGCGAAGGACTTTCCCAGCACAATGATGTCATCTAGGTACACCAGGCATACCTCCCAAGAGAGACCTCTTAACACATTTTCCATCAGCCTCTCGAATGTGGCAGGAGCATTGCAAAGCCCGAACGGCATTACTGTAAACTGCCAGAGCCCAGTGCCAATTGAAAACGCCGTTTTCTCTTTATCTTCAGGTGCCAATCCAACCTGCCAATATCCACTGCGGAGATCCAAGGTAGAGAAGAGTTTACACCCCTCCAGGGTGTCCAGCGTATCGTCAATCCTGGGGAAGCGGATAACTGTCCTTCTTGGTGACGTTGTTCAGAAGACGGTAGTCTACGCAGAACCTCGTTGTGCCGTCTTTCTTCTTCACCAATACGACAGGAGACATCCAGGGGCTACTCGAAGGCTCAATGACACCATCAGCCGCCATCTCCTTTATGATCTTCTCGGCGTCCTCCCGTTTGGCTAACGGCAGCCTCCGCGGGACCTGTCGGATAGGCTTCGCATCCCCAGTGTTAATCCTGTGCTGGACGAAATCCGTTCTGCCCCGTGGTCCTGGTCCGATCTCGAAGAGGTCATGCCATCGGATAATCATATTCTTCACTTCCTCGCTCTGTTCGGGCGAAAGGTCGCGACATGATTCGTTCAAAAATCCTTTTAGTTCCTCTGGCAGTCCTCGGATCTCGGTGGGACGACGTTGCAGCTGACGAACCACTGAGGTAGCGGTTGTACACTCCCCGACCGGTGTTCCTTTCTTCAGCGTTACCGGGAAGCTATTCAGATTCATTAGCCTAATTGGAGTGGTACGTCCAACCTTGATGAGAGACCTAGCAACCAGTACGCCGCGTCCGATCTCCTGTTCTTCTTGCGTTCCGGGTTCCAGTAGTACACATTGACCATCCGGTAACTTTTCTTTTTTTTTTTTTTTTTTTTTTTTTTTTTCCGCCCTACCTGCCATTGCTGGCATACGGGTTTAGGCAGAGACGGGTTAGTGCGTTGGGTTTACGCACGCCCGCCACTGCCAAAAATACTCTTTTCTTTTTAATTCTTTATTAGTAAAAAATGTTACAGCTTTCGGGGGGGTTCCGTTTAATTGATGGGAACAATAATTTACCATCCGGTAACTGTCCTTCGACCGTCCCATGGGTCAGGATTTGGTTCCGTGCAGGTAATGTGGTATCTTCTAGTAAGAGCACTCGTGCGTAGAGGTCCTTTCCCTGCCGAAGGATGACTTCCTCGTCTCCCAGCGTGATCACACCTCTTGCCATATCCAACTTAATCCCGTATTCGATCATCAAGTCCGTGCCTAATATGACATCTTCATCGATTTCTGCCACGAGAGCACTGTGCCTCAGATGTTGACCCCCAATGATGAAGGTGGCAACTGTCTCCCCGTAGACCTTGGCTGGCTGTCCCGTGGCAGTCCGTAATGTCCAAGTGGTTGGTAAGATCCTCTCATCGGGAACTATCTTCGAGTTCAAAATTGTCATGGTTGCGCCAGTATCCACTAGAAGACTTCGCAGCTGTCCGTTCACCATTCCATCAACGTAGAAGCTGTTCGTTCCGCTTCCTATTGACGCAACTCTGATGGTCTTCCTGGGGCCTTTGACGTTACGGGTTGACAGTTGCCCCTTCCCATCAACCCTACTTAGTTTTCCTGTGGCTTTTCTTGCTTTTTCGATGGACACTTGCTTCTAGGGTGTCCAAGTTGACCGCAGCTCCAACAGCGTATCTCCTTCTTACGGGTCCTGAGAGCCTCCAAAACTTTCGTCACAATTTCCTCGACGCTGGGGACCACATTTGGCTCCGCTTCTGCTGCTCGTACTCGCGCATGGCCCCGTACAGACTGCCTAACAGCCTCGAACTCCATAGCCTGGGATAATGCGTCTCCCAAAGTTTTCGGCCTGGCGAGCTTCACTGCTTGCTGTGTCTCTGGGTCCCGAAGTCCATCCAGGAATTTGTCGACAGCCAAGCTTTCGTAGACATCGTCGGTGACCGAAGGGTAGGCGTTCCTCACCAGCCGGGCAATATCCGCTTCAAATTCCTGCAAAGTCTCGTTGGTCTTCTGGACCCTGCTTCTCAGCTGTGAGCGATACAGCTGGTCCATGTGGCGGTGGCCAAAACGCATCTCCAGTCTTCTTATCAGCTCCCCGTAGTTGGACCGCTCCGACATGGGTATCCCCTGCAGAACTCCCAAGGCGTCTCCACGCAAGGCCAGGCACAACGCTGAAGCTTGGGTCTCCTGTGACCACCCGTGGATCGAAGCCGCTGTCTCGAAGAGAGTCATGTAGTCCTCCCACGGCGTTTTTCCGTCGAATACTGGAATGGTGTTGTGAGCTGGTGGCGTCCCATTATTGGCGGGCAGAATAGTTTTATGAAGACTGACCTCGGGGAAACGGTCGGTGTTGTTCGTCGGTGGGTTGCTCATAAGTCCCTCTATAGCTTCCACTCTTTGCCTAAGTTTGCTTTCAATTGAATTTAATTTTTCTCTTAACCTAGATTCTACATCAGCTACTTTATTATCTACATTTTCCATTAACTTAGTTTCTAATGTGCCTAATTTAGACTCTAGCCTATTTTCTACATTGCCTAGTTCATTTTTAACACTGCTTAATTCATTACCTAGTTCATTTTTAACACTGCTTAAATCATTACCTAGCTTATTTTCTACATTGCCTAATTCATTTTTAAAAGTTGCAGACAACTTGCTCAAATCAGTTTCAACCAGAACGTCATCTGGATTTTCCCCTAACTCTACAAAAAATTGACGCAAGCGATGTTGCAGTACACTTTTATTTCCGGAAGAATCCAGATCACGTTCTTCTAATTCCCGTTTTAAATCCGCAACTTTTAAATCCATCAATTTAAGACTTTGAGAAGCCATTTTTCAAACAGTAGCCCAATTATTACAAAATAAAATAACAATTACACAAGATCCCACTTCTGACACCAATTTGTTACGGGCTACTGGGTGTAAATTGGACTAAACTATTACTTAATTCAAGAATCTAATATTTATTAACAAATTAAAAAGAATACAATGAGATTATTTAAAACAATTAAATTATTAAACTCATATCAATTTACAATAACAAAATTCTACTAAATGTTATCTATTTCTAAAATAATATACAAACAATATAAGATATTGCTTATACTAAGTAACTAAACTATTTATATAAATTTGTACAATTACAATAATATTACACTATAGTTTACAATTACAAATTAACACTTACAGTTCGCTAACTAAAGTCCACCGACCGTAAGACTCTCCAAATATGACAAACTGCCACACAGTTTATTACACTTATTACACGGCCACTAATTGTCACTGTTGCTCACTAAGCACTTATTACAGACTGATACTAACTCACTGTAACTCACGCACTATCACTAGTTAACGACTGCTACTCACTGGCTTATTACTTCACTGCTCGTCTTATTACTGACTGCCCGGCCGAAAACGCTGTCCTTTTTATATAGGCAAGGTAGGGCGGGGTGGGGCATTACTCGGAACAAGATCGAGAACCATCCAGGCCGATCCAGGTTGAACGAGATTGGCCTCGGCAACTTCTTTAATCCCTTCCGCTTAATCCCATTGCTTGCCTAATCCTCTCAGCCGGTCCTACTTCCTGTTCTGACCGTAACACAAGCAAAAACTATTTTGTAAAATACACTTGTTTCTGCTTTTCGCTAGTATGAACCCTAAAGAAGCAGAAGTTACACTACAAGACAATGCTATTTAATTTGAAATATATTGGTGTTTATTTTTTCAGGTGTGGATGATATGGATAAGGATTTTTCTAAATAATTCTCCCCTTGATCCACCCCTGACATCACCAAGCCATTTCAAAAGTGGTTTCCCTTGCCTTTGCCTACTTTCAGTCATTTCTGAGAAGCTAATGGGTAGGAGTGATTTTTCGGAAGATCAATTTAAGTGTGGCTATAGTGAGTTAATGTGTATAAAATATCTTTCAAACAGAATATTGCTCAGTATTCAAGGAATATGAACTAAAGTCGGAATTTAAGTATGATAGGATTACCAGTTTTTGTGAAAATTTTTAAACTTTGAAATGTGTATTTATAAAGTAGGTATAAACGACGGGTTGTAGAATTGAGAAGTGTGGCATCCCCTAGTAAGGCCAGGGCGGGAGGGCTGTTACCCAGGGCGGGAGGGGGTGTCCTCGGCGGTCTGAATGCCACATTTGGCAACGTCGCAAGGAATGTGTGAGATTTGGAAACATCGCTTTTTTTACATTTGAGTTGTGGTAGGCGTTTAGATGGCCTTGTGACGTCTCGGGGCATTGGCCTTGTAACGTCACAAGGTCATCGCGGGGCCACCTCCCCGTTTCCCAGCATGCTTTGCTCAGCAGTTCATACTTTATCTCACTGATGATAAGGCGCTGTAGTAGTGTGCAAAAATGACCTTGTGACGTCAGTTCCATCAGAGCACGAGTCATCGCGGGGCCTCCTCCCCGCTTCCCGGAATGCTTTGCTCAGCAGTTCATACTTTATCTCGCGGATGATAAGGCTGGCATTGAACTATAGCAGACGACAGGACGAAATAAGAAAAGTGTGATTGTCTTACGGATACAATATAAACGTAAATAATCACCCTTGTCTGTGAGTCACATTCGCATAGTCGCCTTCTCGGTTCTCTATATTTTCATGTCCATATATGGTCATGATACCTCCTATTCCCAGTATGCCTAGCTCATCAGTCCATACTCTCTTTATAAGCGTTCCCTCTTCAGCCACTGGCACTCCGTCACTCCGTCTCGCCTGCGTGTTGTGCTGTCCGCCGTCGTTAGTCACTGTTTAAACGTAAGTTGTTATAACTACTTGTTTTAACTAATCTTAACATGATGACAACAATCTGATTGTTATAAACATTGCAGACGTCCCTTATGAATAGATTAAACGCTCTCACATTCTATAAAACCATAGGAGAGTTGCATGAGGGGGTATGCTATTCAATATTGGAGTTGCGGTTTAAAACAACTGAACATGGCCAAGGAGTGGAGGCCATTATAGAGGCTGAAAGAGGAGGAGAGCGCTTTAGGACCTTTCTTCCCAAGAGGTACAGTGAATGTCTTACTGATGCGGAGATCCAACAGTATAATTTTGAGTTTTCATATTATCAATTGCTATTTCAAACAATGTTAATACCTAATTGTTAGAAAAAAAAAAGATTGTTTTCTTTATCGTAGGATCATTGAAAATGACATACAGGGGAAAGCAGAGAAATTCATATATAATAACGTTTAGCGAATAAATATATATTAGCAGCGTACATATTGATCATAGGAAAATATTAAAGTTAAAAAGGTATGGATGTTTTGTGTTAAAAATGTGGGCTTTTATTGAAAACATTAAACGCACATAAATGGAAATGGCAATTTCACGTGTGCACATATTGTAGACGTGAATTTAATTCGAAATTTAGCTGTACACGACATATAATTACCTGTGAAAATAAAAAGCACATCAGTCCCCTTCAAGCATTAGTCGGTAATACTAGTCAATCGATAACAATGGAAAATTTCCAAACTCCGGTTGGACCATCCTTAAAACAATCTGTTTCCAGTTCCAAATCGCATTTACCATTCAAAAAACGGATACATTTGAACATACCACCTTTCTACAACACTAATATTGTAGAAAAAGGAATTAGTTCTCTAAATAAATATAAACTTTATAATAAGGAACAACTTGATAGGTTAATCACATATGAACAAGGAATTAAAAAGGCTGCATTTGGTAATTCGGTGATAGACTTTTATTTTGAAAATCATAATAAAACTACTTCAAAAAATTTTTTAGAAATCAAAGAAAAACTTAGTGAGATTTTAACTTCATATTTGGCTCAATAGAACATATTTAAAATTAATTTACACTTAGACTGTACATACAAAAAAATGAATCATAACAACGAAGAAAAGTCCAATATGAATTTTAAGACTAGTCAGTTCTTAGTTGAACTTGGGATTTGAGTACTACCAGTGGGTAGTTTCTCTACTTCTCATTTTCATATGTCATTATGTATCGCTTAGCCTATTTACTTGATGTATTATTGTAATACAGTTGTAAATATCAATTAATATATAAAGAAATAAAAAAAAAAGACTAGTCAGAACATCATAGATTCATCAACCGATTTAAACAATTATTTTAAAGAGTCATACGAAAAATCAATTATGGAATTAGATTCCTTTGAAGCCAAAGGTTCTGGTTACACCTTTGTTTCTTGTATCTTTCTATGTTTGCATTTTACCAAATATATACCTCTGAGCGGAAAACAATTTATTAATTTGCCAAAAATTATAAAAACAAACACGCCGTTATTAATGTAAAAAACATAAACAACGACTGTTTTCGTTTAGCAATACTGAGTAAAACAGTTGGTTCCAACGTTTAGCAATATTGAGCAAAACAGTTGGTTCCAACGATCCCACATTGTACGAAAATTTAGAAACCAATTATCAACTCGATTGTATTTCATATCCTACTTCATTTAAAGATAATAAAATATTAAAGGAAGTAAACAATGTTTTAATTAATGTGTACGGTTTGGATGAAAAAAACAATATATTTCCCTTAAGAATATGCAAAAAAGAAACATATACCGAGAGATTTGACCTTTTGTTTCTTCAAAATGAAATAAACTCACACTATTGTTATATCACAAATTTAAGCAGGCTTGTTGGTAGTCAAATATCAGGTGACAAATCCGCTAAAAAAATTTGCCACAGGTGTTTAACATCTATTTCCTGGAGATACAAAACAAAAAGTGGAAAAAACGCAGAACGATTAAAGGAACATTTATTATTTTGCGGTGCTCATAAACCAGTTAGGACAGATTTTCCTGCAGATGATAAAATCAAATAAAAAAAATTGTTGCTTACGTAGACTTTGAATCATATCTGGAACCAATTGCAGGTTCTTCGCAAAATCCATCAATTTCTTGGACCAAATCAGTTCAAAACCATACAATTGTTTGTGCTTCACTTATGGTCAAAACGGATATACCTCAAATTAAATTACAACAGCCATTCATTTTTACCGGTGAAAAATGTATGCTTATGTTCATGGAAGGACTGCATGATTTGGCTAAAAAAGCTGATGAAATATATGGTAAAGTTGAACCTATGTCTGAAATGACGGAGGAAGAAAAGATAATTTATCAGTGTACCGATTTATGTGTTATCTGCCTGAAAACTTTAAATGAGGATGCGAAGGTGCATCATCATGATCAGGTGTCATCTAATTTCATTGGAGCGGCTCATTCTAATTGCAATTTACAAGCAAAAACACCCAATTTCATTCCAGTATTTATGCATAACTTTCAGGGTTATGACTCGCACTTTATTGTTCCGTTTTTAGCAAACCATGAAGGTGATGTTACTGTAGTTCCAAGTATTACAGAAAAATACATAAGTTTTACCAAAACTTAATAATTTAAAGATTGCAAAACTAAAATAAGATTTGTAGATAGTTATAAATTTTTAGCAGCCGGCCCAGATAGTGCAAAACATGAAAAAAGGTTCTTCAAGTCTTTCAATTACATTCCCTCATTTGCATCAGTTAATTCTTGACGAAACGAAAGTTGAATTGTTAACGAGAAAGCGAATTTACCCTTACTCTTACATAGATTCATTACCGCGGTTAGAAGAAACTCAGTTGCCTGCAATAAGTAAATTTTACAACTTAACTGCAGAAAATATTTCCGAGTCTGATTATGAGCATGCCCAAAACATTTGGAATACTTTTAATATAAATAACTTAAAAGAATATACCGAAATGTATATACAAACAGACGTAATTTTATTATGTGAAATATATGAAAAATTTCGTAATCTCTCGATGGATATATATTCACTAGATCCTGCCCATTTTATGTCTCTTCTAGGCCTCAGTTACGAAGCAATGTTAAAAACGACAAATATTGAATTGAACATTATTAAAGACATGGATATGGTATTATTTATCGAAAAAGGCATTCGAGGTCAAACGTTATGCTAAAGCAAATAATTATTATGTAGATGATTACGATCCAAATGAGCCCATTAACTACTTAATTTACGCAGATGTAAATAATTTATACGGCTATACAATGAACTGTTTCCTTCCATATTGTGACTTTGAATGGCATAATGAAGATTTAGATGTGTTAAAAGTTCCTGACAACTCTGAAGTTGGTTATATACTCGATCTACATTGATTACCCTCAAGCCATACACGATATGCACTGTCAACTACCTTTATTACCTGATAAATTAAAACCGCCTGGCAATGATGATAAAACAACAGAAAAGTTACTTATGTCAAAGTTACTGTTGTTCATTATGTCAATTTGAAACAAGCACTAAATCTTGGCGTTAAATTAACCAAAATTCATAGGATTTTAAAATTTAAGCAAAAAAATTGGTTGTCACCATACATAAATTTAAATACCCAACATAGAGCTAAGTCAACCAATCCTTTTGAATCGGATTTTTTAAAACTCATGAACAACTCCTGTTTCGGTAAATTTATGGAAAACGTTAGAAAACGAATAGATTTAAAAATTGCTACAAATAAAAAATCATTGAACAAACTAGTTAAAAAGCCAAATTTCAAAGATAGAATAATTTTCTCTGAAAATGTAGTTTCCGTTTAGTTAGAGAAGAATAAAATTATATTCGATAAACCTCTTTATGTTGGTTTTAGTTTATTGGAACTATCAAAAGTTTTAATGTACGAATTACATTATAACATATTTAAAAAAAAAATATGGTCCGAAAAATATAATCCTCAGTTATATGGATACTGATTCACTTTTATACCTAGTTAATACAAAAGATATATACGATAATATAAATAATGATTTAAAAGACTATTTTGATACCAGCAATTTTCAAAACAAATCAAAATCAACAAAAACAGCTGTTATTCTGAAGAAAACAAAAAAAATAGTAGGAAATGCTCAAAGATGAAACTGCTGGCGATCCAATCATTGAATATGTTGGCCTAAGGCCAAAAATGGATTCATTTATAACCAACAGTGGTTTATTGATAAAACGATCCAAAGGGGTTAAAAAATGTGTGGTTCGAGAATTCACGTTCCAAAATTACCTAGATACAATAAGAAATTATGAGTCGATGTACAGCCAATTTCAGATCATTCAATCAAAAATGCATCAAGTGCAAACAGTTTTAATCAATAAAAAGTCTCTTTGTCCATATGATGATAAACGGCATACCTTAGATAACGCAAGAGATACACTTCCTTATGGCCATTATGCTTTGTCGCTACATAAGCAAAACAAATGTTTTGTAATATAATTAAATTGTTTATTTTATGAAATAATTATATCTGAGATTAGAAAAGTAAAAAAAAAAAAAATAATAGAACAGTAGCAATCAAAAATGTTTTATTTGAAATATGATAACAAGTAATAAAAACTTCATGTCTAATTTCATCAAAGTTATGTATAAATAGATGTGTAATAAAGCTACAAATAAATGTTCATTACAAGAGTGCATTATTCTTTTCACACCACTATGCGATATCCTTCCTGTCAATCCAGCTGCTTTCTTTTAGCCCCCACCATTTCACATACAACTTATTTCCTTTCCTTTTCAAAATCTTTTCGATGAGATAAACATCTGGATGTTTTATTTTTTGAAGCTCTTCAGCATAAAAGGAGCCACTGATAGGTTGACTTTTGAGATCTTCAAGTAAATATGTATAACGATCCATCTTCTGAATCTTGATTACTTTAAATATTTCGCTTGACCAATTTGGCTTGTAGCCTTTTGAAAAAGCCACACATTGTTTAGCAAGTATTTTTCTGATTTTTTATTATGGGCATCAGTTGGTCTCATACCTATTGTTGCATGGAATGATGAGTTATAATCATGTAGAATCTGAGGTAAAATATCTAAAAATTTGTAATTTCCACCCAAGCTAAATGCTTTCCACATTTTCGCTTTTAAAGTTCTACAATAGAAGCTTTCATATTAGAAAAGGTGGAATAATGATTAATATAGTACTGTTTTATTAGAAATTTAAACTTGGAATTATAAAATTCTTTTCCTTGATCTCTTTGAATATTTCTCGGTGTTTGTTTCCTCGAACGAAACACGCTCTCCATCGCCTTAGTTACATCATCAGCAGATTTCTTCTTTATTGGTACGGCCCATGCATATTTAGTAAAGCAGTCTATAACTGTTAATAAATATTTGTATCCTTTATTTTCTCGAGCATAAGGTATCATTTCTACTAGATCTATTTGCCACAAGTCATTTATCCCTTTCAAAACAGTCTTTCTTCTAGGGTACATCTTTCGAGCTGGCTTATGTAATTCATTTACAATAGTTTTTTTTATTATTGATGAATCCATCTATCATTTTCTTTTTAAGTACTTTGTTAAGATGGCCGAGTATGACTGCATCAGATTCCTCTACGGGCTCACCGATGTTTGTTATTCTTTTCCCGAGACAATCATATATATTGCCAACTACAGTGAAAGCAACTTTGTCGAAGAATTCTTTTGTGACAACATCATAGTTATTTATAGGTGGAGCGAAATTGACAAGTCTTTTTCTTTTTCCATCTATATAGCTACCCGGCCAATTCTTTAAATCAGTGTAGGTCACTGCTAGTGTATCACAATATACTTTATTTGCAGTGACGCGTCGTGACCAGCGACTGAATTTGCAATATTGATTATCCTTAAATGATGTGCATCAATGTCCTTTTCAGACTTTAATAAGCTGAATGGAATCTATAATTCTACTGAAATGAATTCCTTTTTGTATATTTTTAGACTTATTAGACAATATTAAAGGATGTTTTTGTTCCCTGTATCATAGCTTTTTCTATCGCTAATAATGAAACGAAAATCCTCTATTTTGAATGCTTTATTGCTATGTGAGATCCGAACTTGTTTATTGTCACGTTTGTACTTAATCTAAATATAAAAATGTGGGCATTAATATATTATATTTTCTTCTCGTAGTTCTTCAATTATAGATTCTATTTCATTTTGATGTCCTTCATGTCCGGCATAAGTTGAAGACATTAACAGCCTAAGGCGATCGACTAGTTCGTTTGGGTCATTCCAACGCTCGTACAGAGGTTTATCGACGCTCATAAGTCCAGTGTCCCGTTTGTAAGAGTGGGAACGGAGTGAAGTTAGCCTGCTCGAAGCTGCTGATGCTGAGGAAGGAGGGCGGGGTTTTAAAGATTGTGTTGGGAATAACTTCGATATTATATTTCTATACTTCTCAGATCTGTTTCCGGACACCCCTTGTTCCTCACTATATCCTTTTTTTGAGCATTGGTCTAGAGTAAAATATTCTTATAATTATCCTAGTCGCACTCGGTATAATATTTAGGATTTTTCAAGTAGAGGAGCTGCAACAATCCCGGAGTTCCTTCATACACTATGTTGTTTATAGAAATATCATCACTGTTCTCAAAAAGCTGAACATCGGTCGAGTCACCAATAGCCAATCCTCCAGAAGGCATTACTCGAATGCCGTAACAAGAGTCATGTGCCTTATCACCTTTCAACAGCGTATCCAAGTATTCTCTTTGCAGGTTTCCAATTGCGGCGAGATGCTCCTTAAATTCGGCTTCTCCTTGTGGAGTTTTAGCGTATTCTTTGACTTGTTCTGATAGTGGATGGTCTGGCACATACTCATCCATTTCTACTTCTGGTGACATGAACTCATGAAGGGGATTTGTTAAGTGAGATAATGGTGTTAACGCAGTGCTTGGATCGTCAGATGAAATTTGTGTAACTTTTTTGTGATGAGGTGTTGTTTTCGGCATTAATGTTGATTTTCTGTAAATACTAGCAGACTCTAACTCGCTTTTATCAGGCGATTCGTCCCAAACATTAGTAGTGTCAATTCATTTTACTTTTCTAGACGTCAATGCGGGTTCCGATTTGGTCTCTTTATTACTTAATTGTACAGATTGTTTAATGTCCTCGAGAGGTTTTAGCACGTGTGTAAAAAACGCTTTTCGACCTTCCTCGAGGTCTATACTGGAGACCGCGTTTCAACGATTGGAATTTGTTTTTCAAAATCTCAATAGTTTTTATAATCTCGTGAGTGACTTTTGGGTCCATGATCGATAATGCTCAATTATTAACATGACTGTTCTTTATATATCTACAATGAATGTATCAATTCCTTTTCTAAAACGTCCATTATTCAGGTTTCTACTTTTGTCAATGACGAGGTAACTAAATGGTTCTTTCCAACATAAAGAAGACATGTATTTAAAAAGTGCAAAACTTAAATCATGTTCCTCGTAAATATGTTTCAAATTTAATTCATCTTGAGGAAATACTATTAAAAAGTTAAAGTTACATCTGATAAGATTTCTCGGGGTACAAACATAACTCTGTGTTAAATAGAAATAATCAAGATTCATATGACGACCATAACTAAAGTATCATTTAATTATGTCCTGTTTTCCATAGTGACGTCATCAAATATACAGAACGAATTGGATTCAACTTCTTGTGGAAATTCTTCAAATTCATATAACCCTATTTCAGGAACAAGATTTACGATTCTTTTTAAATATTGGTATTTCCGGTGATACAACGTTTTTCCGAAAAGATATACATTTTTAAATTTTAACCATTCAGATTTAATAAAAGACCAATAATAATATTAGTCTTTCCACATCCGCTCGGTCCACAAATTGATGACCTTATGGTGCTCGGTAATAATGAACTGTGCCTCCCCTCTGAATCACACTTGACAGGTGAAAAGTCTGTGGTAGAGAAACGTTGTCCTTGTTTAACTAATTTCATTCTGAATGCAAACAACATCATTATTCCTCCGTATATGTATATATATATATATATATATATATATATATATATATATATATATATATATATAGTTACAGGTGGCACCCAAGTAAACAATTCTTAAAATAATAGTTAATTCCTAGAATTGTTATGCTCTTTTAGATGCAGCTGCAGTTGGCAGGTGGCTACCAAGTAAACAATTCTAGAAATTAACGTCATCAATAACAGATCCTTTTTAAGCCTGGAGCGGAGGCTCCTCGCTCTCTTGATTTTCGTCACTCGCCCGACTAGTTACTCTTATATTGTGTTAGCTTACCTTTTATTTGTATATCATTCATAATAAAGTTTCTTTTTAAAAACTTGGTGATCAATTAGTAACTTTTAACTGGCGCTCGAACACAGGGACTTGGGCAGATTTCGATACATTCTAGTAACATTGCGGGAGCTTTTGGACAGAGTCGAGAAGACCACCCCAGAAGCAGCAAGACCACTACTCTCCGTCTTGAGGAAGAATCGCCACTGCGTGTACAGGTACAGCAAGCGTTCTCCACGACTACAGAGGTATCCAGATTTCTGAATATTTTCAAATATTTCAACCAAGATTGAACAAATTTTGTTAAAACTATTAGATCTCCAAATAAACTTTTTTCACTGAAGATTAGTCAAGTAAATTTTAAGTTAACATAATTATAATTAAATTTAAATTCATTTTTTTTTTACAATTACTTTTATTCCAAATTTTAAATTTATTATTATTACTATGTCTATTTTATAATTTATCTTTAAGTTTATTTCATTTATATGCCAAATTTAACGGAAAGATTAAACCAACTTCGACAAATTAACAATTCTACTCCACTTACAATTGAAAACTTAGACAATTTTTTATTAAACGAAACTATAATGACCAATATGGAAATTAAGGATCATGATTTTAAATTAATACCAGAATACAATGGTGACCCGTTGTTATTGGTAGATTTTATCAGAAATACTAACTTTATCTATGAACTATATTGTAAAGAAGACAATACATTTAGAGAAATTAATCATTCAAAATTAGTATTAACTTTATTAACTAAATTAAAAGGCAAGGCGAAAATTTCCACTTACGACAAAGAATTTAGTAACGTACAAGACATTTTAAAATTCCTAAAACGGAAATATCAAGATACTAGAACTCGCGAACAATTAATAGGCGAAATCTTTAGTATAAAATCATACGCGAACGAAAACCCCCATGACTACCTTGACAGATTAGGCAAAAAGAGATGTGACTTATACGCTAGGGTTTACGCAGACCCCGAAATTGTTGACAAGGCATCCGAAATGTCTCGCTACGACAGACAGATTTCTCATCACGCGGTACATAATCTCAATCCACAACTGACGGACTTTGTATATCATATGACATTTAATACTTTAGAAGATATTGACGAAATATTGCGCAATACTGCGTCTCATATTGTGCATAGACTTTACGGACACAGTTATAAAAAGGAAAAACAACAACCATCACATTCGAACTATAAGGGTAAAAATTACGACCCTAATTTTAAATTTAATAACTATACGTCAAATAAACCAAATTATCATAATCCAAATTATAGTCATCCAAATTCTAGTAAACCAAATTATCATAATCCAAATTATAGTCATCTAAATTCCAATAAACCAAATTATCATAATCCAAATTATAGTCATCAAAATTATAACCATCAAAATTATAACCAACAAAATTATAATTATACAAAACCAATTTATAATCAATCATGGAATCCCCAGGATCAACACCGTTTCTTTAACAAACCCTCATCGGGTCAATGGAAACAAAAAGCAATTCAACCACCAGTAGAAAAATTGGGAGAGTCCCAAACAGTATCCATGCGTACCGTATCTAACCGCGTCCATCTAGTTGACGAGGACAAAGACGCAATTATACAAAAACTAACGGACAAATTAAGCACCTTAGAAACGAAGTTCGAAAATTTTTTAGGGCTAGGCCAAGACCCCGACAAACCGCCGGATCGGGCTTAGACGAAACGGACAAAACAAAAATTAATGTAGAATACGAATTAAATCGCGAATCGGATATTAACTTACCGCGTATCATAGATAAACAAAATAATAAATGGTTGATCGACACGGGATCTACCAAAAATTATATAAATCCGAAGATCGTACCCAAGGATGCGGTTATTAAAGAGGAATGCTTCGTAATAAAAACCCCTACCGGGAGAGCAGAAGGAACACAAAGTGTCAACCTAAACCTGTCACCGTCGTTAGGAATCAATTCCGATGCAACCTTTTTAATTTTCCCCTTTTCGACTAAATTTGACATCCTATTGGGTTACGAAACAATGCAACAATTAAACGTTAATATTGATTGCAATAATAAAAATATAACAATAAATAATAAAAAATATAAAACAAAAGCAAATCACGAGATTCATTTAATGACCGATACGGAAGAAATAAAAAACGTGATCCGTCATTCTCATATAAATAAATTATATACCGACGAACTCGTGAAAATATTAAGTAAAAACGGCGAAATAATAAAAAAGGAAAATGAAATCCTAAAGCCAACTAATTTATTAAAACATAAAATAAATACAATAAATGAAAACCCCGTTTATACTCGGAATTATAGATATCCCGAACAATTTAAAAAACAAATAAACGAAGAAGTTTCAAAATTATTAAAAAACGGGATAATAAGACCTAGCAATTCACCTTACAACTCGCCACTTTGGATAGTGCCGAAAAAGATGGATGCTAGCGGTCAAAAAAAGATACGTATGGTCATAGATTACCGCAAATTAAATCAAATGACGATAAAAGACAAATTTCCGTTACCTAATATAGAAGACTTGCTGAATCGATTAAGAGGAGCAAGAATCTTCTCAACGATAGATTTAACGTCGGGTTTTCACCAAATAGAAATGGACGAAAAGTCCATTCCAAAAACCGCGTTTTCAACGGAAAATGGACATTTTGAATTCGTCAGAATGCCCTTTGGTTTAAGTTGCGCGCCGCCCACTTTTCAACGTGCTATGACCATATTGATTGCCAATTTACCAAATACATTAGTTTACATAGATGACATTATAGTCTATTCTAAAAATGAAAACGAGCACCTAAAAGATCTAGAACGAGTTTTTGAAGTGCTTAAGTAACACAGACTTTCTATCCAACTAGACAAGACTGAATTTTTTAAAAAGGAATTAAAATTTTTGGGATAAATAGTGACGGCAGAGGGTTTAAAAACTGACCCAAATAAAATAAATACGATAGTTAATTTTCCCGTACCACATGATGAAAAGTCGACAAGACAATTTCTAGGTATGACTGGATATTATCGAAAATTTATTAAGGGTTATGCAAAGATAACAAAACCTCTTTCGGACTCTATCAAGACAAAAATTTACAAAACTAAAGAAATACATGACGCATGTAAAACATTAAAAGACTTAATGACCAACACTCCCATTTTAAATTATCCAAATTGGGAACAACAATTTATTTTGACAACAGACGCAAGTAACCAAGCACTAGGAGCTGTACTATCGCAAAAAGATGAAAATGACATTGAACACCCCGTAGCATTCGCTTCACGAGTACTACAAAATGCGGAATATAACTATAGCACTATAGAAAAAGAATTACTAGCAGTCGTTTGGGCTACTCAACATTTTAAGCCATACTTATATGGGAATAAATTTTTACTACAAACGGACCATAAACCATTGACATGGATTTTTACAATGAAAAACGGAAACACACGCATTATGAAATGGGTATGGAAGTTACAGAAGTTTGATTTTGACATAAAACACGTAAACGGTAAAACAAATTATGTAGCAGACGCACTCTCACGAACTATAGCGGAAATTAACCACAATGAATCAGAACAGATGGACATTGACAATTTATTAGATAATCCAGCGATTGAGGATTCGCAATATGACGCAATCATGGAAGACCTACACATACCAACTCCCATGACAACCAACCAACAAGAACAACAAACTGATTTAGAGACCATACATTCTCAGGAATCAAGTAGGGAACAATTTGGAATCTGTGACCCTGACAAATGTATAAATGTTGAAAATCATCAAATAATTATTAAAAGAGGAAACAAAGACGAATTAAACTTTACAAAACTATTCGGAAATAAAAAGAGACATGAACTAATTTTTACGGAAAAAGATGACTTACAAACTTTACTATACCAAATACTTGAACCTCACAAAACCTATGGAATTTACTGTTCCAGCAATATGCAGACACTAGATAAAATTTATAATGAATATTTTAATGAAATTCGAAAGATAATTGAGGACGAATTTCCAACGGTAAAAATTAAACGCTATTTTAAGTTCCTTCGAGACATTGAACAAGTTAACGAACAAATTGAAACAATCGAAAATTATCACTTAGGAAAAACTAAACATCGCGGAATATTTGAAACATTCGAAAAGTTAAAAAAACAAGTATACTTCCCGAGCATGAAAGACAAAATCACTGAATACATAAACAAATGTGAAATTTGCAAACAAGCTAAATACGATAGAAGACCAATCAAAACAAAATACCAACTAACTCCTACACCAGAGAAACCTTTTCAACAACTAATGATTGACATTCTAAAATTTGAAAGTAAAATCATATTTACATCAGTAGACACATTTTCAAAAAGACAAATTCTAGATGCGTACAATCTATTATTAAAAATGGAAACTTAGAAAATTGTCAATTAATACCAAAAAATCTAAGCACAATCAAATATGTTGAATTTATTAAACAATATATAACTGTAAATATTAATAAAATATTAGATTGTAAGAATAATAGTATGTTTTTACCCATTGTTAGCTTAATTAGTATTAGTAAAGAGGACTGTTTCCCACAATTTAATAAAATTTATGTTCATAATTTTAATTCTGTAATAGAACCATTTTATAGCTCTGTACTTTTAAACACCACAATTATGTTTACTCATAATTATACTATACCACCATTGGAAGTGCTTACATTTGTAAGAGACAACGATATTTATTTTTATGGTGTATGCTTCTTCATAATCCTTTTCATAATTATTATTATTATTTTTATGTATAAACGAAAATATATTCAACAGAATAAGTCAACCATACCTAATATTCCAACAGTACCCATTCCTGTAGTTAATCATAGAATGATATTAAGTAGATTATACCAAACTAGTTTTGATTAATGTATCATGTTTATTTTTCCATTTATTATGTATCATGTTTATTTTACAATTATTATGTATTATGTTTATTTTGACTAATGTATCATCTTTATTTTACAATTATTATGTATTATGTTTATTTTGACTAATGTATCATGTTTATTTTAAAAACTATTATGTATCCAATTTATAATTTATCAATATGTCAATATTGTTTGTTTTGACCGGAGTTCAAAACTTAAGGTAGGGTGGAGTTACAGGTGGCACCCAAGTAAACAATTCTTAAAATAATAGTTAATTCCTAGAATTGTTATGCTCTTTTAGATGCAGCTGCAGTTGGCAGGTGGCTACCAAGTAAACAATTCTAGAAATTAACGTCATCAATAACAGATCCTTTTTAAGCCTGGAGCGGAGGCTCCTCGCTCTCTTGATTTTCGTCACTCGCCCGACTAGTTACTCTTATATTGTGTTAGCTTACCTTTTATTTGTATATCATTCATAATAAAGTTTCTTTTTAAAAACTTGGTGATCAATTAGTAACTTTTAACTATATATATATATATATATATATATATATATATATATATATGTCATGATAATATATATATATTTCAGTTCTTCATTTTCCAAGTGCAGTATGACTCGCAGGGTTCGAAAAGGAAGAGGTTTGGTGATCAGTCTTATAAACAAGTTACCAATTGAATTACACATACCAGGATATCAGTATTGCGGACCGGGCACGAAATTAGAAAAACGATTAATTGCGGGCGATAGAGGAATAAACCAGCTTGACAGAGCTTGTAAGGAACACGATATAGCTTATAGCCAAAATACGGATATGGTTAGTCGTAAACAAGCGGACAAGATCCTAGCTGATAATGCTCGGAAACGAGTTAAAGCTTCAGATCCAACATGGGGGATTAAGAATTCCCAAGGATTATTTAGAAAGGAAGGAAGGAAATTAAGATTATTTATTAATTATTTTTAATACATTTATATTTTACTATACATTATAGTGATTCTACCACATACGATGCTGGGGTGTATACATTATACATATTTTACTATACATTATAGTAAAATATGTATAATGTATACACCCCAGCATCGTATGTGGTAGAATCACGTCGCACCGAATCGGATCCAATGTAGGTGTAGCCTAAGTCGACGAGACGGCTAACAACTGCAAACGTCAACTTTTTAAAACAGTGTGGTTTTCGATTAAAAAAATAAGAACAAAATGCATAACATACTAAACGTTACATCAGGTGTAAAATTTGATGATTCTCTTACACAATTCCAATATCATTCACATCAGCCATATGCGGGGAACACTCTTAACAATTCTGACGAAATCAGAATACTAATCCATCAACAAGATGCTTATACGTTTCCTTCTTTAAGTTTTGTTTATCTGGAAGGACGAATTTCAAAAAAGGATGGGACTGAAGGAACAACTTCAAAATTCACTAATAACGCGTTTGCGTTTTTGTTTGATGAGGTAAGATATGGATTGAATGGTATTGAAGTCGATAGAGTGAGAAACCCCGGAATAACTACAACGCTTAAAGGTCATACATTGTTGTCACCCAATCAAGTCAAAGGACTAGAAAATGCGGGCTGGATAATCCCAGGTGTCGATAAAACAGTTTCAATAGATAAAAACGGTTTTTTTAGCGTATGTCTCCCATTGGATATTCTCTTAGGGATTTGTGAGGACTATCGAAAAATTTCAATTAGTCTTAAGCCAGAACTCGTTTTGATCTGATCGAGTACTGACTTGAACTGTGTAAAGGGTAGTGATGACGTACGAATAAAATTAGATAAAGTGGTTTGCAGGATGCCTCATATTCGTGTTTCTGATCAAGAACGTCTAAAGTTGTTAAAAATGGTGGATAAAAACAAGGTCATTTCTATTCCATTCAGATCGTGGGATCTTTACGAATACCCTAATTTACCAGCATCATAGCAAGAAAATTGGACTGTAAAAACATCAACAAATTTAGAAAAGCCTCGCTATGTTATTTTCCCATTTCAAACTGATAGAATGAGAACTGCTACCTAAGATATTAGTAAATGCGATAGTTGTAAAATAAAAAAATTGAGACTCTATCTGAATAGCGAACAATATTCTTATGACGATTTGAATCTAGATTTTGCACTAGGAAAAGTGGCTCTCCTCTATGAAATGTATAACGATTTTCAAACGAGTTATGATAATAGACATTCGCAACCTCTGTTGTCACTATCCGATTTTGAGACCTTCGCGCCTGTAGTCGTCATAGATTGTTCTAAACAATCCGAGGCAATAAAAAGTACGACTATCGATATTCGCGTACAGCTAGAGGCGAGTGAGAACTTCCCGCCTAGTACTAGGACATGCTGTCTTATACTTCACGATAAAGTAGTAGAATACGAAGTGGGAACCGGTTTGGTTCGTAAAATGTACTGAAAATCCATATATAAAGCTGCTGTATCGGCTACAATAATATCAGTTCTCCATTGTTCAGCGACTAAAACATACGATGCGTTCAGCGGCAATTGATTTTCAAGGGTATCGCACGGCTTCTAACTCATTGATTGTTAAAGAATTATCTGTAGTCTTTATTAGTCACGGCTCATCGTGGCATTGGTTTTTCAATCCACCTCGAGATGCTGAAGATGTTGGTCACTCAAAGACAAACCTTTGGGTCAAGAAACATATTCATGGAATGGGAGGGACTATGGTGATGTATTATATGAGGATGTGAGATATATTAAAAACGCCGCTGAGGACTTTGACATATTATGGGGGAAAGGAATGGAAATGTGCAAGTTTATTGAAGATCTTATTGATAAACCGGTCTATGATCTACATGAACTTCAAACAATTAGAAAATTGCACGATGGTATGCCATTTTAATTTAAACTCGTCTTTTGTCTGTTCACTAAATCAGGCACACCGTTTAGCGTCATGGGTCAGAAAAAATGATGAAGCAGCAAACTTTAAAAAAGAAGACGTTCGTAAGCATACATTAGTAAATATTATCTCTCCTCCTCATAATCTCCTCTCATTCGCCGGATTTGTAAGAGGAGTAAAAGATACGGTCAAAAGCGTATATTGTGGACTGTTATATGACAAACAATCGCTCATCAATCCACTCAATTACCATAAAGCGAATAGTCCTGAATGTTTATGCTTTAAGGAAGAAGAGTACTTTTGAAACTACTGGGAAACATGTGGTATCAGGATGATGTCAGTTATACAACGTTTAGGTGAGGAAGGCATTGAAACCACTGAGCACTGAAGAATTGAGTATTTTACCTCGGTCTTTGCTTTTGTTCCTTTTTGACTACGCATTAGACTACATCTGGAACAATTTACCTGAAGAAATGGGTTGCAAGAGGACGAGGAATTTATCCAGAAACAAAGACTTTGCTACTCAATGAATATATTAACTATTAATTATATTATTATGCTTGAAATTTTTGTCAATCTTTATTTTAAATAAACTATACATATTTTACATCTTGTTGTTTTTTTTCCTTCTTTTTATTAGGGAAAAGTTCATTAAATAAAATTCACAGACATAAAATATAAAAAGTATTTATTGAATATAGTTCAAATTACAAGTTACATGGCTATTATTACATATTGTTGAGTTCATTTAAATGGTTAAAGAGAGTTGTTTAATCTAAAAACTCCGTTCCGCTGTTTTACCTCATCTACCTCTTTGTATCTGAGCCAGAGCCCTCTATCACTTCCTGGGCCAACTACGAGAGGGACAAAATGGCCACAGGATACAGTACTGGACGAGTCGTACGCTGGGAAGGACAGTACAGTGATAGATGAGTCGAACCAGGATCTGTATCATCATCATGGAGTAGAACAACTAAGAGGGCCAGCAGGATGAGGAGGAACCACAGCCACACCAGAAACAAGCAACCGTAGAGAAGAATAAGCAAGCCATTCACAGATATGAATAAACAGTAATGTAAAATTATATTCTTGTATATCAAAATATATATATATATATATATGTCATCTCAATATAACCACTCTTATCCAGAGGCCCAACATCCCGATAGGGTAAACCCCTTCTCAATCTTAAACATGGAGATAAAACCTTCTAACTTATCATATGGATAAATGCAACACGCCTCATAATTAAACATGGTCCTCTGGGCCTGGATAATTGTAAACTTAAACCCTTCAATCTTAAACATGGTCCTCCGGCCCGGATATCTGTCAGCCTTTTAACTTAAACTTGATCCATTAGACCTACATAAATGCCAGATATTCCTATCCATCAAATATTATGGATACATAAAATCTATAGATAAATGTAAAAATATTTTACTTGTTCAGAATTTTCATCAAACTTTTCTTTATATAATTTTAGCCATTATTTTTTCTAAAAAAAAAAAAAAAATCAATATTAAAAGCATCAAACCACTTTTTCGTAATCATAATTTCCCTAAACATAATTATTTATCCTTATTGTTAAAAGATGTCAAACCTATTTTCGTTTGTATAATGTTAATTATAACTCATAACTATTATTATCATTGATAGCCTAACTATTACTCTCATTGTTTATTTTACGATAAGTCCTAAATTCCTTTTAAACCATATCAACATTGGCATAAACTGTCTCAGCTGGCATTAACCATGGTCAGCATCATAACAAATCATTAGATTAAAGGTCATATTTACTTAGAAAGTAAATTGTTGTCATATGAATATCTTGGGAAAAAAAATGTGGCTATTCAAATTAAATCAAAACTATTTTCACAGAAATCTAACATATGTAAAGGTAACTCATAGAAAATCAAACCTTTATCAATTCAGTGCAATTGATAATTATATTTCATAGCTCAAGAGACTAACATCATAAATCAATTAATATAAGTATATATTTTCATGATTCACTTTTTAAATTTTGTGGATTCCAAATCCCACCATTTCTATTAATTACCTTTGTTAATAATTAATTAATCATAAACTATCTCAGCCTAAAAACAATCATAATTTTTTTTAACAGTTTTAAATCTCATTAATTCAACGACTAAAGACGACCGACGACTGACCGATCATATTTCAAATGATGCCATCGCCTCCTCTACGCAATCGAGCAAGGTTGAAGAGCAACAGGATATACCTCAGGAACTAGAAGAACTTACTCGAGAAAGCATGTCTCATTCAGATGGTCAGCGTCACCACCTTCAGAAAATCATCGTTCAAAGTGAAGAAGTGCAGAATAAGGTGTGTCCATATGTAAAACACCCTCATGTCTCTAGGAAAAACCCTGCTCTACAGCGAGCATACCAATATATCGAAAATGAGTATAGGGAACAAAAGCACGACAATTTCCTTACGTCCCCTCAGATCTTTATTCCTAATCGCCATCTTTCTTCGGCAACAAGCGTGTATGATCCGAGTGAATTCTCATTCCGCCTAATTCTTTTGGTGAAGATCAGGACACCTGTAAGATACAGAACAAAAGTATATTGGGACGGGCCTCGACTTCCCGAGCCTCACAATCAGTATATTGCCGCCCACGACGAGACATGATTCTCATTCTCGTCAAATACTATTGACCGACTATCGGCAGACGGTATAAAGTACCATGCTGTGGTTGCTAATGTGGAAAATAAAATTAAAAAGAACAGTTGTAAATAATTTAATAATAAAGAGCATTTTATATCTATATCTATCTATCTACTATTGACCACACACTCCCCACGGCTACACACTTGTTCATAATCACAAACAAGAAACACTTTAGCTTGTTGTTGTTTTTATCATCTAGTTAATCCAAATGTAAACGCATGTTGTTAAATTTATTGGTGACTCCTGTGAGGTTTTATGTAACATTTATAAATACCAATTTGTAAAATTCCAACATACTGTGAATGGCAAGAGACGTATAGTTCAGTATCGCGAGTGAGTTCAATGTAGTGAAATACATCTCACCTAGACATTCATAAATTGACAACTGTCAATTTAGGCGGGCGGTTGTTTAATCTAAAATCTCCGTTCCAATCTTAAACATGGAGATAAAACCTTCTAACTTATCATATGGATAAATAAACGCCTCATAATTAAACATGATCCTCCGGGCCTGGATAATTGTAAACTTAAACCCTTCAATCTTGAACAAGAGTATTAGTATTAATATTGAACAATAACGGTACACATTCCACAGGTTGTGTGAGTGGATTTTCTTTTTCTTTCTTGTAAATGTCAACCATCTTGGTTAGCAAGTCCAGAGAGTCATTGATTTTTTCAATACTAGAACAAAGCTTCACCGTTTCATTCCTGTTGAAACATGTCGATGGAGATTTCATCTCAAGGGTTAGCGGACTTTTATTGAACATTGCAAAACAATGGTACACTTGTTTTATCTTCATTACCCTGTTTCTACCCCTCATAAAAAATAAACAGAGCACATTTTTGCACCTCACCCGGTCTTCAACGCCCACCACGTTCTTGCCGCGTTTGCACTGCAAAAGAGACAGCAACTTAGGAATCTGGTCTGTGACGAATCTCCACTCCTCTGTGTCCATATAGACGCTCGTCTTCTTGTCGATGGTGGCGATAGTTGGCTCATAATCGCAAAGACCAACTCGAACTAGTTTGCTACTTGTGATGGGGTGATCAGTCACTAGTTCTAATCGTCTCGGAGCGAACATCTCACAAGGATTCAACGTGGACACTGGAAGGTTTCCGCAGAGTGGAGGGGGAAAGATGAAGTTTTTCTAGATTCTTCATTAGTTGATTTATTTCATACAATGATATATGAGTTTTCAAAACCTGGAGTTGATTAATAAAGATTCCAAGTCTCCTGCACATATCACAGCAACACACATACCTTTTGTTTTCACATTTATTTTTTTCCCCCCTCTTCGCTATTAACTTCATCCGCAACATCTATTTTTATTGGCAAACTCCGCTATCAATCTCACCCAAAACACCTATTTTTATTGGCAAACTCTCCAGTTGATCCAAATACTGGATAAATGGACAATTTTCAGACCATTTCTTGTGATCTAAAAAAGGATCGCCATACAATTCCCATTGATCCAATATTCCGCAAAATGGACACCTTGTTTGGTCAGAGACTTTCAAGTAATACAATTCTGCTGCGCCCAACTTCACAACACTCACTGACGATGTCCACCCGACAAATGTCGACAGGCGGCTTTTCTCAACTTTGCCGTACCATTGTAGTAGACTGGTTAACAATGACCTGCAGTAAAAATCACGGGTAGACGCTGTGAACGACCTTGCTCTTAGCAGAGGAGGTTAAGAACAGGTTACTCACACACATGCGAGTTACAAAAATGTAAAACAACACAAACAAATTTATATACCGGTAGAACACGGAGTGACTGTGTGCCAGTGGCTGGAGAGGGAAAGCTTATAAAGGGAGTATGAATTGCTGAGGTGGCTCCGCGATGAGACCTGCTGTGACGGAACTGACGTCACAAGGTCATTTTGACACACTACTACAGCGCCTTATCATCCCTGAGATAAAGTATGAACTGCTGAGCAAAGCATACTTGGAAACGGTGAGGTGGCCCCTCGATGACTCATGCTCTGACGGAACTGACGTCACAAGGTCATTTTTACACACTACTACAGCGCCTTATCATCCGTGAGATAAAGTATGAACTGCTGAGTAAAGCATACTGGGAAACGGGGAGGTGGCCCCGCGATGACCTTGTGACGTCACACGGTCAATGCCACGTGACGTCACAAGGTCATTTGCACGCCTACTACAACTCAAATGTAAACAAAGCGATGTTGCCAAATCTCACACATTACTTGCGACGTTGCCGAATGTGGTATTCAGACCACCAAGGACACCGCCTCCCGCCCTGAGTAAACAGCCCTCCCGCCCTAGTAAGGCCAATGCCACACTTCTCAATTCTACAACCCGTCGTTTATATCTACTTTATAAAATTATATAACTGTATTATGAAATAAAAAAGCACTTAAGATGTTTGAACATTATATTAAATTAATAACAATTACACTTGAACATAAAACATTAAGTAAGGTTATAAGTTTTTTGCATGAGTCTAACAACTGCTGGAATCTTCTGGCCAGGGGTGGTTGCCATGGATACTACCAGTGCTGACTGTATTAGGAATATGACATACTGTTATACCTTAGCTCCTCCACCCCTCATATGTGAAACTGGAAAAACTGAAGTAATTAAAAAATGTGTTTTATAAGAAATGTTTTATTTGTCCAATCATAATTTACCATAATAAACATTTCTATATTAAAAAATAAATTAAAACGCCCATTACAAAATTCATACTTGCTTTAGTATAAATATAAAACCACTTTAATTTTGGGTGGGATAAAATCATAACAACTACATTTACGTGATTACAGACAGAAATTTTACTTAATTGATACTTCATGAAAATTTTAAACATCATTGTGAACAGCAATAAACTATAGGATTTTGTACGTTTTTTGAAAGTATTGACCCTATAAGATAATATTACGATATATATAAGATCTGAAATCATAACATCGGGAAAAATCATACATTAAGATCAATATTTAAGTCTTTTCTCTTCAAAATATAAATATTTAAATAATCACAATGAAATAAAATTAATATCAATAATTTGATAGTGACCTCATACATTTTATATTAACATCCTACTTATTTTAAAAACATTATATATTTTAAATTATTAATATATTATTATATATTTTAACATTATATATTTAAACATTTATATATTTTAAAATTGATCTAAACTGAAATAATTTCATAAATTAGTTACAAAATATTAATTTATCTACCAGTCAGGTTAACAATACTAAAAAAAGTAAAGTAAAAATACTAGAATAAATAAAGAAGTTGTGATAGAGAGATTTAACAAACTATTGTCCAAATTTCAAATATAAAATAATCAGTCAGAAGGACTATTATTACCATCAGGAAACACTTCTTGAAATATTTATGTAACAATAACAAGAGAATAATAGCTCCTGATACATCCAATATATCTCTGCGTTCTGCCTGAGTCTAAATTGATCGCCAACTCTTAATGCTCCTTATATCCTTCTTAATACTTTTATTTCAAAGAGCAGTAAACTATTGGCATCTGCCCAGGTCAGAGGCCAGGCTTCGGTAAGTTAAAACAGGCCTGATCGTTGTCTTGTAAAGTATCACCTTGGGACTTCTTGATATCAGATGACATCTTATAATGATTGCCATCCCAAAATAACATTTATTAGCGGTCAAAATTCTTCATTTAACTTCGAAGCAGATAGCAATGTCGACACTTTCAAACGTGTAGGTGCCATACGTGATAGTGGGTGTTGATTGCCTTGAAGGGCTAGCAAGCATATGCTCTTTGCCTAATTCACTTGAAGACCAATTCACCGCCCAGCTTTCTCCAAAGCTAGAAACGCTTGCTGTAAATCCCTCTGTGTTCTTCCGACTATATCTATGTCATCCGTATAGGCCATTATTTGGATGGGCTTAGTCAGAATCGTACTAGCGACTTGTAATCCTGAGTCTCTTATGACTTTTTCAAGTGCGAAATTGAATAACAGGCACGAGACTTCATCCCCTTGTCTCAGACCCCTAGTTGTATGGAATACTTCAGACAAGACATTCTGGATCTTGACCTGGCTTCTCGACTCCCTCATCAGCAATTCCACAAGGCTTATCAATTCTCTGAGGACATCCATTTCTTCCATAACTAGATACAGTTTCCCACTGAAGATACTGTCATAGCCATTGCTGAAATCCACGAAAAGGTGGTGGGTCGTTATATTGTACTCTCTGGTTCTTTCCATAAGAATTCGCATAAGAATAACATAAGAAGTAGCATTTTAAAGTTTTCAAAATAATTTTTTGTCACCATGGAAACAATTATTTCAAGCTCATAATTAACACTTTTTGTAACTCAACTCGAAGCAGCATTTATTTAGTCCATTTAACAAGAAAAATAACATATTTACGAATTCAGAATCATTAAACATTTACTTAGTTTAAATATTTTAGTTTTCCTAGTAATAACATGTGAATTAACTCTTTTACCTTTTAAAACCATTTATTCGGCATCATGGAATGTTATTTTAAGGTCCTAATTAAAGCGGGTGTTAATTCAACTCAAAGCGAGAAACGTTACACAATAACACAATTAAAAAAATTTTAAACATAAAAGTAGCATTTCAAAGTTTTCAGTTATATCAAAAACCTTTTTTTGTCACCATGGAATCAATATTGTAACAATGCCTATTATATATTTGAATATTATGTTCTGCTAGCGAATGTGTTACCATGGTTCAATACATTATAAATATTCGAATCCTAATTTTTACTTCAGTTTTAATGGTAAGAGCGAACGTTATACAAGTTATTATTGAGATTACGTTATAGAGAGATTAGGTTATAGAAGTTATTATAGATATAAGTAGTCGAGAGCAAAGAAAGCATTTCGAACATACAAAGTTGTTATTATCAATTAATTGATTAAATGAAATGGATAAAATATTTATTACTCTTGGAATGATTTTTATTCAATTTAGTTTTGCATATCCATGCATTAACTCTTAAGTTGCGGTGGTTGAGGTTGACCATTTGGAATCTCTGTCTTAGTGATTTTTAGATATTCCAAGTGACTGGGTTTGTCCGAAACTTACAGACTTTTTTGGCTTCTGTACCAGAGTTGAACGAAGCTGGTTTATGTCCCGCTTTAATACTCTACTAGAAGAATCTAACGACCTGGTAATGACGTCTGCCAATTTATACATGTTTATTATTTATGCAAAGGACTCTCTCCTCCACTTAAAGAGATCATGCAGGGGGTAGACGCCGATGTATGTTAAGGGAATATTGCATCCAAAATAATTCTCAGTTTGCGTTGTAAATATAATTCTGCAGATTTGCCACAAGCCAGCGAAGTTGCTCGATAACGGAAGAGTATTTCCTGTACCTTATCTTAAATTGGAACTGGATCTGTAGATATTGCTTTTGAACGTTTTTTAAGGTTTGAATGTTTCGTTCGGCAGGATGCCCTGGAACTACGAATTTCTGGAAAATGTTGTCTATTTTCCACCTATTCGCATATACTTGGTCTTGGTCATATACCACGGCTTAATACATTATGATTAATCGACTCCTAATCTTTACTTATGTTTTAATAATAGAGTGTGATTTATATATATATTCTCATAGAATGTTATTTATTTGTCTTATTATAGAGTGTGATTTATATATATTATTATAGAGTGTAAATATAAGTAGATTTTTGCCTTCCCTTTTCCCTTTACTGCTTATAAAGTTGGAACTTAACAAAATGTTATTATCAATTAATTGATTTAATGAAATGGATAAAATATTTATTACTCCTGGAATGATTTTTATTTAATTTAGTTTTGCATATCCATGCATTAACTCTTAAGTTGCGCTGGTTGAGGTTGACCATTTGGAATCTCTGTCTTAGTGATTTTAGATATTCCAAGTGACTGGGTTTGTCCAAAACTGACAGACATTTTTGGCTTCTGTACCAGAGTTGAACGAAGCTGGTTATTGATTTAATGAAATGGCTAAGCTATGTTAAATATCTTATATTTAAAATATTATATTAATAATTAATAAATGTCTATGTTAAATATCTTATATTTAAAATATTATATTAATAATTAATAAATGTATATGTTAAATATCTTATATTTAAAATATTATGTTAATAATTAATAAATGTCTATGCTAAATATCTTATATTTAAGATTTAATGTTAATAATTATAATACCTAATAAACAGGAGAAATATTCTCCTCTCTAATTAATAAAAAAGAAGATGATTATTTATTAGTACCTTAATATTATAGTGTCCCATAAAATTATAATTATTCATATCAATATTATATTGTTACAATTCCCCATATAATAATATTATATTAATAATTAATAAATGTCTATATTAAATATCTTATATTTAAAATATTATGTTAATAATTAATAAATGTCTATGTTAAATATCTTATATTTAAAATATTATGTTAATAATTAAGAAATGTCTATGTTAAATATCTTATATTTAAAATATTATGTTAATAATTAAGAAATGTCTATGTTAAATATCTTATATTTAAAATATTATGTTAATAATTAAGAAATGTCTATGTTAAATATCATATCAATATTATATTGTTATAATTCCCCATATAACAATTATTTTATTATTATTAACATAATATTTTAAATATAAGATATTTAACATAGACATTTTTTTATTAATAACATAATATTTTAAATATTAGATATTTAACATAGACATTTTTTAATTATTAACATAAGAAAGGTATTTAACATAGAAAATAATTAATTATTAACATAATATTTTAAATATAAGACATTTACATAGACATTTATTAATTATTAACATAATCTTTTAAATATAAGATATTTAACATAGACATTTATTAATTATTAACATAATATTTTAAATATAAGATATTTAACATAGACATTTATTAATTATTAACATAAGAAAGGTAATTAACATAGAAAATAATTAATTATTAACATAATATTTTAAATATAAGATATTTATCATAGACATTTGTTAATTATTAATATAAAATTTTAAATAAAAGATATTTAACATAGACAATTATAATGTTTTAACATAAAATTTTAAATATAAGATTTTAACATAGACATTTATTAATTATAAATATAAAATTTTAAAAAAAGATATTTAACATAGACATTTATAAAGCTTTAACATAAAATTTTAAATATAAGATATTTATCATAGACATTTATTAATTATTAACATAATATTTACAATATAAGATATTTAACATAGACATTTCTTTATTATTAACATAATATTTTAAATATAAGATTTTTAACATAGACATTTATTAATTATTAATATAAAATTTTAAATAAAAGATATTTAACATAGACATTTATAAAGTTTTAACATAAAATTTTAAATATAAGATATTTAACATAGACATTTATAATTATTAACATAATATTTACAATATAAGATATTTAACAAAGACATTTCTTAATTATTAACATAATATTTTAAATATAAGATATTTAACATAATATTTTAAATATAAGATATTTAACATAATATTTTAAATATAAGATATTTAACATAATATTTTAAATATAAGATATTTAACATAGACATTTATTAATTATTAATATAAAATTTTAAAAAAGAGATATTTAACATATACATTTATAATGTTTTAACATAAAATTTTAAATATAAGATTTTTAACATAGACATTTATTAATTATTAATATAAAATTTTAAATAAAAGATATTTAACATAGACATTTATTAATTATTAACATAATATTTTAAATATAAGATATTTAACATAATATTTTAAATATAAGATATTTAACATAATATTTTAAATATAAGATATTTAACATAATATTTTAAATATAAGATATTTAACATAATATTTTAAATATAAGATATTTAACATAATATTTTAAATATAAGATATTTAACATAATATTTTAAATATAAGATATTTAACATAATATTTTAAATATAAGATATTTAACATAATATTTTAAATATAAGATATTTAACATAATATTTTAAATATAAGATATTTAACATAATATTTTAAATATCAGATATTCAACATAGACATTTAATAATTATTAATATAAAATTTTAAATATAAGATATTTAACATAGACATTTATTCATTATTAACATAATATTTTAAATATAAGATATTTAACATAATATTTTAAATATAAGATATTTAACATAGACATTTATTAATTATTAACATAATATTTTAAATATAAGATATTTAACATTGACATTTCTTAATTATTAACATAATATTTTAAATATAAGATATTTAACATAATATTTTAAATATAAGATATTTAACATAATATTTTAAATATAAGATATTTAACATAGACATTTATTAATTATTAATAAAAAATTTTAAATAAAAGATATTTAACATAGACATTTATAATGTTTTAACATAAAATTTTAAATATAAGATTTTTGACATAGACATTTATTAATTATCAACAATATATTTTAAATATAAGATATTTAACATAGACATTTATTAATTATTAACATAATATTTTAAATATAAGTTATTTAACATAATATTTTAAATATAAGATATTTAACATAGACATTTATTAATTATTAACATAATATTTTAAATATAAGATATTTAACATAGACATTTATTAATTATTAACATAATATTTACAATATAAGATATTTAACATAGACATTTCTTAATTATTAACATAATATTTTAAATATAAGATATTTATCATAGACATTTATTAATTATTAATATAAAATTTTAAATAAAAGATATTTAACATAGACAATTATAATGTTTTAACATAAAATTTTAAATATAAGATTTTTGACATAGACATTTATTAATTATCAACAATATATTTTAAATATAAGATATTTAACATTGACATTTCTTAATTATTAACATAATATTTTAAATATAAGATATTTAACATAATATTTTAAATATAAGATATTTAACATAGACATTTATTAATTATTAATAAAAAATTTTAAATAAAAGATATTTAACATAGACATTTATAATGTTTTAACATAAAATTTTAAATATAAGATTTTTGACATAGACATTTATTAATTATCAACAATATATTTTAAATATAAGATATTTAACATAGACATTTATTAATTATTAACATAATATTTTAAATATAAGTTATTTAACATAATATTTTAAATATAAGATATTTAACATAGACATTTATTAATTATTAACATAATATTTTAAATATAAGATATTTAACCTAGACATTTATTAATTATTAACATAATATTTACAATATAAGATATTTAACATAGACATTTCTTAATTATTAACATAATATTTTAAATATAAGATATTTAACATAATATTTTAAATATAAGATATTTAACATAATATTTTAAATATAAGATATTTAACATAATATTTTAAATATAAGATATTTAACATAATATTTTAAATATAAGATATTTAACATAATATTTTAAATATAAGATATTTAACATAATATTTTAAATATAAGATATTTAACATAATATTTTAAATATAAGATATTTAACATAGACATTTTATAATTAATTATATAAAATTTTAAATATAAGATATTTAACACAGACATTTATTAATTATTAACATAATATTTTAAATATAAGATATTTAACATAGACATTTATAATTATTAACATAATATTTACAATATAAGATATTTAACATAGACATTTATTAATTATTAACATAAGAAAGGTAATTAACATAGACAATAATTAATTATTAACATAATATTTTAAATATAAGATATTTATCATAGACATTTATTAATTATTAACATAATTTTTTAATTAAAAGATATTTAACATAGACATTTATTAATTATTAACATAATATTTTAAATATAAGATATTTAACATAGACATTTATTAATTATTAATATAAAATTTTAAATAAAAGATAGTTAACATAGACATTTATAATGTTTTAACATAAAATTTTAAATATAAGATTTTTGACATAGACATTTATTAATTATCAACAATATATTTTAAATATAAGATATTTAACATAGACATTTATTAATATTTTAAATATAAGTTATTTAACATAATATTTTAAATATAAGATATTTAACATAGACATTTATTAATTATTAACATAATATTTTAAATATAAGATATTTAACATAGACATTTATAAAGTTTTAACATAAAATTTTAAATATAAGATATTTAACATAGACATTTATTAATTATTAACATAATATTTTAAATATAAGATATTTAACATAATATTTTAAATATAAGATATTTAACATAATATTTTAAATATAAGATATTTAACATAATATTTTAAATATAAGATATTTAACATAATATTTTAAATATAAGATATTTAACATAATATTTTAAATATAAGATATTTAACATAATATTTTAAATATAAGATATTAAACATAGACATTTTATAATTAATTATATAAAATTTTAAATATAAGATATTTAACACAGACATTTATAATTATTAACATAATATTTACAATATAAGATATTTAACATAGACATTTCTTAATTATTAACATAATATTTTAAATATAAGATATTTAGCATAATATTTTAAATATAAGATATTTAACATAGACATTTATTAATTATTAACATAATATTTTAAATATAAGATATTTAACCTAGACATTTTTTTTATTAATAACATAATATTTTAAATATAAGATATTTAACATAGACATTTTTTAATTATTAACATAAGAAAGGTATTTAACATAGAAAATAATTAATTATTAACATAATATTTTAAATATAAGACATTTAACATAGACATTTATTAATTATTAACATAATCTTTTAAATATAAGATATTTAACATAGAAAATAATTAATTATTAACATAATATTTTAAATATAGGATATTTATCATAGACATTTATTAATTATTAACATAAAATTTTAAATAAAAGATATTTAACATAGACAATTATAATGTTTTAAAATAAAATTTTAAATATAAGATTTTTAATATAGACATTTATTAATTATAAATATAAAATTTTAAAGAAAAGATATTTTACATAGACATTTATAAAGTTTTAACATAAAATTTTAAATATAAGATATTTATCATAGACATTTATTAATTATTAACATAATATTTACAATATAAGATATTTAACATAGACATTTCTTTATTATTAACATAATATTTTAAATATAAGATATTTAACATAATATTTTAAATATAAGATATTAAACATAATATTTTAAATATAAGATATTTAACATAATATTTTAAATATAAGATATTTAACATAGACATTTATTAATTATTAACATAATATTTTAAATATAAGATATTTAACATTGACATTTCTTAATTATTAACATAATATTTTAAATATAAGATATTTAACATAATATTTTAAATATAAGATATTTAACATAGACATTTATTAATTATTAATATAAAATTTTAAATATAAGATATTTAACATCGACATTTATTAATTAATAAATTAATATTTGAAATATAAGATATTTAACATAGGCATTTTTTTATTATTAACATAATATTTGAAATATAAGATATTTAACATAGACATTGATTAATTATTAACATAATATTTTAAATATAGAGATTCAACATAGACATTTATTAATTATTAACATAATATTTTAAATATAAAGACATTATATCTTATACAGTTAAAAGATATTTAACATAGATATTTATTAATTATAAATATAATATTTTCAATATAAGATATTTAACATATACATTTATTAATTATTAATATAATATTTTAAATATAGATATTTAACATAGACATTTATAATGTTTTAACATAAAATTTTAAATATAAGATTTTTAACATAGACATTTATTGATTATTAACATAATATTTTAAATATAAGATATTTAACATAGACATTTATTAATTATTAACAAAATATTTTAAAAATAAGATATTTAACATAGACATTTATTAATTATTAACATAAGAAAGGTAATTAACATAGAATATAATTAATTATTAACATAATATTTTAAATATAATATATTTAACATAGACATTTATTAATTATTAACATAATATTTTAAATATAAGATATTTAACATAGACATTTATTAATTATTAACATAAGAAAGGTAATTAACATAGACAATAATTAATTATTAACATAATATTTAATATAAGACATTTTTTAATTATTAACATAATCTTTTAAATATAAGATATTTAACATAGACATTTATTAATTATTAACATAATATTTTAAATATAAGATATTTAACATAGACATTTATTAATTATTAACAAAATATTTTAAAAATAAGATATTTAACATAGACATTTATTAATTATTAACATAAGAAAGGTAATTAACATAGAATATAATTAATTATTAACATAATATTTTAAATATAATATATTTAACATAGACATTTATTAATTATTAACATAATATTTTAAATATAAGATATTTAACATAGACATTTATTAATTATTAACATAATCTTTTAAATATAAGATATTTAACATAGACAATAATTAATTATTAACATAATATTTAATATAAGACATTTAACATAGACATTTATTAATTATTAACATAATCTTTTAAATATAAGATATTTAACATAGACATTTATTAATTATTAACATAATATTTTAAATATAAGATATTTAACATAGACATTTATTAATTATTAACATAATATTTTAAATATAAGATATTTAACATAGACATTTATTAATTACTAACATAATATTTCAAATATAAGATATTTAACATTGACATTTCTTAATTATTAACATAATATTTTAAATATAAGATATTTAACATAATATTTTAAATATAAGATATTTAACATAGACATTTATTAATTATTAATATAAAATTTTAAATAAAAGATATTTAACATAGACATTTATAATGTTTTAACATAAAATTTTAATTATATTTTTTTAACATAGACATTTATTGATTATTAACATAATATTTTAAATATAAGATATTTAACATAGACATTTATTAATTATTAACAAAATATTTTAAAAATAAGATATTTAACATAGACATTTATTAATTATTAACATAAGAAAGGTAATTAACATAGAATATAATTAATTATTAACATAATATTTTAAATATAATATATTTAACATAGACATTTATTAATTATTAACATAATATTTTAAATATAAGATATTTAACATAGACATTTATTAATTATTAACATAAGAAAGGTAATTAACATAGACAATAATTAATTATTAACATAATATTTAATATAAGACATTTTTTAATTATTAACATAATCTTTTAAATATAAGATATTTAACATAGACATTTATTAATTATTAACATAATATTTTAAATATAAGATATTTAACATAGACATTTATTAATTATTAACATAATATTTTAAATATAAGATATTTAACATAGACATTTATTAATTATTAACATAATATTTTAAATATAAGATATTTAACATAGACATTTATTAATTATTAACAAAATATTTTTAAAATAAGATATTTAACATAGACATTTATTAATTATTAACATAAGAAAGGTAATTAACATAGAATATAATTAATTATTAACATAATATTTTAAATATAATATATTTAACATAGACATTTATTAATTATTAACATAATATTTTAAATATAAGATATTTAACATAGACATTTATTAATTATTAACATAATCTTTTAAATATAAGATATTTAACATAGACAATAATTAATTATTAACATAATATTTAATATAAGACATTTAACATAGACATTTATTAATTATTAACATAATCTTTAAAATATAAGATATTTAACATAGACATTTATTAATTATTAACATAATTTTTTAAATATAAGATATTTAACATAGACATTTATTAATTATTAACATAATATTTTAACTATAATATATTTAACATTGACATTAATTAATTATTAATAATATATTTTAAATATAAGATATTTAACATAGACATATATTAATTATTAACATAATATTTTAACTATAATATATTTAACATTGACATTAATTAATTATTAATAATATATTTTAAATATAAGATATTTAACATAGACATATATTAATTATTAACATAATATTTTAACTATAATATATTTAACATTGACATTAATTAATTATTAATAATATATTTTAAATATAAGATATTTAACATAGACATTTATTAATTATTAACATAATATTTTAAATATAATATATTTAACATAGACATTTATTAATTATTAATATAAAATTTTAAATAAAAGATATTTAACATATACATTTATAATGTTTTAACATAAAATTTTAAATATAAGATATTTATCATAGACATTTATTAATTATTAATATAAAATTTTAAATATAAGATATTTATTCATTATTAACATAATATTTTAAATAAAAGCTATTTAACATAGACATTTATTAATTATTAACATAATATTTTAAATATAGAGATTCAACATAGACATTTATTAATTATTAACATAATATTTTAAATATAAAGACATTATATCTTATACAGTTAAAAGATATTTAACATAGATATTTATTAATTATAAATATAATATTTTCAATATAAGATATTTAACATATACATTTATTAATTATTAATATAATATTTTAAATATAGATATTTAACATAGACATTAATAATGTTTTAACATAAAATTTTAAATATAAGATTTTTAACATAGACATTTATTGATTATTAACATAATATTTTAAATATAAGATATTTAACATAGACATTTATTAATTATTAACAAAATATTTTAAAAATAAGATATTTAACATAGACATTTATTAATTATTAACATAAGAAAGGTAATTAACATAGAATATAATTAATTATTAACATAATATTTTAAATATAATATATTTAACATAGACATTTATTAATTATTAACATAATATTTTAAATATAAGATATTTAACATAGACATTTATTAATTATTAACATAAGAAAGGTAATTAACATAGACAATAATTAATTATTAACATAATATTTAATATAAGACATTTTTTAATTATTAACATAATCTTTTAAATATAAGATATTTAACATAGACATTTATTAATTATTAACATAATATTTTAAATATAAGATATTTAACATAGACATTTATTAATTATTAACAAAATATTTTAAAAATAAGATATTTAACATAGACATTTATTAATTATTAACATAATATTTTAAATATAAGATATTTAACATAGACATTTATTAATTATTAACAAAATATTTTTAAAATAAGATATTTAACATAGACATTTATTAATTATTAACATAAGAAAGGTAATTAACATAGAATATAATTAATTATTAACATAATATTTTAAATATAATATATTTAACATAGACATTTATTAATTATTAACATAATATTTTAAATATAAGATATTTAACATAGACATTTATTAATTATTAACATAATCTTTTAAATATAAGATATTTAACATAGACAATAATTAATTATTAACATAATATTTAATATAAGACATTTAACATAGACATTTATTAATTATTAACATAATCTTTAAAATATAAGATATTTAACATAGACATTTATTAATTATTAACATAATTTTTTAAATATAAGATATTTAACATAGACATTTATTAATTATTAACA
This sequence comes from Troilus luridus, assembly GCA_964056705.1. Taxonomy (NCBI): domain Eukaryota; kingdom Metazoa; phylum Arthropoda; class Insecta; order Hemiptera; family Pentatomidae; genus Troilus; species Troilus luridus. Next base: position 2,459,775 of record OZ057417.1, on the reverse strand, counting down.
TAATATTTTAACTATAATATATTTAACATTGACATTAATTAATTATTAATAATATATTTTAAATATAAGATATTTAACATAGACATATATTAATTATTAACATAATATTTTAACTATAATATATTTAACATTGACATTAATTAATTATTAATAATATATTTTAAATATAAGATATTTAACATAGACATTTATTAATTATTAACATAATATTTTAAATATAATATATTTAACATAGACATTTATTAATTATTAACATAATATTTTAACTATAATATATTTAACATTGACATTAATTAATTGTTAATAATATATTTTAAATATAAGATATTTAACATAGACATTTATTAATTATTAACATAATATTTTAAATATAATATATTTAACATAGACATTTATTAATTATTAACATAATATTTTAAATATAAGATATTTAACATAGACATTTATTAATTATTAACATTAGAAAGGTAATTAACATAGACAATAATTAATTATTAACATAATATTTTAAATAAAAGATATTTAACATAGACATTTATTATTTATTAACATAATATTTTAAATATAAGATATTTAACATAGACATTTATTAATTATTAATATAAAATTTTAAATAAAAGATATTTAACATAGACATTCATAATGTTTTAACATAAAATTTTCAATATGAGATTTTCAACATAGACATTTATTAAATATTAACATATTATTTTAAATATAAGTTATTTAACATAGACATTTATTAATTATTAGCAAAATATTTTAAATATAAGGTATTTAACATAGACATTTATTAATTATTAACATAATATTTTAAATATAAGATATTTAACATAATATTTTAAATATAAGATATTTAACATAGACATTTAATAATTATTAATATATAATTTTAAATATAAGATATTTAACATAGACATTTATTAATTATTAACATAATATTTTAAATATAAGATATTAAACATAGACATTTCTTAATTATTAACATAATATTTTAAATATAAGATATTTAACATAGACATTTCTTAATTATTAACATAATATTTTAAATATAAGATATTTAAAATAGACATTTATTAATTATTAACATAATATTTTAAATATAAGATATTTAATATAGACATTTATTAATTATTAATATAATATTATTATATGGGGAATTGTAACAATATAATATTGATATGAATAATTATAATTTTATGGGACACTATAATATTAAGGTACTAATAAATAATCATCTTCTTTTTTATTAATTAGAGAGGAGAATATTTCTCCTGTTTATTAGGTATTATAATTATTAACATTAAATCTTAAATATAAGATATTTAGCATAGACATTTATTAATTATTAACATAATATTTTAAATATAAGATATTTAACATAGACATTTATTAATTATTAATATAATATTTTAAATATAAGATATTTAACATAATATTTTAAATATAAGATATTTAACATAATATTTTAAATATAAGATATTTAACATAATATTTTAAATATAAGATATTTAACATAATATTTTAAATATAAGATATTTAACATAATATTTTAAATATAAGATATTTAACATAGACATTTATTAATTATTAACATAATATTTTAAATATAAGATATTTAACATAGACATTTATTAATTATTAATATAAAATTTTAAATAAAAGATATTTAACATAGACATTTATAATGTTTTAACATAAAATTTTAAATATAAGATTTTTAACATAGACATTTATTAATTATTAACATAATATTTTAAATATAAGATATTTAACATAGACATTTATTAATTATTAACAAAATATTTTAAATAAAAGATATTTAACATAGACATTTATTTATTATTAACAAAATATTTTAAATATAAGATATTTAACATAGACATTTATAATGTTTTAACATAAAATTTTAAATATAAGATTTTTAACATAGACATTTATTAATTATAAATATAAAATTTAAAAAAAAGATATTTAACATAGACATTTATAAAGCTTTAACATAAAATTTTAAATATAAGATATTTATCATAGACATTTATTAATTATTAACATAATATTTACAATATAAGATATTTAACATAGACATTTCTTTATTATTAACATAATATTTTAAATATAAGATTTTTAACATAGACATTTATTAATTATTAATATAAAATTTTAAATAAAAGATATTTAACATAGACATTTATAAAGTTTTAACATAAAATTTTAAATATAAGATATTTAACATAGACATTTATAATTATTAACATAATATTTACAATATAAGATATTTAACAAAGACATTTCTTAATTATTAACATAATATTTTAAATATAAGATATTTAACATAATATTTTAAATATAAGATATTTAACATAATATTTTAAATATAAGATATTTAACATAATATTTTAAATATAAGATATTTAACATAGACATTTATTAATTATTAATATAAAATTTTAAATAAAAGATATTTAACATATACATTTATAATGTTTTAACATAAAATTTTAAATATAAGATATTTATCATAGACATTTATTAATTATTAATATAAAATTTTAAATATAAGATATTTATCATAGACATTTATTCATTATTAACATAATATTTTAAATAAAAGCTATTTAACATAGACATTTATTAATTATTAACATAATATTTTAAATATAAGATATTTAACATAGACATTTATAAAGTTTTAACATAAAATTTACAATATAAGATATTAAACATAGACATTTCTTAATTATTAACATAATATTTTAAATATAAGATATTTAACATAATATTTTAAATATAAGATATTTAACATAATATTTTAAATATAAGATATTTAACATAATATTTTAAATATAAGATATTTAACATAATATTTTAAATATAAGATATTTAACATAATATTTTAAATATAAGATATTTAACATAATATTTTAAATATAAGATATTTAACATAATATTTTAAATATAAGATATTTAACATAATATTTTAAATATAAGATATTTAACATAATATTTTAAATATAAGATATTTAACATAGACATTTAATAATTAATTATATACAATTTTAAATATAAGATATTTAACATAGACATTTATTAAATATTAACATAATATTTTAAATATATGATATTTAACATAGACATTTATTAATTATTAACATAATATTTTAAATATAAGATATTTAACATTGACATTTCTTAATTATTAACATAATATTTTAAATATAAAATATTTAGCATAATATTTTAAATATAAGATATTTAACATAGACATTTATTAATTATTAATATAAAATTTTAAATAAAAGATATATAACATAGACATTTATAATGTTTTAACATAAAATTTTAAATATAAGATATTTAACATAGACATTTATTAATTATTAACATAATATTTTAAATATAAGATATTTAACATAGACATTTATTTATTAATAACATAATATTTTAAATATAAGATATTTAACATAGACATTTATTAATTATTAATATAAAATTTTAAATAAAAGATATTTAACATAGACAATTATAATGTTTTAACATAAAATTTTAAATATAAGATTTTTAACATAGACATTTATAAAGTTTTAACATAAAATTTTAAATATAAGATATTTAACATAGACATTTATTAATTATTAACATAATATTTACAATATAAGATATTTAACATAGACATTTCTTAATTATTAACATAATATTTTAAATATAAGATATTTAACATAATATTTTAAATATAAGATATTTAACATAATATTTTAAATATAAGATATTTAACATAATATTTTAAATATAAGATATTTAACATAATATTTTAAATATAAGATATTTAACATAATATTTTAAATATAAGATATTTAACATAATATTTTAAATATAAGATATTTAACATAATATTTTAAATATAAGATATTATACATAATATTTTAAATATAAGATATTTAACATAATATTTTAAATATAAGATATTTAACATAATATTTTAAATATAAGATATTTAACATAGACATTTAATAATTAATTATATAAAATTTTAAATATAAGATATTTAACATAGACATTTATTAATTATTAACATAATATTTTAAATATAAGATATTTAACATAGACATTTATAATTATTAACATAATATTTACAGTATAAGATATTTAACATAGACATTTATAATGTTTTAACATAAACTTTTAAATATAAGATTTTTAACATAGACATTTATTAATTATCAACAATATATTTTAAATATAAGATATTTAACATAGACATTTATTAATTATTAACATAATATTTTAAATATAAGTTATTTAACATAATATTTTAAATATAAGATATTTAACATAGACATTTATTAATTATTAACATAATATTTTAAATATGAGATATTTATCATAGACATTTATTAATTATTAATATAAAATTTTAAATAAAAGATATTTAACATAGACAATTATAATGTTTTAACATAAAATTTTAAATATAAGATTTTTAACATAGACATTTATTAATTATAAATATAAAATTTTAAATAAAAGATATTTAACATAGACATTTATAAAGTTTTAACATAAAATTTTAAATATAAGATTTTTAACATAGACATTTATTAATTATTAATATAAAATTTTAAATAAAAGATATTTAGCATAGACATTTATAAAGTTTTAACATAAAATTTTAAATATAAGATATTTAACATAGACATTTATAATTATTAACATAATATTTACAATATAAGATATTTAACAAAGACATTTCTTAATTATTAACATAATATTTTAAATATAAGATATTTAACATAATATTTTAAATATAAGATATTTATCATAATATTTTAAATATAAGATATTTAACATGGACATTTAATAATTATTAATATAAAATTTTAAATATAAGATATTTAACATAGACATTTATTAATTATTAACATAATATTTTAAATATAAGATATTTAACATTGACATTTCTTAATTATTAACATAATATTTTAAATATAAGATATTTAACATAATATTTTAAATATAAGATATTTAACATAATATTTTAAATATAAGATATTTAACATAGACATTTATTAATTATTAATATAAAATTTTATATAAAAGATATTTAACATAGACATTTATAATGTTTTAACATAAAATTTTAAATATAAGATTTTTAACATAGACATTTATTAATTATTAACATAATATTTTAAATATAAGACATTTACATAGACATTTATTAATTATTAACATAATCTTTTAAATATAAGATATTTAACATAGACATTTATTAATTATTAACATAATATTTTAAATATAAGATATTTAACATAGACATTTATTAATTATTAACATAAGAAAGGTAATTAACATAGAAAATAATTAATTATTAACATAATATTTTAAATATAAGATATTTATCATAGACATTTGTTAATTATTAATATAAAATTTTAAATAAAAGATATTTAACATAGACAATTATAATGTTTTAACATAAAATTTTAAATATAAGATATTTAACATAGACATTTATAATTATTAACATAATATTTACAATATAAGATATTTAACATAGACATTTCTTTATTATTAATATAATATTTTAAATATAAGATTTTTAACATAGACATTTATTAATTATTAATATAAAATTTTAAATAAAAGATATTTAACATAGACATTTATAAAGTTTTAACATAAAATTTTAAATATAAGATATTTAACATAGACATTTATAATTATTAACATAATATTTACAATATAAGATATTTAACAAAGACATTTCTTAATTATTAACATAATATTTTAAATATAAGATATTTAACATAATATTTTAAATATAAGATATTTAACATAATATTTTAAATATAAGATATTTAACATAATATTTTAAATATAAGATATTTAACATAGACATTTATTAATTATTAATATAAAATTTTAAATAAAAGATATTTAACATATACATTTATAATGTTTTAACATAAAATTTTAAATATAAGATTTTTAACATAGACATTTATTAATTATTAATATAAAATTTTAAATAAAAGATATTTAACATAGACATTTATTAATTATTAACATAATATTTTAAATATAAGATATTTAACATAATATTTTAAATATAAGATATTTAACATAGACATTTATTAATTATTAACATAATATTTTAAATATAAGATATTTAACATAATATTTTAAATATAAGATATTTAACATAATATTTTAAATATAAGATATTTAACATAATATTTTAAATATAAGATATTTAACATAATATTTTAAATATAAGATATTTAACATAATATTTTAAATATAAGATATTTAACATAATATTTTAAATATAAGATATTTAACATAATATTTTAAATATAAGATATTTAACATAATATTTTAAATATAAGATATTTAACATAATATTTTAAATATCAGATATTTAACATAGACATTTAATAATTATTAATATAAAATTTTAAATATAAGATATTTAACATAGACATTTATTAATTATTAACATAATATTTTAAATATAAGATATTTAACATAATATTTTAAATATAAGATATTTAACATAGACATTTATTAATTATTAACATAATATTTTAAATATAAGATATTTAACATTGACATTTCTTAATTATTAACATAATATTTTAAATATAAGATATTTAATATAATATTTTAAATATAAGATATTTAACATAGACATTTATTAATTATTAATAAAAATTTTTAAATAAAAGATATTTAACATAGACATTTATAATGTTTTAACATAAAATTTTAAATATAAGATTTTTGACATAGACATTTATTAATTATCAAAAATATATTTTAAATATAAGATATTTAACATAGACATTTATTAATTATTAACATAATATTTTAAATATAAGTTATTTAACATAATATTTTAAATATAAGATATTTAACATAGACATTTATTAATTATTAACATAATATTTTAAATATAAGATATTTAACATAGACATTTATTAATTATTAACATAATATTTACAATATAAGATATTTAACATAGACATTTCTTAATTATTAACATAATATTTTAAATATAAGATATTTATCATAGACATTTATTAATTATTAATATAAAATTTTAAATAAAAGATATTTAACATAGACAATTATAATGTTTTAACATAAAATTTTAAATATAAGATTTTTAACATAGACATTTATAAAGTTTTAACATAAAATTTTAAATATAAGATATTTAACATAGACATTTATTAATTATTAACATAATATTTACAATATAAGATATTTAACATAGACATTTCTTAATTATTAACATAATATTTTAAATATAAGATATTTAACATAATATTTTAAATATAAGATATTTAACATAATATTTTAAATATAAGATATTTAACATAATATTTTAAATATAAGATATTTAACATAATATTTTAAATATAAGATATTTAACATAATATTTTAAATATAAGATATTTAACATAATATTTTAAATATAAGATATTTAACATAATATTTTAAATATAAGATATTTAACATAATATTTTAAATATAAGATATTTAACATAGACATTTTATAATTAATTATATAAAATTTTAAATATAAGATATTTAACACAGACATTTATTAATTATTAACATAATATTTTAAATATAAGATATTTAACATAGACATTTATTAATTATTAATATAATATTTTAAATATAGATATTTAACATAGACATTTATAATGTTTTAACATAAAATTTTAAATATAAGATTTTTAACATAGACATTTATTGATTATTAACATAATATTTTAAATATAAGATATTTAACATAGACATTTATTAATTATTAACAAAATATTTTAAAAATAAGATATTTAACATAGACATTTATTAATTATTAACATAAGAAAGGTAATTAACATAGAATATAATTAATTATTAACATAATATTTTAAATATAATATATTTAACATAGACATTTATTAATTATTAACATAATATTTTAAATATAAGATATTTAACATAGACATTTATTAATTATTAACATAAGAAAGGTAATTAACATAGACAATAATTAATTATTAACATAATATTTAATATAAGACATTTTTTAATTATTAACATAATCTTTTAAATATAAGATATTTAACATAGACATTTATTAATTATTAACATAATATTTTAAATATAAGATATTTAACATAGACATTTATTAATTATTAACAAAATATTTTAAAAATAAGATATTTAACATAGACATTTATTAATTATTAACATAAGAAAGGTAATTAACATAGAATATAATTAATTATTAACATAATATTTTAAATAAAATATATTTAACATAGACATTTATTAATTATTAACATAATATTTTAAATATAAGATATTTAACATAGACATTTATTAATTATTAACATAATCTTTTAAATATAAGATATTTAACATAGACAATAATTAATTATTAACATAATATTTAATATAAGACATTTAACATAGACATTTATTAATTATTGACATAATCTTTTAAATATAAGATATTTAACATAGACATTTATTAATTATTAACATAATATTTTAAATATAAGATATTTAACATAGACATTTATTAATTATTAACATAATATTTTAAATATAAGATATTTAACATAGACATTTATTAATTATTAACATAATATTTTAAATATAAGATATTTAACATTGACATTTCTTAATTATTAACATAATATTTTAAATATAAGATATTTAACATAATATTTTAAATATAAGATATTTAACATAGACATTTATTAATTATTAATATAAAATTTTAAATAAAAGATATTTAACATAGACATTTATAATGTTTTAACATAAAATTTTAAATATATTTTTTTAACATAGACATTTATTGATTATTAACATAATATTTTAAATATAAGATATTTAACATAGACATTTATTAATTATTAACAAAATATTTTAAAAATAAGATATTTAACATAGACATTTATTAATTATTAACATAAGAAAGGTAATTAACATAGAATATAATTAATTATTAACATAATATTTTAAATATAATATATTTAACATAGACATTTATTAATTATTAACATAATATTTTAAATATAAGATATTTAACATAGACATTTATTAATTATTAACATAAGAAAGGTAATTAACATAGACAATAATTAATTATTAACATAATATTTAATATAAGACATTTTTTAATTATTAACATAATCTTTTAAATACAAGATATTTAACATAGAAATTTATTAATTATTAACATAATATTTTAAATATAAGATATTTAACATAGACATTTATTAATTATTAACATAATATTTTAAATATAAGATATTTAACATAGACATTTATTAATTTTTAACAAAATATTTTTAAAATAAGATATTTAACATAGAAATTTATTAATTATTAACATAAGAAAGGTAATTAACATAGAATATAATTAATTATTAACATAATATTTTAAATATAATATATTTAACATAGACATTTATTAATTATTAACATAATATTTTAAATATAAGATATTTAACATAGACATTTATTAATTATTAACATAATCTTTTAAATATAAGATATTTAACATAGACAATAATTAATTATTAACATAATATTTAATATAAGACATTTAACATAGACATTTATTAATTATTAACATAATATTTTAAATATAAGATATTTAACATAGACATTTATTAATTATTAATATAAAATTTTAAATAAAAGATATTTAACATAGACATTTATAATGTTTTAACATAAAATTTTAAATATAAGATTTTTAACATAGACATTTATTAATTATTAACATAATCTTTTAAATATAAGATATTTAACATAGACATTTATTAATTATTAACAAAATATTTTAAATATAAGATATTTAACATAGACATTTATAATTATTAACATAATATTTACAATATAAGATATTTAACAAAGACATTTCTTAATTATTAACATAATATTTTAAATATAAGATATTTAACATAATATTTTAAATATAAGATATTTAACATAATATTTTAAATATAAGATATTTAACATAGACATTTATTAATTATTAATATAAAATTTTAAATAAAAGATATTTAACATATACATTTATAATGTTTTAACATAAAATTTTAAATATAAGATTTTTAACATAGACATTTATTAATTATTAATATAAAATTTTAAATAAAAGATATTTAACATAGACATTTATTAATTATTAACATAATATTTTAAATATAAGATATTTAACATAATATTTTAAATATAAGATATTTAACATAGACATTTATTAATTATTAACATAATATTTTAAATATAAGATATTTAACATAATATTTTAAATATAAGATATTTAACATAATATTTTAAATATAAGATATTTAACATAATATTTTAAATATAAGATATTTAACATAATATTTTAAATATAAGATATTTAACATAATATTTTAAATATAAGATATTTAACATAATATTTTAAATATAAGATATTTAACATAATATTTTAAATATAAGATATTTAACATAATATTTTAAATATAAGATATTTAACATAATATTTTAAATATAAGATATTTAACATAATATTTTAAATATCAGATATTTAACATAGACATTTAATAATTATTAATATAAAATTTTAAATATAAGATATTTAACATAGACATTTATTAATTATTAACATAATATTTTAAATATAAGATATTTAACATAATATTTTAAATATAAGATATTTAACATAGACATTTATTAATTATTAACATAATATTTTAAATATAAGATATTTAACATTGACATTTCTTAATTATTAACATAATATTTTAAATATAAGATATTTAATATAATATTTTAAATATAAGATATTTAACATAGACATTTATTAATTATTAATAAAAATTTTTAAATAAAAGATATTTAACATAGACATTTATAATGTTTTAACATAAAATTTTAAATATAAGATTTTTGACATAGACATTTATTAATTATCAAAAATATATTTTAAATATAAGATATTTAACATAGACATTTATTAATTATTAACATAATATTTTAAATATAAGTTATTTAACATAATATTTTAAATATAAGATATTTAACATAGACATTTATTAATTATTAACATAATATTTTAAATATAAGATATTTAACATAGACATTTATTAATTATTAACATAATATTTACAATATAAGATATTTAACATAGACATTTCTTAATTATTAACATAATATTTTAAATATAAGATATTTATCATAGACATTTATTAATTATTAATATAAAATTTTAAATAAAAGATATTTAACATAGACAATTATAATGTTTTAACATAAAATTTTAAATATAAGATTTTTAACATAGACATTTATAAAGTTTTAACATAAAATTTTAAATATAAGATATTTAACATAGACATTTATTAATTATTAACATAATATTTACAATATAAGATATTTAACATAGACATTTCTTAATTATTAACATAATATTTTAAATATAAGATATTTAACATAATATTTTAAATATAAGATATTTAACATAATATTTTAAATATAAGATATTTAACATAATATTTTAAATATAAGATATTTAACATAATATTTTAAATATAAGATATTTAACATAATATTTTAAATATAAGATATTTAACATAATATTTTAAATATAAGATATTTAACATAATATTTTAAATATAAGATATTTAACATAATATTTTAAATATAAGATATTTAACATAGACATTTTATAATTAATTATATAAAATTTTAAATATAAGATATTTAACACAGACATTTATTAATTATTAACATAATATTTTAAATATAAGATATTTAACATAGACATTTATTAATTATTAATATAATATTTTAAATATAGATATTTAACATAGACATTTATAATGTTTTAACATAAAATTTTAAATATAAGATTTTTAACATAGACATTTATTGATTATTAACATAATATTTTAAATATAAGATATTTAACATAGACATTTATTAATTATTAACAAAATATTTTAAAAATAAGATATTTAACATAGACATTTATTAATTATTAACATAAGAAAGGTAATTAACATAGAATATAATTAATTATTAACATAATATTTTAAATATAATATATTTAACATAGACATTTATTAATTATTAACATAATATTTTAAATATAAGATATTTAACATAGACATTTATTAATTATTAACATAAGAAAGGTAATTAACATAGACAATAATTAATTATTAACATAATATTTAATATAAGACATTTTTTAATTATTAACATAATCTTTTAAATATAAGATATTTAACATAGACATTTATTAATTATTAACATAATATTTTAAATATAAGATATTTAACATAGACATTTATTAATTATTAACAAAATATTTTAAAAATAAGATATTTAACATAGACATTTATTAATTATTAACATAAGAAAGGTAATTAACATAGAATATAATTAATTATTAACATAATATTTTAAATAAAATATATTTAACATAGACATTTATTAATTATTAACATAATATTTTAAATATAAGATATTTAACATAGACATTTATTAATTATTAACATAATCTTTTAAATATAAGATATTTAACATAGACAATAATTAATTATTAACATAATATTTAATATAAGACATTTAACATAGACATTTATTAATTATTGACATAATCTTTTAAATATAAGATATTTAACATAGACATTTATTAATTATTAACATAATATTTTAAATATAAGATATTTAACATAGACATTTATTAATTATTAACATAATATTTTAAATATAAGATATTTAACATAGACATTTATTAATTATTAACATAATATTTTAAATATAAGATATTTAACATTGACATTTCTTAATTATTAACATAATATTTTAAATATAAGATATTTAACATAATATTTTAAATATAAGATATTTAACATAGACATTTATTAATTATTAATATAAAATTTTAAATAAAAGATATTTAACATAGACATTTATAATGTTTTAACATAAAATTTTAAATATATTTTTTTAACATAGACATTTATTGATTATTAACATAATATTTTAAATATAAGATATTTAACATAGACATTTATTAATTATTAACAAAATATTTTAAAAATAAGATATTTAACATAGACATTTATTAATTATTAACATAAGAAAGGTAATTAACATAGAATATAATTAATTATTAACATAATATTTTAAATATAATATATTTAACATAGACATTTATTAATTATTAACATAATATTTTAAATATAAGATATTTAACATAGACATTTATTAATTATTAACATAAGAAAGGTAATTAACATAGACAATAATTAATTATTAACATAATATTTAATATAAGACATTTTTTAATTATTAACATAATCTTTTAAATACAAGATATTTAACATAGAAATTTATTAATTATTAACATAATATTTTAAATATAAGATATTTAACATAGACATTTATTAATTATTAACATAATATTTTAAATATAAGATATTTAACATAGACATTTATTAATTTTTAACAAAATATTTTTAAAATAAGATATTTAACATAGAAATTTATTAATTATTAACATAAGAAAGGTAATTAACATAGAATATAATTAATTATTAACATAATATTTTAAATATAATATATTTAACATAGACATTTATTAATTATTAACATAATATTTTAAATATAAGATATTTAACATAGACATTTATTAATTATTAACATAATCTTTTAAATATAAGATATTTAACATAGACAATAATTAATTATTAACATAATATTTAATATAAGACATTTAACATAGACATTTATTAATTATTAACATAATATTTTAAATATAAGATATTTAACATAGACATTTATTAATTATTAATATAAAATTTTAAATAAAAGATATTTAACATAGACATTTATAATGTTTTAACATAAAATTTTAAATATAAGATTTTTAACATAGACATTTATTAATTATTAACATAATCTTTTAAATATAAGATATTTAACATAGACATTTATTAATTATTAACAAAATATTTTAAATATAAGATATTTAACATAGACATTTATTAATTATTAACATAATATTTTAAATATAAGATATTTAACATAGACATTTATTAATTATTAACATAATATTTTAAATATAAGATATTTAACATTGACATTTCTTAATTATTAACATAATATTTTAAATATAAGATATTTAACATAATATTTTAAATATAAGATATTTAACATAGACATTTATTAATTATTAATATAAAATTTTAAATAAAAGATATTTAACATAGACATTTATAATGTTTTAACATAAAATTTTAAATATATTTTTTTAACATAGACATTTATTGATTATTAACATAATATTTTAAATATAAGATATTTAACATAGACATTTATTAATTATTAACAAAATATTTTAAAAATAAGATATTTAACATAGACATTTATTAATTATTAACATAAGAAAGGTAATTAACATAGAATATAATTAATTATTAACATAATATTTTAAATATAATATATTTAACATAGACATTTATTAATTATTAACATAATATTTTAAATATAAGATATTTAACATAGACATTTATTAATTATTAACATAAGAAAGGTAATTAACATAGACAATAATTAATTATTAACATAATATTTAATATAAGACATTTTTTAATTATTAACATAATCTTTTAAATATAAGATATTTAACATAGACATTTATTAATTATTAACATAATATTTTAAATATAAGATATTTAACATAGACATTTATTAATTATTAACATAATATTTTAAATATAAGATATTTAACATAGACATTTATTAATTATTAATATAAAATTTTAAATAAAAGATATATAACATAGACATTTATAATGTTTTAACATAAAATTTTAAATATAAGATATTTAACATAGACATTTATTAATTATTAACATAATATTTTAAATATAAGATATTTAACATAGACATTTATTTATTAATAACATAATATTTTAAATATAAGATATTTAACATAGACATTTATTAATTATTAATATAAAATTTTAAATAAAAGATATTTAACATAGACAATTATAATGTTTTAACATAAAATTTTAAATATAAGATTTTTAACATAGACATTTATAAAGTTTTAACATAAAATTTTAAATATAAGATATTTAACATAGACATTTATTAATTATTAACATAATATTTACAATATAAGATATTTAACATAGACATTTCTTAATTATTAACATAATATTTTAAATATAAGATATTTAACATAATATTTTAAATATAAGATATTTAACATAATATTTTAAATATAAGATATTTAACATAATATTTTAAATATAAGATATTTAACATAATATTTTAAATATAAGATATTTAACATAATATTTTAAATATAAGATATTTAACATAATATTTTAAATATAAGATATTATACATAATATTTTAAATATAAGATATTTAACATAATATTTTAAATATAAGATATTTAACATAATATTTTAAATATAAGATATTTAACATAGACATTTAATAATTAATTATATAAAATTTTAAATATAAGATATTTAACATAGACATTTATTAATTATTAACATAATATTTTAAATATAAGATATTTAACATAGACATTTATAATTATTAACATAATATTTACAGTATAAGATATTTAACATAGACATTTATAATGTTTTAACATAAACTTTTAAATATAAGATTTTTAACATAGACATTTATTAATTATCAACAATATATTTTAAATATAAGATATTTAACATAGACATTTATTAATTATTAACATAATATTTTAAATATAAGTTATTTAACATAATATTTTAAATATAAGATATTTAACATAGACATTTATTAATTATTAACATAATATTTTAAATATGAGATATTTATCATAGACATTTATTAATTATTAATATAAAATTTTAAATAAAAGATATTTAACATAGACAATTATAATGTTTTAACATAAAATTTTAAATATAAGATTTTTAACATAGACATTTATTAATTATAAATATAAAATTTTAAATAAAAGATATTTAACATAGACATTTATAAAGTTTTAACATAAAATTTTAAATATAAGATTTTTAACATAGACATTTATTAATTATTAATATAAAATTTTAAATAAAAGATATTTAGCATAGACATTTATAAAGTTTTAACATAAAATTTTAAATATAAGATATTTAACATAGACATTTATAATTATTAACATAATATTTACAATATAAGATATTTAACAAAGACATTTCTTAATTATTAACATAATATTTTAAATATAAGATATTTAACATAATATTTTAAATATAAGATATTTATCATAATATTTTAAATATAAGATATTTAACATGGACATTTAATAATTATTAATATAAAATTTTAAATATAAGATATTTAACATAGACATTTATTAATTATTAACATAATATTTTAAATATAAGATATTTAACATTGACATTTCTTAATTATTAACATAATATTTTAAATATAAGATATTTAACATAATATTTTAAATATAAGATATTTAACATAATATTTTAAATATAAGATATTTAACATAGACATTTATTAATTATTAATATAAAATTTTATATAAAAGATATTTAACATAGACATTTATAATGTTTTAACATAAAATTTTAAATATAAGATTTTTAACATAGACATTTATTAATTATTAACATAATATTTTAAATATAAGACATTTACATAGACATTTATTAATTATTAACATAATCTTTTAAATATAAGATATTTAACATAGACATTTATTAATTATTAACATAATATTTTAAATATAAGATATTTAACATAGACATTTATTAATTATTAACATAAGAAAGGTAATTAACATAGAAAATAATTAATTATTAACATAATATTTTAAATATAAGATATTTATCATAGACATTTGTTAATTATTAATATAAAATTTTAAATAAAAGATATTTAACATAGACAATTATAATGTTTTAACATAAAATTTTAAATATAAGATATTTAACATAGACATTTATAATTATTAACATAATATTTACAATATAAGATATTTAACATAGACATTTCTTTATTATTAATATAATATTTTAAATATAAGATTTTTAACATAGACATTTATTAATTATTAATATAAAATTTTAAATAAAAGATATTTAACATAGACATTTATAAAGTTTTAACATAAAATTTTAAATATAAGATATTTAACATAGACATTTATAATTATTAACATAATATTTACAATATAAGATATTTAACAAAGACATTTCTTAATTATTAACATAATATTTTAAATATAAGATATTTAACATAATATTTTAAATATAAGATATTTAACATAATATTTTAAATATAAGATATTTAACATAATATTTTAAATATAAGATATTTAACATAGACATTTATTAATTATTAATATAAAATTTTAAATAAAAGATATTTAACATATACATTTATAATGTTTTAACATAAAATTTTAAATATAAGATTTTTAACATAGACATTTATTAATTATTAATATAAAATTTTAAATAAAAGATATTTAACATAGACATTTATTAATTATTAACATAATATTTTAAATATAAGATATTTAACATAATATTTTAAATATAAGATATTTAACATAGACATTTATTAATTATTAACATAATATTTTAAATATAAGATATTTAACATAATATTTTAAATATAAGATATTTAACATAATATTTTAAATATAAGATATTTAACATAATATTTTAAATATAAGATATTTAACATAATATTTTAAATATAAGATATTTAACATAATATTTTAAATATAAGATATTTAACATAATATTTTAAATATAAGATATTTAACATAATATTTTAAATATAAGATATTTAACATAATATTTTAAATATAAGATATTTAACATAATATTTTAAATATCAGATATTTAACATAGACATTTAATAATTATTAATATAAAATTTTAAATATAAGATATTTAACATAGACATTTATTAATTATTAACATAATATTTTAAATATAAGATATTTAACATAATATTTTAAATATAAGATATTTAACATAGACATTTATTAATTATTAACATAATATTTTAAATATAAGATATTTAACATTGACATTTCTTAATTATTAACATAATATTTTAAATATAAGATATTTAATATAATATTTTAAATATAAGATATTTAACATAGACATTTATTAATTATTAATAAAAATTTTTAAATAAAAGATATTTAACATAGACATTTATAATGTTTTAACATAAAATTTTAAATATAAGATTTTTGACATAGACATTTATTAATTATCAAAAATATATTTTAAATATAAGATATTTAACATAGACATTTATTAATTATTAACATAATATTTTAAATATAAGTTATTTAACATAATATTTTAAATATAAGATATTTAACATAGACATTTATTAATTATTAACATAATATTTTAAATATAAGATATTTAACATAGACATTTATTAATTATTAACATAATATTTACAATATAAGATATTTAACATAGACATTTCTTAATTATTAACATAATATTTTAAATATAAGATATTTATCATAGACATTTATTAATTATTAATATAAAATTTTAAATAAAAGATATTTAACATAGACAATTATAATGTTTTAACATAAAATTTTAAATATAAGATTTTTAACATAGACATTTATAAAGTTTTAACATAAAATTTTAAATATAAGATATTTAACATAGACATTTATTAATTATTAACATAATATTTACAATATAAGATATTTAACATAGACATTTCTTAATTATTAACATAATATTTTAAATATAAGATATTTAACATAATATTTTAAATATAAGATATTTAACATAATATTTTAAATATAAGATATTTAACATAATATTTTAAATATAAGATATTTAACATAATATTTTAAATATAAGATATTTAACATAATATTTTAAATATAAGATATTTAACATAATATTTTAAATATAAGATATTTAACATAATATTTTAAATATAAGATATTTAACATAATATTTTAAATATAAGATATTTAACATAGACATTTTATAATTAATTATATAAAATTTTAAATATAAGATATTTAACACAGACATTTATTAATTATTAACATAATATTTTAAATATAAGATATTTAACATAGACATTTATTAATTATTAATATAATATTTTAAATATAGATATTTAACATAGACATTTATAATGTTTTAACATAAAATTTTAAATATAAGATTTTTAACATAGACATTTATTGATTATTAACATAATATTTTAAATATAAGATATTTAACATAGACATTTATTAATTATTAACAAAATATTTTAAAAATAAGATATTTAACATAGACATTTATTAATTATTAACATAAGAAAGGTAATTAACATAGAATATAATTAATTATTAACATAATATTTTAAATATAATATATTTAACATAGACATTTATTAATTATTAACATAATATTTTAAATATAAGATATTTAACATAGACATTTATTAATTATTAACATAAGAAAGGTAATTAACATAGACAATAATTAATTATTAACATAATATTTAATATAAGACATTTTTTAATTATTAACATAATCTTTTAAATATAAGATATTTAACATAGACATTTATTAATTATTAACATAATATTTTAAATATAAGATATTTAACATAGACATTTATTAATTATTAACAAAATATTTTAAAAATAAGATATTTAACATAGACATTTATTAATTATTAACATAAGAAAGGTAATTAACATAGAATATAATTAATTATTAACATAATATTTTAAATAAAATATATTTAACATAGACATTTATTAATTATTAACATAATATTTTAAATATAAGATATTTAACATAGACATTTATTAATTATTAACATAATCTTTTAAATATAAGATATTTAACATAGACAATAATTAATTATTAACATAATATTTAATATAAGACATTTAACATAGACATTTATTAATTATTGACATAATCTTTTAAATATAAGATATTTAACATAGACATTTATTAATTATTAACATAATATTTTAAATATAAGATATTTAACATAGACATTTATTAATTATTAACATAATATTTTAAATATAAGATATTTAACATAGACATTTATTAATTATTAACATAATATTTTAAATATAAGATATTTAACATTGACATTTCTTAATTATTAACATAATATTTTAAATATAAGATATTTAACATAATATTTTAAATATAAGATATTTAACATAGACATTTATTAATTATTAATATAAAATTTTAAATAAAAGATATTTAACATAGACATTTATAATGTTTTAACATAAAATTTTAAATATATTTTTTTAACATAGACATTTATTGATTATTAACATAATATTTTAAATATAAGATATTTAACATAGACATTTATTAATTATTAACAAAATATTTTAAAAATAAGATATTTAACATAGACATTTATTAATTATTAACATAAGAAAGGTAATTAACATAGAATATAATTAATTATTAACATAATATTTTAAATATAATATATTTAACATAGACATTTATTAATTATTAACATAATATTTTAAATATAAGATATTTAACATAGACATTTATTAATTATTAACATAAGAAAGGTAATTAACATAGACAATAATTAATTATTAACATAATATTTAATATAAGACATTTTTTAATTATTAACATAATCTTTTAAATACAAGATATTTAACATAGAAATTTATTAATTATTAACATAATATTTTAAATATAAGATATTTAACATAGACATTTATTAATTATTAACATAATATTTTAAATATAAGATATTTAACATAGACATTTATTAATTTTTAACAAAATATTTTTAAAATAAGATATTTAACATAGAAATTTATTAATTATTAACATAAGAAAGGTAATTAACATAGAATATAATTAATTATTAACATAATATTTTAAATATAATATATTTAACATAGACATTTATTAATTATTAACATAATATTTTAAATATAAGATATTTAACATAGACATTTATTAATTATTAACATAATCTTTTAAATATAAGATATTTAACATAGACAATAATTAATTATTAACATAATATTTAATATAAGACATTTAACATAGACATTTATTAATTATTAACATAATATTTTAAATATAAGATATTTAACATAGACATTTATTAATTATTAATATAAAATTTTAAATAAAAGATATTTAACATAGACATTTATAATGTTTTAACATAAAATTTTAAATATAAGATTTTTAACATAGACATTTATTAATTATTAACATAATCTTTTAAATATAAGATATTTAACATAGACATTTATTAATTATTAACAAAATATTTTAAATATAAGATATTTAACATAGACATTTATAATTATTAACATAATATTTACAATATAAGATATTTAACAAAGACATTTCTTAATTATTAACATAATATTTTAAATATAAGATATTTAACATAATATTTTAAATATAAGATATTTAACATAATATTTTAAATATAAGATATTTAACATAGACATTTATTAATTATTAATATAAAATTTTAAATAAAAGATATTTAACATATACATTTATAATGTTTTAACATAAAATTTTAAATATAAGATTTTTAACATAGACATTTATTAATTATTAATATAAAATTTTAAATAAAAGATATTTAACATAGACATTTATTAATTATTAACATAATATTTTAAATATAAGATATTTAACATAATATTTTAAATATAAGATATTTAACATAGACATTTATTAATTATTAACATAATATTTTAAATATAAGATATTTAACATAATATTTTAAATATAAGATATTTAACATAATATTTTAAATATAAGATATTTAACATAATATTTTAAATATAAGATATTTAACATAATATTTTAAATATAAGATATTTAACATAATATTTTAAATATAAGATATTTAACATAATATTTTAAATATAAGATATTTAACATAATATTTTAAATATAAGATATTTAACATAATATTTTAAATATCAGATATTTAACATAGACATTTAATAATTATTAATATAAAATTTTAAATATAAGATATTTAACATAGACATTTATTAATTATTAACATAATATTTTAAATATAAGATATTTAACATAATATTTTAAATATAAGATATTTAACATAGACATTTATTAATTATTAACATAATATTTTAAATATAAGATATTTAACATTGACATTTCTTAATTATTAACATAATATTTTAAATATAAGATATTTAATATAATATTTTAAATATAAGATATTTAACATAGACATTTATTAATTATTAATAAAAATTTTTAAATAAAAGATATTTAACATAGACATTTATAATGTTTTAACATAAAATTTTAAATATAAGATTTTTGACATAGACATTTATTAATTATCAAAAATATATTTTAAATATAAGATATTTAACATAGACATTTATTAATTATTAACATAATATTTTAAATATAAGTTATTTAACATAATATTTTAAATATAAGATATTTAACATAGACATTTATTAATTATTAACATAATATTTTAAATATAAGATATTTAACATAGACATTTATTAATTATTAACATAATATTTACAATATAAGATATTTAACATAGACATTTCTTAATTATTAACATAATATTTTAAATATAAGATATTTATCATAGACATTTATTAATTATTAATATAAAATTTTAAATAAAAGATATTTAACATAGACAATTATAATGTTTTAACATAAAATTTTAAATATAAGATTTTTAACATAGACATTTATAAAGTTTTAACATAAAATTTTAAATATAAGATATTTAACATAGACATTTATTAATTATTAACATAATATTTACAATATAAGATATTTAACATAGACATTTCTTAATTATTAACATAATATTTTAAATATAAGATATTTAACATAATATTTTAAATATAAGATATTTAACATAATATTTTAAATATAAGATATTTAACATAATATTTTAAATATAAGATATTTAACATAATATTTTAAATATAAGATATTTAACATAATATTTTAAATATAAGATATTTAACATAATATTTTAAATATAAGATATTTAACATAATATTTTAAATATAAGATATTTAACATAGACATTTTATAATTAATTATATAAAATTTTAAATATAAGATATTTAACACAGACATTTATTAATTATTAACATAATATTTTAAATATAAGATATTTAACATAGACATTTATTAATTATTAATATAATATTTTAAATATAGATATTTAACATAGACATTTATAATGTTTTAACATAAAATTTTAAATATAAGATTTTTAACATAGACATTTATTGATTATTAACATAATATTTTAAATATAAGATATTTAACATAGACATTTATTAATTATTAACAAAATATTTTAAAAATAAGATATTTAACATAGACATTTATTAATTATTAACATAAGAAAGGTAATTAACATAGAATATAATTAATTATTAACATAATATTTTAAATATAATATATTTAACATAGACATTTATTAATTATTAACATAATATTTTAAATATAAGATATTTAACATAGACATTTATTAATTATTAACATAAGAAAGGTAATTAACATAGACAATAATTAATTATTAACATAATATTTAATATAAGACATTTTTTAATTATTAACATAATCTTTTAAATATAAGATATTTAACATAGACATTTATTAATTATTAACATAATATTTTAAATATAAGATATTTAACATAGACATTTATTAATTATTAACAAAATATTTTAAAAATAAGATATTTAACATAGACATTTATTAATTATTAACATAAGAAAGGTAATTAACATAGAATATAATTAATTATTAACATAATATTTTAAATAAAATATATTTAACATAGACATTTATTAATTATTAACATAATATTTTAAATATAAGATATTTAACATAGACATTTATTAATTATTAACATAATCTTTTAAATATAAGATATTTAACATAGACAATAATTAATTATTAACATAATATTTAATATAAGACATTTAACATAGACATTTATTAATTATTGACATAATCTTTTAAATATAAGATATTTAACATAGACATTTATTAATTATTAACATAATATTTTAAATATAAGATATTTAACATAGACATTTATTAATTATTAACATAATATTTTAAATATAAGATATTTAACATAGACATTTATTAATTATTAACATAATATTTTAAATATAAGATATTTAACATTGACATTTCTTAATTATTAACATAATATTTTAAATATAAGATATTTAACATAATATTTTAAATATAAGATATTTAACATAGACATTTATTAATTATTAATATAAAATTTTAAATAAAAGATATTTAACATAGACATTTATAATGTTTTAACATAAAATTTTAAATATATTTTTTTAACATAGACATTTATTGATTATTAACATAATATTTTAAATATAAGATATTTAACATAGACATTTATTAATTATTAACAAAATATTTTAAAAATAAGATATTTAACATAGACATTTATTAATTATTAACATAAGAAAGGTAATTAACATAGAATATAATTAATTATTAACATAATATTTTAAATATAATATATTTAACATAGACATTTATTAATTATTAACATAATATTTTAAATATAAGATATTTAACATAGACATTTATTAATTATTAACATAAGAAAGGTAATTAACATAGACAATAATTAATTATTAACATAATATTTAATATAAGACATTTTTTAATTATTAACATAATCTTTTAAATACAAGATATTTAACATAGAAATTTATTAATTATTAACATAATATTTTAAATATAAGATATTTAACATAGACATTTATTAATTATTAACATAATATTTTAAATATAAGATATTTAACATAGACATTTATTAATTTTTAACAAAATATTT
Organism: Troilus luridus; assembly: GCA_964056705.1. Lineage (NCBI taxonomy): Eukaryota > Metazoa > Arthropoda > Insecta > Hemiptera > Pentatomidae > Troilus > Troilus luridus. The sequence continues at coordinate 2,434,803 of OZ057417.1, read as the reverse complement.
TTAAAATAAGATATTTAACATAGAAATTTATTAATTATTAACATAAGAAAGGTAATTAACATAGAATATAATTAATTATTAACATAATATTTTAAATATAATATATTTAACATAGACATTTATTAATTATTAACATAATATTTTAAATATAAGATATTTAACATAGACATTTATTAATTATTAACATAATCTTTTAAATATAAGATATTTAACATAGACAATAATTAATTATTAACATAATATTTAATATAAGACATTTAACATAGACATTTATTAATTATTAACATAATATTTTAAATATAAGATATTTAACATAGACATTTATTAATTATTAATATAAAATTTTAAATAAAAGATATTTAACATAGACATTTATAATGTTTTAACATAAAATTTTAAATATAAGATTTTTAACATAGACATTTATTAATTATTAACATAATCTTTTAAATATAAGATATTTAACATAGACATTTATTAATTATTAACAAAATATTTTAAATATAAGATATTTAACATAGACATTTATTAATTATTAACATAATATTTTAAATATAAGATATTTAACATAGACATTTATTAATTATTAACATAATATTTTAAATATAAGATATTTAACATTGACATTTCTTAATTATTAACATAATATTTTAAATATAAGATATTTAACATAATATTTTAAATATAAGATATTTAACATAGACATTTATTAATTATTAATATAAAATTTTAAATAAAAGATATTTAACATAGACATTTATAATGTTTTAACATAAAATTTTAAATATATTTTTTTAACATAGACATTTATTGATTATTAACATAATATTTTAAATATAAGATATTTAACATAGACATTTATTAATTATTAACAAAATATTTTAAAAATAAGATATTTAACATAGACATTTATTAATTATTAACATAAGAAAGGTAATTAACATAGAATATAATTAATTATTAACATAATATTTTAAATATAATATATTTAACATAGACATTTATTAATTATTAACATAATATTTTAAATATAAGATATTTAACATAGACATTTATTAATTATTAACATAAGAAAGGTAATTAACATAGACAATAATTAATTATTAACATAATATTTAATATAAGACATTTTTTAATTATTAACATAATCTTTTAAATATAAGATATTTAACATAGACATTTATTAATTATTAACATAATATTTTAAATATAAGATATTTAACATAGACATTTATTAATTATTAACATAATATTTTAAATATAAGATATTTAACATAGACATTTATTAATTATTAACAAAATATTTTTAAAATAAGATATTTAACATAGAAATTTATTAATTATTAACATAAGAAAGGTAATTAACATAGAATATAATTAATTATTAACATAATATTTTAAATATAATATATTTAACATAGACATTTATTAATTATTAACATAATATTTTAAATATAAGATATTTAACATAGACATTTATTAATTATTAACATAATCTTTTAAATATAAGATATTTAACATAGACCACAATTAATTATTAACATAATATTTAATATAAGACATTTAACATAGACATTTATTAATTATTAACATAATCTTTAAAATATAAGATTTTTAACATAGACATTTATTAATTATTAACATAATTTTTTAAATATAAGATATTTAACATAGACATTTATTAATTATTAACATAATATTTTAACTATAATATATTTAACATTGACATTAATTAATTATTAATAATATATTTTAAATATAAGATATTTAACATAGACATATATTAATTATTAACATAATATTTTAACTATAATATATTTAACATTGACATTAATTAATTATTAATAATATATTTTAAATATAAGATATTTAACATAGACATTTATTAATTATTAACATAATATTTTAAATATAATATATTTAACATAGACATTTATTAATTATTAACAAAATATTTTAAATATAAGGTATTTAACATAGACATTTATTAATTATTAACATAATATTTTAAATATAAGATATTTAACATAATATTTTAAATATAAGATATTTAACATAGACATTTAATAATTATTAATATAAAATTTTAAATATAAGATATTTAACATAGACATTTATTAATTATTAACATAATATTTTAAATATAAGATATTTAACATAGACATTTCTTAATTATTAACATAATATTTTAAATATAAGATATTTAACATAGACATTTCTTAATTATTAACATAATATTTTAAATATAAGATATTTAAAATAGACATTTATTAATTATTAACATAATATTTTAAATATAAGATATTTAATATAGACATTTATTAATTATTAATATAATATTATTATATGGGGAATTGTAACAATATAATATTGATATGAATAATTATAATTTTATGGGACACTATAATATTAAGGTACTAATAAATAATCATCTTCTTTTTTATTAATTAGAGAGGAGAATATTTCTCCTGTTTATTAGGTATTATAATTATTAACATTAAATCTTAAATATAAGATATTTAGCATAGACATTTATTAATTATTAACATAATATTTTAAATATAAGATATTTAACATAGACATTTATTAATTATTAATATAATATTTTAAATATAAGATATTTAACATAATATTTTAAATATAAGATATTTAACATAATATTTTAAATATAAGATATTTAACATAATATTTTAAATATAAGATATTTAACATAATATTTTAAATATAAGATATTTAACATAATATTTTAAATATAAGATATTTAACATAATATTTTAAATATAAGATATTTAACATAGACATTTATTAATTATTAACATAATATTTTAAATATAAGATATTTAACATAGACATTTATTAATTATTAATATAAAATTTTAAATAAAAGATATTTAACATAGACATTTATAATGTTTTAACATAAAATTTTAAATATAAGATTTTTAACATAGACATTTATTAATTATTAACATAATATTTTAAATATAAGATATTTAACATAGACATTTATTAATTATTAACAAAATATTTTAAATAAAAGATATTTAACATAGACATTTATTTATTATTAACAAAATATTTTAAATATAAGATATTTAACATAGACATTTATAATGTTTTAACATAAAATTTTAAATATAAGATTTTTAACATAGACATTTATTAATTATAAATATAAAATTTAAAAAAAAGATATTTAACATAGACATTTATAAAGCTTTAACATAAAATTTTAAATATAAGATATTTATCATAGACATTTATTAATTATTAACATAATATTTACAATATAAGATATTTAACATAGACATTTCTTTATTATTAACATAATATTTTAAATATAAGATTTTTAACATAGACATTTATTAATTATTAATATAAAATTTTAAATAAAAGATATTTAACATAGACATTTATAAAGTTTTAACATAAAATTTTAAATATAAGATATTTAACATAGACATTTATAATTATTAACATAATATTTACAATATAAGATATTTAACAAAGACATTTCTTTATTATTAACATAATATTTTAAATATAAGATATTTAACATAATATTTTAAATATAAGATATTTAACATAATATTTTAAATATAAGATATTTAACATAGACATTTATTAATTATTAATATAAAATTTTAAATAAAAGATATTTAACATATACATTTATAATGTTTTAACATAAAATTTTAAATATAAGATTTTTAACATAGACATTTATTAATTATTAATATAAAATTTTAAATAAAAGATATTTAACATAGACATTTATTAATTATTAACATAATATTTTAAATATAAGATATTTAACATAATATTTTAAATATAAGATATTTAACATAATATTTTAAATATAAGATATTTAACATAATATTTTAAATATAAGATATTTAACATAATATTTTAAATATAAGATATTTAACATAATATTTTAAATATAAGATATTTAACATAATATTTTAAATATAAGATATTTAACATAATATTTTAAATATAAGATATTTAACATAATATTTTAAATATAAGATATTTAACATAATATTTTAAATATAAGATATTTAACATAATATTTTAAATATAAGATATTTAACATAATATTTTAAATATAAGATATTTAACATAATATTTTAAATATAAGATATTTAACATAATATTTTAAATATAAGATATTTAACATAATATTTTAAATATAAGATATTTAACATAATATTTTAAATATAAGATATTTAACATAATATTTTAAATATAAGATATTTAACATAATATTTTAAATATCAGATATTTAACATAGACATTTAATAATTATTAATATAAAATTTTAAATATAAGATATTTAACATAGACATTTATTAATTATTAACATAATATTTTAAATATAAGATATTTAACATAGAAAATAATTAATTATTAACATAATATTTTAAATATAAGATATTTAACATTGACATTTCTTAATTATTAACATAATATTTTAAATATAAGATATTTAACATAATATTTTAAATATAAGATATTTAACATAGACATTTATTAATTATTAATAAAAAATTTTAAATAAAAGATATTTAACATAGACATTTATAATGTTTTAACATAAAATTTTAAATATAAGATTTTTGACATAGACATTTATTAATTATCAACAATATATTTTAAATATAAGATATTTAACATAGACATTTATTAATTATTAACATAATATTTTAAATATAAGTTATTTAACATAATATTTTAAATATAAGATATTTAACATAGACATTTATTAATTATTAACATAATATTTTAAATATAAGATATTTAACATAGACATTTATTAATTATTAACATAATATTTACAATATAAGATATTTAACATAGACATTTCTTAATTATTAACATAATATTTTAAATATAAGATATTTATCATAGACATTTATTAATTATTAATATAAAATTTTAAATAAAAGATATTTAACATAGACAATTATAATGTTTTAACATAAAATTTTAAATATAAGATTTTTAACATAGACATTTATAAAGTTTTAACATAAAATTTTAAATATAAGATATTTAACATAGACATTTATTAATTATTAACATAATATTTACAATATAAGATATTTAACATAGACATTTCTTAATTATTAACATAATATTTTAAATATAAGATATTTAACATAATATTTTAAATATAAGATATTTAACATAATATTTTAAATATAAGATATTTAACATAATATTTTAAATATAAGATATTTAACATAATATTTTAAATATAAGATATTTAACATAATATTTTAAATATAAGATATTTAACATAATATTTTAAATATAAGATATTTAACATAGACATTTATTAATTATTAACATAATATTTTAAATATAAGATATTTAACATTGACATTTCTTAATTATTAACATAATATTTTAAATATAAGATATTTAACATAATATTTTAAATATAAGATATTTAACATAGACATTTATTAATTATTAATATAAAATTTTAAATATAAGATATTTAACATAGACATTTATTAATTATTAACAAAATATTTTAAAAATAAGATATTTAACATAGACATTTATTAATTATTAACATAATATTTTAAATATAAGATATTTAACATAATATTTTAAATATAAGATATTTAACATAGACATTTAATAATTATTAATATAAAATTTTAAATATAAGATATTTAACATAGACATTTATTAATTATTAACATAATATTTTAAATATAAGATATTTAACATAGACATTTATTAATTATTAACATAATATTTTAAATATAAGATATTTAACATAGACATTTATTAATTATTAACAAAATATTTTTAAAATAAGATATTTAACATAGAAATTTATTAATTATTAACATAAGAAAGGTAATTAACATAGAATATAATTAATTATTAACATAATATTTTAAATATAATATATTTAACATAGACATTTATTAATTATTAACATAATATTTTAAATATAAGATATTTAACATAGACATTTATTAATTATTAACATAATCTTTTAAATATAAGATATTTAACATAGACAATAATTAATTATTAACATAATATTTAATATAAGACATTTAACATAGACATTTATTAATTATTAACATAATATTTTAAATATAAGATATTTAACATAGACATTTATTAATTATTAATATAAAATTTTAAATAAAAGATATTTAACATAGACATTTATAATGTTTTAACATAAAATTTTAAATATAAGATTTTTAACATAGACATTTATTAATTATTAACATAATCTTTTAAATATAAGATATTTAACATAGACATTTATTAATTATTAACAAAATATTTTAAATATAAGATATTTAACATAGACATTTATTAATTATTAACATAATATTTTAAATATAAGATATTTAACATAGACATTTATTAATTATTAACATAATATTTTAAATATAAGATATTTAACATTGACATTTCTTAATTATTAACATAATATTTTAAATATAAGATATTTAACATAATATTTTAAATATAAGATATTTAACATAGACATTTATTAATTATTAACAAAATATTTTAAAAATAAGATATTTAATATAGACATTTATTAATTATTAACATAAGAAAGGTAATTAACATAGAATATAATTAATTATTAACATAATATTTTAAATATAATATATTTAACATAGACATTTATTAATTATTAACATAATATTTTAAATATAAGATATTTAACATAGACATTTATTAATTATTAACATAAGAAAGGTAATTAACATAGACAATAATTAATTATTAACATAATATTTAATATAAGACATTTTTTAATTATTAACATAATCTTTTAAATATAAGATATTTAACATAGACATTTATTAATTATTAACATAATATTTTAAATATAAGATATTTAACATAGACATTTATTAATTATTAACATAATATTTTAAATATAAGATATTTAACATAGACATTTATTAATTATTAACAAAATATTTTTAAAATAAGATATTTAACATAGAAATTTATTAATTATTAACATAAGAAAGGTAATTAACATAGAATATAATTAATTATTAACATAATATTTTAAATATAATATATTTAACATAGACATTTATTAATTATTAACATAATATTTTAAATATAAGATATTTAACATAGACATTTATTAATTATTAACATAATTTTTTAAATATAAGATATTTAACATTGACATTAATTAATTATTAATAATATATTTTAAATATAAGATATTTAACATAGACATATATTAATTATTAACATAATATTTTAACTATAATATATTTAACATTGACATTAATTAATTATTAATAATATATTTTAAATATAAGATATTTAACATAGACATTTATTAATTATTAACATAATATTTTAAATATAATATATTTAACATAGACATTTATTAATTATTAACAAAATATTTTAAATATAAGGTATTTAACATAGACATTTATTAATTATTAACATAATATTTTAAATATAAGATATTTAACATAATATTTTAAATATAAGATATTTAACATAGACATTTAATAATTATTAATATAAAATTTTAAATATAAGATATTTAACATAGACATTTATTAATTATTAACATAATATTTTAAATATAAGATATTTAACATAGACATTTCTTAATTATTAACATAATATTTTAAATATAAGATATTTAACATAGACATTTCTTAATTATTAACATAATATTTTAAATATAAGATATTTAAAATAGACATTTATTAATTATTAACATAATATTTTAAATATAAGATATTTAATATAGACATTTATTAATTATTAATATAATATTATTATATGGGGAATTGTAACAATATAATATTGATATGAATAATTATAATTTTATGGGACACTATAATATTAAGGTACTAATAAATAATCATCTTCTTTTTTATTAATTAGAGAGGAGAATATTTCTCCTGTTTATTAGGTATTATAATTATTAACATTAAATCTTAAATATAAGATATTTAGCATAGACATTTATTAATTATTAACATAATATTTTAAATATAAGATATTTAACATAGACATTTATTAATTATTAATATAATATTTTAAATATAAGATATTTAACATAATATTTTAAATATAAGATATTTAACATAATATTTTAAATATAAGATATTTAACATAATATTTTAAATATAAGATATTTAACATAATATTTTAAATATAAGATATTTAACATAATATTTTAAATATAAGATATTTAACATAGACATTTATTAATTATTAACATAATATTTTAAATATAAGATATTTAACATAGACATTTATTAATTATTAATATAAAATTTTAAATAAAAGATATTTAACATAGACATTTATAATGTTTTAACATAAAATTTTAAATATAAGATTTTTAACATAGACATTTATTAATTATTAACATAATATTTTAAATATAAGATATTTAACATAGACATTTATTAATTATTAACAAAATATTTTAAATAAAAGATATTTAACATAGACATTTATTTATTATTAACAAAATATTTTAAATATAAGATATTTAACATAGACATTTATAATGTTTTAACATAAAATTTTAAATATAAGATTTTTAACATAGACATTTATTAATTATAAATATAAAATTTAAAAAAAAGATATTTAACATAGACATTTATAAAGCTTTAACATAAAATTTTAAATATAAGATATTTATCATAGACATTTATTAATTATTAACATAATATTTACAATATAAGATATTTAACATAGACATTTCTTTATTATTAACATAATATTTTAAATATAAGATTTTTAACATAGACATTTATTAATTATTAATATAAAATTTTAAATAAAAGATATTTAACATAGACATTTATAAAGTTTTAACATAAAATTTTAAATATAAGATATTTAACATAGACATTTATAATTATTAACATAATATTTACAATATAAGATATTTAACAAAGACATTTCTTTATTATTAACATAATATTTTAAATATAAGATATTTAACATAATATTTTAAATATAAGATATTTAACATAATATTTTAAATATAAGATATTTAACATAGACATTTATTAATTATTAATATAAAATTTTAAATAAAAGATATTTAACATATACATTTATAATGTTTTAACATAAAATTTTAAATATAAGATTTTTAACATAGACATTTATTAATTATTAATATAAAATTTTAAATAAAAGATATTTAACATAGACATTTATTAATTATTAACATAATATTTTAAATATAAGATATTTAACATAATATTTTAAATATAAGATATTTAACATAATATTTTAAATATAAGATATTTAACATAATATTTTAAATATAAGATATTTAACATAATATTTTAAATATAAGATATTTAACATAATATTTTAAATATAAGATATTTAACATAATATTTTAAATATAAGATATTTAACATAATATTTTAAATATAAGATATTTAACATAATATTTTAAATATAAGATATTTAACATAATATTTTAAATATAAGATATTTAACATAATATTTTAAATATAAGATATTTAACATAATATTTTAAATATAAGATATTTAACATAATATTTTAAATATAAGATATTTAACATAATATTTTAAATATAAGATATTTAACATAATATTTTAAATATAAGATATTTAACATAATATTTTAAATATCAGATATTTAACATAATATTTTAAATATCAGATATTTAACATAGACATTTAATAATTATTAATATAAAATTTTAAATATAAGATATTTAACATAGACATTTATTAATTATTAACATAATATTTTAAATATAAGATATTTAACATAATATTTTAAATATAAGATATTTAACATAGAAAATAATTAATTATTAACATAATATTTTAAATATAAGATATTTAACATTGACATTTCTTAATTATTAACATAATATTTTAAATATAAGATATTTAACATAATATTTTAAATATAAGATATTTAACATAGACATTTATTAATTATTAATAAAAAATTTTAAATAAAAGATATTTAACATAGACATTTATAATGTTTCAACATAAAATTTTAAATATAAGATTTTTGACATAGACATTTATTAATTATCAACAATATATTTTAAATATAAGATATTTAACATAGACATTTATTAATTATTAACATAATATTTTAAATATAAGTTATTTAACATAATATTTTAAATATAAGATATTTAACATAGACATTTATTAATTATTAACATAATATTTTAAATATAAGATATTTAACATAGACATTTATTAATTATTAACATAATATTTACAATATAAGATATTTAACATAGACATTTCTTAATTATTAACATAATATTTTAAATATAAGATATTTATCATAGACATTTATTAATTATTAATATAAAATTTTAAATAAAAGATATTTAACATAGACAATTATAATGTTTTAACATAAAATTTTAAATATAAGATTTTTAACATAGACATTTATAAAGTTTTAACATAAAATTTTAAATATAAGATATTTAACATAGACATTTATTAATTATTAACATAATATTTACAATATAAGATATTTAACATAGACATTTCTTAATTATTAACATAATATTTTAAATATAAGATATTTAACATAATATTTTAAATATAAGATATTTAACATAATATTTTAAATATAAGATATTTAACATAATATTTTAAATATAAGATATTTAACATAATATTTTAAATATAAGATATTTAACATAATATTTTAAATATAAGATATTTAACATAATATTTTAAATATAAGATATTTAACATAGACATTTAATAATTAATTATATAAAATTTTAAATATAAGATATTTAACATAGACATTTATTAATTATTAACATAATATTTTAAATATAAGATATTTAACATAGACATTTATAATTATTAACATAATATTTACAGTATAAGATATTTAACATAGACATTTATAATGTTTTAACATAAACTTTTAAATATAAGATTTTTAACATAGACATTTATTAATTATCAACAATATATTTTAAATATAAGATATTTAACATAGACATTTATTAATTATTAACATAATATTTTAAATATAAGTTATTTAACATAATATTTTAAATATAAGATATTTAACATAGACATTTATTAATTATTAACATAATATTTTAAATATGAGATATTTATCATAGACATTTATTAATTATTAATATAAAATTTTAAATAAAAGATATTTAACATAGACAATTATAATGTTTTAACATAAAATTTTAAATATAAGATTTTTAACATAGACATTTATTAATTATAAATATAAAATTTTAAATAAAAGATATTTAACATATACATTTATAATGTTTTAACATAAAATTTTAAATATAAGATTTTTAACATAGACATTTATTAATTATTAATATAAAATTTTAAATAAAAGATATTTAACATAGACATTTATTAATTATTAACATAATATTTTAAATATAAGATATTTAACATAATATTTTAAATATAAGATATTTAACATAATATTTTAAATATAAGATATTTAACATAATATTTTAAATATAAGATATTTAACATAATATTTTAAATATAAGATATTTAACATAATATTTTAAATATAAGATATTTAACATAATATTTTAAATATAAGATATTTAACATAATATTTTAAATATAAGATATTTAACATAATATTTTAAATATAAGATATTTAACATAATATTTTAAATATAAGATATTTAACATAATATTTTAAATATAAGATATTTAACATAATATTTTAAATATAAGATATTTAACATAATATTTTAAATATAAGATATTTAACATAATATTTTAAATATAAGATATTTAACATAATATTTTAAATATAAGATATTTAACATAATATTTTAAATATAAGATATTTAACATAATATTTTAAATATAAGATATTTAACATAATATTTTAAATATAAGATATTTAACATAATATTTTAAATATAAGATATTTAACATAATATTTTAAATATAAGATATTTAACATAATATTTTAAATATCAGATATTTAACATAGACATTTAATAATTATTAATATAAAATTTTAAATATAAGATATTTAACATAGACATTTATTAATTATTAACATAATATTTTAAATATAAGATATTTAACATAATATTTTAAATATAAGATATTTAACATAGAAAATAATTAATTATTAACATAATATTTTAAATATAAGATATTTAACATTGACATTTCTTAATTATTAACATAATATTTTAAATATAAGATATTTAACATAATATTTTAAATATAAGATATTTAACATAGACATTTATTAATTATTAATAAAAAATTTTAAATAAAAGATATTTAACATAGACATTTATAATGTTTTAACATAAAATTTTAAATATAAGATTTTTGACATAGACATTTATTAATTATCAACAATATATTTTAAATATAAGATATTTAACATAGACATTTATTAATTATTAACATAATATTTTAAATATAAGTTATTTAACATAATATTTTAAATATAAGATATTTAACATAGACATTTATTAATTATTAACATAATATTTTAAATATAAGATATTTAACATAGACATTTATTAATTATTAACATAATATTTACAATATAAGATATTTAACATAGACATTTATAATGTTTTAACATAAAATTTTAAATATAAGATTTTTAACATAGACATTTATTAATTATAAATATAAAATTTAAAAAAAAGATATTTAACATAGACATTTATAAAGCTTTAACATAAAATTTTAAATATAAGATATTTATCATAGACATTTATTAATTATTAACATAATATTTACAATATAAGATATTTAACATAGACATTTCTTTATTATTAACATAATATTTTAAATATAAGATTTTTAACATAGACATTTATTAATTATTAATATAAAATTTTAAATAAAAGATATTTAACATAGACATTTATAAAGTTTTAACATAAAATTTTAAATATAAGATATTTAACATAGACATTTATAATTATTAACATAATATTTACAATATAAGATATTTAACAAAGACATTTCTTTATTATTAACATAATATTTTAAATATAAGATATTTAACATAATATTTTAAATATAAGATATTTAACATAATATTTTAAATATAAGATATTTAACATAGACATTTATTAATTATTAATATAAAATTTTAAATAAAAGATATTTAACATATACATTTATAATGTTTTAACATAAAATTTTAAATATAAGATTTTTAACATAGACATTTATTAATTATTAATATAAAATTTTAAATAAAAGATATTTAACATAGACATTTATTAATTATTAACATAATATTTTAAATATAAGATATTTAACATAATATTTTAAATATAAGATATTTAACATAATATTTTAAATATAAGATATTTAACATAATATTTTAAATATAAGATATTTAACATAATATTTTAAATATAAGATATTTAACATAATATTTTAAATATAAGATATTTAACATAATATTTTAAATATAAGATATTTAACATAATATTTTAAATATAAGATATTTAACATAATATTTTAAATATAAGATATTTAACATAATATTTTAAATATAAGATATTTAACATAATATTTTAAATATAAGATATTTAACATAATATTTTAAATATAAGATATTTAACATAATATTTTAAATATAAGATATTTAACATAATATTTTAAATATCAGATATTTAACATAGACATTTAATAATTATTAATATAAAATTTTAAATATAAGATATTTAACATAGACATTTATTAATTATTAACATAATATTTTAAATATAAGATATTTAACATAATATTTTAAATATAAGATATTTAACATAGAAAATAATTAATTATTAACATAATATTTTAAATATAAGATATTTAACATTGACATTTCTTAATTATTAACATAATATTTTAAATATAAGATATTTAACATAATATTTTAAATATAAGATATTTAACATAGACATTTATTAATTATTAATAAAAAATTTTAAATAAAAGATATTTAACATAGACATTTATAATGTTTCAACATAAAATTTTAAATATAAGATTTTTGACATAGACATTTATTAATTATCAACAATATATTTTAAATATAAGATATTTAACATAGACATTTATTAATTATTAACATAATATTTTAAATATAAGTTATTTAACATAATATTTTAAATATAAGATATTTAACATAGACATTTATTAATTATTAACATAATATTTTAAATATAAGATATTTAACATAGACATTTATTAATTATTAACATAATATTTACAATATAAGATATTTAACATAGACATTTCTTAATTATTAACATAATATTTTAAATATAAGATATTTATCATAGACATTTATTAATTATTAATATAAAATTTTAAATAAAAGATATTTAACATAGACAATTATAATGTTTTAACATAAAATTTTAAATATAAGATTTTTAACATAGACATTTATAAAGTTTTAACATAAAATTTTAAATATAAGATATTTAACATAGACATTTATTAATTATTAACATAATATTTACAATATAAGATATTTAACATAGACATTTCTTAATTATTAACATAATATTTTAAATATAAGATATTTAACATAATATTTTAAATATAAGATATTTAACATAATATTTTAAATATAAGATATTTAACATAATATTTTAAATATAAGATATTTAACATAATATTTTAAATATAAGATATTTAACATAATATTTTAAATATAAGATATTTAACATAATATTTTAAATATAAGATATTTAACATAGACATTTAATAATTAATTATATAAAATTTTAAATATAAGATATTTAACATAGACATTTATTAATTATTAACATAATATTTTAAATATAAGATATTTAACATAGACATTTATAATTATTAACATAATATTTACAGTATAAGATATTTAACATAGACATTTATAATGTTTTAACATAAACTTTTAAATATAAGATTTTTAACATAGACATTTATTAATTATCAACAATATATTTTAAATATAAGATATTTAACATAGACATTTATTAATTATTAACATAATATTTTAAATATAAGTTATTTAACATAATATTTTAAATATAAGATATTTAACATAGACATTTATTAATTATTAACATAATATTTTAAATATGAGATATTTATCATAGACATTTATTAATTATTAATATAAAATTTTAAATAAAAGATATTTAACATAGACAATTATAATGTTTTAACATAAAATTTTAAATATAAGATTTTTAACATAGACATTTATTAATTATAAATATAAAATTTTAAATAAAAGATATTTAACATATACATTTATAATGTTTTAACATAAAATTTTAAATATAAGATTTTTAACATAGACATTTATTAATTATTAATATAAAATTTTAAATAAAAGATATTTAACATAGACATTTATTAATTATTAACATAATATTTTAAATATAAGATATTTAACATAATATTTTAAATATAAGATATTTAACATAATATTTTAAATATAAGATATTTAACATAATATTTTAAATATAAGATATTTAACATAATATTTTAAATATAAGATATTTAACATAATATTTTAAATATAAGATATTTAACATAATATTTTAAATATAAGATATTTAACATAATATTTTAAATATAAGATATTTAACATAATATTTTAAATATAAGATATTTAACATAATATTTTAAATATAAGATATTTAACATAATATTTTAAATATAAGATATTTAACATAATATTTTAAATATAAGATATTTAACATAATATTTTAAATATAAGATATTTAACATAATATTTTAAATATAAGATATTTAACATAATATTTTAAATATAAGATATTTAACATAATATTTTAAATATAAGATATTTAACATAATATTTTAAATATAAGATATTTAACATAATATTTTAAATATAAGATATTTAACATAATATTTTAAATATAAGATATTTAACATAATATTTTAAATATCAGATATTTAACATAGACATTTAATAATTATTAATATAAAATTTTAAATATAAGATATTTAACATAGACATTTATTAATTATTAACATAATATTTTAAATATAAGATATTTAACATAATATTTTAAATATAAGATATTTAACATAGAAAATAATTAATTATTAACATAATATTTTAAATATAAGATATTTAACATTGACATTTCTTAATTATTAACATAATATTTTAAATATAAGATATTTAACATAATATTTTAAATATAAGATATTTAACATAGACATTTATTAATTATTAATAAAAAATTTTAAATAAAAGATATTTAACATAGACATTTATAATGTTTTAACATAAAATTTTAAATATAAGATTTTTGACATAGACATTTATTAATTATCAACAATATATTTTAAATATAAGATATTTAACATAGACATTTATTAATTATTAACATAATATTTTAAATATAAGTTATTTAACATAATATTTTAAATATAAGATATTTAACATAGACATTTATTAATTATTAACATAATATTTTAAATATAAGATATTTAACATAGACATTTATTAATTATTAACATAATATTTACAATATAAGATATTTAACATAGACATTTCTTAATTATTAACATAATATTTTAAATATAAGATATTTATCATAGACATTTATTAATTATTAATATAAAATTTTAAATAAAAGATATTTAACATAGACAATTATAATGTTTTAACATAAAATTTTAAATATAAGATTTTTAACATAGACATTTATAAAGTTTTAACATAAAATTTTAAATATAAGATATTTAACATAGACATTTATTAATTATTAACATAATATTTACAATATAAGATATTTAACATAGACATTTCTTAATTATTAACATAATATTTTAAATATAAGATATTTAACATAATATTTTAAATATAAGATATTTAACATAATATTTTAAATATAAGATATTTAACATAATATTTTAAATATAAGATATTTAACATAGACATTTATTAATTATTAACATAATATTTTAAATATAAGATATTTAACATTGACATTTCTTAATTATTAACATAATATTTTAAATATAAGATATTTAACATAATATTTTAAATATAAGATATTTAACATAGACATTTATTAATTATTAATATAAAATTTTAAATAAAAGATATTTAACATAGACATTTATTGATTATTAACATAATATTTTAAATATAAGATATTTAACATAGACATTTATTAATTATTAACAAAATATTTTAAAAATAAGATATTTAACATAGACATTTATTAATTATTAACATAAGAAAGGTAATTCACATAGAATATAATTAATTATTAACATAATATTTTAAATATAATATATTTAACATAGACATTTATTAATTATTAACATAATATTTTAAATATAAGATATTTAACATAGACATTTATTAATTATTAACATAAGAAAGGTAATTAACATAGACAATAATTAATTATTAACATAATATTTAATATAAGACATTTTTTAATTATTAACATAATCTTTTAAATACAAGATATTTAACATAGACATTTATTAATTATTAACATAATATTTTAAATATAAGATATTTAACATAGACATTTATTAATTATTAACATAATATTTTAAATATAAGATATTTAACATAGACATTTATTAATTATTAACAAAATATTTTTAAAATAAGATATTTAACATAGAAATTTATTAATTATTAACATAAGAAAGGTAATTAACATAGAATATAATTAATTATTAACATAATATTTTAAATATAATATATTTAACATAGACATTTATTAATTATTAACATAATATTTTAAATATAAGATATTTAACATAGACATTTATTAATTATTAACATAATCTTTTAAATATAAGATATTTAACATAGACAATAATTAATTATTAACATAATATTTAATATAAGACATTTAACATAGACATTTATTAATTATTAACATAATATTTTAAATATAAGATATTTAACATAGACATTTATTAATTATTAATATAAAATTTTAAATAAAAGATATTTAACATAGACATTTATAATGTTTTAACATAAAATTTTAAATATAAGATTTTTAACATAGACATTTATTAATTATTAACATAATCTTTTAAATATAAGATATTTAACATAGACATTTATTAATTATTAACAAAATATTTTAAATATAAGATATTTAACATAGACATTTATTAATTATTAACATAATATTTTAAATATAAGATATTTAACATAGACATTTATTAATTATTAACATAATATTTTAAATATAAGATATTTAACATTGACATTTCTTAATTATTAACATAATATTTTAAATATAAGATATTTAACATAATATTTTAAATATAAGATATTTAACATAGACATTTATTAATTATTAACAAAATATTTTAAAAATAAGATATTTAACATAGACATTTATTAATTATTAACATAAGAAAGGTAATTAACATAGAATATAATTAATTATTAACATAATATTTTAAATATAATATATTTAACATAGACATTTATTAATTATTAACATAATATTTTAAATATAAGATATTTAACATAGACATTTATTAATTATTAACATAAGAAAGGTAATTAACATAGACAATAATTAATTATTAACATAATATTTAATATAAGACATTTTTTAATTATTAACATAATCTTTTAAATATAAGATATTTAACATAGACATTTATTAATTATTAACATAATATTTTAAATATAAGATATTTAACATAGACATTTATTAATTATTAACATAATATTTTAAATATAAGATATTTAACATAGACATTTATTAATTATTAACAAAATATTTTTAAAATAAGATATTTAACATAGAAATTTATTAATTATTAACATAAGAAAGGTAATTAACATAGAATATAATTAATTATTAACATAATATTTTAAATATAATATATTTAACATAGACATTTATTAATTATTAACATAATATTTTAAATATAAGATATTTAACATAGACATTTATTAATTATTAACATAATCTTTTAAATATAAGATATTTAACATAGACAATAATTAATTATTAACATAATATTTAATATAAGACATTTAACATAGACATTTATTAATTATTAACATAATCTTTAAAATATAAGATATTTAACATAGACATTTATTAATTATTAACATAATTTTTTAAATATAAGATATTTAACATAGACATTTATTAATTATTAACATAATATTTTAACTATAATATATTTAACATTGACATTAATTAATTATTAATAATATATTTTAAATATAAGATATTTAACATAGACATATATTAATTATTAACATAATATTTTAACTATAATATATTTAACATTGACATTAATTAATTATTAATAATATATTTTAAATATAAGATATTTAACATAGACATTTATTAATTATTAACATAATATTTTAAATATAATATATTTAACATAGACATTTATTAATTATTAACAAAATATTTTAAATATAAGGTATTTAACATAGACATTTATTAATTATTAACATAATATTTTAAATATAAGATATTTAACATAATATTTTAAATATAAGATATTTAACATAGACATTTAATAATTATTAATATAAAATTTTAAATATAAGATATTTAACATAGACATTTATTAATTATTAACATAATATTTTAAATATAAGATATTTAACATAGACATTTCTTAATTATTAACATAATATTTTAAATATAAGATATTTAACATAGACATTTCTTAATTATTAACATAATATTTTAAATATAAGATATTTAAAATAGACATTTATTAATTATTAACATAATATTTTAAATATAAGATATTTAATATAGACATTTATTAATTATTAATATAATATTATTATATGGGGAATTGTAACAATATAATATTGATATGAATAATTATAATTTTATGGGACACTATAATATTAAGGTACTAATAAATAATCATCTTCTTTTTTATTAATTAGAGAGGAGAATATTTCTCCTGTTTATTAGGTATTATAATTATTAACATTAAATCTTAAATATAAGATATTTAGCATAGACATTTATTAATTATTAACATAATATTTTAAATATAAGATATTTAACATAGACATTTATTAATTATTAATATAATATTTTAAATATAAGATATTTAACATAATATTTTAAATATAAGATATTTAACATAATATTTTAAATATAAGATATTTAACATAATATTTTAAATATAAGATATTTAACATAATATTTTAAATATAAGATATTTAACATAATATTTTAAATATAAGATATTTAACATAGACATTTATTAATTATTAACATAATATTTTAAATATAAGATATTTAACATAGACATTTATTAATTATTAATATAAAATTTTAAATAAAAGATATTTAACATAGACATTTATAATGTTTTAACATAAAATTTTAAATATAAGATTTTTAACATAGACATTTATTAATTATTAACATAATATTTTAAATATAAGATATTTAACATAGACATTTATTAATTATTAACAAAATATTTTAAATAAAAGATATTTAACATAGACATTTATTTATTATTAACAAAATATTTTAAATATAAGATATTTAACATAGACATTTATAATGTTTTAACATAAAATTTTAAATATAAGATTTTTAACATAGACATTTATTAATTATAAATATAAAATTTAAAAAAAAGATATTTAACATAGACATTTATAAAGCTTTAACATAAAATTTTAAATATAAGATATTTATCATAGACATTTATTAATTATTAACATAATATTTACAATATAAGATATTTAACATAGACATTTCTTTATTATTAACATAATATTTTAAATATAAGATTTTTAACATAGACATTTATTAATTATTAATATAAAATTTTAAATAAAAGATATTTAACATAGACATTTATAAAGTTTTAACATAAAATTTTAAATATAAGATATTTAACATAGACATTTATAATTATTAACATAATATTTACAATATAAGATATTTAACAAAGACATTTCTTTATTATTAACATAATATTTTAAATATAAGATATTTAACATAATATTTTAAATATAAGATATTTAACATAATATTTTAAATATAAGATATTTAACATAGACATTTATTAATTATTAATATAAAATTTTAAATAAAAGATATTTAACATATACATTTATAATGTTTTAACATAAAATTTTAAATATAAGATTTTTAACATAGACATTTATTAATTATTAATATAAAATTTTAAATAAAAGATATTTAACATAGACATTTATTAATTATTAACATAATATTTTAAATATAAGATATTTAACATAATATTTTAAATATAAGATATTTAACATAATATTTTAAATATAAGATATTTAACATAATATTTTAAATATAAGATATTTAACATAATATTTTAAATATAAGATATTTAACATAATATTTTAAATATAAGATATTTAACATAATATTTTAAATATAAGATATTTAACATAATATTTTAAATATAAGATATTTAACATAATATTTTAAATATAAGATATTTAACATAATATTTTAAATATAAGATATTTAACATAATATTTTAAATATAAGATATTTAACATAATATTTTAAATATAAGATATTTAACATAATATTTTAAATATAAGATATTTAACATAATATTTTAAATATAAGATATTTAACATAATATTTTAAATATAAGATATTTAACATAATATTTTAAATATCAGATATTTAACATAGACATTTAATAATTATTAATATAAAATTTTAAATATAAGATATTTAACATAGACATTTATTAATTATTAACATAATATTTTAAATATAAGATATTTAACATAATATTTTAAATATAAGATATTTAACATAGAAAATAATTAATTATTAACATAATATTTTAAATATAAGATATTTAACATTGACATTTCTTAATTATTAACATAATATTTTAAATATAAGATATTTAACATAATATTTTAAATATAAGATATTTAACATAGACATTTATTAATTAATAATAAAAAATTTTAAATAAAAGATATTTAACATAGACATTTATAATGTTTTAACATAAAATTTTAAATATAAGATTTTTGACATAGACATTTATTAATTATCAACAATATATTTTAAATATAAGATATTTAACATAGACATTTATTAATTATTAACATAATATTTTAAATATAAGTTATTTAACATAATATTTTAAATATAAGATATTTAACATAGACATTTATTAATTATTAACATAATATTTTAAATATAAGATATTTAACATAGACATTTATTAATTATTAACATAATATTTACAATATAAGATATTTAACATAGACATTTCTTAATTATTAACATAATATTTTAAATATAAGATATTTATCATAGACATTTATTAATTATTAATATAAAATTTTAAATAAAAGATATTTAACATAGACAATTATAATGTTTTAACATAAAATTTTAAATATAAGATTTTTAACATAGACATTTATAAAGTTTTAACATAAAATTTTAAATATAAGATATTTAACATAGACATTTATTAATTATTAACATAATATTTACAATATAAGATATTTAACATAGACATTTCTTAATTATTAACATAATATTTTAAATATAAGATATTTAACATAATATTTTAAATATAAGATATTTAACATAATATTTTAAATATATGATATTTAACATAATATTTTAAATATAAGATATTTAACATAATATTTTAAATATAAGATATTTAACATAATATTTTAAATATAAGATATTTAACATAATATTTTAAATATAAGATATTTAACATAATATTTTAAATATAAGATATTTAACATAGACATTTAATAATTAATTATATAAAATTTTAAATATAAGATATTTAACATAGACATTTATTAATTATTAACATAATATTTTAAATATAAGATATTTAACATAGACATTTATAATTATTAACATAATATTTACAGTATAAGATATTTAACATAGACATTTATAATGTTTTAACATAAACTTTTAAATATAAGATTTTTAACATAGACATTTATTAATTATCAACAATATATTTTAAATATAAGATATTTAACATAGACATTTATTAATTATTAACATAATATTTTAAATATAAGTTATTTAACATAATATTTTAAATATAAGATATTTAACATAGACATTTATTAATTATTAACATAATATTTTAAATATGAGATATTTATCATAGACATTTATTAATTATTAATATAAAATTTTAAATAAAAGATATTTAACATAGACAATTATAATGTTTTAACATAAAATTTTAAATATAAGATTTTTAACATAGACATTTATTAATTATAAATATAAAATTTTAAATAAAAGATATTTAACATAGACATTTATAAAGTTTTAACATAAAATTTACAATATAAGATATTAAACATAGACATTTCTTAATTATTAACATAATATTTTAAATATAAGATATTTAACATAATATTTTAAATATAAGATATTTAACATAATATTTTAAATATAAGATATTTAACATAATATTTTAAATATAAGATATTTAACATAATATTTTAAATATAAGATATTTAACATAATATTTTAAATATAAGATATTTAACATAATATTTTAAATATAAGATATTTAACATAATATTTTAAATATAAGATATTTAACATAATATTTTAAATATAAGATATTTAACATAATATTTTAAATATAAGATATTTAACATAGACATTTATTAATTATTAACATAATATTTTAAATATGAGATATTTAACATTGACATTTCTTAATTATTAACATAATATTTTAAATATAAAATATTTAGCATAATATTTTAAATATAAGATATTTAACATAGACATTTATTAATTATTAATATAAAATTTTAAATAAAAGATATATAACATAGACATTTATAATGTTTTAACATAAAATTTTAAATATAAGATATTTAACATAGACATTTATTAATTATTAACATAATATTTTAAATATAAGATATTTAACATAGACATTTATTTATTAATAACATAATATTTTAAATATAAGATATTTAACATAGACATTTTTTAATTATTAACATAAGAAAGGTTTTTAACATAGACATTTATTAATTATTAACATAATATTTTAAATATAAGATATTTAACATAGACATTTATTAATTATTAACAAAATATTTTAAATAAAAGATATTTAACATAGACATTTATTTATTATTAACATAATATTTTAAATCTATGATATTTAACATAGACATTTATTAATTATTAACATAAGAAACGTATTTAACATAGAGAATAATTAATTATTAACATAATATTTTAAATATAAGATATTTATCATAGACATTTATTAATTATTAACATAATATTTTAAATATAAGATATTTATCATAGACATTTATTCATTATTAACATAATATTTTAAATAAAAGCTATTTAACATAGACATTTATTAAATATTAACATAATATTTTAAATATAAGATATTTTACATAGACATTTAAAAATTATTAATATAAAATTTTAAATAAAAGATATTTAACATAGACATTTATAATGTTTTAACATAAAATTTTAAATATAAGATTTTTAACATAGACATTTATTAATTATTAATATAAAATTTTAAATAAAAGATATTTAACATAGACATTTATAAAGTTTTAACATAAAATTTTAAATATAAGATATTTAACGTAGACATTCATTAATTATTAACATAATATTTTAAATATAAGATATTTAACATAGACATTTATTAATCATTAACATAATATTTTAAATATAAGATATTTAACATATACATTTATTAATTATTAACATAATATTTTAAATATAAGATATTTATCATAGACATTTATTAATTTAAATGTACGAAATGGGTTTGTCAACTAAGTTCACTAACGCTATAAAAAGTCTTTACGAAAACACGGAGGCAGTGGTCTGGACAAAAGATGGAGTTACGGAGTCATTCAAGACGGGGATGGGGGTCAAGCAGGGATGTGTACTGAGTCCATACCTGTTTACTCTTTTCATAAATGATTTAGCGGAGAATCTCGGGGGAGGAGTCATAGTGGGGCATAAGAAAGTGAATATGTTGGCTTATGCTGACGATATTGTCCTAATATCAGATAATCCGGTTGGTTTGCAGTACATGATAGGCAATTTAGAAATCTATTGTAAAACATGGAATTTGTTTGTAAATCTGGACAAATCAAAAATTATAGTATTTAAGAAGAATAATAGAGGCAAAATGTGTACAAAAAAAGAGAAATGGTTCCTAAATAATGAGCAAATTGAATGTGTGAAATCATACAAATATCTAGGGGTGGTGATGTGCAATAACTTAAAAATGAAATATGACATTAAAGAAAAAGTAAGTAAGGCAAAAGTTGGGATTAATATGATGTGGAGAGAACTGTTCAAAAATCCAGAAGTGCCATTAGAGTCAAAATTTAAAGTATTTGAGTCAACAATTAAAAATGTCATAACCTATGGATGTCAAGTTTGGGGCCACAAATATTTTGAGGAAATAGAAAAAGTTGAAAGGTATTTCATTAAAAAAATTTTTAAATTACCGGTTAATACCCCAAATTACTTTGTGTACTTAGAAATGAATAGAAAATTAATACACATGTACACACTAAAAATGCAATCCAATTATATTTTAAAAATACTAAATTATAAAGAAAATAGGCTATGTACAGTTATAGCAAGAGAAATAATAAAACAGAACATATCATGGTTTAAAGAGTGGGGGGAAATTGCAAAAAAAATAAATTATAGACTGGATTTAACTTTAAACTCCGTGGATACTTGGGAGGGAGAAATGTTCAAAATGTTGGAGCGGTACAAAGATTATTTTATCCAAGTTTGCCATGCAAAAGCAGCAGAGGGCACACACCACGGCCTCTATAGCTCATTAAATAAAACAATAGATTACCATAGACATTTTAAAGCAACAAAAAAAATGAGCGTAGTTATGAAATGTAGAGGGGAACTTCTGAATCTAAATTACAAACCATTTGAAATTGATTCGCAAAATATACAGCTATGCTCACTGTGTAATCTGAAAGAAATTGAAAACAGTTTTCACTTCCTGGCAGTGTGTCCCGTCTTAAAATTGTATAGAAAAAAATTCTTAAAATATGAGCTGATATCAAAACAAAAATTAATAGATATTCTGAATGGAGAGAATTTTATAGGTTTATATAATTTTGTAAGTAATGCAGGTCGTTATAGACATTTTTTAATTTCAGAATTTAATTATTAATGTCAAAAAGAAATTTGATTTATTTTTTAGTTTTCTTGTTGTTTAGTAGTTTAATCAAACTCCCGGCAGACGGTATAAGTACCATGCTGTGGCTGCTAATGTGAAAAATAAAATTAAAAAAGAACAGTTGTAAATAATTTAATAAAGAGCATTTTATATCTATCTATCTATTTATTAATTATTAACATAATATTTTAAATAAAAGATATTTAACATAGACATTTATTAATTATTAATATAATATTTTAAATATAAGATATTTAACATAATATTTTAAATATAAGATATTTATCATAATATTTTAAATATAAGATATTTAACATAGACATTTAATAATTATTAATATAAAATTTTAAATATAAGATATTTAACATAGACATTTATTAATTATTAACATAATATTTTAAATATAAGATATTTAACATTGACATTTCTTAATTATTAACATAATATTTTAAATATAAGATATTTAACATAATATTTTAAATATAAGATATTTAACATAATATTTTAAATATAAGATATTTAACATAGACATTTATTAATTATTAATATAAAATTTTAAATAAAAGATATTTAACATAGACATTTATAATGTTTTAACATAAAATTTTAAATATAAGATTTTTAACATAGACATTTATTAATTATTAACATAATATTTTAAATATAAGATATTTAACATAGACATTTATTAATTATTAACAAAATATTTTAAATAAAAGATATTTAACATAGAAATTTATTTATTATTAACAAAATATTTTAAATATAAGATATTTAACATAGACATTCATTAATTATTAACATAAAATTTTAAATATAAGATTTTTAACATAGACATTTATTAATTATTAATATAAAATTTTAAATAAAAGATATTTAACATAGACATTTATAAAGTTTTAACATAAAATTTTAAATATAAGATATTTAACATAGACATTTATAATTATTAACATAATATTTACAATATAAGATATTTAACAAAGACATTTCTTAATTATTAACATAATATTTTAAATATAAGATATTTAACATAATATTTTAAATATAAGATATTTATCATAATATTTTAAATATAAGATATTTAACATAGACATTTAAAAATTATTAATATAAAATTTTAAATATAAGATATTTAACATAGACATTTATTAATTATTAACATAATATTTTAAATATAAGATATTTAACATTGACATTTCTTAATTATTAACATAATATTTTAAATATAAGATATTTAACATAATATTTTAAATATAAGATATTTAACATAATATTTTAAATATAAGATATTTAACATAATATGTTAAATATAAGATATTTAACATAGACATTTATTAATTATTAATATAAAATTTTAAATAAAAGATATTTAACATAGACATTTATAATGTTTTAACATAAAATTTTAAATACAAGATTTTTAACATAGACATTTATTAATTATTAATATAAAATTTTAAATAAAAGATATTTAACATAGACATTTATTAATTATTAACATAATATTTTAAATATAAGATATTTAACATAGACATTTTTTTATTAATAACATAATATTTTAAATATTAGATATTTAACATAGACATTTTTTAATTATTAACATAAGAAAGGTATTTAACATAGAAAATAATTAATTATTAACATAATATTTTAAATATAAGACATTTACATAGACATTTATTAATTATTAACATAATCTTTTAAATATAAGATATTTAACATAGACATTTATTAATTATTAACATAATATTTTAAATATAAGATATTTAACATAGACATTTATTAATTATTAACATAAGAAAGGTAATTAACATAGAAAATAATTAATTATTAACATAATATTTTAAATATAAGATATTTATCATAGACATTTGTTAATTATTAATATAAAATTTTAAATAAAAGATATTTAACATAGACAATTATAATGTTTTAACATAAAATTTTAAATATAAGATTTTAACATAGACATTTATTAATTATAAATATAAAATTTTAAAAAAAGATATTTAACATAGACATTTATAAAGCTTTAACATAAAATTTTAAATATAAGATATTTATCATAGACATTTATTAATTATTAACATAATATTTACAATATAAGATATTTAACATAGACATTTCTTTATTATTAACATAATATTTTAAATATAAGATTTTTAACATAGACATTTATTAATTATTAATATAAAATTTTAAATAAAAGATATTTAACATAGACATTTATAAAGTTTTAACATAAAATTTTAAATATAAGATATTTAACATAGACATTTATAATTATTAACATAATATTTACAATATAAGATATTTAACAAAGACATTTCTTAATTATTAACATAATATTTTAAATATAAGATATTTAACATAATATTTTAAATATAAGATATTTAACATAATATTTTAAATATAAGATATTTAACATAGACATTTATTAATTATTAATATAAAATTTTAAATAAAAGATATTTAACATATACATTTATAATGTTTTAACATAAAATTTTAAATATAAGATTTTTAACATAGACATTTATTAATTATTAATATAAAATTTTAAATAAAAGATATTTAACATAGACATTTATTAATTATTAACATAATATTTTAAATATAAGATATTTAACATAATATTTTAAATATAAGATATTTAACATAATATTTTAAATATAAGATATTTAACATAATATTTTAAATATAAGATATTTAACATAATATTTTAAATATAAGATATTTAACATAATATTTTAAATATAAGATATTTAACATAATATTTTAAATATAAGATATTTAACATAATATTTTAAATATAAGATATTTAACATAATATTTTAAATATCAGATATTTAACATAGACATTTAATAATTATTAATATAAAATTTTAAATATAAGATATTTAACATAGACATTTATTAATTATTAACATAATATTTTAAATATAAGATATTTAACATAATATTTTAAATATAAGATATTTAACATAGACATTTATTAATTATTAACATAATATTTTAAATATAAGATATTTAACATTGACATTTCTTAATTATTAACATAATATTTTAAATATAAGATATTTAACATAATATTTTAAATATAAGATATTTAACATAGACATTTATTAATTATTAATAAAAATTTTTAAATAAAAGATATTTAACATAGACATTTATAATGTTTTAACATAAAATTTTAAATATAAGATTTTTGACATAGACATTTATTAATTATCAAAAATATATTTTAAATATAAGATATTTAACATAGACATTTATTAATTATTAACATAATATTTTAAATATAAGTTATTTAACATAATATTTTAAATATAAGATATTTAACATAGACATTTATTAATTATTAACATAATATTTTAAATATAAGTTATTTAACATAATATTTTAAATATAAGATATTTAACATAGACATTTATTAATTATTAACATAATATTTTAAATATAAGATATTTAACATAGACATTTATTAATTATTAACATAATATTTACAATATAAGATATTTAACATAGACATTTCTTAATTATTAACATAATATTTTAAATATAAGATATTTATCATAGACATTTATTAATTATTAATATAAAATTTTAAATAAAAGATATTTAACATAGACAATTATAATGTTTTAACATAAAATTTTAAATATAAGATTTTTAACATAGACATTTATAAAGTTTTAACATAAAATTTTAAATATAAGATATTTAACATAGACATTTATTAATTATTAACATAATATTTACAATATAAGATATTTAACATAGACATTTCTTAATTATTAACATAATATTTTAAATATAAGATTTTTAACATAATATTTTAAATATAAGATATTTAACATAATATTTTAAATATAAGATATTTAACATAATATTTTAAATATAAGATATTTAACATAATATTTTAAATATAAGATATTTAACATAATATTTTAAATATAAGATATTTAACATAATATTTTAAATATAAGATATTTAACATAATATTTTAAATATAAGATATTTAACATAATATTTTAAATATAAGATATTTAACATAATATTTTAAATATAAGATATTTAACATAGACATTTTATAATTAATTATATAAAATTTTAAATATAAGATATTTAACACAGACATTTATTAATTATTAACATAATATTTTAAATATAAGATATTTAACATAGACATTTATTATTTATTAATATAATATTTTAAATATAGATATTTAACATAGACATTTATAATGTTTTAACATAAAATTTTAAATATAAGATTTTTAACATAGACATTTATTGATTATTAACATAATATTTTAAATATAAGATATTTAACATAGACATTTATTAATTATTAACAAAATATTTTAAAAATAAGATATTTAACATAGACATTTATTAATTATTAACATAAGAAAGGTAATTAACATAGAATATAATTAATTATTAACATAATATTTTAAATATAATATATTTAACATAGACATTTATTAATTATTAACATAATATTTTAAATATAAGATATTTAACATAGACATTTATTAATTATTAACATAAGAAAGGTAATTAACATAGACAATAATTAATTATTAACATAATATTTAATATAAGACATTTATTGATTATTAACATAATATTTTAAATATAAGATATTTAACATAGACATTTATTAATTATTAACAAAATATTTTAAAAATAAGATATTTAACATAGACATTTATTAATTATTAACATAAGAAAGGTAATTAACATAGAATATAATTAATTATTAACATAATATTTTAAATATAATATATTTAACATAGACATTTATTAATTATTAACATAATATTTTAAATATAAGATATTTAACATAGACATTTATTAATTATTAACATAAGAAAGGTAATTAACATAGACAATAATTAATTATTAACATAATATTTAATATAAGACATTTTTTAATTATTAACATAATCTTTTAAATATAAGATATTTAACATAGACATTTATTAATTATTAACATAATATTTTAAATATAAGATATTTAACATAGACATTTATTAATTATTAACAAAATATTTTAAAAATAAGATATTTAACATAGACATTTATTAATTATTAACATAAGAAAGGTAATTAACATAGAATATAATTAATTATTAACATAATATTTTAAATATAATATATTTAACATAGACATTTATTAATTATTAACATAATATTTTAAATATAAGATATTTAACATAGACATTTATTAATTATTAACATAATCTTTTAAATATAAGATATTTAACATAGACAATAATTAATTATTAACATAATATTTAATATAAGACATTTAACATAGACATTTATTAATTATTAACATAATCTTTTAAATATAAGATATTTAACATAGACATTTATTAATTATTAACATAATATTTTAAATATAAGATATTTAACATAGACATTTATTAATTATTAACATAAGAAAGGTAATTAACATAGAATATAATTAATTATTAACATAATATTTTAAATATAATATATTTAACATAGACATTTATTAATTATTAACATAATATTTTAAATATAAGATATTTAACATAGACATTTATTAATTATTAACATAATCTTTTAAATATAAGATATTTAACATAGACAATAATTAATTATTAACATAATATTTAATATAAGACATTTAACATAGACATTTATTAATTATTAACATAATCTTTTAAATATAAGATATTTAACATAGACATTTATTAATTATTAACAAAATATTTTAAATATAAGATATTTAACATAGACATTTATTAATTATTAACATAATATTTTAAATATAAGATATTTAACATAGACATTTATTAATTATTAACATAATATTTTAAATATAAGATATTTAACATTGACATTTCTTAATTATTAACATAATATTTTAAATATAAGATATTTAACATAATATTTTAAATATAAGATATTTAACATAGACATTTATTAATTATTAATATAAAATTTTAAATAAAAGATATTTAACATAGACATTTATAATGTTTTAACATAAAATTTTAAATATATTTTTTTAACATAGACATTTATTGATTATTAACAAAATATTTTAAAAATAAGATATTTAACATAGACATTTATTAATTATTAACATAAGAAAGGTAATTAACATAGAATATAATTAATTATTAACATAATATTTTAAATATAATATATTTAACATAGACATTTATTAATTATTAACATAATATTTTAAATATAAGATATTTAACATAGACATTTATTAATTATTAACATAAGAAAGGTAATTAACATAGACAATAATTAATTATTAACATAATATTTAATATAAGACATTTTTTAATTATTAACATAATCTTTTAAATATAAGATATTTAACATAGACATTTATTAATTATTAACATAATATTTTAAATATAAGATATTTAACATAGACATTTATTAATTATTAACATAATATTTTAAATATAAGATATTTAACATAGACATTTATTAATTATTAACAAAATATTTTTAAAATAAGATATTTAACATAGAAATTTATTAATTATTAACATAAGAAAGGTAATTAACATAGAATATAATTAATTATTAACATAATATTTTAAATATAATATATTTAACATAGACATTTATTAATTATTAACATAATATTTTAAATATAAGATATTTAACATAGACATTTATTAATTATTAACATAATCTTTTAAATATAAGATATTTAACATAGACAATAATTAATTATTAACATAATATTTAATATAAGACATTTAACATAGACATTTATTAATTATTAACATAATCTTTAAAATATAAGATATTTAACATAGACATTTATTAATTATTAACATAATTTTTTAAATATAAGATATTTAACATAGACATTTATTAATTATTAACATAATATTTTAACTATAATATATTTAACATTGAAATTAATTAATTATTAATAATATATTTTAAATATAAGATATTTAACATAGACATATATTAATTATTAACATAATATTTTAACTATAATATATTTAACATTGACATTTATTAATTATTAATAATATATTTTAAATATAAGATATTTAACATAGACATTTATTAATTATTAACATAATATTTTAAATATATTATATTTAACATAGACATTTATTAATTATTAACATAATATTTTAACTATAATATATTTAACATTGACATTAATTAATTATTAATAATATATTTTAAATATAAGATATTTAACATAGACATTTATTAATTATTAACATAATATTTTAAATATAATATATTTAACATAGACATTTATTAATTATTAACATAATATTTTAAATATAAGATATTTAACATAGACATTTCTTAATTATTAACATTAGAAAGGTAATTAACATAGACAATAATTAATTATTAACATAATATTTTAAATAAAAGATATTTAACATAGACATTTATTATTTATTAACATAATATTTGAAATATAAGATATTTAACATAGACATTTATTAATTATTAATATAAAATTTTAAATAAAAGATATTTAACATAGACATTCATAATGTTTTAACATAAAATTTTCAATATGAGATTTTCAACATAGACATTTATTAAATATTAACATATTATTTTAAATATAAGTTATTTAACATAGACATTTATTAATTATTAACAAAATATTTTAAATATAAGGTATTTAACATAGACATTTATTAATTATTAACATAATATTTTAAATATAAGATATTTAACATAATATTTTAAATATAAGATATTTAACATAATATTTTAAATATAAGATATTTAACATAATATTTTAAATATAAGATATTTAACATAATATTTTAAATATAAGATATTTAACATAATATTTTAAATATAAGATATTTAACATAGACATTTAATAATTAATTATATAAAATTTTAAATATAAGATATTTAACATAGACATTTATTAATTATTAACATAATATTTTAAATATAAGATATTTAACATAGACATTTATAATTATTAACATAATATTTACAGTATAAGATATTTAACATAGACATTTATAATGTTTTAACATAAACTTTTAAATATAAGATTTTTAACATAGACATTTATTAATTATCAACAATATATTTTAAATATAAGATATTTAACATAGACATTTATTAATTATTAACATAATATTTTAAATATAAGTTATTTAACATAATATTTTAAATATAAGATATTTAACATAGACATTTATTAATTATTAACATAATATTTTAAATATGAGATATTTATCATAGACATGTATTAATTATTAATATAAAATTTTAAATAAAAGATATTTAACATAGACAATTATAATGTTTTAACATAAAATTTTAAATATAAGATTTTTAACATAGACATTTATTAATTATAAATATAAAATTTTAAATAAAAGATATTTAACATAGACATTTATAAAGTTTTAACATAAAATTTACAATATAAGATATTAAACATAGACATTTCTTAATTATTAACATAATATTTTAAATATAAGATATTTAACATAATATTTTAAATATAAGATATTTAACATAATATTTTAAATATAAGATATTTAACATAATATTTTAAATATAAGATATTTAACATAATATTTTAAATATAAGATATTTAACATAATATTTTAAATATAAGATATTTAACATAATATTTTAAATATAAGATATTTAACATAGACATTTATTAATTATTAACATAATATTTTAAATATAAGATATTTAACATTGACATTTCTTAATTATTAACATAATATTTTAAATATAAGATATTTAACATAATATTTTAAATATAAGATATTTAACATAGACATTTATTAATTATTAATAAAAATTTTTAAATAAAAGATATTTAACATAGACATTTATAATGTTTTAACATAAAATTTTAAATATAAGATTTTTGACATAGACATTTATTAATTATCAAAAATATATTTTAAATATAAGATATTTAACATAGACATTTATTAATTATTAACATAATATTTTAAATATAAGTTATTTAACATAATATTTTAAATATAAGATATTTAACATAGACATTTATTAATTATTAACATAATATTTTAAATATAAGATATTTAACATAGACATTTATTAATTATTAACATAATATTTACAATATAAGATATTTAACATAGACATTTCTTAATTATTAACATAATATTTTAAATATAAGATATTTATCATAGACATTTATTAATTATTAATATAAAATTTTAAATAAAAGATATTTAACATAGACAATTATAATGTTTTAACATAAAATTTTAAATATAAGATTTTTAACATAGACATTTATAAAGTTTTAACATAAAATTTTAAATATAAGATATTTAACATAGACATTTATTAATTATTAACATAATATTTACAATATAAGATATTTAACATAGACATTTCTTAATTATTAACATAATATTTTAAATATAAGATTTTTAACATAATATTTTAAATATAAGATATTTAACATAATATTTTAAATATAAGATATTTAACATAATATTTTAAATATAAGATATTTAACATAATATTTTAAATATAAGATATTTAACATAATATTTTAAATATAAGATATTTAACATAATATTTTAAATATAAGATATTTAACATAATATTTTAAATATAAGATATTTAACATAATATTTTAAATATAAGATATTTAACATAATATTTTAAATATAAGATATTTAACATAGACATTTTATAATTAATTATATAAAATTTTAAATATAAGATATTTAACACAGACATTTATTAATTATTAACATAATATTTTAAATATAAGATATTTAACATAGACATTTATAATGTTTTAACATAAAATTTTAAATATAAGATTTTTAACATAGACATTTATTGATTATTAACATAATATTTTAAATATAAGATATTTAACATAGACATTTATTAATTATTAACAAAATATTTTAAAAATAAGATATTTAACATAGACATTTATTAATTATTAACATAAGAAAGGTAATTAACATAGAATATAATTAATTATTAACATAATATTTTAAATATAATATATTTAACATAGACATTTATTAATTATTAACATAATATTTTAAATATAAGATATTTAACATAGACATTTATTAATTATTAACATAAGAAAGGTAATTAACATAGACAATAATTAATTATTAACATAATATTTAATATAAGACATTTTTTAATTATTAACATAATCTTTTAAATATAAGATATTTAACATAGACATTTATTAATTATTAACATAATATTTTAAATATAAGATATTTAACATAGACATTTATTAATTATTAACAAAATATTTTAAAAATAAGATATTTAACATAGACATTTATTAATTATTAACATAAGAAAGGTAATTAACATAGAATATAATTAATTATTAACATAATATTTTAAATATAATATATTTAACATAGACATTTATTAATTATTAACATAATATTTTAAATATAAGATATTTAACATAGACATTTATTAATTATTAACATAATCTTTTAAATATAAGATATTTAACATAGACAATAATTAATTATTAACATAATATTTAATATAAGACATTTAACATAGACATTTATTAATTATTAACATAATCTTTTAAATATAAGATATTTAACATAGACATTTATTAATTATTAACATAATATTTTAAATATAAGATATTTAACATAGACATTTATTAATTATTAACATAATATTTTAAATATAAGATATTTAACATAGACATTTATTAATTATTAACATAATATGTTAAATATAAGATATTTAACATTGACATTTCTTAATTATTAACATAATATTTTAAATATAAGATATTTAACATAATATTTTAAATATAAGATATTTAACATAGACATTTATTAATTATTAATATAAAATTTTAAATAAAAGATATTTAACATAGACATTTATAATGTTTTAACATAAAATTTTAAATATATTTTTTTAACATAGACATTTATTGATTATTAACAAAATATTTTAAAAATAAGATATTTAACATAGACATTTATTAATTATTAACATAAGAAAGGTAATTAACATAGAATATAATTAATTATTAACATAATATTTTAAATATAATATATTTAACATAGACATTTATTAATTATTAACATAATATTTTAAATATAAGATATTTAACATAGACATTTATTAATTATTAACATAAGAAAGGTAATTAACATAGACAATAATTAATTATTAACATAATATTTAATATAAGACATTTTTTAATTATTAACATAATCTTTTAAATATAAGATATTTAACATAGACATTTATTAATTATTAACATAATATTTTAAATATAAGATATTTAACATAGACATTTATTAATTATTAACATAATATTTTAAATATAAGATATTTAACATAGACATTTATTAATTATTAACAAAATATTTTTAAAATAAGATATTTAACATAGAAATTTATTAATTATTAACATAAGAAAGGTAATTAACATAGAATATAATTAATTATTAACATAATATTTTAAATATAATATATTTAACATAGACATTTATTAATTATTAACATAATATTTTAAATATAAGATATTTAACATAGACATTTATTAATTATTAACATAATCTTTTAAATATAATATATTTAACATAGACAATAATTAATTATTAACATAATATTTAATATAAGACATTTAACATAGACATTTATTAATTATTAACATAATCTTTAAAATATAAGATATTTAACATAGACATTTATTAATTATTAACATAATTTTTTAAATATAAGATATTTAACATAGACATTTATTAATTATTAACATAATATTTTAACTATAATATATTTAACATTGAAATTAATTAATTATTAATAATATATTTTAAATATAAGATATTTAACATAGACATATATTAATTATTAACATAATATTTTAACTATAATATATTTAACATTGACATTTATGAATTATTAATAATATATTTTAAATATAAGATATTTAACATAGACATTTATTAATTATTAACATAATATTTTAAATATATTATATTTAACATAGACATTTATTAATTATTAACATAATATTTTAACTATAATATATTTAACATTGACATTAATTAATTATTAATAATATATTTTAAATATAAGATATTTAACATAGACATTTATTAATTATTAACATAATATTTTAAATATAATATATTTAACATAGACATTTATTAATTATTAACATAATATTTTAAATATAAGATATTTAACATAGACATTTCTTAATTATTAACATTAGAAAGGTAATTAACATAGACAATAATTAATTATTAACATAATATTTTAAATAAAAGATATTTAACATAGACATTTATTATTTATTAACATAATATTTGAAATATAAGATATTTAACATAGACATTTATTAATTATTAATATAAAATTTTAAATAAAAGATATTTAACATAGACATTCATAATGTTTTAACATAAAATTTTCAATATGAGATTTTCAACATAGACATTTATTAAATATTAACATATTATTTTAAATATAAGTTATTTAACATAGACATTTATTAATTATTAACAAAATATTTTAAATATAAGGTATTTAACATAGACATTTATTAATTATTAACATAATATTTTAAATATAAGATATTTAACATAATATTTTAAATATAAGATATTTAACATAATATTTTAAATATAAGATATTTAACATAATATTTTAAATATAAGATATTTAACATAATATTTTAAATATAAGATATTTAACATAATATTTTAAATATAAGATATTTAACATAATATTTTAAATATAAGATATTTAACATAGACATTTAATAATTAATTATATAAAATTTTAAATATAAGATATTTAACATAGACATTTATTAATTATTAACATAATATTTTAAATATAAGATATTTAACATAGACATTTATAATTATTAACATAATATTTACAGTATAAGATATTTAACATAGACATTTATAATGTTTTAACATAAACTTTTAAATATAAGATTTTTAACATAGACATTTATTAATTATCAACAATATATTTTAAATATAAGATATTTAACATAGACATTTATTAATTATTAACATAATATTTTAAATATAAGTTATTTAACATAATATTTTAAATATAAGATATTTAACATAGACATTTATTAATTATTAACATAATATTTTAAATATGAGATATTTATCATAGACATTTATTAATTATTAATATAAAATTTTAAATAAAAGATATTTAACATAGACAATTATAATGTTTTAACATAAAATTTTAAATATAAGATTTTTAACATAGACATTTATTAATTATAAATATAAAATTTTAAATAAAAGATATTTAACATAGACATTTATAAAGTTTTAACATAAAATTTACAATATAAGATATTAAACATAGACATTTCTTAATTATTAACATAATATTTTAAATATAAGATATTTAACATAATATTTTAAATATAAGATATTTAACATAATATTTTAAATATAAGATATTTAACATAATATTTTAAATATAAGATATTTAACATAATATTTTAAATATAAGATATTTAACATAATATTTTAAATATAAGATATTTAACATAGACAATAATTAATTATTAACATAATATTTAATATAAGACATTTAACATAGACATTTATTAATTATTAACATAATCTTTAAAATATAAGATATTTAACATAGACATTTATTAATTATTAACATAATTTTTTAAATATAAGATATTTAACATAGACATTTATTAATTATTAACATAATATTTTAACTATAATATATTTAACATTGAAATTAATTAATTATTAATAATATATTTTAAATATAAGATATTTAACATAGACATATATTAATTATTAACATAATATTTTAACTATAATATATTTAACATTGACATTTATGAATTATTAATAATATATTTTAAATATAAGATATTTAACATAGACATTTATTAATTATTAACATAATATTTTAAATATATTATATTTAACATAGACATTTATTAATTATTAACATAATATTTTAACTATAATATATTTAACATTGACATTAATTAATTATTAATAATATATTTTAAATATAAGATATTTAACATAGACATTTATTAATTATTAACATAATATTTTAAATATAATATATTTAACATAGACATTTATTAATTATTAACATAATATTTTAAATATAAGATATTTAACATAGACATTTCTTAATTATTAACATTAGAAAGGTAATTAACATAGACAATAATTAATTATTAACATAATATTTTAAATAAAAGATATTTAACATAGACATTTATTATTTATTAACATAATATTTGAAATATAAGATATTTAACATAGACATTTATTAATTATTAATATAAAATTTTAAATAAAAGATATTTAACATAGACATTCATAATGTTTTAACATAAAATTTTCAATATGAGATTTTCAACATAGACATTTATTAAATATTAACATATTATTTTAAATATAAGTTATTTAACATAGACATTTATTAATTATTAACAAAATATTTTAAATATAAGGTATTTAACATAGACATTTATTAATTATTAACATAATATTTTAAATATAAGATATTTAACATAATATTTTAAATATAAGATATTTAACATAGACATTTATTAATTATTAATATAAAATTTTAAATAAAAGATATTTAACATAGACATTTATAATGTTTTAACATAAAATTTTAAATATATTTTTTTAACATAGACATTTATTGATTATTAACAAAATATTTTAAAAATAAGATATTTAACATAGACATTTATTAATTATTAACATAAGAAAGGTAATTAACATAGAATATAATTAATTATTAACATAATATTTTAAATATAATATATTTAACATAGACATTTATTAATTATTAACATAATATTTTAAATATAAGATATTTAACATAGACATTTATTAATTATTAACATAAGAAAGGTAATTAACATAGACAATAATTAATTATTAACATAATATTTAATATAAGACATTTTTTAATTATTAACATAATCTTTTAAATATAAGATATTTAACATAGACATTTATTAATTATTAACATAATATTTTAAATATAAGATATTTAACATAGACATTTATTAATTATTAACATAATATTTTAAATATAAGATATTTAACATAGACATTTATTAATTATTAACAAAATATTTTTAAAATAAGATATTTAACATAGAAATTTATTAATTATTAACATAAGAAAGGTAATTAACATAGAATATAATTAATTATTAACATAATATTTTAAATATAATATATTTAACATAGACATTTATTAATTATTAACATAATATTTTAAATATAAGATATTTAACATAGACATTTATTAATTATTAACATAATCTTTTAAATATAAGATATTTAACATAGACAATAATTAATTATTAACATAATATTTAATATAAGACATTTAACATAGACATTTATTAATTATTAACATAATCTTTAAAATATAAGATATTTAACATAGACATTTATTAATTATTAACATAATTTTTTAAATATAAGATATTTAACATAGACATTTATTAATTATTAACATAATATTTTAACTATAATATATTTAACATTGAAATTAATTAATTATTAATAATATATTTTAAATATAAGATATTTAACATAGACATATATTAATTATTAACATAATATTTTAACTATAATATATTTAACATTGACATTTATGAATTATTAATAATATATTTTAAATATAAGATATTTAACATAGACATTTATTAATTATTAACATAATATTTTAAATATATTATATTTAACATAGACATTTATTAATTATTAACATAATATTTTAACTATAATATATTTAACATTGACATTAATTAATTATTAATAATATATTTTAAATATAAGATATTTAACATAGACATTTATTAATTATTAACATAATATTTTAAATATAATATATTTAACATAGACATTTATTAATTATTAACATAATATTTTAAATATAAGATATTTAACATAGACATTTCTTAATTATTAACATT
The DNA here is from genome assembly GCA_964056705.1 of Troilus luridus. Classification (NCBI taxonomy): domain Eukaryota; kingdom Metazoa; phylum Arthropoda; class Insecta; order Hemiptera; family Pentatomidae; genus Troilus; species Troilus luridus. The sequence continues at coordinate 2,392,505 of OZ057417.1, read as the reverse complement.
AGAAAGGTAATTAACATAGACAATAATTAATTATTAACATAATATTTTAAATAAAAGATATTTAACATAGACATTTATTATTTATTAACATAATATTTGAAATATAAGATATTTAACATAGACATTTATTAATTATTAATATAAAATTTTAAATAAAAGATATTTAACATAGACATTCATAATGTTTTAACATAAAATTTTCAATATGAGATTTTCAACATAGACATTTATTAAATATTAACATATTATTTTAAATATAAGTTATTTAACATAGACATTTATTAATTATTAACAAAATATTTTAAATATAAGGTATTTAACATAGACATTTATTAATTATTAACATAATATTTTAAATATAAGATATTTAACATAATATTTTAAATATAAGATATTTAACATAATATTTTAAATATAAGATATTTAACATAATATTTTAAATATAAGATATTTAACATAATATTTTAAATATAAGATATTTAACATAATATTTTAAATATAAGATATTTAACATAGACATTTAATAATTAATTATATAAAATTTTAAATATAAGATATTTAACATAGACATTTATTAATTATTAACATAATATTTTAAATATAAGATATTTAACATAGACATTTATAATTATTAACATAATATTTACAGTATAAGATATTTAACATAGACATTTATAATGTTTTAACATAAACTTTTAAATATAAGATTTTTAACATAGACATTTATTAATTATCAACAATATATTTTAAATATAAGATATTTAACATAGACATTTATTAATTATTAACATAATATTTTAAATATAAGTTATTTAACATAATATTTTAAATATAAGATATTTAACATAGACATTTATTAATTATTAACATAATATTTTAAATATGAGATATTTATCATAGACATTTATTAATTATTAATATAAAATTTTAAATAAAAGATATTTAACATAGACAATTATAATGTTTTAACATAAAATTTTAAATATAAGATTTTTAACATAGACATTTATTAATTATAAATATAAAATTTTAAATAAAAGATATTTAACATAGACATTTATAAAGTTTTAACATAAAATTTACAATATAAGATATTAAACATAGACATTTCTTAATTATTAACATAATATTTTAAATATAAGATATTTAACATAATATTTTAAATATAAGATATTTAACATAATATTTTAAATATAAGATATTTAACATAATATTTTAAATATAAGATATTTAACATAATATTTTAAATATAAGATATTTAACATAATATTTTAAATATAAGATATTTAACATAATATTTTAAATATAAGATATTTAACATAATATTTTAAATATAAGATATTTAACATAATATTTTAAATATAAGATATTTAACATAATATTTTAAATATAAGATATTTAACATAATATTTTAAATATAAGATATTTAACATAGACATTTAATAATTAATTATATACAATTTTAAATATAAGATATTTAACATAGACATTTATTAATTATTAACATAATATTTTAAATATATGATATTTAACATAGACATTTATTAATTATTAACATAATATTTTAAATATAAGATATTTAACATTGACATTTCCTAATTATTAACATAATATTTTAAATATAAAATATTTAGCATAATATTTTAAATATAAGATATTTAACATAGACATTTATTAATTATTAATATAAAATTTTAAATAAAAGATATATAACATAGACATTTATAATGTTTTAACATAAAATTTTAAATATAAGATATTTAACATAGACATTTATTAATTATTAACATAATATTTTAAATATAAGATATTTAACATAGACATTTATTAATTATTAACATAATATTTTAAATATAAGATATTTAACATAGACATTTATTAATTATTAACAAAATATTTTTAAAATAAGATATTTAACATAGACATTCATAATGTTTTAACATAAAATTTTCAATATGAGATTTTCAACATAGATTTTCAATAGTTCTTGACTCCCATATCATATTTGTTCTGGAGCAATGCCATCCCTTCCTGTGTTGCTTTGCCTACTTTTATTCTTTGAATTGTGTTCATTACCTCCTTTTCATCAATGTACTTTTCACTTTCTCAATTATTATTATTATGTTGAGGAGACTTGATCTTCTGTACCCTTTGTATCGATTGAAAATTGACCTTTATAGAATAGCTTCCACCTCATCAGATTCCACTTCTCAAGTATGCGGGCTTCTTCCATGTTAATTATACTCTTTGCATCCTTGATATTCCTCACTGACTTACTTTGTTATGTTCTGAGTGATTTCACTATTCGCGGAAACTTCTTGAGCTATCTTGATGGTTTTCATCCAGGCTTCTTCCAAACTTCTCCCATGATTCTTTTTTTGCTTGTCAGACTTTGGATTTGCATTAATTTCTGGCTGAGTGATATAGGCTTAACCTCTCTGGTGTTCTTCTAAAATAATAAAGAATTTATTTTCATCTGTCCACCAATCCAAACATATCCTGTTACCTGAAACTTTGTGCTGACCACATATGTCGCTTGCTATTTCCAAGATGCATGTTTTTAGAGCATTCCTTCTTTGTTGGCTATGAACAGAGCCAAATTCACAATAAAGAAAAGCTGGAATATCTTTAATTAATAGTCTCCTCAACATAATAATAGTAATTGAGAAAGTGAAAAGTGCATTGACAAAGAGGAGGTAATGAACAAAATTCAAAGAATAAAAGTAGGCAAAGCAACAAAGGAAGGGATGGCATTGCTCCGGAACAAATATGATATGGGAGTCAAGAACTATTCAAATACTCCAACAGCCTTTTCAACAATTTTGGGGCATACTGAAAATCCAAAAAGATTGGGAATATAGTCTAATTATAAAAAATGGTAGCTCCACCAAATTTGAAAACTATAGGCCTATAAGCTCGCTCTTGGTTGTTTACAAACTTTACACGAGCATTCTAGAAATGAGTGGTTGGGAACACAAGAAGGAATGATGATTCTGTGAGCACGATGAAATAGATAAATATCACGTGTTGAAAATTGTTCAATAAAATTTTGGCGATTACCAACTAATATTTATACTCATTGCCCCACATCAAGTTATAGTATTATTAATCAAAGAGCATTGAATTGTTCTTCCCATGAGACCTACAACATAATCGTTCTTTAGGTGTTAAATTTTTTTGGTTGTTATTTGATAATGAGTGGGAAAACAAGTTTGTAAAACAGCAATCTTTGACCTTGGCCTGTAGATAGGTAATCTTCTAATGAAACCATTAATTAACTAACTGATTCACTGATTAGTACTGTTAATATAAATTAAGATACTTACGTTAATGACATTTTTCAAATTCAATACAGTTAATGTCATAGCCTGAGGATAACATTTTTTAAAGGAAAAAATTGAGAAGTCGAAGAACATCAGGTATATTGAAGATTTGGCTGTTTTTTTTGTCACAACTAAAACACTAACAGAACCTGTTTTTTGTTGTTGTTTGTTTTGGCCAAAACCAAAGCTTCTGTCAGTCATTAATAAATGCCATCATTGAAATATAAACAACTAATTATCACTACCTAGTTTGAATACAGTCATCAATGATAAAAAGACTTCCCACCTGATCTTTACCACTTTATATGTATGTTAAAATATGTACAGTTATGCTATCTGTGTTAATTAAGATTAGATCTAGGAGAGATGAAGGAAAACAATAAGGAAGAAAAACAAAGTGAAGAAACCTGTTTGTTGTTGTTGCTCTAAATCTGACTATTCTTCGTGTACATAACTGATTACCTATGCAGGACTACTACAAAAGATATCTAGTAAAATTATAAAATTGCATGCATGTATGAATTTTATAGAAGAAAATGAAAAGGATGAGAGAATTGGAAATTATTGTTTCTAATACTCGATAACCTGTACCACTACAACTCGTGTGTGTGTGTGTGTCATATAAACACATCAATAGTTTATAAGATGTAATTTAGGAGGTGTTAACGACCGTAGTGTCCAGATAGATTAAAATAAAAAAATCATTCATTGTTTAGGCTTCTTGTTTTCTCGCCAGATGAAATCATTTCTGTGAGAATTCAAATTGATTCAGAACCATGGGGTCATGCCTTGCCAGTTTCTGGACCTTTGTATGTCATGCCGTGGAAACCGCATAAATACTCTTCAGGAATGCACAATTTACATGTAAATATTTAAGTACTGAATTGATATTAGAATGAATTTTATAATGTTTAGTTTTTCTTAATAATGCTATGTCCTCACTGATAATGATTATTTTTCCAGGTTGCTATCTTGGATAAAAGTGGGCGTGATGTAACCTTCCATCATCCTTTTTCACTTGATGACACAAGACTGCAGTTTAATCTTTTTCCAAGAATGTTGTTAATGATTGACTTCAGCTTAGTAGTAAGTTGTTCTTTGGTTAATTAACATCAATGACTTGATTGTAACCTAAACATTTCAACTCTAGACCAAATCGCTTATAGCACATAATCCTGATATTTGCATTGCTTCTCTTCTGAAAGCTCTCACTGTGAGCTAAGCGATTGTTCCAACATTCCAACTTCAGGTCCTGCCCTCCTCACTCCCAATGGTCTGCTCTTTAAAATTCTCTTTCTTTTAGTGGAGCCTTTGGATGCAACTTCATACATTCCTTCTGAGCCATCTTATAGCTCTGGCTCATTAAATATTTCTGTCTAGTTGGCATTTGATGTTTTCTTACAATTTATTGAGGAAACATACCCACCATAGCCCAAGGTTCATCAGTTTTATGATTATTGCTTTCCCAAATAGCTCATACATTTCAACATACTTCTTTCTCCAGTTGTCATAACTAATGATGGTTTCAAATATTCTTCTGAAAATCATCCTTTTGAAAATTAGAATTTGTTTACTGGGTTTAGCAGCATCATTTCAGGCAATGATGTCTTGTTTCCTTGTCATAAGCTGGCATGTGATGTAATTTTACAACCGAAAATAGCTTCTGATGGCATTGAAGATTCTACTGCTTACCTTGCGGTAGTCATTATATTATATTGAGTTAAAAATCAAGCCTAGTTATGTTAACCAACCGGCCTGCCTAATGAACTTTAATGGGTCAAAACTCTGTGAATCCTTATCAGAGGCTTCTCTTGAGCCGGTCGCATAAGGTCAAGATAGGCTTTATGTCTTGCACAGCGAGACCTAGCAATGCTATTATTCTAATATCCTAGGTGTATTCCAATAATTGCGCTAGTTTAGTGAATATTTGTCCACCGGTTTGCTTTCTAGAATGTCTAACAACCTTCTCAAGAGCTATGTTAAAAAAATAAGCAAGTCCCTTGTTGGATGAGAACTCACTGGAAAGCTCTGTTTGAATTTTCACAGAACATATGACACCATTAAAGTTGTATGGAACGAATTAATAGCATCATGTTGCTATTGTAACTGCACTTCCATCAACAAATGCTATACCATAATTCTAAAATCAGATACTTTTTACAAAATCATCTCGACTTGCTTTTCCTTTCCACAGATTTATTTAGTTAACGGGAGGGCTTTACAGTAATTTGATTTTAATGTAAGAGAAATATGACATGCTCAATCTCACAGGCTTTCATCGATTGAATAAAATTTTTGATGGATATCTAACAGCCTTGATCTCCTTTAAGGCTGAAAACTCTGCTTGAATTTTTCCCTTTAAGAAAAAAATCAGGAATTATTGATTGGGAACTTTTAGTTTTTAGTGTAATAATGCCATTTTCGAACATTTCTAAGAAACAACATAATGAAATATTGAAAAGAAGGTCATTCTCCTTCCATAGCTTTGAAAGCCTTTAATTATATTATGCTTTATTTTTTTAATGCTATATTGCTGGACATTTCAACATTCAGTATTGGAAATATTGAAAACACTAATTTAAAAATAATATTTTAATTTTAAAATTTAATTAACCAATTAATAATAATGTAATATAAAAGGGTATATTAGCATTTGTTATAGAACCCATTCATTTGTCCGTATCCCAAAAAATTGCTAGGTACCAACTAACTGAATAAAACATATTATAAATGCTGTGATCTAACACAATAGTTTTTGAAAATTATAATTTTTTTTTATCATGCATTTTTTTGTTGTTTTAGATGCAAGTTTTGTATGGCTTAGCTGTTGTGAGTTGTGTCCTTCCTTATTGCTTTCTTCGTTACATGAACAAACAAATTTTAGGTATGGAAAATACTGTTACCTTCTTCTTTATCTTCCTCCTTAGTGCCTCTCAGCGTGGATTATTACCTATTATTAATAAAACATTAGAAGTCCAAAGATTTTGAAAAAGGACGTACTTTCATTAGTGCTACAAATAGTATTCAATTGTGCTATTTGTAGTTACCAGGTTGATTATGCCGCATTCCTCATCCCACTTTCCGATTTCAGAATTTGTATTTGAACATAATATGGAATATTTGCATTAAAGGGGATATTAATGAAAGCTCCATGAATGTGTTATAAGAAATTCTGGAAAATTCGTTAAATATTTATTTTATTATAACTTTATGTTGAGTATATATATATAATACTAATATAGATTTTATTTATTCTGGGACAAGTCTCTTTAGAATAAAAATACAGGAATAATACATAACCTAATATTTCTCAGAGTATAATATAATGCATTTAATTAATGAGGAAGAAATTTAAAAAATGAATTGAAACTAAATTTGTGAATTACCTCCATTAACAATATTTAACGAAAACAATTAAAAGGAAGAAGAATAAAACAAACAAAATTTAGAAAAAAGATAAAAATAATTATATAGAGAGAAACAATTGATAGTTACATAAATTTTATGTAAAGCAAAATAACAAAAAAAATAAAAATATTGAAAGATGAAATACAAACAATACTATGATATATATATATATATATATATATATATATATATATATATATATATATATATATATATATATATATATATTGTTAATGTTCAAAATGGTGTAAGAAATAAACCAAAAATTATCGGTGTTTAGTGTATTAATCAGACCACCATAAAGTTAACGTAAATTTTATGAGGAATTTATTTAAATAAATAAAAATAATTCTAAATCTTAATAAATACTTATTTGTTAATTTTATATTAGAGTCTGTTCAAATAAAACACAATTTTTATATGTATAACTGATTTGAATGTAATACAAATGGCATTGTCGCCCACTACCAGAGTTTCCCGCCATATTTTCGCTCTCTCTGCAACGGTCCATGAGACAGGACCTCCCCAGTTTTTTTAGACTCTATCAGTGGAAGCCTTGTGAAAGGACCTCCAAGTTATTCTACTCTACCAGTGGCAGCCTGGGTGCAAGGATCTTCTAGTTGTCAAGAGGAGTTAGATTGTATTGTGATTCAGAGGCTGTTTTGTGAAGGAGTTTCAGGACAGAGATTGGATAACCTACATGTAAGTGTTTAGTTGAGTCATTGTACTGTAAAAATTGTGTTTATCATTTAAAATTTGTTTTATTTATCCCGAATTTAAAATAATTGTCATTGACCCACGGAGATAAAGATTTCATGTTAATAAAATATCTAAAGATTAATAAACTGTTATGTATAATAATTTCAATTTTCTGTAATAAAATTAAAGTCAATTTTTAATTAAATCTATGTATTAAATGTATAGAAGAATCTAAACATTTGGCGACCAACCTACAGGCAGTGATAATTAGGGGTAATAATCATAATTAATAGAAAAATAAATATTTTTTTAAATATAAAATTGTGTCCCCGGCAATATGGCTTCACCGTTATGTTTTGTGTTATAAATCAGAATAGGACATACTTATTAATAACAGTAGAACCGGTAAAAATAATAAAAATAGGATTAATAGGTTTAAAAATAAAGGTTTTATTAATTATATATTATATTGATTAACTAATTATTTTGTCTAAAATATTAATTAAATTTCAAATCAAGAGGTCTGAAAATGGTGATAGGATGGAAAATTTAAATGAAGATAATAGTAAAGTTCAATTATTAGAACAATGCCTTAAAATAATGAAAAATGTAGAAACGTTAGGAGTAGAAAATGAGTTAACGATTTTCAGGGAATCACAGACCGCTGCTGGAAGCCAAAGCCTAATAGAAGTAAAAACCGGTCAGGAGTTCGCCTGGAAACGGTTATCACGTGCCCACCATACATAACGCGGAAAAAACATCCAATATTGAACTGAGCCCAATAATTGAATTATTAAATAAAATGAGAGAAGAGAGTAATAAAATGAGAGAAGAGTGTAATGATAAGATGGATAAAATGAGAGAAGAGAGTAAGAAAGAAGGACAATATTAAATCACATGATAGAGAGATAAACCAAATTATTGTAGAGGTCCAAGTACATGGTAATAATAATTTAGAAGAACAACAATGACTAGAATCACCCTCTACCCGTACTCAAAATTCTATAATAGCTTTAGGACAAATTCCAAAAATTAAATCAGATCATTTAGAATAACATTCTACTGTTAAGTTAAACAAAAAGAATTCACAAATTTTTGAATATAATTTATTATTAGAAGAAAATGAAGAAGATAAAAAAGAAATTATTGAATTACCTTACATCCATTTAAAAAATAATAATAGTACATTTTCATGTCTTCTGGATAGCGAATGGGTAGCGAAGTGAGCCTTATGCAAAAGGAATTCTTCTTACAAAATAAAAAGAAATTTAACAAATGTAAAATACTGCCTATTAAGAACACACACATAACATCTGGAAATGGTAAAAGATCCCAATGTTTAAATTTAAAAATGTTGATAACAATTATGTATGAAGAATTCGAAGTTGATATAAACTTTATAATAGTCCCTAACTTAATGAATAAAATAATTATTGGAATTGATACATTATACAATTATAAGACCAAAATAAACTTAGAGACTAATTTTGTAACATTCAACAATGATAAGGAAAAGTGTTTTATACCTATAGAAAAAATCTCAACTTTCAAGGAGCAAACACTGGATTCAGAGTTAAGACCATGTAATAACTGTTCTAGAGAAAATAAAATTGAAGAAAAACTAAACTTAACCGTCGAACAACTAATTTAACAAAAATGTAAAGAAATAGATAGCTTAAATATAAAGGAAAAAGAGAATTTTAATGATTTACTATTAAACCATAAAGAAATCTTTATTGAAAAAATAGGTTGTATAAAAAATCATGAACATATCCTAGAAATCACTGACACCTCACCATACAAACAATTCCAATATAAATTAAGTCCTAAATTATTGGAAAAAGCACGAGAGGAATTAGATGATATGTTAGAAAATGATATGATAGAATCATCAGAGATTTTAGTTGAGAAAAAAGATCAATCAGTAAGAATATGCCTTGATGGAAGATTTTTAAATAAACGTTTAGTGCCCATTTACGATGCACCACTAAATACACTGTTCTGCAAAAAAAAACTTTTCTCCCCTCCCTTGAACAATTTTGCCTGTTTCTCATGTTTTCAGGTGTGCTGAGTCCGAATCCGAACTCAGAAAAATTCTATCACCCTCTGATTTTGAGAGAAAAGAGGTGAAACTTGGAAAAAATGAAAAATTGTATTTGAAAATTATTGTCTTTATTAGAACAGATTTTTTTTCTTTTTCAACAATAAAATATAATTAATTGAATCCTGCATGCTATCAGGTATAATACTAGATATGACACAACTCAAAAAATATACACACATCGTCAATGAGTAGTTTTTTTTCTTTTGTACTCTTCCTCCTCTGTCTCCCGCTGCAGTGTCCAGGAGTAATCCGCCAGCATCTTCTCATTCCATTTGTCAGAATATCTTTTTTCCATTCTGGATATGTCTTGGTGGAATCGTTCTCCATGTTCGTCCAAAACTGCACCCAAATTTGGGGCGAAAAAGTCTAGGTGACTATGCAGGAAATGTATTTTTAAGGACATTTGCATCCCAATGTTTTATATGAAGTAAGCAGTTCTTGGACTATTTTTCGGTAGTCTCTAGATTTGTTGTTTCCCAAAAACTTAGCACATACCGCTCGAAAAGCAATCCAAGCCTTTTTCTCAGTAGTATTTAACTTTGCTTCAAAAGTGAGATCCTTGAAAAACTGAAAAAACACTTTTAGCCATATTTCTTTAACCACTTGTAATATTCCCATCAAATTTTTTTCGTTCAAATATACTTCATTGCGCTCAAAATCATCGGGCTTTTGAATTTTTTTCACTATGTTTTAATGCCGAAAAAAAATTCGTCAAATCCACAAAAAACTCACCTTTTTGGATAAAAAACTAGAATTTCTCAGGAAACTGTGCGTGATAGACAAAATCTGACTTCAAATTCGTGTTCACCACATCTGATAACAGTAAGAAAGCATGTTTTGGTTTGAAGGAGGATTTTCGTGCAGAACAGTGATATTGATTAAATTTTATCTAAATGTCAAAATATTTTCTAAATGCTTTTGGCAAGTTAGTCGACACCATTTCAGCAGAAAATATACAGCTTTTCAATTTTAAAATAGCCTTAGTTAAAGCCTTGAGAAAAGTTATTTCAAAGGAGTTACGAAATAATGTAAAAATTTATGTTGATGACATTTTGGTACATGCCAATACATTTCAACAATTTATAAACATTTTTGAAAAAGTAATAACAGCATTTAAGAATATGGGTGTAACAGTGAATTTAAACAAATCAAAATTTTTTGTAAAGGAAGTATCATTTCTAGGATATAAATTAACAGCTCAAGGAATTGCAAAAGAAACAAATAAAATAGATGAAATAGTGAATTTTCCCATTCCAAAGAATAGAAAGGATTATCAAAGCTTCCTTGGATTAATTAATTTTTATAATAAATTCTGCTCACATTTTGCCAACTCAGCCCAACCTCTTTATGGATTGACATCAATTAAAGATAAATTTCAATGGAAACCAGAACATCAGAAGGCATTTGAAGAACTTAAAGAAAAATTGACACAACTTCATTTTAGCATACCCTGATTTTAACCAAAAATTTATTATAGAATCCGACAGCTCGATGTTTGCTTCTGGTGGAGTTCTTTATCAGCTAGATGAAAATAAAAAAAAGCAAATTATTGTCTTTTGTAGTAAATCATTCAAAGCAGCTGAACTTAATTTTTATAGTACTGAAAAGGAATTGTTGGGTATTATTCATGCAATACAAAAATTGTATTCCATTATAGCCGGATTTAAAACCACAATCAGAACCGATTGTAAGTCAATTATTTTTATGCGAACTTGTAAAAATCCACCTGTTAGAATTATAAGCTGGATAATTTTTTTAAATAATTTACCTTTGTCTTTTGAGCACATTCCCGGTAATGAAAATGAAATAGCTGACTATTTGAGCATGAACCAGTCAAAAACTAAAGATTTTTAACAAATAACATAAATTTAGATATATTTTTTCAATATGATTCAAAATCAAAAATAAGATGAAGATTTAAAATTAAAATTAATTAAAACATCTGAAACCTACAAGATTATAAGAAGATTACAAGATGGAATGATTCACAACAAATTTAAAGATCAATGCTAAATGATACCGACCAGGACAGACATGAAAAAATTTATATCAATTGTTCATAAAAATTTTGTCATACTGGAGTTACTAAAATTATTCAAGAGCGATTTATTTATCCAAAATTAAGAAAAGTAATTAATAAAGAAATAAGAAAATGCCACCTTTGCCAGATAAATAAACCATCTAAAACTAACATTGTTCCCATGCAGACTATTGGCCCCAGTGGTAGATAAGTTAGATCTTATATCAGTGGATTATTTTGGACCTTTAACCAAGAGTAATGGTTACTAGTATATTTTTGTTGTACTAGAAAATTTCACTAAGCTAACTAAATTATACCCAACTAAAAAGGCTAATATGAGGGAAGCAATAAATTCTTTAAAGCAATTTTTTGATGAAATCGGAAAACCAAAAAGATGTTTGAGCGATAATGCTACAACATTCACATCAGAAAAATGGAATAATTTTTTGAAAAAGAACAATATTAAAAGAATTTTAACGTCCATAAGACACCCCCATGGAAACAATTCAGAAAGAACAAATAGAGATATTCTCACTTACTTAAGAAACGTTGTTACTGAAAATCACAAACTTTGGGTTAAGAATTTAGAAAAAATTGAAAATTGCATTAATACTATATGCCATTCCACAACCGAATTCACACCTATAGAAGCAATGTTTGGATTAAAACAACAACGGCTTTGGGAATATTACATAGGAGAAGGATATCCAAACTATAAACAACTTTCATTAGAAGATATCGAGAATCAAATAAAAAATAATTTTGAAAAACTAAGACTCAAAAATGAGATGAATAACAAAAATAAATTTACCAAGTCTGAGAATTTCAGAATAGGAGACCTTGTGTTGGTTAGAGCACAAAGAATACCTAAAAAAGATAAATTAAATGCTAAATTAACACCCATATACGAAGGACCTTATAAAATTTCAAGAAGAATATCCAAATTCACCTATATTGTTGAGACAGTTAACGGAGAACAAAGAGGAATGTTTCACACTAGCCTGTTGAAGAGGTACTATGTCGAAGAAAGAAATAAGAAGAACTACAGAATGACTAAATCATGACTCAATAAAATATATGTTTAAATTTGTTCACTCCTAATACTTATTTGTTAATTTTATATTCGAGTCTGTTCAAATAAAATACAATTTTTATATGTATAACTGATTTGAATGTAATACAAATGGCATTGTCGCCCACTACCAGAGTTTCCCGCCATATTTTCGCTCTCTCTGCAACGGTCCATGAGACAGGACCTCCCCAGTTTTTTTAGACTCTATCAGTGGAAGCCTTGTGAAAGGACCTCCAAGTTATTCTACTCTACCAGTGGCAGCCTGGGTGCAAGGATCTTCTAGTTGTCAAGAGGAGTTAGATTGTATTGTGATTCAGAGGCTGTTTTGTGAAGGAGTTTCAGGACAGAGATTGGATAACCTACATGTAAGTGTTTAGTTGAGTCATTGTACTGTAAAAATTGTGTTTATCATTTAAAATTTGTTTTATTTATCCCGAATTTAAAATAATTGTCATTGACCCACGGAGATAAAGATTTCATGTTAATAAAATATCTAAAGATTGATAAACTGTTATGTATAATAATTTCAATTTTCTGTAATAAAATTAAAGTCAATTTTTAATTAACTCTCCATGTATAAATTCTTAACAATATATATATATATATATATACTCACACTCACACACACACACACAGACAGATAAATATATATTTATCAATGTGTATGTGGTATTATTCTTATTATTATTATTTTATTCTCGGCTTTTTCCTGTAAATGTAAAAAATATATACTTTTTTGCTTTTCTAGATAGTAAAAAACAGTTGCCATGCTTAAGAAACACCTTTGTGCATCGTTGGCTGAGAAGAATCTGGATCATTTCGAATATAAATACATTATTTTATCCGATTGTCCTCTACCCGCTCTATATTACAATTGGTAATTGTTGTTGAATGTTAATAGTTAACCTTGATTGTATATGTGGAAGAAAATGGTGCGGGTGGAGGTTAATAAATTTATTGACTCACCTTGAGTCCACCCACACCATTTTCTTCCACAGCTAATTAATTGTTCTTATTGGCTTCTTTATCACAAAAACAGGCTGTTCCTTGGAAACTATTAATTTCTTTCTTTTTTTTTTCTCCCTTACAAATGCTGACTTCAGGACCTTGGGCTGTTGCTGAAGTTTTGGAAGGAGAATACGGAGTAATATTTATTTGGGGAATATTTATCAATGGTACTTTGATTCCTGAATCTTTCACCTATTCATATGGTTTCTTACAGGTTTGTAGTTCATTACATTATGATTGTGTATTTGTAAAATCTTGATATCTGATGTTGTCAAGGTGCCACCTCACCTTTTAGCAACCTCGTAACTACCTGGTTCGAATCCGACAGACCGGTTTAAATTTATTTTGCGTTGGACCAACAGAATGAATCTTGACCTTCCCATTCTGATTAGAAAATTTTATATCCTGTAGTAATAAGACTTCCACTTTGCCTGTACTAGAGTTAAAAAGTTGATGTTATATCCCAATAACTTTTTTTTAAAGTAGAATTTCAATTCTATCAAGATAGTAAAGCTGATTTTATAAGGGTTAGGATTTATTCATGATAAGTATAGAATGCATTAAAACTCGGCTGTGAATAGTCTTAAATTAAACTTTATCAGAAGGATGATCAGGAAGTTCAAGTGGGAAAAACTTGCTTACAGTCCAAGAATGAGCCATAATGAACTACAGGGGCAATCTCTTAGTTTTAAAGTTGGAGGAACTTGAAAAGAATAATAATATGCCCTGGAAGAACTTGATAGTTTGCCTTATCATTGTTGATAAGCGATGTGTATATTAAATTAAAAAAAAGGCTTTAGTCGCTGGGCACACTCTTGACATTTTTAAGAGTGAATAAAGCTCTTTTAAAACTCGCTAATTTTTTTTAATAAAAAGACAAAATTTAAACAAACATTAAACCTCTGATCAAGATACGAGTGTGGTTTGAAAAGTTCTCAGAATCGCTGCTAGATGTCAGTGCTAGAGCTACGAGGTTCCTGCACAATAATCACACATTCTTTTTGAGTGAACAAGTGGCATGAGTGGTAGTGACAACTCTTTGTTGTTGTTTTATGTGGGGTTTTTTCCCCGCACACAAGTGCTATTGCCATGGTACGAGGTACGAATTGTTTCCACATCCACCTTATTCACCTGATTTGGCACCATCAGACTTTCATCTCTTCCCCAAGCTGAAAATTTTCCTAGGTGGAGGGAGATTTCCTACAACGGAAGAACTGACAGCCAAATTGGAGAGGTATTTTGCAGGCCTGGAGGAATCTCATTTTTGAGATGGGATCATGGTATTGAAACATCGCTGGACCAATTGCATTAGTCTAAGGGGAGACTATGTTGAAAAATAAAAGCAGTTCCACCAAGGTAAGGCACTTCTTTCTAGTACATTCTGAGAACTTTTCAAACCAGACTCGTATATTAGTTTTTTTTTTTCTAAAAAACTTCAGTTTTTATTAGAAAAATAATTATAATAGGTAGCCTTATCTTCCAATATTTTCAATATAAAATTTCTTTATATAATGATGTGTCAATTTTACTCATTGGAGTTATTAAAATTATTATTGCTTTAACTAATAGTAGTAGTAAGAAAGGATGTTAAACACTCATAAAAAAAAAGCAAAACATTCAGTTGCTACGTTTTTCATCAATTATTTTATTTTATATTATATTTTATTTATTAATATTATGCAAAATTAAAATGTACATAGATTTATATATCTTAAATTATAATAGTTGACCTTGATTATACATGTGGAAGAAAGTGGTTAGGGTGGAGGTCAATAAATTTCTCTTAAATAGGGAGAAATGTTTCTTAAGCGTAAAACAGTTTTACGTTAAATAGTCCCCCCACCCCCTCCCTTGACAGCCTTGAAGAAGACCTGTAATGTGGGTCGAAACGTTGGCTCTTTTATAAACATTTCCCCTTATTTTTTTAAATAATTTATTTAATGGAATTTACAACTGTATTATACTAATTCAACAAGTAAATAGAATGATTGGTACATATTAGCATGAAAAACAAGTAGAGAAACTATCCAGTGGTAGTTCTCAAATCTCCCTATTTAAGAGAAATTTATTGACCACCATTTTCTTTCACATCTATTTGTATAGGTTAGGTTAGGTTTTATTGTTTATAGACGGCGAACATCCATGGTCATCAGCGTCTTTCTTCTTTTGGTTCAATTGTTATTTCATTATTATTCTTCATTATTCTTTTGGTTTAATATTTATTTCTACTTCACATATAATTATTATATCCTACTGAACATATTATTTTGTTTAAGAAAAGTTAGCACTTCATCTATATTTGTGGTGTTATCACCCAGGGTAGTCGGGGTTTTTCTATCAATCCAAGCCTTGAAAATCTGTTTCATATGGGTGATAGTTAATTGCACTCTGCAACTTCCGCACTTTGGTGGTGCATCTGTCTCAATCAAATATCCGTGCGTCAGATGTGTATAACCGATTCTTAGTCTTGTGATGACTACTTCTTCTCTTCTGTTGCTGCGGCAAGTACTTTTCCATGGTTTTATTTCTGCTTTAATACTTTTCAGTTTATTAGTTTCCTCAGTTGCCTCCCACAGCTGAATCCACGTCATGAGTGCTTGGCATTTTAGATATTGCGAAATGTCTGATACAGTAAAAACATTTGATATAGTCAGCGATGATGCTGCTTTCTTGGCTGCTTGGTCTGCCGCTTCATTGCCTTTGATTCCCACGTGAGATGGTATCCAGACAAGTACTACCTCCTTGTCCATGCTATTGATCATCGTTGAATAAGCTTGGGCTTTTTTAATTACGTTGTCTTTCGTATATATATTAGGGAACGCCGTTATTGGAGATAGAGAATCAGTGAAAATAACAAAATTTTTTTCTTGATCTTGCATAATATGATATAGGGCTGCTTTGATTGCGTAACATTCTGAGGTGAAATTACTGATTGTGTGTGGGAGCCTATATTTAATTGTATTGGAACCGAAAATTATAGAACATCCAACGTTATGGTTTGATTTGGACCCATCTGTATAAATGTGCTGGCTATTTCGATATTTTCCAACAATTTTTTTAAATTCTAAAAGATATGTGTGTTCTGATGTGCTATTCTTTTTGTATTTTCTGAGCCTTAAATCTATCGATGGTATTTTTAAGGTCCAAGGTGGGTAGCTGTTTTCATCTGTGCTTGTTTGAAAATTCTTGATTTCTTCAATATATCTTCTTGCTCATATTCCAAGTGGGGCTGCTAGTCTTGGGTTTTCTGTATATTTTCTTGTTTTTATTGGAAAAATATGCTTCAATGCTGGATTATTATCATTGAATTTTAATCTTCCAATGTATCCGGATGCAAGTTGGTGTCTTCTGCGGCTTCTATACATAGACTGTTTACAGGGCTAGATCTAAATGCACCTGTGATAAGGCAGAATCCCGCACGGTGGACTGAGTCTAAAGTGGAAAGCTGCTTATGAGTAGACAAAACTGCCATAATCCAATTTAGATCTTATTAGAGTAGTGTAAACCTTTAACATGCTGGATCTATCTGCTCCCCACGTACTTCCAGCTAGGACTTTTAGTATGTTTAATCGTTTTACACATTCTTCTTTCAGCCATCTAATATGATCTTTCCAGTCAAGTTTGTTGTTAATAATTAAGCCTAGAAATGTAACTTTTTGTTCAAAATTTTACAGAGTTTTATGCCTCTGTATGTTAAATCTGGAGAAGTCGGTATCTTGAGTTTTGAAAAAAGGAAACATTTTGTTTTTTTGGTTGAAAATTTCAATCCAGATTGAGCGGACCACGATTCCAATTTCGAAAGACAATTTTGTATCGTTATTTTCATTCTATTTTGGTTCCTGAAAGGTAGTAAGAGGGCTAAATCGTCAACGAATAGAAAGGTTTTAATAGATTTGGGTGGTTACTTTATTTATTGCAATAGCAAAAAGGGCGCAGCTCAAGACACTTCCCTGCAAATGGAATACATTTGTCATTAATTTTACTGAGGACAGGTGGTTGGTTACCTACCCTTACTTGAAAGGTACATTCCCTCAAGAAGTTGTTTATCAGCACGAGAAGCCGACCACAGTACTTCCATTCCTTTAGCTGTTGCAGTACGAGTAATGGGTTTAAGTTGTCGTAGGCTTTTTCTATGTAAAAAAAAATACCTTTTTTCATGTTCGAGAGTAACCAGACGATCTAACGTAGAACGACCAGCTCTGAATCCACTCTGTGCTTCAGATATTAAGTTTTTTTCTTCTAATGTCCAGGTTACCCTTTTTTAAGTACCATTTTTTCCAAAAGCTTACACAAACAGCTGGTAAGTGAGATAGGCCGGTAACTAGAAGGTTGTAACTTATTTTTACCTGGCTTCAGAATTGGGATTATAACAGTTGTCTTCCAGATGCTTGGAAAGTCTCCGGTGCACCAAACATGATTGTAAAGAGTAAGAAGCACGCTCAAAGCCTGGCTTGGTAAATTTTTCAACATATCATTGTGGATCTTGCCTGCGCCCGGTGTGGGAAATTTAAGCTTTTTTATGCAGTTTAATAGTTTAACTTTAGTGAAAGGGATGTTGTATGCATGCTCAGATTCATTTTTGATGGTATTTAATTTATTGTTTTCTGGCGGCAAAGGTGTTGTTTGAGGGGAGTATATGTTTGAATAACATGTTGCAAAATGCTCAACCAACAATTCTTGATTTTGTTCTACGTGGTCATTTATTAAAAGTGATGGCTGGTAGTCTTTATAATTTCCTGTGATACTCTGAATTTTTTTCCAGAACAATCTTGGTGAGGTATCTGTTGAAATAGAGTTTAGGAATTGTTCCCAGGACTTTCTTTTTGTTTTTTATTATCCTCCGAGAAATCGAACAGCATTTTTTATACTCTATTAGATTGGCTAGAGTAGGTTCTTTCTGAAATACTTTAAGTGCCCTTCTTCTTTTCTTAATAGTTGTTTTGCAGTCACTGTCGTACCAGGGGACATTTTTATTTTTGGAATTAATGCTACTTGAGCTCTTTGGAATAGAAATATTTGCTGATGCCAAAATTGCTGACGTAATATGATTGTTTATTTCAGTACTACTATTTGTTGATGATAAATCGGAAACATTTATGTTTATATTATTTTGAAATCTTGTCCAGTCAGTTTTCTCTGTGATCCATCTTGGGTGTTTTGTTGTTTGGGTATTTCCATAAGGGAAACTGATTATTATGAGAAAATGATCGCTAGAGTATCGGTCTTGGGAGACCTGCCAACTTACATGCTGACTGAACACCAGGTTAGGTCGATGGTGGAGAAGGTATTGCACGCTGGGCTTAGTATGTGAGCTGTCCTGAATTTAGAATAATGGAGTCAGTTGAGTCAATAATTCGTCTAATAATATTTCCCCGTGAAGAGCAGTATGTGGATCCCCAGGAGGTGTGGTGACCGTTGACATCACTCATACATAAATAGGGAGAGGGGAGGACGTTTACAAAATTAAGCAAATCTCTCTCTTTTAAATTTCCTGGTGGGATGTAAATATTGCCGAGAAAAATAGGAAATTTAATAAAAACTTTAACAACTATTGCTTTTGCAAAGAGGAATTTACTATCGCTAACTCCGAAACTATTTTTTTATGGACAGCGATTAGAACACCACCACAAGCCCTATTATTATTTTCAAAATCGTTTCTGTAAATATTATAACCCTTTATACTAATTTTTTCACTTGGAAGCAGCTTAGTTTCTTGAATGCAAATGGCTATTGGTTGATATCTATCGATTATTAGTTTTAGTTCCTCTTGTTTTCTAATTAAACCATTACAATTCCATTGTATGATATTATTGAAAAAGTCATGTTATGATGATTAAATTATAAAATAAAAACATATGTACGTATGATTTTTTGATTAATAGAATTAAAAATAAAATCAACATGTTGACTGAGGTAATAGGTTAAAATTACTATTCTAATTAATTTCTGTTTTTTTCTTTGCTCAAATTTCGGCTTGGTAGTTTGCCTCTGGATTTACTCCTTGATCTACTAACTACGGTCCAATCACTCTGTGAGTCAACTTGACGGCCATGGGAATTGGATACGTCTTTGGGTGTTCTTTTTTCGAAGGTAAAACCTTCGGTTCAGTGGAAAGATCATTAGAAGTTTCCGTAATTTGGGCCTTTTTCTGACCCGAAGAAAGAGAAGATGTGGGTAAAGGGTTAGCAAGGGTTAAAGAAGAAGAAGGTGGTAGAGGGGACGTGGGTAAAGGGTTGGGAATGTTTAAGGAGGAAGAAGGTGGTGTGATAGGAGGGAGGGTCGAGGAGTGGGGAAGGAGCATGGTAGTGGGAAGGAGCGTGGTGGGGGGAAGGAGCAGGGTAGTGAGAAGGAGCGTGGTGGGGGGAAGGAGCATGGTGGGGGGAAGGAGCGTGGTGGGGGGAAGGAGCGTGGTGGGGGGAAGGAGAGTGGTAGTGGGAAGGAGAGTGGTAGTGGGAAGGAGCATGGTGGGGGGAAGGAGCATGGTAGTGGGAAGGACCGTGTGAAGGTATAGTATTTCTAATTGGCTATGACGGTTTTTGATAAATTGCATGATCAAAAATTGAATTATCTGTTTGTGCACTAATGGATTTTTTATTCTGAACAATATTGGAAAAAGACATTTTCGTTTTGATTGGGTGTAGTAATTCGTATTTTTTTTTTTTGCAGCAAAGTACATTATTTTTTCAGTATCTTGAATCTCTTTCTCTTTTTATGGAACTGACGCACTCTAGTCCTTCATGTTTAGTCTTACCACAGTATTTGCAAAGTGGTTCTTTCTTACATACAGTTTTTGTATGACCAAATTTTAGACACACATAACAACGGGTCGGGTTCGAAATGAATTGTCTGACAGTTACATTATGAAATCGTACTTTAATTTCAGAAGGAATAGTGGGGCTATTGAAAGTTATTAAATAATTATGGCTGGTGTGCTGTTCGTTATTTTTATAATACGTCAGTCTTTTCACATCTACTACACTTTGTGGTTTTAATTCGTCTTTTATTTCGTCAATTTGACAATAATTAAGTTCGGGGCACCAGATAATTCCTTTACTTTGATTCAGCCTACCATGTGGTTCTACTTTGACTGGATCACATTTTAATAATTTATCTGATTGGGAATCAGAAAAAACTTCTACCAAAAGTGTCCCATCTCTTAATTTTTTCAAGGCTTTTACTTCATCTACTTGATTTTTTATACTTTTAAATATTAGGAAAGCCGAAACTTTGATGAAATCTAGGGGATTTCCATCACTATCAGTTCCTATTCTTTTTATTATTAAAAATTTGATACAATTTCTGGGTTTAGTTCCGTATTCCCAAAAACCCCCTTTAAAGTGCCCTTTAAATTTAGATGTTTTCCGCTTTGCGGGCGGAGAATCCGCCATAATTATTTATCTATAAATTCAGGAATTAAAGAAGGCTATCAAAGGAAAAAAATCTTCTAATATAATCTAATAAAATTAAAACTAAAATGTGACTTATCGCTTGTTTGTTTGATGCTTAATCCTCAGGAGCTCTCAACAGTACGTCTTCACAACAACAACTCTAAGGTCAAACTCCTCTATATACATATTATATATCGGTTACTACTGTTCTCGACTATATATATATATATATATATATATATATATATATATATATATATCAGAATTAGTTTGTTTAGTTTTGATTTATTATTTTCATAATAAATCTTTGGAATTGATTGAGAAAAAAAATTGTCCGGGTTGAGGTAGGATTTATTTTAAAGCCACCATTTTGAGCCACAATAAAGGTCTTGTTGAGGGCTTATAATGGGGCAAGGACAAGGGTTGAAGGACAAGGAGAGTTGACTACTAGATTATAAACCCTAAAGAATACCTGTAACGAGGGCCCAAACATTTAAACATTTAAAATAAATAGTTCTTCTTATTTAAGAGAATTTTTTTATTCTTGTAAAAGACTATTTTCTTCCTCATATAAAATTATAAAATTAACTAATATTATTCAAGATAAGTACATACTTTCTTCAAGATTTAAGAACTGATGTTAAAACTTTTGGTTTATTTTTAATTTTGAAACTTATGAAAAAATCATATAGGTTTATTTTTGGCTGATTTCAATAGTTTTCTCTTCCTCTTTTCTTAATAAGAATATTAAATAAAATAGTAATTGTAAACAAAAATATATAATAACAGTTGTATAAAACTTCAATTATCCTACATTAAACTAATCAGAATTATTATTAAAGTGAAAAACTGAAATAAGCTACTATTAATCTTCCAATTTAAAAATTATTTACTTTGAAATTTCCTAATTAGTTTAATTTAATTAACTTAAATAATTACATTTTTAAACATCAATTGTGGATTAAAATAATCATCTTTAAAAAAGATATTTATCTATTATTTAATAAAAAGATATTTTTCTTTGTTATCTTTTCTTTTTACTCCTGACTTTCTATTGTTATTAACCAAGCAATTACTAATCATTATTATAATTGGTTCATGGTAACATTTAATGTATTTATATATAAATTTAGAGATTAAATCATATTTTTTTGTTGCAGTTATTTTTATTTCATGGACCACTTGTTTCATTCACAGCTTACTCATTGGATAAAAGGTAATCAATATGAATGTGGGTCAATGTTAAGCTAAATTGTCTCTTTTTCCACTATAATTTTTTACTACTAGCTATTCCTAATAATGTTGCTTTTTTCAGTGTGCCAACTTCCTTGTTAAGTTGAAGGATCTTCATTGATTCCATTGTTTCCTCTGTAATTAGATCATTGATAGCAACTACAATTGGTAGTGATTTTATATTTCCATATTTTTCTGCTTAATGTTTTCTGCATATTATTATCGGCTGAAACTCCTATTTCAATGATTTTTGCTTTCTTTATTGCTTTGTCATTAAGAAATAGATCTGGTCTATTGGGTGGAGTATGATGGTCTGTTATCATCCTTTGTTCCCATAGATTATCACCCATTGGTTGATTGATTTGTACGTTTGTTTAGACAACACTTGTCATCAATGGCCTTTTGCATGTTATAATTTGTGTACGAGTGAGCTGCCATTCCTTAAATTTGTATGGTCAGAAGAACCCTTTTTTCTCTGGAAACATACTTCCATTTTTTTAACAACTGGATAGTCAAAATTTAACCAAATTGATTCCAGGGTTTTTTAAGGCATTGTAAAATCTTCCATGAAAATTTTTACAGTTCCAAGGCTCTCTTAGGTTCCTGGGGAAGCAGGTTTAGAGCTGTATGTCTGTGGCCAAGCTTTACACTCCTAGATAATACTGGTGAAGCACTGGGCATTGCCTTGATTTTGCCATACCTCATATGACGAAACAATACATCATTATAAGATCAGTATCTGACCATTTTGTTATACCAGTACGAGTACATAACTGATAAAACACCCCATGTGTTTGAGGATTTTATCAAATTTCCTGTAGTTTTTAAGTAATTTGTTTTTAAGAGCCTCTGAACTCATGATACCTGCAGATATCTGGAGGCATTAGTTTTCTTTAACTGCTTCATAACTCCACTTCATAATCTTTCCTTTGTGAATGCTAACAGTTGCACACTTTTCCATTCCAATTTCATAACAATGAAAAACGATGATAAAGCAACTCTCTAATTCAAGCCAACTTCTCCGGTCCCTCTCTCTCCTTTTTACAATTCAAGTCATTCATAACTTAATATGTTAATGAGTGGTAAATCATTAGATCTTTGTTAATTGAGTAACCCATACCAGAATTATTTAGTATGGAGCTTATTGGATCGATGGCCATTAAAAACCATAATTAGTTAATTCATCTGCCTGAAATATTCTCTATCTCTCTCTGCTTTGGGCCATTCTCTTGTTTATACTGGTTCTGACAGGCATGATTCTGCATCTTGATCCAGACTGTTGTGCTGATTCCCTATTCTAAAGTCTTTTCTGAAATCTGTCTCAATGCAAAGATTTGATCAGATATTAATCTAACCTTATAAAAGGTGCATTGGTTTTCTCCAATAATATTCCCAGCATATGGAAGTAATCTTGTGAATATAACATTGGAGAAGAGTTTATAGGCAGCATTCAATTATATTCCTCAATAGTTTTCACATTTTAGTGAATCCATTTTTTTCCAGACATACTAGGCCCATCTCCCATTCCTCGAGCATTTTCTCTTCTTCCCATATTTTACTTAGTAGATCGATTAGCTCTTTTAGTAATAATAATAAAATCTTTATTTATTTATGGTTGAAGTCCCTTTAGAATAATAATACAAATAATAATATATAAACTGTAATGTCTTAGAGTAGAATATATATGATTAATTAATTATTACAATTTATGTAGTTTCCGCAAGCGTTTTTAGGAGCCAATTAGGAATCCCATCCACTCTAGCTGCTTTATTATTTTTTCACTTTTCCAGAGCTCTATACACTTCATAAGATAGTACTATATTTTCACCATTATCATCTTGGTCTTCCATCATATCATTTAAATTTGTAGGACCTCCCTGTGAGGCCAGCAGTTGGTTAAAGTGCTATTACAATCTCTTTGGATGTCGCTTATAATCTCACCAGTTTTACATCTACAAATCCTTGTTAGTGGTTTAAAGTTGCCTGGTATCATACATTTCTTTGTCTTCAGTATTTTATTTTTCTCTCTTCTTATTTCCTATAGTTCTCCATAGCCTCTCTAGTACATTTCTTCTGGATAATTAGTTTACAAGCTTCATTCTTACATCTTATGATATGTTAGTATTCCTCATCAACCGTTTATTACTTTATGTTGTTCTCTCTTTATCCAATGGTTTCTTCAGCTGCCATTAATACTATAATTTTTTTTAACCACCTTCATTCCCCGACTATGTCATCACAAGCTGGCTCATTTATGGTCTCATCAGTTCTAAGCTCAAAATTCATCTTCACTTCCTCACCTTTTAACACTATTATAATATGAATGCTTTAGACCTTTTTGAAATTTACCACAATATTCTTTGATCAAACTTCATATTCATAACTTTATTTTGGCATTCGGTGAGGTCTTCAAGAATTTCTATATTGAAATGTTTCAAGTCCATCTGGACCTCTTTTAGCGATTCACATTTACTTTTTGTTATTATGTTGAGTAGTTTTTTGCTGTTCTTGAGTTTGTGTACAACTTTGCTTGGAGTTCCCAAACTTCCTGAATTCGAGAAAGCAAGGCATTTAACTTTGCCTCTAATGCCTAATGTTCTCATCATGTTCCCATTTTATTATCACCTTTTCAAAAACAATATTAAAGAAGATTGGGGATAGTCCACCCCCCTGCCAGTTTATGGCTCTGAAATTTCGCCCATACATTTTTATGGAAAGTATTTTGAAATATTATTAAATTTCTTTCTTTTCTATTTATTGATTGATTTAAATGAATTGATTTTATTTATTGTAATAACTATATTTTAATTTATTTTAGTGCATTTCCAGAATTTATTTTGCATGGTTTTCTTACCTAAAACAGCCATTGAAGGTTATAACCTGCACCTTGATAGACCAAAAATATTTTGTTGTATTTTTTTCATAAGAGTTATGATAAATTTGATTTTAATTAATAAATTGACAAAAAAGAAAAGACATACTAGTGAGGAGTGCTTAACAAAGAAAATAATATTTTTTAAACTTGGTATCTACATTTATAAAATTAACCTAATATTGTTCCTATAGTTGTTTTGTTTTTTCCCCCAATAGGGGTGTCATTGGTATATTCCATACAGCCACATTCCAGTAGTTAATCAAACCCATTATTAATCTAACTTTATTTCTTATTCTAAGGTTATTAGTTTTTTTTGGGTTTTTTTTTGGATAATCTTAGAAGTTAACACGTGTAATGTTGGGGCTAATGTTTCTTTAATTTAATGTTTCATTTTTTGTATTTGGTTTACCTTAATTATTAAAAGGTAGTTTGTAAATTCTATTCTTAGTGCTACACATTGTGAAGAGTTCTGTCCTCCTCAACCACCATGTGCATCTGTTCAGTGCCATTCAGATTCGCACATTCAAAAACTCTAGCCACCCACCTCAGCTTGCCCTGCCATCTCTGTGATGATTAAAAAGTCAGAATTTTCTTGGAAGATAAATTCTCAGCTATGTCCCACTCATCTGGGCCTTCCCAGCCTTATGAAACAGCTGATAACTGCCTCATTAGATAAATCGTAAACTCCCGATTGGTTTTCCTTCTCAATTGATTGTTTTTAAAGACACCCCCATAAATTTGACACAACATTTTCCACAAAAATTTAAGTTTCTCTGCGCTATATCAAAGTACAGGCCAAACAAGATTGCTGTAATTGCTAATTTCTCTTTGCCAATATGACTAAACAAATGTTTTTTGCCAACTGCTATTATTTTAGTCCAAAATAATAGCAGTTGGCCGATAATATTCTCTTCCTGATTTCGAGCACAGTTTTGTTGTTGCAAGTGAACTAAGATCTTGGGTAGGGAAATCCTTACACCTATTCAAAGCCCTTAGAGCTTAATCCGAAGCCATTTATTTGGTTTTAACTTCTATATTAGGCCTTTGCCATATTGTCAAGCTTATAAGTCACTTAAGCTTGGGCAGAATTATAAATTGTAAAATTGGTAAACATTTTGAAAGTCATTATGTTCCTTTCTTATGTCTAATAAATAGATTATTTTACAATTTTTAATACTCCCCCCCCCTAAAAAAAAGAAGTTTTTTATGATTTTTTTTCTATTTGTAAATTTTTAGTTATTTTTTTAGTTATTTGAAAGCTATTTTCCGAGCTTCTAATCATAGGAAGGGCTTAAATTGTAAGAAGTCATGAAGACAGTGTTGTTTTTGATGTAACACCGTAAGGAGGGAGGTTACAAAGCCTTTTACAGTTTCATTTTTTCTAGTTTGTGGAAAATAGTTTGTTTTGTATTAGTGGAACATGTAAATTAAATTGGAGGAGTATAAATTAGCTTAATTGATCTGCATCCTAACATTGTGGGGACCTCGACGTGATTTCTTGATGTGTTTACATTTAGAAGAGGAAAAAATGAGTACACACATTAAATTTCTTCTTATAAGGAAGCCTGGTAGCTAAGTTTTGTCAAGGAAAATTATCATGAGGAAGAATAAGCCTCCAACTTCCTTATGGCTCCAACTTCCATATGCTTCTGTGGAAGTTTACAAAGATAAATGTGATCTATTTTCTTTTTAAGATGGAGAAATTTAAAGAAAAATTGTAAAAAAATGTTGGATTAAATAAACTTCCCCTAAGGGAAGTATATAGTATATTAAAATAATTTTATTCTGGGACCAGGTCTCTTTAGTATAACAGATGTGTACAAAATTTAATAAAGATACATCTTACCAAAGAGCTACATCATTCAAATAATACTTTGGATAATTTATAGTATAACATTAATAATTATGTTCAACTCCCACTGTAAATAGAAACAAAATTAAAACTGCCAGAAGATATAATAAGAAAAAGATAAATAGAATTTAAAAAATAGAACCAGTAGATAAATTCAAATATTTAGTACAAGAATTAGAAGCTGCTGGTGAGCAGAGAATCAATTTGGCTAAATCTGGATTTAATGCAACTGTCGAGGATGAACCGAAGATTAAACAAACAACTTACCAGAAAGTAGAGATACAAGAAAATGAAGCAGTACCAACTGCTAGTCATCTGGTTTCTGTATAAAATAATAATTAACCTAAGTTGCTTATTTTGTGAAAAATTCATGACTGTAAGGAATGTTTTGTGGCTCAAAAGGTGCCTCTTGAGATTAAAACATCTCAAGTTAACCAAGGTAAAGCTTGTTATTTGTGTTTAAAAACTGGCCACCGAGCTAAGTTCTACAGGGTGCTTTTGGGATGTATGATTTCTGGGAAAAAACATTGCTCTTCAATCTGTAATGAGGTGCCTGCCAATAAAGGTGACAGACGGAAAAGGGAAACCAAGAAGATAGTAAAGAATTAGCAGCTGTAGTATCTGCTAACCACTGTTGTACTGGAGAAGTTTCATCACAAACTTTGATGGCAAAAACTTAGAAGACGGTCATACAGTCAAAGAAGATAAAGCTATCATAAATAAGAGAGTCAGAAGAGTTTAACTTCTATCTAGTTGTTTTGATTAAACCATTTAATCAGAAGGTGGGAGGGTGTAAGAAGTCATGGAGGCAGTGCTGTTTTTATGGTAATATCCTAAGGAGGAAGTTTACAATGCCTAGTAGTGTTATGATTGTTTCTAGTTGGTGTTTTTGGTGCAACAGCCTAAGGAGGAAGGTCTTTATGCATGGTACATCCTAAGGAGGAAAGGTGTTGTACAGTTTTGTGTCGTTTCTATTTAGTGGAAAATTGTTTTTTTTTGTATGTGTGGGAAATTTAAATTGAATTGGAGGAGTATAAATTAGTTAATTTATCTGAATCCCAACATAAATGGTAATTATAGGTGTTTACAAAAACGCCTACAATTATTTAAAATTATTTGTACTTAAAAAAAGATCTATTAACATTTCAGATTATCAGAAGCTGATGTAGTAACAAGCGGAAACAAATTGTTGTGGGTGTTAAAGCTATCTGGCTACCAGATTCCTTACCTGGCACTCCTTCTTTCACAACTTCTTATGGCTTATGCCTTTTACCTGGCCTATGGGTCCATCGCTGTGCTTTTTGGCCCAATGCGACTCTGGCCTATACTCTTGGTCTTCTGGGTATGGTATCACTCAAAAACACTGTCTCTTCACAAAATGAGGTGTGTTTTTTTTTTTATTATTTTGAAAATAAAATTATTTATTAAAATAATTACAATATATTTATATATTGTAAGTTATCTTATAAAAATCATGAATCATGAAATGTTAACCAATTTCAACTATTACTTCCTCTAATACCTAATATAGAAGTACGATGATCTGTCAAAAAAAAACACCAAGATCTAATTAAATTTACTGATTTCAGGGTTATTAGTTAGCACAGGTTCTTGCCATAAGAAAATAATTGAGGGTTATACATAGTAGGTAGGAGATAAGGAAAAGACAATTTCTCTTTTGTTCATCAGTCAGGATTTTCAGGACAAGTTTTGTATTAATCTTCTATATGTTCAAATATTAAGTAACAATTGTGTGAAACAATGGATTTCGTTAGTCCCACTTCAGAAGCAATGACTCTAATGTTCGTACATGTAGAAGAAGTTAGACAAGGACTACATTGTGATATGGACTTGATGTGGAAGGATGTCTAAACTGTTGTTCATCTTCACTACTCTTCCCCTCCTCAAACCATTGGTAAATTTGTGCCTGTGAAAGAGCATTTTCCTTGACCGAAGTACGGTCATTTTCCTAGAAAACGTCCTTCATCATTTCGACCGTTTCTGAATCCGCCTTACTGAACTTAACACCAAATTTGAATGCATAACATTGCTCAATATAACTAGCCTTTAGATGATTATATTCAAACAAACAAGTAATCGGATATCATATATAATAATCGGAATTTTTACCTGTAATCCCCTCCCCCACCCGCCTTTTTTTTTTTTTTTTTTTTTTTTTTTTTTTTTTTTTTTTTTTTGGCTAAAGACTTCCTTTGAAGTCCTATACAGCCCGTATTCTTATACTTGACACTACCCTAGTTAATTTAACTTTTAAAAATCAATATCGCATTCGTTCAAGAACCGGCATAAGGACTCTAAAAGGCTTCTGTCCAAAATTTTGAATTTATTTTGAAAGACCATGTCATTTTGAATGTCGGGATATTTGATCCGTTTGTCGTTGTATTTTTTGCACTTGGCGACGACATGGATTGGGTCTTCGACAATTTTACATTCCGTACATTTCTCGTTCTTTTTTACTTTAATCATTGTAAGTCCGCGATTCGTGCGACCATGGTTGATTCTAAGCCTAGTGATTATCGCTATTTGCTTTCTGTTTAGCATGAAGGTAGTATTAGAGAACCATGGGCGCAGACTTACGGTCGGGTGGATGGCGTAGTGGTCCCTACCTTTCGTTCTCGATTCCCAGGCATACCTATCTTGCCATTCGCTAACTTGTTGTTGTTTAATCCACCTGACAACCTCCTGTAAAGGTAACTTAGCGTTCTTTGGCCCTTCTATCCCCTGTTTTGCGAGTTTGTCTGCCAATTCGTTTCCGTACAGACCAACGTGCCCAGGTACCCACTGAACTGTGAATTTATTTGATGTACCATTGACCACGTGTATTATATCGTTTATTAGGTATGATGAAATGTGCTGTCGATGGATGTTTTTAAGAGTTTTGCATACCGAAGCGGAGTCTGTTAAGATGACTATTTTTGTATTTTTGTATGATCTATTGGCTAACCTGAAGGCTTCAGTAACGGCATATAATTCGGCACTGTATATACTGAATTTTGTGGGGAGGTTCATTGATGATTTCTGGTTGGAATCTGCATCATATATTCCAATAGCAACCTTGTTTTTATCTTTTGACGCGTCGGTATATATTTTATGATGGCTTTTATATTTTTCATGGAAGTGTGTGTCAGGTGATGGCACAACTGAACATTGATCGTACATTCATTTAGTGCAGATCTGCTCAGTATAGTGTTATCACGTGGTTTCGAGAAGCCAAAGCGGAACTCCCGATGACTCGGCTCTCGGTCGAGATCCGCTTCTGGGCTTCTCGAACACCCGCCCGCTATTTCAAAATTGGAGTAAGCTCCCCACCCGCCTTCTTCGAATTTCCTAAGGTAAAGAAAAAAATCATTGTTTATATGGTGACAAAGTACTATTGTTTATATGGTGATAAAGTATCATTGTTTATATGGTGATAAAGTATCATTGTTTATATGGTGATAAACAATAAACTATTCCTAGGTTAGCTTTATCCCCCATTAAGAGTATTCATTGTATTATCCCCATACAGTTGTTGATAGAGTTAGTTACTCTGCTAATTTAGTTTCTATTTGTTTTACAGCTTTTGCTATTAGCAGGTATACTTCATATTATGCTTTTGCTGTTTTTATTTAATGAGAGCTCCAATTGGAGTCTTTTGCATCAGATTTTAAATTGATAATAATGATCGAAGAATAAGGTTTTTTTTTTTTTTAAAGTTAGTAGATATATTAATTTGTTCAATATTTTTATTTTGTAAATGATTCAGATTTAATACTTTCATTTGATATTCCTTTCATGTATAAGTGTCTCTAAATGATCAATACTAAGCACAGTATTTTCTAATTCCATGCTTCTAAATGTATGTTAGGGTTCATAGTTCATCACGTGAGTCACTTTTTTCTAAATTTAGTTTCAGTATTGATCCAGTTTTTAGTTAATGGAAATTTTAAGGGCCTGATAGTTAATATAGAACTACAATATTAACAAAATAAAAAATTATTATAAAATAAGTAGTATTTATTCAGATCTCGGTCAAATTCTTCAAATTCAGGAATTGAGCGTTTCTAACAATACATGATGATTTATTTATGAGCCACTACTGGTAAGAGTCACCACTGATAACTGTGTTCCTTCGCAACAATGCAAACAAATATTGTTTATTTATTCTTCTATATTTCGAATTAAATAAAAATAATTAAGTTTCGTTACTAACTTATTTTAAATACATAACATAATTATTTTTTATTAAAAAATTTGTATTGAATTTTCTCTCAACAAGTATTTGGTAATAAGTGAATTAGTTATTATTAATGATAGATATAAATTGTATTAAGGCTTCTTTCATGAAAAATTAACTATGAACTTTAAACTCATGACTTAGAAACCAGGATACAAATCCATCCAAAATATTTGTTGATCTCAAATGTTCCTCATAAAGGGAGACAAAAAAATGATGACAACATACGAGTATCATACCACAAGATTAGAGTGTTGAGGTGTCTTGTAATGATGTACTATCTCTTGTTGATGTGCAATGTGCTGAATTCTATGTTTATCTTCTCTTCTGCTCCGTGCATTATTTAAAATTTTAGTTTCTTTCTTTATAACTACACTATTATATGTTTTTTTGAAAAGTTTTTATTAAAAACATTTTCTTTTTTTATCAACTACTTAGTTGGAATTCATTTAATTTATCAGACAATTTGTAAACTTTCTGTTTATTGAAAAATGAAATGATACTTATTTTGTTTAACTTTTCGATCTATTTTTTTTTTTTTTATTAACTTGAATGTATTATAAAACAAATCCAATAACTTAATTAAAAAGTAAGTACAGTTGATAAAGATTACTGTATAATATATGGACACATATTAAATTGTTTTAACTTTATTTATTTGACAGATTGGCAGCTCAAGGGTTGGACAGGAGTTGAGCTGAGAAATAATCAGAATAAAGCCATGTTGAGTGATCTAGTCTGCAATGTTTCCTTCTTTCTAAGTAGTTCCTTCCTACTAAGTAGTATTTGTAGTACACTTGCAAAGTATTCCTCATTAGTAGTAAATATCTTATATTTCTAGTAATATTTGTTGTCTTCTTTGATTCCAACAATGACAACTGTTAGTTCTTTCAGAATAATACTAAGATCTTTTTTTTTTTTTTTTGTAGTTGCCTATAATTGTAAATGATTAACTAATTAAAGTTAGATAAATATTCCAAAGTTGAAACACATTGTTTAGTAGTTAAGTAAAAGTTAATTAATTCCAAAACAAACATGAGTTTCCAAAAATATTTATACTAGAAATGGCTATTATTCACTTGGTTTTTTCCTAACTTTTATTTGAATTTCATGTTTTTTCAAATGGTTATTTCCAACTATAAAACAGATTGCCTTGACGATTGCTAGTCATTTCTTAATTTTAAGTAATTAAATATTAAAAACATGTAGAAAATGATTTACTACCTTTAAAAAACGTATGATTTGAAATTATTTAAATATGAGTAGGAGAAAATGTTTTCAACTACCTGTTACTTTAAATGTTGTAGGTATTAGTTTTAACTATCAACTTGTGTTATCAGTTTCATTTAGATAAAATTATCTTAAAATTTCCTTTTTCAGTTAATTATCAATTCATTAAGTTGAGGTTTTCTGATAGTATGTAGGGTTTAAAAAATTTACTTTTAATCTACCATGTTAAGAAAAAAAAATACTTAATTTTTATTTTTATGGTAATTATTTTAAATATTTTTGTTTTGAAGAGAAAAGATTTGCCCAGGCCGGGATTCAAACTCGGGTCGTCTGCGTCTCCGTTTACAGGGATTTGTCTGATTTGGATACGACCCCTGGTAGCTCAGTTGTTTAGAGCACTGCACCGGAGATGCAGATGACCTGGGTTCGAATCCCAGCCAGGGCAAATTTTTTCTCTTCAAAACAAAAATATTTAGAAAAAAATATTACTATTGAGAGATGATATTTTGAATTTTTGTATTATTGATGTCACAAGTAAACTCACTATAAAATCAAATGATCGCCATAAAATATATTATAATGGTGTGCTTCTTGAACTAGGAGCAAGATTTATTTCTCGAAAATGTATAACTTTTTTATGATGAAAAATATAATCATGGGAATGGTAGGGATGTTTTTCAGTTTATTTTACTCACAGGAAAACACAAACTCCATTTTTAAGTGAAAAATTTGAAGTTGAAACTTTTTGACCATAACTATGAGGAAGAGGGTGATATAAATGAAACTCATTTTAATTAAAAAGGAAAGAGTATATAAAGTACTATCAGTTTTATTTTATTACTGACAAATCAAATGACAAATTTTAACTCATCACCTGTGTGTGATGTGACCCTCCAGTATTTCAATTAACTATGGTCGTTTCAATTTAACTCATCACCTGTGTGTGATGTGACCCTCCAGTATTTCAATTAACTATGGTCGTTTCAATTTAACTCATCACCTGTGTGTGATGTGACCCTCCAGTATTTCAATTAACTATGGTCGTTTCAATTTAACTCATCACCTGTGTGTGATGTGACCCTCCAGTATTTCAATTAACTATGGTCGTTTCAATTTAACTCATCACCTGTGTGTGATGTGACCCTCCAGTATTTCAATTAACTATGGTCGTTTCAATTTAACTCATCACCTGTGTGTGATGTGACCCTCCAGTATTTCAATTAACTATGGTCGTTTCAATTTAACTCATCACCTGTGTGTGATGTGACCCTCCAGTATTTCAATTAACTATAGTGCTTTAAATTAAATAGAATCAATAGTTATCAACATCCAAACGTCGATTTCTAAGGCAAGCTCTTATTTTTGCCATGTTCATTAGTCTTTGTGTGTGATTATTATTTACTGCGTTATATTCTAAAAATTATATTTCAGTTGAGAAACCATACATCTTCAGAGACACGTAACTGAATTTTCAAAAAAGGTTGCTTATTTATATATTTGTTAAATGAGCATACATGTAATTAGAAAAATTTGATGCTTCAAGGTCGTACGAGTGTTCTAAAATCTCTATAATGGCTGCCATTTTAATAATAAAAAAAAATTGGTGATTCTGGTTATACTCAATGGCTTTTTTTACATTCTAGTTATTCAGAAACCTTTTTTTACACTTTAGAATATATTTTTATAAATTAATTGCTTAATTATTCAGAGGCTATTTATATACACATTGAGACAGTATTCCTATGCTAGAAACAACTCGAGTAAATGCTAGAATGCCTAATAAGTGAAGAACAATCATGTAACATAGCTGCATATTACTATATATAATCTACATCTTTTACATCAAATGGAAAATAGTTGACTAGATAATTCTAATGATAGATTGAATTGGTCAGGGGGTGCAGTCAATGATAACACAAAATAAGCAAAACTTATTTTTTTATTGTGCCAACGTTTTGGCCTAAGAAATAGGTCATCTTCAGGGCGAGGAAAGAATATAGCACAGCATTTATTTCCTAGACCTGAATATGGCCTACATCTTAGGCCAAAACGTTGGCACAATAAAAAAATAAGTTTTGCTTATTTTGTGTCATCTTTGACTACACCCCCTGACAGTTCAGTCCATCATTATATCTATTACTATATGATGTGAGTGATAGTTAACACATGAAATGTTTTTATGAAACTACTCTTCATGTTTTTGAAGGACCTTATCCCTTCTGTACTTAATATACTAAAAATATATGTTCTCTAGTTAGCTGTATATCTGCTATTCTCTACCATGTATCTACTATTTCATACTACATGCTTCTACTTCTCATCATCATACTATTTGGGATTTCTGATTGTTTGGCATGGTGAAAATATCATTCACTCATCATAGTCTAAGATGGAAATGGGTGATACAATGCTCAAGGACAAAATGTTGCTAGGCTAAAGTTTGAGGAACTTTTAACTTGAAGAGGTAGGTAGTAATCGGTGATCGAAGGTGAATATGGAAGAATTTCATGAATGTACTTATAGGATTTTCCAGATCAATCTTAAAATTTTCAAATATAAAGTCACTGGGATCTCAATATATTGAGGATAACATGATTGATGGAGGGCAAGTAGAATTTTTATTGAGGCTGTAGTGGTCAAAGTTGTTAAGGAGCCTACCGTAGCACCCTTAGAACTGGCACAGGGCTGGTTTGAATCCTCCTTTTTTATTTTTTATTGTGAATTCATAGAATGAATCTGCGTCTTATTCTGATGGTATTACTTCTATGCTGATGTTTTTTTTTTATAGTAGATTTTATATTGTCATTCCACCTTTTTGGTGATTGTAGGCCACAGGTATCCTTGGCAGTTTCCAAAATATAAGTTTTGAGAGCATTTCATTGTTTCTCAGGATCTCATCTAAATCCAGAGCTCTGAGACATTCTTCCAGCTTGGTAGAGTATAGCTTTCTTGTTTCAGTATCGTCAAGAGCTCACACTTTTATTGTTTGGTAAACTTGAGGCTGAGCGTTGTATCGTATGGTTTTCTAATATCCATGATTAACAATAACTAATCATCTAATATCCATGATTAACAATAACTAATCATCTAATATCGATGATTAACAACAGGTGGTCCAAACCCACTGTACTCCTCTTATTTTTTTTGCATTTCTGAAATATTGTTGTATTGCTTGATCATATTTAAATTTAAATATTTAAAATAACCTCTGGCACTATTTCCAACCGTGCTTGAGGAAGTATTTTTGTGTACTCTCTTATGTGGGTTGAAGGAATTTCCTAATAAGAGATTTTGGTCAATGCAGAATTCAATCAATCTTTGGCGATTTTCAATTTTTAACTTTTCACCTCCATGATGTCCTATCACACTGTACGAGATTCTGTTCTTCCATCCAGTTCTTGCGTTATGGTTTCGACACACAATTACTGACCTTCCTTTCTCCCTGCATTTATCACCTCATCGTTGCAGGAGAGAGTAGGACTATTCATTGGCCAAAGTCCCAGCATAGTTGAGAATATACTTGAATGGCATTAATAAGAGGTTCATTTTTTATTAGAAAACTAATTATAATCTTCCAATATTTTAAGAATAGAATTTCTTCATATAAAGGTGTGTCAAATTGTATTTTAGACTTAAAAAAGTTATTTATTGTAATATGAAAATATATTTTTATGATTGATATTTGATTTTTTAAAGAAATATTTAGTTTAGGTATCAAAATCTGTGCCAAATGATATTTAAAGAAAAACAAAACTGTTCTTTTCTACTTGAACTATTGACTAAAATTCCTGATTTTAAGAGTTTCTAAATTTATTTAATGGATATCATAAATTATTAATGTTGAGCAGTTGTCATTGTTTGCAAGGTATGTTTTATCAACTCTATAAATTGTAATTATTATTTATGTTTTATTAGAAAACTATTTTATTGCTTATTATTTAAATTTTATTAAAAATATTTTATTGGCCACAAAGTCTATTGAATTACCAAGTGTAATCTTGTACCTTGACATGTTTGTTTCTGTTTTCTTTTTCACCATATTTTAATTTATTGATTTTAGATCAGTTATTCTTCCAGATATTGAAATTGAGGAGATAAACTTAAGTATACCTGATATGTCTGTAAATATTTATTATACATATTTCTTATATTACATATACATATTTAATATTTGTGTTAAAAAAAATTAATACATATTATTTGTTCTAAGTAGTTTTCAATATTTTGCCTCTTATTGCATACTTAAAAATACTTATTTCCTTATTTAATTTTAAAAAAAATTAGTTTGATATGGGGTCATTATATTTGTTTTACAGGATTTTTTGGATTTATAAAATTTTGAAGTCAGTATGACATTTGAATTATTTATGGAAAGTTTTGGCCTATTACACTATTAATTGTTGTTTTTTTGATAACATTTCATGTGTAATCAAGAATGTTGATTTTTAACATGCATTGCCAAAGTATATTTCTTTTTCCTTAAATTATTAAATTTGGTTTACCTTATAGATATTTTTTTTCTCTTTATATTTGTATCTACCTCTGTCAAGTACAAACAATTGACAATCAGCAGATTGGCTGTCAGCAGAATAGAACATAATGGAATGAGAAGCATAAAGAACAGTACCCAGCAGTACCTCCTTGTGGCTTTATTTAATATTGTTATGATAACAGATCTCTCATCCTCCTTCTTTTTCATCTCCTCCTAGTGATCTCTGGTATGAGAGTTGTGGCCATTTTCTCTATCAATGGTTTTGGGTGTTCATGTAGTTTTTTTGTTGAAATCATTGTAGTGTCTGGTCTGGCCATACCAGGGACACCAACCAGTGTACATCGCTCTCGTCAATCTTCTATTTAAATTGTGTTGTGCCGTTAACTTTGTTAATAATTTATACAAAAAGGATAACTATACTATATATATTATATATTTATATCATAAATAAGTGAATATATACGCATATATATTTCTAGTGCCGATAAAGTGTAGTGAAGAGGCATTTGAAATTAAATCCAAGGGTAACCAGTTGGAGCTAAAATAATAGGCTATCTCTTAAGCCCTTCAGAATTAAAAGCAGCTGCGACCATAACCAACTCTCTCCGTAAGTACTATTTATTTATTTACTTAGGCACCATGGCCGTTTGCTCTAAATGTAACAACGCCATCGCCCGTGATGGTAAAAATAATTTAACTTGCTACAAATGCAATTTAATTATTCACGGGCGGTGCAGTAGTCTAGGTGAAAAGGAGACAGAGGGCCTAAAATCTTTTAAAAAATCAGTGGCTGTGCACTAAGTGCGAGCAGGCCAAAAAAAACACAGAAGCAGGGGACAAACAAAGTTCAGATAAAATAGCACAACCCTCACTAATGGAAATATTAGCGGCAATAAAGCATTCCGATCAAGACGTCCATGAGGAGATCAAAAAGATCAAGGTCGCGATTGATAAATATGGAGATTTCTCATTCGAAATAATGAGAGGCTCACATCCATCGAAAAAACACCTTGAGGGGAAAAAGAAATATATTTAGGACATCGTAGCGGAAAATAAAACGCTCAAGGCAGGTGTGAGGAATTTGGGGGTACGCTTAAATAAAAGCGAAGTGGGCTTATTATCCAAGTCCCTAGAGATAAGAGGGATGCCTATACGGCCTGTAGAGAGCCCTTCTGGCCTAGTTGCAAGGAGAGGTCCAGGCCTGGGATTACAATTAAATATCCAGGACCTGGACACACATTTTATTTTCTCTTTTCCCTTCTTTTTTTTTTGGCCTATTTTTTAATTTATGTCATTATATTTACGCACCATATTTCCTTTCGTTATTCTCTAATTTTATTATCTATTTTTTAGCATCAAGATTTATAGCGGTTTTTAGTCATAACTCGCATCTGATAATCTTTTCAATTAGCTCTGCCAACAAAATTTTTCCAAATTGTTCCTCTCCTCAAGTACTGAGAGCTTCTCTCCTCCTTCCCCATCATGTCTAGTGTTTAACATCCTGTCACATCAACTCCCAATCCTTGCCCGCTCACTTTGATGAATTTCATCAATATTTTACCCCTAATTTTTTCTACACCATTGGAATTTCAGAAACATGGCTAAAACCCCATATCCCGACCTCCACTGTTTTCTTACCTGACTATTCCTTCCTACGCCACGACCGAGTCGATCGGACTGGTGGAGGTGTAAGTGGAGGTGGAGGTGGAGGTGTAGGTCTTTACTTCCACAACTCACTTAAATCACGCATCCTAGATTCTTCCCCAGCGTCCGATTTCCCTCACATTGAATTCCTTTTTATTCGAAATTTCATGCAACCCAAATCCTCTCCTATACGTTGTGGTGTATCGCCCTCGTTTGTTCCCTTTTGATTCTATCTTTGAGTCGGTCCTTTACAACCATGTTCCTCTCTACAACCACATCATAATCTCCGGGGACTTTAATACCAATCTCCTGGTCCTATCCAATGATAAACTGTACCTTGAAAACCTTTTTTACTCTCTACACCTCTCCATTGTGCCATTCTATCCCACCCATTACACTTTCCTATCTGACACCTGGTTAGACTTGTTCATCATTGACTCATCGCAGAGACTCCTTTCTTCCTCTCAATTACCTGCCCCATTTTTGTCCTCATGATTTAATCAAATTTCATACAATATCCAACTCCAGAAATCCTACCGAAAACAATAACTTTTCGCAACCAAGATGGACTCACCCCGGAATCTCTATCTCCTTTCCTCGAAATCCTGAATTGGAACCAAATTTATTCCTTTACCATCGTCGATTCAATGGTCGACACACTCACTGCCACTCTCAAAAGCATCCTGGATACCCATGCCCCACTCAAAACTTTAATCTTCCGTCACCATCCTGCTCCTTGGATGTGTCAAAAAATTAAAGACCTGCAAAGGAAACGTGATACTGCCCGTAGACGCTTTAGACGCACTAGGGTTACTGATGGCTACCAAGCGTTCAGGATTCTTCGCAATTTGGCACGGTCTACCATCAGACAAGCAAAGTCCAAATATTTCCACTAAGCCCTTTCCACTGGTCCCGATCCTAAATCTAAATGGCATCTCCTTCCAAGGAACGTCTTCTTCCAATGAAATGAACTCGTATTATTTGGCCGCCTCAATTGGCACATCAAAATCTCCATCCCCCGTCTTTTCACTAACGCCATCTTTCAACCCCGACAATTTTAATTTCTTAGACATTTCACCTACCGACATTATTTCCTCCGTTCTTAAATCCCGCTCCAGTTCTTCTGGCTTTGACGAGATACCCGTTAAACTTATCAAACTATGCCTTATCGATATCCTACCAGTCCTACTTTTCATATGTATACTTTCTCACCACAAAACGCAGTATTCCCGACTTCTTGGAAAAAAGCCCTAGTCCATCCTATAAATAAAACCTCAACCCCACTATCTCCCAAAGACTACCGGCCAATCTCCATACCTTCCAACCTTTCCAAACCTCTCGAAAGAATAGTCCAGTCTCAAATTTCAAATTTTCTCGAACAATCCAAACTCCTTGATCCGCTTCAATCAGGCTTTCGTCCTGGTTTTTCCACTCAACCTGCTCTTACCAAAATCACTACTGACATATATAAAACCATGGACAACAAACAGCTAACCGTGCTAATCCTACTAGACTTTTCAAAAGCTTTCGATTCCTTGTAGCATTCTATCCTTTTTTCCAAACTAAAGTCATTGTCCTTTTCCAACAGCTCTATTATATGGTTCCAATCCTTCATCTCTGACAGGTCCCAAGCGGTTTCTATGGCCAAACAACCCCTTTCCTCTTTCCTCACTCTATCCTCAGGTGTGGCACAGGGCTCAAGCATCTCTCCTCTCCTTTTCAACTGTTACATCAACGATCTTCCAAATCTGTTCACCACTGTTCCTACCATCTATATGCTGACGACTTCCAAATCTATTTATCCTTTCCTCCTTCTGAGCTATCATTTGCGTTCGCCAGTATTCAGCAAGACCTAGATAGGATCAGTGCCTGGGCAAAGCTGAACAAACTGGAATTAAACGCAATGAAAACCCAGGCCATTGTTCTAGCTTCCAACTTCCTCCTTACAACTATCCCCGCCTCTCCAACATCAGTCCTAAACGACCACACTATCAGTTTCAAATCCTCCGTTAAAAACCTAGGCATTACCATTGACCAAAACCTTTCCTGGAAACCTCATGTCACCCAAATATCCCGACGATCAATTAGTTCCTTGAAATTATTTCATCAATCTCGGCATCTCCTTACACAATCAACCCGGAAGCTTCTCGTATCATCACTCATCTTCCCCCACTTTGACTACTGTAGTGTGGTATACGGGGGGCTTTCGAAAATGCTGGAGGCCCGCTTAAAAAGAATAATGAACTGCGCTTTAAGATTTGTCCTTGGTACTCCGAGGCGATCCCGGGTGTCAGATCACTATGATGAGTTAAAGTGGCTCTTCCCTCCCATTCGTAGACAATATTTCCTTAGTGTTTTTCTATACCAATCCATTAACTCGCAACACCCTTCATTTATCTATAGTCTCCTCCAATTCAAGTCCTCTGTCCAGCACCACAAAACAAGATCCCGCCTTTCTGATCTCTACATTCCATCCCACAGAACTAAGGCATTCGAGCGTTTTTTCGATATATTTTTTTCTTTTTTCTATTTCTAATTTTATTATGTTTCGTGACTCTTGATTACTTCATGATTTGTATTATTATGTAGACTTCTGGACAAATGAATATTGTGTTTATTTTATTTGTTCATTATTGTTTTTCTTAAGGGACTTGGTCCCAGAATAAAATTTGTTTTTTCTATACTCTTCTATGTTTGCATGTGTGCGTCAAGCTTTAACCATATCATTAGGATGTATTTGAAATAAAAATAAGACATATACAAACACTGTGAAAGAAGAGGCTCCTAATAATAATTCGCTAATCTTCTATTCGAGCGAATTTGCCGGTCGTGAACTCAATAAAAAAAAACAGATAAATTTATTCCCCACACTATATAAATTAGGGCTATAAAAGAATTCATCAAATAAATACAAATGAAAGGAAATACAAAATGAGTAAATAATAGCTATATAATGTAAAAATATAAGAGAGAACAATTACAAAAATATGAATGTGCACATCTAAACTTAAGGAAATACAAATAAAAGTTATTTAAAAAGTAAATAAAAGTTATCCGCCATTATCATAAAATCGACATTAAAACAGAGCCCCATTCACTTACCTATCACACCACATATACAGGCGACTGGCATAACATTAAATGCAAATCAGAAAAGCACAAAACAGAAAAATACAAAACAAGCTTACATCCTCGATGTTTTCTGAGTTTTTTAAACGGTTAGGTCGATGTTTTATCGCAGGAGGTGATTTCAACGCGAAACACCAATGCTAGGATTCAAGATTGTGGCCCCCAAGAGGTAGGAACTTGTGGTA
Organism: Troilus luridus; assembly: GCA_964056705.1. NCBI lineage: Eukaryota > Metazoa > Arthropoda > Insecta > Hemiptera > Pentatomidae > Troilus > Troilus luridus. The sequence continues at coordinate 2,350,606 of OZ057417.1, read as the reverse complement.
TGCTCTTCATAAACTTTCATAAGACACATCAACTCTAAATGCTCCTACTTACTGGCCTACTTCTAGACGTTAAATCACGTATTTATTGGACCTTTTTACAAAAGGATTAAGAACAACACTCAAAACTGTAAATACGAGCTCTGACCTTTGCTCTGATCATTCTCTAGTCCAAATGATCCTATGCGAAGAGCCTTCAGAGGCACAAAAAAGACCTGCGCTTACACAGGGAATAATCGATTGGGATCTATATAGAAGTTACCTTAACTCTGAACACTCAATCCCTGTTTCAATAAAAAATGAGACAGAACTAGAGGAGGCAGTGGAGAAGTTCACTAGAAGTATACAAGGAGCAGCGTGGTCAGCATCAAAACCCAGGTGCAGGAAAACACATAACTTACCAAGCTACTCACAGTATATTAGAGATCTGATCAGAGTCAAGAGAAGAGTTCGTAAAATATGGCAAACCAACAGGCAACCTTTAGATAGACGGACGCTTAACAAACTAAATAATGAACTAAAGCGCCAAATTAGCAAATTTAACAGGTCCAACTACGAAAATTACATTAAATCCCTTTCGACAGACGATGGAAGTTTATGGAAGCATACCAAACGACTCATAAAACGCCGAGAGATGTCTGCACCTCTTAGAAAAGAAGACGGATCTTGAGCTTTTTGCCGACCATCTTTCTTCCGTATTTACACCTCATACTGACTCCACAACACACATGTTAAGGCCAGATGAAGTAGTAACCTTATAAAATATTATTAGTTTTAATCATAAAATTTAAATCATTTTTCCTTAAAAGAAAGAACATTATCTTTTCTCATTTTTCACATTTTTTATTTAATATAATAATTTAAACGTTTATTTCATTGTTGTTTAGAATAATTTAATTTAAAAGGTAATTTTATTTGGTTTAGATATAAGTATAATATTTGTAGTAAGTGTGAAAACATATGTTATAAAAGTGAATAGAGAAAAACAAAAGAAAGTCGAGCGGCTTTTGTTCGCTCCGGCTAGACCGAGCCAGCCAGTGTTGTCGCGAGCCCTAGCCCGTGCACATCGTATGCTCTCTAGGAGCCCAAAGTTGTTTTTGTGAATTTTAAGTGAGTGTTGTCACGAGCCCTAGCCCGTGCACATCGTATGCTCTCTAGGAGCCCAAAGTTGTTTTTGTGAATTTTAAGTGAGTGTTGACGCGAGCCCTTAGCCGTGCACATCGTATGCTCTATAGGAGCCCAAAGTTGTGTTTTGTGAATTTGAAGACAGTGTTGCCACGAGCCTCTTGACGTGCACATCGTATGCTCTATAGGAGCCCAAAATTGTTTTGTGTGAATTTGAAGAAGATACTAATTTGCTGCCCACCTGCAGGTGTAATTAGTTTAAACTTCGTCATAGATTCGACCAATTCGAATTGACCCAGTCGATCATCTCAACCTCCATTGTTTCACCATCTTCGCTCGCCCTGCCGACGAAAATCCTCTGTCGTCTCAACATCCAGCTCGCCCTGCCGAGAATCTACCATCTACTGAAAACTACTTCGACAGACAGATAAGAGTTTTCATTATTATATCATTGCAATCAGAAAGCCGCATAAACATTAATTATTTTGTAATAGATTTTATTTGTAATTTAATAGAGTTAAATTTAATATCGTAAGATTAAATAATATTTGTTTTCTTTTTTGTTATTAATTAGTTGTTGATAATTTAGTTAATATTAGTAACTTCATTTCTCATTATAAAAGCATTTAAATTGTTCTTTAATTTAATTAATTGTTTTTCATTCTCAAAATTATTAGTTATTTAATTTATGAAAATTGATTTATGTTATTAGTTTAATAAAAGGTTACAATCAAAATGACATGCGATCTGGTATAATTGAATCAGAAATTTATTTTCCTCATCCATTTCGGAGCTCTCATCGAAAGGTCCAATAACTATTTCGAGGTTGCTCAAACAACACAGAACACGAAATAACTGTAAATAACACACTTGACGTTCCTAAACAACTAACATTACCATGGGGCGACCTGTGGTCTAGTGGTTAGCGTAACAAACTACTAAACCCAAGATCGCGGGTTCGTAGCCCGGCAGGTGGCCCTAGGATTTTTTAAAGGGAGTAAAAAATCCTTAGTTACGCCGTCCTTCGGAAGGGACGTTAAACGGGGGTCCCGAGCCTGTACGATGTCAGGTACTCGTTAAAAATCCCTATCCTAATAAAACCTGGATAGGCAAAATTTAGAGCTCCCACTGTAGCATCGTCCGATTAGCCATAGCAGCATAAAGTGACGTTAAATGAACAAACAAACTAACATTACCACCGCCTTCATTCACTCCCACAGAAGTAGCAGAACTAATTAAACACTTACTAAAAAGAAAAACCCCGGGCTATGACTTAATAAATGCTGAGGTGCTCCAGCAAATGCCTATGAAAGCTCTAGTGTTCCTAACGACAATCTACAACTCTATACTTAGAACTACGAAATTCCCTATACAGTGGAAATATTCTGTTGTTACGATGATTGAAAACAAGATAGAGAAATTAGTAACCCTTCCTCGTACTGACCTATAAGTATACTCCCTACATAGAGTAACTGACTTATCTTACAACAACTTTATTTGCAATTTTACATAAACAAACAGCATAAGTGTGAATACGTGTTGCGGTAGAGTAACTGACTACATATCGACAGCACTAGAGCAAAAATTATATGCAACTGGAGTGTTTCTGGATGTCGCTAAAGCGTTCGACCAGGTCTGGCACAAGGGGCTTCTCTTTAAGCTCAAGACTGTACTTTCAAATACTTATTATTTAATTCTTCAATCATTTCTTGCAGGCAGATTTTTATCAGTCCGACAGGGCTCTGAGTTATCTTCAATACGACCGATCTTAGCCGGTGTGCCTCAGGGATCAATACTTGCACCGCTATTGTACATAATATATACACATGATATTTCACAAAGTCCTGACATACTGATAACAACCTGCGCTGACGACACTGCCATAATCACCAAACATCAAGACGCGACACATGCCTCACTAAACTTACAACATAGCTTACAAAATTTGAATGAGTGGTGCCATCTATGGAAAATTAGACTGAACCACGAAAAGTCACAACACATCACTTTTACTCTTAGACGTGAAACATGTCCTCCCATATACCTTAATAACTCACCCATCCCGCAGACAGATAAAGTACAATACCTTGGACTAACATTCGATAGGAGATTGACATGGGGTCCTCATATCAAGAAAAAAACGCCAATCACTTAATCTTAAACTGAACTTAATGTATTCTCTATTCAGGAAAAACTCCAAATTAGAAACAAGACAAAAATTACGTACACTTAAAAAATTATACGTACACTTACTAAAACGAGTTTGGACATATGTATTACAAATTTATGGCATCGCTAAACAGACTCACAGAAAACGACTACAAACTTTCCAATCAAAAGTACTCAGACTTGTCATAAAAGCACCCTGGTATATCAATAACAAAACTCTACATACTGACTTAAAAATACCATCGGTTGACGAACACATACGAATATACTACAAACGCTTTCAAGAAAAACTACACGGACACCCAAACCCATTGATTGAACAAATGGCCACGACTCTCATGCCTGAAAACACGAGGAGGAGACTAAAAAGAATGTGGATGAGGGATTTGTTATCATAGGAAATTGAATCAAGCCAAGGGAGAGGTACCGCTGGGCACTGTTCTTCTTCATGCCTCTCATGCCATTATATTTTATTATACTGTCAGTCAATCTGCTGATTGTCATTGTTTTATTTGACAGGTGTGAATATAAATATAAAGAAAAAATTATGAAAAAGAGAATGCAATAAGCACGTACAATTAATTAGTTTTACAAAAACAAACTTGAAATTAACTATTTAATAAAAAAATGAGTTTAAAAACAAAAAAATATATTGAAAGTCAGTGAATAAATAAAACTGAGTTCTTGAACGGTTTGAGGCGAGTTCGTGAAGATGAGATGACAATTTCTATATGATGAAGAGGAGAAAACTAAATGTCTCTTAACGGTGAGTCCAAGGTGAGGTGAAATTTAATATACAGGTTTACCGGTGAGAATGAGAAGATGGAGATGGAGAGATGGCGACAATCAAAGGGTAGAGTAGCGATCCGAGTTATAGCCTTCAAAGGGTAGGGTAGCGATCCGAGTTACAGCCTTCTCCAACACCAACTGTCTTGAGAGTCATCTTGATCCGTCCCCTCCCCATCACATTACTCACTATTGCACCACATGCCCCAATCACAATGTGAAATTAAATTACTATTTGAATTATATAAACCAAAAATTATATCTTAGTTTTAATTAATAAATATCTATTTGAAAGAAAACAAAAAAAAATTAAAATTAATTAAAAAAATAGCTATTCATACCCGACACATGTATTAAATGAATCATGAAGATGAAGTTTTGCTTCCTATTTATTTCGTCTACTGGATAGTTATTCAAGTATTTATTTAGTTTAGCTTTGGATAGATAGTTTTAATAATCTGTTAATACAATAAGTAGGTGCCCTTAATTGAAGAAAAACCTAGTATTGAATTTATCGAATAAATCTTGGCTTGACTTAAAAACTTCATAGATCCAAGCCTAGTACCAAACCCTCATTGCCTTGAATTTGTTATTCTGTTTTTTAATTCTCCCAGTAAAAAGCATCTGAGACATGCTCTACTATGCCAATTCCTGTGTATTCATTGGGCTGTGCAGTCTTATTCTGTGTTCCAGAGAATTTTTAGCTTTCATTCGTTAATACTATTATTATTAATAATTAATAATTCGAGAAGTTAATACATATTAGGTTACAGTGCCTCTTATGTTATCTTTTACTATTTATGACTATTTAACCAATCAAAGCGCTAGGTGTTAAATTATTGTTTATTTTAATTCATTGACTTATTTAACTATCACCAACACCTTATCAGGAGAAACCTAAACGAGGATGAAACATTTTCAAGGTATACAGTTGAAATCTTTAAGTGGGACTTTATTAATTTATTTAAGTATTTATTTATTATAGCTTTGGATAGTTATAATAATCTATTTAAGAGAAAGTGAAAAGCACTTAAAGAAAAACTTTGTATTTACTTCAAAATAAGTTAGGTTTTTGAATGCTCTTGGAGTCTTTTTCGGTGTTCCAGAGAATCTTGATAGAATTTTTATCTTCCATTCGAAGTGAATATATTTAGATTACAATGGCCTCTTATGCTATCCTCTACTATTTATGACTATTTAACCTTTTACCAATCAGAGCTCTAGGTCTGAGGTCTGGTTAAATTATTGTTTATGTTAATTCATTTACTTATTTTACCAATAGCTAATCACGAGAAACCTAACCAAGGATGAAATATGTTCAAGTTATTCATTTTCAATATAGATTTAAGTCCTCCCTGCAATGAAAATTTTCGGTCTTGTGATGATTCAATTTTTGTAATGTTTTTGTCCCTTTAATTAAACTTTTTTATTTTATTTAGTGTTAGTTGATTGTCCAAGTTTTTAATCCAATTAATCAATCGTATTTTAATCTGATTACTGGAGGAAATACAAGGTTTATATCTTGTTTTGTTAATTTCATAAACCTTAATAACAAATTAGCTTAAGAAATAAATTCTTTAAAAAAACCAGAGTTAGTCTAGTATATTTTTTTCATATTGTGCTACATTAAATCAATATATATTCCTGTTAACATCAAACATATGTATGCACTACTGATTAATATTAAAGATTTTATATTTTGTGTGTTTTTTATTTAGTTTATTAAATTTTTGGATGTTCATGATGAACTTCACAATACATGTATTTCTTGTTTTAATTTTAGAGAAACTATTTTATTTTATTTTTTATTTTTTAGTAAAATTTTATATATGTTGTGACCAGGTTGCTTGGTTTTCGGTCCAAGGTCCAAATAGATTTAAATAAACTATTGTCCAAAGAAAAATGTTGTATTCTTATATTATACATCAACGGTAACATAATGTCAACTCCAAAACATAACCATAATATACATTGTAACATCAACGTAACACCACCAACGCTGAGCCGCAAAGATACGATAAGGTAAAAACAATTAAATTTGGCAATTACTTGGCCATATAACCCACTTATACACATCCGTATGGAATGACGGTCCTCAGTTAAGTGAGCTCAGATAGGTACAACTAGAGACACCTGACGGACGAATTTAGCAAACAAAAGAATACTCGTTACACACTCCCCTCCAGCGATTAAGTCCGTCGGGTTGGATAAAATAATTTAAGTTTTGAGGGATGCCATAAGCCTATTATCTTTCCATCTTCATCTCTCAGTTTACAGGATCCACCACCCGTAACGGAAACAACCGTAAAAGGGCCTTCATATTTGGGGTTCAGTTTAGCAGCGAGTTTATCAGCTGCCGACGATAGCTGAAACCTCATCTTTAAGACTTGGTCCCCCGGTTGGAAACGATCTTTTCGGCGTCTCAAGTTATAACGACTGCTCTGATTTAGACTTGCCTTCAGAGAGTTTTCCTCGGCTATATGATGAACTTCAGGCAGTCTGCCCACTTTAGCGGCCCAAGCAGCATGTTCGTCTGTGCCAGCCACTAGGCTATCATCGTCGTTAGCTTGATGTAGAGGCCTTAGTTCTCTACCAAAATTTAAGAAGGCAGGGCTGAACTTGGTCGAATCTTGAACGGCGGAATTTAAGGCAAACTGGATCTCTCCTAGTTTTTCGTCCCAGCGTTGGTGTTTCTTCCCTAGGTAAGCTACGATAAGTTGCTTGATATTCCGATTCGCTCGTTCTGTCGGATTTGCCTGTGAATGGTAAAGAGGAGTAGTTTCTCTCTTGATTCCAAACTCCTTAGCCACTTCAGTTACAAGATTACTAACGAAGTTCTTCGCATTGTCGGAAATTATTTTATGCGGTGCGCCATATCTGTATATTATGCGGGATTTCAGTTTATTTACAATAACCGAAGAGGTAGCTTTTCTGATGGGACATAATTCCACCCATCTACTAAATAAATCTACAAACACTAGTAGATATACATTGCCTCTAGAACTCCTAGGATAAGGACCCATAATGTCAACTGACACCATTTCCCACGGCTGCTTGTTATAGCGAGGGAACATTAACCCACGAGGTGGCGTGTTATTGGGTTTGACCTTCTGGCATAACTCACACTGCCTCACATACTGGCTTATATCTCGGTATAATCCAGGCCAATAATATAGTCTACTAACCCTAGAAACAGTTTTATCTATCCCCAGGTGGCCTGACTGCGGTAGATCATGATTTTCATATATTATTGCTCCCCTTAAATGTCTAGGAACGACAACTTTCCATTCCTCACTGGGGTCTTCTAGCTCTCCCTTCAAAGGATTCTTTCGATGGTATAATAGCTGTCCATCTTTTATCGACCATCCAGGGTGGAGTTCTGGGGACTTCTGGACTCGATAAAATTTCTGATTATACCATTCGTCGGCCGCTATGAAAGTTCCTGAAGTCGAAACTGAATCGGTAGAAGAATTAGGATCGGAACTGGTAGACAATACTGTGATTGCAGCAATTCGTGATAGGGCATCGGCCACTGTGTTGAGTTTCCCCTTTCGATATTCCACCTTGTAGTTGTAAGGCTGCAAGCGAAGAGCCCATCTAGCCAAACGACCTGAAGGGTTTTTCAAGTTCAGTAACCACTTCAGACTGGCGTGGTCAGTTATTACAGTGAATGGATAACCTTCCAAGTAATGCCTATTCTTCTCGATACCAAACAGAACTGCGAGGCATTCCTTTTCGGTTACGGTATAATTCCTTTCAGCTGAACTTAAGGTACGAGAACAAAAAGCGATGACTCTTTCTTCGCCGTCTTGTATTTGAGTCAAGACCGCTCCAAGACCTGTATCACTGGCGTCAGTCTGTAATTGAAAAGGCTGTTTAAAGTCTGGCCTAGCTAATATTGGTGCTTCAGTCAGTGCTGACTTGAGAGCATTGAAAGAGGCGTCCTGCTCTTCTGACCAGATCCATTTAGCGTTACGCTTAAGCAAAGCTGTTAGCGGAGAGACAACTGTGGAGAAGTCTTTAATAAAACGGCGATACCATCCTGCCATTCCAAGGAATCTTCTGAGCTGCCCAGCGTTGGTGGGAGGAGGAATCGAAGTAACGGAACCAACCTTATCTGGATCTACACTCAAGCCATCGCTATTAACCAGATAGCCCAAGTACCTAACTTCATTACAACCAAATTCACATTTTTCCGGGTTGATACGCAGACCTGAGGCTTTAAGTCGACTGAACACTTCCATTAGCATATCCAAATGCAGTTTGAAAGTTGGTGTGCAAACCAAAATATCATCCAGAAAAACTACTACGTAAGGGTAAAGTTCGGGTCCAAATATTGCATCGGCTAACCTCTGAAAGGTAGCAGGTGAATTCGTCAGCCCAAAGGGCATAACTTTAAACCTGAATAGTCCTCTGCCAGGAACTGTGAACGCAGTAATGTCTTTACTAGTTTCGTCGGCAAGGGGCACTTGCAAAAATGCTTGCTTGAGGTCAAACTTGGAGAGATATCTAGCCTGTCGAAGTCCGTCTAAGAGAGATGTCATATTAGGCATAGGATAGCAATCTTTACAAGTGACTTCATTAACCTTACGAAAGTCTATACAAAAACGATAACCTGATCCCTTACGAACCATGACTACCGGGGAAGACCATGGAGATTGGCAAGATTCCACTAAGTCTTCATCCAACATTCGGTCTAACTCCTGGTGCATTGCCTCAAGTACTTTGGGTGAGTAATGGTAGGAGCGCTGCTTGATAGGTTGGGCATCCTGAACATCTACCTTATGGCTAATGCGCGTCGTTAATCCTGGAGAATCTTGGAGAATTCGCAAACCTTCACTGACTATTCTATCCAGATCCACCCTTTCTGAGGGATCAAGTGAACTAATGCCGCATATTTTTGATGTTTCCTCTTCTACTAATTGAACATCTTGACGAAACGAGAACTTATGGTCGGGGTCATCTTGAAACCACCATGTCGCTTCACGATGATTAGCACTCATATTTGTGTTAACGATAAAATCTAACCCTAAAAGAAACATAAATGGAAGCTTGGTTAAAACGTAAAGCTTCGTGTCATATGACCGGTACCCAACGGTAATTGAAATGGAGAATCTTTCATCAACAATACCAGAGCTTCCATTAGCGACACAAACATTAAATTTGGGAATTTTCTCAACTTCATATCCCAATTTAAGGAGAATTTCAACCCCTTCTGGTCCAACAAATGAGGTAGTGGAACCAGGGTCAAACAGGGCCATGTAGGACAGGCCTCCTTTGTCAGGTTTCCCTATTCGGAAATCAATATAGTGCTGTTTAGGAAACGGTAAAATATAACAAGATACGGTAAAACTTTCGGGAGAATTCGATACGACACAAGGAGAAACGATATCAGATTTAGCGGTACAAAAAGGTAAACGATAAGGCACGGTAATAGGTAAATCGGTACTTGGTGGGTCAGCTGAAACCGTGGGAATAGGAATGACCCTCACTTCCGATTCCCTTGCACATTTCCCGGAGTACATTTAGGACATGCGTGAATGGAAACTCCTGGGTTACCACAACGGTAGCAAAACAGCTTTCGTGGTAGCGGACATCTGGAATATACGTGCGGTCCACCACAATTCCAGCAAATTAATTTCTTAGCTGGTAGAGCCGGTTTTGAGCCTTTTAGACACGTTTTCTCGTAGAGAATCGATTCGGTACTATTTCTTGATTGTACATCAGTCGGAGAGAATACCTGTTTCTTAGAGCCAACTGCCTGAATTTCGAACTGGTCGAATTGAGGATCGTGATTCGTTGTGTTACCAGCAACATCGGTTTGTTTTTCCAATGGCGAAACAGTAAAAATTCCCGGAGATATTTGTTCTTTTCCGGAATTGGATTTGTTATATCGTCTAGTGGAATTCGCAGAGCGGGATTTTTCTATAATAGGCTTTTCTGATCGGCCTTCTTGAGCCATCATCTCATATACTCTAGTTCGTTCGGTGACGAAATTAATCAAATCCTTATAAGAGGGAATATCTGCTGATTTTATTCGTTCTTCGAATGCTTTTCTAGTCCCTGGGTCTAAATTATTAAAAGCTAAATAAAGTTTAATGAAATCCCCCATGTCTTCAATGCCTAAAGCCGATAACGCAGAAAAATTATTTTCATGCTCAGATAAAAATCTCTGCAAATTAGACGCTGAAGAATTGTTTAAAGGGGTGAAATCCATCACCTTCTTGATATAAAATCTGGCTAGTCTCCTTTTATTTTGATAGCGAGAGACCAATGCGTCGTAAGCGAGCGAATAATTAGCTTCGTCTAATGCGAAGCCCGAGATAAGCGACAGAGCTTCATCGCGTAAGCTACTTCGTAGATAGTAAAATTTCCTAATGGTCGATAGAGATTCTTCCCTATGAACCATAGAATCAAATAGGGAATAGAATCCATTCCAGTCCTCTAATTTCCCTGTGAATATCGGTAAGTCAATTTTCGGTAGCCCCTGAGGAATAGAATGAGAATGGACAGCCACAGGTTTATTCTCAGGAGGGCAGGTAGATTGTACCACTTTGTAATAATTCGCTTTAGTAATATCAACTAAATCGTTAAATGCATTTTGTACTTCTGTTGTCTCGAGTTTTTCACTTTTGTTCTTTATACTTGCATTAAATATCCGAATTTTTGATTGAATTTCTTCAAATCGGATTTCATTTTTGAGTAAGCGGTCATAAGCGGGTTTAAAAGCGGATGCTGAATCGGTACTCAAAGATTTAGATTTTGTGAAAATGGATTGAACTGCGGCAAAAATATCCTCCCTCTCTGACACTAGAACGACTGGATCACCCATCGTGACAATAAATCAAGACGTTACCCAAAGTTACAAAAAAATGCCAAAGAAATTAAATGTTGAAAAAAATACCAACAGAACCTTTAAAAGTCGTAAAATACTGAAAATTAAATTGATTAAATTATATTAAAACTAACAAATTAAATTAAATCGGTAAGCGTCCTTTACAAACTTAATATATAATTTTTTCATACGTCAACCATAGATAAACAAATATTTTTCTTTTTAAAAGGAAACACAAGATAATGCTAAATAGAAACAAACAACAGCTGTTGTCTCTAAGTGAACTTAATGCTTACTTGTTAATCTAACATATGTTCAATTCAACTATTTAAACTTACGGTAAAAATACAAAATAAAATAATATATTAGTATATTTTAATTTTCAAAACATGTGTTAAACAAAACTAAGTCGTTCTACGACCTTAAGTAAAAATTCTTGATTTGTGTTGTTGATGCAAAATTATAAATTAAAAATAATTATCTTTACATTTCCAAAATTGCGTCTAAGACAAACCTTTTGCTTTAATCAATAGAAATTTAGTACCTTCAATTAATACGAAAATTATATTTAAACATTAGAAAAAAAATATTAAAGTATTGTTTGGAAAAATTATTCTGTTACTATTATCATAAAACTATTAACAGTTAACTTCACTATTTCAAAAAAATGTTAATATAATAATTAAATCTTCAACTAATAACTTATCTGTAGATTTTTCTTTTGTAGTCCCTGTTCGGGCGCCATAATATTTGTGACCAGGTTGCTTGGTTTTCGGTCCAAGGTCCAAATAGATTTAAATAAACTATTGTCCAAAGAAAAATGTTGTATTCTTATATTATACATCAACGGTAACATAATGTCAACTCCAAAACATAACCATAATATACATTGTAACATCAACGTAACACCACCAACGCTGAGCCGCAAAGATACGATAAGGTAAAAACAATTAAATTTGGCAATTACTTGGCCATATAACCCACTTATACACATCCGTATGGAATGACGATTCTCAGTTAAGTGAGCTCAGATAGGTACAACTAGAGACACCTGACGGACGAATTTAGCAAACAAAAGAATACTCGTTACACAGTAAGTTTGAATATTCACGCCAAACTTAACAGCTGTGAAGATAACCTTGGGCACAGATGTGAGGAAGGTTATGATAGATATTGGCTTACTGAAAGTTAACGTTTGTTAAATTAATATTATTTATGTTATAATGGAATATTGACAATTGTGTTGATTCAGGTTGGTAATTAAAGATACCTGTAGTTATTTATAAGTTTTTAAATATGTTTTTTTTAATTACAGTTCTTCACTGCATCCACGTGTTTTATTCCATTCATCTCCTTGGTTAAGTCGTTGAATTCACGACTTACAAATCAACACAATGAAGAAGATAAAGGTAAAATTTCATTTTATATCTGAAGCAGGAACAAACTCTAAGAGCACAGTTGTAAAGGTTAAAACGGTACTTGTGTACATATCACACGGTGGGAGTGGGGCCAATGTTCTGCGCATGCCCGAGCGGTTACATTTTATAACAGTTACATCTCTACCAGTTACCTTGGATAACCTTACATTTTGGACGGCCATCATTGTTTGTTTACTACTGTGTTCGAGCGTTTTTGTGTTTCTTGCTCAGTTGTTGTTTGTTAATAATACAAAATAATGTCGATATTTTGTTGTTTAGTGTTTTATAATTATACGACAATGCTTATTTGTGATTTGCCAAAAACCGAGGAAGATGCAATTTATTTTTGTCAGGAGAAAAACATTCTACAGAAAAATAGGAAATGTAGCAACTCCTATAAAATGAAGCTATACCTTGGAAATCGTAAGTTTGGAGATAAATTCTTATTTATCAGAATTTATATGGCGACAACATCAGGTTGATGGAAATAGAGACTGTTTTTAATCCATGTTGAACTGTATAGCAACCCATTTTCCACCCAAATGCGACTGTGTGTTATGTTCTTAAATAATTTATTGAATTTTAAATTTTTGATATATGTTCCATTATTTATTAATGTCATTATTATATTTGTTTGTATATTATATTTGCCGCCCGGCGGCAAATCTTTTCTCTTCAAAATATCCGAAGGGAGGCGATCTCAGATTCAAATAAAAATATTTTAAAAGGTTATCCAAGGTAACTGGTAGAAATGTAACTGTTATAAAATGTAACCGCTCGGGCTTGCGCAGAACATTGGCCTGCTTTGGCCGTGCGTTATGTACACAAGTACCACAATTGTTTGCCTCCAATTTTGTTAAGAATGTTGTAAAAAGTTTGAATGTGCGGGATAAATATAGGAATGTAGTTATATCTTTAACAGATGAACTGAAGCTTATTTATTTGGATGAGGAAGGTAATGTAGCCTTTCATGATATGTATTTAGATGAAGTGCAAGAAAAACAAAAAGTAAGTGTACCAAGCACCAACACTGAAAGGTCTATGCACTCTATAGCCAAGGATATGGTTTTGGAAAAATTTGATGGGAATAACTGTAATGCTAAAACATGGACGAATCTATTTATACAGGGGTGTAATAGGTTAGGTTTGAAAGAAAATAAATATGCTGAGGCCCTACGGTTATTTTTGGAAGGATCTGCACTGACTTGGTATACAATCTATATGCAGACAAATTCATTAACTCATGCATGGGAATTTTGGAACAATTCTTTTTTGGATACTTTTGATGAACAGTCCTGGGATAAAGTTGAATATGTTTACAGCTTTAAATACTTTAATGGATCATTTTTAGATTTTGCTTTAAAGAAAAGAAGTCTTTTGGTTGAAGTCGATCCAGACTTAACTTTAACGTCACAAATAAATTTGATAGTAGTGTCATTACCACAATTTATTAAAAATAGACTAAATAAAAAAGAATTAGTGACCATAGAAGATTTAATGTCTAGATTAAGACTTTTTGGTCAGTCAAATAAAATAATAAAACCAAAACAAAATATGAGTGAGAAGAAAAATTGCATCCATTGTGAAAAATTAGGGTATAAAAATAGATTTCATCCTGAAAATTTATGTCGCAATAGAAAAATCAAAAATGAGAATATTAAATTGGTAAATAATTCAGAAATTCAAGATGCTGTTGCTCATGCTGAAGAAGCAAAAAACGTGTAGTTACCCCACTTATAAAATTGAAGATATTAGTCGATAAAATACCGGCAATTGCTTTGTACGACTCTGGATCTAATATCTCTTTGATGAATTATGAATTTTACAAAAAAGAAAAAATGAAGAAAGGAATAAGTGGGGGTGAAAAGATAGAAGGCGTATCAGGCGTTGCAAAATCAGAAGGTATAGTGTCTGTATTAATTAAGATTTTCCATATTGAAAAATATGTACCATTTTTTATAGTGAAAAGCAGAAGATTTAAAGATGACCTATTGTTAGGTTTAGATTTAATTCAAGCTTTCAAATTGCGACAAGATGAGAATTTGAAGATTACACAAAATTATAAATTGTCAGAAGAGAAAAAATGTGAATGTTATCCAAGAAAAAAGGAACATGCTATCAACAACTTAGACGACATCATATTAGAATATGAAGAATTGTTTGCAAAAGATAAATTCGATATTGGTAGAACAAGAAACTATGAAGCAGCTATAAGATTAACTGTAAATAAATACACAGCGAAAAAACCTTACAGATGCACATTAGAGGACAAAATAGAGATTGAAAAACAAATCAAGGAATTGTTGAAAGCAGGACTAATTCAAGAGTCTTGTAGTCCTTATGCCGCCCCAATAACATTGGTCTATAAAAAAGAAGAAGGGAGAAAATCTCGTTTATGCATAGACTTCAGAGAACTAAACAAAATAGTCGTTCCAGAGAGTCAACCATTCCCAAGAATTGAAGATTTGACTGTACGTGCTGGTAGCTGTAAGTACTACACTAAACTAGACATAAACTCAGCGTTTTGGTCGATACCAGTACGAGAAAAGGACAGATATAGAACGGCTTTTGTGACACATCATGGAAGCTGGGAATGGACATGTCTCCCGTTTGGATTGAAATCGTCACCAGCTATTTTCCAAAGAATATTGTCTAGTGTCTTAAGAAAAAATGGTTTAGATGCCTTTGCGGTGAACTATATAGATGATATACTGATTTATTCCGAAAATTATGGAGATCATATAACACATATAGAATTAACACTAAAAGCATTAAGAGAAGGTCTCAAATTAAATAAATCAAAATGTAAATTTGCACAAAGAAAAACCACATATTTAGGACACGAAATTGGTGACAACTCAGTTAGACCGTTAAATGATAACCTGGTGGCCATAAATAAATTTCCTAGACCACAAACAAAAAAACAAATAAGACAGTTTTTAGGAAAAATTAGTTTTTATTTAGAGTATATACCGAAATATACGATATCATTAGAACCATTATATAATTTATTGAGGAAAAATTTAGATTATAATTGGACAGAAGAATGCGAAGAGAGTTTTAATAAAATGAAACAAATTCTATGTTCAGATGGCAATTTTTAACCCACGAGCTCCGATATATATTTATACTGATGCCTCTATAAAAGGAGTTGGTGCAATTTTAAAGCAGCCACAAGACGATAAATCTTTGAAGCCGGTATTTAATTTTTATTCAATAATAGGCCATATACTTAGAAATTTTGGCCATAAAAGAGGCAATATTATTTATTAGGAAAAAGATTTATCATTTTCACAGATCATAAGCCACTGGAAAACTTCAACGTAAAAAACTGCGAAGATCCAGAATTATTGCAAATATTGAATTACATTTCACAATTTGATTTTATTATAGTTTATAATCCCGGTAAAGATAATTTAGAAGCAGATTGCATTTCCAGAAACCCAGTTTTAGAATCAAGTGAAGAAGAAAATCATATAGATTCAGCAATCAAAATAACAAATTTTTTAAAATTGGAAGATGTAGTAAACAATCAAAAACAACTCACCCCGGACAAAAACAGTTTTTTGGAAAATGATGTCATTTATAAAAAGTTAAACAACAGAAAAAAGATCTGGCTAACAGAAGAATTTGGAAAAAAATTGATAAAGGAAATCATATATAAAGAAGGTGACATGGTTTACATTCAATATAGTAATGATCTAAATAGAGGTAAATTGGAAGTGATTAGATCAAGTCCTCACAGAATATAAGAAAAATTATCTAATGTGATGTATATCATCGACAGTGGTTTCAGAAAGAAAGAATCAAATTTATTTCACGTCAGCAAATTGGTTCCTTATCGAGATGACGGTAGTCCTCTTCCAAAAAAGGGGGGATGTAAGTTTGAATATTCACGCCAAACTTAACAGCTGTGAAGATAACCTTAGGCACAGATGTGAGGAAGGTTATGATAGATATTGGCTTACTGAAAGTTAACGTTTGTTAAATTAATATTATTTATGTTATAATGGAATATTGACAATTGTGTTGATTCAGGTTTGTAATTAAAGATACCTGTAGTTATTTAGTTATTTATAAGTTTTTAAATATGTTTTTTTTAATTACAGTTCTTCACTGCATCCACGTGTTTTATTCCATTCATCTCCTTGGTTAAGTCGTTGAATTCACGACTTACATATACTATGTTGTTAATTAATAATTTGTAGTAATTGTTCATCCTTTTTGTACTTAATTATATAATAAAATCTTATTATTATATCTGTATTTTAATTTCATTATACCCTTTCATCATCACTCACCTAATATAATTTATTGTTGTACAGTAATTTCTTTAGTAAGGGTTTTGTTAGGTTGACAATGAGATAATTTAAACTCTCATATTTAATTTATTTAATAATTTGTATATTTAAGATCCTATTTAAAGTATTAACAGATTAAATTACCTTAGGGATAACAGCGTAATTTTTCTGTAGGTCGGTTTCTATCTTCTTATTAAATAAAAAATATAAATTAGCACGAAAGGACTATTTATATCAAATAATTTGTTTTTCTTGAATTTTTTTAGTATTAAACTATGTTGGCAGATTAGTGCAGTAAATTTGGAATTTATTTATGTAATTATTATTACAAATAATATTGTTTTTAAAAATGGTTATTTTGTTTTTATTTGTGTATCTTTTGTTATCCTTTAAAGGGTTGGCTAGAATAAAATTTTCAGGATCTCCTAATGTTCAGGGTTCAAATAAAACTAATATAGAGAATAGAAATAATGTAATTCTGGCTCCTTATTATTAAATCCTTAATTGAAAAGTAATCATGGAACGTAATTTGAATTTAATCCTGAAGATTTATTGCTACCAGTTTGGTGTAAAAATAATAAGTGAATAATAACTAATGCTGCAATTACAAAAGGCAATAAGGAATGTAATGTAAAGAATCGTGTTGAAGTTGCATTTTCAACTGAAAATCCTCCTCATAGTCATATTACTTAGGTTTTTCCTAGTTAAGGCACTGCTGATAAAATGGTAATAACTGTAGCACCTCATAAAGATATCTGGCCTCGAGGTAAAACGTATCCTAAAAATGTGGTTCCTATAATTAATAGTAACAGGAATAATCCAACTGATCAAGTTATACGTAATTTGTAAGATCCATAATATAATCCTCGCAACCAATGTGTTAATATTGACAAATAAAAAATAGGGAAGCCCCATTAGCATGAGTCATATCGTATTAATCATCCATTATTTACTTCTCGACAAATATGTACTACACTTGTGAAAGTAGGTTCGATATTTGCTGTATAATCCTATATGGCCAGAAATAATCCTCTAATAATTTGAATTATTAAACATATTCCTAATAGTGAACCAAAATTTCGTTAAAGTGAAATTGAAGTTGGGGATGGTAAATCTAATTTTGAATAATGGATGTGTTTTTTACTTATAGGTTTATTCATGCTTTAACTTTTTATTCGTAAAGGTCTTAAATAATTTTTGCTATATTGGATACTAAGATTATTGTAAATAATAAATAAATAATTATTATTGCTGTTAATTGGTCGGTGGTTATATTTAAAATTTTGATTAGTCTTATTAAAAATTAGATGTTACTCTCGCTATATAAATATACTATATACATTATATAAATTGCTATGTAATGCCAATCAAAAACCTTTATCCCGTAAATCCTGCTTTGTATGTATAGAGTCAGCGGTCTCTTGCCGGTTTAGAGAACCCGCCTACAGCAGACTCAGACTAAGTAATTACTTAAAATACCTTCGGGTAGAAAAAGTATTGTAATTATTTTGCTTTATATATATATGCTATGTATATTATTATGTATTGTAAATATTTTTATTTCAATAAATGGGGATTTGAAACAAATAAAAACAAGTGTTACGGGCTACTGGGTGTAAATTGGACTAAACTATTACTTAATTCAAGAATCTAATATTTATTAACAAATTAAAAAGAATACAATGAGATTATTTAAAACAATTAAATTATTAAACTCATATCAATTTACAATAACAAAATTCTACTAAATGTTATCTATTTCTAAAATAATATACAAACAATATAAGATATTGCTTATACTAAGTAACTAAACTATTTATATAAATTTGTACAATTACAATAATATTACACTATAGTTTACAATTACAAATTAACACTTACAGTTCGCTAACTAAAGTCCACCGACCGTAAGACTCTCCAAATATGACAAACTGCCACACAGTTTATTACACTTATTACACGGCCACTAATTGTCACTGTTGCTCACTAAGCACTTATTACAGACTGATACTAACTCACTGTAACTCACGCACTATCACTAGTTAACGACTGCTACTCACTGGCTTATTACTTCACTGCTCGTCTTATTACTGACTGCCCGGCCGAAAACGCTGTCCTTTTTATATAGGCAAGGTAGGGCGGGGTGGGGCATTACTCGGAACAAGATCGAAAACCATCCAGGCCGATCCAGGTTGAACGAGATTGGCCTCGGCAACTTCTTTAATCCCTTCCGCTTAATCCCATTGCTTGCCTAATCCTCTCAGCCGGTCCTACTTCCTGTTCTGACCGTAACACTGCCCCCTCCTTAAAAGTGCTCTGCCCCAGAGCATAGTCCGGAGAAATCGGGCGGTTATAAGCTTCCCTCGATGGAGACGCATTTCCTTTCCAGGGGTTGAACGTGCACACCAATATGGCGACTCCAGAGTTGGCGAATATCTGTTCAATCATGTTCCTTACAACCTTCCACTCCAGGCCGTCATATCCACAGCCCAACTTAGGGATCGCGAGCTTGGTGACACGCAGTCTCAGAAGCTTACTCCGCAGGTCGTCGAGGCTTCGCCGCAGTGCGTCATATGTGGGCTTCTGATCAGTAGCACACTTGGTAACTAAGTAGAACAGGTGTCGTCCTTCGTGCGTATGGTGGAGTGCTTTCCCGACGCTTGGTCCTTGGCGTTCCAGTTCCTCAGTTCCAGCAAACTTCTTCCTGAAGACCGTTGCAATCCCTCGTGAAGTCCTCAGATCTTCGGCGACACAATGGGCCAGAGAATAGTCCGCGGGTAACGAGAAGATATCTCTGTATACTGCCTGAGTTACTCCACGGAAACCTTGTACCTTAGGTTGTGCAACTGATACCTTACTGGTCTCCACGTTGTTGAGGTTCCTGACTTGCTGGTCTTCTGTCGGGCCATGGTCTCCTTTGTAAGGGGCCAGTCTGTTAAAATGGACTACCCTGGGTTTTCCTTTTGGCTGCTTCCTGATCCTATAGATGACGTCGTTTATCCTATTGATGATTTCAAACGGGCCATCCCAGGAATTCTGAAGTTTAGGTGAGTAGCCTCGCCTTCTTCGAGGATCATGTAGCCAGACCAAATCTCCAGGTTGGAATCCACCTTTCTCTGCCCTGATGTCGTAACGCTCCTTCATTCTGTCTCTGGCTCCCTGGATGTTTGCACGAACCTTCTCGTGGATGTTATCCATCCGCTTCCGTAGATTCGTGACGTACTCCTCTCCGGCCACTTCCTCATTAGGCTTGAACCCGAATTTCAGATCACAAGGCAAACGAAGTTCTCGGCCGAACACCACATTTGCGGGGGTCTGCCCCGTTGCTTCATGGACTGAGCTGCGATAGGCTAACAGGAACAAGTGAAGATACTGGTCCCAGTCCCGCTGATGGTCGGAGACCACTTTAGACAAATATCGACCCATTGTCCTGTTCATGCGCTCCACCATGCCATCCGATTGAGGGTGAAGAGGCGTCGTCCTGGTCTTCCGTATCCCCAGTGCTTCGCACATTCCGGAGAAGACTGCAGACTCAAAGTTTCTTCCCTGGTCAGCGTGAAGTTCCATGGGTACTCCAAACCGGCTGACGAGCTGCTTCACAAGTACGTCTGCAACCGTGACTGCCTCTTGATTCGGAAGGGCATACGCTTCCACCCACTTAGAAAAATAGTCCATGGCCACGAGAATATATCGGTTACCTTCGTCCGTGACAGGGAAAGGGCCAGCGATGTCGATCGCTATCCTCTCGAACGGTGCTCCCACGTTGTACTTCTTCATAGGGGCCCTCTTTCTTCTTGTTGGTCCGTTAGAAGCCGCACAAGTCGCACAACGCCTGCACTAGTCCAACACATCGTCCTTAAGGTTTGCCCAGTAAAAGCGTTCACGAACTTTTTCCAATGTACGGTGAACTCCAAGATGGCCGCCAGTTACACCGTCATGTAGTTCCCTAAGCACTTCAGGCACTTTATTCCTTGGAACGATGAGCTGTAGCCTACGCTGATCTCCTTCCGCGTTCTCCAATGCCCGTTTCAGCAGCCCGTTGTCCACTAAAATGGAGTTCCATTGGGCCCAGTACGTTTTTACATTCTTCGACATTGGAGCAACATCCTGCCAGGCCGGTCTTCCTCGCCCCGATATTTTCCATTCCTTTATTTGTTTTAAGTCCGGGTCCTCGTCCTGTTCCTTTGACACCTCTGCATCTTGCCAACTGTCGATGACAACTGTAGTCCTCAATACCGCTGCCTGCTTCTCTTCTTGTCGAGAACAATGCTTGCAGCCTTCTTCACAAGGTCTTCTTGACAGTGCATCCGCATTCCTGTGGCTCGTTCCAGAACGATGAGCGGATTCAAAGTCATACTCTTGAAGGCGCTCGATCCACCTCGCCACTTGTCCCTCTGGTGACTTGAATCGCAGCAGCCACATTAGAGCCGCATGGTCCGTTCTCAGGAGGAACCTTCGTCCGTATAGGTATTTATGAAAATGCTCTATTGACTTTACTACTGCCAGAAGCTCTTTCCTTGTGACACAGCAGTTGCGTTCCGGAGCTGAGAGTGCTTTGCTGAAATATCCAATGACCCTTTCTTCTCCATCTTGGATCTGAGAGAGAACGCTTCCAATAGCGATGTTGCTGGCATCTGTGTCTATAATGAACTTGCCCTCAGGACGTGGATAGCTCAGAATAGGAGCACTACTCAATTTGCTCTTCAGCTCCTCGAAGGATGCTTGACATTCGTGATCCCAATGGAAAGTCCTTTTCTCCTCGGTAAGCCTGGTAAGCGGTTTTGCGATGTTAGCAAATCCTTTCACGTACCTCCGGTAATAGGTGCAGAGCCCGAGAAAACTTCTCACCTGGTGCTTATCTCGAGGTACCGGCCAGTCGGTGATCGCTGCTACCTTCTCTGGGTCGACAGCAACTCCGTTGTCTGACACAATATGCCCCAGGTAGTTGACTTGCCTTCGGAAGAGATTACACTTCTTCGGGTTCAACTTAAGGTTCGCTGCACGCAGTCGTTCGAAGACCTTCTCCAGATTCTTCAGATGGTGAGCGAAGGACTTTCCCAGCACAATGATGTCATCTAGGTACACCAGGCATACCTCCCAAGAGAGACCTCTTAACACATTTTCCATCAGCCTCTCGAATGTGGCAGGAGCATTGCAAAGCCCGAACGGCATTACTGTAAACTGCCAGAGCCCAGTGCCAATTGAAAACGCCGTTTTCTCTTTATCTTCAGGTGCCAATCCAACCTGCCAATATCCACTGCGGAGATCCAAGGTAGAGAAGAGTTTACACCCCTCCAGGGTGTCCAGCGTATCGTCAATCCTGGGGAAGCGGATAACTGTCCTTCTTGGTGACGTTGTTCAGAAGACGGTAGTCTACGCAGAACCTCGTTGTGCCGTCTTTCTTCTTCACCAATACGACAGGAGACATCCAGGGGCTACTCGAAGGCTCAATGACACCATCAGCCGCCATCTCCTTTATGATCTTCTCGGCGTCCTCCCGTTTGGCTAACGGCAGCCTCCGCGGGACCTGTCGGATAGGCTTCGCATCCCCAGTGTTAATCCTGTGCTGGACGAAATCCGTTCTGCCCCGTGGTCCTGGTCCGATCTCGAAGAGGTCATGCCATCGGATAATCATATTCTTCACTTCCTCGCTCTGTTCGGGCGAAAGGTCGCGACATGATTCGTTCAAAAATCCTTTTAGTTCCTCTGGCAGTCCTCGGATCTCGGTGGGACGACGTTGCAGCTGACGAACCACTGAGGTAGCGGTTGTACACTCCCCGACCGGTGTTCCTTTCTTCAGCGTTACCGGGAAGCTATTCAGATTCATTAGCCTAATTGGAGTGGTACGTCCAACCTTGATGAGAGACCTAGCAACCAGTACGCCGCGTCCGATCTCCTGTTCTTCTTGCGTTCCGGGTTCCAGTAGTACACATTGACCATCCGGTAACTTTTCTTTTTTTTTTTTTTTTTTTTTTTTTTTTTCCGCCCTACCTGCCATTGCTGGCATACGGGTTTAGGCAGAGACGGGTTAGTGCGTTGGGTTTACGCACGCCCGCCACTGCCAAAAATACTCTTTTCTTTTTAATTCTTTATTAGTAAAAAATGTTACAGCTTTCGGGGGGGTTCCGTTTAATTGATGGGAACAATAATTTACCATCCGGTAACTGTCCTTCGACCGTCCCATGGGTCAGGATTTGGTTCCGTGCAGGTAATGTGGTATCTTCTAGTAAGAGCACTCGTGCGTAGAGGTCCTTTCCCTGCCGAAGGATGACTTCCTCGTCTCCCAGCGTGATCACACCTCTTGCCATATCCAACTTAATCCCGTATTCGATCATCAAGTCCGTGCCTAATATGACATCTTCATCGATTTCTGCCACGAGAGCACTGTGCCTCAGATGTTGACCCCCAATGATGAAGGTGGCAACTGTCTCCCCGTAGACCTTGGCTGGCTGTCCCGTGGCAGTCCGTAATGTCCAAGTGGTTGGTAAGATCCTCTCATCGGGAACTATCTTCGAGTTCAAAATTGTCATGGTTGCGCCAGTATCCACTAGAAGACTTCGCAGCTGTCCGTTCACCATTCCATCAACGTAGAAGCTGTTCGTTCCGCTTCCTATTGACGCAACTCTGATGGTCTTCCTGGGGCCTTTGACGTTACGGGTTGACAGTTGCCCCTTCCCATCAACCCTACTTAGTTTTCCTGTGGCTTTTCTTGCTTTTTCGATGGACACTTGCTTCTAGGGTGTCCAAGTTGACCGCAGCTCCAACAGCGTATCTCCTTCTTACGGGTCCTGAGAGCCTCCAAAACTTTCGTCACAATTTCCTCGACGCTGGGGACCACATTTGGCTCCGCTTCTGCTGCTCGTACTCGCGCATGGCCCCGTACAGACTGCCTAACAGCCTCGAACTCCATAGCCTGGGATAATGCGTCTCCCAAAGTTTTCGGCCTGGCGAGCTTCACTGCTTGCTGTGTCTCTGGGTCCCGAAGTCCATCCAGGAATTTGTCGACAGCCAAGCTTTCGTAGACATCGTCGGTGACCGAAGGGTAGGCGTTCCTCACCAGCCGGGCAATATCCGCTTCAAATTCCTGCAAAGTCTCGTTGGTCTTCTGGACCCTGCTTCTCAGCTGTGAGCGATACAGCTGGTCCATGTGGCGGTGGCCAAAACGCATCTCCAGTCTTCTTATCAGCTCCCCGTAGTTGGACCGCTCCGACATGGGTATCCCCTGCAGAACTCCCAAGGCGTCTCCACGCAAGGCCAGGCACAACGCTGAAGCTTGGGTCTCCTGTGACCACCCGTGGATCGAAGCCGCTGTCTCGAAGAGAGTCATGTAGTCCTCCCACGGCGTTTTTCCGTCGAATACTGGAATGGTGTTGTGAGCTGGTGGCGTCCCATTATTGGCGGGCAGAATAGTTTTATGAAGACTGACCTCGGGGAAACGGTCGGTGTTGTTCGTCGGTGGGTTGCTCATAAGTCCCTCTATAGCTTCCACTCTTTGCCTAAGTTTGCTTTCAATTGAATTTAATTTTTCTCTTAACCTAGATTCTACATCAGCTACTTTATTATCTACATTTTCCATTAACTTAGTTTCTAATGTGCCTAATTTAGACTCTAGCCTATTTTCTACATTGCCTAGTTCATTTTTAACACTGCTTAATTCATTACCTAGTTCATTTTTAACACTGCTTAAATCATTACCTAGCTTATTTTCTACATTGCCTAATTCATTTTTAAAAGTTGCAGACAACTTGCTCAAATCAGTTTCAACCAGAACGTCATCTGGATTTTCCCCTAACTCTACAAAAAATTGACGCAAGCGATGTTGCAGTACACTTTTATTTCCGGAAGAATCCAGATCACGTTCTTCTAATTCCCGTTTTAAATCCGCAACTTTTAAATCCATCAATTTAAGACTTTGAGAAGCCATTTTTCAAACAGTAGCCCAATTATTACAAAATAAAATAACAATTACACAAGATCCCACTTCTGACACCAATTTGTTACGGGCTACTGGGTGTAAATTGGACTAAACTATTACTTAATTCAAGAATCTAATATTTATTAACAAATTAAAAAGAATACAATGAGATTATTTAAAACAATTAAATTATTAAACTCATATCAATTTACAATAACAAAATTCTACTAAATGTTATCTATTTCTAAAATAATATACAAACAATATAAGATATTGCTTATACTAAGTAACTAAACTATTTATATAAATTTGTACAATTACAATAATATTACACTATAGTTTACAATTACAAATTAACACTTACAGTTCGCTAACTAAAGTCCACCGACCGTAAGACTCTCCAAATATGACAAACTGCCACACAGTTTATTACACTTATTACACGGCCACTAATTGTCACTGTTGCTCACTAAGCACTTATTACAGACTGATACTAACTCACTGTAACTCACGCACTATCACTAGTTAACGACTGCTACTCACTGGCTTATTACTTCACTGCTCGTCTTATTACTGACTGCCCGGCCGAAAACGCTGTCCTTTTTATATAGGCAAGGTAGGGCGGGGTGGGGCATTACTCGGAACAAGATCGAGAACCATCCAGGCCGATCCAGGTTGAACGAAATTGGCCTCGGCAACTTCTTTAATCCCTTCCGCTTAATCCCATTGCTTGCCTAATCCTCTCAGCCGGTCCTACTTCCTGTTCTGACCGTAACACAAGCAAAAACTATTTTGTAAAATACACTTGTTTCTGCTTTTCGCTAGTATGAACCCTAAAGAAGCAGAAGTTACACTACAAGACAATGCTATTTAATTTGAAATATATTGGTGTTTATTTTTTCAGGTGTGGATGATATGGATAAGGATTTTTCTAAATAATTCTCCCCTTGATCCACCCCTGACATCACCAAGCCATTTCAAAAGTGGTTTCCCTTGCCTTTGCCTACTTTCAGTCATTTCTGAGAAGCTAATGGGTAGGAGTGATTTTTCGGAAGATCAATTTAAGTGTGGCTATAGTGAGTTAATGTGTATAAAATATCTTTCAAACAGAATATTGCTCAGTATTCAAGGAATATGAACTAAAGTCGGAATTTAAGTATGATAGGATTACCAGTTTTTGTGAAAATTTTTAAACTTTGAAATGTGTATTTATAAAGTAGGTATAAACGACGGGTTGTAGAATTGAGAAGTGTGGCATCCCCTAGTAAGGCCAGGGCGGGAGGGCTGTTACCCAGGGCGGGAGGGGGTGTCCTCGGCGGTCTGAATGCCACATTTGGCAACGTCGCAAGGAATGTGTGAGATTTGGAAACATCGCTTTTTTTACATTTGAGTTGTGGTAGGCGTTTAGATGGCCTTGTGACGTCTCGGGGCATTGGCCTTGTAACGTCACAAGGTCATCGCGGGGCCACCTCCCCGTTTCCCAGCATGCTTTGCTCAGCAGTTCATACTTTATCTCACTGATGATAAGGCGCTGTAGTAGTGTGCAAAAATGACCTTGTGACGTCAGTTCCATCAGAGCACGAGTCATCGCGGGGCCTCCTCCCCGCTTCCCGGAATGCTTTGCTCAGCAGTTCATACTTTATCTCGCGGATGATAAGGCTGGCATTGAACTATAGCAGACGACAGGACGAAATAAGAAAAGTGTGATTGTCTTACGGATACAATATAAACGTAAATAATCACCCTTGTCTGTGAGTCACATTCGCATAGTCGCCTTCTCGGTTCTCTATATTTTCATGTCCATATATGGTCATGATACCTCCTATTCCCAGTATGCCTAGCTCATCAGTCCATACTCTCTTTATAAGCGTTCCCTCTTCAGCCACTGGCACTCCGTCACTCCGTCTCGCCTGCGTGTTGTGCTGTCCGCCGTCGTTAGTCACTGTTTAAACGTAAGTTGTTATAACTACTTGTTTTAACTAATCTTAACATGATGACAACAATCTGATTGTTATAAACATTGCAGACGTCCCTTATGAATAGATTAAACGCTCTCACATTCTATAAAACCATAGGAGAGTTGCATGAGGGGGTATGCTATTCAATATTGGAGTTGCGGTTTAAAACAACTGAACATGGCCAAGGAGTGGAGGCCATTATAGAGGCTGAAAGAGGAGGAGAGCGCTTTAGGACCTTTCTTCCCAAGAGGTACAGTGAATGTCTTACTGATGCGGAGATCCAACAGTATAATTTTGAGTTTTCATATTATCAATTGCTATTTCAAACAATGTTAATACCTAATTGTTAGAAAAAAAAAAGATTGTTTTCTTTATCGTAGGATCATTGAAAATGACATACAGGGGAAAGCAGAGAAATTCATATATAATAACGTTTAGCGAATAAATATATATTAGCAGCGTACATATTGATCATAGGAAAATATTAAAGTTAAAAAGGTATGGATGTTTTGTGTTAAAAATGTGGGCTTTTATTGAAAACATTAAACGCACATAAATGGAAATGGCAATTTCACGTGTGCACATATTGTAGACGTGAATTTAATTCGAAATTTAGCTGTACACGACATATAATTACCTGTGAAAATAAAAAGCACATCAGTCCCCTTCAAGCATTAGTCGGTAATACTAGTCAATCGATAACAATGGAAAATTTCCAAACTCCGGTTGGACCATCCTTAAAACAATCTGTTTCCAGTTCCAAATCGCATTTACCATTCAAAAAACGGATACATTTGAACATACCACCTTTCTACAACACTAATATTGTAGAAAAAGGAATTAGTTCTCTAAATAAATATAAACTTTATAATAAGGAACAACTTGATAGGTTAATCACATATGAACAAGGAATTAAAAAGGCTGCATTTGGTAATTCGGTGATAGACTTTTATTTTGAAAATCATAATAAAACTACTTCAAAAAATTTTTTAGAAATCAAAGAAAAACTTAGTGAGATTTTAACTTCATATTTGGCTCAATAGAACATATTTAAAATTAATTTACACTTAGACTGTACATACAAAAAAATGAATCATAACAACGAAGAAAAGTCCAATATGAATTTTAAGACTAGTCAGTTCTTAGTTGAACTTGGGATTTGAGTACTACCAGTGGGTAGTTTCTCTACTTCTCATTTTCATATGTCATTATGTATCGCTTAGCCTATTTACTTGATGTATTATTGTAATACAGTTGTAAATATCAATTAATATATAAAGAAATAAAAAAAAAAGACTAGTCAGAACATCATAGATTCATCAACCGATTTAAACAATTATTTTAAAGAGTCATACGAAAAATCAATTATGGAATTAGATTCCTTTGAAGCCAAAGGTTCTGGTTACACCTTTGTTTCTTGTATCTTTCTATGTTTGCATTTTACCAAATATATACCTCTGAGCGGAAAACAATTTATTAATTTGCCAAAAATTATAAAAACAAACACGCCGTTATTAATGTAAAAAACATAAACAACGACTGTTTTCGTTTAGCAATACTGAGTAAAACAGTTGGTTCCAACGTTTAGCAATATTGAGCAAAACAGTTGGTTCCAACGATCCCACATTGTACGAAAATTTAGAAACCAATTATCAACTCGATTGTATTTCATATCCTACTTCATTTAAAGATAATAAAATATTAAAGGAAGTAAACAATGTTTTAATTAATGTGTACGGTTTGGATGAAAAAAACAATATATTTCCCTTAAGAATATGCAAAAAAGAAACATATACCGAGAGATTTGACCTTTTGTTTCTTCAAAATGAAATAAACTCACACTATTGTTATATCACAAATTTAAGCAGGCTTGTTGGTAGTCAAATATCAGGTGACAAATCCGCTAAAAAAATTTGCCACAGGTGTTTAACATCTATTTCCTGGAGATACAAAACAAAAAGTGGAAAAAACGCAGAACGATTAAAGGAACATTTATTATTTTGCGGTGCTCATAAACCAGTTAGGACAGATTTTCCTGCAGATGATAAAATCAAATAAAAAAAATTGTTGCTTACGTAGACTTTGAATCATATCTGGAACCAATTGCAGGTTCTTCGCAAAATCCATCAATTTCTTGGACCAAATCAGTTCAAAACCATACAATTGTTTGTGCTTCACTTATGGTCAAAACGGATATACCTCAAATTAAATTACAACAGCCATTCATTTTTACCGGTGAAAAATGTATGCTTATGTTCATGGAAGGACTGCATGATTTGGCTAAAAAAGCTGATGAAATATATGGTAAAGTTGAACCTATGTCTGAAATGACGGAGGAAGAAAAGATAATTTATCAGTGTACCGATTTATGTGTTATCTGCCTGAAAACTTTAAATGAGGATGCGAAGGTGCATCATCATGATCAGGTGTCATCTAATTTCATTGGAGCGGCTCATTCTAATTGCAATTTACAAGCAAAAACACCCAATTTCATTCCAGTATTTATGCATAACTTTCAGGGTTATGACTCGCACTTTATTGTTCCGTTTTTAGCAAACCATGAAGGTGATGTTACTGTAGTTCCAAGTATTACAGAAAAATACATAAGTTTTACCAAAACTTAATAATTTAAAGATTGCAAAACTAAAATAAGATTTGTAGATAGTTATAAATTTTTAGCAGCCGGCCCAGATAGTGCAAAACATGAAAAAAGGTTCTTCAAGTCTTTCAATTACATTCCCTCATTTGCATCAGTTAATTCTTGACGAAACGAAAGTTGAATTGTTAACGAGAAAGCGAATTTACCCTTACTCTTACATAGATTCATTACCGCGGTTAGAAGAAACTCAGTTGCCTGCAATAAGTAAATTTTACAACTTAACTGCAGAAAATATTTCCGAGTCTGATTATGAGCATGCCCAAAACATTTGGAATACTTTTAATATAAATAACTTAAAAGAATATACCGAAATGTATATACAAACAGACGTAATTTTATTATGTGAAATATATGAAAAATTTCGTAATCTCTCGATGGATATATATTCACTAGATCCTGCCCATTTTATGTCTCTTCTAGGCCTCAGTTACGAAGCAATGTTAAAAACGACAAATATTGAATTGAACATTATTAAAGACATGGATATGGTATTATTTATCGAAAAAGGCATTCGAGGTCAAACGTTATGCTAAAGCAAATAATTATTATGTAGATGATTACGATCCAAATGAGCCCATTAACTACTTAATTTACGCAGATGTAAATAATTTATACGGCTATACAATGAACTGTTTCCTTCCATATTGTGACTTTGAATGGCATAATGAAGATTTAGATGTGTTAAAAGTTCCTGACAACTCTGAAGTTGGTTATATACTCGATCTACATTGATTACCCTCAAGCCATACACGATATGCACTGTCAACTACCTTTATTACCTGATAAATTAAAACCGCCTGGCAATGATGATAAAACAACAGAAAAGTTACTTATGTCAAAGTTACTGTTGTTCATTATGTCAATTTGAAACAAGCACTAAATCTTGGCGTTAAATTAACCAAAATTCATAGGATTTTAAAATTTAAGCAAAAAAATTGGTTGTCACCATACATAAATTTAAATACCCAACATAGAGCTAAGTCAACCAATCCTTTTGAATCGGATTTTTTAAAACTCATGAACAACTCCTGTTTCGGTAAATTTATGGAAAACGTTAGAAAACGAATAGATTTAAAAATTGCTACAAATAAAAAATCATTGAACAAACTAGTTAAAAAGCCAAATTTCAAAGATAGAATAATTTTCTCTGAAAATGTAGTTTCCGTTTAGTTAGAGAAGAATAAAATTATATTCGATAAACCTCTTTATGTTGGTTTTAGTTTATTGGAACTATCAAAAGTTTTAATGTACGAATTACATTATAACATATTTAAAAAAAAAATATGGTCCGAAAAATATAATCCTCAGTTATATGGATACTGATTCACTTTTATACCTAGTTAATACAAAAGATATATACGATAATATAAATAATGATTTAAAAGACTATTTTGATACCAGCAATTTTCAAAACAAATCAAAATCAACAAAAACAGCTGTTATTCTGAAGAAAACAAAAAAAATAGTAGGAAATGCTCAAAGATGAAACTGCTGGCGATCCAATCATTGAATATGTTGGCCTAAGGCCAAAAATGGATTCATTTATAACCAACAGTGGTTTATTGATAAAACGATCCAAAGGGGTTAAAAAATGTGTGGTTCGAGAATTCACGTTCCAAAATTACCTAGATACAATAAGAAATTATGAGTCGATGTACAGCCAATTTCAGATCATTCAATCAAAAATGCATCAAGTGCAAACAGTTTTAATCAATAAAAAGTCTCTTTGTCCATATGATGATAAACGGCATACCTTAGATAACGCAAGAGATACACTTCCTTATGGCCATTATGCTTTGTCGCTACATAAGCAAAACAAATGTTTTGTAATATAATTAAATTGTTTATTTTATGAAATAATTATATCTGAGATTAGAAAAGTAAAAAAAAAAAAAATAATAGAACAGTAGCAATCAAAAATGTTTTATTTGAAATATGATAACAAGTAATAAAAACTTCATGTCTAATTTCATCAAAGTTATGTATAAATAGATGTGTAATAAAGCTACAAATAAATGTTCATTACAAGAGTGCATTATTCTTTTCACACCATTATGCGATATCCTTGCTGTCAATCCAGCTGCTTTCTTTTAGCCCCCACCATTTCACATACAACTTATTTCCTTTCCTTTTCAAAATCTTTTCGATGAGATAAACATCTGGATGTTTTATTTTTTGAAGCTCTTCAGCATAAAAGGAGCCACTGATAGGTTGACTTTTGAGATCTTCAAGTAAATATGTATAACGATCCATCTTCTGAATCTTGATTACTTTAAATATTTCGCTTGACCAATTTGGCTTGTAGCCTTTTGAAAAAGCCACACATTGTTTAGCAAGTATTTTTCTGATTTTTTATTATGGGCATCAGTTGGTCTCATACCTATTGTTGCATGGAATGATGAGTTATAATCATGTAGAATCTGAGGTAAAATATCTAAAAATTTGTAATTTCCACCCAAGCTAAATGCTTTCCACATTTTCGCTTTTAAAGTTCTACAATAGAAGCTTTCATATTAGAAAAGGTGGAATAATGATTAATATAGTACTGTTTTATTAGAAATTTAAACTTGGAATTATAAAATTCTTTTCCTTGATCTCTTTGAATATTTCTCGGTGTTTGTTTCCTCGAACGAAACACGCTCTCCATCGCCTTAGTTACATCATCAGCAGATTTCTTCTTTATTGGTACGGCCCATGCATATTTAGTAAAGCAGTCTATAACTGTTAATAAATATTTGTATCCTTTATTTTCTCGAGCATAAGGTATCATTTCTACTAGATCTATTTGCCACAAGTCATTTATCCCTTTCAAAACAGTCTTTCTTCTAGGGTACATCTTTCGAGCTGGCTTATGTAATTCATTTACAATAGTTTTTTTTATTATTGATGAATCCATCTATCATTTTCTTTTTAAGTACTTTGTTAAGATGGCCGAGTATGACTGCATCAGATTCCTCTACGGGCTCACCGATGTTTGTTATTCTTTTCCCGAGACAATCATATATATTGCCAACTACAGTGAAAGCAACTTTGTCGAAGAATTCTTTTGTGACAACATCATAGTTATTTATAGGTGGAGCGAAATTGACAAGTCTTTTTCTTTTTCCATCTATATAGCTACCCGGCCAATTCTTTAAATCAGTGTAGGTCACTGCTAGTGTATCACAATATACTTTATTTGCAGTGACGCGTCGTGACCAGCGACTGAATTTGCAATATTGATTATCCTTAAATGATGTGCATCAATGTCCTTTTCAGACTTTAATAAGCTGAATGGAATCTATAATTCTACTGAAATGAATTCCTTTTTGTATATTTTTAGACTTATTAGACAATATTAAAGGATGTTTTTGTTCCCTGTATCATAGCTTTTTCTATCGCTAATAATGAAACGAAAATCCTCTATTTTGAATGCTTTATTGCTATGTGAGATCCGAACTTGTTTATTGTCACGTTTGTACTTAATCTAAATATAAAAATGTGGGCATTAATATATTATATTTTCTTCTCGTAGTTCTTCAATTATAGATTCTATTTCATTTTGATGTCCTTCATGTCCGGCATAAGTTGAAGACATTAACAGCCTAAGGCGATCGACTAGTTCGTTTGGGTCATTCCAACGCTCGTACAGAGGTTTATCGACGCTCATAAGTCCAGTGTCCCGTTTGTAAGAGTGGGAACGGAGTGAAGTTAGCCTGCTCGAAGCTGCTGATGCTGAGGAAGGAGGGCGGGGTTTTAAAGATTGTGTTGGGAATAACTTCGATATTATATTTCTATACTTCTCAGATCTGTTTCCGGACACCCCTTGTTCCTCACTATATCCTTTTTTTGAGCATTGGTCTAGAGTAAAATATTCTTATAATTATCCTAGTCGCACTCGGTATAATATTTAGGATTTTTCAAGTAGAGGAGCTGCAACAATCCCGGAGTTCCTTCATACACTATGTTGTTTATAGAAATATCATCACTGTTCTCAAAAAGCTGAACATCGGTCGAGTCACCAATAGCCAATCCTCCAGAAGGCATTACTCGAATGCCGTAACAAGAGTCATGTGCCTTATCACCTTTCAACAGCGTATCCAAGTATTCTCTTTGCAGGTTTCCAATTGCGGCGAGATGCTCCTTAAATTCGGCTTCTCCTTGTGGAGTTTTAGCGTATTCTTTGACTTGTTCTGATAGTGGATGGTCTGGCACATACTCATCCATTTCTACTTCTGGTGACATGAACTCATGAAGGGGATTTGTTAAGTGAGATAATGGTGTTAACGCAGTGCTTGGATCGTCAGATGAAATTTGTGTAACTTTTTTGTGATGAGGTGTTGTTTTCGGCATTAATGTTGATTTTCTGTAAATACTAGCAGACTCTAACTCGCTTTTATCAGGCGATTCGTCCCAAACATTAGTAGTGTCAATTCATTTTACTTTTCTAGACGTCAATGCGGGTTCCGATTTGGTCTCTTTATTACTTAATTGTACAGATTGTTTAATGTCCTCGAGAGGTTTTAGCACGTGTGTAAAAAACGCTTTTCGACCTTCCTCGAGGTCTATACTGGAGACCGCGTTTCAACGATTGGAATTTGTTTTTCAAAATCTCAATAGTTTTTATAATCTCGTGAGTGACTTTTGGGTCCATGATCGATAATGCTCAATTATTAACATGACTGTTCTTTATATATCTACAATGAATGTATCAATTCCTTTTCTAAAACGTCCATTATTCAGGTTTCTACTTTTGTCAATGACGAGGTAACTAAATGGTTCTTTCCAACATAAAGAAGACATGTATTTAAAAAGTGCAAAACTTAAATCATGTTCCTCGTAAATATGTTTCAAATTTAATTCATCTTGAGGAAATACTATTAAAAAGTTAAAGTTACATCTGATAAGATTTCTCGGGGTACAAACATAACTCTGTGTTAAATAGAAATAATCAAGATTCATATGACGACCATAACTAAAGTATCATTTAATTATGTCCTGTTTTCCATAGTGACGTCATCAAATATACAGAACGAATTGGATTCAACTTCTTGTGGAAATTCTTCAAATTCATATAACCCTATTTCAGGAACAAGATTTACGATTCTTTTTAAATATTGGTATTTCCGGTGATACAACGTTTTTCCGAAAAGATATACATTTTTAAATTTTAACCATTCAGATTTAATAAAAGACCAATAATAATATTAGTCTTTCCACATCCGCTCGGTCCACAAATTGATGACCTTATGGTGCTCGGTAATAATGAACTGTGCCTCCCCTCTGAATCACACTTGACAGGTGAAAAGTCTGTGGTAGAGAAACGTTGTCCTTGTTTAACTAATTTCATTCTGAATGCAAACAACATCATTATTCCTCCGTATATGTATATATATATATATATATATATATATATATATATATATATATATATATATATAGTTACAGGTGGCACCCAAGTAAACAATTCTTAAAATAATAGTTAATTCCTAGAATTGTTATGCTCTTTTAGATGCAGCTGCAGTTGGCAGGTGGCTACCAAGTAAACAATTCTAGAAATTAACGTCATCAATAACAGATCCTTTTTAAGCCTGGAGCGGAGGCTCCTCGCTCTCTTGATTTTCGTCACTCGCCCGACTAGTTACTCTTATATTGTGTTAGCTTACCTTTTATTTGTATATCATTCATAATAAAGTTTCTTTTTAAAAACTTGGTGATCAATTAGTAACTTTTAACTGGCGCTCGAACACAGGGACTTGGGCAGATTTCGATACATTCTAGTAACATTGCGGGAGCTTTTGGACAGAGTCGAGAAGACCACCCCAGAAGCAGCAAGACCACTACTCTCCGTCTTGAGGAAGAATCGCCACTGCGTGTACAGGTACAGCAAGCGTTCTCCACGACTACAGAGGTATCCAGATTTCTGAATATTTTCAAATATTTCAACCAAGATTGAACAAATTTTGTTAAAACTATTAGATCTCCAAATAAACTTTTTTCACTGAAGATTAGTCAAGTAAATTTTAAGTTAACATAATTATAATTAAATTTAAATTCATTTTTTTTTTACAATTACTTTTATTCCAAATTTTAAATTTATTATTATTACTATGTCTATTTTATAATTTATCTTTAAGTTTATTTCATTTATATGCCAAATTTAACGGAAAGATTAAACCAACTTCGACAAATTAACAATTCTACTCCACTTACAATTGAAAACTTAGACAATTTTTTATTAAACGAAACTATAATGACCAATATGGAAATTAAGGATCATGATTTTAAATTAATACCAGAATACAATGGTGACCCGTTGTTATTGGTAGATTTTATCAGAAATACTAACTTTATCTATGAACTATATTGTAAAGAAGACAATACATTTAGAGAAATTAATCATTCAAAATTAGTATTAACTTTATTAACTAAATTAAAAGGCAAGGCGAAAATTTCCACTTACGACAAAGAATTTAGTAACGTACAAGACATTTTAAAATTCCTAAAACGGAAATATCAAGATACTAGAACTCGCGAACAATTAATAGGCGAAATCTTTAGTATAAAATCATACGCGAACGAAAACCCCCATGACTACCTTGACAGATTAGGCAAAAAGAGATGTGACTTATACGCTAGGGTTTACGCAGACCCCGAAATTGTTGACAAGGCATCCGAAATGTCTCGCTACGACAGACAGATTTCTCATCACGCGGTACATAATCTCAATCCACAACTGACGGACTTTGTATATCATATGACATTTAATACTTTAGAAGATATTGACGAAATATTGCGCAATACTGCGTCTCATATTGTGCATAGACTTTACGGACACAGTTATAAAAAGGAAAAACAACAACCATCACATTCGAACTATAAGGGTAAAAATTACGACCCTAATTTTAAATTTAATAACTATACGTCAAATAAACCAAATTATCATAATCCAAATTATAGTCATCCAAATTCTAGTAAACCAAATTATCATAATCCAAATTATAGTCATCTAAATTCCAATAAACCAAATTATCATAATCCAAATTATAGTCATCAAAATTATAACCATCAAAATTATAACCAACAAAATTATAATTATACAAAACCAATTTATAATCAATCATGGAATCCCCAGGATCAACACCGTTTCTTTAACAAACCCTCATCGGGTCAATGGAAACAAAAAGCAATTCAACCACCAGTAGAAAAATTGGGAGAGTCCCAAACAGTATCCATGCGTACCGTATCTAACCGCGTCCATCTAGTTGACGAGGACAAAGACGCAATTATACAAAAACTAACGGACAAATTAAGCACCTTAGAAACGAAGTTCGAA
Organism: Troilus luridus; assembly: GCA_964056705.1. Taxonomy (NCBI): domain Eukaryota; kingdom Metazoa; phylum Arthropoda; class Insecta; order Hemiptera; family Pentatomidae; genus Troilus; species Troilus luridus. The sequence continues at coordinate 2,314,128 of OZ057417.1, read as the reverse complement.
AATTTTTTAGGGCTAGGCCAAGACCCCGACAAACCGCCGGATCGGGCTTAGACGAAACGGACAAAACAAAAATTAATGTAGAATACGAATTAAATCGCGAATCGGATATTAACTTACCGCGTATCATAGATAAACAAAATAATAAATGGTTGATCGACACGGGATCTACCAAAAATTATATAAATCCGAAGATCGTACCCAAGGATGCGGTTATTAAAGAGGAATGCTTCGTAATAAAAACCCCTACCGGGAGAGCAGAAGGAACACAAAGTGTCAACCTAAACCTGTCACCGTCGTTAGGAATCAATTCCGATGCAACCTTTTTAATTTTCCCCTTTTCGACTAAATTTGACATCCTATTGGGTTACGAAACAATGCAACAATTAAACGTTAATATTGATTGCAATAATAAAAATATAACAATAAATAATAAAAAATATAAAACAAAAGCAAATCACGAGATTCATTTAATGACCGATACGGAAGAAATAAAAAACGTGATCCGTCATTCTCATATAAATAAATTATATACCGACGAACTCGTGAAAATATTAAGTAAAAACGGCGAAATAATAAAAAAGGAAAATGAAATCCTAAAGCCAACTAATTTATTAAAACATAAAATAAATACAATAAATGAAAACCCCGTTTATACTCGGAATTATAGATATCCCGAACAATTTAAAAAACAAATAAACGAAGAAGTTTCAAAATTATTAAAAAACGGGATAATAAGACCTAGCAATTCACCTTACAACTCGCCACTTTGGATAGTGCCGAAAAAGATGGATGCTAGCGGTCAAAAAAAGATACGTATGGTCATAGATTACCGCAAATTAAATCAAATGACGATAAAAGACAAATTTCCGTTACCTAATATAGAAGACTTGCTGAATCGATTAAGAGGAGCAAGAATCTTCTCAACGATAGATTTAACGTCGGGTTTTCACCAAATAGAAATGGACGAAAAGTCCATTCCAAAAACCGCGTTTTCAACGGAAAATGGACATTTTGAATTCGTCAGAATGCCCTTTGGTTTAAGTTGCGCGCCGCCCACTTTTCAACGTGCTATGACCATATTGATTGCCAATTTACCAAATACATTAGTTTACATAGATGACATTATAGTCTATTCTAAAAATGAAAACGAGCACCTAAAAGATCTAGAACGAGTTTTTGAAGTGCTTAAGTAACACAGACTTTCTATCCAACTAGACAAGACTGAATTTTTTAAAAAGGAATTAAAATTTTTGGGATAAATAGTGACGGCAGAGGGTTTAAAAACTGACCCAAATAAAATAAATACGATAGTTAATTTTCCCGTACCACATGATGAAAAGTCGACAAGACAATTTCTAGGTATGACTGGATATTATCGAAAATTTATTAAGGGTTATGCAAAGATAACAAAACCTCTTTCGGACTCTATCAAGACAAAAATTTACAAAACTAAAGAAATACATGACGCATGTAAAACATTAAAAGACTTAATGACCAACACTCCCATTTTAAATTATCCAAATTGGGAACAACAATTTATTTTGACAACAGACGCAAGTAACCAAGCACTAGGAGCTGTACTATCGCAAAAAGATGAAAATGACATTGAACACCCCGTAGCATTCGCTTCACGAGTACTACAAAATGCGGAATATAACTATAGCACTATAGAAAAAGAATTACTAGCAGTCGTTTGGGCTACTCAACATTTTAAGCCATACTTATATGGGAATAAATTTTTACTACAAACGGACCATAAACCATTGACATGGATTTTTACAATGAAAAACGGAAACACACGCATTATGAAATGGGTATGGAAGTTACAGAAGTTTGATTTTGACATAAAACACGTAAACGGTAAAACAAATTATGTAGCAGACGCACTCTCACGAACTATAGCGGAAATTAACCACAATGAATCAGAACAGATGGACATTGACAATTTATTAGATAATCCAGCGATTGAGGATTCGCAATATGACGCAATCATGGAAGACCTACACATACCAACTCCCATGACAACCAACCAACAAGAACAACAAACTGATTTAGAGACCATACATTCTCAGGAATCAAGTAGGGAACAATTTGGAATCTGTGACCCTGACAAATGTATAAATGTTGAAAATCATCAAATAATTATTAAAAGAGGAAACAAAGACGAATTAAACTTTACAAAACTATTCGGAAATAAAAAGAGACATGAACTAATTTTTACGGAAAAAGATGACTTACAAACTTTACTATACCAAATACTTGAACCTCACAAAACCTATGGAATTTACTGTTCCAGCAATATGCAGACACTAGATAAAATTTATAATGAATATTTTAATGAAATTCGAAAGATAATTGAGGACGAATTTCCAACGGTAAAAATTAAACGCTATTTTAAGTTCCTTCGAGACATTGAACAAGTTAACGAACAAATTGAAACAATCGAAAATTATCACTTAGGAAAAACTAAACATCGCGGAATATTTGAAACATTCGAAAAGTTAAAAAAACAAGTATACTTCCCGAGCATGAAAGACAAAATCACTGAATACATAAACAAATGTGAAATTTGCAAACAAGCTAAATACGATAGAAGACCAATCAAAACAAAATACCAACTAACTCCTACACCAGAGAAACCTTTTCAACAACTAATGATTGACATTCTAAAATTTGAAAGTAAAATCATATTTACATCAGTAGACACATTTTCAAAAAGACAAATTCTAGATGCGTACAATCTATTATTAAAAATGGAAACTTAGAAAATTGTCAATTAATACCAAAAAATCTAAGCACAATCAAATATGTTGAATTTATTAAACAATATATAACTGTAAATATTAATAAAATATTAGATTGTAAGAATAATAGTATGTTTTTACCCATTGTTAGCTTAATTAGTATTAGTAAAGAGGACTGTTTCCCACAATTTAATAAAATTTATGTTCATAATTTTAATTCTGTAATAGAACCATTTTATAGCTCTGTACTTTTAAACACCACAATTATGTTTACTCATAATTATACTATACCACCATTGGAAGTGCTTACATTTGTAAGAGACAACGATATTTATTTTTATGGTGTATGCTTCTTCATAATCCTTTTCATAATTATTATTATTATTTTTATGTATAAACGAAAATATATTCAACAGAATAAGTCAACCATACCTAATATTCCAACAGTACCCATTCCTGTAGTTAATCATAGAATGATATTAAGTAGATTATACCAAACTAGTTTTGATTAATGTATCATGTTTATTTTTCCATTTATTATGTATCATGTTTATTTTACAATTATTATGTATTATGTTTATTTTGACTAATGTATCATCTTTATTTTACAATTATTATGTATTATGTTTATTTTGACTAATGTATCATGTTTATTTTAAAAACTATTATGTATCCAATTTATAATTTATCAATATGTCAATATTGTTTGTTTTGACCGGAGTTCAAAACTTAAGGTAGGGTGGAGTTACAGGTGGCACCCAAGTAAACAATTCTTAAAATAATAGTTAATTCCTAGAATTGTTATGCTCTTTTAGATGCAGCTGCAGTTGGCAGGTGGCTACCAAGTAAACAATTCTAGAAATTAACGTCATCAATAACAGATCCTTTTTAAGCCTGGAGCGGAGGCTCCTCGCTCTCTTGATTTTCGTCACTCGCCCGACTAGTTACTCTTATATTGTGTTAGCTTACCTTTTATTTGTATATCATTCATAATAAAGTTTCTTTTTAAAAACTTGGTGATCAATTAGTAACTTTTAACTATATATATATATATATATATATATATATATATATATATATGTCATGATAATATATATATATTTCAGTTCTTCATTTTCCAAGTGCAGTATGACTCGCAGGGTTCGAAAAGGAAGAGGTTTGGTGATCAGTCTTATAAACAAGTTACCAATTGAATTACACATACCAGGATATCAGTATTGCGGACCGGGCACGAAATTAGAAAAACGATTAATTGCGGGCGATAGAGGAATAAACCAGCTTGACAGAGCTTGTAAGGAACACGATATAGCTTATAGCCAAAATACGGATATGGTTAGTCGTAAACAAGCGGACAAGATCCTAGCTGATAATGCTCGGAAACGAGTTAAAGCTTCAGATCCAACATGGGGGATTAAGAATTCCCAAGGATTATTTAGAAAGGAAGGAAGGAAATTAAGATTATTTATTAATTATTTTTAATACATTTATATTTTACTATACATTATAGTGATTCTACCACATACGATGCTGGGGTGTATACATTATACATATTTTACTATACATTATAGTAAAATATGTATAATGTATACACCCCAGCATCGTATGTGGTAGAATCACGTCGCACCGAATCGGATCCAATGTAGGTGTAGCCTAAGTCGACGAGACGGCTAACAACTGCAAACGTCAACTTTTTAAAACAGTGTGGTTTTCGATTAAAAAAATAAGAACAAAATGCATAACATACTAAACGTTACATCAGGTGTAAAATTTGATGATTCTCTTACACAATTCCAATATCATTCACATCAGCCATATGCGGGGAACACTCTTAACAATTCTGACGAAATCAGAATACTAATCCATCAACAAGATGCTTATACGTTTCCTTCTTTAAGTTTTGTTTATCTGGAAGGACGAATTTCAAAAAAGGATGGGACTGAAGGAACAACTTCAAAATTCACTAATAACGCGTTTGCGTTTTTGTTTGATGAGGTAAGATATGGATTGAATGGTATTGAAGTCGATAGAGTGAGAAACCCCGGAATAACTACAACGCTTAAAGGTCATACATTGTTGTCACCCAATCAAGTCAAAGGACTAGAAAATGCGGGCTGGATAATCCCAGGTGTCGATAAAACAGTTTCAATAGATAAAAACGGTTTTTTTAGCGTATGTCTCCCATTGGATATTCTCTTAGGGATTTGTGAGGACTATCGAAAAATTTCAATTAGTCTTAAGCCAGAACTCGTTTTGATCTGATCGAGTACTGACTTGAACTGTGTAAAGGGTAGTGATGACGTACGAATAAAATTAGATAAAGTGGTTTGCAGGATGCCTCATATTCGTGTTTCTGATCAAGAACGTCTAAAGTTGTTAAAAATGGTGGATAAAAACAAGGTCATTTCTATTCCATTCAGATCGTGGGATCTTTACGAATACCCTAATTTACCAGCATCATAGCAAGAAAATTGGACTGTAAAAACATCAACAAATTTAGAAAAGCCTCGCTATGTTATTTTCCCATTTCAAACTGATAGAATGAGAACTGCTACCTAAGATATTAGTAAATGCGATAGTTGTAAAATAAAAAAATTGAGACTCTATCTGAATAGCGAACAATATTCTTATGACGATTTGAATCTAGATTTTGCACTAGGAAAAGTGGCTCTCCTCTATGAAATGTATAACGATTTTCAAACGAGTTATGATAATAGACATTCGCAACCTCTGTTGTCACTATCCGATTTTGAGACCTTCGCGCCTGTAGTCGTCATAGATTGTTCTAAACAATCCGAGGCAATAAAAAGTACGACTATCGATATTCGCGTACAGCTAGAGGCGAGTGAGAACTTCCCGCCTAGTACTAGGACATGCTGTCTTATACTTCACGATAAAGTAGTAGAATACGAAGTGGGAACCGGTTTGGTTCGTAAAATGTACTGAAAATCCATATATAAAGCTGCTGTATCGGCTACAATAATATCAGTTCTCCATTGTTCAGCGACTAAAACATACGATGCGTTCAGCGGCAATTGATTTTCAAGGGTATCGCACGGCTTCTAACTCATTGATTGTTAAAGAATTATCTGTAGTCTTTATTAGTCACGGCTCATCGTGGCATTGGTTTTTCAATCCACCTCGAGATGCTGAAGATGTTGGTCACTCAAAGACAAACCTTTGGGTCAAGAAACATATTCATGGAATGGGAGGGACTATGGTGATGTATTATATGAGGATGTGAGATATATTAAAAACGCCGCTGAGGACTTTGACATATTATGGGGGAAAGGAATGGAAATGTGCAAGTTTATTGAAGATCTTATTGATAAACCGGTCTATGATCTACATGAACTTCAAACAATTAGAAAATTGCACGATGGTATGCCATTTTAATTTAAACTCGTCTTTTGTCTGTTCACTAAATCAGGCACACCGTTTAGCGTCATGGGTCAGAAAAAATGATGAAGCAGCAAACTTTAAAAAAGAAGACGTTCGTAAGCATACATTAGTAAATATTATCTCTCCTCCTCATAATCTCCTCTCATTCGCCGGATTTGTAAGAGGAGTAAAAGATACGGTCAAAAGCGTATATTGTGGACTGTTATATGACAAACAATCGCTCATCAATCCACTCAATTACCATAAAGCGAATAGTCCTGAATGTTTATGCTTTAAGGAAGAAGAGTACTTTTGAAACTACTGGGAAACATGTGGTATCAGGATGATGTCAGTTATACAACGTTTAGGTGAGGAAGGCATTGAAACCACTGAGCACTGAAGAATTGAGTATTTTACCTCGGTCTTTGCTTTTGTTCCTTTTTGACTACGCATTAGACTACATCTGGAACAATTTACCTGAAGAAATGGGTTGCAAGAGGACGAGGAATTTATCCAGAAACAAAGACTTTGCTACTCAATGAATATATTAACTATTAATTATATTATTATGCTTGAAATTTTTGTCAATCTTTATTTTAAATAAACTATACATATTTTACATCTTGTTGTTTTTTTTCCTTCTTTTATTAGGGAAAAGTTCATTAAATAAAATTCACAGACATAAAATATAAAAAGTATTTATTGAATATAGTTCAAATTACAAGTTACATGGCTATTATTACATATTGTTGAGTTCATTTAAATGGTTAAAGAGAGTTGTTTAATCTAAAAACTCCGTTCCGCTGTTTTACCTCATCTACCTCTTTGTATCTGAGCCAGAGCCCTCTATCACTTCCTGGGCCAACTACGAGAGGGACAAAATGGCCACAGGATACAGTACTGGACGAGTCGTACGCTGGGAAGGACAGTACAGTGATAGATGAGTCGAACCAGGATCTGTATCATCATCATGGAGTAGAACAACTAAGAGGGCCAGCAGGATGAGGAGGAACCACAGCCACACCAGAAACAAGCAACCGTAGAGAAGAATAAGCAAGCCATTCACAGATATGAATAAACAGTAATGTAAAATTATATTCTTGTATATCAAAATATATATATATATATATATGTCATCTCAATATAACCACTCTTATCCAGAGGCCCAACATCCCGATAGGGTAAACCCCTTCTCAATCTTAAACATGGAGATAAAACCTTCTAACTTATCATATGGATAAATGCAACACGCCTCATAATTAAACATGGTCCTCTGGGCCTGGATAATTGTAAACTTAAACCCTTCAATCTTAAACATGGTCCTCCGGCCCGGATATCTGTCAGCCTTTTAACTTAAACTTGATCCATTAGACCTACATAAATGCCAGATATTCCTATCCATCAAATATTATGGATACATAAAATCTATAGATAAATGTAAAAATATTTTACTTGTTCAGAATTTTCATCAAACTTTTCTTTATATAATTTTAGCCATTATTTTTTCTAAAAAAAAAAAAAAAATCAATATTAAAAGCATCAAACCACTTTTTCGTAATCATAATTTCCCTAAACATAATTATTTATCCTTATTGTTAAAAGATGTCAAACCTATTTTCGTTTGTATAATGTTAATTATAACTCATAACTATTATTATCATTGATAGCCTAACTATTACTCTCATTGTTTATTTTACGATAAGTCCTAAATTCCTTTTAAACCATATCAACATTGGCATAAACTGTCTCAGCTGGCATTAACCATGGTCAGCATCATAACAAATCATTAGATTAAAGGTCATATTTACTTAGAAAGTAAATTGTTGTCATATGAATATCTTGGGAAAAAAAATGTGGCTATTCAAATTAAATCAAAACTATTTTCACAGAAATCTAACATATGTAAAGGTAACTCATAGAAAATCAAACCTTTATCAATTCAGTGCAATTGATAATTATATTTCATAGCTCAAGAGACTAACATCATAAATCAATTAATATAAGTATATATTTTCATGATTCACTTTTTAAATTTTGTGGATTCCAAATCCCACCATTTCTATTAATTACCTTTGTTAATAATTAATTAATCATAAACTATCTCAGCCTAAAAACAATCATAATTTTTTTTAACAGTTTTAAATCTCATTAATTCAACGACTAAAGACGACCGACGACTGACCGATCATATTTCAAATGATGCCATCGCCTCACAGTGGAACGAATCAACGCATTTGTTGGACATTGGACCAATTGTCAAATAACTAAATTTGTCCTTTATTTTGATCTTAAATTATACTTTATACTTCTTCTCAACAAAATCCATAGATAAATTAATTGTGAAATTAAATCTTATATGAAAAATTCTGAATTGAAATATAAATTTTTCTAAAAACTCATATTTTTAAAGTAATCTACTGTTTGAGGTAATGCATTAAATTAATCGTGCACCTACTGGAAAAAAACTCATCCATAATAAGATATTTTAGGCAAATAAAACTTGGGATTATTTCAAACGTCTGGGAATTTTCGGTGAAAATTGAGGGATAAAACTAAAATAATCAATTGCGAAAATCGCTCAAAATCGCCCAAAAAACTACCTTCACAGCAAATAACTAGAATGTTTGAAGTTTTTTTTCCATTAGTCGGATTCTGCTACTAGGTGCTATTTTCCGAGAAAATGATTTTTTTCTTCTTTTTTTTTTCTTTTCCGGCCTTGAGAATTAATTTAAAATAATTTCTGTTGATATTGGCGTCTACTTTTCGCAAGTTTTCTTTTGTTTACCAATGTTTGTTTACATTCATTTATCCGAATCCTTATCTAACATAATAGTATTAACAATGAAACTTAGTTTGTGTGTGGTATTTGAACGACATATGTGTAATGGTGCACATAGGTGCAATAGTCCCTACAAAAAATCGTCAAGTTTTTAAATTTGTATTTATTTATTTTTTAAATTTTTATTTCGTTATTTAAATAAAACAATTTTATATAGGCACCTACATTTATTATAATTTTGATGTATCAATTATACCTAGTGTATTAACTAACATAAGTAATTATCAATTATTATATTCATTTTGTTTAATAATTAAATTATTTGGTTTGTTACTTTTTCCTTTGTATAACTTTATTTAATACCTATGTATCTGTCTTTCCAAAGAATATTGTATTGTACCCATTCTAGTAGTATATAGGTACAATGTTAAATAATAAATTATCGAAATATCAAATCTAGAATTTTTACACGTTTCCCCTAAAGTGTTTGATCCTGTTTATCATAGAATTAAATAGTCCCTTCAAAAAGCTTTAAAACCGTAGCAATAGTCTTATTCTAGGAGAACCAGAAGCGGAGATATTAATGAATGTCCAGCCCTCCCTAACGCTCGTTCCACTGTGCGCCTCCTCTACGCAATCGAGCAAGGTTGAAGAGCAACAGGATATACCTCAGGAACTAGAAGAACTTACTCGAGAAAGCATGTCTCATTCAGATGGTCAGCGTCACCACCTTCAGAAAATCATCGTTCAAAGTGAAGAAGTGCAGAATAAGGTGTGTCCATATGTAAAACACCCTCATGTCTCTAGGAAAAACCCTGCTCTACAGCGAGCATACCAATATATCGAAAATGAGTATAGGGAACAAAAGCACGACAATTTCCTTACGTCCCCTCAGATCTTTATTCCTAATCGCCATCTTTCTTCGGCAACAAGCGTGTATGATCCGAGTGAATTCTCATTCCGCCTAATTCTTTTGGTGAAGATCAGGACACCTGTAAGATACAGAACAAAAGTATATTGGGACGGGCCTCGACTTCCCGAGCCTCACAATCAGTATATTGCCGCCCACGACGAGACATGATTCTCATTCTCGTCAAATACTATTGACCGACTATCGGCAGACGGTATAAAGTACCATGCTGTGGTTGCTAATGTGGAAAATAAAATTAAAAAGAACAGTTGTAAATAATTTAATAATAAAGAGCATTTTATATCTATATCTATCTATCTACTATTGACCACGCACTCCCCACGGCTACACACTTGTTCATAATCACAAACAAGAAACACTTTAGCTTGTTGTTGTTTTTATCATCTAGTTAATCCAAATGTAAACGCATGTTGTTAAATTTATTGGTGACTCCTGTGAGGTTTTATGTAACATTTATAAATACCAATTTGTAAAATTCCAACATACTGTGAATGGCAAGAGACGTATAGTTCAGTATCGCGAGTGAGTTCAATGTAGTGAAATACATCTCACCTAGACATTCATAAATTGACAACTGTCAATTTAGGCGGGCGGTTGTTTAATCTAAAATCTCCGTTCCAATCTTAAACATGGAGATAAAACCTTCTAACTTATCATATGGATAAATAAACGCCTCATAATTAAACATGATCCTCCGGGCCTGGATAATTGTAAACTTAAACCCTTCAATCTTGAACAAGAGTATTAGTATTAATATTGAACAATAACGGTACACATTCCACAGGTTGTGTGAGTGGATTTTCTTTTTCTTTCTTGTAAATGTCAACCATCTTGGTTAGCAAGTCCAGAGAGTCATTGATTTTTTCAATACTAGAACAAAGCTTCACCGTTTCATTCCTGTTGAAACATGTCGATGGAGATTTCATCTCAAGGGTTAGCGGACTTTTATTGAACATTGCAAAACAATGGTACACTTGTTTTATCTTCATTACCCTGTTTCTACCCCTCATAAAAAATAAACAGAGCACATTTTTGCACCTCACCCGGTCTTCAACGCCCACCACGTTCTTGCCGCGTTTGCACTGCAAAAGAGACAGCAACTTAGGAATCTGGTCTGTGACGAATCTCCACTCCTCTGTGTCCATATAGACGCTCGTCTTCTTGTCGATGGTGGCGATAGTTGGCTCATAATCGCAAAGACCAACTCGAACTAGTTTGCTACTTGTGATGGGGTGATCAGTCACTAGTTCTAATCGTCTCGGAGCGAACATCTCACAAGGATTCAACGTGGACACTGGAAGGTTTCCGCAGAGTGGAGGGGGAAAGATGAAGTTTTTCTAGATTCTTCATTAGTTGATTTATTTCATACAATGATATATGAGTTTTCAAAACCTGGAGTTGATTAATAAAGATTCCAAGTCTCCTGCACATATCACAGCAACACACATACCTTTTGTTTTCACATTTATTTTTTTCCCCCCTCTTCGCTATTAACTTCATCCGCAACATCTATTTTTATTGGCAAACTCCGCTATCAATCTCACCCAAAACACCTATTTTTATTGGCAAACTCTCCAGTTGATCCAAATACTGGATAAATGGACAATTTTCAGACCATTTCTTGTGATCTAAAAAAGGATCGCCATACAATTCCCATTGATCCAATATTCCGCAAAATGGACACCTTGTTTGGTCAGAGACTTTCAAGTAATACAATTCTGCTGCGCCCAACTTCACAACACTCACTGACGATGTCCACCCGACAAATGTCGACAGGCGGCTTTTCTCAACTTTGCCGTACCATTGTAGTAGACTGGTTAACAATGACCTGCAGTAAAAATCACGGGTAGACGCTGTGAACGACCTTGCTCTTAGCAGAGGAGGTTAAGAACAGGTTACTCACACACATGCGAGTTACAAAAATGTAAAACAACACAAACAAATTTATATACCGGTAGAACACGGAGTGACTGTGTGCCAGTGGCTGGAGAGGGAAAGCTTATAAAGGGAGTATGAATTGCTGAGGTGGCTCCGCGATGAGACCTGCTGTGACGGAACTGACGTCACAAGGTCATTTTGACACACTACTACAGCGCCTTATCATCCCTGAGATAAAGTATGAACTGCTGAGCAAAGCATACTTGGAAACGGTGAGGTGGCCCCTCGATGACTCATGCTCTGACGGAACTGACGTCACAAGGTCATTTTTACACACTACTACAGCGCCTTATCATCCGTGAGATAAAGTATGAACTGCTGAGTAAAGCATACTGGGAAACGGGGAGGTGGCCCCGCGATGACCTTGTGACGTCACACGGTCAATGCCACGTGACGTCACAAGGTCATTTGCACGCCTACTACAACTCAAATGTAAACAAAGCGATGTTGCCAAATCTCACACATTACTTGCGACGTTGCCGAATGTGGTATTCAGACCACCAAGGACACCGCCTCCCGCCCTGAGTAAACAGCCCTCCCGCCCTAGTAAGGCCAATGCCACACTTCTCAATTCTACAACCCGTCGTTTATATCTACTTTATAAAATTATATAACTGTATTATGAAATAAAAAAGCACTTAAGATGTTTGAACATTATATTAAATTAATAACAATTACACTTGAACATAAAACATTAAGTAAGGTTATAAGTTTTTTGCATGAGTCTAACAACTGCTGGAATCTTCTGGCCAGGGGTGGTTGCCATGGATACTACCAGTGCTGACTGTATTAGGAATATGACATACTGTTATACCTTAGCTCCTCCACCCCTCATATGTGAAACTGGAAAAACTGAAGTAATTAAAAAATGTGTTTTATAAGAAATGTTTTATTTGTCCAATCATAATTTACCATAATAAACATTTCTATATTAAAAAATAAATTAAAACGCCCATTACAAAATTCATACTTGCTTTAGTATAAATATAAAACCACTTTAATTTTGGGTGGGATAAAATCATAACAACTACATTTACGTGATTACAGACAGAAATTTTACTTAATTGATACTTCATGAAAATTTTAAACATCATTGTGAACAGCAATAAACTATAGGATTTTGTACGTTTTTTGAAAGTATTGACCCTATAAGATAATATTACGATATATATAAGATCTGAAATCATAACATCGGGAAAAATCATACATTAAGATCAATATTTAAGTCTTTTCTCTTCAAAATATAAATATTTAAATAATCACAATGAAATAAAATTAATATCAATAATTTGATAGTGACCTCATACATTTTATATTAACATCCTACTTATTTTAAAAACATTATATATTTTAAATTATTAATATATTATTATATATTTTAACATTATATATTTAAACATTTATATATTTTAAAATTGATCTAAACTGAAATAATTTCATAAATTAGTTACAAAATATTAATTTATCTACCAGTCAGGTTAACAATACTAAAAAAAGTAAAGTAAAAATACTAGAATAAATAAAGAAGTTGTGATAGAGAGATTTAACAAACTATTGTCCAAATTTCAAATATAAAATAATCAGTCAGAAGGACTATTATTACCATCAGGAAACACTTCTTGAAATATTTATGTAACAATAACAAGAGAATAATAGCTCCTGATACATCCAATATATCTCTGCGTTCTGCCTGAGTCTAAATTGATCGCCAACTCTTAATGCTCCTTATATCCTTCTTAATACTTTTATTTCAAAGAGCAGTAAACTATTGGCATCTGCCCAGGTCAGAGGCCAGGCTTCGGTAAGTTAAAACAGGCCTGATCGTTGTCTTGTAAAGTATCACCTTGGGACTTCTTGATATCAGATGACATCTTATAATGATTGCCATCCCAAAATAACATTTATTAGCGGTCAAAATTCTTCATTTAACTTCGAAGCAGATAGCAATGTCGACACTTTCAAACGTGTAGGTGCCATACGTGATAGTGGGTGTTGATTGCCTTGAAGGGCTAGCAAGCATATGCTCTTTGCCTAATTCACTTGAAGACCAATTCACCGCCCAGCTTTCTCCAAAGCTAGAAACGCTTGCTGTAAATCCCTCTGTGTTCTTCCGACTATATCTATGTCATCCGTATAGGCCATTATTTGGATGGGCTTAGTCAGAATCGTACTAGCGACTTGTAATCCTGAGTCTCTTATGACTTTTTCAAGTGCGAAATTGAATAACAGGCACGAGACTTCATCCCCTTGTCTCAGACCCCTAGTTGTATGGAATACTTCAGACAAGACATTCTGGATCTTGACCTGGCTTCTCGACTCCCTCATCAGCAATTCCACAAGGCTTATCAATTCTCTGAGGACATCCATTTCTTCCATAACTAGATACAGTTTCCCACTGAAGATACTGTCATAGCCATTGCTGAAATCCACGAAAAGGTGGTGGGTCGTTATATTGTACTCTCTGGTTCTTTCCATAAGAATTCGCATAAGAATAACATAAGAAGTAGCATTTTAAAGTTTTCAAAATAATTTTTTGTCACCATGGAAACAATTATTTCAAGCTCATAATTAACACTTTTTGTAACTCAACTCGAAGCAGCATTTATTTAGTCCATTTAACAAGAAAAATAACATATTTACGAATTCAGAATCATTAAACATTTACTTAGTTTAAATATTTTAGTTTTCCTAGTAATAACATGTGAATTAACTCTTTTACCTTTTAAAACCATTTATTCGGCATCATGGAATGTTATTTTAAGGTCCTAATTAAAGCGGGTGTTAATTCAACTCAAAGCGAGAAACGTTACACAATAACACAATTAAAAAAATTTTAAACATAAAAGTAGCATTTCAAAGTTTTCAGTTATATCAAAAACCTTTTTTTGTCACCATGGAATCAATATTGTAACAATGCCTATTATATATTTGAATATTATGTTCTGCTAGCGAATGTGTTACCATGGTTCAATACATTATAAATATTCGAATCCTAATTTTTACTTCAGTTTTAATGGTAAGAGCGAACGTTATACAAGTTATTATTGAGATTACGTTATAGAGAGATTAGGTTATAGAAGTTATTATAGATATAAGTAGTCGAGAGCAAAGAAAGCATTTCGAACATACAAAGTTGTTATTATCAATTAATTGATTAAATGAAATGGATAAAATATTTATTACTCTTGGAATGATTTTTATTCAATTTAGTTTTGCATATCCATGCATTAACTCTTAAGTTGCGGTGGTTGAGGTTGACCATTTGGAATCTCTGTCTTAGTGATTTTTAGATATTCCAAGTGACTGGGTTTGTCCGAAACTTACAGACTTTTTTGGCTTCTGTACCAGAGTTGAACGAAGCTGGTTTATGTCCCGCTTTAATACTCTACTAGAAGAATCTAACGACCTGGTAATGACGTCTGCCAATTTATACATGTTTATTATTTATGCAAAGGACTCTCTCCTCCACTTAAAGAGATCATGCAGGGGGTAGACGCCGATGTATGTTAAGGGAATATTGCATCCAAAATAATTCTCAGTTTGCGTTGTAAATATAATTCTGCAGATTTGCCACAAGCCAGCGAAGTTGCTCGATAACGGAAGAGTATTTCCTGTACCTTATCTTAAATTGGAACTGGATCTGTAGATATTGCTTTTGAACGTTTTTTAAGGTTTGAATGTTTCGTTCGGCAGGATGCCCTGGAACTACGAATTTCTGGAAAATGTTGTCTATTTTCCACCTATTCGCATATACTTGGTCTTGGTCATATACCACGGCTTAATACATTATGATTAATCGACTCCTAATCTTTACTTATGTTTTAATAATAGAGTGTGATTTATATATATATTCTCATAGAATGTTATTTATTTGTCTTATTATAGAGTGTGATTTATATATATTATTATAGAGTGTAAATATAAGTAGATTTTTGCCTTCCCTTTTCCCTTTACTGCTTATAAAGTTGGAACTTAACAAAATGTTATTATCAATTAATTGATTTAATGAAATGGATAAAATATTTATTACTCCTGGAATGATTTTTATTTAATTTAGTTTTGCATATCCATGCATTAACTCTTAAGTTGCGCTGGTTGAGGTTGACCATTTGGAATCTCTGTCTTAGTGATTTTAGATATTCCAAGTGACTGGGTTTGTCCAAAACTGACAGACATTTTTGGCTTCTGTACCAGAGTTGAACGAAGCTGGTTATTGATTTAATGAAATGGCTAAGCTATGTTAAATATCTTATATTTAAAATATTATATTAATAATTAATAAATGTCTATGTTAAATATCTTATATTTAAAATATTATATTAATAATTAATAAATGTATATGTTAAATATCTTATATTTAAAATATTATGTTAATAATTAATAAATGTCTATGCTAAATATCTTATATTTAAGATTTAATGTTAATAATTATAATACCTAATAAACAGGAGAAATATTCTCCTCTCTAATTAATAAAAAAGAAGATGATTATTTATTAGTACCTTAATATTATAGTGTCCCATAAAATTATAATTATTCATATCAATATTATATTGTTACAATTCCCCATATAATAATATTATATTAATAATTAATAAATGTCTATATTAAATATCTTATATTTAAAATATTATGTTAATAATTAATAAATGTCTATGTTAAATATCTTATATTTAAAATATTATGTTAATAATTAAGAAATGTCTATGTTAAATATCTTATATTTAAAATATTATGTTAATAATTAAGAAATGTCTATGTTAAATATCTTATATTTAAAATATTATGTTAATAATTAAGAAATGTCTATGTTAAATATCATATCAATATTATATTGTTATAATTCCCCATATAACAATTATTTTATTATTATTAACATAATATTTTAAATATAAGATATTTAACATAGACATTTTTTTATTAATAACATAATATTTTAAATATTAGATATTTAACATAGACATTTTTTAATTATTAACATAAAAAAGGTATTTAACATAGAAAATAATTAATTATTAACATAATATTTTAAATATAAGACATTTACATAGACATTTATTAATTATTAACATAATCTTTTAAATATAAGATATTTAACATAGACATTTATTAATTATTAACATAATATTTTAAATATAAGATAT
This sequence comes from Troilus luridus, assembly GCA_964056705.1. NCBI lineage: Eukaryota > Metazoa > Arthropoda > Insecta > Hemiptera > Pentatomidae > Troilus > Troilus luridus. Next base: position 2,297,214 of record OZ057417.1, on the reverse strand, counting down.
TTAACATAGACATTTATTAATTATTAACATAAGAAAGGTAATTAACATAGAAAATAATTAATTATTAACATAATATTTTAAATATAAGATATTTATCATAGACATTTGTTAATTATTAATATAAAATTTTAAATAAAAGATATTTAACATAGACAATTATAATGTTTTAACATAAAATTTTAAATATAAGATTTTAACATAGACATTTATTAATTATAAATATAAAATTTTAAAAAAAGATATTTAACATAGACATTTATAAAGCTTTAACATAAAATTTTAAATATAAGATATTTATCATAGACATTTATTAATTATTAACATAATATTTACAATATAAGATATTTAACATAGACATTTCTTTATTATTAACATAATATTTTAAATATAAGATTTTTAACATAGACATTTATTAATTATTAATATAAAATTTTAAATAAAAGATATTTAACATAGACATTTATAAAGTTTTAACATAAAATTTTAAATATAAGATATTTAACATAGACATTTATAATTATTAACATAATATTTACAATATAAGATATTTAACAAAGACATTTCTTAATTATTAACATAATATTTTAAATATAAGATATTTAACATAATATTTTAAATATAAGATATTTAACATAATATTTTAAATATAAGATATTTAACATAATATTTTAAATATAAGATATTTAACATAGACATTTATTAATTATTAATATAAAATTTTAAAAAAGAGATATTTAACATATACATTTATAATGTTTTAACATAAAATTTTAAATATAAGATTTTTAACATAGACATTTATTAATTATTAATATAAAATTTTAAATAAAAGATATTTAACATAGACATTTATTAATTATTAACATAATATTTTAAATATAAGATATTTAACATAATATTTTAAATATAAGATATTTAACATAATATTTTAAATATAAGATATTTAACATAATATTTTAAATATAAGATATTTAACATAATATTTTAAATATAAGATATTTAACATAATATTTTAAATATAAGATATTTAACATAATATTTTAAATATAAGATATTTAACATAATATTTTAAATATAAGATATTTAACATAATATTTTAAATATAAGATATTTAACATAATATTTTAAATATCAGATATTCAACATAGACATTTAATAATTATTAATATAAAATTTTAAATATAAGATATTTAACATAGACATTTATTCATTATTAACATAATATTTTAAATATAAGATATTTAACATAATATTTTAAATATAAGATATTTAACATAGACATTTATTAATTATTAACATAATATTTTAAATATAAGATATTTAACATTGACATTTCTTAATTATTAACATAATATTTTAAATATAAGATATTTAACATAATATTTTAAATATAAGATATTTAACATAATATTTTAAATATAAGATATTTAACATAGACATTTATTAATTATTAATAAAAAATTTTAAATAAAAGATATTTAACATAGACATTTATAATGTTTTAACATAAAATTTTAAATATAAGATTTTTGACATAGACATTTATTAATTATCAACAATATATTTTAAATATAAGATATTTAACATAGACATTTATTAATTATTAACATAATATTTTAAATATAAGTAATTTAACATAATATTTTAAATATAAGATATTTAACATAGACATTTACTAATTATTAACATAATATTTTAAATATAAGATATTTAACATAGACATTTATTAATTATTAACATAATATTTACAATATAAGATATTTAACATAGACATTTCTTAATTATTAACATAATATTTTAAATATAAGATATTTATCATAGACATTTATTAATTATTAATATAAAATTTTAAATAAAAGATATTTAACATAGACAATTATAATGTTTTAACATAAAATTTTAAATATAAGATTTTTGACATAGACATTTATTAATTATCAACAATATATTTTAAATATAAGATATTTAACATTGACATTTCTTAATTATTAACATAATATTTTAAATATAAGATATTTAACATAATATTTTAAATATAAGATATTTAACATAGACATTTATTAATTATTAATAAAAAATTTTAAATAAAAGATATTTAACATAGACATTTATAATGTTTTAACATAAAATTTTAAATATAAGATTTTTGACATAGACATTTATTAATTATCAACAATATATTTTAAATATAAGATATTTAACATAGACATTTATTAATTATTAACATAATATTTTAAATATAAGTTATTTAACATAATATTTTAAATATAAGATATTTAACATAGACATTTATTAATTATTAACATAATATTTTAAATATAAGATATTTAACCTAGACATTTATTAATTATTAACATAATATTTACAATATAAGATATTTAACATAGACATTTCTTAATTATTAACATAATATTTTAAATATAAGATATTTAACATAATATTTTAAATATAAGATATTTAACATAATATTTTAAATATAAGATATTTAACATAATATTTTAAATATAAGATATTTAACATAATATTTTAAATATAAGATATTTAACATAATATTTTAAATATAAGATATTTAACATAGACATTTTATAATTAATTATATAAAATTTTAAATATAAGATATTTAACACAGACATTTATTAATTATTAACATAATATTTTAAATATAAGATATTTAACATAGACATTTATAATTATTAACATAATATTTACAATATAAGATATTTAACATAGACATTTATTAATTATTAACATAAGAAAGGTAATTAACATAGACAATAATTAATTATTAACATAATATTTTAAATATAAGATATTTATCATAGACATTTATTAATTATTAACATAATTTTTTAATTAAAAGATATTTAACATAGACATTTATTAATTATTAACATAATATTTTAAATATAAGATATTTAACATAGACATTTATTAATTATTAATATAAAATTTTAAATAAAAGATAGTTAACATAGACATTTATAATGTTTTAACATACAATTTTAAATATAAGATTTTTGACATAGACATTTATTAATTATCAACAATATATTTTAAATATAAGATATTTAACATAGACATTTATTAATTATTAACATAATATTTTAAATATAAGTTATTTAACATAATATTTTAAATATAAGATATTTAACATAGACATTTATTAATTATTAACATAATATTTTAAATATAAGATATTTAACCTAGACATTTATTAATTATTAACATAATATTTACAATATAAGATATTTAACATAGACATTTCTTAATTATTAACATAATATTTTAAATATAAGATATTTAACATAATATTTTAAATATAAGATATTTAACATAATATTTTAAATATAAGATATTTAACATAATATTTTAAATATAAGATATTTAACATAATATTTTAAATATAAGATATTTAACATAATATTTTAAATATAAGATATTTAACATAGACATTTTATAATTAATTATATAAAATTTTAAATATAAGATATTTAACACAGACATTTATTAATTATTAACATAATATTTTAAATATAAGATATTTAACATAATATTTTAAATATAAGATATTTAACATAATATTTTAAATATAAGATATTTAACATAATATTTTAAATATAAGATATTTAACATAATATTTTAAATATAAGATATTAAACATGGACATTTTATAATTAATTATATAAAATTTTAAATATAAGATATTTAACACAGACATTTATAATTATTAACATAATATTTACAATATAAGATATTTAACATAGACATTTCTTAATTATTAACATAATATTTTAAATATAAGATATTTAGCATAATATTTTAAATATAAGATATTTAACATAGACATTTATTAATTATTAACATAATATTTTAAATATAAGATATTTAACCTAGACATTTTTTTTATTAATAACATAATATTTTAAATATAAGATATTTAACATAGACATTTTTTAATTATTAACATAAGAAAGGTATTTAACATAGAAAATAATTAATTATTAACATAATATTTTAAATATAAGACATTTAACATAGACATTTATTAATTATTAACATAATCTTTTAAATATAAGATATTTAACATAGAAAATAATTAATTATTAACATAATATTTTAAATATAGGATATTTATCATAGACATTTATTAATTATTAACATAAAATTTTAAATAAAAGATATTTAACATAGACAATTATAATGTTTTAAAATAAAATTTTAAATATAAGATTTTTAATATAGACATTTATTAATTATAAATATAAAATTTTAAAGAAAAGATATTTTACATAGACATTTATAAAGTTTTAACATAAAATTTTAAATATAAGATATTTATCATAGACATTTATTAATTATTAACATAATATTTACAATATAAGATATTTAACATAGACATTTCTTTATTATTAACATAATATTTTAAATATAAGATATTTAACATAATATTTTAAATATAAGATATTAAACATAATATTTTAAATATAAGATATTTAACATAATATTTTAAATATAAGATATTTAACATAGACATTTATTAATTATTAACATAATATTTTAAATATAAGATATTTAACATTGACATTTCTTAATTATTAACATAATATTTTAAATATAAGATATTTAACATAATATTTTAAATATAAGATATTTAACATAGACATTTATTAATTATTAATATAAAATTTTAAATATAAGATATTTAACATCGACATTTATTAATTAATAAATTAATATTTGAAATATAAGATATTTAACATAGGCATTTTTTTATTATTAACATAATATTTGAAATATAAGATATTTAACATAGACATTGATTAATTATTAACATAATATTTTGAATATAGAGATTCAACATAGACATTTATTAATTATTAACATAATATTTTAAATATAAAGACATTATATCTTATACAGTTAAAAGATATTTAACATAGATATTTATTAATTATAAATATAATATTTTCAATATAAGATATTTAACATATACATTTATTAATTATTAACAAAATATTTTAAAAATAAGATATTTAACATAGACATTTATTAATTATTAACATAAGAAAGGTAATTAACATAGAATATAATTAATTATTAACATAATATTTTAAATATAATATATTTAACATAGACATTTATTAATTATTAACATAATATTTTAAATATAAGATATTTAACATAGACATTTATTAATTATTAACATAAGAAAGGTAATTAACATAGACAATAATTAATTATTAACATAATATTTAATATAAGACATTTTTTAATTATTAACATAATCTTTTAAATATAAGATATTTAACATAGACATTTATTAATTATTAACATAATATTTTAAATATAAGATATTTAACATAGACATTTATTAATTATTAACAAAATATTTTAAAAATAAGATATTTAACATAGACATTTATTAATTATTAACATAAGAAAGGTAATTAACATAGAATATAATTAATTATTAACATAATATTTTAAATATAATATATTTAACATAGACATTTATTAATTATTAACATAATATTTTAAATATAAGATATTTAACATAGACATTTATTAATTATTAACATAATCTTTTAAATATAAGATATTTAACATAGACAATAATTAATTATTAACATAATATTTAATATAAGACATTTAACATAGACATTTATTAATTATTAACATAATCTTTTAAATATAAGATATTTAACATAGACATTTATTAATTATTAACATAATATTTTAAATATAAGATATTTAACATAGACATTTATTAATTATTAACATAATATTTTAAATATAAGATATTTAACATAGACATTTATTAATTACTAACATAATATTTCAAATATAAGATATTTAACATTGACATTTCTTAATTATTAACATAATATTTTAAATATAAGATATTTAACATAATATTTTAAATATAAGATATTTAACATAGACATTTATTAATTATTAATATAAAATTTTAAATAAAAGATATTTAACATAGACATTTATAATGTTTTAACATAAAATTTTAATTATATTTTTTTAACATAGACATTTATTGATTATTAACATAATATTTTAAATATAAGATATTTAACATAGACATTTATTAATTATTAACAAAATATTTTAAAAATAAGATATTTAACATAGACATTTATTAATTATTAACATAAGAAAGGTAATTAACATAGAATATAATTAATTATTAACATAATATTTTAAATATAATATATTTAACATAGACATTTATTAATTATTAACATAATATTTTAAATATAAGATATTTAACATAGACATTTATTAATTATTAACATAAGAAAGGTAATTAACATAGACAATAATTAATTATTAACATAATATTTAATATAAGACATTTTTTAATTATTAACATAATCTTTTAAATATAAGATATTTAACATAGACATTTATTAATTATTAACATAATATTTTAAATATAAGATATTTAACATAGACATTTATTAATTATTAACATAATATTTTAAATATAAGATATTTAACATAGACATTTATTAATTATTAACATAATATTTTAAATATAAGATATTTAACATAGACATTTATTAATTATTAACAAAATATTTTTAAAATAAGATATTTAACATAGACATTTATTAATTATTAACATAAGAAAGGTAATTAACATAGAATATAATTAATTATTAACATAATATTTTAAATATAATATATTTAACATAGACATTTATTAATTATTAACATAATATTTTAAATATAAGATATTTAACATAGACATTTATTAATTATTAACATAATCTTTTAAATATAAGATATTTAACATAGACAATAATTAATTATTAACATAATATTTAATATAAGACATTTAACATAGACATTTATTAATTATTAACATAATCTTTAAAATATAATATATTTAACATAGACATTTATTAATTATTAACATAATTTTTTAAATATAAGATATTTAACATAGACATTTATTAATTATTAACATAATATTTTAACTATAATATATTTAACATTGACATTAATTAATTATTAATAATATATTTTAAATATAAGATATTTAACATAGACATATATTAATTATTAACATAATATTTTAACTATAATATATTTAACATTGACATTAATTAATTATTAATAATATATTTTAAATATAAGATATTTAACATAGACATATATTAATTATTAACATAATATTTTAACTATAATATATTTAACATTGACATTAATTAATTATTAATAATATATTTTAAATATAAGATATTTAACATAGACATTTATTAATTATTAACATAATATTTTAAATATAATATATTTAACATAGACATTTATTAATTATTAATATAAAATTTTAAATAAAAGATATTTAACATATACATTTATAATGTTTTAACATAAAATTTTAAATATAAGATATTTATCATAGACATTTATTAATTATTAATATAAAATTTTAAATATAAGATATTTATTCATTATTAACATAATATTTTAAATAAAAGCTATTTAACATAGACATTTATTAATTATTAACATAATATTTTAAATATAGAGATTCAACATAGACATTTATTAATTATTAACATAATATTTTAAATATAAAGACATTATATCTTATACAGTTAAAAGATATTTAACATAGATATTTATTAATTATAAATATAATATTTTCAATATAAGATATTTAACATATACATTTATTAATTATTAATATAATATTTTAAATATAGATATTTAACATAGACATTAATAATGTTTTAACATAAAATTTTAAATATAAGATTTTTAACATAGACATTTATTGATTATTAACATAATATTTTAAATATAAGATATTTAACATAGACATTTATTAATTATTAACAAAATATTTTAAAAATAAGATATTTAACATAGACATTTATTAATTATTAACATAAGAAAGGTAATTAACATAGAATATAATTAATTATTAACATAATATTTTAAATATAATATATTTAACATAGACATTTATTAATTATTAACATAATATTTTAAATATAAGATATTTAACATAGACATTTATTAATTATTAACATAAGAAAGGTAATTAACATAGACAATAATTAATTATTAACATAATATTTAATATAAGACATTTTTTAATTATTAACATAATCTTTTAAATATAAGATATTTAACATAGACATTTATTAATTATTAACATAATATTTTAAATATAAGATATTTAACATAGACATTTATTAATTATTAACAAAATATTTTAAAAATAAGATATTTAACATAGACATTTATTAATTATTAACATAATATTTTAAATATAAGATATTTAACATAGACATTTATTAATTATTAACAAAATATTTTTAAAATAAGATATTTAACATAGACATTTATTAATTATTAACATAAGAAAGGTAATTAACATAGAATATAATTAATTATTAACATAATATTTTAAATATAATATATTTAACATAGACATTTATTAATTATTAACATAATATTTTAAATATAAGATATTTAACATAGACATTTATTAATTATTAACATAATCTTTTAAATATAAGATATTTAACATAGACAATAATTAATTATTAACATAATATTTAATATAAGACATTTAACATAGACATTTATTAATTATTAACATAATCTTTAAAATATAAGATATTTAACATAGACATTTATTAATTATTAACATAATTTTTTAAATATAAGATATTTAACATAGACATTTATTAATTATTAACATAATATTTTAACTATAATATATTTAACATTGACATTAATTAATTATTAATAATATATTTTAAATATAAGATATTTAACATAGACATAGTTAATTATTAACATAATATTTTAACTATAATATATTTAACATTGACATTAATTAATTATTAATAATATATTTTAAATATAAGATATTTAACATAGACATTTATTAATTATTAACATAATATTTTAAATATAATATATTTAACATAGACATTTATTAATTATTAACATAATATTTTAACTATAATATATTTAACATTGACATTAATTAATTGTTAATAATATATTTTAAATATAAGATATTTAACATAGACATTTATTAATTATTAACATAATATTTTAAATATAATATATTTAACATAGACATTTATTAATTATTAACATAATATTTTAAATATAAGATATTTAACATAGACATTTATTAATTATTAACATTAGAAAGGTAATTAACATAGACAATAATTAATTATTAACATAATATTTTAAATAAAAGATATTTAACATAGACATTTATTATTTATTAACATAATATTTTAAATATAAGATATTTAACATAGACATTTATTAATTATTAATATAAAATTTTAAATAAAAGATATTTAACATAGACATTCATAATGTTTTAACATAAAATTTTCAATATGAGATTTTCAACATAGACATTTATTAAATATTAACATATTATTTTAAATATAAGTTATTTAACATAGACATTTATTAATTATTAGCAAAATATTTTAAATATAAGGTATTTAACATAGACATTTATTAATTATTAACATAATATTTTAAATATAAGATATTTAACATAATATTTTAAATATAAGATATTTAACATAGACATTTAATAATTATTAATATATAATTTTAAATATAAGATATTTAACATAGACATTTATTAATTATTAACATAATATTTTAAATATAAGATATTAAACATAGACATTTCTTAATTATTAACATAATATTTTAAATATAAGATATTTAACATAGACATTTCTTAATTATTAACATAATATTTTAAATATAAGATATTTAAAATAGACATTTATTAATTATTAACATAATATTTTAAATATAAGATATTTAATATAGACATTTATTAATTATTAATATAATATTATTATATGGGGAATTGTAACAATATAATATTGATATGAATAATTATAATTTTATGGGACACTATAATATTAAGGTACTAATAAATAATCATCTTCTTTTTTATTAATTAGAGAGGAGAATATTTCTCCTGTTTATTAGGTATTATAATTATTAACATTAAATCTTAAATATAAGATATTTAGCATAGACATTTATTAATTATTAACATAATATTTTAAATATAAGATATTTAACATAGACATTTATTAATTATTAATATAATATTTTAAATATAAGATATTTAACATAATATTTTAAATATAAGATATTTAACATAATATTTTAAATATAAGATATTTAACATAATATTTTAAATATAAGATATTTAACATAATATTTTAAATATAAGATATTTAACATAATATTTTAAATATAAGATATTTAACATAGACATTTATTAATTATTAACATAATATTTTAAATATAAGATATTTAACATAGACATTTATTAATTATTAATATAAAATTTTAAATAAAAGATATTTAACATAGACATTTATAATGTTTTAACATAAAATTTTAAATATAAGATTTTTAACATAGACATTTATTAATTATTAACATAATATTTTAAATATAAGATATTTAACATAGACATTTATTAATTATTAACAAAATATTTTAAATAAAAGATATTTAACATAGACATTTATTTATTATTAACAAAATATTTTAAATATAAGATATTTAACATAGACATTTATAATGTTTTAACATAAAATTTTAAATATAAGATTTTTAACATAGACATTTATTAATTATAAATATAAAATTTAAAAAAAAGATATTTAACATAGACATTTATAAAGCTTTAACATAAAATTTTAAATATAAGATATTTATCATAGACATTTATTAATTATTAACATAATATTTACAATATAAGATATTTAACATAGACATTTCTTTATTATTAACATAATATTTTAAATATAAGATTTTTAACATAGACATTTATTAATTATTAATATAAAATTTTAAATAAAAGATATTTAACATAGACATTTATAAAGTTTTAACATAAAATTTTAAATATAAGATATTTAACATAGACATTTATAATTATTAACATAATATTTACAATATAAGATATTTAACAAATACATTTCTTAATTATTAACATAATATTTTAAATATAAGATATTTAACATAATATTTTAAATATAAGATATTTAACATAATATTTTAAATATAAGATATTTAACATAATATTTTAAATATAAGATATTTAACATAGACATTTATTAATTATTAATATAAAATTTTAAATAAAAGATATTTAACATATACATTTATAATGTTTTAACATAAAATTTTAAATATAAGATATTTATCATAGACATTTATTAATTATTAATATAAAATTTTAAATATAAGATATTTATCATAGACATTTATTCATTATTAACATAATATTTTAAATAAAAGCTATTTAACATAGACATTTATTAATTATTAACATAATATTTTAAATATAAGATATTTAACATAGACATTTATAAAGTTTTAACATAAAATTTACAATATAAGATATTAAACATAGACATTTCTTAATTATTAACATAATATTTTAAATATAAGATATTTAACATAATATTTTAAATATAAGATATTTAACATAATATTTTAAATATAAGATATTTAACATAATATTTTAAATATAAGATATTTAACATAATATTTTAAATATAAGATATTTAACATAATATTTTAAATATAAGATATTTAACATAATATTTTAAATATAAGATATTTAACATAATATTTTAAATATAAGATATTTAACATAATATTTTAAATATAAGATATTTAACATAATATTTTAAATATAAGATATTTAACATAGACATTTAATAATTAATTATATACAATTTTAAATATAAGATATTTAACATAGACATTTATTAAATATTAACATAATATTTTAAATATATGATATTTAACATAGACATTTATTAATTATTAACATAATATTTTAAATATAAGATATTTAACATTGACATTTCTTAATTATTAACATAATATTTTAAATATAAAATATTTAGCATAATATTTTAAATATAAGATATTTAACATAGACATTTATTAATTATTAATATAAAATTTTAAATAAAAGATATATAACATAGACATTTATAATGTTTTAACATAAAATTTTAAATATAAGATATTTAACATAGACATTTATTAATTATTAACATAATATTTTAAATATAAGATATTTAACATAGACATTTATTTATTAATAACATAATATTTTAAATATAAGATATTTAACATAGACATTTATTAATTATTAATATAAAATTTTAAATAAAAGATATTTAACATAGACAATTATAATGTTTTAACATAAAATTTTAAATATAAGATTTTTAACATAGACATTTATAAAGTTTTAACATAAAATTTTAAATATAAGATATTTAACATAGACATTTATTAATTATTAACATAATATTTACAATATAAGATATTTAACATAGACATTTCTTAATTATTAACATAATATTTTAAATATAAGATATTTAACATAATATTTTAAATATAAGATATTTAACATAATATTTTAAATATAAGATATTTAACATAATATTTTAAATATAAGATATTTAACATAATATTTTAAATATAAGATATTTAACATAATATTTTAAATATAAGATATTTAACATAATATTTTAAATATAAGATATTATACATAATATTTTAAATATAAGATATTTAACATAATATTTTAAATATAAGATATTTAACATAATATTTTAAATATAAGATATTTAACATAGACATTTAATAATTAATTATATAAAATTTTAAATATAAGATATTTAACATAGACATTTATTAATTATTAACATAATATTTTAAATATAAGATATTTAACATAGACATTTATAATTATTAACATAATATTTACAGTATAAGATATTTAACATAGACATTTATAATGTTTTAACATAAACTTTTAAATATAAGATTTTTAACATAGACATTTATTAATTATCAACAATATATTTTAAATATAAGATATTTAACATAGACATTTATTAATTATTAACATAATATTTTAAATATAAGTTATTTAACATAATATTTTAAATATAAGATATTTAACATAGACATTTATTAATTATTAACATAATATTTTAAATATGAGATATTTATCATAGACATTTATTAATTATTAATATAAAATTTTAAATAAAAGATATTTAACATAGACAATTATAATGTTTTAACATAAAATTTTAAATATAAGATTTTTAACATAGACATTTATTAATTATAAATATAAAATTTTAAATAAAAGATATTTAACATAGACATTTATAAAGTTTTAACATAAAATTTTAAATATAAGATTTTTAACATAGACATTTATTAATTATTAATATAAAATTTTAAATAAAAGATATTTAGCATAGACATTTATAAAGTTTTAACATAAAATTTTAAATATAAGATATTTAACATAGACATTTATAATTATTAACATAATATTTACAATATAAGATATTTAACAAAGACATTTCTTAATTATTAACATAATATTTTAAATATAAGATATTTAACATAATATTTTAAATATAAGATATTTATCATAATATTTTAAATATAAGATATTTAACATGGACATTTAATAATTATTAATATAAAATTTTAAATATAAGATATTTAACATAGACATTTATTAATTATTAACATAATATTTTAAATATAAGATATTTAACATTGACATTTCTTAATTATTAACATAATATTTTAAATATAAGATATTTAACATAATATTTTAAATATAAGATATTTAACATAATATTTTAAATATAAGATATTTAACATAGACATTTATTAATTATTAATATAAAATTTTATATAAAAGATATTTAACATAGACATTTATAATGTTTTAACATAAAATTTTAAATATAAGATTTTTAACATAGACATTTATTAATTATTAACATAATATTTTAAATATAAGACATTTACATAGACATTTATTAATTATTAACATAATCTTTTAAATATAAGATATTTAACATAGACATTTATTAATTATTAACATAATATTTTAAATATAAGATATTTAACATAGACATTTATTAATTATTAACATAAGAAAGGTAATTAACATAGAAAATAATTAATTATTAACATAATATTTTAAATATAAGATATTTATCATAGACATTTGTTAATTATTAATATAAAATTTTAAATAAAAGATATTTAACATAGACAATTATAATGTTTTAACATAAAATTTTAAATATATGATATTTAACATAGACATTTATAATTATTAACATAATATTTACAATATAAGATATTTAACATAGACATTTCTTTATTATTAACATAATATTTTAAATATAAGATTTTTAACATAGACATTTATTAATTATTAATATAAAATTTTAAATAAAAGATATTTAACATAGACATTTATAAAGTTTTAACATAAAATTTTAAATATAAGATATTTAACATAGACATTTATAATTATTAACATAATATTTACAATATAAGATATTTAACAAAGACATTTCTTAATTATTAACATAATATTTTAAATATAAGATATTTAACATAATATTTTAAATATAAGATATTTAACATAATATTTTAAATATAAGATATTTAACATAGACATTTATTAATTATTAATATAAAATTTTAAATAAAAGATATTTAACATATACATTTATAATGTTTTAACATAAAATTTTAAATATAAGATTTTTAACATAGACATTTATTAATTATTAATATAAAATTTTAAATAAAAGATATTTAACATAGACATTTATTAATTATTAACATAATATTTTAAATATAAGATATTTAACATAATATTTTAAATATAAGATATTTAACATAGACATTTATTAATTATTAACATAATATTTTAAATATAAGATATTTAACATAATATTTTAAATATAAGATATTTAACATAATATTTTAAATATAAGATATTTAACATAATATTTTAAATATAAGATATTTAACATAATATTTTAAATATAAGATATTTAACATAATATTTTAAATATAAGATATTTAACATAATATTTTAAATATAAGATATTTAACATAATATTTTAAATATAAGATATTTAACATAATATTTTAAATATAAGATATTTAACATAATATTTTAAATATCAGATATTTAACATAGACATTTAATAATTATTAATATAAAATTTTAAATATAAGATATTTAACATAGACATTTATTAATTATTAACATAATATTTTAAATATAAGATATTTAACATAATATTTTAAATATAAGATATTTAACATAGACATTTATTAATTATTAACATAATATTTTAAATAAAAGATATTTAACATAGACATTTATTAATTATTAACATAATATTTTAAATATAAGATATTTAACATAATATTTTAAATATAAGATATTTAACATAGACATTTATAATGTTTTAACATAAAATTTTAAATATAAGATTTTTAACATAGACATTTATTAATTATTAATATAAAATTTTAAATAAAAGATATTTAACATAGACATTTATTAATTATTAACATAATATTTTAAATATAAGATATTTAACATAATATTTTAAATATAAGATATTTAACATAGACATTTATTAATTATTAACATAATATTTTAAATATAAGATATTTAACATAATATTTTAAATATAAGATATTTAACATAATATTTTAAATATAAGATATTTAACATAATATTTTAAATATAAGATATTTAACATAATATTTTAAATATAAGATATTTAACATAATATTTTAAATATAAGATATTTAACATAATATTTTAAATATAAGATATTTAACATAATATTTTAAATATAAGATATTTAACATAATATTTTAAATATAAGATATTTAACATAATATTTTAAATATCAGATATTTAACATAGACATTTAATAATTATTAATATAAAATTTTAAATATAAGATATTTAACATAGACATTTATTAATTATTAACATAATATTTTAAATATAAGATATTTAACATAATATTTTAAATATAAGATATTTAACATAGACATTTATTAATTATTAACATAATATTTTAAATATAAGATATTTAACATTGACATTTCTTAATTATTAACATAATATTTTAAATATAAGATATTTAATATAATATTTTAAATATAAGATATTTAACATAGACATTTATTAATTATTAATAAAAATTTTTAAATAAAAGATATTTAACATAGACATTTATAATGTTTTAACATAAAATTTTAAATATAAGATTTTTGACATAGACATTTATTAATTATCAAAAATATATTTTAAATATAAGATATTTAACATAGACATTTATTAATTATTAACATAATATTTTAAATATAAGTTATTTAACATAATATTTTAAATATAAGATATTTAACATAGACATTTATTAATTATTAACATAATATTTTAAATATAAGATATTTAACATAGACATTTATTAATTATTAACATAATATTTACAATATAAGATATTTAACATAGACATTTCTTAATTATTAACATAATATTTTAAATATAAGATATTTATCATAGACATTTATTAATTATTAATATAAAATTTTAAATAAAAGATATTTAACATAGACAATTATAATGTTTTAACATAAAATTTTAAATATAAGATTTTTAACATAGACATTTATAAAGTTTTAACATAAAATTTTAAATATAAGATATTTAACATAGACATTTATTAATTATTAACATAATATTTACAATATAAGATATTTAACATAGACATTTCTTAATTATTAACATAATATTTTAAATATAAGATATTTAACATAATATTTTAAATATAAGATATTTAACATAATATTTTAAATATAAGATATTTAACATAATATTTTAAATATAAGATATTTAACATAATATTTTAAATATAAGATATTTAACATAATATTTTAAATATAAGATATTTAACATAATATTTTAAATATAAGATATTTAACATAATATTTTAAATATAAGATATTTAACATAGACATTTTATAATTAATTATATAAAATTTTAAATATAAGATATTTAACACAGACATTTATTAATTATTAACATAATATTTTAAATATAAGATATTTAACATAGACATTTATTAATTATTAATATAATATTTTAAATATAGATATTTAACATAGACATTTATAATGTTTTAACATAAAATTTTAAATATAAGATTTTTAACATAGACATTTATTGATTATTAACATAATATTTTAAATATAAGATATTTAACATAGACATTTATTAATTATTAACAAAATATTTTAAAAATAAGATATTTAACATAGACATTTATTAATTATTAACATAAGAAAGGTAATTAACATAGAATATAATTAATTATTAACATAATATTTTAAATATAATATATTTAACATAGACATTTATTAATTATTAACATAATATTTTAAATATAAGATATTTAACATAGACATTTATTAATTATTAACATAAGAAAGGTAATTAACATAGACAATAATTAATTATTAACATAATATTTAATATAAGACATTTTTTAATTATTAACATAATCTTTTAAATATAAGATATTTAACATAGACATTTATTAATTATTAACATAATATTTTAAATATAAGATATTTAACATAGACATTTATTAATTATTAACAAAATATTTTAAAAATAAGATATTTAACATAGACATTTATTAATTATTAACATAAGAAAGGTAATTAACATAGAATATAATTAATTATTAACATAATATTTTAAATATAATATATTTAACATAGACATTTATTAATTATTAACATAATATTTTAAATATAAGATATTTAACATAGACATTTATTAATTATTAACATAATCTTTTAAATATAAGATATTTAACATAGACAATAATTAATTATTAACATAATATTTAATATAAGACATTTAACATAGACATTTATTAATTATTGACATAATCTTTTAAATATAAGATATTTAACATAGACATTTATTAATTATTAACATAATATTTTAAATATAAGATATTTAACATAGACATTTATTAATTATTAACATAATATTTTAAATATAAGATATTTAACATAGACATTTATTAATTATTAACATAATATTTTAAATATAAGATATTTAACATTGACATTTCTTAATTATTAACATAATATTTTAAATATAAGATATTTAACATAATATTTTAAATATAAGATATTTAACATAGACATTTATTAATTATTAATATAAAATTTTAAATAAAAGATATTTAACATAGACATTTATAATGTTTTAACATAAAATTTTAAATATATTTTTTTAACATAGACATTTATTGATTATTAACATAATATTTTAAATATAAGATATTTAACATAGACATTTATTAATTATTAACAAAATATTTTAAAAATAAGATATTTAACATAGACATTTATTAATTATTAACATAAGAAAGGTAATTAACATAGAATATAATTAATTATTAACATAATATTTTAAATATAATATATTTAACATAGACATTTATTAATTATTAACATAATATTTTAAATATAAGATATTTAACATAGACATTTATTAATTATTAACATAAGAAAGGTAATTAACATAGACAATAATTAATTATTAACATAATATTTAATATAAGACATTTTTTAATTATTAACATAATCTTTTAAATACAAGATATTTAACATAGAAATTTATTAATTATTAACATAATATTTTAAATATAAGATATTTAACATAGACATTTATTAATTATTAACATAATATTTTAAATATAAGATATTTAACATAGACATTTATTAATTATTAACAAAATATTTTTAAAATAAGATATTTAACATAGAAATTTATTAATTATTAACATAAGAAAGGTAATTAACATAGAATATAATTAATTATTAACATAATATTTTAAATATAATATATTTAACATAGACATTTATTAATTATTAACATAATATTTTAAATATAAGATATTTAACATAGACATTTATTAATTATTAACATAATCTTTTAAATATAAGATATTTAACATAGACAATAATTAATTATTAACATAATATTTAATATAAGACATTTAACATAGACATTTATTAATTATTAACATAATATTTTAAATATAAGATATTTAACATAGACATTTATTAATTATTAATATAAAATTTTAAATAAAAGATATTTAACATAGACATTTATAATGTTTTAACATAAAATTTTAAATATAAGATTTTTAACATAGACATTTATTAATTATTAACATAATATTTTAAATATAAGATATTTAACATAGACATTTATTAATTATTAACAAAATATTTTAAATAAAAGATATTTAACATAGACATTTATTTATTATTAACAAAATATTTTAAATATAAGATATTTAACATAGACATTTATAATGTTTTAACATAAAATTTTAAATATAAGATTTTTAACATAGACATTTATTAATTATAAATATAAAATTTAAAAAAAAGATATTTAACATAGACATTTATAAAGCTTTAACATAAAATTTTAAATATAAGATATTTATCATAGACATTTATTAATTATTAACATAATATTTACAATATAAGATATTTAACATAGACATTTCTTTATTATTAACATAATATTTTAAATATAAGATTTTTAACATAGACATTTATTAATTATTAATATAAAATTTTAAATAAAAGATATTTAACATAGACATTTATAAAGTTTTAACATAAAATTTTAAATATAAGATATTTAACATAGACATTTATAATTATTAACATAATATTTACAATATAAGATATTTAACAAAGACATTTCTTTATTATTAACATAATATTTTAAATATAAGATATTTAACATAATATTTTAAATATAAGATATTTAACATAATATTTTAAATATAAGATATTTAACATAGACATTTATTAATTATTAATATAAAATTTTAAATAAAAGATATTTAACATATACATTTATAATGTTTTAACATAAAATTTTAAATATAAGATTTTTAACATAGACATTTATTAATTATTAATATAAAATTTTAAATAAAAGATATTTAACATAGACATTTATTAATTATTAACATAATATTTTAAATATAAGATATTTAACATAATATTTTAAATATAAGATATTTAACATAATATTTTAAATATAAGATATTTAACATAATATTTTAAATATAAGATATTTAACATAATATTTTAAATATAAGATATTTAACATAATATTTTAAATATAAGATATTTAACATAATATTTTAAATATAAGATATTTAACATAATATTTTAAATATAAGATATTTAACATAATATTTTAAATATAAGATATTTAACATAATATTTTAAATATAAGATATTTAACATAATATTTTAAATATAAGATATTTAACATAATATTTTAAATATAAGATATTTAACATAATATTTTAAATATAAGATATTTAACATAATATTTTAAATATAAGATATTTAACATAATATTTTAAATATCAGATATTTAACATAGACATTTAATAATTATTAATATAAAATTTTAAATATAAGATATTTAACATAGACATTTATTAATTATTAACATAATATTTTAAATATAAGATATTTAACATAATATTTTAAATATAAGATATTTAACATAGAAAATAATTAATTATTAACATAATATTTTAAATATAAGATATTTAACATTGACATTTCTTAATTATTAACATAATATTTTAAATATAAGATATTTAACATAATATTTTAAATATAAGATATTTAACATAGACATTTATTAATTATTAATAAAAAATTTTAAATAAAAGATATTTAACATAGACATTTATAATGTTTCAACATAAAATTTTAAATATAAGATTTTTGACATAGACATTTATTAATTATCAACAATATATTTTAAATATAAGATATTTAACATAGACATTTATTAATTATTAACATAATATTTTAAATATAAGTTATTTAACATAATATTTTAAATATAAGATATTTAACATAGACATTTATTAATTATTAACATAATATTTTAAATATAAGATATTTAACATAGACATTTATTAATTATTAACATAATATTTACAATATAAGATATTTAACATAGACATTTCTTAATTATTAACATAATATTTTAAATATAAGATATTTATCATAGACATTTATTAATTATTAATATAAAATTTTAAATAAAAGATATTTAACATAGACAATTATAATGTTTTAACATAAAATTTTAAATATAAGATTTTTAACATAGACATTTATAAAGTTTTAACATAAAATTTTAAATATAAGATATTTAACATAGACATTTATTAATTATTAACATAATATTTACAATATAAGATATTTAACATAGACATTTCTTAATTATTAACATAATATTTTAAATATAAGATATTTAACATAATATTTTAAATATAAGATATTTAACATAATATTTTAAATATAAGATATTTAACATAATATTTTAAATATAAGATATTTAACATAATATTTTAAATATAAGATATTTAACATAATATTTTAAATATAAGATATTTAACATAATATTTTAAATATAAGATATTTAACATAATATTTTAAATATAAGATATTTAACATAATATTTTAAATATAAGATATTTAACATAGACATTTAATAATTAATTATATAAAATTTTAAATATAAGATATTTAACATAGACATTTATTAATTATTAACATAATATTTTAAATATAAGATATTTAACATAGACATTTATAATTATTAACATAATATTTACAGTATAAGATATTTAACATAGACATTTATAATGTTTTAACATAAACTTTTAAATATAAGATTTTTAACATAGACATTTATTAATTATCAACAATATATTTTAAATATAAGATATTTAACATAGACATTTATTAATTATTAACATAATATTTTAAATATAAGTTATTTAACATAATATTTTAAATATAAGATATTTAACATAGACATTTATTAATTATTAACATAATATTTTAAATATGAGATATTTATCATAGACATTTATTAATTATTAATATAAAATTTTAAATAAAAGATATTTAACATAGACAATTATAATGTTTTAACATAAAATTTTAAATATAAGATTTTTAACATAGACATTTATTAATTATAAATATAAAATTTTAAATAAAAGATATTTAACATATACATTTATAATGTTTTAACATAAAATTTTAAATATAAGATTTTTAACATAGACATTTATTAATTATTAATATAAAATTTTAAATAAAAGATATTTAACATAGACATTTATTAATTATTAACATAATATTTTAAATATAAGATATTTAACATAATATTTTAAATATAAGATATTTAACATAATATTTTAAATATAAGATATTTAACATAATATTTTAAATATAAGATATTTAACATAATATTTTAAATATAAGATATTTAACATAATATTTTAAATATAAGATATTTAACATAATATTTTAAATATAAGATATTTAACATAATATTTTAAATATAAGATATTTAACATAATATTTTAAATATAAGATATTTAACATAATATTTTAAATATAAGATATTTAACATAATATTTTAAATATAAGATATTTAACATAATATTTTAAATATAAGATATTTAACATAATATTTTAAATATAAGATATTTAACATAATATTTTAAATATAAGATATTTAACATAATATTTTAAATATAAGATATTTAACATAATATTTTAAATATAAGATATTTAACATAATATTTTAAATATAAGATATTTAACATAATATTTTAAATATAAGATATTTAACATAATATTTTAAATATCAGATATTTAACATAGACATTTAATAATTATTAATATAAAATTTTAAATATAAGATATTTAACATAGACATTTATTAATTATTAACATAATATTTTAAATATAAGATATTTAACATAATATTTTAAATATAAGATATTTAACATAGAAAATAATTAATTATTAACATAATATTTTAAATATAAGATATTTAACATTGACATTTCTTAATTATTAACATAATATTTTAAATATAAGATATTTAACATAATATTTTAAATATAAGATATTTAACATAGACATTTATTAATTATTAATAAAAAATTTTAAATAAAAGATATTTAACATAGACATTTATAATGTTTTAACATAAAATTTTAAATATAAGATTTTTGACATAGACATTTATTAATTATCAACAATATATTTTAAATATAAGATATTTAACATAGACATTTATTAATTATTAACATAATATTTTAAATATAAGTTATTTAACATAATATTTTAAATATAAGATATTTAACATAGACATTTATTAATTATTAACATAATATTTTAAATATAAGATATTTAACATAGACATTTATTAATTATTAACATAATATTTACAATATAAGATATTTAACATAGACATTTCTTAATTATTAACATAATATTTTAAATATAAGATATTTATCATAGACATTTATTAATTATTAATATAAAATTTTAAATAAAAGATATTTAACATAGACAATTATAATGTTTTAACATAAAATTTTAAATATAAGATTTTTAACATAGACATTTATAAAGTTTTAACATAAAATTTTAAATATAAGATATTTAACATAGACATTTATTAATTATTAACATAATATTTACAATATAAGATATTTAACATAGACATTTCTTAATTATTAACATAATATTTTAAATATAAGATATTTAACATAATATTTTAAATATAAGATATTTAACATAATATTTTAAATATAAGATATTTAACATAATATTTTAAATATAAGATATTTAACATAGACATTTATTAATTATTAACATAATATTTTAAATATAAGATATTTAACATTGACATTTCTTAATTATTAACATAATATTTTAAATATAAGATATTTAACATAATATTTTAAATATAAGATATTTAACATAGACATTTATTAATTATTAATATAAAATTTTAAATAAAAGATATTTAACATAGACATTTATAATGTTTTAACATAAAATTTTAAATATATTTTTTTAACATAGACATTTATTGATTATTAACATAATATTTTAAATATAAGATATTTAACATAGACATTTATTAATTATTAACAAAATATTTTAAAAATAAGATATTTAACATAGACATTTATTAATTATTAACATAAGAAAGGTAATTCACATAGAATATAATTAATTATTAACATAATATTTTAAATATAATATATTTAACATAGACATTTATTAATTATTAACATAATATTTTAAATATAAGATATTTAACATAGACATTTATTAATTATTAACATAAGAAAGGTAATTAACATAGACAATAATTAATTATTAACATAATATTTAATATAAGACATTTTTTAATTATTAACATAATCTTTTAAATACAAGATATTTAACATAGACATTTATTAATTATTAACATAATATTTTAAATATAAGATATTTAACATAGACATTTATTAATTATTAACATAATATTTTAAATATAAGATATTTAACATAGACATTTATTAATTATTAACAAAATATTTTTAAAATAAGATATTTAACATAGAAATTTATTAATTATTAACATAAGAAAGGTAATTAACATAGAATATAATTAATTATTAACATAATATTTTAAATATAATATATTTAACATAGACATTTATTAATTATTAACATAATATTTTAAATATAAGATATTTAACATAGACATTTATTAATTATTAACATAATCTTTTAAATATAAGATATTTAACATAGACAATAATTAATTATTAACATAATATTTAATATAAGACATTTAACATAGACATTTATTAATTATTAACATAATATTTTAAATATAAGATATTTAACATAGACATTTATTAATTATTAATATAAAATTTTAAATAAAAGATATTTAACATAGACATTTATAATGTTTTAACATAAAATTTTAAATATAAGATTTTTAACATAGACATTTATTAATTATTAACATAATCTTTTAAATATAAGATATTTAACATAGACATTTATTAATTATTAACAAAATATTTTAAATATAAGATATTTAACATAGACATTTATTAATTATTAACATAATATTTTAAATATAAGATATTTAACATAGACATTTATTAATTATTAACATAATATTTTAAATATAAGATATTTAACATTGACATTTCTTAATTATTAACATAATATTTTAAATATAAGATATTTAACATAATATTTTAAATATAAGATATTTAACATAGACATTTATTAATTATTAACAAAATATTTTAAAAATAAGATATTTAACATAGACATTTATTAATTATTAACATAAGAAAGGTAATTAACATAGAATATAATTAATTATTAACATAATATTTTAAATATAATATATTTAACATAGACATTTATTAATTATTAACATAATATTTTAAATATAAGATATTTAACATAGACATTTATTAATTATTAACATAAGAAAGGTAATTAACATAGACAATAATTAATTATTAACATAATATTTAATATAAGACATTTTTTAATTATTAACATAATCTTTTAAATATAAGATATTTAACATAGACATTTATTAATTATTAACATAATATTTTAAATATAAGATATTTAACATAGACATTTATTAATTATTAACATAATATTTTAAATATAAGATATTTAACATAGACATTTATTAATTATTAACAAAATATTTTTAAAATAAGATATTTAACATAGAAATTTATTAATTATTAACATAAGAAAGGTAATTAACATAGAATATAATTAATTATTAACATAATATTTTAAATATAATATATTTAACATAGACATTTATTAATTATTAACATAATATTTTAAATATAAGATATTTAACATAGACATTTATTAATTATTAACATAATCTTTTAAATATAAGATATTTAACATAGACAATAATTAATTATTAACATAATATTTAATATAAGACATTTAACATAGACATTTATTAATTATTAACATAATCTTTAAAATATAAGATATTTAACATAGACATTTATTAATTATTAACATAATTTTTTAAATATAAGATATTTAACATAGACATTTATTAATTATTAACATAATATTTTAACTATAATATATTTAACATTGACATTAATTAATTATTAATAATATATTTTAAATATAAGATATTTAACATAGACATATATTAATTATTAACATAATATTTTAACTATAATATATTTAACATTGACATTAATTAATTATTAATAATATATTTTAAATATAAGATATTTAACATAGACATTTATTAATTATTAACATAATATTTTAAATATAATATATTTAACATAGACATTTATTAATTATTAACAAAATATTTTAAATATAAGGTATTTAACATAGACATTTATTAATTATTAACATAATATTTTAAATATAAGATATTTAACATAATATTTTAAATATAAGATATTTAACATAGACATTTAATAATTATTAATATAAAATTTTAAATATAAGATATTTAACATAGACATTTATTAATTATTAACATAATATTTTAAATATAAGATATTTAACATAGACATTTCTTAATTATTAACATAATATTTTAAATATAAGATATTTAACATAGACATTTCTTAATTATTAACATAATATTTTAAATATAAGATATTTAAAATAGACATTTATTAATTATTAACATAATATTTTAAATATAAGATATTTAATATAGACATTTATTAATTATTAATATAATATTATTATATGGGGAATTGTAACAATATAATATTGATATGAATAATTATAATTTTATGGGACACTATAATATTAAGGTACTAATAAATAATCATCTTCTTTTTTATTAATTAGAGAGGAGAATATTTCTCCTGTTTATTAGGTATTATAATTATTAACATTAAATCTTAAATATAAGATATTTAGCATAGACATTTATTAATTATTAACATAATATTTTAAATATAAGATATTTAACATAGACATTTATTAATTATTAATATAATATTTTAAATATAAGATATTTAACATAATATTTTAAATATAAGATATTTAACATAATATTTTAAATATAAGATATTTAACATAATATTTTAAATATAAGATATTTAACATAATATTTTAAATATAAGATATTTAACATAATATTTTAAATATAAGATATTTAACATAATATTTTAAATATAAGATATTTAACATAGACATTTATTAATTATTAACATAATATTTTAAATATAAGATATTTAACATAGACATTTATTAATTATTAATATAAAATTTTAAATAAAAGATATTTAACATAGACATTTATAATGTTTTAACATAAAATTTTAAATATAAGATTTTTAACATAGACATTTATTAATTATTAACATAATATTTTAAATATAAGATATTTAACATAGACATTTATTAATTATTAACAAAATATTTTAAATAAAAGATATTTAACATAGACATTTATTTATTATTAACAAAATATTTTAAATATAAGATATTTAACATAGACATTTATAATGTTTTAACATAAAATTTTAAATATAAGATTTTTAACATAGACATTTATTAATTATAAATATAAAATTTAAAAAAAAGATATTTAACATAGACATTTATAAAGCTTTAACATAAAATTTTAAATATAAGATATTTATCATAGACATTTATTAATTATTAACATAATATTTACAATATAAGATATTTAACATAGACATTTCTTTATTATTAACATAATATTTTAAATATAAGATTTTTAACATAGACATTTATTAATTATTAATATAAAATTTTAAATAAAAGATATTTAACATAGACATTTATAAAGTTTTAACATAAAATTTTAAATATAAGATATTTAACATAGACATTTATAATTATTAACATAATATTTACAATATAAGATATTTAACAAAGACATTTCTTTATTATTAACATAATATTTTAAATATAAGATATTTAACATAATATTTTAAATATAAGATATTTAACATAATATTTTAAATATAAGATATTTAACATAGACATTTATTAATTATTAATATAAAATTTTAAATAAAAGATATTTAACATATACATTTATAATGTTTTAACATAAAATTTTAAATATAAGATTTTTAACATAGACATTTATTAATTATTAATATAAAATTTTAAATAAAAGATATTTAACATAGACATTTATTAATTATTAACATAATATTTTAAATATAAGATATTTAACATAATTTTTTAAATATAAGATATTTAACATAATATTTTAAATATAAGATATTTAACATAATATTTTAAATATAAGATATTTAACATAATATTTTAAATATAAGATATTTAACATAATATTTTAAATATAAGATATTTAACATAATATTTTAAATATAAGATATTTAACATAATATTTTAAATATAAGATATTTAACATAATATTTTAAATATAAGATATTTAACATAATATTTTAAATATAAGATATTTAACATAATATTTTAAATATAAGATATTTAACATAATATTTTAAATATAAGATATTTAACATAATATTTTAAATATAAGATATTTAACATAATATTTTAAATATCAGATATTTAACATAGACATTTAATAATTATTAATATAAAATTTTAAATATAAGATATTTAACATAGACATTTATTAATTATTAACATAATATTTTAAATATAAGATATTTAACATAATATTTTAAATATAAGATATTTAACATAGAAAATAATTAATTATTAACATAATATTTTAAATATAAGATATTTAACATTGACATTTCTTAATTATTAACATAATATTTTAAATATAAGATATTTAACATAATATTTTAAATATAAGATATTTAACATAGACATTTATTAATTAATAATAAAAAATTTTAAATAAAAGATATTTAACATAGACATTTATAATGTTTCAACATAAAATTTTAAATATAAGATTTTTGACATAGACATTTATTAATTATCAACAATATATTTTAAATATAAGATATTTAACATAGACATTTATTAATTATTAACATAATATTTTAAATATAAGTTATTTAACATAATATTTTAAATATAAGATATTTAACATAGACATTTATTAATTATTAACATAATATTTTAAATATAAGATATTTAACATAGACATTTATTAATTATTAACATAATATTTACAATATAAGATATTTAACATAGACATTTCTTAATTATTAACATAATATTTTAAATATAAGATATTTATCATAGACATTTATTAATTATTAATATAAAATTTTAAATAAAAGATATTTAACATAGACAATTATAATGTTTTAACATAAAATTTTAAATATAAGATTTTTAACATAGACATTTATAAAGTTTTAACATAAAATTTTAAATATAAGATATTTAACATAGACATTTATTAATTATTAACATAATATTTACAATATAAGATATTTAACATAGACATTTCTTAATTATTAACATAATATTTTAAATATAAGATATTTAACATAATATTTTAAATATAAGATATTTAACATAATATTTTAAATATAAGATATTTAACATAATATTTTAAATATAAGATATTTAACATAATATTTTAAATATAAGATATTTAACATAATATTTTAAATATAAGATATTTAACATAATATTTTAAATATAAGATATTTAACATAGACATTTAATAATTAATTATATAAAATTTTAAATATAAGATATTTAACATAGACATTTATTAATTATTAACATAATATTTTAAATATAAGATATTTAACATAGACATTTATAATTATTACCATAATATTTACAGTATAAGATATTTAACATAGACATTTATAATGTTTTAACATAAACTTTTAAATATAAGATTTTTAACATAGACATTTATTAATTATCAACAATATATTTTAAATATAAGATATTTAACATAGACATTTATTAATTATTAACATAATATTTTAAATATAAGTTATTTAACATAATATTTTAAATATAAGATATTTAACATAGACATTTATTAATTATTAACATAATATTTTAAATATGAGATATTTATCATAGACATTTATTAATTATTAATATAAAATTTTAAATAAAAGATATTTAACATAGACAATTATAATGTTTTAACATAAAATTTTAAATATAAGATTTTTAACATAGACATTTATTAATTATAAATATAAAATTTTAAATAAAAGATATTTAACATATACATTTATAATGTTTTAACATAAAATTTTAAATATAAGATTTTTAACATAGACATTTATTAATTATTAATATAAAATTTTAAATAAAAGATATTTAACATAGACATTTATTAATTATTAACATAATATTTTAAATATAAGATATTTAACATAATATTTTAAATATAAGATATTTAACATAATATTTTAAATATAAGATATTTAACATAATATTTTAAATATAAGATATTTAACATAATATTTTAAATATAAGATATTTAACATAATATTTTAAATATAAGATATTTAACATAATATTTTAAATATAAGATATTTAACATAATATTTTAAATATAAGATATTTAACATAATATTTTAAATATAAGATATTTAACATAATATTTTAAATATAAGATATTTAACATAATATTTTAAATATAAGATATTTAACATAATATTTTAAATATAAGATATTTAACATAATATTTTAAATATAAGATATTTAACATAATATTTTAAATATAAGATATTTAACATAATATTTTAAATATAAGATATTTAACATAATATTTTAAATATAAGATATTTAACATAATATTTTAAATATAAGATATTTAACATAATATTTTAAATATAAGATATTTAACATAATATTTTAAATATAAGATATTTAACATAATATTTTAAATATCAGATATTTAACATAGACATTTAATAATTATTAATATAAAATTTTAAATATAAGATATTTAACATAGACATTTATTAATTATTAACATAATATTTTAAATATAAGATATTTAACATAATATTTTAAATATAAGATATTTAACATAGAAAATAATTAATTATTAACATAATATTTTAAATAAAAGATATTTAACATAGACATTTATAATGTTTTAACATAAAATTTTAAATATAAGATTTTTGACATAGACATTTATTAATTATTAACATAATATTTTAAATATAAGTTATTTAACATAATATTTTAAATATAAGATATTTAACATAGACATTTATTAATTATTAACATAATATTTTAAATATAAGATATTTAACATAGACATTTATTAATTATTAACATAATATTTACAATATAAGATATTTAACATAGACATTTCTTAATTATTAACATAATATTTTAAATATAAGATATTTATCATAGACATTTATTAATTATTAATATAAAATTTTAAATAAAAGATATTTAACATAGACAATTATAATGTTTTAACATAAAATTTTAAATATAAGATTTTTAACATAGACATTTATAAAGTTTTAACATAAAATTTTAAATATAAGATATTTAACATAGACATTTATTAATTATTAACATAATATTTACAATATAAGATATTTAACATAGACATTTCTTAATTATTAACATAATATTTTAAATATAAGATATTTAACATAATATTTTAAATATAAGATATTTAACATAATATTTTAAATATAAGATATTTAACATAATATTTTAAATATAAGATATTTAACATAGACATTTATTAATTATTAACATAATATTTTAAATATAAGATATTTAACATTGACATTTCTTAATTATTAACATAATATTTTAAATATAAGATATTTAACATAATATTTTAAATATAAGATATTTAACATAGACATTTATTAATTATTAATATAAAATTTTAAATAAAAGATATTTAACATAGACATTTATAATGTTTTAACATAAAATTTTAAATATATTTTTTTAACATAGACATTTATTGATTATTAACATAATATTTTAAATATAAGATATTTAACATAGACATTTATTAATTATTAACAAAATATTTTAAAAATAAGATATTTAACATAGACATTTATTAATTATTAACATAAGAAAGGTAATTCACATAGAATATAATTAATTATTAACATAATATTTTAAATATAATATATTTAACATAGACATTTATTAATTATTAACATAATATTTTAAATATAAGATATTTAACATAGACATTTATTAATTATTAACATAAGAAAGGTAATTAACATAGACAATAATTAATTATTAACATAATATTTAATATAAGACATTTTTTAATTATTAACATAATCTTTTAAATACAAGATATTTAACATAGACATTTATTAATTATTAACATAATATTTTAAATATAAGATATTTAACATAGACATTTATTAATTATTAACATAATATTTTAAATATAAGATATTTAACATAGACATTTATTAATTATTAACAAAATATTTTTAAAATAAGATATTTAACATAGAAATTTATTAATTATTAACATAAGAAAGGTAATTAACATAGAATATAATTAATTATTAACATAATATTTTAAATATAATATATTTAACATAGACATTTATTAATTATTAACATAATATTTTAAATATAAGATATTTAACATAGACATTTATTAATTATTAACATAATCTTTTAAATATAAGATATTTAACATAGACAATAATTAATTATTAACATAATATTTAATATAAGACATTTAACATAGACATTTATTAATTATTAACATAATATTTTAAATATAAGATATTTAACATAGACATTTATTAATTATTAATATAAAATTTTAAATAAAAGATATTTAACATAGACATTTATAATGTTTTAACATAAAATTTTAAATATAAGATTTTTAACATAGACATTTATTAATTATTAACATAATCTTTTAAATATAAGATATTTAACATAGACATTTATTAATTATTAACAAAATATTTTAAATATAAGATATTTAACATAGACATTTATTAATTATTAACATAATATTTTAAATATAAGATATTTAACATAGACATTTATTAATTATTAACATAATATTTTAAATATAAGATATTTAACATTGACATTTCTTAATTATTAACATAATATTTTAAATATAAGATATTTAACATAATATTTTAAATATAAGATATTTAACATAGACATTTATTAATTATTAACAAAATATTTTAAAAATAAGATATTTAACATAGACATTTATTAATTATTAACATAAGAAAGGTAATTAACATAGAATATAATTAATTATTAACATAATATTTTAAATATAATATATTTAACATAGACATTTATTAATTATTAACATAATATTTTAAATATAAGATATTTAACATAGACATTTATTAATTATTAACATAAGAAAGGTAATTAACATAGACAATAATTAATTATTAACATAATATTTAATATAAGACATTTTTTAATTATTAACATAATCTTTTAAATATAAGATATTTAACATAGACATTTATTAATTATTAACATAATATTTTAAATATAAGATATTTAACATAGACATTTATTAATTATTAACATAATATTTTAAATATAAGATATTTAACATAGACATTTATTAATTATTAACAAAATATTTTTAAAATAAGATATTTAACATAGAAATTTATTAATTATTAACATAAGAAAGGTAATTAACATAGAATATAATTAATTATTAACATAATATTTTAAATATAATATATTTAACATAGACATTTATTAATTATTAACATAATATTTTAAATATAAGATATTTAACATAGACATTTATTAATTATTAACATAATCTTTTAAATATAAGATATTTAACATAGACAATAATTAATTATTAACATAATATTTAATATAAGACATTTAACATAGACATTTATTAATTATTAACATAATCTTTAAAATATAAGATATTTAACATAGACATTTATTAATTATTAACATAATTTTTTAAATATAAGATATTTAACATAGACATTTATTAATTATTAACATAATATTTTAACTATAATATATTTAACATTGACATTAATTAATTATTAATAATATATTTTAAATATAAGATATTTAACATAGACATATATTAATTATTAACATAATATTTTAACTATAATATATTTAACATTGACATTAATTAATTATTAATAATATATTTTAAATATAAGATATTTAACATAGACATTTATTAATTATTAACATAATATTTTAAATATAATATATTTAACATAGACATTTATTAATTATTAACAAAATATTTTAAATATAAGGTATTTAACATAGACATTTATTAATTATTAACATAATATTTTAAATATAAGATATTTAACATAATATTTTAAATATAAGATATTTAACATAGACATTTAATAATTATTAATATAAAATTTTAAATATAAGATATTTAACATAGACATTTATTAATTATTAACATAATATTTTAAATATAAGATATTTAACATAGACATTTCTTAATTATTAACATAATATTTTAAATATAAGATATTTAACATAGACATTTCTTAATTATTAACATAATATTTTAAATATAAGATATTTAAAATAGACATTTATTAATTATTAACATAATATTTTAAATATAAGATATTTAATATAGACATTTATTAATTATTAATATAATATTATTATATGGGGAATTGTAACAATATAATATTGATATGAATAATTATAATTTTATGGGACACTATAATATTAAGGTACTAATAAATAATCATCTTCTTTTTTATTAATTAGAGAGGAGAATATTTCTCCTGTTTATTAGGTATTATAATTATTAACATTAAATCTTAAATATAAGATATTTAGCATAGACATTTATTAATTATTAACATAATATTTTAAATATAAGATATTTAACATAGACATTTATTAATTATTAATATAATATTTTAAATATAAGATATTTAACATAATATTTTAAATATAAGATATTTAACATAATATTTTAAATATAAGATATTTAACATAATATTTTAAATATAAGATATTTAACATAATATTTTAAATATAAGATATTTAACATAATATTTTAAATATAAGATATTTAACATAGACATTTATTAATTATTAACATAATATTTTAAATATAAGATATTTAACATAGACATTTATTAATTATTAATATAAAATTTTAAATAAAAGATATTTAACATAGACATTTATAATGTTTTAACATAAAATTTTAAATATAAGATTTTTAACATAGACATTTATTAATTATTAACATAATATTTTAAATATAAGATATTTAACATAGACATTTATTAATTATTAACAAAATATTTTAAATAAAAGATATTTAACATAGACATTTATTTATTATTAACAAAATATTTTAAATATAAGATATTTAACATAGACATTTATAATGTTTTAACATAAAATTTTAAATATAAGATTTTTAACATAGACATTTATTAATTATAAATATAAAATTTAAAAAAAAGATATTTAACATAGACATTTATAAAGCTTTAACATAAAATTTTAAATATAAGATATTTATCATAGACATTTATTAATTATTAACATAATATTTACAATATAAGATATTTAACATAGACATTTCTTTATTATTAACATAATATTTTAAATATAAGATTTTTAACATAGACATTTATTAATTATTAATATAAAATTTTAAATAAAAGATATTTAACATAGACATTTATAAAGTTTTAACATAAAATTTTAAATATAAGATATTTAACATAGACATTTATAATTATTAACATAATATTTACAATATAAGATATTTAACAAAGACATTTCTTTATTATTAACATAATATTTTAAATATAAGATATTTAACATAATATTTTAAATATAAGATATTTAACATAATATTTTAAATATAAGATATTTAACATAGACATTTATTAATTATTAATATAAAATTTTAAATAAAAGATATTTAACATATACATTTATAATGTTTTAACATAAAATTTTAAATATAAGATTTTTAACATAGACATTTATTAATTATTAATATAAAATTTTAAATAAAAGATATTTAACATAGACATTTATTAATTATTAACATAATATTTTAAATATAAGATATTTAACATAATATTTTAAATATAAGATATTTAACATAATATTTTAAATATAAGATATTTAACATAATATTTTAAATATAAGATATTTAACATAATATTTTAAATATAAGATATTTAACATAATATTTTAAATATAAGATATTTAACATAATATTTTAAATATAAGATATTTAACATAATATTTTAAATATAAGATATTTAACATAATATTTTAAATATAAGATATTTAACATAATATTTTAAATATAAGATATTTAACATAATATTTTAAATATAAGATATTTAACATAATATTTTAAATATAAGATATTTAACATAATATTTTAAATATAAGATATTTAACATAATATTTTAAATATCAGATATTTAACATAGACATTTAATAATTATTAATATAAAATTTTAAATATAAGATATTTAACATAGACATTTATTAATTATTAACATAATATTTTAAATATAAGATATTTAACATAATATTTTAAATATAAGATATTTAACATAGAAAATAATTAATTATTAACATAATATTTTAAATATAAGATATTTAACATTGACATTTCTTAATTATTAACATAATATTTTAAATATAAGATATTTAACATAATATTTTAAATATAAGATATTTAACATAGACATTTATTAATTAATAATAAAAAATTTTAAATAAAAGATATTTAACATAGACATTTATAATGTTTTAACATAAAATTTTAAATATAAGATTTTTGACATAGACATTTATTAATTATCAACAATATATTTTAAATATAAGATATTTAACATAGACATTTATTAATTATTAACATAATATTTTAAATATAAGTTATTTAACATAATATTTTAAATATAAGATATTTAACATAGACATTTATTAATTATTAACATAATATTTTAAATATAAGATATTTAACATAGACATTTATTAATTATTAACATAATATTTACAATATAAGATATTTAACATAGACATTTCTTAATTATTAACATAATATTTTAAATATAAGATATTTATCATAGACATTTATTAATTATTAATATAAAATTTTAAATAAAAGATATTTAACATAGACAATTATAATGTTTTAACATAAAATTTTAAATATAAGATTTTTAACATAGACATTTATAAAGTTTTAACATAAAATTTTAAATATAAGATATTTAACATAGACATTTATTAATTATTAACATAATATTTACAATATAAGATATTTAACATAGACATTTCTTAATTATTAACATAATATTTTAAATATAAGATATTTAACATAATATTTTAAATATAAGATATTTAACATAATATTTTAAATATAAGATATTTAACATAATATTTTAAATATAAGATATTTAACATAATATTTTAAATATAAGATATTTAACATAATATTTTAAATATAAGATATTTAACATAATATTTTAAATATAAGATATTTAACATAATATTTTAAATATAAGATATTTAACATAATATTTTAAATATAAGATATTTAACATAGACATTTAATAATTAATTATATAAAATTTTAAATATAAGATATTTAACATAGACATTTATTAATTATTAACATAATATTTTAAATATAAGATATTTAACATAGACATTTATAATTATTAACATAATATTTACAGTATAAGATATTTAACATAGACATTTATAATGTTTTAACATAAACTTTTAAATATAAGATTTTTAACATAGACATTTATTAATTATCAACAATATATTTTAAATATAAGATATTTAACATAGACATTTATTAATTATTAACATAATATTTTAAATATAAGTTATTTAACATAATATTTTAAATATAAGATATTTAACATAGACATTTATTAATTATTAACATAATATTTTAAATATGAGATATTTATCATAGACATTTATTAATTATTAATATAAAATTTTAAATAAAAGATATTTAACATAGACAATTATAATGTTTTAACATAAAATTTTAAATATAAGATTTTTAACATAGACATTTATTAATTATAAATATAAAATTTTAAATAAAAGATATTTAACATAGACATTTATAAAGTTTTAACATAAAATTTACAATATAAGATATTAAACATAGACATTTCTTAATTATTAACATAATATTTTAAATATAAGATATTTAACATAATATTTTAAATATAAGATATTTAACATAATATTTTAAATATAAGATATTTAACATAATATTTTAAATATAAGATATTTAACATAATATTTTAAATATAAGATATTTAACATAATATTTTAAATATAAGATATTTAACATAATATTTTAAATATAAGATATTTAACATAATATTTTAAATATAAGATATTTAACATAATATTTTAAATATAAGATATTTAACATAATATTTTAAATATAAGATATTTAACATAATATTTTAAATATAAGATATTTAACATAGACATTTAATAATTAATTATATACAATTTTAAATATAAGATATTTAACATAGACATTTATTAATTATTAACATAATATTTTAAATATGAGATATTTAACATTGACATTTCTTAATTATTAACATAATATTTTAAATATAAAATATTTAGCATAATATTTTAAATATAAGATATTTAACATAGACATTTATTAATTATTAATATAAAATTTTAAATAAAAGATATATAACATAGACATTTATAATGTTTTAACATAAAATTTTAAATATAAGATATTTAACATAGACATTTATTAATTATTAACATAATATTTTAAATATAAGATATTTAACATAGACATTTATTTATTAATAACATAATATTTTAAATATAAGATATTTAACATAGACATTTTTTAATTATTAACATAAGAAAGGTTTTTAACATAGACATTTATTAATTATTAACATAATATTTTAAATATAAGATATTTAACATAGACATTTATTAATTAT
Organism: Troilus luridus; assembly: GCA_964056705.1. Taxonomy (NCBI): domain Eukaryota; kingdom Metazoa; phylum Arthropoda; class Insecta; order Hemiptera; family Pentatomidae; genus Troilus; species Troilus luridus. The sequence continues at coordinate 2,258,343 of OZ057417.1, read as the reverse complement.
TAACAAAATATTTTAAATAAAAGATATTTAACATAGACATTTATTTATTATTAACATAATATTTTAAATCTATGATATTTAACATAGACATTTATTAATTATTAACATAAGAAACGTATTTAACATAGAGAATAATTAATTATTAACATAATATTTTAAATATAAGATATTTATCATAGACATTTATTAATTATTAACATAATATTTTAAATATAAGATATTTATCATAGACATTTATTCATTATTAACATAATATTTTAAATAAAAGCTATTTAACATAGACATTTATTAAATATTAACATAATATTTTAAATATAAGATATTTTACATAGACATTTAAAAATTATTAATATAAAATTTTAAATAAAAGATATTTAACATAGACATTTATAATGTTTTAACATAAAATTTTAAATATAAGATTTTTAACATAGACATTTATTAATTATTAATATAAAATTTTAAATAAAAGATATTTAACATAGACATTTATAAAGTTTTAACATAAAATTTTAAATATAAGATATTTAACGTAGACATTCATTAATTATTAACATAATATTTTAAATATAAGATATTTAACATAGACATTTATTAATCATTAACATAATATTTTAAATATAAGATATTTAACATATACATTTATTAATTATTAACATAATATTTTAAATATAAGATATTTATCATAGACATTTATTAATTTAAATGTACGAAATGGGTTTGTCAACTAAGTTCACTAACGCTATAAAAAGTCTTTACGAAAACACGGAGGCAGTGGTCTGGACAAAAGATGGAGTTACGGAGTCATTCAAGACGGGGATGGGGGTCAAGCAGGGATGTGTACTGAGTCCATACCTGTTTACTCTTTTCATAAATGATTTAGCGGAGAATCTCGGGGGAGGAGTCATAGTGGGGCATAAGAAAGTGAATATGTTGGCTTATGCTGACGATATTGTCCTAATATCAGATAATCCGGTTGGTTTGCAGTACATGATAGGCAATTTAGAAATCTATTGTAAAACATGGAATTTGTTTGTAAATCTGGACAAATCAAAAATTATAGTATTTAAGAAGAATAATAGAGGCAAAATGTGTACAAAAAAAGAGAAATGGTTCCTAAATAATGAGCAAATTGAATGTGTGAAATCATACAAATATCTAGGGGTGGTGATGTGCAATAACTTAAAAATGAAATATGACATTAAAGAAAAAGTAAGTAAGGCAAAAGTTGGGATTAATATGATGTGGAGAGAACTGTTCAAAAATCCAGAAGTGCCATTAGAGTCAAAATTTAAAGTATTTGAGTCAACAATTAAAAATGTCATAACCTATGGATGTCAAGTTTGGGGCCACAAATATTTTGAGGAAATAGAAAAAGTTGAAAGGTATTTCATTAAAAAAATTTTTAAATTACCGGTTAATACCCCAAATTACTTTGTGTACTTAGAAATGAATAGAAAATTAATACACATGTACACACTAAAAATGCAATCCAATTATATTTTAAAAATACTAAATTATAAAGAAAATAGGCTATGTACAGTTATAGCAAGAGAAATAATAAAACAGAACATATCATGGTTTAAAGAGTGGGGGGAAATTGCAAAAAAAATAAATTATAGACTGGATTTAACTTTAAACTCCGTGGATACTTGGGAGGGAGAAATGTTCAAAATGTTGGAGCGGTACAAAGATTATTTTATCCAAGTTTGCCATGCAAAAGCAGCAGAGGGCACACACCACGGCCTCTATAGCTCATTAAATAAAACAATAGATTACCATAGACATTTTAAAGCAACAAAAAAAATGAGCGTAGTTATGAAATGTAGAGGGGAACTTCTGAATCTAAATTACAAACCATTTGAAATTGATTCGCAAAATATACAGCTATGCTCACTGTGTAATCTGAAAGAAATTGAAAACAGTTTTCACTTCCTGGCAGTGTGTCCCGTCTTAAAATTGTATAGAAAAAAATTCTTAAAATATGAGCTGATATCAAAACAAAAATTAATAGATATTCTGAATGGAGAGAATTTTATAGGTTTATATAATTTTGTAAGTAATGCAGGTCGTTATAGACATTTTTTAATTTCAGAATTTAATTATTAATGTCAAAAAGAAATTTGATTTATTTTTTAGTTTTCTTGTTGTTTAGTAGTTTAATCAAACTCCCGGCAGACGGTATAAGTACCATGCTGTGGCTGCTAATGTGAAAAATAAAATTAAAAAAGAACAGTTGTAAATAATTTAATAAAGAGCATTTTATATCTATCTATATCTATCTATCTATTTATTAATTATTAACATAATATTTTAAATAAAAGATATTTAACATAGACATTTATTAATTATTAATATAATATTTTAAATATAAGATATTTAACATAATATTTTAAATATAAGATATTTATCATAATATTTTAAATATAAGATATTTAACATAGACATTTAATAATTATTAATATAAAATTTTAAATATAAGATATTTAACATAGACATTTATTAATTATTAACATAATATTTTAAATATAAGATATTTAACATTGACATTTCTTAATTATTAACATAATATTTTAAATATAAGATATTTAACATAATATTTTAAATATAAGATATTTAACATAATATTTTAAATATAAGATATTTAACATAGACATTTATTAATTATTAATATAAAATTTTAAATAAAAGATATTTAACATAGACATTTATAATGTTTTAACATAAAATTTTAAATATAAGATTTTTAACATAGACATTTATTAATTATTAACATAATATTTTAAATATAAGATATTTAACATAGACATTTATTAATTATTAACAAAATATTTTAAATAAAAGATATTTAACATAGAAATTTATTTATTATTAACAAAATATTTTAAATATAAGATATTTAACATAGACATTCATTAATTATTAACATAAAATTTTAAATATAAGATTTTTAACATAGACATTTATTAATTATTAATATAAAATTTTAAATAAAAGATATTTAACATAGACATTTATAAAGTTTTAACATAAAATTTTAAATATAAGATATTTAACATAGACATTTATAATTATTAACATAATATTTACAATATAAGATATTTAACAAAGACATTTCTTAATTATTAACATAATATTTTAAATATAAGATATTTAACATAATATTTTAAATATAAGATATTTATCATAATATTTTAAATATAAGATATTTAACATAGACATTTAAAAATTATTAATATAAAATTTTAAATATAAGATATTTAACATAGACATTTATTAATTATTAACATAATATTTTAAATATAAGATATTTAACATTGACATTTCTTAATTATTAACATAATATTTTAAATATAAGATATTTAACATAATATTTTAAATATAAGATATTTAACATAGACATTTATTAATTATTAATATAAAATTTTAAATAAAAGATATTTAACATAGACATTTATAATGTTTTAACATAAAATTTTAAATACAAGATTTTTAACATAGACATTTATTAATTATTAATATAAAATTTTAAATAAAAGATATTTAACATAGACATTTATTAATTATTAACATAATATTTTAAATATAAGATATTTAACATAGACATTTTTTTATTAATAACATAATATTTTAAATATTAGATATTTAACATAGACATTTTTTAATTATTAACATAAGAAAGGTATTTAACATAGAAAATAATTAATTATTAACATAATATTTTAAATATAAGACATTTACATAGACATTTATTAATTATTAACATAATCTTTTAAATATAAGATATTTAACATAGACATTTATTAATTATTAACATAATATTTTAAATATAAGATATTTAACATAGACATTTATTAATTATTAACATAAGAAAGGTAATTAACATAGAAAATAATTAATTATTAACATAATATTTTAAATATAAGATATTTATCATAGACATTTGTTAATTATTAATATAAAATTTTAAATAAAAGATATTTAACATAGACAATTATAATGTTTTAACATAAAATTTTAAATATAAGATTTTAACATAGACATTTATTAATTATAAATATAAAATTTTAAAAAAAGATATTTAACATAGACATTTATAAAGCTTTAACATAAAATTTTAAATATAAGATATTTATCATAGACATTTATTAATTATTAACATAATATTTACAATATAAGATATTTAACATAGACATTTCTTTATTATTAACATAATATTTTAAATATAAGATTTTTAACATAGACATTTATTAATTATTAATATAAAATTTTAAATAAAAGATATTTAACATAGACATTTATAAAGTTTTAACATAAAATTTTAAATATAAGATATTTAACATAGACATTTATAATTATTAACATAATATTTACAATATAAGATATTTAACAAAGACATTTCTAATTATTAACATAATATTTTAAATATAAGATATTTAACATAATATTTTAAATATAAGATATTTAACATAATATTTTAAATATAAGATATTTAACATAGACATTTATTAATTATTAATATAAAATTTTAAATAAAAGATATTTAACATATACATTTATAATGTTTTAACATAAAATTTTAAATATAAGATTTTTAACATAGACATTTATTAATTATTAATATAAAATTTTAAATAAAAGATATTTAACATAGACATTTATTAATTATTAACATAATATTTTAAATATAAGATATTTAACATAATATTTTAAATATAAGATATTTAACATAATATTTTAAATATAAGATATTTAACATAATATTTTAAATATAAGATATTTAACATAATATTTTAAATATAAGATATTTAACATAATATTTTAAATATAAGATATTTAACATAATATTTTAAATATAAGATATTTAACATAATATTTTAAATATAAGATATTTAACATAATATTTTAAATATCAGATATTTAACATAGACATTTAATAATTATTAATATAAAATTTTAAATATAAGATATTTAACATAGACATTTATTAATTATTAACATAATATTTTAAATATAAGATATTTAACATAATATTTTAAATATAAGATATTTAACATAGACATTTATTAATTATTAACATAATATTTTAAATATAAGATATTTAACATTGACATTTCTTAATTATTAACATAATATTTTAAATATAAGATATTTAACATAATATTTTAAATATAAGATATTTAACATAGACATTTATTAATTATTAATAAAAATTTTTAAATAAAAGATATTTAACATAGACATTTATAATGTTTTAACATAAAATTTTAAATATAAGATTTTTGACATAGACATTTATTAATTATCAAAAATATATTTTAAATATAAGATATTTAACATAGACATTTATTAATTATTAACATAATATTTTAAATATAAGTTATTTAACATAATATTTTAAATATAAGATATTTAACATAGACATTTATTAATTATTAACATAATATTTTAAATATAAGATATTTAACATAGACATTTATTAATTATTAACATAATATTTACAATATAAGATATTTAACATAGACATTTCTTAATTATTAACATAATATTTTAAATATAAGATATTTATCATAGACATTTATTAATTATTAATATAAAATTTTAAATAAAAGATATTTAACATAGACAATTATAATGTTTTAACATAAAATTTTAAATATAAGATTTTTAACATAGACATTTATAAAGTTTTAACATAAAATTTTAAATATAAGATATTTAACATAGACATTTATTAATTATTAACATAATATTTACAATATAAGATATTTAACATAGACATTTCTTAATTATTAACATAATATTTTAAATATAAGATTTTTAACATAATATTTTAAATATAAGATATTTAACATAATATTTTAAATATAAGATATTTAACATAATATTTTAAATATAAGATATTTAACATAATATTTTAAATATAAGATATTTAACATAATATTTTAAATATAAGATATTTAACATAATATTTTAAATATAAGATATTTAACATAATATTTTAAATATAAGATATTTAACATAATATTTTAAATATAAGATATTTAACATAATATTTTAAATATAAGATATTTAACATAGACATTTTATAATTAATTATATAAAATTTTAAATATAAGATATTTAACACAGACATTTATTAATTATTAACATAATATTTTAAATATAAGATATTTAACATAGACATTTATTATTTATTAATATAATATTTTAAATATAGATATTTAACATAGACATTTATAATGTTTTAACAAAAAATTTTAAATATAAGATTTTTAACATAGACATTTATTGATTATTAACATAATATTTTAAATATAAGATATTTAACATAGACATTTATTAATTATTAACAAAATATTTTAAAAATAAGATATTTAACATAGACATTTATTAATTATTAACATAAGAAAGGTAATTAACATAGAATATAATTAATTATTAACATAATATTTTAAATATAATATATTTAACATAGACATTTATTAATTATTAACATAATATTTTAAATATAAGATATTTAACATAGACATTTATTAATTATTAACATAAGAAAGGTAATTAACATAGACAATAATTAATTATTAACATAATATTTAATATAAGACATTTATTGATTATTAACATAATATTTTAAATATAAGATATTTAACATAGACATTTATTAATTATTAACAAAATATTTTAAAAATAAGATATTTAACATAGACATTTATTAATTATTAACATAAGAAAGGTAATTAACATAGAATATAATTAATTATTAACATAATATTTTAAATATAATATATTTAACATAGACATTTATTAATTATTAACATAATATTTTAAATATAAGATATTTAACATAGACATTTATTAATTATTAACATAAGAAAGGTAATTAACATAGACAATAATTAATTATTAACATAATATTTAATATAAGACATTTTTTAATTATTAACATAATCTTTTAAATATAAGATATTTAACATAGACATTTATTAATTATTAACATAATATTTTAAATATAAGATATTTAACATAGACATTTATTAATTATTAACAAAATATTTTAAAAATAAGATATTTAACATAGACATTTATTAATTATTAACATAAGAAAGGTAATTAACATAGAATATAATTAATTATTAACATAATATTTTAAATATAATATATTTAACATAGACATTTATTAATTATTAACATAATATTTTAAATATAAGATATTTAACATAGACATTTATTAATTATTAACATAATCTTTTAAATATAAGATATTTAACATAGACAATAATTAATTATTAACATAATATTTAATATAAGACATTTAACATAGACATTTATTAATTATTAACATAATCTTTTAAATATAAGATATTTAACATAGACATTTATTAATTATTAACATAATATTTTAAATATAAGATATTTAACATAGACATTTATTAATTATTAACATAATATTTTAAATATAAGATATTTAACATAGACATTTATTAATTATTAACATAATATTTTAAATATAAGATATTTAACATTGACATTTCTTAATTATTAACATAATATTTTAAATATAAGATATTTAACATAATATTTTAAATATAAGATATTTAACATAGACATTTATTAATTATTAATATAAAATTTTAAATAAAAGATATTTAACATAGACATTTATAATGTTTTAACATAAAATTTTAAATATATTTTTTTAACATAGACATTTATTGATTATTAACAAAATATTTTAAAAATAAGATATTTAACATAGACATTTATTAATTATTAACATAAGAAAGGTAATTAACATAGAATATAATTAATTATTAACATAATATTTTAAATATAATATATTTAACATAGACATTTCTTAATTATTAACATAATATTTTAAATATAAGATATTTAACATAGACATTTATTAATTATTAACATAAGAAAGGTAATTAACATAGACAATAATTAATTATTAACATAATATTTAATATAAGACATTTTTTAATTATTAACATAATCTTTTAAATATAAGATATTTAACATAGACATTTATTAATTATTAACATAATATTTTAAATATAAGATATTTAACATAGACATTTATTAATTATTAACATAATATTTTAAATATAAGATATTTAACATAGACATTTATTAATTATTAACAAAATATTTTTAAAATAAGATATTTAACATAGAAATTTATTAATTATTAACATAAGAAAGGTAATTAACATAGAATATAATTAATTATTAACATAATATTTTAAATATAATATATTTAACATAGACATTTATTAATTATTAACATAATATTTTAAATATAAGATATTTAACATAGACATTTATTAATTATTAACATAATCTTTTAAATATAAGATATTTAACATAGACAATAATTAATTATTAACATAATATTTAATATAAGACATTTAACATAGACATTTATTAATTATTAACATAATCTTTAAAATATAAGATATTTAACATAGACATTTATTAATTATTAACATAATTTTTTAAATATAAGATATTTAACATAGACATTTATTAATTATTAACATAATATTTTAACTATAATATATTTAACATTGAAATTAATTAATTATTAATAATATATTTTAAATATAAGATATTTAACATAGACATATATTAATTATTAACATAATATTTTAACTATAATATATTTAACATTGACATTTATTAATTATTAATAATATATTTTAAATATAAGATATTTAACATAGACATTTATTAATTATTAACATAATATTTTAAATATATTATATTTAACATAGACATTTATTAATTATTAACATAATATTTTAACTATAATATATTTAACATTGACATTAATTAATTATTAATAATATATTTTAAATATAAGATATTTAACATAGACATTTATTAATTATTAACATAATATTTTAAATATAATATATTTAACATAGACATTTATTAATTATTAACATAATATTTTAAATATAAGATATTTAACATAGACATTTCTTAATTATTAACATTAGAAAGGTAATTAACATAGACAATAATTAATTATTAACATAATATTTTAAATAAAAGATATTTAACATAGACATTTATTATTTATTAACATAATATTTGAAATATAAGATATTTAACATAGACATTTATTAATTATTAATATAAAATTTTAAATAAAAGATATTTAACATAGACATTCATAATGTTTTAACATAAAATTTTCAATATGAGATTTTCAACATAGACATTTATTAAATATTAACATATTATTTTAAATATAAGTTATTTAACATAGACATTTATTAATTATTAACAAAATATTTTAAATATAAGGTATTTAACATAGACATTTATTAATTATTAACATAATATTTTAAATATAAGATATTTAACATAATATTTTAAATATAAGATATTTAACATAATATTTTAAATATAAGATATTTAACATAATATTTTAAATATAAGATATTTAACATAATATTTTAAATATAAGATATTTAACATAATATTTTAAATATAAGATATTTAACATAGACATTTAATAATTAATTATATAAAATTTTAAATATAAGATATTTAACATAGACATTTATTAATTATTAACATAATATTTTAAATATAAGATATTTAACATAGACATTTATAATTATTAACATAATATTTACAGTATAAGATATTTAACATAGACATTTATAATGTTTTAACATAAACTTTTAAATATAAGATTTTTAACATAGACATTTATTAATTATCAACAATATATTTTAAATATAAGATATTTAACATAGACATTTATTAATTATTAACATAATATTTTAAATATAAGTTATTTAACATAATATTTTAAATATAAGATATTTAACATAGACATTTATTAATTATTAACATAATATTTTAAATATGAGATATTTATCATAGACATGTATTAATTATTAATATAAAATTTTAAATAAAAGATATTTAACATAGACAATTATAATGTTTTAACATAAAATTTTAAATATAAGATTTTTAACATAGACATTTATTAATTATAAATATAAAATTTTAAATAAAAGATATTTAACATAGACATTTATAAAGTTTTAACATAAAATTTACAATATAAGATATTAAACATAGACATTTCTTAATTATTAACATAATATTTTAAATATAAGATATTTAACATAATATTTTAAATATAAGATATTTAACATAATATTTTAAATATAAGATATTTAACATAATATTTTAAATATAAGATATTTAACATAATATTTTAAATATAAGATATTTAACATAATATTTTAAATATAAGATATTTAACATAATATTTTAAATATAAGATATTTAACATAGACATTTATTAATTATTAACATAATATTTTAAATATAAGATATTTAACATTGACATTTCTTAATTATTAACATAATATTTTAAATATAAGATATTTAACATAATATTTTAAATATAAGATATTTAACATAGACATTTATTAATTATTAATAAAAATTTTTAAATAAAAGATATTTAACATAGACATTTATAATGTTTTAACATAAAATTTTAAATATAAGATTTTTGACATAGACATTTATTAATTATCAAAAATATATTTTAAATATAAGATATTTAACATAGACATTTATTAATTATTAACATAATATTTTAAATATAAGTTATTTAACATAATATTTTAAATATAAGATATTTAACATAGACATTTATTAATTATTAACATAATATTTTAAATATAAGATATTTAACATAGACATTTATTAATTATTAACATAATATTTACAATATAAGATATTTAACATAGACATTTCTTAATTATTAACATAATATTTTAAATATAAGATATTTATCATAGACATTTATTAATTATTAATATAAAATTTTAAATAAAAGATATTTAACATAGACAATTATAATGTTTTAACATAAAATTTTAAATATAAGATTTTTAACATAGACATTTATAAAGTTTTAACATAAAATTTTAAATATAAGATATTTAACATAGACATTTATTAATTATTAACATAATATTTACAATATAAGATATTTAACATAGACATTTCTTAATTATTAACATAATATTTTAAATATAAGATTTTTAACATAATATTTTAAATATAAGATATTTAACATAATATTTTAAATATAAGATATTTAACATAATATTTTAAATATAAGATATTTAACATAATATTTTAAATATAAGATATTTAACATAATATTTTAAATATAAGATATTTAACATAATATTTTAAATATAAGATATTTAACATAATATTTTAAATATAAGATATTTAACATAATATTTTAAATATAAGATATTTAACATAATATTTTAAATATAAGATATTTAACATAATATTTTAAATATAAGATATTTAACATAGACATTTTATAATTAATTATATAAAATTTTAAATATAAGATATTTAACACAGACATTTATTAATTATTAACATAATATTTTAAATATAAGATATTTAACATAGACATTTATTAATTATTAATATAATATTTTAAATATAGATATTTAACATAGACATTTATAATGTTTTAACATAAAATTTTAAATATAAGATTTTTAACATAGACATTTATTGATTATTAACATAATATTTTAAATATAAGATATTTAACATAGACATTTATTAATTATTAACAAAATATTTTAAAAATAAGATATTTAACATAGACATTTATTAATTATTAACATCAGAAAGGTAATTAACATAGACAATAATTAATTATTAACATAATATTTAATATAAGACATTTTTTAATTATTAACATAATCTTTTAAATATAAGATATTTAACATAGACATTTATTAATTATTAACATAATATTTTAAATATAAGATATTTAACATAGACATTTATTAATTATTAACAAAATATTTTAAAAATAAGATATTTAACATAGACATTTATTAATTATTAACATAAGAAAGGTAATTAACATAGAATATAATTAATTATTAACATAATATTTTAAATATAATATATTTAACATAGACATTTATTAATTATTAACATAATATTTTAAATATAAGATATTTAACATAGACATTTATTAATTATTAACATCAGAAAGGTAATTAACATAGACAATAATTAATTATTAACATAATATTTAATATAAGACATTTTTTAATTATTAACATAATCTTTTAAATATAAGATATTTAACATAGACATTTATTAATTATTAACATAATATTTTAAATATAAGATATTTAACATAGACATTTATTAATTATTAACAAAATATTTTAAAAATAAGATATTTAACATAGACATTTATTAATTATTAACATAAGAAAGGTAATTAACATAGAATATAATTAATTATTAACATAATATTTTAAATATAATATATTTAACATAGACATTTATTAATTATTAACATAATATTTTAAATATAAGATATTTAACATTGACATTTATTAATTATTAACATAATCTTTTAAATATAAGATATTTAACATAGACAATAATTAATTATTAACATAATATTTAATATAAGACATTTAACATAGACATTTATTAATTATTAACATAATCTTTTAAATATAAGATATTTAACATAGACATTTATTAATTATTAACATAATATTTTAAATATAAGATATTTAACATAGACATTTATTAATTATTAACATAATATTTTAAATATAAGATATTTAACATAGACATTTATTAATTATTAACATAATATTTTAAATATAAGATATTTAACATTGACATTTCTTAATTATTAACATAATATTTTAAATATAAGATATTTAACATAATATTTTAAATATAAGATATTTAACATAGACATTTATTAATTATTAATATAAAATTTTAAATAAAAGATATTTAACATAGACATTTATAATGTTTTAACATAAAATTTTAAATATATTTTTTTAACATAGACATTTATTGATTATTAACAAAATATTTTAAAAATAAGATATTTAACATAGACATTTATTAATTATTAACATAAGAAAGGTAATTAACATAGAATATAATTAATTATTAACATAATATTTTAAATATAATATATTTAACATAGACATTTATTAATTATTAACATAATATTTTAAATATAAGATATTTAACATAGACATTTATTAATTATTAACATAAGAAAGGTAATTAACATAGACAATAATTAATTATTAACATAATATTTAATATAAGACATTTTTTAATTATTAACATAATCTTTTAAATATAAGATATTTAACATAGACATTTATTAATTATTAACATAATATTTTAAATATAAGATATTTAACATAGACATTTATTAATTATTAACATAATATTTTAAATATAAGATATTTAACATAGACATTTATTAATTATTAACAAAATATTTTTAAAATAAGATATTTAACATAGAAATTTATTAATTATTAACATAAGAAAGGTAATTAACATAGAATATAATTAATTATTAACATAATATTTTAAATATAATATATTTAACATAGACATTTATTAATTATTAACATAATATTTTAAATATAAGATATTTAACATAGACATTTATTAATTATTAACATAATCTTTTAAATATAAGATATTTAACATAGACAATAATTAATTATTAACATAATATTTAATATAAGACATTTAACATAGACATTTATTAATTATTAACATAATCTTTAAAATATAAGATATTTAACATAGACATTTATTAATTATTAACATAATTTTTTAAATATAAGATATTTAACATAGACATTTATTAATTATTAACATAATATTTTAACTATAATATATTTAACATTGAAATTAATTAATTATTAATAATATATTTTAAATATAAGATATTTAACATAGACATATATTAATTATTAACATAATATTTTAACTATAATATATTTAACATTGACATTTATGAATTATTAATAATATATTTTAAATATAAGATATTTAACATAGACATTTATTAATTATTAACATAATATTTTAAATATATTATATTTAACATAGACATTTATTAATTATTAACATAATATTTTAACTATAATATATTTAACATTGACATTAATTAATTATTAATAATATATTTTAAATATAAGATATTTAACATAGACATTTATTAATTATTAACATAATATTTTAAATATAATATATTTAACATAGACATTTATTAATTATTAACATAATATTTTAAATATAAGATATTTAACATAGACATTTCTTAATTATTAACATTAGAAAGGTAATTAACATAGACAATAATTAATTATTAACATAATATTTTAAATAAAAGATATTTAACATAGACATTTCTTAATTATTAACATAATATTTTAAATATAAGATATTTAACATAGACATTTATTAATTATTAACATAAGAAAGGTAATTAACATAGACAATAATTAATTATTAACATAATATTTAATATAAGACATTTTTTAATTATTAACATAATCTTTTAAATATAAGATATTTAACATAGACATTTATTAATTATTAACATAATATTTTAAATATAAGATATTTAACATAGACATTTATTAATTATTAACATAATATTTTAAATATAAGATATTTAACATAGACATTTATTAATTATTAACAAAATATTTTTAAAATAAGATATTTAACATAGAAATTTATTAATTATTAACATAAGAAAGGTAATTAACATAGAATATAATTAATTATTAACATAATATTTTAAATATAATATATTTAACATAGACATTTATTAATTATTAACATAATATTTTAAATATAAGATATTTAACATAGACATTTATTAATTATTAACATAATCTTTTAAATATAAGATATTTAACATAGACAATAATTAATTATTAACATAATATTTAATATAAGACATTTAACATAGACATTTATTAATTATTAACATAATCTTTAAAATATAAGATATTTAACATAGACATTTATTAATTATTAACATAATTTTTTAAATATAAGATATTTAACATAGACATTTATTAATTATTAACATAATATTTTAACTATAATATATTTAACATTGAAATTAATTAATTATTAATAATATATTTTAAATATAAGATATTTAACATAGACATATATTAATTATTAACATAATATTTTAACTATAATATATTTAACATTGACATTTATTAATTATTAATAATATATTTTAAATATAAGATATTTAACATAGACATTTATTAATTATTAACATAATATTTTAAATATATTATATTTAACATAGACATTTATTAATTATTAACATAATATTTTAACTATAATATATTTAACATTGACATTAATTAATTATTAATAATATATTTTAAATATAAGATATTTAACATAGACATTTATTAATTATTAACATAATATTTTAAATATAATATATTTAACATAGACATTTATTAATTATTAACATAATATTTTAAATATAAGATATTTAACATAGACATTTCTTAATTATTAACATTAGAAAGGTAATTAACATAGACAATAATTAATTATTAACATAATATTTTAAATAAAAGATATTTAACATAGACATTTATTATTTATTAACATAATATTTGAAATATAAGATATTTAACATAGACATTTATTAATTATTAATATAAAATTTTAAATAAAAGATATTTAACATAGACATTCATAATGTTTTAACATAAAATTTTCAATATGAGATTTTCAACATAGACATTTATTAAATATTAACATATTATTTTAAATATAAGTTATTTAACATAGACATTTATTAATTATTAACAAAATATTTTAAATATAAGGTATTTAACATAGACATTTATT
This sequence comes from Troilus luridus, assembly GCA_964056705.1. Classification (NCBI taxonomy): domain Eukaryota; kingdom Metazoa; phylum Arthropoda; class Insecta; order Hemiptera; family Pentatomidae; genus Troilus; species Troilus luridus. Next base: position 2,242,563 of record OZ057417.1, on the reverse strand, counting down.
AATTATTAACATAATATTTTAAATATAAGATATTTAACATAATATTTTAAATATAAGATATTTAACATAATATTTTAAATATAAGATATTTAACATAATATTTTAAATATAAGATATTTAACATAATATTTTAAATATAAGATATTTAACATAATATTTTAAATATAAGATATTTAACATAGACATTTAATAATTAATTATATAAAATTTTAAATATAAGATATTTAACATAGACATTTATTAATTATTAACATAATATTTTAAATATAAGATATTTAACATAGACATTTATAATTATTAACATAATATTTACAGTATAAGATATTTAACATAGACATTTATAATGTTTTAACATAAACTTTTAAATATAAGATTTTTAACATAGACATTTATTAATTATCAACAATATATTTTAAATATAAGATATTTAACATAGACATTTATTAATTATTAACATAATATTTTAAATATAAGTTATTTAACATAATATTTTAAATATAAGATATTTAACATAGACATTTATTAATTATTAACATAATATTTTAAATATGAGATATTTATCATAGACATGTATTAATTATTAATATAAAATTTTAAATAAAAGATATTTAACATAGACAATTATAATGTTTTAACATAAAATTTTAAATATAAGATTTTTAACATAGACATTTATTAATTATAAATATAAAATTTTAAATAAAAGATATTTAACATAGACATTTATAAAGTTTTAACATAAAATTTACAATATAAGATATTAAACATAGACATTTCTTAATTATTAACATAATATTTTAAATATAAGATATTTAACATAATATTTTAAATATAAGATATTTAACATAATATTTTAAATATAAGATATTTAACATAATATTTTAAATATAAGATATTTAACATAATATTTTAAATATAAGATATTTAACATAATATTTTAAATATAAGATATTTAACATAATATTTTAAATATAAGATATTTAACATAGACATTTATTAATTATTAACATAATATTTTAAATATAAGATATTTAACATTGACATTTCTTAATTATTAACATAATATTTTAAATATAAGATATTTAACATAATATTTTAAATATAAGATATTTAACATAGACATTTATTAATTATTAATAAAAATTTTTAAATAAAAGATATTTAACATAGACATTTATAATGTTTTAACATAAAATTTTAAATATAAGATTTTTGACATAGACATTTATTAATTATCAAAAATATATTTTAAATATAAGATATTTAACATAGACATTTATTAATTATTAACATAATATTTTAAATATAAGTTATTTAACATAATATTTTAAATATAAGATATTTAACATAGACATTTATTAATTATTAACATAATATTTTAAATATAAGATATTTAACATAGACATTTATTAATTATTAACATAATATTTACAATATAAGATATTTAACATAGACATTTCTTAATTATTAACATAATATTTTAAATATAAGATATTTATCATAGACATTTATTAATTATTAATATAAAATTTTAAATAAAAGATATTTAACATAGACAATTATAATGTTTTAACATAAAATTTTAAATATAAGATTTTTAACATAGACATTTATAAAGTTTTAACATAAAATTTTAAATATAAGATATTTAACATAGACATTTATTAATTATTAACATAATATTTACAATATAAGATATTTAACATAGACATTTCTTAATTATTAACATAATATTTTAAATATAAGATTTTTAACATAATATTTTAAATATAAGATATTTAACATAATATTTTAAATATAAGATATTTAACATAATATTTTAAATATAAGATATTTAACATAATATTTTAAATATAAGATATTTAACATAATATTTTAAATATAAGATATTTAACATAATATTTTAAATATAAGATATTTAACATAATATTTTAAATATAAGATATTTAACATAATATTTTAAATATAAGATATTTAACATAATATTTTAAATATAAGATATTTAACATAGACATTTTATAATTAATTATATAAAATTTTAAATATAAGATATTTAACACAGACATTTATTAATTATTAACATAATATTTTAAATATAAGATATTTAACATAGACATTTATTAATTATTAATATAATATTTTAAATATAGATATTTAACATAGACATTTATAATGTTTTAACATAAAATTTTAAATATAAGATTTTTAACATAGACATTTATTGATTATTAACATAATATTTTAAATATAAGATATTTAACATAGACATTTATTAATTATTAACAAAATATTTTAAAAATAAGATATTTAACATAGACATTTATTAATTATTAACATCAGAAAGGTAATTAACATAGACAATAATTAATTATTAACATAATATTTAATATAAGACATTTTTTAATTATTAACATAATCTTTTAAATATAAGATATTTAACATAGACATTTATTAATTATTAACATAATATTTTAAATATAAGATATTTAACATAGACATTTATTAATTATTAACAAAATATTTTAAAAATAAGATATTTAACATAGACATTTATTAATTATTAACATAAGAAAGGTAATTAACATAGAATATAATTAATTATTAACATAATATTTTAAATATAATATATTTAACATAGACATTTATTAATTATTAACATAATATTTTAAATATAAGATATTTAACATAGACATTTATTAATTATTAACATCAGAAAGGTAATTAACATAGACAATAATTAATTATTAACATAATATTTAATATAAGACATTTTTTAATTATTAACATAATCTTTTAAATATAAGATATTTAACATAGACATTTATTAATTATTAACATAATATTTTAAATATAAGATATTTAACATAGACATTTATTAATTATTAACAAAATATTTTAAAAATAAGATATTTAACATAGACATTTATTAATTATTAACATAAGAAAGGTAATTAACATAGAATATAATTAATTATTAACATAATATTTTAAATATAATATATTTAACATAGACATTTATTAATTATTAACATAATATTTTAAATATAAGATATTTAACATTGACATTTATTAATTATTAACATAATCTTTTAAATATAAGATATTTAACATAGACAATAATTAATTATTAACATAATATTTAATATAAGACATTTAACATAGACATTTATTAATTATTAACATAATCTTTTAAATATAAGATATTTAACATAGACATTTATTAATTATTAACATAATATTTTAAATATAAGATATTTAACATAGACATTTATTAATTATTAACATAATATTTTAAATATAAGATATTTAACATAGACATTTATTAATTATTAACATAATATTTTAAATATAAGATATTTAACATTGACATTTCTTAATTATTAACATAATATTTTAAATATAAGATATTTAACATAATATTTTAAATATAAGATATTTAACATAGACATTTATTAATTATTAATATAAAATTTTAAATAAAAGATATTTAACATAGACATTTATAATGTTTTAACATAAAATTTTAAATATATTTTTTTAACATAGACATTTATTGATTATTAACAAAATATTTTAAAAATAAGATATTTAACATAGACATTTATTAATTATTAACATAAGAAAGGTAATTAACATAGAATATAATTAATTATTAACATAATATTTTAAATATAATATATTTAACATAGACATTTATTAATTATTAACATAATATTTTAAATATAAGATATTTAACATAGACATTTATTAATTATTAACATAAGAAAGGTAATTAACATAGACAATAATTAATTATTAACATAATATTTAATATAAGACATTTTTTAATTATTAACATAATCTTTTAAATATAAGATATTTAACATAGACATTTATTAATTATTAACATAATATTTTAAATATAAGATATTTAACATAGACATTTATTAATTATTAACATAATATTTTAAATATAAGATATTTAACATAGACATTTATTAATTATTAACAAAATATTTTTAAAATAAGATATTTAACATAGAAATTTATTAATTATTAACATAAGAAAGGTAATTAACATAGAATATAATTAATTATTAACATAATATTTTAAATATAATATATTTAACATAGACATTTATTAATTATTAACATAATATTTTAAATATAAGATATTTAACATAGACATTTATTAATTATTAACATAATCTTTTAAATATAAGATATTTAACATAGACAATAATTAATTATTAACATAATATTTAATATAAGACATTTAACATAGACATTTATTAATTATTAACATAATCTTTAAAATATAAGATATTTAACATAGACATTTATTAATTATTAACATAATTTTTTAAATATAAGATATTTAACATAGACATTTATTAATTATTAACATAATATTTTAACTATAATATATTTAACATTGAAATTAATTAATTATTAATAATATATTTTAAATATAAGATATTTAACATAGACATATATTAATTATTAACATAATATTTTAACTATAATATATTTAACATTGACATTTATGAATTATTAATAATATATTTTAAATATAAGATATTTAACATAGACATTTATTAATTATTAACATAATATTTTAAATATATTATATTTAACATAGACATTTATTAATTATTAACATAATATTTTAACTATAATATATTTAACATTGACATTAATTAATTATTAATAATATATTTTAAATATAAGATATTTAACATAGACATTTATTAATTATTAACATAATATTTTAAATATAATATATTTAACATAGACATTTATTAATTATTAACATAATATTTTAAATATAAGATATTTAACATAGACATTTCTTAATTATTAACATTAGAAAGGTAATTAACATAGACAATAATTAATTATTAACATAATATTTTAAATAAAAGATATTTAACATAGACATTTATTATTTATTAACATAATATTTGAAATATAAGATATTTAACATAGACATTTATTAATTATTAATATAAAATTTTAAATAAAAGATATTTAACATAGACATTCATAATGTTTTAACATAAAATTTTCAATATGAGATTTTCAACATAGACATTTATTAAATATTAACATATTATTTTAAATATAAGTTATTTAACATAGACATTTATTAATTATTAACAAAATATTTTAAATATAAGGTATTTAACATAGACATTTATTAATTATTAACATAATATTTTAAATATAAGATATTTAACATAATATTTTAAATATAAGATATTTAACATAATATTTTAAATATAAGATATTTAACATAATATTTTAAATATAAGATATTTAACATAATATTTTAAATATAAGATATTTAACATAATATTTTAAATATAAGATATTTAACATAATATTTTAAATATAAGATATTTAACATAGACATTTAATAATTAATTATATAAAATTTTAAATATAAGATATTTAACATAGACATTTATTAATTATTAACATAATATTTTAAATATAAGATATTTAACATAGACATTTATAATTATTAACATAATATTTACAGTATAAGATATTTAACATAGACATTTATAATGTTTTAACATAAACTTTTAAATATAAGATTTTTAACATAGACATTTATTAATTATCAACAATATATTTTAAATATAAGATATTTAACATAGACATTTATTAATTATTAACATAATATTTTAAATATAAGTTATTTAACATAATATTTTAAATATAAGATATTTAACATAGACATTTATTAATTATTAACATAATATTTTAAATATGAGATATTTATCATAGACATTTATTAATTATTAATATAAAATTTTAAATAAAAGATATTTAACATAGACAATTATAATGTTTTAACATAAAATTTTAAATATAAGATTTTTAACATAGACATTTATTAATTATAAATATAAAATTTTAAATAAAAGATATTTAACATAGACATTTATAAAGTTTTAACATAAAATTTACAATATAAGATATTAAACATAGACATTTCTTAATTATTAACATAATATTTTAAATATAAGATATTTAACATAATATTTTAAATATAAGATATTTAACATAATATTTTAAATATAAGATATTTAACATAATATTTTAAATATAAGATATTTAACATAATATTTTAAATATAAGATATTTAACATAATATTTTAAATATAAGATATTTAACATAGACAATAATTAATTATTAACATAATATTTAATATAAGACATTTAACATAGACATTTATTAATTATTAACATAATCTTTAAAATATAAGATATTTAACATAGACATTTATTAATTATTAACATAATTTTTTAAATATAAGATATTTAACATAGACATTTATTAATTATTAACATAATATTTTAACTATAATATATTTAACATTGAAATTAATTAATTATTAATAATATATTTTAAATATAAGATATTTAACATAGACATATATTAATTATTAACATAATATTTTAACTATAATATATTTAACATTGACATTTATGAATTATTAATAATATATTTTAAATATAAGATATTTAACATAGACATTTATTAATTATTAACATAATATTTTAAATATATTATATTTAACATAGACATTTATTAATTATTAACATAATATTTTAACTATAATATATTTAACATTGACATTAATTAATTATTAATAATATATTTTAAATATAAGATATTTAACATAGACATTTATTAATTATTAACATAATATTTTAAATATAATATATTTAACATAGACATTTATTAATTATTAACATAATATTTTAAATATAAGATATTTAACATAGACATTTCTTAATTATTAACATTAGAAAGGTAATTAACATAGACAATAATTAATTATTAACATAATATTTTAAATAAAAGATATTTAACATAGACATTTATTATTTATTAACATAATATTTGAAATATAAGATATTTAACATAGACATTTATTAATTATTAATATAAAATTTTAAATAAAAGATATTTAACATAGACATTCATAATGTTTTAACATAAAATTTTCAATATGAGATTTTCAACATAGACATTTATTAAATATTAACATATTATTTTAAATATAAGTTATTTAACATAGACATTTATTAATTATTAACAAAATATTTTAAATATAAGGTATTTAACATAGACATTTATTAATTATTAACATAATATTTTAAATATAAGATATTTAACATAATATTTTAAATATAAGATATTTAACATAGACATTTATTAATTATTAATATAAAATTTTAAATAAAAGATATTTAACATAGACATTTATAATGTTTTAACATAAAATTTTAAATATATTTTTTTAACATAGACATTTATTGATTATTAACAAAATATTTTAAAAATAAGATATTTAACATAGACATTTATTAATTATTAACATAAGAAAGGTAATTAACATAGAATATAATTAATTATTAACATAATATTTTAAATATAATATATTTAACATAGACATTTATTAATTATTAACATAATATTTTAAATATAAGATATTTAACATAGACATTTATTAATTATTAACATAAGAAAGGTAATTAACATAGACAATAATTAATTATTAACATAATATTTAATATAAGACATTTTTTAATTATTAACATAATCTTTTAAATATAAGATATTTAACATAGACATTTATTAATTATTAACATAATATTTTAAATATAAGATATTTAACATAGACATTTATTAATTATTAACATAATATTTTAAATATAAGATATTTAACATAGACATTTATTAATTATTAACAAAATATTTTTAAAATAAGATATTTAACATAGAAATTTATTAATTATTAACATAAGAAAGGTAATTAACATAGAATATAATTAATTATTAACATAATATTTTAAATATAATATATTTAACATAGACATTTATTAATTATTAACATAATATTTTAAATATAAGATATTTAACATAGACATTTATTAATTATTAACATAATCTTTTAAATATAAGATATTTAACATAGACAATAATTAATTATTAACATAATATTTAATATAAGACATTTAACATAGACATTTATTAATTATTAACATAATCTTTAAAATATAAGATATTTAACATAGACATTTATTAATTATAAATATAAAATTTTAAATAAAAGATATTTAACATAGACAATTATAATGTTTTAACATAAAATTTTAAATATAAGATTTTTAACATAGACATTTATTAATTATAAATATAAAATTTTAAATAAAAGATATTTAACATAGACATTTATAAAGTTTTAACATAAAATTTACAATATAAGATATTAAACATAGACATTTCTTAATTATTAACATAATATTTTAAATATAAGATATTTAACATAATATTTTAAATATAAGATATTTAACATAATATTTTAAATATAAGATATTTAACATAATATTTTAAATATAAGATATTTAACATAATATTTTAAATATAAGATATTTAACATAATATTTTAAATATAAGATATTTAACATAATATTTTAAATATAAGATATTTAACATAGACAATAATTAATTATTAACATAATATTTAATATAAGACATTTAACATAGACATTTATTAATTATTAACATAATCTTTAAAATATAAGATATTTAACATAGACATTTATTAATTATTAACATAATTTTTTAAATATAAGATATTTAACATAGACATTTATTAATTATTAACATAATATTTTAACTATAATATATTTAACATTGAAATTAATTAATTATTAATAATATATTTTAAATATAAGATATTTAACATAGACATATATTAATTATTAACATAATATTTTAACTATAATATATTTAACATTGACATTTATGAATTATTAATAATATATTTTAAATATAAGATATTTAACATAGACATTTATTAATTATTAACATAATATTTTAAATATATTATATTTAACATTGACATTAATTAATTATTAATAATATATTTTAAATATAAGATATTTAACATAGACATTTATTAATTATTAACATAATATTTTAAATATAATATATTTAACATAGACATTTATTAATTATTAACATAATATTTTAAATATAAGATATTTAACATAGACATTTCTTAATTATTAACATTAGAAAGGTAATTAACATAGACAATAATTAATTATTAACATAATATTTTAAATAAAAGATATTTAACATAGACATTTATTATTTATTAACATAATATTTGAAATATAAGATATTTAACATAGACATTTATTAATTATTAATATAAAATTTTAAATAAAAGATATTTAACAGAGACATTCATAATGTTTTAACATAAAATTTTCAATATGAGATTTTCAACATAGACATTTATTAAATATTAACATATTATTTTAAATATAAGTTATTTAACATAGACATTTATTAATTATTAACAAAATATTTTAAATATAAGGTATTTAACATAGACATTTATTAATTATTAACATAATATTTTAAATATAAGATATTTAACATAATATTTTAAATATAAGATATTTAACATAATATTTTAAATATAAGATATTTAACATAATATTTTAAATATAAGATATTTAACATAATATTTTAAATATAAGATATTTAACATAATATTTTAAATATAAGATATTTAACATAGACATTTAATAATTAATTATATAAAATTTTAAATATAAGATATTTAACATAGACATTTATTAATTATTAACATAATATTTTAAATATAAGATATTTAACATAGACATTTATAATTATTAACATAATATTTACAGTATAAGATATTTAACATAGACATTTATAATGTTTTAACATAAACTTTTAAATATAAGATTTTTAACATAGACATTTATTAATTATCAACAATATATTTTAAATATAAGATATTTAACATAGACATTTATTAATTATTAACATAATATTTTAAATATAAGTTATTTAACATAATATTTTAAATATAAGATATTTAACATAGACATTTATTAATTATTAACATAATATTTTAAATATGAGATATTTATCATAGACATTTATTAATTATTAATATAAAATTTTAAATAAAAGATATTTAACATAGACAATTATAATGTTTTAACATAAAATTTTAAATATAAGATTTTTAACATAGACATTTATTAATTATAAATATAAAATTTTAAATAAAAGATATTTAACATAGACATTTATAAAGTTTTAACATAAAATTTACAATATAAGATATTAAACATAGACATTTCTTAATTATTAACATAATATTTTAAATATAAGATATTTAACATAATATTTTAAATATAAGATATTTAACATAATATTTTAAATATAAGATATTTAACATAATATTTTAAATATAAGATATTTAACATAATATTTTAAATATAAGATATTTAACATAATATTTTAAATATAAGATATTTAACATAATATTTTAAATATAAGATATTTAACATAATATTTTAAATATAAGATATTTAACATAATATTTTAAATATAAGATATTTAACATAATATTTTAAATATAAGATATTTAACATAATATTTTAAATATAAGATATTTAACATAGACATTTAATAATTAATTATATACAATTTTAAATATAAGATATTTAACATAGACATTTATTAATTATTAACATAATATTTTAAATATATGATATTTAACATAGACATTTATTAATTATTAACATAATATTTTAAATATAAGATATTTAACATTGACATTTCCTAATTATTAACATAATATTTTAAATATAAAATATTTAGCATAATATTTTAAATATAAGATATTTAACATAGACATTTATTAATTATTAATATAAAATTTTAAATAAAAGATATATAACATAGACATTTATAATGTTTTAACATAAAATTTTAAATATAAGATATTTAACATAGACATTTATTAATTATTAACATAATATTTTAAATATAAGATATTTAACATAGACATTTATTTATTAATAACATAATATTTTAAATATAAGATATTTAACATAGACATTTTTTAATTATTAACATAAGAAAGGTTTTTAACATAGACATTTATTAATTATTAACATAATATTTTAAATATAAGATATTTAACATAGACATTTATTAATTATTAACAAAATATTTTAAATAAAAGATATTTAACATAGACATTTATTTATTATTAACATAATATTTTAAATCTATGATATTTAACATAGACATTTATTAATTATTAACATAAGAAACGTATTTAACATAGAGAATAATTAATTATTAACATAATATTTTAAATATAACATATTTATCATAGACATTTATTAATTATTAACATAATATTTTAAATATAAGATATTTAACATAGACATTTATTAATTATTAACATAATCTTTTAAATAACTAACTCCTACACCAGAGAAACCTTTTCAACAACTAATGATTGACATTCTAAAATTTGAAAGTAAAATCATATTTACATCAGTAGACACATTTTCAAAAAGACAAATTCTAGATGCGTACAATCTATTATTAAAAATGGAAACTTAGAAAATTGTCAATTAATACCAAAAAATCTAAGCACAATCAAATATGTTGAATTTATTAAACAATATATAACTGTAAATATTAATAAAATATTAGATTGTAAGAATAATAGTATGTTTTTACCCATTGTTAGCTTAATTAGTATTAGTAAAGAGGACTGTTTCCCACAATTTAATAAAATTTATGTTCATAATTTTAATTCTGTAATAGAACCATTTTATAGCTCTGTACTTTTAAACACCACAATTATGTTTACTCATAATTATACTATACCACCATTGGAAGTGCTTACATTTGTAAGAGACAACGATATTTATTTTTATGGTGTATGCTTCTTCATAATCCTTTTCATAATTATTATTATTATTTTTATGTATAAACGAAAATATATTCAACAGAATAAGTCAACCATACCTAATATTCCAACAGTACCCATTCCTGTAGTTAATCATAGAATGATATTAAGTAGATTATACCAAACTAGTTTTGATTAATGTATCATGTTTATTTTTCCATTTATTATGTATCATGTTTATTTTACAATTATTATGTATTATGTTTATTTTGACTAATGTATCATCTTTATTTTACAATTATTATGTATTATGTTTATTTTGACTAATGTATCATGTTTATTTTAAAAACTATTATGTATCCAATTTATAATTTATCAATATGTCAATATTGTTTGTTTTGACCGGAGTTCAAAACTTAAGGTAGGGTGGAGTTACAGGTGGCACCCAAGTAAACAATTCTTAAAATAATAGTTAATTCCTAGAATTGTTATGCTCTTTTAGATGCAGCTGCAGTTGGCAGGTGGCTACCAAGTAAACAATTCTAGAAATTAACGTCATCAATAACAGATCCTTTTTAAGCCTGGAGCGGAGGCTCCTCGCTCTCTTGATTTTCGTCACTCGCCCGACTAGTTACTCTTATATTGTGTTAGCTTACCTTTTATTTGTATATCATTCATAATAAAGTTTCTTTTTAAAAACTTGGTGATCAATTAGTAACTTTTAACTATATATATATATATATATATATATATATATATATATATATATATATATATATGTCATGATAATATATATATATTTCAGTTCTTCATTTTCCAAGTGCAGTATGACTCGCAGGGTTCGAAAAGGAAGAGGTTTGGTGATCAGTCTTATAAACAAGTTACCAATTGAATTACACATACCAGGATATCAGTATTGCGGACCGGGCACGAAATTAGAAAAACGATTAATTGCGGGCGATAGAGGAATAAACCAGCTTGACAGAGCTTGTAAGGAACACGATATAGCTTATAGCCAAAATACGGATATGGTTAGTCGTAAACAAGCGGACAAGATCCTAGCTGATAATGCTCGGAAACGAGTTAAAGCTTCAGATCCAACATGGGGGATTAAGAATTCCCAAGGATTATTTAGAAAGGAAGGAAGGAAATTAAGATTATTTATTAATTATTTTTAATACATTTATATTTTACTATACATTATAGTGATTCTACCACATACGATGCTGGGGTGTATACATTATACATATTTTACTATACATTATAGTAAAATATGTATAATGTATACACCCCAGCATCGTATGTGGTAGAATCACGTCGCACCGAATCGGATCCAATGTAGGTGTAGCCTAAGTCGACGAGACGGCTAACAACTGCAAACGTCAACTTTTTAAAACAGTGTGGTTTTCGATTAAAAAAATAAGAACAAAATGCATAACATACTAAACGTTACATCAGGTGTAAAATTTGATGATTCTCTTACACAATTCCAATATCATTCACATCAGCCATATGCGGGGAACACTCTTAACAATTCTGACGAAATCAGAATACTAATCCATCAACAAGATGCTTATACGTTTCCTTCTTTAAGTTTTGTTTATCTGGAAGGACGAATTTCAAAAAAGGATGGGACTGAAGGAACAACTTCAAAATTCACTAATAACGCGTTTGCGTTTTTGTTTGATGAGGTAAGATATGGATTGAATGGTATTGAAGTCGATAGAGTGAGAAACCCCGGAATAACTACAACGCTTAAAGGTCATACATTGTTGTCACCCAATCAAGTCAAAGGACTAGAAAATGCGGGCTGGATAATCCCAGGTGTCGATAAAACAGTTTCAATAGATAAAAACGGTTTTTTTAGCGTATGTCTCCCATTGGATATTCTCTTAGGGATTTGTGAGGACTATCGAAAAATTTCAATTAGTCTTAAGCCAGAACTCGTTTTGATCTGATCGAGTACTGACTTGAACTGTGTAAAGGGTAGTGATGACGTACGAATAAAATTAGATAAAGTGGTTTGCAGGATGCCTCATATTCGTGTTTCTGATCAAGAACGTCTAAAGTTGTTAAAAATGGTGGATAAAAACAAGGTCATTTCTATTCCATTCAGATCGTGGGATCTTTACGAATACCCTAATTTACCAGCATCATAGCAAGAAAATTGGACTGTAAAAACATCAACAAATTTAGAAAAGCCTCGCTATGTTATTTTCCCATTTCAAACTGATAGAATGAGAACTGCTACCTAAGATATTAGTAAATGCGATAGTTGTAAAATAAAAAAATTGAGACTCTATCTGAATAGCGAACAATATTCTTATGACGATTTGAATCTAGATTTTGCACTAGGAAAAGTGGCTCTCCTCTATGAAATGTATAACGATTTTCAAACGAGTTATGATAATAGACATTCGCAACCTCTGTTGTCACTATCCGATTTTGAGACCTTCGCGCCTGTAGTCGTCATAGATTGTTCTAAACAATCCGAGGCAATAAAAAGTACGACTATCGATATTCGCGTACAGCTAGAGGCGAGTGAGAACTTCCCGCCTAGTACTAGGACATGCTGTCTTATACTTCACGATAAAGTAGTAGAATACGAAGTGGGAACCGGTTTGGTTCGTAAAATGTACTGAAAATCCATATATAAAGCTGCTGTATCGGCTACAATAATATCAGTTCTCCATTGTTCAGCGACTAAAACATACGATGCGTTCAGCGGCAATTGATTTTCAAGGGTATCGCACGGCTTCTAACTCATTGATTGTTAAAGAATTATCTGTAGTCTTTATTAGTCACGGCTCATCGTGGCATTGGTTTTTCAATCCACCTCGAGATGCTGAAGATGTTGGTCACTCAAAGACAAACCTTTGGGTCAAGAAACATATTCATGGAATGGGAGGGACTATGGTGATGTATTATATGAGGATGTGAGATATATTAAAAACGCCGCTGAGGACTTTGACATATTATGGGGGAAAGGAATGGAAATGTGCAAGTTTATTGAAGATCTTATTGATAAACCGGTCTATGATCTACATGAACTTCAAACAATTAGAAAATTGCACGATGGTATGCCATTTTAATTTAAACTCGTCTTTTGTCTGTTCACTAAATCAGGCACACCGTTTAGCGTCATGGGTCAGAAAAAATGATGAAGCAGCAAACTTTAAAAAAGAAGACGTTCGTAAGCATACATTAGTAAATATTATCTCTCCTCCTCATAATCTCCTCTCATTCGCCGGATTTGTAAGAGGAGTAAAAGATACGGTCAAAAGCGTATATTGTGGACTGTTATATGACAAACAATCGCTCATCAATCCACTCAATTACCATAAAGCGAATAGTCCTGAATGTTTATGCTTTAAGGAAGAAGAGTACTTTTGAAACTACTGGGAAACATGTGGTATCAGGATGATGTCAGTTATACAACGTTTAGGTGAGGAAGGCATTGAAACCACTGAGCACTGAAGAATTGAGTATTTTACCTCGGTCTTTGCTTTTGTTCCTTTTTGACTACGCATTAGACTACATCTGGAACAATTTACCTGAAGAAATGGGTTGCAAGAGGACGAGGAATTTATCCAGAAACAAAGACTTTGCTACTCAATGAATATATTAACTATTAATTATATTATTATGCTTGAAATTTTTGTCAATCTTTATTTTAAATAAACTATACATATTTTACATCTTGTTGTTTTTTTTCCTTCTTTTTATTAGGGAAAAGTTCATTAAATAAAATTCACAGACATAAAATATAAAAAGTATTTATTGAATATAGTTCAAATTACAAGTTACATGGCTATTATTACATATTGTTGAGTTCATTTAAATGGTTAAAGAGAGTTGTTTAATCTAAAAACTCCGTTCCGCTGTTTTACCTCATCTACCTCTTTGTATCTGAGCCAGAGCCCTCTATCACTTCCTGGGCCAACTACGAGAGGGACAAAATGGCCACAGGATACAGTACTGGACGAGTCGTACGCTGGGAAGGACAGTACAGTGATAGATGAGTCGAACCAGGATCTGTATCATCATCATGGAGTAGAACAACTAAGAGGGCCAGCAGGATGAGGAGGAACCACAGCCACACCAGAAACAAGCAACCGTAGAGAAGAATAAGCAAGCCATTCACAGATATGAATAAACAGTAATGTAAAATTATATTCTTGTATATCAAAATATATATATATATATATATGTCATCTCAATATAACCACTCTTATCCAGAGGCCCAACATCCCGATAGGGAAAACCCCTTCTCAATCTTAAACATGGAGATAAAACCTTCTAACTTATCATATGGATAAATGCAACACGCCTCATAATTAAACATGGTCCTCTGGGCCTGGATAATTGTAAACTTAAACCCTTCAATCTTAAACATGGTCCTCCGGCCCGGATATCTGTCAGCCTTTTAACTTAAACTTGATCCATTAGACCTACATAAATGCCAGATATTCCTATCCATCAAATATTATGGATACATAAAATCTATAGATAAATGTAAAAATATTTTACTTGTTCAGAATTTTCATCAAACTTTTCTTTATATAATTTTAGCCATTATTTTTTCTAAAAAAAAAAAAAAAATCAATATTAAAAGCATCAAACCACTTTTTCGTAATCATAATTTCCCTAAACATAATTATTTATCCTTATTGTTAAAAGATGTCAAACCTATTTTCGTTTGTATAATGTTAATTATAACTCATAACTATTATTATCATTGATAGCCTAACTATTACTCTCATTGTTTATTTTACGATAAGTCCTAAATTCCTTTTAAACCATATCAACATTGGCATAAACTGTCTCAGCTGGCATTAACCATGGTCAGCATCATAACAAATCATTAGATTAAAGGTCATATTTACTTAGAAAGTAAATTGTTGTCATATGAATATCTTGGGAAAAAAAATGTGGCTATTCAAATTAAATCAAAACTATTTTCACAGAAATCTAACATATGTAAAGGTAACTCATAGAAAATCAAACCTTTATCAATTCAGTGCAATTGATAATTATATTTCATAGCTCAAGAGACTAACATCATAAATCAATTAATATAAGTATATATTTTCATGATTCACTTTTTAAATTTTGTGGATTCCAAATCCCACCATTTCTATTAATTACCTTTGTTAATAATTAATTAATCATAAACTATCTCAGCCTAAAAACAATCATAATTTTTTTTAACAGTTTTAAATCTCATTAATTCAACGACTAAAGACGACCGACGACTGACCGATCATATTTCAAATGATGCCATCGCCTCCTCTACGCAATCGAGCAAGGTTGAAGAGCAACAGGATATACCTCAGGAACTAGAAGAACTTACTCGAGAAAGCATGTCTCATTCAGATGGTCAGCGTCACCACCTTCAGAAAATCATCGTTCAAAGTGAAGAAGTGCAGAATAAGGTGTGTCCATATGTAAAACACCCTCATGTCTCTAGGAAAAACCCTGCTCTACAGCGAGCATACCAATATATCGAAAATGAGTATAGGGAACAAAAGCACGACAATTTCCTTACGTCCCCTCAGATCTTTATTCCTAATCGCCATCTTTCTTCGGCAACAAGCGTGTATGATCCGAGTGAATTCTCATTCCGCCTAATTCTTTTGGTGAAGATCAGGACACCTGTAAGATACAGAACAAAAGTATATTGGGACGGGCCTCGACTTCCCGAGCCTCACAATCAGTATATTGCCGCCCACGACGAGACATGATTCTCATTCTCGTCAAATACTATTGACCGACTATCGGCAGACGGTATAAAGTACCATGCTGTGGTTGCTAATGTGGAAAATAAAATTAAAAAGAACAGTTGTAAATAATTTAATAATAAAGAGCATTTTATATCTATATCTATCTATCTACTATTGACCACGCACTCCCCACGGCTACACACTTGTTCATAATCACAAACAAGAAACACTTTAGCTTGTTGTTGTTTTTATCATCTAGTTAATCCAAATGTAAACGCATGTTGTTAAATTTATTGGTGACTCCTGTGAGGTTTTATGTAACATTTATAAATACCAATTTGTAAAATTCCAACATACTGTGAATGGCAAGAGACGTATAGTTCAGTATCGCGAGTGAGTTCAATGTAGTGAAATACATCTCACCTAGACATTCATAAATTGACAACTGTCAATTTAGGCGGGCGGTTGTTTAATCTAAAATCTCCGTTCCAATCTTATACATGGAGATAAAACCTTCTAACTTATCATATGGATAAATAAACGCCTCATAATTAAACATGATCCTCCGGGCCTGGATAATTGTAAACTTAAACCCTTCAATCTTGAACAAGAGTATTAGTATTAATATTGAACAATAACGGTACACATTCCACAGGTTGTGTGAGTGGATTTTCTTTTTCTTTCTTGTAAATGTCAACCATCTTGGTTAGCAAGTCCAGAGAGTCATTGATTTTTTCAATACTAGAACAAAGCTTCACCGTTTCATTCCTGTTGAAACATGTCGATGGAGATTTCATCTCAAGGGTTAGCGGACTTTTATTGAACATTGCAAAACAATGGTACACTTGTTTTATCTTCATTACCCTGTTTCTACCCCTCATAAAAAATAAACAGAGCACATTTTTGCACCTCACCCGGTCTTCAACGCCCACCACGTTCTTGCCGCGTTTGCACTGCAAAAGAGACAGCAACTTAGGAATCTGGTCTGTGACGAATCTCCACTCCTCTGTGTCCATATAGACGCTCGTCTTCTTGTCGATGGTGGCGATAGTTGGCTCATAATCGCAAAGACCAACTCGAACTAGTTTGCTACTTGTGATGGGGTGATCAGTCACTAGTTCTAATCGTCTCGGAGCGAACATCTCACAAGGATTCAACGTGGACACTGGAAGGTTTCCGCAGAGTGGAGGGGGAAAGATGAAGTTTTTCTAGATTCTTCATTAGTTGATTTATTTCATACAATGATATATGAGTTTTCAAAACCTGGAGTTGATTAATAAAGATTCCAAGTCTCCTGCACATATCACAGCAACACACATACCTTTTGTTTTCACATTTATTTTTTTCCCCCCTCTTCGCTATTAACTTCATCCGCAACATCTATTTTTATTGGCAAACTCCGCTATCAATCTCACCCAAAACACCTATTTTTATTGGCAAACTCTCCAGTTGATCCAAATACTGGATAAATGGACAATTTTCAGACCATTTCTTGTGATCTAAAAAAGGATCGCCATACAATTCCCATTGATCCAATATTCCGCAAAATGGACACCTTGTTTGGTCAGAGACTTTCAAGTAATACAATTCTGCTGCGCCCAACTTCACAACACTCACTGACGATGTCCACCCGACAAATGTCGACAGGCGGCTTTTCTCAACTTTGCCGTACCATTGTAGTAGACTGGTTAACAATGACCTGCAGTAAAAATCACGGGTAGACGCTGTGAACGACCTTGCTCTTAGCAGAGGAGGTTAAGAACAGGTTACTCACACACATGCGAGTTACAAAAATGTAAAACAACACAAACAAATTTATATACCGGTAGAACACGGAGTGACTGTGTGCCAGTGGCTGGAGAGGGAAAGCTTATAAAGGGAGTATGAATTGCTGAGGTGGCTCCGCGATGAGACCTGCTGTGACGGAACTGACGTCACAAGGTCATTTTGACACACTACTACAGCGCCTTATCATCCCTGAGATAAAGTATGAACTGCTGAGCAAAGCATACTTGGAAACGGTGAGGTGGCCCCTCGATGACTCATGCTCTGACGGAACTGACGTCACAAGGTCATTTTTACACACTACTACAGCGCCTTATCATCCGTGAGATAAAGTATGAACTGCTGAGTAAAGCATACTGGGAAACGGGGAGGTGGCCCCGCGATGACCTTGTGACGTCACACGGTCAATGCCACGTGACGTCACAAGGTCATTTGCACGCCTACTACAACTCAAATGTAAACAAAGCGATGTTGCCAAATCTCACACATTACTTGCGACGTTGCCGAATGTGGTATTCAGACCACCAAGGACACCGCCTCCCGCCCTGAGTAAACAGCCCTCCCGCCCTAGTAAGGCCAATGCCACACTTCTCAATTCTACAACCCGTCGTTTATATCTACTTTATAAAATTATATAACTGTATTATGAAATAAAAAAGCACTTAAGATGTTTGAACATTATATTAAATTAATAACAATTACACTTGAACATAAAACATTAAGTAAGGTTATAAGTTTTTTGCATGAGTCTAACAACTGCTGGAATCTTCTGGCCAGGGGTGGTTGCCATGGATACTACCAGTGCTGACTGTATTAGGAATATGACATACTGTTATACCTTAGCTCCTCCACCCCTCATATGTGAAACTGGAAAAACTGAAGTAATTAAAAAATGTGTTTTATAAGAAATGTTTTATTTGTCCAATCATAATTTACCATAATAAACATTTCTATATTAAAAAATAAATTAAAACGCCCATTACAAAATTCATACTTGCTTTAGTATAAATATAAAACCACTTTAATTTTGGGTGGGATAAAATCATAACAACTACATTTACGTGATTACAGACAGAAATTTTACTTAATTGATACTTCATGAAAATTTTAAACATCATTGTGAACAGCAATAAACTATAGGATTTTGTACGTTTTTTGAAAGTATTGACCCTATAAGATAATATTACGATATATATAAGATCTGAAATCATAACATCGGGAAAAATCATACATTAAGATCAATATTTAAGTCTTTTCTCTTCAAAATATAAATATTTAAATAATCACAATGAAATAAAATTAATATCAATAATTTGATAGTGACCTCATACATTTTATATTAACATCCTACTTATTTTAAAAACATTATATATTTTAAATTATTAATATATTATTATATATTTTAACATTATATATTTAAACATTTATATATTTTAAAATTGATCTAAACTGAAATAATTTCATAAATTAGTTACAAAATATTAATTTATCTACCAGTCAGGTTAACAATACTAAAAAAAGTAAAGTAAAAATACTAGAATAAATAAAGAAGTTGTGATAGAGAGATTTAACAAACTATTGTCCAAATTTCAAATATAAAATAATCAGTCAGAAGGACTATTATTACCATCAGGAAACACTTCTTGAAATATTTATGTAACAATAACAAGAGAATAATAGCTCCTGATACATCCAATATATCTCTGCGTTCTGCCTGAGTCTAAATTGATCGCCAACTCTTAATGCTCCTTATATCCTTCTTAATACTTTTATTTCAAAGAGCAGTAAACTATTGGCATCTGCCCAGGTCAGAGGCCAGGCTTCGGTAAGTTAAAACAGGCCTGATCGTTGTCTTGTAAAGTATCACCTTGGGACTTCTTGATATCAGATGACATCTTATAATGATTGCCATCCCAAAATAACATTTATTAGCGGTCAAAATTCTTCATTTAACTTCGAAGCAGATAGCAATGTCGACACTTTCAAACGTGTAGGTGCCATACGTGATAGTGGGTGTTGATTGCCTTGAAGGGCTAGCAAGCATATGCTCTTTGCCTAATTCACTTGAAGACCAATTCACCGCCCAGCTTTCTCCAAAGCTAGAAACGCTTGCTGTAAATCCCTCTGTGTTCTTCCGACTATATCTATGTCATCCGTATAGGCCATTATTTGGATGGGCTTAGTCAGAATCGTACTAGCGACTTGTAATCCTGAGTCTCTTATGACTTTTTCAAGTGCGAAATTGAATAACAGGCACGAGACTTCATCCCCTTGTCTCAGACCCCTAGTTGTATGGAATACTTCAGACAAGACATTCTGGATCTTGACCTGGCTTCTCGACTCCCTCATCAGCAATTCCACAAGGCTTATCAATTCTCTGAGGACATCCATTTCTTCCATAACTAGATACAGTTTCCCACTGAAGATACTGTCATAGCCATTGCTGAAATCCACGAAAAGGTGGTGGGTCGTTATATTGTACTCTCTGGTTCTTTCCATAAGAATTCGCATAAGAATAACATAAGAAGTAGCATTTTAAAGTTTTCAAAATAATTTTTTGTCACCATGGAAACAATTATTTCAAGCTCATAATTAACACTTTTTGTAACTCAACTCGAAGCAGCATTTATTTAGTCCATTTAACAAGAAAAATAACATATTTACGAATTCAGAATCATTAAACATTTACTTAGTTTAAATATTTTAGTTTTCCTAGTAATAACATGTGAATTAACTCTTTTACCTTTTAAAACCATTTATTCGGCATCATGGAATGTTATTTTAAGGTCCTAATTAAAGCGGGTGTTAATTCAACTCAAAGCGAGAAACGTTACACAATAACACAATTAAAAAAATTTTAAACATAAAAGTAGCATTTCAAAGTTTTCAGTTATATCAAAAACCTTTTTTTGTCACCATGGAATCAATATTGTAACAATGCCTATTATATATTTGAATATTATGTTCTGCTAGCGAATGTGTTACCATGGTTCAATACATTATAAATATTCGAATCCTAATTTTTACTTCAGTTTTAATGGTAAGAGCGAACGTTATACAAGTTATTATTGAGATTACGTTATAGAGAGATTAGGTTATAGAAGTTATTATAGATATAAGTAGTCGAGAGCAAAGAAAGCATTTCGAACATACAAAGTTGTTATTATCAATTAATTGATTAAATGAAATGGATAAAATATTTATTACTCTTGGAATGATTTTTATTCAATTTAGTTTTGCATATCCATGCATTAACTCTTAAGTTGCGGTGGTTGAGGTTGACCATTTGGAATCTCTGTCTTAGTGATTTTTAGATATTCCAAGTGACTGGGTTTGTCCGAAACTTACAGACTTTTTTGGCTTCTGTACCAGAGTTGAACGAAGCTGGTTTATGTCCCGCTTTAATACTCTACTAGAAGAATCTAACGACCTGGTAATGA
The DNA here is from genome assembly GCA_964056705.1 of Troilus luridus. Taxonomy (NCBI): domain Eukaryota; kingdom Metazoa; phylum Arthropoda; class Insecta; order Hemiptera; family Pentatomidae; genus Troilus; species Troilus luridus. The sequence goes on along the minus strand of OZ057417.1, from coordinate 2,219,853 downwards.
CGTCTGCCAATTTATACATGTTTATTATTTATGCAAAGGACTCTCTCCTCCACTTAAAGAGATCATGCAGGGGGTAGACGCCGATGTATGTTAAGGGAATATTGCATCCAAAATAATTCTCAGTTTGCGTTGTAAATATAATTCTGCAGATTTGCCACAAGCCAGCGAAGTTGCTCGATAACGGAAGAGTATTTCCTGTACCTTATCTTAAATTGGAACTGGATCTGTAGATATTGCTTTTGAACGTTTTTTAAGGTTTGAATGTTTCGTTCGGCAGGATGCCCTGGAACTACGAATTTCTGGAAAATGTTGTCTATTTTCCACCTATTCGCATATACTTGGTCTTGGTCATATACCACGGCTTAATACATTATGATTAATCGACTCCTAATCTTTACTTATGTTTTAATAATAGAGTGTGATTTATATATATATTCTCATAGAATGTTATTTATTTGTCTTATTATAGAGTGTGATTTATATATATTATTATAGAGTGTAAATATAAGTAGATTTTTGCCTTCCCTTTTCCCTTTACTGCTTATAAAGTTGGAACTTAACAAAATGTTATTATCAATTAATTGATTTAATGAAATGGATAAAATATTTATTACTCCTGGAATGATTTTTATTTAATTTAGTTTTGCATATCCATGCATTAACTCTTAAGTTGCGCTGGTTGAGGTTGACCATTTGGAATCTCTGTCTTAGTGATTTTAGATATTCCAAGTGACTGGGTTTGTCCAAAACTGACAGACATTTTTGGCTTCTGTACCAGAGTTGAACGAAGCTGGTTATTGATTTAATGAAATGGCTAAGCTATGTTAAATATCTTATATTTAAAATATTATATTAATAATTAATAAATGTCTATGTTAAATATCTTATATTTAAAATATTATATTAATAATTAATAAATGTATATGTTAAATATCTTATATTTAAAATATTATGTTAATAATTAATAAATGTCTATGCTAAATATCTTATATTTAAGATTTAATGTTAATAATTATAATACCTAATAAACAGGAGAAATATTCTCCTCTCTAATTAATAAAAAAGAAGATGATTATTTATTAGTACCTTAATATTATAGTGTCCCATAAAATTATAATTATTCATATCAATATTATATTGTTACAATTCCCCATATAATAATATTATATTAATAATTAATAAATGTCTATATTAAATATCTTATATTTAAAATATTATGTTAATAATTAATAAATGTCTATGTTAAATATCTTATATTTAAAATATTATGTTAATAATTAAGAAATGTCTATGTTAAATATCTTATATTTAAAATATTATGTTAATAATTAAGAAATGTCTATGTTAAATATCTTATATTTAAAATATTATGTTAATAATTAAGAAATGTCTATGTTAAATATCATATCAATATTATATTGTTATAATTCCCCATATAACAATTATTTTATTATTATTAACATAATATTTTAAATATAAGATATTTAACATAGACATTTTTTTATTAATAACATAATATTTTAAATATTAGATATTTAACATAGACATTTTTTAATTATTAACATAAGAAAGGTATTTAACATAGAAAATAATTAATTATTAACATAATATTTTAAATATAAGACATTTACATAGACATTTATTAATTATTAACATAATCTTTTAAATATAAGATATTTAACATAGACATTTATTAATTATTAACATAATATTTTAAATATAAGATATTTAACATAGACATTTATTAATTATTAACATAAGAAAGGTAATTAACATAGAAAATAATTAATTATTAACATAATATTTTAAATATAAGATATTTATCATAGACATTTGTTAATTATTAATATAAAATTTTAAATAAAAGATATTTAACATAGACAATTATAATGTTTTAACATAAAATTTTAAATATAAGATTTTAACATAGACATTTATTAATTATAAATATAAAATTTTAAAAAAAGATATTTAACATAGACATTTATAAAGCTTTAACATAAAATTTTAAATATAAGATATTTATCATAGACATTTATTAATTATTAACATAATATTTACAATATAAGATATTTAACATAGACATTTCTTTATTATTAACATAATATTTTAAATATAAGATTTTTAACATAGACATTTATTAATTATTAATATAAAATTTTAAATAAAAGATATTTAACATAGACATTTATAAAGTTTTAACATAAAATTTTAAATATAAGATATTTAACATAGACATTTATAATTATTAACATAATATTTACAATATAAGATATTTAACAAAGACATTTCTTAATTATTAACATAATATTTTAAATATAAGATATTTAACATAATATTTTAAATATAAGATATTTAACATAATATTTTAAATATAAGATATTTAACATAATATTTTAAATATAAGATATTTAACATAGACATTTATTAATTATTAATATAAAATTTTAAAAAAGAGATATTTAACATATACATTTATAATGTTTTAACATAAAATTTTAAATATAAGATTTTTAACATAGACATTTATTAATTATTAATATAAAATTTTAAATAAAAGATATTTAACATAGACATTTATTAATTATTAACATAATATTTTAAATATAAGATATTTAACATAATATTTTAAATATAAGATATTTAACATAATATTTTAAATATAAGATATTTAACATAATATTTTAAATATAAGATATTTAACATAATATTTTAAATATAAGATATTTAACATAATATTTTAAATATAAGATATTTAACATAATATTTTAAATATAAGATATTTAACATAATATTTTAAATATAAGATATTTAACATAATATTTTAAATATAAGATATTTAACATAATATTTTAAATATAAGATATTTAACATAATATTTTAAATATCAGATATTCAACATAGACATTTAATAATTATTAATATAAAATTTTAAATATAAGATATTTAACATAGACATTTATTCATTATTAACATAATATTTTAAATATAAGATATTTAACATAATATTTTAAATATAAGATATTTAACATAGACATTTATTAATTATTAACATAATATTTTAAATATAAGATATTTAACATTGACATTTCTTAATTATTAACATAATATTTTAAATATAAGATATTTAACATAATATTTTAAATATAAGATATTTAACATAATATTTTAAATATAAGATATTTAACATAATATTTTAAATATAAGATATTTAACATAGACATTTATTAATTATTAATAAAAAATTTTAAATAAAAGATATTTAACATAGACATTTATAATGTTTTAACATAAAATTTTAAATATAAGATTTTTGACATAGACATTTATTAATTATCAACAATATATTTTAAATATAAGATATTTAACATAGACATTTATTAATTATTAACATAATATTTTAAATATAAGTTATTTAACATAATATTTTAAATATAAGATATTTAACATAGACATTTATTAATTATTAACATAATATTTTAAATATAAGATATTTAACATAGACATTTATTAATTATTAACATAATATTTACAATATAAGATATTTAACATAGACATTTCTTAATTATTAACATAATATTTTAAATATAAGATATTTATCATAGACATTTATTAATTATTAATAAAAAATTTTAAATAAAAGATATTTAACATAGACAATTATAATGTTTTAACATAAAATTTTAAATATAAGATTTTTGACATAGACATTTATTAATTATCAACAATATATTTTAAATATAAGATATTTAACATTGACATTTCTTAATTATTAACATAATATTTTAAATATAAGATATTTAACATAATATTTTAAATATAAGATATTTAACATAGACATTTATTAATTATTAGAAAAAAATTTAAAATAAAAGATATTTAACATAGACATTTATAATGTTTTAACATAAAATTTTAAATATAAGATTTTTGACATAGACATTTATTAATTATCAACAATATATTTTAAATATAAGATATTTAACATAGACATTTATTAATTATTAACATAATATTTTAAATATAAGTTATTTAACATAATATTTTAAATATAAGATATTTAACATAGACATTTATTAATTATTAACATAATATTTAAATATAAGATATTTAACCTAGACATTTATTAATTATTAACATAATATTTACAATATAAGATATTTAACATAGACATTTCTTAATTATTAACATAATATTTTAAATATAAGATATTTAACATAATATTTTAAATATAAGATATTTAACATAATATTTTAAATATAAGATATTTAACATAATATTTTAAATATAAGATATTTAACATAATATTTTAAATATAAGATATTTAACATAATATTTTAAATATAAGATATTTAACATAATATTTTAAATATAAGATATTTAACATAATATTTTAAATATAAGATATTTAACATAGACATTTTATAATTAATTATATAAAATTTTAAATATAAGATATTTAACACAGACATTTATTAATTATTAACATAATATTTTAAATATAAGATATTTAACATAGACATTTATAATTATTAACATAATATTTACAATATAAGATATTTAACATAGACATTTATTAATTATTAACATAAGAAAGGTAATTAACATAGACAATAATTAATTATTAACATAATATTTTAAATATAAGATATTTATCATAGACATTTATTAATTATTAACATAATTTTTTAATTAAAAGATATTTAACATAGACATTTATTAATTATTAACATAATATTTTAAATATAAGATATTTAACATAGACATTTATTAATTATTAATATAAAATTTTAAATAAAAGATAGTTAACATAGACATTTATAATGTTTTAACATAAAATTTTAAATATAAGATTTTTGACATAGACATTTATTAATTATCAACAATATATTTTAAATATAAGATATTTAACATAGACATTTATTAATATTTTAAATATAAGTTATTTAACATAATATTTTAAATATAAGATATTTAACATAGACATTTATTAATTATTAACATAATATTTTAAATATAAGATATTTAACATAGACATTTATAAAGTTTTAACATAAAATTTTAAATATAAGATATTTAACATAGACATTTATTAATTATTAACATAATATTTACAATATAAGATATTTAACATAGACATTTCTTAATTATTAACATAATATTTTAAATATAAGATATTTAACATAATATTTTAAATATAAGATATTTAACATAATATTTTAAATATAAGATATTTAACATAATATTTTAAATATAAGATATTTAACATAATATTTTAAATATAAGATATTTAACATAATATTTTAAATATAAGATATTTAACATAATATTTTAAATATAAGATATTTAACATAATATTTTAAATATAAGATATTAAACATAGACATTTTATAATTAATTATATAAAATTTTAAATATAAGATATTTAACACAGACATTTATAATTATTAACATAATATTTACAATATAAGATATTTAACATAGACATTTCTTAATTATTAACATAATATTTTAAATATAAGATATTTAGCATAATATTTTAAATATAAGATATTTAACATAGACATTTATTAATTATTAACATAATATTTTAAATATAAGATATTTAACCTAGACATTTTTTTTATTAATAACATAATATTTTAAATATAAGATATTTAACATAGACATTTTTTAATTATTAACATAAGAAAGGTATTTAACATAGAAAATAATTAATTATTAACATAATATTTTAAATATAAGACATTTAACATAGACATTTATTAATTATTAACATAATCTTTTAAATATAAGATATTTAACATAGAAAATAATTAATTATTAACATAATATTTTAAATATAGGATATTTATCATAGACATTTATTAATTATTAACATAAAATTTTAAATAAAAGATATTTAACATAGACAATTATAATGTTTTAAAATAAAATTTTAAATATAAGATTTTTAATATAGACATTTATTAATTATAAATATAAAATTTTAAAGAAAAGATATTTTACATAGACATTTATAAAGTTTTAACATAAAATTTTAAATATAAGATATTTATCATAGACATTTATTAATTATTAACATAATATTTACAATATAAGATATTTAACATAGACATTTCTTTATTATTAACATAATATTTTAAATATAAGATATTTAACATAATATTTTAAATATAAGATATTAAACATAATATTTTAAATATAAGATATTTAACATAATATTTTAAATATAAGATATTTAACATAGACATTTATTAATTATTAACATAATATTTTAAATATAAGATATTTAACATTGACATTTCTTAATTATTAACATAATATTTTAAATATAAGATATTTAACATAATATTTTAAATATAAGATATTTAACATAGACATTTATTAATTATTAATATAAAATTTTAAATATAAGATATTTAACATCGACATTTATTAATTAATAAATTAATATTTGAAATATAAGATATTTAACATAGGCATTTTTTTATTATTAACATAATATTTGAAATATAAGATATTTAACATAGACATTGATTAATTATTAACATAATATTTTAAATATAGAGATTCAACATAGACATTTATTAATTATTAACATAATATTTTAAATATAAAGACATTATATCTTATACAGTTAAAAGATATTTAACATAGATATTTATTAATTATTAACATAATATTTTAACTATAATATATTTAACATTGACATTAATTAATTATTAATAATATATTTTAAATATAAGATATTTAACATAGACATATATTAATTATTAACATAATATTTTAACTATAATATATTTAACATTGACATTAATTAATTATTAATAATATATTTTAAATATAAGATATTTAACATAGACATTTATTAATTATTAACATAATATTTTAAATATAATATATTTAACATAGACATTTATTAATTATTAACAAAATATTTTAAATATAAGGTATTTAACATAGACATTTATTAATTATTAACATAATATTTTAAATATAAGATATTTAACATAATATTTTAAATATAAGATATTCAACATAATATTTTAAATATAAGATATTTAACATAGACATTTAATAATTATTAATATAAAATTTTAAATATAAGATATTTAACATAGACATTTATTAATTATTAACATAATATTTTAAATATAAGATATTTAACATAGACATTTCTTAATTATTAACATAATATTTTAAATATAAGATATTTAACATAGACATTTCTTAATTATTAACATAATATTTTAAATATAAGATATTTAAAATAGACATTTATTAATTATTAACATAATATTTTAAATATAAGATATTTAATATAGACATTTATTAATTATTAATATAATATTATTATATGGGGAATTGTAACAATATAATATTGATATGAATAATTATAATTTTATGGGACACTATAATATTAAGGTACTAATAAATAATCATCTTCTTTTTTATTAATTAGAGAGGAGAATATTTCTCCTGTTTATTAGGTATTATAATTATTAACATTAAATCTTAAATATAAGATATTTAGCATAGACATTTATTAATTATTAACATAATATTTTAAATATAAGATATTTAACATAGACATTTATTAATTATTAATATAATATTTTAAATATAAGATATTTAACATAATATTTTAAATATAAGATATTTAACATAATATTTTAAATATAAGATATTTAACATAATATTTTAAATATAAGATATTTAACATAATATTTTAAATATAAGATATTTAACATAATATTTTAAATATAAGATATTTAACATAATATTTTAAATATAAGATATTTAACATAGACATTTATTAATTATTAACATAATATTTTAAATATAAGATATTTAACATAGACATTTATTAATTATTAATATAAAATTTTAAATAAAAGATATTTAACATAGACATTTATAATGTTTTAACATAAAATTTTAAATATAAGATTTTTAACATAGACATTTATTAATTATTAACATAATATTTTAAATATAAGATATTTAACATAGACATTTATTAATTATTAACAAAATATTTTAAATAAAAGATATTTAACATAGACATTTATTTATTATTAACAAAATATTTTAAATATAAGATATTTAACATAGACATTTATAATGTTTTAACATAAAATTTTAAATATAAGATTTTTAACATAGACATTTATTAATTATAAATATAAAATTTAAAAAAAAGATATTTAACATAGACATTTATAAAGCTTTAACATAAAATTTTAAATATAAGATATTTATCATAGACATTTATTAATTATTAACATAATATTTACAATATAAGATATTTAACATAGACATTTCTTTATTATTAACATAATATTTTAAATATAAGATTTTTAACATAGACATTTATTAATTATTAATATAAAATTTTAAATAAAAGATATTTAACATAGACATTTATAAAGTTTTAACATAAAATTTTAAATATAAGATATTTAACATAGACATTTATAATTATTAACATAATATTTACAATATAAGATATTTAACAAAGACATTTCTTTATTATTAACATAATATTTTAAATATAAGATATTTAACATAATATTTTAAATATAAGATATTTAACATAATATTTTAAATATAAGATATTTAACATAGACATTTATTAATTATTAATATAAAATTTTAAATAAAAGATATTTAACATATACATTTATAATGTTTTAACATAAAATTTTAAATATAAGATTTTTAACATAGACATTTATTAATTATTAATATAAAATTTTAAATAAAAGATATTTAACATAGACATTTATTAATTATTAACATAATATTTTAAATATAAGATATTTAACATAATATTTTAAATATAAGATATTTAACATAATATTTTAAATATAAGATATTTAACATAATATTTTAAATATAAGATATTTAACATAATATTTTAAATATAAGATATTTAACATAATATTTTAAATATAAGATATTTTACATAATATTTTAAATATAAGATATTTAACATAATATTTTAAATATAAGATATTTAACATAATATTTTAAATATAAGATATTTAACATAATATTTTAAATATAAGATATTTAACATAATATTTTAAATATAAGATATTTAACATAATATTTTAAATATAAGATATTTAACATAATATTTTAAATATAAGATATTTAACATAATATTTTAAATATAAGATATTTAACATAGACATTTATTAATTATTAACATAATATTTTAAATATAAGATATTTAACATAGACATTTATTAATTATTAATATAAAATTTTAAATAAAAGATATTTAACATAGACATTTATAATGTTTTAACATAAAATTTTAAATATAAGATTTTTAACATAGACATTTATTAATTATTAACATAATATTTTAAATATAAGATATTTAACATAGACATTTATTAATTATTAACAAAATATTTTAAATAAAAGATATTTAACATAGACATTTATTTATTATTAACAAAATATTTTAAATATAAGATATTTAACATAGACATTTATAATGTTTTAACATAAAATTTTAAATATAAGATTTTTAACATAGACATTTATTAATTATAAATATAAAATTTAAAAAAAAGATATTTAACATAGACATTTATAAAGCTTTAACATAAAATTTTAAATATAAGATATTTATCATAGACATTTATTAATTATTAACATAATATTTACAATATAAGATATTTAACATAGACATTTCTTTATTATTAACATAATATTTTAAATATAAGATTTTTAACATAGACATTTATTAATTATTAATATAAAATTTTAAATAAAAGATATTTAACATAGACATTTATAAAGTTTTAACATAAAATTTTAAATATAAGATATTTAACATAGACATTTATAATTATTAACATAATATTTACAATATAAGATATTTAACAAAGACATTTCTTTATTATTAACATAATATTTTAAATATAAGATATTTAACATAATATTTTAAATATAAGATATTTAACATAATATTTTAAATATAAGATATTTAACATAGACATTTATTAATTATTAATATAAAATTTTAAATAAAAGATATTTAACATATACATTTATAATGTTTTAACATAAAATTTTAAATATAAGATTTTTAACATAGACATTTATTAATTATTAATATAAAATTTTAAATAAAAGATATTTAACATAGACATTTATTAATTATTAACATAATATTTTAAATATAAGATATTTAACATAATATTTTAAATATAAGATATTTAACATAATATTTTAAATATAAGATATTTAACATAATATTTTAAATATAAGATATTTAACATAATATTTTAAATATAAGATATTTAACATAATATTTTAAATATAAGATATTTTACATAATATTTTAAATATAAGATATTTAACATAATATTTTAAATATAAGATATTTAACATAATATTTTAAATATAAGATATTTAACATAATATTTTAAATATAAGATATTTAACATAATATTTTAAATATAAGATATTTAACATAATATTTTAAATATAAGATATTTAACATAATATTTTAAATATAAGATATTTAACATAATATTTTAAATATAAGATATTTAACATAATATTTTAAATATAAGATATTTAACATAATATTTTAAATATAAGATATTTAACATAATATTTTAAATATAAGATATTTAACATAATATTTTAAATATCAGATATTTAACATAGACATTTAATAATTATTAATATAAAATTTTAAATATAAGATATTTAACATAGACATTTATTAATTATTAACATAATATTTTAAATATAAGATATTTAACATAATATTTTAAATATAAGATATTTAACATAGAAAATAATTAATTATTAACATAATATTTTAAATATAAGATATTTAACATTGACATTTCTTAATTATTAACATAATATTTTAAATATAAGATATTTAACATAATATTTTAAATATAAGATATTTAACATAGACATTTATTAATTATTAATAAAAAATTTTAAATAAAAGATATTTAACATAGACATTTATAATGTTTTAACATAAAATTTTAAATATAAGATTTTTGACATAGACATTTATTAATTATCAACAATATATTTTAAATATAAGATATTTAACATAGACATTTATTAATTATTAACATAATATTTTAAATATAAGTTATTTAACATAATATTTTAAATATAAGATATTTAACATAGACATTTATTAATTATTAACATAATATTTTAAATATAAGATATTTAACATAGACATTTATTAATTATTAACATAATATTTACAATATAAGATATTTAACATAGACATTTCTTAATTATTAACATAATATTTTAAATATAAGATATTTATCATAGACATTTATTAATTATTAATATAAAATTTTAAATAAAAGATATTTAACATAGACAATTATAATGTTTTAACATAAAATTTTAAATATAAGATTTTTAACATAGACATTTATAAAGTTTTAACATAAAATTTTAAATATAAGATATTTAACATAGACATTTATTAATTATTAACATAATATTTACAATATAAGATATTTAACATAGACATTTCTTAATTATTAACATAATATTTTAAATATAAGATATTTAACATAATATTTTAAATATAAGATATTTAACATAATATTTTAAATATAAGATATTTAACATAATATTTTAAATATAAGATATTTAACATAATATTTTAAATATAAGATATTTAACATAATATTTTAAATATAAGATATTTAACATAATATTTTAAATATAAGATATTTAACATAATATTTTAAATATAAGATATTTAACATAATATTTTAAATATAAGATATTTAACATAATATTTTAAATATAAGATATTTAACATAGACATTTAATAATTAATTATATAAAATTTTAAATATAAGATATTTAACATAGACATTTATTAATTATTAACATAATATTTTAAATATAAGATATTTAACATAGACATTTATAATTATTAACATAATATTTACAGTATAAGATATTTAACATAGACATTTATAATGTTTTAACATAAACTTTTAAATATAAGATTTTTAACATAGACATTTATTAATTATCAACAATATATTTTAAATATAAGATATTTAACATAGACATTTATTAATTATTAACATAATATTTTAAATATAAGTTATTTAACATAATATTTTAAATATAAGATATTTAACATAGACATTTATTAATTATTAACATAATATTTTAAATATGAGATATTTATCATAGACATTTATTAATTATTAATATAAAATTTTAAATAAAAGATATTTAACATAGACAATTATAATGTTTTAACATAAAATTTTAAATATAAGATTTTTAACATAGACATTTATTAATTATAAATATAAAATTTTAAATAAAAGATATTTAACATATACATTTATAATGTTTTAACATAAAATTTTAAATATAAGATTTTTAACATAGACATTTATTAATTATTAATATAAAATTTTAAATAAAAGATATTTAACATAGACATTTATTAATTATTAACATAATATTTTAAATATAAGATATTTAACATAATATTTTAAATATAAGATATTTAACATAATATTTTAAATATAAGATATTTAACATAATATTTTAAATATAAGATATTTAACATAATATTTTAAATATAAGATATTTAACATAATATTTTAAATATAAGATATTTAACATAATATTTTAAATATAAGATATTTAACATAATATTTTAAATATAAGATATTTAACATAATATTTTAAATATAAGATATTTAACATAATATTTTAAATATAAGATATTTAACATAATATTTTAAATATAAGATATTTAACATAATATTTTAAATATAAGATATTTAACATAATATTTTAAATATAAGATATTTAACATAATATTTTAAATATAAGATATTTAACATAATATTTTAAATATCAGATATTTAACATAGACATTTAATAATTATTAATATAAAATTTTAAATATAAGATATTTAACATAGACATTTATTAATTATTAACATAATATTTTAAATATAAGATATTTAACATAATATTTTAAATATAAGATATTTAACATAGAAAATAATTAATTATTAACATAATATTTTAAATATAAGATATTTAACATTGACATTTCTTAATTATTAACATAATATTTTAAATATAAGATATTTAACATAATATTTTAAATATAAGATATTTAACATAGACATTTATTAATTATTAATAAAAAATTTTAAATAAAAGATATTTAACATAGACATTTATAATGTTTTAACATAAAATTTTAAATATAAGATTTTTGACATAGACATTTATTAATTATCAACAATATATTTTAAATATAAGATATTTAACATAGACATTTATTAATTATTAACATAATATTTTAAATATAAGTTATTTAACATAATATTTTAAATATAAGATATTTAACATAGACATTTATTAATTATTAACATAATATTTTAAATATAAGATATTTAACATAGACATTTATTAATTATTAACATAATATTTACAATATAAGATATTTAACATAGACATTTCTTAATTATTAACATAATATTTTAAATATAAGATATTTATCATAGACATTTATTAATTATTAATATAAAATTTTAAATAAAAGATATTTAACATAGACAATTATAATGTTTTAACATAAAATTTTAAATATAAGATTTTTAACATAGACATTTATAAAGTTTTAACATAAAATTTTAAATATAAGATATTTAACATAGACATTTATTAATTATTAACATAATATTTACAATATAAGATATTTAACATAGACATTTCTTAATTATTAACATAATATTTTAAATATAAGATATTTAACATAATATTTTAAATATAAGATATTTAACATAATATTTTAAATATAAGATATTTAACATAATATTTTAAATATAAGATATTTAACATAGACATTTATTAATTATTAACATAATATTTTAAATATAAGATATTTAACATTGACATTTCTTAATTATTAACATAATATTTTAAATATAAGATATTTAACATAATATTTTAAATATAAGATATTTAACATAGACATTTATTAATTATTAATATAAAATTTTAAATAAAAGATATTTAACATAGACATTTATAATGTTTTAACATAAAATTTTAAATATATTTTTTTAACATAGACATTTATTGATTATTAACATAATATTTTAAATATAAGATATTTAACATAGACATTTATTAATTATTAACAAAATATTTTAAAAATAAGATATTTAACATAGACATTTATTAATTATTAACATAAGAAAGGTAATTAACATAGAATATAATTAATTATTAACATAATATTTTAAATATAATATATTTAACATAGACATTTATTAATTATTAACATAATATTTTAAATATAAGATATTTAACATAGACATTTATTAATTATTAACATAAGAAAGGTAATTAACATAGACAATAATTAATTATTAACATAATATTTAATATAAGACATTTTTTAATTATTAACATAATCTTTTAAATACAAGATATTTAACATAGACATTTATTAATTATTAACATAATATTTTAAATATAAGATATTTAACATAGACATTTATTAATTATTAACATAATATTTTAAATATAAGATATTTAACATAGACATTTATTAATTATTAACAAAATATTTTTAAAATAAGATATTTAACATAGAAATTTATTAATTATTAACATAAGAAAGGTAATTAACATAGAATATAATTAATTATTAACATAATATTTTAAATATAATATATTTAACATAGACATTTATTAATTATTAACATAATATTTTAAATATAAGATATTTAACATAGACATTTATTAATTATTAACATAATCTTTTAAATATAAGATATTTAACATAGACAATAATTAATTATTAACATAATATTTAATATAAGACATTTAACATAGACATTTATTAATTATTAACATAATATTTTAAATATAAGATATTTAACATAGACATTTATTAATTATTAATATAAAATTTTAAATAAAAGATATTTAACATAGACATTTATAATGTTTTAACATAAAATTTTAAATATAAGATTTTTAACATAGACATTTATTAATTATTAACATAATCTTTTAAATATAAGATATTTAACATAGACATTTATTAATTATTAACAAAATATTTTAAATATAAGATATTTAACATAGACATTTATTAATTATTAACATAATATTTTAAATATAAGATATTTAACATAGACATTTATTAATTATTAACATAATATTTTAAATATAAGATATTTAACATTGACATTTCTTAATTATTAACATAATATTTTAAATATAAGATATTTAACATAATATTTTAAATATAAGATATTTAACATAGACATTTATTAATTATTAACAAAATATTTTAAAAATAAGATATTTAACATAGACATTTATTAATTATTAACATAAGAAAGGTAATTAACATAGAATATAATTAATTATTAACATAATATTTTAAATATAATATATTTAACATAGACATTTATTAATTATTAACATAATATTTTAAATATAAGATATTTAACATAGACATTTATTAATTATTAACATAAGAAAGGTAATTAACATAGACAATAATTAATTATTAACATAATATTTAATATAAGACATTTTTTAATTATTAACATAATCTTTTAAATATAAGATATTTAACATAGACATTTATTAATTATTAACATAATATTTTAAATATAAGATATTTAACATAGACATTTATTAATTATTAACATAATATTTTAAATATAAGATATTTAACATAGACATTTATTAATTATTAACAAAATATTTTTAAAATAAGATATTTAACATAGAAATTTATTAATTATTAACATAAGAAAGGTAATTAACATAGAATATAATTAATTATTAACATAATATTTTAAATATAATATATTTAACATAGACATTTATTAATTATTAACATAATATTTTAAATATAAGATATTTAACATAGACATTTATTAATTATTAACATAATCTTTTAAATATAAGATATTTAACATAGACAATAATTAATTATTAACATAATATTTAATATAAGACATTTAACATAGACATTTATTAATTATTAACATAATCTTTAAAATATAAGATATTTAACATAGACATTTATTAATTATTAACATAATTTTTTAAATATAAGATATTTAACATAGACATTTATTAATTATTAACATAATATTTTAACTATAATATATTTAACATTGACATTAATTAATTATTAATAATATATTTTAAATATAAGATATTTAACATAGACATATATTAATTATTAACATAATATTTTAACTATAATATATTTAACATTGACATTAATTAATTATTAATAATATATTTTAAATATAAGATATTTAACATAGACATTTATTAATTATTAACATAATATTTTAAATATAATATATTTAACATAGACATTTATTAATTATTAACAAAATATTTTAAATATAAGGTATTTAACATAGACATTTATTAATTATTAACATAATATTTTAAATATAAGATATTTAACATAATATTTTAAATATAAGATATTTAACATAATATTTTAAATATAAGATATTTAACATAATATTTTAAATATAAGATATTTAACATAGACATTTAATAATTATTAATATAAAATTTTAAATATAAGATATTTAACATAGACATTTATTAATTATTAACATAATATTTTAAATATAAGATATTTAACATAGACATTTCTTAATTATTAACATAATATTTTAAATATAAGATATTTAACATAGACATTTCTTAATTATTAACATAATATTTTAAATATAAGATATTTAAAATAGACATTTATTAATTATTAACATAATATTTTAAATATAAGATATTTAATATAGACATTTATTAATTATTAATATAATATTATTATATGGGGAATTGTAACAATATAATATTGATATGAATAATTATAATTTTATGGGACACTATAATATTAAGGTACTAATAAATAATCATCTTCTTTTTTATTAATTAGAGAGGAGAATATTTCTCCTGTTTATTAGGTATTATAATTATTAACATTAAATCTTAAATATAAGATATTTAGCATAGACATTTATTAATTATTAACATAATATTTTAAATATAAGATATTTAACATAGACATTTATTAATTATTAATATAATATTTTAAATATAAGATATTTAACATAATATTTTAAATATAAGATATTTAACATAATATTTTAAATATAAGATATTTAACATAATATTTTAAATATAAGATATTTAACATAATATTTTAAATATAAGATATTTAACATAATATTTTAAATATAAGATATTTAACATAATATTTTAAATATAAGATATTTAACATAATATTTTAAATATAAGATATTTAACATAGACATTTATTAATTATTAACATAATATTTTAAATATAAGATATTTAACATAGACATTTATTAATTATTAATATAAAATTTTAAATAAAAGATATTTAACATAGACATTTATAATGTTTTAACATAAAATTTTAAATATAAGATTTTTAACATAGACATTTATTAATTATTAACATAATATTTTAAATATAAGATATTTAACATAGACATTTATTAATTATTAACAAAATATTTTAAATAAAAGATATTTAACATAGACATTTATTTATTATTAACAAAATATTTTAAATATAAGATATTTAACATAGACATTTATAATGTTTTAACATAAAATTTTAAATATAAGATTTTTAACATAGACATTTATTAATTATAAATATAAAATTTAAAAAAAAGATATTTAACATAGACATTTATAAAGCTTTAACATAAAATTTTAAATATAAGATATTTATCATAGACATTTATTAATTATTAACATAATATTTACAATATAAGATATTTAACATAGACATTTCTTTATTATTAACATAATATTTTAAATATAAGATTTTTAACATAGACATTTATTAATTATTAATATAAAATTTTAAATAAAAGATATTTAACATAGACATTTATAAAGTTTTAACATAAAATTTTAAATATAAGATATTTAACATAGACATTTATAATTATTAACATAATATTTACAATATAAGATATTTAACAAAGACATTTCTTTATTATTAACATAATATTTTAAATATAAGATATTTAACATAATATTTTAAATATAAGATATTTAACATAATATTTTAAATATAAGATATTTAACATAATATTTTAAATATAAGATATTTAACATAGACATTTATTAATTATTAATATAAAATTTTAAATAAAAGATATTTAACATATACATTTATAATGTTTTAACATAAAATTTTAAATATAAGATTTTTAACATAGACATTTATTAATTATTAATATAAAATTTTAAATAAAAGATATTTAACATAGACATTTATTAATTATTAACATAATATTTTAAATATAAGATATTTAACATAATATTTTAAATATAAGATATTTAACATAATATTTTAAATATAAGATATTTAACATAATATTTTAAATATAAGATATTTAACATAATATTTTAAATATAAGATATTTAACATAATATTTTAAATATAAGATATTTAACATAATATTTTAAATATAAGATATTTAACATAATATTTTAAATATAAGATATTTAACATAATATTTTAAATATAAGATATTTAACATAATATTTTAAATATAAGATATTTAACATAATATTTTAAATATCAGATATTTAACATAGACATTTAATAATTATTAATATAAAATTTTAAATATAAGATATTTAACATAGACATTTATTAATTATTAACATAATATTTTAAATATAAGATATTTAACATAATATTTTAAATATAAGATATTTAACATAGAAAATAATTAATTATTAACATAATATTTTAAATATAAGATATTTAACATTGACATTTCTTAATTATTAACATAATATTTTAAATATAAGATATTTAACATAATATTTTAAATATAAGATATTTAACATAGACATTTATTAATTATTAATAAAAAATTTTAAATAAAAGATATTTAACATAGACATTTATAATGTTTTAACATAAAATTTTAAATATAAGATTTTTGACATAGACATTTATTAATTATCAACAATATATTTTAAATATACGATATTTAACATAGACATTTATTAATTATTAACATAATATTTTAAATATAAGTTATTTAACATAATATTTTAAATATAAGATATTTAACATAGACATTTATTAATTATTAACATAATATTTTAAATATAAGATATTTAACATAGACATTTATTAATTATTAACATAATATTTACAATATAAGATATTTAACATAGACATTTCTTAATTATTAACATAATATTTTAAATATAAGATATTTATCATAGACATTTATTAATTATTAATATAAAATTTTAAATAAAAGATATTTAACATAGACAATTATAATGTTTTAACATAAAATTTTAAATATAAGATTTTTAACATAGACATTTATAAAGTTTTAACATAAAATTTTAAATATAAGATATTTAACATAGACATTTATTAATTATTAACATAATATTTACAATATAAGATATTTAACATAGACATTTCTTAATTATTAACATAATATTTTAAATATAAGATATTTAACATAATATTTTAAATATAAGATATTTAACATAATATTTTAAATATAAGATATTTAACATAATATTTTAAATATAAGATATTTAACATAATATTTTAAATATAAGATATTTAACATAATATTTTAAATATAAGATATTTAACATAATATTTTAAATATAAGATATTTAACATAATATTTTAAATATAAGATATTTAACATAATATTTTAAATATAAGATATTTAACATAATATTTTAAATATAAGATATTTAACATAATATTTTAAATATAAGATATTTAACATAGACATTTAATAATTAATTATATAAAATTTTAAATATAAGATATTTAACATAGACATTTATTAATTATTAACATAATATTTTAAATATAAGATATTTAACATAGACATTTATAATTATTAACATAATATTTACAGTATAAGATATTTAACATAGACATTTATAATGTTTTAACATAAACTTTTAAATATAAGATTTTTAACATAGACATTTATTAATTATCAACAATATATTTTAAATATAAGATATTTAACATAGACATTTATTAATTATTAACATAATATTTTAAATATAAGTTATTTAACATAATATTTTAAATATAAGATATTTAACATAGACATTTATTAATTATTAACATAATATTTTAAATATGAGATATTTATCATAGACATTTATTAATTATTAATATAAAATTTTAAATAAAAGATATTTAACATAGACAATTATAATGTTTTAACATAAAATTTTAAATATAAGATTTTTAACATAGACATTTATTAATTATAAATATAAAATTTTAAATAAAAGATATTTAACATAGACATTTATAAAGTTTTAACATAAAATTTACAATATAAGATATTAAACATAGACATTTCTTAATTATTAACATAATATTTTAAATATAAGATATTTAACATAATATTTTAAATATAAGATATTTAACATAATATTTTAAATATAAGATATTTAACATAATATTTTAAATATAAGATATTTAACATAATATTTTAAATATAAGATATTTAACATAATATTTTAAATATAAGATATTTAACATAATATTTTAAATATAAGATATTTAACATAATATTTTAAATATAAGATATTTAACATAATATTTTAAATATAAGATATTTAACATAATATTTTAAATATAAGATATTTAACATAATATTTTAAATATAAGATATTTAACATAGACATTTAATAATTAATTATATACAATTTTAAATATAAGATATTTAACATAGACATTTATTAATTATTAACATAATATTTTAAATATGAGATATTTAACATTGACATTTCTTAATTATTAACATAATATTTTAAATATAAAATATTTAGCATAATATTTTAAATATAAGATATTTAACATAGACATTTATTAATTATTAATATAAAATTTTAAATAAAAGATATATAACATAGACATTTATAATGTTTTAACATAAAATTTTAAATATAAGATATTTAACATAGACATTTATTAATTATTAACATAATATTTTAAATATAAGATATTTAACATAGACATTTATTTATTAATAACATAATATTTTAAATATAAGATATTTAACATAGACATTTATTAATTATTAACATAATATTTTAAATATGAGATATTTAACATTGACATTTCTTAATTATTAACATAATATTTTAAATATAAAATATTTAGCATAATATTTTAAATATAAGATATTTAACATAGACATTTATTAATTATTAATATAAAATTTTAAATAAAAGATATATAACATAGACATTTATAATGTTTTAACATAAAATTTTAAATATAAGATATTTAACATAGACATTTATTAATTATTAACATAATATTTTAAATATAAGATATTTAACATAGACATTTATTTATTAATAACATAATATTTTAAATATAAGATATTTAACATAGACATTTTTTAATTATTAACATAAGAAAGGTTTTTAACATAGACATTTATTAATTATTAACATAATATTTTAAATATAAGATATTTAACATAGACATTTCTTAATTATTAACATAATATTTTAAATATAAGATATTTATCATAGACATTTATTAATTATTAATATAAAATTTTAAATAAAAGATATTTAACATAGACAATTATAATGTTTTAACATAAAATTTTAAATATAAGATTTTTAACATAGACATTTATAAAGTTTTAACATAAAATTTTAAATATAAGATATTTAACATAGACATTTATTAATTATTAACATAATATTTACAATATAAGATATTTAACATAGACATTTCTTAATTATTAACATAATATTTTAAATATAAGATATTGAACATAATATTTTAAATATAAGATATTTAACATAATATTTTAAATATAAGATATTTAACATAATATTTTAAATATAAGATATTTAACATAATATTTTAAATATAAGATATTTAACATAATATTTTAAATATAAGATATTTAACATAATATTTTAAATATAAGATATTTAACATAATATTTTAAATATAAGATATTTAACATAATATTTTAAATATAAGATATTTAACATAGACATTTAATAATTAATTATATAAAATTTTAAATATAAGATATTTAACATAGACATTTATTAATTATTAACATAATATTTTAAATATAAGATATTTAACATAGACATTTATAATTATTAACATAATATTTACAGTATAAGATATTTAACATAGACATTTATAATGTTTTAACATAAACTTTTAAATATAAGATTTTTAACATAGACATTTATTAATTATCAACAATATATTTTAAATATAAGATATTTAACATAGACATTTATTAATTATTAACATAATATTTTAAATATAAGTTATTTAACATAATATTTTAAATATAAGATATTTAACATAGACATTTATTAATTATTAACATAATATTTTAAATATGAGATATTTATCATAGACATTTATTAATTATTAATATAAAATTTTAAATAAAAGATATTTAACATAGACAATTATAATGTTTTAACATAAAATTTTAAATATAAGATTTTTAACATAGACATTTATTAATTATAAATATAAAATTTTAAATAAAAGATATTTAACATAGACATTTATAAAGTTTTAACATAAAATTTACAATATAAGATATTAAACATAGACATTTCTTAATTATTAACATAATATTTTAAATATAAGATATTTAACATAATATTTTAAATATAAGATATTTAACATAATATTTTAAATATAAGATATTTAACATAATATTTTAAATATAAGATATTTAACATAATATTTTAAATATAAGATATTTAACATAATATTTTAAATATAAGATATTTAACATAATATTTTAAATATAAGATATTTAACATAATATTTTAAATATAAGATATTTAACATAGACATTTAATAATTAATTATATACAATTTTAAATATAAGATATTTAACATAGACATTTATTAATTATTAACATAATATTTTAAATATATGATATTTAACATAGACATTTATTAATTATTAACATAATATTTTAAATATAAGATATTTAACATTGACATTTCCTAATTATTAACATAATATTTTAAATATAAAATATTTAGCATAATATTTTAAATATAAGATATTTAACATAGACATTTATTAATTATTAATATAAAATTTTAAATAAAAGATATATAACATAGACATTTATAATGTTTTAACATAAAATTTTAAATATAAGATATTTAACATAGACATTTATTAATTATTAACATAATATTTTAAATATAAGATATTTAACATAGACATTTATTTATTAATAACATAATATTTTAAATATAAGATATTTAACATAGACATTTTTTAATTATTAACATAAGAAAGGTTTTTAACATAGACATTTATTAATTATTAACATAATATTTTAAATATAAGATATTTAACATAGACATTTATTAATTATTAACAAAATATTTTAAATAAAAGATATTTAACATAGACATTTATTTATTATTAACATAATATTTTAAATCTATGATATTTAACATAGACATTTATTAATTATTAACATAAGAAACGTATTTAACATAGAGAATAATTAATTATTAACATAATATTTTAAATATAACATATTTATCATAGACATTTATTAATTATTAACATAATATTTTAAATATAAGATATTTATCATAGACATTTATTCATTATTAACATAATATTTTAAATAAAAGCTATTTAACATAGACATTTATTAAATATTAACATAATATTTTAAATATAAGATATTTTACATAGACATTTAAAAATTATTAATATAAAATTTTAAATAAAAGATATTTAACATAGACATTTATAATGTTTTAACATAAAATTTTAAATATAAGATTTTTAACATAGACATTTATTAATTATTAATATAAAATTTTAAATAAAAGATATTTAACATAGACATTTATAAAGTTTTAACATAAAATTTTAAATATAAGATATTTAACGTAGACATTCATTAATTATTAACATAATATTTTAAATATAAGATATTTAACATAGACATTTATTAATCATTAACATAATATTTTAAATATAAGATATTTAACATATACATTTATTAATTATTAACATAATATTTTAAATATAAGATATTTATCATAGACATTTATTAATTTAAATGTACGAAATGGGTTTGTCAACTAAGTTCACTAACGCTATAAAAAGTCTTTACGAAAACACGGAGGCAGTGGTCTGGACAAAAGATGGAGTTACGGAGTCATTCAAGACGGGGATGGGGGTCAAGCAGGGATGTGTACTGAGTCCATACCTGTTTACTCTTTTCATAAATGATTTAGCGGAGAATCTCGGGGGAGGAGTCATAGTGGGGCATAAGAAAGTGAATATGTTGGCTTATGCTGACGATATTGTCCTAATATCAGATAATCCGGTTGGTTTGCAGTACATGATAGGCAATTTAGAAATCTATTGTAAAACATGGAATTTGTTTGTAAATCTGGACAAATCAAAAATTATAGTATTTAAGAAGAATAATAGAGGCAAAATGTGTACAAAAAAAGAGAAATGGTTCCTAAATAATGAGCAAATTGAATGTGTGAAATCATACAAATATCTAGGGGTGGTGATGTGCAATAACTTAAAAATGAAATATGACATTAAAGAAAAAGTAAGTAAGGCAAAAGTTGGGATTAATATGATGTGGAGAGAACTGTTCAAAAATCCAGAAGTGCCATTAGAGTCAAAATTTAAAGTATTTGAGTCAACAATTAAAAATGTCATAACCTATGGATGTCAAGTTTGGGGCCACAAATATTTTGAGGAAATAGAAAAAGTTGAAAGGTATTTCATTAAAAAAATTTTTAAATTACCGGTTAATACCCCAAATTACTTTGTGTACTTAGAAATGAATAGAAAATTAATACACATGTACACACTAAAAATGCAATCCAATTATATTTTAAAAATACTAAATTATAAAGAAAATAGGCTATGTACAGTTATAGCAAGAGAAATAATAAAACAGAACATATCATGGTTTAAAGAGTGGGGGGAAATTGCAAAAAAAATAAATTATAGACTGGATTTAACTTTAAACTCCGTGGATACTTGGGAGGGAGAAATGTTCAAAATGTTGGAGCGGTACAAAGATTATTTTATCCAAGTTTGCCATGCAAAAGCAGCAGAGGGCACACACCACGGCCTCTATAGCTCATTAAATAAAACAATAGATTACCATAGACATTTTAAAGCAACAAAAAAAATGAGCGTAGTTATGAAATGTAGAGGGGAACTTCTGAATCTAAATTACAAACCATTTGAAATTGATTCGCAAAATATACAGCTATGCTCACTGTGTAATCTGAAAGAAATTGAAAACAGTTTTCACTTCCTGGCAGTGTGTCCCGTCTTAAAATTGTATAGAAAAAAATTCTTAAAATATGAGCTGATATCAAAACAAAAATTAATAGATATTCTGAATGGAGAGAATTTTATAGGTTTATATAATTTTGTAAGTAATGCAGGTCGTTATAGACATTTTTTAATTTCAGAATTTAATTATTAATGTCAAAAAGAAAATTGATTTATTTTTTAGTTTTCTTGTTGTTTAGTAGTTTAATCAAACTCCCGGCAGACGGTATAAGTACCATGCTGTGGCTGCTAATGTGAAAAATAAAATTAAAAAAGAACAGTTGTAAATAATTTAATAAAGAGCATTTTATATCTATCTATATCTATCTATCTATTTATTAATTATTAACATAATATTTTAAATAAAAGATATTTAACATAGACATTTATTAATTATTAATATAATATTTTAAATATAAGATATTTAACATAATATTTTAAATATAAGATATTTATCATAATATTTTAAATATAAGATATTTAACATAGACATTTAATAATTATTAATATAAAATTTTAAATATAAGATATTTAACATAGACATTTATTAATTATTAACATAATATTTTAAATATAAGATATTTAACATTGACATTTCTTAATTATTAACATAATATTTTAAATATAAGATATTTAACATAATATTTTAAATATAAGATATTTAACATAATATTTTAAATATAAGATATTTAACATAGACATTTATTAATTATTAATATAAAATTTTAAATAAAAGATATTTAACATAGACATTTATAATGTTTTAACATAAAATTTTAAATATAAGATTTTTAACATAGACATTTATTAATTATTAACATAATATTTTAAATATAAGATATTTAACATAGACATTTATTAATTATTAACAAAATATTTTAAATAAAAGATATTTAACATAGAAATTTATTTATTATTAACAAAATATTTTAAATATAAGATATTTAACATAGACATTCATTAATTATTAACATAAAATTTTAAATATAAGATTTTTAACATAGACATTTATTAATTATTAATATAAAATTTTAAATAAAAGATATTTAACATAGACATTTATAAAGTTTTAACATAAAATTTTAAATATAAGATATTTAACATAGACATTTATAATTATTAACATAATATTTACAATATAAGATATTTAACAAAGACATTTCTTAATTATTAACATAATATTTTAAATATAAGATATTTAACATAATATTTTAAATATAAGATATTTATCATAATATTTTAAATATAAGATATTTAACATAGACATTTAAAAATTATTAATATAAAATTTTAAATATAAGATATTTAACATAGACATTTATTAATTATTAACATAATATTTTAAATATAAGATATTTAACATTGACATTTCTTAATTATTAACATAATATTTTAAATATAAGATATTTAACATAATATTTTAAATATAAGATATTTAACATAATATTTTAAATATAAGATATTTAACATAGACATTTATTAATTATTAATATAAAATTTTAAATAAAAGATATTTAACATAGACATTTATAATGTTTTAACATAAAATTTTAAATACAAGATTTTTAACATAGACATTTATTAATTATTAATATAAAATTTTAAATAAAAGATATTTAACATAGACATTTATTAATTATTAACATAATATTTTAAATATAAGATATTTAACATAGACATTTTTTTATTAATAACATAATATTTTAAATATTAGATATTTAACATAGACATTTTTTAATTATTAACATAAGAAAGGTATTTAACATAGAAAATAATTAATTATTAACATAATATTTTAAATATAAGACATTTACATAGACATTTATTAATTATTAACATAATCTTTTAAATATAAGATATTTAACATAGACATTTATTAATTATTAACATAATATTTTAAATATAAGATATTTAACATAGACATTTATTAATTATTAACATAAGAAAGGTAATTAACATAGAAAATAATTAATTATTAACATAATATTTTAAATATAAGATATTTATCATAGACATTTGTTAATTATTAATATAAAATTTTAAATAAAAGATATTTAACATAGACAATTATAATGTTTTAACATAAAATTTTAAATATAAGATTTTAACATAGACATTTATTAATTATAAATATAAAATTTTAAAAAAAGATATTTAACATAGACATTTATAAAGCTTTAACATAAAATTTTAAATATAAGATATTTATCATAGACATTTATTAATTATTAACATAATATTTACAATATAAGATATTTAACATAGACATTTCTTTATTATTAACATAATATTTTAAATATAAGATTTTTAACATAGACATTTATTAATTATTAATATAAAATTTTAAATAAAAGATATTTAACATAGACATTTATAAAGTTTTAACATAAAATTTTAAATATAAGATATTTAACATAGACATTTATAATTATTAACATAATATTTACAATATAAGATATTTAACAAAGACATTTCTTAATTATTAACATAATATTTTAAATATAAGATATTTAACATAATATTTTAAATATAAGATATTTAACATAATATTTTAAATATAAGATATTTAACATAGACATTTATTAATTATTAATATAAAATTTTAAATAAAAGATATTTAACATATACATTTATAATGTTTTAACATAAAATTTTAAATATAAGATTTTTAACATAGACATTTATTAATTATTAATATAAAATTTTAAATAAAAGATATTTAACATAGGCATTTATTAATTATTAACATAATATTTTAAATATAAGATATTTAACATAATATTTTAAATATAAGATATTTAACATAATATTTTAAATATAAGATATTTAACATAATATTTTAAATATAAGATATTTAACATAATATTTTAAATATAAGATATTTAACATAATATTTTAAATATAAGATATTTAACATAATATTTTAAATATAAGATATTTAACATAATATTTTAAATATAAGATATTTAACATAATATTTTAAATATCAGATATTTAACATAGACATTTAATAATTATTAATATAAAATTTTAAATATAAGATATTTAACATAGACATTTATTAATTATTAACATAATATTTTAAATATAAGATATTTAACATAATATTTTAAATATAAGATATTTAACATAGACATTTATTAATTATTAACATAATATTTTAAATATAAGATATTTAACATTGACATTTCTTAATTATTAACATAATATTTTAAATATAAGATATTTAACATAATATTTTAAATATAAGATATTTAACATAGACATTTATTAATTATTAATAAAAATTTTTAAATAAAAGATATTTAACATAGACATTTATAATGTTTTAACATAAAATTTTAAATATAAGATTTTTGACATAGACATTTATTAATTATCAAAAATATATTTTAAATATAAGATATTTAACATAGACATTTATTAATTATTAACATAATATTTTAAATATAAGTTATTTAACATAATATTTTAAATATAAGATATTTAACATAGACATTTATTAATTATTAACATAATATTTTAAATATAAGATATTTAACATAGACATTTATTAATTATTAACATAATATTTACAATATAAGATATTTAACATAGACATTTCTTAATTATTAACATAATATTTTAAATATAAGATATTTATCATAGACATTTATTAATTATTAATATAAAATTTTAAATAAAAGATATTTAACATAGACAATTATAATGTTTTAACATAAAATTTTAAATATAAGATTTTTAACATAGACATTTATAAAGTTTTAACATAAAATTTTAAATATAAGATATTTAACATAGACATTTATTAATTATTAACATAATATTTACAATATAAGATATTTAACATAGACATTTCTTAATTATTAACATAATATTTTAAATATAAGATTTTTAACATAATATTTTAAATATAAGATATTTAACATAATATTTTAAATATAAGATATTTAACATAATATTTTAAATATAAGATATTTAACATAATATTTTAAATATAAGATATTTAACATAATATTTTAAATATAAGATATTTAACATAATATTTTAAATATAAGATATTTAACATAATATTTTAAATATAAGATATTTAACATAATATTTTAAATATAAGATATTTAACATAATATTTTAAATATAAGATATTTAACATAGACATTTTATAATTAATTATATAAAATTTTAAATATAAGATATTTAACACAGACATTTATTAATTATTAACATAATATTTTAAATATAAGATATTTAACATAGACATTTATTATTTATTAATATAATATTTTAAATATAGATATTTAACATAGACATTTATAATGTTTTAACATAAAATTTTAAATATAAGATTTTTAACATAGACATTTATTGATTATTAACATAATATTTTAAATATAAGATATTTAACATAGACATTTATTAATTATTAACAAAATATTTTAAAAATAAGATATTTAACATAGACATTTATTAATTATTAACATAAGAAAGGTAATTAACATAGAATATAATTAATTATTAACATAATATTTTAAATATAATATATTTAACATAGACATTTATTAATTATTAACATAATATTTTAAATATAAGATATTTAACATAGACATTTATTAATTATTAACATAAGAAAGGTAATTAACATAGACAATAATTAATTATTAACATAATATTTAATATAAGACATTTTTTAATTATTAACATAATCTTTTAAATATAAGATATTTAACATAGACATTTATTAATTATTAACATAATATTTTAAATATAAGATATTTAACATAGACATTTATTAATTATTAACAAAATATTTTAAAAATAAGATATTTAACATAGACATTTATTAATTATTAACATAAGAAAGGTAATTAACATAGAATATAATTAATTATTAACATAATATTTTAAATATAATATATTTAACATAGACATTTATTAATTATTAACATAATATTTTAAATATAAGATATTTAACATAGACATTTATTAATTATTAACATAATCTTTTAAATATAAGATATTTAACATAGACAATAATTAATTATTAACATAATATTTAATATAAGACATTTAACATAGACATTTATTAATTATTAACATAATCTTTTAAATATAAGATATTTAACATAGACATTTATTAATTATTAACATAATATTTTAAATATAAGATATTTAACATAGACATTTATTAATTATTAACATAATATTTTAAATATAAGATATTTAACATAGACATTTATTAATTATTAACATAATATTTTAAATATAAGATATTTAACATTGACATTTCTTAATTATTAACATAATATTTTAAATATAAGATATTTAACATAATATTTTAAATATAAGATATTTAACATAGACATTTATTAATTATTAATATAAAATTTTAAATAAAAGATATTTAACATAGACATTTATAATGTTTTAACATAAAATTTTAAATATATTTTTTTAACATAGACATTTATTGATTATTAACAAAATATTTTAAAAATAAGATATTTAACATAGACATTTATTAATTATTAACATAAGAAAGGTAATTAACATAGAATATAATTAATTATTAACATAATATTTTAAATATAATATATTTAACATAGACATTTATTAATTATTAACATAATATTTTAAATATAAGATATTTAACATAGACATTTATTAATTATTAACATAATATTTTAAATATAAGATATTTAACATAGACATTTATTAATTATTAACATAATATTTTAAATATAAGATATTTAACATAGACATTTATTAATTATTAACAAAATATTTTTAAAATAAGATATTTAACATAGAAATTTATTAATTATTAACATAAGAAAGGTAATTAACATAGAATATAATTAATTATTAACATAATATTTTAAATATAATATATTTAACATAGACATTTATTAATTATTAACATAATATTTTAAATATAAGATATTTAACATAGACATTTATTAATTATTAACATAATCTTTTAAATATAAGATATTAAACATAGACAATAATTAATTATTAACATAATATTTAATATAAGACATTTAACATAGACATTTATTAATTATTAACATAATCTTTAAAATATAAGATATTTAACATAGACATTTATTAATTATTAACATAATTTTTTAAATATAAGATATTTAACATAGACATTTATTAATTATTAACATAATATTTTAACTATAATATATTTAACATTGAAATTAATTAATTATTAATAATATATTTTAAATATAAGATATTTAACATAGACATATATTAATTATTAACATAATATTTTAACTATAATATATTTAACATTGACATTTATTAATTATTAATAATATATTTTAAATATAAGATATTTAACATAGACATTTATTAATTATTAACATAATATTTTAAATATATTATATTTAACATAGACATTTATTAATTATTAACATAATAGTTTAAATATAAGATATTTAACATAGACATTTATTAATTATTAACATAATATTTTAAATATAAGATATTTAACATAGACATTTATTAATTATTAACATAATATTTTAACTATAATATATTTAACATTGACATTAATTAATTATTAATAATATATTTTAAATATAAGATATTTAACATAGACATTTATTAATTATTAACATAATATTTTAAATATAATATATTTAACATAGACATTTATTAATTATTAACATAATATTTTAAATATAAGATATTTAACATAGACATTTCTTAATTATTAACATTAGAAAGGTAATTAACATAGACAATAATTAATTATTAACATAATATTTTAAATAAAAGATATTTAACATAGACATTTATTATTTATTAACATAATATTTGAAATATAAGATATTTAACATAGACATTTATTAATTATTAATATAAAATTTTAAATAAAAGATATTTAACATAGACATTCATAATGTTTTAACATAAAATTTTCAATATGAGATTTTCAACATAGACATTTATTAAATATTAACATATTATTTTAAATATAAGTTATTTAACATAGACATTTATTAATTATTAACAAAATATTTTAAATATAAGGTATTTAACATAGACATTTATTAATTATTAACATAATATTTTAAATATAAGATATTTAACATAATATTTTAAATATAAGATATTTAACATAATATTTTAAATATAAGATATTTAACATAATATTTTAAATATAAGATATTTAACATAATATTTTAAATATAAGATATTTAACATAATATTTTAAATATAAGATATTTAACATAATATTTTAAATATAAGATATTTAACATAGACATTTAATAATTAATTATATAAAATTTTAAATATAAGATATTTAACATAGACATTTATTAATTATTAACATAATATTTTAAATATAAGATATTTAACATAGACATTTATAATTATTAACATAATATTTACAGTATAAGATATTTAACATAGACATTTATAATGTTTTAACATAAACTTTTAAATATAAGATTTTTAACATAGACATTTATTAATTATCAACAATATATTTTAAATATAAGATATTTAACATAGACATTTATTAATTATTAATATAATATTTTAAATATAAGTTATTTAACATAATATTTTAAATATAAGATATTTAACATAGACATTTATTAATTATTAACATAATATTTTAAATATGAGATATTTATCATAGACATGTATTAATTATTAATATAAAATTTTAAATAAAAGATATTTAACATAGACAATTATAATGTTTTAACATAAAATTTTAAATATAAGATTTTTAACATAGACATTTATTAATTATAAATATAAAATTTTAAATAAAAGATATTTAACATAGACATTTATAAAGTTTTAACATAAAATTTACAATATAAGATATTAAACATAGACATTTCTTAATTATTAACATAATATTTTAAATATAAGATATTTAACATAATATTTTAAATATAAGATATTTAACATAATATTTTAAATATAAGATATTTAACATAATATTTTAAATATAAGATATTTAACATAATATTTTAAATATAAGATATTTAACATAATATTTTAAATATAAGATATTTAACATAATATTTTAAATATAAGATATTTAACATAATATTTTAAATATAAGATATTTAACATAATATTTTAAATATAAGATATTTAACATAATATTTTAAATATAAGATATTTAACATAATATTTTAAATATAAGATATTTAACATAATATTTTAAATATAAGATATTTAACATAGACATTTTATAATTAATTATATAAAATTTTAAATATAAGATATTTAACACAGACATTTATTAATTATTAACATAATATTTTAAATATAAGATATTTAACATAGACATTTATTATTTATTAATATAATATTTTAAATATAGATATTTAACATAGACATTTATAATGTTTTAACATAAAATTTTAAATATAAGATTTTTAACATAGACATTTATTGATTATTAACATAATATTTTAAATATAAGATATTTAACATAGACATTTATTAATTATTAACAAAATATTTTAAAAATAAGATATTTAACATAGACATTTATTAATTATTAACATAAGAAAGGTAATTAACATAGAATATAATTAATTATTAACATAATATTTTAAATATAATATATTTAACATAGACATTTATTAATTATTAACATAATATTTTAAATATAAGATATTTAACATAGACATTTATTAATTATTAACATAAGAAAGGTAATTAACATAGACAATAATTAATTATTAACATAATATTTAATATAAGACATTTTTTAATTATTAACATAATCTTTTAAATATAAGATATTTAACATAGACATTTATTAATTATTAACATAATATTTTAAATATAAGATATTTAACATAGACATTTATTAATTATTAACAAAATATTTTAAAAATAAGATATTTAACATAGACATTTATTAATTATTAACATAAGAAAGGTAATTAACATAGAATATAATTAATTATTAACATAATATTTTAAATATAATATATTTAACATAGACATTTATTAATTATTAACATAATATTTTAAATATAAGATATTTAACATAGACATTTATTAATTATTAACATAATCTTTTAAATATAAGATATTT
Source organism: Troilus luridus (assembly GCA_964056705.1). Taxonomy (NCBI): domain Eukaryota; kingdom Metazoa; phylum Arthropoda; class Insecta; order Hemiptera; family Pentatomidae; genus Troilus; species Troilus luridus. The sequence continues at coordinate 2,185,278 of OZ057417.1, read as the reverse complement.
AACATAGACAATAATTAATTATTAACATAATATTTAATATAAGACATTTAACATAGACATTTATTAATTATTAACATAATCTTTTAAATATAAGATATTTAACATAGACATTTATTAATTATTAACATAATATTTTAAATATAAGATATTTAACATAGACATTTATTAATTATTAACATAATATTTTAAATATAAGATATTTAACATAGACATTTATTAATTATTAACATAATATTTTAAATATAAGATATTTAACATTGACATTTCTTAATTATTAACATAATATTTTAAATATAAGATATTTAACATAATATTTTAAATATAAGATATTTAACATAGACATTTATTAATTATTAATATAAAATTTTAAATAAAAGATATTTAACATAGACATTTATAATGTTTTAACATAAAATTTTAAATATATTTTTTTAACATAGACATTTATTGATTATTAACAAAATATTTTAAAAATAAGATATTTAACATAGACATTTATTAATTATTAACATAAGAAAGGTAATTAACATAGAATATAATTAATTATTAACATAATATTTTAAATATAATATATTTAACATAGACATTTATTAATTATTAACATAATATTTTAAATATAAGATATTTAACATAGACATTTATTAATTATTAACATAATATTTTAAATATAAGATATTTAACATAGACATTTATTAATTATTAACATAATATTTTAAATATAAGATATTTAACATAGACATTTATTAATTATTAACAAAATATTTTTAAAATAAGATATTTAACATAGAAATTTATTAATTATTAACATAAGAAAGGTAATTAACATAGAATATAATTAATTATTAACATAATATTTTAAATATAATATATTTAACATAGACATTTATTAATTATTAACATAATATTTTAAATATAAGATATTTAACATAGACATTTATTAATTATTAACATAATCTTTTAAATATAAGATATTAAACATAGACAATAATTAATTATTAACATAATATTTAATATAAGACATTTAACATAGACATTTATTAATTATTAACATAATCTTTAAAATATAAGATATTTAACATAGACATTTATTAATTATTAACATAATTTTTTAAATATAAGATATTTAACATAGACATTTATTAATTATTAACATAATATTTTAACTATAATATATTTAACATTGAAATTAATTAATTATTAATAATATATTTTAAATATAAGATATTTAACATAGACATATATTAATTATTAACATAATATTTTAACTATAATATATTTAACATTGACATTTATTAATTATTAATAATATATTTTAAATATAAGATATTTAACATAGACATTTATTAATTATTAACATAATATTTTAAATATATTATATTTAACATAGACATTTATTAATTATTAACATAATAGTTTAAATATAAGATATTTAACATAGACATTTATTAATTATTAACATAATATTTTAAATATAAGATATTTAACATAGACATTTATTAATTATTAACATAATATTTTAACTATAATATATTTAACATTGACATTAATTAATTATTAATAATATATTTTAAATATAAGATATTTAACATAGACATTTATTAATTATTAACATAATATTTTAAATATAATATATTTAACATAGACATTTATTAATTATTAACATAATATTTTAAATATAAGATATTTAACATAGACATTTCTTAATTATTAACATTAGAAAGGTAATTAACATAGACAATAATTAATTATTAACATAATATTTTAAATAAAAGATATTTAACATAGACATTTATTATTTATTAACATAATATTTGAAATATAAGATATTTAACATAGACATTTATTAATTATTAATATAAAATTTTAAATAAAAGATATTTAACATAGACATTCATAATGTTTTAACATAAAATTTTCAATATGAGATTTTCAACATAGACATTTATTAAATATTAACATATTATTTTAAATATAAGTTATTTAACATAGACATTTATTAATTATTAACAAAATATTTTAAATATAAGGTATTTAACATAGACATTTATTAATTATTAACATAATATTTTAAATATAAGATATTTAACATAATATTTTAAATATAAGATATTTAACATAATATTTTAAATATAAGATATTTAACATAATATTTTAAATATAAGATATTTAACATAATATTTTAAATATAAGATATTTAACATAATATTTTAAATATAAGATATTTAACATAATATTTTAAATATAAGATATTTAACATAGACATTTAATAATTAATTATATAAAATTTTAAATATAAGATATTTAACATAGACATTTATTAATTATTAACATAATATTTTAAATATAAGATATTTAACATAGACATTTATAATTATTAACATAATATTTACAGTATAAGATATTTAACATAGACATTTATAATGTTTTAACATAAACTTTTAAATATAAGATTTTTAACATAGACATTTATTAATTATCAACAATATATTTTAAATATAAGATATTTAACATAGACATTTATTAATTATTAATATAATATTTTAAATATAAGTTATTTAACATAATATTTTAAATATAAGATATTTAACATAGACATTTATTAATTATTAACATAATATTTTAAATATGAGATATTTATCATAGACATGTATTAATTATTAATATAAAATTTTAAATAAAAGATATTTAACATAGACAATTATAATGTTTTAACATAAAATTTTAAATATAAGATTTTTAACATAGACATTTATTAATTATAAATATAAAATTTTAAATAAAAGATATTTAACATAGACATTTATAAAGTTTTAACATAAAATTTACAATATAAGATATTAAACATAGACATTTCTTAATTATTAACATAATATTTTAAATATAAGATATTTAACATAATATTTTAAATATAAGATATTTAACATAATATTTTAAATATAAGATATTTAACATAATATTTTAAATATAAGATATTTAACATAATATTTTAAATATAAGATATTTAACATAATATTTTAAATATAAGATATTTAACATAATATTTTAAATATAAGATATTTAACATAGACATTTATTAATTATTAACATAATATTTTAAATATAAGATATTTAACATTGACATTTCTTAATTATTAACATAATATTTTAAATATAAGATATTTAACATAATATTTTAAATATAAGATATTTAACATAGACATTTATTAATTATTAATAAAAATTTTTAAATAAAAGATATTTAACATAGACATTTATAATGTTTTAACATAAAATTTTAAATATAAGATTTTTGACATAGACATTTATTAATTATCAAAAATATATTTTAAATATAAGATATTTAACATAGACATTTATTAATTATTAACATAATATTTTAAATATAAGTTATTTAACATAATATTTTAAATATAAGATATTTAACATAGACATTTATTAATTATTAACATAATATTTTAAATATAAGATATTTAACATAGACATTTATTAATTATTAACATAATATTTACAATATAAGATATTTAACATAGACATTTCTTAATTATTAACATAATATTTTAAATATAAGATATTTATCATAGACATTTATTAATTATTAATATAAAATTTTAAATAAAAGATATTTAACATAGACAATTATAATGTTTTAACATAAAATTTTAAATATAAGATTTTTAACATAGACATTTATAAAGTTTTAACATAAAATTTTAAATATAAGATATTTAACATAGACATTTATTAATTATTAACATAATATTTACAATATAAGATATTTAACATAGACATTTCTTAATTATTAACATAATATTTTAAATATAAGATTTTTAACATAATATTTTAAATATAAGATATTTAACATAATATTTTAAATATAAGATATTTAACATAATATTTTAAATATAAGATATTTAACATAATATTTTAAATATAAGATATTTAACATAATATTTTAAATATAAGATATTTAACATAATATTTTAAATATAAGATATTTAACATAATATTTTAAATATAAGATATTTAACATAATATTTTAAATATAAGATATTTAACATAATATTTTAAATATAAGATATTTAACATAATATTTTAAATATAAGATATTTAACATAGACATTTTATAATTAATTATATAAAATTTTAAATATAAGATATTTAACACAGACATTTATTAATTATTAACATAATATTTTAAATATAAGATATTTAACATAGACATTTATTAATTATTAATATAATATTTTAAATATAGATATTTAACATAGACATTTATAATGTTTTAACATAAAATTTTAAATATAAGATTTTTAACATAGACATTTATTGATTATTAACATAATATTATAAATATAAGATATTTAACATAGACATTTATTAATTATTAACAAAATATTTTAAAAATAAGATATTTAACATAGACATTTATTAATTATTAACATAAGAAAGGTAATTAACATAGAATATAATTAATTATTAACATAATATTTTAAATATAATATATTTAACATAGACATTTATTAATTATTAACATAATATTTTAAATATAAGATATTTAACATAGACATTTATTAATTATTAACATAAGAAAGGTAATTAACATAGACAATAATTAATTATTAACATAATATTTAATATAAGACATTTTTTAATTATTAACATAATCTTTTAAATATAAGATATTTAACATAGACATTTATTAATTATTAACATAATATTTTAAATATAAGATATTTAACATAGACATTTATTAATTATTAACAAAATATTTTAAAAATAAGATATTTAACATAGACATTTATTAATTATTAACATAAGAAAGGTAATTAACATAGAATATAATTAATTATTAACATAATATTTTAAATATAATATATTTAACATAGACATTTATTAATTATTAACATAATATTTTAAATATAAGATATTTAACATAGACATTTATTAATTATTAACATAATCTTTTAAATATAAGATATTTAACATAGACAATAATTAATTATTAACATAATATTTAATATAAGACATTTAACATAGACATTTATTAATTATTAACATAATCTTTTAAATATAAGATATTTAACATAGACATTTATTAATTATTAACATAATATTTTAAATATAAGATATTTAACATAGACATTTATTAATTATTAACATAATATTTTAAATATAAGATATTTAACATAGACATTTATTAATTATTAACATAATATTTTAAATATAAGATATTTAACATTGACATTTCTTAATTATTAACATAATATTTTAAATATAAGATATTTAACATAATATTTTAAATATAAGATATTTAACATAGACATTTATTAATTATTAATATAAAATTTTAAATAAAAGATATTTAACATAGACATTTATAATGTTTTAACATAAAATTTTAAATATATTTTTTTAACATAGACATTTATTGATTATTAACAAAATATTTTAAAAATAAGATATTTAACATAGACATTTATTAATTATTAACATAAGAAAGGTAATTAACATAGAATATAATTAATTATTAACATAATATTTTAAATATAATATATTTAACATAGACATTTATTAATTATTAACATAATATTTTAAATATAAGATATTTAACATAGACATTTATTAATTATTAACATAAGAAAGGTAATTAACATAGACAATAATTAATTATTAACATAATATTTAATATAAGACATTTTTTAATTATTAACATAATCTTTTAAATATAAGATATTTAACATAGACATTTATTAATTATTAACATAATATTTTAAATATAAGATATTTAACATAGACATTTATTAATTATTAACATAATATTTTAAATATAAGATATTTAACATAGACATTTATTAATTATTAACAAAATATTTTTAAAATAAGATATTTAACATAGAAATTTATTAATTATTAACATAAGAAAGGTAATTAACATAGAATATAATTAATTATTAACATAATATTTTAAATATAATATATTTAACATAGACATTTATTAATTATTAACATAATATTTTAAATATAAGATATTTAACATAGACATTTATTAATTATTAACATAATCTTTTAAATATAAGATATTTAACATAGACAATAATTAATTATTAACATAATATTTAATATAAGACATTTAACATAGACATTTATTAATTATTAACATAATCTTTAAAATATAAGATATTTAACATAGACATTTATTAATTATTAACATAATTTTTTAAATATAAGATATTTAACATAGACATTTATTAATTATTAACATAATATTTTAACTATAATATATTTAACATTGAAATTAATTAATTATTAATAATATATTTTAAATATAAGATATTTAACATAGACATATATTAATTATTAACATAATATTTTAACTATAATATATTTAACATTGACATTTATGAATTATTAATAATATATTTTAAATATAAGATATTTAACATAGACATTTATTAATTATTAACATAATATTTTAAATATATTATATTTAACATAGACATTTATTAATTATTAACATAATATTTTAACTATAATATATTTAACATTGACATTAATTAATTATTAATAATATATTTTAAATATAAGATATTTAACATAGACATTTATTAATTATTAACATAATATTTTAAATATAATATATTTAACATAGACATTTATTAATTATTAACATAATATTTTAAATATAAGATATTTAACATAGACATTTCTTAATTATTAACATTAGAAAGGTAATTAACATAGACAATAATTAATTATTAACATAATATTTTAAATAAAAGATATTTAACATAGACATTTATTATTTATTAACATAATATTTGAAATATAAGATATTTAACATAGACATTTATTAATTATTAATATAAAATTTTAAATAAAAGATATTTAACATAGACATTCATAATGTTTTAACATAAAATTTTCAATATGAGATTTTCAACATAGACATTTATTAAATATTAACATATTATTTTAAATATAAGTTATTTAACATAGACATTTATTAATTATTAACAAAATATTTTAAATATAAGGTATTTAACATAGACATTTATTAATTATTAACATAATATTTTTAATATAAGATATTTAACATAATATTTTAAATATAAGATATTTAACATAATATTTTAAATATAAGATATTTAACATAATATTTTAAATATAAGATATTTAACATAATATTTTAAATATAAGATATTTAACATAGACATTTAATAATTAATTATATAAAATTTTAAATATAAGATATTTAACATAGACATTTATTAATTATTAACATAATATTTTAAATATAAGATATTTAACATAGACATTTATAATTATTAACATAATATTTACAGTATAAGATATTTAACATAGACATTTATAATGTTTTAACATAAACTTTTAAATATAAGATTTTTAACATAGACATTTATTAATTATCAACAATATATTTTAAATATAAGATATTTAACATAGACATTTATTAATTATTAACATAATATTTTAAATATAAGTTATTTAACATAATATTTTAAATATAAGATATTTAACATAGACATTTATTAATTATTAACATAATATTTTAAATATGAGATATTTATCATAGACATTTATTAATTATTAATATAAAATTTTAAATAAAAGATATTTAACATAGACAATTATAATGTTTTAACATAAAATTTTAAATATAAGATTTTTAACATAGACATTTATTAATTATAAATATAAAATTTTAAATAAAAGATATTTAACATAGACATTTATAAAGTTTTAACATAAAATTTACAATATAAGATATTAAACATAGACATTTTTTAATTATTAACATAAGAAAGGTTTTTAACATAGACATTTATTAATTATTAACAAAATATTTTTAAAATAAGATATTTAACATAGAAATTTATTAATTATTAACATAAGAAAGGTAATTAACATAGAATATAATTAATTATTAACATAATATTTTAAATATAATATATTTAACATAGACATTTATTAATTATTAACATAATATTTTAAATATAAGATATTTAACATAGACATTTATTAATTATTAACATAATCTTTTAAATATAAGATATTTAACATAGACAATAATTAATTATTAACATAATATTTAATATAAGACATTTAACATAGACATTTATTAATTATTAACATAATCTTTAAAATATAAGATATTTAACATAGACATTTATTAATTATTAACATAATTTTTTAAATATAAGATATTTAACATAGACATTTATTAATTATTAACATAATATTTTAACTATAATATATTTAACATTGAAATTAATTAATTATTAATAATATATTTTAAATATAAGATATTTAACATAGACATATATTAATTATTAACATAATATTTTAACTATAATATATTTAACATTGACATTTATGAATTATTAATAATATATTTTAAATATAAGATATTTAACATAGACATTTATTAATTATTAACATAATATTTTAAATATATTATATTTAACATAGACATTTATTAATTATTAACATAATATTTTAACTATAATATATTTAACATTGACATTAATTAATTATTAATAATATATTTTAAATATAAGATATTTAACATAGACATTTATTAATTATTAACATAATATTTTAAATATAATATATTTAACATAGACATTTATTAATTATTAACATAATATTTTAAATATAAGATATTTAACATAGACATTTCTTAATTATTAACATTAGAAAGGTAATTAACATAGACAATAATTAATTATTAACATAATATTTTAAATAAAAGATATTTAACATAGACATTTATTATTTATTAACATAATATTTGAAATATAAGATATTTAACATAGACATTTATTAATTATTAATATAAAATTTTAAATAAAAGATATTTAACATAGACATTCATAATGTTTTAACATAAAATTTTCAATATGAGATTTTCAACATAGACATTTATTAAATATTAACATATTATTTTAAATATAAGTTATTTAACATAGACATTTATTAATTATTAACAAAATATTTTAAATATAAGGTATTTAACATAGACATTTATTAATTATTAACATAATATTTTTAATATAAGATATTTAACATAATATTTTAAATATAAGATATTTAACATAATATTTTAAATATAAGATATTTAACATAATATTTTAAATATAAGATATTTAACATAATATTTTAAATATAAGATATTTAACATAGACATTTAATAATTAATTATATAAAATTTTAAATATAAGATATTTAACATAGACATTTATTAATTATTAACATAATATTTTAAATATAAGATATTTAACATAGACATTTATAATTATTAACATAATATTTACAGTATAAGATATTTAACATAGACATTTATAATGTTTTAACATAAACTTTTAAATATAAGATTTTTAACATAGACATTTATTAATTATCAACAATATATTTTAAATATAAGATATTTAACATAGACATTTATTAATTATTAACATAATATTTTAAATATAAGTTATTTAACATAATATTTTAAATATAAGATATTTAACATAGACATTTATTAATTATTAACATAATATTTTAAATATGAGATATTTATCATAGACATTTATTAATTATTAATATAAAATTTTAAATAAAAGATATTTAACATAGACAATTATAATGTTTTAACATAAAATTTTAAATATAAGATTTTTAACATAGACATTTATTAATTATAAATATAAAATTTTAAATAAAAGATATTTAACATAGACATTTATAAAGTTTTAACATAAAATTTACAATATAAGATATTAAACATAGACATTTCTTAATTATTAACATAATATTTTAAATATAAGATATTTAACATAATATTTTAAATATAAGATATTTAACATAATATTTTAAATATAAGATATTTAACATACTATTTTAAATATAAGATATTTAACATACTATTTTAAATATAAGATATTTAACATAATATTTTAAATATAAGATATTTAACATAATATTTTAAATATAAGATATTTAACATAATATTTTAAATATAAGATATTTAACATAATATTTTAAATATAAGATATTTAACATAATATTTTAAATATAAGATATTTAACATAATATTTTAAATATAAGATATTTAACATAATATTTTAAATATAAGATATTTAACATAATATTTTAAATATAAGATATTTAACATAGACATTTAATAATTAATTATATACAATTTTAAATATAAGATATTTAACATAGACATTTATTAATTATTAACATAATATTTTAAATATATGATATTTAACATAGACATTTATTAATTATTAACATAATATTTTAAATATAAGATATTTAACATTGACATTTCCTAATTATTAACATAATATTTTAAATATAAAATATTTAGCATAATATTTTAAATATAAGATATTTAACATAGACATTTATTAATTATTAATATAAAATTTTAAATAAAAGATATATAACATAGACATTTATAATGTTTTAACATAAAATTTTAAATATAAGATATTTAACATAGACATTTATTAATTATTAACATAATATTTTAAATATAAGATATTTAACATAGACATTTATTTATTAATAACATAATATTTTAAATATAAGATATTTAACATAGACATTTTTTAATTATTAACATAAGAAAGGTTTTTAACATAGACATTTATTAATTATTAACATAATATTTTAAATATAAGATATTTAACATAGACATTTATTAATTATTAACAAAATATTTTAAATAAAAGATATTTAACATAGACATTTATTTATTATTAACATAATATTTTAAATCTATGATATTTAACATAGACATTTATTAATTATTAACATAAGAAACGTATTTAACATAGAGAATAATTAATTATTAACATAATATTTTAAATATAACATATTTATCATAGACATTTATTAATTATTAACATAATATTTTAAATATAAGATATTTATCATAGACATTTATTCATTATTAACATAATATTTTAAATAAAAGCTATTTAACATAGACATTTATTAAATATTAATATAATATTTTAAATATAAGATATTTTACATAGACATTTAAAAATTATTAATATAAAATTTTAAATAAAAGATATTTAACATAGACATTTATAATGTTTTAACATAAAATTTTAAATATAAGATTTTTAACATAGACATTTATTAATTATTAATATAAAATTTTAAATAAAAGATATTTAACATAGACATTTATAAAGTTTTAACATAAAATTTTAAATATAAGATATTTAACGTAGACATTCATTAATTATTAACATAATATTTTAAATATAAGATATTTAACATAGACATTTATTAATCATTAACATAATATTTTAAATATAAGATATTTAACATATACATTTATTAATTATTAACATAATATTTTAAATATAAGATATTTATCATAGACATTTATTAATTTAAATGTACGAAATGGGTTTGTCAACTAAGTTCACTAACGCTATAAAAAGTCTTTACGAAAACACGGAGGCAGTGGTCTGGACAAAAGATGGAGTTACGGAGTCATTCAAGACGGGGATGGGGGTCAAGCAGGGATGTGTACTGAGTCCATACCTGTTTACTCTTTTCATAAATGATTTAGCGGAGAATCTCGGGGGAGGAGTCATAGTGGGGCATAAGAAAGTGAATATGTTGGCTTATGCTGACGATATTGTCCTAATATCAGATAATCCGGTTGGTTTGCAGTACATGATAGGCAATTTAGAAATCTATTGTAAAACATGGAATTTGTTTGTAAATCTGGACAAATCAAAAATTATAGTATTTAAGAAGAATAATAGAGGCAAAATGTGTACAAAAAAAGAGAAATGGTTCCTAAATAATGAGCAAATTGAATGTGTGAAATCATACAAATATCTAGGGGTGGTGATGTGCAATAACTTAAAAATGAAATATGACATTAAAGAAAAAGTAAGTAAGGCAAAAGTTGGGATTAATATGATGTGGAGAGAACTGTTCAAAAATCCAGAAGTGCCATTAGAGTCAAAATTTAAAGTATTTGAGTCAACAATTAAAAATGTCATAACCTATGGATGTCAAGTTTGGGGCCACAAATATTTTGAGGAAATAGAAAAAGTTGAAAGGTATTTCATTAAAAAAATTTTTAAATTACCGGTTAATACCCCAAATTACTTTGTGTACTTAGAAATGAATAGAAAATTAATACACATGTACACACTAAAAATGCAATCCAATTATATTTTAAAAATACTAAATTATAAAGAAAATAGGCTATGTACAGTTATAGCAAGAGAAATAATAAAACAGAACATATCATGGTTTAAAGAGTGGGGGGAAATTGCAAAAAAAATAAATTATAGACTGGATTTAACTTTAAACTCCGTGGATACTTGGGAGGGAGAAATGTTCAAAATGTTGGAGCGGTACAAAGATTATTTTATCCAAGTTTGCCATGCAAAAGCAGCAGAGGGCACACACCACGGCCTCTATAGCTCATTAAATAAAACAATAGATTACCATAGACATTTTAAAGCAACAAAAAAAATGAGCGTAGTTATGAAATGTAGAGGGGAACTTCTGAATCTAAATTACAAACCATTTGAAATTGATTCGCAAAATATACAGCTATGCTCACTGTGTAATCTGAAAGAAATTGAAAACAGTTTTCACTTCCTGGCAGTGTGTCCCGTCTTAAAATTGTATAGAAAAAAATTCTTAAAATATGAGCTGATATCAAAACAAAAATTAATAGATATTCTGAATGGAGAGAATTTTATAGGTTTATATAATTTTGTAAGTAATGCAGGTCGTTATAGACATTTTTTAATTTCAGAATTTAATTATTAATGTCAAAAAGAAATTTGATTTATTTTTTAGTTTTCTTGTTGTTTAGTAGTTTAATCAAACTCCCGGCAGACGGTATAAGTACCATGCTGTGGCTGCTAATGTGAAAAATAAAATTAAAAAAGAACAGTTGTAAATAATTTAATAAAGAGCATTTTATATCTATCTATATCTATCTATCTATTTATTAATTATTAACATAATATTTTAAATAAAAGATATTTAACATAGACATTTATTAATTATTAATATAATATTTTAAATATAAGATATTTAACATAATATTTTAAATATAAGATATTTATCATAATATTTTAAATATAAGATATTTAACATAGACATTTAATAATTATTAATATAAAATTTTAAATATAAGATATTTAACATAGACATTTATTAATTATTAACATAATATTTTAAATATAAGATATTTAACATTGACATTTCTTAATTATTAACATAATATTTTAAATATAAGATATTTAACATAATATTTTAAATATAAGATATTTAACATAATATTTTAAATATAAGATATTTAACATAGACATTTATTAATTATTAATATAAAATTTTAAATAAAAGATATTTAACATAGACATTTATAATGTTTTAACATAAAATTTTAAATATAAGATTTTTAACATAGACATTTATTAATTATTAACATAATATTTTAAATATAAGATATTTAACATAGACATTTATTAATTATTAACAAAATATTTTAAATAAAAGATATTTAACATAGAAATTTATTTATTATTAACAAAATATTTTAAATATAAGATATTTAACATAGACATTCATTAATTATTAACATAAAATTTTAAATATAAGATTTTTAACATAGACATTTATTAATTATTAATATAAAATTTTAAATAAAAGATATTTAACATAGACATTTATAAAGTTTTAACATAAAATTTTAAATATAAGATATTTAACATAGACATTTATAATTATTAACATAATATTTACAATATAAGATATTTAACAAAGACATTTCTTAATTATTAACATAATATTTTAAATATAAGATATTTAACATAATATTTTAAATATAAGATATTTATCATAATATTTTAAATATAAGATATTTAACATAGACATTTAAAAATTATTAATATAAAATTTTAAATATAAGATATTTAACATAGACATTTATTAATTATTAACATAATATTTTAAATATAAGATATTTAACATTGACATTTCTTAATTATTAACATAATATTTTAAATATAAGATATTTAACATAATATTTTAAATATAAGATATTTAACATAATATTTTAAATATAAGATATTTAACATAGACATTTATTAATTATTAATATAAAATTTTAAATAAAAGATATTTAACATAGACATTTATAATGTTTTAACATAAAATTTTAAATACAAGATTTTTAACATAGACATTTATTAATTATTAATATAAAATTTTAAATAAAAGATATTTAACATAGACATTTATTAATTATTAACATAATATTTTAAATATAAGATATTTAACATAGACATTTTTTTATTAATAACATAATATTTTAAATATTAGATATTTAACATAGACATTTTTTAATTATTAACATAAGAAAGGTATTTAACATAGAAAATAATTAATTATTAACATAATATTTTAAATATAAGACATTTACATAGACATTTATTAATTATTAACATAATCTTTTAAATATAAGATATTTAACATAGACATTTATTAATTATTAACATAATATTTTAAATATAAGATATTTAACATAGACATTTATTAATTATTAACATAAGAAAGGTAATTAACATAGAAAATAATTAATTATTAACATAATATTTTAAATATAAGATATTTATCATAGACATTTGTTAATTATTAATATAAAATTTTAAATAAAAGATATTTAACATAGACAATTATAATGTTTTAACATAAAATTTTAAATATAAGATTTTAACATAGACATTTATTAATTATAAATATAAAATTTTAAAAAAAGATATTTAACATAGACATTTATAAAGCTTTAACATAAAATTTTAAATATAAGATATTTATCATAGACATTTATTAATTATTAACATAATATTTACAATATAAGATATTTAACATAGACATTTCTTTATTATTAACATAATATTTTAAATATAAGATTTTTAACATAGACATTTATTAATTATTAATATAAAATTTTAAATAAAAGATATTTAACATAGACATTTATAAAGTTTTAACATAAAATTTTAAATATAAGATATTTAACATAGACATTTATAATTATTAACATAATATTTACAATATAAGATATTTAACAAAGACATTTCTTAATTATTAACATAATATTTTAAATATAAGATATTTAACATAATATTTTAAATATAAGATATTTAACATAATATTTTAAATATAAGATATTTAACATAGACATTTATTAATTATTAATATAAAATTTTAAATAAAAGATATTTAACATATACATTTATAATGTTTTAACATAAAATTTTAAATATAAGATTTTTAACATAGACATTTATTAATTATTAATATAAAATTTTAAATAAAAGATATTTAACATAGACATTTATTAATTATTAACATAATATTTTAAATATAAGATATTTAACATAATATTTTAAATATAAGATATTTAACATAATATTTTAAATATAAGATATTTAACATAATATTTTAAATATAAGATATTTAACATAATATTTTAAATATAAGATATTTAACATAATATTTTAAATATAAGATATTTAACATAATATTTTAAATATAAGATATTTAACATAATATTTTAAATATAAGATATTTAACATAATATTTTAAATATCAGATATTTAACATAGACATTTAATAATTATTAATATAAAATTTTAAATATAAGATATTTAACATAGACATTTATTAATTATTAACATAATATTTTAAATATAAGATATTTAACATAATATTTTAAATATAAGATATTTAACATAGACATTTATTAATTATTACCATAATATTTTAAATATAAGATATTTAACATTGACATTTCTTAATTATTAACATAATATTTTAAATATAAGATATTTAACATAATATTTTAAATATAAGATATTTAACATAGACATTTATTAATTATTAATAAAAATTTTTAAATAAAAGATATTTAACATAGACATTTATAATGTTTTAACATAAAATTTTAAATATAAGATTTTTGACATAGACATTTATTAATTATCAAAAATATATTTTAAATATAAGATATTTAACATAGACATTTATTAATTATTAACATAATATTTTAAATATAAGTTATTTAACATAATATTTTAAATATAAGATATTTAACATAGACATTTATTAATTATTAACATAATATTTTAAATATAAGATATTTAACATAGACATTTATTAATTATTAACATAATATTTACAATATAAGATATTTAACATAGACATTTCTTAATTATTAACATAATATTTTAAATATAAGATATTTATCATAGACATTTATTAATTATTAATATAAAATTTTAAATAAAAGATATTTAACATAGACAATTATAATGTTTTAACATAAAATTTTAAATATAAGATTTTTAACATAGACATTTATAAAGTTTTAACATAAAATTTTAAATATAAGATATTTAACATAGACATTTATTAATTATTAACATAATATTTACAATATAAGATATTTAACATAGACATTTCTTAATTATTAACATAATATTTTAAATATAAGATTTTTAACATAATATTTTAAATATAAGATATTTAACATAATATTTTAAATATAAGATATTTAACATAATATTTTAAATATAAGATATTTAACATAATATTTTAAATATAAGATATTTAACATAATATTTTAAATATAAGATATTTAACATAATATTTTAAATATAAGATATTTAACATAATATTTTAAATATAAGATATTTAACATAGACATTTATTAATTATTAACATAATATTTTAAATATAAGATATTTAACATAGACATTTATTAATTATTAACATAATATTTTAAATATAAGATATTTAACATTGACATTTCTTAATTATTAACATAATATTTTAAATATAAGATATTTAACATAATATTTTAAATATAAGATATTTAACATAGACATTTATAATGTTTTAACATAAAATTTTAAATATATTTTTTTAACATAGACATTTATTGATTATTAACAAAATATTTTAAAAATAAGATATTTAACATAGACATTTATTAATTATTAACATAAGAAAGGTAATTAACATAGAATATAATTAATTATTAACATAATATTTTAAATATAATATATTTAACATAGACATTTATTAATTATTAACATAATATTTTAAATATAAGATATTTAACATAGACATTTATTAATTATTAACATAAGAAAGGTAATTAACATAGACAATAATTAATTATTAACATAATATTTAATATAAGACATTTTTTAATTATTAACATAATCTTTTAAATATAAGATATTTAACATAGACATTTATTAATTATTAACATAATATTTTAAATATAAGATATTTAACATAGACATTTATTAATTATTAACATAATATTTTAAATATAAGATATTTAACATAGACATTTATTAATTATTAACAAAATATTTTTAAAATAAGATATTTAACATAGAAATTTATTAATTATTAACATAAGAAAGGTAATTAACATAGAATATAATTAATTATTAACATAATATTTTAAATATAATATATTTAACATAGACATTTATTAATTATTAACATAATATTTTAAATATAAGATATTTAACATAGACATTTATTAATTATTAACATAATCTTTTAAATATAAGATATTTAACATAGACAATAATTAATTATTAACATAATATTTAATATAAGACATTTAACATAGACATTTATTAATTATTAACATAATCTTTAAAATATAAGATATTTAACATAGACATTTATTAATTATTAACATAATTTTTTAAATATAAGATATTTAACATAGACATTTATTAATTATTAACATAATATTTTAACTATAATATATTTAACATTGAAATTAATTAATTATTAATAATATATTTTAAATATAAGATATTTAACATAGACATATATTAATTATTAACATAATATTTTAACTATAATATATTTAACATTGACATTTATGAATTATTAATAATATATTTTAAATATAAGATATTTAACATAGACATTTATTAATTATTAACATAATATTTTAAATATATTATATTTAACATAGACATTTATTAATTATTAACATAATATTTTAACTATAATATATTTAACATTGACATTAATTAATTATTAATAATATATTTTAAATATAAGATATTTAACATAGACATTTATTAATTATTAACATAATATTTTAAATATAATATATTTAACATAGACATTTATTAATTATTAACATAATATTTTAAATATAAGATATTTAACATAGACATTTCTTAATTATTAACATTAGAAAGGTAATTAACATAGACAATAATTAATTATTAACATAATATTTTAAATAAAAGATATTTAACATAGACATTTATTATTTATTAACATAATATTTGAAATATAAGATATTTAACATAGACATTTATTAATTATTAATATAAAATTTTAAATAAAAGATATTTAACATAGACATTCATAATGTTTTAACATAAAATTTTCAATATGAGATTTTCAACATAGACATTTATTAAATATTAACATATTATTTTAAATATAAGTTATTTAACATAGACATTTATTAATTATTAACAAAATATTTTAAATATAAGGTATTTAACATAGACATTTATTAATTATTAACATAATATTTTTAATATAAGATATTTAACATAATATTTTAAATATAAGATATTTAACATAATATTTTAAATATAAGATATTTAACATAATATTTTAAATATAAGATATTTAACATAATATTTTAAATATAAGATATTTAACATAATATTTTAAATATAAGATATTTAACATAGACATTTAATAATTAATTATATAAAATTTTAAATATAAGATATTTAACATAGACATTTATTAATTATTAACATAATATTTTAAATATAAGATATTTAACATAGACATTTATAATTATTAACATAATATTTACAGTATAAGATATTTAACATAGACATTTATAATGTTTTAACATAAACTTTTAAATATAAGATTTTTAACATAGACATTTATTAATTATCAACAATATATTTTAAATATAAGATATTTAACATAGACATTTATTAATTATTAACATAATATTTTAAATATAAGTTATTTAACATAATATTTTAAATATAAGATATTTAACATAGACATTTATTAATTATTAACATAATATTTTAAATATGAGATATTTATCATAGACATTTATTAATTATTAATATAAAATTTTAAATAAAAGATATTTAACATAGACAATTATAATGTTTTAACATAAAATTTTAAATATAAGATTTTTAACATAGACATTTATTAATTATAAATATAAAATTTTAAATAAAAGATATTTAACATAGACATTTATAAAGTTTTAACATAAAATTTACAATATAAGATATTAAACATAGACATTTCTTAATTATTAACATAATATTTTAAATATAAGATATTTAACATAATATTTTAAATATAAGATATTTAACATAATATTTTAAATATAAGATATTTAACATAATATTTTAAATATAAGATATTTAACATAATATTTTAAATATAAGATATTTAACATAATATTTTAAATATAAGATATTTAACATAATATTTTAAATATAAGATATTTAACATAATATTTTAAATATAAGATATTTAACATAATATTTTAAATATAAGATATTTAACATAATATTTTAAATATAAGATATTTAACATAATATTTTAAATATAAGATATTTAACATAGACATTTAATAATTAATTATATACAATTTTAAATATAAGATATTTAACATAGACATTTATTAATTATTAACATAATATTTTAAATATATGATATTTAACATAGACATTTATTAATTATTAACATAATATTTTAAATATAAGATATTTAACATTGACATTTCCTAATTATTAACATAATATTTTAAATATAAAATATTTAGCATAATATTTTAAATATAAGATATTTAACATAGACATTTATTAATTATTAATATAAAATTTTAAATAAAAGATATATAACATAGACATTTATAATGTTTTAACATAAAATTTTAAATATAAGATATTTAACATAGACATTTATTAATTATTAACATAATATTTTAAATATAAGATATTTAACATAGACATTTATTTATTAATAACATAATATTTTAAATATAAGATATTTAACATAGACATTTTTTAATTATTAACATAAGAAAGGTTTTTAACATAGACATTTATTAATTATTAACATAATATTTTAAATATAAGATATTTAACATAGACATTTATTAATTATTAACAAAATATTTTAAATAAAAGATATTTAACATAGACATTTATTTATTATTAACATAATATTTTAAATCTATGATATTTAACATAGACATTTATTAATTATTAACATAAGAAACGTATTTAACATAGAGAATAATTAATTATTAACATAATATTTTAAATATAACATATTTATCATAGACATTTATTAATTATTAACATAATATTTTAAATATAAGATATTTATCATAGACATTTATTCATTATTAACATAATATTTTAAATAAAAGCTATTTAACATAGACATTTATTAAATATTAACATAATATTTTAAATATAAGATATTTTACATAGACATTTAAAAATTATTAATATAAAATTTTAAATAAAAGATATTTAACATAGACATTTATAATGTTTTAACATAAAATTTTAAATATAAGATTTTTAACATAGACATTTATTAATTATTAATATAAAATTTTAAATAAAAGATATTTAACATAGACATTTATAAAGTTTTAACATAAAATTTTAAATATAAGATATTTAACGTAGACATTCATTAATTATTAACATAATATTTTAAATATAAGATATTTAACATAGACATTTATTAATCATTAACATAATATTTTAAATATAAGATATTTAACATATACATTTATTAATTATTAACATAATATTTTAAATATAAGATATTTATCATAGACATTTATTAATTTAAATGTACGAAATGGGTTTGTCAACTAAGTTCACTAACGCTATAAAAAGTCTTTACGAAAACACGGAGGCAGTGGTCTGGACAAAAGATGGAGTTACGGAGTCATTCAAGACGGGGATGGGGGTCAAGCAGGGATGTGTACTGAGTCCATACCTGTTTACTCTTTTCATAAATGATTTAGCGGAGAATCTCGGGGGAGGAGTCATAGTGGGGCATAAGAAAGTGAATATGTTGGCTTATGCTGACGATATTGTCCTAATATCAGATAATCCGGTTGGTTTGCAGTACATGATAGGCAATTTAGAAATCTATTGTAAAACATGGAATTTGTTTGTAAATCTGGACAAATCAAAAATTATAGTATTTAAGAAGAATAATAGAGGCAAAATGTGTACAAAAAAAGAGAAATGGTTCCTAAATAATGAGCAAATTGAATGTGTGAAATCATACAAATATCTAGGGGTGGTGATGTGCAATAACTTAAAAATGAAATATGACATTAAAGAAAAAGTAAGTAAGGCAAAAGTTGGGATTAATATGATGTGGAGAGAACTGTTCAAAAATCCAGAAGTGCCATTAGAGTCAAAATTTAAAGTATTTGAGTCAACAATTAAAAATGTCATAACCTATGGATGTCAAGTTTGGGGCCACAAATATTTTGAGGAAATAGAAAAAGTTGAAAGGTATTTCATTAAAAAAATTTTTAAATTACCGGTTAATACCCCAAATTACTTTGTGTACTTAGAAATGAATAGAAAATTAATACACATGTACACACTAAAAATGCAATCCAATTATATTTTAAAAATACTAAATTATAAAGAAAATAGGCTATGTACAGTTATAGCAAGAGAAATAATAAAACAGAACATATCATGGTTTAAAGAGTGGGGGGAAATTGCAAAAAAAATAAATTATAGACTGGATTTAACTTTAAACTCCGTGGATACTTGGGAGGGAGAAATGTTCAAAATGTTGGAGCGGTACAAAGATTATTTTATCCAAGTTTGCCATGCAAAAGCAGCAGAGGGCACACACCACGGCCTCTATAGCTCATTAAATAAAACAATAGATTACCATAGACATTTTAAAGCAACAAAAAAAATGAGCGTAGTTATGAAATGTAGAGGGGAACTTCTGAATCTAAATTACAAACCATTTGAAATTGATTCGCAAAATATACAGCTATGCTCACTGTGTAATCTGAAAGAAATTGAAAACAGTTTTCACTTCCTGGCAGTGTGTCCCGTCTTAAAATTGTATAGAAAAAAATTCTTAAAATATGAGCTGATATCAAAACAAAAATTAATAGATATTCTGAATGGAGAGAATTTTATAGGTTTATATAATTTTGTAAGTAATGCAGGTCGTTATAGACATTTTTTAATTTCAGAATTTAATTATTAATGTCAAAAAGAAATTTGATTTATTTTTTAGTTTTCTTGTTGTTTAGTAGTTTAATCAAACTCCCGGCAGACGGTATAAGTACCATGCTGTGGCTGCTAATGTGAAAAATAAAATTAAAAAAGAACAGTTGTAAATAATTTAATAAAGAGCATTTTATATCTATCTATATCTATCTATCTATTTATTAATTATTAACATAATATTTTAAATAAAAGATATTTAACATAGACATTTATTAATTATTAATATAATATTTTAAATATAAGATATTTAACATAATATTTTAAATATAAGATATTTATCATAATATTTTAAATATAAGATATTTAACATAGACATTTAATAATTATTAATATAAAATTTTAAATATAAGATATTTAACATAGACATTTATTAATTATTAACATAATATTTTAAATATAAGATATTTAACATTGACATTTCTTAATTATTAACATAATATTTTAAATATAAGATATTTAACATAATATTTTAAATATAAGATATTTAACATAATATTTTAAATATAAGATATTTAACATAGACATTTATTAATTATTAATATAAAATTTTAAATAAAAGATATTTAACATAGACATTTATAATGTTTTAACATAAAATTTTAAATATAAGATTTTTAACATAGACATTTATTAATTATTAACATAATATTTTAAATATAAGATATTTAACATAGACATTTATTAATTATTAACAAAATATTTTAAATAAAAGATATTTAACATAGAAATTTATTTATTATTAACAAAATATTTTAAATATAAGATATTTAACATAGACATTCATTAATTATTAACATAAAATTTTAAATATAAGATTTTTAACATAGACATTTATTAATTATTAATATAAAATTTTAAATAAAAGATATTTAACATAGACATTTATAAGGTTTTAACATAAAATTTTAAATATAAGATATTTAACATAGACATTTATAATTATTAACATAATATTTACAATATAAGATATTTAACAAAGACATTTCTTAATTATTAACATAATATTTTAAATATAAGATATTTAACATAATATTTTAAATATAAGATATTTATCATAATATTTTAAATATAAGATATTTAACATAGACATTTAAAAATTATTAATATAAAATTTTAAATATAAGATATTTAACATAGACATTTATTAATTATTAACATAATATTTTAAATATAAGATATTTAACATTGACATTTCTTAATTATTAACATAATATTTTAAATATAAGATATTTAACATAATATTTTAAATATAAGATATTTAACATAGACATTTATTAATTATTAATATAAAATTTTAAATAAAAGATATTTAACATAGAAATTTATAATGTTTTAACATAAAATTTTAAATACAAGATTTTTAACATAGACATTTATTAATTATTAATATAAAATTTTAAATAAAAGATATTTAACATAGACATTTATTAATTATTAACATAATATTTTAAATATAAGATATTTAACATAGACATTTTTTTATTAATAACATAATATTTTAAATATTAGATATTTAACATAGACATTTTTTAATTATTAACATAAGAAAGGTATTTAACATAGAAAATAATTAATTATTAACATAATATTTTAAATATAAGACATTTACATAGACATTTATTAATTATTAACATAATCTTTTAAATATAAGATATTTAACATAGACATTTATTAATTATTAACATAATATTTTAAATATAAGATATTTAACATAGACATTTATTAATTATTAACATAAGAAAGGTAATTAACATAGAAAATAATTAATTATTAACATAATATTTTAAATATAAGATATTTATCATAGACATTTGTTAATTATTAATATAAAATTTTAAATAAAAGATATTTAACATAGACAATTATAATGTTTTAACATAAAATTTTAAATATAAGATTTTAACATAGACATTTATTAATTATAAATATAAAATTTTAAAAAAAGATATTTAACATAGACATTTATAAAGCTTTAACATAAAATTTTAAATATAAGATATTTATCATAGACATTTATTAATTATTAACATAATATTTACAATATAAGATATTTAACATAGACATTTCTTTATTATTAACATAATATTTTAAATATAAGATTTTTAACATAGACATTTATTAATTATTAATATAAAATTTTAAATAAAAGATATTTAACATAGACATTTATAAAGTTTTAACATAAAATTTTAAATATAAGATATTTAACATAGACATTTATAATTATTAACATAATATTTACAATATAAGATATTTAACAAAGACATTTCTTAATTATTAACATAATATTTTAAATATAAGATATTTAACATAATATTTTAAATATAAGATATTTAACATAATATTTTAAATATAAGATATTTAACATAGACATTTATTAATTATTAATATAAAATTTTAAATAAAAGATATTTAACATATACATTTATAATGTTTTAACATAAAATTTTAAATATAAGATTTTTAACATAGACATTTATTAATTATTAATATAAAATTTTAAATAAAAGATATTTAACATAGACATTTATTAATTATTAACATAATATTTTAAATATAAGATATTTAACATAATATTTTAAATATAAGATATTTAACATAATATTTTAAATATAAGATATTTAACATAATATTTTAAATATAAGATATTTAACATAATATTTTAAATATAAGATATTTAACATAATATTTTAAATATAAGATATTTAACATAATATTTTAAATATAAGATATTTAACATAATATTTTAAATATAAGATATTTAACATAATATTTTAAATATCAGATATTTAACATAGACATTTAATAATTATTAATATAAAATTTTAAATATAAGATATTTAACATAGACATTTATTAATTATTAACATAATATTTTAAATATAAGATATTTAACATAATATTTTAAATATAAGATATTTAACATAGACATTTATTAATTATTAACATAATATTTTAAATATAAGATATTTAACATTGACATTTCTTAATTATTAACATAATATTTTAAATATAAGATATTTAACATAATATTTTAAATATAAGATATTTAACATAGACATTTATTAATTATTAATAAAAATTTTTAAATAAAAGATATTTAACATAGACATTTATAATGTTTTAACATAAAATTTTAAATATAAGATTTTTGACATAGACATTTATTAATTATCAAAAATATATTTTAAATATAAGATATTTAACATAGACATTTATTAATTATTAACATAATATTTTAAATATAAGTTATTTAACATAATATTTTAAATATAAGATATTTAACATAGACATTTATTAATTATTAACATAATATTTTAAATATAAGATATTTAACATAGACATTTATTAATTATTAACATAATATTTACAATATAAGATATTTAACATAGACATTTCTTAATTATTAACATAATATTTTAAATATAAGATATTTATCATAGACATTTATTAATTATTAATATAAAATTTTAAATAAAAGATATTTAACATAGACAATTATAATGTTTTAACATAAAATTTTAAATATAAGATTTTTAACATAGACATTTATAAAGTTTTAACATAAAATTTTAAATATAAGATATTTAACATAGACATTTATTAATTATTAACATAATATTTACAATATAAGATATTTAACATAGACATTTATTAATTATTAACATAATATTTTAAATATAAGTTATTTAACATAATATTTTAAATATAAGATATTTAACATAGACATTTCTTAATTATTAACATAATATTTTAAATATAAGATTTTTAACATAATATTTTAAATATAAGATATTTAACATAATATTTTAAATATAAGATATTTAACATAATATTTTAAATATAAGATATTTAACATAATATTTTAAATATAAGATATTTAACATAATATTTTAAATATAAGATATTTAACATAATATTTTAAATATAAGATATTTAACATAATATTTTAAATATAAGATATTTAACATAATATTTTAAATATAAGATATTTAACATAATATTTTAAATATAAGATATTTAACATAGACATTTTATAATTAATTATATAAAATTTTAAATATAAGATATTTAACACAGACATTTATTAATTATTAACATAATATTTTAAATATAAGATATTTAACATAGACATTTATTAATTATTAATATAATATTTTAAATATAGATATTTAACATAGACATTTATAATGTTTTAACATAAAATTTTAAATATAAGATTTTTAACATAGACATTTATTGATTATTAACATAATATTTTAAATATAAGATATTTAACATAGACATTTATTAATTATTAACAAAATATTTTAAAAATAAGATATTTAACATAGACATTTATTAATTATTAACATAAGAAAGGTAATTAACATAGAATATAATTAATTATTAACATAATATTTTAAATATAATATATTTAACATAGACATTTATTAATTATTAACATAATATTTTAAATATAAGATATTTAACATAGACATTTATTAATTATTAACATAAGAAAGGTAATTAACATAGACAATAATTAATTATTAACATAATATTTAATATAAGACATTTTTTAATTATTAACATAATCTTTTAAATATAAGATATTTAACATAGACATTTATTAATTATTAACATAATATTTTAAATATAAGATATTTAACATAGACATTTATTAATTATTAACAAAATATTTTATAAATAAGATATTTAACATAGACATTTATTAATTATTAACATAAGAAAGGTAATTAACATAGAATATAATTAATTATTAACATAATATTTTAAATATAATATATTTAACATAGACATTTATTAATTATTAACATAATATTTTAAATATAAGATATTTAACATAGACATTTATTAATTATTAACAAAATATTTTATAAATAAGATATTTAACATAGACATTTATTAATTATTAACATAAGAAAGGTAATTAACATAGAATATAATTAATTATTAACATAATATTTTAAATATAATATATTTAACATAGACATTTATTAATTATTAACATAATATTTTAAATATAAGATATTTAACATAGACATTTATTAATTATTAACATAATCTTTTAAATATAAGATATTTAACATAGACAATAATTAATTATTAACATAATATTTAATATAAGATATTTAACATAGACATTTATTAATTATTAACATAATATTTTAAATATAAGATATTTAACATAGACATTTATTAATTATTAACAAAATATTTTAAATATAAGATATTTAACATTGACATTTCTTAATTATTAACATAATATTTTAAATATAAGATATTTAACATAATATTTTAAATATAAGATATTTAACATAGACATTTATTAATTATTAATATAAAATTTTAAATAAAAGATATTTAACATAGACATTTATAATGTTTTAACATAAAATTTTAAATATATTTTTTTAACATAGACATTTATTGATTATTAACAAAATATTTTAAAAATAAGATATTTAACATAGACATTTATTAATTATTAACATAAGAAAGGTAATTAACATAGAATATAATTAATTATTAACATAATATTTTAAATATAATATATTTAACATAGACATTTATTAATTATTAACATAATATTTTAAATATAAGATATTTAACATAGACATTTATTAATTATTAACATAAGAAAGGTAATTAACATAGACAATAATTAATTATTAACATAATATTTAATATAAGACATTTTTTAATTATTAACATAATCTTTTAAATATAAGATATTTAACATAGACATTTATTAATTATTAACATAATATTTTAAATATAAGATATTTAACATAGACATTTATTAATTATTAACATAATATTTTAAATATAAGATATTTAACATAGACATTTATTAATTATTAACAAAATATTTTTAAAATAAGATATTTAACATAGAAATTTATTAATTATTAACATAAGAAAGGTAATTAACATAGAATATAATTAATTATTAACATAATATTTTAAATATAATATATTTAACATAGACATTTATTAATTATTAACATAATATTTTAAATATAAGATATTTAACATAGACATTTATTAATTATTAACATAATCTTTTAAATATAAGATATTTAACATAGACAATAATTAATTATTAACATAATATTTAATATAAGACATTTAACATAGACATTTATTAATTATTAACATAATCTTTAAAATATAAGATATTTAACATAGACATTTATTAATTATTAACATAATTTTTTAAATATAAGATATTTAACATAGACATTTATTAATTATTAACATAATATTTTAACTATAATATATTTAACATTGAAATTAATTAATTATTAATAATATATTTTAAATATAAGATATTTAACATAGACATATATTAATTATTAACATAATATTTTAACTATAATATATTTAACATTGACATTTATTAATTATTAATAATATATTTTAAATATAAGATATTTAACATAGACATTTATTAATTATTAACATAATATTTTAAATATATTATATTTAACATAGACATTTATTAATTATTAACATAATATTTTAACTATAATATATTTAACATTGACATTAATTAATTATTAATAATATATTTTAAATATAAGATATTTAACATAGACATTTATTAATTATTAACATAATATTTTAAATATAATATATTTAACATAGACATTTATTAATTATTAACATAATATTTTAAATATAAGATATTTAACATAGACATTTCTTAATTATTAACATTAGAAAGGTAATTAACATAGACAATAATTAATTATTAACATAATATTTTAAATAAAAGATATTTAACATAGACATTTATTATTTATTAACATAATATTTGAAATATAAGATATTTAACATAGACATTTATTAATTATTAATATAAAATTTTAAATAAAAGATATTTAACATAGACATTCATAATGTTTTAACATAAAATTTTCAATATGAGATTTTCAACATAGACATTTATTAAATATTAACAAAATATTTTAAATATAAGGTATTTAACATAGACATTTATTAATTATTAACATAATATTTTAAATATAAGATATTTAACATAATATTTTAAATATAAGATATTTAACATAGACATTTAATAATTATTAATATAAAATTTTAAATATAAGATATTTAACATAGACATTTATTAATTATTAACATAATATTTTAAATATAAGATATTTAACATAGACATTTCTTAATTATTAACATAATATTTTAAATATAAGATATTTAACATAGACATTTCTTAATTATTAACATAATATTTTAAATATAAGATATTTAACATAGACATTTATTAATTATTAACATAATATTTTAAATATAAGATATTTAATATAGACATTTATTAATTATTAATATAATATTATTATATGGGGAATTGTAACAATATAATATTGATATGAATAATTATAATTTTATGGGACACTATAATATTAAGGTACTAATAAATAATCATCTTCTTTTTTATTAATTAGAGAGGAGAATATTTCTCCTGTTTATTAGGTATTATAATTATTAACATTAAATCTTAAATATAAGATATTTAGCATAGACATTTATTAATTATTAACATAATATTTTAAATATAAGATATTTAACATAGACATTTATTAATTATTAATATAATATTTTAAATATAAGATATTTAACATAATATTTTAAATATAAGATATTTAACATAATATTTTAAATATAAGATATTTAACATAATATTTTAAATATAAGATATTTAACATAATATTTTAAATATAAGATATTTAACATAATATTTTAAATATAAGATATTTAACATAATATTTTAAATATAAGATATTTAACATAATATTTTAAATATAAGATATTTAACATAATATTTTAAATATAAGATATTTGACATAGACATTTATTAATTATTAACATAATATTTTAAATATAAGATATTTAACATAGACATTTATTAATTATTAATATAAAATTTTAAATAAAAGATATTTAACATAGACATTTATAATGTTTTAACATAAAATTTTAAATATAAGATTTTTAACATAGACATTTATTAATTATTAACATAATATTTTAAATATAAGATATTTAACATAGACATTTATTAATTATTAACAAAATATTTTAAATAAAAGATATTTAACATAGACATTTATTTATTATTAACAAATTATTTTAAATATAAGATATTTAACATAGACATTTATAATGTTTTAACATAAAATTTTAAATATAAGATTTTTAACATAGACATTTATTAATTATTAATATAAAATTTTAAATAAAAGATATTTAACATAGACATTTATAAAGTTTTAACATAAAATTTTAAATATAAGATATTTAACATAGACATTTATAATTATTAACATAATATTTACAATATAAGATATTTAACAAAGACATTTCTTAATTATTAACATAATATTTTAAATATAAGATATTTAACATAATATTTTAAATATAAGATATTTATCATAATATTTTAAATATAAGATATTTAACATAGACATTTAATAATTATTAATATAAAATTTTAAATATAAGATATTTAACATAGACATTTATAATTTATTAACATAATATTTTAAATATAAGATATTTAACATTGACATTTCTTAATTATTAACATAATATTTTAAATATAAGATATTTAACATAATATTTTAAATATAAGATATTTAACATAATATTTTAAATATAAGATATTTAACATAATATTTTAAATATAAGATATTTAACATAATATTTTAAATATAAGATATTTAACATAATATTTTAAATATAAGATATTTAACATAATATTTTAAATATAAGATATTTAACATAATATTTTAAATATAAGATATTTAACATAGACATTTAATAATTAATTATATAAAATTTTAAATATAAGATATTTAACATAGACATTTATTAATTATTAACATAATATTTTAAATATATGATATTTAACATAGACATTTATTAATTATTAACATAATATTTTAAATATAAGATATTTAACATTGACATTTCTTAATTATTAACATAATATTTTAAATATAAAATATTTAGCATAATATTTTAAATATAAGATATTTAACATAGACATTTATTAATTATTAACATTAGAAAGGTAATTAACATAGACAATAATTAATTATTAACATAATATTTTAAATAAAAGATATTTAACATAGACATTTATTATTTATTAACATAATATTTTAAATATAAGATATTTAACATAGACATTTATTAATTATTAATATAAAATTTTAAATAAAAGATATTTAACATAGACATTCATAATGTTTTAACATAAAATTTTCAATATAAGATTTTCAACATAGACATTTATTAAATATTAACATATTATTTTAAATATAAGTTATTTAACATAGACATTTATTAATTATTAACAAAATATTTTAAATATAAGGTATTTAACATAGACATTTATTAATTATTAACATAATATTTTAAATATAAGATATTTAACATAATATTTTAAATATAAGATATTTAGCATAGACATTTAATAATTATTAATATAAAATTTTAAATATAAGATATTTAACATAGACATTTATGAATTATTAACATAATATTTTAAATATAAGATATTTAACATAGACATTTCTTAATTATTAACATAATATTTTAAATATAAGATATTTAACGTAGACATTTCTTAATTATTAACATACTATTTTAAATATAAGATATTTAACATAGACATTTATTAATTATTAACATAATATTTTAAATATAAGATATTTAATATAGACATTTATTAATTATTAATATAATATTATTATATGGGGAATTGTAACAATATAATATTGATATGAATAATTATAATTTTATGGGACACTATAATATTAAGGTACTAATAAATAATCATCTTCTTTTTTATTAATTAGAGAGGAGAATATTTCTCCTGTTTATTAGGTATTATAATTATTAACATTAAATCTTAAATATAAGATATTTAGCATAGACATTTATTAATTATTAACATAATATTTTAAATATAAGATATTTAACATAGACATTTATTAATTATTAATATAATATTTTAAATATAAGATATTTAACATAATATTTTAAATATAAGATATTTAACATAATATTTTAAATATAAGATATTTAACATAATATTTTAAATATAAGATATTTAACATAATATTTTAAATATAAGATATTTAACATAATATTTTAAATATAAGATATTTAACATAATATTTTAAATATAAGATATTTAACATAGACATTTATTAATTATTAACATAATATTTACAATATAAGATATTTAACATAGACATTTATTAATTATTAATATAAAATTTTAAATAAAAGATATTTAACATAGACATTTATAATGTTTTAACATAAAATTTTAAATATAAGATATTTAACATAGACATTTATAAAGTTTTAACATAAAATTTTAAATATAAGATATTTAACATAGACATTTATAATTATTAACATAATATTTACAATATAAGATATTTAACATAATATTTTAAATATAAGATATTTATCATAATATTTTAAATATAAGATATTTAACATAGACATTTAATAATTATTAATATAAAATTTTAAATATAAGATATTTAACATAGACATTTATAATTTATTAACATAATATTTTAAATATAAGATATTTAACATTGACATTTCTTAATTATTAACATAATATTTTAAATATAAGATATTTAACATAATATTTTAAATATAAGATATTTAACATAATATTTTAAATACAAGATATTTAACATAGACATTTATTAATTATTAATATAAAATTTTAAATAAAAGATATTTATTATAGACATTTATAATGTTTTAACATAAAATTTTAAATATAAGATTTTTAACATAGACATTTATTAATTATTAATATAAAATTTTAAATAAAAGATATTTAACATAGACATTTATTAATTATTAACATAATATTTTAAATATAAGATATTTAACATAGACATTTTTTTATTAATAACATAATATTTTAAATATTAGATATTTAACATAGACATTTTTTAATTATTAACATTAGAAAGGTATTTAACATAGAAAATAATTAATTATTAACATAATATTTTAAATATAAGACATTTACATAGACATTTATTAATTATTAACATAATCTTTTAAATATAAGATATTTAACATAGACATTTATTAATTATTAACATAATATTTTAAATATAAGATATTTAACATAGACATTTATTAATTATTAACATAAGAAAGGTAATTAACATAGAAAATAATTAATTATTAACATAATATTTTAAATATAAGATATTTATCATAGACATTTGTTAATTATTAATATAAAATTTTAAATAAAAGATATTTAACATATACAATTATAATGTTTTAACATAAAATTTTAAATATAAGATTTTAACATAGACATTTATTAATTATAAATATAAAATTTTAAAAAAAGATATTTAACATAGACATTTATAAAGCTTTAACATAAAATTTTAAATATAAGATATTTATCATAGACATTTATTAATTATTAACATAATATTTACAATATAAGATATTTAACATAGACATTTCTTTATTATTAACATAATATTTTAAATATAAGATTTTTAACATAGACATTTATTAATTATTAATATAAAATTTTAAATAAAAGATATTTAACATAGACATTTATAAAGTTTTAACATAAAATTTTAAATATAAGATATTTAACATAGACATTTATAATTATTAACATAATATTTACAATATAAGATATTTAACAAAGATATTTCTTAATTATTAACATAATATTTTAAATATAAGATATTTAACATAATATTTTAAATATAAGATATTTAACATAATATTTTAAATATAAGATATTTAACATAATATTTTAAAAAAGAGATATTTAACATATACATTTATAATGTTTTAACATAAAATTTTAAATATAAGATTTTTAACATAGACATTTATTAATTATTAATATAAAATTTTAAATAAAAGATATTTAACATAGACATTTATTAATTATTAACATAATATTTTAAATATAAGATATTTAACATAATATTTTAAATATAA
This sequence comes from Troilus luridus, assembly GCA_964056705.1. NCBI lineage: Eukaryota > Metazoa > Arthropoda > Insecta > Hemiptera > Pentatomidae > Troilus > Troilus luridus. Next base: position 2,150,806 of record OZ057417.1, on the reverse strand, counting down.
GATATTTAACATAATATTTTAAATATAAGATATTTAACATAATATTTTAAATATAAGATATTTAACATAATATTTTAAATATAAGATATTTAACATAATATTTTAAATATAAGATATTTAACATAATATTTTAAATATCAGATATTCAACATAGACAATTAATAATTATTAATATAAAATTTTAAATATAAGATATTTAACATAGACATTTATTCATTATTAACATAATATTTTAAATATAAGATATTTAACATAATATTTTAAATATAAGATATTTAACATAGACATTTATTAATAATTAACATAATATTTTAAATATAAGATATGTAACATTGACATTTCTTAATTATTAACATAATATTTTAAATATAAGATATTTAACATAATATTTTAAATATAAGATATTTAACATAATATTTTAAATATAAGATATTTAACATAGACATTTATTAATTATTAATAAAAAATTTTAAACAAAAGATATTTAACATAGACATTTATAATGTTTTAACATAAAATTTTAAATATAAGATTTTTGACATAGACATTTATTAATTATCAACAATATATTTTAAATATAAGATATTTAACATAGACATTTATTAATTATTAACATAATATTTTAAATATAAGTTATTTAACATAATATTTTAAATATAAGATATTTAACATAGACATTTATTAATTATTAACATAATATTTTAAATATAAGATATTTAACATAGACATTTATTAATTATTAACATAATATTTACAATATAAGATATTTAACATAGACATTTCTTAATTATTAACATAATATTTTAAATATAAGATATTTATCATAGACATTTATTAATTATTAATATAAAATTTTAAATAAAAGATATTTAACATAGACAATTATAATGTTTTAACATAAAATTTTAAATATAAGATTTTTAACATAGACATTTATAAAGTTTTAACATAAAATTTTAAATATAAGATATTTAACATAGACATTTATTAATTATTAACATAATATTTTAAATATAAGATATTTAACATAATATTTTAAATATAAGATATTTAACATAGACATTTATTAATTATTAACATAATATTTTAAATATAAGATATTTAACATTGACATTTCTTAATTATTAACATAATATTTTAAATATAAGATATTTAACATAATATTTTGAATATAAGATATTTAACATAGACATTTATTAATTATTAATAAAAAATTTTAAATAAAAGATATTTAACATAGACATTTATAATGTTTTAACATAAAATTTTAAATATAAGATTTTTGACATAGACATTTATTAATTATCAACAATATATTTTAAATATAAGATATTTAACATAGACATTTATTAATTATTAACATAATATTTTAAATATAAGTTATTTAACATAATATTTTAAATATAAGATATTTAACATAGACATTTATTAATTATTAACATAATATTTTAAATATAAGATATTTAACATAGACATTTATTAATTATTAACATAATATTTACAATATAAGATATTTAACATAGACATTTCTTAATTATTAACATAATATTTTAAATATAAGATATTTATCATAGACATTTATTAATTATTAATATAAAATTTTAAATAAAAGATATTTAACATAGACAATTATAATGTTTTAACATAAAATTTTAAATATAAGATTTTTAACATAGACATTTATAAAGTTTTAACATAAAATTTTAAATATAAGATATTTAACATAGACATTTATTAATTATTAACATAATATTTACAATATAAGATATTTAACATAGACATTTCTTAATTATTAACATAATATTTTAAATATAAGATATTTAACATAATATTTTAAATATAAGATATTTAACATAATATTTTAAATATAAGATATTTAACATAATATTTTAAATATAAGATATTTAACATAATATTTTAAATATAAGATATTTAACATAATATTTTAAATATAAGATATTTAACATAATATTTTAAATATAAGATATTTAACATAATATTTTAAATATAAGATATTTAACATAATATTTTAAATATAAGATATTAAACATAGACATTTTATAATTAATTATATAAAATTTTAAATATAAGATATTTAACACAGACATTTATTAATTATTAACATAATATTTTAAATATAAGATATTTAACATAGACATTTATAATTATTAACATAATATTTACAATATAAGATATTTAACATAGACATTTCTTAATTATTAACATAATATTTTAAATATAAGATATTTAGCATAATATTTTAAATATAAGATATTTAACATAGACATTTATTAATTATTAACATAATATTTTAAATATAAGATATTTAACCTAGACATTTTTTTATTAATAACATAATATTTTAAATATAAGATATTTAACATAGACATTTTTTAATTATTAACATAAGAAAGGTATTTAACATATAAAATAATTAATTATTAACATAATATTTTAAATATAAGACATTTAACATAGACATTTATTAATTATTAACATAATCTTTTAAATATAAGATATTTAACATAGAAAATAATTAATTATTAACATAATATTTTAAATATAGGATATTTATCATAGACATTTATTAATTATTAACATAAAATTTTAAATAAAAGATATTTAACATAGACAATTATAATGTTTTAAAATAAAATTTTAAATATAAGATTTTTAATATAGACATTTATTAATTATAAATATAAAATTTTAAAGAAAAGATATTTTACATAGACATTTATAAAGTTTTAACATAAAATTTTAAATATAAGATATTTAACATAGACATTTCTTTATTATTAACATAATATTTTAAATATAAGATATTTAACATAATATTTTAAATATAAGATATTAAACATAATATTTTAAATATAAGATATTTAACATAATATTTTAAATATAAGATATTTAACATAATATTTTAAATATAAGATATTTAACATAATATTTTATATATAAGATATTTAACATAATATTTTAAATATAAGATATTTAACATAATATTTTAAATATAAGATATTTAACATAATATTTTAAATATAAGATATTTAACATAATATTTTAAATATAAGATATTTAACATAATATTTTAAATATAAGATATTTAACATAATATTTTAAATATAAGATATTTAACATAATATTTTAAATATAAGATATTTAACATAATATTTTAAATATAAGATATTTAACATAATATTTTAAATATAAGATATTTAACATAATATTTTAAATATAAGATATTTAACATAGACATTTATTAATTATTAACATAATATTTTAAATATAAGTTATTTAACATAATATTTTAAATATAAGATATTTAACATAGACATTTATTAATTATTAACATAATATTTTAAATATAAGATATTTAACATAATATTTTAAATATAAGATATTTAACATAATATTTTAAATATAAGATATTTAACATAATATTTTAATTATAAGATATTTAACATAATATTTTAAATATAAGATATTTAACATAATATTTTAAATATAAGATATTTAACATAATATTTTAAATATAAGATATTTAACATAATATTTTAAATATAAGATATTTAACATAATATTTTAAATATAAGATATTTAACATAATATTTTAAATATAAGATATTTAACATAGACATTTATTAATTATTAACATAATATTTTAAATATAAGTTATTTAACATAATATTTTAAATATAAGATATTTAACATAGACATTTATTAATTATTAACATAATATTTTAAATATAAGATATTTAACATAGACATTTATTAATTATTAACATAATATTTACAATATAAGATATTTAACATAGACATTTCTTAATTATTAACATAATATTTTAAATATAAGATATTTATCATAGACATTTATTAATTATTAATATAAAATTTTAAATAAAAGATATTTAACATAGACAATTATAATGTTTTAACATAAAATTTTAAATATAAGATTTTTAACATAGACATTTATAAAGTTTTAACATAAAATTTTAAATATAAGATATTTAACATAGACATTTATTAATTATTAACATAATATTTACAATATAAGATATTTAACATAGACATTTCTTAATTATTAACATAATATTTTAAATATAAGATATTTAACATAATATTTTAAATATAAGATATTTAACATAATATTTTAAATATAAGATATTTAACATAATATTTTAAATATAAGATATTTAACATAATATTTTAAATATAAGATATTTAACATAATATTTTAAATATAAGATATTTAACATAATATTTTAAATATAAGATATTTAACATAATATTTTAAATATAAGATATTTAACATAGACATTTTATAATTAATTATATAAAATTTTAAATATAAGATATTTAACACAGACATTTATTAATTATTAACATAATATTTTAAATATAAGATATTTAACATAGACATTTATAATTATTAACATAATATTTACAATATAAGATATTTAACATAGACATTTCTTAATTTTTAACATAATATTTTAAATATAAGACATTTAACATAGACATTTATTAATTATTAACATAATCTTTTAAATATAAGATATTTAACATAGAAAAAAATTAATTATTAACATAATATTTTAAATATAGGATATTTATCATAGACATTTATTAATTATTAACATAAAATTTTAAATAAAAGATATTTAACATAGACAATTATAATGTTTTAAAATAAAATTTTAAATATAAGATTTTTAATATAGACATTTATTAATTATAAATATAAAATTTTAAATAAAAGATATTTTACATAGACATTTATAAAGTTTTAACATAAAATTTTAAATATAAGATATTTATCATAGACATTTATTAATTATTAACATAATATTTACAATATAAGATATTTAACATAGACATTTCTTTATTATTAACATAATATTTTAAATATAAGATATTTAACATAATATTTTAAATATAAGATATTAAACATAATATTTACAATATAAGATATTTAACATAGACATTTCTTTATTATTAACATAATATTTTAAATATAAGATATTTAACATAATATTTTAAATATAAGATATTAAACATAATATTTTAAATATAAGATATTTAACATAATATTTTAAATATAAGATATTTAACATAATATTTTAAATATAAGATATTTAACATAATATTTTAAATATAAGATATTTAACATAATATTTTAAATATAAGATATTTAACATAATATTTTAAATATAAGATATTTAACATAATATTTTATATATAAGATATTTAACATAATATTTTAAATATAAGATATTTAACATAATATTTTATATATAAGATATTTAACATAATATTTTAAATATAAGATATTTAACATAATATTTTAAATATAAGATATTTAACATAATATTTTAAATATAAGATATTTAACATAATATTTTAAATATAAGATATTTAACATAATATTTTAAATATAAGATATTTAACATAATATTTTAAATATAAGATATTTAACATAATATTTTAAATATAAGATATTTAACATAATATTTTAAATATAAGATATTAACATAATATTTTAAATATAAGATATTTAACATAATATTTTAAATATAAGATATTTAACATAATATTTTAAATATAAGATATTTAACATAATATTTTAAATATAAGATATTTAACATAATATTTTAAATATAAGATATTTAACATAATATTTTAAATATAAGATATTTAACATAATATTTTAAATATAAGATATTTAACATAATATTTTAAATATAAGATATTTAACATAATATTTTAAATATAAGATATTTAACATAGACATTTAATAATTAATTATATAAAATTTTAAATATAAGATATTTAACATAGACATTTATAATTATTAACATAATATTTACAGTATAAGATATTTAACATAGACATTTAAAATGTTTTAACATAAAATTTTAAATATAAGATTTTTAACATAGACATTTATTAATTATCAACAATATATTTTAAATATAAGATATTTAACATAGACATTTATTAATTATTAACATAATATTTTAAATATAAGTTATTTAACATAATATTTTAAATATAAGATATTTAACATAGACATTTATTAATTATTAACATAATATTTTAAATATGAGATATTTATCATAGACATTTATTAATTATTAATATAAAATTTTAAATAAAAGATATTTAACATAGACAATTATAATGTTTTAACATAAAATTTTAAATATAAGATTTTTAACATAGACATTTATTAATTATAAATATAAAATTTTAAATAAAATATATTTAACATAGACATTTATAAAGTTTTAACATAAAATTTACAATATAAGATATTAAACATAGACATTTCTTAATTATTAACATAATATTTTAAATATAAGATATTTAACATCATATTTTAAATATAAGATATTTAACATAATATTTTAAATATAAGATATTTAACATAATATTTTAAATATAAGATATTTAACATAATATTTTAAATATAAGATATTTAATATAATATTTTAAATATAAGATATTTAACATAATATTTTAAATATAAGATATTTAACATAATATTTTAAATATAAGATATTTAACATAATATTTTAAATATAAGATATTTAACATAATATTTTAAATATAAGATATTTAACATAATATTTTAAATATAAGATATTTAACATAATATTTTAAATATAAGATATTTAACATAATATTTTAAATATAAGATATTTAACATAATATTTTAAATATAAGATATTTAACATAATATTTTAAATATAAGATATTTAACATAATATTTTAAATATAAGATATTTAACATAATATTTTAAATATAAGATATTTAACATAATATTTTAAATATAAGATATTTAACATAATATTTTAAATATAAGATATTTAACATAATATTTTAAATATAAGATATTTAACATAGACATTTAATAATTAATTATATAAAATTTTAAATATAAGATATTTAACATAGACATTTATTAATTATTAACATAATATTTTAAATATATGATTATTAACATAGACATTTATTAATTATTAACATAATATTTTAAATATAAGATATTTAACATTGACATTTCTTAATTATTAACATAATATTTTAAATATAAAATATTTAGCATAATATTTTAAATATAAGATATTTAACATAGACATTTATTAATTATTAACATTAGAAAGGTAATTAACATAGACAATAATTAATTATTAACATAATATTTTAAATAAAAGATATTTAACATAGACATTTATTATTTATTAACATAATATTTTAAATATAAGATATTTAACATAGACATTTATTAATTATTAATATAAAATTTTAAATAAAAGATATTTAACATAGACATTCATAATGTTTTAACATAAAATTTTCAATATAAGATTTTCAACATAGACATTTATTAAATATTAACATATTATTTTAAATATAAGTTATTTAACATAGACATTTATTAATTATTAACAAAATATTTTAAATATAAGGTATTTAACATAGACATTTATTAATTATTAACATAATATTTTAAATATAAGATATTTAACATAATATTTTAAATATAAGATATTTAGCATAGACATTTAATAATTATTAATATAAAATTTTAAATATAAGATATTTAACATAGACATTTATTAATTATTAACATAATATTTTAAATATAAGATATTTAACATAGACATTTCTTAATTATTAACATAATATTTTAAATATAAGATATTTAACGTAGACATTTCTTAATTATTAACATAATATTTTAAATATAAGATATTTAACATAGACATTTATTAATTATTAACATAATATTTTAAATATAAGATATTTAATATAGACATTTATTAATTATTAATATAATATTATTATATGGGGAATTGTAACAATATAATATTGATATGAATAATTATAATTTTATGGGACACTATAATATTAAGGTACTAATAAATAATCATCTTCTTTTTTATTAATTAGAGAGGAGAATATTTCTCCTGTTTATTAGGTATTATAATTATTAACATTAAATCTTAAATATAAGATATTTAGCATAGACATTTATTAATTATTAACATAATATTTTAAATATAAGATATTTAACATAGACATTTATTAATTATTAATATAATATTTTAAATATAAGATATTTAACATAATATTTTAAATATAAGATATTTAACATAATATTTTAAATATAAGATATTTAACATAATATTTTAAATATAAGATATTTAACATAATATTTTAAATATAAGATATTTAACATAATATTTTAAATATAAGATATTTAACATAGACATTTATTAATTATTAATATAAAATATTAAATAAAAGATATTTAACATAGACATTTATAATGTTTTAACATAAAATTTTAAATATAAGATATTTAACATAGACATTTATAAAGTTTTAACATAAAATTTTAAATATAAGATATTTAACATAGACATTTATAATTATTAACATAATATTTACAATATAAGATATTTAACAAAGACATTTCTTAATTATTAACATAATATTTTAAATATAAGATATTTAACATAATATTTTAAATATAAGATATTTATCATAATATTTTAAATATAAGATATTTAACATAGACATTTAATAATTATTAATATAAAATTTTAAATATAAGATATTTAACATAGACATTTATAATTTATTAACATAATATTTTAAATATAAGATATTTAACATTGACATTTCCTAATTATTAACATAATATTTTAAATATAAGATATTTAACATAATATTTTAAATATAAGATATTTAACATAATATTTTAAATACAAGATATTTAACATAGACATTTATTAATTATTAATATAAAATTTTAAATAAAAGATATTTATTATAGACATTTATAATGTTTTAACATAAAATTTTAAATATAAGATTTTTAACATAGACATTTATTAATTATTAATATAAAATTTTAAATAAAAGATATTTAACATAGACATTTATTAATTATTAACATAATATTTTAAATATAAGATATTTAACATAGACATTTTTTTATTAATAACATAATATTTTAAATATTAGATATTTAACATAGACATTTTTTAATTATTAACATAAGAAAGGTATTTAACATAGAAAATAATTAATTATTAACATAATATTTTAAATATAAGACATTTACATAGACATTTATTAATTATTAACATAATCTTTTAAATATAAGATATTTAACATAGACATTTATTAATTATTAACATAATATTTTAAATATAAGATATTTAACATAGACATTTATTAATTATTAACATAAGAAAGGTAATTAACATAGAAAATAATTAATTATTAACATAATATTTTAAATATAAGATATTTATCATAGACATTTGTTAATTATTAATATAAAATTTTAAATAAAAGATATTTAACATAGACAATTATAATGTTTTAACATAAAATTTTAAATATAAGATTTTAACATAGACATTTATTAATTATAAATATAAAATTTAAAAAAAAGATATTTAACATAGACATTTATAAAGCTTAAACATAAAATTTTAAATATAAGATATTTATCATAGACATTTATTAATTATTAACATAATATTTACAATATAAGATATTTAACATAGACATTTCTTTATTATTAACATAATATTTTAAATATAAGATTTTTAACATAGACATTTATTAATTATTAATATAAAATTTTAAATAAAAGATATTTAACATAGACATTTATAAAGTTTTAACATAAAATTTTAAATATAAGATATTTAACATAGACATTTATAATTATTAACATAATATTTACAATATAAGATATTTAACAAAGACATTTCTTAATTATTAACATAATATTTTAAATATAAGATATTTAACATAATATTTTAAATATAAGATATTTAACATAATATTTTAAATATAAGATATTTAACATAATATTTTAAATATAAGATATTTAACATAGACATTTATTAATTATTAATATAAAATTTTAAAAAAGAGATATTTAACATATACATTTATAATGTTTTAACATAAAATTTTAAATATAAGATTTTTAACATAGACATTTATTAATTATTAATATAAAATTTTAAATAAAAGATATTTAACATAGACATTTATTAATTATTAACATAATATTTTAAATATAAGATATTTAACATAATATTTTAAATATAAGATATTTAACATAATATTTTAAATATAAGATATTTAACATAATATTTCAAATATAAGATATTTAACATAATATTTTAAATATAAGATATTTAACATAATATTTCAAATATAAGATATTTAACATAATATTTTAAATATAAGATATTTAACATAATATTTTAAATATAAGATATTTAACATAATATTTTAAATATAAGATATTTAACATAATATTTTAAATATAAGATATTTAACATAATATTTTAAATATAAGATATTTAACATAATATTTTAAATATCAGATATTTAACATAATATTTTAAATATCAGATATTCAACATAGACATTTAATAATTATTAATATAAAATTTTAAATATAAGATATTTAACATAGACATTTATTCATTATTAACATAATATTTTAAATATAAGATATTTAACATAATATTTTAAATATAAGATATTTAACATAGACATTTATTAATTATTAACATAATATTTTAAATATAAGATATGTAACATTGACATTTCTTAATTATTAACATAATATTTTAAATATAAGATATTTAACATAATATTTTAAATATAAGATATTTAACATAATATTTTAAATATAAGATATTTAACATAGACATTTATTAATTATTAATAAAAAATTTTAAACAAAAGATATTTAACATAGACATTTATAATGTTTTAACATAAAATTTTAAATATAAGATTTTTGACATAGACATTTATTAATTATCAACAATATATTTTAAATATAAGATATTTAACATAGACATTTATTAATTATTAACATAATATTTTATATATAAGTTATTTAACATAATATTTTAAATATAAGATATTTAACATAGACATTTATTAATTATTAACATAATATTTTAAATATAAGATATTTAACATAGACATTTATTAATTATTAACATAATATTTACAATATAAGATATTTAACATAGACATTTCTTTATTATTAACATAATATTTTAAATATAAGATATTTATCATAGACATTTATTAATTATTAATATAAAATTTTAAATAAAAGATATTTAACATAGACAATTATAATGTTTTAACATAAAATTTTAAATATAAGATTTTTAACATAGACATTTATAAAGTTTTAACATAAAATTTTAAATATAAGATATTTAACATAGACATTTATTAATTATTAACATAATATTTTAAATATAAGATATTTAACATAATATTTTAAATATAAGATATTTAACATAGACATTTATTAATTATTAACATAATATTTTAAATATAAGATATTTAACATTGACATTTCTTAATTATTAATATAATATTTTAAATATAAGATATTTAACATAATATTTTAAATATAAGATATTTATCATAATATTTTAAATATAAGATATTTAACATAGACATTTAATAATTATTAATATAAAATTTTAAATATAAGATATTTAACATAGACATTTATAAAGTTTTAACATAAAATTTTAAATATAAGATATTTAACATAGACATTTATTAATTATTAACATAATATTTACAATATAAGATATTTAACATAGACATTTCTTAATTATTAACATAATATTTTAAATATAAGATATTTAACATAATATTTTAAATATAAGATATTTAACATAATATTTTAAATATAAGATATTTAACATAATATTTTAAATATAAGATATTTAACATAATATTTTAAATATAAGATATTTAACATAATATTTTAAATATAAGATATTAAACATAGACATTTTATAATTAATTATATAAAATTTTAAATATAAGATATTTAACACAGACATTTATTAATTATTAACATAATATTTTAAATATAAGATATTTAACATAGACATTTATAATTATTAACATAAGATTTACAATATAAGATATTTAACATAGACATTTCTTAATTATTAACATAATATTTTAAATATAAGATATTTAGCATAATATTTTAAATATAAGATATTTAACATAGACATTTATTAATTATTAAAATAATATTTTAAATATAAGATATTTAACCTAGACATTTTTTTATTAATAACATAATATTTTAAATATAAGATATTTAACATAGACATTTTTTAATTATTAACATAAGAAAGGTATTTAACATAGAAAATAATTAATTATTAACATAATATTTTAAATATAAGACATTTAACATAGACATTTATTAATTATTAACATAATCTTTTAAATATAAGATATTTAACATAGAAAATAATTAATTATTAACATAATATTTTAAATATAGGATATTTATCATAGACATTTATTAATTATTAACATAAAATTTTAAATAAAAGATATTTAACATAGACAATTATAATGTTTTAAAATAAAATTTTAAATATAAGATTTTTAATATAGACATTTATTAATTATAAATATAAAATTTTAAAGAAAAGATATTTTACATAGACATTTATAAAGTTTTAACATAAAATTTTAAATATAAGATATTTATCATAGACATTTATTAATTATTAACATAATATTTACAATATAAGATATTTAACATAGACATTTCTTTATTATTAACATAATATTTTAAATATAAGATATTTAACATAATATTTTAAATATAAGATATTAAACATAATATTTTAAATATAAGATATTTAACATAATATTTTAAATATAAGATATTTAACATAATATTTTAAATATAAGATATTTAACATAATATTTTATATATAAGATATTTAACATAATATTTTAAATATAAGATATTTAACATAATATTTTAAATATAAGATATTTAACATAATATTTTAAATATAAGATATTTAACATAATATTTTAAATATAAGATATTTAACATAATATTTTAAATATAAGATATTTAACATAATATTTTAAATATAAGATATTTAACATAATATTTTAAATATAAGATATTTAACATAATATTTTAAATATAAGATATTTAACATAATATTTTAAATATAAGATATTTAACATAATATTTTAAATATAAGATATTTAACATAATATTTTAAATATAAGATATTTAACATAATATTTTAAATATAAGATATTTAACATAGACATTTAATAATTAATTATATAAAATTTTAAATATAAGATATTTAACATAGACATTTATTAATTATTAACATAATATTTTAAATATAAGATATTTAACATAGACATTTATAATTATTAACATAATATTTACAGTATAAGATATTTAACATAGACATTTATAATGTTTTAACATAAAATTTTAAATATAAGATTTTTAACATAGACATTTATTAATTATCAACAATATATTTTAAATATAAGATATTTAACATAGACATTTATTAATTATTAACATAATATTTTAAATATAAGTTATTTAACATAATATTTTAAATATAAGATATTTAACATAGACATTTATTAATTATTAACATAATATTTTAAATAAAAGATATTTAACATAGACAATTATAATGTTTTAACATAAAATTTTAAATATAAGATTTTTAACATAGACATTTATTAATTATAAATATAAAATTTTAAATAAAAGATATTTAACATAGACATTTATAAAGTTTTAACATAAAATTTACAATATAAGATATTAAACATAGACATTTCTTAATTATTAACATAATATTTTAAATATAAGATATTTAACATAATATTTTAAATATAAGATATTTAACATAATATTTTAAATATAAGATATTTAACATAATATTTTAAATATAAGATATTTAACATAATATTTTAAATATAAGATATTTAACATAATATTTTAAATATAAGATATTTAACATAGACATTTAATAATTAATTATATAAAATTTTAAATATAAGATATTTAACATAGACATTTATTAATTATTAACATAATATTTTAAATATATGATATTTAACATAGACATTTATTAATTATTAACATAATATTTTAAATATAAGATATTTAACATTGACATTTCTTAATTATTAACATTATATTTTAAATATAAAATATTTAGCATAATATTTTAAATATAAGATATTTAACATAGACATTTATTAATTATTAATATAAAATTTTAAATAAAAGATATATAACATAGACATTTATAATGTTTTAACATAAAATTTTAAATATAAGATATTTAACATAGACATTTATTAATTATTAACATAATATTTTAAATATAAGATATTTAACATAGACATTTATTTATTAATAACATAATATTTTAAATATAAGATATTTAACATAGACATTTTTTAATTATTAACATAAGAAAGGTTTTTAACATAGACATTTATTAATTATTAACATAATATTTTAAATATAAGATATTTAACATAGACATTTATTAATTATTAACAAAATATTTTAAATAAAAGATATTTAACATAGACATTTATTTATTATTAACATAATATTTTAAATATAAGATATTTAACATAGACATTTATTAATTATTAACATAAGAAACGTATTTAACATAGAGAATAATTAATTATTAACATAATATTTTAAATATAAGATATTTATCATAGACATTTATTAATTATTAACATAATATTTTAAATATAAGATATTTATCATAGACATTTATTCATTATTAACATAATATTTTAAATAAAAGCTATTTAACATAGACATTTATTAAATATTAACATAATATTTTAAATATAAGATATTTAACATAGACATTTAAAAATTATTAATATAAAATTTTAAATAAAAGATATTTAACATAGACATTTATAATGTTTTAACATAAAATTTTAAATATAAGATTTTTAACATAGACATTTATTAATTATTAATATAAAATTTTAAATAAAAGATATTTAACATAGACATTTATAAAGTTTTAACATAAAATTTTAAATATAAGATATTTAACGTAGACATTCATTAATTATTAACATAATATTTTAAATATAAGATATTTAACATAGACATTTATTAATCATTAACATAATATTTTAAATATAAGATATTTAACATATACATTTATTAATTATTAACATAATATTTTAAATATAAGATATTTATCATAGACATTTATTAATTATTAACATAATATTTTAAATAAAAGATATTTAACATAGACATTTATTAATTATTAATATAATATTTTAAATATAAGATATTTAACATAATATTTTAAATATAAGATATTTATCATAATATTTTAAATATAAGATATTTAACATAGACATTTAATAAATATTAATATAAAATTTTAAATATAAGATATTTAACATAGACATTTATTAATTATTAACATAATATTTTAAATATAAGATATTTAACATTGACATTTCTTAATTATTAACAACATATTTTAAATATAAGATATTTAACATAATATTTTAAATATAAGATATTTAACATAATATTTTAAATATAAGATATTTAACATAGACATTTATTAATTATTAATATAAAATTTTAAATAAACGATATTTAACATAGACATTTATAATGTTTTAACATAAAATTTTAAATATAAGATTTTTAACATAGACATTTATTAATTATTAACATAATATTTTAAATATAAGATATTTAACATAGACATTTATTAATTATTAACAAAATATTTTAAATAAAAGATATTTAACATAGACATTTATTTATTATTAACAAAATATTTTAAATATAAGATATTTAACATAGACATTCATTAATTATTAACATAAAATTTTAAATATAAGATTTTTAACATAGACATTTATTAATTATTAATATAAAATTTTAAATAAAAGATATTTAACATAGACATTTATAAAGTTTTAACATAAAATTTTAAATGTAAGATATTTAACATAGACATTTATAATTATTAACATAATATTTACAATATAAGATATTTAACAAAGACATTTCTTAATTATTAACATAATATTTTAAATATAAGATATTTAACATAATATTTTAAATATAAGATATTTATCATAATATTTTAAATATAAGATATTTAACATAGACATTTAATAATTATTAATCTAAAATTTTAAATATAAGATATTTAACATAGACATTTATAATTTATTAACATAATATTTTAAATATAAGATATTTAACATTGACATTTCTTAATTATTAACATAATATTTTAAATATAAGATATTTAACATAATATTTTAAATATAAGATATTTAACATAATATTTTAAATATAAGATATTTAACATAGACATTTATTAATCATTAACATAATATTTTAAATATAAGATATTTAACATATACATTTATTAATTATTAACATAATATTTTAAATATAAGATATTTATCATAGACATTTATTAATTATTAACATAATATTTTAAATAAAAGATATTTAACATAGACATTTATTAATTATTAATATAATATTTTAAATATAAGATATTTAACATAATATTTTAAATATAAGATATTTATCATAATATTTTAAATATAAGATATTTAACATAGACATTTAATAATTATTAATATAAAATTTTAAATATAAGATATTTAACATAGACATTTATTAATTATTAACATAATATTTTAAATATAAGATATTTAACGTAAATAATATAATTAATATAAAATTTTAAATAAAAGATATTTAACATAGACAATTATAATGTTTTAACATAAAATTTTAAATATAAGATTTTTAACATAGACATTTATTAATTATAAATATAAAATTTTAAATAAAAGATATTTAACATAGACATTTATAAAGTTTTAACATAAAATTTACAATATAAGATATTAAACATAGACATTTCTTAATTATTAACATAATATTTTAAATATAAGATATTTAACATAATATTTTAAATATAAGATATTTAACATAATATTTTAAATATAAGATATTTAACATAATATTTTAAATATAAGATATTTAACATAATATTTTAAATATAAGATATTTAACATAATATTTTAAATATAAGATATTTAACATAGACATTTAATAATTAATTATATAAAATTTTAAATATAAGATATTTAACATAGACATTTATTAATTATTAACATAATATTTTAAATATATGATATTTAACATAGACATTTATTAATTATTAACATAATATTTTAAATATAAGATATTTAACATTGACATTTCTTAATTATTAACATAATATTTTAAATATAAAATATTTAGCATAATATTTTAAATATAAGATATTTAACATAGACATTTATTAATTATTAATATAAAATTTTAAATAAAAGATATATAACATAGACATTTATAATGTTTTAACATAAAATTTTAAATATAAGATATTTAACATAGACATTTATTAATTATTAACATAATATTTTAAATATAAGATATTTAACATAGACATTTATTTATTAATAACATAATATTTTAAATATAAGATATTTAACATAGACATTTTTTAATTATTAACATAAGAAAGGTTTTTAACATAGACATTTATTAATTATTAACATAATATTTTAAATATAAGATATTTAACATAGACATTTATTAATTATTAACAAAATATTTTAAAAAAAAGATATTTAACATAGACATTTATTTATAATTAACATAATATTTTAAATATAAGATATTTAACATAGACATTTATTAATTATTAACATAAGAAACGTATTTAACATAGAGAATAATTAATTATTAACATAATATTTTAAATAAAAGATATTTATCATAGACATTTATTAATTATTAACATAATATTTTAAATATAAGATATTTATCATAGACATTTATTCATTATTAACATAATATTTTAAATAAAAGCTATTTAACATAGACATTTATTAAATATTAACATAATATTTTAAATATAAGATATTTAACATAGACATTTAAAAATTATTAATATAAAATTTTAAATAAAAGATATTTAACATAGACATTTATAATGTTTTAACATAAAATTTTAAATATAAGATTTTTAACATAGACATTTATTAATTATTAATATAAAATTTTAAATAAAAGATATTTAACATAGACATTTATAAAGTTTTAACATAAAATTTTAAATATAAGATATTTAACGTAGACATTCATTAATTATTAACATAATATTTTAAATATAAGATATTTAACATAGACATTTATTAATCATTAACATAATATTTTAAATATAAGATATTTAACATATACATTTATTAATTATTAACATAATATTTTAAATATAAGATATTTATCATAGACATTTATTAATTATTAACATAATATTTTAAATAAAAGATATTTAACATAGACATTTATTAATTATTAATATAATATTTTAAATATAAGATATTTAACATAATATTTTAAATATAAGATATTTATCATAATATTTTAAATATAAGATATTTAACATAGACATTTAATAATTATTAATATAAAATTTTAAATATAAGATATTTAACATAGACATTTATTAATTATTAACATAATATTTTAAATATAAGATATTTAACATTGACATTTCTTAATTATTAACAACATATTTTAAATATAAGATATTTAACATAATATTTTAAATATAAGATATTTAACATAATATTTTAAATATAAGATATTTAACATAGACATTTATTAATTATTAATATAAAATTTTAAATAAAAGATATTTAACATAGACATTTATAATGTTTTAACATAAAATTTTAAATATAAGATTTTTAACATAGACATTTATTAATTATTAACATAATATTTTAAATATAAGATATTTAACATAGACATTTATTAATTATTAACAAAATATTTTAAATAAAAGATATTTAACATAGACATTTATTTATTATTAACAAAATATTTTAAATATAAGATATTTAACATAGACATTCATTAATTATTAACATAAAATTTTAAATATAAGATTTTTAACATAGACATTTATTAATTATTAATATAAAATTTTAAATAAAAGATATTTAACATAGACATTTATAAAGTTTTAACATAAAATTTTAAATGTAAGATATTTAACATAGACATTTATAATTATTAACATAATATTTACAATATAAGATATTTAACAAAGACATTTCTTAATTATTAACATAATATTTTAAATATAAGATATTTAACATAATATTTTAAATATAAGATATTTATCATAATATTTTAAATATAAGATATTTAACATAGACATTTAATAATTATTAATATAAAATTTTAAATATAAGATATTTAACATAATATTTTAAATATAAGATATTTAACATAATATTTTAAATATAAGATATTTAACATAGACATTTAATAATTAATTATATAAAATTTTAAATATAAGATATTTAACATAGACATTTATTAATTATTAACATAATATTTTAAATATATGATATTTAACATAGACATTTATTAATTATTAACATAATATTTTAAATATAAGATATTTAACATTGACATTTCTTAATTATTAACATTATATTTTAAATATAAAATATTTAGCATAATATTTTAAATATAAGATATTTAACATAGACATTTATTAATTATTAATATAAAATTTTAAATAAAAGATATATAACATAGACATTTATAATGTTTTAACATAAAATTTTAAATATAAGATATTTAACATAGACATTTATTAATTATTAACATAATATTTTAAATATAAGATATTTAACATAGACATTTATTTATTAATAACATAATATTTTAAATATAAGATATTTAACATAGACATTTTTTAATTATTAACATAAGAAAGGTTTTTAACATAGACATTTATTAATTATTAACATAATATTTTAAATATAAGATATTTAACATAGACATTTATTAATTATTAACAAAATATTTTAAATAAAAGATATTTAACATAGACATTTATTTATTATTAACATAATATTTTAAATATAAGATATTTAACATAGACATTTATTAATTATTAACATAAGAAACGTATTTAACATAGAGAATAATTAATTATTAACATAATATTTTAAATAAAAGCTATTTAACATAGACATTTATTAAATATTAACATAATATTTTAAATATAAGATATTTAACATAGACATTTAAAAATTATTAATATAAAATTTTAAATAAAAGATATTTAACATAGACATTTATAATGTTTTAACATAAAATTTTAAATATAAGATTTTTAACATAGACATTTATTAATTATTAATATAAAATTTTAAATAAAAGATATTTAACATAGACATTTATAAAGTTTTAACATAAAATTTTAAATATAAGATATTTAACGTAGACATTCATTAATTATTAACATAATATTTTAAATATAAGATATTTAACATAGACATTTATTAATCATTAACATAATATTTTAAATATAAGATATTTAACATATACATTTATTAATTATTAACATAATATTTTAAATATAAGATATTTATCATAGACATTTATTAATTATTAACATAATATTTTAAATAAAAGATATTTAACATAGACATTTATTAATTATTAATATAATATTTTAAATATAAGATATTTAACATAATATTTTAAATATAAGATATTTATCATAATATTTTAAATATAAGATATTTAACATAGACATTTAATAAATATTAATATAAAATTTTAAATATAAGATATTTAACATAGACATTTATTAATTATTAACATAATATTTTAAATATAAGATATTTAACATTGACATTTCTTAATTATTAACAACATATTTTAAATATAAGATATTTAACATAATATTTTAAATATAAGATATTTAACATAATATTTTAAATATAAGATATTTAACATAGACATTTATTAATTATTAATATAAAATTTTAAATAAACGATATTTAACATAGACATTTATAATGTTTTAACATAAAATTTTAAATATAAGATTTTTAACATAGACATTTATTAATTATTAACATAATATTTTAAATATAAGATATTTAACATAGACATTTATTAATTATTAACAAAATATTTTAAATAAAAGATATTTAACATAGACATTTATTTATTATTAACAAAATATTTTAAATATAAGATATTTAACATAGACATTCATTAATTATTAACATAAAATTTTAAATATAAGATTTTTAACATAGACATTTATTAATTATTAATATAAAATTTTAAATAAAAGATATTTAACATAGACATTTATAAAGTTTTAACATAAAATTTTAAATGTAAGATATTTAACATAGACATTTATAATTATTAACATAATATTTACAATATAAGATATTTAACAAAGACATTTCTTAATTATTAACATAATATTTTAAATATAAGATATTTAACATAATATTTTAAATATAAGATATTTATCATAATATTTTAAATATAAGATATTTAACATAGACATTTAATAATTATTAATCTAAAATTTTAAATATAAGATATTTAACATAGACATTTATAATTTATTAACATAATATTTTAAATATAAGATATTTAACATTGACATTTCTTAATTATTAACATAATATTTTAAATATAAGATATTTAACATAATATTTTAAATATAAGATATTTAACATAATATTTTAAATATAAGATATTTAACATAGACATTTATTAATCATTAACATAATATTTTAAATATAAGATATTTAACATATACATTTATTAATTATTAACATAATATTTTAAATATAAGATATTTATCATAGACATTTATTAATTATTAACATAATATTTTAAATAAAAGATATTTAACATAGACATTTATTAATTATTAATATAATATTTTAAATATAAGATATTTAACATAATATTTTAAATATAAGATATTTATCATAATATTTTAAATATAAGATATTTAACATAGACATTTAATAATTATTAATATAAAATTTTAAATATAAGATATTTAACATAGACATTTATTAATTATTAACATAATATTTTAAATATAAGATATTTAACGTAAATAATATAATTAATATAAAATTTTAAATAAAAGATATTTAACATAGACAATTATAATGTTTTAACATAAAATTTTAAAAATAAGATTTTTAACATAGACATTTATTAATTATAAATATAAAATTTTAAATAAAAGATATTTAACATAGACATTTATAAAGTTTTAACATAAAATTTACAATATAAGATATTAAACATAGACATTTCTTAATTATTAACATAAAATTTTAAATATAAGATATTTAACATAATATTTTAAATATAAGATATTTAACATAATATTTTAAATATAAGATATTTAACATAATATTTTAAATATAAGATATTTAACATAATATTTTAAATATAAGATATTTAACATAGACATTTAATAATTAATTATATAAAATTTTAAATATAAGATATTTAACATAGACATTTATTAATTATTAACATAATATTTTAAATATATGATATTTAACATAGACATTTATTAATTATTAACATAATATTTTAAATATAAGATATTTAACATTGACATTTCTTAATTATTAACATAATATTTTAAATATAAAATATTTAGCATAATATTTTAAATATAAGATATTTAACATAGACATTTATTAATTATTAATATAAAATTTTAAATAAAAGATATATAACATAGACATTTATAATGTTTTAACATAAAATTTTAAATATAAGATATTTAACATAGACATTTATTAATTATTAACATAATATTTTAAATATAAGATATTTAACATAGACATTTATTTATTAATAACATAATATTTTAAATATAAGATATTTAACATAGACATTTTTTAATTATTAACATAAGAAAGGTTTTTAACATAGACATTTATTAATTATTAACATAATATTTTAAATATAAGATATTTAACATAGACATTTATTAATTATTAACAAAATATTTTAAAAAAAAGATATTTAACATAGACATTTATTTATAATTAACATAATATTTTAAATATAAGATATTTAACATAGACATTTATTAATTATTAACATAAGAAACGTATTTAACATAGAGAATAATTAATTATTAACATAATATTTTAAATATAAGATATTTATCATAGACATTTATTAATTATTAACATAATATTTTAAATGTAAGATATTTAACATAGACATTTATAAAGTTTTAACATAAAAGTTTAAATATAAGATATTTAACGTAGACATTCATTAATTATTAACATAATATTTTGAATATAAGATATTTAACATAGACATTTATTAATCATTAACATAATATTTTAAATATAAGATATTTAACATATACATTTATTAATTATTAACATAATATTTTAAATATAAGATATTTATCATAGACATTTATTAATTATTAACATAATATTTTAAATAAAAGATATTTAACATAGACATTTATTAATTATTAATATAATATTTTAAATATAAGATATTTAACATAATATTTTAAATATAAGATATTTATCATAATATTTTAAATATAAGATATTTAACATAGACATTTAATAATTATTAATATAAAATTTTAAATATAAGATATTTAACATAGACATTTATTAATTATTAACATAATATTTTAAATATAAGATATTTAACATTGACATTTCTTAATTATTAACAACATATTTTAAATATAAGATATTTAACATAATATTTTAAATATAAGATATTTAACATAATATTTTAAATATAAGATATTTAACATAGACATTTATTAATTATTAATATAAAATTTTAAATAAAAGATATTTAACATAGACATTTATAATGTTTTAACATAAAATTTTAAATATAAGATTTTTAACATAGACATTTATTAATTATTAACATAATATTTTAAATATAAGATATTTAACATAGACATTCATTAATTATTAACAAAATATTTTAAATATAAGATTTTTAACATAGACATTTATTAATTATTAATATAATATTTTAAATAAAAGATATTTAACATAGACATTTATAAAGTTTTAACATAAAATTTTAAATGTAAGATATTTAACATAGACATTTATAATTATTAACATAATATTTACAATATAAGATATTTAACAAAGACATTTCTTAATTATTAACATAATATTTTAAATATAAGATATTTAACATAATATTTTAAATATAAGATATTTATCATAATATTTTAAATATAAGATATTTAACATAGACATTTAATAATTATTAATATAAAATTTTAAATATAAGATATTTAACATAGACATTTATAATTTATTAACATAATATTTTAAATATAAGATATTTAACATTGACATTTCTTAATTATTAACATAATATTTTAAATATAAGATATTTAACATAATATTTTAAATATAAGATATTTAACATAATATTTTAAATATAAGATATTTAACATAGACATTTATTAATTATTAATATAAAATTTTAAATAAAAGATATTTAACATAGACATTTATAATGTTTTAACATAAAATTTTAAATATAAGATTTTTAACATAGACATTTATTAATTATTAATATAAAATTTTAAATAAAAGATATTTAACATAGACATTTATTAATTATTAACATAATATTTTAAATATAAGATATTTAACATAGACATTTTTTTATTAATAACATAATATTTTAAATATTAGATATTTAACATAGACATTTTTTAATTATTAACATAAGAAAGGTATTTAACATAGAAAATAATTAATTATTAACATAATATTTTAAATATAAGACATTTACATAGACATTTATTAATTATTAACATAATCTTTTAAATATAAGATATTTAACATAGACATTTATTAATTATTAACATAATATTTTAAATATAAGATATTTAACATAGACATTTATTAATTATTAACATAAGAAAGGTAATTAACATAGAAAATAATTAATTATTAACATAATATTTTAAATATAAGATATTTATCATAGACATTTGTTAATTATTAATATAAAATTTTAAATAAAAGATATTTAACATAGACAATTATAATGTTTTAACATAAAATTTTAAATATAAGATTTTAACATAGACATTTATTAATTATAAATATAAAATTTTAAAAAAAGATATTTAACATAGACATTTATAAAGCTTTAACATAAAATTTTAAATATAAGATATTTATCATAGACATTTATTAATTATTAACATAATATTTACAATATAAGATATTTAACATAGACATTTCTTTATTATTAACATAATATTTTAAATATAAGATTTTTAACATAGACATTTATTAATTATTAATATAAAATTTTAAATAAAAGATATTTAACATAGACATTTATAAAGTTTTAACATAAAATTTTAAATATAAGATATTTAACATAGACATTTATAATTATTAACATAATATTTACAATATAAGATATTTAACAAAGACATTTCTTAATCATTAACATAATATTTTAAATATAAGATATTTAACATAATATTTTAAATATAAGATATTTAACATAATATTTTAAATATAAGATATTTAACATAGACATTTATTAATTATTAATAAAAAATTTTAAATAAAAGATATTTAACATATACATTTATAATGTTTTAACATAAAATTTTAAATATAAGATTTTTAACATAGACATTTATTAATTATTAATATAAAATTTTAAATAAAAGATATTTAACATAGACATTTATTAATTATTAACATAATATTTTAAATATAAGATATTTAACATAAATAATATAATTAATATAAAATTTTAAATAAAAGATATTTAACATAGACAATTATAATGTTTTAACATAAAATTTTAAATATAAGATTTTTAACATAGACATTTATTAATTATAAATATAAAATTTTAAATAAAAGATATTTAACATAGACATTTATAAAGTTTTAACATAAAATTTACAATATAAGATATTAAACATAGACATTTCTTAATTATTAACATAATATTTTAAATATAAGATATTTAACATAATATTTTAAATATAAGATATTTAACATAATATTTTAAATATAAGATATTTAACATAATATTTTAAATATAAGATATTTAACATAATATTTTAAATATAAGATATTTAACATAGACATTTAATAATTAATTATATAAAATTTTAAATATAAGATATTTAACATAGACATTTATTAATTATTAACATAATATTTTAAATATATGATATTTAACATAGACATTTATTAATTATTAACATAATATTTTAAATATAAGATATTTAACATTGACATTTCTTAATTATTAACATAATATTTTAAATATAAAATATTTAGCATAATATTTTAAATATAAGATATTTAACATAGACATTTATTAATTATTAATATAAAATTTTAAATAAAAGATATATAACATAGACATTTATAATGTTTTAACATAAAATTTTAAATATAAGATATTTAACATAGACATTTATTAATTATTAAAATAATATTTTAAATATAAGATATTTAACATAGACATTTATTTATTAATAACATAATATTTTAAATATAAGATATTTAACATAGACATTTTTTAATTATTAACATAAGAAAGGTTTTTAACATAGACATTTATTAATTATTAACATAATATTTTAAATATAAGATATTTAACATAATATTTTAAATATAAGATATTTAACATAATATTTTAAATATAAGATATTTAACATAATATTTTAAATATAAGATATTTAACATTAAAATATTATGTTAAATATCTTATATTTAAAATATTATGTTAAATATCTTATAATATAATATCTTATAATATATATCTTATAAGATATTTAACATAATATTTTAAATATAAGATATTTAACATAATATTTTAAATATAAGATATTTAACATAATATTTTAAATATAAGATATTTAACATAATATTTTAAATATAAGATATTTAACATAATATTTTAAATATAAGATATTTAACATAATATTTTAAATATATGATATTTAACATAATATTTTAAATATAAGATATTTAACATAATATTTTAAATATAAGATATTTAACATAATATTTTAAATATAAGATATTTAACATAATATTTTAAATATAAGATATTTAACATAGACATTTATTAATTATTAACATAATATTTTAAATATAAGATATTTAACATTGACATTTCTTAATTATTAACATAATATTTTAAATATAAGTTATTTAACATAATATTTTAAATATAAGATATTTAACATAGACATTTATTAATTATTAACATAATATTTTAAATATAAGATATTTAACATAGACATTTATTAATTATTAACATAATATTTTAAATATAAGATATTTAACATTGACATTTCTTAATTATTAACATAATATTTTAAATATAAGTTATTTAACATAATATTTTAAATATAAGATATTTAACATAGACATTTATTAATTATTAACATAATATTTTAAATATAAGATATTTAACATAGACATTTCTTAATTATTAACATAATATTTTAAATATAAGATATTTATCATAGACATTTATTAATTATTAATATAAAATTTTAAATAAAAGATATTTAACATAGACAATTATAATGTTTTAACATACAATTTTAAATATAAGATTTTTAACATAGACATTTATAAAGTTTTAACATAAAATTTTAAATATAAGATATTTAACATAGACATTTATTAATTATTAACATAATATTTACAATATAAGATATTTAACATAGACATTTCTTAATTATTAACATAATATTTTAAATATAAGATATTTAACATAATATTTTAAATATAAGATATTTAACATAATATTTTAAATATAAGATATTTAACATAATATTTTAAATATAAGATATTTAACATAATATTTTAAATATAAGATATTTAACATAATATTTTAAATATAAGATATTTAACATAATATTTTAAATATAAGATATTTAACATAATATTTTAAATATAAGATATTTAACATAATATTTTAAATATAAGATATTTAACATAATATTTTAAATATAAGATATTTAACATAATATTTTAAATATAAGATATTTAACATAATATTTTAAATATAAGATATTTAACATAGACATTTTATAATTAATTATATAAAATTTTAAATATAAGATATTTAACACAGACATTTATTAATTATTAACATAATATTTTAAATATAAGATATTTAACATAGACATTTATAATTATTAACATAATATTTACAATATAAGATATTTAACATATACATTTCTTAATTATTAACATAATATTTTAAATATAAGATATTTAGCATAATATTTTAAATATAAGATATTTAACATAGACATTTATTAATTATTAACATAATATTTTAAATATAAGATATTTAACCTAGACATTTTTTTATTAATAACATAATATTTTAAATATAAGATATTTAACATAGACATTTTTTAATTATTAACATAAGAAAGGTATTTAACATAGAAAATAATTAATTATTAACATAATATTTTAAATATAAGACATTTAACATAGACATTTATTAATTATTAACATAATCTTTTAAATATAAGATATTTAACATAGAAAATAATTAATTATTAACATAATATTTTAAATATAGGATATTTATCATAGACATTTATTAATTATTAACATAAAATTTTAAATAAAAGATATTTAACATAGACAATTATAATGTTTTAAAATAAAATTTTAAATATAAGATATTTAACATTGACATTTCTTAATTATTAACATAATATTTTAAATATAAGATATTTAACATAATATTTTAAATATAAGATATTTATCATAATATTTTAAATATAAGATATTTAACATAGACATTTAATAATTATTAATATAAAATTTTAAATATAAGATATTTAACATAGACATTTATAATTTATTAACATAATATTTTAAATATAAGATATTTAACATTGACATTTCTTAATTATTAACATAATATTTTAAATATAAGATATTTAACATAATATTTTAAATATAAGATATTTAACATAATATTTTAAATATAAGATATTTAACATAGACATTTATTAATTATTAATATAAAATTTTAAATAAAAGATATTTAACATAGACATTTATAATGTTTTAACATAAAATTTTAAATATAAGATTTTTAACATAGACATTTATTAATTATTAATATAAAATTTTAAATAAAAGATATTTAACATAGACATTTATTAATTATTAACATAATATTTTAAATATAAGATATTTAACATAGACATTTTTTTATTAATAACATAATATTTTAAATATTAGATATTTAACATAGACATTTTTTAATTATTAACATAAGAAAGGTATTTAACATAGAAAATAATTAATTATTAACATAATATTTTAAATATAAGACATTTACATAGACATTTATTAATTATTAACATAATCTTTTAAATATAAGATATTTAACATAGACATTTATTAATTATTAACATAATATTTTAAATATAAGATATTTAACATAGACATTTATTAATTATTAACATAAGAAAGGTAATTAACATAGAAAATAATTAATTATTAACATAATATTTTAAATATAAGATATTTATCATAGACATTTGTTAATTATTAATATAAAATTTTAAATAAAAGATATTTAACATAGACAATTATAATGTTTTAACATAAAATTTTAAATATAAGATTTTAACATAGACATTTATTAATTATAAATATAAAATTTTAAAAAAAGATATTTAACATAGACATTTATAAAGCTTTAACATAAAATTTTAAATATAAGATATTTATCATAGACATTTATTAATTATTAACATAATATTTACAATATAAGATATTTAACATAGACATTTCTTTATTATTAACATAATATTTTAAATATAAGATTTTTAACATAGACATTTATTAATTATTAATATAAAATTTTAAATAAAAGATATTTAACATAGACATTTATAAAGTTTTAACATAAAATTTTAAATATAAGATATTTAACATAGACATTTATAATTATTAACATAATATTTACAATATAAGATATTTAACAAAGACATTTCTTAATCATTAACATAATATTTTAAATATAAGATATTTAACATAATATTTTAAATATAAGATATTTAACATAATATTTTAAATATAAGATATTTAACATAGACATTTATTAATTATTAATAAAAAATTTTAAATAAAAGATATTTAACATATACATTTATAATGTTTTAACATAAAATTTTAAATATAAGATTTTTAACATAGACATTTATTAATTATTAATATAAAATTTTAAATAAAAGATATTTAACATAGACATTTATTAATTATTAACATAATATTTTAAATATAAGATATTTAACATAAATAATATAATTAATATAAAATTTTAAATAAAAGATATTTAACATAGACAATTATAATGTTTTAACATAAAATTTTAAATATAAGATTTTTAACATAGACATTTATTAATTATAAATATAAAATTTTAAATAAAAGATATTTAACATAGACATTTATAAAGTTTTAACATAAAATTTACAATATAAGATATTAAACATAGACATTTCTTAATTATTAACATAATATTTTAAATATAAGATATTTAACATAATATTTTAAATATAAGATATTTAACATAATATTTTAAATATAAGATATTTAACATAATATTTTAAATATAAGATATTTAACATAATATTTTAAATATAAGATATTTAACATAGACATTTAATAATTAATTATATAAAATTTTAAATATAAGATATTTAACATAGACATTTATTAATTATTAACATAATATTTTAAATATATGATATTTAACATAGACATTTATTAATTATTAACATAATATTTTAAATATAAGATATTTAACATTGACATTTCTTAATTATTAACATAATATTTTAAATATAAAATATTTAGCATAATATTTTAAATATAAGATATTTAACATAGACATTTATTAATTATTAATATAAAATTTTAAATAAAAGATATATAACATAGACATTTATAATGTTTTAACATAAAATTTTAAATATAAGATATTTAACATAGACATTTATTAATTATTAAAATAATATTTTAAATATAAGATATTTAACATAGACATTTATTTATTAATAACATAATATTTTAAATATAAGATATTT
This sequence comes from Troilus luridus, assembly GCA_964056705.1. Taxonomy (NCBI): domain Eukaryota; kingdom Metazoa; phylum Arthropoda; class Insecta; order Hemiptera; family Pentatomidae; genus Troilus; species Troilus luridus. The sequence goes on along the minus strand of OZ057417.1, from coordinate 2,119,807 downwards.
AACATAGACATTTTTTAATTATTAACATAAGAAAGGTTTTTAACATAGACATTTATTAATTATTAACATAATATTTTAAATATAAGATATTTAACATAATATTTTAAATATAAGATATTTAACATAATATTTTAAATATAAGATATTTAACATAATATTTTAAATATAAGATATTTAACATTAAAATATTATGTTAAATATCTTATATTTAAAATATTATGTTAAATATCTTATAATATAATATCTTATAATATATATCTTATAAGATATTTAACATAATATTTTAAATATAAGATATTTAACATAATATTTTAAATATAAGATATTTAACATAATATTTTAAATATAAGATATTTAACATAATATTTTAAATATAAGATATTTAACATAATATTTTAAATATAAGATATTTAACATAATATTTTAAATATATGATATTTAACATAATATTTTAAATATAAGATATTTAACATAATATTTTAAATATAAGATATTTAACATAATATTTTAAATATAAGATATTTAACATAATATTTTAAATATAAGATATTTAACATAGACATTTATTAATTATTAACATAATATTTTAAATATAAGATATTTAACATTGACATTTCTTAATTATTAACATAATATTTTAAATATAAGTTATTTAACATAATATTTTAAATATAAGATATTTAACATAGACATTTATTAATTATTAACATAATATTTTAAATATAAGATATTTAACATAGACATTTATTAATTATTAACATAATATTTTAAATATAAGATATTTAACATTGACATTTCTTAATTATTAACATAATATTTTAAATATAAGTTATTTAACATAATATTTTAAATATAAGATATTTAACATAGACATTTATTAATTATTAACATAATATTTTAAATATAAGATATTTAACATAGACATTTCTTAATTATTAACATAATATTTTAAATATAAGATATTTATCATAGACATTTATTAATTATTAATATAAAATTTTAAATAAAAGATATTTAACATAGACAATTATAATGTTTTAACATACAATTTTAAATATAAGATTTTTAACATAGACATTTATAAAGTTTTAACATAAAATTTTAAATATAAGATATTTAACATAGACATTTATTAATTATTAACATAATATTTACAATATAAGATATTTAACATAGACATTTCTTAATTATTAACATAATATTTTAAATATAAGATATTTAACATAATATTTTAAATATAAGATATTTAACATAATATTTTAAATATAAGATATTTAACATAATATTTTAAATATAAGATATTTAACATAATATTTTAAATATAAGATATTTAACATAATATTTTAAATATAAGATATTTAACATAATATTTTAAATATAAGATATTTAACATAATATTTTAAATATAAGATATTTAACATAATATTTTAAATATAAGATATTTAACATAATATTTTAAATATAAGATATTTAACATAATATTTTAAATATAAGATATTTAACATAATATTTTAAATATAAGATATTTAACATAGACATTTTATAATTAATTATATAAAATTTTAAATATAAGATATTTAACACAGACATTTATTAATTATTAACATAATATTTTAAATATAAGATATTTAACATAGACATTTATAATTATTAACATAATATTTACAATATAAGATATTTAACATATACATTTCTTAATTATTAACATAATATTTTAAATATAAGATATTTAGCATAATATTTACAATATAAGATATTTAACATAGACATTTCTTAATTATTAACATAATATTTTAAATATAAGATATTTAACATAATATTTTAAATATAAGATATTTAACATAATATTTTAAATATAAGATATTTAACATAATATTTTAAATATAAGATATTTAACATAATATTTTATATATAAGATATTTAACATAATATTTTAAATATAAGATATTTAACATAATATTTTAAATATAAGATATTTAACATAATATTTTAAATATAAGATATTTAACATAATATTTTAAATATAAGATATTTAACATAATATTTTAAATATAAGATATTTAACATAATATTTTATATATAAGATATTTAACATAATATTTTAAATATAAGATATTTAACATAATATTTTAAATATAAGATATTTAACATAATATTTTAAATATAAGATATTTAACATAATATTTTAAATATAAGATATTTAACATAATATTTTAAATATAAGATATTTAACATAATATTTTAAATATAAGATATTTAACATAATATTTTAAATATAAGATATTTAACATAATATTTTAAATATAAGATATTTAACATAGACATTTTATAATTAATTATATAAAATTTTAAATATAAGATATTTAACACAGACATTTATTAATTATTAACATAATATTTTAAATATAAGATATTTAACATAGACATTTATAATTATTAACATAATATTTACAATATAAGATATTTAACATATACATTTCTTAATTATTAACATAATATTTTAAATATAAGATATTTAGCATAATATTTTAAATATAAGATATTTAACATAGACATTTTTTAATTATTAACATAAGAAAGGTATTTAACATAGAAAATAATTAATTATTAACATAATATTTTAAATATAAGACATTTACATAGACATTTATTAATTATTAACATAATATTTTAAATATAAGATATTTAACATAGACATTTATTAATTATTAACATAATATTTTAAATATAAGATATTTAACATAGACATTTATTAATTATTAACATAAGAAAGGTAATTAACATAGAAAATAATTAATTATTAACATAATATTTTAAATATAAGATATTTATCATAGACATTTGTTAATTATTAATATAAAATTTTAAATAAAAGATATTTAACATAGACAATTATAATGTTTTAACATAAAATTTTAAATATAAGATTTTAACATAGACATTTATTAATTATAAATATAAAATTTTAAAAAAAGATATTTAACATAGACATTTATAAAGCTTTAACATAAAATTTTAAATATAAGATATTTATCATAGACATTTATTAATTATTAACATAATATTTACAATATAAGATATTTAACATAGACATTTCTTTATTATTAACATAATATTTTAAATATAAGATTTTTAACATAGACATTTATTAATTATTAATATAAAATTTTAAATAAAAGATATTTAACATAGACATTTATAAAGTTTTAACATAAAATTTTAAATATAAGATATTTAACATAGACATTTATAATTATTAACATAATATTTACAATATAAGATATTTAACAAAGACATTTCTTAATCATTAACATAATATTTTAAATATAAGATATTTAACATAATATTTTAAATATAAGATATTTAACATAATATTTTAAATATAAGATATTTAACATAGACATTTATTAATTATTAATAAAAAATTTTAAATAAAAGATATTTAACATATACATTTATAATGTTTTAACATAAAATTTTAAATATAAGATTTTTAACATAGACATTTATTAATTATTAATATAAAATTTTAAATAAAAGATATTTAACATAGACATTTATTAATTATTAACATAATATTTTAAATATAAGATATTTAACATAAATAATATAATTAATATAAAATTTTAAATAAAAGATATTTAACATAGACAATTATAATGTTTTAACATAAAATTTTAAATATAAGATTTTTAACATAGACATTTATTAATTATAAATATAAAATTTTAAATAAAAGATATTTAACATAGACATTTATAAAGTTTTAACATAAAATTTACAATATAAGATATTAAACATAGACATTTCTTAATTATTAACATAATATTTTAAATATAAGATATTTAACATAATATTTTAAATATAAGATATTTAACATAATATTTTAAATATAAGATATTTAACATAATATTTTAAATATAAGATATTTAACATAATATTTTAAATATAAGATATTTAACATAGACATTTAATAATTAATTATATAAAATTTTAAATATAAGATATTTAACATAGACATTTATTAATTATTAACATAATATTTTAAATATATGATATTTAACATAGACATTTATTAATTATTAACATAATATTTTAAATATAAGATATTTAACATTGACATTTCTTAATTATTAACATAATATTTTAAATATAAAATATTTAGCATAATATTTTAAATATAAGATATTTAACATAGACATTTATTAATTATTAATATAAAATTTTAAATAAAAGATATATAACATAGACATTTATAATGTTTTAACATAAAATTTTAAATATAAGATATTTAACATAGACATTTATTAATTATTAAAATAATATTTTAAATATAAGATATTTAACATAGACATTTATTTATTAATAACATAATATTTTAAATATAAGATATTTAACATAGACATTTTTTAATTATTAACATAAGAAAGGTTTTTAACATAGACATTTATTAATTATTAACATAATATTTTAAATATAAGATATTTAACATAATATTTTAAATATAAGATATTTAACATAATATTTTAAATATAAGATATTTAACATAATATTTTAAATATAAGATATTTAACATTAAAATATTATGTTAAATATCTTATATTTAAAATATTATGTTAAATATCTTATAATATAATATCTTATAATATATATCTTATAAGATATTTAACATAATATTTTAAATATAAGATATTTAACATAATATTTTAAATATTAGATATTTAACATAATATTTTAAATATAAGATATTTAACATAATATTTTAAATATAAGATATTTAACATAATATTTTAAATATAAGATATTTAACATAATATTTTAAATATATGATATTTAACATAATATTTTAAATATAAGATATTTAACATAATATTTTAAATATAAGATATTTAACATAATATTTTAAATATAAGATATTTAACATAATATTTTAAATATAAGATATTTAACATAGACATTTATTAATTATTAACATAATATTTTAAATATAAGATATTTAACATTGACATTTCTTAATTATTAACATAATATTTTAAATATAAGTTATTTAACATAATATTTTAAATATAAGATATTTAACATAGACATTTATTAATTATTAACATAATATTTTAAATATAAGATATTTAACATAGACATTTATTAATTATTAACATAATATTTTAAATATAAGATATTTAACATTGACATTTCTTAATTATTAACATAATATTTTAAATATAAGTTATTTAACATAATATTTTAAATATAAGATATTTAACATAGACATTTATTAATTATTAACATAATATTTTAAATATAAGATATTTAACATAGACATTTCTTAATTATTAACATAATATTTTAAATATAAGATATTTATCATAGACATTTATTAATTATTAATATAAAATTTTAAATAAAAGATATTTAACATAGACAATTATAATGTTTTAACATACAATTTTAAATATAAGATTTTTAACATAGACATTTATAAAGTTTTAACATAAAATTTTAAATATAAGATATTTAACATAGACATTTATTAATTATTAACATAATATTTACAATATAAGATATTTAACATAGACATTTCTTAATTATTAACATAATATTTTAAATATAAGATATTTAACATAATATTTTAAATATAAGATATTTAACATAATATTTTAAATATAAGATATTTAACATAATATTTTAAATATAAGATATTTAACATAATATTTTAAATATAAGATATTTAACATAATATTTTAAATATAAGATATTTAACATAATATTTTAAATATAAGATATTTAACATAATATTTTAAATATAAGATATTTAACATAATATTTTAAATATAAGATATTTAACATAATATTTTAAATATAAGATATTTAACATAATATTTTAAATATAAGATATTTAACATAATATTTTAAATATAAGATATTTAACATAATATTTTAAATATAAGATATTTAACATAGACATTTTATAATTAATTATATAAAATTTTAAATATAAGATATTTAACACAGACATTTATTAATTATTAACATAATATTTTAAATATAAGATATTTAACATAGACATTTATAATTATTAACATAATATTTACAATATAAGATATTTAACATATACATTTCTTAATTATTAACATAATATTTTAAATATAAGATATTTAGCATAATATTTTAAATATAAGATATTTAACATAGACATTTATTAATTATTAACATAATATTTTAAATATAAGATATTTAACCTAGACATTTTTTTATTAATAACATAATATTTTAAATATAAGATATTTAACATAGACATTTTTTAATTATTAACATAAGAAAGGTATTTAACATAGAAAATAATTAATTATTAACATAATATTTTAAATATAAGACATTTAACATAGACATTTATTAATTATTAACATAATCTTTTAAATATAAGATATTTAACATAGAAAATAATTAATTATTAACATAATATTTTAAATATAGGATATTTATCATAGACATTTATTAATTATTAACATAAAATTTTAAATAAAAGATATTTAACATAGACAATTATAATGTTTTAAAATAAAATTTTAAATATAAGATTTTTAATATAGACATTTATTAATTATAAATATAAAATTTTAAATAAAAGATATTTTACATAGACATTTATAAAGTTTTAACATAAAATTTTAAATATAAGATATTTATCATAGACATTTATTAATTATTAACATAATATTTACAATATAAGATATTTAACATAGACATTTCTTTATTATTAACATAATATTTTAAATATAAGATATTTAACATAATATTTTATATATAAGATATTTAACATAATATTTTAAATATAAGATATTTAACATAATATCTTAAATATAAGATATTTAACATAATATTTTAAATATAAGATATTTAACATAATATTTTAAATATAAGATATTTAACATAATATTTTAAATATAAGATATTTAACATAATATTTTATATATAAGATATTTAACATAATATTTTAAATATAAGATATTTAACATAATATTTTAAATATAAGATATTTAACATAATATTTTAAATATAAGATATTTAACATAATATTTTAAATATAAGATATTTAACATAATATTTTAAATATAAGATATTTAACATAATATTTTAAATATAAGATATTTAACATAATATTTTAAATATAAGATATTTAACATAATATTTTAAATATAAGATATTTAACATCATATTTTAAATATAAGATATTTAACATAATATTTTAAATATAAGATATTTAACATAATATTTTAAATATAAGATATTTAACGTAATATTTTAAATATAAGATATTTAACATAATATTTTAAATATAAGCTATTTAACATAATATTTTAAATATAAGATATTTAACATAGACATTTAATAATTAATTATATAAAATTTTAAATATAAGATATTTAACATAGACATTTATTAATTATTAACATAATATTTTAAATATAAGATATTTAACATAGACATTTATAATTATTAACATAATATTTACAGTATAAGATATTTAACATAGACATTTATAATGTTTTAACATAAAATTTTAAATATAAGATTTTTAACATAGACATTTATTAATTATCAACAATATATTTTAAATATAAGATATTTAACATAGACATTTATTAATTATTAACATAATATTTTAAATATAAGTTATTTAACATAATATTTTAAATATAAGATATTTAACATAGACATTTATTAATTATTAACATAATATTTTAAATATGAGATATTTATCATAGACATTTATTAATTATTAATATAAAATTTTAAATAAAAGATATTTAACATAGACAATTATAATGTTTTAACATAAAATTTTAAATATAAGATTTTTAACATAGACATTTATTAATTATAAATATAAAATTTTAAATAAAAGATATTTAACATAGACATTTATAAAGTTTTAACATAAAATTTACAATATAAGATATTAAACATAGACATTTCTTAATTATTAACATAATATTTTAAATATAAGATATTTAACATAATATTTTAAATATAAGATATTTAACATAATATTTTAAATATAAGATATTTAACATAATATTTTAAATATAAGATATTTAACATAATATTTTAAATATAAGATATTTAACATAATATTTTAAATATAAGATATTTAACATAATATTTTAAATATAAGATATTTAACATAATATTTTAAATATAAGATATTTAACATAATATTTTAAATATAAGATATTTAACATAATATTTTAAATATAAGATATTTAACATAATATTTTAAATATAAGATATTTAACATAGACATTTATTAATTATTAATATAAAATTTTAAATAAAAGATATTTAACATAGACATTTATAATGTTTTAACATAAAATTTTAAATATAAGATATTTAACATAGACATTTATAAAGTTTTAACATAAAATTTTAAATATAAGATATTTAACATAGACATTTATAATTATTAACATAATATTTACAATATAAGATATTTAACATTGACATTTCTTAATTATTAACATAATATTTTAAATATAAGATATTTAACATAATATTTTAAATATAAGATATTTAACATAATATTTTAAATACAAGATATTTAACATAGACATTTATTAATTATTAATATAAAATTTTAAATAAAAGATATTTATTATAGACATTTATAATGTTTTAACATAAAATTTTAAATATAAGATTTTTAACATAGACATTTATTAATTATTAATATAAAATTTTAAATAAAAGATATTTAACATAGACATTTATTAATTATTAACATAATATTTTAAATATAAGATATTTAACATAGACATTTTTTTATTAATAACATAATATTTTAAATATTAGATATTTAACATAGACATTTTTTAATTATTAACATAAGAAAGGTATTTAACATAGAAAATAATTAATTATTAACATAATATTTTAAATATAAGACATTTACATAGACATTTATTAATTATTAACATAATCTTTTAAATATAAGATATTTAACATAGACATTTATTAATTATTAACATAATATTTTAAATATAAGATATTTAACATAGACATTTATTAATTATTAACATAAGAAAGGTAATTAACATAGAAAATAATTAATTATTAACATAATATTTTAAATATAAGATATTTATCATAGACATTTGTTAATTATTAATATAAAATTTTAAATAAAAGATATTTAACATAGACAATTATAATGTTTTAACATAAAATTTTAAATATAAGATTTTAACATAATATTTTAAATATAAGATATTTAACATAATATTTTAAATATAAGATATTTAACATAATATTTTAAATATAAGATATTTAACATAATATTTTAAATATAAGATATTTAACATAATATTTTAAATATAAGATATTTAACATAATATTTTAAATATAAGATATTTAACATAATATTTTAAATATAAGATATTTAACATAATATTTTAAATATAAGATATTTAACATAATATTTTAAATATAAGATATTTAACATAATATTTTAAATATAAGATATTTAACATAAAATTTTAAATATAAGATATTTAACATAATATTTTAAATATAAGATATTTAACATAGACATTTATTAATTATTAATATAAAATTTTAAATAAAAGATATTTAACATAGACATTTATAAAGTTTTAACATAAAATTTTAAATATAAGATATTAAACATAGACATTTCTTAATTATTAACATAATATTTTAAATATAAGATATTTAACATAATATTTTAAATATAAGATATTTAACATAATATTTTAAATATAAGATATTTAACATAATATTTTAAATATAAGATATTTAACATAATATTTTAAATATAAGATATTTAACATAATATTTTAAATATAAGATATTTAACATAATATTTTAAATATAAGATATTTAACATAATATTTTAAATATAAGATATTTAACATAATATTTTAAATATAAGATATTTAACATAGACATTTATTAATTATTAACATAATCTTTTAAATATAAGATATTTAACATAGAAAATAATTAATTATTAACATAATATTTTAAATATAGGATATTTATCATAGACATTTATTAATTATTAACATAAAATTTTAAATAAAAGATATTTAACATAGACAATTATAATGTTTTAAAATAAAATTTTAAATATAAGATTTTTAATATAGACATTTATTAATTATAAATATAAAATTTTAAATAAAAGATATTTTACATAGACATTTTTAAAGTTTTAACATAAAATTTTAAATATAAGATATTTATCATAGACATTTATTAATTATTAACATAATATTTACAATATAAGATATTTAACATAGACATTTCTTTATTATTAACATAATATTTTAAATATAAGATATTTAACATAATATTTTATATATAAGATATTTAACATAATATTTTAAATATAAGATATTTAACATAATATTTTAAATATAAGATATTTAACATAATATTTTAAATATAAGATATTTAACATAATATTTTAAATATAAGATATTTAACATAATATTTTAAATATAAGATATTTAACATAATATTTTATATATAAGATATTTAACATAATATTTTAAATATAAGATATTTAACATAATATTTTAAATATAAGATATTTAACATAATATTTTAAATATAAGATATTTAACATAATATTTTAAATATAAGATATTTAACATAATATTTTAAATATAAGATATTTAACATAATATTTTAAATATAAGATATTTAACATAATATTTTAAATATAAGATATTTAACATAATATTTTAAATATAAGATATTTAACATAATATTTTAAATATAAGATATTTAACATAATATTTTAAATATAAGATATTTAACATAATATTTTAAATATAAGATATTTAACATAATATTTTAAATATAAGATATTTAACATAATATTTTAAATATAAGATATTTAACATAATATTTTAAATATAAGATATTTAACATAATATTTTAAATATAAGATATTTAACATAATATTTTAAATATAAGATATTTAACATAATATTTTAAATATAAGATATTTAACATAGACATTTAATAATTAATTATATAAAATTTTAAATATAAGATATTTAACATAGACATTTATTAATTATTAACATAATATTTTAAATATAAGATATTTAACATAGACATTTATAATTATTAACATAATATTTACAGTATAAGATATTTAACATAGACATTTATAATGTTTTAACATAAAATTTTAAATATAAGATTTTTAACATAGACATTTATTAATTATCAACAATATATTTTAAATATAAGATATTTAACATAGACATTTATTAATTATTAACATAATATTTTAAATATAAGTTATTTAACATAATATTTTAAATATAAGATATTTAACATAGACATTTATTAATTATTAACATAATATTTTAAATATGAGATATTTATCATAGACATTTATTAATTATTAATATAAAATTTTAAATAAAAGATATTTAACATAGACAATTATAATGTTTTAACATAAAATTTTAAATATAAGATTTTTAACATAGACATTTATTAATTATAAATATAAAATTTTAAATAAAAGATATTTAACATAGACATTTATAAAGTTTTAACATAAAATTTACAATATAAGATATTAAACATAGACATTTCTTAATTATTAACATAATATTTTAAATATAAGATATTTAACATAATATTTTAAATATAAGATATTTAACATAATATTTTAAATATAAGATATTTAACATAATATTTTAAATATAAGATATTTAACATAATATTTTAAATATAAGATATTTAACATAATATTTTAAATATAAGATATTTAACATAATATTTTAAATATAAGATATTTAACATAATATTTTAAATATAAGATATTTAACATAATATTTTAAATATAAGATATTTAACATAATATTTTAAATATAAGATATTTAACATAATATTTTAAATATAAGATATTTAACATAATATTTTAAATATAAGATATTTAACATAGACATTTATTAATTATTAATATAAAATTTTAAATAAAAGATATTTAACATAGACATTTATAATGTTTTAACATAAAATTTTAAATATAAGATATTTAACATAGACATTTATAAAGTTTTAACATAAAATTTTAAATATAAGATATTTAACATAGACATTTATAATTATTAACATAATATTTACAATATAAGATATTTAACATTGACATTTCTTAATTATTAACATAATATTTTAAATATAAGATATTTAACATAATATTTTAAATATAAGATATTTAACATAATATTTTAAATACAAGATATTTAACATAGACATTTATTAATTATTAATATAAAATTTTAAATAAAAGATATTTATTATAGACATTTATAATGTTTTAACATAAAATTTTAAATATAAGATTTTTAACATAGACATTTATTAATTATTAATATAAAATTTTAAATAAAAGATATTTAACATAGACATTTATTAATTATTAACATAATATTTTAAATATAAGATATTTAACATAGACATTTTTTTATTAATAACATAATATTTTAAATATTAGATATTTAACATAGACATTTTTTAATTATTAACATAAGAAAGGTATTTAACATAGAAAATAATTAATTATTAACATAATATTTTAAATATAAGACATTTACATAGACATTTATTAATTATTAACATAATCTTTTAAATATAAGATATTTAACATAGACATTTATTAATTATTAACATAATATTTTAAATATAAGATATTTAACATAGACATTTTTTAATTATTAACATAAGAAAGGTATTTAACATAGAAAATAATTAATTATTAACATAATATTTTAAATATAAGATATTTATCATAGACATTTGTTAATTATTAATATAAAATTTTAAATAAAAGATATTTAACATAGACAATTATAATGTTTTAACATAAAATTTTAAATATAAGATTTTAACATAATATTTTAAATATAAGATATTTAACATAATATTTTAAATATAAGATATTTAACATAATATTTTAAATATAAGATATTTAACATAATATTTTAAATATAAGATATTTAACATAATATTTTAAATATAAGATATTTAACATAATATTTTAAATATAAGATATTTAACATAATATTTTAAATATAAGATATTTAACATAATATTTTAAATATAAGATATTTAACATAATATTTTAAATATAAGATATTTAACATAATATTTTAAATATAAGATATTTAACATAGACATTTATTAATTATTAATATAAAATTTTAAATAAAAGATATTTAACATAGACATTTATAATGTTTTAACATAAAATTTTAAATATAAGATATTTAACATAGACATTTATAAAGTTTTAACATAAAATTTACAATATAAGATATTAAACATAGACATTTCTTAATTATTAACATAATATTTTAAATATAAGATATTTAACATAATATTTTAAATATAAGATATTTAACATAATATTTTAAATATAAGATATTTAACATAATATTTTAAATATAAGATATTTAACATAATATTTTAAATATAAGATATTTAACATAATATTTTAAATATAAGATATTTAACATAATATTTTAAATATAAGATATTTAACATAATATTTTAAATATAAGATATTTAACATAATATTTTAAATATAAGATATTTAACATAATATTTTAAATATAAGATATTTAAAATAATATTTTAAATATAAGATATTTAACATAATATTTTAAATATAAGATATTTAACATAATATTTTAAATATAAGATATTTAACATAATATTTTAAATATAAGATATTTAACATAATATTTTAAATATAAGATATTTAACATAATATTTTAAATATAAGATATTTAACATAGACATTTATTAATTATTAATATAAAATTTTAAATAAAAGATATTTAACATAGACATTTATAATGTTTTAACATAAAATTTTAAATATAAGATATTTAACATAGACATTTATAAAGTTTTAACATAAAATTTACAATATAAGATATTAAACATAGACATTTCTTAATTATTAACATAATATTTTAAATATAAGATATTTAACATAATATTTTAAATATAAGATATTTAACATAATATTTTAAATATAAGATATTTAACATAATATTTTAAATATAAGATATTTAACATAATATTTTAAATATAAGATATTTAACATAATATTTTAAATATAAGATATTTAACATAATATTTTAAATATAAGATATTTAACATAATATTTTAAATATAAGATATTTAACATAATATTTTAAATATAAGATATTTAACATAATATTTTAAATATAAGATATTTAACATAATATTTTAAATATAAGATATTTAACATAATATTTTAAATATAAGATATTTAACATAATATTTTAAATATAAGATATTTAACATAATATTTTAAATATAAGATATTTAACATAATATTTTAAATATAAGATATTTAACATAATATTTTAAATATAAGATATTTAACATAATATTTTAAATATAAGATATTTAACATAGACATTTATTAATTATTAATATAAAATTTTAAATAAAAGATATTTAACATAGACATTTCTTAATTATTAACATAATATTTTAAATATAAGATATTTAACATAATATTTTAAATATAAGATATTTAACATAATATTTTAAATATAAGATATTTAACATAATATTTTAAATATAAGATATTTAACATAATATTTTAAATATAAGATATTTAACATAATATTTTAAATATAAGATATTTAACATAATATTTTAAATATAAGATATTTAACATAATATTTTAAATATAAGATATTTAACATAGACATTTAATAATTAATTATATAAAATTTTAAATATAAGATATTTAACATAGACATTTATTAATTATTAACATAATATTTTAAATATATGATATTTAACATAGACATTTATTAATTATTAACATAATATTTTAAATATAAGATATTTAACATTGACATTTCTTAATTATTAACATTATATTTTAAATATAAAATATTTAGCATAATATTTTAAATATAAGATATTTAACATAGACATTTATTAATTATTAATATAAAATTTTAAATAAAAGATATATAACATAGACATTTATAATGTTTTAACATAAAATTTTAAATATAAGATATTTAACATAGACATTTATTAATTATTAACATAATATTTTAAATATAAGATATTTAACATAGACATTTATTTATTAATAACATAATATTTTAAATATAAGATATTTAACATAGACATTTTTTAATTATTAACATAAGAAAGGTTTTTAACATAGACATTTATTAATTATTAACATAATATTTTAAATATAAGATATTTAACATAGACATTTATAAATTATTAACAAAATATTTTAAATAAAAGATATTTAACATAGACATTTATTTATTATTAACATAATATTTTAAATATAAGATATTTAACATAGACATTTATTAATTATTAACATAAGAAACGTATTTAACATACAGAATAATTAATTATTAACATAATATTTTAAATATAAGATATTTATCATAGACATTTATTAATTATTAACATAATATTTTAAATATAAGATATTTATCATAGACATTTATTCATTATTAACATAATATTTTAAATAAAAGCTATTTAACATAGACATTTATTAAATATTAACATAATATTTTAAATATAAGATATTTAACATAGACATTTAAAAATTATTAATATAAAATTTTAAATAAAAGATATTTAACATAGACATTTATAATGTTTTAACATAAAATTTTAAATATAAGATTTTTAACATAGACATTTATTAATTATTAATATAAAATTTTAAATAAAAGATATTTAACATAGACATTTATAAAGTTTTAACATAAAATTTTAAATATAAGATATTTAACGTAGACATTCATTAATTATTAACATAATATTTTAAATATAAGATATTTAACATAGACATTTATTAATCATTAACATAATATTTTAAATATAAGATATTTAACATATACATTTATTAATAATTAACATAATATTTTAAATATAAGATATTTATCATAGACATTTATTAATTATTAACATAATATTTTAAATAAAAGATATTTAACATAGACATTTATTAATTATTAATATAATATTTTAAATATAAGATATTTAACATAATATTTTAAATATAAGATATTTATCATAATATTTTAAATATAAGATATTTAACATAGACATTTAATAAATATTAATATAAAATTTTAAATATAAGATATTTAACATAGACATTTATTAATTATTAACATAATATTTTAAATATAAGATATTTAACATTGACATTTCTTAATTATTAACAACATATTTTAAATATAAGATATTTAACATAATATTTTAAATATAAGATATTTAACATAATATTTTAAATATAAGATATTTAACATAGACATTTATTAATTATTAATATAAAATTTTAAATAAACGATATTTAACATAGACATTTATAATGTTTTAACATAAAATTTTAAATATAAGATTTTTAACATAGACATTTATTAATTATTAACATAATATTTTAAATATAAGATATTTAACATAGACATTTATTAATTATTAACAAAATATTTTAAATAAAAGATATTTAACATAGACATTTATTTATTATTAACAAAATATTTTAAATATAAGATATTTAACATAGACATTCATTAATTATTAACATAAAATTTTAAATATAAGATTTTTAACATAGACATTTATTAATTATTAATATAAAATTTTAAATAAAAGATATTTAACATAGACATTTATAAAGTTTTAACATAAAATTTTAAATGTAAGATATTTAACATAGACATTTATAATTATTAACATAATATTTACAATATAAGATATTTAACAAAGACATTTCTTAATTATTAACATAATATTTAAAATATAAGATATTTAACATAATATTTTAAATATAAGATATTTATCATAATATTTTAAATATAAGATATTTAACATAGACATTTAATAATTATTAATCTAAAATTTTAAATATAAGATATTTAACATAGACATTTATAATTTATTAACATAATATTTTAAATATAAGATATTTAACATTGACATTTCTTAATTATTAACATAATATTTTAAATATAAGATATTTAACATAATATTTTAAATATAAGATATTTAACCTAATATTTTAAATATAAGATATTTAACATAGACATTTATTAATCATTAACATAATATTTTAAATATAAGATATTTAACATATACATTTATTAATTATTAACATAATATTTTAAATATAAGATATTTATCATAGACATTTATTAATTATTAACATAATATTTTAAATAAAAGATATTTAACATAGACATTTATTAATTATTAATATAATATTTTAAATATAAGATATTTAACATAATATTTTAAATATAAGATATTTATCATAATATTTTAAATATAAGATATTTAACATAGACATTTAATAATTATTAATATAAAATTTTAAATATAAGATATTTAACATAGACATTTATTAATTATTAACATAATATTTTAAATATAAGATATTTAACGTAAATAATATAATTAATATAAAATTTTAAATAAAAGATATTTAACATAGACAATTATAATGTTTTAACATAAAATTTTAAATATAAGATTTTTAACATAGACATTTATTAATTATAAATATAAAATTTTAAATAAAAGATATTTAACATAGACATTTATAAAGTTTTAACATAAAATTTACAATATAAGATATTAAACATAGACATTTCTTAATTATTAACATAATATTTTAAATATAAGATATTTAACATAATATTTTAAATATAAGATATTTAACATAATATTTTAAATATAAGATATTTAACATAATATTTTAAATATAAGATATTTAACATAATATTTTAAATATAAGATATTTAACATAGACATTTAATAATTAATTATATAAAATTTTAAATATAAGATATTTAACATAGACATTTATTAATTATTAACATAATATTTTAAATATATGATATTTAACATAGACATTTATTAATTATTAACATAATATTTTAAATATAAGATATTTAACATTGACATTTCTTAATTATTAACATAATATTTTAAATATAAAATATTTAGCATAATATTTTAAATATAAGATATTTAACATAGACATTTATTAATTATTAATATAAAATTTTAAATAAAAGATATATAACATAGACATTTATAATGTTTTAACATAAAATTTTAAATATAAGATATTTAACATAGACATTTATTAATTATTAACATAATATTTTAAATATAAGATATTTAACATAGACATTTATTTATAAATAACATAATATTTTAAATATAAGATATTTAACATAGACATTTTTTAATTATTAACATAAGAAAGGTTTTTAACATAGACATTTATTAATTATTAACATAATATTTTAAATATAAGATATTTAACATAGACATTTATTAATTATTAACAAAATATTTTAAAAAAAAGATATTTAACATAGACATTTATTTATAATTAACATAATATTTTAAATATAAGATATTTAACATAGACATTTATTAATTATTAACATAAGAAACGTATTTAACATAGAGAATAATTAATTATTAACATAATATTTTAAATATAAGATATTTATCATAGACATTTATTAATTATTAACATAATATTTTAAATATAAGATATTTATCATAGACATTTATTCATTATTAACATAATATTTTAAATAAAAGCTATTTAACATAGACATTTATTAAATATTAACATAATATTTTAAATATAAGATATTTAACATAGACATTTAAAAATTATTAATATAAAATTTTAAATAAAAGATATTTAACATAGACATTTATAATGTTTTAACATAAAATTTTAAATATAAGATTTTTAACATAGACATTTATTAATTATTAATATAAAATTTTAAATAAAAGATATTTAACATAGACATTTATAAAGTTTTAACATAAAATTTTAAATATAAGATATTTAACGTAGACATTCATTAATTATTAACATAATATTTTAAATATAAGATATTTAACATAGACATTTATTAATCATTAACATAATATTTTAAATATAAGATATTTAACATATACATTTATTAATTATTAACATAATATTTTAAATATAAGATATTTATCATAGACATTTATTAATTATTAACATAATATTTTAAATAAAAGATATTTAACATAGACATTTATTAATTATTAATATAATATTTTAAATATAAGATATTTAACATAATATTTTAAATATAAGATATTTATCATAATATTTTAAATATAAGATATTTAACATAGACATTTATTAATTATTAATATAAAATTTTAAATAAAAGATATTTAACATAGACCTTTATAAAGTTTTAACATAAAATTTTAAATATAAGATATTTAACGTAGACATTCATTAATTATTAACATAATATTTTAAATATAAGATATTTAACATAGACATTTATTAATCATTAACATAATATTTTAAATATAAGATATTTAACATATACATTTATTAATTATTAACATAATATTTTAAATATAAGATATTTATCATAGACATTTATTAATTATTAACATAATATTTTAAATAAAAGATATTTAACATAGACATTTATTAATTATTAATATAATATTTTAAATATAAGATATTTAACATAATATTTTAAATATAAGATATTTATCATAATATTTTAAATATAAGATATTTAACATAGACATTTAATAAATATTAATATAAAATTTTAAATATAAGATATTTAACATAGACATTTATTAATTATTAACATAATATTTTAAATATAAGATATTTAACATTGACATTTCTTAATTATTAACAACATATTTTAAATATAAGATATTTAACATAATATTTTAAATATAAGATATTTAACATAATATTTTAAATATAAGATATTTAACATAGACATTTATTAATTATTAACATAATATTTTAAATATAAGATATTTATCATAGACATTTATTAATTATTAACATAATATTTACAATATAAGATATTTAACATAGACATTTATTAATTATTAATATAAAATTTTAAATAAAAGATATTTAACATAGACATTTATAAAGTTTTAACATAAAATTTTAAATATAAGATATTTAACATAGACATTTATAATTATTAACATAATATTTACAATATAAGATATTTAACAAAGACATTTCTTAATCATTAACATAATATTTTAAATATAAGATATTTAACATAATATTTTAAATATAAGATATTTAACATAATATTTTAAATATAAGATATTTAACATAGACATTTATTAATTATTAATATAAAATTTTAAATAAAAGATATTTAACATATACATTTATAATGTTTTAACATAAAATTTTAAATATAAGATTTTTAACATAGAGATTTATTAATTATTAATATAAAATTTTAAATAAAAGATATTTAACATAGACATTTATTAATTATTAACATAATATTTTAAATATAAGATATTTAACATAAATAATATAATTAATATAAAATTTTAAATAAAAGATATTTAACATAGACAATTATAATGTTTTAAAATAAAATTTTAAATATAAGATTTTTAATATAGACATTTATTAATTATAAATATAAAATTTTAAATAAAAGATATTTTACATAGACATTTATAAAGTTTTAACATAAAATTTTAAATATAAGATATTTATCATAGACATTTATTAATTATTAACATAATATTTACAATATAAGATATTTAACATAGACATTTCTTTATTATTAACATAATATTTTAAATATAAGATATTTAACATAATATTTTATATATAAGATATTTAACATAATATTTTAAATATAAGATATTTAACATAATATTTTAAATATAAGATATTTAACATAATATTTTAAATATAAGATATTTAACATAATATTTTAAATATAAGATATTTAACATAATATTTTAAATATAAGATATTTAACATAATATTTTATATATAAGATATTTAACATAATATTTTAAATATAAGATATTTAACATAATATTTTAAATATAAGATATTTGACATAATATTTTAAATATAAGATATTTAACATAATATTTTAAATATAAGATATTTAACATAATATTTTAAATATAAGATATTTAACATAATATTTTAAATATAAGATATTTAACATAATATTTTAAATATAAGATATTTAACATAATATTTTAAATATAAGATATTTAACATAATATTTTAAATATAAGATATTTAACATAATATTTTAAATATAAGATATTTAACATAATATTTTAAATATAAGATATTTAACATAATATTTTAAATATAAGATATTTAACATAATATTTTAAATATAAGATATTTAACATAGACATTTAATAATTAATTATATAAAATTTTAAATATAAGATATTTAACATAGACATTTATTAATTATTAACATAATATTTTAAATATAAGATATTTAACATAGACATTTATAATTATTAACATAATATTTACAGTATAAGATATTTAACATAGACATTTATAATGTTTTAACATAAAATTTTAAATATAAGATTTTTAACATAGACATTTATTAATTATCAACAATATATTTTAAATATAAGATATTTAACATAGACATTTATTAATTATTAACATAATATTTTAAATATAAGTTATTTAACATAATATTTTAAATATAAGATATTTAACATAGACATTTATTAATTATTAACATAATATTTTAAATATGAGATATTTATCATAGACATTTATTAATTATTAATATAAAATTTTAAATAAAAGATATTTAACATAGACAATTATAATGTTTTAACATAAAATTTTAAATATAAGATTTTTAACATAGACATTTATTAATTATAAATATAAAATTTTAAATAAAAGATATTTAACATAGACATTTATAAAGTTTTAACATAAAATTTACAATATAAGATATTAAACATAGACATTTCTTAATTATTAACATAATATTTTAAATATAAGATATTTAACATAATATTTTAAATATAAGATATTTAACATAATATTTTAAATATAAGATATTTAACATAATATTTTAAATATAAGATATTTAACATAATATTTTAAATATAAGATATTTAACATAATATTTTAAATATAAGATATTTAACATAATATTTTAAATATAAGATATTTAACATAATATTTTAAATATAAGATATTTAACATAATATTTTAAATATAAGATATTTAACATAATATTTTAAATATAAGATATTTAACATAATATTTTAAATATAAGATATTTAACATAATATTTTAAATATAAGATATTTAACATAATATTTTAAATATAAGATATTTAACATAGACATTTATTAATTATTAATATAAAATTTTAAATAAAAGATATTTAACATAGACATTTATAATGTTTTAACATAAAATTTTAAATATAAGATATTTAACATAGACATTTATAAAGTTTTAACATAAAATTTTAAATATAAGATATTTAACATAGACATTTATAATTATTAACATAATATTTACAATATAAGATATTTAACATTGACATTTCTTAATTATTAACATAATATTTTAAATATAAGATATTTAACATAATATTTTAAATATAAGATATTTAACATAATATCTTAAATACAAGATATTTAACATAGACATTTATTAATTATTAATATAAAATTTTAAATAAAAGATATTTATTATAGACATTTATAATGTTTTAACATAAAATTTTAAATATAAGATTTTTAACATAGACATTTATTAATTATTAATATAAAATTTTAAATAAAAGATATTTAACATAGACATTTATTAATTATTAACATAATATTTTAAATATAAGATATTTAACATAGACATTTTTTTATTAATAACATAATATTTTAAATATTAGATATTTAACATAGACATTTTTTAATTATTAACATAAGAAAGGTATTTAACATAGAAAATAATTAATTATTAACATAATATTTTAAATATAAGACATTTAAATAGACATTTATTAATTATTAACATAATCTTTTAAATATAAGATATTTAACATAGACATTTATTAATTATTAACATAATATTTTAAATATAAGATATTTAACATAGACATTTATTAATTATTAACATAAGAAAGGTAATTAACATAGAAAATAATTAATTATTAACATAATATTTTAAATATAAGATATTTATCATAGACATTTGTTAATTATTAATATAAAATTTTAAATAAAAGATATTTAACATAATATTTTAAATATAAGATATTTAACATAATATTTTAAATATAAGATATTTAACATAGACATTTATTAATTATTAATATAAAATTTTAAATAAAAGATATTTAACATAGACATTTATAATGTTTTAACATAAAATTTTAAATATAAGATTTTTAACATAGACATTTATTAATTATTAACATAATATTTTAAATATAAGATATTTAACATAGACATTTATTAATTATTAACAAAATATTTTAAATAAAAGATATTTAACATAGACAATTATAATGTTTTAACATAAAATTTTAAATATAAGATTTTAACATAGACATTTATTAATTATTAACATAATATTTTAAATATATGATATTTAACATAGACATTTATTAATTATTAACATAATATTTTAAATATAAGATATTTAACATTGACATTTCTTAATTATTAACATAATATTTTGAATATAAAATATTTAGCATAATATTTTAAATATAAGATATTTAACATAGACATTTATTAATTATTAATATAAAATTTTAAATAAAAGATATATAACATAGACATTTATAATGTTTTAACATAAAATTTTAAATATAAGATATTTAACATAGACATTTATTAATTATTAAAATAATATTTTAAATATAAGATATTTAACATAGACATTTATTTATTAATAACATAATATTTTAAATATAAGATATTTAACATAGACATTTTTTAATTATTAACATAAGAAAGGTTTTTAACATAGACATTTATTAATTATTAACATAATATTTTAAATATAAGATATTTAACATAATATTTTAAATATAAGATATTTAACATAATATTTTAAATATAAGATATTTAACATTAAAATATTATGTTAAATATCTTATATTTAAAATATTATGTTAAATATCTTATAATATAATATCTTATAATATATATCTTATAAGATATTTAACATAATATTTTAAATATAAGGTATTTAACATAATATTTTAAATATAAGATATTTAACATAATATTTTAAATATAAGATATTTAACATAATATTTTAAATATAAGATATTTAACATAATATTTTAAATATAAGATATTTAACATAATATTTTAAATATATGATATTTAACATAATATTTTAAATATAAGATATTTAACATAGACATTTATTAATTATTAACATAATATTTTAAATATAAGATATTTAACATAGACATTTCTTAATTATTAACATAATATTTTAAATATAAGATATTTATCATAGACATTTATTAATTATTAATATAAAATTTTAAATAAAAGATATTTAACATAGACAATTATAATGTTTTAACATAAAATTTTAAATATAAGATTTTTAACATAGACATTTATAAAGTTTTAACATAAAATTTTAAATATAAGATATTTAACATAGACATTTATTAATTATTAACATAATATTTACAATATAAAATATTTAACATAGACATTTCTTAATTATTAACATAATATTTTAAATATAAGATATTTAACATAATATTTTAAATATAAGATATTTAACATAATATTTTAAATATAAGATATTTAACATAATATTTTAAATATAAGATATTTAACATAATATTTTAAATATAAGATATTTAACATAATATTTTAAATATAAGATATTTAACATAATATTTTAAATATAAGATATTTAACATAATATTTTAAATATAAGATATTTAACATAATATTTTAAATATAAGATATTTAACATAATATTTTAAATATAAGATATTTAACATAGACATTTTATAATTAATTATATAAAATTTTAAATATAAGATATTTAACACAGACATTTATTAATTATTAACATAATATTTTAAATATAAGATATTTAACATAGACATTTATAATTATTAACATAATATTTACAATATAAGATATTTAACATATACATTTCTTAATTATTAACATAATATTTTAAATATAAGATATTTAGCATAATATTTTAAATATAAGATATTTAACATAGACATTTATTAATTATTAACATAATATTTTAAATATAAGATATTTAACCTAGACATTTTTTTATTAATAACATAATATTTTAAATATAAGATATTTAACATAGACATTTTTTAATTATTAACATAAGAAAGGTATTTAACATAGAAAATAATTAATTATTAACATAATATTTTAAATATAAGACATTTAACATAGACATTTATTAATTATTAACATAATCTTTTAAATATAAGATATTTAACATAGAAAATAATTAATTATTAACATAATATTTTAAATATAGGATATTTATCATAGACATTTATTAATTATTAACATAAAATTTTAAATAAAAGATATTTAACATAGACAATTATAATGTTTTAAAATAAAATTTTAAATATAAGATTTTTAATATAGACATTTATAAAGTTTTAACATAAAATTTTAAATATAAGATATTTATCATAGACATTTATTAATTATTAACATAATATTTACAATATAAGATATTTAACATAGACATTTCTTTATTATTAACATAATATTTTAAATATAAGATATTTAACATAATATTTTAAATATAAGATATTAAACATAATATTTTAAATATAAGATATTTAACATAATATTTTAAATATAAGATATTTAACATAATATTTTAAATATAAGATATTTAACATAATATTTTATATATAAGATATTTAACATAATATTTTAAATATAAGATATTTAACATAATATTTTAAATATAAGATATTTAACATAATATTTTAAATATAAGATATTTAACATAATATTTTAAATATAAGATATTTAACATAATATTTTAAATATAAGATATTTAACATAATATTTTAAATATAAGATATTTAACATAATATTTTAAATATAAGATATTTAACATAATATTTTAAATATAAGATATTTAACATAATATTTTATATATAAGATATTTAACATAATATTTTAAATATAAGATATTTAACATAATATTTTAAATATAAGATATTTAACATAATATTTTAAATATAAGATATTTAACATAATATTTTAAATATAAGATATTTAACATAATATTTTAAATATAAGATATTTAACATAATATTTTAAATATAAGATATTTAACATAATATTTTAAATATAAGATATTTAACATAATATTTTAAATATAAGATATTTAACATAATATTTTAAATATAAGATATTTAACATAATATTTTAAATATAAGATATTTAACATAATATTTTAAATATAAGATATTTAACATAGACATTTAATAATTAATTATATAAAATTTTAAATATAAGATATTTAACATAGACATTTATTAATTATTAACATAATATTTACAATATAAGATATTTAACATAGACATTTCTTTATTATTAACATAATATTTTAAATATAAGATTTTTAACATAGACATTTATTAATTATTAATATAAAATTTTAAATAAAAGATATTTAACATAGACATTTATAAAGTTTTAACATAAAATTTTAAATATAAGATATTTAACATAGACATTTATAATTATTAACATAATATTTACAATATAAGATATTTAACAAAGACATTTCTTAATTATTAACATAATATTTTAAATATAAGATATTTAACATAATATTTTAAATATAAGATATTTAACATAATATTTTAAATATAAGATATTTAACATAATATTTTAAATATAAGATATTTAACATAGACATTTATTAATTATTAATATAAAATTTTAAAAAAGAGATATTTAACATATACATTTATAATGTTTTAACATAAAATTTTAAATATAAGATTTTTAACATAGACATTTATTAATTATTAATATAAAATTTTAAATAAAAGATATTTAACATAGACATTTATTAATTATTAACATAATATTTTAAATATAAGATATTTAACATAATATTTTAAATATAAGATATTTAACATAATATTTTAAATATAAGATATTTAACATAATATTTTAAATATAAGATATTTAACATAATATTTTAAATATAAGATATTTAACATAATATTTTAAATATAAGATATTTAACATAATATTTTAAATATAAGATATTTAACATAATATTTTAAATATCAGATATTCAACATAGACATTTAATAATTATTAATATAAAATTTTAAATATAAGATATTTAACATAGACATTTATTCATTATTAACATAATATTTTAAATATAAGATATTTAACATAATATTTTAAATATAAGATATTTAACATAGACATTTATTAATTATTAACATAATATTTTAAATATAAGATATTTAACATTGACATTTCTTAATTATTAACATAATATTTTAAATATAAGATATTTAACATAATATTTTAAATATAAGATATTTAACATAGACATTTATTAATTATTAATAAAAAATTTTAAATAAAAGATATTTAACATAGACATTTATAATGTTTTAACATAAAATTTTAAATATAAGATTTTTGACATAGACATTTATTAATTATCAACAATATATTTTAAATATAAGATATTTAACATAGACATTTATTAATTATTAACATAATATTTTAAATATAAGTTATTTAACATAATATTTTAAATATAAGATATTTAACATAGACATTTATTAATTATTAACATAATATTTTAAATATAAGATATTTAACATAGACATTTATTAATTATTAACATAATATTTACAATATAAGATATTTAACATAGACATTTCTTAATTATTAACATAATATTTTAAATATAAGATATTTATCATAGACATTTATTAATTATTAATATAAAATTTTAAATAAAAGATATTTAACATAGACAATTATAATGTTTTAACATAAAATTTTAAATATAAGATTTTTAACATAGACATTTTTAAAGTTTTAACATAAAATTTTAAATATAAGATATTTAACATAGACATTTATTAATTATTAACATAATATTTTAAATATAAGATATTTAACATAATATTTTAAATATAAGATATTTAACATTGACATTTATTAATTATTAACATAATATTTTAAATATAAGATATTTAACATTGACATTTCTTAATTATTAACATAATATTTTAAATATAAGATATTTAACATAATATTTTAAATATAAGATATCTAACATAATATTTTAAATATAAGATATTTAACATAGACATTTATTAATTATTAATAAAAAATTTTAAATAAAAGATATTTAACATAGACATTTATAATGTTTTAACATAAAATTTTAAATATAAGATTATTGACATAGACATTTATTAATTATCAACATTATATTTTAAATATAAGATATTTAACATAGACATTTATTAATTATTAACATAATATTTTAAATATAAGTTATTTAACATAATATTTTAAATATAAGATATTTAACATAGACATTTATTAATTATTAACATAATATTTTAAATATAAGATATTTAACATAGACATTTATTAATTATTAACATAATATTTACAATATAAGATATTTAACATAGACTTTTCTTAATTATTAACATAATATTTTAAATATAAGATATTTATCATAGACATTTATTAATTATTAATATAAAATTTTAAATAAAAGATATTTAACATAGACAATTATAATGTTTTAACATAAAATTTTAAATATAAGATTTTTAACATAGACATTTATAAAGTTTTAACATAAAATTTTAAATATAAGATATTTAACATAGACATTTATTAATTATTAACATAATATTTACAATATAAGATATTTAACATAGACATTTCTTAATTATTAACATAATATTTTAAATATAAGATATTTAACATAATATTTTAAATATAAGATATTTAACATAATATTTTAAATATAAGATATTTAACATAATATTTTAAATATAAGATATTTAACATAATATTTTAAATATAAGATATTTAACATAATATTTTAAATATAAGATATTTAACATAATATTTTAAATATAAGATATTTAACATAATATTTTAAATATAAGATATTTAACATAATATTTTAAATATAAGATATTTAACATAATATTTTAAATATAAGATATTTAACATAATATTTTAAATATAAGATATTTAACATAATATTTTAAATATAAGATATTTAACATAATATTTTAAATATAAGATATTAAACATAGACATTTTATAATTAATTATATAAAATTTTAAATATAAGATATTTAACACAGACATTTATTAATTATTAACATAATATTTTAAATATAAGATATTTATCATAGACATTTATTAATTATTAACATAATATTTTAAATATAAGATATTTATCATAGACATTTATTCATTATTAACATAATATTTTAAATAAAAGCTATTTAACATAGACATTTATTAAATATTAACATAATATTTTAAATATAAGATATTTAACATAGACATTTAAAAATTATTAATATAAAATTTTAAATAAAAGATATTTAACATAGACATTTATAATGTTTTAACATAAAATTTTAAATATAAGATTTTTAACATAGACAATTATTAATTATTAATATAAAATTTTAAATAAAAGATATTTAGCATAGACATTTATAAAGTTTTAACATAAAATTTTAAATATAAGATATTTAACATAGACATTTATTAATTATTAACATAATATCTTAAATATAAGATATTTAACATAGACATTTATTAATCATTAACATAATATTTTAAATATAAGATATTTAACATATACATTTATTAATTATTAACATAATATTTTAAATATAAGATATTTATCATAGACATTTATTAATTATTAACATAAGAAAGGTATTTAACATAGAAAATAAATCATTATTAACATAATATTTTAAATATAAGACATTTAACATAGACATTTATTAATTATTAACATAATCTTTTAAATATAAGATATTTAACATAGAAAATAATTAATTATTAACATAATATTTTAAATATAGGATATTTATCATAGACATTTATTAATTATTAACATAAAATTTTAAATAAAAGATATTTAACATAGACAATTATAATGTTTTAAAATAGAATTTTACATATAAGATTTTTAATATAGACATTTATTAATTATAAATATAAAATTTTAAAGAAAAGATATTTTACATAGACATTTATAAAGTTTTAACATAAAATTTTAAATATAAGATATTTATCATAGACATTTATTAATTATTAACATAATATTTACAATATAAGATATTTAACATAGACATTTCTTTATTATTAACATAATATTTTAAATATAAGATATTTAACATAATATTTTAAATATAAGATATTAAACATAATATTTTAAATATAAGATATTTAACATAATATTTTAAATATAAGATATTTAACATAATATTTTAAATATAAGATATTTAACATAATATTTTATATATAAGATATTTAACATAATATTTTAAATATAAGATATTTAACATAGACATTTATTAATTATTAACAAAATATTTTAAATAAAAGATATTTAACATAGACATTTATTAATTATTAACATAAGAAACGTATTTAACATAGAGAATAATTAATTATTAACATAATATTTTAAATATAAGATATTTATCATAGACATTTATTAATTATTAACATAATATTTTAAATATAAGATATTTATCATAGACATTTATTCATTATTAACATAATATTTTAAATAAAAGCTATTTAACATAGACATTTATTAAATATTAACATAATATTTTAAATATAAGATATTTAACATAGACATTTAAAAATTATTAATATAAAATTTTAAATAAAAGATATTTAACATAGACATTTATAATGTTTTAACATAAAATTTTAAATATAAGATTTTTAACATAGACAATTATTAATTATTAATATAAAATTTTAAATAAAAGATATTTAACATAGACATTTATAAAGTTTTAACATAAAATTTTAAATATAAGATATTTAACGTAGACATTCATTAATTATTAACATAATATTTTAAATATAAGATATTTAACATAGACATTTATTAATCATTAACATAATATTTTAAATATAAGATATTTAACATATACATTTATTAATTATTAACATAATATTTTAAATATAAGATATTTATCATAGACATTTATTAATTATTAACATAAGAAAGGTATTTAACATAGAAAATAAATCATTATTAACATAATATTTTAAATATAAGACATTTAACATAGACATTTATTAATTATTAACATAATCTTTTAAATATAAGATATTTAACATAGAAAATAATTAATTATTAACATAATATTTTAAATATAGGATATTTATCATAGACATTTATTAATTATTAACATAAAATTTTAAATAAAAGATATTTAACATAGACAATTATAATGTTTTAAAATAAAATTTTACATATAAGATTTTTAATATAGACTTTTATTAATTATAAATATAAAATTTTAAAGAAAAGATATTTTACATAGACATTTATAAAGTTTTAACATAAAATTTTAAATATAAGATATTTATCATAGACATTTATTAATTATTAACATAATATTTACAATATAAGATATTTAACATAGACATTTCTTTATTATTAACATAATATTTTAAATATAAGATATTTAACATAATATTTTAAATATAAGATATTAAACATAATATTTTAAATATAAGATATTTAACATAATATTTTAAATATAAGATATTTAACATAATATTTTAAATATAAGATATTTAACATAATATTTTATATATAAGATATTTAACATAATATTTTAAATATAAGATATTTAACATAATATTTTAAATATAAGATATTTAACATAATAATTTAAATATAAGATATTTAACATAATATTTTAAATATAAGATATTTAACATAATATTTTAAATATAAGATATTTAACATAATATTTTAAATATAAGATATTTAACATAATATTTTAAATATAAGATATTTAACATAATATTTTAAATATAAGATATTTAACATAATATTTTAAATATAAGATATTTAACATAATATTTTAAATATAAGATATTTAACATAATATTTTAAATATAAGATATTTAACATAGACATTTAATAATTAATTATATAAAATTTTAAATATAAGATATTTAACATAGACATTTATTAATTATTAACATAATATTTTAAATATAAGATATTTAACATAGACATTTATAATTATTAACATAATATTTACAGTATAAGATATTTAACATAGACATTTATAATGTTTTAACATAAAATTTTAAATATAAGATTTTTAACATAGACATTTATTAATTATCAACAATATATTTTAAATATAAGATATTTAACATAGACATTTATTAATTATTAACATAATATTTTAAATATAAGTTATTTAACATAATATTTTAAATATAAGATATTTAACATAGACATTTATTAATTATTAACATAATATTTTAAATATGAGATATTTATCATAGACATTTATTAATTATTAATAACAAATTTTAAATAAAAGATATTTAACATAGACAATTATAATGTTTTAACATAAAATTTTAAATATAAGATTTTTAACATAGACATTTATTAATTATAAATATAAAATTTTAAATAAAAGATATTTAACATAGACATTTATAAAGTTTTAACATAAAATTTACAATATAAGATATTAAACATAGACATTTCTTAATTATTAACATAATATTTTAAATATAAGATATTTAACATAATATTTTAAATATAAGATATTTAACATAATATTTTTTAATATAAGATATTTAACATAATATTTTAAATATAAGATATTTAACATAATATTTTAAATATAAGATATTTAACATAATATTTTAAATATAAGATATTTAACATAATATTTTAAATATAAGATATTTAACATAATATTTTAAATATAAGATATTTAACATAATATTTTAAATATAAGATATTTAACATAGACATTTAATAATTAATTATATAAAATTTTAAATATAAGATATTTAACATAGACATTTATTAATTATTAACATAATATTTTAAATATATGATATTTAACATAGACATTTATTAATTATTAACATAATATTTTAAATATAAGATATTTAACATTTACATTTCTTAATTATTAACATAATATTTTAAATATAAAATATTTAGCATAATATTTTAAATATAAGATATTTAACATAGACATTTATTAATTATTAATATAAAATTTTAAATAAAAGATATATAACATAGACATTTATAATGTTTTAAAATAAAATTTTAAATATAAGATATTTAACATAGACATTTATTAATTATTAACATAATATTTTAAATATAAGATATTTAACATAGACATTTATTTATTAATAACATAATATTTTAAATATAAGATATTTAACATAGACATTTTTTAATTATTAACATAAGAAAGGTTTTTAACATAGACATTTATTAATTATTAACATAATATTTTAAATATAAGATATTTAACATAGACATTTATTAATTATTAACAAAATATTTTAAATAAAAGATATTTAACATAGACATTTATTAATTATTAACATAAGAAACGTATTTAACATAGAGAATAATTAATTATTAACATAATATTTTAAATATAAGATATTTATCATAGACATTTATTAATTATTAACATAATATTTTAAATATAAGATATTTATCATAGACATTTATTCATTATTAACATAATATTTTAAATAAAAGCTATTTAACATAGACATTTATTAAATATTAACATAATATTTTAAATATAAGATATTTAACATAGACATTTAAAAATTATTAATATAAAATTTTAAATAAAAGATATTTAACATAGACATTTATAATGTTTTAACATAAAATTTTAAATATAAGATTTTTAACATAGACAATTATTAATTATTAATATAAAATTTTAAATAAAAGATATTTAACATAGACATTTATAAAGTTTTAACATAAAATTTTAAATATAAGATATTTAACGTAGACATTCATTAATTATTAACATAATATTTTAAATATAAGATATTTAACATAGACATTTATTAATCATTAACATAATATTTTAAATATAAGATATTTAACATATACATTTATTAATTATTAACATAATATTTTAAATATAAGATATTTATCATAGACATTTATTAATTATTAACATAATATTTTAAATAAAAGATATTTAACATAGACATTTATTAATTATTAATATAATATTTTAAATATAAGATATTTAACATAATATTTTAAATATAAGATATTTATCATAATATTTTAAATATAAGATATTTAACATAGACATTTAATAATTATTAATATAAAATTTTAAATATAAGATATTTAACATAGACATTTATTAATTATTAACATAATATTTTAAATATAAGATATTTAACATTGACATTTCTTAATTATTAACAACATATTTTAAATATAAGATATTTAACATAATATTTTAAATATAAGATATTTAACATAATATTTTAAATATAAGATATTTAACATAGACATTTATTAATTATTAATATAAAATTTTAAATAAAAGATATTTAACATAGACATTTATAATGTTTTAACATAAAATTTTAAATATAAGATTTTTAACATAGACATTTATTAATTATTAACATAATATTTTAAATATAAGATATTTAACATAGACATTTATTAATTATTAACAAAATATTTTAAATAAAAGATATTTAACATAGACATTGATTTATTATTAACAAAATATTTTAAATATAAGATATTTAACATAGACATTCATTAATTATTAACATAAAATTTTAAATATAAGATTTTTAACATAGACATTTATTAATTATTAATATAAAATTTTAAATAAAAGATATTTAACATAGACATTTATAAAGTTTTAACATAAAATTTTAAATGTAAGATATTTAACATAGACATTTATAATTATTAACATAATATTTACAATATAAGATATTTAACAAAGACATTTCTTAATTATTAACATAATATTTTAAATATAAGATATTTAACATAATATTTTAAATATAAGATATTTATCATAATATTTTAAATATAAGATATTTAACATAGACATTTAATAATTATTAATATAAAATTTTAAATATAAGATATTTAACATAGACATTTATAATTTATTAACATAATATTTTAAATATAAGATATTTAACATTGACATTTCTTAATTATTAACATAATATTTTAAATATAAGATATTTAACATAATATTTTAAATATAAGATATTTAACATAATATTTTAAATATAAGATATTTAACATAGACATTTATTAATTATTAATATAAAATTTTAAATAAAAGATATTTAACATAGACATTTGTAATGTTTTAACATAAAATTTTAAATATAAGATTTTTAACATAGACATTTATTAATTATTAATATAAAATTTTAAATAAAAGATATTTAACATAGACATTTATTAATTATTAACATAATATTTTAAATATAAGATATTTAACATAGACATTTTTTTATTAATAACATAATATTTTAAATATTAGATATTTAACATAGACATTTTTTAATTATTAACATAATATTTTAAATATAAGATATTTAACATAATATTTTAAATATAAGATATTTAACATAGACATTTATTAATTATTAATAAAAAATTTTAAATAAAAGATATTTAACATAGACATTTATAATGTTTTAACATAAAATTTTAAATATAAGATTTTTGACATAGACATTTATTAATTATCTATGGCATTTCCTTTCCAGGGGTTGAACGTGCACACCAATATGGCGACTCCAGAGTTGGCGAATATCTGTTCAATCATGTTCCTTACAACCTTCCACTCCAGGCCGTCATATCCACAGCCCAACTTAGGGATCGCGAGCTTGGTGACACGCAGTCTCAGAAGCTTACTCCGCAGGTCGTCGAGGCTTCGCCGCAGTGCGTCATATGTGGGCTTCTGATCAGTAGCACACTTGGTAACTAAGTAGAACAGGTGTCGTCCTTCGTGCGTATGGTGGAGTGCTTTCCCGACGCTTGGTCCTTGGCGTTCCAGTTCCTCAGTTCCAGCAAACTTCTTCCTGAAGACCGTTGCAATCCCTCGTGAAGTCCTCAGATCTTCGGCGACACAATGGGCCAGAGAATAGTCCGCGGGTAACGAGAAGATATCTCTGTATACTGCCTGAGTTACTCCACGGAAACCTTGTACCTTAGGTTGTGCAACTGATACCTTACTGGTCTCCACGTTGTTGAGGTTCCTGACTTGCTGGTCTTCTGTCGGGCCATGGTCTCCTTTGTAAGGGGCCAGTCTGTTAAAATGGACTACCCTGGGTTTTCCTTTTGGCTGCTTCCTGATCCTATAGATGACGTCGTTTATCCTATTGATGATTTCAAACGGGCCATCCCAGGAATTCTGAAGTTTAGGTGAGTAGCCTCGCCTTCTTCGAGGATCATGTAGCCAGACCAAATCTCCAGGTTGGAATCCACCTTTCTCTGCCCTGATGTCGTAACGCTCCTTCATTCTGTCTCTGGCTCCCTGGATGTTTGCACGAACCTTCTCGTGGATGTTATCCATCCGCTTCCGTAGATTCGTGACGTACTCCTCTCCGGCCACTTCCTCATTAGGCTTGAACCCGAATTTCAGATCACAAGGCAAACGAAGTTCTCGGCCGAACACCACATTTGCGGGGGTCTGCCCCGTTGCTTCATGGACTGAGCTGCGATAGGCTAACAGGAACAAGTGAAGATACTGGTCCCAGTCCCGCTGATGGTCGGAGACCACTTTAGACAAATATCGACCCATTGTCCTGTTCATGCGCTCCACCATGCCATCCGATTGAGGGTGAAGAGGCGTCGTCCTGGTCTTCCGTATCCCCAGTGCTTCGCACATTCCGGAGAAGACTGCAGACTCAAAGTTTCTTCCCTGGTCAGCGTGAAGTTCCATGGGTACTCCAAACCGGCTGACGAGCTGCTTCACAAGTACGTCTGCAACCGTGACTGCCTCTTGATTCGGAAGGGCATACGCTTCCACCCACTTAGAAAAATAGTCCATGGCCACGAGAATATATCGGTTACCTTCGTCCGTGACAGGGAAAGGGCCAGCGATGTCGATCGCTATCCTCTCGAACGGTGCTCCCACGTTGTACTTCTTCATAGGGGCCCTCTTTCTTCTTGTTGGTCCGTTAGAAGCCGCACAAGTCGCACAACGCCTGCACTAGTCCAACACATCGTCCTTAAGGTTTGCCCAGTAAAAGCGTTCACGAACTTTTTCCAATGTACGGTGAACTCCAAGATGGCCGCCAGTTACACCGTCATGTAGTTCCCTAAGCACTTCAGGCACTTTATTCCTTGGAACGATGAGCTGTAGCCTACGCTGATCTCCTTCCGCGTTCTCCAATGCCCGTTTCAGCAGCCCGTTGTCCACTAAAATGGAGTTCCATTGGGCCCAGTACGTTTTTACATTCTTCGACATTGGAGCAACATCCTGCCAGGCCGGTCTTCCTCGCCCCGATATTTTCCATTCCTTTATTTGTTTTAAGTCCGGGTCCTCGTCCTGTTCCTTTGACACCTCTGCATCTTGCCAACTGTCGATGACAACTGTAGTCCTCAATACCGCTGCCTGCTTCTCTTCTTGTCGAGAACAATGCTTGCAGCCTTCTTCACAAGGTCTTCTTGACAGTGCATCCGCATTCCTGTGGCTCGTTCCAGAACGATGAGCGGATTCAAAGTCATACTCTTGAAGGCGCTCGATCCACCTCGCCACTTGTCCCTCTGGTGACTTGAATCGCAGCAGCCACATTAGAGCCGCATGGTCCGTTCTCAGGAGGAACCTTCGTCCGTATAGGTATTTATGAAAATGCTCTATTGACTTTACTACTGCCAGAAGCTCTTTCCTTGTGACACAGCAGTTGCGTTCCGGAGCTGAGAGTGCTTTGCTGAAATATCCAATGACCCTTTCTTCTCCATCTTGGATCTGAGAGAGAACGCTTCCAATAGCGATGTTGCTGGCATCTGTGTCTATAATGAACTTGCCCTCAGGACGTGGATAGCTCAGAATAGGAGCACTACTCAATTTGCTCTTCAGCTCCTCGAAGGATGCTTGACATTCGTGATCCCAATGGAAAGTCCTTTTCTCCTCGGTAAGCCTGGTAAGCGGTTTTGCGATGTTAGCAAATCCTTTCACGTACCTCCGGTAATAGGTGCAGAGCCCGAGAAAACTTCTCACCTGGTGCTTATCTCGAGGTACCGGCCAGTCGGTGATCGCTGCTACCTTCTCTGGGTCGACAGCAACTCCGTTGTCTGACACAAGAGATTACACTTCTTCGGGTTCAACTTAAGGTTCGCTGCACGCAGTCGTTCGAAGACCTTCTCCAGATTCTTCAGATGGTGAGCGAAGGACTTTCCCAGCACAATGATGTCATCTAGGTACACCAGGCATACCTCCCAAGAGAGACCTCTTAACACATTTTCCATCAGCCTCTCGAATGTGGCAGGAGCATTGCAAAGCCCGAACGGCATTACTGTAAACTGCCAGAGCCCAGTGCCAATTGAAAACGCCGTTTTCTCTTTATCTTCAGGTGCCAATCCAACCTGCCAATATCCACTGCGGAGATCCAAGGTAGAGAAGAGTTTACACCCCTCCAGGGTGTCCAGCGTATCGTCAATCCTGGGGAAGCGGATAACTGTCCTTCTTGGTGACGTTGTTCAGAAGACGGTAGTCTACGCAGAACCTCGTTGTGCCGTCTTTCTTCTTCACCAATACGACAGGAGACATCCAGGGGCTACTCGAAGGCTCAATGACACCATCAGCCGCCATCTCCTTTATGATCTTCTCGGCGTCCTCCCGTTTGGCTAACGGCAGCCTCCGCGGGACCTGTCGGATAGGCTTCGCATCCCCAGTGTTAATCCTGTGCTGGACGAAATCCGTTCTGCCCCGTGGTCCTGGTCCGATCTCGAAGAGGTCATGCCATCGGATAATCATATTCTTCACTTCCTCGCTCTGTTCGGGCGAAAGGTCGCGACATGATTCGTTCAAAAATCCTTTTAGTTCCTCTGGCAGTCCTCGGATCTCGGTGGGACGACGTTGCAGCTGACGAACCACTGAGGTAGCGGTTGTACACTCCCCGACCGGTGTTCCTTTCTTCAGCGTTACCGGGAAGCTATTCAGATTCATTAGCCTAATTGGAGTGGTACGTCCAACCTTGATGAGAGACCTAGCAACCAGTACGCCGCGTCCGATCTCCTGTTCTTCTTGCGTTCCGGGTTCCAGTAGTACACATTGACCATCCGGTAACTTTTCTTTTTTTTTTTTTTTCTTTTTTTTTTTTTCCGCCCTACCTGCCATTGCTGGCATACGGGTTTAGGCAGAGACGGGTTAGTGCGTTGGGTTTACGCACGCCCGCCACTGCCAAAAATACTCTTTTCTTTTTAATTCTTTATTAGTAAAAAATGTTACAGCTTTCGGGGGGGTTCCGTTTAATTGATGGGAACAATAATTTACCATCCGGTAACTGTCCTTCGACCGTCCCATGGGTCAGGATTTGGTTCCGTGCAGGTAATGTGGTATCTTCTAGTAAGAGCACTCGTGCGTAGAGGTCCTTTCCCTGCCGAAGGATGACTTCCTCGTCTCCCAGCGTGATCACACCTCTTGCCATATCCAACTTAATCCCGTATTCGATCATCAAGTCCGTGCCTAATATGACATCTTCATAGATTTCTGCCACGAGAGCACTGTGCCTCAGATGTTGACCCCCAATGATGAAGGTGGCAACTGTCTCCCCGTAGACCTTGGCTGGCTGTCCCGTGGCAGTCCGTAATGTCCAAGTGGTTGGTAAGATCCTCTCATCGGGAACTATCTTCGAGTTCAAAATTGTCATGGTTGCGCCAGTATCCACTAGAAGACTTCGCAGCTGTCCGTTCACCATTCCATCAACGTAGAAGCTGTTCGTTCCGCTTCCTATTGACGCAACTCTGATGGTCTTCCTGGGGCCTTTGACGTTACGGGTTGACAGTTGCCCCTTCCCATCAACCCTACTTAGTTTTCCTGTGGCTTTTCTTGCTTTTTCGATGGACACTTGCTTCTAGGGTGTCCAAGTTGACCGCAGCTCCAACAGCGTATCTCCTTCTTACGGGTCCTGAGAGCCTCCAAAACTTTCGTCACAATTTCCTCGACGCTGGGGACCACATTTGGCTCCGCTTCTGCTGCTCGTACTCGCGCATGGCCCCGTACAGACTGCCTAACAGCCTCGAACTCCATAGCCTGGGATAATGCGTCTCCCAAAGTTTTCGGCCTGGCGAGCTTCACTGCTTGCTGTGTCTCTGGGTCCCGAAGTCCATCCAGGAATTTGTCGACAGCCAAGCTTTCGTAGACATCGTCGGTGACCGAAGGGTAGGCGTTCCTCACCAGCCGGGCAATATCCGCTTCAAATTCCTGCAAAGTCTCGTTGGTCTTCTGGACCCTGCTTCTCAGCTGTGAGCGATACAGCTGGTCCATGTGGCGGTGGCCAAAACGCATCTCCAGTCTTCTTATCAGCTCCCCGTAGTTGGACCGCTCCGACATGGGTATCCCCTGCAGAACTCCCAAGGCGTCTCCACGCAAGGCCAGGCACAACGCTGAAGCTTGGGTCTCCTGTGACCACCCGTGGATCGAAGCCGCTGTCTCGAAGAGAGTCATGTAGTCCTCCCACGGCGTTTTTCCGTCGAATACTGGAATGGTGTTGTGAGCTGGTGGCGTCCCATTATTGGCGGGCAGAATAGTTTTATGAAGACTGACCTCGGGGAAACGGTCGGTGTTGTTCGTCGGTGGGTTGCTCATAAGTCCCTCTATAGCTTCCACTCTTTGCCTAAGTTTGCTTTCAATTGAATTTAATTTTTCTCTTAACCTAGATTCTACATCAGCTACTTTATTATCTACATTTTCCATTAACTTAGTTTCTAATGTGCCTAATTTAGACTCTAGCCTATTTTCTACATTGCCTAGTTCATTTTTAACACTGCTTAATTCATTACCTAGTTCATTTTTAACACTGCTTAAATCATTACCTAGCTTATTTTCTACATTGCCTAATTCATTTTTAAAAGTTGCAGACAACTTGCTCAAATCAGTTTCAACCAGAACGTCATCTGGATTTTCCCCTAACTCTACAAAAAATTGACGCAAGCGATGTTGCAGTACACTTTTATTTCCGGAAGAATCCAGATCACGTTCTTCTAATTCCCGTTTTAAATCCGCAACTTTTAAATCCATCAATTTAAGACTTTGAGAAGCCATTTTTCAAACAGTAGCC
Organism: Troilus luridus; assembly: GCA_964056705.1. Classification (NCBI taxonomy): domain Eukaryota; kingdom Metazoa; phylum Arthropoda; class Insecta; order Hemiptera; family Pentatomidae; genus Troilus; species Troilus luridus. Next base: position 2,078,467 of record OZ057417.1, on the reverse strand, counting down.
CAATTATTACAAAATAAAATAACAATTACACAAGATCCCACTTCTGACACCAATTTGTTACGGGCTACTGGGTGTAAATTGGACTAAACTATTACTTAATTCAAGAATCTAATATTTATTAACAAATTAAAAAGAATACAATGAGATTATTTAAAACAATTAAATTATTAAACTCATATCAATTTACAATAACAAAATTCTACTAAATGTTATCTATTTCTAAAATAATATACAAACAATATAAGATATTGCTTATACTAAGTAACTAAACTATTTATATAAATTTGTACAATTACAATAATATTACACTATAGTTTACAATTACAAATTAACACTTACAGTTCGCTAACTAAAGTCCACCGACCGTAAGACTCTCCAAATATGACAAACTGCCACACAGTTTATTACACTTATTACACGGCCACTAATTGTCACTGTTGCTCACTAAGCACTTATTACAGACTGATACTAACTCACTGTAACTCACGCACTATCACTAGTTAACGACTGCTACTCACTGGCTTATTACTTCACTGCTCGTCTTATTACTGACTGCCCGGCCGAAAACGCTGTCCTTTTTATATAGGCAAGGTAGGGCGGGGTGGGGCATTACTCGGAACAAGATCGAGAACCATCCAGGCCGATCCAGGTTGAACGAGATTGGCCTCGGCAACTTCTTTAATCCCTTCCGCTTAATCCCATTGCTTGCCTAATCCTCTCAGCCGGTCCTACTTCCTGTTCTGACCGTAACACAAGCAAAAACTATTTTGTAAAATACACTTGTTTCTGCTTTTCGCTAGTATGAACCCTAAAGAAGCAGAAGTTACACTACAAGACAATGCTATTTAATTTGAAATATATTGGTGTTTATTTTTTCAGGTGTGGATGATATGGATAAGGATTTTTCTAAATAATTCTCCCCTTGATCCACCCCTGACATCACCAAGCCATTTCAAAAGTGGTTTCCCTTGCCTTTGCTTACTTTCAGTCATTTCTGAGAAGCTAATGGGTAGGAGTGATTTTTCGGAAGATCAATTTAAGTGTGGCTATAGTGAGTTAATGTGTATAAAATATCTTTCAAACAGAATATTGCTCAGTATTCAAGGAATATGAACTAAAGTCGGAATTTAAGTATGATAGGATTACCAGTTTTTGTGAAAATTTTTAAACTTTGAAATGTGTATTTATAAAGTAGGTATAAACGACGGGTTGTAGAATTGAGAAGTGTGGCATCCCCTAGTAAGGCCAGGGCGGGAGGGCTGTTACCCAGGGCGGGAGGGGGTGTCCTCGGCGGTCTGAATGCCACATTTGGCAACGTCGCAAGGAATGTGTGAGATTTGGAAACATCGCTTTTTTTACATTTGAGTTGTGGTAGGCGTTTAGATGGCCTTGTGACGTCTCGGGGCATTGGCCTTGTAACGTCACAAGGTCATCGCGGGGCCACCTCCCCGTTTCCCAGCATGCTTTGCTCAGCAGTTCATACTTTATCTCACTGATGATAAGGCGCTGTAGTAGTGTGCAAAAATGACCTTGTGACGTCAGTTCCATCAGAGCACGAGTCATCGCGGGGCCTCCTCCCCGCTTCCCGGAATGCTTTGCTCAGCAGTTCATACTTTATCTCGCGGATGATAAGGCTGGCATTGAACTATAGCAGACGACAGGACGAAATAAGAAAAGTGTGATTGTCTTACGGATACAATATAAACGTAAATAATCACCCTTGTCTGTGAGTCACATTCGCATAGTCGCCTTCTCGGTTCTCTATATTTTCATGTCCATATATGGTCATGATACCTCCTATTCCCAGTATGCCTAGCTCATCAGTCCATACTCTCTTTATAAGCGTTCCCTCTTCAGCCACTGGCACTCCGTCACTCCGTCTCGCCTGCGTGTTGTGCTGTCCGCCGTCGTTAGTCACTGTTTAAACGTAAGTTGTTATAACTACTTGTTTTAACTAATCTTAACATGATGACAACAATCTGATTGTTATAAACATTGCAGACGTCCCTTATGAATAGATTAAACGCTCTCACATTCTATAAAACCATAGGAGAGTTGCATGAGGGGGTATGCTATTCAATATTGGAGTTGCGGTTTAAAACAACTGAACATGGCCAAGGAGTGGAGGCCATTATAGAGGCTGAAAGAGGAGGAGAGCGCTTTAGGACCTTTCTTCCCAAGAGGTACAGTGAATGTCTTACTGATGCGGAGATCCAACAGTATAATTTTGAGTTTTCATATTATCAATTGCTATTTCAAACAATGTTAATACCTAATTGTTAGAAAAAAAAAAGATTGTTTTCTTTATCGTAGGATCATTGAAAATGACATACAGGGGAAAGCAGAGAAATTCATATATAATAACGTTTAGCGAATAAATATATATTAGCAGCGTACATATTGATCATAGGAAAATATTAAAGTTAAAAAGGTATGGATGTTTTGTGTTAAAAATGTGGGCTTTTATTGAAAACATTAAACGCACATAAATGGAAATGGCAATTTCACGTGTGCACATATTGTAGACGTGAATTTAATTCGAAATTTAGCTGTACACGACATATAATTACCTGTGAAAATAAAAAGCACATCAGTCCCCTTCAAGCATTAGTCGGTAATACTAGTCAATCGATAACAATGGAAAATTTCCAAACTCCGGTTGGACCATCCTTAAAACAATCTGTTTCCAGTTCCAAATCGCATTTACCATTCAAAAAACGGATACATTTGAACATACCACCTTTCTACAACACTAATATTGTAGAAAAAGGAATTAGTTCTCTAAATAAATATAAACTTTATAATAAGGAACAACTTGATAGGTTAATCACATATGAACAAGGAATTAAAAAGGCTGCATTTGGTAATTCGGTGATAGACTTTTATTTTGAAAATCATAATAAAACTACTTCAAAAAATTTTTTAGAAATCAAAGAAAAACTTAGTGAGATTTTAACTTCATATTTGGCTCAATGGAACATGTTTAAAATTAATTTACACTTAGACTGTACATACAAAAAAATGAATCATAACAACGAAGAAAAGTCCAATATGAATTTTAAGACTAGTCAGTTCTTAGTTGAACTTGGGATTTGAGTACTACCAGTGGGTAGTTTCTCTACTTCTCATTTTCATATGTCATTATGTATCGCTTAGCCTATTTACTTGATGTATTATTGTAATACAGTTGTAAATATCAATTAATATATAAAGAAATAAAAAAAAAAGACTAGTCAGAACATCATAGATTCATCAACCGATTTAAACAATTATTTTAAAGAGTCATACGAAAAATCAATTATGGAATTAGATTCCTTTGAAGCCAAAGGTTCTGGTTACACCTTTGTTTCTTGTATCTTTCTATGTTTGCATTTTACCAAATATATACCTCTGAGCGGAAAACAATTTATTAATTTGCCAAAAATTATAAAAACAAACACGCCGTTATTAATGTAAAAAACATAAACAACGACTGTTTTCGTTTAGCAATACTGAGTAAAACAGTTGGTTCCAACGTTTAGCAATATTGAGCAAAACAGTTGGTTCCAACGATCCCACATTGTACGAAAATTTAGAAACCAATTATCAACTCGATTGTATTTCATATCCTACTTCATTTAAAGATAATAAAATATTAAAGGAAGTAAACAATGTTTTAATTAATGTGTACGGTTTGGATGAAAAAAACAATATATTTCCCTTAAGAATATGCAAAAAAGAAACATATACCGAGAGATTTGACCTTTTGTTTCTTCAAAATGAAATAAACTCACACTATTGTTATATCACAAATTTAAGCAGGCTTGTTGGTAGTCAAATATCAGGTGACAAATCCGCTAAAAAAATTTGCCACAGGTGTTTAACATCTATTTCCTGGAGATACAAAACAAAAAGTGGAAAAAACGCAGAACGATTAAAGGAACATTTATTATTTTGCGGTGCTCATAAACCAGTTAGGACAGATTTTCCTGCAGATGATAAAATCAAATAAAAAAAATTGTTGCTTACGTAGACTTTGAATCATATCTGGAACCAATTGCAGGTTCTTCGCAAAATCCATCAATTTCTTGGACCAAATCAGTTCAAAACCATACAATTGTTTGTGCTTCACTTATGGTCAAAACGGATATACCTCAAATTAAATTACAACAGCCATTCATTTTTACCGGTGAAAAATGTATGCTTATGTTCATGGAAGGACTGCATGATTTGGCTAAAAAAGCTGATGAAATATATGGTAAAGTTGAACCTATGTCTGAAATGACGGAGGAAGAAAAGATAATTTATCAGTGTACCGATTTATGTGTTATCTGCCTGAAAACTTTAAATGAGGATGCGAAGGTGCATCATCATGATCAGGTGTCATCTAATTTCATTGGAACGGCTCATTCTAATTGCAATTTACAAGCAAAAACACCCAATTTCATTCCAGTATTTATGCATAACTTTCAGGGTTATGACTCGCACTTTATTGTTCCGTTTTTAGCAAACCATGAAGGTGATGTTACTGTAGTTCCAAGTATTACAGAAAAATACATAAGTTTTACCAAAACTTAATAATTTAAAGATTGCAAAACTAAAATAAGATTTGTAGATAGTTATAAATTTTTAGCAGCCGGCCCAGATAGTGCAAAACATGAAAAAAGGTTCTTCAAGTCTTTCAATTACATTCCCTCATTTGCATCAGTTAATTCTTGACGAAACGAAAGTTGAATTGTTAACGAGAAAGCGAATTTACCCTTACTCTTACATAGATTCATTACCGCGGTTAGAAGAAACTCAGTTGCCTGCAATAAGTAAATTTTACAACTTAACTGCAGAAAATATTTCCGAGTCTGATTATGAGCATGCCCAAAACATTTGGAATACTTTTAATATAAATAACTTAAAAGAATATACCGAAATGTATATACAAACAGACGTAATTTTATTATGTGAAATATATGAAAAATTTCGTAATCTCTCGATGGATATATATTCACTAGATCCTGCCCATTTTATGTCTCTTCTAGGCCTCAGTTACGAAGCAATGTTAAAAACGACAAATATTGAATTGAACATTATTAAAGACATGGATATGGTATTATTTATCGAAAAAGGCATTCGAGGTCAAACGTTATGCTAAAGCAAATAATTATTATGTAGATGATTACGATCCAAATGAGCCCATTAACTACTTAATTTACGCAGATGTAAATAATTTATACGGCTATACAATGAACTGTTTCCTTCCATATTGTGACTTTGAATGGCATAATGAAGATTTAGATGTGTTAAAAGTTCCTGACAACTCTGAAGTTGGTTATATACTCGATCTACATCGATTACCCTCAAGCCATACACGATATGCACTGTCAACTACCTTTATTACCTGATAAATTAAAACCGCCTGGCAATGATGATAAAACAACAGAAAAGTTACTTATGTCAAAGTTACTGTTGTTCATTATGTCAATTTGAAACAAGCACTAAATCTTGGCGTTAAATTAACCAAAATTCATAGGATTTTAAAATTTAAGCAAAAAAATTGGTTGTCACCATACATAAATTTAAATACCCAACATAGAGCTAAGTCAACCAATCCTTTTGAATCGGATTTTTTAAAACTCATGAACAACTCCTGTTTCGGTAAATTTATGGAAAACGTTAGAAAACGAATAGATTTAAAAATTGCTACAAATAAAAAATCATTGAACAAACTAGTTAAAAAGCCAAATTTCAAAGATAGAATAATTTTCTCTGAAAATGTAGTTTCCGTTTAGTTAGAGAAGAATAAAATTATATTCGATAAACCTCTTTATGTTGGTTTTAGTTTATTGGAACTATCAAAAGTTTTAATGTACGAATTACATTATAACATATTTAAAAAAAAAATATGGTCCGAAAAATATAATCCTCAGTTATATGGATACTGATTCACTTTTATACCTAGTTAATACAAAAGATATATACGATAATATAAATAATGATTTAAAAGACTATTTTGATACCAGCAATTTTCAAAACAAATCAAAATCAACAAAAACAGCTGTTATTCTGAAGAAAACAAAAAAAATAGTAGGAAATGCTCAAAGATGAAACTGCTGGCGATCCAATCATTGAATATGTTGGCCTAAGGCCAAAAATGGATTCATTTATAACCAACAGTGGTTTATTGATAAAACGATCCAAAGGGGTTAAAAAATGTGTGGTTCGAGAATTCACGTTCCAAAATTACCTAGATACAATAAGAAATTATGAGTCGATGTACAGCCAATTTCAGATCATTCAATCAAAAATGCATCAAGTGCAAACAGTTTTAATCAATAAAAAGTCTCTTTGTTCATATGATGATAAACGGCATACCTTAGATAACGCAAGAGATACACTTCCTTATGGCCATTATGCTTTGTCGCTACATAAGCAAAACAAATGTTTTGTAATATAATTAAATTGTTTATTTTATGAAATAATTATATCTGAGATTAGAAAAGTAAAAAAAAAAAAAATAATAGAACAGTAGCAATCAAAAATGTTTTATTTGAAATATGATAACAAGTAATAAAAACTTCATGTCTAATTTCATCAAAGTTATGTATAAATAGATGTGTAATAAAGCTACAAATAAATGTTCATTACAAGAGTGCATTATTCTTTTCACACCATTATGCGATATCCTTGCTGTCAATCCAGCTGCTTTCTTTTAGCCCCCACCATTTCACATACAACTTATTTCCTTTCCTTTTCAAAATCTTTTCGATGAGATAAACATCTGGATGTTTTATTTTTTGAAGCTCTTCAGCATAAAAGGAGCCACTGATAGGTTGACTTTTGAGATCTTCAAGTAAATATGTATAACGATCCATCTTCTGAATCTTGATTACTTTAAATATTTCGCTTGACCAATTTGGCTTGTAGCCTTTTGAAAAAGCCACACATTGTTTAGCAAGTATTTTTCTGATTTTTTATTATGGGCATCAGTTGGTCTCATACCTATTGTTGCATGGAATGATGAGTTATAATCATGTAGAATCTGAGGTAAAATATCTAAAAATTTGTAATTTCCACCCAAGCTAAATGCTTTCCACATTTTCGCTTTTAAAGTTCTACAATAGAAGCTTTCATATTAGAAAAGGTGGAATAATGATTAATATAGTACTGTTTTATTAGAAATTTAAACTTGGAATTATAAAATTCTTTTCCTTGATCTCTTTGAATATTTCTCGGTGTTTGTTTCCTCGAACGAAACACGCTCTCCATCGCCTTAGTTACATCATCAGCAGATTTCTTCTTTATTGGTACGGCCCATGCATATTTAGTAAAGCAGTCTATAACTGTTAATAAATATTTGTATCCTTTATTTTCTCGAGCATAAGGTATCATTTCTACTAGATCTATTTGCCACAAGTCATTTATCCCTTTCAAAACAGTCTTTCTTCTAGGGTACATCTTTCGAGCTGGCTTATGTAATTCATTTACAATAGTTTTTTTTATTATTGATGAATCCATCTATCATTTTCTTTTTAAGTACTTTGTTAAGATGGCCGAGTATGACTGCATCAGATTCCTCTACGGGCTCACCGATGTTTGTTATTCTTTTCCCGATACAATCATATATATTGCCAACTACAGTGAAAGCAACTTTGTCGAAGAATTCTTTTGTGACAACATCATAGTTATTTATAGGTGGAGCGAAATTGACAAGTCTTTTTCTTTTTCCATCTATATAGCTACCCGGCCAATTCTTTAAATCAGTGTAGGTCACTGCTAGTGTATCACAATATACTTTATTTGCAGTGACGCGTCGTGACCAGCGACTGAATTTGCAATATTGATTATCCTTAAATGATGTGCATCAATGTCCTTTTCAGACTTTAATAAGCTGAATGGAATCTATAATTCTACTGAAATGAATTCCTTTTTGTATATTTTTAGACTTATTAGACAATATTAAAGGATGTTTTTGTTCCCTGTATCATAGCTTTTTCTATCGCTAATAATGAAACGAAAATCCTCTATTTTGAATGCTTTATTGCTATGTGAGATCCGAACTTGTTTATTGTCACGTTTGTACTTAATCTAAATATAAAAATGTGGGCATTAATATATTATATTTTCTTCTCGTAGTTCTTCAATTATAGATTCTATTTCATTTTGATGTCCTTCATGTCCGGCATAAGTTGAAGACATTAACAGCCTAAGGCGATCGACTAGTTCGTTTGGGTCATTCCAACGCTCGTACAGAGGTTTATCGACGCTCATAAGTCCAGTGTCCCGTTTGTAAGAGTGGGAACGGAGTACAGTTAGCCTGCTCGAAGCTGCTGATGCTGAGGAAGGAGGGCGGGGTTTTAAAGATTGTGTTGGGAATAACTTCGATATTATATTTCTATACTTCTCAGATCTGTTTCCGGACACCCCTTGTTCCTCACTATATCCTTTTTTTGAGCATTGGTCTAGAGTAAAATATTCTTATAATTATCCTAGTCGCACTCGGTATAATATTTAGGATTTTTCAAGTAGAGGAGCTGCAACAATCCCGGAGTTCCTTCATACACTATGTTGTTTATAGAAATATCATCACTGTTCTCAAAAAGCTGAACATCGGTCGAGTCACCAATAGCCAATCCTCCAGAAGGCATTACTCGAATGCCGTAACAAGAGTCATGTGCCTTATCACCTTTCAACAGCGTATCCAAGTATTCTCTTTGCAGGTTTCCAATTGCGGCGAGATGCTCCTTAAATTCGGCTTCTCCTTGTGGAGTTTTAGCGTATTCTTTGACTTGTTCTGATAGTGGATGGTCTGGCACATACTCATCCATTTCTACTTCTGGTGACATGAACTCATGAAGGGGATTTGTTAAGTGAGATAATGGTGTTAACGCAGTGCTTGGATCGTCAGATGAAATTTGTGTAACTTTTTTGTGATGAGGTGTTGTTTTCGGCATTAATGTTGATTTTCTGTAAATACTAGCAGACTCTAACTCGCTTTTATCAGGCGATTCGTCCCAAACATTAGTAGTGTCAATTCATTTTACTTTTCTAGACGTCAATGCGGGTTCCGATTTGGTCTCTTTATTACTTAATTGTACAGATTGTTTAATGTCCTCGAGAGGTTTTAGCACGTGTGTAAAAAACGCTTTTCGACCTTCCTCGAGGTCTATACTGGAGACCGCGTTTCAACGATTGGAATTTGTTTTTCAAAATCTCAATAGTTTTTATAATCTCGTGAGTGACTTTTGGGTCCATGATCGATAATGCTCAATTATTAACATGACTGTTCTTTATATATCTACAATGAATGTATCAATTCCTTTTCTAAAACGTCCATTATTCAGGTTTCTACTTTTGTCAATGACGAGGTAACTAAATGGTTCTTTCCAACATAAAGAAGACATGTATTTAAAAAGTGCAAAACTTAAATCATGTTCCTCGTAAATATGTTTCAAATTTAATTCATCTTGAGGAAATACTATTAAAAAGTTAAAGTTACATCTGATAAGATTTCTCGGGGTACAAACATAACTCTGTGTTAAATAGAAATAATCAAGATTCATATGACGACCATAACTAAAGTATCATTTAATTATGTCCTGTCTTCCATAGTGACGTCATCAAATATACAGAACGAATTGGATTCAACTTCTTGTGGAAATTCTTCAAATTCATATAACCCTATTTCAGGAACAAGATTTACGATTCTTTTTAAATATTGGTATTTCCGGTGATACAACGTTTTTCCGAAAAGATATACATTTTTAAATTTTAACCATTCAGATTTAATAAAAGACCAATAATAATATTAGTCTTTCCACATCCGCTCGGTCCACAAATTGATGACCTTATGGTGCTCGGTAATAATGAACTGTGCCTCCCCTCTGAATCACACTTGACAGGTGAAAAGTCTGTGGTAGAGAAACGTTGTCCTTGTTTAACTAATTTCATTCTGAATGCAAACAACATCATTATTCCTCCGTATATGTATATATATATATATATATATATATATATATATATATATATATATATATATATATATATATATATATATATAGTTACAGGTGGCACCCAAGTAAACAATTCTTAAAATAATAGTTAATTCCTAGAATTGTTATGCTCTTTTAGATGCAGCTGCAGTTGGCAGGTGGCTACCAAGTAAACAATTCTAGAAATTAACGTCATCAATAACAGATCCTTTTTAAGCCTGGAGCGGAGGCTCCTCGCTCTCTTGATTTTCGTCACTCGCCCGACTAGTTACTCTTATATTGTGTTAGCTTACCTTTTATTTGTATATCATTCATAATAAAGTTTCTTTTTAAAAACTTGGTGATCAATTAGTAACTTTTAACTGGCGCTCGAACACAGGGACTTGGGCAGATTTCGATACATTCTAGTAACATTGCGGGAGCTTTTGGACAGAGTCGAGAAGACCACCCCAGAAGCAGCAAGACCACTACTCTCCGTCTTGAGGAAGAATCGCCACTGCGTGTACAGGTACAGCAAGCGTTCTCCACGACTACAGAGGTATCCAGATTTCTGAATATTTTCAAATATTTCAACCAAGATTGAACAAATTTTGTTAAAACTATTAGATCTCCAAATAAACTTTTTTCACTGAAGATTAGTCAAGTAAATTTTAAGTTAACATAATTATAATTAAATTTAAATTCATTTTTTTTTTACAATTACTTTTATTCCAAATTTTAAATTTATTATTATTACTATGTCTATTTTATAATTTATCTTTAAGTTTATTTCATTTATATGCCAAATTTAACGGAAAGATTAAACCAACTTCGACAAATTAACAATTCTACTCCACTTACAATTGAAAACTTAGACAATTTTTTATTAAACGAAACTATAATGACCAATATGGAAATTAAGGATCATGATTTTAAATTAATACCAGAATACAATGGTGACCCGTTGTTATTGGTAGATTTTATCAGAAATACTAACTTTATCTATGAACTATATTGTAAAGAAGACAATACATTTAGAGAAATTAATCATTCAAAATTAGTATTAACTTTATTAACTAAATTAAAAGGCAAGGCGAAAATTTCCACTTACGACAAAGAATTTAGTAACGTACAAGACATTTTAAAATTCCTAAAACGGAAATATCAAGATACTAGAACTCGCGAACAATTAATAGGCGAAATCTTTAGTATAAAATCATACGCGAACGAAAACCCCCATGACTACCTTGACAGATTAGGCAAAAAGAGATGTGACTTATACGCTAGGGTTTACGCAGACCCCGAAATTGTTGACAAGGCATCCGAAATGTCTCGCTACGACAGACAGATTTCTCATCACGCGGTACATAATCTCAATCCACAACTGACGGACTTTGTATATCATATGACATTTAATACTTTAGAAGATATTGACGAAATATTGCGCAATACTGCGTCTCATATTGTGCATAGACTTTACGGACACAGTTATAAAAAGGAAAAACAACAACCATCACATTCGAACTATAAGGGTAAAAATTACGACCCTAATTTTAAATTTAATAACTATACGTCAAATAAACCAAATTATCATAATCCAAATTATAGTCATCCAAATTCTAGTAAACCAAATTATCATAATCCAAATTATAGTCATCTAAATTCCAATAAACCAAATTATCATAATCCAAATTATAGTCATCAAAATTATAACCATCAAAATTATAACCAACAAAATTATAATTATACAAAACCAATTTATAATCAATCATGGAATCCCCAGGATCAACACCGTTTCTTTAACAAACCCTCATCGGGTCAATGGAAACAAAAAGCAATTCAACCACCAGTAGAAAAATTGGGAGAGTCCCAAACAGTATCCATGCGTACCGTATCTAACCGCGTCCATCTAGTTGACGAGGACAAAGACGCAATTATACAAAAACTAACGGACAAATTAAGCACCTTAGAAACGAAGTTCGAAAATTTTTTAGGGCTAGGCCAAGACCCCGACAAACCGCCGGATCGGGCTTAGACGAAACGGACAAAACAAAAATTAATGTAGAATACGAATTAAATCGCGAATCGGATATTAACTTACCGCGTATCATAGATAAACAAAATAATAAATGGTTGATCGACACGGGATCTACCAAAAATTATATAAATCCGAAGATCGTACCCAAGGATGCGGTTATTAAAGAGGAATGCTTCGTAATAAAAACCCCTACCGGGAGAGCAGAAGGAACACAAAGTGTCAACCTAAACCTGTCACCGTCGTTAGGAATCAATTCCGATGCAACCTTTTTAATTTTCCCCTTTTCGACTAAATTTGACATCCTATTGGGTTACGAAACAATGCAACAATTAAACGTTAATATTGATTGCAATAATAAAAATATAACAATAAATAATAAAAAATATAAAACAAAAGCAAATCACGAGATTCATTTAATGACCGATACGGAAGAAATAAAAAACGTGATCCGTCATTCTCATATAAATAAATTATATACCGACGAACTCGTGAAAATATTAAGTAAAAACGGCGAAATAATAAAAAAGGAAAATGAAATCCTAAAGCCAACTAATTTATTAAAACATAAAATAAATACAATAAATGAAAACCCCGTTTATACTCGGAATTATAGATATCCCGAACAATTTAAAAAACAAATAAACGAAGAAGTTTCAAAATTATTAAAAAACGGGATAATAAGACCTAGCAATTCACCTTACAACTCGCCACTTTGGATAGTGCCGAAAAAGATGGATGCTAGCGGTCAAAAAAAGATACGTATGGTCATAGATTACCGCAAATTAAATCAAATGACGATAAAAGACAAATTTCCGTTACCTAATATAGAAGACTTGCTGAATCGATTAAGAGGAGCAAGAATCTTCTCAACGATAGATTTAACGTCGGGTTTTCACCAAATAGAAATGGACGAAAAGTCCATTCCAAAAACCGCGTTTTCAACGGAAAATGGACATTTTGAATTCGTCAGAATGCCCTTTGGTTTAAGTTGCGCGCCGCCCACTTTTCAACGTGCTATGACCATATTGATTGCCAATTTACCAAATACATTAGTTTACATAGATGACATTATAGTCTATTCTAAAAATGAAAACGAGCACCTAAAAGATCTAGAACGAGTTTTTGAAGTGCTTAAGTAACACAGACTTTCTATCCAACTAGACAAGACTGAATTTTTTAAAAAGGAATTAAAATTTTTGGGATAAATAGTGACGGCAGAGGGTTTAAAAACTGACCCAAATAAAATAAATACGATAGTTAATTTTCCCGTACCACATGATGAAAAGTCGACAAGACAATTTCTAGGTATGACTGGATATTATCGAAAATTTATTAAGGGTTATGCAAAGATAACAAAACCTCTTTCGGACTCTATCAAGACAAAAATTTACAAAACTAAAGAAATACATGACGCATGTAAAACATTAAAAGACTTAATGACCAACACTCCCATTTTAAATTATCCAAATTGGGAACAACAATTTATTTTGACAACAGACGCAAGTAACCAAGCACTAGGAGCTGTACTATCGCAAAAAGATGAAAATGACATTGAACACCCCGTAGCATTCGCTTCACGAGTACTACAAAATGCGGAATATAACTATAGCACTATAGAAAAAGAATTACTAGCAGTCGTTTGGGCTACTCAACATTTTAAGCCATACTTATATGGGAATAAATTTTTACTACAAACGGACCATAAACCATTGACATGGATTTTTACAATGAAAAACGGAAACACACGCATTATGAAATGGGTATGGAAGTTACAGAAGTTTGATTTTGACATAAAACACGTAAACGGTAAAACAAATTATGTAGCAGACGCACTCTCACGAACTATAGCGGAAATTAACCACAATGAATCAGAACAGATGGACATTGACAATTTATTAGATAATCCAGCGATTGAGGATTCGCAATATGACGCAATCATGGAAGACCTACACATACCAACTCCCATGACAACCAACCAACAAGAACAACAAACTGATTTAGAGACCATACATTCTCAGGAATCAAGTAGGGAACAATTTGGAATCTGTGACCCTGACAAATGTATAAATGTTGAAAATCATCAAATAATTATTAAAAGAGGAAACAAAGACGAATTAAACTTTACAAAACTATTCGGAAATAAAAAGAGACATGAACTAATTTTTACGGAAAAAGATGACTTACAAACTTTACTATACCAAATACTTGAACCTCACAAAACCTATGGAATTTACTGTTCCAGCAATATGCAGACACTAGATAAAATTTATAATGAATATTTTAATGAAATTCGAAAGATAATTGAGGACGAATTTCCAACGGTAAAAATTAAACGCTATTTTAAGTTCCTTCGAGACATTGAACAAGTTAACGAACAAATTGAAACAATCGAAAATTATCACTTAGGAAAAACTAAACATCGCGGAATATTTGAAACATTCGAAAAGTTAAAAAAACAAGTATACTTCCCGAGCATGAAAGACAAAATCACTGAATACATAAACAAATGTGAAATTTGCAAACAAGCTAAATACGATAGAAGACCAATCAAAACAAAATACCAACTAACTCCTACACCAGAGAAACCTTTTCAACAACTAATGATTGACATTCTAAAATTTGAAAGTAAAATCATATTTACATCAGTAGACACATTTTCAAAAAGACAAATTCTAGATGCGTACAATCTATTATTAAAAATGGAAACTTAGAAAATTGTCAATTAATACCAAAAAATCTAAGCACAATCAAATATGTTGAATTTATTAAACAATATATAACTGTAAATATTAATAAAATATTAGATTGTAAGAATAATAGTATGTTTTTACCCATTGTTAGCTTAATTAGTATTAGTAAAGAGGACTGTTTCCCACAATTTAATAAAATTTATGTTCATAATTTTAATTCTGTAATAGAACCATTTTATAGCTCTGTACTTTTAAACACCACAATTATGTTTACTCATAATTATACTATACCACCATTGGAAGTGCTTACATTTGTAAGAGACAACGATATTTATTTTTATGGTGTATGCTTCTTCATAATCCTTTTCATAATTATTATTATTATTTTTATGTATAAACGAAAATATATTCAACAGAATAAGTCAACCATACCTAATATTCCAACAGTACCCATTCCTGTAGTTAATCATAGAATGATATTAAGTAGATTATACCAAACTAGTTTTGATTAATGTATCATGTTTATTTTTCCATTTATTATGTATCATGTTTATTTTACAATTATTATGTATTATGTTTATTTTGACTAATGTATCATCTTTATTTTACAATTATTATGTATTATGTTTATTTTGACTAATGTATCATGTTTATTTTAAAAACTATTATGTATCCAATTTATAATTTATCAATATGTCAATATTGTTTGTTTTGACCGGAGTTCAAAACTTAAGGTAGGGTGGAGTTACAGGTGGCACCCAAGTAAACAATTCTTAAAATAATAGTTAATTCCTAGAATTGTTATGCTCTTTTAGATGCAGCTGCAGTTGGCAGGTGGCTACCAAGTAAACAATTCTAGAAATTAACGTCATCAATAACAGATCCTTTTTAAGCCTGGAGCGGAGGCTCCTCGCTCTCTTGATTTTCGTCACTCGCCCGACTAGTTACTCTTATATTGTGTTAGCTTACCTTTTATTTGTATATCATTCATAATAAAGTTTCTTTTTAAAAACTTGGTGATCAATTAGTAACTTTTAACTATATATATATATATATATATATATATATATATATATATATATATATATATATATATATATATATATGTCATGATAATATATATATATTTCAGTTCTTCATTTTCCAAGTGCAGTATGACTCGCAGGGTTCGAAAAGGAAGAGGTTTGGTGATCAGTCTTATAAACAAGTTACCAATTGAATTACACATACCAGGATATCAGTATTGCGGACCGGGCACGAAATTAGAAAAACGATTAATTGCGGGCGATAGAGGAATAAACCAGCTTGACAGAGCTTGTAAGGAACACGATATAGCTTATAGCCAAAATACGGATATGGTTAGTCGTAAACAAGCGGACAAGATCCTAGCTGATAATGCTCGGAAACGAGTTAAAGCTTCAGATCCAACATGGGGGATTAAGAATTCCCAAGGATTATTTAGAAAGGAAGGAAGGAAATTAAGATTATTTATTAATTATTTTTAATACATTTATATTTTACTATACATTATAGTGATTCTACCACATACGATGCTGGGGTGTATACATTATACATATTTTACTATACATTATAGTAAAATATGTATAATGTATACACCCCAGCATCGTATGTGGTAGAATCACGTCGCACCGAATCGGATCCAATGTAGGTGTAGCCTAAGTCGACGAGACGGCTAACAACTGCAAACGTCAACTTTTTAAAACAGTGTGGTTTTCGATTAAAAAAATAAGAACAAAATGCATAACATACTAAACGTTACATCAGGTGTAAAATTTGATGATTCTCTTACACAATTCCAATATCATTCACATCAGCCATATGCGGGGAACACTCTTAACAATTCTGACGAAATCAGAATACTAATCCATCAACAAGATGCTTATACGTTTCCTTCTTTAAGTTTTGTTTATCTGGAAGGACGAATTTCAAAAAAGGATGGGACTGAAGGAACAACTTCAAAATTCACTAATAACGCGTTTGCGTTTTTGTTTGATGAGGTAAGATATGGATTGAATGGTATTGAAGTCGATAGAGTGAGAAACCCCGGAATAACTACAACGCTTAAAGGTCATACATTGTTGTCACCCAATCAAGTCAAAGGACTAGAAAATGCGGGCTGGATAATCCCAGGTGTCGATAAAACAGTTTCAATAGATAAAAACGGTTTTTTTAGCGTATGTCTCCCATTGGATATTCTCTTAGGGATTTGTGAGGACTATCGAAAAATTTCAATTAGTCTTAAGCCAGAACTCGTTTTGATCTGATCGAGTACTGACTTGAACTGTGTAAAGGGTAGTGATGACGTACGAATAAAATTAGATAAAGTGGTTTGCAGGATGCCTCATATTCGTGTTTCTGATCAAGAACGTCTAAAGTTGTTAAAAATGGTGGATAAAAACAAGGTCATTTCTATTCCATTCAGATCGTGGGATCTTTACGAATACCCTAATTTACCAGCATCATAGCAAGAAAATTGGACTGTAAAAACATCAACAAATTTAGAAAAGCCTCGCTATGTTATTTTCCCATTTCAAACTGATAGAATGAGAACTGCTACCTAAGATATTAGTAAATGCGATAGTTGTAAAATAAAAAAATTGAGACTCTATCTGAATAGCGAACAATATCCTTATGACGATTTGAATCTAGATTTTGCACTAGGAAAAGTGGCTCTCCTCTATGAAATGTATAACGATTTTCAAACGAGTTATGATAATAGACATTCGCAACCTCTGTTGTCACTATCCGATTTTGAGACCTTCGCGCCTGTAGTCGTCATAGATTGTTCTAAACAATCCGAGGCAATAAAAAGTACGACTATCGATATTCGCGTACAGCTAGAGGCGAGTGAGAACTTCCCGCCTAGTACTAGGACATGCTGTCTTATACTTCACGATAAAGTAGTAGAATACGAAGTGGGAACCGGTTTGGTTCGTAAAATGTACTGAAAATCCATATATAAAGCTGCTGTATCGGCTACAATAATATCAGTTCTCCATTGTTCAGCGACTAAAACATACGATGCGTTCAGCGGCAATTGATTTTCAAGGGTATCGCACGGCTTCTAACTCATTGATTGTTAAAGAATTATCTGTAGTCTTTATTAGTCACGGCTCATCGTGGCATTGGTTTTTCAATCCACCTCGAGATGCTGAAGATGTTGGTCACTCAAAGACAAACCTTTGGGTCAAGAAACATATTCATGGAATGGGAGGGACTATGGTGATGTATTATATGAGGATGTGAGATATATTAAAAACGCCGCTGAGGACTTTGACATATTATGGGGGAAAGGAATGGAAATGTGCAAGTTTATTGAAGATCTTATTGATAAACCGGTCTATGATCTACATGAACTTCAAACAATTAGAAAATTGCACGATGGTATGCCATTTTAATTTAAACTCGTCTTTTGTCTGTTCACTAAATCAGGCACACCGTTTAGCGTCATGGGTCAGAAAAAATGATGAAGCAGCAAACTTTAAAAAAGAAGACGTTCGTAAGCATACATTAGTAAATATTATCTCTCCTCCTCATAATCTCCTCTCATTCGCCGGATTTGTAAGAGGAGTAAAAGATACGGTCAAAAGCGTATATTGTGGACTGTTATATGACAAACAATCGCTCATCAATCCACTCAATTACCATAAAGCGAATAGTCCTGAATGTTTATGCTTTAAGGAAGAAGAGTACTTTTGAAACTACTGGGAAACATGTGGTATCAGGATGATGTCAGTTATACAACGTTTAGGTGAGGAAGGCATTGAAACCACTGAGCACTGAAGAATTGAGTATTTTACCTCGGTCTTTGCTTTTGTTCCTTTTTGACTACGCATTAGACTACATCTGGAACAATTTACCTGAAGAAATGGGTTGCAAGAGGACGAGGAATTTATCCAGAAACAAAGACTTTGCTACTCAATGAATATATTAACTATTAATTATATTATTATGCTTGAAATTTTTGTCAATCTTTATTTTAAATAAACTATACATATTTTACATCTTGTTGTTTTTTTTCCTTCTTTTTATTAGGGAAAAGTTCATTAAATAAAATTCACAGACATAAAATATAAAAAGTATTTATTGAATATAGTTCAAATTACAAGTTACATGGCTATTATTACATATTGTTGAGTTCATTTAAATGGTTAAAGAGAGTTGTTTAATCTAAAAACTCCGTTCCGCTGTTTTACCTCATCTACCTCTTTGTATCTGAGCCAGAGCCCTCTATCACTTCCTGGGCCAACTACGAGAGGGACAAAATGGCCACAGGATACAGTACTGGACGAGTCGTACGCTGGGAAGGACAGTACAGTGATAGATGAGTCGAACCAGGATCTGTATCATCATCATGGAGTAGAACAACTAAGAGGGCCAGCAGGATGAGGAGGAACCACAGCCACACCAGAAACAAGCAACCGTAGAGAAGAATAAGCAAGCCATTCACAGATATGAATAAACAGTAATGTAAAATTATATTCTTGTATATCAAAATATATATATATATATATATATGTCATCTCAATATAACCACTCTTATCCAGAGGCCCAACATCCCGATAGGGTAAACCCCTTCTCAATCTTAAACATGGAGATAAAACCTTCTAACTTATCATATGGATAAATGCAACACGCCTCATAATTAAACATGGTCCTCTGGGCCTGGATAATTGTAAACTTAAACCCTTCAATCTTAAACATGGTCCTCCGGCCCGGATATCTGTCAGCCTTTTAACTTAAACTTGATCCATTAGACCTACATAAATGCCAGATATTCCTATCCATCAAATATTATGGATACATAAAATCTATAGATAAATGTAAAAATATTTTACTTGTTCAGAATTTTCATCAAACTTTTCTTTATATAATTTTAGCCATTATTTTTTCTAAAAAAAAAAAAAAAATCAATATTAAAAGCATCAAACCACTTTTTCGTAATCATAATTTCCCTAAACATAATTATTTATCCTTATTGTTAAAAGATGTCAAACCTATTTTCGTTTGTATAATGTTAATTATAACTCATAACTATTATTATCATTGATAGCCTAACTATTACTCTCATTGTTTATTTTACGATAAGTCCTAAATTCCTTTTAAACCATATCAACATTGGCATAAACTGTCTCAGCTGGCATTAACCATGGTCAGCATCATAACAAATCATTAGATTAAAGGTCATATTTACTTAGAAAGTAAATTGTTGTCATATGAATATCTTGGGAAAAAAAATGTGGCTATTCAAATTAAATCAAAACTATTTTCACAGAAATCTAACATATGTAAAGGTAACTCATAGAAAATCAAACCTTTATCAATTCAGTGCAATTGATAATTATATTTCATAGCTCAAGAGACTAACATCATAAATCAATTAATATAAGTATATATTTTCATGATTCACTTTTTAAATTTTGTGGATTCCAAATCCCACCATTTCTATTAATTACCTTTGTTAATAATTAATTAATCATAAACTATCTCAGCCTAAAAACAATCATAATTTTTTTTAACAGTTTTAAATCTCATTAATTCTTAACCTCACATCTCATGTGATTTAAAACTGTTAAAATAATTTCATATTTAATTCTTTAAATATTTTGTATTTATTGTATTTATCAACTACCTTTGGTTTTGATATGAAATTCATGGTTAATGATGTTACCACAAATGATAATATTCTAGTAAAGTGACTGATAACTTAACTCAATACTTTCATTAACTAAGATTTATTCTGTATACATGAGCATTCTATATTTTACTTTCTATCAATTAAAATTGTGTTATTATCAAACTAAACGCCAATCATTTCAAAGTAAATTAAATCATGATCTTACAAATCAATCGATTTATAATTAATTTCAGTCACTTGTATTTAAACTATATAATGCAGTCTATCAATCACTTTACGTCAATTTGAATTATCACTTATTAGTTGTCACTTTTTAATTTTGATTATCAAATTAAATGTTAATATCAATACAAATCTAGGAACAATCAATGAACCACGTAATTTGTATTCATTATATTATTTACATGATCAATTTTCAACACAATTTCTATCACAGGTGTTTCAAATTAACAAACATTTAAACACTATAATTAATGTTCTATCACTTATGTATCAATATACAACACTGTACATCAAGAGCACATTTCACAGCCCGTTATCTACCTGTAACCTATCTCTCAGCGCAACCTAGCCCTTCTCATGGCGGGCGGCCAAAGAGGTTCTCAATATCTCAGCACTGGTACATTGTATTACAGTAGCATGAACATGGCGTCGCAACTCTAGCACGTCACTGTTCACCCTTTCACCATTCTTCGGTGATTTATTTAATTATCTATACTGATAATTAGGTTTTCATTCTTTAACCAAGAGGTTTACTATACCTCCGCTACCTCTAACCAGCGCTTAGAGTAGCGTTTACATGACGTCGCAACTCTAGCACGTCACTGTTCATCCTATCACCATCCTTCGGTGATTTATTTAATTATTCTTCAATAATAATTGAATGTTAACTAGTTTATCACAGAGGTTCCACAATACCTCTCCGCTACCTCTATCCATTAGAGTAGCGACAGTGACGTCACAACACTTGTACGTCACGATTAGATTCAAGAATCATTGAGTTTTCATTCAACAGTACATTTTTTCCCTCTGTAGTCTGTCCTTTAACCAAAGAGGTTCCTCAATACCTCTCCGCTACCTCCAGCCAAAGCGTAGCGAGTGTGAGGTTACAACTTCTCGCGTCACGATTTTCAACAATTTTAGGTACTTTTCTATTTTGTCTACACAATTCTTAGCTCTTGATGAATAATACAGCCTATCGGTGTTTACATTCACCAGTATATTTTTCATTCATAATTTGTTCCTCAACCAAAGAGGCTCCTGTAGACCTCTCCGCTACCTCTATCCTTAGCGTAGCGAGCGTGACGTCACAACATTTCTACGTCATGATCTTCTCACCATTCCTCGGCGATCTTCTCTCATTTCTATCAGTCTCTGCACTCTTTATCTGGTTGCTGGTTGTCTCCTCCTCAACTCCTTGTTGGTTCTGCTACTCCTTTATCTAAATATCATGCGTGTAACTACACCAGATATTAAGACCGCTTCTATGGTCTGTGAAAATAAATTGCGTGCTCTCAAGCGCAAAATCTTAGGGATCCTCTCCTCCGCGAGAGATGCTCTAAATGACTCCACAAAAATTCCTTCCTTCAAGGAAAGCCTTATTTGTGCCCAATCCAACTGGGAAACATATCAAAAGCTGTGGGATAACAGAGACTCCCTACAAGTCTATTCAGAATCTCCCGATTCTTGGCCTGATGAGGCTTGGTATGCCGATTTTGATACAATCCGCAATGAACTCTGCGAAGCGGCCGCAATCAATATGCAGATCGAAGAGAATCAGCTTGAGATTTCCCACACATCTCTATACACAGGTACCACGGCTTACAACGTCGACAAACTCTCCAGGGTCTCTTTTTCTAGAACCTCTAATACGTCTTTCTCTTTCCACAGACTGCAATTTCCAAATTTCTCGCAAAACTACAAGCCACTTGCACTTGATACAACTAGCTTGAGAAAATTCAAGAAATGCTCAGATTTCAGATATACGACGACTCCTAACGATCCGTCATCTGATCGCCAAGCTATACCAACGACTAAAGACGACCGACGACTGACCGATCATATTTCAAATGATGCCATCGCCTCCTCTACGCAATCGAGCAAGGTTGAAGAGCAACAGGATATACCTCAGGAACTAGAAGAACTTACTCGAGAAAGCATGTCTCATTCAGATGGTCAGCGTCACCACCTTCAGAAAATCATCGTTCAAAGTGAAGAAGTGCAGAATAAGGTGTGTCCATATGTAAAACACCCTCATGTCTCTAGGAAAAACCCTGCTCTACAGCGAGCATACCAATATATCGAAAATGAGTATAGGGAACAAAAGCACGACAATTTCCTTACGTCCCCTCAGATCTTTATTCCTAATCGCCATCTTTCTTCGGCAACAAGCGTGTATGATCCGAGTGAATTCTCATTCCGCCTAATTCTTTTGGTGAAGATCAGGACACCTGTAAGATACAGAACAAAAGTATATTGGGACGGGCCTCGACTTCCCGAGCCTCACAATCAGTATATTGCCGCCCACGACGAGACATGATTCTCATTCTCGTCAAATACTATTGACCGACTATCGGCAGACGGTATAAAGTACCATGCTGTGGTTGCTAATGTGGAAAATAAAATTAAAAAGAACAGTTGTAAATAATTTAATAATAAAGAGCATTTTATATCTATATCTATCTATCTACTATTGACCACGCACTCCCCACGGCTACACACTTGTTCATAATCACAAACAAGAAACACTTTAGCTTGTTGTTGTTTTTATCATCTAGTTAATCCAAATGTAAACGCATGTTGTTAAATTTATTGGTGACTCCTGTGAGGTTTTATGTAACATTTATAAATACCAATTTGTAAAATTCCAACATACTGTGAATGGCAAGAGACGTATAGTTCAGTATCGCGAGTGAGTTCAATGTAGTGAAATACATCTCACCTAGACATTCATAAATTGACAACTGTCAATTTAGGCGGGCGGTTGTTTAATCTAAAATCTCCGTTCCAATCTTAAACATGGAGATAAAACCTTCTAACTTATCATATGGATAAATGCAACACGCCTCATAATTAAACATGATCCTCCGGGCCTGGATAATTGTAAACTTAAACCCTTCAATCTTGAACAAGAGTATTAGTATTAATATTGAACAATAACGGTACACATTCCACAGGTTGTGTGAGTGGATTTTCTTTTTCTTTCTTGTAAATGTCAACCATCTTGGTTAGCAAGTCCAGAGAGTCATTGATTTTTTCAATACTAGAACAAAGCTTCACCGTTTCATTCCTGTTGAAACATGTCGATGGAGATTTCATCTCAAGGGTTAGCGGACTTTTATTGAACATTGCAAAACAATGGTACACTTGTTTTATCTTCATTACCCTGTTTCTACCCCTCATAAAAAATAAACAGAGCACATTTTTGCACCTCACCCGGTCTTCAACGCCCACCACGTTCTTGCCGCGTTTGCACTGCAAAAGAGACAGCAACTTAGGAATCTGGTCTGTGACGAATCTCCACTCCTCTGTGTCCATATAGACGCTCGTCTTCTTGTCGATGGTGGCGATAGTTGGCTCATAATCGCAAAGACCAACTCGAACTAGTTTGCTACTTGTGATGGGGTGATCAGTCACTAGTTCTAATCGTCTCGGAGCGAACATCTCACAAGGATTCAACGTGGACACTGGAAGGTTTCCGCAGAGTGGAGGGGGAAAGATGAAGTTTTTCTAGATTCTTCATTAGTTGATTTATTTCATACAATGATATATGAGTTTTCAAAACCTGGAGTTGATTAATAAAGATTCCAAGTCTCCTGCACATATCACAGCAACACACATACCTTTTGTTTTCACATTTATTTTTTTCCCCCCTCTTCGCTATTAACTTCATCCGCAACATCTATTTTTATTGGCAAACTCCGCTATCAATCTCACCCAAAACACCTATTTTTATTGGCAAACTCTCCAGTTGATCCAAATACTGGATAAATGGACAATTTTCAGACCATTTCTTGTGATCTAAAAAAGGATCGCCATACAATTCCCATTGATCCAATATTCCGCAAAATGGACACCTTGTTTGGTCAGAGACTTTCAAGTAATACAATTCTGCTGCGCCCAACTTCACAACACTCACTGACGATGTCCACCCGACAAATGTCGACAGGCGGCTTTTCTCAACTTTGCCGTACCATTGTAGTAGACTGGTTAACAATGACCTGCAGTAAAAATCACGGGTAGACGCTGTGAACGACCTTGCTCTTAGCAGAGGAGGTTAAGAACAGGTTACTCACACACATGCGAGTTACAAAAATGTAAAACAACACAAACAAATTTATATACCGGTAGAACACGGAGTGACTGTGTGCCAGTGGCTGGAGAGGGAAAGCTTATAAAGGGAGTATGAATTGCTGAGGTGGCTCCGCGATGAGACCTGCTGTGACGGAACTGACGTCACAAGGTCATTTTGACACACTACTACAGCGCCTTATCATCCCTGAGATAAAGTATGAACTGCTGAGCAAAGCATACTTGGAAACGGTGAGGTGGCCCCTCGATGACTCATGCTCTGACGGAACTGACGTCACAAGGTCATTTTTACACACTACTACAGCGCCTTATCATCCGTGAGATAAAGTATGAACTGCTGAGTAAAGCATACTGGGAAACGGGGAGGTGGCCCCGCGATGACCTTGTGACGTCACACGGTCAATGCCACGTGACGTCACAAGGTCATTTGCACGCCTACTACAACTCAAATGTAAACAAAGCGATGTTGCCAAATCTCACACATTACTTGCGACGTTGCCGAATGTGGTATTCAGACCACCAAGGACACCGCCTCCCGCCCTGAGTAAACAGCCCTCCCGCCCTAGTAAGGCCAATGCCACACTTCTCAATTCTACAACCCGTCGTTTATATCTACTTTATAAAATTATATAACTGTATTATGAAATAAAAAAGCACTTAAGATGTTTGAACATTATATTAAATTAATAACAATTACACTTGAACATAAAACATTAAGTAAGGTTATAAGTTTTTTGCATGAGTCTAACAACTTCTGGAATCTTCTGGCCAGGGGTGGTTGCCATGGATACTACCAGTGCTGACTGTATTAGGAATATGACATACTGTTATACCTTAGCTCCTCCACCCCTCATATGTGAAACTGGAAAAACTGAAGTAATTAAAAAATGTGTTTTATAAGAAATGTTTTATTTGTCCAATCATAATTTACCATAATAAACATTTCTATATTAAAAAATAAATTAAAACGCCCATTACAAAATTCATACTTGCTTTAGTATAAATATAAAACCACTTTAATTTTGGGTGGGATAAAATCATAACAACTACATTTACGTGATTACAGACAGAAATTTTACTTAATTGATACTTCATGAAAATTTTAAACATCATTGTGAACAGCAATAAACTATAGGATTTTGTACGTTTTTTGAAAGTATTGACCCTATAAGATAATATTACGATATATATAAGATCTGAAATCATAACATCGGGAAAAATCATACATTAAGATCAATATTTAAGTCTTTTCTCTTCAAAATATAAATATTTAAATAATCACAATGAAATAAAATTAATATCAATAATTTGATAGTGACCTCATACATTTTATATTAACATCCTACTTATTTTAAAAACATTATATATTTTAAATTATTAATATATTATTATATATTTTAACATTATATATTTAAACATTTATATATTTTAAAATTGATCTAAACTGAAATAATTTCATAAATTAGTTACAAAATATTAATTTATCTACCAGTCAGGTTAACAATACTAAAAAAAGTAAAGTAAAAATACTAGAATAAATAAAGAAGTTGTGATAGAGAGATTTAACAAACTATTGTCCAAATTTCAAATATAAAATAATCAGTCAGAAGGACTATTATTACCATCAGGAAACACTTCTTGAAATATTTATGTAACAATAACAAGAGAATAATAGCTCCTGATACATCCAATATATCTCTGCGTTCTGCCTGAGTCTAAATTGATCGCCAACTCTTAATGCTCCTTATATCCTTCTTAATACTTTTATTTCAAAGAGCAGTAAACTATTGGCATCTGCCCAGGTCAGAGGCCAGGCTTCGGTAAGTTAAAACAGGCCTGATCGTTGTCTTGTAAAGTATCACCTTGGGACTTCTTGATATCAGATGACATCTTATAATGATTGCCATCCCAAAATAACATTTATTAGCGGTCAAAATTCTTCATTTAACTTCGAAGCAGATAGCAATGTCGACACTTTCAAACGTGTAGGTGCCATACGTGATAGTGGGTGTTGATTGCCTTGAAGGGCTAGCAAGCATATGCTCTTTGCCTAATTCACTTGAAGACCAATTCACCGCCCAGCTTTCTCCAAAGCTAGAAACGCTTGCTGTAAATCCCTCTGTGTTCTTCCGACTATATCTATGTCATCCGTATAGGCCATTATTTGGATGGGCTTAGTCAGAATCGTACTAGCGACTTGTAATCCTGAGTCTCTTATGACTTTTTCAAGTGCGAAATTGAATAACAGGCACGAGACTTCATCCCCTTGTCTCAGACCCCTAGTTGTATGGAATACTTCAGACAAGACATTCTGGATCTTGACCTGGCTTCTCGACTCCCTCATCAGCAATTCCACAAGGCTTATCAATTCTCTGAGGACATCCATTTCTTCCATAACTAGATACAGTTTCCCACTGAAGATACTGTCATAGCCATTGCTGAAATCCACGAAAAGGTGGTGGGTCGTTATATTGTACTCTCTGGTTCTTTCCATAAGAATTCGCATAAGAATAACATAAGAAGTAGCATTTTAAAGTTTTCAAAATAATTTTTTGTCACCATGGAAACAATTATTTCAAGCTCATAATTAACACTTTTTGTAACTCAACTCGAAGCAGCATTTATTTAGTCCATTTAACAAGAAAAATAACATATTTACGAATTCAGAATCATTAAACATTTACTTAGTTTAAATATTTTAGTTTTCCTAGTAATAACATGTGAATTAACTCTTTTACCTTTTAAAACCATTTATTCGGCATCATGGAATGTTATTTTAAGGTCCTAATTAAAGCGGGTGTTAATTCAACTCAAAGCGAGAAACGTTACACAATAACACAATTAAAAAAATTTTAAACATAAAAGTAGCATTTCAAAGTTTTCAGTTATATCAAAAACCTTTTTTTGTCACCATGGAATCAATATTGTAACAATGCCTATTATATATTTGAATATTATGTTCTGCTAGCGAATGTGTTACCATGGTTCAATACATTATAAATATTCGAATCCTAATTTTTACTTCAGTTTTAATGGTAAGAGCGAACGTTATACAAGTTATTATTGAGATTACGTTATAGAGAGATTAGGTTATAGAAGTTATTATAGATATAAGTAGTCGAGAGCAAAGAAAGCATTTCGAACATACAAAGTTGTTATTATCAATTAATTGATTAAATGAAATGGATAAAATATTTATTACTCTTGGAATGATTTTTATTCAATTTAGTTTTGCATATCCATGCATTAACTCTTAAGTTGCGGTGGTTGAGGTTGACCATTTGGAATCTCTGTCTTAGTGATTTTTAGATATTCCAAGTGACTGGGTTTGTCCGAAACTTACAGACTTTTTTGGCTTCTGTACCAGAGTTGAACGAAGCTGGTTTATGTCCCGCTTTAATACTCTACTAGAAGAATCTAACGACCTGGTAATGACGTCTGCCAATTTATACATGTTTATTATTTATGCAAAGGACTCTCTCCTCCACTTAAAGAGATCATGCAGGGGGTAGACGCCGATGTATGTTAAGGGAATATTGCATCCAAAATAATTCTCAGTTTGCGTTGTAAATATAATTCTGCAGATTTGCCACAAGCCAGCGAAGTTGCTCGATAACGGAAGAGTATTTCCTGTACCTTATCTTAAATTGGAACTGGATCTGTAGATATTGCTTTTGAACGTTTTTTAAGGTTTGAATGTTTCGTTCGGCAGGATGCCCTGGAACTACGAATTTCTGGAAAATGTTGTCTATTTTCCACCTATTCGCATATACTTGGTCTTGGTCATATACCACGGCTTAATACATTATGATTAATCGACTCCTAATCTTTACTTATGTTTTAATAATAGAGTGTGATTTATATATATATTCTCATAGAATGTTATTTATTTGTCTTATTATAGAGTGTGATTTATATATATTATTATAGAGTGTAAATATAAGTAGATTTTTGCCTTCCCTTTTCCCTTTACTGCTTATAAAGTTGGAACTTAACAAAATGTTATTATCAATTAATTGATTTAATGAAATGGATAAAATATTTATTACTCCTGGAATGATTTTTATTTAATTTAGTTTTGCATATCCATGCATTAACTCTTAAGTTGCGCTGGTTGAGGTTGACCATTTGGAATCTCTGTCTTAGTGATTTTAGATATTCCAAGTGACTGGGTTTGTCCAAAACTGACAGACATTTTTGGCTTCTGTACCAGAGTTGAACGAAGCTGGTTATTGATTTAATGAAATGGCTAAGCTATGTTAAATATCTTATATTTAAAATATTATATTAATAATTAATAAATGTCTATGTTAAATATCTTATATTTAAAATATTATATTAATAATTAATAAATGTATATGTTAAATATCTTATATTTAAAATATTATGTTAATAATTAATAAATGTCTATGCTAAATATCTTATATTTAAGATTTAATGTTAATAATTATAATACCTAATAAACAGGAGAAATATTCTCCTCTCTAATTAATAAAAAAGAAGATGATTATTTATTAGTACCTTAATATTATAGTGTCCCATAAAATTATAATTATTCATATCAATATTATATTGTTACAATTCCCCATATAATAATATTATATTAATAATTAATAAATGTCTATATTAAATATCTTATATTTAAAATATTATGTTAATAATTAATAAATGTCTATGTTAAATATCTTATATTTAAAATATTATGTTAATAATTAAGAAATGTCTATGTTAAATATCTTATATTTAAAATATTATGTTAATAATTAAGAAATGTCTATGTTAAATATCTTATATTTAAAATATTATGTTAATAATTAAGAAATGTCTATGTTAAATATCATATCAATATTATATTGTTATAATTCCCCATATAACAATTATTTTATTATTATTAACATAATATTTTAAATATAAGATATTTAACATAGACATTTTTTTATTAATAACATAATATTTTAAATATTAGATATTTAACATAGACATTTTTTAATTATTAACATAAGAAAGGTATTTAACATAGAAAATAATTAATTATTAACATAATATTTTAAATATAAGACATTTACATAGACATTTATTAATTATTAACATAATCTTTTAAATATAAGATATTTAACATAGACATTTATTAATTATTAACATAATATTTTAAATATAAGATATTTAACATAGACATTTATTAATTATTAACATAAGAAAGGTAATTAACATAGAAAATAATTAATTATTAACATAATATTTTAAATATAAGATATTTATCATAGACATTTGTTAATTATTAATATAAAATTTTAAATAAAAGATATTTAACATAGACAATTATAATGTTTTAACATAAAATTTTAAATATAAGATTTTAACATAGACATTTATTAATTATAAATATAATATTTACAATATAAGATATTTAACATAGACATTTCTTTATTATTAACATAATATTTTAAATATAAGATTTTTAACATAGACATTTATTAATTATTAATATAAAATTTTAAATAAAAGATATTTAACATAGACATTTATAAAGTTTTAACATAAAATTTTAAATATAAGATATTTAACATAGACATTTATAATTATTAACATAATATTTACAATATAAGATATTTAACAAAGACATTTCTTAATTATTAACATAATATTTTAAATATAAGATATTTAACATAATATTTTAAATATAAGATATTTAACATAATATTTTAAATATAAGATATTTAACATAATATTTTAAATATAAGATATTTAACATAGACATTTATTAATTATTAATATAAAATTTTAAAAAAGAGATATTTAACATATACATTTATAATGTTTTAACATAAAATTTTAAATATAAGATTTTTAACATAGACATTTATTAATTATTAATATAAAATTTTAAATAAAAGATATTTAACATAGACATTTATAAAGTTTTAACATAAAATTTTAAATATAAGATATTTAACATAGACATTTATAATTATTAACATAATATTTACAATATAAGATATTTAACAAAGACATTTCTTAATTATTAACATAATATTTTAAATATAAGATATTTAACATAATATTTTAAATATAAGATATTTAACATAATATTTTAAATATAAGATATTTAACATAATATTTTAAATATAAGATATTTAACATAGACATTTATTAATTATTAATATAAAATTTTAAAAAAGAGATATTTAACATATACATTTATAATGTTTTAACATAAAATTTTAAATATAAGATTTTTAACATAGACATTTATTAATTATTAATATAAAATTTTAAATAAAAGATATTTAACATAGACATTTATTAATTATTAACATAATATTTTAAATATAAGATATTTAACATAATATTTTAAATATAAGATATTTAACATAATATTTTAAATATAAGATATTTAACATAATATTTTAAATATAAGATATTTAACATAATATTTTAAATATAAGATATTTAACATAATATTTTAAATATAAGATATTTAACATAATATTTTAAATATAAGATATTTAACATAATATTTAAATATAAGATATTTAACATAATATTTTAAATATCAGATATTTAACATAATATTTTAAATATCAGATATTTAACATAATATTTTAAATATCAGATATTCAACATAGACATTTAATAATTATTAATATAAAATTTTAAATATAAGATATTTAACATAGACATTTATTCATTATTAACATAATATTTTAAATATAAGATATTTAACATAATATTTTAAATATAAGATATTTAACATAATATTTTAAATATAAGATATTTAACATAGACATTTATTAATTATTAACATAATATTTTAAATATAAGATATTTAACATTGACATTTCTTAATTATTAACATAATATTTTAAATATAAGATATTTAACATAATATTTTAAATATAAGATATTTAACATAATATTTTAAATATAAGATATTTAACATAGACATTTATTAATTATTAATAAAAAATTTTAAATAAAAGATATTTAACATAGACATTTATAATGTTTTAACATAAAATTTTAAATATAAGATTTTTGACATAGACATTTATTAATTATCAACAATATATTTTAAATATAAGATATTTAACATAGACATTTATTAATTATTAACATAATATTTTAAATATAAGATATTTAACCTAGACATTTTTTTATTAATAACATAATATTTTAAATATAAGATATTTAACATAGACATTTTTTAATTATTAACATAAGAAAGGTATTTAACATAGAAAATAATTAATTATTAACATAATATTTTAAATATAAGACATTTAACATAGACATTTATTAATTATTAACATAATCTTTTAAATATAAGATATTTAACATAGAAAATAATTAATTATTAACATAATATTTTAAATATAGGATATTTATCATAGACATTTATTAATTATTAACATAAAATTTTAAATAAAAGATATTTAACATAGACAATTATAATGTTTTAAAATAAAATTTTAAATATAAGATTTTTAATATAGACATTTATTAATTATAAATATAAAATTTTAAAGAAAAGATATTTTACATAGACATTTATAAAGTATTAACATAAAATTTTAAATATAAGATATTTATCATAGACATTTATTAATTATTAACATAATATTTACAATATAAGATATTTAACATAGACATTTCTTTATTATTAACATAATATTTTAAATATAAGATATTTAACATAATATTTTAAATATAAGATATTAAACATAATATTTTAAATATAAGATATTTAACATAATATTTTAAATATAAGATATTAAACATAATATTTTAAATATAAGATATTTAACATAATATTTTAAATATAAGATATTTAACATAGACATTTCTTAATTATTAACATAATATTTTAAATATAAGATATTTAACATAATATTTTAAATATAAGATATTTAACATA
This sequence comes from Troilus luridus, assembly GCA_964056705.1. Lineage (NCBI taxonomy): Eukaryota > Metazoa > Arthropoda > Insecta > Hemiptera > Pentatomidae > Troilus > Troilus luridus. Next base: position 2,045,913 of record OZ057417.1, on the reverse strand, counting down.
GACATTTATTAATTAATAAATTAATATTTGAAATATAAGATATTTAACATAGGCATTTTTTTATTATTAACATAATATTTGAAATATAAGATATTTAACATAGACATTGATTAATTATTAACATAATATTTTAAATATAGAGATTCAACATAGACATTTATTAATTATTAACATAATATTTTAAATATAAAGACATTATATCTTATACAGTTAAAAGATATTTAACATAGATATTTATTAATTATAAATATAATATTTTCAATATAAGATATTTAACATATACATTTATTAATTATTAATATAATATTTTAAATATAGATATTTAACATAGACATTTATAATGTTTTAACATAAAATTTTAAATATAAGATTTTTAACATAGACATTTATTGATTATTAACATAATATTTTAAATATAAGATATTTAACATAGACATTTATTAATTATTAACAAAATATTTTAAAAATAAGATATTTAACATAGACATTTATTAATTATTAACATAAGAAAGGTAATTAACATAGAATATAATTAATTATTAACATAATATTTTAAATATAATATATTTAACATAGACATTTATTAATTATTAACATAATATTTTAAATATAAGATATTTAACATAGACATTTATTAATTATTAACATAAGAAAGGTAATTAACATAGACAATAATTAATTATTAACATAATATTTAATATAAGACATTTTTTAATTATTAACATAATCTTTTAAATATAAGATATTTAACATAGACATTTATTAATTATTAACATAATATTTTAAATATAAGATATTTAACATAGACATTTATTAATTATTAACAAAATATTTTAAAAATAAGATATTTAACATAGACATTTATTAATTATTAACATAAGAAAGGTAATTAACATAGAATATAATTAATTATTAACATAATATTTTAAATATAATATATTTAACATAGACATTTATTAATTATTAACATAATATTTTAAATATAAGATATTTAACATAGACATTTATTAATTATTAACATAATCTTTTAAATATAAGATATTTAACATAGACAATAATTAATTATTAACATAATATTTAATATAAGACATTTAACATAGACATTTATTAATTATTAACATAATCTTTTAAATATAAGATATTTAACATAGACATTTATTAATTATTAACATAATATTTTAAATATAAGATATTTAACATAGACATTTATTAATTATTAACATAATATTTTAAATATAAGATATTTAACATAGACATTTATTAATTATTAACATAATATTTTAAATATAAGATATTTAACATTGACATTTCTTAATTATTAACATAATATTTTAAATATAAGATATTTAACATAATATTTTAAATATAAGATATTTAACATAATATTTTAAATATAAGATATTTAACATAGACATTTATTAATTATTAATATAAAATTTTAAATAAAAGATATTTAACATAGACATTTATAATGTTTTAACATAAAATTTTAAATATATTTTTTTAACATAGACATTTATTGATTATTAACATAATATTTTAAATATAAGATATTTAACATAGACATTTATTAATTATTAACAAAATATTTTAAAAATAAGATATTTAACATAGACATTTATTAATTATTAACATAAGAAAGGTAATTAACATAGAATATAATTAATTATTAACATAATATTTTAAATATAATATATTTAACATAGACATTTATTAATTATTAACATAATATTTTAAATATAAGATATTTAACATAGACATTTATTAATTATTAACATAAGAAAGGTAATTAACATAGACAATAATTAATTATTAACATAATATTTAATATAAGACATTTTTTAATTATTAACATAATCTTTTAAATATAAGATATTTAACATAGACATTTATTAATTATTAACATAATATTTTAAATATAAGATATTTAACATAGACATTTATTAATTATTAACATAATATTTTAAATATAAGATATTTAACATAGACATTTATTAATTATTAACATAATATTTTAAATATAAGATATTTAACATAGACATTTATTAATTATTAACAAAATATTTTTAAAATAAGATATTTAACATAGACATTTATTAATTATTAACATAAGAAAGGTAATTAACATAGAATATAATTAATTATTAACATAATATTTTAAATATAATATATTTAACATAGACATTTATTAATTATTAACATAATATTTTAAATATAAGATATTTAACATAGACATTTATTAATTATTAACATAATCTTTTAAATATAAGATATTTAACATAGACAATAATTAATTATTAACATAATATTTAATATAAGACATTTAACATAGACATTTATTAATTATTAACATAATCTTTAAAATATAAGATATTTAACATAGACATTTATTAATTATTAACATAATTTTTTAAATATAAGATATTTAACATAGACATTTATTAATTATTAACAAAATATTTTAACTATAATATATTTAACATTGACATTAATTAATTATTAATAATATATTTTAAATAAAAGATATTTAACATAGACATATATTAATTATTAACATAATATTTTAACTATAATATATTTAACATTGACATTAATTAATTATTAATAATATATTTTAAATATAAGATATTTAACATAGACATTTATTAATTATTAACATAATATTTTAAATATAATATATTTAACATAGACATTTATTAATTATTAATATAAAATTTTAAATAAAAGATATTTAACATATACATTTATAATGTTTTAACATAAAATTTTAAATATAAGATATTTATCATAGACATTTATTAATTATTAATATAAAATTTTAAATATAAGATATTTATCATTGACATTTATTCATTATTAACATAATATTTTAAATAAAAGCTATTTAACATAGACATTTATTAATTATTAACATAATATTTTAAATATAGAGATTCAACATAGACATTTATTAATTATTAACATAATATTTTAAATATAAAGACATTATATCTTATACAGTTAAAAGATATTTAACATAGATATTTATTAATTATAAATATAATATTTTCAATATAAGATATTTAACATATACATTTATTAATTATTAATATAATATTTTAAATATAGATATTTAACATAGACATTTATAATGTTTTAACATAAAATTTTAAATATAAGATTTTTAACATAGACATTTATTGATTATTAACATAATATTTTAAATATAAGATATTTAACATAGACATTTATTAATTATTAACATAAGAAAGGTAATTAACATAGACAATAATTAATTATTAACATAATATTTAATATAAGACATTTTTTAATTATTAACATAATCTTTTAAATATAAGATATTTAACATAGACATTTATTAATTATTAACATAATATTTTAAATATAAGATATTTAACATAGACATTTATTAATTATTAACAAAATATTTTAAAAATAAGATATTTAACATAGACATTTATTAATTATTAACATAAGAAAGGTAATTAACATAGAATATAATTAATTATTAACATAATATTTTAAATATAATATATTTAACATAGACATTTATTAATTATTAACATAATATTTTAAATATAAGATATTTAACATAGACATTTATTAATTATTAACATAATCTTTTAAATATAAGATATTTAACATAGACAATAATTAATTATTAACATAATATTTAATATAAGACATTTAACATAGACATTTATTAATTATTAACATAATCTTTTAAATATAAGATATTTAACATAGACATTTATTAATTATTAACATAGTATTTTAAATATAAGATATTTAACATAGACATTTATTAATTATTAACATAATATTTTAAATATAAGATATTTAACATAGACATTTATTAATTATTAACATAATATTTTAAATATAAGATATTTAACATTGACATTTCTTAATTATTAACATAATATTTTAAATATAAGATATTTAACATAATATTTTAAATATAAGATATTTAACATAATATTTTAAATATAAGATATTTAACATAGACATTTATTAATTATTAATATAAAATTTTAAATAAAAGATATTTAACATAGACATTTATAATGTTTTAACATAAAATTTTAAATATATTTTTTTAACATAGACATTTATTGATTATTAACATAATATTTTAAATATAAGATATTTAACATAGACATTTATTAATTATTAATATAAAATTTTAAATAAAAGATATTTAACATAGACATTTATAATGTTTTAACATAAAATTTTAAATATATTTTTTTAACATAGACATTTATTGATTATTAACATAATATTTTAAATATAAGATATTTAACATAGACATTTATTAATTATTAACAAAATATTTTAAAAATAAGATATTTAACATAGACATTTATTAATTATTAACATAAGAAAGGTAATTAACATAGAATATAATTAATTATTAACATAATATTTTAAATATAATATATTTAACATAGACATTTATTAATTATTAACATAATATTTTAAATATAAGATATTTAACATAGACATTTATTAATTATTAACATAAGAAAGGTAATTAACATAGACAATAATTAATTATTAACATAATATTTAATATAAGACATTTTTTAATTATTAACATAATCTTTTAAATATAAGATATTTAACATAGACATTTATTAATTATTAACATAATATTTTAAATATAAGATATTTAACATAGACATTTATTAATTATTAACATAATATTTTAAATATAAGATATTTAACATAGACATTTATTAATTATTAACATAATATTTTAAATATAAGATATTTAACATAGACATTTATTAATTATTAACAAAATATTTTTAAAATAAGATATTTAACATAGACATTTATTAATTATTAACATAAGAAAGGTAATTAACATAGAATATAATTAATTATTAACATAATATTTTAAATATAATATATTTAACATAGACATTTATTAATTATTAACATAATATTTTAAATATAAGATATTTAACATAGACATTTATTAATTATTAACATAATCTTTTAAATATAAGATATTTAACATAGACAATAATTAATTATTAACATAATATTTAATATAAGACATTTAACATAGACATTTATTAATTATTAACATAATCTTTAAAATATAAGATATTTAACATAGACATTTATTAATTATTAACATAATTTTTTAAATATAAGATATTTAACATAGACATTTATTAATTATTAACATAATATTTTAACTATAATATATTTAACATTGACATTAATTAATTATTAATAATATATTTTAAATATAAGATATTTAACATAGACATATATTAATTATTAACATAATATTTTAACTATAATATATTTAACATTGACATTAATTAATTATTAATAATATATTTTAAATATAAGATATTTAACATAGACATTTATTAATTATTAACATAATATTTTAAATATAATATATTTAACATAGACATTTATTAATTATTAACATAATATTTTAACTATAATATATTTAACATTGACATTAATTAATTATTAATAATATATTTTAAATATAAGATATTTAACATAGACATTTATTAATTATTAACATAATATTTTAAATATAATATATTTAACATAGACATTTATTAATTATTAACATAATATTTTAAATATAAGATATTTAACATAGACATTTATTAATTATTAACATTAGAAAGGTAATTAACATAGACAATAATTAATTATTAACATAATATTTTAAATAAAAGATATTTAACATAGACATTTATTATTTATTAACATAATATTTTAAATATAAGATATTTAACATAGACATTTATTAATTATTAATATAAAATTTTAAATAAAAGATATTTAACATAGACATTCATAATGTTTTAACATAAAATTTTCAATATGAGATTTTCAACATAGACATTTATTAAATATTAACATATTATTTTAAATATAAGTTATTTAACATAGACATTTATTAATTATTAACAAAATATTTTAAATATAAGGTATTTAACATAGACATTTATTAATTATTAACATAATATTTTAAATATAAGATATTTAACATAATATTTTAAATATAAGATATTTAACATAGACATTTAATAATTAATAATATAAAATTTTAAATATAAGATATTTAACATAGACATTTATTAATTATTAACATTATATTTTAAATATAAGATATTAAACATAGACATTTCTTAATTATTAACATAATATTTTAAATATAAGATATTTAACATAGACATTTCTTAATTATTAACATAATATTTTAAATATAAGATATTTAAAATAGACATTTATTAATTATTAACATAATATTTTAAATATAAGATATTTAATATAGACATTTATTAATTATTAATATAATATTATTATATGGGGAATTGTAACAATATAATATTGATATGAATAATTATAATTTTATGGGACACTATAATATTAAGGTACTAATAAATAATCATCTTCTTTTTTATTAATTAGAGAGGAGAATATTTCTCCTGTTTATTAGGTATTATAATTATTAACATTAAATCTTAAATATAAGATATTTAGCATAGACATTTATTAATTATTAACATAATATTTTAAATATAAGATATTTAACATAGACATTTATTAATTATTAATATAATATTTTAAATATAAGATATTTAACATAATATTTTAAATATAAGATATTTAACATAATATTTTAAATATAAGATATTTAACATAATATTTTAAATATAAGATATTTAACATAATATTTTAAATATAAGATATTTAACATAATATTTTAAATATAAGATATTTAACATAATATTTTAAATATAAGATATTTAACATAATATTTTAAATATAAGATATTTAACATAGACATTTATTAATTATTAACATAATATTTTAAATATAAGATATTTAACATAGACATTTATTAATTATTAATATAAAATTTTAAATAAAAGATATTTAACATAGACATTTATAATGTTTTAACATAAAATTTTAAATATAAGATTTTTAACATAGACATTTATTAATTATTAACATAATATTTTAAATATAAGATATTTAACATAGACATTTATTAATTATTAACAAAATATTTTAAATAAAAGATATTTAACATAGACATTTATTTATTATTAACAAAATATTTTAAATATAAGATATTTAACATAGACATTTATAATGTTTTAACATAAAATTTTAAATATAAGATTTTTAACATAGACATTTATTAATTATAAATATAAAATTTAAAAAAAAGATATTTAACATAGACATTTATAAAGCTTTAACATAAAATTTTAAATATAAGATATTTATCATAGACATTTATTAATTATTAACATAATATTTACAATATAAGATATTTAACATAGACATTTCTTTATTATTAACATAATATTTTAAATATAAGATTTTTAACATAGACATTTATTAATTATTAATATAAAATTTTAAATAAAAGATATTTCACATAGACATTTATAAAGTTTTAACATAAAATTTTAAATATAAGATATTTAACATAGACATTTATAATTATTAACATAATATTTACAATATAAGATATTTAACAAAGACATTTCTTAATTATTAACATAATATTTTAAATATAAGATATTTAACATAATATTTTAAATATAAGATATTTAACATAATATTTTAAATATAAGATATTTAACATAATATTTTAAATATAAGATATTTAACATAGACATTTATTAATTATTAATATAAAATTTTAAATAAAAGATATTTAACATAGACATTTATTAATTATTAATATAAAATTTTAAATATAAGATATTTATCATAGACATTTATTCATTATTAACATAATATTTTAAATAAAAGCTATTTAACATAGACATTTATTAATTATTAACATAATATTTTAAATATAAGATATTTAACATAGACATTTATAAAGTTTTAACATAAAATTTACAATATAAGATATTAAACATAGACATTTCTTAATTATTAACATAATATTTTAAATATAAGATATTTAACATAATATTTTAAATATAAGATATTTAACATAATATTTTAAATATAAGATATTTAACATAATATTTTAAATATAAGATATTTAACATAATATTTTAAATATAAGATATTTAACATAATATTTTAAATATAAGATATTTAACATAATATTTTAAATATAAGATATTTAACATAATATTTTAAATATAAGATATTTAACATAATATTTTAAATATAAGATATTTAACATAGACATTTAATAATTAATTATATACAATTTTAAATATAAGATATTTAACATAGACATTTATTAATTATTAACATAATATTTTAAATATATGATATTTAGCATAGACATTTATTAATTATTAACATAATATTTTAAATATAAGATATTTAACATTGACATTTCTTAATTATTAACATAATATTTTAAATATAAAATATTTAGCATAATATTTTAAATATAAGATATTTAACATAGACATTTATTAATTATTAATATAAAATTTTAAATAAAAGATATATAACATAGACATTTATAATGTTTTAACATAAAATTTTAAATATAAGATATTTAACATAGACATTTATTAATTATTAACATAATATTTTAAATATAAGATATTTAACATAGACATTTATTTATTAATAACATAATATTTTAAATATAAGATATTTAACATAGACATTTATTAATTATTAATATAAAATTTTAAATAAAAGATATTTAACATAGACAATTATAATGTTTTAACATAAAATTTTAAATATAAGATTTTTAACATAGACATTTATAAAGTTTTAACATAAAATTTTAAATATAAGATATTTAACATAGACATTTATTAATTATTAACATAATATTTACAATATAAGATATTTAACATAGACATTTCTTAATTATTAACATAATATTTTAAATATAAGATATTTAACATAATATTTTAAATATAAGATATTTAACATAATATTTTAAATATAAGATATTTAACATAATATTTTAAATATAAGATATTTAACATAATATTTTAAATATAAGATATTTAACATAATATTTTAAATATAAGATATTTAACATAATATTTTAAATATAAGATATTTAACATAATATTTTAAATATAAGATATTTAACATAATATTTTAAATATAAGATATTTAACATAATATTTTAAATATAAGATATTTAACATAATATTTTAAATATAAGATATTTAACATAATATTTTAAATATAAGATATTTAACATAGACATTTAATAATTAATTATATAAAATTTTGAATATAAGATATTTAACATAGACATTTATTAATTATTAACATAATATTTCAAATATAAGATATTTAACATAGACATTTATAATTATTAACATAATATTTACAGTATAAGATATTTAACATAGACATTTATAATGTTTTAACATAAACTTTTAAATATAAGATTTTTAACATAGACATTTATTAATTATCAACAATATATTTTAAATATAAGATATTTAACATAGACATTTATTAATTATTAACATAATATTTTAAATATAAGTTATTTAACATAATATTTTAAATATAAGATATTTAACATAGACATTTATTAATTATTAACATAATATTTTAAATATGAGATATTTATCATAGACATTTATTAATTATTAATATAAAATTTTAAATAAAAGATATTTAACATAGACAATTATAATGTTTTAACATAAAATTTTAAATATAAGATTTTTAACATAGACATTTATTAATTATAAATATAAAATTTTAAATAAAAGATATTTAACATAGACATTTATAAAGTTTTAACATAAAATTTTAAATATAAGATTTTTAACATAGACATTTATTAATTATTAATATAAAATTTTAAATAAAAGATATTTAACATAGACATTTATAAAGTTTTAACATAAAATTTTAAATATAAGATATTTAACATAGACATTTATAATTATGACCATAATATTTACAATATAAGATATTTAACAAAGACATTTCTTAATTATTAACATAATATTTTAAATATAAGATATTTAACATAATATTTTAAATATAAGATATTTATCATAATATTTTAAATAAAAGATATTTAACATGGACATTTAATAATTATTAATATAAAATTTTAAATATAAGATATTTAACATAGACATTTATTAATTATTAACATAATATTTTAAATATAAGATATTTAACATTGACATTTCTTAATTATTAACATAATATTTTAAATATAAGATATTTAACATAATATTTTAAATATAAGATATTTAACATAATATTTTAAATATAAGATATTTAACATAATATTTTAAATATAAGATATTTAACATAGACATTTATTAATTATTAATATAAAATTTTAAATAAAAGATATTTAACATAGACATTTATAATGTTTTAACATAAAATTTTAAATATAAGATTTTTAACATAGACATTTATTAATTATTAATATAAAATTTTAAATAAAAGATATTTAACATAGACATTTATTAATTATTAACATAATATTTTAAATATAAGATATTTAACATAGACATTTTTTTATTAATAACATAATATTTTAAATATTAGATATTTAACATAGACATTTTTTAATTATTAACATAAGAAAGGTATTTAACATAGAAAATAATTAATTATTAACATAATATTTTAAATATAAGATATTTATCATAGACATTTGTTAATTATTAATATAAAATTTTAAATAAAAGATATTTAACATAGACAATTATAATGTTTTAACATAAAATTTTAAATATAAGATATTTAACATAGACATTTATAATTATTAACATAATATTTACAATATAAGATATTTAACATAGACATTTCTTTATTATTAACATAATATTTTAAATATAAGATTTTTAACATAGACATTTATTAATTATTAATATAAAATTTTAAATAAAAGATATTTAACATAGACATTTATAAAGTTTTAACATAAAATTTTAAATATAAGATATTTAACATAGACATTTATAATTATTAACATAATATTTACAATATAAGATATTTAACAAAGACATTTCTTAATTATTAACATAATATTTTAAATATAAGATATTTAACATAATATTTTAAATATAAGATATTTAACATAATATTTTAAATATAAGATATTTAACATAGACATTTATTAATTATTAATATAAAATTTTAAATAAAAGATATTTAACATATACATTTATAATGTTTTAACATAAAATTTTAAATATAAGATTTTTAACATAGACATTTATTAATTATTAATATAAAATTTTAAATAAAAGATATTTAACATAGACATTTATTAATTATTAACATAATATTTTAAATATAAGATATTTAACATAATATTTTAAATATAAGATATTTAACATAATATTTTAAATATAAGATATTTAACATAATATTTTAAATATAAGATATTTAACATAATATTTTAAATATAAGATATTTAACATAATATTTTAAGTATAAGATATTTAACATAATATTTTAAATATAAGATATTTAACATAATATTTTAAATATAAGATATTTAACATAATATTTTAAATATCAGATATTTAACATAGACATTTAATAATTATTAATATAAAATTTTAAATATAAGATATTTAACATAGACATTTATTAATTATTAACATAATATTTTAAATATAAGATATTTAACATAATATTTTAAATATAAGATATTTAACATAGACATTTATTAATTATTAACATAATATTTTAAATATAAGATATTTAACATTGACATTTCTTAATTATTAACATAATATTTTAAATATAAGATATTTAATATAATATTTTAAATATAAGATATTTAACATAGACATTTATTAATTATTAATAAAAATTTTTAAATAAAAGATATTTAACATAGACATTTATAATGTTTTAACATAAAATTTTAAATATAAGATTTTTGACATAGACATTTATTAATTATCAAAAATATATTTTAAATATAAGATATTTAACATAGACATTTATTAATTATTAACATAATATTTTAAATATAAGTTATTTAACATAATATTTTAAATATAAGATATTTAACATAGACATTTATTAATTATTAACATAATATTTTAAATATAAGATATTTAACATAGACATTTATTAATTATTAACATAATATTTACAATATAAGATATTTAACATAGACATTTCTTAATTATTAACATAATATTTTAAATATAAGATATTTATCATAGACATTTATTAATTATTAATATAAAATTTTAAATAAAAGATATTTAACATAGACAATTATAATGTTTTAACATAAAATTTTAAATATAAGATTTTTAACATAATATTTTAAATATAAGATATTTAACATAGACATTTTATAATTAATTATATAAAATTTTAAATATAAGATATTTAACACAGACATTTATTAATTATTAACATAATATTTTAAATATAAGATATTTAACATAGACATTTATTAATTATTAATATAATATTTTAAATATAGATATTTAACATAGACATTTATAATGTTTTAACATAAAATTTTAAATATAAGATTTTTAACATAGACATTTATTGATTATTAACATAATATTTTAAATATAAGATATTTAACATAGACATTTATTGATTATTAACATAATATTTTAAATATAAGATATTTAACATAGACATTTATTAATTATTAACAAAATATTTTAAATATGAGATATTTATCATAGACATTTATTAATTATTAATATAAAATTTTAAATAAAAGATATTTAACATAGACAATTATAATGTTTTAACATAAAATTTTAAATATAAGATTTTTAACATAGACATTTATTAATTATAAATATAAAATTTTAAATAAAAGATATTTAACATAGACATTTATAAAGTTTTAACATAAAATTTTAAATATAAGATTTTTAACATAGACATTTATTAATTATTAATATAAAATTTTAAATAAAAGATATTTAACATAGACATTTATAAAGTTTTAACATAAAATTTTAAATATAAGATATTTAACAGACATTTATAATTATTAACATAATATTTACAATATAAGATATTTAACAAAGACATTTCTTAATTATTAACATAATATTTTAAATATAAGATATTTAACATAATATTTTAAATATAAGATATTTATCATAATATTTTAAATATAAGATATTTAACATGGACATTTAATAATTATTAATATAAAATTTTAAATATAAGATATTTAACATAGACATTTATTAATTATTAACATAATATTTTAAATATAAGATATTTAACATTGACATTTCTTAATTATTAACATAATATTTTAAATATAAGATATTTAACATAATATTTTAAATATAAGATATTTAACATAATATTTTAAATATAAGATATTTAACATAATATTTTAAATATAAGATATTTAACATAATTATTATTAATATTAATTATTAACATAATATTTACAATATAAGATATTTAACATAAACATTTCTTAATTATTAACATAATATTTTAAATATAAGATATTTATCATAGACATTTATTAATTATTAATATAAAATTTTAAATAAAAGATATTTAACATAGACAATTATAATGTTTTAACATAAAATTTTAAATATAAGATTTTATACATAGACATTTATAAAGTTTTAACATAAAATTTTAAATATAAGATATTTAACATAGACATTTATTAATTATTAACATAATATTTACAATATAAGATATTTAACATAGACATTTCTTAATTATTAACATAATATTTTAAATATAAGATATTTAACATAATATTTTAAATATAAGATATTTAACATAATATTTTAAATATAAGATATTTAACATAATATTTTAAATATAAGATATTTAACATAATATTTTAAATATAAGATATTTAACATAATATTTTAAATATAAGATATTTAACATAATATTTTAAATATAAGATATTTAACATAGACATTTTATAATTAATTATATAAAATTTTAAATATAAGATATTTAACACAGACATTTATTAATTATTAACATAATATTTTAAATATAAGATATTTAACATAGACATTTATTAATTATTAATATAATATTTTAAATATAGATATTTAACATAGACATTTATAATGTTTTAACATAAAATTTTAAATATAAGATTTTTAACATAGACATTTATTGATTATTAACATAATATTTTAAATATAAGATATTTAACATAGACATTTATTGATTATTAACATAATATTTTAAATATAAGATATTTAACATAGACATTTATTAATTATTAACAAAATATTTTAAATATGAGATATTTATCATAGACATTTATTAATTTTTAACATAAAATTTTAAATATAAGATTTTTAACATAGACATTTATTAATTATAAATATAAAATTTTAAATAAAAGATATTTAACATAGACATTTATAAAGTTTTAACATAAAATTTTAAATATAAGATTTTTAACATAGACATTTATTAATTATTAATATAAAATTTTAAATAAAAGATATTTAACATAGACATTTATAAAGTTTTAACATAAAATTTTAAATATAAGATATTTAACATAGACATTTATAATTATTAACATAATATTTACAATATAAGATATTTAACAAAGACATTTCTTAATTATTAACATAATATTTTAAATATAAGATATTTAACATAATATTTTAAATATAAGATATTTATCATAATATTTTAAATATAAGATATTTAACATGGACATTTAATAATTATTAATATAAAATTTTAAATATAAGATATTTAACATAGACATTTATTAATTATTAACATAATATTTTAAATATAAGATATTTAACATTGACATTTCTTAATTATTAACATAATATTTTAAATATAAGATATTTAACATAATATTTTAAATATAAGATATTTAACATAATATTTTAAATATAAGATATTTAACATAATATTTTAAATATAAGATATTTAACATAGACATTTATTAATTATTAATATAAAATTTTAAATAAAAGATATTTAACATAGACATTTTTAATGTTTTAACATAAAATTTTAAATATAAGATTTTTAACATAGACATTTATTAATTATTAATATAAAATTTTAAATAAAAGATATTTAACATAGACATTTATTAATTATTAACATAATATTTTAAATATAAGATATTTAACATAGACATTTTTTTATTAATAACATAATATTTTAAATATTAGATATTTAACATAGACATTTTTTAATTATTAACATAAGAAAGGTATTTAACATAGAAAATAATTAATTATTAACATAATATTTTAAATATAAGACATTTACATAGACATTTATTAATTATTAACATAATCTTTTAAATATAAGATATTTAACATAGACATTTATTAATTATTAACATAATATTTTAAATATAAGATATTTAACATAGACATTTATTAATTATTAACATAAGAAAGGTAATTAACATAGAAAATAATTAATTATTAACATAATATTTTAAATATAAGATATTTATCATAGACATTTGTTAATTATTAATATAAAATTTTAAATAAAAGATATTTAACATAGACAATTATAATGTTTTAACATAAAATTTTAAATATAAGATATTTAACATAGACATTTATAATTATTAACATAATATTTACAATATAAGATATTTAACATAGACATTTCTTTATTATTAACATAATATTTTAAATATAAGATTTTTAACATAGACATTTATTAATTATTAATATAAAATTTTAAATAAAAGATATTTAACATAGACATTTATAAAGTTTTAACATAAAATTTTAAATATAAGATATTTAACATAGACATTTATAATTATTAACATAATATTTACAATATAAGATATTTAACAAAGACATTTCTTAATTATTAACATAATATTTTAAATATAAGATATTTAACATAATATTTTAAATATAAGATATTTAACATAATATTTTAAATAAAGATATTTAACATAGACATTTATTAATTATTAATATAAAATTTTAAATAAAAGATATTTAACATATACATTTATAATGTTTTAACATAAAATTTTAAATATAAGATTTTTAACATAGACATTTATTAATTATTAATATAAAATTTTAAATAAAAGATATTTAACATAGACATTTATTAATTATTAACATAATATTTTAAATATAAGATATTTAACATAATATTTTAAATATAAGATATTTAACATAATATTTTAAATATAAGATATTTAACATAATATTTTAAATATAAGATATTTAACATAATATTTTAAATATAAGATATTTAACATAATATTTTAAGTATAAGATATTTAACATAATATTTTAAATATAAGATATTTAACATAATATTTTAAATATAAGATATTTAACATAATATTTTAAATATCAGATATTTAACATAGACATTTAATAATTATTAATATAAAATTTTAAATATAAGATATTTAACATAGACATTTATTAATTATTAACATAATATTTTAAATATAAGATATTTAACATAATATTTTAAATATAAGATATTTAACATAGACATTTATTAATTATTAACATAATATTTTAAATATAAGATATTTAACATTGACATTTCTTAATTATTAACATAATATTTTAAATATAAGATATTTAATATAATATTTTAAATATAAGATATTTAACATAGACATTTCTTAATTATTAACATAATATTTTAAATATAAGATATTTATCATAGACATTTATTAATTATTAATATAAAATTTTAAATAAAAGATATTTAACATAGACAATTATAATGTTTTAACATAAAATTTTAAATATAAGATTTTATACATAGACATTTATAAAGTTTTAACATAAAATTTTAAATATAAGATATTTAACATAGACATTTATTAATTATTAACATAATATTTACAATATAAGATATTTAACATAGACATTTCTTAATTATTAACATAATATTTTAAATATAAGATATTTAACATAATATTTTAAATATAAGATATTTAACATAATATTTTAAATATAAGATATTTAACATAATATTTTAAATATAAGATATTTAACATAATATTTTAAATATAAGATATTTAACATAATATTTTAAATATAAGATATTTAACATAATATTTTAAATATAAGATATTTAACATAGACATTTTATAATTAATTATATAAAATTTTAAATATAAGATATTTAACACAGACATTTATTAATTATTAACATAATATTTTAAATATAAGATATTTAACATAGACATTTATTAATTATTAATATAATATTTTAAATATAGATATTTAACATAGACATTTATAATGTTTTAACATAAAATTTTAAATATAAGATTTTTAACATAGACATTTATTGATTATTAACATAATATTTTAAATATAAGATATTTAACATAGACATTTATTGATTATTAACATAATATTTTAAATATAAGATATTTAACATAGACATTTATTAATTATTAACAAAATATTTTAAATATGAGATATTTATCATAGACATTTATTAATTTTTAACATAAAATTTTAAATATAAGATTTTTAACATAGACATTTATTAATTATAAATATAAAATTTTAAATAAAAGATATTTAACATAGACATTTATAAAGTTTTAACATAAAATTTTAAATATAAGATTTTTAACATAGACATTTATAAAGTTTTAACATAAAATTTTAAATATAAGATATTTAACATAGACATTTATAATTATTAACATAATATTTACAATATAAGATATTTAACAAAGACATTTCTTAATTATTAACATAATATTTTAAATATAAGATATTTAACATAATATTTTAAATATAAGATATTTATCATAATATTTTAAATATAAGATATTTAACATGGACATTTAATAATTATTAATATAAAATTTTAAATATAAGATATTTAACATAGACATTTATTAATTATTAACATAATATTTTAAATATAAGATATTTAACATTGACATTTCTTAATTATTAACATAATATTTTAAATATAAGATATTTAACATAATATTTTAAATATAAGATATTTAACATAATATTTTAAATATAAGATATTTAACATAATATTTTAAATATAAGATATTTAACATAGACATTTATTAATTATTAATATAAAATTTTAAATAAAAGATATTTAACATAGACATTTTTAATGTTTTAACATAAAATTTTAAATATAAGATTTTTAACATAGACATTTATTAATTATTAATATAAAATTTTAAATAAAAGATATTTAACATAGACATTTATTAATTATTAACATAATATTTTAAATATAAGATATTTAACATAGACATTTTTTTATTAATAACATAATATTTTAAATATTAGATATTTAACATAGACATTTTTTAATTATTAACATAAGAAAGGTATTTAACATAGAAAATAATTAATTATTAACATAATATTTTAAATATAAGACATTTACATAGACATTTATTAATTATTAACATAATCTTTTAAATATAAGATATTTAACATAGACATTTATTAATTATTAACATAATATTTTAAATATAAGATATTTAACATAGACATTTATTAATTATTAACATAAGAAAGGTAATTAACATAGAAAATAATTAATTATTAACATAATATTTTAAATATAAGATATTTATCATAGACATTTGTTAATTATTAATATAAAATTTTAAATAAAAGATATTTAACATAGACAATTATAATGTTTTAACATAAAATTTTAAATATAAGATATTTAACATAGACATTTATAATTATTAACATAATATTTACAATATAAGATATTTAACATAGACATTTCTTTATTATTAACATAATATTTTAAATATAAGATTTTTAACATAGACATTTATTAATTATTAATATAAAATTTTAAATAAAAGATATTTAACATAGACATTTATAAAGTTTTAACATAAAATTTTAAATATAAGATATTTAACATAGACATTTATAATTATTAACATAATATTTACAATATAAGATATTTAACAAAGACATTTCTTAATTATTAACATAATATTTTAAATATAAGATATTTAACATAATATTTTAAATATAAGATATTTAACATAATATTTTAAATATAAGATATTTAACATAGACATTTATTAATTATTAATATAAAATTTTAAATAAAAGATATTTAACATATACATTTATAATGTTTTAACATAAAATTTTAAATATAAGATTTTTAACATAGACATTTATTAATTATTAATATAAAATTTTAAATAAAAGATATTTA
Source organism: Troilus luridus (assembly GCA_964056705.1). Classification (NCBI taxonomy): domain Eukaryota; kingdom Metazoa; phylum Arthropoda; class Insecta; order Hemiptera; family Pentatomidae; genus Troilus; species Troilus luridus. The sequence continues at coordinate 2,026,752 of OZ057417.1, read as the reverse complement.
ACATAGACATTTATTAATTATTAACATAATATTTTAAATATAAGATATTTAACATAATATTTTAAATATAAGATATTTAACATAATATTTTAAATATAAGATATTTAACATAATATTTTAAATATAAGATATTTAACATAATATTTTAAATATAAGATATTTAACATAATATTTTAAATATAAGATATTTAACATAATATTTTAAGTATAAGATATTTAACATAATATTTTAAATATAAGATATTTAACATAATATTTTAAATATAAGATATTTAACATAATATTTTAAATATCAGATATTTAACATAGACATTTAATAATTATTAATATAAAATTTTAAATATAAGATATTTAACATAGACATTTATTAATTATTAACATAATATTTTAAATATAAGATATTTAACATAATATTTTAAATATAAGATATTTAACATAGACATTTATTAATTATTAACATAATATTTTAAATATAAGATATTTAACATTGACATTTCTTAATTATTAACATAATATTTTAAATATAAGATATTTAATATAATATTTTAAATATAAGATATTTAACATAGACATTTATTAATTATTAATAAAAATTTTTAAATAAAAGATATTTAACATAGACATTTATAATGTTTTAACATAAAATTTTAAATATAAGATTTTTGACATAGACATTTATTAATTATCAAAATATATTTTAAATATAAGATATTTAACATAGACATTTATTAATTATTAACATAATATTTTAAATATAAGTTATTTAACATAATATTTTAAATATAAGATATTTAACATAGACATTTATTAATTATTAACATAATATTTTAAATATAAGATATTTAACATAGACATTTATTAATTATTAACATAATATTTACAATATAAGATATTTAACATAGACATTTCTTAATTATTAACATAATATTTTAAATATAAGATATTTATCATAGACATTTATTAATTATTAATATAAAATTTTAAATAAAAGATATTTAACATAGACAATTATAATGTTTTAACATAAAATTTTAAATATAAGATTTTTAACATAGACATTTATAAAGTTTTAACATAAAATTTTAAATATAAGATATTTAACATAGACATTTATTAATTATTAACATAATATTTACAATATAAGATATTTAACATAGACATTTCTTAATTATTAACATAATATTTTAAATATAAGATATTTAACATAATATTTTAAATATAAGATATTTAACATAATATTTTAAATATAAGATATTTAACATAATATTTTAAATATAAGATATTTAACATAATATTTTAAATATAAGATATTTAACATAATATTTTAAATATAAGATATTTAACATAATATTTTAAATATAAGATATTTAACATAATATTTTAAATATAAGATATTTAACATAATATTTTAAATATAAGATATTTAACATAGACATTTTATAATTAATTATATAAAATTTTAAATATAAGATATTTAACACAGACATTTATTAATTATTAACATAATATTTTAAATATAAGATATTTAACATAGACATTTATTAATTATTAATATAATATTTTAAATATAGATATTTAACATAGACATTTATAATGTTTTAACATAAAATTTTAAATATAAGATTTTTAACATAGACATTTATTGATTATTAACATAATATTTTAAATATAAGATATTTAACATAGACATTTATTAATTATTAACAAAATATTTTAAAAATAAGATATTTAACATAGACATTTATTAATTATTAACATAAGAAAGGTAATTAACATAGAATATAATTAATTATTAACATAATATTTTAAATATAATATATTTAACATAGACATTTATTAATTATTAACATAATATTTTAAATATAAGATATTTAACATAGACATTTATTAATTATTAACATAAGAAAGGTAATTAACATAGACAATAATTAATTATTAACATAATATTTAATATAAGACATTTTTTAATTATTAACATAATCTTTTAAATATAAGATATTTAACATAGACATTTATTAATTATTAACATAATATTTTAAATATAAGATATTTAACATAGACATTTATTAATTATTAACAAAATATTTTAAAAATAAGATATTTAACATAGACATTTATTAATTATTAACATAAGAAAGGTAATTAACATAGAATATAATTAATTATTAACATAATATTTTAAATATAATATATTTAACATAGACATTTATTAATTATTAACATAATATTTTAAATATAAGATATTTAACATAGACATTTATTAATTATTAACATAATCTTTTAAATATAAGATATTTAACATAGACAATAATTAATTATTAACATAATATTTAATATAAGACATTTAACATAGACATTTATTAATTATTAACATAATCTTTTAAATATAAGATATTTAACATAGACATTTATAATTATTAACATAATATTTACAATATAAGATATTTAACAAAGACATTTCTTAATTATTAACATAATATTTTAAATATAAGATATTTAACATAATATTTTAAATATAAGATATTTATCATAATATTTTAAATATAAGATATTTAACATGGACATTTAATAATTATTAATATAAAATTTTAAATATAAGATATTTAACATAGACATTTATTAATTATTAACATAATATTTTAAATATAAGATATTTAACATTGACATTTCTTAATTATTAACATAATATTTTAAATATAAGATATTTAACATAATATTTTAAATATAAGATATTTAACATAATATTTTAAATATAAGATATTTAACATAGACATTTATTAATTATTAATATAAAATTTTAAATAAAAGATATTTAACATAGACATTTATAATGTTTTAACATAAAATTTTAAATATAAGATTTTTAACATAGACATTTATTAATTATTAATATAAAATTTTAAATAAAAGATATTTAACATAGACATTTATTAATTATTAACATAATATTTTAAATATAAGATATTTAACATAATATTTTAAATATAAGATATTTAACATAATATTTTAAATGTAAGATATTTAACATAATATTTTAAATATAAGATATTTAACATAATATTTTAAATATAAGATATTTAACATAATATTTTAAATATAAGATATTTAACATAATATTTTAAATATAAGATATTTAACATAATATTTTAAATATAAGATATTTAACATAATATTTTAAATATAAGATATTTAACATAATATTTTAAATATCAGATATTTAACATAGACATTTAATAATTATTAATATAAAATTTTAAATATAAGATATTTAACATAGACATTTATTAATTATTAACATAATATTTTAAATATAAGATATTTAACATAGACATTTATAATTATTAACATAATATTTACAATATAAGATATTTAACAAAGACATTTCTTAATTATTAACATAATATTTTAAATATAAGATATTTAACATAATATTTTAAATATAAGATATTTAACATAATATTTTAAATATAAGATATTTAACATAATATTTTAAATATAAGATATTTAACATAGACATTTATTAATTATTAATATAAAATTTTAAATAAAAGATATTTAACATATACATTTATAATGTTTTAACATAAAATTTTAAATATAAGATTTTTAACATAGACATTTATTAATTATTAATATAAAATTTTAAATAAAAGATATTTAACATAGACATTTATTAATTATTAACATAATATTTTAAATATAAGATATTTAACATAATATTTTAAATATAAGATATTTAACATAATATTTTAAATGTAAGATATTTAACATAATATTTTAAATATAAGATATTTAACATAATATTTTAAATATAAGATATTTAACATAATATTTTAAATATAAGATATTTAACATAATATTTTAAATATAAGATATTTAACATAATATTTTAAATATAAGATATTTAACATAATATTTTAAATATAAGATATTTAACATAATATTTTAAATATAAGATATTTAACATAATATTTTAAATATCAGATATTTAACATAGACATTTAATAATTATTAATATAAAATTTTAAATATAAGATATTTAACATAGACATTTATTAATTATTAACATAATATTTTAAATATAAGATATTTAACATAATATTTTAAATATAAGATATTTAACATAGACATTTATTAATTATTAACATAATATTTTAAATATAAGATATTTAACATTGACATTTCTTAATTATTAACATAATATTTTAAATATAAGATATTTAATATAATATTTTAAATATAAGATATTTAACATAGACATTTATTAATTATTAATAAAAATTTTTAAATAAAAGATATTTAACATAGACATTTATAATGTTTTAACATAAAATTTTAAATATAAGATTTTTGACATAGACATTTATTAATTATCAAAATATATTTTAAATATAAGATATTTAACATAGACATTTATTAATTATTAACATAATATTTTAAATATAAGTTATTTAACATAATATTTTAAATATAAGATATTTAACATAGACATTTATTAATTATTAACATAATATTTTAAATATAAGATATTTAACATAGACATTTATTAATTATTAACATAATATTTACAATATAAGATATTTAACATAGACATTTCTTAATTATTAACATAATATTTTAAATATAAGATATTTATCATAGACATTTATTAATTATTAATATAAAATTTTAAATAAAAGATATTTAACATAGACAATTATAATGTTTTAACATAAAATTTTAAATATAAGATTTTTAACATAGACATTTATAAAGTTTTAACATAAAATTTTAAATATAAGATATTTAACATAGACATTTATTAATTATTAACATAATATTTACAATATAAGATATTTAACATAGACATTTCTTAATTATTAACATAATATTTTAAATATAAGATATTTAACATAATATTTTAAATATAAGATATTTAACATAATATTTTAAATATAAGATATTTAACATAATATTTTAAATATAAGATATTTAACATAATATTTTAAATATAAGATATTTAACATAATATTTTAAATATAAGATATTTAACATAATATTTTAAATATAAGATATTTAACATAATATTTTAAATATAAGATATTTAACATAATATTTTAAATATAAGATATTTAACATAATATTTTAAATATAAGATATTTAACATAATATTTTAAATATAAGATATTTAACATAGACATTTTATAATTAATTATATAAAATTTTAAATATAAGATATTTAACACAGACATTTATTAATTATTAACATAATATTTTAAATATAAGATATTTAACATAGACATTTATTAATTATTAATATAATATTTTAAATATAGATATTTAACATAGACATTTATAATGTTTTAACATAAAATTTTAAATATAAGATTTTTAACATAGACATTTATTGATTATTAACATAATATTTTAAATATAAGATATTTAACATAGACATTTATTAATTATTAACAAAATATTTTAAAAATAAGATATTTAACATAGACATTTATTAATTATTAACATAAGAAAGGTAATTAACATAGAATATAATTAATTATTAACATAATATTTTAAATATAATATATTTAACATAGACATTTATTAATTATTAACATAATATTTTAAATATAAGATATTTAACATAGACATTTATTAATTATTAACATAAGAAAGGTAATTAACATAGACAATAATTAATTATTAACATAATATTTAATATAAGACATTTTTTAATTATTAACATAATCTTTTAAATATAAGATATTTAACATAGACATTTATTAATTATTAACATAATATTTTAAATATAAGATATTTAACATAGACATTTATTAATTATTAACAAAATATTTTAAAAATAAGATATTTAACATAGACATTTATTAATTATTAACATAAGAAAGGTAATTAACATAGAATATAATTAATTATTAACATAATATTTTAAATATAATATATTTAACATAGACATTTATTAATTATTAACATAATATTTTAAATATAAGATATTTAACATAGACATTTATTAATTATTAACATAATCTTTTAAATATAAGATATTTAACATAGACAATAATTAATTATTAACATAATATTTAATATAAGACATTTAACATAGACATTTATTAATTATTAACATAATCTTTTAAATATAAGATATTTAACATAGACATTTATAATTATTAACATAATATTTACAATATAAGATATTTAACAAAGACATTTCTTAATTATTAACATAATATTTTAAATATAAGATATTTAACATAATATTTTAAATATAAGATATTTATCATAATATTTTAAATATAAGATATTTAACATGGACATTTAATAATTATTAATATAAAATTTTAAATATAAGATATTTAACATAGACATTTATTAATTATTAACATAATATTTTAAATATAAGATATTTAACATTGACATTTCTTAATTATTAACATAATATTTTAAATATAAGATATTTAACATAATATTTTAAATATAAGATATTTAACATAATATTTTAAATATAAGATATTTAACATAGACATTTATTAATTATTAATATAAAATTTTAAATAAAAGATATTTAACATAGACATTTATAATGTTTTAACATAAAATTTTAAATATAAGATTTTTAACATAGACATTTATTAATTATTAATATAAAATTTTAAATAAAAGATATTTAACATAGACATTTATTAATTATTAACATAATATTTTAAATATAAGATATTTAACATAATATTTTAAATATAAGATATTTAACATAATATTTTAAATGTAAGATATTTAACATAATATTTTAAATATAAGATATTTAACATAATATTTTAAATATAAGATATTTAACATAATATTTTAAATATAAGATATTTAACATAATATTTTAAATATAAGATATTTAACATAATATTTTAAATATAAGATATTTAACATAATATTTTAAATATAAGATATTTAACATAATATTTTAAATATCAGATATTTAACATAGACATTTAATAATTATTAATATAAAATTTTAAATATAAGATATTTAACATAGACATTTATTAATTATTAACATAATATTTTAAATATAAGATATTTAACATAGACATTTATAATTATTAACATAATATTTACAATATAAGATATTTAACAAAGACATTTCTTAATTATTAACATAATATTTTAAATATAAGATATTTAACATAATATTTTAAATATAAGATATTTAACATAATATTTTAAATATAAGATATTTAACATAGACATTTATTAATTATTAATATAAAATTTTAAATAAAAGATATTTAACATATACATTTATAATGTTTTAACATAAAATTTTAAATATAAGATTTTTAACATAGACATTTATTAATTATTAATATAAAATTTTAAATAAAAGATATTTAACATAGACATTTATTAATTATTAACATAATATTTTAAATATAAGATATTTAACATAATATTTTAAATATAAGATATTTAACATAATATTTTAAATGTAAGATATTTAACATAATATTTTAAATATAAGATATTTAACATAATATTTTAAATATAAGATATTTAACATAATATTTTAAATATAAGATATTTAACATAATATTTTAAATATAAGATATTTAACATAATATTTTAAATATAAGATATTTAACATAATATTTTAAATATAAGATATTTAACATAATATTTTAAATATAAGATATTTAACATAATATTTTAAATATAAGATATTTAACATAATATTTTAAATATCAGATATTTAACATAGACATTTAATAATTATTAATATAAAATTTTAAATATAAGATATTTAACATAGACATTTATTAATTATTAACATAATATTTTAAATATAAGATATTTAACATAATATTTTAAATATAAGATATTTAACATAGACATTTATTAATTATTAACATAATATTTTAAATATAAGATATTTAACATTGACATTTCTTAATTATTAACATAATATTTTAAATATAAGATATTTAATATAATATTTTAAATATAAGATATTTAACATAGACATTTATTAATTATTAATAAAAATTTTTAAATAAAAGATATTTAACATAGACATTTATAATGTTTTAACATAAAATTTTAAATATAAGATTTTTGACATAGACATTTATTAATTATCAAAAATATATTTTAAATATAAGATATTTAACATAGACATTTATTAATTATTAACATAATATTTTAAATATAAGTTATTTAACATAATATTTTAAATATAAGATATTTAACATAGACATTTATTAATTATTAACATAATATTTTAAATATAAGATATTTAACATAGACATTTATTAATTATTAACATAATATTTACAATATAAGATATTTAACATAGACATTTCTTAATTATTAACATAATATTTTAAATATAAGATATTTATCATAGACATTTATTAATTATTAATATAAAATTTTAAATAAAAGATATTTAACATAGACAATTATAATGTTTTAACATAAAATTTTAAATATAAGATTTTTAACATAGACATTTATAAAGTTTTAACATAAAATTTTAAATATAAGATATTTAACATAGACATTTATTAATTATTAACATAATATTTACAATATAAGATATTTAACATAGACATTTCTTAATTATTAACATAATATTTTAAATATAAGATATTTAACATAATATTTTAAATATAAGATATTTAACATAATATTTTAAATATAAGATATTTAACATAATATTTTAAATATAAGATATTTAACATAATATTTTAAATATAAGATATTTAACATAATATTTTAAATATAAGATATTTAACATAATATTTTAAATATAAGATATTTAACATAATATTTTAAATATAAGATATTTAACATAATATTTTAAATATAAGATATTTAACATAATATTTTAAATATAAGATATTTAACATAATATTTTAAATATAAGATATTTAACATAATATTTTAAATATAAGATATTTAACATAATATTTTAAATATAAGATATTTAACATAGACATTTTATAATTAATTATATAAAATTTTAAATATAAGATATTTAACACAGACATTTATTAATTATTAACATAATATTTTAAATATAAGATATTTAACATAGACATTTATTAATTATTAATATAATATTTTAAATATAGATATTTAACATAGACATTTATAATGTTTTAACATAAAATTTTAAATATAAGATTTTTAACATAGACATTTATTGATTATTAACATAATATTTTAAATATAAGATATTTAACATAGACATTTATTAATTATTAACAAAATATTTTAAAAATAAGATATTTAACATAGACATTTATTAATTATTAACATAAGAAAGGTAATTAACATAGAATATAATTAATTATTAACATAATATTTTAAATATAATATATTTAACATAGACATTTATTAATTATTAACATAATATTTTAAATATAAGATATTTAACATAGACATTTATTAATTATTAACATAAGAAAGGTAATTAACATAGACAATAATTAATTATTAACATAATATTTAATATAAGACATTTTTTAATTATTAACATAATCTTTTAAATATAAGATATTTAACATAGACATTTATTAATTATTAACATAATATTTTAAATATAAGATATTTAACATAGACATTTATTAATTATTAACAAAATATTTTAAAAATAAGATATTTAACATAGACATTTATTAATTATTAACATAAGAAAGGTAATTAACATAGAATATAATTAATTATTAACATAATATTTTAAATATAATATATTTAACATAGACATTTATTAATTATTAACATAATATTTTAAATATAAGATATTTAACATAGACATTTATTAATTATTAACATAATCTTTTAAATATAAGATATTTAACATAGACAATAATTAATTATTAACATAATATTTAATATAAGACATTTAACATAGACATTTATTAATTATTAACATAATCTTTTAAATATAAGATATTTAACATAGACATTTATAATTATTAACATAATATTTACAATATAAGATATTTAACAAAGACATTTATTAATTATTAACATAATATTTTAAATATAAGATATTTAACATAATATTTTAAATATAAGATATTTATCATAATATTTTAAATATAAGATATTTAACATGGACATTTAATAATTATTAATATAAAATTTTAAATATAAGATATTTAACATAGACATTTATTAATTATTAACATAATATTTTAAATATAAGATATTTAACATTGACATTTCTTAATTATTAACATAATATTTTAAATATAAGATATTTAACATAATATTTTAAATATAAGATATTTAACATAATATTTTAAATATAAGATATTTAACATAGACATTTATTAATTATTAATATAAAATTTTAAATAAAAGATATTTAACATAGACATTTATAATGTTTTAACATAAAATTTTAAATATAAGATTTTTAACATAGACATTTATTAATTATTAATATAAAATTTTAAATAAAAGATATTTAACATAGACATTTATTAATTATTAACATAATATTTTAAATATAAGATATTTAACATAATATTTTAAATATAAGATATTTAACATAATATTTTAAATGTAAGATATTTAACATAATATTTTAAATATAAGATATTTAACATAATATTTTAAATATAAGATATTTAACATAATATTTTAAATATAAGATATTTAACATAATATTTTAAATATAAGATATTTAACATAATATTTTAAATATAAGATATTTAACATAATATTTTAAATATAAGATATTTAACATAATATTTTAAATATCAGATATTTAACATAGACATTTAATAATTATTAATATAAAATTTTAAATATAAGATATTTAACATAGACATTTATTAATTATTAACATAATATTTTAAATATAAGATATTTAACATAGACATTTATAATTATTAACATAATATTTACAATATAAGATATTTAACAAAGACATTTCTTAATTATTAACATAATATTTTAAATATAAGATATTTAACATAATATTTTAAATATAAGATATTTAACATAATATTTTAAATATAAGATATTTAACATAGACATTTATTAATTATTAATATAAAATTTTAAATAAAAGATATTTAACATATACATTTATAATGTTTTAACATAAAATTTTAAATATAAGATTTTTAACATAGACATTTATTAATTATTAATATAAAATTTTAAATAAAAGATATTTAACATAGACATTTATTAATTATTAACATAATATTTTAAATATAAGATATTTAACATAATATTTTAAATATAAGATATTTAACATAATATTTTAAATGTAAGATATTTAACATAATATTTTAAATATAAGATATTTAACATAATATTTTAAATATAAGATATTTAACATAATATTTTAAATATAAGATATTTAACATAATATTTTAAATATAAGATATTTAACATAATATTTTAAATATAAGATATTTAACATAATATTTTAAATATAAGATATTTAACATAATATTTTAAATATCAGATATTTAACATAGACATTTAATAATTATTAATATAAAATTTTAAATATAAGATATTTAACATAGACATTTATTAATTATTAACATAATATTTTAAATATAAGATATTTAACATAATATTTTAAATATAAGATATTTAACATAGACATTTATTAATTATTAACATAATATTTTAAATATAAGATATTTAACATTGACATTTCTTAATTATTAACATAATATTTTAAATATAAGATATTTAATATAATATTTTAAATATAAGATATTTAACATAGACATTTATTAATTATTAATAAAAATTTTTAAATAAAAGATATTTAACATAGACATTTATAATGTTTTAACATAAAATTTTAAATATAAGATTTTTGACATAGACATTTATTAATTATCAAAAATATATTTTAAATATAAGATATTTAACATAGACATTTATTAATTATTAACATAATATTTTAAATATAAGTTATTTAACATAATATTTTAAATATAAGATATTTAACATAGACATTTATTAATTATTAACATAATATTTTAAATATAAGATATTTAACATAGACATTTATTAATTATTAACATAATATTTACAATATAAGATATTTAACATAGACATTTCTTAATTATTAACATAATATTTTAAATATAAGATATTTATCATAGACATTTATTAATTATTAATATAAAATTTTAAATAAAAGATATTTAACATAGACAATTATAATGTTTTAACATAAAATTTTAAATATAAGATTTTTAACATAGACATTTATAAAGTTTTAACATAAAATTTTAAATATAAGATATTTAACATAGACATTTATTAATTATTAACATAATATTTACAATATAAGATATTTAACATAGACATTTCTTAATTATTAACATAATATTTTAAATATAAGATATTTAACATAATATTTTAAATATAAGATATTTAACATAATATTTTAAATATAAGATATTTAACATAATATTTTAAATATAAGATATTTAACATAATATTTTAAATATAAGATATTTAACATAATATTTTAAATATAAGATATTTAACATAATATTTTAAATATAAGATATTTAACATAATATTTTAAATATAAGATATTTAACATAATATTTTAAATATAAGATATTTAACATAATATTTTAAATATAAGATATTTAACATAATATTTTAAATATAAGATATTTAACATAATATTTTAAATATAAGATATTTAACATAATATTTTAAATATAAGATATTTAACATAGACATTTTATAATTAATTATATAAAATTTTAAATATAAGATATTTAACACAGACATTTATTAATTATTAACATAATATTTTAAATATAAGATATTTAACATAGACATTTATTAATTATTAATATAATATTTTAAATATAGATATTTAACATAGACATTTATAATGTTTTAACATAAAATTTTAAATATAAGATTTTTAACATAGACATTTATTGATTATTAACATAATATTTTAAATATAAGATATTTAACATAGACATTTATTAATTATTAACAAAATATTTTAAAAATAAGATATTTAACATAGACATTTATTAATTATTAACATAAGAAAGGTAATTAACATAGAATATAATTAATTATTAACATAATATTTTAAATATAATATATTTAACATAGACATTTATTAATTATTAACATAATATTTTAAATATAAGATATTTAACATAGACATTTATTAATTATTAACATAAGAAAGGTAATTAACATAGACAATAATTAATTATTAACATAATATTTAATATAAGACATTTTTTAATTATTAACATAATCTTTTAAATATAAGATATTTAACATAGACATTTATTAATTATTAACATAATATTTTAAATATAAGATATTTAACATAGACATTTATTAATTATTAACAAAATATTTTAAAAATAAGATATTTAACATAGACATTTATTAATTATTAACATAAGAAAGGTAATTAACATAGAATATAATTAATTATTAACATAATATTTTAAATATAATATATTTAACATAGACATTTATTAATTATTAACATAATATTTTAAATATAAGATATTTAACATAGACATTTATTAATTATTAACATAATCTTTTAAATATAAGATATTTAACATAGACAATAATTAATTATTAACATAATATTTAATATAAGACATTTAACATAGACATTTATTAATTATTAACATAATCTTTTAAATATAAGATATTTAACATAGACATTTATTAATTATTAACATAATATTTTAATTATAAGATATTTAACATAGACATTTATTAATTATTAACATAATATTTTAAATATAAGATATTTAACATAGACATTTATTAATTATTAACATAATATTTTAAATATAAGATATTTAACATTGACATTTCTTAATTATTAACATAATATTTTAAATATAAGATATTTAACATAATATTTTAAATATAAGATATTTAACATAGACATTTATTAATTATTAATATAAAATTTTTAATAAAAGATATTTAACATAGACATTTATAATGTTTTAACATAAAATTTTAAATATATTTTTTTAACATAGACATTTATTGATTATTAACATAATATTTTAAATATAAGATATTTAACATAGACATTTATTAATTATTAACAAAATATTTTAAAAATAAGATATTTAACATAGACATTTATTAATTATTAACATAAGAAAGGTAATTAACATAGAATATAATTAATTATTAACATAATATTTTAAATATAATATATTTAACATAGACATTTATTAATTATTAACATAAGAAAGGTAATTAACATAGACAATAATTAATTATTAACATAATATTTAATATAAGACATTTTTTAATTATTAACATAATCTTTTAAATATAAGATATTTAACATAGACATTTATTAATTATTAACATAATATTTTAAATATAAGATATTTAACATAGACATTTATTAATTATTAACATAATATTTTAAATATAAGATATTTAACATAGACATTTATTAATTATTAACAAAATATTTTTAAAATAAGATATTTAACATAGAAATTTATTAATTATTAACATAAGAAAGGTAATTAACATAGAATATAATTAATTATTAACATAAAATTTAAATATAATATATTTAACATAGACATTTATTAATTATTAACATAATATTTTAAATATAAGATATTTAACATAGACATTTATTAATTATTAACATAATCTTTTAAATATAAGATATTTAACATAGACAATAATTAATTATTAACATAATATTTAATATAAGACATTTAACATAGACATTTATTAATTATTAACATAATCATTAAAATATAAGATATTTAACATAGACATTTATTAATTATTAACATAATTTTTTAAATATAAGATATTTAACATAGACATTTATTAATTATTAACATAATATTTTAACTATAATATATTTAACATTGACATTAATTAATTATTAATAATATATTTTAAATATAAGATATTTAACATAGACATATATTAATTATTAACATAATATTTTAACTATAATATATTTAACATTGACATTAATTAATTATTAATAATATATTTTAAATATAAGATATTTAACATAGACATTTATTAATTATTAACATAATATTTTAAATATAATATATTTAACATAGACATTTATTAATTATTACCATAATATTTTAACTATAATATATTTAACATTGACATTAATTAATTATTAATAATATATTTTAAATATAAGATATTTAACATAGACATTTATTAATTATTAACATAATATTTTAAATATAATATATTTAACATAGACATTTATTAATTATTAACATAATATATTAAATATAAGATATTTTACATAGACATTTATTAATTATTAACATTAGAAAGGTAATTAACATAGACAATAATTAATTATTAACATAATATTTTAAATAAAAGATATTTAACATAGACATTTATTATTTATTAACATAATATTTGAAATATAAGATATTTAACATAGACATTTATTAATTATTAATATAAAATTTTAAATAAAAGATATTTAACATAGACATTCATAATGTTTTAACATAAAATTTTCAATATGAGATTTTCAACATAGACATTTATTAAATATTAACATATTATTTTAAATATAAGTTATTTAACATAGACATTTATTAATTATTAACAAAATATTTTAAATATAAGGTATTTAACATAGACATTTATTAATTATTAACATAATATTTTAAATATAAGATATTTAACATAATATTTTAAATATAAGATATTTAACATAGACATTTAATAATTATTAATATAAAATTTTAAATATAAGATATTTAACATAGACATTTATTAATTATTAACATAATATTTTAAATATAAGATATTTAACATAGACATTTCTTAATTATTAACATAATATTTTAAATATAAGATATTTAACATAGACATTTCTTAATTATTAACATAATATTTTAAATATAAGATATTTAACATAGACATTTATTAATTATTAACATAATATTTTAAATATAAGATATTTAATATAGACATTTATTAATTATTAATATAATATTATTATATGGGGAATTGTAACAATATAATATTGATATGAATAATTATAATTTTATGGGACACTTTAATATTAAGGTACTAATAAATAATCATCTTCTTTTTTATTAATTAGAGAGGAGAATATTTCTCCTGTTTATTAGGTATTATAATTATTAACATTAAATCTTAAATATAAGATATTTAGCATAGACATTTATTAATTATTAACATAATATTTTAAATATAAGATATTTAACATAGACATTTATTAATTATTAATATAATATTTTAAATATAAGATATTTAACATAATATTTTAAATATAAGATATTTAACATAATATTTTAAATATAAGATATTTAACATAATATTTTAAATATAAGATATTTAACATAATATTTTAAATATAAGATATTTAACATAATATTTTAAATATAAGATATTTAACATAATATTTTAAATATAAGATATTTAACATAATATTTTAAATATAAGATATTTAACATAATATTTTAAATATAAGATATTTGACATAGGCATTTATTAATTATTTACATAATATTTTAAATATAAGATATTTAACATAGACATTTATTAATTATTAATATAAAATTTTAAATAAAAGATATTTAACATAGACATTTATAATGTTTTAACATAAAATTTTAAATATAAGATTTTTAACATAGACATTTATTAATTATTAACATAATATTTTAAATATAAGATATTTAACATAGACATTTATTAATTATTAACAAAATATTTTAAATAAAAGATATTTAACATAGACATTTATTTATTATTAACAAAATATTTTAAATATAAGATATTTAACATAGACATTTATAATGTTTTAACATAAAATTTTAAATATAAGATTTTTAACATAGACATTTATTAATTATTAATATAAAATTTTAAATAAAAGATATTTAACATAGACATTTATAAAGTTTTAACATAAAATTTTAAATATAAGATATTTAACATAGACATTTATAATTATTAACATAATATTTACAATATAAGATATTTAACAAAGACATTTCTTAATTATTAACATAATATTTTAAATATAAGATATTTAACATAATATTTTAAATATAAGATATTTATCATAATATTTTAAATATAAGATATTTAACATAGACATTTAATAATTATTAATATAAAATTTTAAATATAAGATATTTAACATAGACATTTATAATTTATTAACATAATATTTTAAATATAAGATATTTAACATTGACATTTCTTAATTATTAACATAATATTTTAAATATAAGATATTTAACATAATATTTTAAATATAAGATATTTAACATAATATTTTAAATATAAGATATTTAACATAATATTTTAAATATAAGATATTTAACATAATATTTTAAATATAAGATATTTAACATAGACATTTAATAATTAATTATATAAAATTTTAAATATAAGATATTTAACATAGACATTTATTAATTATTAACATAATATTTTAAATATATGATATTTAACATAGACATTTATTAATTATTAACATAATATTTTAAATATAAGATATTTAACATTGACATTTCTTAATTATTAACATAATATTTTAAATATAAAATATTTAGCATAATATTTTAAATATAAGATATTTAACATAGACATTTATTAATTATTAACATTAGAAAGGTAATTAACATAGACAATAATTAATTATTAACATAATATTTTAAATAAAAGATATTTAACATAGACATTTATTATTTATTAACATAATATTTTAAATATAAGATATTTAACATAGACATTTATTAATTATTAATATAAAATTTTAAATAAAAGATATTTAACATAGACATTCATAATGTTTTAACATAAAATTTTCAATATAAGATTTTCAACATAGACATTTATTAAATATTAACATATTATTTTAAATATAAGTTATTTAACATAGACATTTATTAATTATTAACAAAATATTTTAAATATAAGGTATTTAACATAGACATTTATTAATTATTAACATAATATTTTAAATATAAGATATTTAACATAATATTTTAAATATAAGATATTTAGCATAGACATTTAATAATTATTAATATAAAATTTTAAATATAAGATATTTAACATAGACATTTATGAATTATTAACATAATATTTTAAATATAAGATATTTAACATAGACATTTCTTAATTATTAACATAATATTTTAAATATAAGATATTTAACGTAGACATTTCTTAATTATTAACATAATATTTTAAATATAAGATATTTAACATAGACATTTATTAATTATTAACATAATATTTTAAATATAAGATATTTAATATAGACATTTATTAATTATTAATATAATATTATTATATGGGGAATTGTAACAATATAATATTGATATGAATAATTATAATTTTATGGGACACTATAATATTAAGGTACTAATAAATAATCATCTTCTTTTTTATTAATTAGAGAGGAGAATATTTCTCCTGTTTATTAGGTATTATAATTATTAACATTAAATCTTAAATATAAGATATTTAGCATAGACATTTATTAATTATTAACATAATATTTTAAATATAAGATATTTAACATAGACATTTATTAATTATTAATATAATATTTTAAATATAAGATATTTAACATAATATTTTAAATATAAGATATTTAACATAATATTTTAAATATAAGATATTTAACATAATATTTTAAATATAAGATATTTAACATAATATTTTAAATATAAGATATTTAACATAATATTTTAAATATAAGATATTTAACATAATATTTTAAATATAAGATATTTAACATAATATTTTAAATATAAGATATTTAACATAATATTTTAAATATAAGATATTTAACATAGACATTTATTTATTATTAACATAATATTTTAAATATAAGATATTTAACATAGACATTTATTAATTATTAATATAAAATTTTAAATAAAAGATATTTAACATAGACATTTATAATGTTTTAACATAAAATTTTAAATATAAGATATTTAACATAGACATTTATAAAGTTTTAACATAAAATTTTAAATATAAGATATTTAACATAGACATTTATAATTATTAACATAATATTTACAATATAAGATATTTAACAAAGACATTTCTTAATTATTAACATAATATTTTAAATATAAGATATTTAACATAATATTTTAAATATAAGATATTTATCATAATATTTTAAATATAAGATATTTAACATGGACATTTAATAATTATTAATATAAAATTTTAAATATAAGATATTTAACATAGACATTTATTAATTATTAACATAATATTTTAAATATAAGATATTTAACATTGACATTTCTTAATTATTAACATAATATTTTAAATATAAGATATTTAACATAATATTTTAAATATAAGATATTTAACACAATATTTTAAATATAAGATATTTAACATAATATTTTAAATATAAGATATTTAACATAATTATTATTAATATTAATTATTAACATAATATTTACAATATAAGATATTTAACATAGACATTTCTTAATTATTAACATAATATTTTAAATATAAGATATTTATCATAGACATTTATTAATTATTAATATAAAATTTTAAATAAAAGATATTTAACATAGACAATTATAATGTTTTAACATAAAATTTTAAATATAAGATTTTATACATAGACATTTATAAAGTTTTAACATAAAATTTTAAATATAAGATATTTAACATAGACATTTATTAATTATTAACATAATATTTACAATATAAGATATTTAACATAGACATTTCTTAATTATTAACATAATATTTTAAATATAAGATATTTAACATAATATTTTAAATATAAGATATTTAACATAATATTTTAAATATAAGATATTTAACATAATATTTTAAATATAAGATATTTAACATAATATTTTAAATATAAGATATTTAACATAATATTTTAAATATAAGATATTTAACATAATATTTTAAATATAAGATATTTAACATAATATTTTAAATATAAGATATTTAACATAATATTTTAAATATAAGATATTTAACATAATATTTTAAATATAAGATATTTAACATAATATTTTAAATATAAGATATTTAACATAATATTTTAAATATAAGATATTTAACATAATATTTTAAATATAAGATATTTAACATAATATTTTAAATATAAGATATTTAACATAATATTTTAAATATAAGATATTTAACATAGACATTTATTAATTATTAATATAATATTTTAAATATAAGATATTTAGCATAGACATTTATTAATTATTAACATAATATTTTAACTATAATATATTTAACATTGACATTAATTAATTATTAATAATATATTTTAAATATAAGATATTTAACATAGACATTTATTAATTATTAACATAATATTTTAAATATAAGATATTTAACATAATATTTTAAATATAAGATATTTAACATAATATTTTAAATATAAGATATTTAACATAATATTTTAAATACAAGATATTTAACATAGACATTTATTAATTATTAATATAAAATTTTAAATAAAAGATATTTATTATAGACATTTATAATGTTTTAACATAAAATTTTAAATATAAGATTTTTAACATAGACATTTATTAATTATTAATATAAAATTTTAAATAAAAGATATTTAACATAGACATTTATTAATTATTACCATAATATTTTAAATATAAGATATTTAACATAGACATTTTTTTATTAATAACAATATTTTAAATATTAGATATTTAACATAGACATTTTTTAATTATTAACATAAGAAAGGTATTTAACATAGAAAATAATTAATTATTAACATAATATTTTAAATATAAGACATTTACATAGACATTTATTAATTATTAACATAATCTTTTAAATATAAGATATTTAACATAGACATTTATTAATTATTAACATAATATTTTAAATATAAGATATTTAACATAGACATTTATTAATTATTAACATAAGAAAGGTAATTAACATAGAAAATAATTAATTATTAACATAATATTTTAAATATAAGATATTTATCATAGACATTTGTTAATTATTAATATAAAATTTTAAATAAAAGATATTTAACATAGACAATTATAATGTTTTAACATAAAATTTTAAATATAAGATTTTAACATAGACATTTATTAATTATAAATATAAAATTTTAAAAAAAGATATTTAACATAGACATTTATAAAGCTTTAACATAAAATTTTAAATATAAGATATTTAACATAGACATTTATAATTATTAACATAATATTTACAATATAAGATATTTAACAAAGACATTTCTTAATTATTAACATAATATTTTAAATATAAGATATTTAACATAATATTTTAAATATATGATATTTAACATAATATTTTAAATATAAGATATTTAACATAATATTTTAAATATAAGATATTTAACATAATATTTTAAATACAAGATATTTAACATAGACATTTATTAATTATTAATATAAAATTTTAAATAAAAGATATTTATTATAGACATTTATAATGTTTTAACATAAAATTTTAAATATAAGATTTTTAACATAGACATTTATTAATTATTAATATAAAATTTTAAATAAAAGATATTTAACATAGACATTTATTAATTATTACCATAATATTTTAAATATAAGATATTTAACATAGACATTTTTTTATTAATAACAATATTTTAAATATTAGATATTTAACATAGACATTTTTTAATTATTAACATAAGAAAGGTATTTAACATAGAAAATAATTAATTATTAACATAATATTTTAAATATAAGACATTTACATAGACATTTATTAATTATTAACATAATCTTTTAAATATAAGATATTTAACATAGACATTTATTAATTATTAACATAATATTTTAAATATAAGATATTTAACATAGACATTTATTAATTATTAACATAAGAAAGGTAATTAACATAGAAAATAATTAATTATTAACATAATATTTTAAATATAAGATATTTATCATAGACATTTGTTAATTATTAATATAAAATTTTAAATAAAAGATATTTAACATAGACAATTATAATGTTTTAACATAAAATTTTAAATATAAGATTTTAACATAGACATTTATTAATTATAAATATAAAATTTTAAAAAAAGATATTTAACATAGACATTTATAAAGCTTTAACATAAAATTTTAAATATAAGATATTTAACATAGACATTTATAATTATTAACATAATATTTACAATATAAGATATTTAACAAAGACATTTCTTAATTATTAACATAATATTTTAAATATAAGATATTTAACATAATATTTTAAATATAAGATATTTAACATAATATTTTAAATATAAGATATTTAACATAATATTTTAAATATAAGATATTTAACATAATATTTTAAATATAAGATTTTTAACATAGACATTTATTAATTATTAATATAAAATTTTAAATAAAAGATATTTAACATAGACATTTATTAATTATTAACATAAGAAAGGTAATTAACATAGAATATAATTAATTATTAACATAATATTTTAAATATAATATATTTGACATAGACATTTATTAATTATTAACATAATATTTTAAATATAAGATATTTAACATAGACATTTATTAATTATTAACATAAGAAAGGTAATTAACATAGACAATAATTAATTATTAACATAATATTTAATATAAGACATTTTTTAATTATTAACATAATCTTTTAAATATAAGATATTTAACATAGACATTTATTAATTATTAACATAATATTTTAAATATAAGATATTTAACATAGACATTTATTAATTATTAACATAATATTTTAAATATAAGATATTTAACATAGACATTTAATAATTATTAACATAATATTTTAAATATAAGATATTTAACATAGACATTTATTAATTATTAACAAAATATTTTTAAAATAAGATATTTAACATAGACATTTATTAATTATTAACATAAGAAAGGTAATTAACATAGAATATACTTAATTATTAACATAATATTTTAAATATAATATATTTAACATAGACATTTATTAATTATTAACATAATATTTTAAATATAAGATATTTAAAATAGACATTTATTAATTATTAACATAATCTTTTAAATATAAGATATTTAACATAGACAATAATTAATTATTAACATAATATTTAATATAAGACATTTAACATAGACATTTATTAATTATTAACATAATCTTTAAAATATAAGATATTTAACATAGACATTTATTAATTATTAACATAATTTTTTAAATATAAGATATTTAACATAGACATTTATTAATTATTAACATAATATTTTAAATATAAGATATTTAACATAGACATTTATTGATTATTAACATAATATTTTAAATATAAGATATTTAACATAGACATTTATTAATTATTAACATAATTTTTTAAATATAAGATATTTAACATAGACATTTATTAATTATTAACATAATATTTTAAATATAAGATATTTAACATAGACATTTATTGATTATTAACATAATATTTTAAATATAAGATATTTAACATAGACATTTATTAATTATTAACAAAATATTTTAAATATGAGATATTTATCATAGACATTTATTAATTTTTAATATAAAATTTTAAATATAAGATATTTAACATAATATTTTAAATATAAGATATTTAACATAATATTTTAAATATAAGATATTTAACATAATATTTTAAATATAAGATATTTAACATAATATTTTAAATATAAGATATTTAACATAGACATTTTATAATTAATTATATAAAATTTTAAATATAAGATATTTAACACAGACATTTATTAATTATTAACATAATATTTTAAATATAAGATATTTAACATAGACATTTATTAATTATTAATATAATATTTTAAATATAGATATTTAATATAGACATTTATAATGTTTTAACATAAAATTTTAAATATAAGATTTTTAACATAGACATTTATTGATTATTAACATAATATTTTAAATATAAGATATTTAACATAGACATTTATTAATTATTAACAAAATATTTTAAATATGAGATATTTATCATAGACATTTATTAATTTTTAATATAAAATTTTAAATAAAAGATATTTAACATAGACAATTATAATGTTTTAACATAAAATTTTAAATATAAGATTTTTAACATAGACATTTATTAATTATAAATATAAAATTTTAAATAAAAGATATTTAACATAGACATTTATAAAGTTTTAACATAAAATTTTAAATATAAGATTTTTAACATAGACATTTATTAATTATTAATATAAAATTTTAAATAAAAGATATTTAACATAGACATTTATAAAGTTTTAACATAAAATTTTAAATATAAGATATTTAACATAGACATTTATAATTATTAACATAATATTTACAATATAAGATATTTAACAAAGACATTTCTTAATTATTAACATAATATTTTAAATATAAGATATTTAACATAATATTTTAAATATAAGATATTTATCATAATATTTTAAATATAAGATATTTAACATGGACATTTAATAATTATTAATATAAAATTTTAAATATAAGATATTTAACATAGACATTTATTAATTATTAACATAATATTTTAAATATAAGATATTTAACATTGACATTTCTTAATTATTAACATAATATTTTAAATATAAGATATTTAACATAATATTTTAAATATAAGATATTTAACATAATATTTTAAATATAAGATATTTAACATAATATTTTAAATATAAGATATTTAACATAATATTTTAAATATAAGATATTTAACATAGACATTTATTAATTATTAATATAAAATTTTAAATAAAAGATATTTAACATAGACATTTATAATGTTTTAACATAAAATTTTAAATATAAGATTTTTAACATAGACATTTATTAATTATTAATATAAAATTTTAAATAAAAGATATTTAACATAGACATTTATTAATTATTAACATAATATTTTAAATATAAGATATTTAACATAGACATTTTTTTATTAATAACATAATATTTTAAATATTAGATATTTAACATAGACATTTTTTAATTATTAACATAAGAAAGGTATTTAACATAGAAAATAATTAATTATTAACATAATATTTTAAATATAAGACATTTACATAGACATTTATTAATTATTAACATAATCTTTTAAATATAAGATATTTAACATAGACATTTATTAATTATTAACATAATATTTTAAATATAAGATATTTAACATAGACATTTATTAATTATTAACATAAGAAAGGTAATTAACATAGAAAATAATTAATTATTAACATAATATTTTAAATATAAGATATTTATCATAGACATTTGTTAATTATTAATATAAAATTTTAAATAAAAGATATTTAACATAGACAATTATAATGTTTTAACATAAAATTTTAAATATAAGATATTTAACATAGACATTTATAATTATTAACATAATATTTACAATATAAGATATTTAACATAGACATTTCTTTATTATTAACATAATATTTTAAATATAAGATTTTTAACATAGACATTTATTAATTATTAATATAAAATTTTAAATAAAAGATATTTAACATAGACATTTATAAAGTTTTAACATAAAATTTTAAATATAAGATATTTAACATAGACATTTATAATTATTAACATAATATTTACAATATAAGATATTTAACAAAGACATTTCTTAATTATTAACATAAAATTTTAAATATAAGATATTTAACATAATATTTTAAATATAAGATATTTAACATAATATTTTAAATATAAGATATTTAACATAGACATTTATTAATTATTAATATAAAATTTTAAATAAAAGATATTTAACATATACATTTATAATGTTTTAACATAAAATTTTAAATATAAGATTTTTAACATAGACATTTATTAATTATTAATATAAAATTTTAAATAAAAGATATTTAACATAGACATTTATTAATTATTAACATAATATTTTAAATATAAGATATTTAACATAATATTTTAAATATAAGATATTTAACATAATATTTTAAATATAAGATATTTAACATAATATTTTAAATATAAGATATTTAACATAATATTTTAAATATAAGATATTTAACATAATATTTTAAGTATAAGATATTTAACATAATATTTTAAATATAAGATATTTAACATAATATTTTAAATATAAGATATTTAACATAATATTTTAAATATCAGATATTTAACATAGACATTTAATAATTATTAATATAAAATTTTAAATATAAGATATTTAACATAGACATTTATTAATTATTAACATAATATTTTAAATATAAGATATTTAACATAATATTTTAAATATAAGATATTTAACATAGACATTTATTAATTATTAACATAATATTTTAAATATATGATATTTAACATTGACATTTCTTAATTATTAACATAATATTTTAAATATAAGATATTTAATATAATATTTTAAATATAAGATATTTAACATAGACATTTATTAATTATTAATAAAAATTTTTAAATAAAAGATATTTAACATAGACATTTATAATGTTTTAACATAAAATTTTAAATATAAGATTTTTGACATAGACATTTATTAATTATCAAAAATATATTTTAAATATAAGATATTTAACATAGACATTTATTAATTATTAACATAATATTTTAAATATAAGTTATTTAACATAATATTTTAAATATAAGATATTTAACATAGACATTAATTAATTATTAACATAATATTTTAAATATAAGATATTTAACATAGACATTTATTAATTATTAACATAATATTTACAATATAAGATATTTAACATAGACATTTCTTAATTATTAACATAATATTTTAAATATAAGATATTTATCATAGACATTTATTAATTATTAATATAAAATTTTAAATAAAAGATATTTAACATAGACAATTATAATGTTTTAACATAAAATTTTAAATATAAGATTTTTAACATAGACATTTATAAAGTTTTAACATAAAATTTTAAATATAAGATATTTAACATAGACATTTATTAATTATTAACATAATATTTACAATATAAGATATTTAACATAGACATTTCTTAATTATTAACATAATATTTTAAATATAAGATATTTAACATAATATTTTAAATATAAGATATTTAACATAATATTTTAAATATAAGATATTTAACATAATATTTTAAATATAAGATATTTAACATAATATTTTAAATATAAGATATTTAACATAATATTTTAAATATAAGATATTTAACATAATATTTTAAATATAAGATATTTAACATAATATTTTAAATATAAGATATTTAACATAGACATTTTATAATTAATTATATAAAATTTTAAATATAAGATATTTAACACAGACATTTATTAATTATTAACATAATATTTTAAATATAAGATATTTAACATAGACATTTATTAATTATTAATATAATATTTTAAATATAGATATTTAATATAGACATTTATAATGTTTTAACATAAAATTTTAAATATAAGATTTTTAACATAGACATTTATTGATTATTAACATAATATTTTAAATATAAGATATTTAACATAGACATTTATTAATTATTAACAAAATATTTTAAATATGAGATATTTATCATAGACATTTATTAATTTTTAATATAAAATTTTAAATAAAAGATATTTAACATAGACAATTATAATGTTTTAACATAAAATTTTAAATATAAGATTTTTAACATAGACATTTATTAATTATAAATATAAAATTTTAAATAAAAGATATTTAACATAGACATTTATAAAGTTTTAACATAAAATTTTAAATATAAGATTTTTAACATAGACATTTATTAATTATTAATATAAAATTTTAAATAAAAGATATTTAACATAGACATTTATAAAGTTTTAACATAAAATTTTAAATATAAGATATTTAACATAGACATTTATAATTATTAACATAATATTTACAATATAAGATATTTAACAAAGACATTTCTTAATTATTAACATAATATTTTAAATATAAGATATTTAACATAATATTTTAAATATAAGATATTTATCATAATATTTTAAATATAAGATATTTAACATGGACATTTAATAATTATTAATATAAAATTTTAAATATAAGATATTTAACATAGACATTTATTAATTATTAACATAATATTTTAAATATAAGATATTTAACATTGACATTTCTTAATTATTAACATAATATTTTAAATATAAGATATTTAACATAATATTTTAAATATAAGATATTTAACATAATATTTTAAATATAAGATATTTAACATAATATTTTAAATATAAGATATTTAACATAATATTTTAAATATAAGATATTTAACATAGACATTTATTAATTATTAATATAAAATTTTAAATAAAAGATATTTAACATAGACATTTATAATGTTTTAACATAAAATTTTAAATATAAGATTTTTAACATAGACATTTATTAATTATTAATATAAAATTTTAAATAAAAGATATTTAACATAGACATTTATTAATTATTAACATAATATTTTAAATATAAGATATTTAACATAGACATTTTTTTATTAATAACATAATATTTTAAATATTAGATATTTAACATAGACATTTTTTAATTATTAACATAAGAAAGGTATTTAACATAGAAAATAATTAATTATTAACATAATATTTTAAATATAAGACATTTACATAGACATTTATTAATTATTAACATAATCTTTTAAATATAAGATATTTAACATAGACATTTATTAATTATTAACATAATATTTTAAATATAAGATATTTAACATAGACATTTATTAATTATTAACATAAGAAAGGTAATTAACATAGAAAATAATTAATTATTAACATAATATTTTAAATATAAGATATTTATCATAGACATTTGTTAATTATTAATATAAAATTTTAAATAAAAGATATTTAACATAGACAATTATAATGTTTTAACATAAAATTTTAAATATAAGATATTTAACATAGACATTTATAATTATTAACATAATATTTACAATATAAGATATTTAACATAGACATTTCTTTATTATTAACATAATATTTTAAATATAAGATTTTTAACATAGACATTTATTAATTATTAATATAAAATTTTAAATAAAAGATATTTAACATAGACATTTATAAAGTTTTAACATAAAATTTTAAATATAAGATATTTAACATAGACATTTATAATTATTAACATAATATTTACAATATAAGATATTTAACAAAGACATTTCTTAATTATTAACATAAAATTTTAAATATAAGATATTTAACATAATATTTTAAATATAAGATATTTAACATAATATTTTAAATATAAGATATTTAACATAGACATTTATTAATTATTAATATAAAATTTTAAATAAAAGATATTTAACATATACATTTATAATGTTTTAACATAAAATTTTAAATATAAGATTTTTAACATAGACATTTATTAATTATTAATATAAAATTTTAAATAAAAGATATTTAACATAGACATTTATTAATTATTAACATAATATTTTAAATATAAGATATTTAACATAATATTTTAAATATAAGATATTTAACATAATATTTTAAATATAAGATATTTAACATAATATTTTAAATATAAGATATTTAACATAATATTTTAAATATAAGATATTTAACATAATATTTTAAGTATAAGATATTTAACATAATATTTTAAATATAAGATATTTAACATAATATTTTAAATATAAGATATTTAACATAATATTTTAAATATCAGATATTTAACATAGACATTTAATAATTATTAATATAAAATTTTAAATATAAGATATTTAACATAGACATTTATTAATTATTAACATAATATTTTAAATATAAGATATTTAACATAATATTTTAAATATAAGATATTTAACATAGACATTTATTAATTATTAACATAATATTTTAAATATATGATATTTAACATTGACATTTCTTAATTATTAACATAATATTTTAAATATAAGATATTTAATATAATATTTTAAATATAAGATATTTAACATAGACATTTATTAATTATTAATAAAAATTTTTAAATAAAAGATATTTAACATAGACATTTATAATGTTTTAACATAAAATTTTAAATATAAGATTTTTGACATAGACATTTATTAATTATCAAAAATATATTTTAAATATAAGATATTTAACATAGACATTTATTAATTATTAACATAATATTTTAAATATAAGTTATTTAACATAATATTTTAAATATAAGATATTTAACATAGACATTAATTAATTATTAACATAATATTTTAAATATAAGATATTTAACATAGACATTTATTAATTATTAACATAATATTTACAATATAAGATATTTAACATAGACATTTCTTAATTATTAACATAATATTTTAAATATAAGATATTTATCATAGACATTTATTAATTATTAATATAAAATTTTAAATAAAAGATATTTAACATAGACAATTATAATGTTTTAACATAAAATTTTAAATATAAGATTTTTAACATAGACATTTATAAAGTTTTAACATAAAATTTTAAATATAAGATATTTAACATAGACATTTATTAATTATTAACATAATATTTACAATATAAGATATTTAACATAGACATTTCTTAATTATTAACATAATATTTTAAATATAAGATATTTAACATAATATTTTAAATATAAGATATTTAACATAATATTTTAAATATAAGATATTTAACATAATATTTTAAATATAAGATATTTAACATAATATTTTAAATATAAGATATTTAACATAATATTTTAAATATAAGATATTTAACATAATATTTTAAATATAAGATATTTAACATAATATTTTAAATATAAGATATTTAACATAGACATTTTATAATTAATTATATAAAATTTTAAATATAAGATATTTAACACAGACATTTATTAATTATTAACATAATATTTTAAATATAAGATATTTAACATAGACATTTATTAATTATTAATATAATATTTTAAATATAGATATTTAACATAGACATTTATAATGTTTTAACATAAAATTTTAAATATAAGATTTTTAACATAGACATTTATTGATTATTAACATAATATTTTAAATATAAGATATTTAACATAGACATTTATTAATTATTAACAAAATATTTTAAAAATAAGATATTTAACATAGACATTTATTAATTATTAACATAAGAAAGGTAATTAACATAGAATATAATTAATTATTAACATAATATTTTAAATATAATATATTTAACATAGACATTTATTAATTATTAACATAATATTTTAAATATAAGATATTTAACATAGACATTTATTAATTATTAACATAAGAAAGGTAATTAACATAGACAATAATTAATTATTAACATAATATTTAATATAAGACATTTTTTAATTATTAACATAATCTTTTAAATATAAGATATTTAACATAGACATTTATTAATTATTAACATAATATTTTAAATATAAGATATTTAACATAGACATTTATTAATTATTAACAAAATATTTTAAAAATAAGATATTTAACATAGACATTTATTAATTATTAACATAAGAAAGGTAATTAACATAGAATATAATTAATTATTAACATAATATTTTAAATATAATATATTTAACATAGACATTTATTAATTATTAACATAATATTTTAAATATAAGATATTTAACATAGACATTTATTAATTATTAACATAATCTTTTAAATATAAGATATTTAACATAGACAATAATTATTTATTAACATAATATTTAATATAAGACATTTAACATAGACATTTATTAATTATTAACATAATCTTTTAAATATAAGATATTTAACATAGACATTTATAATTATTAACATAATATTTACAATATAAGATATTTAACAAAGACATTTCTTAATTATTAACATAATATTTTAAATATAAGATATTTAACATAATATTTTAAATATAAGATATTTATCATAATATTTTAAATATAAGATATTTAACATGGACATTTAATAATTATTAATATAAAATTTTAAATATAAGATATTTAACATAGACATTTATTAATTATTAACATAATATTTTAAATATAAGATATTTAACATTGACATTTCTTAATTATTAACATAATATTTTAAATATAAGATATTTAACATAATATTTTAAATATAAGATATTTAACATAATATTTTAAATATAAGATATTTAACATAGACATTTATTAATTATTAATATAAAATTTTAAATAAAAGATATTTAACATAGACATTTATAATGTTTTAACATAAAATTTTAAATATAAGATTTTTAACATAGACATTTATTAATTATTAATATAAAATTTTAAATAAAAGATATTTAACATAGACATTTATTAATTATTAACATAATATTTTAAATATAAGATATTTAACATAGACATTTTTTTATTAATAACATAATATTTTAAATATTAGATATTTAACATAGACATTTTTTAATTATTAACATAAGAAAGGTATTTAACATAGAAAATAATTAATTATTAACATAATATTTTAAATATAAGACATTTACATAGACATTTATTAATTATTAACATAATCTTTTAAATATAAGATATTTAACATAGACATTTATTAATTATTAACATAATATTTTAAATATAAGATATTTAACATAGACATTTATTAATTATTAACATAAGAAAGGTAATTAACATAGAAAATAATTAATTATTAACATAATATTTTAAATATAAGATATTTATCATAGACATTTGTTAATTATTAATATAAAATTTTAAATAAAAGATATTTAACATAGACAATTATAATGTTTTAACATAAAATTTTAAATATAAGATATTTAACATAGACATTTATAATTATTAACATAATATTTACAATATAAGATATTTAACATAGACATTTCTTTATTATTAACATAATATTTTAAATATAAGATTTTTAACATAGACATTTATTAATTATTAATATAAAATTTTAAATAAAAGATATTTAACATAGACATTTATAAAGTTTTAACATATAATTTTAAATATAAGATATTTAACATAGACATTTATAATTATTAACATAATATTTACAATATAAGATATTTAACAAAGACATTTCTTAATTATTAACATAATATTTTAAATATAAGATATTTAACATAATATTTTAAATATAAGATATTTAACATAATATTTTAAATATAAGATATTTAACATAGACATTTATTAATTATTAATATAAAATTTTAAATAAAAGATATTTAACATATACATTTATAATGTTTTAACATAAAATTTTAAATATAAGATTTTTAACATAGACATTTATTAATTATTAATATAAAATTTTAAATAAAAGATATTTAACATAGACATTTATTAATTATTAACATAATATTTTAAATATAAGATATTTAACATAATATTTTAAATATAAGATATTTAACATAATATTTTAAATATAAGATATTTAACATAATATTTTAAATATAAGATATTTAACATAATATTTTAAATATAAGATATTTAACATAATATTTTAAATATAAGATATTTAACATAATATTTTAAATATAAGATATTTAACATAATATTTTAAATATAAGATATTTAACATAATATTTTAAATATAAGATATTTAACATAATATTTTAAATATAAGATATTTAACATAATATTTTAAATATAAGATATTTAACATAATATTTTAAATATAAGATATTTAACATAATATTTTAAATATAAGATATTTAACATAATATTTTAAATATAAGATATTTAACATAATATTTTAAATATCAGATATTTAACATAGACATTTAATAATTATTAATATAAAATTTTAAATATAAGATATTTAACATAGACATTTATTAATTATTAACATAATATTTTAAATATAAGATATTTAACATAATATTTTAAATATAAGATATTTAACATAGACATTTATTAATTATTAACATAATCTTTTAAATATAAGATATTTAACATAGACAATAATTAATTATTAACATAATATTTAATATAAGACATTTAACATAGACATTTATAAAGTTTTAACATAAAATTTTAAATATAAGATATTTAACATAGACATTTATAATTATTAACATAATATTTTAAATATAAGATATTTAACATTGACATTTCTTAATTATTAACATAATATTTTAAATATAAGATATTTAACATAATATTTTAAATATAAGATATTTAACATAATATTTTAAATATAAGATATTTAACATAGACATTTATTAATTATTAATATAAAATTTTAAATAAAAGATATTTAACATAGACATTTATAATGTTTTAACATAAAATTTTAAATATAAGATTTTTAACATAGACATTTATTATTTATTAATATAAAATTTTAAATAAAAGATATTTAACATAGACATTTATTAATTATTAACATAATATTTTAAATATAAGATATTTAACATAGACATTTTTTTATTAATAACATAATATTTTAAATATTAGATATTTAACATAGACATTTTTTAATTATTAACATAAGAAAGGTATTTAACATAGAAAATAATTAATTATTAACATAATATTTTAAATATAAGACATTTACATAGACATTTATTAATTATTAACATAATCTTTTAAATATAAGATATTTAACATAGACATTTATTAATTATTAACATAATATTTTAAATATAAGATATTTAACATAGACATTTATTAATTATTAACATAAGAAAGGTAATTAACATAGAAAATAATTAATTATTAACATAATATTTTAAATATAAGATATTTATCATAGACATTTGTTAATTATTAATATAAAATTTTAAATAAAAGATATTTAACATAGACAATTATAATGTTTTAACATAAAATTTTAAATATAAGATATTTAACATAGACATTTATAATTATTAACATAATATTTACAATATAAGATATTTAACATAGACATTTCTTTATTATTAACATAATATTTTAAATATAAGATTTTTAACATAGACATTTATTAATTATTAATATAAAATTTTAAATAAAAGATATTTAACATAGACATTTATAAAGTTTTAACATAAAATTTTAAATATAAGATATTTAACATAGACATTTATAATTATTAACATAATATTTACAATATAAGATATTTAACAAAGACATTTCTTAATTATTAACATAATATTTTAAATATAAGATATTTAACATAATATTTTAAATATAAGATATTTAACATAATATTTTAAATATAAGATATTTAACATAGACATTTATTAATTATTAATATAAAATTTTAAATAAAAGATATTTAACATATACATTTATAATGTTTTAACATAAAATTTTAAATATAAGATTTTTAACATAGACATTTATTAATTATTAATATAAAATTTTAAATAAAAGATATTTAACATAGACATTTATTAATTATTAACATAATATTTTAAATATAAGATATTTAACATAATATTTTAAATATAAGATATTTAACATAATATTTTAAATATAAGATATTTAACATAATATTTTAAATATAAGATATTTAACATAATATTTTAAATATAAGATATTTAACATAATATTTTAAATATAAGATATTTAACATAATATTTTAAATATAAGATATTTAACATAATATTTTAAATATAAGATATTTAACATAATATTTTAAATATAAGATATTTAACATAATATTTTAAATATAAGATATTTAACATAATATTTTAAATATAAGATATTTAACATAATATTTTAAATATCAGATATTTAACATAGACATTTAATAATTATTAATATAAAATTTTAAATATAAGATATTTAACATAGACATTTATTAATTATTAACATAATATTTTAAATATAAGATATTTAACATAATATTTTAAATATAAGATATTTAACATAGACATTTATTAATTATTAACATAATATTTTAAATATAAGATATTTAACATTGACATTTCTTAATTATTAACATAATATTTTAAATATAAGATATTTAATATAATATTTTAAATATAAGATATTTAACATAGACATTTATTAATTATTAATAAAAATTTTTAAATAAAAGATATTTAACATAGACATTTATAATGTTTTAACATAAAATTTTAAATATAAGATTTTTGACATAGACATTTATTAATTATCAAAAATATATTTTAAATATAAGATATTTAACATAGACATTTATTAATTATTAACATAATATTTTAAATATAAGTTATTTAACATAATATTTTAAATATAAGATATTTAACATAGACATTTATTAATTATTAACATAATATTTTAAATATAAGATATTTAACATAGACATTTATTAATTATTAACATAATATTTACAATATAAGATATTTAACATAAACATTTCTTAATTATTAACATAATATTTTAAATATAAGATATTTATCATAGACATTTATTAATTATTAATATAAAATTTTAAATAAAAGATATTTAACATAGACAATTATAATGTTTTAACATAAAATTTTAAATATAAGATTTTTAACATAGACATTTATAAAGTTTTAACATAAAATTTTAAATATAAGATATTTAACATAGACATTTATTAATTATTAACATAATATTTACAATATAAGATATTTAACATAGACATTTCTTAATTATTAACATAATATTTTAAATATAAGATATTTAACATAATATTTTAAATATAAGATATTTAACATAATATTTTAAATATAAGATATTTAACATAATATTTTAAATATAAGATATTTAACATAATATTTTAAATATAAGATATTTAACATAATATTTTAAATATAAGATATTTAACATAATATTTTAAATATAAGATATTTAACATAATATTTTAAATATAAGATATTTAACATAATATTTTAAATATAAGATATTTAACATAGACATTTTATAATTAATTATATAAAATTTTAAATATAAGATATTTAACACAGACATTTATTAATTATTAACATAATATTTTAAATATAAGATATTTAACATAGACATTTATTAATTATTAATATAATATTTTAAATATAGATATTTAACATAGACATTTATAATGTTTTAACATAAAATTTTAAATATAAGATTTTTAACATAGACATTTATTGATTATTAACATAATATTTTAAATATAAGATATTTAACATAGACATTTATTAATTATTAACAAAATATTTTAAAAATAAGATATTTAACATAGACATTTATTAATTATTAACATAAGAAAGGTAATTAACATAGAATATAATTAATTATTAACATAATATTTTAAATATAATATATTTAACATAGACATTTATTAATTATTAACATAATATTTTAAATA
This sequence comes from Troilus luridus, assembly GCA_964056705.1. NCBI lineage: Eukaryota > Metazoa > Arthropoda > Insecta > Hemiptera > Pentatomidae > Troilus > Troilus luridus. The sequence goes on along the minus strand of OZ057417.1, from coordinate 1,989,445 downwards.
TAAGATATTTAACATAGACATTTATTAATTATTAACATAAGAAAGGTAATTAACATAGACAATAATTAATTATTAACATAATATTTAATATAAGACATTTTTTAATTATTAACATAATCTTTTAAATATAAGATATTTAACATAGACATTTATTAATTATTAACATAATATTTTAAATATAAGATATTTAACATAGACATTTATTAATTATTAACAAAATATTTTAAAAATAAGATATTTAACATAGACATTTATTAATTATTAACATAAGAAAGGTAATTAACATAGAATATAATTAATTATTAACATAATATTTTAAATATAATATATTTAACATAGACATTTATTAATTATTAACATAATATTTTAAATATAAGATATTTAACATAGACATTTATTAATTATTAACATAATCTTTTAAATATAAGATATTTAACATAGACAATAATTAATTATTAACATAATATTTAATATAAGACATTTAACATAGACATTTATTAATTATTAACATAATCTTTTAAATATAAGATATTTAACATAGACATTTATTAATTATTAACATAATATTTTAAATATAAGATATTTAACATAGACATTTATTAATTATTAACATAATATTTTAAATATAAGATATTTAACATAGACATTTATTAATTATTAACATAATATTTTAAATATAAGATATTTAACATTGACATTTCTTAATTATTAACATAATATTTTAAATATAAGATATTTAACATAATATTTTAAAAATAAGATATTTAACATAGACATTTATTAATTATTAATATAAAATTTTAAATAAAAGATATTTAACATAGACATTTATAATGTTTTAACATAAAATTTTAAATATATTTTTTTAACATAGACATTTATTGATTATTAACATAATATTTTAAATATAAGATATTTAACATAGACATTTATTAATTATTAACAAAATATTTTAAAAATAAGATATTTAACATAGACATTTATTAATTATTAACATAAGAAAGGTAATTAACATAGAATATAATTAATTATTAACATAATATTTTAAATATAATATATTTAACATAGACATTTATTAATTATTAACATAATATTTTAAATATAAGATATTTAACATAGACATTTATTAATTATTAACATAAGAAAGGTAATTAACATAGACAATAATTAATTATTAACATAATATTTAATATAAGACATTTTTTAATTATTAACATAATCTTTTAAATATAAGATATTTAACATAGACATTTATTAATTATTAACATAATATTTTAAATATAAGATATTTAACATAGACATTTATTAATTATTAACATAATATTTTAAATATAAGATATTTAACATAGACATTTATTAATTATTAACAAAATATTTTTAAAATAAGATATTTAACATAGAAATTTATTAATTATTAACATAAGAAAGGTAATTAACATAGAATATAATTAATTATTAACATAATATTTTAAATATAATATATTTAACATAGACATTTATTAATTATTAACATAATATTTTAAATATAAGATATTTAACATAGACATTTATTAATTATTAACATAATCTTTTAAATATAAGATATTTAACATAGACAATAATTAATTATTAACATAATATTTAATATAAGACATTTTTTAATTATTAACATAATCTTTTAAATATAAGATATTTAACATAGACATTTATTAATTATTAACATAATATTTTAAATATAAGATATTTAACATAGACATTTATTAATTATTAACAAAATATTTTAAAAATAAGATATTTAACATAGACATTTATTAATTATTAACATAAGAAAGGTAATTAACATAGAATATAATTAATTATTAACATAATATTTTAAATATAATATATTTAACATAGACATTTATTAATTATTAACATAATATTTTAAATATAAGATATTTAACATAGACATTTATTAATTATTAACATAATCTTTTAAATATAAGATATTTAACATAGACAATAATTAATTATTAACATAATATTTAATATAAGACATTTAACATAGACATTTATTAATTATTAACATAATCTTTTAAATATAAGATATTTAACATAGACATTTATTAATTATTAACATAATATTTTAAATATAAGATATTTAACATAGACATTTATTAATTATTAACATAATATTTTAAATATAAGATATTTAACATAGACATTTATTAATTATTAACATAATATTTTAAATATAAGATATTTAACATTGACATTTCTTAATTATCAACATAATATTTTAAATATAAGATATTTAACATAATATTTTAAATATAAGATATTTAACATAGACATTTATTAATTATTAATATAAAATTTTAAATAAAAGATATTTAACATAGACATTTATAATGTTTTAACATAAAATTTTAAATATATTTTTTTAACATAGACATTTATTGATTATTAACATAATATTTTAAATATAAGATATTTAACATAGACATTTATTAATTATTAACAAAATATTTTAAAAATAAGATATTTAACATAGACATTTATTAATTATTAACATAAGAAAGGTAATTAACATAGAATATAATTAATTATTAACATAATATTTTAAATATAATATATTTAACATAGACATTTATTAATTATTAACATAATATTTTAAATATAAGATATTTAACATAGACATTTATTAATTATTAACATAAGAAAGGTAATTAACATAGACAATAATTAATTATTAACATAATATTTAATATAAGACATTTTTTAATTATTAACATAATCTTTTAAATATAAGATATTTAACATAGACATTTATTAATTATTAACATAATATTTTAAATATAAGATATTTAACATAGACATTTATTAATTATTAACATAATATTTTAAATATAAGATATTTAACATAGACATTTATTAATTATTAACAAAATATTTTTAAAATAAGATATTTAACATAGAAATTTATTAATTATTAACATAAGAAAGGTAATTAACATAGAATATAATTAATTATTAACATAATATTTTAAATATAATATATTTAACATAGACATTTATTAATTATTAACATAATATTTTAAATATAAGATATTTAACATAGACATTTATTAATTATTAACATAATCTTTTAAATATAAGATATTTAACATAGACAATAATTAATTATTAACATAATATTTAATATAAGACATTTAACATAGACATTTATTAATTATTAACATAATCTTTAAAATATAAGATATTTAACATAGACATTTATTAATTATTAACATAATTTTTTAAATATAAGATATTTAACATAGACATTTATTAATTATTAACATAATATTTTAACTATAATATATTTAACATTGACATTAATTAATTATTAATAATATATTTTAAATATAAGATATTTAACATAGACATATATTAATTATTAACATAATATTTTAACTATAATATATTTAACATTGACATTAATTAATTATTAATAATATATTTTAAATATAAGATATTTAACATAGACATTTATTAATTATTAACATAATATTTTAAATATAATATATTTAACATAGACATTTATTAATTATTACCATAATATTTTAACTATAATATATTTAACATTGACATTAATTAATTATTAATAATATATTTTAAATATAAGATATTTAACATAGACATTTATTAATTATTAACATAATATTTTAAATATAATATATTTAACATAGACATTTATTAATTATTAACATAATATATTAAATATAAGATATTTTACATAGACATTTATTAATTATTAACATTAGAAAGGTAATTAACATAGACAATAATTAATTATTAACATAATATTTTAAATAAAAGATATTTAACATAGACATTTATTATTTATTAACATAATATTTGAAATATAAGATATTTAACATAGACATTTATTAATTATTAATATAAAATTTTAAATAAAAGATATTTAACATAGACATTCATAATGTTTTAACATAAAATTTTCAATATGAGATTTTCAACATAGACATTTATTAAATATTAACATATTATTTTAAATATAAGTTATTTAACATAGACATTTATTAATTATTAACAAAATATTTTAAATATAAGGTATTTAACATAGACATTTATTAATTATTAACATAATATTTTAAATATAAGATATTTAACATAATATTTTAAATATAAGATATTTAACATAATATTTTAAATATAAGATATTTAACATAGACATTTAATAATTATTAATATAAAATTTTAAATATAAGATATTTAACATAGACATTTATTAATTATTAACATAATATTTTAAATATAAGATATTTAACATAGACATTTCTTAATTATTAACATAATATTTTAAATATAAGATATTTAACATAGACATTTCTTAATTATTAACATAATATTTTAAATATAAGATATTTAACATAGACATTTATTAATTATTAACATAATATTTTAAATATAAGATATTTAATATAGACATTTATTAATTATTAATATAATATTATTATATGGGGAATTGTAACAATATAATATTGATATGAATAATTATAATTTTATGGGACACTATAATATTAAGGTACTAATAAATAATCATCTTCTTTTTTATTAATTAGAGAGGAGAATATTTCTCCTGTTTATTAGGTATTATAATTATTAACATTAAATCTTAAATATAAGATATTTAGCATAGACATTTATTAATTATTAACATAATATTTTAAATATAAGATATTTAACATAGACATTTATTAATTATTAATATAATATTTTAAATATAAGATATTTAACATAATATTTTAAATATAAGATATTTAACATAATATTTTAAATATAAGATATTTAACATAATATTTTAAATATAAGATATTTAACATAATATTTTAAATATAAGATATTTAACATAATATTTTAAATATAAGATATTTAACATAATATTTTAAATATAAGATATTTAACATAATATTTTAAATATAAGATATTTAACATAATATTTTAAATATAAGATATTTAACATAATATTTTAAATATAAGATATTTAACATAATATTTTAAATATAAGATATTTAACATAATATTTTAAATATAAGATATTTAACATAATATTTTAAATATAAGATATTTGACATAGGCATTTATTAATTATTAACATAATATTTTAAATATAAGATATTTAACATAGACATTTATTAATTATTAATATAAAATTTTAAATAAAAGATATTTAACATAGACATTTATAATGTTTTAACATAAAATTTTAAATATAAGATTTTTAACATAGACATTTATTAATTATTAACATAATATTTTAAATATAAGATATTTAACATAGACATTTATTAATTATTAACAAAATATTTTAAATAAAAGATATTTAACATAGACATTTATTTATTATTAACAAAATATTTTAAATATAAGATATTTAACATAGACATTTATAATGTTTTAACATAAAATTTTAAATATAAGATTTTTAACATAGACATTTATTAATTATTAACATAATATTTACAATATAAGATATTTAACAAAGACATTTCTTAATTATTAACATAATATTTTAAATATAAGATATTTAACATAATATTTTAAATATAAGATATTTATCATAATATTTTAAATATAAGATATTTAACATAGACATTTAATAATTATTAATATAAAATTTTAAATATAAGATATTTAACATAGACATTTATAATTTATTAACATAATATTTTAAATATAAGATATTTAACATTGACATTTCTTAATTATTAACATAATATTTTAAATATAAGATATTTAACATAATATTTTAAATATAAGATATTTAACATAATATTTTAAATATAAGATATTTAACATAATATTTTAAATATAAGATATTTAACATAATATTTTAAATATAAGATATTTAACATAGACATTTAATAATTAATTATATAAAATTTTAAATATAAGATATTTAACATAGACATTTATTAATTATTAACATAATATTTTAAATATATGATATTTAACATAGACATTTATTAATTATTAACATAATATTTTAAATATAAGATATTTAACATTGACATTTCTTAATTATTAACATAATATTTTAAATATAAAATATTTAGCATAATATTTTAAATATAAGATATTTAACATAGACATTTATTAATTATTAACATTAGAAAGGTAATTAACATAGACAATAATTAATTATTAACATAATATTTTAAATAAAAGATATTTAACATAGACATTTATTATTTATTAACATAATATTTTAAATATAAGATATTTAACATAGACATTTATTAATTATTAATATAAAATTTTAAATAAAAGATATTTAACATAGACATTCATAATGTTTTAACATAAAATTTTCAATATAAGATTTTCAACATAGACATTTATTAAATATTAACATATTATTTTAAATATAAGTTATTTAACATAGACATTTATTAATTATTAACAAAATATTTTAAATATAAGGTATTTAACATAGACATTTATTAATTATTAACATAATATTTTAAATATAAGATATTTAACATAATATTTTAAATATAAGATATTTAGCATAGACATTTAATAATTATTAATATAAAATTTTAAATATAAGATATTTAACATAGACATTTATGAATTATTAACATAATATTTTAAATATAAGATATTTAACATAGACATTTCTTAATTATTAACATAATATTTTAAATATAAGATATTTAACGTAGACATTTCTTAATTATTAACATAATATTTTAAATATAAGATATTTAACATAGACATTTATTAATTATTAACATAATATTTTAAATATAAGATATTTAATATAGACATTTATTAATTATTAATATAATATTATTATATGGGGAATTGTAACAATATAATATTGATATGAATAATTATAATTTTATGGGACACTATAATATTAAGGTACTAATAAATAATCATCTTCTTTTTTATTAATTAGAGAGGAGAATATTTCTCCTGTTTATTAGGTATTATAATTATTAACATTAAATCTTAAATATAAGATATTTAGCATAGACATTTATTAATTATTAACATAATATTTTAAATATAAGATATTTAACATAGACATTTATTAATTATTAATATAATATTTTAAATATAAGATATTTAACATAATATTTTAAATATAAGATATTTAACATAATATTTTAAATATAAGATATTTAACATAATATTTTAAATATAAGATATTTAACATAATATTTTAAATATAAGATATTTAACATAATATTTTAAATATAAGATATTTAACATAATATTTTAAATATAAGATATTTAACATAGACATTTATTTATTATTAACATAATATTTTAAATATAAGATATTTAACATAGACATTTATTAATTATTAATATAAAATTTTAAATAAAAGATATTTAACATAGACATTTATAATGTTTTAACATAAAATTTTAAATATAAGATATTTAACATAGACATTTATAAAGTTTTAACATAAAATTTTAAATATAAGATATTTAACATAGACATTTATAATTATTAACATAATATTTACAATATAAGATATTTAACAAAGACATTTCTTAATTATTAACATAATATTTTAAATATAAGATATTTAACATAATATTTTAAATATAAGATATTTATCATAATATTTTAAATATAAGATATTTAACATAGACATTTAATAATTATTAATATAAAATTTTAAATATAAGATATTTAACATAGACATTTATAATTTATTAACATAATATTTTAAATATAAGATATTTAACATTGACATTTCTTAATTATTAACATAATATTTTAAATATAAGATATTTAACATAATATTTTAAATATAAGATATTTAACATAATATTTTAAATACAAGATATTTAACATAGACATTTATTAATTATTAATATAAAATTTTAAATAAAAGATATTTATTATAGACATTTATAATGTTTTAACATAAAATTTTAAATATAAGATTTTTAACATAGACATTTATTAATTATTAATATAAAATTTTAAATAAAAGATATTTAACATAGACATTTATTAATTATTACCATAATATTTTAAATATAAGATATTTAACATAGACATTTTTTTATTAATAACAATATTTTAAATATTAGATATTTAACATAGACATTTTTTAATTATTAACATAAGAAAGGTATTTAACATAGAAAATAATTAATTATTAACATAATATTTTAAATATAAGACATTTACATAGACATTTATTAATTATTAACATAATCTTTTAAATATAAGATATTTAACATAGACATTTATTAATTATTAACATAATATTTTAAATATAAGATATTTAACATAGACATTTATTAATTATTAACATAAGAAAGGTAATTAACATAGAAAATAATTAATTATTAACATAATATTTTAAATATAAGATATTTATCATAGACATTTGTTAATTATTAATATAAAATTTTAAATAAAAGATATTTAACATAGACAATTATAATGTTTTAACATAAAATTTTAAATATAAGATTTTAACATAGACATTTATTAATTATAAATATAAAATTTTAAAAAAAGATATTTAACATAGACATTTATAAAGCTTTAACATAAAATTTTAAATATAAGATATTTAACATAGACATTTATAATTATTAACATAATATTTACAATATAAGATATTTAACAAAGACATTTCTTAATTATTAACATAATATTTTAAATATAAGATATTTAACATAATATTTTAAATATAAGATATTTAACATAATATTTTAAATATAAGATATTTAACATAATATTTTAAATATAAGATATTTAACATAATATTTTAAATATAAGATATTTAACATAATATTTTAAATATAAGATATTTAACATAATATTTTAAATACAAGATATTTAACATAGACATTTATTAATTATTAATATAAAATTTTAAATAAAAGATATTTATTATAGACATTTATAATGTTTTAACATAAAATTTTAAATATAAGATTTTTAACATAGACATTTATTAATTATTAATATAAAATTTTAAATAAAAGATATTTAACATAGACATTTATTAATTATTACCATAATATTTTAAATATAAGATATTTAACATAGACATTTTTTTATTAATAACAATATTTTAAATATTAGATATTTAACATAGACATTTTTTAATTATTAACATAAGAAAGGTATTTAACATAGAAAATAATTAATTATTAACATAATATTTTAAATATAAGACATTTACATAGACATTTATTAATTATTAACATAATCTTTTAAATATAAGATATTTAACATAGACATTTATTAATTATTAACATAATATTTTAAATATAAGATATTTAACATAGACATTTATTAATTATTAACATAAGAAAGGTAATTAACATAGAAAATAATTAATTATTAACATAATATTTTAAATATAAGATATTTATCATAGACATTTGTTAATTATTAATATAAAATTTTAAATAAAAGATATTTAACATAGACAATTATAATGTTTTAACATAAAATTTTAAATATAAGATTTTAACATAGACATTTATTAATTATAAATATAAAATTTAAAAAAAAGATATTTAACATAGACATTTATAAAGCTTTAACATAAAATTTTAAATATAAGATATTTAACATAGACATTTATAATTATTAACATAATATTTACAATATAAGATATTTAACAAAGACATTTCTTAATTATTAACATAATATTTTAAATATAAGATATTTAACATAATATTTTAAATATAAGATATTTAACATAATATTTTAAATATAAGATATTTAACATAATATTTTAAATATAAGATATTTAACATAATATTTTAAATATAAGATATTTAACATAATATTTTAAATATAAGATATTTAACATAATATTTTAAATATAAGATTTTTAACATAGACATTTATTAATTATTAATATAAAATTTTAAATAAAAGATATTTAACATAGACATTTATTAATTATTAACATAAGAAAGGTAATTAACATAGAATATAATTAATTATTAACATAATATTTTAAATATAATATATTTGACATAGACATTTATTAATTATTAACATAATATTTTAAATATAAGATATTTAACATAGACATTTATTAATTATTAACAAAATATTTTTAAAATAAGATATTTAACATAGACATTTATTAATTATTAACATAAGAAAGGTAATTAACATAGAATATAATTAATTATTAACATAATATTTTAAATATAATATATTTAACATAGACATTTATTAATTATTAACATAATATTTTAAATATAAGATATTTAAAATAGACATTTATTAATTATTAACATAATCTTTTAAATATAAGATATTTAACATAGACAATAATTAATTATTAACATAATATTTAATATAAGACATTTAACATAGACATTTATTAATTATTAACATAATCTTTAAAATATAAGATATTTAACATAGACATTTATTAATTATTAACATAATTTTTTAAATATAAGATATTTAACATAGACATTTATTAATTATTAACATAATATTTTAACTATAATATATTTAACATTGACATTAATTAATTATTAATAATATATTTTAAATATAAGATATTTAACATAGACATATATTAATTATTAACATAATATTTTAACTATAATATATTTAACATTGACATTAATTAATTATTAATAATATATTTTAAATATAAGATATTTAACATAGACATTTATTAATTATTAACATAATATTTTAAATATAATATATTTAACATAGACATTTATTAATTATTAACATAATATTTTAACTATAATATATTTAACATTGACATTAATTAATTATTAATAATATATTTTAAATATAAGATATTTAACATAGACATTTATTAATTATTAACATAATATTTTAAATATAATATATTTAACATAGACATTTATTAATTATTAACATAATATTTTAAATATAAGATATTTAACATAGACATTTATTAATTATTAACATTAGAAAGGTAATTAACATAGACAATAATTAATTATTAACATAATATTTTAAATAAAAGATATTTAACATAGACATTTATTAATTATTAATATAAAATTTTAAATAAAAGATATTTAACATAGACATTCATAATGTTTTAACATAAAATTTTCAATATGAGATTTTCAACATAGACATTTATTAAATATTAACATATTATTTTAAATATAAGTTATTTAACATAGACATTTATTAATTATTAACAAAATATTTTAAATATAAGGTATTTAACATAGACATTTATTAATTATTAACATAATATTTTAAATATAAGATATTTAACATAATATTTTAAATATAAGATATTTAACATAGACATTTAATAATTATTAATATAAAATTTTAAATATAAGATATTTAACATAGACTTTTATTAATTATTAACATAATATTTTAAATATAAGATATTTAACATAGACATTTCTTAATTATTAACATAATATTTTAAATATAAGATATTTAACATAGACATTTCTTAATTATTAACATAATATTTTAAATATAATATATTTAAAATAGACATTTATTAATTATTAACATAATATTTTAAATATAAGATATTTAATATAGACATTTATTAATTATTAATATAATATTATTATATGGGGAATTGTAACAATATAATATTGATATGAATAATTATAATTTTATGGGACACTATAATATTAAGGTACTAATAAATAATCATCTTCTTTTTTATTAATTAGAGAGGAGAATATTTCTCCTGTTTATTAGGTATTATAATTATTAACATTAAATCTTAAATATAAGATATTTAGCGTAGACATTTATTAATTATTAACATAATATTTAAAATATAAGATATTTAACATAGACATTTATTAATTATTAATATAATATTTTAAATATAAGATATTTAACATAATATTTTAAATATAAGATATTTAACATAATATTTTAAATATAAGATATTTAACATAATATTTTAAATATAAGATATTTAACATAATATTTTAAATATAAGATATTTAACATAATATTTTAAATATAAGATATTTAACATAATATTTTAAATATAAGATATTTAACATAATATTTTAAATATAAGATATTTAACATAATATTTTAAATATAAGATATTTAACATAATATTTTAAATATAAGATATTTAACATAGACATTTATTAATTATTAACATAATATTTTAAATATAAGATATTTAACATAGACATTTATTAATTATTAATATAAAATTTTAAATAAAAGATATTTAACATAGACATTTATAATGTTTTAACATAAAATTTTAAATATAAGATTTTTAACATAGACATTTATTAATTATTAACATAATATTTTAAATATAAGATATTTAACATAGACATTTATTAATTATTAACAAAATATTTTAAATAAAAGATATTTAACATAGACATTTATTTATTATTAACAAAATATTTTAAATATAAGATATTTAACATAGACATTTATAATGTTTTAACATAAAATTTTAAATATAAGATTTTTAACATAGACATTTATTAATTATAAATATAAAATTTAAAAAAAAGATATTTAACATAGACATTTATAAAGCTTTAACATAAAATTTTAAATATAAGATATTTATCATAGACATTTATTAATTATTAACATAATATTTACAATATAAGATATTTAACATAGACATTTCTTTATTATTAACATAATATTTTAAATATAAGATTTTTAACATAGACATTTATTAATTATTAATATAAAATTTTAAATAAAAGATATTTAACATAGACATTTATAAAGTTTTAACATAAAATTTTAAATATAAGATATTTAACATAGACATTTATAATTATTAACATAATATTTACAATATAAGATATTTAACAAAGACATTTCTTAATTATTAACATAATATTTTAAATATAAGATATTTAACATAATATTTTAAATATAAGATATTTAACATAATATTTTAAATATAAGATATTTAACATAATATTTTAAATATAAGATATTTAACATAGACATTTATTAATTATTAATATAAAATTTTAAATAAAAGATATTTAACATATACATTTATAATGTTTTAACATAAAATTTTAAATATAAGATTTTTAACATAGACATTTATTAATTATTAATATAAAATTTTAAATAAAAGATATTTAACATAGACATTTATTAATTATTAACATAATATTTTAAATATAAGATATTTAACATAATATTTTAAATATAAGATATTTAACATAATATTTTAAATATAAGATATTTAACATAATATTTTAAATATAAGATATTTAACATAATATTTTAAATATAAGATATTTAACATAATATTTTAAATATAAGATATTTAACATAATATTTTAAATATAAGATATTTATCATAATATTTTAAATATAAGATATTTAACATAATATTTTAAATATAAGATATTTAACATAATATTTTAAATATAAGATATTTAACATAATATTTTAAATATAAGATATTTAACATAATATTTTAAATATAAGATATTTAACATAATATTTTAAATATAAGATATTTAACATAATATTTTAAATATAAGATATTTAACATAATATTTTAAATATAAGATATTTAACATAATATTTTAAATATAAGATATTTAACATAATATTTTAAATATAAGATATTTAACATAATATTTTAAATATCAGATATTTAACATAGACATTTAATAATTATTAATATAAAATTTTAAATATAAGATATTTAACATAGACATTTATTAATTATTAACATAATATTTTAAATATAAGATATTTAACATAATATTTTAAATATAAGATATTTAACATAGAAAATAATTAATTATTAACATAATTTTTTAAATATAAGATATTTAACATTGACATTTCTTAATTATTAACATAATATTTTAAATATAAGATATTTAACATAATATTTTAAATATAAGATATTTAACATAGACATTTATTAATTATTAATAAAAAATTTTAAATAAAAGATATTTAACATAGACATTTATAATGTTTTAACATAAAATTTTAAATATAAGATTTTTGACATAGACATTTATTAATTATCAACAATATATTTTAAATATAAGATATTTAACATAGACATTTATTAATTATTAACATAATATTTTAAATATAAGTTATTTAACATAATATTTTAAATATAAGATATTTAACATAGACATTTATTAATTATTAACATAATATTTTAAATATAAGATATTTAACATAGACATTTATTAATTATTAACATAATATTTACAATATAAGATATTTAACATAGACAATTCTTAATTATTAACATAATATTTTAAATATAAGATATTTATCATAGACATTTATTAATTATTAATATAAAATTTTAAATAAAAGATATTTAACATAGACAATTATAATGTTTTAACATAAAATTTTAAATATAAGATTTTTAACATAGACATTTATAAAGTTTTAACATAATATTTTAAATATAAGATATTTAACATAGACATTTATTAATTATTAACAAAATATTTTTAAAATAAGATATTTAACATAGACATTTATTAATTATTAACATAAGAAAGGTAATTAACATAGAATATAATTAATTATTAACATAATATTTTAAATATAATATATTTAACATAGACATTTATTAATTATTAACATAATATTTTAAATATAAGATATTTAAAATAGACATTTATTAATTATTAACATAATCTTTTAAATATAAGATATTTAACATAGACAATAATTAATTATTAACATAATATTTAATATAAGACATTTAACATAGACATTTATTAATTATTAACATAATCTTTAAAATATAAGATATTTAACATAGACATTTATTAATTATTAACATAATTTTTTAAATATAAGATATTTAACATAGACATTTATTAATTATTAACATAATATTTTAACTATAATATATTTAACATTGACATTAATTAATTATTAATAATATATTTTAAATATAAGATATTTAACATAGACATATATTAATTATTAACATAATATTTTAACTATAATATATTTAACATTGACATTAATTAATTATTAATAATATATTTTAAATATAAGATATTTAACATAGACATTTATTAATTATTAGCATAATATTTTAAATATAATATATTTAACATAGACATTTATTAATTATTAACATAATATTTTAACTATAATATATTTAACATTGACATTAATTAATTATTAATAATATATTTTAAATATAAGATATTTAACATAGACATTTATTAATTATTAACATAATATTTTAAATATAATATATTTAACATAGACATTTATTAATTATTAACATAATATTTTAAATATAAGATATTTAACATAGACATTTATTAATTATTAACATTAGAAAGGTAATTAACATAGACAATAATTAATTATTAACATAATATTTTAAATAAAAGATATTTAACATAGACATTTATTATTTATTAACATAATATTTTAAATATAAGATATTTAACATAGACATTTATTAATTATTAATATAAAATTTTAAATAAAAGATATTTAACATAGACATTCATAATGTTTTAACATAAAATTTTCAATATGAGATTTTCAACATAGACATTTATTAAATATTAACATATTATTTTAAATATAAGTTATTTAACATAGACATTTATTAATTATTAACAAAATATTTTAAATATAAGGTATTTAACATAGACATTTATTAATTATTAACATAATATTTTAAATATAAGATATTTAACATAATATTTTAAATATAAGATATTTAACATAGACATTTAATAATTATTAATATAAAATTTTAAATATAAGATATTTAACATAGACATTTATTAATTATTAACATAATATTTTAAATATAAGATATTTAACATAGACATTTCTTAATTATTAACATAATATTTTAAATATAAGATATTTAACATAGACATTTCTTAATTATTAACATAATATTTTAAATATAAGATATTTAAAATAGACATTTATTAATTATTAACATAATATTTTAAATATAAGATATTTAATATAGACATTTATTAATTATTAATATAATATTATTATATGGGGAATTGTAACAATATAATATTGATATGAATAATTATAATTTTATGGGACACTATAATATTAAGGTACTAATAAATAATCATCTTCTTTTTTATTAATTAGAGAGGAGAATATTTCTCCTGTTTATTAGGTATTATAATTATTAACATTAAATCTTAAATATAAGATATTTAGCATAGACATTTATTAATAATTAACATAATATTTTAAATATAAGATATTTAACATAGACATTTATTAATTATTAATATAATATTTTAAATATAAGATATTTAACATAATATTTTAAATATAAGATATTTAACATAATATTTTAAATATAAGATATTTAACATAATATTTTAAATATAAGATATTTAACATAATATTTTAAATATAAGATATTTAACATAATATTTTAAATATAAGATATTTAACATAATATTTTAAATATAAGATATTTAACATAGACATTTATTAATTATTAACATAATATTTTAAATATAAGATATTTAACATAGACATTTATTAATTATTAATATAAAATTTTAAATAAAAGATATTTAACATAGACATTTATAATGTTTTAACATAAAATTTTAAATATAAGATTTTTAACATAGACATTTATTAATTATTAACATAATATTTTAAATATAAGATATTTAACATAGACATTTATTAATTATTAACAAAATATTTTAAATAAAAGATATTTAACATAGACATTTATTTATTATTAACAAAATATTTTAAATATAAGATATTTAACATAGACATTTATAATGTTTTAACATAAAATTTTAAATATAAGATTTTTAACATAGACATTTATTAATTATAAATATAAAATTAAAAAAAAAGATATTTAACATAGACATTTATAAAGCTTTAACATAAAATTTTAAATATAAGATATTTATCATAGACATTTATTAATTATTAACATAATATTTACAATATAAGATATTTAACATAGACATTTCTTTATTATTAACATAATATTTTAAATATAAGATTTTTAACATAGACATTTATTAATTATTAATATAAAATTTTAAATAAAAGATATTTAACATAGACATTTATAAAGTTTTAACATAAAATTTTAAATATAAGATATTTAACATAGACATTTATAATTATTAACATAATATTTACAATATAAGATATTTAACAAAGACATTTCTTAATTATTAACATAATATTTTAAATATAAGATATTTAACATAATATTTTAAATATAAGATATTTAACATAATATTTTAAATATAAGATATTTAACATAATATTTTAAATATAAGATATTTAACATAGACATTTATTAATTATTAATATAAAATTTTAAATAAAAGATATTTAACATATACATTTATAATGTTTTAACATAAAATTTTAAATATAAGATTTTTAACATAGACATTTATTAATTATTAATATAAAATTTTAAATAAAAGATATTTAACATAGACATTTATTAATTATTAACATAATATTTTAAATATAAGATATTTAACATAATATTTTAAATATAAGATATTTAACATAATATTTTAAATATAAGATATTTAACATAATATTTTAAATATAAGATATTTAACATAATATTTTAAATATAAGATATTTAACATAATATTTTAAATATAAGATATTTAACATAATATTTTAAATATAAGATATTTAACATAATATTTTAAATATAAGATATTTAACATAATATTTTAAATATAAGATATTAAACATAATATTTTAAATATAAGATATTTAACATAATATTTTAAATATAAGATATTTAACATAATATTTTAAATATAAGATATTTAACATAATATTTTAAATATAAGATATTTAACATAATATTTTAAATATAAGATATTTAACATAATATTTTAAATATAAGATATTTAACATAATATTTTAAATATCAGATATTTAACATAGACATTTAATAATTATTAATATAAAATTTTAAATATAAGATATTTAACATAGACATTTATTAATTATTAACATAATATTTTAAATATAAGATATTTAACATAATATTTTAAATATAAGATATTTAACATAGAAAATAATTAATTATTAACATAATATTTTAAATATAAGATATTTAACATTGACATTTCTTAATTATTAACATAATATTTTAAATATAAGATATTTAACATAATATTTTAAATATAAGATATTTAACATAGACATTTATTAATTATTAATAAAAAATTTTAAATAAAAGATATTTAACATAGACATTTATAATGTTTTAACATAAAATTTTAAATATAAGATTTTTGACATAGACATTTATTAATTATCAACAATATATTTTAAATATAAGATATTTAACATAGACATTTATTAATTATTAACATAATATTTTAAATATAAGTTATTTAACATAATATTTTAAATATAAGATATTTAACATAGACATTTATTAATTATTAACATAATATTTTAAATATAAGATATTTAACATAGACATTTATTAATTATTAACATAATATTTACAATATAAGATATTTAACATAGACATTTCTTAATTATTAACATAATATTTTAAATATAAGATATTTATCATAGACATTTATTAATTATTAATATAAAATTTTAAATAAAAGATATTTAACATAGACAATTATAATGTTTTAACATAAAATTTTAAATATAAGATTTTTAACATAGACATTTATAAAGTTTTAACATAAAATTTTAAATATAAGATATTTAACATAGACATTTATTAATTATTAACATAATATTTACAATATAAGATATTTAACATAGACATTTCTTAATTATTAACATAATATTTTAAATATAAGATATTTAACATAATATTTTAAATATAAGATATTTAACATAATATTTTAAATATAAGATATTTAACATAATATTTTAAATATAAGATATTTAACATAATATTTTAAATATAAGATATTTAACATAATATTTTAAATATAAGATATTTAACATAATATTTTAAATATAAGATATTTAACATAATATTTTAAATATAAGATATTTAACATAATATTTTAAATATAAGATATTTAACATAATATTTTAAATATAAGATATTTAACATAGACATTTAATAATTAATTATATAAAATTTTAAATATAAGATATTTAACATAGACATTTATTAATTATTAACATAATATTTTAAATATAAGATATTTAACATAGACATTTATAATTATTAACATAATATTTACAGTATAAGATATTTAACATAGACATTTATAATGTTTTAACATAAACTTTTAAATATAAGATTTTTAACATAGACATTTATTAATTATCAACAATATATTTTAAATATAAGATATTTAACATAGACATTTATTAATTATTAACATAATATTTTAAATATAAGTTATTTAACATAATATTTTAAATATAAGATATTTAACATAGACATTTATTAATTATTAACATAATATTTTAAATATGAGATATTTATCATAGACATTTATTAATTATTAATATAAAATTTTAAATAAAAGATATTTAACATAGACAATTATAATGTTTTAACATAAAATTTTAAATATAAGATTTTTAACATAGACATTTATTAATTATAAATATAAAATTTTAAATAAAAGATATTTAACATAGACATTTATAAAGTTTTAACATAAAATTTACAATATAAGATATTAAACATAGACATTTCTTAATTATTAACATAATATTTTAAATATAAGATATTTAACATAATATTTTAAATATAAGATATTTAACATAATATTTTAAATATAAGATATTTAACATAATATTTTAAATATAAGATATTTAACATAATATTTTAAATATAAGATATTTAACATAATATTTTAAATATAAGATATTTAACATAATATTTTAAATAAAAGATATTTAACATAGACATTTATTAATTATTAATATAATATTTTAAATATAAGATATTTAACATAATATTTTAAATATAAGATATTTATCATAATATTTTAAATATAAGATATTTAACATAGACATTTAATAATTATTAATATAAAATTTTAAATATAAGATATTTAACATAGACATTTATTAATTATTAACATAATATTTTAAATATAAGATATTTAACATTGACATTTCTTAATTATTAACATAATATTTTAAATATAAGATATTTAACATAATATTTTAAATATAAGATATTTAACATAATATTTTAAATATAAGATATTTAACATAGACATTTATTAATTATTAATATAAAATTTTAAATAAAAGATATTTAACATAGACATTTATAATGTTTTAACATAAAATTTTAAATATAAGATTTTTAACATAGACATTTATTAATTATTAACATAATATTTTAAATATAAGATATTTAACATAGACATTTATTAATTATTAACAAAATATTTTAAATAAAAGATATTTAACATAGAAATTTATTTATTATTAACAAAATATTTTAAATATAAGATATTTAACAAAGATATTCATTAATTATTAACATAACATTTTAAATATAAGATTTTTAACATAGACATTTATTAATTATTAATATAAAATTTTAAATAAAAGATATTTAACATAGACATTTATAAAGTTTTAACATAAAATTTTAAATATAAGATATTTAACATAGACATTTATAATTATTAACATAATATTTACAATATAAGATATTTAACAAAGACATTTCTTAATTATTAACATAATATTTTAAATATAAGATATTTAACATAATATTTTAAATATAAGATATTTATCATAATATTTTAAATATAAGATATTTAACATAGACATTTAAAAATTATTAATATAAAATTTTAAATATAAGATATTTAACATAGACATTTATTAATTATTAACATAATATTTTAAATATAAGATATTTAACATTGACATTTCTTAATTATTAACATAATATTTTAAATATAAGATATTTAACATAATATTTTAAATATAAGATATTTAACATAATATTTTAAATATAAGATATTTAACATAGACATTTATTAATTATTAATATAAAATTTTAAATAAAAGATATTTAACATAGACATTTATAATGTTTTAACATAAAATTTTAAATACAAGATTTTTAACATAGACATTTATTAATTATTAATATAAAATTTTAAATAAAAGATATTTAACATAGACATTTATTAATTATTAACATAATATTTTAAATATAAGATATTTAACATAGACATTTTTTTATTAATAACATAATATTTTAAATATTAGATATTTAACATAGACATTTTTTAATTATTAACATAAGAAAGGTATTTAACATAGAAAATAATTAATTATTAACATAATATTTTAAATATAAGACATTTACATAGACATTTATTAATTATTAACATAATCTTTTAAATATAAGATATTTAACATAGACATTTATTAATTATTAACATAATATTTTAAATATAAGATATTTAACATAGACATTTATTAATTATTAACATAAGAAAGGTAATTAACATAGAAAATAATTAATTATTAACATAATATTTTAAATATAAGATATTTATCATAGACATTTGTTAATTATTAATATAAAATTTTAAATAAAAGATATTTAACATAGACAATTATAATGTTTTAACATAAAATTTTAAATATAAGATTTTAACATAGACATTTATTAATTATAAATATAAAATTTTAAAAAAAGATATTAAACATAGACATTTATAAAGCTTTAACATAAAATTTTAAATATAAGATATTTATCATAGACATTTATTAATTATTAACATAATATTTACAATATAAGATATTTAACATAGACATTTCTTTATTATTAACATAATATTTTAAATATAAGATTTTTAACATAGACATTTATTAATTATTAATATAAAATTTTAAATAAAAGATATTTAACATAGACATTTATAAAGTTTTAACATAAAATTTTAAATATAAGATATTTAACATAGACATTTATAATTATTAACATAATATTTACAATATAAGATATTTAACAAAGACATTTCTTAATTATTAACATAATATTTTAAATATAAGATATTTAACATAATATTTTAAATATAAGATATTTAACATAATATTTTAAATATAAGATATTTAACATAATATTTTAAATATAAGATATTTAACATAGACATTTATTAATTATTAATATAAAATTTTAAATAAAAGATATTTAACATATACATTTATAATGTTTTAACATAAAATTTTAAATATAAGATTTTTAACATAGACATTTATTAATTATTAATATAAAATTTTAAATAAAAGATATTTAACATAGACATTTATTAATTATTAACATAATATTTTAAATATAAGATATTTAACATAATATTTTAAATATAAGATATTTAACATAATATTTTAAATATAAGATATTTAACATAATATTTTAAATATAAGATATTTAACATAATATTTTAAATATAAGATATTTAACATAATATTTTAAATATAAGATATTTAACATAATATTTTAAATATAAGATATTTAACATAATATTTTAAATATAAAATATTTAACATAATATTTTAAATATAAAATATTTAACATAATATTTTAAATATAAGATATTTAACATAATATTTTAAATATCAGATATTTAACATAGACATTTAATAATTATTAATATAAAATTTTAAATATAAGATATTTAACATAATATTTTAAATATAAGATATTTAACATAGACATTTATTAATTATTAACATAACATTTTAAATATAAGATATTTAACATTGACATTTCTTAATTATTAACATAATATTTTAAATATAAGATATTTAACATAATATTTTAAATATAAGATATTTAACAGACATTTATTAATTATTAATATAAAATTTTAAATAAAAGATATTTAACATATACATTTATAATGTTTTAACATAAAATTTTAAATATAAGATTTTTAACATAGACATTTATTAATTATTAATATAAAATTTTAAATAAAAGATATTTAACATAGACATTTATTAATTATTAACATAATATTTTAAATATAAGATATTTAACATAATATTTTAAATATAAGATATTTAACATAATATTTTAAATATAAGATATTTAACATAATATTTTAAATATAAGATATTTAACATAATATTTTAAATATAAGATATTTAACATAATATTTTAAATATAAGATATTTAACATAATATTTTAAATATAAGATATTTAACATAATATTTTAAATATAAAATATTTAACATAATATTTTAAATATAAAATATTTAACATAATATTTTAAATATAAGATATTTAACATAATATTTTAAATATCAGATATTTAACATAGACATTTAATAATTATTAATATAAAATTTTAAATATAAGATATTTAACATAATATTTTAAATATAAGATATTTAACATAGACATTTATTAATTATTAACATAACATTTTAAATATAAGATATTTAACATTGACATTTCTTAATTATTAACATAATATTTTAAATATAAGATATTTAACATAATATTTTAAATATAAGATATTTAACATAGACATTTATTAATTATTAATAAAAATTTTTAAATAAAAGATATTTAACATAGACATTTATAATGTTTTAACATAAAATTTTAAATATAAGATTTTTGACATAGACATTTATTAATTATCAAAAATATATTTTAAATATAAGATATTTAACATAGACATTTATTAATTATTAACATAATATTTTAAATATAAGTTATTTAACATAATATTTTAAATATAAGATATTTAACATAGACATTTATTAATTATTAACATAATATTTTAAATATAAGATATTTAACATAGACATTTATTAATTATTAACATAATATTTACAATATAAGATATTTAACATAGACATTTCTTAATTATTAACATAATATTTTAAATATAAGATATTTATCATAGACATTTATTAATTATTAATATAAAATTTTAAATAAAAGATATTTAACATAGACAATTATAATGTTTTAACATAAAATTTTAAATATAAGATTTTTAACATAGACATTTATAAAGTTTTAACATAAAATTTTAAATATAAGATATTTAACATAGACATTTATTAATTATTAACATAATATTTACAATATAAGATATTTAACATAGACATTTCTTAATTATTAACATAATATTTTAAATATAAGATATTTAACATAATATTTTAAATATAAGATATTTAACATAATATTTTAAATATAAGATATTTAACATAATATTTTAAATATAAGATATTTAACATAATATTTTAAATATAAGATATTTAACATAATATTTTAAATATAAGATATTTAACATAATATTTTAAATATAAGATATTTAACATAATATTTTAAATATAAGATATTTAACATAATATTTTAAATATAAGATATTTAACATAATATTTTAAATATAAGATATTTAACATAATATTTTAAATATAAGATATTTAACATAATATTTTAAATATAAGATATTTAACATAGACATTTTATAATTAATTATATAAAATTTTAAATATAAGATATTTAACACAGACATTTATTAATTATTAACATAATATTTTAAATATAAGATATTTAACATAGACATTTATTAATTATTAATATAATATTTTAAATATAGATATTTAACATAGACATTTATAATGTTTTAACATAAAATTTTAAATATAAGATTTTTAACATAGACATTTATTGATTATTAACATAATATTTTAAATATAAGATATTTAACATAGACATTTATTAATTATTAACAAAATATTTTAAAAATAAGATATTTAACATAGACATTTATTAATTATTAACATAAGAAAGGTAATTAACATAGAATATAATTAATTATTAACATAATATTTTAAATATAATATATTTAACATAGACATTTATTAATTATTAACATAATATTTTAAATATAAGATATTTAACATAGACATTTATTAATTATTAACATAATATTTTAAATATAAGATATTTAACATAGACATTTATTAATTATTAACAAAATATTTTAAAAATAAGATATTTAACATAGACATTTATTAATTATTAACATAAGAAAGGTAATTAACATAGAATATAATTAATTATTAACATAATATTTTAAATATAATATATTTAACATAGACATTTATTAATTATTAACATAATATTTTAAATATAAGATATTTAACATAGACATTTATTAATTATTAACAAAATATTTTAAATAAAAGATATTTAACATAGAAATTTATTTATTATTAACAAAATATTTTAAATATAAGATATTTAACATAGATATTCATTAATTATTAACATAACATTTTAAATATAAGATTTTTAACATAGACATTTATTAATTATTAATATAAAATTTTAAATAAAAGATATTTAACATAGACATTTATAAAGTTTTAACATAAAATTTTAAATATAAGATATTTAACATAGACATTTATAATTATTAACATAATATTTACAATATAAGATATTTAACAAAGACATTTCTTAATTATTAACATAATATTTTAAATATAAGATATTTAACATAATATTTTAAATATAAGATATTTATCATAATATTTTAAATATAAGATATTTAACATAGACATTTAAAAATTATTAATATAAAATTTTAAATATAAGATATTTAACATAGACATTTATTAATTATTAACATAATATTTTAAATATAAGATATTTAACATTGACATTTCTTAATTATTAACATAATATTTTAAATATAAGATATTTAACATAATATTTTAAATATAAGATATTTAACATAATATTTTAAATATAAGATATTTAACATAGACATTTATTAATTATTAATATAAAATTTTAAATAAAAGATATTTAACATAGACATTTATAATGTTTTAACATAAAATTTTAAATACAAGATTTTTAACATAGACATTTATTAATTATTAATATAAAATTTTAAATAAAAGATATTTAACATAGACATTTATTAATTATTAACATAATATTTTAAATATAAGATATTTAACATAGACATTTTTTTATTAATAACATAATATTTTAAATATTAGATATTTAACATAGACATTTTTTAATTATTAACATAAGAAAGGTATTTAACATAGAAAATAATTAATTATTAACATAATATTTTAAATATAAGACATTTACATAGACATTTATTAATTATTAACATAATCTTTTAAATATAAGATATTTAACATAGACATTTATTAATTATTAACATAATATTTTAAATATAAGATATTTAACATAGACATTTATTAATTATTAACATAAGAAAGGTAATTAACATAGAAAATAATTAATTATTAACATAATATTTTAAATATAAGATATTTATCATAGACATTTGTTAATTATTAATATAAAATTTTAAATAAAAGATATTTAACATAGACAATTATAATGTTTTAACATAAAATTTTAAATATAAGATTTTAACATAGACATTTATTAATTATAAATATAAAATTTTAAAAAAAGATATTAAACATAGACATTTATAAAGCTTTAACATAAAATTTTAAATATAAGATATTTATCATAGACATTTATTAATTATTAACATAATATTTACAATATAAGATATTTAACATAGACATTTCTTTATTATTAACATAATATTTTAAATATAAGATTTTTAACATAGACATTTATTAATTATTAATATAAAATTTTAAATAAAAGATATTTAACATAGACATTTATAAAGTTTTAACATAAAATTTTAAATATAAGATATTTAACATAGACATTTATAATTATTAACATAATATTTACAATATAAGATATTTAACAAAGACATTTCTTAATTATTAACATAATATTTTAAATATAAGATATTTAACATAATATTTTAAATATAAGATATTTAACATAATATTTTAAATATAAGATATTTAACATAATATTTTAAATATAAGATATTTAACATAGACATTTATTAATTATTAATATAAAATTTTAAATAAAAGATATTTAACATATACATTTATAATGTTTTAACATAAAATTTTAAATATAAGATTTTTAACATAGACATTTATTAATTATTAATATAAAATTTTAAATAAAAGATATTTAACATAGACATTTATTAATTATTAACATAATATTTTAAATATAAGATATTTAACATAATATTTTAAATATAAGATATTTAACATAATATTTTAAATATAAGATATTTAACATAATATTTTAAATATAAGATATTTAACATAATATTTTAAATATAAGATATTTAACATAATATTTTAAATATAAGATATTTAACATAATATTTTAAATATAAGATATTTAACATAATATTTTAAATATAAAATATTTAACATAATATTTTAAATATAAAATATTTAACATAATATTTTAAATATAAGATATTTAACATAATATTTTAAATATCAGATATTTAACATAGACATTTAATAATTATTAATATAAAATTTTAAATATAAGATATTTAACATAATATTTTAAATATAAGATATTTAACATAGACATTTATTAATTATTAACATAACATTTTAAATATAAGATATTTAACATTGACATTTCTTAATTATTAACATAATATTTTAAATATAAGATATTTAACATAATATTTTAAATATAAGATATTTAACAGACATTTATTAATTATTAATATAAAATTTTAAATAAAAGATATTTAACATATACATTTATAATGTTTTAACATAAAATTTTAAATATAAGATTTTTAACATAGACATTTATTAATTATTAATATAAAATTTTAAATAAAAGATATTTAACATAGACATTTATTAATTATTAACATAATATTTTAAATATAAGATATTTAACATAATATTTTAAATATAAGATATTTAACATAATATTTTAAATATAAGATATTTAACATAATATTTTAAATATAAGATATTTAACATAATATTTTAAATATAAGATATTTAACATAATATTTTAAATATAAGATATTTAACATAATATTTTAAATATAAGATATTTAACATAATATTTTAAATATAAAATATTTAACATAATATTTTAAATATAAAATATTTAACATAATATTTTAAATATAAGATATTTAACATAATATTTTAAATATCAGATATTTAACATAGACATTTAATAATTATTAATATAAAATTTTAAATATAAGATATTTAACATAATATTTTAAATATAAGATATTTAACATAGACATTTATTAATTATTAACATAACATTTTAAATATAAGATATTTAACATTGACATTTCTTAATTATTAACATAATATTTTAAATATAAGATATTTAACATAATATTTTAAATATAAGATATTTAACATAGACATTTATTAATTATTAATAAAAATTTTTAAATAAAAGATATTTAACATAGACATTTATAATGTTTTAACATAAAATTTTAAATATAAGATTTTTGACATAGACATTTATTAATTATCAAAAATATATTTTAAATATAAGATATTTAACATAGACATTTATTAATTATTAACATAATATTTTAAATATAAGTTATTTAACATAATATTTTAAATATAAGATATTTAACATAGACATTTATTAATTATTAACATAATATTTTAAATATAAGATATTTAACATAGACATTTATTAATTATTAACATAATATTTACAATATAAGATATTTAACATAGACATTTCTTAATTATTAACATAATATTTTAAATATAAGATATTTATCATAGACATTTATTAATTATTAATATAAAATTTTAAATAAAAGATATTTAACATAGACAATTATAATGTTTTAACATAAAATTTTAAATATAAGATTTTTAACATAGACATTTATAAAGTTTTAACATAAAATTTTAAATATAAGATATTTAACATAGACATTTATTAATTATTAACATAATATTTACAATATAAGATATTTAACATAGACATTTCTTAATTATTAACATAATATTTTAAATATAAGATATTTAACATAATATTTTAAATATAAGATATTTAACATAATATTTTAAATATAAGATATTTAACATAATATTTTAAATATAAGATATTTAACATAATATTTTAAATATAAGATATTTAACATAATATTTTAAATATAAGATATTTAACATAATATTTTAAATATAAGATATTTAACATAATATTTTAAATATAAGATATTTAACATAATATTTTAAATATAAGATATTTAACATAATATTTTAAATATAAGATATTTAACATAATATTTTAAATATAAGATATTTAACATAATATTTTAAATATAAGATATTTAACATAGACATTTTATAATTAATTATATAAAATTTTAAATATAAGATATTTAACACAGACATTTATTAATTATTAACATAATATTTTAAATATAAGATATTTAACATAGACATTTATTAATTATTAATATAATATTTTAAATATAGATATTTAACATAGACATTTATAATGTTTTAACATAAAATTTTAAATATAAGATTTTTAACATAGACATTTATTGATTATTAACATAATATTTTAAATATAAGATATTTAACATAGACATTTATTAATTATTAACAAAATATTTTAAAAATAAGATATTTAACATAGACATTTATTAATTATTAACATAAGAAAGGTAATTAACATAGAATATAATTAATTATTAACATAATATTTTAAATATAATATATTTAACATAGACATTTATTAATTATTAACATAATATTTTAAATATAAGATATTTAACATAGACATTTATTAATTATTAACATAATATTTTAAATATAAGATATTTAACATAGACATTTATTAATTATTAACAAAATATTTTAAAAATAAGATATTTAACATAGACATTTATTAATTATTAACATAAGAAAGGTAATTAACATAGAATATAATTAATTATTAACATAATATTTTAAATATAATATATTTAACATAGACATTTATTAATTATTAACATAATATTTTAAATATAAGATATTTAACATAGACATTTATTAATTATTAACATAATCTTTTAAATATAAGATATTTAACATAGACAATAATTAATTATTAACATAATATTTAATTTAAGACATTTAACATAGACATTTATTAATTATTAACATAATCTTTTAAATATAAGATATTTAACATAGACATTTATTAATTATTAACATAATATTTTAAATATAAGATATTTAACATAGACATTTATTAATTATTAACATAATATTTTAAATATAAGATATTTAACATAGACATTTATTAATTATTAACATAATATTTTAAATATAAGATATTTAACATTGACATTTCTTAATTATTAACATAATATTTTAAATATAAGATATTTAACATAATATTTTAAATATAAGATATTTAACATAGACATTTATTAATTATTAATATAAAATTTTAAATAAAAGATATTTAACATAGACATTTATAATGTTTTAACATAAAATTTTAAATATATTTTTTTAACATAGACATTTATTGATTATTAACATAATATTTTAAATATAAGATATTTAACATAGACATTTATTAATTATTAACAAAATATTTTAAAAATAAGATATTTAACATAGACATTTATTAATTATTAACATAAGAAAGGTAATTAACATAGAATATAATTAATTATTAACATAATATTTTAAATATAATATATTTAACATAGACATTTATTAATTATTAACATAATATTTTAAATATAAGATATTTAACATAGACATTTATTAATTATTAACATAAGAAAGGTAATTAACATAGACAATAATTAATTATTAACATAATATTTAATATAAGACATTTTTTAATTATTAACATAATCTTTTAAATATAAGATATTTAACATAGACATTTATTAATTATTAACATAATATTTTAAATATAAGATATTTAACATAGACATTTATTAATTATTAACATAATATTTTAAATATAAGATATTTAACATAGACATTTATTAATTATTAACAAAATATTTTTAAAATAAGATATTTAACATAGAAATTTATTAATTATTAACATAAGAAAGGTAATTAACATAGAATATAATTAATTATTAACATAATATTTTAAATATAATATATTTAACATAGACATTTATTAATTATTAACATAATATTTTAAATATAAGATATTTAACATAGACATTTATTAATTATTAACATAATCTTTTAAATATAAGATATTTAACATAGACAATAATTAATTATTAACATAATATTTAATATAAGACATTTAACATAGACATTTATTAATTATTAACATAATCTTTAAAATATAAGATATTTAACATAGACATTTATTAATTATTAACATAATTTTTTAAATATAAGATATTTAACATAGACATTTATTAATTATTAACATAATATTTTAACTATAATATATTTAACATTGAAATTAATTAATTATTAATAATATATTTTAAATATAAGATATTTAACATAGACATATATTAATTATTAACATAATATTTTAACTATAATATATTTAACATTGACATTTATTAATTATTAATAATATATTTTAAATATAAGATATTTAACATAGACATTTATTAATTATTAACATAATATTTTAAATATATTATATTTAACATAGACATTTATTAATTATTAACATAATATTTTAACTATAATATATTTAACATTGACATTAATTAATTATTAATAATATATTTTAAATATAAGATATTTAACATAGACATTTATTAATTATTAACATAATACTTTAAATATAATATATTTAACATAGACATTTATTAATTATTAACATAATATTTTAAATATAAGATATTTAACATAGACATTTCTTAATTATTAACATTAGAAAGGTAATTAACATAGACAATAATTAATTATTAACATAATATTTTAAATAAAAGATATTTAACATAGACATTTATTATTTATTAACATAATATTTGAAATATAAGATATTTAACATAGACATTTATTAATTATTAATATAAAATTTTAAATAAAAGATATTTAACATAGACATTCATAATGTTTTAACATAAAATTTTCAATATGAGATTTTCAACATAGACATTTATTAAATATTAACATATTATTTTAAATATAAGTTATTTAACATAGACATTTATTAATTATTAACAAAATATTTTAAATATAAGGTATTTAACATAGACATTTATTAATTATTAACATAATATTTTAAATATAAGATATTTAACATAATATTTTAAATATAAGATATTTAACATAGACATTTAATAATTATTAATATAAAATTTTAAATATAAGATATTTAACATAGACATTTATTAATTATTAACATAATATTTTAAATATAAGATATTTAACATAGACATTTCTTAATTATTAACATAATATTTTAAATATAAGATATTTAACATAGACATTTCTTAATTATTAACATAATATTTTAAATATAAGATATTTAACATAGACATTTATTAATTATTAACATAATATTTTAAATATAAGATATTTAATATAGACATTTATTAATTATTAATATAATATTATTATATGGGGAATTGTAACAATATAATATTGATATGAATAATTATAATTTTATGGGACACTATAATATTAAGGTACTAATAAATAATCATCTTCTTTTTTATTAATTAGAGAGGAGAATATTTCTCCTGTTTATTAGGTATTATAATTATTAACATTAAATCTTAAATATAAGATATTTAGCATAGACATTTATTAATTATTAACATAATATTTTAAATATAAGATATTTAACATAGACATTTATTAATTATTAATATAATATTTTAAATATAAGATATTTAACATAATATTTTAAATATAAGATATTTAACATAATATTTTAAATATAAGATATTTAACATAATATTTTAAATATAAGATATTTAACATAATATTTTAAATATAAGATATTTAACATAATATTTTAAATATAAGATATTTAACATAATATTTTAAATATAAGATATTTGACATAGACATTTATTAATTATTAACATAATATTTTAAATATAAGATATTTAACATAGACATTTATTAATTATTAATATAAAATTTTAAATAAAAGATATTTAACATAGACATTTATATTGTTTTAACATAAAATTTTAAATATAAGATTTTAAACATAGACATTTATTAATTATTAACATAATATTTTAAATATAAGATATTTAACATAGACATTTATTAATTATTAACAAAATATTTTAAATAAAAGATATTTAACATAGACATTTATTTATTATTAACAAATTATTTTAAATATAAGATATTTAACATAGACATTTATAATGTTTTAACATAAAATTTTAAATATAAGATTTTTAACATAGACATTTATTAATTATTAATATAAAATTTTAAATAAAAGATATTTAACATAGACATTTATAAAGTTTTAACATAAAATTTTAAATATAAGATATTTAACATAGACATTTATAATTATTAACATAATATTTACAATATAAGATATTTAACAAAGACATTTCTTAATTATTAACATAATATTTTAAATATAAGATATTTAACATAATATTTTAAATATAAGATATTTATCATAATATTTTAAATATAAGATATTTAACATAGACATTTAATAATTATTAATATAAAATTTTAAATATAAGATATTTAACATAGACATTTATAATTTATTAACATAATATTTTAAATATAAGATATTTAACATTGACATTTCTTAATTATTAACATAATATTTTAAATATAAGATATTTAACATAATATTTTAAATATAAGATATTTAACATAATATTTTAAATATAAGATATTTAACATAATATTTTAAATATAAGATATTTAACATAATATTTTAAATATAAGATATTTAACATAATATTTTAAATATAAGATATTTAACATAATATTTTAAATATAAGATATTTAACATAATATTTTAAATATAAGATATTTAACATAATATTTTAAATATAAGATATTTAACATAGACATTTAATAATTAATTATATAAAATTTTAAATATAAGATATTTAACATAGACATTTATTAATTATTAACATAATATTTTAAATATATGATATTTAACATAGACATTTATTAATTATTAACATAATATTTTAAATATAAGATATTTAACATTGACATTTCTTAATTATTAACATAATATTTTAAATATAAAATATTTAGCATAATATTTTAAATATAATATATTTAACATAGACATTTATTAATTATTAACATTAGAAAGGTAATTAACATAGACAATAATTAATTATTAACATAATATTTTAAATAAAAGATATTTAACATAGACATTTATTATTTATTAACATAATATTTTAAATATAAGATATTTAACATAGACATTTATTAATTATTAATATAAAATTTTAAATAAAAGATATTTAACATAGACATTCATAATGTTTTAACATAAAATTTTCAATATAAGATTTTCAACATAGACATTTATTAAATATTAACATATTATTTTAAATATAAGTTATTGAACATAGACATTTATTAATTATTAACAAAATATTTTAAATATAAGGTATTTAACATAGACATTTATTAATTATTAACATAATATTTTAAATATAAGATATTTAACATAATATTTTAAATATAAGATATTTAGCATAGACATTTAATAATTATTAATATAAAATTTTAAATATAAGATATTTAACATAGACATTTATGAATTATTAACATAATATTTTAAATATAAGATATTTAACATAGACATTTCTTAATTATTAACATAATATTTTAAATATAAGATATTTAACGTAGACATTTCTTAATTATTAACATAATATTTTAAATATAAGATATTTAACATAGACATTTATTAATTATTAACATAATATTTTAAATATAAGATATTTAACATAGACAATTATAATGTTTTAACATAAAATTTTAAATATAAGATTTTTAACATAGACATTTATAAAGTTTTAACATAAAATTTTAAATATAAGATATTTAACATAGACATTTATTAATTATTAACATAATATTTTAAATATAAGATATTTAACATTGACATTTCTTAATTATTAACATAATATTTTAAATATAAGATATTTAACATAATATTTTAAATATAAGATATTTAACATAATATTTTAAATATAAGATATTTAACATAATATTTTAAATATAAGATATTTAACATAATATTTTAAATATAAGATATTTAACATAATATTTTAAATATAAGATATTTAACATAATATTTTAAATATAAGATATTTAACATAATATTTTAAATATAAGATATTTAACATAGACATTTAATAATTAATTATATAAAATTTTAAATATAAGATATTTAACATAGACATTTATTAATTATTAACATAATATTTTAAATATATGATATTTAACATAGACATTTATTAATTATTAACATAATATTTTAAATATAAGATTTTTAACATTGACATTTCTTAATTATTAACATAATATTTTAAATATAAAATATTTAGCATAATATTTTAAATATAAGATATTTAACATAGACATTTATTAATTATTAACATTAGAAAGGTAATTAACATAGACAATAATTAATTATTAACATAATATTTTAAATAAAAGATATTTAACATAGACATTTATTATTTATTAACATAATATTTTAAATATAAGATATTTAACATAGACATTTATTAATTATTAATATAAAATTTTAAATAAAAGATATTTAACATAGACATTCATAATGTTTTAACATAAAATTTTCAATATAAGATTTTCAACATAGACATTTATTAAATATTAACATATTATTTTAAATATAAGTTATTTAACATAGACATTTATTAATTATTAACAAAATATTTTAAATATAAGGTATTTAACATAGACATTTATTAATTATTAACATAATATTTTAAATATAAGATATTTAACATAATATTTTAAATATAAGATATTTAGCATAGACATTTAATAATTATTAATATAAAATTTTAAATATAAGATATTTAACATAGACATTTATGAATTATTAACATAATATTTTAAATATAAGATATTTAACATAGACATTTCTTAATTATTAACATAATATTTTAAATATAAGATATTTAACGTAGACATTTCTTAATTATTAACATAATATTTTAAATATAAGATATTTAACATAGACATTTATTAATTATTAACATAATATTTTAAATATAAGATATTTAACATAGACAATTATAATGTTTTAACATAAAATTTTAAATATAAGATTTTTAACATAGACATTTATAAAGTTTTAACATAAAATTTTAAATATAAGATATTTAACATAGACATTTATTAATTATTAACATAATATTTACAATATAAGATATTTAACATAGACATTTCTTAATTATTAACATAATATTTTAAATATAAGATATTTAACATAATATTTTAAATATAAGATATTTAACATAATATTTTAAATATAAGATATTTAACATAATATTTTAAATATAAGATATTTAACATAATATTTTAAATATAAGATATTTAACATAATATTTTAAATATAAGATATTTAACATAATATTTTAAATATAAGATATTTAACATAATATTTTAAATATAAGATATTTAACATAATATTTTAAATATAAGATATTTAACATAATATTTTAAATATAAGATATTTAACATAATATTTTAAATATAAGATATTTAACATAATATTTTAAATATAAGATATTTAACATAATATTTTAAATATAAGATATTTAACATAGACATTTTATAATTAATTATATAAAATTTTAAATATAAGATATTTAACACAGACATTTATTAATTATTAACATAATATTTTAAATATAAGATATTTAACATAGACATTTATAATTATTAACATAATATTTACAATATAAGATATTTAACATAGACATTTCTTAATTATTAACATAATATTTTAAATATAAGATATTTAACATAGACATTTATTAATTATTAACATAATATTTTAAATATAAGATATTTAACATAGACAATTATAATGTTTTAACATAAAATTTTAAATATAAGATTTTTAACATAGACATTTATAAAGTTTTAACATAAAATTTTAAATATAAGATATTTAACATAGACATTTATTAATTATTAACATAATATTTACAATATAAGATATTTAACATAGACATTTCTTAATTATTAACATAATATTTTAAATATAAGATATTTAACATAATATTTTAAATATAAGATATTTAACATAATATTTTAAATATAAGATATTTAACATAATATTTTAAATATAAGATATTTAACATAATATTTTAAATATAAGATATTTAACATAGACATTTATTAATTATTAATATAAAATTTTAAAAAAGAGATATTTAACATATACATTTATAATGTTTTAACATAAAATTTTAAATATAAGATTTTTAACATAGACATTTATTAATTATTAATATAAAATTTTAAATAAAAGATATTTAACATAGACATTTATTAATTATTAACATAATATTTTAAATATAAGATATTTAACATAATATTTTAAATATAAGATATTTAACATAATATTTTAAATATAAGATATTTAACATAATATTTTAAATATAAGATATTTAACATAATATTTTAAATATAAGATATTTAACATAATATTTTAAATATAAGATATTTAACATAATATTTTAAATATAAGATATTTAACATAATATTTTAAATATAAGATATTTAACATAATATTTTAAATATCAGATATTCAACATAGACATTTAATAATTATTAATATAAAATTTTAAATATAAGATATTTAACATAGACATTTATTCATTATTAACATAATATTTTAAATATAAGATATTTAACATAATATTTTAAATATAAGATATTTAACATAGACATTTATTAATTATTAACATAATATTTTAAATATAAGATATTTAACATTGACATTTCTTAATTATTAACATAATATTTTAAATATAAGATATTTAACATAATATTTTAAATATAAGATATTTAACATAATATTTTAAATATAAGATATTTAACATAATATTTTAAATATAAGATATTTAACATAGACATTTATTAATTATTAATAAAAAATTTTAAATAAAAGATATTTAACATAGACATTTATAATGTTTTAACATAAAATTTTAAATATAAGATTTTTGACATAGACATTTATTAATTATCAACAATATATTTTAAATATAAGATATTTAACATAGACATTTATTAATTATTAACATAATATTTTAAATATAAGTTATTTAACATAATATTTTAAATATAAGATATTTAACATAGACATTTATTAATTATTAACATAATATTTTAAATATAAGATATTTAACATAGACATTTATTAATTATTAACATAATATTTACAATATAAGATATTTAACATAGACATTTCTTAATTATTAACATAATATTTTAAATATAAGATATTTATCATAGACATTTATTAATTATTAATATAAAATTTTAAATAAAAGATATTTAACATAGACAATTATAATGTTTTAACATAAAATTTTAAATATAAGATTTTTAACATAGACATTTATAAAGTTTTAACATAAAATTTTAAATATAAGATATTTAACATAGACATTTATTAATTATTAACATAATATTTTAAATATAAGATATTTAACATTGACATTTCTTAATTATTAACATAATATTTTAAATATAAGATATTTAACATAATATTTTAAATATAAGATATTTAACATAATATTTTAAATATAAGATATTTAACATAGACATTTATTAATTATTAATAAAAAATTTTAAATAAAAGATATTGAACATAGACATTTATAATGTTTTAACATAAAATTTTAAATATAAGATTATTGACATAGACATTTATTAATTATCAAAAATATATTTTAAATATAAGATATTTAACATAGACATTTATTAATTATTAACATAATATTTTAAATATAAGTTATTTAACATAATATTTTAAATATAAGATATTTAACATAGACATTTATTAATTATTAACATAATATTTTAAATATAAGATATTTAACATAGACATTTATTAATTATTAACATAATATTTACAATATAAGATATTTAACATAGACATTTCTTAATTATTAACATAATATTTTAAATATAAGATATTTATCATAGACATTTATTAATTATTAATATAAAATTTTAAATAAAAGATATTTAACATAGACAATTATAATGTTTTAACATAAAATTTTAAATATAAGATTTTTAACATAGACATTTATAAAGTTTTAACATAAAATTTTAAATATAAGATATTTAACATAGACATTTATTAATTATTAACATAATATTTACAATATAAGATATTTAACATAGACATTTCTTAATTATTAACATAATATTTTAAATATAAGATATTTAACATAATATTTTAAATATAAGATATTTAACATAATATTTTAAATATAAGATATTTAACATAATATTTTAAATATAAGATATTTAACATAATATTTTAAATATAAGATATTTAACATAATATTTTAAATATAAGATATTTAACATAATATTTTAAATATAAGATATTTAACATAATATTTTAAATATAAGATATTTAACATAATATTCTAAATATAAGATATTTAACATAATATTTTAAATATAAGATATTAAACATAGACATTTTATAATTAATTATATAAAATTTTAAATATAAGATATTTAACACAGACATTTATTAATTATTAACATAATATTTTAAATATAAGATATTTAACATAGACATTTATAATTATTAACATAATATTTACAATATAAGATATTTAACATAGACATTTCTTAATTATTAACATAATATTTTAAATATAAGATATTTAGCATAATATTTTAAATATAAGATATTTAACATAGACATTTATTAATTATTAAAATAATATTTTAAATATAAGATATTTAACCTAGACATTTTTTTATTAATAACATAATATTTTAAATATAAGATATTTAACATAGACATTTTTTAATTATTAACATAAGAAAGGTATTTAACATAGAAAATAATTAATTATTAACATAATATTTTAAATATAAGACATTTAACATAGACATTTATTAATTATTAACATAATCTTTTAAATATAAGATATTTAACATAGAAAATAATTAATTATTAACATAATATTTTAAATATAGGATATTTATCATAGACATTTATTAATTATTAACATAAAATTTTAAATAAAAGATATTTAACATAGACAATTATAATGTTTTAAAATAAAATTTTAAATATAAGATTTTTAATATAGACATTTATTAATTATAAATATAAAATTTTAAAGAAAAGATATTTTACATAGACATTTATAAAGTTTTAACATAAAATTTTAAATATAAGATATTTATCATAGACATTTATTAATTATTAACATAATATTTACAATATAAGATATTTAACATAGACATTTCTTTATTATTAACATAATATTTTAAATATAAGATATTTAACATAATATTTTAAATATAAGATATTAAACATAATATTTTAAATATAAGATATTTAACATAATATTTTAAATATAAGATATTTAACATAATATTTTAAATATAAGATATTTAACATAATATTTTATATATAAGATATTTAACATAATATTTTAAATATAAGATATTTAACATAATATTTTAAATATAAGATATTTAACATAATATTTTAAATATAAGATATTTAACATAATATTTTAAATATAAGATATTTAACATAATATTTTAAATATAAGATATTCAACATAATATTTTAAATATAAGATATTTAACATAATATTTTAAATATAAGATATTTAACATAATATTTTAAATATAAGATATTTAACATAATATTTTAAATATAAGATATTTAACATAATATTTTAAATATAAGATATTTAACATAGACATTTAATAATTAATTATATAAAATTTTAAATATAAGATATTTAACATAGACATTTATTAATTATTAACATAATATTTTAAATATAAGATATTTAACATAGACATTTATAATTATTAACATAATATTTACAGTATAAGATATTTAACATAGACATTTATAATGTTTTAACATAAAATTTTAAATATAAGATTTTTAACATAGACATTTATTAATTATCAACAATATATTTTAAATATAAGATATTTAACATAGACATTTATTAATTATTAACATAATATTTTAAATATAAGTTATTTAACATAATATTTTAAATATAAGATATTTAACATAGACATTTATTAATTATTAACATAATATTTTAAATATGAGATATTTATCATAGACATTTATTAATTATTAATAACAAATTTTAAATAAAAGATATTTAACATAGACAATTATAATGTTTTAACATAAAATTTTAAATATAAGATTTTTAACATAGACATTTATTAATTATAAATATAAAATTTTAAATAAAAGATATTTAACATAGACATTTATAAAGTTTTAACATAAAATTTACAATATAAGATATTAAACATAGACATTTCTTAATTATTAACATAATATTTACAATATAAGATATTTAACATAGACATTTCTTAATTATTAACATAATATTTTAAATATAAGATATTTAACATAGACATTTATTAATTATTAACATAATATTTTAAATATAAGATATTTAACATAGACAATTATAATGTTTTAACATAAAATTTTAAATATAAGATTTTTAACATAGACATTTATAAAGTTTTAACATAAAATTTTAAATATAAGATATTTAACATAGACATTTATTAATTATTAACATAATATTTACAATATAAGATATTTAACATAGACATTTCTTAATTATTAACATAATATTTTAAATATAAGATATTTAACATAATATTTTAAATATAAGATATTTAACATAATATTTTAAATATAAGATATTTAACATAATATTTTAAATATAAGATATTTAACATAATATTTTAAATATAAGATATTTAACATAATATTTTAAATATAAGATATTTAACATAATATTTTAAATATAAGATATTTAACATAATATTTTAAATATAAGATATTTAACATAATATTTTAAATATAAGATATTTAACATAATATTTTAAATATAAGATATTTAACATAATATTTTAAATATAAGATATTTAACATAATATTTTAAATATAAGATATTTAGCATAATATTTTAAATATAAGATATTTAACATAGACATTTATTAATTATTAACATAATATTTTAAATATAAGATATTTAACCTAGACATTTTTTTATTAATAACATAATATTTTAAATATAAGATATTTAACATAGACATTTTTTAATTTTTAACATAAGAAAGGTATTTAACATAGAAAATAATTAATTATTAACATAATATTTTAAATATAAGACATTTACATAGACATTTATTAATTATTAACATAATCTTTTAAATATAAGATATTTAACATAGACATTTATTAATTATTAACATAATATTTTAAATATAAGATATTTAACATAGACATTTATTAATTATTAACATAAGAAAGGTAATTATCATAGAAAATAATTAATTATTAACATAATATTTTAAATATAAGATATTTATCATAGACATTTGTTAATTATTAATATAAAATTTTAAATAAAAGATATTTAACATAGACAATTATAATGTTTTAACATAAAATTTTAAATATAAGATTTTAACATAGACATTTATTAATTATAAATATAAAATTTTAAAAAAAGATATTTAACATAGACATTTATAAATCTTTAACATAAAATTTTAAATATAAGATATTTATCATAGACATTTATTAATTATTAACATAATATTTACAATATAAGATATTTAACATAGACATTTCTTTATTATTAACATAATATTTTAAATATAAGATTTTTAACATAGACATTTATTAATTATTAATATAAAATTTTAAATAAAAGATATTTAACATAGACATTTATAAAGTTTTAACATAAAATTTTAAATATAAGATATTTAACATAGACATTTATAATTATTAACATAATATTTACAATATAAGATATTTAACAAAGACATTTCTTAATTATTAACATAATATTTTAAATATAAGATATTTAACATAATATTTTAAATATAAGATATTTAACATAATATTTTAAATATAAGATATTTAACATAATATTTTAAATATAAGATATTTAACATAATATTTTAAATATAAGATATTTAACATAATATTTTAAATATAAGATATTTAACATAGACATTTATTAATTATTAATATAAAATTTTAAAAAAGAGATATTTAACATATACATTTATAATGTTTTAACATAAAATTTTAAATATAAGATTTTTAACATAGACATTTATTAATTATTAATATAAAATTTTAAATAAAAGATATTTAACATAGACATTTATTAATTATTAACATAATATTTTAAATATAAGATATTTAACATAATATTTTAAATATAAGATATTTAACATAATATTTTAAATATAAGATATTTAACATAATATTTTAAATATAAGATATTTAACATAATATTTTAAATATAAGATATTTAACATAATATTTTAAATATAAGATATTTAACATAATATTTTAAATATAAGATATTTAACATAATATTTTAAATATAAGATATTTAACATAATATTTTAAATATAAGATATTTAACATAATATTTTAAATATCAGATATTCAACATAGACATTTAATAATTATTAATATAAAATTTTAAATATAAGATATTTAACATAGACATTTATTCATTATTAACATAATATTTTAAATATAAGATATTTAACATAATATTTTAAATATAAGATATTTAACATAGACATTTATTAATTATTAACATAATATTTTAAATATAAGATATTTAACATTGACATTTCTTAATTATTAACATAATATTTTAAATATAAGATATTTAACATAATATTTTAAATATAAGATATTTAACATAATATTTTAAATATAAGATATTTAACATAGACATTTATTAATTATTAATAAAAAATTTTAAATAAAAGATATTTAACATAGACATTTATAATGTTTTAACATAAAATTTTAAATATAAGATTTTTGACATAGACATTTATTAATTATCAACAATATATTTTAAATATAAGATATTTAACATAGACATTTATTAA
This sequence comes from Troilus luridus, assembly GCA_964056705.1. NCBI lineage: Eukaryota > Metazoa > Arthropoda > Insecta > Hemiptera > Pentatomidae > Troilus > Troilus luridus. The sequence continues at coordinate 1,945,418 of OZ057417.1, read as the reverse complement.
TTATTAACATAATATTTTAAATATAAGTTATTTAACATAATATTTTAAATATAAGATATTTAACATAGACATTTATTAATTATTAACATAATATTTTAAATATAAGATATTTAACATAGACATTTATTAATTATTAACATAATATTTACAATATAAGATATTTAACATAGACATTTCTTAATTATTAACATAATATTTTAAATATAAGATATTTATCATAGACATTTATTAATTATTAATATAAAATTTTAAATAAAAGATATTTAACATAGACAATTATAATGTTTTAACATAAAATTTTAAATATAAGATTTTTAACATAGACATTTATAAAGTTTTAACATAAAATTTTAAATATAAGATATTTAACATAGACATTTATTAATTATTAACATAATATTTTAAATATAAGATATTTAACATTGACATTTCTTAATTATTAACATAATATTTTAAATATAAGATATTTAACATAATATTTTAAATATAAGATATTTAACATAATATTTTAAATATAAGATATTTAACATAGACATTTATTAATTATTAATAAAAAATTTTAAATAAAAGATATTGAACATAGACATTTATAATGTTTTAACATAAAATTTTAAATATAAGATTATTGACATAGACATTTATTAATTATCAAAAATATATTTTAAATATAAGATATTTAACATAGACATTTATTAATTATTAACATAATATTTTAAATATAAGTTATTTAACATAATATTTTAAATATAAGATATTTAACATAGACATTTATTAATTATTAACATAATATTTTAAATATAAGATATTTAACATAGACATTTATTAATTATTAACATAATATTTACAATATAAGATATTTAACATAGACATTTCTTAATTATTAACATAATATTTTAAATATAAGATATTTATCATAGACATTTATTAATTATTAATATAAAATTTTAAATAAAAGATATTTAACATAGACAATTATAATGTTTTAACATAAAATTTTAAATATAAGATTTTTAACATAGACATTTATAAAGTTTTAACATAAAATTTTAAATATAAGATATTTAACATAGACATTTATTAATTATTAACATAATATTTACAATATAAGATATTTAACATAGACATTTCTTAATTATTAACATAATATTTTAAATATAAGATATTTAACATAATATTTTAAATATAAGATATTTAACATAATATTTTAAATATAAGATATTTAACATAATATTTTAAATATAAGATATTTAACATAATATTTTAAATATAAGATATTTAACATAATATTTTAAATATAAGATATTTAACATAATATTTTAAATATAAGATATTTAACATAATATTTTAAATATAAGATATTTAACATAATATTCTAAATATAAGATATTTAACATAATATTTTAAATATAAGATATTAAACATAGACATTTTATAATTAATTATATAAAATTTTAAATATAAGATATTTAACACAGACATTTATTAATTATTAACATAATATTTTAAATATAAGATATTTAACATAGACATTTATAATTATTAACATAATATTTACAATATAAGATATTTAACATAGACATTTCTTAATTATTAACATAATATTTTAAATATAAGATATTTAGCATAATATTTTAAATATAAGATATTTAACATAGACATTTATTAATTATTAAAATAATATTTTAAATATAAGATATTTAACCTAGACATTTTTTTATTAATAACATAATATTTTAAATATAAGATATTTAACATAGACATTTTTTAATTATTAACATAAGAAAGGTATTTAACATAGAAAATAATTAATTATTAACATAATATTTTAAATATAAGACATTTAACATAGACATTTATTAATTATTAACATAATCTTTTAAATATAAGATATTTAACATAGAAAATAATTAATTATTAACATAATATTTTAAATATAGGATATTTATCATAGACATTTATTAATTATTAACATAAAATTTTAAATAAAAGATATTTAACATAGACAATTATAATGTTTTAAAATAAAATTTTAAATATAAGATTTTTAATATAGACATTTATTAATTATAAATATAAAATTTTAAAGAAAAGATATTTTACATAGACATTTATAAAGTTTTAACATAAAATTTTAAATATAAGATATTTATCATAGACATTTATTAATTATTAACATAATATTTACAATATAAGATATTTAACATAGACATTTCTTTATTATTAACATAATATTTTAAATATAAGATATTTAACATAATATTTTAAATATAAGATATTAAACATAATATTTTAAATATAAGATATTTAACATAATATTTTAAATATAAGATATTTAACATAATATTTTAAATATAAGATATTTAACATAATATTTTATATATAAGATATTTAACATAATATTTTAAATATAAGATATTTAACATAATATTTTAAATATAAGATATTTAACATAATATTTTAAATATAAGATATTTAACATAATATTTTAAATATAAGATATTTAACATAATATTTTAAATATAAGATATTCAACATAATATTTTAAATATAAGATATTTAACATAATATTTTAAATATAAGATATTTAACATAATATTTTAAATATAAGATATTTAACATAATATTTTAAATATAAGATATTTAACATAATATTTTAAATATAAGATATTTAACATAGACATTTAATAATTAATTATATAAAATTTTAAATATAAGATATTTAACATAGACATTTATTAATTATTAACATAATATTTTAAATATAAGATATTTAACATAGACATTTATAATTATTAACATAATATTTACAGTATAAGATATTTAACATAGACATTTATAATGTTTTAACATAAAATTTTAAATATAAGATTTTTAACATAGACATTTATTAATTATCAACAATATATTTTAAATATAAGATATTTAACATAGACATTTATTAATTATTAACATAATATTTTAAATATAAGTTATTTAACATAATATTTTAAATATAAGATATTTAACATAGACATTTATTAATTATTAACATAATATTTTAAATATGAGATATTTATCATAGACATTTATTAATTATTAATAACAAATTTTAAATAAAAGATATTTAACATAGACAATTATAATGTTTTAACATAAAATTTTAAATATAAGATTTTTAACATAGACATTTATTAATTATAAATATAAAATTTTAAATAAAAGATATTTAACATAGACATTTATAAAGTTTTAACATAAAATTTACAATATAAGATATTAAACATAGACATTTCTTAATTATTAACATAATATTTTAAATATAAGATATTTAACATAATATTTTAAATATAAGATATTTAACATAATATTTTTTAATATAAGATATTTAACATAATATTTTAAATATAAGATATTTAACATAATATTTTAAATATAAGATATTTAACATAATATTTTAAATATAAGATATTTAACATAATATTTTAAATATAAGATATTTAACATAATATTTTAAATATAAGATATTTAACATAATATTTTAAATATAAGATATTTAACATAATATTTTAAATATAAGATATTTAACATAGACATTTAATAATTAATTATATAAAATTTTAAATATAAGATATTTAACATAGACATTTATTAATTATTAACATAATATTTTAAATATATGATATTTAACATAGACATTTATTAATTATTAACATAATATTTTAAATATAAGATATTTAACATTGACATTTCTTAATTATTAACATAATATTTTAAATATAAAATATTTAGCATAATATTTTAAATATAAGATATTTAACATAGACATTTATTAATTATTAATATAAAATTTTAAATAAAAGATATATAACATAGACATTTATAATGTTTTAAAATAAAATTTTAAATATAAGATATTTAACATAGACATTTATTAATTATTAACATAATATTTTAAATATAAGATATTTAACATAGACATTTATTTATTAATAACATAATATTTTAAATATAAGATATTTAACATAGACATTTTTTAATTATTAACATAAGAAAGGTTTTTAACATAGACATTTATTAATTATTAACATAATATTTTAAATATAAGATATTTAACATAGACATTTATTAATTATTAACAAAATATTTTAAATAAAAGATATTTAACATAGACATTTATTAATTATTAACATAAGAAACGTATTTAACATAGAGAATAATTAATTATTAACATAATATTTTAAATATAAGATATTTATCATAGACATTTATTAATTATTAACATAATATTTTAAATATAAGATATTTATCATAGACATTTATTCATTATTAACATAATATTTTAAATAAAAGCTATTTAACATAGACATTTATTAAATATTAACATAATATTTTAAATATAAGATATTTAACATAGACATTTAAAAATTATTAATATAAAATTTTTAATAAAAGATATTTAACATAGACATTTATAATGTTTTAACATAAAATTTTAAATATAAGATTTTTAACATAGACAATTATTAATTATTAATATAAAATTTTAAATAAAAGATATTTAACATAGACATTTATAAAGTTTTAACATAAAATTTTAAATATAAGATATTTAACGTAGACATTCATTAATTATTAACATAATATTTTAAATATAAGATATTTAACATAGACATTTATTAATCATTAACATAATATTTTAAATATAAGATATTTAACATATACATTTATTAATTATTAACACAATATTTTAAATATAAGATATTTATCATAGACATTTATTAATTATTAACATAATATTTTAAATAAAAGATATTTAACATAGACATTTATTAATTATTAATATAATATTTTAAATATAAGATATTTAACATAATATTTTAAATATAAGATATTTATCATAATATTTTAAATATAAGATATTTAACATAGACATTTAATAATTATTAATATAAAATTTTAAATATAAGATATTTAACATAGACATTTATTAATTATTAACATAATATTTTAAATATAAGATATTTAACATTGACATTTCTTAATTATTAACAACATATTTTAAATATAAGATATTTAACATAATATTTTAAATATAAGATATTTAACATAATATTTTAAATATAAGATATTTAACATAGACATTTATTAATTATTAATATAAAATTTTAAATAAAAGATATTTAACATAGACATTTATAATGTTTTAACATAAAATTTTAAATATAAGATTTTTAACATAGACATTTATTAATTATTAACATAATATTTTAAATATAAGATATTTAACATAGACATTTATTAATTATTAACAAAATATTTTAAATAAAAGATATTTAACATAGACATTTATTTATTATTAACAAAATATTTTAAATATAAGATATTTAACATAGACATTCATTAATTATTAACATAAAATTTTAAATATAAGATTTTTAACATAGACATTTATTAATTATTAATATAAAATTTTAAATAAAAGATATTTAACATAGACATTTATAAAGTTTTAACATAAAATTTTAAATGTAAGATATTTAACATAGACATTTATAATTATTAACATAATATTTACAATATAAGATATTTAACAAAGACATTTCTTAATTATTAACATAATATTTTAAATATAAGATATTTAACATAATATTTTAAATATAAGATATTTATCATAATATTTTAAATATAAGATATTTAACATAAAATTTTAAATGTAAGATATTTAACATAGACATTTATAATTATTAACATAATATTTACAATATAAGATATTTAACATAGACATTTTTTTATTAATAACATAATATTTTAAATATTAGATATTTAACATAGACATTTTTTAATTATTAACATAAGAAAGGTATTTAACATAGAAAATAATTAATTATTAACATAATATTTTAAATATAAGACATTTACATAGACATTTATTAATTATTAACATAATCTTTTAAATATAAGATATTTAACATAGACATTTATTAATTATTAACATAATATTTTAAATATAAGATATTTAACATAGACATTTATTAATTATTAACATAAGAAAGGTAATTATCATAGAAAATAATTAATTATTAACATAATATTTTAAATATAAGATATTTATCATAGACATTTGTTAATTATTAATATAAAATTTTAAATAAAAGATATTTAACATAGACAATTATAATGTTTTAACATAAAATTTTAAATATAAGATTTTAACATAGACATTTATTAATTATAAATATAAAATTTAAAAAAAAGATATTTAACATAGACATTTATAAAGCTTTAACATAAAATTTTAAATATAAGATATTTATCATAGACATTTATTAATTATTAACATAATATTTACAATATAAGATATTTAACATAGACATTTCTTTATTATTAACATAATATTTTAAATATAAGATTTTTAACATAGACATTTATTAATTATTAATATAAAATTTTAAATAAAAGATATTTAACATAGACATTTATAAAGTTTTAACATAAAATTTTAAATATAAGATATTTAACATAGACATTTATAATTATTAACATAATATTTACAATATAAGATATTTAACAAAGACATTTCTTAATTATTAACATAATATTTTAAATATAAGATATTTAACATAATATTTTAAATATAAGATATTTAACATAATATTTTAAATATAAGATATTTAACATAATATTTTAAATATAAGATATTTAACATAGACATTTATTAATTATAAATATAAAATTTTAAATAAAAGATATTTAACATATACATTTATAATGTTTTAACATAAAATTTTAAATATAAGATTTTTAACATAGACATTTATTAATTATTAATATAAAATTTTAAATAAAAGATATTTAACATAGACATTTATTAATTATTAACATAATATTTTAAATATAAGATATTTAACATAATATTTTAAATATAAGATATTTAACATAATATTTTAAATATAAGATATTTAACATATTATTTTAAATATAAGATATTTAACATAATATTTTAAATATAAGATATTTAACATAATATTTTAAATATAAGATATTTAACATAATATTTTAAATATAAGATATTTAACATAATATTTTAAATATAAGATATTTAACATAATATTTTAAATATAAGATATTTAACATAATATTTTAAATATAAGATATTTAACATAATATTTTAAATATAAGATATTTAACATAATATTTTAAATATAAGATATTTAACATAATATTTTAAATATAAGATATTTAACATAATATTTTAAATATAAGATATTTAACATAATATTTTAAATATAAGATATTTAACATAATATTTTAAATATAAGATATTTAACATAATATTTTAAATATCAGATATTTAACATAGACATTTAATAATTATTAATATAAAATTTTAAATATAAGATATTTAACATAGACATTTATTAATTATTAACATAATATTTTAAATATAAGATATTTAACATAATATTTTAAATATAAGATATTTAACATAGACATTTATTAATTATTAACATAATATTTTAAATATAAGATATTTAACATTGACATTTCTTAATTATTAACATAATATTTTAAATATAAGATATTTAAAATAATATTTTAAATATAAGATATTTAACATAATATTTTAAATATAAGATATTTAACATAGACATTTATTAATTATTAATAAAAAATTTTAAATAAAAGATATTTAACATAGACATTTATAATGTTTTAACATAAAATTTTAAATATAAGATTTTTGACATAGACATTTATTAATTATCTACAATATATTTTAAATATAAGATATTTAACATAGACATTTATTAATTATTAACATAATATTTTAAATATAAGTTATTGAACATAATATTTTAAATATAAGATATTTAACATAGACATTTATTAATTATTAACATAATATTTTAAATATAAGATATTTAACATAGACATTTATTAATTATTAACATAATATTTACAATATAAGATATTTAACATAGACATTTCTTAATTATTAACATAATATTTTAAATATAAGATATTTATCATAGACATTTATTAATTATTAATATAAAATTTTAAATAAAAGATATTTAACATAGACAATTATAATGTTTTAACATAAAATTTTAAATATAAGATTTTTAACATAGACATTTATAAAGTTTTAACATAAAATTTTAAATATAAGATATTTAACATAGACATTTATTAATTATTAACATAATATTTACAATATAAGATATTTAACATAGACATTTCTTAATTATTAACATAATATTTTAAATATAAGATATTTAACATAATATTTTAAATATAAGATATTTAACATAATATTTTAAATATAAGATATTTAACATAATATTTTAAATATAAGATATTTAACATAATATTTTAAATATAAGATATTTAACATAATATTTTAAATATAAGATATTTAACATAATATTTTAAATATAAGATATTTAACATAATATTTTAAATATAAGATATTTAACATAGACATTTTATAATTAATTATATAAAATTTTAAATATAAGATATTTAACACAGACATTTATTAATTATTAACATAATATTTTAAATATAAGATATTTAACATAGACATTTATAATTATTAACATAATATTTACAATATAAGATATTTAACATATACATTTCTTAATTATTAACATAATATTTTAAATATAAGATATTTAGCATAATATTTTAAATATAAGATATTTAACATAGACATTTATTAATTATTAACATAATACTTTAAATATAAGATATTTAACCTAGACATTTTTTTATTAATAACATAATATTTTAAATATAAGATATTTAACATAGACATTTTTTAATTATTAACATAAGAAAGGTATTTAACATAGAAAATAATTAATTATTAACATAATATTTTAAATATAAGACATTTAACATAGACATTTATTAATTATTAACATAATCTTTTAAATATAAGATATTTAACATAGAAAATAATTAATTATTAACATAATATTTTAAATATAGGATATTTATCATAGACATTTATTAATTATTAACATAAAATTTTAAATAAAAGATATTTAACATAGACAATTATAATGTTTTAAAATAAAATTTTAAATATAAGATTTTTAATATAGACATTTATTAATTATAAATATAAAATTTTAAATAAAAGATATTTTACATAGACATTTATAAAGTTTTAACATAAAATTTTAAATATAAGATATTTATCATAGACATTTATTAATTATTAACATAATATTTACAATATAAGATATTTAACATAGACATTTCTTTATTATTAACATAATATTTTAAATATAAGATATTTAACATAATATTTTAAATATAAGATATTAAACATAATATTTTAAATATAAGATATTTAACATAATATTTTAAATATAAGATATTTAACATAATATTTTAAATATAAGATATTTAACATAATATTTTAAATATAAGATATTTAACATAATATTTTAAATATAAGATATTTAACATAATATTTTAAATATAAGATATTTAACATAATATTTTAAATATAAGATATTTAACATAATATTGTAAATATAAGATATTTAACATAATATTTTAAATATAAGATATTTAACATAATATTTTAAATATAAGATATTTAACATAATATTTTAAATATAAGATATTTAACATAATATTTTAAATATAAGATATTTAACATAATATTTTAAATATAAGATATTTAACATAATATTTTAAATATAAGATATTTAACATAATATTTTAAATTTAAGATATTTAACATAATATTTTAAATATAAGATATTTAACATAATATTTTAAATATAAGATATTTAACATAATATTTTAAATATAAGATATTTAACATAATATTTTAAATATAAGATATTTAACATAATATTTTAAATATAAGATATTTAACATAATATTTTAAATATAAGATATTTAACATAATATTTTAAATATAAGATATTTAACATAATATTTTAAATATAAGATATTTAACATAATATTTTAAATATAAGATATTTAACATAGACATTTATAATTATTAACATAATATTTACAGTATAAGATATTTAACATAGACATTTATAATGTTTTAACATAAAATTTTAAATATAAGATTTTTAACATAGACATTTATTAATTATCAACAATATATTTTAAATATAAGATATTTAACATAGACATTTATTAATTATTAACATAATATTTTAAATATAAGTTATTTAACATAATATTTTAAATATACGATATTTAACATAGACATTTATTAATTATTAACTTAATATTTTAAATATGAGATATTTATCATAGACATTTATTAATTATTAATATAAAATTTTAAATAAAAGATATTGAACATAGACAATTATAATGTTTTAACATAAAATTTTAAATATAAGATTTTTAACATAGACATTTATTAATTATAAATATAAAATTTTAAATAAAAGATATTTAACATAGACATTTATAAAGTTTTAACATAAAATTTACAATATAAGTTATTAAACATAGACATTTCTTAATTATTAACATAATATTTTAAATATAAGATATTTAACATAATATTTTAAATATAAGATATTTAACATAATATTTTAAATATAAGATATTTAACATAATATTTTAAATATAAGATATTTAACATAATATTTTAAATATAAGATATTTAACATAATATTTTAAATATAAGATATTTAACATAATATTTTAAATATAAGATATTTAACATAATATTTTAAATATAAGATATTTAACATAATATTTTAAATATAAGATATTTAACATAATATTTTAAATATAAGATATTTAACATAATATTTTAAATATAAGATATTTAACATAATATTTTAAATATAAGATATTTAACATAGACATTTAATAATTAATTATATAAAATTTTAAATATAAGATATTTAACATAGACATTTATTAATTATTAACATAATATTTTAAATATATGATATTTAACATAGACATTTATTAATTATTAACATAATATTTTAAATATAAGATATTTAACATTGACATTTCTTAATTATTAACATAATATTTTAAATATAAAATATTTAGCATAGACATTTTTTAATTATTAACATAAGAAAGGTTTTTAACATAGACATTTATTAATTATTAACATAATATTTTAAATATAAGATATTTAACATAGACATTTATTAATTATTAACAAAATATTTTAAATAAAAGATATTTAACATAGACATTTATTTATTATTAACATAATATTTTAAATATAAGATATTTAACATAGACATTTATTAATTATTAACATAAGAAACGTATTTAACATAGAGAATAATTAATTATTAACATAATATTTTAAATATAAGATATTTATCATAGACATTTATTAATTATTAACATAATATTTTAAATATAAGATATTTATCATAGACATTTATTCATTATTAACATAATATTTTAAATAAAAGCTATTTAACATAGACATTTATTAAATATTAACATAATATTTTAAATATAAGATATTTAACATAGACATTTAAAAATTATTATTATAAAATTTTAAATAAAAGATATTTAACATAGACATTTATAATGTTTTAACATAAAATTTTAAATATAAGATTTTTAACATAGACATTTATTAATTATTAATATAAAATTTTAAATAAAAGATATTTAACATAGACATTTATAAAGTTTTAACATAAAATTTTAAATATAAGATATTTAACGTAGACATTCATTAATTATTAACATAATATTTTAAATATAAGTTATTTAACATAATATTTTAAATATAAGATATTTAACATAGACATTTATTAATTATTAACATAATATTTTAAATATGAGATATTTATCATAGACATTTATTAATTATTAATATAAAATTTTAAATAAAAGATATTTAACATAGACAATTATAATGTTTTAACATAAAATTTTAAATATAAGATTTTTAACATAGACATTTATTAATTATAAATATAAAATTTTAAATAAAAGATATTTAACATAGACATTTATAAAGTTTTAACATAAAATTTACAATATAAGATATTAAACATAGACATTTCTTAATTATTAACATAATATTTTAAATATAAGATATTTAACATAATATTTTAAATATAAGATATTTAACATAATATTTTAAATATAAGATATTTAACATAATATTTTAAATATAAGATATTTAACATAATATTTTAAATATAAGATATTTAACATAATATTTTAAATATAAGATATTTAACATAATATTTTAAATATAAGATATTTAACATAATATTTTAAATATAAGATATTTAACATAATATTTTAAATATAAGATATTTAACATAATATTTTAAATATAAGATATTTAACATAATATTTTAAATATAAGATATTTAACATAATATTTTAAATATAAGATATTTAACATAGACATTTAATAATTAATTATATAAAATTTTAAATATAAGATATTTAACACAGACATTTATTAATTATTAACATAATATTTTAAATATAAGATATTTAACATAGACATTTATAATTATTAACATAATATTTACAATATAAGATATTTAACATATACATTTCTTAATTATTAACATAATATTTTAAATATAAGATATTTAGCATAATATTTTAAATATAAGATATTTAACATAGACATTTATTAATTATTAACATAATATTTTAAATATAAGATATTTAACCTAGACATTTTTTTATTAATAACATAATATTTTAAATATAAGATATTTAACATAGACATTTTTTAATTATTAACATAAGAAAGGTATTTAACATAGAAAATAATTAATTATTAACATAATATTTTAAATATAAGACATTTAACATAGACATTTATTAATTATTAACATAATCTTTTAAATATAAGATATTTAACATAGAAAATAATTAATTATTAACATAATATTTTAAATATAGGATATTTATCATAGACATTTATTAATTATTAACATAAAATTTTAAATAAAAGATATTTAACATAGACAATTATAATGTTTTAAAATAAAATTTTAAATATAAGATTTTTAATATAGACATTTATTAATTATAAATATAAAATTTTAAATAAAAGATATTTTACATAGACATTTATAAAGTTTTAACATAAAATTTTAAATATAAGATATTTATCATAGACATTTATTAATTATTAACATAATATTTACAATATAAGATATTTAACATAGACATTTCTTTATTATTAACATAATATTTTAAATATAAGATATTTAACATAATATTTTAAATATAAGATATTTAACATAATATTTTAAATATAAGATATTTAACATAATATTTTATATATAAGATATTTAACATAATATTTTAAATATAAGATATTTAACATAATATTTTAAATATAAGATATTTAACATAATATTTTAAATATAAGATATTTAACATAATATTTTAAATATAAGATATTTAACATAATATTTTAAATATAAGATATTTAACATAATATTTTAAATATAAGATATTTAACATAATATTTTAAATATAAGATATTTAACATAATATTTTAAATATAAGATATTTAACATAATATTTTAAATATAAGATATTTAACATAATATTTTAAATATAAGATATTTAACATAATATTTTAAATATAAGATATTTAACATAATATTTTAAATATAAGATATTTAACATAATACTTTAAATATAAGATATTTAACATAATATTTTAAATATAAGATATTTAACATAGACATTTATTAATTATTAACATAATATTTTAAATATAAGATATTTAACATAGACATTTATAATTATTAACATAATATTTACAGTATAAGATATTTAACATAGACATTTATAATGTTTTAACATAAAATTTTAAATATAAGATTTTTAACATAGACATTTATTAATTATCAACAATATATTTTAAATATAAGATATTTAACATAGACATTTATTAATTATTAACATAATATTTTAAATATAAGTTATTTAACATAATATTTTAAATATAAGATATTTAACATAGACATTTATTAATTATTAACTTAATATTTTAAATATGAGATATTTATCATAGACATTTATTAATTATTAATATAAAATTTTAAATAAAAGATATTGAACATAGACAATTATAATGTTTTAACATAAAATTTTAAATATAAGATTTTTAACATAGACATTTATTAATTATAAATATAAAATTTTAAATAAAAGATATTTAACATAGACATTTATAAAGTTTTAACATAAAATTTACAATATAAGTTATTAAACATAGACATTTCTTAATTATTAACATAATATTTTAAATATAAGATATTTAACATAATATTTTAAATATAAGATATTTAACATAATATATTAAATATAAGATATTTAACATAATATTTTAAATATAAGATATTTAACATAATATTTTAAATATAAGATATTTAACATAATATTTTAAATATAAGATATTTAACATAATATTTTAAATATAAGATATTTAACATAATATTTTAAATATAAGATATTTAACATAATATTTTAAATATAAGATATTTAACATAATATTTTAAATATAAGATATTTAACATAATATTTTAAATATAAGATATTTAACATAATATTTTAAATATAAGATATTTAACATAATATTTTAAATATAAGATATTTAACATAATATTTTAAATATAAGATATTTAACATAATATTTTAAATATAAGATATTTAACATAATATTTTAAATATAAGATATTTAACATAATATTTTAAATATAAGATATTTAACATAATATTTTAAATATAAGATATTTAACATAATATTTTAAATATAAGATATTTAACATAGACATTTAATAATTAATTATATAAAATTTTAAATATAAGATATTTAACATAGACATTTATTAATTATTAACATAATATTTTAAATATATGATATTTAACATAGACATTTATTAATTATTAACATAATATTTTAAATATAAGATATTTAACATTGACATTTCTTAATTATTAACATAATATTTTAAATATAAAATATTTAGCATAGACATTTTTTAATTATTAACATAAGAAAGGTTTTTAACATAGACATTTATTAATTATTAACATAATATTTTAAATATAAGATATTTAACATAGACATTTATTAATTATTAACAAAATATTTTAAATAAAAGATATTTAACATAGACATTTATTTATTATTAACATAATATTTTAAATATAAGATATTTAACATAGACATTTATTAATTATTAACATAAGAAACGTATTTAACATAGAGAATAATTAATTATTAACATAATATTTTAAATATAAGATATTTATCATAGACATTTATTAATTATTAACATAATATTTTAAATATAAGATATTTATCATAGACATTTATTCATTATTAACATAATATTTTAAATAAAAGCTATTTAACATAGTCATTTATTAAATATTAACATAATATTTTAAATATAAGATATTTAACATAGACATTTAAAAATTATTAATATAAAATTTTAAATAAAAGATATTTAACATAGACATTTATAATGTTTTAACATAAAATTTTAAATATAAGATTTTTAACATAGACATTTATTAATTATTAATATAAAATTTTAAATAAAAGATATTTAACATAGACATTTATAAAGTTTTAACATAAAATTTTAAATATAAGATATTTAACGTAGACATTCATTAATTATTAACATAATATTTTAAATATAAGTTATTTAACATAATATTTTAAATATAAGATATTTAACATAGACATTTATTAATTATTAACATAATATTTTAAATATGAGATATTTATCATAGACATTTATTAATTATTAATATAAAATTTTAAATAAAAGATATTTAACATAGACAATTATAATGTTTTAACATAAAATTTTAAATATAAGATTTTTAACATAGACATTTATTAATTATAAATATAAAATTTTAAATAAAAGATATTTAACATAGACATTTATAAAGTTTTAACATAAAATTTACAATATAAGATATTAAACATAGACATTTCTTAATTATTAACATAATATTTTAAATATAAGATATTTAACATAATATTTTAAATATAAGATATTTAACATAATATTTTAAATATAAGATATTTAACATAATATTTTAAATATAAGATATTTAACATAATATTTTAAATATAAGATATTTAACATAATATTTTAAATATAAGATATTTAACATAATATTTTAAATATAAGATATTTAACATAATATTTTAAATATAAGATATTTAACATAATATTTTAAATATAAGATATTTAACATAATATTTTAAATATAAGATATTTAACATAATATTTTAAATATAAGATATTTAACATAGACATTTAATAATTAATTATATAAAATTTTAAATATAAGATATTTAACACAGACATTTATTAATTATTAACATAATATTTTAAATATAAGCTATTTAACATAGACATTTATAATTATTAACATAATATTTACAATATAAGATATTTAACATATACATTTCTTAATTATTAACATAATATTTTAAATATAAGATATTTAGCATAATATTTTAAATATAAGATATTTAACATAGACATTTATTAATTATTAACATAATATTTTAAATATAAGATATTTAACCTAGACATTTTTTTATTAATAACATAATATTTTAAATATAAGATATTTAACATAGACATTTTTTAATTATTAACATAAGAAAGGTATTTAACATAGAAAATAATTAATTATTAACATAATATTTTAAATATAAGACATTTAAAATAGACATTTATTAATTATTAATATAAAATTTTAAATAAAAGATATTTAACATAGACATTTATAAAAATTTAACATAAAATTTTAAATATAAGATATTTATCATAGACATTTATTAATTATTAACATAATATTTACAATATAAGATATTTAACATAGACATTTCTTTATTATTAACATAATATTTTAAATATAAGATATTTAACATAATATTTTAAATATAAGATATTTAACATAATATTTTAAATATAAGATTTTTAACATAGACATTTAATAATTATTAATATAAAATTTTAAATATAAGATATTTAACATAGACATTTATTAATTATTAACATAATATTTACAATATAAGATATTTAACATAGACATTTCTTTATTATTAACATAATATTATAAATATAAGATATTTAACATAATATTTTAAATATAAGATATTAAACATAATATTTTATATATAAGATATTTAACATAATATTTTAAATATAAGATATTTAACATAATATTTTAAATATAAGATATTTAACATAATATTTTAAATATAAGATATTTAACATAATATTTTAAATATAAGATATTTAACATAATATTTTAAATATAAGATATTTAACATAATATTTTAAATATAAGATATTTAACATAATATTTTAAATATAAGATATTTAACATAATATTTTAAATATAAGATATTTAACATAATATTTTAAATATAAGATATTTAACATAATATTTTAAATATAAGATATTTAACATAATATTTTAAATATAAGATATTTAACATAATATTTTAAATATAAGATATTTAACATAATATTTTAAATATAAGATATTTAACATAATATTTTAAATATAAGATATTTAACATAATATTTTAAATATAAGATATTTAACATAATATTTTAAATATAAGATATTTAACATAATATTTTAAATATAAGATATTTAACATAGACATTTAATAATTAATTATATAAAATTTTAAATATAAGATATTTAACATAGACATTTATTAATTATTAACATAATATTTTAAATATATGATATTTAACATAGACATTTATTAATTATTAACATAATATTTTAAATATAAGATATTTAACATTGACATTTCTTAATTATTAACATAATATTTTAAATATAAAATATTTAGCATAGACATTTTTTAATTATTAACATAAGAAAGGTTTTTAACATAGACATTTATTAATTATTAACATAATATTTTAAATATAAGATATTTAACATAGACATTTATTAATTATTAACAAAATATTTTAAATAAAAGATATTTAACATAGACATTTATTTATTATTAACATAATATTTTAAATATAAGATATTTAACATAGACATTTATTAATTATTAACATAAGAAACGTTTTTAACATAGAGAATAATTAATTATTAACATAATATTTTAAATATAAGATATTTATCATAGACATTTATTAATTATTAACATAATATTTTAAATATAAGATATTTATCATAGACATTTATTCATTATTAACATAATATTTTAAATAAAAGCTATTTAACATAGACATTTATTAAATATTAACATAATATTTTAAATATAAGATATTTAACATAGACATTTAAAAATTATTAATATAAAATTTTAAATATAAGATATTTAACATAGACATTTATAAGGTTTTAACATAAAATTTTAAATATAAGATTTTTAACATAGACATTTATTAATTATTAATATAAAATTTTAAATAAAAGATATTTAACATAGACATTTATAAAGTTTTAACATAAAATTTTAAATATAAGATATTTAACGTAGACATTCATTAATTATTAACATAATATTTTAAATATAAGTTATTTAACATAATATTTTAAATATAAGATATTTAACATAGACATTTATTAATTATTAACATAATATTTTAAATATGAGATATTTATCATAGACATTTATTAATTATTAATATAAAATTTTAAATAAAAGATATTTAACATAGACAATTATAATGTTTTAACATAAAATTTTAAATATAAGATTTTTAACATAGACATTTATTAATTATAAATATAAAATTTTAAATAAAAGATATTTAACATAGACATTTATAAAGTTTTAACATAAAATTTACAATATAAGATATTAAATATAGACATTTCTTAATTATTAACATAATATTTTAAATATAAGATATTTAACATAATATTTTAAATATAAGATATTTAACATAATATTTTAAATATAAGATATTTAACATAATATTTTAAATATAAGATATTTAACATAATATTTTAAATATAAGATATTTAACATAATATTTTAAATATAAGATATTTAACATAATATTTTAAATATAAGATATTTAACATAATATTTTAAATATAAGATATTTAACATAATATTTTAAATATAAGATATTTAACATAATATTTTAAATATAAGATATTTAACATAGACATTTAATAATTAATTATATAAAATTTTAAATATAAGATATTTAACACAGACATTTATTAATTATTAACATAATATTTTAAATATAAGCTATTTAACATAGACATTTATAATTATTAACATAATATTTACAATATAAGATATTTAACATATACATTTCTTAATTATTAACATAATATTTTAAATATAAGATATTTAGCATAATATTTTAAATATAAGATATTTAACATAGACATTTATTAATTATTAACATAATATTTTAAATATAAGATATTTAACCTAGACATTTTTTTATTAATAACATAATATTTTAAATATAAGATATTTAACATAGACATTTTTTAATTATTAACATAAGAAAGGTATTTAACATAGAAAATAATTAATTATTAACATAATATTTTAAATATAAGACATTTAACATAGACATTTATTAATTATTAATATAAAATTTTAAATAAAAGATATTTAACATAGACATTTATAAAAATTTAACATAAAATTTTAAATATAAGATATTTATCATAGACATTTATTAATTATTAACATAATATTTACAATATAAGATATTTAACATAGACATTTCTTTATTATTAACATAATATTTTAAATATAAGATATTTAACATAATATTTTAAATATAAGATATTTAACATAATATTTTAAATATAAGATTTTTAACATAGACATTTAATAATTATTAATATAAAATTTTAAATATAAGATATTTAACATAGACATTTATTAATTATTAACATAATATTTACAATATAAGATATTTAACATAGACATTTCTTTATTATTAACATAATATTATAAATATAAGATATTTAACATAATATTTTAAATATAAGATATTAAACATAATATTTTATATATAAGATATTTAACATAATATTTTAAATATAAGATATTTAACATAATATTTTAAATATAAGATATTTAACATAATATTTTAAATATAAGATATTTAACATAATATTTTAAATATAAGATATTTAACATAATATTTTAAATATAAGATATTTAACATAATATTTTAAATATAAGATATTTAACATAATATTTTAAATATAAGATATTTAACATAATATTTTAAATATAAGATATTTAACATAATATTTTAAATATAAGATATTTAACATAATATTTTAAATATAAGATATTTAACATAATATTTTAAATATAAGATATTTAACATAATATTTTAAATATAAGATATTTAACATAATATTTTAAATATAAGATATTTAACATAATATTTTAAATATAAGATATTTAACATAATATTTTAAATATAAGATATTTAACATAATATTTTAAATATAAGATATTTAACATAATATTTTAAATATAAGATATTTAACATAGACATTTAATAATTAATTATATAAAATTTTAAATATAAGATATTTAACATAGACATTTATTAATTATTAACATAATATTTTAAATATATGATATTTAACATAGACATTTATTAATTATTAACATAATATTTTAAATATAAGATATTTAACATTGACATTTCTTAATTATTAACATAATATTTTAAATATAAAATATTTAGCATAGACATTTTTTAATTATTAACATAAGAAAGGTTTTTAACATAGACATTTATTAATTATTAACATAATATTTTAAATATAAGATATTTAACATAGACATTTATTAATTATTAACAAAATATTTTAAATAAAAGATATTTAACATAGACATTTATTTATTATTAACATAATATTTTAAATATAAGATATTTAACATAGACATTTATTAATTATTAACATAAGAAACGTTTTTAACATAGAGAATAATTAATTATTAACATAATATTTTAAATATAAGATATTTATCATAGACATTTATTAATTATTAACATAATATTTTAAATATAAGATATTTATCATAGACATTTATTCATTATTAACATAATATTTTAAATAAAAGCTATTTAACATAGACATTTATTAAATATTAACATAATATTTTAAATATAAGATATTTAACATAGACATTTAAAAATTATTAATATAAAATTTTAAATATAAGATATTTAACATAGACATTTATAATGTTTTAACATAAAATTTTAAATATAAGATTTTTAACATAGACATTTATTAATTATTAATATAAAATTTTAAATAAAAGATATTTAACATAGACATTTATAAAGTTTTAACATAAAATTTTAAATATAAGATATTTAACGTAGACATTCATTAATTATTAACATAATATTTTAAATATAAGTTATTTAACATAATATTTTAAATATAAGATATTTAACATAGACATTTATTAATTATTAACATAATATTTTAAATATGAGATATTTATCATAGACATTTATTAATTATTAATATAAAATTTTAAATAAAAGATATTTAACATAGACAATTATAATGTTTTAACATAAAATTTTAAATATAAGATTTTTAACATAGACATTTATTAATTATAAATATAAAATTTTAAATAAAAGATATTTAACATAGACATTTATAAAGTTTTAACATAAAATTTACAATATAAGATATTAAATATAGACATTTCTTAATTATTAACATAATATTTTAAATATAAGATATTTAACATAATATTTTAAATATAAGATATTTAACATAATATTTTAAATATAAGATATTTAACATAATATTTTAAATATAAGATATTTAACATAATATTTTAAATATAAGATATTTAACATAATATTTTAAATATAAGATATTTAACATAATATTTTAAATATAAGATATTTAACATAATATTTTAAATATAAGATATTTAACATAATATTTTAAATATAAGATATTTAACATAATATTTTAAATATAAGATATTAAACATAATATTTTAAATATAAGATATTTAACATAATATTTTAAATATAAGATATTTAACATAATATTTTAAATATAAGATATTTAACATAATATTTTAAATATAAGATATTTAACATAATATTTTAAATATAAGATATTTAACATAATATTTTAAATATAAGATATTTAACATAATATTTTAAATATAAGATATTTAACATAGACATTTAATAATTAATTATATAAAATTTTAAATATAAGATATTTAACATAGACATTTATTAATTATTAACATAATATTTTAAATATATGATATTTAACATAGACATTTATTAATTATTAACATAATATTTTAAATATAAGATATTTAACATTGACATTTCTTAATTATTAACATAATATTTTAAATATAAAATATTTAGCATAATATTTTAAATATAAGATATTTAACATAGACATTTATTAATTATTAATATAAAATTTTAAATAAAAGATATATAACATAGACATTTATAATGTTTTAACATAAAATTTTAAATATAAGATATTTAACATAGACATTTATTAATTATTAACATAATATTTTAAATATAAGATATTTAACATAGACATTTATTTATTAATAACATAATATTTTAAATATAAGATATTTAACATAGACATTTTTTAATTATTAACATAAGAATGGTTTTTAACATAGACATTTATTAATTATTAACATAATATTTTAAATATAAGATATTTAACATAGACATTTATTAATTATTAACAAAATATTTTAAATAAAAGATATTTAACATAGACATTTATTTATTATTAACATAATATTTTAAATATAAGATATTTAACATAGACATTTATTAATTATTAACATAAGAAACGTATTTAACATAGAGAATAATTAATTATTAACATAATATTTTAAATATAAGATATTTATCATAGACATTTATTAATTATTAACATAATATTTTAAATATAAGATATTTATCATAGACATTTATTCATTATTAACATAATATTTTAAATAAAAGCTATTTAACATAGACATTTATTAATCATTAACATAATATTTTAAATATAAGATATTTAACATAGACATTTAAAAATTATTAATATAAAATTTTAAATAAAAGATATTTAACATAGACATTTATTAATTATTAACATAATATTTTAAATAAAAGATATTTAACATAGACATTTATTAATTATTAATATAATATTTTAAATATAAGATATTTAACATAATATTTTAAATATAAGATATTTATCATAATATTTTAAATATAAGATATTTAACATAGACATTTAATAATTATTAATATAAAATTTTAAATATAAGATATTTAACATAGACATTTATTAATTATTAACATAATATTTTAAATATAAGATATTTAACATTGACATTTCTTAATTATTAACAACATATTTTAAATATAAGATATTTAACATAGACATTTATTAATTATTAATATAAAATTTTAAATAAAAGATATTTAACATAGACATTTATAATGTTTTAACATAAAATTTTAAATATAAGATTTTTAACATAGACATTTATTAATTATTAACATAATATTTTAAATATAAGATATTTAACATAGACATTTATTAATTATTAACAAAATATTTTAAATAAAAGATATTTAACATAGACATTTATTTATTATTAACAAAATATTTTAAATATAAGATATTTAACATAGACATTCATTAATTATTAACATAAAATTTTAAATATAAGATTTTTAACATAGACATTTATTAATTATTAATATAAAATTTTAAATAAAAGATATTTAACATAGACATTTATAAAGTTTTAACATAAAATTTTAAATGTAAGATATTTAACATAGACATTTATAATTATTAACATAATATTTACAATATAAGATATTTAACAAAGACATTTCTTAATTATTAACATAATATTTTAAATATAAGATATTTAACATAATATTTTAAATATAAGATATTTATCATAATATTTTAAATATAAGATATTTAACATAGACATTTAATAATTATTAATTTAAAATTTTAAATATAAGATATTTAACATAGACATTTATAATTTATTAACATAATATTTTAAATATAAGATATTTAACATTGACATTTCTTAATTATTAACATAATATTTTAAATATAAGATATTTAACATAATATTTTAAATATAAGATATTTAACATAATATTTTAAATATAAGATATTTAACATAGACATTTATTAATTATTAATATAAAATTTTAAATAAAAGATATTTAACATAGACATTTATAATGTTTTAACATAAAATTTTAAATATAAGATTTTTAACATAGACATTTATTAATTATTAATATAAAATTTTAAATAAAAGATATTTAACATAGACATTTATTAATTATTAACATAATATTTTAAATATAAGATATTTAACATAGACATTTTTTTATTAATAACATAATATTTTAAATATTAGATATTTAACATAGACATTTTTTAATTATTAACATAAGAAAGGTATTTAACATAGAAAATAATTAATTATTAACATAATATTTTAAATATAAGACATTTACATAGACATTTATTAATTATTAACATAATCTTTTAAATATAAGATATTTAACATAGACATTTATTAATTATTAACATAATATTTTAAATATAAGATATTTAACATAGACATTTATTAATTATTAACATAAGAAAGGTAATTAACATAGAAAATAATTAATTATTAACATAATATTTTAAATATAAGATATTTATCATAGACATTTGTTAATTATTAATATAAAATTTTAAATAAAAGATATTTAACATAGACAATTATAATGTTTTAACATAAAATTTTAAATATAAGATTTTAACATAGACATTTATTAATTATAAATATAAAATTTTAAAAAAAGATATTTAACATAGACATTTATAAAGCTTTAACATAAAATTTTAAATATAAGATATTTATCATAGACATTTATTAATTATTAACATAATATTTACAATATAAGATATTTAACATAGACATTTCTTTATTATTAACATAATATTTTAAATATAAGATTTTTAACATAGACATTTATTAATTATTAATATAAAATTTTAAATAAAAGATATTTAACATAGACATTTATAAAGTTTTAACATAAAATTTTAAATATAAGATATTTAACATAGACATTTATAATTATTAACATAATATTTACAATATAAGATATTTAACAAAGACATTTCTTAATTATTAACATAATATTTTAAATATAAGATATTTAACATAATATTTTAAATATAAGATATTTAACATAATATTTTAAATATAAGATATTTAACATAATATTTTAAATATAAGATATTTAACATAATATTTTAAATATAAGATATTTAACATAATATTTTAAATATAAGATATTTAACATAATATTTTAAATATAAGATATTTAACATAATATTTTAAATATAAGATATTTAACATAATATTTTAAATATAAGATATTTAACATAGACATTTATTAATTATAAATATAAAATTTTAAATAAAAGATATTTAACATATACATTTATAATGTTTTAACATAAAATTTTAAATATAAGATTTTTAACATAGACATTTATTAATTATTAATATAAAATTTTAAATAAAAGATATTTAACATAGACATTTATTAATTATTAACATAATATTTTAAATATAAGATATTTAACATAATATTTTAAATATAAGATATTTAACATAATATTTTAAATATAAGATATTTAACATAATATTTTAAATATAAGATATTTAACATAATATTTTAAATATAAGATATTTAACATAATATTTTAAATATAAGATATTTAACATAATATTTTAAATATAAGATATTTAACATAATATTTTAAATATAAGATATTTAACATAATATTTTAAATATAAGATATTTAACATAATATTTTAAATATAAGATATTTAACATAATATTTTAAATATAAGATATTTAACATAATATTTTAAATATAAGATATTTAACATAGACATTTTATAATTAATTATATAAAATTTTAAATATAAGATATTTAACACAGACATTTATTAATTATTAACATAATATTTTAAATATAAGATATTTAACATAGACATTTATAATTATTAACATAATATTTACAATATAAGATATTTAACATATACATTTCTTAATTATTAACATAATATTTTCAATATAAGATATTTAGCATAATATTTTAAATATAAGATATTTAACATAGACATTTATTAATTATTAACATAATATTTTAAATATAAGATATTTAACCTAGACATTTTTTTATTAATAACATAATATTTTAAATATAAGATATTTAACATAGACATTTTTTAATTATTAACATAAGAAAGGTATTTAACATAGAAAATAATTAATTATTAACATAATATTTTAAATATAAGACATTTAACATAGACATTTATTAATTATTAACATAATCTTTTAAATATAAGATATTTAACATAGAAAATAATTAATTATTAACATAATATTTTAAATATAGGATATTTATCATAGACATTTATTAATTATTAACATAAAATTTTAAATAAAAGATATTTAACATAGACAATTATAATGTTTTAAAATAAAATTTTAAATATAAGATTTTTAATATAGACATTTATTAATTATAAATATAAAATTTTAAATAAAAGATATTTTACATAGACATTTATAAAGTTTTAACAAAAAATTTTAAATATAAGATATTTATCATAGACATTTATTAATTATTAACATAATATTTACAATATAAGATATTTAACATAGACATTTCTTTATTATTAACATAATATTTTAAATATAAGATATTTAACATAATATTTTAAATATAAGATATTAAACATAATATTTTAAATATAAGATATTTAACATAATATTTTAAATATAAGATATTTAACATAATATTTTAAATATAAGATATTTAACATAATATTTTATATATAAGATATTTAACATAATATTTTAAATATAAGATATTTAACATAATATTTTAAATATAAGATATTTAACATAATATTTTAAATATAAGATATTTAACATAATATTTTAAATATAAGATATTTAACATAATATTTTAAATATAAGATATTTAACATAATATTTTAAATATAAGATATTTAACATAATATTTTAAATATAAGATATTTAACATAATATTTTAAATATAAGATATTTAACATAATATTTTAAATATAAGATATTTAACATAATATTTTAAATATAAGATATTTAACATAATATTTTAAATATAAGATATTTAACATAATATTTTAAATATAAGATATTTAACATAATATTTTAAATATAAGATATTTAACATAATATTTTAAATATAAGATATTTAACATAATATTTTAAATATAAGATATTTAACATAATATTTTAAATATAAGATATTTAACATAATATTTTAAATATAAGATATTTAACATAGACATTTATTAATTATTAACATAATATTTTAAATATAAGATATTTAACATAGACATTTATAATTATTAACATAATATTTACAGTATAAGATATTTAACATAGACATTTATAATGTTTTAACATAAAATTTTAAATATAAGATTTTTAACATAGACATTTATTAATTATCAACAATATATTTTAAATATAAGATATTTAACATAGACATTTATTAATTATTAACATAATATTTTAAATATAAGTTATTTAACATAATATTTTAAATATAAGATATTTAACATAGACATTTATTAATTATTAACATAATATTTTAAATATGAGATATTTATCATAGACATTTATTAATTATTAATATAAAATTTTAAATAAAAGATATTTAACATAGACAATTATAATGTTTTAACATAAAATTTTAAATATAAGATTTTTAACATAGACATTTATAAAGTTTTAACATAAAATTTTAAATATAAGATATTTAACATAGACATTTATTAATTATTAACATAATATTTTAAATATAAGATATTTAACATAATATTTTAAATATAAGATATTTAACATAATATTTTAAATATAAGATATTTAACATAATATTTTAAATATAAGATATTTAACATAATATTTTAAATATAAGATATTTAACATAATATTTTAAATATAAGATATTTAACATAATATTTTAAATATAAGATATTTAACATAATATTTTAAATATAAGATATTTAACATAATATTTTAAATATAAGATATTTAACATAATATTTTAAATATAAGATATTTAACATAATATTTTAAATATAAGATATTTAACATAATATTTTAAATATAAGATATTTAACATAATATTTTAAATATAAGATATTTAACATAATATTTTAAATATAAGATATTTAACATAATATTTTAAATATAAGATATTTAACATAATATTTTAAATATAAGATATTTAACATAATATTTTAAATATAAGATATTTAACATAATATTTTAAATATAAGATATTTAACATAATATTTTAAATATAAGATATTTAACATAATATTTTAAATATAAGATATTTAACATAATATTTTAAATATAAGATATTTAACATAATATTTTAAATATAAGATATTTAACATAATATTTTAAATATAAGATATTTAACATAGACATTTAATAATTAATTATATAAAATTTTAAATATAAGATATTTAACATAGACATTTATTAATTATTAACATAATATTTTAAATATATGATATTTAACATAGACATTTATTAATTATTAACATAATATTTTAAATATAAGATATTTAACATTGACATTTCTTAATTATTAACATAATATTTTAAATATAAAATATTTAGCATAGACATTTTTTAATTATTAACATAAGAAAGGTTTTTAACATAGACATTTATTAATTATTAACATAATATTTTAAATATAAGATATTTAACATAGACATTTATTAATTATTAACAAAATATTTTAAATAAAAGATATTTAACATAGACATTTATTTATTATTAACATAATATTTTAAATATAAGATATTTAACATAATATTTTAAATATAAGATATTTAACATAGACATTTATTAATTATTAATATAAAATTTTAAATAAAAGATATTTAACATAGACATTTATAATGTTTTAACATAAAATTTTAAATATAAGATTTTTAACATAGACATTTATTAATTATTAATATAAAATTTTAAATAAAAGATATTTAACATAGACATTTATTAATTATTAACATAATATTTTAAATATAAGATATTTAACATAGACATTTTTTTATTAATAACATAATATTTTAAATATTAGATATTTAACATAGACATTTTTTAATTATTAACATAAGAAAGGTATTTAACATAGAAAATAATTAATTATTAACATAATATTTTAAATATAAGACATTTACATAGACATTTATTAATTATTAACATAATCTTTTAAATATAAGATATTTAACATAGACATTTATTAATTATTAACATAATATTTTAAATATAAGATATTTAACATAGACATTTATTAATTATTAACATAAGAAAGGTAATTATCATAGAAAATAATTAATTATTAACATAATATTTTAAATATAAGATATTTATCATAGACATTTGTTAATTATTAATATAAAATTTTAAATAAAAGATATTTAACATAGACAATTATAATGTTTTAACATAAAATTTTAAATATAAGATTTTAACATAGACATTTATTAATTATAAATATAAAATTTTAAAAAAAGATATTTAACATAGACATTTATAAAGCTTTAACATAAAATTTTAAATATAAGATATTTATCATAGACATTTATTAATTATTAACATAATATTTACAATATAAGATATTTAACATAGACATTTCTTTATTATTAACATAATATTTTAAATATAAGATTTTTAACATAGACATTTATTAATTATTAATATAAAATTTTAAATAAAAGATATTTAACATAGACATTTATAAAGTTTTAACATAAAATTTTAAATATAAGATATTTAACATAGACATTTATAATTATTAACATAATATTTACAATATAAGATATTTAACAAAGACATTTCTTAATTATTAACATAATATTTTAAATATAAGATATTTAACATAATATTTTAAATATAAGATATTTAACATAATATTTTAAATATAAGATATTTAACATAATATTTTAAATATAAGATATTTAACATAGACATTTATTAATTATAAATATAAAATTTTAAATAAAAGATATTTAACATATACATTTATAATGTTTTAACATAAAATTTTAAATATAAGATTTTTAACATAGACATTTATTAATTATTAATATAAAATTTTAAATAAAAGATATTTAACATAGACATTTATTAATTATTAACATAATATTTTAAATATAAGATATTTAACATAATATTTTAAATATAAGATATTTAACATAATATTTTAAATATAAGATATTTAACATAATATTTTAAATATAAGATATTTAACATAATATTTTAAATATAAGATATTTAACATAATATTTTAAATATAAGATATTTAACATAATATTTTAAATATAAGATATTTAACATAATATTTTAAATATAAGATATTTAACATAATATTTTAAATATAAGATATTTAACATAATATTTTAAATATAAGATATTTAACATAATATTTTAAATATAAGATATTTAACATAATATTTTAAATATAAGATATTTAACATAATATTTTAAATATAAGATATTAAACATAATATTTTAAATATAAGATATTTAACATAATATTTTAAATATAAGATATTTAACATAATATTTTAAATATAAGATATTTAACATAATATTTTATATATAAGATATTTAACATAATATTTTAAATATAAGATATTTAACATAATATTTTAAATATAAGATATTTAACATAATATTTTAAATATAAGATATTTAACATAATATTTTAAATATAAGATATTTAACATAATATTTTAAATATAAGATATTTAACATAATATTTTAAATATAAGATATTTAACATAATATTTTAAATATAAGATATTTAACATAATATTTTAAATATAAGATATTTAACATAATATTTTAAATATAAGATATTTAACATAATATTTTAAATATAAGATATTTAACATAATATTTTAAATATAAGATATTTAACATAATATTTTAAATATAAGATATTTAACAAAATATTTTAAATATAAGATATTTAACATAATATTTTAAATATAAGATATTTAACATAATATTTTAAATATAAGATATTTAACATAATATTTTAAATATAAGATATTTAACATAATATTTTAAATATAAGATATTTAACATAATATTTTAAATATAAGATATTTAACATAGACATTTATTAATTATTAACATAATATTTTAAATATAAGATATTTAACATAGACATTTATAATTATTAACATAATATTTACAGTATAAGATATTTAACATAGACATTTATAATGTTTTAACATAAAATTTTAAATATAAGATTTTTAACATAGACATTTATTAATTATCAACAATATATTTTAAATATAAGATATTTAACATAGACATTTATTAATTATTAACATAATATTTTAAATATAAGTTATTTAACATAATATTTTAAATATAAGATATTTAACATAGACATTTATTAATTATTAACTTAATATTTTAAATATGAGATATTTATCATAGACATTTATTAATTATTAATATAAAATTTTAAATAAAAGATATTGAACATAGACAATTATAATGTTTTAACATAAAATTTTAAATATAAGATTTTTAACATAGACATTTATTAATTATAAATATAAAATTTTAAATAAAAGATATTTAACATAGACATTTATAAAGTTTTAACATAAAATTTACAATATAAGATATTAAACATAGACATTTCTTAATTATTAACATAATATTTTAAATATAAGATATTTAACATAATATTTTAAATATAAGATATTTAACATAATATTTTAAATATAAGATATTTAACATAATATTTTAAATATAAGATATTTAACATAATATTTTAAATATAAGATATTTAACATAATATTTTAAATATAAGATATTTAACATAATATTTTAAATATAAGATATTTAACATAATATTTTAAATATAAGATATTTAACATAATATTTTAAATATAAGATATTTAACATAATATTTTAAATATAAGATATTTAACATAATATTTTAAATATAAGATATTTAACATAATATTTTAAATATAAGATATTTAACATAATATTTTAAATATAAGATATTTAACATAGACATTTAATAATTAATTATATAAAATTTTAAATATAAGATATTTAACATAGACATTTATTAATTATTAACATAATATTTTAAATATATGATATTTAACATAGACATTTATTAATTATTAACATAATATTTTAAATATAAGATATTTAACATTGACATTTCTTAATTATTAACATAATATTTTAAATATAAAATATTTAGCATAGACATTTTTTAATTATTAACATAAGAAAGGTTTTTAACATAGACATTTATTAATTATTAACATAATATTTTAAATATAAGATATTTAACATAGACATTTATTAATTATTAACAAAATATTTTAAATAAAAGATATTTAACATAGACATTTATTTATTATTAACATAATATTTTAAATATAAGATATTTAACATAGACATTTATTAATTATTAACATAAGAAACGTATTTAACATAGAGAATAATTAATTATTAACATAATATTTTAAATATAAGATATTTATCATAGACATTTATTAATTATTAACATAATATTTTAAATATAAGATATTTATCATAGACATTTATTCATTATTAACATAATATTTTAAATAAAAGCTATTTAACATAGACATTTATTAATTATTAACATAATATTTTAAATATAAGATATTTAACATAGACATTTAAAAATTATTAATATAAAATTTTAAATAAAAGATATTTAACATAGACATTTATAATGTTTTAACATAAAATTTTAAATATAAGATTTTTAACATAGACATTTATTAATTATTAATATAAAATTTTAAATAAAAGATATTTAACATAGACATTTATAAAGTTTTAACATAAAATTTTAAATATAAGATATTTAACGTAGACATTCATTAATTATTAACATAATATTTTAAATATAAGTTATTTAACATAATATTTTAAATATAAGATATTTAACATAGACATTTATTAATTATTAACATAATATTTTAAATATGAGATATTTATCATAGACATTTATTAATTATTAATATAAAATTTTAAATAAAAGATATTTAACATAGACAATTATAATGTTTTAACATAAAATTTTAAATATAAGATTTTTAACATAGACATTTATTAATTATAAATATAAAATTTTAAATAAAAGATATTTAACATAGACATTTATAAAGTTTCAACATAAAATTTACAATATAAGATATTAAACATAGACATTTCTTAATTATTAACATAATATTTTAAATATAAGATATTTAACATAATATTTTAAATATAAGATATTTAACATAATATTTTAAATATAAGATATTTAACATAATATTTTAAATATAAGATATTTAACATAATATTTTAAATATAAGATATTTAACATAATATTTTAAATATAAGATATTTAACATAATATTTTAAATATAAGATATTTAACATAATATTTTAAATATAAGATATTTAACATAGACATTTAATAATTAATTATATAAAATTTTAAATATAAGATATTTAACATAGACATTTATTAATTATTAACATAATATTTTAAATATATGATATTTAACATAGACATTTATTAATTATTAACATAATATTTTAAATATAAGATATTTAACATTGACATTTCTTAATTATTAACATAATATTTTAAATATAAAATATTTAGCATAATATTTTAAATATAAGATATTTAACATAGACATTTATTAATTATTAATATAAAATTTTAAATAAAAGATATATAACATAGACATTTATAATGTTTTAACATAAAATTTTAAATATAAGATATTTAACATATACATTTATTAATTATTAACATAATATTTTAAATATAAGATATTTATCATAGACATTTATTAATTATTAACATAATATTTTAAATAAAAGATATTTAACATAGACATTTATTAATTATTAATATAATATTTTAAATATAAGATATTTAACATAATATTTTAAATATAAGATATTTATCATAATATTTTAAATATAAGATATTTAACATAGACATTTAATAATTATTAATATAAAATTTTAAATATAAGATATTTAACATAGACATTTATTAATTATTAACATAATATTTTAAATATAAGATATTTAACATTGACATTTCTTAATTATTAACAACATATTTTAAATATAAGATATTTAACATAATATTTTAAATATAAGATATTTAACATAATATTTTAAATATAAGATATTTAACATAGACATTTATAAATTATTAATATAAAATTTTAAATAAAAGATATTTAACATAGACATTTATAATGTTTTAACATAAAATTTTAAATATAAGATTTTTAACATAGACATTTATTAATTATTAACATAATATTTTAAATATAAGATATTTAACATAGACATTTATTAATTATTAACAAAATATTTTAAATAAAAGATATTTAACATAGACATTTATTTATTATTAACAAAATATTTTAAATATAAGATATTTAACATAGACATTCATTAATTATTAACATAAAATTTTAAATATAAGATTATTAACATAGACATTTATTAATTATTAATATAAAATTTTAAATAAAAGATATTTAACATAGACATTTATAAAGTTTTAACATAAAATTTTAAATGTAAGATATTTAACATAGACATTTATAATTATTAACATAATATTTACAATATAAGATATTTAACAAAGACATTTCTTAATTATTAACATAATATTTTAAATATAAGATATTTAACATTATATTTTAAATATAAGATATTTATCATAATATTTTAAATATAAGATATTTAACATAGACATTTAATAATTATTAATATAAAATTTTAAATATAAGATATTTAACATAGACATTTATAATTTATTAACATAATATTTTAAATATAAGATATTTAACATTGACATTTCTTAATTATTAACATAATATTTTAAATATAAGATATTTAACATAATATTTTAAATATAAGATATTTAACATAATATTTTAAATATAAGATATTTAACATAGACATTTATTAATTATTAATATAAAATTTTAAATAAAAGATATTTAACATAGACATTTATAATGTTTTAACATAAAATTTTAAATATAAGATTTTTAACATAGACATTTATTAATTATTAATATAAAATTTTAAATAAAAGATATTTAACATAGACATTTATTAATTATTAACATAATATTTTAAATATAAGATATTTAACATAGACATTTTTTTATTAATAACATAATATTTTAAATATTAGATATTTAACATAGACATTTTTTAATTATTAACATAAGAAAGGTATTTAACATAGAAAATAATTAATTATTAACATAATATTTTAAATATAAGACATTTACATAGACATTTATTAATTATTAACATAATCTTTTAAATATAAGATATTTAACATAGACATTTATTAATTATTAACATAATATTTTAAATATAAGATATTTAACATAGACATTTATTAATTATTAACATAAGAAAGGTAATTATCATAGAAAATAATTAATTATTAACATAATATTTTAAATATAAGATATTTATCATAGACATTTGTTAATTATTAATATAAAATTTTAAATAAAAGATATTTAACATAGACAATTATAATGTTTTAACATAAAATTTTAAATATAAGATTTTAACATAGACATTTATTAATTATAAATATAAAATTTTAAAAAAAGATATTTAACATAGACATTTATAAAGCTTTAACATAAAATTTTAAATATAAGATATTTATCATAGACATTTATTAATTATTAACATAATATTTACAATATAAGATATTTAACATAGACATTTCTTTATTATTAACATAATATTTTAAATATAAGATTTTTAACATAGACATTTATTAATTATTAATATAAAATTTTAAATAAAAGATATTTAACATAGACATTTATAAAGTTTTAACATAAAATTTTAAATATAAGATATTTAACATAGACATTTATAATTATTAACATAATATTTACAATATAAGATATTTAACAAAGACATTTCTTAATTATTAACATAATATTTTAAATATAAGATATTTAACATAATATTTTAAATATAAGATATTTAACATAATATTTTAAATATAAGATATTTAACATAATATTTTAAATATAAGATATTTAACATAATATTTTAAATATAAGATATTTAACATAGACATTTATTAATTATAAATATAAAATTTTAAATAAAAGATATTTAACATATACATTTATAATGTTTTAACATAAAATTTTAAATATAAGATTTTTAACATAGACATTTATTAATTATTAATATAAAATTTTAAATAAAAGATATTTAACATAGACATTTATTAATTATTAACATAATATTTTAAATATAAGATATTTAACATAATATTTTAAATATAAGATATTTAACATAATATTTTAAATATAAGATATTTAACATAATATTTTAAATATAAGATATTTAACATAATATTTTAAATATAAGATATTTAACATAATATTTTAAATATAAGATATTTAACATAATATTTTAAATATAAGATATTTAACATAATATGTTAAATATAAGATATTTAACATAATATTTTAAATATAAGATATTTAACATAATATTTTAAATATAAGATATTTAACATAATATTTTAAATATAAGATATTTAACATAATATTTTAAATATAAGATATTTAACATAATATTTTAAATATAAGATATTTAACATAATATTTTAAATATAAGATATTTAACATAATATTTTAAATATAAGATATTTAACATAATATTTTAAATATAAGATATTTAACATAATATTTTAAATATAAGATATTTAACATAATATTTTAAATATAAGATATTTAACATAATATTTTAAATATAAGATATTTAACATAATATTTTAAATATCAGATATTTAACATAGACATTTAATAATTATTAATATAAAATTTTAAATATAAGATATTTAACATAGACATTTATTAATTATTAACATAATATTTTAAATATAAGATATTTAACATAATATTTTAAATATAAGATATTTAACATAGACATTTATTAATTATTAACATAATATTTTAAATATAAGATATTTAACATTGACATTTCTTAATTATTAACATAATATTTTAAATATAAGATATTTAACATAATATTTTAAATATAAGATATTTAACATAATATTTTAAATATAAGATATTTAACATAGACATTTATTAATTATTAATAAAAAATTTTAAATAAAAGATATTTAACATAGACATTTATAATGTTTTAACATAAAATTTTAAATATAAGATTTTTGACATAGACATTTATTAATTATCAACAATATATTTTAAATATAAGATATTTAACATAGACATTTATTAATTATTAACATAATATTTTAAATATAAGTTATTTAACATAATATTTTAAATATAAGATATTTAACATAATATTTTAAATATAAGATATTTAACATAATATTTTAAATATAAGATATTTAACATAATATTTTAAATATAAGATATTTAACATAATATTTTAAATATAAGATATTTAACATAATATTTTAAATATAAGATATTTAACATAATATTTTAAATATAAGATATTTAACATAATATTTTAAATATAAGATATTTAACATAATATTTTAAATATAAGATATTTAACATAGACATTTTATAATTAATTATATAAAATTTTAAATATAAGATATTTAACACAGACATTTATTAATTATTAACATAATATTTTAAATATAAGATATTTAACATAGACATTTATAATTATTAACATAATATTTACAATATAAGATATTTAACATATACATTTCTTAATTATTAACATAATATTTTAAATATAAGATATTTAGCATAATATTTTAAATATAAGATATTTAACATAGACATTTATTAATTATTAACATAATATTTTAAATATAAGATATTTAACCTAGACATTTTTTTATTAATAACATAATATTTTAAATATAAGATATTTAACATAGACATTTTTTAATTATTAACATAAGAAAGGTATTTAACATAGAAAATAATTAATTATTAACATAATATTTTAAATATAAGACATTTAACATAGACATTTATTAATTATTAACATAATCTTTTAAATATAAGATATTTAACATAGAAAATAATTAATTATTAACATAATATTTTAAATATAGGATATTTATCATAGACATTTATTAATTATTAACATAAAATTTTAAATAAAAGATATTTAACATAGACAATTATAATGTTTTAAAATAAAATTTTAAATATAAGATTTTTAATATAGACATTTATTAATTATAAATATAAAATTTTAAATAAAAGATATTTTACATAGACATTTATAAAGTTTTAACATAAAATTTTAAATATAAGATATTTATCATAGACATTTATTAATTATTAACATAATATTTAAAATATAAGATATTTAACATAGACATTTCTTTATTATTAACATAATATTTTAAATATAAGATATTTAACATAATATTTTAAATATAAGATATTAAACATAATATTTTAAATATAAGATATTTAACATAATATTTTAAATATAAGATATTTAACATAATATTTTAAATATAAGATATTTAACATAATATTTTAAATATAAGATATTTAACATAATATTTTAAATATAAGATATTTAACATAATATTTTAAATATAAGATATTTAACATAATATTTTAAATATAAGATATTTAACATAATATTTTAAATATAAGATATTTAACATAATATTTTAAATATAAGATATTTAACATAATATTTTAAATATAAGATATTTAACATAATATTTTAAATATAAGATATTTAACATAATATTTTAAATATAAGATATTTAACATAATATTTTAAATATAAGATATTTAACATAATATTTTAAATATAAGATATTTAACATAATATTTTAAATATAAGATATTTAACATAATATTTTAAATATAAGATATTTAACATAATATTTTAAATATAAGATATTTAACATAGACATTTAATAATTAATTATATAAAATTTTAAATATAAGATATTTAACATAGACATTTATTAATTATTAACATAATATTTTAAATATATGATATTTAACATAGACATTTATTAATTATTAACATAATATTTTAAATATAAGATATTTAACATTGACATTTCTTAATTATTAACATAATATTTTAAATATAAAATATTTAGCATAGACATTTTTTAATTATTAACATAAGAAAGGTTTTTAACATAGACATTTATTAATTATTAACATAATATTTTAAATATAAGATATTTAACATAGACATTTATTAATTATTAACAAAATATTTTAAATAAAAGATATTTAACATAGACATTTATTTATTATTAACATAATATTTTAAATATAAGATATTTAACATAGACATTTATTAATTATTAACATAAGAAACGTATTTAACATAGAGAATAATTAATTATTAACATAATATTTTAAATATAAGATATTTATCATAGACATTTATTAATTATTAACATAATATTTTAAATATAAGATATTTATCATAGACATTTATTCATTATTAACATAATATTTTAAATAAAAGCTATTTAACATAGACATTTATTAAATATTAACATAATATTTTAAATATAAGATATTTAACATAGACATTTAAAAATTATTAATATAAAATTTTAAATAAAAGATATTTAACATAGACATTTATAATGTTTTAACATAAAATTTTAAATATAAGATTTTTAACATAGACATTTATTAATTATTAATATAAAATTTTAAATAAAAGATATTTAACATAGACATTTATAAAGTTTTAACATAAAATTTTAAATATAAGATATTTAACGTAGACATTCATTAATTATTAACATAATATTTTAAATATAAGTTATTTAACATAATATTTTAAATATAAGATATTTAACATAGACATTTATTAATTATTAACATAATATTTTAAATATGAGATATTTATCCTAGACATTTATTAATTATTAATATAAAATTTTAAATAAAAGATATTTAACATAGACAATTATAATGTTTTAACATAAAATTTTAAATATAAGATTTTTAACATAGACATTTATTAATTATAAATATAAAATTTTAAATAAAAGATATTTAACATAGACATTTATAAAGTTTTAACATAAAATTTACAATATAAGATATTAAACATAGACATTTCTTAATTATTAACATAATATTTTAAATATAAGATATTTAACATAATATTTTAAATATAAGATATTTAACATAATATTTTAAATATAAGATATTTAACATAATATTTTAAATATAAGATATTTAACATAATATTTTAAATATAAGATATTTAACATAATATTTTAAATATAAGATATTTAACATAATATTTTAAATATAAGATATTTAACATAATATTTTAAATATAAGATATTTAACATAATATTTTAAATATAAGATATTTAACATAATATTTTAAATATAAGATATTTAACATAATATTTTAAATATAAGATATTTAACATAATATTTTAAATATAAGATATTTAACATAATATTTTAAATATAAGATATTTAACATAGACATTTAATAATTAATTATATAAAATTTTAAATATAAGATATTTAACATAGACATTTATTAATTATTAACATAATATTTTAAATATATGATATTTAACATAGACATTTATTAATTATTAACATAATATTTTAAATATAAGATATTTAACATTGACATTTCTTAATTATTAACATAATATTTTAAATATAAAATATTTAGCATAATATTTTAAATATAAGATATTTAACATAGACATTTTTAAATTATTAACATAAGAATGGTTTTTAACATAGACATTTATTAATTATTAACATAATATTTTAAATATAAGATATTTAACATAGACATTTATTAATTATTAACAAAATATTTTAAATAAAAGATATTTAACATAGACATTTATTTATTATTAACATAATATTTTAAATATAAGATATTTAACATAGACATTTATTAATTATTAACATAAGAAACGTATTTAACATAGAGAATAATTAATTATTAACATAATATTTTAAATATAAGATATTTATCATAGACATTTATTAATTATTAACATAATATTTTAAATATAAGATATTTATCATAGACATTTATTCATTATTAACATAATATTTTAAATAAAAGCTATTTAACATAGACATTTATTAAATATTAACATAATATTTTAAATATAAGATATTTAACATAGACATTTAAAAATTATTAATATAAAATTTTAAATAAAAGATATTTAACATAGACATTTATAATGTTTTAACATAAAATTTTAAATATAAGATTTTTAACATAGACATTTATTAATTATTAACATAATATTTTAAATATGAGATATTTATCATAGACATTTATTAATTATTAATATAAAATTTTAAATAAAAGATATTGAACATAGACAATTATAATGTTTTAACATAAAATTTTAAATATAAGATTTTTAACATAGACATTTATTAATTATTAATATAAAATTTTAAATAAAAGATATTTAACATAGACATTTATAAAGTTTTAACATAAAATTTACAATATAAGATATTAAACATAGACATTTCTTAATTATTAACATAATATTTTAAATATAAGATATTTAACATAATATTTTAAATATAAGATATTTAACATAATATTTTAAATATAAGATATTTAACATAATATTTTAAATATAAGATATTTAACATAATATTTTAAATATAAGATATTTAACATAATATTTTAAATATAAGATATTTAACATAATATTTTAAATATAAGATATTTAACATAATATTTTAAATATAAGATATTTAACATAATATTTTAAATATAAGATATTTAAAATAATATTTTAAATATAAGATATTTAACATAATATTTTAAATATAAGATATTTAACATAATATTTTAAATATAAGATATTTAACATAATATTTTAAATATAAGATATTTAACATAATATTTTAAATATAAGATATTTAACATAGACATTTAATAATTAATTATATAAAATTTTAAATATAAGATATTTAACATAGACATTTATTAATTATTAACATAATATTTTGAATATATGATATTTAACATAGACATTTATTAATTATTAACATAATATTTTAAATATAAGATATTTAACATTGACATTTCTTAATTATTAACATAATATTTTAAATATAAAATATTTAGCATAGACATTTTTTAATTATTAACATAAGAAAGGTTTTTAACATAGACATTTATTAATTATTAACATAATATTTTAAATATAAGATATTTAACATAGACATTTATTAATTATTAACAAAATATTTTAAATAAAAGATATTTAACATAGACATTTATTTATTATTAACATAATATTTTAAATATAAGATATTTAACATAGACATTTATTAATTATTAACATAAGAAACGTATTTAACATAGAGAATAATTAATTATTAACATAATATTTTAAATATAAGATATTTATCATAGACATTTATTAATTATTAACATAATATTTTAAATATAAGATATTTATCATAGACATTTATTCATTATTAACATAATATTTTAAATAAAAGCTATTTAACATAGACATTTATTAAATATTAACATAATATTTTAAATATAAGATATTTAACATAGACATTTAAAAATTATTAATATAAAATTTTAAATAAAAGATATTTAACATAGACATTTATAATGTTTTAACATAAAATTTTAAATATAAGATTTTTAACATAGACATTTATTAATTATTAATATAAAATTTTAAATAAAAGATATTTAACATAGACATTTATAAAGTTTTAACATAAAATTTTAAATATAAGATATTTAACGTAGACATTCATTAATTATTAACATATTATTTTAAATATAAGTTATTTAACATAATATTTTAAATATAAGATATTTAACATAGACATTTATTAATTATTAACATAATATTTTAAATATGAGATATTTATCATAGACATTTATTAATTATTAATATAAAATTTTAAATAAAAGATATTTAACATAGACAATTATAATGTTTTAACATAAAATTTTAAATATAAGATTTTTAACATAGACATTTATTAATAATAAATATAAAATTTTAAATAAAAGATATTTAACATAGACATTTATAAAGTTTTAACATAAAATTTACAATATAAGATATTAAACATAGACATTTCTTAATTATTAACATAATATTTTAAATATAAGATATTTAACATAATATTTTAAATATAAGATATTTAACATAATATTTTAAATATAAGATATTTAACATAATATTTTAAATATAAGATATTTAACATAATATTTTAAATATAAGATATTTAACATAATATTTTAAATATAAGATATTTAACATAATATTTTAAATATAAGATATTTAACATAATATTTTAAATATAAGATATTTAACATAATATTTTAAATATAAGATATTTAACATAATATTTTAAATATAAGATATTTAACATAATATTTTAAATATAAGATATTTAACATAATATTTTAAATATAAGATATTTAACATAGACATTTAATAATTAATTATATAAAATTTTAAATATAAGATATTTAACATAGACATTTATTAATTATTAACATAATATTT
This sequence comes from Troilus luridus, assembly GCA_964056705.1. Taxonomy (NCBI): domain Eukaryota; kingdom Metazoa; phylum Arthropoda; class Insecta; order Hemiptera; family Pentatomidae; genus Troilus; species Troilus luridus. The sequence continues at coordinate 1,901,627 of OZ057417.1, read as the reverse complement.
TAAATATATGATATTTAACATAGACATTTATTAATTATTAACATAATATTTTAAATATAAGATATTTAACATTGACATTTCTTAATTATTAACATAATATTTTAAATATAAAATATTTAGCATAATATTTTAAATATAAGATATTTAACATAATATTTTAAATATAAGATATTTAACATAGACATTTATTAATTATTAATATAAAATTTTAAATAAAAGATATATAACATAGACATTTATAATGTTTTAACATAAAATTTTAAATATAAGATATTTAACATAGACATTTATTAATTATTAACATAATATTTTAAATATAAGATATTTAACATAGACATTTATTTATTAATAACATAATATTTTAAATATAAGATATTTAACATAGACATTTTTTAATTATTAACATAAGAATGGTTTTTAACATAGACATTTATTAATTATTAACATAATATTTTAAATATAAGATATTTAACATAGACATTTATTAATTATTAACAAAATATTTTAAATAAAAGATATTTAACATAGACATTTATTTATTATTAACATAATATTTTAAATATAAGATATTTAACATAGACATTTATTAATTATTAACATAAGAAACGTATTTAACATAGAGAATAATTAATTATTAACATAATATTTTAAATATAAGATATTTATCATAGACATTTATTAATTATTAACATAATATTTTAAATATAAGATATTTATCATAGACATTTATTCATTATTAACATAATATTTTAAATAAAAGCTATTTAACATAGACATTTATTAAATATTAACATAATATTTTAAATATAAGATATTTAACATAGACATTTAAAAATTATTAATATAAAATTTTAAATAAAAGATATTTAACATAGACATTTATAATGTTTTAACATAAAATTTTAAATATAAGATTTTTAACATAGACATTTATTAATTATTAATATAAAATTTTAAATAAAAGAATTAAACATAGACATTTATAAAGTTTTAACATAAAATTTTAAATATAAGATATTTAACATAGACATTTATAATGTTTTAACATAATATTTTAAATATAAGATATTTAACATAGACATTTAATAATTATTAATATAAAATTTTAAATATAAGATATTTAACATAGACATTTATTAATTATTAACATAAGAAAGGTAATTAACATAGAAAATAATTAATTATTAATATAATATTTTAAAAAAAAGATATTTAACATAGACATTTATTAATTATTAACATAATATTTTAAATATAAGATATTTAACATAGACATTTATTAATTATTAATATAAAATTTTAAATAAAAGATATTTAACATAGACATTTATAATGTTTTAACATAAAATTTTAAATATAAGATTTTTAACATAGACATTTATTAATTATTAATATAAAATTTTAAATAAAAGATATTTAACATAGACATTTATAAAGTTTTAACATAAAATTTTAAATATAACATATTTAACGTAGACATTTATTAATTATTAACATAATATTTTAAATATAAGATATTTAACATAGACATTTATTAATTATTAACAATATATTTTAAATATAAGATATTTAACATAGACATTTATTAATTATTAACAATATATTTTAAATATAAGATATTTAACATAGACATTTATTAATTATTAACATAATATTTTAAATATAAGATATTTAACATAGACATTTATTAATTATTAACATAAGAAAGGTAATTAACATAGAAAATAATTAATTATTAACATAATATTTTAAATATAAGATATTTATCACAGACATTTATTAATTATTAACATAATATTTTAAATAAAAGACATTTCAAATAGACATTTATTAATTATTAACATAATATTTTAAATAAAAGATATTTAAAATAGACATTTATTAATAATTAACATAATATTTTAAATATAAGATATTTAACATAGACATTTATTAATTATTAATATAAAATTTTAAATAAAAGATATTTAACATAGACATTTATAAAAATTTAACATAAAATTTTAAATATAAGATATTTATCATAGACATTTATTAATTATTAACATAATATTTACAATATAAGATATTTAACATAGACATTTCTTTATTATTAACATAATATTTTAAATATAAGATATTTAACATAATATTTTAAATATAAGATATTTAACATAATATTTTAAATATAAGATATTTAACATAGACATTTAATAATTATTAATATAAAATTTTAAATATAAGATATTTAACATAGACATTTATTAATTATTAACATAATATTTACAATATAAGATATTTACAATAGACATTTCTTAATTATTAACATAATATTTTAAATATAAGATATTTATCATAGACATTTATTAATTATTAATATAAAATTTTAAATAAAAGATATTTAACATAGACAATTATAATGTTTTAACATAAAATTTTAAATATAAGATTTTTAACATAGACATTTATAAAGTTTTAACATAAAATTTTAAATATAAGATATTTAACATAGACATTTATTAATTATTAACATAATATTTACAATATAAGATATTTAACATAGACATTTCTTAATTATTAACATAATATTTTAAATATAAGATATTTAACATAATATTTTAAATATAAGATATTTAACATAATATTTTAAATATAAGATATTTAACATAATATTTTAAATATAAGATATTTAACATAATATTTTAAATATAAGATATTTAACATAATATTTTAAATATAAGATATTTAACATAATATTTTAAATATAAGATATTTAACATAATATTTTAAATATAAGATATTTAACATAATATTTTAAATATAAGATATTTAACATAGACATTTAATAATTAATTATATAACATTTTAAATATAAGATATTTAACACAGACATTTATTAATTATTAACATAATATTTTAAATATAAGATATTTAACATAGACATTTATAATTATTAACATAATATTTACAATATAAGATATTTAACATAGACATTTCTTAATTATTAACATAATATTTTAAATATAAGATATTTAGCATAATATTTTAAATATAAGATATTTAACATAGACATTTATTAATTATTAACATAATATTTTAAATATCAGATATTTAACCTAGACATTTTTTTATTAATAACATAATATTTTAAATATAAGATATTTAACATAGACATTTTTTAATTATTAACATAAGAAAGGTATTTAACATAGAAAATAATTAATTATTAACATAATATTTTAAATATAAGACATTTAACATAGACATTTATTAATTATTAACATAATCTTTTAAATATAAGATATTTAACATAGAAAATAATTAATTATTAACATAATATTTTAAATATAAGATATTTATCATAGACATTTATTAATTATTAATATAAAATTTTAAATAAAAGATATTTAACATAGACAATTATAATGTTTTAAAATAAAATTTTAAATATAAGATTTTTAATATAGACATTTATTAATTATAAATATAAAATTTTAAATAAAAGATATTTTACATAGACATTTATAAAGTTTTAACATAAAATTTTAAATATAAGATATTTATCATAGACATTTATTAATTATTAACATAATATTTACAATATAAGATATTTAACATAGACATTTCTTTATTATTAACATAATATTTTAAATATAAGATATTTAACATAATATTTTAAATATAAGATATTAAACATAATATTTTAAATATAAGATATTTAACATAATATTTTAAATATAAGATATTTAACATAATATTTTAAATATAAGATATTTAACATAATATTTTATATATAAGATATTTAACATAATATTTTAAATATAAGATATTTAACATAATATTTTAAATATAAGATATTTAACATAATATTTTAAATATAAGATATTTAACATAATATTTTAAATATAAGATATTTAACATAATATTTTAAATATAAGATATTTAACATAATATTTTAAATATAAGATATTTAACATAATATTTTAAATATAAGATATTTAACATAATATTTTAAATATAAGATATTTAACATAATATTTTAAATATAAGATATTTAACATAATATTTTAAATATAAGATATTTAACATAATATTTTAAATATAAGATATTTAACATAATATTTTAAATATAAGATATTTAACATAATATTTTAAATATAAGATATTTAACATAATATTTTAAATATAAGATATTTAACATAATATTTTAAATATAAGATATTTAACATAATATTTTAAATATAAGATATTTAACATAATATTTTAAATATAAGATATTTAACATAGACATTTAATAATTAATTATATAAAATTTTAAATATAAGATATTTAACATAGACATTTATTAATTATTAACATAATATTTTAAATATAAGATATTTAACATAGACATTTATAATTATTAACATAATATTTACAGTATAAGATATTTAACATAGACATTTATAATGTTTTAACATAAAATTTTAAATATAAGATTTTTAACATAGACATTTATTAATTATATACAATATATTTTAAATATAAGATATTTAACATAGACATTTATTAATTATTAACATAATATTTTAAATATGCGATATTTATCATAGACATTTATTAATTATTAATATAAAATTTTAAATAAAAGATATTTAACATAGACAATTATAATGTTTTAACATAAAATTTTAAATATAAGATATTTAACATAATATTTTAAATATAAGATATTTAACATAATATTTTAAATATAAGATATTTAACATAATATTTTAAATATAAGATATTTAACATAATATTTTAAATATAAGATATTTAACATAATATTTTAAATATAAGATATTTAACATAATATTTTAAATATAAGATATTTAACATAATATTTTAAATATAAGATATTTAACATAATATTTTAAATATAAGATATTTAACATAATATTTTAAATATAAGATATTTAACATAATATTTTAAATATAAGATATTTAACATAATATTTTAAATATAAGATATTTAACATAATATTTTAAATATAAGATATTTAACATAATATTTTAAATATAAGATATTTAACATAGACATTTAATAATTAATTATATAAAATTTTAAATATAAGATATTTAACATAGACATTTATTAATTATTAACATAATATTTTAAATATATGATATTTAACATAGACATTTATTAATTATTAACATAATATTTTAAATATAAGATATTTAACATTGACATTTCTTAATTATTAACATAATATTTTAAATATAAAATATTTAGCATAGACATTTTTTAATTATTAACATAAGAAAGGTTTTTAACATAGACATTTATTAATTATTAACATAATATTTTAAATATAAGATATTTAACATAGACATTTATTAATTATTAACAAAATATTTTAAATAAAAGATATTTAACATAGACATTTATTTATTATTAACATAATATTTTAAATATAAGATATTTAACATAATATTTTAAATATAAGATATTTAACATAGACATTTATTAATTATTAATATAAAATTTTAAATAAAAGATATTTAACATAGACATTTATAATGTTTTAACATAAAATTTTAAATATAAGATTTTTAACATAGACATTTATTAATTATTAATATAAAATTTTAAATAAAAGATATTTAACATAGACATTTATTAATTATTAACATAATATTTTAAATATAAGATATTTAACATAGACATTTTTTTATTAATAACATAATATTTTAAATATTAGATATTTAACATAGACATTTTTTAATTATTAACATAAGAAAGGTATTTAACATAGAAAATAATTAATTATTAACATAATATTTTAAATATAAGACATTTACATAGACATTTATTAATTATTAACATAATCTTTTAAATATAAGATATTTAACATAGACATTTATTAATTATTAACATAATATTTTAAATATAAGATATTTAACATAGACATTTATTAATTATTAACATAAGAAAGGTAATTATCATAGAAAATAATTAATTATTAACATAATATTTTAAATATAAGATATTTATCATAGACATTTGTTAATTATTAATATAAAATTTTAAATAAAAGATATTTAACATAGACAATTATAATGTTTTAACATAAAATTTTAAATATAAGATTTTAACATAGACATTTATTAATTATAAATATAAAATTTTAAAAAAAGATATTTAACATAGACATTTATAAAGCTTTAACATAAAATTTTAAATATAAGATATTTATCATAGACATTTATTAATTATTAACATAATATTTACAATATAAGATATTTAACATAGACATTTCTTTATTATTAACATAATATTTTAAATATAAGATTTTTAACATAGACATTTATTAATTATTAATATAAAATTTTAAATAAAAGATATTTAACATAGACATTTATAAAGTTTTAACATAAAATTTTAAATATAAGATATTTAACATAGACATTTATAATTATTAACATAATATTTACAATATAAGATATTTAACAAAGACATTTCTTAATTATTAACATAATATTTTAAATATAAGATATTTAACATAATATTTTAAATATAAGATATTTAACATAATATTTTAAATATAAGATATTTAACATAATATTTTAAATATAAGATATTTAACATAATATTTTAAATATAAGATATTTAACATAGACATTTATTAATTATAAATATAAAATTTTAAATAAAAGATATTTAACATATACATTTATAATGTTTTAACATAAAATTTTAAATATAAGATTTTTAACATAGACATTTATTAATTATTAATATAAAATTTTAAATAAAAGATATTTAACATAGACATTTATTAATTATTAACATAATATTTTAAATATAAGATATTTAACATAATATTTTAAATATAAGATATTTAACATAATATTTTAAATATAAGATATTTAACATAATATTTTAAATATAAGATATTTAACATAATATTTTAAATATAAGATATTTAACATAATATTTTAAATATAAGATATTTAACATAATATTTTAAATATAAGATATTTAACATAATATTTTAAATATAAGATATTTAACATAATATTTTAAATATAAGATATTTAACATAATATTTTAAATATAAGATATTTAACATAATATTTTAAATATAAGATATTTAACATAATATTTTAAATATAAGATATTTAACATAATATTTTAAATATAAGATATTTAACATAATATTTTAAATATAAGATATTTAACATAATATTTTAAATATAAGATATTTAACATAATATTTTAAATATAAGATATTTAACATAATATTTTAAATATAAGATATTTAACATAATATTTTAAATATAAGATATTTAACATAATATTTTAAATATAAGATATTTAACATAATATTTTAAATATAAGATATTTAACATAATATTTTAAATATAAGATATTTAACATAATATTTTAAATATAAGATATTTAACATAATATTTTAAATATAAGATATTTAACATAATATTTTAAATATAAGATATTTAACATAATATTTTAAATATAAGATATTTAACATAATATTTTAAATATAAGATATTTAACATAATATTTTAAATATCAGATATTTAACATAGACATTTAATAATTATTAATATAAAATTTTAAATATAAGATATTTAACATAGACATTTATTAATTATTAACATAATATTTTAAATATAAGATATTTAACATAATATTTTAAATATAAGATATTTAACATAGACATTTATTAATTATTAACATAATATTTTAAATATAAGATATTTAACATTGACATTTCTTAATTATTAACATAATATTTTAAATATAAGATATTTAACATAATATTTTAAATATAAGATATTTAACATAATATTTTAAATATAAGATATTTAACATAATATTTTAAATATAAGATATTTAACATAATATTTTAAATATAAGATATTTAACATAATATTTTAAATATAAGATATTTAACATAATATTTTAAATATAAGATATTTAACATAATATTTTAAATATAAGATATTTAACATAGACATTTTATAATTAATTATATAAAATTTTAAATATAAGATATTTAACACAGACATTTATTAATTATTAACATAATATTTTAAATATAAGATATTTAACATAGACATTTATAATTATTAACATAATATTTACAATATAAGATATTTAACATATACATTTCTTAATTATTAACATAATATTTTAAATATAAGATATTTAGCATAATATTTTAAATATAAGATATTTAACATAGACATTTATTAATTATTAACATAATATTTTAAATATAAGATATTTAACCTAGACATTTTTTTATTAATAACATAATATTTTAAATATAAGATATTTAACATAGACATTTTTTAATTATTAACATAAGAAAGGTATTTAACATAGAAAATAATTAATTATTAACATAATATTTTAAATATAAGACATTTAACATAGACATTTATTAATTATTAACATAATCTTTTAAATATAAGATATTTAACATAGAAAATAATTAATTATTAACATAATATTTTAAATATAGGATATTTATCATAGACATTTATTAATTATTAACATAAAATTTTAAATAAAAGATATTTAACATAGACAATTATAATGTTTTAAAATAAAATTTTAAATATAAGATTTTTAATATAGACATTTATTAATTATAAATATAAAATTTTAAATAAAAGATATTTTACATAGACATTTATAAAGTTTTAACATAAAATTTTAAATATAAGATATTTATCATAGACATTTATTAATTATTAACATAATATTTAAAATATAAGATATTTAACATAGACATTTCTTTATTATTAACATAATATTTTAAATATAAGATATTTAACATAATATTTTAAATATAAGATATTAAACATAATATTTTAAATATAAGATATTTAACATAATATTTTAAATATAAGATATTTAACATAATATTTTAAATATAAGATATTTAACATAATATTTTATATATAAGATATTTAACATAATATTTTAAATATAAGATATTTAACATAATATTTTAAATATAAGATATTTAACATAATATTTTAAATATAAGATATTTAACATAATATTTTAAATATAAGATATTTAACATAATATTTTAAATATAAGATATTTAACATAATATTTTAAATATAAGATATTTAACATAATATTTTAAATATAAGATATTTAACATAATATTTTAAATATAAGATATTTAACATAATATTTTAAATATAAGATATTTAACATAATATTTTAAATATAAGATATTTAACATAATATTTTAAATATAAGATATTTAACATAATATTTTAAATATAAGATATTTAACATAATATTTTAAATATAAGATATTTAACATAATATTTTAAATATAAGATATTTAACATAATATTTTAAATATAAGATATTTAACATAATATTTTAAATATAAGATATTTAACATAATATTTTAAATATAAGATATTTAACATAATATTTTAAATATAAGATATTTAACATAATATTTTAAATATAAGATATTTAACATAATATTTTAAATATAAGATATTTAACATAATATTTTAAATATAAGATATTTAACATAGACATTTATTAATTATTAACATAATATTTTAAATATAAGATATTTAACATAGACATTTATAATTATTAACATAATATTTACAGTATAAGATATTTAACATAGACATTTATAATGTTTTAACATAAAATTTTAAATATAAGATTTTTAACATAGACATTTATTAATTATCAACAATATATTTTAAATATAAGATATTTAACATAGACATTTATTAATTATTAACATAATATTTTAAATATAAGTTATTTAACATAATATTTTAAATATAAGATATTTAACATAGACATTTATTAATTATTAACTTAATATTTTAAATATGAGATATTTATCATAGACATTTATTAATTATTAATATAAAATTTTAAATAAAAGATATTGAACATAGACAATTATAATGTTTTAACATAAAATTTTAAATATAAGATTTTTAACATAGACATTTATTAATTATAAATATAAAATTTTAAATAAAAGATATTTAACATAGACATTTATAAAGTTTTAACATAAAATTTACAATATAAGATATTAAACATAGACATTTCTTAATTATTAACATAATATTTTAAATATAAGATATTTAACATAATATTTTAAATATAAGATATTTAACATAATATTTTAAATATAAGATATTTAACATAATATTTTAAATATAAGATATTTAACATAATATTTTAAATATAAGATATTTAACATAATATTTTAAATATAAGATATTTAACATAATATTTTAAATATAAGATATTTAACATAATATTTTAAATATAAGATATTTAACATAATATTTTAAATATAAGATATTTAACATAATATTTTAAATATAAGATATTTAACATAATATTTTAAATATAAGATATTTAACATAATATTTTAAATATAAGATATTTAACATAATATTTTAAATATAAGATATTTAACATAATATTTTAAATATAAGATATTTAACATAGACATTTAATAATTAATTATATAAAATTTTAAATATAAGATATTTAACATAGACATTTATTAATTATTAACATAATATTTTAAATATATGATATTTAACATAGACATTTATTAATTATTAACATAATATTTTAAATATAAGATATTTAACATTGACATTTCTTAATTATTAACATAATATTTTAAATATAAAATATTTAGCATAGACATTTTTTAATTATTAACATAAGAAAGGTTTTTAACATAGACATTTATTAATTATTAACATAATATTTTAAATATAAGATATTTAACATAGACATTTATTAATTATTAACAAAATATTTTAAATAAAAGATATTTAACATAGACATTTATTTATTATTAACATAATATTTTAAATATAAGATATTTAACATAGACATTTATTAATTATTAACATAAGAAACGTATTTAACATAGAGAATAATTAATTATTAACATAATATTTTAAATATAAGATATTTATCATAGACATTTATTAATTATTAACATAATATTTTAAATATAAGATATTTATCATAGACATTTATTCATTATTAACATAATATTTTAAATAAAAGCTATTTAACATAGACATTTATTAATTATTAACATAATATTTTAAATATAAGATATTTAACATAGACATTTAAAAATTATTAATATAAAATTTTAAATAAAAGATATTTAACATAGACATTTATAATGTTTTAACATAAAATTTTAAATATAAGATTTTTAACATAGACATTTATTAATTATTAATATAAAATTTTAAATAAAAGATATTTAACATAGACATTTATAAAGTTTTAACATAAAATTTTAAATATAAGATATTTAACGTAGACATTCATTAATTATTAACATAATATTTTAAATATAAGTTATTTAACATAATATTTTAAATATAAGATATTTAACATAGACATTTATTAATTATTAACATAATATTTTAAATATGAGATATTTATCATAGACATTTATTAATTATTAATATAAAATTTTAAATAAAAGATATTTAACATAGACAATTATAATGTTTTAACATAAAATTTTAAATATAAGATTTTTAACATAGACATTTATTAATTATAAATATAAAATTTTAAATAAAAGATATTTAACATAGACATTTATAAAGTTTCAACATAAAATTTACAATATAAGATATTAAACATAGACATTTCTTAATTATTAACATAATATTTTAAATATAAGATATTTAACATAATATTTTAAATATAAGATATTTAACATAATATTTTAAATATAAGATATTTAACATAATATTTTAAATATAAGATATTTAACATAATATTTTAAATATAAGATATTTAACATAATATTTTAAATATAAGATATTTAACATAATATTTTAAATATAAGATATTTAACATAATATTTTAAATATAAGATATTTAACATAATATTTTAAATATAAGATATTTAACATAATATTTTAAATATAAGATATTTAACATAGACATTTAATAATTAATTATATAAAATTTTAAATATAAGATATTTAACATAGACATTTATTAATTATTAACATAATATTTTAAATATATGATATTTAACATAGACATTTATTAATTATTAACATAATATTTTAAATATAAGATATTTAACATTGACATTTCTTAATTATTAACATAATATTTTAAATATAAAATATTTAGCATAGACATTTTTTAATTATTAACATAAGAAAGGTTTTTAACATAGACATTTATTAATTATTAACATAATATTTTAAATATAAGATATTTAACATAGACATTTATTAATTATTAACAAAATATTTTAAATAAAAGATATTTAACATAGACATTTATTTATTATTAACATAATATTTTAAATATAAGATATTTAACATAGACATTTATTAATTATTAACATAAGAAACGTATTTAACATAGAGAATAATTAATTATTAACATAATATTTTAAATATAAGATATTTATCATAGACATTTATTAATTATTAACATAAGAAAGGTAATTATCATAGAAAATAATTAATTATTAACATAATATTTTAAATATAAGATATTTATCATAGACATTTGTTAATTATTAATATAAAATTTTAAATAAAAGATATTTAACATAGACAATTATAATGTTTTAACATAAAATTTTAAATATAAGATTTTAACATAGACATTTATTAATTATAAATATAAAATTTTAAAAAAAGATATTTAACATAGACATTTATAAAGCTTTAACATAAAATTTTAAATATAAGATATTTATCATAGACATTTATTAATTATTAACATAATATTTACAATATAAGATATTTAACATAGACATTTCTTTATTATTAACATAATATTTTAAATATAAGATTTTTAACATAGACATTTATTAATTATTAATATAAAATTTTAAATAAAAGATATTTAACATAGACATTTATAAAGTTTTAACATAAAATTTTAAATATAAGATATTTAACATAGACATTTATAATTATTAACATAATATTTACAATATAAGATATTTAACAAAGACATTTCTTAATTATTAACATAATATTTTAAATATAAGATATTTAACATAATATTTTAAATATAAGATATTTAACATAATATTTTAAATATAAGATATTTAACATAATATTTTAAATATAAGATATTTAACATAATATTTTAAATATAAGATATTTAACATAGACATTTATTAATTATAAATATAAAATTTTAAATAAAAGATATTTAACATATACATTTATAATGTTTTAACATAAAATTTTAAATATAAGATTTTTAACATAGACATTTATTAATTATTAATATAAAATTTTAAATAAAAGATATTTAACATAGACATTTATTAATTATTAACATAATATTTTAAATATAAGATATTTAACATAATATTTTAAATATAAGATATTTAACATAATATTTTAAATATAAGATATTTAACATAATATTTTAAATATAAGATATTTAACATAATATTTTAAATATAAGATATTTAACATAATATTTTAAATATAAGATATTTAACATAATATTTTAAATATAAGATATTTAACATAATATTTTAAATATAAGATATTTAACATAATATTTTAAATATAAGATATTTAACATAATATTTTAAATATAAGATATTTAACATAATATTTTAAATATAAGATATTTAACATAATATTTTAAATATAAGATATTTAACATAATATTTTAAATATAAGATATTTAACATAATATTTTAAATATAAGATATTTAACATAATATTTTAAATATAAGATATTTAACATAATATTTTAAATATAAGATATTTAACATAATATTTTAAATATAAGATATTTAACATAATATTTTAAATATAAGATATTTAACATAATATTTTAAATATAAGATATTTAACATAATATTTTAAATATAAGATATTTAACATAATATTTTAAATATAAGATATTTAACATAATATTTTAAATATAAGATATTTAACATAATATTTTAAATATAAGATATTTAACATAATATTTTAAATATAAGATATTTAACATAATATTTTAAATATAAGATATTTAACATAATATTTTAAATATAAGATATTTAACATAATATTTTAAATATCAGATATTTAACATAGACATTTAATAATTATTAATATAAAATTTTAAATATAAGATATTTAACATAGACATTTATTAATTATTAACATAATATTTTAAATATAAGATATTTAACATAATATTTTAAATATAAGATATTTAACATAGACATTTATTAATTATTAACATAATATTTTAAATATAAGATATTTAACATTGACATTTCTTAATTATTAACATAATATTTTAAATATAAGATATTTAACATAATATTTTAAATATAAGATATTTAACATAATATTTTAAATATAAGATATTTAACATAATATTTTAAATATAAGATATTTAACATAATATTTTAAATATAAGATATTTAACATAATATTTTAAATATAAGATATTTAACATAATATTTTAAATATAAGATATTTAACATAATATTTTAAATATAAGATATTTAACATAGACATTTTATAATTAATTATATAAAATTTTAAATATAAGATATTTAACACAGACATTTATTAATTATTAACATAATATTTTAAATATAAGATATTTAACATAGACATTTATAATTATTAACATAATATTTACAATATAAGATATTTAACATATACATTTCTTAATTATTAACATAATATTTTAAATATAAGATATTTAGCATAATATTTTAAATATAAGATATTTAACATAGACATTTATTAATTATTAACATAATATTTTAAATATAAGATATTTAACCTAGACATTTTTTTATTAATAACATAATATTTTAAATATAAGATATTTAACATAGACATTTTTTAATTATTAACATAAGAAAGGTATTTAACATAGAAAATAATTAATTATTAACATAATATTTTAAATATAAGACATTTAACATAGACATTTATTAATTATTAACATAATCTTTTAAATATAAGATATTTAACATAGAAAATAATTAATTATTAACATAATATTTTAAATATAGGATATTTATCATAGACATTTATTAATTATTAACATAAAATTTTAAATAAAAGATATTTAACATAGACAATTATAATGTTTTAAAATAAAATTTTAAATATAAGATTTTTAATATAGACATTTATTAATTATAAATATAAAATTTTAAATAAAAGATATTTTACATAGACATTTATAAAGTTTTAACATAAAATTTTAAATATAAGATATTTATCATAGACATTTATTAATTATTAACATAATATTTAAAATATAAGATATTTAACATAGACATTTCTTTATTATTAACATAATATTTTAAATATAAGATATTTAACATAATATTTTAAATATAAGATATTAAACATAATATTTTAAATATAAGATATTTAACATAATATTTTAAATATAAGATATTTAACATAATATTTTAAATATAAGATATTTAACATAATATTTTATATATAAGATATTTAACATAATATTTTAAATATAAGATATTTAACATAATATTTTAAATATAAGATATTTAACATAATATTTTAAATATAAGATATTTAACATAATATTTTAAATATAAGATATTTAACATAATATTTTAAATATAAGATATTTAACATAATATTTTAAATATAAGATATTTAACATAATATTTTAAATATAAGATATTTAACATAATATTTTAAATATAAGATATTTAACATAATATTTTAAATATAAGATATTTAACATAATATTTTAAATATAAGATATTTAACATAATATTTTAAATATAAGATATTTAACATAATATTTTAAATATAAGATATTTAACATAATATTTTAAATATAAGATATTTAACATAATATTTTAAATATAAGATATTTAACATAATATTTTAAATATAAGATATTTAACATAATATTTTAAATATAAGATATTTAACATAATATTTTAAATATAAGATATTTAACATAATATTTTAAATATAAGATATTTAACATAATATTTTAAATATAAGATATTTAACATAATATTTTAAATATAAGATATTTAACATAATATTTTAAATATAGGATATTTAACATAGACATTTATTAATTATTAACATAATATTTTAAATATAAGATATTTAACATAGACATTTATAATTATTAACATAATATTTACAGTATAAGATATTTAACATAGACATTTATAATGTTTTAACATAAAATTTTAAATATAAGATTTTTAACATAGACATTTATTAATTATCAACAATATATTTTAAATATAAGATATTTAACATAGACATTTATTAATTATTAACATAATATTTTAAATATAAGTTATTTAACATAATATTTTAAATATAAGATATTTAACATAGACATTTATTAATTATTAACTTAATATTTTAAATATGAGATATTTATCATAGACATTTATTAATTATTAATATAAAATTTTAAATAAAAGATATTGAACATAGACAATTATAATGTTTTAACATAAAATTTTAAATATAAGATTTTTAACATAGACATTTATTAATTATAAATATAAAATTTTAAATAAAAGATATTTAACATAGACATTTATAAAGTTTTAACATAAAATTTACAATATAAGATATTAAACATAGACATTTCTTAATTATTAACATAATATTTTAAATATAAGATATTTAACATAATATTTTAAATATAAGATATTTAACATAATATTTTAAATATAAGATATTTAACATAATATTTTAAATATAAGATATTTAACATAATATTTTAAATATAAGATATTTAACATAATATTTTAAATATAAGATATTTAACATAATATTTTAAATATAAGATATTTAACATAATATTTTAAATATAAGATATTTAACATAATATTTTAAATATAAGATATTTAACATAATATTTTAAATATAAGATATTTAACATAATATTTTAAATATAAGATATTTAACATAATATTTTAAATATAAGATATTTAACATAATATTTTAAATATAAGATATTTAACATAATATTTTAAATATAAGATATTTAACATAGACATTTAATAATTAATTATATAAAATTTTAAATATAAGATATTTAACATAGACATTTATTAATTATTAACATAATATTTTAAATATATGATATTTAACATAGACATTTATTAATTATTAACATAATATTTTAAATATAAGATATTTAACATTGACATTTCTTAATTATTAACATAATATTTTAAATATAAAATATTTAGCATAGACATTTTTTAATTATTAACATAAGAAAGGTTTTTAACATAGACATTTATTAATTATTAACATAATATTTTAAATATAAGATATTTAACATAGACATTTATTAATTATTAACAAAATATTTTAAATAAAAGATATTTAACATAGACATTTATTTATTATTAACATAATATTTTAAATATAAGATATTTAACATAGACATTTATTAATTATTAACATAAGAAACGTATTTAACATAGAGAATAATTAATTATTAACATAATATTTTAAATATAAGATATTTATCATAGACATTTATTAATTATTAACATAATATTTTAAATATAAGATATTTATCATAGACATTTATTCATTATTAACATAATATTTTAAATAAAAGCTATTTAACATAGACATTTATTAATTATTAACATAATATTTTAAATATAAGATATTTAACATAGACATTTAAAAATTATTAATATAAAATTTTAAATAAAAGATATTTAACATAGACATTTATAATGTTTTAACATAAAATTTTAAATATAAGATTTTTAACATAGACATTTATTAATTATTAATATAAAATTTTAAATAAAAGATATTTAACATAGACATTTATAAAGTTTTAACATAAAATTTTAAATATAAGATATTTAACGTAGACATTCATTAATTATTAACATAATATTTTAAATATAAGTTATTTAACATAATATTTTAAATATAAGATATTTAACATAGACATTTATTAATTATTAACATAATATTTTAAATATGAGATATTTATCATAGACATTTATTAATTATTAATATAAAATTTTAAATAAAAGATATTTAACATAGACAATTATAATGTTTTAACATAAAATTTTAAATATAAGATTTTTAACATAGACATTTATTAATTATAAATATAAAATTTTAAATAAAAGATATTTAACATAGACATTTATAAAGTTTCAACATAAAATTTACAATATAAGATATTAAACATAGACATTTCTTAATTATTAACATAATATTTTAAATATAAGATATTTAACATAATATTTTAAATATAAGATATTTAACATAATATTTTAAATATAAGATATTTAACATAATATTTTAAATATAAGATATTTAACATAATATTTTAAATATAAGATATTTAACATAATATTTTAAATATAAGATATTTAACATAATATTTTAAATATAAGATATTTAACATAATATTTTAAATATAAGATATTTAACATAGACATTTAATAATTAATTATATAAAATTTTAAATATAAGATATTTAACATAGACATTTATTAATTATTAACATAATATTTTAAATATATGATATTTAACATAGACATTTATTAATTATTAACATATTATTTTAAATATAAGATATTTAACATTGACATTTCTTAATTATTAACATAATATTTTAAATATAAAATATTTAGCATAATATTTTAAATATAAGATATTTAACATAGACATTTATTAATTATTAATATAAAATTTTAAATAAAAGATATATAACATAGACATTTATAATGTTTTAACATAAAATTTTAAATATAAGATATTTAACATATACATTTATTAATTATTAACATAATATTTTAAATATAAGATATTTATCATAGACATTTATTAATTATTAACATAATATTTTAAATAAAAGATATTTAACATAGACATTTATTAATTATTAATATAATATTTTAAATATAAGATATTTAACATAATATTTTAAATATAAGATATTTATCATAATATTTTAAATATAAGATATTTAACATAGACATTTAATAATTATTAATATAAAATTTTAAATATAAGATATTTAACATAGACATTTATTAATTATTAACATAATATTTTAAATATAAGATATTTAACATTGACATTTCTTAATTATTAACAACATATTTTAAATATAAGATATTTAACATAATATTTTAAATATAAGATATTTAACATAATATTTTAAATATAAGATATTTAACATAGACATTTATAAATTATTAATATAAAATTTTAAATAAAAGATATTTAACATAGACATTTATAATGTTTTAACATAAAATTTTAAATATAAGATTTTTAACATAGACATTTATTAATTATTAACATAATATTTTAAATATAAGATATTTAACATAGACATTTATTAATTATTAACAAAATATTTTAAATAAAAGATATTTAACATAGACATTTATTTATTATTAACAAAATATTTTAAATATAAGATATTTAACATAGACATTCATTAATTATTAACATAAAATTTTAAATATAAGATTATTAACATAGACATTTATTAATTATTAATATAAAATTTTAAATAAAAGATATTTAACATAGACATTTATAAAGTTTTAACATAAAATTTTAAATGTAAGATATTTAACATAGACATTTATAATTATTAACATAATATTTACAATATAAGATATTTAACAAAGACATTTCTTAATTATTAACATAATATTTTAAATATAAGATATTTAACATTATATTTTAAATATAAGATATTTATCATAATATTTTAAATATAAGATATTTAACATAGACATTTAATAATTATTAATATAAAATTTTAAATATAAGATATTTAACATAGACATTTATAATTTATTAACATAATATTTTAAATATAAGATATTTAACATTGACATTTCTTAATTATTAACATAATATTTTAAATATAAGATATTTAACATAATATTTTAAATATAAGATATTTAACATAATATTTTAAATATAAGATATTTAACATAGACATTTATTAATTATTAATATAAAATTTTAAATAAAAGATATTTAACATAGACATTTATAATGTTTTAACATAAAATTTTAAATATAAGATTTTTAACATAGACATTTATTAATTATTAATATAAAATTTTAAATAAAAGATATTTAACATAGACATTTATTAATTATTAACATAATATTTTAAATATAAGATATTTAACATAGACATTTTTTTATTAATAACATAATATTTTAAATATTAGATATTTAACATAGACATTTTTTAATTATTAACATAAGAAAGGTATTTAACATAGAAAATAATTAATTATTAACATAATATTTTAAATATAAGACATTTACATAGACATTTATTAATTATTAACATAATCTTTTAAATATAAGATATTTAACATAGACATTTATTAATTATTAACATAATATTTTAAATATAAGATATTTAACATAGACATTTATTAATTATTAACATAAGAAAGGTAATTATCATAGAAAATAATTAATTATTAACATAATATTTTAAATATAAGATATTTATCATAGACATTTGTTAATTATTAATATAAAATTTTAAATAAAAGATATTTAACATAGACAATTATAATGTTTTAACATAAAATTTTAAATATAAGATTTTAACATAGACATTTATTAATTATAAATATAAAATTTTAAAAAAAGATATTTAACATAGACATTTATAAAGCTTTAACATAAAATTTTAAATATAAGATATTTATCATAGACATTTATTAATTATTAACATAATATTTACAATATAAGATATTTAACATAGACATTTCTTTATTATTAACATAATATTTTAAATATAAGATTTTTAACATAGACATTTATTAATTATTAATATAAAATTTTAAATAAAAGATATTTAACATAGACATTTATAAAGTTTTAACATAAAATTTTAAATATAAGATATTTAACATAGACATTTATAATTAATAATATAAAATTTTAAATAAAAGATATTTAACATAGACATTTATTAATTATTAACATAATATTTTAAATATAAGATATTTAACATAATATTTTAAATATAAGATATTTAACATAATATTTTAAATATAAGATATTTAACATAATATTTTAAATATAAGATATTTAACATAGACATTTATTAATTATAAATATAAAATTTTAAATAAAAGATATTTAACATATACATTTATAATGTTTTAACATAAAATTTTAAATATAAGATTTTTAACATAGACATTTATTAATTATTAATATAAAATTTTAAATAAAAGATATTTAACATAGACATTTATTAATTATTAACATAATATTTTAAATATAAGATATTTAACATAATATTTTAAATATAAGATATTTAACATAATATTTTAAATATAAGATATTTAACATAATATTTTAAATATAAGATATTTAACATAATATTTTAAATATAAGATATTTAACATAATATTTTAAATATAAGATATTTAACATAATATTTTAAATATAAGATATTTAACATAATATGTTAAATATAAGATATTTAACATAATATTTTAAATATAAGATATTTAACATAATATTTTAAATATAAGATATTTAACATAATATTTTAAATATAAGATATTTAACATAATATTTTAAATATAAGATATTTAACATAATATTTTAAATATAAGATATTTAACATAATATTTTAAATATAAGATATTTAACATAATATTTTAAATATAAGATATTTAACATAATATTTTAAATATAAGATATTTAACATAATATTTTAAATATAAGATATTTAACATAATATTTTAAATATAAGATATTTAACATAATATTTTAAATATAAGATATTTAACATAATATTTTAAATATCAGATATTTAACATAGACATTTAATAATTATTAATATAAAATTTTAAATATAAGATATTTAACATAGACATTTATTAATTATTAACATAATATTTTAAATATAAGATATTTAACATAATATTTTAAATATAAGATATTTAACATAGACATTTATTAATTATTAACATAATATTTTAAATATAAGATATTTAACATTGACATTTCTTAATTATTAACATAATATTTTAAATATAAGATATTTAACATAATATTTTAAATATAAGATATTTAACATAATATTTTAAATATAAGATATTTAACATAGACATTTATTAATTATTAATAAAAAATTTTAAATAAAAGATATTTAACATAGACATTTATAATGTTTTAACATAAAATTTTAAATATAAGATTTTTGACATAGACATTTATTAATTATCAACAATATATTTTAAATATAAGATATTTAACATAGACATTTATTAATTATTAACATAATATTTTAAATATAAGTTATTTAACATAATATTTTAAATATAAGATATTTAACATAATATTTTAAATATAAGATATTTAACATAATATTTTAAATATAAGTTATTTAACATAATATTTTAAATATAAGATATTTAACATAATATTTTAAATATAAGATATTTAACATAATATTTTAAATATAAGATATTTAACATAATATTTTAAATATAAGATATTTAACATAATATTTTAAATATAAGATATTTAACATAATATTTTAAATATAAGATATTTAACATAGACATTTTATAATTAATTATATAAAATTTTAAATATAAGATATTTAACACAGACATTTATTAATTATTAACATAATATTTTAAATATAAGATATTTAACATAGACATTTATAATTATTAACATAATATTTACAATATAAGATATTTAACATATACATTTCTTAATTATTAACATAATATTTTAAATATAAGATATTTAGCATAATATTTTAAATATAAGATATTTAACATAGACATTTATTAATTATTAACATAATATTTTAAATATAAGATATTTAACCTAGACATTTTTTTATTAATAACATAATATTTTAAATATAAGATATTTAACATAGACATTTTTTAATTATTAACATAAGAAAGGTATTTAACATAGAAAATAATTAATTATTAACATAATATTTTAAATATAAGACATTTAACATAGACATTTATTAATTATTAACATAATCTTTTAAATATAAGATATTTAACATAGAAAATAATTAATTATTAACATAATATTTTAAATATAGGATATTTATCATAGACATTTATTAATTATTAACATAAAATTTTAAATAAAAGATATTTAACATAGACAATTATAATGTTTTAAAATAAAATTTTAAATATAAGATTTTTAATATAGACATTTATTAATTATAAATATAAAATTTTAAATAAAAGATATTTTACATAGACATTTATAAAGTTTTAACATAAAATTTTAAATATAAGATATTTATCATAGACATTTATTAATTATTAACATAATATTTAAAATATAAGATATTTAACATAGACATTTCTTTATTATTAACATAATATTTTAAATATAAGATATTTAACATAATATTTTAAATATAAGATATTTAACATAATATTTTAAATATAAGATATTTAACATAATATTTTAAATATAAGATATTTAACATAATATTTTAAATATAAGATATTTAACATAATATTTTAAATATAAGATATTTAACATAATATTTTAAATATAAGATATTTAACATAATATTTTAAATATAAGATATTTAACATAATATTTTAAATATAAGATATTTAACATAATATTTTAAATATAAGATATTTAACATAATATTTTAAATATAAGATATTTAACATAATATTTTAAATATAAGATATTTAACATAATATTTTAAATATAAGATATTTAACATAATATTTTAAATATAAGATATTTAACATAATATTTTAAATATAAGATATTTAACATAGACATTTAATAATTAATTATATAAAATTTTAAATATAAGATATTTAACATAGACATTTATTAATTATTAACATAATATTTTAAATATATGATATTTAACATAGACATTTATTAATTATTAACATAATATTTTAAATATAAGATATTTAACATTGACATTTCTTAATTATTAACATAATATTTTAAATATAAAATATTTAGCATAGACATTTTTTAATTATTAACATAAGAAAGGTTTTTAACATAGACATTTATTAATTATTAAGATAATATTTTAAATATAAGATATTTAACATAGACATTTATTAATTATTAACAAAATATTTTAAATAAAAGATATTTAACATAGACATTTATTTATTATTAACATAATATTTTAAATATAAGATATTTAACATAGACATTTATTAATTATTAACATAAGAAACGTATTTAACATAGAGAATAATTAATTATTAACATAATATTTTAAATATAAGATATTTATCATAGACATTTATTAATTATTAACATAATATTTTAAATATAAGATATTTATCATAGACATTTATTCATTATTAACATAATATTTTAAATAAAAGCTATTTAACATAGACATTTATTAAATATTAACATAATATTTTAAATATAAGATATTTAACATAGACATTTAAAAATTATTAATATAAAATTTTAAATAAAAGATATTTAACATAGACATTTATAATGTTTTAACATAAAATTTTAAATATAAGATTTTTAACATAGACATTTATTAATTATTAATATAAAATTTTAAATAAAAGATATTTAACATAGACATTTATAAAGTTTTAACATAAAATTTTAAATATAAGATATTTAACGTAGACATTCATTAATTATTAACATAATATTTTAAATATAAGTTATTTAACATAATATTTTAAATATAAGATATTTAACATAGACATTTATTAATTATTAACATAATATTTTAAATATGAGATATTTATCCTAGACATTTATTAATTATTAATATAAAATTTTAAATAAAAGATATTTAACATAGACAATTATAATGTTTTAACATAAAATTTTAAATATAAGATTTTTAACATAGACATTTATTAATTATAAATATAAAATTTTAAATAAAAGATATTTAACATAGACATTTATAAAGTTTTAACATAAAATTTACAATATAAGATATTAAACATAGACATTTCTTAATTATTAACATAATATTTTAAATATAAGATATTTAACATAATATTTTAAATATAAGATATTTAACATAATATTTTAAATATAAGATATTTAACATAATATTTTAAATATAAGATATTTAACATAATATTTTAAATATAAGATATTTAACATAATATTTTAAATATAAGATATTTAACATAATATTTTAAATATAAGATATTTAACATAATATTTTAAATATAAGATATTTAACATAATATTTTAAATATAAGATATTTAACATAATATTTTAAATATAAGATATTTAACATAATATTTTAAATATAAGATATTTAACATAATATTTTAAATATAAGATATTTAACATAATATTTTAAATATAAGATATTTAACATAATATTTTAAATATAAGATATTTAACATAGACATTTAATAATTAATTATATAAAATTTTAAATATAAGATATTTAACATAGACATTTATTAATTATTAACATAATATTTTAAATATATGATATTTAACATAGACATTTATTAATTATTAACATAATATTTTAAATATAAGATATTTAACATTGACATTTCTTAATTATTAACATAATATTTTAAATATAAAATATTTAGCATAATATTTTAAATATAAGATATTTAACATAGACATTTTTAAATTATTAACATAAGAATGGTTTTTAACATAGACATTTATTAATTATTAACATAATATTTTAAATATAAGATATTTAACATAGACATTTATTAATTATTAACAAAATATTTTAAATAAAAGATATTTAACATAGACATTTATTTATTATTAACATAATATTTTAAATATAAGATATTTAACATAGACATTTATTAATTATTAACATAAGAAACGTATTTAACATAGAGAATAATTAATTATTAACATAATATTTTAAATATAAGATATTTATCATAGACATTTATTAATTATTAACATAATATTTTAAATATAAGATATTTATCATAGACATTTATTCATTATTAACATAATATTTTAAATAAAAGCTATTTAACATAGACATTTATTAAATATTAACATAATATTTTAAATATAAGATATTTAACATAGACATTTAAAAATTATTAATATAAAATTTTAAATAAAAGATATTTAACATAGACATTTATAATGTTTTAACATAAAATTTTAAATATAAGATTTTTAACATAGACATTTATTAATTATTAACATAATATTTTAAATATGAGATATTTATCATAGACATTTATTAATTATTAATATAAAATTTTAAATAAAAGATATTGAACATAGACAATTATAATGTTTTAACATAAAATTTTAAATATAAGATTTTTAACATAGACATTTATTAATTATTAATATAAAATTTTAAATAAAAGATATTTAACATAGACATTTATAAAGTTTTAACATAAAATTTACAATATAAGATATTAAACATAGACATTTCTTAATTATTAACATAATATTTTAAATATAAGATATTTAACATAATATTTTAAATATAAGATATTTAACATAATATTTTAAATATAAGATATTTAACATAATATTTTAAATATAAGATATTTAACATAATATTTTAAATATAAGATATTTAACATAATATTTTAAATATAAGATATTTAACATAATATTTTAAATATAAGATATTTAACATAATATTTTAAATATAAGATATTTAAAATAATATTTTAAATATAAGATATTTAACATAATATTTTAAATATAAGATATTTAACATAATATTTTAAATATAAGATATTTAACATAATATTTTAAATATAAGATATTTAACATAATATTTTAAATATAAGATATTTAACATAATATTTTAAATATAAGATATTTAACATAGACATTTAATAATTAATTATATAAAATTTTAAATATAAGATATTTAACATAGACATTTATTAATTATTAACATAATATTTTGAATATATGATATTTAACATAGACATTTATTAATTATTAACATAATATTTTAAATATAAGATATTTAACATTGACATTTCTTAATTATTAACATAATATTTTAAATATAAAATATTTAGCATAGACATTTTTTAATTATTAACATAAGAAAGGTTTTTAACATAGACATTTATTAATTATTAACATAATATTTTAAATATAAGATATTTAACATAGACATTTATTAATTATTAACAAAATATTTTAAATAAAAGATATTTAACATAGACATTTATTTATTATTAACATAATATTTTAAATATAAGATATTTAACATAGACATTTATTAATTATTAACATAAGAAACGTATTTAACATAGAGAATAATTAATTATTAACATAATATTTTAAATATAAGATATTTATCATAGACATTTATTAATTATTAACATAATATTTTAAATATAAGATATTTATCATAGACATTTATTCATTATTAACATAATATTTTAAATAAAAGCTATTTAACATAGACATTTATTAAATATTAACATAATATTTTAAATATAAGATATTTAACATAGACATTTAAAAATTATTAATATAAAATTTTAAATAAAAGATATTTAACATAGACATTTATAATGTTTTAACATAAAATTTTAAATATAAGATTTTTAACATAGACATTTATTAATTATTAATATAAAATTTTAAATAAAAGATATTTAACATAGACATTTATAAAGTTTTAACATAAAATTTTAAATATAAGATATTTAACGTAGACATTCATTAATTATTAACATAATATTTTAAATATAAGTTATTTAACATAATATTTTAAATATAAGATATTTAACATAGACATTTATTAATTATTAACATAATATTTTAAATATGAGATATTTATCATAGACATTTATTAATTATTAATATAAAATTTTAAATAAAAGATATTTAACATAGACAATTATAATGTTTTAACATAAAATTTTAAATATAAGATTTTTAACATAGACATTTATTAATAATAAATATAAAATTTTAAATAAAAGATATTTAACATAGACATTTATAAAGTTTTAACATAAAATTTACAATATAAGATATTAAACATAGACATTTCTTAATTATTAACATAATATTTTAAATATAAGATATTTAACATAATATTTTAAATATAAGATATTTAACATAATATTTTAAATATAAGATATTTAACATAATATTTTAAATATAAGATATTTAACATAATATTTTAAATATAAGATATTTAACATAATATTTTAAATATAAGATATTTAACATAATATTTTAAATATAAGATATTTAACATAATATTTTAAATATAAGATATTTAACATAATATTTTAAATATAAGATATTTAACATAATATTTTAAATATAAGATATTTAACATAATATTTTAAATATAAGATATTTAACATAATATTTTAAATATAAGATATTTAACATAATATTTTAAATATAAGATATTTAACATAATATTTTAAATATAAGATATTTAACATAGACATTTAATAATTAATTATATAAAATTTTAAATATAAGATATTTAACATAGACATTTATTAATTATTAACATAATATTTTAAATATATGATATTTAACATAGACATTTATTAATTATTAACATAATATTTTAAATATAAGATATTTAACATTGACATTTCTTAATTGTTAACATAATATTTTAAATATAAAATATTTAGCATAATATTTTAAATATAAGATATTTAACATAATATTTTAAATATAAGATATTTAACATAGACATTTATTAATTATTAATATAAAATTTTAAATAAAAGATATATAACATAGACATTTATAATGTTTTAACATAAAATTTTAAATATAAGATATTTAACATAGACATTTATTAATTATTAACATAATATTTTAAATATAAGATATTTAACATAGACATTTATTTATTAATAACATAATATTTTAAATATAAGATATTTAACATAGACATTTTTTAATTATTAACATAAGAATGGTTTTTAACATAGACATTTATTAATTATTAACATAATATTTTAAATATAAGATATTTAACATAGACATTTATTAATTATTAACAAAATATTTTAAATAAAAGATATTTAACATAGACATTTATTTATTATTAACATAATATTTTAAATATAAGATATTTAACATAGACATTTATTAATTATTAACATAAGAAACGTATTTAACATAGAGAATAATTAATTATTAACATAATATTTTAAATATAAGATATTTATCATAGACATTTATTAATTATTAACATAATATTTTAAATATAAGATATTTATCATAGACATTTATTCATTATTAACATAATATTTTAAATAAAAGCTATTTAACATAGACATTTATTAAATATTAACATAATATTTTAAATATAAGATATTTAACATAGACATTTAAAAATTATTAATATAAAATTTTAAATAAAAGATATTTAACATAGACATTTATAATGTTTTAACATAAAATTTTAAATATAAGATTTTTAACATAGACATTTATTAATTATTAATATAAAATTTTAAATAAAAGAATTAAACATAGACATTTATAAAGTTTTAACATAAAATTTTAAATATAAGATATTTAACATAGACATTTATAATGTTTTAACATAATATTTTAAATATAAGATATTTAACATAGACATTTAATAATTATTAATATAAAATTTTAAATATAAGATATTTAACATAGACATTTATTAATTATTAACATAAGAAAGGTAATTAACATAGAAAATAATTAATTATTAATATAATATTTAAAAAAAAAGATATTTAACATAGACATTTATTAATTATTAACATAATATTTTAAATATAAGATATTTAACATAGACATTTATTAATTATTAATATAAAATTTTAAATAAAAGATATTTAACATAGACATTTATAATGTTTTAACATAAAATTTTAAATATAAGATTTTTAACATAGACATTTATTAATTATTAATATAAAATTTTAAATAAAAGATATTTAACATAGACATTTATAAAGTTTTAACATAAAATTTTAAATATAACATATTTAACGTAGACATTTATTAATTATTAACATAATATTTTAAATATAAGATATTTAACATAGACATTTATTAATTATTAACAATATATTTTAAATATAAGATATTTAACATAGACATTTATTAATTATTAACAATATATTTTAAATATAAGATATTTATCATAGACATTTATTCATTATTAACATAATATTTTAAATAAAAGCTATTTAACATAGACATTTATTAAATATTAACATAATATTTTAAATATAAGATATTTAACATAGACATTTAAAAATTATTAATATAAAATTTTAAATAAAAGATATTTAACATAGACATTTATAATGTTTTAACATAAAATTTTAAATATAAGATTTTTAACATAGACATTTATTAATTATTAATATAAAATTTTAAATAAAAGAATTAAACATAGACATTTATAAAGTTTTAACATAAAATTTTAAATATAAGATATTTAACATAGACATTTATAATGTTTTAACATAATATTTTAAATATAAGATATTTAACATAGACATTTAATAATTATTAATATAAAATTTTAAATATAAGATATTTAACATAGACATTTATTAATTATTAACATAAGAAAGGTAATTAACATATAAAATAATTAATTATTAATATAATATTTAAAAAAAAAGATATTTAACATAGACATTTATTAATTATTAACATAATATTTTAAATATAAGATATTTAACATAGACATTTATTAATTATTAATATAAAATTTTAAATAAAAGATATTTAACATAGACATTTATAATGTTTTAACATAAAATTTTAAATATAAGATTTTTAACATAGACATTTATTAATTATTAATATAAAATTTTAAATAAAAGATATTTAACATAGACATTTATAAAGTTTTAACATAAAATTTTAAATATAACATATTTAACATAGACATTTATAATGTTTTAACATAATATTTTAAATATAAGATATTTAACATAGACATTTAATAATTATTAATATAAAATTTTAAATATAAGATATTTAACATAGACATTTATTAATTATTAACATAAGAAAGGTAATTAACATAGAAAATAATTAATTATTAATATAATATTTAAAAAAAAAGATATTTAACATAGACATTTATTAATTATTAACATAATATTTTAAATATAAGATATTTAACATAGACATTTATTAATTATTAATATAAAATTTTAAATAAAAGATATTTAACATAGACATTTATAATGTTTTAACATAAAATTTTAAATATAAGATTTTTAACATAGACATTTATTAATTATTAATATAAAATTTTAAATAAAAGATATTTAACATAGACATTTATAAAGTTTTAACATAAAATTTTAAATATAACATATTTAACGTAGACATTTATTAATTATTAACATAATATTTTAAATATAAGATATTTAACATAGACATTTATTAATTATTAACAATATATTTTAAATATAAGATATTTAACATAGACATTTATTAATTATTAACAATATATTTTAAATATAAGATATTTAACATAGACATTTATTAATTATTAACATAATATTTTAAATATAAGATATTTAACATAGACATTTATTAATTATTAACATAAGAAAGGTAATTAACATAGAAAATAATTAATTATTAACATAATATTTTAAATATAAGATATTTATCACAGACATTTATTAATTATTAACATAATATTTTAAATAAAAGACATTTCAAATAGACATTTATTAATTATTAACATAATATTTTAAATAAAAGATATTTAAAATAGACATTTATTAATAATTAACATAATATTTTAAATATAAGATATTTAACATAGACATTTATAATATTTTAACATAAAATTTTAAATATAAGATTTTTAACATAGACATTTATTAATTATTAATATAAAATTTTAAATAAAAGATATTTAACATAGACATTTATAAAAATTTAACATAAAATTTTAAATATAAGATATTTATCATAGACATTTATTAATTATTAACATAATATTTACAATATAAGATATTTAACATAGACATTTCTTTATTATTAACATAATATTTTAAATATAAGATATTTAACATAATATTTTAAATATAAGATATTTAACATAATATTTTAAATATAAGATATTTAACATAGACATTTAATAATTATTAATATAAAATTTTAAATATAAGATATTTAACATAGACATTTATTAATTATTAACATAATATTTACAATATAAGATATTTACAATAGACATTTCTTAATTATTAACATAATATTTTAAATATAAGATATTTATCATAGACATTTATTAATTATTAATATAAAATTTTAAATAAAAGATATTTAACATAGACAATTATAATGTTTTAACATAAAATTTTAAATATAAGATTTTTAACATAGACATTTATAAAGTTTTAACATAAAATTTTAAATATAAGATATTTAACATAGACATTTATTAATTATTAACATAATATTTACAATATAAGATATTTAACATAGACATTTCTTAATTATTAACATAATATTTTAAATATAAGATATTTAACATAATATTTTAAATATAAGATATTTAACATAATATTTTAAATATAAGATATTTAACATAATATTTTAAATATAAGATATTTAACATAATATTTTAAATATAAGATATTTAACATAATATTTTAAATATAAGATATTTAACATAATATTTTAAATATAAGATATTTAACATAATATTTTAAATATAAGATATTTAACATAATATTTTAAATATAAGATATTTAACATAATATTTTAAATATAAGATATTTAACATAGACATTTAATAATTAATTATATAACATTTTAAATATAAGATATTTAACACAGACATTTATTAATTATTAACATAATATTTTAAATATAAGATATTTAACATAGACATTTATAATTATTAACATAATATTTACAATATAAGATATTTAACATAGACATTTCTTAATTATTAACATAATATTTTAAATATAAGATATTTAGCATAATATTTTAAATATAAGATATTTAACATAGACATTTATTAATTATTAACATAATATTTTAAATATCAGATATTTAACCTAGACATTTTTTTATTAATAACATAATATTTTAAATATAAGATATTTAACATAGACATTTTTTAATTATTAACATAAGAAAGGTATTTAACATAGAAAATAATTAATTATTAACATAATATTTTAAATATAAGACATTTAACATAGACATTTATTAATTATTAACATAATCTTTTAAATATAAGATATTTAACATAGAAAATAATTAATTATTAACATAATATTTTAAATATAAGATATTTATCATAGACATTTATTAATTATTAATATAAAATTTTAAATAAAAGATATTTAACATAGACAATTATAATGTTTTAAAATAAAATTTTAAATATAAGATTTTTAATATAGACATTTATTAATTATAAATATAAAATTTTAAATAAAAGATATTTTACATAGACATTTATAAAGTTTTAACATAAAATTTTAAATATAAGATATTTATCATAGACATTTATTAATTATTAACATAATATTTACAATATAAGATATTTAACATAGACATTTCTTTATTATTAACATAATATTTTAAATATAAGATATTTAACATAATATTTTAAATATAAGATATTAAACATAATATTTTAAATATAAGATATTTAACATAATATTTTAAATATAAGATATTTAACATAATATTTTAAATATAAGATATTTAACATAATATTTTATATATAAGATATTTAACATAATATTTTAAATATAAGATATTTAACATAATATTTTAAATATAAGATATTTAACATAATATTTTAAATATAAGATATTTAACATAATATTTTAAATATAAGATATTTAACATAATATTTTAAATATAAGATATTTAACATAATATTTTAAATATAAGATATTTAACATAATATTTTAAATATAAGATATTTAACATAATATTTTAAATATAAGATATTTAACATAATATTTTAAATATAAGATATTTAACATAATATTTTAAATATAAGATATTTAACATAATATTTTAAATATAAGATATTTAACATAATATTTTAAATATAAGATATTTAACATAATATTTTAAATATAAGATATTTAACATAATATTTTAAATATAAGATATTTAACATAATATTTTAAATATAAGATATTTAACATAGACATTTAATAATTAATTATATAAAATTTTAAATATAAGATATTTAACATAGACATTTATTAATTATTAACATAATATTTTAAATATAAGATATTTAACATAGACATTTATAATTATTAACATAATATTTACAGTATAAGATATTTAACATAGACATTTATAATGTTTTAACATAAAATTTTAAATATAAGATTTTTAACATAGACATTTATTAATTATATACAATATATTTTAAATATAAGATATTTAACATAGACATTTATTAATTATTAACATAATATTTTAAATATGCGATATTTATCATAGACATTTATTAATTATTAATATAAAATTTTAAATAAAAGATATTTAACATAGACAATTATAATGTTTTAACATAAAATTTTAAATATAAGATTTTTAACATAGACATTTATTAATTATAAATATAAAATTTTAAATAAAAGATATTTAACATAGACATTTATAAAGTTTTAACATAAAATTTACAATATAAGATATTAAACATAGACATTTCTTAATTATTAACATAATATTTTAAATATAAGATATTTAACATAATATTTTAAATATAAGATATTTAACATAATATTTTAAATATAAGATATTTAACATAATATTTTAAATATAAGATATTTAACATAATATTTTAAATATAAGATATTTAACATAATATTTTAAATATAAGATATTTAACATAATATTTTAAATATAAGATATTTAACATAATATTTTAAATATAAGATATTTAACATAATATTTTAAATATAAGATATTTAACATAATATTTTAAATATAAGATATTTAACATAATATTTTAAATATAAGATATTTAACATAATATTTTAAATATAAGATATTTAACATAATATTTTAAATATAAGATATTTAACATAATATTTTAAATATAAGATATTTAACATAATATTTTAAATATAAGATATTTAACATAATATTTTAAATATAAGATATTTAACATAATATTTTAAATATAAGATATTTAACATAATATTTTAAATATAAGATATTTAACATAATATTTTAAATATAAGATATTTAACATAATATTTTAAATATAAGATATTTAACATAATATTTTAAATATAAGATATTTAACATAATATTTTAAATATAAGATATTTAACATAATATTTTAAATATAAGATATTTAACATAATATTTTAAATATAAGATATTTAACATAATATTTTAAATATAAGATATTTAACATAGACATTTAATAATTAATTATATAAAATTTTAAATATAAGATATTTAACATAGACATTTATTAATTATTAACATAATATTTTAAATATATGATATTTAACATAGACATTTATTAATTATTAACATAATATTTTAAATATAAGATATTTAACATTGACATTTCTTAATTATTAACATAATATTTTAAATATAAAATATTTAGCATAATATTTTAAATATAAGATATTTAACATAGACATTTATTAATTATTAATATAAAATTTTAAATAAAAGATATATAACATAGACATTTATAATGTTTTAACATAAAATTTTAAATATAAGATATTTAACATAGACATTTATTAATTATTAACATAATATTTTAAATATAAGATATTTAACATAGACATTTATTTATTAATAACATAATATTTTAAATATAAGATATTTAACATAGACATTTTTTAATTATTAACATAAGAAAGGTTTTTAACATAGACATTTATTAATTATTAACATAATATTTTAAATATAAGATATTTAACATAGACATTTATTAATTATTAACAAAATATTTTAAATAAAAGATATTTAACATAGACATTTATTTATTATTAACATAATATTTTAAATATAAGATATTTAACATAGACATTTATTAATTATTAACATAAGAAACGTATTTAACATAGAGAATAATTAATTATTAACATAATATTTTAAATATAAGATATTTATCATAGACATTTATTAATTATTAACATAATATTTTAAATATAAGATATTTATCATAGACATTTATTCATTATTAACATAATATTTTAAATAAAAGCTATTTAACATAGACATTTATTAAATATTAACATAATATTTTAAATATAAGATATTTAACATGGACATTTAAAAATTATTAATATAAAATTTTAAATAAAAGATATTTAACATAGACATTTATAATGTTTTAACATAAAATTTTAAATATAAGATTTTTAACATAGACATTTATTAATTATTAATATAAAATTTTAAATAAAAGATATTTAACATAGACATTTATAAAGTTTTAACATAAAATTTTAAATATAAGATATTTAACGTAGACATTCATTAATTATTAACATAATATTTTAAATATAAGATATTTAACATATACATTTATTAATTATTAACATAATATTTTAAATATAAGATATTTATCATAGACATTTATTAATTATTAACATAATATTTTAAATAAAAGATATTTAACATAGACATTTATTAATTATTAATATAAAATTTTAAATAAAAGAATTAAACATAGACATTTATAAAGTTTTAACATAAAATTTTAAATATAAGATATTTAACATAGACATTTATAATGTTTTAACATAATATTTTAAATATAAGATATTTAACATAGACATTTAATAATTATTAACATAATATTTTAAATATAAGATATTTAACATAGACATTTATTAATTATTAATATAAAATTTTAAATAAAAGATATTTAACATAGACATTTATTAATTATTAACATAATATTTTAAATATAAGATATTTAACATTGACATTTCTTAATTATTAACATAATATTTTAAATATAAGATATTTAACATAATATTTTAAATATAAGATATTTAACATAGACATTTATTAATTATTAATATAATATTTTAAATAAACGATATTTAACATAGACATTGATAATGTTTTAACATAAAATTTTAAATATAAGATATTTAACATAGACATTAATTAATTATTAATATAAAA
Organism: Troilus luridus; assembly: GCA_964056705.1. NCBI lineage: Eukaryota > Metazoa > Arthropoda > Insecta > Hemiptera > Pentatomidae > Troilus > Troilus luridus. The sequence continues at coordinate 1,864,450 of OZ057417.1, read as the reverse complement.
TTTTAAATATAAGATATTTAACATAATATTTTAAATATAAGATATTTAACATAGACATTTATTAATTATTAATATAATATTTTAAATAAACGATATTTAACATAGACATTGATAATGTTTTAACATAAAATTTTAAATATAAGATATTTAACATAGACATTTATAATTATTAATATAAAATTTTAAATATAAGATATTTAACTTAGACATTTCTTAATTATTAACATAATATTTTAAATATAAGATATTTAACATAATATTTTAAATATAAGATATTTAACATAATATTTTAAATATAAGATATTTAACATAATATTTTAAATATAAGATATTTAACATAATATTTTAAATATAAGATATTTAACATAATATTTTAAATATAAGATATTTAACATAATATTTTAAATATAAGATATTTAACATAATATTTTAAATATAAGATATTTAACATAATATTTTAAATATAAGATATTTAACATAGACATTTAATAATTAATTATATAAAATTTTAAATATAAGATATTTAACATAGACATTTATTAATTATTAACATAATATTTTAAATATATGATATTTAACATAGACATTTATTAATTATTAACATAATATTTTAAATATAAGATATTTAACATTGACATTTCTTAATTATTAACATAATATTTTAAATATAAAATATTTAGCATAATATTTTAAATATAAGATATTTAACATAGACATTTATTAATTATTAATATAAAATTTTAAATAAAAGATATATAACATAGACATTTATAATGTTTTAACATAAAATTTTAAATATAAGATATTTAACATAGACATTTATTAATTATTAACATAATATTTTAAATATAAGATATTTAACATAGACATTTATTTATTAATAACATAATATTTTAAATATAAGATATTTAACATAGACATTTTTTAATTATTAACATAAGAAAGGTTTTTAACATAGACATTTATTAATTATTAACATAATATTTTAAATATAAGATATTTAACATAGACATTTATTAATTATTAACAAAATATTTTAAATAAAAGATATTTAACATAGACATTTATTTATTATTAACATAATATTTTAAATATAAGATATTTAACATAGACATTTATTAATTATTAACATAAGAAACGTATTTAACATAGAGAATAATTAATTATTAACATAATATTTTAAATATAAGATATTTATCATAGACATTTATTAATTATTAACATAATATTTTAAATATAAGATATTTATCATAGACATTTATTCATTATTAACATAATATTTTAAATAAAAGCTATTTAACATAGACATTTATTAAATATTAACATAATATTTTAAATATAAGATATTTAACATGGACATTTAAAAATTATTAATATAAAATTTTAAATATAAGATATTTAACATAGACATTTATTAATTATTAACATAAGAAAGGTAATTAACATAGAAAATAATTAATTATTAATATAATATTTTAAAAAAAAGATATTTAACATAGACATTTATTAATTATTAACATAATATTTTAAATATAAGATATTTAACATAGACATTTATTAATTATTAATATAAAATTTTAAATAAAAGATATTTAACATAGACATTTATTAATTATTAACATAATATTTTAAATATAAGATATTTAACATTGACATTTCTTAATTATTAACATAATATTTTAAATATAAGATATTTAACATAATATTTTAAATATAAGATATTTAACATAGACATTTATTAATTATTAATATAATATTTTAAATAAACGATATTTAACATAGACATTGATAATGTTTTAACATAAAATTTTAAATATAAGATATTTAACATAGACATTAATTAATTATTAATATAAAATTTTAAATATAAGATATTTAACATAATATTTTAAATATAAGATATTTAACATAGACATTTATTAATTATTAATATAATATTTTAAATAAACGATATTTAACATAGACATTGATAATGTTTTAACATAAAATTTTAAATATAAGATATTTAACATAGACATTTAATAATTTTTAATATAAAATTTTAAATATAAGATATTTAACTTAGACATTTCTTAATTATTAACATAATATTTTAAATATAAGATATTTAACATAATATTTTAAATATAAGATATTTAACATAATATTTTAAATATAAGATATTTAACATAATATTTTAAATATAAGATATTTAACATAATATTTTAAATATAAGATATTTAACATAATATTTTAAATATAAGATATTTAACATAATATTTTAAATATAAGATATTTAACATAATATTTTAAATATAAGATATTTAACATAATATTTTAAATATAAGATATTTAACATAATATTTTAAATATAAGATATTTAACATAATATTTTAAATATAAGATATTTAACATAATATTTTAAATATAAGATAGTTAACATAATATTTTAAATATAAGATATTTAACATAATATTTTAAATATAATATATTTAACATAATATATTACATATAAGATATTTAACATAATATATTAAATATAAGATATTTAACATAAAATTTTAAATATAAGATATTTAACATAGACATTTATTAATTATTAACATAATATTTTAAATATAAGATATTTAACATAGACATTTATTAATTATTAACATAATATTTTAAATATAAGATATTTAACATTGACATTTCTTAATTATTAACAGAATATTTTAAATATAAGATATTTAACATAATATTTTAAATATAAGATATTTAACATTGACATTTCTTAATTATTAACATAATATTTTAAATATAAGATATTTAACATAATATTTTAAATATAAGATATTTAACATAGACATTTATTAATTATTAATATAAAATTTTAAATAAACGATATTTAACATAGACATTTATAATGTTTTAACATAAAATTTTAAATATAAGATTTTTAACACAGACATTTATTAATTATTAACATAATATTTTAAATAAAAGATATTTAACATAGACATTTATTAATTATTAACATAATCTTTTAAATATAAGATATTTAACATAGAAAATAATTAATTATTAACATAATATTTTAAATATAAGATATTTATCATAGACATTTATTAATTATTAATATAAAATTTTAAATAAAAGATATTTAACATAGACAATTATAATGTTTTAAAATAAAATTTTAAATATAAGATTTTTAATATAGACATTTATTAATTATAAATATAAAATTTTAAATAAAAGATATTTTACATAGACATTTATAAAGTTTTAACATAAAATTTTAAATATAAGATATTTATCATAGACATTTATTAATTATTAACATAATATTTACAATATAAGATATTTAACATAGACATTTCTTTATTATTAACATAATATTTTAAATATAAGATATTTAACATAATATTTTAAATATAAGATATTAAACATAATATTTTAAATATAAGATATTTAACATAATATTTTAAATATAAGATATTTAACATAATATTTTATATATAAGATATTTAACATAATATTTTAAATATAAGATATTTAACATAATATTTTAAATATAAGATATTTAACATAATATTTTAAATATAAGATATTTAACATAATATTTTAAATATAAGATATTTAACATAATATTTTAAATATAAGATATTTAACATAATATTTTAAATATAAGATATTTAACATAATATTTTAAATATAAGATATTTAACATAATATTTTAAATATAAGATATTTAACATAATATTTTAAATATAAGATATTTAACATAATATTTTAAATATAAGATATTTAACATAATATTTTAAATATAAGATATTTAACATAATATTTTAAATATAAGATATTTAACATAATATTTTAAATATAAGATATTTAACATAATATTTTAAATATAAGATATTTAACATAATATTTTAAATATAAGATATTTAACATAATATTTTAAATATAAGATATTTAACATAATATTTTAAATATAAGATATTTAACATAATATTTTAAATATAAGATATTTAACATAATATTTTAAATATAAGATATTTAACATAATATTTTAAATATAAGATATTTAACATAATATTTTAAATATAAGATATTTAACATAATATTTTAAATATAAGATATTTAACATAATATTTTAAATATAAGATATTTAACATAGACATTTAATAATTAATTATATAAAATTTTAAATATAAGATATTTAACATAGACATTTATTAATTATTAACATAATATTTTAAATATATGATATTTAACATAGACATTTATTAATTATTAACATAATATTTTAAATATAAGATATTTAACATAGACATTTAATAATTAATTATATAAAATTTTAAATATAAGATATTTAACATAGACATTTATTAATTATTAACATAATATTTTAAATATATGATATTTAACATAGACATTTATTAATTATTAACATAATATTTTAAATATAAGATATTTAACATTGACATTTCTTAATTATTAACATAATATTTTAAATATAAAATATTTAGCATAATATTTTAAATATAAGATATTTAACATAGACATTTATTAATTATTAATATAAAATTTTAAATAAAAGATATATAACATAGACATTTATAATGTTTTAACATAAAATTTTAAATATAAGATATTTAACATAGACATTTATTAATTATTAACATAATATTTTAAATATAAGATATTTAACATAGACATTTATTTATTAATAACATAATATTTTAAATATAAGATATTTAACATAGACATTTTTTAATTATTAACATAAGAAAGGTTTTTAACATAGACATTTATTAATTATTAACATAATATTTTAAATATAAGATATTTAACATAGACATTTATTAATTATTAACAAAATATTTTAAATAAAAGATATTTAACATAGACATTTATTTATTATTAACATAATATTTTAAATATAAGATATTTAACATAGACATTTATTAATTATTAACATAAGAAACGTATTTAACATAGAGAATAATAAATTATTAACATAATATTTTAAATATAAGATATTTAACATAATATTTTAAATATAAGATATTTAACATAATATTTTAAATATAAGATATTTAACATAATATTTTAAATATAAGATATTTAACAAAAACATTTATTAATTATTAACATAATATTTTAAATATAAGATATTTAACATAATATTTTAAATATAAGATATTTAACATAGACATTTAATAATTAATTATATAAAATTTTAAATAAAAGATATTTAACATAGACATTTATAAAGTTTTAACATAAAATTTACAATATAAGATATTAAACATAGACATTTCTTAATTATTAACATAATATTTTAAATATAAGATATTTAACATAATATTTTAAATATAAGATATTTAACATAATATTTTAAATATAAGATATTTAACATAATATTTTAAATATAAGATATTTAACATAATATTTTAAATATAAGATATTTAACATAATATTTTAAATATAAGATATTTAACATAATATTTTAAATATAAGATATTTAACATAATATTTTAAATATAAGATATTTAACATAATATTTTAAATATAAGATATTTAACATAATATTTTAAATATAAGATATTTAACATAATATTTTAAATATAAGATATTTAACATAATATTTTAAATATAAGATATTTAACATAATATTTTAAATATAAGATATTTAACATAATATTTTAAATATAAGATATTTAACATAATATTTTAAATATAAGATATTTAACATAATATTTTAAATATAAGATATTTAACATAATATTTTAAATATAAGATATTTAACATAATATTTTAAATATAAGATATTTAACATAATATTTTAAATATAAGATATTTAACATAATATTTTAAATATAAGATATTTAACATAATATTTTAAATATAAGATATTTAACATAATATTTTAAATATAAGATATTTAACATAATATTTTAAATATAAGATATTTAACATAATATTTTAAATATAAGATATTTAACATAATATTTTAAATATAAGATATTTAACATAATATTTTAAATATAAGATATTTAACATAATATTTTAAATATAAGATATTTAACATAGACATTTAATAATTAATTATATAAAATTTTAAATATAAGATATTTAACATAGACATTTATTAATTATTAACATAATATTTTAAATATATGATATTTAACATAGACATTTATTAATTATTAACATAATATTTTAAATATAAGATATTTAACATTGACATTTCTTAATTATTAACATAATATTTACAATATAAGATATTTAACATAGACATTTATTAATTATTAACATAATATTTTAAATAAAAGATATTTAACATAGACATTTATTAATTATTAACATAATATTTTAAATAAAAGTTATTTAACATAGACATTTATTAATTATTAACATAATATTTTAAATATAAGATATTTAACAAAAACATTTATTAATTATTAACATAATATTTTAAATATAAGATATTTAACATAATATTTTAAATATAAGATATTTAACATAATATTTTAAATATAAGATATTTAACATAATATTTTAAATATAAGATATTTAACATATACATTTAATAATTAATTATATAAAATTTTAAATATAAGATATTTAACATAGACATTTATTAATTATTAACATAATATTTTAAATATATGATATTTAACATAGACATTTATTAATTATTAACATAATATTTTAAATATAAGATATTTAACATTGACATTTCTTAATTATTAACATAATATTTTAAATATAAAATATTTAGCATAATATTTTAAATATAAGATATTTAACATAGACATTTATTAATTATTAATATAAAATTTTAAATAAAAGATATATAACATAGACATTTATAATGTTTTAACATAAAATTTTAAATATAAGATATTTAACATAGACATTTATTAATTATTAACATAATATTTTAAATATAAGATATTTAACATAGACATTTATTTATTAATAACATAATATTTTAAATATAAGATATTTAACATAGACATTTTTTAATTATTAACATAAGAAAGGTTTTTAACATAGACATTTATTAATTATTAACATAATATTTTAAATATAAGATATTTAACATAGACATTTATTAATTATTAACAAAATATTTTAAATAAAAGATATTTAACATAGACATTTATTTATTATTAACATAATATTTTAAATATAAGATATTTAACATAGACATTTATTAATTATTAACATAAGAAACGTATTTAACATAGAGAATAATTAATTATTAACATAATATTTTAAATATAAGATATTTAACATAATATTTTAAATATAAGATATTTAACATAATATTTTAAATATAAGATATTTAACATAATATTTTAAATATAAGATATTTAACAAAAACATTTATTAATTATTAACATAATATTATAAATATAAGATATTTAACATAATATTTTAAATATAAGATATTTAACATAGACATTTAATAATTAATTATATAAAATTTTAAATATAAGATATTTAACATAGACATTTATTAATTATTAACATAATATTTTAAATATATGATATTTAACATAGACATTTATTAATTATTAACATAATATTTTAAATATAAGATATTTAACATTGACATTTCTTAATTATTAACATAATATTTTAAATATAAAATATTTAGCATAATATTTTAAATATAAGATATTTAACATAGACATTTATTAATTATTAATATAAAATTTTAAATAAAAGATATATAACATAGACATTTATAATGTTTTAACATAAAATTTTAAATATAAGATATTTAACATAGACATTTATTAATTATTAACATAATATTTTAAATATAAGATATTTAACATAGACATTTATTTATTAATAACATAATATTTTAAATATAAGATATTTAACATAGACATTTTTTAATTATTAACATAAGAAAGGTTTTTAACATAGACATTTATTAATTATTAACATAATATTTTAAATATAAGATATTTAACATAGACATTTATTAATTATTAACAAAATATTTTAAATAAAAGATATTTAACATAGACATTTATTTATTATTAACATAATATTTTAAATATAAGATATTTAACATAGACATTTATTAATTATTAACATAAGAAACGTATTTAACATAGAGAATAATAATTTATTAACATAATATTTTAAATATAAGATATTTAACATAATATTTTAAATATAAGATATTTAACATAATATTTTAAATATAAGATATTTAACAAAAACATTTATTAATTATTAACATAATATTTTAAATATAAGATATTTAACATAATATTTTAAATATAAGATATTTAACATAGACATTTAATAATTAATTATATAAAATTTTAAATATAAGATATTTAACATAGACATTTATTAATTATTAACATAATATTTTAAATATATGATATTTAACATAGACATTTATTAATTATTAACATAATATTTAAAATATAAGATATTTAACATTGACATTTTCTTAATTATTAACATAATATTTTAAATATAAAATATTTAGCATAATATTTTAAATATAAGATATTTAACATAGACATTTATTAATTATTAATATAAAATTTTAAATAAAAGATATATAACATAGACATTTATAATGTTTTAACATAAAATTTTAAATATAAGATATTTAACATAGACATTTATTAATTATTAACATAATATTTTAAATATAAGATATTTAACATAGACATTTATTTATTAATAACATAATATTTTAAATATAAGATATTTAACATAGACATTTTTTAATTATTAACATAAGAAATGTTTTTAACATAGACATTTATTAATTATTAACATAATATTTTAAATATAAGATATTTAACATAGACATTTATTAATTATTAACAAAATATTTTAAATAAAAGATATTTAACATAGACATTTATTTATTATTAACATAATATTTTAAATATAAGATATTTAACATAGACATTTATTAATTATTAACATAAGAAACGTATTTAACATAGAGAATAATTAATTATTAACATAATATTTTAAATGTAAGATATTTAACATAATATTTTAAATATAATATATTTAACATAATATTTTAAATATAAGATATTTAACATAGACATTTAAAAATTATTAATATAAAATTTTAAATAAAAGATATTTAACATAGACATTTATAATGTTTTAACATAAAATTTTAAATATAAGATTTTTAACATAGACATTTATTAATTATTAATATAAAATTTTAAATAAAAGATATTTAACATAGACATTTATAAAGTTTTAACATAAAATTTTAAATATAAGATATTTAACGTAGACATTCATTAATTATTAACATAATATTTTAAATATAAGATATTTAACATAGACATTTATTAATCATTAACATAATATTTTAAATATAAGATATTTAACATATACATTTATTAATTATTAACATAATATTTTAAATATAAGATATTTATCATAGACATTTATTAATTATTAACATAATATTTTAAATAAAAGATATTTAACATAGACATTTATTAATTATTAATATAAAATTTTAAATAAAAGAATTAAACATAGACATTTATAAAGTTTTAACATAAAATTTTAAATATAAGATATTTAACATAGACATTTATAATGTTTTAACATAATATTTTAAATATAAGATATTTAACATAGACATTTAATAATTATTAATATAAAATTTTAAATATAAGATATTTAACATAGACATTTATTAATTATTAACATAAGAAAGGTAATTAAAATAGAAAATAATTAATTATTAATATAATATTTTAAAAAAAAGATATTTAACATAGACATTTATTAATTATTAACATAATATTTTAAATATAAGATATTTAACATAGACATTTATTAATTATTAATATAAAATTTTAAATAAAAGATATTTAACATAGACATTTATAATGTTTTAACATAAAATTTTAAATATAAGATTTTTAACATAGACATTTATTAATTATTAATATAAAATTTTAAATAAAAGATATTTAACATAGACATTTATAAAGTTTTAACATAAAATTTTAAATATAACATATTTAACGTAGACATTTATTAATTATTAACATAATATTTACAATATAAGATATTTAACATTGACATTTATTAATTATTAACATAATATTTTAAATAAAAGATATTTAACATAGACATTTATTAATTATTAACATAATATTTTAAATAAAAGTTATTTAACATAGACATTTATTAATTATTAATATAAAATTTTAAATATAAGATATTTAACTTAGACATTTCTTAATTATTAACATAATATTTTAAATATAAGATATTTAACATAATATTTTAAATATAAGATATTTAACATAATATTTTAAATATAAGATATTTAACATAATATTTTAAATATAAGATATTTAACATAATATTTTAAATATAAGATATTTAACATAATATTTTAAATATAAGATATTTAACATAATATTTTCAATATAAGATATTTAACATAATATTTTAAATATAAGATATTTAACATAATATTTTAAATATAAGATATTTAACATAATATTTTCAATATAAGATATTTAACATAATATTTTAAATATAAGATATTTAACATAATATTTTAAATATAAGATATTTAACATAATATTTTCAATATAAGATATTTAACATAAAATTTTAAATATAAGATATTTAACATAGACATTTAATAATTATTAATATAAAATTTTAAATATAAGATATTTAACATAGACATTTATTAATTATTAACATAATATTTTAAATATAAGATATTTAACATTGACATTTCTTAATTATTAACATAATATTTTAAATATAAGATATTTAACATAATATTTTAAATATAAGATATTTAACATAGACATTTATTAATTATTAATATAATATTTTAAATAAACGATATTTAACATAGACATTGATAATGTTTTAACATAAAATTTTAAATATAAGATATTTAACATAGACATTTAATAATTATTAATATAAAATTTTAAATATAAGATATTTAACTTAGACATTTCTTAATTATTAACATAATATTTTAAATATAAGATATTTAACTTAGACATTTCTTAATTATTAACATAATATTTTAAATATAAGATATTTAACATAATATTTTAAATATAAGATATTTAACATAATATTTTAAATATAAGATATTTAACATAATATTTTAAATATAAGATATTTAACATAATATTTTAAATATAAGATATTTAACATAATATTTTAAATATAAGATATTTAACATAATATTTTAAATATAAGATATTTAACATAATATTTTAAATATAAGATATTTAACATAATATTTTAAATATAAGATATTTAACATAAAATTTTAAATATAAGATATTTAACATAATATTTTAAATATAAGATATTTAACATAATATTTTAAATATAAGATATTTAACATAATATATTAAATATAAGATATTTAACATAAAATTTTAAATATAAGATATTTAACATAAAATTTTAAATATAAGATATTTAACATAGACATTTAATAATTATTAATATAAAATTTTAAATATAAGATATTTAACATAGACATTTATTAATTATTAACAATATATTTTAAATATAAGATATTTAACATAGACATTTATTAATTATTAACATAATATTTTAAATATAAGATATTTAACATAGACATTTATTAATTATTAACATAATATTTTAAATATAAGATATTTAACATAGACATTTATTTATTATTAACATAATATTTAATATAAGACATTTAACATAGACATTTATTAATTATTAACATAATATTTTAAATATAAGATATTTAACATAGACATTTATTAATTATTAACATAATATTTTAAATATAAGATATTTAACATAGACATTTATTAATTATTAATATAAAATTTTAAATATAAGATATTTAACTTAGACATTTCTTAATTATTAACATAATATTTACAATATAAGATATTTAACATAGACATTTCTTTATTATTAACATAATATTTTAAATATAAGATATTTAACATAATATTTTAAATATAAGATATTTAACATAATATTTTAAATATAAGATATTTAACATAGACATTTAATAATTATTAATATAAAATTTTAAATATAAGATATTTAACTTAGACATTTCTTAATTATTAACATAATATTTTAAATATAAGATATTTAACATAATATTTTAAATATAAGATATTTAACATAATATTTTAAATATAAGATATTTAACATAATATTTTAAATATAAGATATTTAACATAATATTTTAAATATAAGATATTTAACATAATATTTTAAATATAAGATATTTAACATAATATTTTAAATATAAGATATTTAACATAATATTTTAAATATAAGATATTTAACATAATATTTTAAATATAAGATATTTAACATAATATTTTAAATATAAGATATTTAACATAATATTTTAAATATAAGATATTTAACATAATATTTTAAATATAAGATATTTAACATAGACATTTAATAATTATTAATATAAAATTTTAAATAAAAGATATTTAAAATAGATATTTATTAATTATTAACATAATATTTTAAATATAAGATATTTAACATAGACATTTATTTACTAATAACATAATATTTTAAATATAAGATATTTAACATAGACATTTTTTAATTATTAACATAAGAAAGGTATTTAACATAGATAATAATTAATTATTATCATAATATTTTAAATATAAGATATTTATCATAGACATTTATTAATTATTAACATAATAGTTTAAATATAAGATATTTAACATAGACATTTATTAATTATTAACATAATATTTTAAATATAAGATATTTAACATAGACATTTATTAATTATTAAAATGATATTTTAAATATAAGATATTTAACATAGACATTTAATAATTATTAATATAAAATTTTAAATATAAGATATTTAACATAGACATTTATTAATTATTAACATAATATTTTAAATATAAGATATTTAACATTGACATTTCTTAATTATTAACATAATATTTTAAATATAAGATATTTAACATAATATTTTAAATATAAGATATTTAACATAGACATTTATTAATTATTAACATAATATTTTAAATATAAGATATTTAACATTGACATTTCTTAATTATTAACATAATATTTTAAATATAAGATATTTAACATAATATTTTAAATATAAGATATTTAACATAGACATTTATTAATTATTAATATAAAATTTTAAATAAACGATATTTAACATAGACATTTATAATGTTTTAACATAAAATTTTAAATATAAGATTTTTAACATAGACATTTATTAATTACACTGTTCTGCAAAAAAAAACTTTTCTCCCCTCCCTTGAACAATTTTGCCTGTTTCTCATGTTTTCAGGTGTGCTGAGTCCGAATCCGAACTCAGAAAAATTCTATCACCCTCTGATTTTGAGAGAAAAGAGGTGAAACTTGGAAAAAATGAAAAATTGTATTTGAAAATTATTGTCTTTATTAGAACAGATTTTTTTTCTTTTTCAACAATAAAATATAATTAATTGAATCCTGCATGCTATCAGGTATAATACTAGATATGACACAACTCAAAAAATATACACACATCGTCAATGAGTAGTTTTTTTTCTTTTGTACTCTTCCTCCTCTGTCTCCCGCTGCAGTGTCCAGGAGTAATCCGCCAGCATCTTCTCATTCCATTTGTCAGAATATCTTTTTTCCATTCTGGATATGTCTTGGTGGAATCGTTCTCCATGTTCGTCCAAAACTGCACCCAAATTTGGGGCGAAAAAGTCTAGGTGACTATGCAGGAAATGTGTTTTTAAGGACATTTGCATCCCAATGTTTTATATGAAGTAAGCAGTTCTTGGACTATTTTTCGGTAGTCTCTAGATTTTTTGTTTCCCAAAAACTTAGCACATACCTCTCGAAAAGCAATCCAAGCCTTTTTCTCAGTAGTATTTAACTTTGCTTCAAAAGTGAGATCCTTGAAAAACTGAAAAAACACTTTTAGCCATATTTCTTTAACCACTTGTAATATTCCCATCAAATTTTTTTCGTTCAAATATACTTCATTGCGCTCAAAATCATCGGGCTTTTGAATTTTTTTCACTATGTTTTAATGCCGAAAAAAAATTCGTCAAATCCACAAAAAACTCACCTTTTTGGATAAAAAACTAGAATTTCTCAGGAAACTGTGCGTGATAGACAAAATCTGACTTCAAATTCGTGTTCACCACATCTGATAACAGTAAGAAAGCATGTTTTGGTTTGAAGGAGGATTTTCGTGCAGAACAGTGTTATTAATATAAAATTTTAAATAAAAGATATTTAACATAGACATTTATTAATTATTATCATAATATTTTAAATATAAGATATTTAACACAGACATTTTTTTATTAATAACATAAAATTTTAAATATAAGATTTTTAACATAGACATTTATTAATTATAAATATAAAATTTTAAATAAAAGATATTTAACATAGACATTTATACAGTTTTAACATAAAATTTTAAATATAAGATATTTAACATAGACATTTATTAATTATTAACATAATATTTACAATATAAGATATTTAACATAGACATGTCTTAATTATTAACATAATATTTTAAATATAAGATATTTAACATAGACATTTATTAATTATTAACATAAGAAAGGTAATTGACATAGAAAATAATTTATTATTAACATAAAATTTTAAATAAAAGATATTTAAAATAGATATTTATTAATTATTAACATAATATTTTAAATATAAGATATTTAACATAGACATTTATTTACTAATAACATAATATTTTAAATATAAGATATTTAACATAGACATTTTTTAATTATTAACATAAGAAAGGTATTTAACATAGATAATAATTAATTATTATCATAATATTTTAAATATAAGATATTTATCATAGACATTTATTAATTATTAACATAATAGTTTAAATATAAGATATTTAACATAGACATTTATTAATTATTAACATAATATTTTAAATATAAGATATTTAACATAGACATTTATTAATTATTAAAATGATATTTTAAATATAAGATATTTAACATAGACATTTATTAATTATTAACAATATATTTTAAATATAAGATATTTAACATAGACATTTATTAATTATTAACATAATATTTTAAATATAAGATATTTAACATAGACATTTATTTATTATTAACATAATATTTTAAATATAAGATATTTAACATAGACATTTATTAATTATTAACATAAGAAAGGTAATTAACATAGAAAATAATTAATTATTATCATAATATTTTAAATATAAGATATTTATCGTAGACATTTATTAATTATTAACATAATATTTTAAATAAAAGATATTTAACATAGACATTTATTAATTATTAATATAAAATTTTAAATAAAAGATATTTAACATAGACATTTATAATGTTTTAACATAAAATTTTAAATAGAAGATTTTTAACATAGACATTTATTAATTTTTAATATAAAATTTTAAATAAAAGATATTTAACATAGACATTTATAAAGTTTTAACATAAAATTTTAAATATAAGATATTTAATATTGACATTTATTAATTATTAACATAATATTTTAAATATAAGATATTTAACATAGACATTTATTAATTATTAATATAAAGTTTTAAATAAAAGATATTTAACATAGACATTTATTAATTATTAACATAATATTTTAAATATAAGATATTTAACATTGACATTTCTTAATTATTAACATAATATTTTAAATATAAAATATTTAACATAGACATTTATTTATTAATAACATAATATTTTAAATATAAGATATTTAACATAGACATTTTTTAATTATTAACATAAGAAAGGTTTTTAACATAGACATTTATTAATTATTAACATAATATTTTAAATATAAGATATTTAACATAGACATTTATTAATTATTAACAAAATATTTTAAATAAAAGATATTTAACATAGACATTTATTTATTATTAACATAATATTTTAAATATAAGATATTTAACATAGACATTTATTAATTATTAACATAAGAAACGTATTTAACATAGAGAATAATTAATTATTAACATAATATTTTAAATATAAGATATTTAACATAATATTTTAAATATAAGATATTTAACATAATATTTTAAATATAAGATATTTAACATAATATTTTAAATATAAGATATTTAACATAGACATTTAAAAATTATTAATATAAAATTTTAAATAAAAGATATTTAACATAGACATTTATAATGTTTTAACATAAAATTTTAAATATAAGATTTTTAACATAGACATTTATTAATTATTAATATAAAATTTTAAATAAAAGATATTTAACATAGACATTTATAAAGTTTTAACATAAAATTTTAAATATAAGATATTTAACGTAGACATTCATTAATTATTAACATAATATTTTAAATATAAGATATTTAACATAGACATTTATTAATCATTAACATAATATTTTAAATATAAGATATTTAACATATACATTTATTAATTATTAACATAATATTTTAAATATAAGATATTTATCATAGACATTTATTAATTATTAACATAATATTTTAAATAAAAGATATTTAACATAGACATTTATTAATTATTAATATAAAATTTTAAATAAAAGAATTAAACATAGACATTTATAAAGTTTTAACATAAAATTTTAAATATAAGATATTTAACATAGACATTTATAATGTTTTAACATAATATTTTAAATATAAGATATTTAACATAGACATTTAATAATTATTAATATAAAATTTTAAATATAAGATATTTAACATAGACATTTATTAATTATTAACATAAGAAAGGTAATTAACATAGAAAATAATTAATTATTAATATAATATTTTAAAAAAAAGATATTTAACATAGACATTTATTAATTATTAACATAATATTTTAAATATAAGATATTTAACATAGACATTTATTAATTATTAATATAAAATTTTAAATAAAAGATATTTAACATAGACATTTATAATGCTTTAACATAAAATTTTAAATATAAGATTTTTAACATAGACATTTATTAATTATTAATATAAAATTTTAAATAAAAGATATTTAACATAGACATTTATAAAGTTTTAACATAAAATTTTAAATATAACATATTTAACGTAGACATTTATTAATTATTAACATAATATTTACAATATAAGATATTTAACATTGACATTTATTAATTATTAACATAATATTTTAAATAAAAGATATTTAACATAGACATTTATTAATTATTAACATAATATTTTAAATAAAAGTTATTTAACATAGACATTTATTAATTATTAATATAAAATTTTAAATATAAGATATTTAACTTAGACATTTCTTAATTATTAACATAATATTTTAAATATAAGATATTTAACATAATATTTTAAATATAAGATATTTAACATAATATTTTAAATATAAGATATTTAACATAATATTTTAAATATAAGATATTTAACATAATATTTTAAATATAAGATATTTAACATAATATTTTAAATATAAGATATTTAACATAATATTTTAAATATAAGATATTTAACATAATATTTTCAATATAAGATATTTAACATAATATTTTAAATATAAGATATTTAACATAATATTTTAAATATAAGATATTTAACATAATATTTTCAATATAAGATATTTAACATAATATTTTAAATATAAGATATTTAACATAATATTTTAAATATAAGATATTTAACATAATATTTTCAATATAAGATATTTAACATAAAATTTTAAATATAAGATATTTAACATAGACATTTAATAATTATTAATATAAAATTTTAAATATAAGATATTTAACATAGACATTTATTAATTATTAACATAATATTTTAAATATAAGATATTTAACATTGACATTTCTTAATTATTAACATAATATTTTAAATATAAGATATTTAACATAATATTTTAAATATAAGATATTTAACATAGACATTTATTAATTATTAATATAATATTTTAAATAAACGATATTTAACATAGACATTGATAATGTTTTAACATAAAATTTTAAATATAAGATATTTAACATAGACATTTAATAATTATTAATATAAAATTTTAAATATAAGATATTTAACTTAGACATTTCTTAATTATTAACATAATATTTTAAATATAAGATATTTAACTTAGACATTTCTTAATTATTAACATAATATTTTAAATATAAGATATTTAACATAATATTTTAAATATAAGATATTTAACATAATATTTTAAATATAAGATATTTAACATAATATTTTAAATATAAGATATTTAACATAATATTTTAAATATAAGATATTTAACATAATATTTTAAATATAAGATATTTAACATAATATTTTAAATATAAGATATTTAACATAATATTTTAAATATAAGATATTTAACATAATATTTTAAATATAAGATATTTAACATAAAATTTTAAATATAAGATATTTAACATAATATTTTAAATATAAGATATTTAACATAATATTTTAAATATAAGATATTTAACATAATATATTAAATATAAGATATTTAACATAAAATTTTAAATATAAGATATTTAACATAAAATTTTAAATATAAGATATTTAACATAGACATTTAATAATTATTAATATAAAATTTTAAATATAAGATATTTAACATAGACATTTATTAATTATTAACATAATATTTTAAATATAAGATATTTAACATTGACATTTCTTAATTATTAACATAATATTTTAAATATAAGATATTTAACATAATATTTTAAATATAAGATATTTAACATAATATTTTAAATATAAGATATTTAACATAGACATTTATTAATTATTAACATAATATTTTAAATATAAGATATTTAACATTGACATTTCTTAATTATTAACATAATATTTTAAATATAAGATATTTAACATAATATTTTAAATATAAGATATTTAACATAGACATTTATTAATTATTAATATAAAATTTTAAATAAACGATATTTAACATAGACATTTATAATGTTTTGACATAAAATTTTAAATATAAAATTTTTAACATAGACATTTATTAATTATTAACATAATATTTTAAATAAAAGATATTTAACATAGACATTTATTAATTATTAACATAATATTTTAAATAAAAGATATTTAACATAGACATTTATTAATTATTAACATAATATTTTAAATATAAGATATTTAACATAGACATTTATTAATGATTAATATAATATTTTAAATATAAGATATTTAACATAGACATTTATTAATTATTAACATAATATTTTAAATATAAGATATTTAACATAGACATTTATTAATTATTAACATAATATTTTAAATAAAAGATATTTAACATAGACATTTATTAATTATTAACATAATATTTTAAATAAAAGTTATTTAACATAGACATTTATTAATTATTAACATAATATTTTAAATATAAGATATTTAACAAAAACATTTATTAATTATTAACATAATATTTTAAATATAAGATATTTAACATAGACATTTATTAAATATTAATATAAAATTTTAAATAAAAGATATTTAACATTGACATTTATTAATTATTAACATAATATTTTAAATATAAGATATTTAACATAGACATTTATTAATTATTAACATAATATTTTAAATATAAGATATTTAACTTAGACATTTCTTAATTATTAACATAATATTTTAAATATAAGATATTTAACATAATATTTTAAATATAAGATATTTAACATAATATTTTAAATATAAGATATTTAACATAATATTTTAAATATAAGATATTTAACATAATATTTTAAATATAAGATATTTAACATAATATTTTAAATATAAGATATTTAACATAATATTTTAAATATAAGATATTTAACATAATATTTTAAATATAAGATATTTAACATAATATTTTAAATATAAGATATTTAACATAATATTTTAAATATAAGATATTTAACATAATATTTTAAATATAAGATATTTAACATAAAATTTTAAATATAAGATATTTAACATAATATTTTAAATATAAGATATTTAACATAATATTTTAAATATAAGATATTTAACATAATATATTAAATATAAGATATTTAACATAAAATTTTAAATATAAGATATTTAACATAAAATTTTAAATATAAGATATTTAACATAGACATTTAATAATTATTAATATAAAATTTTAAATATAAGATATTTAACATAGACATTTATTAATTATTAACAATATATTTTAAATATAAGATATTTAACATAGACATTTATTAATTATTAACATAATATTTTAAATATAAGATATTTAACATAGACATTTATTAATTATTAACATAATATTTTAAATATAAGATATTTAACATAGACATTTATTTATTATTAACATAATATTTAATATAAGACATTTAACATTGACATTTATTAATTATTAACATAATATTTTAAATATAAGATATTTAACATAGACATTTATTAATTATTAACATAATATTTTAAATATAAGATATTTAACATAGACATTTATTAATTATTAATATAAAATTTTAAATATAAGATATTTAACTTAGACATTTCTTAATTATTAACATAATATTTACAATATAAGATATTTAACATAGACATTTCTTTATTATTAACATAATATTTTAAATATAAGATATTTAACATAATATTTTAAATATAAGATATTTAACATAATATTTTAAATATAAGATATTTAACATAGACATTTAATAATTATTAATATAAAATTTTAAATATAAGATATTTAACTTAGACATTTCTTAATTATTAACATAATATTTTAAATATAAGATATTTAACATAATATTTTAAATATAAGATATTTAACATAATATTTTAAATATAAGATATTTAACATAATATTTTAAATATAAGATATTTAACATAATATTTTAAATATAAGATATTTAACATAATATTTTAAATATAAGATATTTAACATAATATTTTAAATATAAGATATTTAACATAATATTTTAAATATAAGATATTTAACATAATATTTTAAATATAAGATATTTAACGTAATATTTTAAATATAAGATATTTAACATAATATTTTAAATATAAGATATTTAACATAATATTTTAAATATAAGATATTTAACATAATATTTTAAATATAAGATATTTAACATAGACATTTAATAATTATTAATATAAAATTTTAAATAAAAGATATTTAAAATAGATATTTATTAATTATTAACATAATATTTTAAATATAAGATATTTAACATAGACATTTATTTACTAATAACATAATATTTTAAATATAAGATATTTAACATAGACATTTTTTAATTATTAACATAAGAAAGGTATTTAACATAGATAATAATTAATTATTATCATAATATTTTAAATATAAGATATTTATCATAGACATTTATTAATTATTAACATAATAGTTTAAATATAAGATATTTAACATAGACATTTATTAATTATTAACATAATATTTTAAATATAAGATATTTAACATAGACATTTATTAATTATTAAAATGATATTTTAAATATAAGATATTTAACATAGACATTTAATAATTATTAATATAAAATTTTAAATATAAGATATTTAACATAGACATTTATTAATTATTAACATAATATTTTAAATATAAGATATTTAACATTGACATTTCTTAATTATTAACATAATATTTTAAATATAAGATATTTAACATAATATTTTAAATATAAGATATTTAACATAGACATTTATTAATTATTAACATAATATTTTAAATATAAGATATTTAACATTGACATTTCTTAATTATTAACATAATATTTTAAATATAAGATATTTAACATAATATTTTAAATATAAGATATTTAACATAGACATTTATTAATTATTAATATAAAATTTTAAATAAACGATATTTAACATAGACATTTATAATGTTTTAACATAAAATTTTAAATATAAGATTTTTAACATAGACATTTATTAATTACACTGTTCTGCAAAAAAAAACTTTTCTCCCCTCCCTTGAACAATTTTGCCTGTTTCTCATGTTTTCAGGTGTGCTGAGTCCGAATCCGAACTCAGAAAAATTCTATCACCCTCTGATTTTGAGAGAAAAGAGGTGAAACTTGGAAAAAATGAAAAATTGTATTTGAAAATTATTGTCTTTATTAGAACAGATTTTTTTTCTTTTTCAACAATAAAATATAATTAATTGAATCCTGCATGCTATCAGGTATAATACTAGATATGACACAACTCAAAAAATATACACACATCGTCAATGAGTAGTTTTTTTTCTTTTGTACTCTTCCTCCTCTGTCTCCCGCTGCAGTGTCCAGGAGTAATCCGCCAGCATCTTCTCATTCCATTTGTCAGAATATCTTTTTTCCATTCTGGATATGTCTTGGTGGAATCGTTCTCCATGTTCGTCCAAAACTGCACCCAAATTTGGGGCGAAAAAGTCTAGGTGACTATGCAGGAAATGTGTTTTTAAGGACATTTGCATCCCAATGTTTTATATGAAGTAAGCAGTTCTTGGACTATTTTTCGGTAGTCTCTAGATTTTTTGTTTCCCAAAAACTTAGCACATACCTCTCGAAAAGCAATCCAAGCCTTTTTCTCAGTAGTATTTAACTTTGCTTCAAAAGTGAGATCCTTGAAAAACTGAAAAAACACTTTTAGCCATATTTCTTTAACCACTTGTAATATTCCCATCAAATTTTTTTCGTTCAAATATACTTCATTGCGCTCAAAATCATCGGGCTTTTGAATTTTTTTCACTATGTTTTAATGCCGAAAAAAAATTCGTCAAATCCACAAAAAACTCACCTTTTTGGATAAAAAACTAGAATTTCTCAGGAAACTGTGCGTGATAGACAAAATCTGACTTCAAATTCGTGTTCACCACATCTGATAACAGTAAGAAAGCATGTTTTGGTTTGAAGGAGGATTTTCGTGCAGAACAGTGTTATTAATATAAAATTTTAAATAAAAGATATTTAACATAGACATTTATTAATTATTATCATAATATTTTAAATATAAGATATTTAACACAGACATTTTTTTATTAATAACATAAAATTTTAAATATAAGATTTTTAACATAGACATTTATTAATTATAAATATAAAATTTTAAATAAAAGATATTTAACATAGACATTTATACAGTTTTAACATAAAATTTTAAATATAAGATATTTAACATAGACATTTATTAATTATTAACATAATATTTACAATATAAGATATTTAACATAGACATGTCTTAATTATTAACATAATATTTTAAATATAAGATATTTAACATAGACATTTATTAATTATTAACATAAGAAAGGTAATTGACATAGAAAATAATTTATTATTAACATAAAATTTTAAATAAAAGATATTTAAAATAGATATTTATTAATTATTAACATAATATTTTAAATATAAGATATTTAACATAGACATTTATTTACTAATAACATAATATTTTAAATATAAGATATTTAACATAGACATTTTTTAATTATTAACATAAGAAAGGTATTTAACATAGATAATAATTAATTATTATCATAATATTTTAAATATAAGATATTTATCATAGACATTTATTAATTATTAACATAATAGTTTAAATATAAGATATTTAACATAGACATTTATTAATTATTAACATAATATTTTAAATATAAGATATTTAACATAGACATTTATTAATTATTAAAATGATATTTTAAATATAAGATATTTAACATAGACATTTATTAATTATTAACAATATATTTTAAATATAAGATATTTAACATAGACATTTATTAATTATTAACATAATATTTTAAATATAAGATATTTAACATAGACATTTATTTATTATTAACATAATATTTTAAATATAAGATATTTAACATAGACATTTATTAATTATTAACATAAGAAAGGTAATTAACATAGAAAATAATTAATTATTATCATAATATTTTAAATATAAGATATTTATCGTAGACATTTATTAATTATTAACATAATATTTTAAATAAAAGATATTTAACATAGACATTTATTAATTATTAATATAAAATTTTAAATAAAAGATATTTAACATAGACATTTATAATGTTTTAACATAAAATTTTAAATAGAAGATTTTTAACATAGACATTTATTAATTTTTAATATAAAATTTTAAATAAAAGATATTTAACATAGACATTTATAAAGTTTTAACATAAAATTTTAAATATAAGATATTTAATATTGACATTTATTAATTATTAACATAATATTTTAAATATAAGATATTTAACATAGACATTTATTAATTATTAATATAAAGTTTTAAATAAAAGATATTTAACATAGACATTTATTAATTATTAACATAATATTTTAAATATAAGATATTTAACATTGACATTTCTTAATTATTAACATAATATTTTAAATATAAAATATTTAACATAGACATTTATTTATTAATAACATAATATTTTAAATATAAGATATTTAACATAGACATTTTTTAATTATTAACATAAGAAAGGTTTTTAACATAGACATTTATTAATTATTAACATAATATTTTAAATATAAGATATTTAACATAGACATTTATTAATTATTAACAAAATATTTTAAATAAAAGATATTTAACATAGACATTTATTTATTATTAACATAATATTTTAAATATAAGATATTTAACATAGACATTTATTAATTATTAACATAAGAAACGTATTTAACATAGAGAATAATTAATTATTAACATAATATTTTAAATATAAGATATTTAACATAATATTTTAAATATAAGATATTTAACATAATATTTTAAATATAAGATATTTAACATAATATTTTAAATATAAGATATTTAACATAGACATTTAAAAATTATTAATATAAAATTTTAAATAAAAGATATTTAACATAGACATTTATAATGTTTTAACATAAAATTTTAAATATAAGATTTTTAACATAGACATTTATTAATTATTAATATAAAATTTTAAATAAAAGATATTTAACATAGACATTTATAAAGTTTTAACATAAAATTTTAAATATAAGATATTTAACGTAGACATTCATTAATTATTAACATAATATTTTAAATATAAGATATTTAACATAGACATTTATTAATCATTAACATAATATTTTAAATATAAGATATTTAACATATACATTTATTAATTATTAACATAATATTTTAAATATAAGATATTTATCATAGACATTTATTAATTATTAACATAATATTTTAAATAAAAGATATTTAACATAGACATTTATTAATTATTAATATAAAATTTTAAATAAAAGAATTAAACATAGACATTTATAAAGTTTTAACATAAAATTTTAAATATAAGATATTTAACATAGACATTTATAATGTTTTAACATAATATTTTAAATATAAGATATTTAACATAGACATTTAATAATTATTAATATAAAATTTTAAATATAAGATATTTAACATAGACATTTATTAATTATTAACATAAGAAAGGTAATTAACATAGAAAATAATTAATTATTAATATAATATTTTAAAAAAAAGATATTTAACATAGACATTTATTAATTATTAACATAATATTTTAAATATAAGATATTTAACATAGACATTTATTAATTATTAATATAAAATTTTAAATAAAAGATATTTAACATAGACATTTATAATGTTTTAACATAAAATTTTAAATATAAGATTTTTAACATAGACATTTATTAATTATTAATATAAAATTTTAAATAAAAGATATTTAACATAGACATTTATAAAGTTTTAACATAAAATTTTAAATATAACATATTTAACGTAGACATTTATTAATTATTAACATAATATTTACAATATAAGATATTTAACATTGACATTTATTAATTATTAACATAATATTTTAAATAAAAGATATTTAACATAGACATTTATTAATTATTAACATAATATTTTAAATAAAAGTTATTTAACATAGACATTTATTAATTATTAATATAAAATTTTAAATATAAGATATTTAACTTAGACATTTCTTAATTATTAACATAATATTTTAAATATAAGATATTTAACATAATATTTTAAATATAAGATATTTAACATAATATTTTAAATATAAGATATTTAACATAATATTTTAAATATAAGATATTTAACATAATATTTTAAATATAAGATATTTAACATAATATTTTAAATATAAGATATTCAACATAATATTTTAAATATAAGATATTTAACATAATATTTTCAATATAAGATATTTAACATAATATTTTAAATATAAGATATTTAACATAATATTTTAAATATAAGATATTTAACATAATATTTTCAATATAAGATATTTAACATAATATTTTAAATATAAGATATTTAACATAATATTTTAAATATAAGATATTTAACATAATATTTTCAATATAAGATATTTAACATAAAATTTTAAATATAAGATATTTAACATAGACATTTAATAATTATTAGTATAAAATTTTAAATATAAGATATTTAACATAGACATTTATTAATTATTAACATAATATTTTAAATATAAGATATTTAACATTGACATTTCTTAATTATTAACATAATATTTTAAATATAAGATATTTAACATAATATTTTAAATATAAGATATTTAACATAGACATTTATTAATTATTAATATAATATTTTAAATAAACGATATTTAACATAGACATTGATAATGTTTTAACATAAAATTTTAAATATAAGATATTTAACATAGACATTTAATAATTATTAATATAAAATTTTAAATATAAGATATTTAACTTAGACATTTCTTAATTATTAACATAATATTTTAAATATAAGATATTTAACTTAGACATTTCTTAATTATTAACATAATATTTTAAATATAAGATATTTAACATAATATTTTAAATATAAGATATTTAACATAATATTTTAAATATAAGATATTTAACATAATATTTTAAATATAAGATATTTAACATAATATTTTAAATATAAGATATTTAACATAATATTTTAAATATAAGATATTTAACATAATATTTTAAATATAAGATATTTAACATAATATTTTAAATATAAGATATTTAACATAATATTTTAAATATAAGATATTTAACATAAAATTTTAAATATAAGATATTTAACATAATATTTTAAATATAAGATATTTAACATAATATTTTAAATATAAGATATTTAACATAATATATTAAATATAAGATATTTAACATAAAATTTTAAATATAAGATATTTAACATCAAATTTTAAATATAAGATATTTAACATAGACATTTAATAATTATTAATATAAAATTTTAAATATAAGATATTTAACATAGACATTTATTAATTATTAACATAATATTTTAAATATAAGATATTTAACATTGACATTTCTTAATTATTAACATAATATTTTAAATATAAGATATTTAACATAATATTTTAAATATAAGATATTTAACATAATATTTTAAATATAAGATATTTAACATAGACATTTATTAATTATTAACATAATATTTTAAATATAAGATATTTAACATTGACATTTCTTAATTATTAACATAATATTTTAAATATAAGATATTTAACATAATATTTTAAATATAAGATATTTAACATAGACATTTATTAATTATTAATATAAAATTTTAAATAAACGATATTTAACATAGACATTTATAATGTTTTGACATAAAATTTTAAATATAAAATTTTTAACATAGACATTTATTAATTATTAACATAATATTTTAAATAAAAGATATTTAACATAGACATTTATTAATTATTAACATAATATTTTAAATAAAAGATATTTAACATAGACATTTATTAATTATTAACATAATATTTTAAATATAAGATATTTAACATAGACATTTATTAATGATTAATATAATATTTTAAATATAAGATATTTAACATAGACATTTATTAATTATTAACATAATATTTTAAATATAAGATATTTAACATAGACATTTATTAATTATTAACATAATATTTTAAATAAAAGATATTTAACATAGACATTTATTAATTATTAACATAATATTTTAAATAAAAGTTATTTAACATAGACATTTATTAATTATTAACATAATATTTTAAATATAAGATATTTAACAAAAACATTTATTAATTATTAACATAATATTTTAAATATAAGATATTTAACATAGACATTTATTAAATATTAATATAAAATTTTAAATAAAAGATATTTAACATTGACATTTATTAATTATTAACATAATATTTTAAATATAAGATATTTAACATAGACATTTATTAATTATTAACATAATATTTTAAATATAAGATATTTAACATAGACATTTATTAATTATTAACATAATATTTTAAATATAAGATATTTAACATAGACATTTATTTATTATTAACATAATATTTAATATAAGACATTTAACATAGACATTTATTAATTATTAACATAATATTTTAAATATAAGATATTTAACATAGACATTTATTAATTATTAACATAATATTTTAAATATAAGATATTTAACATAGACATTTATTAATTATTAATATAAAATTTTAAATATAAGATATTTAACTTAGACATTTCTTAATTATTAACATAATATTTACAATATAAGATATTTAACATAGACATTTCTTTATTATTAACATAATATTTTAAATATAAGATATTTAACATAATATTTTAAATATAAGATATTTAACATAATATTTTAAATATAAGATATTTAACATAATATTTTAAATATAAGATATTTAACATAATATTTTAAATATAAGATATTTAACATAATATTTTAAATATAAGATATTTAACATAATATTTTAAATATAAGATATTTAACATAGACATTTAATAATTATTAATATAAAATTTTAAATAAAAGATATTTAAAATAGATATTTATTAATTATTAACATAATATTTTAAATATAAGATATTTAACATAGACATTTATTTACTAATAACATAATATTTTAAATATAAGATATTTAACATAGACATTTTTTAATTATTAACATAAGAAAGGTATTTAACATAGATAATAATTAATTATTATCATAATATTTTAAATATAAGATATTTATCATAGACATTTATTAATTATTAACATAATAGTTTAAATATAAGATATTTAACATAGACATTTATTAATTATTAACATAATATTTTAAATATAAGATATTTAACATAGACATTTATTAATTATTAAAATGATATTTTAAATATAAGATATTTAACATAGACATTTAATAATTATTAATATAAAATTTTAAATATAAGATATTTAACATAGACATTTATTAATTATTAACATAATATTTTAAATATAAGATATTTAACATTGACATTTCTTAATTATTAACATAATATTTTAAATATAAGATATTTAACATAATATTTTAAATATAAGATATTTAACATAGACATTTATTAATTATTAACATAATATTTTAAATATAAGATATTTAACATTGACATTTCTTAATTATTAACACAATATTTTAAATATAAGATATTTAACATAATATTTTAAATATAAGATATTTAACATAGACATTTATTAATTATTAATATAAAATTTTAAATAAACGATATTTAACATAGACATTTATAATGTTTTAACATAAAATTTTAAATATAAGATTTTTAACATAGACATTTATTAATTACACTGTTCTGCAAAAAAAAACTTTTCTCCCCTCCCTTGAACAATTTTGCCTGTTTCTCATGTTTTCAGGTGTGCTGAGTCCGAATCCGAACTCAGAAAAATTCTATCACCCTCTGATTTTGAGAGAAAAGAGGTGAAACTTGGAAAAAATGAAAAATTGTATTTGAAAATTATTGTCTTTATTAGAACAGATTTTTTTTCTTTTTCAACAATAAAATATAATTAATTGAATCCTGCATGCTATCAGGTATAATACTAGATATGACACAACTCAAAAAATATACACACATCGTCAATGAGTAGTTTTTTTTCTTTTGTTCTCTTCCTCCTCTGTCTCCCGCTGCAGTGTCCAGGAGTAATCCGCCAGCATCTTCTCATTCCATTTGTCAGAATATCTTTTTTCCATTCTGGATATGTCTTGGTGGAATCGTTCTCCATGTTCGTCCAAAACTGCACCCAAATTTGGGGCGAAAAAGTCTAGGTGACTATGCAGGAAATGTGTTTTTAAGGACATTTGCATCCCAATGTTTTATATGAAGTAAGCAGTTCTTGGACTATTTTTCGGTAGTCTCTAGATTTTTTGTTTCCCAAAAACTTAGCACATACCTCTCGAAAAGCAATCCAAGCCTTTTTCTCAGTAGTATTTAACTTTGCTTCAAAAGTGAGATCCTTGAAAAACTGAAAAAACACTTTTAGCCATATTTCTTTAACCACTTGTAATATTCCCATCAAATTTTTTTCGTTCAAATATACTTCATTGCGCTCAAAATCATCGGGCTTTTGAATTTTTTTCACTATGTTTTAATGCCGAAAAAAAATTCGTCAAATCCACAAAAAACTCACCTTTTTGGATAAAAAACTAGAATTTCTCAGGAAACTGTGCGTGATAGACAAAATCTGACTTCAAATTCGTGTTCACCACATCTGATAACAGTAAGAAAGCATGTTTTGGTTTGAAGGAGGATTTTCGTGCAGAACAGTGTTATTAATATAAAATTTTAAATAAAAGATATTTAACATAGACATTTATTAATTATTATCATAATATTTTAAATATAAGATATTTAACACAGACATTTTTTTATTAATAACATAAAATTTTAAATATAAGATTTTTAACATAGACATTTATTAATTATAAATATAAAATTTTAAATAAAAGATATTTAACATAGACATTTATACAGTTTTAACATAAAATTTTAAATATAAGATATTTAACATAGACATTTATTAATTATTAACATAATATTTACAATATAAGATATTTAACATAGACATGTCTTAATTATTAACATAATATTTTAAATATAAGATATTTAACATAGACATTTATTAATTATTAACATAAGAAAGGTAATTGACATAGAAAATAATTTATTATTAACATAAAATTTTAAATAAAAGATATTTAAAATAGATATTTATTAATTATTAACATAATATTTTAAATATAAGATATTTAACATAGACATTTATTTACTAATAACATAATATTTTAAATATAAGATATTTAACATAGACATTTTTTAATTATTAACATAAGAAAGGTATTTAACATAGATAATAATTAATTATTATCATAATATTTTAAATATAAGATATTTATCATAGACATTTATTAATTATTAACATAATAGTTTAAATATAAGATATTTAACATAGACATTTATTAATTATTAACATAATATTTTAAATATAAGATATTTAACATAGACATTTAATAATTATTAAAATGATATTTTAAATATAAGATATTTAACATAGACATTTATTAATTATTAACAATATATTTTAAATATAAGATATTTAACATAGACATTTATTAATTATTAACATAATATTTTAAATATAAGATATTTAACATAGACATTTATTTATTATTAACATAATATTTTAAATATAAGATATTTAACATAGACATTTATTAATTATTAACATAAGAAAGGTAATTAACATAGAAAATAATTAATTATTATCATAATATTTTAAATATAAGATATTTATCGTAGACATTTATTAATTATTAACATAATATTTTAAATAAAAGATATTTAACATAGACATTTATTAATTATTAATATAAAATTTTAAATAAAAGATATTTAACATAGACATTTATAATGTTTTAACATAAAATTTTAAATAGAAGATTTTTAACATAGACATTTATTAATTTTTAATATAAAATTTTAAATAAAAGATATTTAACATAGACATTTATAAAGTTTTAACATAAAATTTTAAATATAAGATATTTAATATTGACATTTATTAATTATTAACATAATATTTTAAATATAAGATATTTAACATAGACATTTATTAATTATTAATATAAAATTTTAAATAAAAGATATTTAACATAGACATTTATTAATTATTAACATAATATTTTAAATATAAGATATTTAACATTGACATTTCTTAATTATTAACATAATATTTTAAATATAAAATATTTAACATAATATTTTAAATATAAGATATTTAACATAGACATTTATTAATTATTAATATAATATTTTAAATAAACGATATTTAACATAGACATTGATAATGTTTTAACATAAAATTTTAAATATAAGATATTTAACATAGACATTAATTAATTATTAATATAAAATTTTAAATATAAGATATTTAACATAATATTTTAAATATAAGATATTTAACATAGACATTTATTAATTATTAATATAATATTTTAAATAAACGATATTTAACATAGACATTGATAATGTTTTAACATAAAATTTTAAATATAAGATATTTAACATAGACATTTAATAATTATTAATATAAAATTTTAAATATAAGATATTTAACTTAGACATTTCTTAATTATTAACATAATATTTTAAATATAAGATATTTAACATAATATTTTAAATATAAGATATTTAACATAATATTTTAAATATAAGATATTTAACATAATATTTTAAATATAAGATATTTAACATAATATTTTAAATATAAGATATTTAACATAATATTTTAAATATAAGATATTTAACATAATATTTTAAATATAAGATATTTAACATAATATTTTAAATATAAGATATTTAACATAATATTTTAAATATAAGATATTTAACATAATATTTTAAATATAAGATATTTAACATAAAATTTTAAATATAAGATAGTTAACATAATATTTTAAATATAAGATATTTAACATAATATTTTAAATGTAAGATATTTAACATAATATATTAAATATAAGATATTTAACATAAAATTTTAAATATAAGATATTTAACATAGACATTTATTAATTATTAACATAATATTTTAAATATAAGATATTTAACATTGACATTTCTTAATTATTAACAGAATATTTTAAATATAAGATATTTAACATAATATTTTAAATATAAGATATTTAACATAATATTTTAAATATAAGATATTTAACATAGACATTTATTAATTATTAACATAATATTTTAAATATAAGATATTTAACATAGACATTTATTAATTATTAACATAATATTTTAAATATAAGATATTTAACATTGACATCTCCTTATTATTAACATAATATTTTAAATATAAGATATTTAACATAGACATTTATTAATTATTAACATAATATTTACAATATAAGATATTTAACATAGACATTTATTAATTATTAACATAATATTTTAAATATAAGATATTTAACGTAGACATTTATTAATTATTAACATAATATTTTAAATATAAGATATTTAACAAAAACATTTATTAATTATTAACATAATATTTTAAATATAAGATATTTAACATAATATTTTAAATATAAGATATTTAACATAGACATTTAATAATTAATTATATAAAATTTTAAATATAAGATATTTAACATAGACATTTATTAATTATTAACATAATATTTTAAATATATGATATTTAACATAGACATTTATTAATTATTAACATAATATTTTAAATATAAGATATTTAACATTGACATTTCTTAATTATTAACATAATATTTTAAATATAAAATATTTAGCATAATATTTTAAATATAAGATATTTAACATAGACATTTATTAATTATTAATATAAAATTTTAAATAAAAGATATATAACATAGACATTTATAATGTTTTAACATAAAATTTTAAATATAAGATATTTAACATAGACATTTATTAATTATTAACATAATATTTTAAATATAAGATATTTAACATAGACATTTATTTATTAATAACATAATATTTTAAATATAAGATATTTAACATAGACATTTTTTAATTATTAACATAAGAAAGGTTTTTAACATAGACATTTATTAATTATTAACATAATATTTTAAATATAAGATATTTAACATAGACATTTATTAATTATTAACAAAATATTTTAAATAAAAGATATTTAACATAGACATTTATTTATTATTAACATAATATTTTAAATATAAGATATTTAACATAGACATTTATTAATTATTAACATAAGAAACGTATTTAACATAGAGAATAATTAATTATTAACATAATATTTTAAATATAAGATATTTATCATAGACATTTATTAATTATTAACATAATATTTTAAATATAATATATTTATCATAGACATTTATTCATTATTAACATAATATTTTAAATAAAAGCTATTTAACATAGACATTTATTAAATATTAACATAATATTTTAAATATAAGATATTTAACATAGACATTAAAAAATTATTAATATAAAATTTTAAATAAAAGATATTTAACATAGACATTTATAATGTTTTAACATAAAATTTTAAATATAAGATTTTTAACATAGACATTTATTAATTATTAATATAAAATTTTAAATAAAAGATATTTAACATAGACATTTATAAAGTTTTAACATAAAATTTTAAATATAAGATATTTAACGTAGACATTCATTAATTATTAACATAATATTTTAAATATAAGATATTTAACATAGACATTTATTAATCATTAACATAATATTTTAAATATAAGATATTTAACATATACATTTATTAATTATTAACATAATATTTTAAATATAAGATATTTATCATAGACATTTATTAATTATTAACATAATATTTTAAATAAAAGATATTTAACATAGACATTTATTAATTATTAATATAAAATTTTAAATAAAAGAATTAAACATAGACATTTATAAAGTTTTAACATAAAATTTTAAATATAAGATATTTAACATAGACATTTATAATGTTTTAACATAATATTTTAAATATAAGATATTTAACATAGACATTTAATAATTATTAATATAAAATTTTAAATATAAGATATTTAACATAGACATTTATTAATTATTAACATAAGAAAGGTAATTAACATAGAAAATAATTAATTATTAATATAATATTTTAAAAAAAAGATATTTAACATAGACATTTATTAATTATTAACATAATATTTTAAATATAAGATATTTAACATAGACATTAATTAATTATTAATATAAAATTTTAAATATAAGATATTTAACATAATATTTTAAATATAAGATATTTAACATAGACATTTATTAATTATTAATATAATATTTTAAATAAACGATATTTAACATAGACATTGATAATGTTTTAACATAAAATTTTAAATATAAGATATTTAACATAGACATTTAATAATTATTAATATAAAATTTTAAATATAAGATATTTAACTTAGACATTTCTTAATTATTAACATAATATTTTAAATATAAGATATTTAACATAATATTTTAAATATAAGATATTTAACATAATATTTTAAATATAAGATATTTAACATAATATTTTAAATATAAGATATTTAACCTAATATTTTAAATGTAAGATATTTAACATAATATTTTAAATATAAGATATTTAACATAATATTTTAAATATAAGATATTTAACATAAAATTTTAAATATAAGATATTTAACATAGACATTTATTAATTATTAACATAATATTTTAAATATAAGATATTTAACATTGACATTTCCTAATTATTAACAGAATATTTTAAATATAAGATATTTAACATAATATTTTAAATATAAGATATTTAACATAATATTTTAAATATAAGATATTTAACATAAAATTTTAAATATAAGATAGTTAACATAATATTTTAAATATAAGATATTTAACATTGACATTTCTTAATTATCAACAGAATATTTTAAATATAAGATATTTAACATAATATTTTAAATATAAGATATTTAACATAATATTTTAAATATAAGATATTTAACATAGACATTTATTAATTATTAACATAATATTTTAAATATAAGATATTTAACATAGACATTTATTAATTATTAACATAATATTTTAAATATAAGATATTTAACATTGACATCTCTTAATTATTAACATAATATTTTAAATATAAGATATTTAACATAATATTTTAAATATAAGATAAATAACATAGACATTTATTAATTATTAATATAAAATTTTAAATAAACGATATTTAACATAGACATTTATAATGTTTTAACATAAAATTTTAAATATAAGATTTTTAACATAGACATTTATTAATTATTAACATAATATTTTAAATAAAAGATATTTAACATAGACATTTATTAATTATTAACATAATATTTTAAATAAAAGATATTTAACATAGACATTTATTAATTATTAACATAATATTTTAAATATAAGATATTTAACATAGACATTTATTAATTATTAACATAAGAAAGGTAATTAACATAGAAAATAATTAATTATTAATATAATATTTTAAAAAAAAGATATTTAACATTGACATTTATTAATTATTAACATAATATTTTAAATATAAGATATTTAACATAGACATTTATTAATTATTAACATAATATTTACAATATAAGATATTTAACATAGACATTTATTAATTATTAACATAATATTTTAAATATAAGATATTTAACATAGACATTTATTAATTATTAACATAATATTTTAAATATAAGATATTTAACAAAAACATTTATTAATTATTAACATAATATTTTTAATATAAGATATTTAACATAATATTTTAAATATAAGATATTTAACATAGACATTTAATAATTAATTATATAAAATTTTAAATATAAGATATTTAACATAGACATTTATTAATTATTAACATAATATTTTAAATATATGATATTTAACATAGACATTTATTAATTATTAACATAATATTTTAAATATAAGATATTTAACATTGACATTTCTTAATTATTAACATAATATTTTAAATATAAAATATTTAGCATAATATTTTAAATATAAGATATTTAACATAGACATTTATTAATTATTAATATAAAATTTTAAATAAAAGATATATAACATAGACATTTATAATGTTTTAACATAAAATTTTAAATATCAGATATTTAACATAGACATTTATTAATTATTAACATAATATTTTAAATATAAGATATTTAACATAGACATTTATTTATTAATAACATAATATTTTAAATATAAGATATTTAACATAGACATTTTTTAATTATTAACATAAGAAAGGTTTTTAACATAGACATTTATTAATTATTAACATAATATTTTAAATATAAGATATTTAACATAGACAATTATTAATTATTAACAAAATATTTAAATAAAAGATATTTAACATAGACATTTATTTATTATTAACATAATATTTTAAATATAAGATATTTAACATAGACATTTATTAATTATTAACATAAGAAACGTATTTAACATAGAGAATAATTAATTATTAACATAATATTTTAAATATAAGATATTTATCATAGACATTTATTAATTATTAACATAATATTTTAAATATAAGATATTTATCATAGACATTTATTCATTATTAACATAATATTTTAAATAAAAGCTATTTAACATAGACATTTATTAAATATTAACATAATATTTTAAATATAAGATATTTAACATAGACATTAAAAAATTATTAATATAAAATTTTAAATAAAAGATATTTAACATAGACATTTATAATGTTTTAACATAAAATTTTAAATATAAGATTTTTAACATAGACATTTATTAATTATTAATATAAAATTTTAAATAAAAGATATTTAACATAGACATTTATAAAGTTTTAACATAAAATTTTAAATATAAGATATTTAACGTAGACATTCATTAATTATTAACATAATATTTTAAATATAAGATATTTAACATAGACATTTATTAATCATTAACATAATATTTTAAATATAAGATATTTAACATATACATTTATTAATTATTAACATAATATTTTAAATATAAGATATTTATCATAGACATTTAATAATTATTAATATAAAATTTTAAATATAAGATATTTAACATAGACATTTATTAATTATTAACATAATATTTTAAATATAAGATATTTAACATTGACATTTCTTAATTATTAACATAATATTTTAAATATAAGATATTTAACATAATATTTTAAATATAAGATATTTAACATAGACATTTATTAATTATTAACATAATATTTTAAATATAAGATATTTAACATTGACATTTCTTAATTATTAACACAATATTTTAAATATAAGATATTTAACATAATATTTTAAATATAAGATATTTAACATAGACATTTATTAATTATTAATATAAAATTTTAAATAAACGATATTTAACATAGACATTTATAATGTTTTAACATAAAATTTTAAATATAAGATTTTTAACATAGACATTTATTAATTACACTGTTCTGCAAAAAAAAACTTTTCTCCCCTCCCTTGAACAATTTTGCCTGTTTCTCATGTTTTCAGGTGTGCTGAGTCCGAATCCGAACTCAGAAAAATTCTATCACCCTCTGATTTTGAGAGAAAAGAGGTGAAACTTGGAAAAAATGAAAAATTGTATTTGAAAATTATTGTCTTTATTAGAACAGATTTTTTTTCTTTTTCAACAATAAAATATAATTAATTGAATCCTGCATGCTATCAGGTATAATACTAGATATGACACAACTCAAAAAATATACACACATCGTCAATGAGTAGTTTTTTTTCTTTTGTACTCTTCCTCCTCTGTCTCCCGCTGCAGTGTCCAGGAGTAATCCGCCAGCATCTTCTCATTCCATTTGTCAGAATATCTTTTTTCCATTCTGGATATGTCTTGGTGGAATCGTTCTCCATGTTCGTCCAAAACTGCACCCAAATTTGGGGCGAAAAAGTCTAGGTGACTATGCAGGAAATGTGTTTTTAAGGACATTTGCATCCCAATGTTTTATATGAAGTAAGCAGTTCTTGGACTATTTTTCGGTAGTCTCTAGATTTTTTGTTTCCCAAAAACTTAGCACATACCTCTCGAAAAGCAATCCAAGCCTTTTTCTCAGTAGTATTTAACTTTGCTTCAAAAGTGAGATCCTTGAAAAACTGAAAAAACACTTTTAGCCATATTTCTTTAACCACTTGTAATATTCCCATCAAATTTTTTTCGTTCAAATATACTTCATTGCGCTCAAAATCATCGGGCTTTTGAATTTTTTTCACTATGTTTTAATGCCGAAAAAAAATTCGTCAAATCCACAAAAAACTCACCTTTTTGGATAAAAAACTAGAATTTCTCAGGAAACTGTGCGTGATAGACAAAATCTGACTTCAAATTCGTGTTCACCACATCTGATAACAGTAAGAAAGCATGTTTTGGTTTGAAGGAGGATTTTCGTGCAGAACAGTGTTATTAATATAAAATTTTAAATAAAAGATATTTAACATAGACATTTATTAATTATTATCATAATATTTTAAATATAAGATATTTAACACAGACATTTTTTTATTAATAACATTAAATTTTAAATATAAGATTTTTAACATAGACATTTATTAATTATAAATATAAAATTTTAAATAAAAGATATTTAACATAGACATTTATACAGTTTTAACATAAAATTTTAAATATAAGATATTTAACATAGACATTTATTAATTATTAACATAATATTTACAATATAAGATATTTAACATAGACATGTCTTAATTATTAACATAATATTTTAAATATAAGATATTTAACATAGACATTTATTAATTATTAACATAAGAAAGGTAATTGACATAGAAAATAATTTATTATTAACATAAAATTTTAAATAAAAGATATTTAAAATAGATATTTATTAATTATTAACATAATATTTTAAATATAAGATATTTAACATAGACATTTATTTACTAATAACATAATATTTTAAATATAAGATATTTAACATAGACATTTTTTAATTATTAACATAAGAAAGGTATTTAACATAGATAATAATTAATTATTATCATAATATTTTAAATATAAGATATTTATCATAGACATTTATTAATTATTAACATAATAGTTTAAATATAAGATATTTAACATAGACATTTATTAATTATTAACATAATATTTTAAATATAAGATATTTAACATAGACATTTAATAATTATTAAAATGATATTTTAAATATAAGATATTTAACATAGACATTTATTAATTATTAACAATATATTTTAAATATAAGATATTTAACATAGACATTTATTAATTATTAACATAATATTTTAAATATAAGATATTTAACATAGACATTTATTTATTATTAACATAATATTTTAAATATAAGATATTTAACATAGACATTTATTAATTATTAACATAAGAAAGGTAATTAACATAGAAAATAATTAATTATTATCATAATATTTTAAATATAAGATATTTATCGTAGACATTTATTAATTATTAACATAATATTTTAAATAAAAGATATTTAACATAGACATTTATTAATTATTAATATAAAATTTTAAATAAAAGATATTTAACATAGACATTTATAATGTTTTAACATAAAATTTTAAATAGAAGATTTTTAACATAGACATTTATTAATTTTTAATATAAAATTTTAAATAAAAGATATTTAACATAGACATTTATAAAGTTTTAACATAAAATTTTAAATATAAGATATTTAATATTGACATTTATTAATTATTAACATAATATTTTAAATATAAGATATTTAACATAGACATTTATTAATTATTAATATAAAATTTTAAATAAAAGATATTTAACATAGACATTTATTAATTATTAACATAATATTTTAAATATAAGATATTTAACATTGACATTTCTTAATTATTAACATAATATTTTAAATATAAAATATTTAACATAATATTTTAAATATAAGATATTTAACATAGACATTTATTAATTATTAATATAATATTTTAAATAAACGATATTTAACATAGACATTGATAATGTTTTAACATAAAATTTTAAATATAAGATATTTAACATAGACATTAATTAATTATTAATATAAAATTTTAAATATAAGATATTTAACATAATATTTTAAATATAAGATATTTAACATAGACATTTATTAATTATTAATATAATATTTTAAATAAACGATATTTAACATAGACATTGATAATGTTTTAACATAAAATTTTAAATATAAGATATTTAACATAGACATTTAATAATTATTAATATAAAATTTTAAATATAAGATATTTAACTTAGACATTTCTTAATTATTAACATAATATTTTAAATATAAGATATTTAACATAATATTTTAAATATAAGATATTTAACATAATATTTTAAATATAAGATATTTAACATAATATTTTAAATATAAGATATTTAACATAATATTTTAAATATAAGATATTTAACATAATATTTTAAATATAAGATATTTAACATAATATTTTAAATATAAGATATTTAACATAATATTTTAAATATAAGATATTTAACATAATATTTTAAATATAAGATATTTAACATAATATTTTAAATATAAGATATTTAACATAAAATTTTAAATATAAGATAGTTAACATAATATTTTAAATATAAGATATTTAACATAATATTTTAAATGTAAGATATTTAACATAATATATTAAATATAAGATATTTAACATAAAATTTTAAATATAAGATATTTAACATAGACATTTATTAATTATTAACATAATATTTTAAATATAAGATATTTAACATTGACATTTCTTAATTATTAACAGAATATTTTAAATATAAGATATTTAACATAATATTTTAAATATAAGATATTTAACATAATATTTTAAATATAAGATATTTAACATAGACATTTATTAATTATTAACATAATATTTTAAATATAAGATATTTAACATAGACATTTATTAATTATTAACATAATATTTTAAATATAAGATATTTAACATTGACATCTCCTTATTATTAACATAATATTTTAAATATAAGATATTTAACATAGACATTTATTAATTATTAACATAATATTTACAATATAAGATATTTAACATAGACATTTATTAATTATTAACATAATATTTTAAATATAAGATATTTAACGTAGACATTTATTAATTATTAACATAATATTTTAAATATAAGATATTTAACAAAAACATTTATTAATTATTAACATAATATTTTAAATATAAGATATTTAACATAATATTTTAAATATAAGATATTTAACATAGACATTTAATAATTAATTATATAAAATTTTAAATATAAGATATTTAACATAGACATTTATTAATTATTAACATAATATTTTAAATATATGATATTTAACATAGACATTTATTAATTATTAACATAATATTTTAAATATAAGATATTTAACATTGACATTTCTTAATTATTAACATAATATTTTAAATATAAAATATTTAGCATAATATTTTAAATATAAGATATTTAACATAGACATTTATTAATTATTAATATAAAATTTTAAATAAAAGATATATAACATAGACATTTATAATGTTTTAACATAAAATTTTAAATATAAGATATTTAACATAGACATTTATTAATTATTAACATAATATTTTAAATATAAGATATTTAACATAGACATTTATTTATTAATAACATAATATTTTAAATATAAGATATTTAACATAGACATTTTTTAATTATTAACATAAGAAAGGTTTTTAACATAGACATTTATTAATTATTAACATAATATTTTAAATATAAGATATTTAACATAGACATTTATTAATTATTAACAAAATATTTTAAATAAAAGATATTTAACATAGACATTTATTTATTATTAACATAATATTTTAAATATAAGATATTTAACATAGACATTTATTAATTATTAACATAAGAAACGTATTTAACATAGAGAATAATTAATTATTAACATAATATTTTAAATATAAGATATTTATCATAGACATTTATTAATTATTAACATAATATTTTAAATATAATATATTTATCATAGACATTTATTCATTATTAACATAATATTTTAAATAAAAGCTATTTAACATAGACATTTATTAAATATTAACATAATATTTTAAATATAAGATATTTAACATAGACATTAAAAAATTATTAATATAAAATTTTAAATAAAAGATATTTAACATAGACATTTATAATGTTTTAACATAAAATTTTAAATATAAGATTTTTAACATAGACATTTATTAATTATTAATATAAAATTTTAAATAAAAGATATTTAACATAGACATTTATAAAGTTTTAACATAAAATTTTAAATATAAGATATTTAACGTAGACATTCATTAATTATTAACATAATATTTTAAATATAAGATATTTAACATAGACATTTATTAATCATTAACATAATATTTTAAATATAAGATATTTAACATATACATTTATTAATTATTAACATAATATTTTAAATATAAGATATTTATCATAGACATTTATTAATTATTAACATAATATTTTAAATAAAAGATATTTAACATAGACATTTATTAATTATTAATATAAAATTTTAAATAAAAGAATTAAACATAGACATTTATAAAGTTTTAACATAAAATTTTAAATATAAGATATTTAACATAGACATTTATAATGTTTTAA
The DNA here is from genome assembly GCA_964056705.1 of Troilus luridus. Taxonomy (NCBI): domain Eukaryota; kingdom Metazoa; phylum Arthropoda; class Insecta; order Hemiptera; family Pentatomidae; genus Troilus; species Troilus luridus. Next base: position 1,820,809 of record OZ057417.1, on the reverse strand, counting down.
CATAATATTTTAAATATAAGATATTTAACATAGACATTTAATAATTATAAATATAAAATTTTAAATATAAGATATTTAACATAGACATTTATTAATTATTAACATAAGAAAGGTAATTAACATAGAAAATAATTAATTATTAATATAATATTTTAAAAAAAAGATATTTAACATAGACATTTATTAATTATTAACATAATATTTTAAATATAAGATATTTAACATAGACATTAATTAATTATTAATATAAAATTTTAAATATAAGATATTTAACATAATATTTTAAATATAAGATATTTAACATAGACATTTATTAATTATTAATATAATATTTTAAATAAACGATATTTAACATAGACATTGATAATGTTTTAACATAAAATTTTAAATATAAGATATTTAACATAGACATTTAATAATTATTAATATAAAATTTTAAATATAAGATATTTAACTTAGACATTTCTTAATTATTAACATAATATTTTAAATATAAGATATTTAACATAATATTTTAAATATAAGATATTTAACATAATATTTTAAATATAAGATATTTAACATAATATTTTAAATATAAGATATTTAACCTAATATTTTAAATGTAAGATATTTAACATAATATTTTAAATATAAGATATTTAACATAATATTTTAAATATAAGATATTTAACATAAAATTTTAAATATAAGATATTTAACATAGACATTTATTAATTATTAACATAATATTTTAAATATAAGATATTTAACATTGACATTTCCTAATTATTAACAGAATATTTTAAATATAAGATATTTAACATAATATTTTAAATATAAGATATTTAACATAATATTTTAAATATAAGATATTTAACATAAAATTTTAAATATAAGATAGTTAACATAATATTTTAAATATAAGATATTTAACATTGACATTTCTTAATTATCAACAGAATATTTTAAATATAAGATATTTAACATAATATTTTAAATATAAGATATTTAACATAATATTTTAAATATAAGATATTTAACATAGACATTTATTAATTATTAACATAATATTTTAAATATAAGATATTTAACATAGACATTTATTAATTATTAACATAATATTTTAAATATAAGATATTTAACATTGACATCTCTTAATTATTAACATAATATTTTAAATATAAGATATTTAACATAATATTTTAAATATAAGATAAATAACATAGACATTTATTAATTATTAATATAAAATTTTAAATAAACGATATTTAACATAGACATTTATAATGTTTTAACATAAAATTTTAAATATAAGATTTTTAACATAGACATTTATTAATTATTAACATAATATTTTAAATAAAAGATATTTAACATAGACATTTATTAATTATTAACATAATATTTTAAATAAAAGATATTTAACATAGACATTTATTAATTATTAACATAATATTTTAAATATAAGATATTTAACATAGACATTTATTAATTATTAACATAAGAAAGGTAATTAACATAGAAAATAATTAATTATTAATATAATATTTTAAAAAAAAGATATTTAACATTGACATTTATTAATTATTAACATAATATTTTAAATATAAGATATTTAACATAGACATTTATTAATTATTAACATAATATTTACAATATAAGATATTTAACATAGACATTTATTAATTATTAACATAATATTTTAAATATAAGATATTTAACATAGACATTTATTAATTATTAACATAATATTTTAAATATAAGATATTTAACAAAAACATTTATTAATTATTAACATAATATTTTTAATATAAGATATTTAACATAATATTTTAAATATAAGATATTTAACATAGACATTTAATAATTAATTATATAAAATTTTAAATATAAGATATTTAACATAGACATTTATTAATTATTAACATAATATTTTAAATATATGATATTTAACATAGACATTTATTAATTATTAACATAATATTTTAAATATAAGATATTTAACATTGACATTTCTTAATTATTAACATAATATTTTAAATATAAAATATTTAGCATAATATTTTAAATATAAGATATTTAACATAGACATTTATTAATTATTAATATAAAATTTTAAATAAAAGATATATAACATAGACATTTATAATGTTTTAACATAAAATTTTAAATATCAGATATTTAACATAGACATTTATTAATTATTAACATAATATTTTAAATATAAGATATTTAACATAGACATTTATTTATTAATAACATAATATTTTAAATATAAGATATTTAACATAGACATTTTTTAATTATTAACATAAGAAAGGTTTTTAACATAGACATTTATTAATTATTAACATAATATTTTAAATATAAGATATTTAACATAGACATTTATTAATTATTAACAAAATATTTAAATAAAAGATATTTAACATAGACATTTATTTATTATTAACATAATATTTTAAATATAAGATATTTAACATAGACATTTATTAATTATTAACATAAGAAACGTATTTAACATAGAGAATAATTAATTATTAACATAATATTTTAAATATAAGATATTTATCATAGACATTTATTAATTATTAACATAATATTTTAAATATAAGATATTTATCATAGACATTTATTCATTATTAACATAATATTTTAAATAAAAGCTATTTAACATAGACATTTATTAAATATTAACATAATATTTTAAATATAAGATATTTAACATAGACATTAAAAAATTATTAATATAAAATTTTAAATAAAAGATATTTAACATAGACATTTATAATGTTTTAACATAAAATTTTAAATATAAGATTTTTAACATAGACATTTATTAATTATTAATATAAAATTTTAAATAAAAGATATTTAACATAGACATTTATAAAGTTTTAACATAAAATTTTAAATATAAGATATTTAACGTAGACATTCATTAATTATTAACATAATATTTTAAATATAAGATATTTAACATAGACATTTATTAATCATTAACATAATATTTTAAATATAAGATATTTAACATATACATTTATTAATTATTAACATAATATTTTAAATATAAGATATTTATCATAGACATTTATTAATTATTAACATAATATTTTAAATAAAAGATATTTAACATAGACATTTATTAATTATTAATATAAAATTTTAAATAAAAGAATTAAACATAGACATTTATAAAGTTTTAACATAAAATTTTAAATATAAGATATTTAACATAGACATTTATAATGTTTTAACATAATATTTTAAATATAAGATATTTAACATAGACATTTAATAATTATTAATATAAAATTTTAAATATAAGATATTTAACATAGACATTTATTAATTATTAACATAAGAAAGGTAATTAACATAGAAAATAATTAATTATTAATATAATATTTTAAAAAAAAGATATTTATCATAGACATTTATTAATTATTAACATAATATTTTAAATATAAGATATTTAACATAGACATTTATTAATTATTAATATAAAATTTTAAATAAAAGATATTTAACATAGACATTTATAATGTTTTAACATAAAATTTTAAATATAAGATTTTTAACATAGACATTTATTAATTATTAATATAAAATTTTAAATAAAAGATATTTAACATAGACATTTATAATGTTTTAACATAAAATTTTAAATATAAGATTTTTAACATAGACATTTATTAATTATTAATATAAAATTTTAAATAAAAGATATTTAACATAGACATTTATAAAGTTTTAACATAAAATTTTAAATATAAGATATTTATCATAGACATTTATTAATTATTAACATAATATTTACAATATAAGATATTTAACATAGACATTTCTTTATTATTAACATAATATTTTAAATATAAGATATTTAACATAATATTTTAAATATAAGATATTTAACATAGACATTTTTTAATTATTAACATAAGAAAGGTTTTTAACATAGACATTTATTAATTATTAACATAATATTTTAAATATAAGATATTTAACATAGACATTTATTAATTATTAACAAAATATTTTAAATAAAAGATATTTAACATAGACATTTATTTATTATTAACATAATATTTTAAATATAAGATATTTAACATAGACATTTATTAATTATTAACATAAGAAACGTATTTAACATAGAGAATAATTAATTATTAACATAATATTTTAAATATAAGATATTTATCATAGACATTTATTAATTATTAACATAATATTTTAAATATAATATATTTATCATAGACATTTATTCATTATTAACATAATATTTTAAATAAAAGCTATTTAACATAGACATTTATTAAATATTAACATAATATTTTAAATATAAGATATTTAACATAGACATTAAAAAATTATTAATATAAAATTTTAAATAAAAGATATTTAACATAGACATTTATAATGTTTTAACATAAAATTTTAAATATAAGATTTTTAACATAGACATTTATTAATTATTAATATAAAATTTTAAATAAAAGATATTTAACATAGACATTTATAAAGTTTTAACATAAAATTTTAAATATAAGATATTTAACGTAGACATTCATTAATTATTAACATAATATTTTAAATATAAGATATTTAACATAGACATTTATTAATCATTAACATAATATTTTAAATATAAGATATTTAACATATACATTTATTAATTATTAACATAATATTTTAAATATAAGATATTTATCATAGACATTTATTAATTATTAACATAATATTTTAAATAAAAGATATTTAACATAGACATTTATTAATTATTAATATAAAATTTTAAATAAAAGAATTAAACATAGACATTTATAAAGTTTTAACATAAAATTTTAAATATAAGATATTTAACATAGACATTTATAATGTTTTAACATAATATTTTAAATATAAGATATTTAACATAGACATTTAATAATTATTAATATAAAATTTTAAATATAAGATATTTAACATAGACATTTATTAATTATTAACATAAGAAAGGTAATTAACATAGAAAATAATTAATTATTAATATAATATTTTAAAAAAAAGATATTTAACATAGACATTTATTAATTATTAACATAATATTTTAAATATAAGATATTTAACATAGACATTAATTAATTATTAATATAAAATTTTAAATATAAGATATTTAACATAATATTTTAAATATAAGATATTTAACATAGACATTTATTAATTATTAATATAATATTTAAAATAAACGATATTTAACATAGACATTGATAATGTTTTAACATAAAATTTTAAATATAAGATATTTAACATAGACATTTAATAATTATTAATATAAAATTTTAAATATAAGATATTTAACTTAGACATTTCTTAATTATTAACATAATATTTTAAATATAAGATATTTAACATAATATTTTAAATATAAGATATTTAACATAATATTTTAAATATAAGATATTTAACATAATATTTTAAATATAAGATATTTAACCTAATATTTTAAATGTAAGATATTTAACATAATATTTTAAATATAAGATATTTAACATAATATTTTAAATATAAGATATTTAACATAAAATTTTAAATATAAGATATTTAACATAGACATTTATTAATTATTAACATAATATTTTAAATATAAGATATTTAACATTGACATTTCCTAATTATTAACAGAATATTTTAAATATAAGATATTTAACATAATATTTTAAATATAAGATATTTAACATAATATTTTAAATATAAGATATTTAACATAAAATTTTAAATATAAGATAGTTAACATAATATTTTAAATATAAGATATTTAACATTGACATTTCTTAATTATCAACAGAATATTTTAAATATAAGATATTTAACATAATATTTTAAATATAAGATATTTAACATAATATTTTAAATATAAGATATTTAACATAGACATTTATTAATTATTAACATAATATTTTAAATATAAGATATTTAACATAGACATTTATTAATTATTAACATAATATTTTAAATATAAGATATTTAACATTGACATCTCTTAATTATTAACATAATATTTTAAATATAAGATATTTAACATAATATTTTAAATATAAGATAAATAACATAGACATTTATTAATTATTAATATAAAATTTTAAATAAACGATATTTAACATAGACATTTATAATGTTTTAACATAAAATTTTAAATATAAGATTTTTAACATAGACATTTATTAATTATTAACATAATATTTTAAATAAAAGATATTTAACATAGACATTTATTAATTATTAACATAATATTTTAAATAAAAGATATTTAACATAGACATTTATTAATTATTAACATAATATTTTAAATATAAGATATTTAACATAGACATTTATTAATTATTAATATAATATTTTAAATATAAGATATTTAACATAGACATTTATTAATTATTAATATAAAATATTAAATAAAAGATATTTAACATTGACATTTATTAATTATTAACATAATATTTTAAATATAAGATATTTAACATAGACATTTATTAATTATTAACATAATATTTACAATATAAGATATTTAACATAGACATTTATTAATTATTAACATAATATTTTAAATATAAGATATTTAACATAGACATTTATTAATTATTAACATAATATTTTAAATATAAGATATTTAACAAAAACATTTATTAATTATTAACATAATATTTTTAATATAAGATATTTAACATTATATTTTAAATATAAGATATTTAACATAGACATTTAATAATTAATTATATAAAATTTTAAATATAAGATATTTAACATAGACATTTATTAATTATTAACATAATATTTTAAATATATGATATTTAACATAGACATTTATTAATTATTAACATAATATTTTAAATATAAGATATTTAACATTGACATTTCTTAATTATTAACATAATATTTTAAATATAAAATATTTAGCATAATATTTTAAATATAAGATATTTAACATAGACATTTATTAATTATTAATATAAAATTTTAAATAAAAGATATATAACATAGACATTTATAATGTTTTAACATAAAATTTTAAATATCAGATATTTAACATAGACATTTATTAATTATTAACATAATATTTTAAATATAAGATATTTAACATAGACATTTATTTATTAATAACATAATATTTTAAATATAAGATATTTAACATAGACATTTTTTAATTATTAACATAAGAAAGGTTTTTAACATAGACATTTATTAATTATTAACATAATATTTTAAATATAAGATATTTAACATAGACATTTATTAATTATTAACAAAATATTTTAAATAAAAGATATTTAACATAGACATTTATTTATTATTAACATAATATTTTAAATATAAGATATTTAACATAGACATTTATTAATTATTAACATAAGAAACGTATTTAACATAGAGAATAATTAATTATTAACATAATATTTTAAATATAAGATATTTATCATAGACATTTATTAATTATTAACATAATATTTTAAATATAAGATATTTATCATAGACATTTATTCATTATTAACATAATATTTTAAATAAAAGCTATTTAACATAGACATTTATTAAATATTAACATAATATTTTAAATATAAGATATTTAACATAGACATTAAAAAATTATTAATATAAAATTTTAAATAAAAGATATTTAACATAGACATTTATAATGTTTTAACATAAAATTTTAAATATAAGATTTTTAACATAGACATTTATTAATTATTAATATAAAATTTTAAATAAAAGATATTTAACATAGACATTTATAAAGTTTTAACATAAAATTTTAAATATAAGATATTTAACGTAGACATTCATTAATTATTAACATAATATTTTAAATATAAGATATTTAACATAGACATTTATTAATCATTAACATAATATTTTAAATATAAGATATTTAACATATACATTTATTAATTATTAACATAATATTTTAAATATAAGATATTTATCATAGACATTTATTAATTATTAACATAATATTTTAAATAAAAGATATTTAACATAGACATTTATTAATTATTAATATAAAATTTTAAATAAAAGAATTAAACATAGACATTTATAAAGTTTTAACATAAAATTTTAAATATAAGATATTTAACATAGACATTTATAATGTTTTAACATAATATTTTAAATATAAGATATTTAACATAGACATTTAATAATTATTAATATAAAATTTTAAATATAAGATATTTAACATAGACATTTATTAATTATTAACATAAGAAAGGTAATTAACATAGAAAATAATTAATTATTAATATAATATTTTAAAAAAAAGATATTTATCATAGACATTTATTAATTATTAACATAATATTTTAAATATAAGATATTTAACATAGACATTTATTAATTATTAATATAAAATTTTAAATAAAAGATATTTAACATAGACATTTATAATGTTTTAACATAAAATTTTAAATATAAGATTTTTAACATAGACATTTATTAATTATTAATATAAAATTTTAAATAAAAGATATTTAACATAGACATTTATAATGTTTTAACATAAAATTTTAAATATAAGATTTTTAACATAGACATTTATTAATTATTAATATAAAATTTTAAATAAAAGATATTTAACATAGACATTTATAAAGTTTTAACATAAAATTTTAAATATAAGATATTTATCATAGACATTTATTAATTATTAACATAATATTTACAATATAAGATATTTAACATAGACATTTCTTTATTATTAACATAATATTTTAAATATAAGATATTTAACATAATATTTTAAATATAAGATATTTAACATAATATTTTAAATATAAGATATTTAACATAGACATTTAATAATTATTAATATAAAATTTTAAATATAAGATATTTAACTTAGACATTTCTTAATTATTAACATAATATTTTAAATATAAGATATTTAACATAATATTTTAAATATAAGATATTTAACATAATATTTTAAATATAAGATATTTAACATAATATTTTAAATATAAGATATTTAACATAATATTTTAAATATAAGATATTTAACATAATATTTTAAATATAAGATATTTAACATAATATTTTAAATATAAGATATTTAACATAATATTTTAAATATAAGATATTTAACATAATATTTTAAATATAAGATATTTAACATAATATTTTAAATATAAGATATTTAACATAATATTTTAAATATAAGATATTTAACATAGACATTTAATAATTATTAATATAAAATTTTAAATAAAAGATATTTAAAATAGATATTTATTAATTATTAACATAATATTTTAAATATAAGATATTTAACATAGACATTTATTTACTAATAACATAATATTTTAAATATAAGATATTTAACATAGACATTTTTTAATTATTAACATAAGAAAGGTATTTAACATAGATAATAATTAATTATTATCATAATATTTTAAATATAAGATATTTATCATAGACATTTATTAATTATTAACATAATAGTTTAAATATAAGATATTTAACATAGACATTTATTAATTATTAACATAATATTTTAAATATAAGATATTTAACATAGACATTTATTAATTATTAAAATGATATTTTAAATATAAGATATTTAACATAGACATTTAATAATTATTAATATAAAATTTTAAATATAAGATATTTAACATAGACATTTATTAATTATTAACATAATATTTTAAATATAAGATATTTAACATTGACATTTCTTAATTATTAACATAATATTTTAAATATAAGATATTTAACATAATATTTTAAATATAAGATATTTAACATAGACATTTATTAATTATTAACATAATATTTTAAATATAAGATATTTAACATTGACATTTCTTAATTATTAACATAATATTTTAAATATAAGATATTTAACATAATATTTTAAATATAAGATATTTAACATAGACATTTATTAATTATTAATATAAAATTTTAAATAAACGATATTTAACATAGACATTTATAATGTTTTAACATAAAATTTTAAATATAAGATTTTTAACATAGACATTTATTAATTACACTGTTCTGCAAAAAAAAACTTTTCTCCCCTCCCTTGAACAATTTTGCCTGTTTCTCATGTTTTCAGGTGTGCTGAGTCCGAATCCGAACTCAGAAAAATTCTATCACCCTCTGATTTTGAGAGAAAAGAGGTGAAACTTGGAAAAAATGAAAAATTGTATTTGAAAATTATTGTCTTTATTAGAACAGATTTTTTTTCTTTTTCAACAATAAAATATAATTAATTGAATCCTGCATGCTATCAGGTATAATACTAGATATGACACAACTCAAAAAATATACACACATCGTCAATGAGCAGTTTTTTTTTCTTTTGTACTCTTCCTCCTCTGTCTCCCGCTGCAGTGTCCAGGAGTAATCCGCCAGCATCTTCTCATTCCATTTGTCAGAATATCTTTTTTCCATTCTGGATATGTCTTGGTGGAATCGTTCTCCATGTTCGTCCAAAACTGCACCCAAATTTGGGGCGAAAAAGTCTAGGTGACTATGCAGGAAATGTGTTTTTAAGGACATTTGCATCCCAATGTTTTATATGAAGTAAGCAGTTCTTGGACTATTTTTCGGTAGTCTCTAGATTTTTTGTTTCCCAAAAACTTAGCACATACCTCTCGAAAAGCAATCCAAGCCTTTTTCTCAGTAGTATTTAACTTTGCTTCAAAAGTGAGATCCTTGAAAAACTGAAAAAACACTTTTAGCCATATTTCTTTAACCACTTGTAATATTCCCATCAAATTTTTTTCGTTCAAATATACTTCATTGCGCTCAAAATCATCGGGCTTTTGAATTTTTTTCACTATGTTTTAATGCCGAAAAAAAATTCGTCAAATCCACAAAAAACTCACCTTTTTGGATAAAAAACTAGAATTTCTCAGGAAACTGTGCGTGATAGACAAAATCTGACTTCAAATTCGTGTTCACCACATCTGATAACAGTAAGAAAGCATGTTTTGGTTTGAAGGAGGATTTTCGTGCAGAACAGTGTTATTAATATAAAATTTTAAATAAAAAATATTTAACATAGACATTTATTAATTATTATCATAATATTTTAAATATAAGATATTTAACACAGACATTTTTTTATTAATAACATAAAATTTTAAATATAAGATTTTTAACATAGACATTTATTAATTATAAATATAAAATTTTAAATAAAAGATATTTAACATAGACATTTATACAGTTTTAACATAAAATTTTAAATATAAGATATTTAACATAGACATTTATTAATTATTAACATAATATTTACAATATAAGATATTTAACATAGACATGTCTTAATTATTAACATAATATTTTAAATATAAGATATTTAACATAGACATTTATTAATTATTAACATAAGAAAGGTAATTGACATAGAAAATAATTTATTATTAACATAAAATTTTAAATAAAAGATATTTAAAATAGATATTTATTAATTATTAACATAATATTTTAAATATAAGATATTTAACATAGACATTTATTTACTAATAACATAATATTTTAAATATAAGATATTTAACATAGACATTTTTTAATTATTAACATAAGAAAGGTATTTAACATAGATAATAATTAATTATTATCATAATATTTTAAATATAAGATATTTATCATAGACATTTATTAATTATTAACATAATAGTTTAAATATAAGATATTTAACATAGACATTTATTAATTATTAACATAATATTTTAAATATAAGATATTTAACATAGACATTTATTAATTATTAAAATGATATTTTAAATATAAGATATTTAACATAGACATTTATTAATTATTAACATAAGAAAGGTAATTAACATAGAAAATAATTAATTATTATCATAATATTTTAAATATAAGATATTTAACATAGACATTTATTAATTATTAACATAAGAAAGGTAATTAACATAGAAAATAATTAATTATTATCATAATATTTTAAATATAAGATATTTATCGTAGACATTTATTAATTATTAACATAATATTTTAAATAAAAGATATTTAACATAGACATTTATTAATTATTAATATAAAATTTTAAATAAAAGATATTTAACATAGACATTTATAATGTTTTAACATAAAATTTTAAATAGAAGATTTTTAACATAGACATTTATTAATTTTTAATATAAAATTTTAAATAAAAGATATTTAACATAGACATTTATAAAGTTTTAACATAAAATTTTAAATATAAGATATTTAATATTGACATTTATTAATTATTAACATAATATTTTAAATATAAGATATTTAACATAGACATTTATTAATTATTAACATAATATTTTAAATATAAGATATTTATCATAGACATTTATTAATTATTAACATAATAGTTTAAATATAAGATATTTAACATAGACATTTATTAATTATTAACATAATATTTTAAATATAAGATATTTAACATAGACATTTATTAATTATTAACATAATATTTTAAATAAAAGATATTTAACATAGACATTTATTAATTATTAACATAATATTTTAAATATAAGATATTTATCATAGACATTTATTAATTATTAACATAATAGTTTAAATATAAGATATTTAACATAGACATTTATTAATTATTAACATAATATTTTAAATATAAGATATTTATCATAGACATTTATTAATTATTAACATAATAGTTTAAATATAAGATATTTAACATAGACATTTATTAATTATTAACATAATATTTTAAATATAAGATATTTAACATAGACATTTATTAATTATTAACATAATATTTTAAATAAAAGATATTTAACATAGACATTTATTAATTATTAACATAATATTTTAAATAAAAGATATTTAACATAGACATTTATTAATTATTAACATAATATTTTAAATATAAGATATTTAACATAGACATTTATTAATTATTAACATAATATTTTAAATATAAGATATTTAACATAGACATTTATTAATTATTAATATAAAATTTTAAATAAAAGATATTTAACATTGACATTTATTAATTATTAACATAATATTTTAAATATAAGATATTTAACATAGACATTTATTAATTATTAACATAATATTTTAAATATAAGATATTTAACATAGACATTTATTAATTATTAACATAATATTTTAAATATAAGATATTTAACATAGACATTTATTTATTATTAACATAATATTTAATATAAGACATTTAACATAGACATTTATTAATTATTAACATAATCTTTTAAATATAAGATATTTAACATAGACATTTATTAATTATTAACATAATATTTTAAATATAAGATATTTAACATAGACATTTATTAATTATTAAATTAATATTTTAAATATAAGATATTTAACATAGACATTTATTAATTATTAACATAATCTTTTAAATATAAGATATTTAACATAGACATTTATTAATTATTAACATAATATTTTAAATATAATATATTTAACATAGACATTTATTAATTATTAACATGATATTTTAAATATAAGATATTTAACATAATATTTTAAATATAAGATATTTAACATAATATTTTAAATATAAGATATTTAACATAGACATTTATTAATTATTAATATAAAATTTTAAATAAAAGATATTTAACATAGACATTTATAATGTTTTAACATAAAATTTTAAATATAAGATTTTTAACATAGACATTTTTTAATTATTAATATAATATTTTAAATATAAGATATTTAACATAGACATTTATTATATATTAACATAATATTTTAAATATAAGATATTTAACATAGACATTTATTAATTATTAATATAAAATTTTAAATAAAAGATATTTAACATAGACATTTATAATGTTTTAACATAAAATTTTAAATATAAGATTTTTAACATAGACATTTATTAATTATTAATATAAAATTTTAAATAAAAGATATTTAACATAGACATTTATTAATTATTAACATAATATTTTAAATATAAGATATTTAACATAGACATATTTTAATTATTAACATAATATTTTAAATATAAGATATTTAACATAGACATTTATTTATTAATAACATAATATTTTAAATATAAGATATTTAACATAGAAATTTTTTAATTATGCACATAAGAAAGATTTTTAACATAGATAATAATTAATTATTAACATAATATTTTTTATATAATATATTTATCATAGACATTTATTAATTATTAACATAATATTTTAAATATAACATATTTAACATAGACATTTATTAATTATTAAAATGATATTTTAAATATAAGATATTTAACATTGACATTTCTTAATTATTAACATAATATTTTAAATATAAGATATTTATCATAGACATTTATTAATTATTAACATAGTAGTTTAAATATAAGATATTTAACATAGACATTTATTAATTATTAACATAATATTTTAAATATAAGATATTTAACATAGACATTTATTAATTATTAAAATGATATTTTAAATATAAGATATTTAACATAGACATTTATTAATTATTAACATAATATTTTAAATATAATATATTTAACATAGACATTTAATTATTATTAACATAATATTTTAAATATAAGATATTTAACATAGACATTTATTAATTATTAACATAAGAAAGGTAATTAACATAGACAATAATTAATTATTAACATAATATTTTAAATATAAGATATTTATCATAGACATTTATTAATTATTAACATAATTTTTTAATTAAAAGATATTTAACATAGACATTTATTAATTATTAACATAATATTTTAAATATAAGATATTTAACATAGACATTTATTAATTATTAATATAAAATTTTAAATAAAAGATAGTTAACATAGACATTTATAAAGTTTTAACATAAAAATGCTGTTTTTTGCTTAGATATCCTTACAAAATCGTCCTCTTCAAACTTCTGCTTTCGCACTTTTGATTTGGAACGAACAGAAGAAGTAGAATACACTTTGTTTAGCAAGTAGTTTTCTGATTTTTTATTATGGGCATCAATTGGTCTCATACCTATTTTTGTATGGAATGATGAGTTATAATCATGTAGAATCTGAGGTAATAGAACTAAAAACTTGTAATTTCCACCCAAGCTAAATGCTTTCCACATTTTCGCTTTTAAAGTTCTATTAAACCTTTCTACAATGGAAGCTTTCATATTAGAAAAGGTCGAATAATGATTACTATAGTACTGTTTTATTAGAGATTTAAACTTGGAATTATAAAATTCTTTTCCTTGATCTCTTTGAATATTTCTCGGTGTCTGTTTCCTCGAACGAAACACGCTCTCCATCGCCTTAGTTACATCATCAGCAGATTTCTTCTTTATTGGTACGGCCCATGCATATTTAGTAAAGCAGTCTATAACTGTTAATAAATATTTGTATCCTTTATTTTCTCGAGCATAAGGTATCATTTCTACTAGATCTATTTGCCACAAGTCATTTATCCCTTTCAAAACAGTCTTTCTTCTAGGGTACATCTTTCGAGCTGGCTTATGTAATTCATTTACAATAGTTTTTTTTATTATTGATGAATCCATCTATCATTTTCTTTTTAAGTACTTTGTTAAGATGGCCGAGTATGACTGCATCAGATTCCTCTACGGGCTCACCGATGTTTGTTATTCTTTTCCCGAGACAATCATATATATTGTCAACTAGAGTCAAAGCAACTCTGTCGAAGAATTCTTTTGTAACAACATCATAGTTATTTATAGGTGGAGCGAAATTGACAAGTCTGTTTCTTTTTCCATCTATATAGCTACCCGGCCAATTCTTTAAATCAGTGTAGGTCACTGCTAGTGTATCACAATATACTTTATTTGCAGCGTCATGAGCAGCGACTGGATTTGCAATATTGACGATCCTTAAATGATGTGCATCAATGTCCTTTTCAGACTTTAATAAGCTGAATGGAAAATAACGTTTTTTGTATTTTGTATGCTTTTTTGCTATGTGAGATCCGAACTTGTTTATTGTCATGTTTGTACTGAATCTAAATATAAAAATGTGGGCATTAATATATTATATTTTCTTCTCGTAGTTCTTCAATTATAGATTCTATTTCATTTTGATGTCCTTCATGCCCGACATAAGTTGAAGACATTAGCAGCCTAAGGCGATCGACTAGTCCGTTTGGGTCATTCCAACGCTCGTACAGAGGTTTATCGACGCTCATAAGTCCAGTGCCCCGTTTGTAAGAGTGGGAACGGAGTGAAGTTAGCCTGCTCGAAGCTGCTGATGCTGAGGAAGGAGGGCGGGGTTTTAAAGATTGTGTTGGGAATAACTTCGATATTATATTTCTATACTTCTCAGATCTATTTCCGGACACTCCTTGTTCCTCACTATAGCCTTTTTTGTGAGCATTGGTCGAAAGTAAAATATTCTTATAATTATCCAAGTCTGACTCGGTATAATATTTAGGATTTTTCAAGTAGAGTAGCTGCAACGATCCAGGAGTTCCTTCATACACTATGTTGTTTATAGAAATATCATCACTGTTTTAAAAAAGCTGAACATCGGTCGAGTCACCAATAGCCAATCCTCCAGAAGGCATTACTCGAATGCCGTAACGAGAGTCATGTGCCTTATCACCTTTCAACAACTTATCCAAGTATTCTCTTTGCAGGTTTCCAAATGAGGCGAGATGTTCCTTAAATTCGGCTTCTCCTTGTGGAGTTTTAGCGTATTCTTTGACTTGTTCTGATAGTGGATCGCCTGTCACATACTCATCCATTTCTACTTCTGGTGACATGAGCTCATGATGGGGATTTGATAAGTGAGATAATGGTGTTAGCGCAGTACTTGGAACGTCAGATGAAATTTGTGTAACTTTTTTGCGATGAGGTGATGTTTTCGGCATTAATGTTGATTTTCTGTAAATACTAGCAGACTCTAACTCGCTTTTATCAGGCGATTCGCCCCAAACATTAGTAGTGACAATTCTTTTTACTTTTCTAGACGTCAATGCGGGTTCCGATTTGGTCTCTTTATTACTTAATTGCACAGATTGTTTAATGTCCTCGAGAGGTTTTAGCACGGGTGTAAAAAACGCTTTTCGACCTTCCTCGATATCCTGGAGACCGCGTTTCAACGATTGAAATTTGTTTTTCAAAATTTCACTAGTTTTTATAATCTCGCGAGTGACTTTTGGGTCCATGATCGCTAATGCTCAATTATTGTCATGACTGTTCTTTATATATCTACAATGAACGTATCGATTCCTTTTCTAAAACGTCCATTATTTAGGTCTCTACTTTTGTCAATGACGAGGTAACTAAATGGTTCTTCCCAACATAAAGAACACATGTCTTTAAAAAGTGGAAAACTTAAATCTGGAGTGCTTACATGTTCCTCGTAAATATGTTTCAAATTTAATTCATCTTGAGGAAATACTATTAAAAAGTTAAAGTTACATCTGATAAGATGTCTCGGGATACAAACATAACTCTGTGTTAAATAGAAACAATCAAGATTCATATGACGACCATAACTAAAGTATCGTTTAATTATGTCCTCGTCTTCCATAGTGACGTCATCAAATATACAGACCGAATTGGATTCAACTTCTTGTGGCAATTCTTTCGCATCTTCAAATTCATATAACCCTATTTCAGGGACAAGATTTACGATACTTTTTAAATACTGGTATTTCCGTTGATGCAATGTTTTTCCGAAAAGATACACATTTTTAAATTTTAAACCATTCGGATTTAATAAAAGACCAATCATAATATTAGTCTTTCCACATCCGCTCGGTCCACAAATTGATGACCTTATAGTGCTCGGTAATAATGAACTGTGCCTCCCCTCTGAATCACACTTGACAGGTGAAAAGTCTGTGGTAGAGAAACGTTGTCCTTGTTTAACTAATTTCATTCTGAATGCGAACAACATCATTATTCCTCCGTATATATATATCTCAGTTCTTCATTTTTCAAGTGCAGTATGACTCGCAGGATTCGAAAAGGAAGAGGTTTGGTGAACAGTCTTATAAACAAGTTACCAATTGAATTACACATACCAGGATATCAGTATTGCGGACCGGGCACGAAATTAGAAAAACGATTAATTGCGGGAGATAGAGGAATAAACCAGCTTGTAAGGAACACGATATAGCTTATAGCCAAAATACGGATATGTATAGTCGTAAACAAACGGACAAGATCCTAGCTGATAATGCTTGGAAACGAGTTAAAGCTTCAGATTCAACATGGGGAGAAAAAGCCGCTGCTTGGTTAGTTACAAATGTCATGAAAGCGAAAGGAAAAATTGGTTGGTATCAATAATAAGAAAAAAAAGAAAAAGAAGATTAGTTTTATTAACTTGGTTAAATCGTCAAAGGTAGATGATGTATCATCGATCTGAGCGCATCAAAAGCGGCATACAAGAAGGCTAAAATGCATTTGCGCGGTAAGACGAAACCTTCACTGCCTAGAGTTCTCCCGCTGCCAAAGGAGGGAGGATTCCTCCAATTTCTTGTACCGTTGATGGCAGGACTTTTCGCTGTGGGATCTTTAGCAGGAGGAGCTTCGAGTGTGGCGAAAGCGATTAACGAGGTGAAACAGGCCAAACTAAAATTAGAAGAGCAAAAGAGGCATAATTTGGCAATGGAAGGTCGAAAAGTTGGCGAAGGACTTTATTTGAAGCCACATAGGAACGGTTACGCTCTGTTTATAAACCGAGAAAAAACACTTAGAAAAATATGACTACCAAATAAACCATTGACCGATATTGAATTAAATTATATGTCTAAACTTTTAAATATTAAAAATTTTCGTGGAGTATTTATGATTGATAGTCTTCCTATATACCCAAAAAAACATGAGGCTGCTATTGTAAATTTGCATACGAGCTCAAAACCCGGTTCTCATTGGGTATGCTATGTAAAAAAAGATAGTCTAGTGAAATACTTTGATTCCTTTGGAAATTTAAAACCACCTCCACAGTTACTTGAGTACTTTAAGGGTTCAGAAATAATTTACAACAGACGTCGTTATCAAAAGTGGGATACACCGATTTGTGGACATCTCTGCTTAGCGTATTTAGCAGATGTTTCTAGCAAATTTTGATCATTCATAATCATGAGCTACACAGTAACGTTGACGGGGAATTCTAGTGTTCTCCATGCGAACTTTTTACCTCCGCTGGAATTAGGCTCAAGTTATACCGTTGGGTTATTATCTTTTGACTCATATAATACTATACCTAATATCAGGAAAGATGTTAACGATAAGTTTTACTTTGGAAATCTGACGATTCAGATACCTGAAGGATCGTATGATATCGATGCACTAAATTCTTTTCTTCGCGAAGAAATTGCTCACCAGGAACCTAGTGGTGGGTTTATGCTTCGAGGAAATGAGAGTACTTTAAAGGCCGAACTTAGAACAACGAAACCGGTCTACTTCAACTTCCCCGACAAGCCCCATTCTATTGGCCCACTGTTGGGTTTTCATCGTCCTAATCAAGTCATTGACCCATTGCATCGGTACAGCGAATCCGATGGCATTGTGAAAATTCTTTCTGTAAACACTATTTCGATTCATTGTAATATCTTATCTGAATGGGGATCCGGATCATAGCATACATCAATTCTTTCCGGCTGTAGAACCAGGATATAAAATAATAGAAACCCCGAATCCTGTCATTTACTTTCCAACTAACGCGAGGACTGTTGACAATATTACCGTTCGTTTAGTGGATCAAGACGGTGCGCTTATTGACTTTAGGGGGGAAACTGTTACATTGAGAATACATTTGAAGAACAATGGGGATTGATTTTTCTACCGGTGAGAATCGTGGTACTCATCACGCTTTTTTTTATAAAAGGGGATGTCATGCCATGGTAAGAATTAGTAAACCTAAGTCGACGAGACGGCTAACAACTGCAAACGTCAACTTTTTAAAACAGTGTGGGTTTCGATTAAAAAAAAAAAATAAGAACAAAATGCATAACATACTAAACGTTACATCAGATGTAAAATTTGATGATTCTCTTACACAAATCCAATATCATTCACATCAGCCGTATGCGGGGAACACTCTTAACAATTCTGACGAAATCAGAATACTAATCCATCAACAAGATGCTTATACGTTTCCTTCTTTAAGTTTTGTTTATCTGGAAGGACGAATTTCTAAAAAGGATGGGAATGACGGAACAACTTCAAAATTCACTAATAACGCGTTTGCGTTTTTGTTTGATGAGATAAGATATGAATTGAATGGTATTGAAGTCGATAGAGCGAGAAACCCCGGAATAACTACTACGCTTAAAGGTCATACATCGTTTTCACCCAATCAAGTCAAAGGACTAGAAAATGCCGGGTGGATAATCCCAGGTGTTGATAAAACAGTTTCAATAGATAAAAACGGTTTTTTTAGCGTATGTCTGCCATTGGATATTCTCTTAGGGATATGTGAAGACTATCGAAAAATTTTAATTAATTTTAATCAAGAACTCGTTTTGATCAGATCGAGTACTGACTTAAACTGTGTAAAGGGTAGTGATGATGTACAAATAAAATTAGATAAAGTGGTTTGGAGGATGCCTCATATTCGTGTTTCTGATCAAGAACGTCTAAAGTTGTTAAAAATGGTGGATAAAAAAAAACAAGGTCATTTCTATTCCATTCAGATCGTGGGATCTTTACGAATACCCTAATTTACCAGCATCACAGCAAGAAAATTGGACTGTAAAAACATCCACAAATTTAGAAAAGCCTCGCTATGTTATTATAGCATTTCAAACTGATAGAATGAGAAATGCTACCAAAGATATTAGTCAATTCGATAGTTGTAAAATAAAAAAATTGAAACTCTATCTGAATAGCGAACAATATCCTTATGACGATTTGAATCTAGATTTTGCACTAGGAAAAGTAGCTCTCCTATATGAAATGTATAACGAGTTTCAAACGAGTTATTATGGTAATAGACATTCACAACCCCTGTTGTCACGATCCGATTTTGAGACCTTCGCGCCTATAGTCGTCATAGATTGTTCTAAACAATCCGAGGCAATAAAAAGTACGACTATCGATATTCGCGTACAGCTAGGCGAGTGAGAACTTTCCGCCTAATACTAGGACATACTGTCTTATCCTTCACGATAAAGTAGTAGAATACGAAGTGTGAACCGGTTTGGTTCGTAAAATGTACTGATGATGCATATGTAAAGCTGCTGTAGCGGCTATAATAATATCAGTTCTCCGTTGTTCACCGACTAAAACATACGATGTGTTCAGCGGCAATTGATTTTCAGGGGTATCGCACGGCTTCTAACTCATTGATTGTTAAAGAATTATCTGTAGTCTCTATTAGTCAGGGCTCATCGTGGCATTGGTGTTTCAATCCACCTCGAGATGCTGAAGATGTTGTTCATTCAAAGACAAACCTTTGGATTAAGAAACATATTCATGGAATGGGATGGGACTATGGTGATGTATTATATGAGGATATGAGATATTTATTACAACACGCCACTGAGAACTTTGACATATTATGGGAGAAAGGAATGGAAAAGTGCAAGTTTATTGAAGATCTTATTGATAAACCGGTCTGTGATCTACAGGAATTCGGTTGTCCTAACTTAAAACAATTAGAACATTGCAAGATGGTATGTCATTTTCATTTAAACTCGTCTTTTGTCTGTTCACTAAATCAGGCACACCGTTTAGCATCATGGGTCAGAAAAAATGATGAAGCAATAAACTTTAAAAAAGAAGACGTTCGTAAGCATACATTTGTAAATATTATCTCTCCTCCTCATAATCTGCTCTCATTCGCCGGATTTGTAAGAGGAGTAAAAGATACGGTCAAATGCATATATTGTGGACTGTTATATGACAAACAATCGCTCATCAATCCAATCAAGTACCATAAAGCGAATAGTCCTCAATGTTGATGGTTTAAGGAAGAAGAGTACTTTTGAATCTACTCGGAAACATGTGGTATCAGCATGGAGTCAGTTATACAACGTTTAGGAGAGGAAGGCATTGAAACCACTGAGCACTGAAGAATTGAGTATTTTACCTCGGTCTTTTGTCTGTTCCTTTTTGACTACGCATTAGACTACATCTGGAACAATTACACCTGAAGAAGAAATGGGTGGCAAGAAGACGAGGAACATGTATGCAGAAACGAAGACTTTGCTACTCAATGAATATATTAACTATTAATTATATTATTATGCTTGAAATTTTTGTCAATCTTTGTTTTTTTAAATAAACTATACATATTTTACATCTTGTTTTTTTTTTTTTCTCCTTCTTTTTATTTAGGGAAAGGTTCATTAAATAGAATTCACAGACATAAAATATAAAAAGTATTTATTGAATATAGTTCAAATTACAAGTTACATGGCTATTATTACATATTGTTGAGTTCATTTAAATTGTTAAAGAGAGTATTAGTATTAATATTGAACTCTAACGGTACACATTCCACAGGTTGTGTGAGTTGATTTTCTGTTTCTTTCTTGTAAATGTCGACCATCTTGGTTAGCATGTCCAGAGAGTCGTTTATTTTTTCAATACTGGAACAAAGCTTCACCGTTTCATTCCTGTTGAAACATGTCGATGGAGATTTCATCTCAAGGGTTAGCGGACTTTGATTGAACATTGCAAAACAATGGTACACTTGTTCTATCTTCATTACCCTGTTTCTACCCCTCATAGAAAATAAACAGAGCACATTTTTACACCTCACCCGGTCTTTAACGCCCACCACGCTCTTGCCGCGTTTGCACTGCAAAAGAGACAGCAGCCTAGGAATCTGGTCTGTGAGGAATCTCCACTCCTCCGTGTCCATATAGACGCTCGTCTTCTTGGCGATGATGGCGATAGTCGGCTCATAATCGCAAAGACCAACTCGAACTAGTTTGCTACTTGTGATGGGGTGATCAGTAACTAGTTCCAATCGTCTCGGAGCGACCATCTCACAAGGATTCAACGTGGGTACTGTAAGATTTCCGCAGAGTGGAGGGGGAAAGATGAAGTTTTTCTAGATTCTTTATTAGTTGATTTATTTCATTTCTTTTTATTTCATACAAGGATATATGAGTTTTCAAAACCTGGAGTTGATTAATAAAGATTCTAAGTCTTCTGCACATATCACAGCAACATACATACTTTTTGTTTTCACATTCATTTTTTTTTCCCCTCTTCGCAATCAACTTCATTCTCAACATCTATTTTTATTGGCAAACTCCACTATCAATCTCATCCATAACACCTATTTTTATCGGTAAACTCTCCAGTTGATCCAAATATTTTATAAATGGACAATTTTCAGACCATTTCTTGTGTTCTAAAAAAACTTCACAACACTCACTGGCGATGTCCACCCGACAAATGTCGACAGGCGGTCTTTCTCATACCTCAGGTTCCTACTTGTCTGCCGTACCATTGTAGTAGACTGGTTAACAATGACCTGCAGTTACTCAGACACACAGGCGAGGAACGTATTCAAAAATGTAAAACAACACAGAGTTTATATACAGGTAGAACACGGAATAACTGTGTGCCAGGGGCTGGAGAGGAAAAGCTTATAAAGGAGTATGAACTGCTGAGGTATATAGGAGTGATAAGACCTGCTCGTACGGAACTGACGTCACAAGGTCAGTTTTACACACACACACAATGTCAACCTTTTCGTCCGTGAGATAAAATATAAACTGCCGATCAAGCATACCCGGGAGCAGCGCTAGCCCCCTCAATGACTCATGCTCTGATGGAACTGACGTCACAAGGTCAGTTTTACACACTATACAGATAAAATATTTAAAAAAAAATCTGATAAAGGAACCCCGGGGCCCCTCGATGACGTCAGAGGGTCAATGCCCCCCCCCCCCGTCACAGTTTTACACACTATATAGATAAAATATTTAAAAAAAAAAATTCTGATAAAGGAACCCCCCGGCCCCTCGATGACGTCAGAGGGTCAATGCCCCCGTGACGTCACAAGGTCATTTGCACCTCTACTATAACACTAATGTAAACAACGCGATGTTGCCAAATCTTGCACATTCCTTGCGACGTTGCCAAATGTGGCATTCAGACCTCCAAGGCTACCCACCCGCCCCTTTCCCCTCGCCTTGTCAAGGTCAAGTCCACAGTCTCCAATTCTACAAACCGTCGTTTATATCTACTTCCTTTTTTTCTTGGATAACATTCATATTAACTTTTTTCTCTTCTGACAATTTATAATTTTGTGTAATCTTCAAATTCTCATCTTGTCGCAATTTGAAAGCTTGAATTAAATCTAAACCTAACAACAGGTCATCTTTAAATCTTCTGCTTTTCACTATAAAAAATGGTACATATTTTTCAATATGGAAAATCTTAATTAATACAGACACTATACCTTCTGATTTTGCAACGCCTGATACGCCTTCAATGTTTTCACCCCCACTTATTCCTTTCTTCATTTTTTTTTTTTGTAAAATTCATAATTCATCAAAGAGATATTAGATCCAGAGTCGTACAAAGCAATTGCCGGTTTTTTATCGACTAATATCTTCAATTTTATAAGTGGGGTAACTACACGTTTTTTGCTTCTTCAGCATGAGCAACAGCATCTTGAATTTCTGAATTATTTACCAATATAATATTCTCATTTTTGACTTTTCTATTGCGACATAAATTTTCAGGATGAAATCTATTTTTATTTCCTAATTTTTCACAATGGATGCAATTTTTCTTCTCACTCATATTTTGTTTTGGTTTTATTATTTTATTTGACTGACCAAAAAGTCTTAATCTAGACATTAAATCTTCTATGGTCACTAATTCTTTTTTATTTAGTCTATTTTTAATAAATTTTGGTAATGACACTACTATCAAATTTATTTGTGATGTTAAAGTTAAGTCTGGATCGACTTCAATCAAAAGACTTCTTTTCTTTAAAGCAAAATCTAAAAATGATCCATTAAAGTGATTTGTAAATTGATTTGTAAGTCTTGAATTCACGACTTAACTAAGGAGATGAACAGAATAAAACACTTGTGGATGCAGTGAAGAACTGAATCAACACAATTGTCAATATTCCATTATAAGATAAATAGTATTAATTTAACAACATTAACTTCAATGAATCATTCAGTAAGCCAATATCTATCATCACCTTCCTCACATCTGTGCCTAAGGTTATCTTCACAGCTGTTAAGTTTGGCGTGCATATTCAAACTTACATATATAAAAAAATACAAAGTTGACCTTCAATCCTTAACTCTTGCCTATTAAATAAATTGATTTTTTGAAACAGTGTGCTAATTATGTTAAGTTTAATATAATTTAAAACTAAAAAATGATAGTTATTATTTAATCATTATAAATTATTAAATAATTTAATAATTATATATTATAGGTTCAAGAAACCGAAGTTGCATGAAACGTTCGATTTCGATGATGAAACGTTCGAACTCATTTTTGGTCATCCAAAAGAAAAAAAGTCCGTTCGTTTCATCAGCGAACCGACCATAATACCTTTGGAACAAGAAGAAGAGGTGAAAAGGAAGGTCAAAAAAAGAAAATCAATAAAACCTGCAGTTAGTATCAAAATTCAGCTAATTTTTTAATAATTTTAATTTTAACATTATTTAAAGAACGAAATTAATTTTAATACAATAGCAAAATTTAATATAAAATATCAATATCGCAATGGAACACCACACACACACAAGCACACACACACACAAATTATAAGGACAAACAGACACTAAACCACATAAATAATATATACATAGAGGATTAAGGTTGTTGTTATTAGGTTATAAACACTATCGACTGTATAAAATTGAATAGAATAGAAAAATAATTTTATTCTGGGACCAGGTCCCTTTAGAATAAAAAAAATAATTAAATATATATCTAGCCAAAGGCCTACATCAGAATAAAACAATATTTACATAATATCTTGAAAGTAAATAACTTAACAGGTATGTTCAGAAGAATCTGAAAATGTGATACAAAATTAAAGTAAAAAAAAACAGGCAAATTTACAATATTTACTATTTACAAAAGAAATACGCTTATGGAAAAATAAGTGAATAAATAATAGCATCCAATAATAAAATTTAAAAAAACAATATCATTATGAGTGAGGAATATTTACAGTAGTTCATCAATCGATCAAGTTAAATATATCTACAAATTATTTATTGATTATAAAGCATCTGATTGGGAATTTAGAAGATATAGGAAAAGTTTGGATTTAAATGAGGTTAAAGAAGACGCATGACGGATATCGAGAGGAAGAGAGTTCCTAAGAGAGATAGAACGAGCTAGAAAGTAACGCTCAAAAGTTTTTGTTCTGTGGGAACGGATAAAGATCAGAAGGGCGAGATCTTGTGCCCTGGGATTCGATAGAGGATTTGAATTGTAGGAGACTATAGATATAAAGTGGATGTTGTGAGTTGATCGTTTGATATAAGAAAGAATCAAGGAAGTAAAGTCTACGGATAGAAGGGAAAAGCCACTTTACCTCAGCGTAACAACGCACAGTGGAACCAGCGTTAGGGAGGATTGGACATTCATTAATATGTCCGCTTCTGGTCCTCCTAGAATAAAGCGGAAAATTAAATAATTTTTAATCAACAAATTATTTAAAACATCTCTATTGTTTGATTGCCCCGATGATTTTCTGGCATGAAAAACTCTGAAATTTCGGAATAACTTGTGATTTGCTTCTTGAGCATCTTCTGACAATTGTCCAATAGGTACTGTAGCATTTTTGGCTATAGTTAACTAAAATTGGCTATAACTTCAAGGTATATAATTGACCCAGACGAAATAACTTGTAATATTATTGCAAAGCGTCTAATTAGATATTCGTCAACCCCTGTTATAGCTGATGAAGTTTCTGGGGAGGCAAACAATTTCTTTGCAGTATTTCCATCATTGCTTGTACCAAAACCTTGTCTTACGTGATCTACACAAAGTCCTAACTGAATTTTAAAATCATGTTGAACTCGATTTTTTTTCCTTGCAAGTAACTCCTTTTGCTCTGTCGTTTCTGCACTCCAGGACTTGAAATCTAGTCGGTAAGAGATGTGAATTGAACACTCAAAACACGTGATCAAACAATGCAAAGGGGACAACCGAAATGAGTAATTCTCGTCATTAATTATTTCCTTGTTTGTAATAATTTTTAAATTGTTCATTTCTTTAGGTGTTGCATTGCACAAGAAACACCTCATAGCTGAAGAAGTTTCAGTTAAAATATTACATATTTTACCATCAACCATAGTTAATAACATTCTATAATTGATTGAAATTTTGTCATTGATATAGGGAAGTAAATTATCAATTTGTGTCTGAATGTCTCAAATTATAGACGTTACAGTTCCA
The DNA here is from genome assembly GCA_964056705.1 of Troilus luridus. Taxonomy (NCBI): domain Eukaryota; kingdom Metazoa; phylum Arthropoda; class Insecta; order Hemiptera; family Pentatomidae; genus Troilus; species Troilus luridus. Next base: position 1,793,485 of record OZ057417.1, on the reverse strand, counting down.
TCCGTTTCTCTCGAATAATTAAAAGAAATAGGCCTACAAAATCGAGTCGATGACGGACATTCATTTTACAGACTATTTGATTATTCTCAGAATTCATCAAACTAATCGGTATAAAATAGGCTATCAAAATGGCCGAATCATCGCTGAAAGTTCCCGATGAAGAATAACGTTGTTTATATTGTGATTGGTTACCCGCCCTATCACATCCTCATTTAATGTTTAAGTTAAACTATGAAAATTATCATTCTCTATTTCGCTACCCACGACTTGTAAAATCCGGGAAGAAGTATGGTCAAGTAAATTTTGCAATACGATATTTGCTCCAGTGTCACTAACCGATATGGATTCTTCTGCGGGAAAACAGTCTTTTTTTAATTTTTGGATCTGATAGTATCTGGGGTAAAATGATTTTTATCCTATTGCTTTTGCATTAGTTCTGACGGCATTGTACTGAAACTTAGTAAAATCGGCGGCTGCATATAATGGTAATGCCTTTTCGTTCTCTTGATCTTTTGATTTTAAAAGGTTTTCACAAAATTGTTTGACACTCAGTACATGTTCGGGGTGCTCCCTAATAAAATTGACAATATAATCTACGCCATCAGATTTGAATCTTTTTTTCATGACAAAACCGAACATATCCTCTGAACATTTTATAAAAATTTCCGTTATTCTCCGTCTTTGTCTATTGGATCATTGTTCGAATGAATGAGAACACTAACATCTTCAGGAACAATGAAATCCAAATTCATGCTTCTCCAGAAAATAATTGATATTCCTGTGGGACGAAATCCAGCGAGAGTACAAGCTACCACTGAGTTTCCTTAATTTTTCCTGAATGCAGAACTTTGCGGTATTTGAAATTTGTTCCAGTCCAAAAAAATTAATCCATGCTTCCAATGCCAGCTCATAATCTTTAAAACTTCTATGATTAAATTAAAAAAATTGACGATTTATGGTAGGAACCATTGCACCTATGTCGATCAAATACCACACACAAACTGACTTTCATTATTAATACTATTATGTTAGATAAGGATTATTCGGATAAATGAATGTAAACAAACATTGGTAAACAAAAGAAATCTTGCGTAAAGAAGACGCCAATATCAACAGAAATTATTTTCAATTAATTCTCAAGGCCCGGATAGTAAAATAAAAAGAAAAAAATATTGTCTCGGAAAATAGCTCCTAGTAGCAGAATCCGACTAATGGAAAAAAAAACTTCAAACCTTCTAGTTATTTACTGTGAAGGTATTTTTTTGGGCGATTTTCGCAATTGATTTTTTTTGTTTTATCCCCCAATTTTCACCGAAAAATCCCAGAGGTTTGAAATAATCCCAAGTTTTATTTCCCTAAAATATCTTATTATTGATAAGTTGTTTTCCAGTAGGTGCAGGATTAATTTAAAGCAGTACCTCAAACAGTGGATTGATTTAAAAATATGAGTTTTTAGAAAAATTTATATTTCGATTTAGAATTTTTTATATAAGATTTGATTTCACAATTAATTTATCTATGGATTTTGTTGAGTAGAAGTATAAAGTATAATTTAAGATCAAAATAAAGGACAAATTTACTTATTAGAAAATTGTTCCAATGTCCAACAAATGCGTTGATTCGTTCCACTGTGCGGCGGGACACGTGAGACCTCCTCGGGGGGTCAAAGACAAATCGAAGCGAACTGTTCATAATTCGCTTCAAGCTCTCCTCGAGCCTGACCGAGAGGCCACCATATGCCACACAACCATAGTCAAAGTGAGGAAAGATAAAAGAAGTGATGAGGAGCTTACGGATAGGTTGTGTTAGAAGATGCCTGGAACGGTGAAATAACTTTAGAGAGCTTATTGCTCGGCAGGAAATTTGGGAAACACGGGGTTTCCATGAGAGGGATTGGTCGAAAATGATCCCGAGGTTTTTGACAGAGGAACAGTAAGGATTGATTTAAGAAGGTCATTAATGTAACAGTTGAAAAGGACTGGGGAAATACTAGAACCCTGTGCACTCCTGTGTTCAGCGGTAGGAAAGAGGATAGGGGTTGAATAGGGATGGAGACTGCTGGAGTCCTATCCGAGAGGAAAGCTTGGACCCAGAGTCCATAGTCCATAGTCCATAGTTTATTCGGAGTTTGGATATTATATGCAATTTGGATTAGGTCGTGAGAGGAAAGAAACGGGACGGGCAATTGAGAAAAGGAGATTAGTTTCTGATGGGAATCGATAACATACAGATCTCACCATGTGTCTGAACGATGGGTATGATGGGTAGGAGAAAATGGAACAATGGAGAGCTTTAGGGAGTGGAAGAGATTTTCCAGGTATAGAGTGTCATTTGATTTAACAAGGAGATTGGTGTTGAAATCGCCAGAAATAATGATATGGTTGTAGAAGAGAATATAATTGTAAAGGATAGATTCAAGGGTAGATTCAAAATGCCCCCTTTAGGGCCGGTATACAACTACGTACAGGAGCGGGTGTCCATTACAGGATATGTCGGTGAAAAGGAATTTAATATGAGGGATTTCAGATGGAAGAGAGGATTCAAGGATTTGGGCTTTTAGGCTCTGATGGACATAAAGACAAACCGGTCCGGTTAACGCGGTCATTGCGGAGAAGCATATAGGGTGATGGAAGAGGAAGGAATATGTGGTAAAAGCCAAGTTTCAGATACTGCAATAATATGGTAAGAGTTGTGGGTGAAATAAACTTGAAATTCATCGAAATGGGCAGGTAAGGATCGGGAACTAACTTGACAAGAGATCAGGAGATTAAACATATGGGATTGGCAATCGCGGAATTATCAGAATGAGAAGGGAAGATGCTGAAAGAAAAGAGTAGCTTAGTGGATGAACTGATGTAAAAATTAAAAAATACATTATGGGCATTTAAAATTACAATAAGTCCAAGGTTAGCCGATTGTGTTGTACAATTTAAGGAATTAAAAGGAAAAAGGTTAGCAGAAACTAAAAAAAATAAAAATAAAATATTGGTAGATATTGATACAAAAAAAGCAAATTTGTTACTGAGGACCATTGCAAGTTCCAACATAAAGCCAATGAACAGCGAACGGGTGCCGCAGGGTCAGCAGAACACCATCTAAGTCGGATGGTTGGTCGATATAAATGACAGGATGGCCGTCATCTTTCCAGCACCGCACTCTGCCACCGGTGAACCAGACGTACTTCAGCTTCCCTTCTGCTCTCTTCTGTCTGCCCAACCAGTATAGTCGTCTGTAGGCAGGAGTCATCTCTTCACCGAGGTCACCCTGTGGAAATCATTTTCCTGCCAGCCTATGTCGCGGGTTGAAAAGTCCCGTTTTACTTTCCTTCTCTGTATGAGGTCATCTCGCAACGACTGCCTGACAAATCTGGCTATAACTGGAGGTGGTCGTGGGTCTTCCTTCCTCGGTCTGCGGCGCTCTACTAGGTCGAGGTCCTCTACACCTGTCTTAACATCACAACAACGGGCGTGATAAATGAGGCGGCATTTTTCGCATGATAAATTATTTTTTTATTCTCAAGTTATACTTGTACTACAGATTGAACAGAGGGCCATTGCGATTGATTTATAATGACGTTGAATAAAAAATAACTTACAGAGAACTGTTTGTGTTGTTTTTAGATGTCACTAGGCTATAATCCTCTGGGCTTCGGGGATTAGTGAAGATAGTGACTCGCGTGAAACGCTGACTTCTAATGTTGATTGAAAAATTCACTGATGATCACTACTATTCACTTTAAGTATACACCGGCAGGTAGAGTAGATCGATTTAATACACTATAAATGATAATCAATAAATTTAAACTACAAACAAAATGAGATTTGCACTACGAAAAAACAAAAACTTCAAGTGGGATTACGAGAGAACGATGTGAACAGTTCAGTGTCTGGCGAGACTGATGTTAAGAGAAATACAGTTCAGTTGTTACCTTGATTCTGTGTTGTTACAATGGCCGAAACCCTATTTTTTTATAGTGTAGTTTTAGTCTAATTATAACTGGTGCCGAAACCGGGGAGATTTAAAAAAGAAAAATGCGTACATAATTCAAACTTCGGAGTTTAAAGATTGTAACGAGTTTCTTTTTTTTTTGTCGCTAAATTCGTCCGTCAGGTGTTTCTACCTGTCTGACCTCACTCTACTGTGGACTGTCGTTGAGTACGGTTGAATATCAGTGATATATATGGCTATGTATTTGCCGAATTTTACTATTTTTCCTTATCGTATATTTGCGGCTCAGCGGTAAGCATCCTATTAATATTTTTAAATAAAACTGTATATAATGTTTGTTTTATTAATTATTTATCTATGATTTTTAGTTGGTGTTATGTTACGTTGATGTTACGTTGGTGTTATGTTATATTATGGTTATGTCGTTGGTGTTACCGTTTGATGTAAAGTGTATGAATACAACATTTTTCTTTGGAATTCTTTTTATTTAATCATTTGGACTTTGGACCGAAATCCCCACAACCTGGTAACAAATATTATGGCGCTCGAATACAGGGACTACAAAAGAAAAATCTACAGATAAGTTATTAGTTGAAGATTTATTAATTTCGTACTGTATCAACAACAAAAATAAGGAATTTGTACTTAAGGTCGTAGAAAGACTTAGTTTTGTTTGACATATGTTTTGAAAATTATCTACTAATATATTATTTTATTTTGTATTTTTACCGTAAGTTTAAATAGTTGAATTGAACATATGATAGATTAGCAAGTAAGCATTAAGTTCACTTAGGGGCAACAATTTGTTTGTTTGTTTCTATTTAGTATTATCTTGTGGTTCGTTTTAAAAAGATGAAATATTTGTTAATATGTGTTTGTGATCCAGTCGTTCTAGTGTCAGAGAGGGAGGATATTTTTGCCGCAGTTCAATCCATTTTCACAAAATCCAAATCTTTGAGTAGCGATTCAGCATCCACTTTTAAACCCGCTTATGGCCGCTTACTCAAAAATGAAATCCGATTTGAAGAAATTCAATCAAAAATTCGGATATTTAATGCAAATGTTAAGAATAAAAGTGAAAAACTCGAGACAACAAAAAAAGACAAAGAAAAAGTACAAAATTCATTTAACGATTTAGTCGATATTACTAAAGCGAATTATAACAAAGTTGTGCAATCTACCTTCCCTCCTAAGAATATACCTGTGGTTGTCCATTCTCATTCTATTCCTCAGGAGCTACCGAAAAGTGATTTATATTCACGGGGAAATTAGAGGACTGGAATGGATTCTATTCCCTATTTGATTCTATGGTTCATAGGGAAGAATCTCTATCGACCATTAGGAAATTTCACTATCTAGGAAGTAGCTTACGCGATGAAGCTCTGTCGCTTATCTCGGGCTTCGCATTAGACGAATCTAATTATTCACTCGCTTACGACGCATTGGTCTCTCGCTATCAAAATAAAAGACGAGTAGCCAGATTTTATATCAAGAAGGTGATGGATTTCACCCCTTTAAACAATTCTTCAGCTTCTAATTTGCAGAGATTTTTATCTGAGCATGAAAATAATTTTTCTGCGTTATTGGCTTTAATAATTGAAGACATAGGGGGTTTCATCAAACTTCATTCAGCTCTTAATAATTTAGACCCAGGGACTAGAAAAGCATTCGAAGAACGAATAAAATCAGCAGATATTCCCTCTTATAAGGATTTGATTAATTTCGTCACAGAACGAACTAGAGTATATGAGATGATGGCTCAAGAAGGCCGATCAGAAAAGCTTAGTATAGAAAAATCCCGCTCTGCGAATTCCACGAGACGATATAACAAACCCGATCCCGGAAAAGAACAAATATCTCCGGTAATTTTTACTATTTCGCCATTGGAAAAAGAAACCGATGTTACTCCTAACAAAACGAATCGGGATCCTCAATTCGACCAGTAGGAAATTCAGGGAGTTGGTTCTAAGAAACAGGTATTCTCTCCGACTGATGTACAATCAAGAAATAGTACCGAATCGATTCTCTACGAGAAAACGTCTCTAAAAGGCTCACAACCGGCTCTACCAGCTAAGAAATTAACTTGCTGGAATTGTGGAGGACCGCATGTATATTCCAGATGTCCGCTACCTCGAAAATTGTTTTGCTACCGTTTTGGTAACCCAGGAGTTTCCATTCACGCATGTCCTAAATGTACTCCGGGAAATGTGCAAGGGAATCGGAAGGAAGGGTCATTCCTATTCCCATGGTTTCAGCTGACCCACCAAGTACCGATTTACCTATTACCGTGCCTTATCGTTTACCTTTTTGTACCGCTAAATCTGATATCGTTTCTCCTTGTGTCGTATCGAATTCTCCCGAAAGTTCTACCGTATCTTGTTATCGTTTACCGTTTCATAAACAGCACTATATTGATTTCCGAATAGGGAAACATGACAAAGGAGGCCTGTCCTACTTGGTCCTGATTGACCCTTGTTCCACTACCTCATTTGTTTGACCAGAAGGGGTTGAAATTCTCCTTAAATTGGGATATGAAGTTGAGAAAATTCCCGAATTTAATATTTGTGTCGCTAATGGAAGCTCTTGAATTGTTGATGAAAGATTCTCCGTTTCAATTACCGTTGGGTACCGGCCATATGACACGAAGCTTTACGTTTTAACCACGCTTCCATTTATGTTTCTTTTAGGGTTAGATTTTATCGTTAACACAAATATGAACACGAATCATCGTGAAGCGATGTGGTGGTTTCAAGATGACCCTGACCATAAGTTCTCGTTTCGTCAAGATGTTCAATTAGTAGAAGAGGAAACATTAAAAAAAATCGGTATTAGTTAACTTGATTCCTCAGAAAGGGTGGATCTGGATAGAATAGTCAGTGAAGGTTTGCGAACTCTCCAAGATTCTCCAGGATTAACGACGCGCATTAGCCATAAGGTAGATGTTCAGGAGGCCCAACCTATCAAGCAACGCTCCTACCATTACTCACCCGAAGTACTTGAGGCAATGCACCAGGAGTTAGATCGAATGTTGGATGAAGAATTAGTGGAACCTGCCAATCTCCATGGTCGTCCCCGGCAGTCATGGTTCGTAAGGGATCAGGTTATCGTTTCTGTATAGACTTTTGTAAGGTTAATGAAGTCACTTGTAAGTATTCCTATCCTATGCCTAATATGACTTCTCTCTTAGACGGACTTCGACAGGCTAGATATCTCTCCAAGTTTGACCTCAAGCAAGCATTTTTGCAAGTGCCCCTTTCCGACGAAACTAGTAAAGACATTACGGCGTTTACAGTTCCTGGCAGAGGATTATTCAGGTTTAAAGTTATGCCCTTTGGGCTGACGAATTCACCTGCTACATTTCAGAGGTTAGCCGATGCAATATTGGACCCGAACTTTACCCTTACGTAGTAGTTTTTTTGGATGATATTTTGGTTTGCACACAACTTTCGAACTGCATTTGGATATGCTACTGGAAGTGTTCAGTCGGCTTAAAGTAGAAGTGTTCAGGTCTGCGTATCAACCCGGAAAAATGTGAATTTGGGTGTAATGAAGTTAGGTTCTTGGGCTATCTGGTTAATAGTGATGGCTTGAGTGTAGATCCAGATAAGGTTGGTTCCGTTACATCGATTCCTCCTCCCACCAAAGCTGGACAGCTCAGAAGATTCCTTGGAATGGCAGGATGGTATCGACGTTTTATTAAAGACTTCTCTACAGTTGTCTCTCCGCTAACAGCTTTGCTTAAGCGTAACGCTAAATGGATCTGGTCAGAAGAGCAGGACGCCTCTTTCAATGCTCTCAAGTCAGCACTGACTGAGGCACCAATATTAGCTAGACCAGACTTTAAACAGCCTTTTAAATTACAGACTGACGCCAGTGATACAGGTCTTGGAGAGGTCTTGACTCAAATACAAGACGGCGAAGAAAGAGTCATCACTTTTTGTTCTCGTACCATAAGTTCAGCTGAAAGGAATTATACCGTAACCGAAAAGGAATGCCTCGCAGTTCTTTTTGGTATCGAGAAGAATAGACATTACTTGGAAGGTTATCCATTCACTGTAATAACTGACTACGCCAGTCTGAAGTGGTTACTGAACTTGAAAAACCCTTCAGGTCGTTTGGCTAGATGGGCTCTTCGCTTGCAGCCTTACAACTACAAGGTGGAATATCGCTAGGGGAAACTCAACACAGTGGCCGATGCCCTATCACGAATTGCTGCAATCACAGTATTGTCTACCAGTTCCGATCCTAATTCTTCTACCGATTCAGTTTCGACTTCAGGGACTTTCATAGCGACCGACGAATGGTATAATCAGAAATTTTATCGAGCCCAGAAGTCCCCAGAACTCTACCCTGGATGGTTGATAAAGGACGGACAGTTATTATACCATCGAAAGAATCCTTTGAAGGGAGAGCTAGAAGACCCCAGTGAGGAATGGAAAGTTGTCGTTCCTAGACATTTAAGGGGATCAGTAATATATGAAAATCATGATCTACCGCAGTCAGGCCACCTGGGGATAGATAAAACTGTTTCTAGGGTTAGTAGACTATATTATTGGCCTGGATTATACCGAGATATAAGCCAGTATGTGAGGCAGTGTGAGTTATGCCAGAAGGTCAAACCCAATAACACACCACCTCGTGGATTAATGTACCCTCGATACAACAAGCAGCCGTGGGAAATGGTGTCAGTTGACATTATGGGTCCTTATCCTAGGAGTTCTAGAGGCAATGTGTATCTGCTAGTGTTTAGATTTATTTAGTAGATGGGTGGAATTACGTGCCATCAGAAAAGCTACCTCTTCGGTTATTGTAAATAAACTAAAATCCCGCATAATATACAGATATGGCGCACCGCAGAAATTAATTACCGACAATGCGAAGAATTTCGTTAGTAATCTTGTTACTGAAGTAGCTAAGGAGTTTGGAATCAAGAGAGAAACTACTCCTCTTTACCATTCACAGGCAAATCCGACAGAACGAGCGAATCGGAATATCAAGCAACTTATCGTCGCGTACCTAGGGAAGAAACACCAACGCTGGGACGAAAAACTAGGAGAGATCCAGTTTGCCTTAAATTCCTTAATATTTAATAGTTTTTTTCCCCGTAAGTTCAGACAGAAGAATAAATAAGAATGACGGAAAGTGAAGAGATTAAGTGGTTAGAATATCAACAGGCCCAGGCAGCGGTGGAAAGGGCGAGCTTGGAAGCAAAACTGAAAACGGCCAATGAGACGACCCAGTTCGAGCTTGTCAAGATCAGAACCCAGAATTCCGCGTTCATCCACGAGGTAATCAGCCAATTGGAGCCGTCCAATGGAGTTTTGGGCGATCTCGAACATTTTATAAAGGGTCAAATTAAATAACTCATCGAATCTAAAAAAGATAACGGCACACTTCAGGAATCCGATGTACTGCTCCTAGAAGCGTCATTGGTCAGTCGGATTTCGAGGCGGGTCCTCTATGCCATCCAGGGGGACACTACTCACTTTTGGGATGTTCTCAAGACTAGATTGAAGAAATTATATGGTGGAGGAAGATGGATGCCGGAAGAGGATATATTTTACATGTTAAAGGATCACAGGAAGCAGGGCCAAACGGAAGGAGAGTTCGGCGAAAAACTGTTGGTACTTTACAACAGGTTAGTAGAGAAATTGGTGGAGACATTTGGCCAGTCGGAAGGTGCCCAGCGTACTGCATTTGTACGGGGTATTCTAAAGGTCCAATTAAACCACTATATGGACCGCCCAGGTCCACCGCCTCGAGACCGCGATTCGTGGACTGCGCTCATAGATGCCCATGAACGGAACGAGACTCGATTCGAGAGACCGGAAGGAGAATGGACGGAGGTGAAGTCACCAAGGAGGAGACATCAGAGCCCGCCTAGACGTAATATTAACGGCAGGCCGTTCGAAAAGCGATCTAACAGGACACCCGAGGACCGCCGAAGGAAGGAAGAAAAGAGATGCTACGAGTTTAACCAAAGGGGCCACCTCGCAGCGTAATGTGATTTCATGAAGTGTTATGAATGTGGCAGGCGGGGACACGACGCAAGAGAGTGCCCAAGGCGTATTCCAAATCCAACTAGAAGAGGTCTGCAACCAGAAACTATGGAGGTGAATAATAAGGAATGGAGCAGGAGACGGTCGCACAGGAGAGACAGAGGGCAGTTTTCGAGCGCCGAGTCTTCAGGAGAGGAGAGTATACGATCTGAGCGCAGCGCTCCGGCCTCGAGAGGACACGAGATAAGAGGTGTCCTTGGAGGTGTGGTCCTTCCGGATCCTGGGTTGCGAAGCGTCATGCTAAACTAGATTGAGGGTACGATGACGGGCGGGGCAACGTCTCACGCGAACTGATAATTAATAATAACGGGGTGGAAAGAGGAGGACGAGGTTTCCCGTTGCGAAGTTGAGTGAGTTAGATGTCAAATTTCTTGTGGATACGGGCAGTACTCATTCACTAATTAGTAATACATGGGCGGAAAAACTAGGCATGTGGGGGAAACAACGTCAATGTAATTGCGTGATTTCTACAGTCAGTGGACAATGCAAAACGTTGGGGGAAGGTTATTTTAATTTATAAGGTTTGTGGGAAAGGAAGTGAGAATCAAACTTTATATCACGGAGGCCTTAATGCCGGGATACGACCTAATCGGAGGATGCGATTTGTGGCAACAAGCGGGGTTAGAAATGAAGGTGCCTTGCTCAACTGTCGATTTCAGTTAGGTGAACGAACATACCGAACCAAACTGGCGGGTTCAGGCCACCGTGTCGAGATTGGGGCAGTCGAGTGCAGTCGGAAGGTTGTGGAGGATATCGTCAACCAATACACGGATCTGTTTTATCGTGAGGACGAGGATTTGCCGACCACAGGAAAAACGGTACATCGAATTATACTCAAATCAGATAGACCGGTTTACGTTAAAGACAGGAGATACCCCCAAGCGATGAAGGATATTATAAGGGAACAGTTAGCCGAACTTTTGAAACGGAATTATCTGACACAGCAATTGACCCTTTAATTGCCCTCTGTGGGACGTAGAGAAAAATCACCTGGAGGAGGAAAACAATATAGATTCGTGGTGGAGTACCGCAAATTAAATGACAATGCAAAACGAACGGTAGCCCCTGCCTCGCGTCGAAGACATACTTGATAAGTTAGCGCGTGCGGCTATCTTTAGCACACTTGATCTCAAGAGTGGGAACCATCAAGTTGGGATGGCCGAGGAAGATATTGGAAAACACACTTTTTCATGGGAACGCGGCCATTACGAATTTGTTAGGATGCCATTCGGATTGAAGGGGGCACCGTTGACGTTTCAATGCCTTATGGACGAGTTTCAAAGAGGTTCGGGGGAGGATTTTGCTCAGGTCTACATGGACGACCTTATAGTGTTCTGTCGGCCGGAAGCGGATCACATTAACCACTTAGAGGCGGTATTCTGCAGAGTCCAACAATTCGGTCTTAAATTGTCCCGTGAAAAATCGAAGTTTTGGTTGCTGGAGATTAGATTCCTGGGACATGTGGTTTCGCGATCAGGAGTTCGGACTGATCAGGAACGAGTTAGGGCGATTCAGGAGGCCCCGTTGCCGGTTAACGTTCGTGGCGTTAGGCGCTTTCTAGGCATGTTAAACTACTACCGACGTTTTATCCTAGCTATTGCGGAATCAACACAACCACTGACGGAAATACTGAAGAAAGGGAGGCGGTTTGTGCTCGGGCAAGCTCAGTTGGAGAGTATTAAACGTTGCCAGGAGGTCCTAACCTCGCAACCCTTACTAGCTTTCCCCGATTTCCGGGTAATGTTCCAAATTACCACAGACGCGAGTGAGGTTGCGATTACCGCTGTTTTATCACAGAAATTTCCCGTAGGCGAAAAACCTATCGCTTATGCCAGCCGGAAGCTAAACGGAGCGGAAAGTGATTACAGCGCGATAGAACGGGAGTTACTAGCGGTGGTATGGGGGATCGAATATTATCGACCTTATGCATGTGGTAGGATGTTTGAGTTATTCACGGATTCTAAACTCCTAGTTTACGTAAACACTCTGAAAGAATCGTAAGCGCGCATTTCGAGGTGGTAGGAACGTCTAGCGGCCTATTCCTTCAAGGTTGTCCATAAGAAGAGGGCGGACAATGCCGTAGCGGATTGGTTATGGAGGGATCTCGTGGAAAATGCGATCGGTGAGGAAAGATCTTCCGCAGAACCATTTGGAATACGATACTTACGGGACTGGGCGGAAACGGACCCGAAATACCGCTGGTTCGTCAAGACTCTGGTTCGTTACGTCGGAGCGGTCTAGTGACTTACCTGAGGTCGACGAGATTATCAATAACAAACGACTACAGATCATCCTCCGGGCGAAACAATGTTTGGGTGTCGAAACGAGAATATTTACGGCTGAAGGGTCGTCGGTGGTGATTTTGCGTGCTCCGGCTATTGTGGATGACGACGCGCTGGAACGAAATTTACGGAATTCACCATCCCTGGTCGTAGCTGCCAGATTTTTGTCGGAAATAAGCTCCTCACGGAGAAATTACGTAGACTATGGTGTCAAGAGTGGATAGGGGTAGGGTACCCGATGATTCGTTGTCTACGAGAGGTTGAAACATTTTCGGATATTTGTCATCAACCAGGATAATTCGACGGTTTATTAGATGCTGATTTAAATAGAGACGTTCTACTAGATAATACCATAAGCACTGATAGTGGTCTTCCAAAAGCATTCTATACAAATACAATAATTGGGCGCGTATCAGTTGAACCGATTTCAAACATATCACTTTTTTCAGACTGTCAAACGATTGTTGTATTTTCCGAAACGCAGGTTGAAAATGAACCACAACCAGCCATCATGAGTAGATTCTGGGACATTGAAGAATCTACAACTAATAAAAGGTTAAACCAAGAAGATGTTGTAGCTGAGGAACAATTTTATTGGGCTCAGACAAGAGTTGAGCATAGAAGATCCATAGTTCATTCTAGATCTAAGGGTGAACCACCACCAAATTTACAAGCATCCAGGTTTATGGTCCTCCATCGTTTCAGGAAAATGGAGAACTAGTTGACTAAAGACAGAGCATTAAGGCTCGAATATAACTCGGTGTTTTAGGACTACCTAAGTAGGAAATATCTATCACTTGCAACGCGAACAGGGATATATTTTATACCACATCATGGAGTTTGCAAGGACAGTTCATCTACCCATCTACGCATTGTTTTTGATGCCTCGGCACAAACGAATTCTGGGTCAATGAACAGTCATCTTCTGACAGGGCCGAAAGTCCAAAATGATATCAAGGACGTTTTGTTGAAATTTCGTATACCAAGGTACGCTGTTTCCGCTGACATACACAAGTTGTTCCTTCAAATCTTAATTGATCCTGAAAATCGTTTGTATCACCACTTGTTTTTCCGTTTTGATGTAACTGATGCAATACTTGTTGAGACCAAACTTGAATGCTATTGTTAATTTTATTATGTAATTGTGAACTATAAATTAATTTATGTAGAATGAACTAGATATAAAGAAAGCGCACTATGTTTATTTATGTACTAGCTGGCTATTTCATAATGAAACGAATTACGTATATATAACGGCAACACACGCCGGCTGACGGGATTATCGCCAGTGCAGAGTCCCCAGCCTACAGTTACAGTTCGTTGTGTGCACACACTGACTCAGTTTCGGGACCATGTCCTCATTTCATTAAAACAACCAGAAGCATCTTTCCACGGTGGAACAGTCGATGTCGTTTGTTTTTTGACTCACAACAGTGATAAGTTTTTTTCTTTGTATTTTGTTATTTATAATTATTTTCCTTCAAATTAGAATTTACTTAGACTTTACCTCATTTGCATTTTTTTGGATGAAATATTATTTCTTTTAGGTTTTAAGTAAGATTGTTTGTATCACATTATAATTTATTTTAACTAATATTTGTTTTCGTATAAAATATAATCATTGTTTATTTTTGTTCTTTAAAGAAATTTTTACTTTTCATACATAATAAATATATAATGTTATTTTTTTAAAATAAAGTCTGAGTGTTTACAGTTTGTTTTTATTTAATTTAAAAATAGCCCTTTTGCACAATCCAGCCATCACATATTTTGCGTTTGACAAAAGTAAAGGCCCTTTTTGAGCCCCTAAACCACGCAGCATTTTTGGTCCTCCGGGCCGGATCGTGCAATTCGGCTTTTTAACGTCGCGTAATAATTATTTTACATACAGTATTGTTTTATAACATTATATATTCTATTATTATATAATATGTTTTCCCTGAAGAACAATTTATAGGGGCCTTCAACGTGTTTTTCAACATCTCGTTCCCCAAATTATATTTTTTTACAATTTTGACTTCGTTTTTTTGTCCTTTTAAATAATAGAATCATTTTATTGTGTATAAGATACAACATGGAAAACTTAAGTGCCGATAATTTCATACTGTTCTTTCTTCTCTTAAGATGCTTAGATCCAGAAACCAGGAGAGCTTTCGAAAAACAACACATTAATATTGAATTTCCCACACACCAAAATTTAATTAATTTTCTCAAGGTAGAATGGAGATCCTTAGAATTAACGTCCGAAGAAACCCACCACATCATCAATAGGTCAATCAATTACTCCAATAGTAGACAAAGACCAACAAATAAGGGACCGCCAACCTCTTTATTTGCCGACAAACAGGGAGCCTGTCGCGCACCCAATACTGAAAGGCGTGATCTCGGAGAATATTCAAATTCTCAGGCCGGCCGTTGTCATGTGTGGGGTATCGTCATGCCTTGTGGGATTGTGAACGATTTCGCAAAGCCTCCCCAGCCGAAAAACTTGCGCTGTTGAAAGGATGGACGGGGTGTCAGGTAGTCACATTCAAAATAAATGCCCCTCCCATAGAAGGTGCCAAATCTGTGGCAAATTTCATCATAGTTGGCTACATGTCGGGCAACAACAGGAAGGGACAAGCATACCTGCTTCCCCTGCACCCATCAATACAGGTGGTGTATTACTGGGCAGCCAATGTCACCAAGGCGAGGTTTTACAAGGCACAGCGGTTATTGAAATTCAAGATGCTAACGGCATTTATCAAAAGGTCCGTGCTGTCACCGACAGTGGCAGCCAGCACTCCTTCATATCGGAAAATTGCACAAGGAGATTAGGTCTAAGCAGAAGCATCTACGCAAGATATTTCCGGTATTGGCCAATCGCCGCTTACAGGTGTGAGAGGAAAATTGAGTTGCCACCTCCGTTCAAGATTGGCACCTGACAATGCATCCCACTATTGTACTGAAGCAATAGTCGTCTCTCCTATTACCGGAAATCTTCCTCATAGTCCAATTCCTACGTCTACTCGAAGTCTTTACAAATCATATGTTCTGGCCGACGAAGAATTTTGGAAACCAAGTTCTGTAGAATTCCTGCTAGGGGCAGATCTCTATTATGAAGTAATAACAGGACGTCCGATCACTATATCCCAGGATACTCCCAAACTGTTACGAACGATTTTCGGATTTGTTGTTGGAGGCCCTTCTAAAAGCCATTCTGTACCCAAGAGCACATCCAGCCTCATAGCGCAGTCAACGGAAGAGATGCATGAGGTCATGTCGGAATTTTTGTCGCTAGAAGAGGTTCCAAAGCGGCCTATTGTGTCAGAAGATGAACTGGCATGTGAGAACCATTTCTTATCCACTCACCACAGGCTACCCTCAGGTCGTTATGTCGTATCTCTTCCTTTGAAAAAATCAGTCGATATTTTAACCAATCCTAGGCAACAAGCTCTAAGTCGTCTTAGGAATTTGGAATTCAAGCTCGAAAAGGATCTTCTGCTAAAGGTCGAGTACCACGCTTTCATGCAAGAATACTTATCATTGGGGCACATGAAACTCCCGCCTGCTGGCACCTCAGCATACACAATTCCGCACCATGGAGTGGTAAAAACTCAAAACGGCTCAAGGAAATTGCGCGTCGTCTTTGATGCCTCATGTCACACAAATTTAGGATCTCTCAACGATCACATGTATGCCGGGCCCATCCTCCAATTAGACATAGGGGACGTAATCTCAAATTTTAGAATCCATCAATATGTATTCACAGCCGAGATTGTGAAAATGTATCGGCAAATTCTATTGACCGAAAATTTCAACACATATTTTGGAGGTTCAGCCCACACGATAACATACAGGAGTACGAATTGTGTACTGTCACCTATGGAGAAAAGGCGTCGGCCTTTCTTGCACAAAGGACGATCAAGCAACTCGTTATCGATGAAGGTGCCTCATACCCTCTAGCTTCTGTTGCTTTGCTGCAGGACACTTATGTCGATGACATTGCTACTGGTGCTCAGACGGTTCCTCAGCTAAAACAATTGAAAGAAGAGTTAGTAGCATTGCTGAGCAAAGCCGGATTTCAGCTTAGCAAATGGTCAACCAACTGTCCAGAGCTGCTTGACACGTAAAACCAATGTGATGTAAACGACTCACGTTATTAGTACGACTCACGTATTAGCCTATCTGATGATGAAGACTCTCGTATCAAGCTGCTAGGCATCCAATGAGACCCTAAGGAGGACATATTTTCTTATGAGATTCAAACGCCGCCTAGAAATCCCACGAAAAGAGCAATACTGTCGGCCATCGCGAGGGTTTATGACCCCTTAGGATATCTTGCACCCGTAATTTTCTATGCTAAGACAATACTGCAAGATTTGTGGAAATCCAAGGTAGATTGGGATGAAATCTGTAACAAATGGAATATGCTCCTTGATCAACTGTACCTCCTGATCGAAGTCAAAATATCTCGCCTCTTCGCTACAGGAACACCGGTGTCATACACAATAGTTGGTTATAGTGATGCCTCCGAACGAGGTTATTCAGCTGTTCTATATTTGCGCATATAGAACAACACAACTTTTTGAGCCCCTAAACCACGCAACAATACTCGAACATGAACTTAACTGGCTCCCGTTTGGGTTGTCTTGCTCTCCTTTCTTAGCGATACGAGTGATTCAACAACTTGTCTCAGATACATAATATCCAACCATAATCAATACATACGGGCATAAATATCCACTCCCTTCACGTGCCCTGTTGGAAAACATGTATATTGACGATCTGCTGACTGGTGCAGATACACTTGATGAAGCAAGTAATCAAGAAATAAGAAGTGAACTTATTAACTTGCTATCCAAAGGAGGCTTCACCTTGAAGAAATGGTGTAGCAATGAGCATCAGCTGGTCAAGAATGTTGCCTATGAAGAAATCGAGTCCACAGTATCGCTTTGTAATATGGAAGATAAAGATCCTACACTACAATAAAGATCCTAGGACAACGAATCAACCAAAAGAGGGATAATGCCTACAATTGCACAAATATATGACCCTTAGGGTTACCTATCACCTGTAAAACCCGGTTGGCTCCCTTGAAACTGCTTACGATACCTAGACTGGAACTCTGCGCCGCAGTGCTATTGGTTGAAACGTTGAAGGCCCTTCATGACTTTTTGCTCCAGTGGCGGGACGCACCGATATATTTACTATCTGACTCGGCCACGGTTTTGGCTTGGCTCAGATTACCTTTACATCAAATGAAAACCTTTGTAGCTAACAGAGCGGCAAAAATTCTAGATCTTTCTCAACAGGGATCTTAGCACCATATTCGTTCGCATTATAATGCAGCTGACGTCGCCTCACGTGGTTACGACCCCGCTGAAATAATTACTGATCCAACTTGGTGGTTCCGACCCGATTGGATGCGACTTCCTATCTCAGATTGGCCTCTAACCGAAATCCCAGCTCCTAATATTTCACATTTACCAGAAACAAAAGACGAAAAGGTTCTGTTTTCTGAAATTAAACAATCTCCTGAAATTATAACTTGGATAGAATGCTTCTCTAGCCTTTTAAGACTTCAACGAGTAGTAGCATATGCTCAGAGATTCATTAAAAACACAAGAAGCTCCAATAATAAAAATATGGGCCCTTTAAGATTAAGTAAACTGAGAAGATCATTAGAAGCTTGCATAAGAGCCACTCAGATGTATTATTTTGAACTAGAGTTCAATGAATATCGTGAAATTACACGTATGGAAACTGCAATCTCTCTCTCCTTTCTTGGATTCCCGTGGTTTGCTTAGGGTGGGCGGTCGTCTGAAGAACAGTCCTAAATTTCCAATCCTAGTACCGTATTAGTCTCATTTGACAATAATTATCGTCATTAACATTTTCACAAATATTATCTACATGCTGGCCCACAGCTACTGCACTCCTTGATCATGCGCCAGTACTGGATTATTTCGGCACGACGAATCATACGCTCCCGTATTCACCAATGTTTAGTCTGCCACAGACTCAGGGTCCAAACCATAAACCCATTTATGAGTGCACTACCATCGAGCAGATTCGAACAAGGCCGGGCCTTTTTAAATGTTGGTGTTGACTTAGCAGGACCTTTCCTTATCAAGGAATCACATAGACGCAAATCAATCGCTACCAAGTGCTACATTTGCGTTTTCATTTGCATGAGCACAAAGGCTTCTCATTTAGAGTTGGTCTCACAACTCACCACAGATGCATTTTTGGCGGTCTTGGATCGTTTTATTGCACGACAGGGTCTCCCAGCTTTCATTTCCTCAGATCATGGAACCAATTTAGCATGTGTTATTGTTTTAGAAGACTCAATTATCTTTCTTCGTAAAGAATTAAGATCATTGAGTGGCCTTGCACAGACATTTTGTTTAATGTCACTCCAAACAAAAAAATCCCGTGGTGTCAGGTCTGGATAGCGAGCAGGCCAAGTCACTGGTTCTGCACGGCCAATCCATTGATTAGGATAATTAGCAATTAGCCATATTCGTGGAGCTCTTCCGTAATGTGCAGGACAGCCATCTAATTGAAACCACATGTTCCTTCTCAGTTGTAGTGGAATATGTTCAACTAAATCGTGGTAATAGTTATTAAGAAATTCCAAAAATGTGTCCGCATTGAGTCGAGGTGGTAAGAAATGCGGGCCTATTAAAATATTGTCTATTATCCCGAACCACACGTTGCACTGAAACTCGTGCTGAAAATGATGGTGACGAATTGGATGGGGATTTTCATGCAACCAGAGATGATTATTTTTCTGATTGAAAATACCTCTTCTTGTGAAGGTAAATCTGTCCATAAAATTTCTCCTGAAAAGTGTGGATTGTGATCAGCTTGATTTAAATACCAATCTGAAAAATTAAATCTTGCGGTAATAAATTTTGTACCCGTTGATAACGATACGGGTGACGTCCATCTGCAATGAGAGTTTTCCATACTGTAGTTGGCGTAACATTTAATTCTGCTCCGGTGATCTCTTTTAGCTCTAATACTCATTGCCCAAGATAGTGGCAGAGTGTATTATTTCTCAATAAAGCAATTAAAAAAAAAAAAAAAAAAAATTCTGCTCCAGCTCTTCGCACACTGGCAGATGGATTATCATCAAAATATTGTAATACGGTCGCACCCCTTTCTTCATTTCGTAAAGGGGCTTAAATGCCATCAGCATGTGGTACGACAGCAAATGTACCAGTTTCTCTAAGACGTTGAAACGTAGAGTTAAAGGTAGACTTACTAGGTAATCTTCTATTTGGAAATCGCATGGAATATTCACGACGAGCAGCATTGGCATTACCATTGCAAAACCGTACACAAACACCATATCGGCATATTCAGCATTAGTATAAATGAAAGGCACAATGAGTACTCTGCGAAAGCCTCAAACAAACTGATAAATGTTATTGATTGTTCTATTCTTATTATTATTTGTTATTGATGTTTTATTCCAAACAGTATTAATCCTAAAGTCCATAGTATATGTACGGTTAGGGAGACATATGCAACAGAGCGTTTGCAAGCATACCTTCGTACGAAATATTTTTTTCTTGTTTTAAGGTCCTTGGTTCATATTTTCAGTTTGGTCACTGCTGATGTTGAAGAAAGGTGCCGAGCCTGTCTGAATGCTCAAGGAAATCACTTTGAACATTTAATATGAACTTTAATGATTAATAATAATTAAATGATTGATTAATAAATAAAGTAGTTGGACTAAATAAAATAAGTTTTATTTATTTACTATGCCTAAATAATTCGCAACAATGAAATCTATAGATGTGAATTCTCCTAAACAAAGCGTTTGCGGACATACCTTCATATTAAATTTTTTTCTTTTTTTGAGGTCCTTAGTTCAAATTTTCAGTTTGGCCATTTAACCCTGAAACACCCTGTATATATATGTATGTATGAGAGGGCAGCCCTTTAGAGGGTGGTGAACTCTCATAGCCACCAGATCGAATTGCGACACCGCCTAGGGGCCACGGGAAAGACCCGAAGCCCGAACTAGGCTCGCGTCTACCGCGGATGTGGCAAGACGCATCTTGGCTGACATGCGGCCGCAATACCAAAGCATGGTATGAGGAGTTGGTTGCTTGGTGCGGGGAGGTAAGGCCGAGAGGCTATGTATCCCTTGCATCAATAGCTGCCAACTCAGCATCTCATATATATACAATGTATATATATGTATGTTTATATGATTTATGGTATAAGTATGATGAACGAAAAATTTCGGGGTAAAAAGTTTCACTTTAATAAAGTAATCAATTTGAGGAAGAAAATAGGAGTTCCCACCGACTACCTAAACAACCCCGAAAAAGCATCACTCAAGTTAAAAACAAGTATTGATGAACTCGTGATTAATCATTTAGGTACCATCAATGGATCTGAAGTTAATAAAAAATTGTTAATGCTATCGGATCGGTTAACACAAATTTCACTGCTTGTGCAAATAAACTTAAAAGATATTCAAAAGTCGAGTCTCGGAGAAATGAAAACTATTAGTTTAATATGAATGAACAAAAATTGTATGGCTCTTTAAAATCAAATAAAGACGACCCATCAATTCCCGTTTCACATCCAGAGGAGTCTGATTTTTCTAAATACTGGGAAAATATAAGGAGAATCCCCCAAAAAAATAATAATAATGCATTCTGGCTGAATAAAATTCAGAAATAAACAGAGCGTGATCCGATAATGGATACCTACTGTTAATATTACAGAAGATATTCGAAATACTAAATACGTGGCCGCTAACGCTGAGGGATGAACAACGTTTTAAGGAATTGGAAAATAAGGCGTTGCGCAGAATATTCGGTCCACAGGAGAATTTAGGAGATTACATAACGCGGTACTGCGAAGCATGCACCCGGCTAATATTGTTACGGTCAGAGAGGGAAGAAGGACCGGCTGGGAGGATAAGACAAACAATGGGATTAAGCGGAAGGGATTATAGAATGGCGTAGATCCTTGTGGGTCGGTCTAGGCGGTTCTCGGTCTTCTTCCGAGAAATCCCCACCCCGACCGGCCTTGCCTATATAAAAAGGACAGCTGTTCTGGCCGGCAGTAGTAATAAGACGAGTAGTAATAAGTGAGTAATAAGACGAGTCAGTAATAAGCAGTGGAGTAATAAGCAGTGAAGTAATAAGCCAGTGAGTAGCAGTCGTTAACTAGTGATAGTGCGTGAGTTACAGTGAGTTAGTATCAGTCTGTAATAAGTGCTTACTTATTTTTAAGTAACTAATTAACTAATTTGTTAATAAATATTAGATTCTTGAATTAAGTAATAGTTTAGTCCATTTTACACCCAGTAGCCCGTAACAATATTATTCAGATAATTTTTTTGAAATTTCCTTTTTTTAATTATATTTTGTTGAAGGCGATACATTGATTTCAAGAGGAATTTCTAATCAAATTATAATATTGTGCAGTCGGTAATCCCTCGAATCATTCCACACCGTTGCCATGCAGGTTCAATTGATTCACAAAGTATGTTCAAAATCCCAACTCTCAAAGCTACTCCGTGGAAAAAGAAGGACCTCAAAGATATGCCTGTGGTCAAACAGTAATATAGTTTAAGCCATATATTTGGCATCCTTCAAACAATGGGAAAAGAATGTATAATGGGTATAGTACTGAGTAATAGTTTTAAAACTTTTTTTTTTTAATTTGCACTTTACCTTTTATTTTGGTATTAAAGGTGCTTTAATTAATATATATATATTTGTATATATAAATTTCTTTCGTCCGTGTGTACGTCACTGAACTCCTAAACGAATGGGCCTTATTTAATAACTTTTTGTGTGAATATTCAAGCTGGACCAAGGATGGTTTGAATTCTAACTTCGATCCGATAGGTAATGTATTTAATTAGTTATATTAATTAAAACAAGGTGGAAAGGTTATTCATCCACGAACGCTCCTATCGAAAAAGATGTGAACCTTTGATTAATTCTGCTAGTTGTGCCAAGCAAAACATAAAATGTTTGCTTTATTATTATGATAGTTTATTGTATGTGTTTTAAATTATGATAGTTTATGAGCGGTTTTAAATAGTTTAGATTCACTTCTGTTTAAATTTTGTGTAGATTCCAGAATAATCACCTCAAGACTCCCCTCTAGGAATTGTATCTTAATTTGTTAAATTGTTGTTTTTTTATTGTTTATTGTTGTTAATTGGACAAAATTAAAAAATAAAGTCGAATATTATAAAATTCTAGAGATAAATATTTCCATTGTTATACGATGAAATGAAAAACATTTATTGATCGTTGATAAACGAAAACAGAGAATAAAATATTGCACATTACGGAAACGCCATTCTATCATGCCCAATAGTTTGGGTTGATTAGGCTCTTATTCCAAATGTTTATGTAAATTTTTATAGTACCTGACCAGTTCAATTACTTATTTCTGTTATAGCTTAATGATAGCATGGGACGTTTAATTGTTATACAACATATTTAGTTAATTTATTGAGTTCTTATCGAGCCAAAAGTTTCATTTTAACACATCATATTAGTGAAATAATCGGTAACGCAGCTTAATTAATTTCATACATTAGGAAAGCTTTTTTTCTATGATGCCAATTTTTCCCTTTTATTATAATTTTTGTTTTGTTTTTGATTTCACGCATTTGGTTCAAAACAGAGGTGTTGAGCCTTCTTTAGAACCTAAAGCGGAAGTCCAGATTCTCAGTCCCCTCCACCGTGGATTTAGGAACCGATCCATTCGTGGAAATTATAATAGGTGTTACCACCACGCTTTCCATTTGGTAGAGCTCTTTTATTTCAGCCACTAGTTCCTGATATTTTCAAAGTTTCTCTCCCACAGAAGAATTGTCATTATTGTCATTAGGGATTGCAATGTCAATAATTCTTGCTTTTCAATCTCTCGTTTTTATAAGGAGGATTTCTGGTTTATTATGACGCACAGTATGTTATAATGAATTCATCCCAATATAGCTTAAGGGGACCTTTTTGTATAAGTCTATTGGGATGATACTTATAACATGGCGTCTTATTATCGAGTAGGTTAGATTTCACCGCCAGGACTTGATGGAAAATTTTTGCTACATTTTTATGCCTCTGGAGATACTCGGTACCAGCCAACACACCTCATCCCCCAGTGTATTATTATTATAGCCTGTTATTACTACTTTACTATGGCGAGCTTGGTATGATTTCCATTAGCAATATAAAATCAATCAATGAACACTGGCTCTACAAACCAGTACGGGTCTTAGCTGCATAAAGGCGTCACCTCCACTCTTCTCTGTCCTGTGCCAAGGTCCTTCCAAGATCTGGATCCAACAATGCTACCTGCATCCTTCTCGACCTCGTCTGCCCATCTTAATCGTGGCCGTCCACGTTTCCTTGTCCCAAAAACCAGTCTCAAATGAGTAGCGGTATCCTCCATTCTGGCCAGATGTCCAGCCCATCTAAGCCTATCTATTCTTATATACTGAGCCACGTCTAGCTCCTGATACATCCGATATATCATGAATTCTGCCTGAGTCTAAATTGATCGCCAACTCTTGGCGCTCCATATATCCTTCTTAATATTTTTCTTTTAAAGTGGAGTAAACTATTGGCATCTGCCCTGGACAGAGGCCAGGTTTCCGATCCGTAAGTTAAAACAGGCCTGATCATTGTCTTGTAAAGTATCACCTGAGCTCTTCTTGATATCAGATGACTTCTTAAAATTGTTGTCATATCAAATAAACATTTATTAGCGGTCGAAATTCTTCTATGAACTTCTGCTCCAGTTGAGTTATCCGCTTTGACCAACGAGCCAATGTAGACAAAACTGTCGACACTTTCAAACCTGTAGGTGCCAAACCTGATAGAGGGTGTTGATTGCCTTGAAGGGCTAGCAAGCATATATTTCAGATTCACTTGAAGACCCATTCGCCGTCCAGCTTTCTCCATAACAAGAACCGCTTGCTGTAAATCCCTCTGTGTTCTTCCGACTATATCTATATCATCCGCGAATCCCATTATTTCTATGGACATAGTCAGAATCGTACCAGTGACATGTAATCCTGAGTCACTTATGACCTTTTTAAGTGCAAAATTGAAAACAGGCACGAGAGTCCATCCCCTTGTCTCAGACCCCTAGTTGTATTGAATACTTCAGACAAGTCATTCAGGATCTTGACCTGGCTTCTCGACTCCATCATCAGCAATTCCACAAGGCTTATAAATTCTCTGGGGACATTCATTTCTTCTATACTTTGATACAGTTTCCCCCTGAAGATACCGTCACAGGCATTGCTGAAATCCATGAAAAGGTGGTGGGTCGTAATATTTTACTACAAGATCAACCATTCATAAAGCCGCATTAGTACATTCCTATCTCTCTTTGGGCATGGGGGAGTAGTCTTTGGTACACCACATTGGAGAGGACTGTTTAGGCCGAGCTAAGGAGTGCTATGCCACGATAGTTATCACAATGCATCTGGTCTCCATTCTTGTGAAGAGGGAGGATAAGGCCAATGAATTTAAAATCAGACCTTCCAAAATGACATCTGTAAATTTTTGGGGAAGCAGTTCAGTTATATTAGTTATTTCTGTTCTACCTTTATGTTAGATGACAATGATTAACCATTCCACACAACATACTTTGTTAAATTATAGTACTTTTATCGGGCCAATGGTTTCATTTTAGCACATCGGATTGTAAATCTAAAATATTCTAAATTAAAAAAAAATAATTCGTTTCCCAGGCTAAACGTATTGACCTATTTTTCTACATCTCGATTAATAGACCAAATTCAATAAAATTACAAAGATTAAAAAAATAATAAGTGAAGTAATTTAGAAATATTACATGTAGGTTCGGATTGTGAATCTAAACTGCTCTTATAAAAAATAATATTTTTTTTTAAATAGTAATTTGGTGCCTTTGGCTAAACGTATATACCTATTTTTCTATATCTACTTCAACAGATGAAATTCAGTAAAACAACAAACAATAAAAAAAAATAGCAAGTTAACTAATTAAGAAATAATAAGTTAGCAAATTAAGAAACACTACATGTCTGTTCGGATTGTGAATCTAAACTATTTTTAAAAAAATCAATAATTTCGTTCACCTGGCTAAACTTATCTACATATTTTTCTACATCTATATCAAGAGATCAAATTCAATATAAGAAACTTAAAAAACAAACATAATAAGTTAACTAATTAAGTAACAGTACATGTCTATTCAGATTGAAAATCTAAACTACTCCTGAATCCCCACAAAATTTAAATAAATTCGGTGCAGTGTTTATCAATTTTCAATAAATGCTTTTCATTTTATTATATTACTTCTTAAATTCTTATCACATTAGTGGTTCCTTTTACTAACTATTACCGATTTATTGTAATCCTATCGTGTTCTCCATGGCTTGACTGATAAGTGATACGATCAAGTCATGACTTTTAATGATATTTTTTTTTACATATTTTTTCATCAAAACGGTCCTAATAGTTACATCTGTTGGGTGAGATAATTGTCTATATCTATATCAACGAATTTAATCATTACAACTTCATAATATTCCACTTTAATTCTAATTTAGTCCAATTAAAAAAAAACCTATAAAATGGAATGTTAACTAATTATTAGGGCCCGGGTTTATGTATAATAAAAAATATGAAATATTTACATAAATATGTTGTTATTTTTTTAATAATATTGTTACGGGCTACTGGGTGTAAAATGAATTAAACTATTACTTAATTCAAGAATCTAATATTTATTAACAAATTAAAAAGAATGCAATGAGATTCTTTAATACAATTAAATTATTAAACTAATATCAATTTACAATAACAATATTCTACTAAATGTTATCTAATTTCTAAAATAATATACAAACAATATAAGAAATTGGTAATACTAAATAACTAAACTATTTATATAAATTTGTACAAATACAATAATATTACACTATAGTTTACAATTACAAATTAACACTTACATGCAGTTCGCTAACTAAAGTCCACCGACCGTAAGACTCTCCAAATATGGCAAACTGACACACAGTTAATTACACTTATTACACGGCCACTAATACTCACTGTAACTCACGCGCACTGCCACTAGTTAACAACTGCTTATTACTTCACTGGCTTATTACTGACTGGGCTTATTACTGACTCGCCGAACAGCTCGCCTTTTTATATAGGCAAGGTAGGTCGGGGTGGGACAATTCTCGGAAGGACGAGGACCACCTAGACCGACCCAGAAGGCTCTCCGCCATTCTATAATCCCTTCCGCTTAATCCCATTGTTTGTCTTATCCTCCCAGCCGGTCCTTCTTCCCTCTCTGACCGTAACACTGCCCCCTCCTTAAAAGTGCTCTGCCCCAGAGCATAGTCCGGAGAAATCGGGCAGCTATGAGCTACTACGGATGGAGACGCTTTTCCTTTCCAGGGGTTGAACGTGCACACCAATATGGCGACTCCAGAGTTGGCGAATATCTGTTCAAGCATGTTCCTGACAACCTTCCACTCCAGGCCGTCATATCCACAGCCCAACTTAGGGATCGCGAGCTTGGTGACACGCAGTCTCAGAAGCTTACTCCGCAGGTCGTCGAGGCTTCGCCGCAGTGCGTCATATGTGGGCTTCTGATCAGTAGCACACTTGGTAACTAAGTAGAACAGGTGTCGTCCTTCGTGCGTATGGTGGAGTGCTTTCCCGACGCTTGGTCCTTGGCGTTCCAGCTCCTTAGTTCCAGCAAACTTCTTCCTGAAGACCGTTGCAATCCCTCGGGAAGTCCTCAGATCTTCGGCGACACAATGGGCCAGAGAATAGTCCGCGGGTAACGAGAAGATATCTCAGTATACTATCAGAGTTACTCCACGGGAACCATGTACCTTAGGTTGTGCAACTGATACCTTACTGGTCTCCACGTCGTTGAGGTACCTGACTTGCTGGTCTTTTGTCGGGCCATGGACTCCTTTGTATGGGGCCAGTCTATTAAAATGGACTACCCTGGGTTTTCCTTTTGGCTGCTTTCTGATCCTATAGATGACGTCGTTTATCCTATTGATGATCTCAAACGGGCCATCCCAGGAGTTCTGAAGTTTAGGTGAGTATCCTCGCCTTCTTCGAGGATCATGTAGCCAGACCAAATCTCCAGGTTGGAATCCACCTTTCTCTGCCCTGATGTCGTAACGCTCCTTCATTCTGTCACTGGCCCCCTGGATGTTTGCACGAACCTTCTCGTGGATGTTATCCATCCGCTTCCGTAGATTCGTGACGTAATCCTCTCCGGAAACTTCCTCATTGGGCTTGAACCCGAATTTCAGATCACAAGGCAGACGAAGTTCTCGGCCGAACACCACATTTGCGGGGGTCTGCCCCGTTGCTTCATGGACTGAACTGCGGTAGGCTAACAGGAATAGGTGAAGATACTGGTCCCAGTCTCGCTGATGGTCGGAGACCACCTTAGACAAATATCGACCCATTGTCCTGTTCATGCGCTCCACCATGCCATCTGATTGAGGGTGAAGAGGTGTCGTCCTGGTCTTCCGTATTCCCAGTGCTTCGCACATCCCGGAGAAGACTGCACACTCAAAGTTTCTTCCCTGGTCAGCGTGAAGTTCCATGGGTACTCCAAATCGGCTGACGAGCTGCTTCACAAGTACGTCTGCAACGGTGACTGCCTCTTGATTCGGAAGGGCATACGCTTCCACCTACTTAGAAAAGTAGTCCATGGCCACGAGAATATATCGGTTGCCTTCGTCCGTCACAGGGAAAGGGCCAGCGATGTCGATTGCTATCCTCTCGAACGGTGCTCCCACGTTGTACTTCTTCATAGGGGCCCTCTTTCTTCTTGTTGGCCCGTTAGAAGCCGCACAAGCCGCACAACGCCTGCACCAGTCCAACACATCGTCCTTAAGGTTTGCCCAGTAAAAGCGTTCACGAACTTTTTCCAATGTCCGGTGAACTCCAAGATGGCCGCCAGTTACACCGTCATGTAGTTCCCTACAGTGATTCATGCGATTCGGTAGCCGAATAGCATCGGCGAACGAATAACCGAAGAGTGATTTCGATTCGTTGGTGATTTTATGCCATTGTTACATCTGTGATTGTTGCAGTAGCACTTTGCCATATTCTGCGTATTTCCGTATATTTATTATTCTAATGTTATTTATTTAATTATAAGTGACATTTTTTTATAATAGTTAATTCAAATATAAATATGTAGTAGTATTCAAAAGTAGTGATAGTATACTAAATAGTTGTACAGTACAATAGGATAGTAAAAATTGACAGTATTTCAAGATCAGTCAGAAGTCCCATCTGGAATTTTTTTACCAAGGAAGCCAGTTCTGGGATTGCCAAATGTAATATATGCAAGCATAAATTATCATATAAGAGCAGCACAAGCAATCTTAAAAAACATATGACAAGTAGGCATCCGACAGTATACATTGATACTATGAGACCGGAGTTATTTTTGAAACAAAAGGTAAGTTTCATAATTTATTTTTTTTAAACCATACAATTCTTCAAATTGTCACCAATTCCTTTTTAGTTATCTTTGTAGGGAACTAAAATATTTCTTTTTACATATAAAAAATATGATGAATAATTTTATTTTATTTTATTCAACGATTGGATCGCCAGCAGTTTCATCTTTGAGCATTCCTACTATTTTTTTGTTTTCTTCAGAATAACAGCGATGTTTTGTTGGAAAATTACTGGTATCAAAATAGTCTTTTAAATCATAATTTATATCATCGTATATATCTTTTGTATTTACTAGGTATAAAAATGAATCAGTATCCATATAACAGAGGTTTATATTTTTCGGACCATATTTAAAAAAAAATATGTTATAATGTAATTCGTACATTAAAACTGTTGATAGTTCCAATATACTAAAACCAACATAAAGAGGTTTATCAAATACAATTTTATTCTTCTCTAACTGAACGGAAACTACATTTTCAGTGAAAATGATTATTTCTTTGAAATTTGGCTTTTTAACTAGTTTATTCAATGATTTTTTATTTGTAACAATTTTTAAATCTATTCGTTTTCTAACGTTTTCCATAAATTTACCAAAACAGGAGTTGTTCATGAGTTTAAAAAAATCCAATTCAAAAGGATAGGTTGACTTAGCTCTATGTTGGGTATTTAAATTTATGTATGGTGACAACCAATTTTTTTGCTTAAATTTTAAAACCTATGAATTTTGGTTAATTTAACGCCAAGATTTAGTGCTTGTTTCAAATTGACATAATGAACAATATAACGGGTTTTTGGTGTGAGTGTAGTAAGTAACTTTTCTGTTGTTTTATCACTGTCAGACGGTTTTAATTTATCAGGTAATAAAGGTAGTTGACAGTGCATATCGTGTATATGGCTTCAGGGTAATCAATGTCTACATCGAGTATATAACCAACTTCAGAGTTGTCAGGAACTTTTGACACATCTAATTCTTCATTATGCCATTCAAAGTCACAATATGGGAGGACACAGTTCATTGCATAGCCGTATAAATTATTTACATCTGCGTAAATTAAGTAGTTAATGGTCTCATTTGGACCGTAATCATCTACATAATAATTATTTGCTTTGGCATAACGTTTGACAACTTGTGTAATGCCTCCTCGAATGCCTTTTTCGATATATAATACCATATCCATGTCTTTAATAATGTCCAATTCAATATTTGTCGTTTTTAACATTGCTTCGTAACTGATGCCTGGAAGAGACATAAAATGGGCAGGATCTAGTGAATATATATCCATAGAGAGATTACGAAATTTTTCAAATATTTCACATAATAAAATTACGTCTGTTTGTTTATACATTTCGGTATATTCTTTTAAGTTATTTATATTAAAAGTATTCCAAATGTTTTGCGCATGCTCATAATCAGACTCGGAAATATCTTCTGCAGTTAAGTTGTTGTAAAATTTACTTATTGCAGGCAACTGAGTTTCTTCTAACCGCAGTAATGAATCTATGTAAGAGTAAGGGTAAATTCCCTTTCTCGTTAACAATTCAACTTTCGTTTCGTCAGGAATTAACTGATGCAAATGAGGGAATGTAATTGAAAGACTTGAAGAACCTTTTTTCATGTTTTGCACTAGGGTATCTAGGCCGGCAGCTAAAAATTTATAACTATCTACAAATCTTATTTTAGTTTTGCAATCTTTAAATGTTTTGGTAAAACTTATGTATTACTTGGAACTACGGTAACATCTCCTTCATGGTTTGCTAAAAACGGAACAATAAAGTGCGAGTCATAGCCCTGAAAGTTATGCATAAATACTGGAATGAAATTGGGTGTTTTTGCTTGTAAATTGCAATTAGAATGAGCCGCTCCAATGAAATTAGATGACACCTGATCATGATGATGCACCTTCGCATCCTCATTTAAAGTTTTCAGGCAGATAACACATACATCGGTACACTGATGAATTATCTTTTCTTCCTCCGTCATTTCAGACATAGGCTCAACTTTACCATATATTTCATCAGCTTTTTTAGCCAAATCATGCAGTCCTTCCATGAACATTAGCATACATTTCTCACCGGTAAAAATTAATGGCTGTTGAAATTTAAATTGAGGTATATCCGTT
Organism: Troilus luridus; assembly: GCA_964056705.1. Lineage (NCBI taxonomy): Eukaryota > Metazoa > Arthropoda > Insecta > Hemiptera > Pentatomidae > Troilus > Troilus luridus. The sequence goes on along the minus strand of OZ057417.1, from coordinate 1,762,592 downwards.
TTGACCATAAGTGAAGCACAAAAAATTTTATGGTTTTGAACTGATTTTGTCCAAGAAATTGATGGATTTTGCGAAGGACCTGCAATTGGTTCCAGATATGATTCAAAGTCTGCGTAAGCAACAATTTTAATTTTTTGGGGGTATTCGAATTTTTTAAATTTGATTTTATCATCTGCAGGAAAATCTGTCCTAACTGGTTTATGCGCACCGCAAAATAATAAATGTTCCTTTAATCGTTCTTCTGAGTTTTTTCCACTTTTTGTTTTGTATCTCCAGGAAATAGATGTTAAACACCTGTGGCAAATTTCTTTAGCGGATTTGTCACCTGATATTTGACTACCAACAAGCCTGCTTAAATTTGTGATATAACAATAGTGTGAGTTTATTTCATTTTGAAGAAACAAAAGGTCAAATCTCTCGTTATATGTTTCTTTTTTGCTTATTCTAAAGGGAAATATATTGTTTTTTTCATCCAAACCGTACACATTAATTTAAACATTGTTTACTTCCTCGATTTTTTTTAATATCTTTAATTGAAGTAGGATATGAAATACAATCGAATTGATAATGGGTTTCTAAATTTTCGTACAATGTAGGATCGTTCGAACCAACTGTTTTACTCAGTATTGCTAATCGAAAACAGTCGTTGTTTATATTTTTTACATTAATAACAGCATGTTTGTTTTTTATACCTTTTGGCAAATTAATAAATTGTTTTCCGCTCAGAGGTGTATATTTGGTAAAATGCAAACATAGAAAGTTGCAAGAAACAAAGGTCCAACCAGAACCTTTGGCTTCAAAGGAATCTAATTCCATAATTAATTTTTCGTATGACTCTTTCAAATAATTGTGCAAATCGGTTGATGAATCTGTGATGTTCTGACTAGTCTTAAAATTCATATTGGACTTTTCCTCGTTGTTATGATTTATTTTTTTGTATGTACAATCTAAGTGTAAATTAATTTTAAATATGTTCCATTATGTCAAATATGAAGTTAAAATCTCAATAAGTTTTTCTTTATTGATTTCAAAAAAAATTGTTGGAGTAGTTTTATTATTATGATTTTCAAAATAAAAGTCTATCACCGAATTACCAAATGCAGCCTTTTTAATTCCTTGTTAATATGTGATTAACCTATCAAGTTGTTCCTTATTATAAAGTTTATATTTTTTTGGAGAACTAATTCCTTTTTCTACAATATTAGTGTTGTAGAAAGGTGGAATGTTCGAATGTATCCGTTTTTTGAATGGTAAATGCGATTGAGAACTGGAAACAGATTGTTTTAAAGAGGGTCCAGCCGGAGTTTGGAAATTTTCCATTGTTATCGATTGACTAGTATGACCGACTAATGCTTGAAAGGGAAAGATGTGCTTTTTATTTTTACAGGTAATTATATGTCGTGTACAGCTAAATTTTTGCATTTATGTGCGTTTAATATTTTCAATAAAAACCCACATTTTGAACACAAAACATCCATACCTTTTTAAAGTTAATATTTTCCTATGACCATTATGTTCGCTGCTAATATATATTTATTCGCTAAACGTTATTATATATGAATTTCTCTGCTTTCCCCTGTATGTCATCTTCAATAACGATAAAGAAAACATTCTTACTTAATAAATAAAGATAAAGAAAACAATCTTACTTTTTTTTCTAACAATCAGGTATTAACATTGTTTGAAATAGCAATTGATAATATGAAAACTCACCATTATAATGTTTGATCTCCGCATCAGTAAAACATTCACTGTACCTCTTGGGAAGAAAGGTCCTAAAGCGCTCTCCTCCTCTTTCAGCCTCTATAATAGCCTCCACCCCTTGGCCGTGTTCAGTTGTTTTAAACCGCAACTCCAATATTGAATAGCATACCCCCTCATGCAACTCTCCTATGGTTTTATAGGATGTAAGACCGTTTAATCTATTCAAAAGGGACATCTGCAATGATTATAACAATCAGATTGTTCTCATCATGTTAAGATTAGTTAAAACAAGTAGCAATAACAACTTACACAATTCTTAATCAGTGATTAGCGACGGTGGACTGCACAACACGCAGACGAGACGGAGTGACGGAGTGCCAGTGGGCTGAAGAGGGAACGTTTATAAAGGGAGTATGGACTGATGAGCTAGGCAAAGTGGGAATAGGAGGTATCATGACCATATATGGGCATGGAAATATAGAGAACTGCGAATGTGACTATTTAACTGACGGTCCAGATATTAATCGTGTATGAACTGGTGAGCTAGGCATACTGGGAATATGAGGTATTACGACCCATATATGGACATGGAAATAAAGAAAACTGTGAATGAATTGGCTAATGTAACTCACAGACAAGGTGATTATTTAAGTTTATATTGCATCCGTAAGACAATCTCACTTATCTTATTTTGTCCTGTCGCCTGCTAAAGTTCAATGTCAACCTTTTCGTCCGTGAGATAAAATATAAACTGCCGATCAAGCATACCCGGGCAGCGCTAGGCCCTCAATGACTCTGATGGAACTGACGTCACAAGGCCAGTTTTACACACTATACAGATAAAATATTTAAAAAAAAAAAAAAATCTGATAAAGGAACCCCGTATCCCCCGCGATGAGAGTTTGTGTTTAGAATCGGTCGAGTGAAGACGTATGATTTTAGAGCTCCTGCGGATTAGCTGAATACAACAAACTAACTGATAAGTTTTCTTTTATATATATTACTTTTGTAAATTCTCTATTATTTCGTAGTTTTAAACTTTATTTAAAAGGTTTTTCTTTTTTGTTTTTCTATCTGTTAATTTTATACATATATTTAAAAGTGAAATTTTTTTTTTTCTCTTCTCTTTTTCATATAATTGCATGATTAAGCCTAAAAAATGGCTGAATCCCCACCTTTGAAAAGAAAGAAAGGTAGATTTAAGTTTGCAACTATAGGGAATAATGAACAAAGAAAAAACTGTGTCAAGTTTTTAATTATAAAAAGGCTTGAAACAGAAAATGATAGTAATTGCTCAGATTTTAAAAGGTTTCACCTTTTTTAATACAGAAAAGTTTAAAAGCTATAATAGGTGAGGCCAATACGGTTCCAATCCAATACGGTGTTACGTCTGTCTAAAATTTGGCCATACAAAAAGAAACTGCAATAAAGAAGCATTGTGCAAATTTTGTGGAAAAACAAAACATGAGGGGTCAGAGTGCAACAATCCGGTAACTTGTGTTAATTGTTCTAGTAATCACGAGGCTTTTTCAAAAAATTGCCCCGTTTTTATTAAAGAGAAGGAAATAAAAAGAATTCAAGAGGCAGAAAAAGTAACATACTTCGATGCAAAGAAAAAATACGATCTTTTGCACCCAATAACAACACAAATATCTTTCGCTAATATTGCTAAAAATAAAAAATCTGTTAGTGTACAAACTGAACCAATTATTGAAAATCAATTAACATTTAGAAAATCTGTAGCAACAGCTACGTCTAGTAAGACAACTACGCCTAGTGGCAGCACCAGCATTACTGATATCTCTGTTACCCCCACCCATGTCCCACCTCCCACCACACCCTCACCTCCTCACCCAACTTCCTCCTTAATTTCCTTACCCTCCGTTTCAAAAATCCCAACTTCCCAAACCTCTGGTGGGATATCCGAAAAAAAATCGGAAGCCCATTCCTCCAAGTTCGAAGTCGCCTCTGAACCGAGGATTTTACCCTCGGTACAGAAGTCGTCTGAAGAATCTTCCAACCCTCACAAGTGTCCTGAAGGTCAACAGACCGAATGGACAAAAGTAAAGGGAAGAAGAACTAGAAGTACGACCAGGAAAAAATCACCAAATAGTGAACAAAGTGTAGAAAAAATGGAAAGCAATTAGTAGGTAGTTTTTGATTCTATTATAGGTTTTCCATTTTATTTATACTTAATAAATTTACTCTAATCAACGATATTCTAACCTATTTACATTTTCTTTTTTACTATGACAACTCCAACCAACATAATACAATGTTGTATAACTGTAATGGTATAACGGGAAAATATGAGGAACTAAAACTTATAATTAATAAATACCAACCGGTAGTTTTATGTATACAAGAGAGTAAATTACCCCTTAATAAAACTTTTACCCTGAAGGATTATAATATTTATAGAAAAGATTTTGATTATAGAAGTAGAGCATGTTTTGATTGCCGTAAATAAGAGGGTTGTATCTGAGTTAATTCAGATTAATACCTCCCTCCAAGCAGTAGTAGTCAAGGTCATTCTTCACATTCCCATTTTTGTTTATAATGTTTATCTTCCCCCTGATAATTTTGATGAGGTAGAATTAGTTAATATTCTGAATAATACCCGTTCTCCTTTTATATTTATGAGCGACGTAAACGGCCATCATACCTCGTGGGGTTCTTCGTACTGCACAACACGAGGAAATACTATTAGGCGAATTATAGATGGTACCGACTCGATAGTTTTAAACTCAGGACAACCAACATATTTAAGTCCAGCATACCATTCATTCTCGTGCATCGACCTGACATGGTGTTCACCTAGTTTATATACTCATTTGGATTGGCAAGTTTCTCAAGATCTATATTCTAGCGATCATTTCCCCATAATAATCACTTTCCCATACATTAATACCCGGGTAACAAAACATGCTAGATGGATAACAGAAAAATCCGACTGGACAACATTTCAAAACAATATACTGATATATCAACCACAAACAATAGTGATGAAAGCAATCATCAAATTACAAAATCTATTTTAGCAGCTGCGGAACTTTCAATCCCAAAAAGCTCCACTATTGTCAAATCGAAAAGAGTCCCTTGGTATGACAATGAATGCAAACTAGCGATTAAGAAGAGAAGTAAGGCTCTTAAAGTCTTCCAAAGGGAACCAACTCTTCAGAATCTAATAAACTATAAAATGAACCGCTCGCTATCTCGCAGAATAATCAAGGAAAAGAAGAAAGAATCATGGGAACAATTTTTGAACACCATTTCATCAAATACCCCACCCAGAATATTTTGGAAAAAGATAAATAATATTATGGGAAGATTTGTGGACTATCAACCGACCCTTCTAATCAATGACAAAAAAGAGCAAAATCCCGATTTATTGGTCGAGCATTTTGTTGAATATTACTCAAATATTTACTCCACCCAACCACAACCGACAATAGAAACCGAGACAGATAGTATAGATGATCAGAAAGAAAACTCTTTTAACTTACCATTTACCAAAGCAGAATTACTTTCCTGTTTAAAAGAGCTGAAACCATCCTCACCAGGGGTGGATGAAATACATAATGATATGTTGAAAAATCTACCAATACCGGCAATAGACGCGCTTCTTGCATTCTATAACCAGATTTGGAGCACAGGGAACTTTCCTGAGATATGGAGGAGATCGATTATAATACCAGTCTTAAAAACTGGAAAAAATAAGTTGTTTCCTTCAAGTTACCGGCCCATCTCACTCACAAGCTGCATATGCAAGTTGCTAGAAAAGATGGTTTTAAAAAGGCTAAGTTGGGTACTAGAAAAAAATAATTTATTATCGAACCTACAAAGTGGCTTCAGAATAGGACGCTCTACAATAGATCATCTGGTAGCAATGGAATATGAAATTCTCAACAGCTTTGCTGAGAAAAAAGAATGTATAGGTATATATTTCGACATCGAAAAAGCCTTTGATAATTTGAAAAGATCTCTCGTCCTGCAACAGCTACGTGAATGGGGAATTGGAGGTCGGCTACTCATGCTGATCTGTAACTTTCTACGAAATCGGACCTTCCAAGTTAGAATAGGTAATCACCTGTCTTCAGTAAAAGAAATGACCAACGGAATCCCACAAGGAAGTGTCTTAAGCTGTGCTCTTTTTGCAATAGCTATAAACAAAGTTACAGAGATTATTCCTAAACAAATCAAAACATTTTTATTTGTAGACGATCTTGCTCTGTTACTGTCATTTAAAAATGTAAATAGAATGCAAATATTACTACAAAATTGTTTAGCGAATTTAGAAGCATGGTCTATGAAATCTGGTCTAAATTTCTCCACCGAAAAAACTAAATGTCTACTTTTTTCTAAACGCAGGACGCCTACTACTTTTCCAACGCTAACCTACAGAGGCATGAACTTACGTTTCGAAACAAAAGTTAAATTTCTAGGGCTAACTCTTGATTGTAAACTTAACTGGAAAGAGCATATTACATGTCTAAAAGAAGAAACACTTAAGAGACTGAATATTTTAAAAGTTCTGGCTGGACGTTCATGGGGAGCGGATAGATCAGGCATGCTTAAGGTATATACCAGTCTGATAAGATCAAAGCTAGACTATGGTAGCTTTGTTTACTCATCGTCGAATCAAAATCTGCTTTCAGCTCTTGATTCAGTCCACCATGCAGGCATCCGTCTTGCTACTGGAGCCTTCAGAACCAGTCCAGTGATTAGTTTATGTGTTGAATCTGGTATTGCTCCTCTCGCTTTGAGAAGACACCAACTCGCCTGTGGATACATTGGAAGGCTAAAAAATAGTAATAACAACCCAGCATGGAAACCCATTTTCAAACCGAAGAATAGACGATTTCAAGAAAACCGTAGACTACCTGCTCCATTAGGTATTAGGGCTGGTAAATATATAGAAAAAATCAGCTGCTTGGAACCAACAACTAATGAACTTAATTACCCACCTTGGACTACAAAACTACCTGCAATAGATTTAACGCTTAAAAAATTCACTAAAAATACCACTACAGGACTCATGTATTTAGCAGAATATAAAAAAATTAAGGGAAAATATAGTAATAGAAAACAATTTTATACAGATGGTTCTAAATTAAATAATAATGTTGGTTGTTCATTTGTATCAGACTCCAGGATTGGCAAGTATAAACTTCCCTCCCTGGCCAGCAACTTCACTGCCGAAAGTTATGCGATTTGCGCGGCACTCTATTATATTATGCAATGCGAAGAAGAAAACTTCGTAATATACATGGACTCCCTATCTGCTCTTATGGCACTTAAAAACATTTATAGTAAAGACCATCTTATAAGGAAAGCACAAGTTTATGCATCAATGTTAAAAGATATGAATAAGAACATATCCTTGGTTTGGATTCCATCACACGTGGGGATTAAAGGTAACGAAGCAGCAGACCGGGCTGCCAAGGAAGCAGCATTGTCATCGATTGATATTACAAGTATCTACACCTCATCAGATATATGCCACTTTTTAAAATATGGAGTAAAACAAGATTGGATCCAGCTTTGGGAAAACACCGAGGAACGAAATAAGCTTAAAGCTGTAAAAAAGGAATTAAAAATATGGAAAAGTTCCAACCGCAGTAACAGAAGGGAAGAGGTAGTTGTAACAAGACTTAGAATAGGCCACACCCGACTTACCCATGGTTACCTTATACAAAGGACAGTCCACCGAAGTGCACAACATGTAATAACGCACAACTAACAATTAGACACATACTGGAGGACTGCCCCCTCTGGGATAGTTATTTTCAGGAAGCTCAATTACAAAGATTCCTCCCAACTATACTAGGCGATAATAATAAAAATATAGACACAGCCATCAAGTTTCTAAAAAAATATAACCTTTTTGACAAAATTTAAAAAATGACAAACGACAAAGGACAAAAAAATAAAGAAATAATATAGATTGAACGACGGACACTGAAGACCCTTGATGTTGAGTGTCCATAAGCAGTTCTACCTACCTACCCCCCGCGATGACGTCAGTGGGTCAGTGCCCCCCGTGACGTCACAAGGTCATTTGCACCTCTACTATAGCACTAATGTAAACAAAGCGATGTTGCCAAATCTTGCACATTCCTTGTGACGTTGCCAAATGTGGCATTCAGACCTCCAAGGCTACCCCATCCGGCCCTTCCCCTCGCCTGTCAAGGTCAAGTCCGAAGTCCACAATTCTACAACCCGTCGTTTATATCTACTTACAAACATTTGAAGAATTAAAAATGGAAGCATGAAATGATTTTTGTCGTAAATCACATGCGATGTGATGAAAGAATATCATTTTTATCAAATTGTTACCTTCCGGGGCAGAGAGGTGGGAGCGGATAGGGTACAATCGAGGACACATAAGGGAAACTGGGAAAAGAAATAACCCCCAAAACATTTATCTAACAAAAATAAAGAGGCGTTGTAAAATTTTTTGTCTATGTATTTCGCTAATTCATATGTCGTTAATTCACTATGGAACGAAGAGGTATCCCTTCGTTGTGGACTTTAGGGAATCCTTAGATTCTAGGTGGTATCGGGTCAAACTGGCCATCCATCTACTGATTGCTTCCGCTTTGTTCTTCTTTAGAAGCTTTTTGTCTAACGACCCTTCTTGACTAAGTATTTTAAATCAGAACAGTCGATTTGAAATATGTATAATTTCTCCAGATGTATATCCAGTCCACCATCCAACAGACATTAACTTTATCTTATCTTCCTTCCTGCGAGACCTTCAGGACACTCATCGTCCTACTCACAAGATTTCTTTCCGAAGTTCCACTTAACCTGCCACGATGAGCATAAAGCCTTTAACTATCCTTTTGTGGAATGCAAACAGACTACTTAATCACCGTGACGAACTAGACATTTTTCTCCATGACAAACAAATAGATAAAGCTTTACTGACTGAAACTCACTTCACTCAACGTACGAAATTGTATATACGGAACTATATTACTTACAGGTCAGACCACCCAGACAACACTTCACATGCTGGATCCAGCATTCTCATCCATAAAACTCTTTCTCATTCCCTTGTCCCTTCTACTCCAACTGATGCTATTCAATCAACATCAGTATCCATAACTTCACGACCTTTCCATATCACACTTTCAGCTGTATACTGTCCCCCCGGTAGTTCCATCTCTCATAACCTTTTAGATTCCCTATTCCAATCTTTTGGACCGCGTTTCATTGCTGGAGGAGACTACAATGCTAAACACCAACGATGGGGTTGTCGAACATCCAACTCCCGTGGAAATATTCTATCCTCTCTCACATCCTCAAAGAGTTACTCAATCCTTGCCCCAAAAAATCCGACCTACTGGCCTACATCCCTCAAAAAACATCCCGACATCCTTGACATATTTGTTACATCCCAGATTTCCCCCGCACAAGCCAATATTGAATCCTTGGACGACCTTTCATCAGTCCTCCTTTTCTTGCACTCAAGTTTTGCTCCCAAGCCTTCCCCTCCCTCATTGATTACAGGACGTGTCAACTGGGACGATTTTTGTTACGACTTGGAGGACAAACTGGACTTAAAAATTTCACTTAAGACAAAACAAGACATTGATACAGCCATAGAAAAACTTACAACTTCAATCAGAAGGAGTTTACATGATAACATCACAAATCATACAATTAATAACTATCAACAGACTGATTTGCCACAGCATATTCGAATCTTATTAAGAGAAAAACGCAGAGCATGATCGAAGTGGCATAGAACTCGATATCCAGCAGATAAAACTATCTATACAAAATTAACTAACAAACTAAAAGCAGAAATCAAGAAGTTCAAAATTCAAAATTTAATTACCTGGACTGAAAATCTTACAACCACCGACAAATCATTATGGATGACCACCAAAAAACTCCTAAAGTTCAAGGAATTTAATCATCCACTCCTCACTGGATCAAATAACTGGACAAGATCTGACGGAAAAAAATCACAGTTATTTGGTCAATACCTTTCCAAAATTTTTCATCCACATCCTGAAATAATTAACCCAACTCACATTGAATGTATAAAAGAAGCGTTAGATGCTCCCCTCCAAATGTCCCTTCCACCCAAAGAATTCCATCCTACAGAAATATCCAACATTATTCACAGACTACCTTCCCGCAAAGCTCCTGGGTACGACCTCATCACAATTCATATCTTAAAACACCTTCCTTGAAAAGCCATTCTATTCCTTACCTATATATATAATGCTGTACTCCGCTCCACATATTTTCCTGACCCCTGGAAATTATCCATTGTAAAAATGATACCCAAACCTAAAAAAAAACAGAATGCCCTTCCTCTTACCGTTCTATCTCTCTTCTACCGTGCATGGGTAAAATCCTAAAAAAACTCATCCTCAAACGATTGTACCCCATCCTTGATGCAAATCATGTAATACCAGATCACCAGTTTGGATTCCGAGCATCCCACTCCACTATTCAGCAATGTCATCGTGTGGTGGATGTAGTCTCCTCTGCATTAGAACGTGGATCATATTGCTCGGGCGTCTTTCTTGACGTGGAACAGGCTTTCGACCGAGTCTGGCATCCGGGCTTGCTCTACAAACTCCGTAAATTCCTACCTCATACCTACTTTCTCATCCTTCAATCCTATCTCACAAATAGAACTTTCCAGGTAAACCATAATAATGTCCTTTCATCCCTATTCTCCCAATCTGCTGGTGTTCCTCAAGGTAGTATCCTTGGCCCAATCCTTTATACAGTTTATACAGCTGTCATCCCAACTCATCCTAACACTATCCTTACCACGTATGCTGATGATACATGTGTATTATCAGTTAACACCAATCCAGTTATTGCGTCCCAAAGGCTCCAATCCCATATTACTGATCTTGAAGAATGGTGTCAAAACTGGAGAATTAAAATAAATTCTCAAAAATCCCATCAAATCACTTTTACCTTACGTCGTAAACCAATGACTTCCTGCCCTTCAGTATCCTTTAATAATATCCCACCGGTGCAGGTAGAACAGATCCGATACTTAGGGTTGCACCTCGACAAACGATTAACCTGGAATCCTCATACTAGACTGAAAAGACAAGAACCCGCTCGACGTTTCAGGCTACTTCAACACTTACTAGACAAGCGCTCTAACCTCCCAATTAACTACAAAAGACTCATCTACATGAGCATCATAAGGCCTATTTGGACTTACGGAGTAGAGCTTTGGGGCTCCACTAAGCTATCGAATTCCTGTCGTATCCAATCCCTACAGTCCAAAATCCTTCGTAAAATCCTCAACGCTCCTTATTTTGTTAAAAATGCCGTCATCCATAACGACCTTAATGTCCCATTTGTTGCTGATTTGGCCCGAACCCGGTATCTTTCCTTTTATAACAAACTTCATTCCCACTCAAACCCTCTAGTTTCAAACCTAGCTTCCTCTTCGATTCCCGATAATCCCCCGAGGCGTCTGAAAAGAAGATGGCCACGTGACTTTCTTAGTTGAACTAGTGATTTGAGTACTGCCAGTGGGTAGTTTCTCAACTTGCCATTACTCATGTCATTTTGTATCCCATAGCCTATTTACTGGATGTATTTTTTTTTATACAGTTGTAAATATCAATAAATAAAAAAAAAAAAATAAAAAAAAAGATATTATAGTGTCCCATAAAATTAAAATTATTCATATCAATACTATATTGTTATAATTCCCAATATAATAATATTATATTGATAAATATCTATGTTAAATATCTTATATTTAAAATAATATGTTAATAATTAATAAATGTCTATGTTAAATATCTTATATTTAAAATATTACATTAATAATTAATAAATGTCTATGTTAAATATCTTATATTTAAAATATTACATTAATAATTAATAAATGTCTATGTTAAATATCTTATATTTAAAATATTATCTTAAAAAATTAATAAATGTCTATGTTAAATATCTTATATTTAAAATATTATGTTAATAATTAATAAATGTCTATGTTAAATATCTTATATTTAAAATATTATGTTAATAATAAATAAATATCGATGATAAATATCTTATATTTAAAATATTATGTTAATAATTAATAAATTTCTATGTTAAATATCTTATATTTAAAATATTATGTTAATAATTAATAAATGTCTATGTTAAATATCTTATATTTAAAATATTATGTTAATAATAAATAAATGTCTATGTTAAATATCTTATATTTAAAATATTATGTTAATAATTAGTAAATGTCTATGTTAAATATCTTATATTTAAAATATTATGTTAATAATTAATAAATGTCTATGTTAAATATCTTATATTTAAAATATTATGTTAATAATTAGTAAATGTCTATGTTAAATATCTTATATTTAAAATATTATGTTAATAATTAATAAATGTCTATGTTAAATATCTTATATTTAAAATATTATGTTAATAATTAAGAAATGTCTATGTTATATATCTTATATTTAAAATATTATGTTAATAATTAATAAATGTCTATGTTCAATAGCTTATATTTAAAATATTATGTTAATAATTAATAAATGTCTATGTTAAATATCTTATATTTAAAATATTATGTTAATAATTAGTAAATGTCTATGTTAAATATCTTATATTTAAAATATTATGTTAATAATTAATAAATGTCTATGTTAAATATCTTATATTTAAAATATTATGTTAATAATTAATAAATGTCTATGTTCAATAGCTTGTATTTAAAATGTTATGTTAATAATTAATAAATGTCTATGTTAAATATCTTAAAATATCTGTAATTCGGTAAAATATGTCCTTTATGTAATAGTATACGTAAGTCGTGAATTCACGACTTAACTAAGGAGATGAATAGAATAAAACACTTGTGGGTGCAGTGAAGAACTGAATCAACACAATTGTCAATATTCCATTATAAGATAAATAGTATTAATTTAACAACATTAACTTCAATGAGTCTTACAATATCTATCATCACCTTCCTCACATCTGTGCCTAAGGTTATCTTCACAGCTGTTAAGTTTGGCGTGCATATTCAAACTTACATATATAAAAGTATACAAAGTTTATGTAATGTTATATAAAAAAATTCAAAGTTGACCTTCAATCCTTAACTCTTGCCTATTAAATAAATTGATTTTTGAAACAGTGTGCTAATTATGTTAAGTTTAATATAATTTAAAAATAAAAATGATAATTATTATTTAATCATTATAAATTATTAAATAATTTAATAATTATATATTACAGGTTAAAGAAACCGAAGTTGCATTTCGATGACCCATTGACCCAAGAAACGAACAAACCCATTTCTGGTTATACAAAAGAAAGAAAGTCTGTTCGTTTTATCAGCGAACCGACCATCGCTATAATACCTTTGGAAGAAGAAGAAGAGGTGAAAAGGAAGGTCAAAAAAAGAAAATCAGTAAAACGTGCAGTTAGTATCAAAATTCAGCTAATTTTTTAATAATTTTAATTTTAACATTATTTAAAGAACGAAATCAATTTTAATACAATAGCAAGATTTAATATAAAATATCAATATCCCAATGGAACACCACACACACACAACCACACACACACAAGTTATAAGGACAAACAGACTCTAAACCACATAAATAATATATACATAGAGGATTAAGGTTGTTGTTATTAGGTTATAAACACTATTGACTGTATAAAATTGAATAGAATAGAAAAATAATTTTATTCTGGGACCAGGTCTCGTTAGAATAAAAAAAATAATTAAATATATATCTAGCCAAAGGCCTACATCAGAATAAAACAATATTTACATAATATCTTGAAAGTAAATAACTTAACAGGTATGTTCAGAAGAATCTGAAAATGTGATACAAAATTAAAGTAAAAAAAAACAGGCAAATTTACAATATTTACTATTTACAAAAGAAATAAGCTTATGGAAAAATAAGTGAATAAATAATAGCATCCAATAATAAAATTTAAAAAAACAATATCATTATGAGTGAGGAATATTTACAGTAGTTCATCAATCGATCAAGTTAAATATATCTACAAATTATTTATTGATTATAAAGCATCTGATTGGGAATTTAGAAGATATAGGAAAAGTTTGGATTTAAATGAGGTTAAAGAAGACGCATGACGGATATCGAGAGGAAGAGAGTTCCTAAGAGAGATAGAACGAGCTAGAAAGTAACGCTCAAAAGTTTTTGTTCTGTGGGAACGGATAAAGATCAGAAGGGCGAGATCTTGTGCCCTGGGATTCGATAGAGGATTTGAATTGTAGGAGACTATAGATATAAAGTGGATGTTGTGAGTTGATCGTTTGATATAAGAAAGAATCAAGGAAGTAAAGTCTACGGATAGAAGGGAAAAGCCACTTTACCTCAGCGTAACAACGCACAGTGGAACCAGCGTTAGGGAGGATTGGACATTCATTAATATGTCCGCTTCTGGTCCTCCTAGAATAAAGCGGAAAATTAAATAATTTTTAATCAACAAATTATTTAAAACATCTCTATTGTTTGATTGCCTCGATGATTTTCTGGCATAAAAAACTCTGAAATTTCGGAATAACTTGTGATTTGCTTCTTGAGCATCTTCTGACAATTGTCCAATAGGTACTGTAGCATTTTTGGCTATAGTTAACTAAAATTGGCTATAACTTCAAGGTATATAATTGACCCAGACGAAATAACTTGTAATATTATTGCAAAGCGTCTAATTAGATATTCGTCAACCCCTGTTATAGCTGATGAAGTTTCTAGGGAGGCAAACAATTTCTTTGCAGTATTTCCATCATTGCTTGTACCAAAACCTTGTCTTACGTGATCTACACAAAGTCCTAACTGAATTTTAAAATCATGTTGAACTCGATTTTTTTTCCTTGCAAGTAACTCCTTTTGCTCTGTCGTTTTTGCACTCCAGGACTTGAAATCTAGTCGGTAAGAGATGTGAATTGAACACTCAAAACACGTGATCAAACAATGCAAAGGGGACAACCCAAATGAGTAATTCTCGTCATTAATTATTTCCTTGTTTGTAATAATTTTTAAATTGTTCATTTCTTTAGGTGTTGCATTGCACAAGAAACACCTCATAGCTGAAGAAGTTTCAGTTAAAATATTACATATTTTACCATCAACCATAGTTAATAACATTCTATAATTGATTGAAATTTTGTCATTGATATAGGGAAGTAAATTATCAATTTGTGTCTGAATGTCTCAAATTATAGACGTTACAGTTCCATCCGTTTCTCTCGAATAATTAAAAGAAATAGGCCTACAAAATGTAAAGTGTATGAATACAACATTTTTCTTTGGAATTCTTTTTATTTAATCATTTGGACTTTGGACCGAAATCCCCACAACCTGGTAACAAATATTATGGCGCTCGAATACAGGGACTACAAAAGAAAAATCTACAGATAAGTTATTAGTTGAAGATTTATTAATTTCGTACTGTATCAACAACAAAAATAAGGAATTTGTACTTAAGGTCGTAGAAAGACTTAGTTTTGTTTGACATATGTTTTGAAAATTATCTACTAATATATTATTTTATTTTGTATTTTTACCGTAAGTTTAAATAGTTGAATTGAACATATGATAGATTAGCAAGTAAGCATTAAGTTCACTTAGGGGCAACAATTTGTTTGTTTGTTTCTATTTAGTATTATCTTGTGGTTCGTTTTAAAAAGATGAAATATTTGTTAATATGTGTTTGTGATCCAGTCGTTCTAGTGTCAGAGAGGGAGGATATTTTTGCCGCAGTTCAATCCATTTTCACAAAATCCAAATCTTTGAGTAGCGATTCAGCATCCACTTTTAAACCCGCTTATGGCCGCTTACTCAAAAATGAAATCCGATTTGAAGAAATTCAATCAAAAATTCGGATATTTAATGCAAATGTTAAGAATAAAAGTGAAAAACTCGAGACAACAAAAAAAGACAAAGAAAAAGTACAAAATTCATTTAACGATTTAGTCGATATTACTAAAGCGAATTATAACAAAGTTGTGCAATCTACCTTCCCTCCTAAGAATATACCTGTGGTTGTCCATTCTCATTCTATTCCTCAGGAGCTACCGAAAAGTGATTTATATTCACGGGGAAATTAGAGGACTGGAATGGATTCTATTCCCTATTTGATTCTATGGTTCATAGGGAAGAATCTCTATCGACCATTAGGAAATTTCACTATCTAGGAAGTAGCTTACGCGATGAAGCTCTGTCGCTTATCTCGGGCTTCGCATTAGACGAATCTAATTATTCACTCGCTTACGACGCATTGGTCTCTCGCTATCAAAATAAAAGACGAGTAGCCAGATTTTATATCAAGAAGGTGATGGATTTCACCCCTTTAAACAATTCTTCAGCTTCTAATTTGCAGAGATTTTTATCTGAGCATGAAAATAATTTTTCTGCGTTATTGGCTTTAATAATTGAAGACATAGGGGGTTTCATCAAACTTCATTCAGCTCTTAATAATTTAGACCCAGGGACTAGAAAAGCATTCGAAGAACGAATAAAATCAGCAGATATTCCCTCTTATAAGGATTTGATTAATTTCGTCACAGAACGAACTAGAGTATATGAGATGATGGCTCAAGAAGGCCGATCAGAAAAGACTAGTATAGAAAAATCCCGCTCTGCGAATTCCACGAGACGATATAACAAACCCGATCCCGGAAAAGAACAAATATCTCCGGTAATTTTTACTATTTCGCCATTGGAAAAAGAAACCGATGTTACTCCTAACAAAACGAATCGCGATCCTCAATTCGACCAGTAGGAAATTCAGGGAGTTGGTTCTAAGAAACAGGTATTCTCTCCGACTGATGTACAATCAAGAAATAGTACCGAATCGATTCTCTACGAGAAAACGTCTCTAAAAGGCTCACAACCGGCTCTACCAGCTAAGAAATTAACTTGCTGGAATTGTGGAGGACCGCATGTATATTCCAGATGTCCGCTACCTCGAAAATTGTTTTGCTACCGTTTTGGTAACCCAGGAGTTTCCATTCACGCATGTCCTAAATGTACTCCGGGAAATGTGCAAGGGAATCGGAAGGAAGGGTCATTCCTATTCCCATGGTTTCAGCTGACCCACCAAGTACCGATTTACCTATTACCGTGCCTTATCGTTTACCTTTTTGTACCGCTAAATCTGATATCGTTTCTCCTTGTGTCGTATCGAATTCTCCCGAAAGTTCTACCGTATCTTGTTATCGTTTACCGTTTCATAAACAGCACTATATTGATTTCCGAATAGGGAAACATGACAAAGGAGGCCTGTCCTACTTGGTCCTGATTGACCCTTGTTCCACTACCTCATTTGTTTGACCAGAAGGGGTTGAAATTCTCCTTAAATTGGGATATGAAGTTGAGAAAATTCCCGAATTTAATATTTGTGTCGCTAATGGAAGCTCTTGAATTGTTGATGAAAGATTCTCCGTTTCAATTACCGTTGGGTACCGGCCATATGACACGAAGCTTTACGTTTTAGCCACGCTTCCATTTATGTTTCTTTTAGGGTTAGATTTTATCGTTAACACAAATATGAACACGAATCATCGTGAAGCGATGTGGTGGTTTCAAGATGACCCTGACCATAAGTTCTCGTTTCGTCAAGATGTTCAATTAGTAGAAGAGGAAACATTAAAAAAAATCGGTATTAGTTAACTTGATTCCTCAGAAAGGGTGGATCTGGATAGAATAGTCAGTGAAGGTTTGCGAACTCTCCAAGATTCTCCAGGATTAACGACGCGCATTAGCCATAAGGTAGATGTTCAGGAGGCCCAACCTATCAAGCAACGCTCCTACCATTACTCACCCGAAGTACTTGAGGCAATGCACCAGGAGTTAGATCGAATGTTGGATGAAGAATTAGTGGAACCTGCCAATCTCCATGGTCGTCCCCGGCAGTCATGGTTCGTAAGGGATCAGGTTATCGTTTCTGTATAGACTTTCGTAAGGTTAATGAAGTCACTTGTAAGTATTCCTATCCTATGCCTAATATGACTTCTCTCTTAGACGGACTTCGACAGGCTAGATATCTCTCCAAGTTTGACCTCAAGCAAGTATTTTTGCAAGTGCCCCTTTCCGACGAAACTAGTAAAGACATTACGGCGTTTACAGTTCCTGGCAGAGGATTATTCAGGTTTAAAGTTATGCCCTTTGGGCTGACGAATTCACCTGCTACCTTTCAGAGGTTAGCCGATGCAATATTGGACCCGAACTTTACCCTTACGTAGTAGTTTTTTTGGATAATATTTTGGTTTGCACACAACTTTCGAACTGCATTTGGATATGCTACTGGAAGTGTTCAGTCGGCTTAAAGTAGAAGTGTTCAGGTCTGCGTATCAACCCGGAAAAATGTGAATTTGGGTGTAATGAAGTTAGGTTCTTGGGCTATCTGGTTAATAGTGATGGCTTGAGTGTAGATCCAGATAAGGTTGGTTCCATTACATAGATTCCTCCTCCCACCAAAGCTGGACAGCTCAGAAGATTCCTTGGAATGGCAGGATGGTATCGACGTTTTATTAAAGACTTCTCTACAGTTGTCTCTCCGCTAACAGCTTTGCTTAAGCGTAACGCTAAATGGATCTGGTCAGAAGAGCAGGACGCCTCTTTCAATGCTCTCAAGTCAGCACTGACTGAGGCACCAATATTAGCTAGACCAGACTTTAAACAGCCTTTTAAATTACAGACTGACGCCAGTGATACAGGTCTTGGAGAGGTCTTGACTCAAATACAAGACGGCGAAGAAAGAGTCATCACTTTTTGTTATCGTACCATAAGTTCAGCTGAAAGGAATTATACCGTAACCGAAAAGGAATGCCTCGCAGTTCTTTTTGGTATCGAGAAGAATAGACATTACTTGGAAGGTTATCCATTCACTGTAATAACTGACTACGCCAGTCTGAAGTGGTTACTGAACTTGAAAAACCCTTCAGGTCGTTTGGCTAGATGGGCTCTTCGCTTGCAGCCTTACAACTACAAGGTGGAATATCGCTAGGGGAAACTCAACACAGTGGCCGATGCCCTATCACGAATTGCTGCAATCACAGTATTGTCTACCAGTTCCGATCCTAATTCTTCTACCGATTCAGTTTCGACTTCAGGGACTTTGATAGCGACCGACGAATGGTATAATCAGAAATTTTATCGAGCCCAGAAGTCCCCAGAACTCTACCCTGGATGGTTGATAAAGGACGGACAGTTATTATACCATCGAAAGAATCCTTTGAAGGGAGAGCTAGAAGACCCCAGTGAGGAATGGAAAGTTGTCGTTCCTAGACATTTAAGGGGATCAGTAATATATGAAAATCATGATCTACCGCAGTCAGGCCACCTGGGGATAGATAAAACTGTTTCTAGGGTTAGTAGACTATATTATTGGCCTGGATTATACCGAGATATAAGCCAGTATGTGAGGCAATGTGAGTTATGCCAGAAGGTCAAACCCAATAACACACCACCTCGTGGATTAATGTACCCTCGATACAACAAGCAGCCGTGGGAAATGGTGTCAGTTGACATTATGGGTCCTTATCCTAGGAGTTCTAGAGGCAATGTGTATCTGCTAGTGTTTAGATTTATTTAGTAGATGGGTGGAATTACGTCCCATCAGAAAAGCTACCTCTTCGGTTATTGTAAATAAACTAAAATCCCGCATAATATACAGATATGGCGCACCGCAGAAATTAATTACCGACAATGCGAAGAATTTCGTTAGTAATCTTGTTACTGAAGTAGCTAAGGAGTTTGGAATCAAGAGAGAAACTACTCCTCTTTACCATTCACAGGCAAATCCGACAGAACGAGCGAATCGGAATATCAAGCAACTTATCGTCGCGTACCTAGGGAAGAAACACCAACGCTGGGACGAAAAACTAGGAGAGATCCAGTTTGCCTTAAATTCCTTAATATTTAATAGTTTTTTTCCCCGTAAGTTCAGACAGAAGAATAAATAAGAATGACGGAAAGTGAAGAGATTAAGTGGTTAGAATATCAACAGGCCCAGGCAGCGGTGGAAAGGGCGAGCTTGGAAGCAAAACTGAAAACGGCCAATGAGACGACCCAGTTCGAGCTTGTCAAGATCAGAACCCAGAATTCCGCGTTCATCCACGAGGTAATCAGCCAATTGGAGCCGTCCAATGGAGTTTTGGGCGATCTCGAACATTTTATAAAGGGTCAAATTAAATAACTCATCGAATCTAAAAAAGATAACGGCACACTTCAGGAATCCGATGTACTGCTCCTAGAAGCGTCATTGGTCAGTCGGATTTCGAGGCGGGTCCTCTATGCCATCCAGGGGGACACTACTCACTTTTGGGATGTTCTCAAGACTAGATTGAAGAAATTATATGGTGGAGGAAGATGGACGCCGGAAGAGGATATATTTTACATGTTAAAGGATCACAGGAAGCAGGGCCAAACGGAAGGAGAGTTCGGCGAAAAACTGTTGGTACTTTACAACAGGTTAGTAGAGAAATTGGTGGAGACATTTGGCCAGTCGGAAGGTGCCCAGCGTACTGCATTTGTACGGGGTATTCTAAAGGTCCAATTAAACCACTATATGGACCGCCCAGGTCCACCGCCTCGAGACCGCGATTCGTGGACTGCGCTCATAGATGCCCATGAACGGAACGAGACTCGATTCGAGAGACCGGAAGGAGAATGGACGGAGGTGAAGTCACCAAGGAGGAGACATCAGAGCCCGCCTAGACGTAATATTAACGGCAGGCCGTTCGAAAAGCGATCTAACAGGACACCCGAGGACCGCCGAAGGAAGGAAGAAAAGAGATGCTACGAGTTTAACCAAAGGGGCCACCTCGCAGCGTAATGTGATTTCATGAAGTGTTATGAATGTGGCAGGCGGGGACACGACGCAAGAGAGTGCCCAAGGCGTATTCCAAATCCAACTAGAAGAGGTCTGCAACCAGAAACTATGGAGGTGAATAATAAGGAATGGAGCAGGAGACGGTCGCACAGGAGAGACAGAGGGCAGTTTTCGAGCGCCGAGTCTTCAGGAGAGGAGAGTATACGATCTGAGCGCAGCGCTCCGGCCTCGAGAGGACACGAGATAAGAGGTGTCCTTGGAGGTGTGGTCCTTCCGGATCCTGGGTTGCGAAGCGTCATGCTAAACTAGATTGAGGGTACGATGACGGGCGGGGCAACGTCTCACGCGAACTGATAATTAATAATAACGGGGTGGAAAGAGGAGGACGAGGTTTCCCGTTGCGAAGTTGAGTGAGTTAGATGTCAAATTTCTTGTGGATACGGGCAGTACTCATTCACTAATTAGTAATACATGGGCGGAAAAACTAGGCATGTGGGGGAAACAACGTCAATGTAATTGCGTGATTTCTACAGTCAGTGGACAATGCAAAACGTTGGGGGAAGGTTATTTTAATTTATAAGGTTTGTGGGAAAGGAAGTGAGAATCAAACTTTATATCACGGAGGCCTTAATGCCGGGATACGACCTAATCGGAGGATGCGATTTGTGGCAACAAGCGGGGTTAGAAATGAAGGTGCCTTGCTCAACCTTTCGATTTCAGTTAGGTGAACGAACATACCGAACCAAACTGGCGGGTTCAGGCCACCGTGTCGAGATTGGGGCAGTCGAGTGCAGTCGGAAGGTTGTGGAGGATATCGTCAACCAATACACGGATCTGTTTTATCGTGAGGACGAGGATTTGCCGACAACAGGAAAAACGGTACATCGAATTATACTCAAATCAGATAGACCGGTTTACGTTAAAGACAGGAGATACCCCCAAGCGATGAAGGATATTATAAGGGAACTGTTAGCCGAACTTTTGAAACGGAATTATCTGACACAGCAATTGACCCTTTAATTGCCCTCTGTGGGACGTAGAGAAAAATCACCTGGAGGAGGAAAACAATATAGATTCGTGGTGGAGTACCGCAAATTAAATGACAATGCAAAACGAACGGTAGCCCCTGCCTCGCGTCGAAGACATACTTGATAAGTTAGCGCGTGCGGCTATCTTTAGCACACTTGATCTCAAGAGTGGGAACCATCAAGTTGGGATGGCCGAGGAAGATATTGGAAAACACACTTTTTCATGGGAACGCGGCCATTACGAATTTGTTAGGATGCCATTCGGATTGAAGGGGGCACCGTTGAAGTTTCAATGCCTTATGGACGAGTTTCAAAGAGGTTCGGGGGAGGATTTTGCTCAGGTCTACATGGACGACCTTATAGTGTTCTGTCGGCCGGAAGCGGATCACATTAACCACTTAGAGGCGGTATTCTGCAGAGTCCAACAATTCGGTCTTAAATTGTCCCTTGAAAAATCGAAGTTTTGGTTGCTGGAGATTAGATTCCTGGGACATGTGGTTTCGCGATCAGGAGTTCGGACTGATCAGGAACGAGTTAGGGCGATTCAGGAGGCCCCGTTGCCGGTTAACGTTCGTGGCGTTAGGCGCTTTCTAGGCATGTTAAACTACTACCGACGTTTTATCCTAGCTATTGCGGAATCAACACAACCACTGACGGAAATACTGAAGAAAGGGAGGCGGTTTGTGCTCGGGCAAGCTCAGTTGGAGAGTATTAAACGTTGCCGGGAGGTCCTAACCTCGCAACCCTTACTAGCTTTCCCCGATTTCCGGGTAATGTTCCAAATTACCACAGACGCGAGTGAGGTTGCGATTACCGCTGTTTTATCACAGAAATTTCCCGTAGGCGAAAAACCTATCGCTTATGCCAGCCGGAAGCTAAACGGAGCGGGAAGTGATTACAGCGCGATAGAACGGGAGTTACTAGCGGTGGTATGGGGGATCGAATATTATCGACCTTATGCATGTGGTAGGATGTTTGAGTTATTCACGGATTCTAAACTCCTAGTTTACGTAAACACTCTGAAAGAATCGTAAGCGCGCATTTCGAGGTGGTAGGAACGTCTAGCGGCCTATTCCTTCAAGGTTGTCCATAAGAAGAGGGCGGACAATGCCGTAGCGGATTGGTTATGGAGGGATCTCGTGGAAAATGCGATCGGTGAGGAAAGATCTTCCGCAGAACCATTTGGAATACGATACTTACGGGACTGGGCGGAAACGGACCCGAAATACCGCTGGTTCGTCAAGACTCTGGTTCGTTACGTCGGAGCGGTCTAGTGACTTACCTGAGTTCGACGAGATTATCAATAACAAACGACTACAGATCATCCTCCGGGCGAAACAAAGTTTGGGTGTCGAAACGAGAATATTTACGGCTGAAGGGTCGTCGGTGGTGATTTTGCGTGCTCCGGCTACGGTGGATGACGACGCGCTGGAACGAAATTTACGGAATTCACCATCCCTGGTCGTAGCTGCCAGATTTTTGTCGGAAATAAGCTCCTCACGGAGAAATTACGTAGACTATGGTGTCAAGAGTGGATAGGGGTAGGGTACCCGATGATTCGTTGTCTACGAGAGGTTGAAACATTTTCGGATATTTGTCATCAACCAGGATAATTCGACGGTTTATTAGATGCTGATTTAAATAGAGACGTTCTACTAGATAATACCATAAGCACTGATAGTGGTCTTCCAAAAGCATTCTATACAAATACAATAATTGGGCGCGTATCAGTTGAACCGATTTCAAACATATCACTTTTTTTCAGACTGTCAAACGATTGTTGTATTTTCCGAAACGCAGGTTGAAAATGAACCACAACCAGCCATCATGAGTAGATTCTGGGACATTAAAGAATCTACAACTAATAAAAGGTTAAACCAAGAAGATGTTGTAGCTGAGGAACAATTTTATTGGGCTCAGACAAGAGTTGAGCATAGAAGATCCATAGTTCATTCTAGATCTAAGGGTGAACCACCACCAAATTTACAAGCATCCAGGTTTATGGTCCTCCATCGTTTCAGGAAAATGGAGAACTAGTTGACTAAAGACAGAGCATTAAGGCTCGAATATAACTCGGTGTTTTAGGACTACCTAAGTAGGAAATATCTATCACTTGCAACGCGAACAGGGATATATTTTATACCACATCATGGAGTTTGCAAGGACAGTTCATCTACCCATCTACGCATTGTTTTTGATGCCTCGGCACAAACGAATTCTGGGTCAATGAACAGTCATCTTCTGACAGGGCCGAAAGTACAAAATGATATCAAGGACGTTTTGTTGAAATTTCGTATACCAAGGTACGCTGTTTCCGCTGACATACACAAGTTGTTCCTTCAAATCTTAATTGATCCTGAAAATCGTTTGTATCACCACTTGTTTTTCCGTTTTGATGTAACTGATGCAATACTTGTTGAGACCAAACTTGAATGCTATTGTTAATTTTATTATGTAATTGTGAACTATAAATTAATTTATGTAGAATGAACTAGATATAAAGAAAGCGCACTATGTTTATTTATGTACTAGCTGGCTATTTCATAATGAAACGAATTACGTATATATAACGGCAACACACGCCGGCTGACGGGATTATCGCCAGTGCAGAGTCCCCAGCCTACAGAAACAGTTCGTTGTGTGCACACACTGACTCAGTTTCGGGACCATGTCCTCATTTCATTAAAACAACCAGAAGCATCTTTCCACGGTGGAACAGTCGATGTCGTTTGTTTTTTGACTCACAACAGTGATAAGTTTTTTTCTTTGTATTTTGTTATTTATAATTATTTTCCTTCAAATTAGAATTTACTTAGACTTTACCTCATTTGCATTTTTTTGGATGAAATATTATTTCTTTTAGGTTTTAAGTAAGATTGTTTGTATCACATTATAATTTATTTTAACTAATATTTGTTTTCGTATAAAATATAATCATTGTTTATTTTTGTTCTTTAAAGAAATTTTTACTTTTCATACATAATAAATATATAATGTTATTTTTTTTAAATAAAGTCTGAGTGTTTACAGTTTGTTTTTATTTAATTTAAAAATAGCCCTTTTGCACAATCCAGCCATCACATATTTTGCGTTTGACAAAAGTAAAGGCCCTTTTTGAGCCCCTAAACCACGCAGCATTTTTGGTCCTCCGGGCCGGATCGTGCAATTCGGCTTTTTAACGTCGCGTAATAATTATTTTACATACAGTATTGTTTTATAACATTATATATTCTATTATTATATAATATGTTTTCCCTGAAGAACAATTTATAGGGGCCTTCAACGTGTTTTTCAACATCTCGTTCCCCAAATTATATTTTTTTACAATTTTGACTTCGTTTTTTTGTCCTTTTAAATAATAGAATCATTTTATTGTGTATAAGATACAACATGGAAAACTTAAGTGCCGATAATTTCATACTGTTCTTTCTTCTCTTAAGATGCTTAGATCCAGAAACCAGGAGAGCTTTCGAAAAACAACACATTAATATTGAATTTCCCACACACCAAAATTTAATTAATTTTCTCAAGGTAGAATGGAGATCCTTAGAATTAACGTCCGAAGAAACCCACCACATCATCAATAGGTCAATCAATTACTCCAATAGTAGACAAAGACCAACAAATAAGGGACCGCCAACCTCTTTATTTGCCGACAAATAGGGAGCCTGTCGCGCACCCAATACTGAAAGGCGTGATCTCGGAGAATATTCAAATTCTCAGGCCGGCCGTTGTCATGTGTGGGGTATCGTCATGCCTTGTGGGAATGTGAAAGATTTCGCAAAGCCTCCCCAGCCGAAAAACTTGCGCTGTTGAAAGGATGGACGGGGTGTCAGGTAGTCACATTCAAAATAAATGCCCCTCCCATAGAAGGTGCCAAATCTGTGGCAAATTTCATCATAGTTGGCTACATGTCGGGCAACAACAGGAAGGGACAAGCATACCTGCTTCCCCTGCACCCATCAATACAGGTGGTGTATTACTGGGCAGCCAATGTCACCAAGGCGAGGTTTTACAAGGCACAGCGGTTATTGAAATTCAAGATGCTAACGGCATTTATCAAAAGGTCCGTGCTGTCACCGACAGTGGCAGCCAGCACTCCTTCATATCGGAAAATTGCACAAGGAGATTAGGTCTAAGCAGAAGCATCTACGCAAGATATTTCCGGTATTGGCCAATCGCCGCTTACAGGTGTGAGAGGAAAATTGAGTTGCCGCCTCCGTTCAAGATTGGCACCTGACAATGCATCCCACTATTGTACTGAAGCAATAGTCGTCTCTCCTATTACCGGAAATCTTCCTCATAGTCCAATTCCTACGTCTACTCGAAGTCTTTACAAATCATATGTTCTGGCCGACGAAGAATTTTGGAAACCAAGTTCTGTAGAATTCCTGCTAGGGGCAGATCTCTATTATGAAGTAATAACAGGACGTCCGATCACTATATCCCAGGATACTCCCAAACTGTTACGAACGATTTTCGGATTTGTTGTTGGAGGCCCTTCTAAAAGCCATTCTGTACCCAAGAGCACATCCAGCCTCATAGCGCAGTCAACGGAAGAGATGCATGAGGTCATGTCGGAATTTTTGTCGCTAGAAGAGGTTCCAAAGCGGCCTATTGTGTCAGAAGATGAACTGGCATGTGAGAACCATTTCTTATCCACTCACCACAGGCTACCCTCAGGTCGTTATGTCGTATCTCTTCCTTTGAAAAAATCAGTCGATATTTTAACCAATCCTAGGCAACAAGCTCTAAGTCGTCTTAGGAATTTGGAATTCAAGCTCGAAAAGGATCTTCTGCTAAAGGTCGAGTACCACGCTTTCATGCAAGAATACTTATCATTGGGGCACATGAAACTCCCGCCTGCTGGCACCTCAGCATACACAATTCCGCACCATGGAGTGGTAAAAACTCAAAACGGCTCAAGGAAATTGCGCGTCGTCTTTGATGCCTCATGTCACACAAATTTAGGATCTCTCAACGATCACATGTATGCCGGGCCCATCCTCCAATTAGACATAGGGGACGTAATCTCAAATTTTAGAATCCATCAATATGTATTCACAGCCGAGATTGTGAAAATGTATCGGCAAATTCTATTGACCGAAAATTTCAACACATATTTTGGAGGTTCAGCCCACACGATAACATACAGGAGTACGAATTGTGTACTGTCACCTATGGAGAAAAGGCGTCGGCCTTTCTTGCACAAAGGACGATCAAGCAACTCGTTATCGATGAAGGTGCCTCATACCCTCTAGCTTCTGTTGCTTTGCTGCAGGACACTTATGTCGATGACATTGCTACTGGTGCTCAGACGGTTCCTCAGCTAAAACAATTGAAAGAAGAGTTAGTAGCATTGCTGAGCAAAGCCGGATTTCAGCTTAGCAAATGGTCAACCAACTGTCCAGAGCTGCTTGACACGTAAAACCAATGTGATGTAAACGACTCACGTTATTAGTACGACTCACGTATTAGCCTATCTGATGATGAAGACTCTCGTATCAAGCTGCTAGGCATCCAATGAGACCCTAAGGAGGACATATTTTCTTATGAGATTCAAACGCCGCCTAGAAATCCCACGAAAAGAGCAATACTGTCGGCCATCGCGAGGGTTTATGACCCCTTAGGATATCTTGCACCCGTAATTTTCTATGCTAAGACAATACTGCAAGATTTGTGGAAATCCAAGGTAGATTGGGATGACATCGGTCCAACTGAAATCTGTAACAAATGGAATATGCTCCTTGATCAACTGTACCTCCTGATCGAAGTCAAAATATCTCGCCTCTTCGCTACAGGAACACCGGTGTCATACACAATAGTTGGTTATAGTGATGCCTCCGAACGAGGTTATTCAGCTGTTCTATATTTGCGCATATAGAACAACACAACTTTTTGAGCCCCTAAACCACGCAACAATACTCGAACATGAACTTAACTGGCTCCCGTTTGGGTTGTCTTGCTCTCCTTTCTTAGCGATACGAGTGATTCAACAACTTGTCTCAGATACATAATATCCAACCATAATCAATACATACGGGCATAAATATCCACTCCCTTCACGTGCCCTGTTGGAAAACATGTATATTGACGATCTGCTGACTGGTGCAGATACACTTGATGAAGCAAGTAATCAAGAAATAAGAAGTGAACTTATTAACTTGCTATCCAAAGGAGGCTTCACCTTGAAGAAATGGTGTAGCAATGAGCATCAGCTGGTCAAGAATGTTGCCTATGAAGAAATCGAGTCCACAGTATCGCTTTGTAATATGGAAGATAAAGATCCTACACTACAATAAAGATCCTAGGACAACGAATCAACCAAAAGAGGGATAATGCCTACAATTGCACAAATATATGACCCTTAGGGTTACCTATCACCTGTAAAACCCGGTTGGCTCCCTTGAAACTGCTTACGATACCTAGACTGGAACTCTGCGCCGCAGTGCTATTGGTTGAAACGTTGAAGGCCCTTCATGACTTTTTGCTCCAGTGGCGGGACGCACCGATATATTTACTATCTGACTCGGCCACGGTTTTGGCTTGGCTCAGATTACCTTTACATCAAATGAAAACCTTTGTAGCTAACAGAGCGGCAAAAATTCTAGATCTTTCTCAACAGGGATCTTAGCACCATATTCGTTCGCATTATAATGCAGCTGACGTCGCCTCACGTGGTTACGACCCCGCTGAAATAATTACTGATCCAACTTGGTGGTTCCGACCCGATTGGATGCGACTTCCTATCTCAGATTGGCCTCTAACCGAAATCCCAGCTCCTAATATTTCACATTTACCAGAAACAAAAGACGAAAAGGTTCTGTTTTCTGAAATTAAACAATCTCCTGAAATTATAACTTGGATAGAATGCTTCTCTAGCCTTTTAAGACTTCAACGAGTAGTAGCATATGCTCAGAGATTCATTAAAAACACAAGAAGCTCCAATAATAAAAATATGGGCCCTTTAAGATTAAGTAAACTGAGAAGATCATTAGAAGCTTGCATAAGAGCCACTCAGATGTATTATTTTGAACTAGAGTTCAATGAATATCGTGAAATTACACGTATGGAAACTGCAATCTCTCTCTCCTTTCTTGGATTCCCGTGGTTTGCTTAGGGTGGGCGGTCGTCTGAAGAACAGTCCTAAATTTCCAATCCTAGTACCGTATTAGTCTCATTTGACAATAATTATCGTCATTAACATTTTCACAAATATTATCTTCATGCTGGCCCACAGCTACTGCACTCCTTGATCATGCGCCAGTACTGGATTATTTCGGCACGACGAATCATACGCTCCCGTATTCACCAATGTTTAGTCTGCCACAGACTCAGGGTCCAAACCATAAACCCATTTATGAGTGCACTACCATCGAGCAGATTCGAACAAGGCCGGGCCTTTTTAAATGTTGGTGTTGACTTAGCAGGACCTTTCCTTATCAAGGAATCACATAGACGCAAATCAATCGCTACCAAGTGCTACATTTGCGTTTTCATTTGCATGAGCACAAAGGCTTCTCATTTAGAGTTGGTCTCACAACTCACCACAGATGCATTTTTGGCGGTCTTGGATCGTTTTATTGCACGACAGGGTCTCCCAGCTTTCATTTCCTCAGATCATGGAACCAATTTAGCATGTGTTATTGTTTTAGAAGACTCAATTATCTTTCTTCGTAAAGAATTAAGATCATTGAGTGGCCTTGCACAGACATTTTGTTTAATGTCACTCCAAACAAAAAAATCCCGTGGTGTCAGGTCTGGATAGCGAGCAGGCCAAGTCACTGGTTCTGCACGGCCAATCCATTGATTAGGATAATTAGCAATTAGCCATATTCGTGGAGCTCTTCCGTAATGTGCAGGACAGCCATCTAATTGAAACCACATGTTCTTTCTCAGTTGTAGTGGAATATGTTCAACTAAATCGTGGTAATAGTTATTAAGAAATTCCAAAAATGTGTCCGCATTGAGTCGAGGTGGTAAGAAATGCGGGCCTATTAAAATATTGTCTATTATCCCGAACCACACATTGCACTGAAACTCGTGCTGAAAATGATGGTGACGAATTGGATTGGGATTTTCATGCAACCAGAGATGATTATTTTTCTGATTGAAAATACCTCTTCTTGTGAAGGTAAATCTGTCCATAAAATTTCTCCTGAAAAGTGTGGATTGTGATCAGCTTGATTTAAATACCAATCTGAAAAATTAAATCTTGCGGTAATAAATTTTGTACCCGTTGATAACGATACGGGTGACGTCCATCTGGAATGAGAGTTTTCCATACTGTAGTTGGCGTAACATTTAATTCTGCTCCGGTGATCTCTTTTAGCTCTAATACTCATTGCCCAAGATAGTGGCAGAGTGTATTATTTCTCAATAAAGCAATTAAAAAAAAAAAAAAAAAAATTCTGCTCCAGCTCTTCGCACACTGGCAGATGGATTATCATCAAAATATTGTAATACGGTCGCACCCCTTTCTTCATTTCGTAAAGGGGCTTAAATACCATCAGCATGTGGTACGACAGCAAATGTACCAGTTTCTCTAAGACGTTGAAACGTAGAGTTAAAGGTAGACTTACTAGGTAATCTTCTATTTGGAAATCGCATGGAATATTCACGACGAGCAACATTGGCATTACCATTGCAAAACCGTACACAAACACCATATCGGCATATTCAGCATTAGTATAAATGAAAGGCACAATGAGTACTCTGCGAAAGCCTCAAACAAACTGATAAATGTTATTGATAGTTCTATTCTTATTATTATTTGTTATTGATGTTTTATTCCAAACAGTATTAATCCTAAAGTCCATAGTATATGTACGGTTAGGGAGACATATGCAACAGAGCGTTTGCAAGCATACCTTCGTACGAAATATTTTTTTCTTGTTTTAAGGTCCTTGGTTCATATTTTCAGTTTGGTCACTGCTGATGTTGAAGAAAGGTGCCGAGCCTGTCTGAATGCTCAAGGAAATCACTTTGAACATTTAATATGAACTTTAATGATTAATGATAATTAAATGATTGATTAATAAATAAAGTAGTTGGACTAAATAAAATAAGTTTTATTTATTTACTATGCCTAAATAATTCGCAACAATGAAATCCATAGATGTGAATTCTCCTAAACAAAGCGTTTGCGGACATACCTTCATATTAAATTTTTTTCTTTTTTTTGAGGTCCTTAGTTCAAATTTTCAGTTTGGCCATTTAACCCTGAAACACCCTGTATATATATGTATGTATGAGAGGGCAGCCCTTTAGAGGGTGGTGAACTCTCATAGCCACCAGATCGAATTGCGACACCGCCTAGGGGCCACGGGAAAGACCCGAAGCCCGAACTAGGCTCGCGTCTACCGCGGATGTGGCAAGACGCATCTTGGCTGACATGCGGCCGCAATACCAAAGCATGGTATGAGGAGTTGGTTGCTTGGTGCGGGGAGGTAAGGCCGAGAGGCTATGTATCCCTTGCATCAATAGCTGCCAACTCAGCATCTCATATATATACAATGTATATATATGTATGTTTATATGATTTATGGTATAAGTATGATGAACGAAAAATCTCGGGGTGAAAAAGTTTCACTTTAATAAAGTAATCGATTTGAGGAAGAAAATAGGAGTTCCCACCGACTACCTAAACAACCCCGAAAAAGCATCACTCAAGTTAAAAACAAGTATTGATGAACTCGTGATTAATCATTTAGGTACCATCAATGGATCTGAAGTTAATCAAAAATTGTTAATGCTATCGGATCGGTTAACACAAAATCCCACTGTTTGTGCAAATAAACTTAAAAGATATTCAAAAGTCGAGTCTCGGAGAAATGAAAACTATTAGTTTAATATGAATGAACAAAAATTGTATGGCTCTTTAAAATCAAATAAAGACGACCCATCAATTCCCGTTTCACATCCAGAGGAGTCTGATTTTTCTAAATACTGGGAAAATATAAGGAGAATCCCCCAAAAAAATAATAATAATGCATTCTGGCTGAATAAAATTCAGAAATAAACAGAGCGTGATCCGATAATGGATACCTACTGTTAATATTACAGAAGATATTCGAAATACTAAATACGTGGCCGCTAACGCTGAGGGATGAACAACGTTTTAAGGAATTGGAAAATAAGGCGTTGCGCAGAATATTCGGTCCACAGGAGAATTTAGGAGATTACATAACGCGGTACTGCGAAGCATGCACCCGGCTAATATTGTTACGGTCAGAGAGGGAAGAAGGACCGGCTGGGAGGATAAGACAAACAATGGGATTAAGCGGAAGGGATTATAGAATGGCGTAGATCCTTGTGGGTCGGTCTAGGCGGTTCTCGGTCTTCTTCCGAGAAATCCCCACCCCGACCGGCCTTGCCTATATAAAAAGGACAGCTGTTCTGGCCGGCAGTAGTAATAAGACGAGTAGTAATAAGTGAGTAATAAGACGAGTCAGTAATAAGCAGTGGAGTAATAAGCAGTGAAGTAATAAGCCAGTGAGTAGCAGTCGTTAACTAGTGATAGTGCGTGAGTTACAGTGAGTTAGTATCAGTCTGTAATAAGTGCTTACTTATTTTTAAGTAACTAATTAACTAATTTGTTAATAAATATTAGATTCTTGAATTAAGTAATAGTTTAGTCCATTTTACACCCAGTAGCCCGTAACAATATTATTCAGATAATTTTTTTGAAATTTCCTTTTTTTAATTATATTTTGTTGAAGGCGATACATTGATTTCAAGAGGAATTTCTAATCAAATTATAATATTGTGCAGTCGGTAATCCCTCGAATCATTCCACACCGTTGCCATGCAGGTTCAATTGATTCACAAAGTATGTTCAAAATCCCAACTCTCAAAGCTACTCCGTGGAAAAAGAAGGACCTCAAAGATATGCCTGTGGTCAAACAGTAATATAGTTTAAGCCATATATTTGGCATCCTTCAAACAATGGGAAAAGAATGTATAATGGGTATAGTACTGAGTAATAGTTTTAAAACTTTTTTTTTTTAATTTGCACTTTACCTTTTATTTTGGTATTAAAGGTGCTTTAATTAATATATATATATTTGTATATATAAATTTCTTTCGTCCGTGTGTACGTCACTGAACTCCTAAACGAATGGGCCTTATTTAATAACTTTTTGTGTGAATATTCAAGCTGGACCAAGGATGGTTTGAATTCTAACTTCGATCCGATAGGTAATGTATTTAATTAGTTATATTAATTAAAACAAGGTGGAAAGGTTATTCATCCACGAACGCTCCTATCGAAAAAAATGTGAACCTTTGATTAATTCTGCTAGTTGTGCCAAGCAAAACATAAAATGTTTGCTTTATTATTATGATAGTTTATTGTATGTGTTTTAAATTATGATAGTTTATGAGCGGTTTTAAATAGTTTAGATTCACTTCTGTTTAAATTTTGTGTAGATTCCAGAATAATCACCTCAAGACTCCCCTCTAGGAATTGTATCTTAATTTGTTAAATTGTTGTTTTTTTATTGTTTATTGTTGTTAATTGGACAAAATTAAAAAATAAAGTCGAATATTATAAAATTCTAGAGATAAATATTTCCATTGTTATACGATGAAATGAAAAACATTTATTGATCGTTGATAAACGAAAACAGAGAATAAAATATTGCACATTACGGAAACGCCATTCTATCATGCCCAATAGTTTGGGTTGATTAGGCTCTTATTCCAAATGTTTATGTAAATTTTTATAGTACCTGACCAGTTCAATTACTTATTTCTGTTATAGCTTAATGATAGCATGGGACGTTTAATTGTTATACAACATATTTAGTTAATTTATTGAGTTCTTATCGAGCCAAAAGTTTCATTTTAACACATCATATTAGTGAAATAATCGGTAACGCAGCTTAATTAATTTCATACATTAGGAAAGCTTTTTTTCTATGATGCCAATTTTTCCCTTTTATTATAATTTTTGTTTTGTTTTTGATTTCACGCATTTGGTTCAAAACAGAGGTGTTGAGCCTTCTTTAGAACCTAAAGCGGAAGTCCAGATTCTCAGTCCCCTCCACCGTGGATTTAGGAACCGATCCATTCGTGGAAATTATAATAGGTGTTACCACCACGCTTTCCATTTGGTAGAGCTCTTTTATTTCAGCCACTAGTTCCTGATATTTTCAAAGTTTCTCTCCCACAGAAGAATTGTCATTATTGTCATTAGGGATTGCAATGTCAATAATTCTTGCTTTTCAATCTCTCGTTTTTATAAGGAGGATTTCTGGTTTATTATGACGCACAGTATGTTATAATGAATTCATCCCAATATAGCTTAAGGGGACCTTTTTGTATAAGTCTATTGGGATGATACTTATAACATGGCGTCTTATTATCGAGTAGGTTAGATTTCACCGCCAGGACTTGATGGAAAATTTTTGCTACATTTTTATGCCTCTGGAGATACTCGGTACCAGCCAACACACCTCATCCCCCAGTGTATTATTATTATAGCCTGTTATTACTACTTTACTATGGCGAGCTTGGTATGATTTCCATTAGCAATATAAAATCAATCAATGAACACTGGCTCTACAAACCAGTACGGGTCTTAGCTGCATAAAGGCGTCACCTCCACTCTTCTCTGTCCTGTGCCAAGGTCCTTCCAAGATCTGGATCCAACAATGCTACCTGCATCCTTCTCGACCTCGTCTGCCCATCTTAATCGTGGCCGTCCACGTTTCCTTGTCCCAAAAACCAGTCTCAAATGAGTAGCGGTATCCTCCATTCTGGCCAGATGTCCAGCCCATCTAAGCCTATCTATTCTTATATACTGAGCCACGTCTAGCTCCTGATACATCCGATATATCATGAATTCTGCCTGAGTCTAAATTGATCGCCAACTCTTGGCGCTCCATATATCCTTCTTAATATTTTTCTTTTAAAGTGGAGTAAACTATTGGCATCTGCCCTGGACAGAGGCCAGGTTTCCGATCCGTAAGTTAAAACAGGCCTGATCATTGTCTTGTAAAGTATCACCTGAGCTCTTCTTGATATCAGATGACTTCTTAAAATTGTTGTCATATCAAATAAACATTTATTAGCGGTCGAAATTCTTCTATGAACTTCTGCTCCAGTTGAGTTATCCGCTTTGACCAACGAGCCAATGTAGACAAAACTGTCGACACTTTCAAACCTGTAGGTGCCAAACCTGATAGAGGGTGTTGATTGCCTTGAAGGGCTAGCAAGCATATATTTCAGATTCACTTGAAGACCCATTCGCCGTCCAGCTTTCTCCATAACAAGAACCGCTTGCTGTAAATCCCTCTGTGTTCTTCCGACTATATCTATATCATCCGCGAATCCCATTATTTCTATGGACATAGTCAGAATCGTACCAGTGACATGTAATCCTGAGTCACTTATGACCTTTTTAAGTGCAAAATTGAAAACAGGCACGAGAGTCCATCCCCTTGTCTCAGACCCCTAGTTGTATTGAATACTTCAGACAAGTCATTCAGGATCTTGACCTGGCTTCTCGACTCCATCATCAGCAATTCCACAAGGCTTATAAATTCTCTGGGGACATTCATTTCTTCTATACTTTGATACAGTTTCCCCCTGAAGATACCGTCACAGGCATTGCTGAAATCCATGAAAAGGTGGTGGGTCGTAATATTTTACTACAAGATCAACCATTCATAAAGCCGCATTAGTACATTCCTATCTCTCTTTGGGCATGGGGGAGTAGTCTTTGGTACACCACATTGGAGAGGACTGTTTAGGCCGAGCTAAGGAGTGCTATGCCACGATAGTTATCACAATGCATCTGGTCTCCATTCTTGTGAAGAGGGAGGATAAGGCCAATGAATTTAAAATCAGACCTTCCAAAATGACATCTGTAAATTTTTGGGGAAGCAGTTCAGTTATATTAGTTATTTCTGTTCTACCTTTATGTTAGATGACAATGATTAACCATTCCACACAACATACTTTGTTAAATTATAGTACTTTTATCGGGCCAATGGTTTCATTTTAGCACATCGGATTGTAAATCTAAAATATTCTAAATTAAAAAAAAATAATTCGTTTCCCAGGCTAAACGTATTGACCTATTTTTCTACATCTCGATTAATAGACCAAATTCAATAAAATTACAAAGATTAAAAAAATAATAAGTGAAGTAATTTAGAAATATTACATGTAGGTTCGGATTGTGAATCTAAACTGCTCTTATAAAAAATAATATTTTTTTTTAAATAGTAATTTGGTGCCTTTGGCTAAACGTATATACCTATTTTTCTATATCTACTTCAACAGATGAAATTCAGTAAAACAACAAACAATAAAAAAAAATAGCAAGTTAACTAATTAAGAAATAATAAGTTAGCAAATTAAGAAACACTACATGTCTGTTCGGATTGTGAATCTAAACTATTTTTAAAAAAATCAATAATTTCGTTCACCTGGCTAAACTTATCTACATATTTTTCTACATCTATATCAAGAGATCAAATTCAATTTAAGAAACTTAAAAAACAAACATAATAAGTTAACTAATTAAGTAACAGTACATGTCTATTCAGATTGAAAATCTAAACTACTCCTGAATCCCCACAAAATTTAAATAAATTCGGTGCAGTGTTTATCAATTTTCAATAAATGCTTTTCATTTTATTATATTACTTCTTAAATTCTTATCACATTAGTGGTTCCTTTTACTAACTATTACCGATTTATTGTAATCCTATCGTGTTCTCCATGGCTTGACTGATAAGTGATACGATCAAGTCATGACTTTTAATGATATTTTTTTTTACATATTTTTTCATCAAAACGGTCCTAATAGTTACATCTGTTGGGTGAGATAATTGTCTATATCTATATCAACGAATTTAATCATTACAACTTCATAATATTCCACATAATAATTACACTTATTACACGGCCACTAATACTCACTGTAACTCACGCGCACTGCCACTAGTTAACAACTGCTTATTACTTCACTGGCTTATTACTGACTGGGCTTATTACTGACTCGGGCCGGCCGAACAGCTCGCCTTTTTATATAGGCAAGGTAGGTCGGGGTGGGACAATTCTCGGAAGGACGAGGACCACCTAGACCGACCCAGAAGGCTCTCCGCCATTCTATAATCCCTTCCGCTTAATCCCATTGTTTGTCTTATCCTCCCAGCCGGTCCTTCTTCCCTCTCTGACCGTAACACTGCCCCCTCCTTAAAAGTGCTCTGCCCCAGAGCATAGTCCGGAGAAATCGGGCAGCTATGAGCTACTACGGATATAGACGCTTTTCCTTTCCAGGGGTTGAACGTGCACACCAATATGGCGACTCCAGAGTTGGCGAATATCTGTTCAAGCATGTTCCTGACAACCTTCCACTCCAGGCCGTCATATCCACAGCCCAACTTAGGGATCGCGAGCTTGGTGACACGCAGTCTCAGAAGCTTACTCCGCAGGTCGTCGAGGCTTCGCCGCAGTGCGTCATATGTGGGCTTCTGATCAGTAGCACACTTGGTAACTAAGTAGAACAGGTGTCGTCCTTCGTGCGTATGGTGGAGTGCTTTCCCGACGCTTGGTCCTTGGCGTTCCAGCTCCTTAGTTCCAGCAAACTTCTTCCTGAAGACCGTTGCAATCCCTCGGGAAGTCCTCAGATCTTCGGCGACACAATGGGCCAGAGAATAGTCCGCGGGTAACGAGAAGATATCTCAGTATACTATCAGAGTTACTCCACGGGAACCATGTACCTTAGGTTGTGCAACTGATACCTTACTGGTCTCCACGTCGTTGAGGTACCTGACTTGCTGGTCTTTTGTCGGGCCATGGTCTCCTTTGTATGGGGCCAGTCTATTAAAATGGACTACCCTGGGTTTTCCTTTTGGCTGCTTTCTGATCCTATAGATGACGTCGTTTATCCTATTGATGATCTCAAACGGGCCATCCCAGGAGTTCTGAAGTTTAGGTGAGTATCCTCGCCTTCTTCGAGGATCATGTAGCCAGACCAAATCTCCAGGTTGGAATCCACCTTTCTCTGCCCTGATGTCGTAACGCTCCTTCATTCTGTCACTGGCCCCCTGGATGTTTGCACGAACCTTCTCGTGGATGTTATCCATCCGCTTCCGTAGATTCGTGACGTAATCCTCTCCGGAAACTTCCTCATTGGGCTTGAACCCGAATTTCAGATCACAAGGCAGACGAAGTTCTCGGCCGAACACCACATTTGCGGGGGTCTGCCCCGTTGCTTCATGGACTGAACTGCGGTAGGCTAACAGGAATAGGTGAAGATACTGGTCCCAGTCTCGCTGATGGTCGGAGACCACCTTAGACAAATATCGACCCATTGTCCTGTTCATGCGCTCCACCATGCCATCTGATTGAGGGTGAAGAGGTGTCGTCCTGGTCTTCCGTATTCCCAGTGCTTCGCACATCCCGGAGAAGACTGCACACTCAAAGTTTCTTCCCTGGTCAGCGTGAAGTTCCATGGGTACTCCAAATCGGCTGACGAGCTGCTTCACAAGTACGTCTGCAACGGTGACTGCCTCTTGATTCGGAAGGGCATACGCTTCCACCCACTTAGAAAAGTAGTCCATGGCCACGAGAATATATCGGTTGCCTTCGTCCGTCACAGGGAAAGGGCCAGCGATGTCGATTGCTATCCTCTCGAACGGTGCTCCCACGTTGTACTTCTTCATAGGGGCCCTCTTTCTTCTTGTTGGCCCGTTAGAAGCCGCACAAGCCGCACAACGCCTGCACCAGTCCAACACATCGTCCTTAAGGTTTGCCCAGTAAAAGCGTTCACGAACTTTTTCCAATGTCCGGTGAACTCCAAGATGGCCGCCAGTTACACCGTCATGTAGTTCCCTACAGTGATTCATGCGATTCGGTAGCCGAATAGCATCGGCGAACGAATAACCGAAGAGTGATTTCGATTCGTTGGTGATTTTATGCCATTGTTACATCTGTGATTGTTGCAGTAGCACTTTGCCATATTCTGCGTATTTCCGTATATTTATTATTCTAATGTTATTTATTTAATTATAAGTGACATTTTTTTATAATAGATAATTCAAATATAAATATGTAGTAGTATTCAAAAGTAGTGATAGTATACTAAATAGTTGTACAGTACAATAGGATAGTAAAAATTGACAGTATTTCAAGATCAGTCAGAAGTCCCATCTGGAATTTTTTTACCAAGGAAGCCAGTTCTGGGATTGCCAAATGTAATATATGCAAGCATAAATTATCATATAAGAGCAGCACAAGCAATCTTAAAAAACATATGACAAGTAGGCATCCGACAGTATACATTGATACTATGAGACCGGAGTTATTTTTGAAACAAAAGGTAAGTTTCATAATTTATTTTTTTTAAACCATACAATTCTTCAAATTGTCACCAATTCCTTTTTAGTTATCTTTGTAGGGAACTAAAATATTTCTTTTTACATATAAAAAATATGATGAATAATTTTATTTTATTTTATTCAACGATTGGATCGCCAGCAGTTTCATCTTTGAGCATTCCTACTATTTTTTTGTTTTCTTCAGAATAACAGCGATGTTTTGTTGGAAAATTACTGGTATCAAAATAGTCTTTTAAATCATAATTTATATCATCGTATATATCTTTTGTATTTACTAGGTATAAAAATGAATCAGTATCCATATAACAGAGGTTTATATTTTTCGGACCATATTTAAAAAAAAATATGTTATAATGTAATTCGTACATTAAAACTGTTGATAGTTCCAATATACTAAAACCAACATAAAGAGGTTTATCAAATACAATTTTATTCTTCTCTAACTGAACGGAAACTACATTTTCAGTGAAAATGATTATTTCTTTGAAATTTGGCTTTTTAACTAGTTTATTCAATGATTTTTTATTTGTAACAATTTTTAAATCTATTCGTTTTCTAACGTTTTCCATAAATTTACCAAAACAGGAGTTGTTCATGAGTTTAAAAAAATCCAATTCAAAAGGATAGGTTGACTTAGCTCTATGTTGGGTATTTAAATTTATGTATGGTGACAACCAATTTTTTTGCTTAAATTTTAAAACCTATGAATTTTGGTTAATTTAACGCCAAGATTTAGTGCTTGTTTCAAATTGACATAATGAACAATATAACGGGTTTTTGGTGTGAGTGTAGTAAGTAACTTTTCTGTTGTTTTATCACTGTCAGACGGTTTTAATTTATCAGGTAATAAAGGTAGTTGACAGTGCATATCGTGTATATGGCTTCAGGGTAATCAATGTCTACATCGAGTATATAACCAACTTCAGAGTTGTCAGGAACTTTTGACACATCTAATTCTTCATTATGCCATTCAAAGTCACAATATGGGAGGACACAGTTCATTGCATAGCCGTATAAATTATTTACATCTGCGTAAATTAAGTAGTTAATGGTCTCATTTGGACCGTAATCATCTACATAATAATTATTTGCTTTGGCATAACGTTTGACAACTTGTGTAATGCCTCCTCGAATGCCTTTTTCGATATATAATACCATATCCATGTCTTTAATAATGTCCAATTCAATATTTGTCGTTTTTAACATTGCTTCGTAACTGATGCCTGGAAGAGACATAAAATGGGCAGGATCTAGTGAATATATATCCATAGAGAGATTACGAAATTTTTCAAATATTTCACATAATAAAATTACGTCTGTTTGTTTATACATTTCGGTATATTCTTTTAAGTTATTTATATTAAAAGTATTCCAAATGTTTTGCGCATGCTCATAATCAGACTCGGAAATATCTTCTGCAGTTAAGTTGTTGTAAAATTTACTTATTGCAGGCAACTGAGTTTCTTCTAACCGCAGTAATGAATCTATGTAAGAGTAAGGGTAAATTCCCTTTCTCGTTAACAATTCAACTTTCGTTTCGTCAGGAATTAACTGATGCAAATGAGGGAATGTAATTGAAAGACTTGAAGAACCTTTTTTCATGTTTTGCACTAGGGTATCTAGGCCGGCAGCTAAAAATTTATAACTATCTACAAATCTTATTTTAGTTTTGCAATCTTTAAATGTTTTGGTAAAACTTATGTATTACTTGGAACTACGGTAACATCTCCTTCATGGTTTGCTAAAAACGGAACAATAAAGTGCGAGTCATAGCCCTGAAAGTTATGCATAAATACTGGAATGAAATTGGGTGTTTTTGCTTGTAAATTGCAATTAGAATGAGCCGCTCCAATGAAATTAGATGACACCTGATCATGATGATGCACCTTCGCATCCTCATTTAAAGTTTTCAGGCAGATAACACATACATCGGTACACTGATGAATTATCTTTTCTTCCTCCGTCATTTCAGACATAGGCTCAACTTTACCATATATTTCATCAGCTTTTTTAGCCAAATCATGCAGTCCTTCCATGAACATTAGCATACATTTCTCACCGGTAAAAATTAATGGCTGTTGAAATTTAAATTGAGGTATATCCGTTTTGACCATAAGTGAAGCACAAAAAATTTTATGGTTTTGAACTGATTTTGTCCAAGAAATTGATGGATTTTGCGAAGGACCTGCAATTGGTTCCAGATATGATTCAAAGT
The DNA here is from genome assembly GCA_964056705.1 of Troilus luridus. Taxonomy (NCBI): domain Eukaryota; kingdom Metazoa; phylum Arthropoda; class Insecta; order Hemiptera; family Pentatomidae; genus Troilus; species Troilus luridus. The sequence continues at coordinate 1,721,445 of OZ057417.1, read as the reverse complement.
CTGCGTAAGCAACAATTTTAATTTTTTGGGGGTATTCGAATTTTTTAAATTTGATTTTATCATCTGCAGGAAAATCTGTCCTAACTGGTTTATGCGCACCGCAAAATAATAAATGTTCCTTTAATCGTTCTTCTGAGTTTTTTCCACTTTTTGTTTTGTATCTCCAGGAAATAGATGTTAAACACCTGTGGCAAATTTCTTTAGCGGATTTGTCACCTGATATTTGACTACCAACAAGCCTGCTTAAATTTGTGATATAACAATAGTGTGAGTTTATTTCATTTTGAAGAAACAAAAGGTCAAATCTCTCGTTATATGTTTCTTTTTTGCTTATTCTAAAGGGAAATATATTGTTTTTTTCATCCAAACCGTACACATTAATTTAAACATTGTTTACTTCCTCGATTTTTTTTAATATCTTTAATTGAAGTAGGATATGAAATACAATCGAATTGATAATGGGTTTCTAAATTTTCGTACAATGTAGGATCGTTCGAACCAACTGTTTTACTCAGTATTGCTAATCGAAAACAGTCGTTGTTTATATTTTTTACATTAATAACAGCATGTTTGTTTTTTATACCTTTTGGCAAATTAATAAATTGTTTTCCGCTCAGAGGTGTATATTTGGTAAAATGCAAACATAGAAAGTTGCAAGAAACAAAGGTCCAACCAGAACCTTTGGCTTCAAAGGAATCTAATTCCATAATTAATTTTTCGTATGACTCTTTCAAATAATTGTGCAAATCGGTTGATGAATCTGTGATGTTCTGACTAGTCTTAAAATTCATATTGGACTTTTCCTCGTTGTTATGATTTATTTTTTTGTATGTACAATCTAAGTGTAAATTAATTTTAAATATGTTCCATTATGTCAAATATGAAGTTAAAATCTCAATAAGTTTTTCTTTATTGATTTCAAAAAAAATTGTTGGAGTAGTTTTATTATTATGATTTTCAAAATAAAAGTCTATCACCGAATTACCAAATGCAGCCTTTTTAATTCCTTGTTAATATGTGATTAACCTATCAAGTTGTTCCTTATTATAAAGTTTATATTTTTTTGGAGAACTAATTCCTTTTTCTACAATATTAGTGTTGTAGAAAGGTGGAATGTTCGAATGTATCCGTTTTTTGAATGGTAAATGCGATTGAGAACTGGAAACAGATTGTTTTAAAGAGGGTCCAGCCGGAGTTTGGAAATTTTCCATTGTTATCGATTGACTAGTATGACCGACTAATGCTTGAAAGGGAAAGATGTGCTTTTTATTTTTACAGGTAATTATATGTCGTGTACAGCTAAATTTTTGCATTTATGTGCGTTTAATATTTTCAATAAAAACCCACATTTTGAACACAAAACATCCATACCTTTTTAAAGTTAATATTTTCCTATGACCATTATGTTCGCTGCTAATATATATTTATTCGCTAAACGTTATTATATATGAATTTCTCTGCTTTCCCCTGTATGTCATCTTCAATAACGATAAAGAAAACATTCTTACTTAATAAATAAAGATAAAGAAAACAATCTTACTTTTTTTTCTAACAATCAGGTATTAACATTGTTTGAAATAGCAATTGATAATATGAAAACTCACCATTATAATGTTTGATCTCCGCATCAGTAAAACATTCACTGTACCTCTTGGGAAGAAAGGTCCTAAAGCGCTCTCCTCCTCTTTCAGCCTCTATAATAGCCTCCACCCCTTGGCCGTGTTCAGTTGTTTTAAACCGCAACTCCAATATTGAATAGCATACCCCCTCATGCAACTCTCCTATGGTTTTATAGGATGTAAGACCGTTTAATCTATTCAAAAGGGACATCTGCAATGATTATAACAATCAGATTGTTCTCATCATGTTACGATTAGTTAAAACAAGTAGCAATAACAACTTACACAATTCTTAATCAGTGATTAGCGACGGTGGACTGCACAACACGCAGACGAGACGGAGTGACGGAGTGCCAGTGGGCTGAAGAGGGAACGTTTATAAAGGGAGTATGGACTGATGAGCTAGGCAAAGTGGGAATAGGAGGTATCATGACCATATATGGGCATGGAAATATAGAGAACTGCGAATGTGACTATTTAACTGACGGTCCAGATATTAATCGTGTATGAACTGGTGAGCTAGGCATACTGGGAATATGAGGTATTACGACCCATATATGGACATGGAAATATAGAAAACTGTGAATGAATTGGCTAATGTAACTCACAGACAAGGTGATTATTTAAGTTTATATTGCATCCGTAAGACAATCTCACTTATCTTATTTTGTCCTGTCGCCTGCTAAAGTTCAATGTCAACCTTTTCGTCCGTGAGATAAAATATAAACTGCCGATCAAGCATACCCGGGCAGCGCTAGGCCCTCAATGACTCTGATGGAACTGACGTCACAAGGCCAGTTTTACACACTATACAGATAAAATATAAAAAAAAAAAAAAAATCTGATAAAGGAACCCCGTATCCCCCGCGATGAGAGTTTGTGTTTAGAATCGGTCGAGTGAAGACGTATGATTTTAGAGCTCCTGCGGATTAGCTGAATACAACAAACTAACTGATAAGTTTTCTTTTATATATATTACTTTTGTAAATTCTCTATTATTTCGTAGTTTTAAACTTTATTTAAAAGGTTTTTCTTTTTTGTTTTTCTATCTGTTAATTTTATACATATATTTAAAAGTGAAATTTTTTTTTTTCTCTTCTCTTTTTCATATAATTGCATGATTAAGCCTAAAAAATGGCTGAATCCCCACCTTTGAAAAGAAAGAAAGGTAGATTTAAGTTTGCAACTATAGGGAATAATGAACAAAGAAAAAACTGTGTCAAGTTTTTAATTATAAAAAGGCTTGAAACAGAAAATGATAGTAATTGCTCAGATTTTAAAAGGTTTCACCTTTTTTAATACAGAAAAGTTTAAAAGCTATAATAGGTGAGGCTAAGTTAATGAAAAAATTGAAAGACGGAACACTTTTAGTGGAAGTATTTTCTGACACTCAATCGGAAAAACTTTTAAAATGTAACAACTTATGTTGTAATTTTCCTATAAAAGTAGAGCCACATGCAAGATTAAATTTAAGTAAAGGGATTGTGTGGTGGCCGGATTTGAATTATGTTGACATAGATGAAATAAAAGATGAGCTGAAGCCCCAAAATGTTATTGACGTCAAAAGATTAACTTTTTTTAGAAATAATGAAAAACTTAACAGTCACAACTATCTATTAACTTTCGATAATCCCTCTTTACCCTCTGAAATTAAACTAGGTTTCCATAATGTTGTAGTAAGACAATTCATTTCCAATCCAATACGGTGTTACGTCTGTCTAAAATTTGGCCATACAAAAAGAAACTGCAATAAAGAAGCATTGTGCAAATTTTGTGGAAAAACAAAACATGAGGGGTCAGAGTGCAACAATCCGGTAACTTGTGTTAATTGTTCTAGTAATCACGAGGCTTTTTAAAAAAATTGCCCCGTTTTTATTAAAGAGAAGGAAATAAAAAGAATTCAAGAGGCAGAAAAAGTAACATACTCCGATGCAAAGAAAAAATACGATCTTTTGCACCCAATAACAACACAAATATCTTTCGCTAATATTGCTAAAAATAAAAAATCTGTTAGTGTACAAACTGAACCAATTATTGAAAATCAATTAACATTTAGAAAATCTGTAGCAACAGCTACGTCTAGTAAGACAACTACGCCTAGTGGCAGCACCAGCATTACTGATATCTCTGTTACCCCCACCCATGTCCCACCTCCCACCACACCCTCACCTCCTCACCCAACTTCCTCCTTAATTTCCTTACCCTCCGTTTCAAAAATCCCAACTTCCCAAACCTCTGGTGGGATATCCGAAAAAAAATCGGAAGCCCATTCCTCCAAGTTCGAAGTCGCCTCTGAACCGAGGATTTTACCCTCGGTACAGAAGTCGTCTGAAGAATCTTCCAACCCTCACAAGTGTCCTGAAGGTCAACAGACCGAATGGACAAAAGTAAAGGGAAGAAGAACTAGAAGTACGACCAGGAAAAAATCACCAAATAGTGAACAAAGTGTAGAAAAAATGGAAAGCAATTAGTAGGTAGTTTTTGATTCTATTATAGGTTTTCCATTTTATTTATACTTAATAAATTTACTCTAATCAACGATATTCTAACCTATTTACATTTTCTTTTTTACTATGACAACTCCAACCAACATAATACAATGTTGTATAACTGTAATGGTATAACGGGAAAATATGAGGAACTAAAACTTATAATTAATAAATACCAACCGGTAGTTTTATGTATACAAGAGAGTAAATTACCCCTTAATAAAACTTTTACCCTGAAGGATTATAATATTTATAGAAAAGATTTTGATTATAGAAGTAGAGCATGTGGTGGGGTTTTGATTGCCGTAAATAAGAGGGTTGTATCTGAGTTAATTCAGATTAATACCTCCCTCCAAGCAGTAGTAGTCAAGGTCATTCTTCACATTCCCATTTTTGTTTATAATGTTTATCTTCCCCCTGATAATTTTGATGAGGTAGAATTAGTTAATATTCTGAATAATACCCGTTCTCCTTTTATATTTATGAGCGACGTAAACGGCCATCACACCTCGTGGGGTTCTTCGTACTGCACAACACGAGGAAATACTATTAGGCGAATTATAGATGGTACCGACTCGATAGTTTTAAACTCAGGACAACCAACATATTTAAGTCCAGCATACCATTCATTCTCGTGCATCGACCTGACATGGTGTTCACCTAGTTTATATACTCATTTGGATTGGCAAGTTTCTCAAGATCTATATTCTAGCGATCATTTCCCCATAATAATCACTTTCCCATACATTAATACCCGGGTAACAAAACATGCTAGATGGATAACAGAAAAATCCGACTGGACAACATTTCAAAACAATATACTGATATATCAACCACAAACAATAGTGATGAAAGCAATCATCAAATTACAAAATCTATTTTAGCAGCTGCGGAACTTTCAATCCCAAAAAGCTCCACTATTGTCAAATCGAAAAGAGTCCCTTGGTATGACAATGAATGCAAACTAGCGATTAAGAAGAGAAGTAAGGCTCTTAAAGTCTTCCAAAGGGAACCAACTCTTCAGAATCTAATAAACTATAAAATGAACCGCTCGCTATCTCGCAGAATAATCAAGGAAAAGAAGAAAGAATCATGGGAACAATTTTTGAACACCATTTCATCAAATACCCCACCCAGAATATTTTGGAAAAAGATAAATAATATTATGGGAAGATTTGTGGACTATCAACCGACCCTTCTAATCAATGACAAAAAAGAGCAAAATCCCGATTTATTGGTCGAGCATTTTGTTGAATATTACTCAAATATTTACTCCACCCAACCACAACCGACAATAGAAACCGAGACAGATAGTATTGATGATCAGAAAGAAAACTCTTTTAACTTACCATTTACCAAAGCAGAATTACTTTCCTGTTTAAAAGAGCTGAAACCATCCTCACCAGGGGTGGATGAAATACATAATGATATGTTGAAAAATCTACCAATACCGGCAATAGACGCGCTTCTTGCATTCTATAACCAGATTTGGAGCACAGGGAACTTTCCTGAGATATGGAGGAGATCGATTATAATACCAGTCTTAAAAACTGGAAAAAATAAGTTGTTTCCTTCAAGTTACCGGCCCATCTCACTCACAAGCTGCATATGCAAGTTGCTAGAAAAGATGGTTTTAAAAAGGCTAAGTTGGGTACTAGAAAAAAATAATTTATTATCGAACCTACAAAGTGGCTTCAGAATAGGACGCTCTACAATAGATCATCTGGTAGCAATGGAATATGAAATTCTCAACAGCTTTGCTGAGAAAAAAGAATGTATAGGTATATATTTCGACATCGAAAAAGCCTTTGATAATTTGAAAAGATCTCTCGTCCTGCAACAGCTACGTGAATGGGGAATTGGAGGTCGGCTACTCATGCTGATCTGTAACTTTCTACGAAATCGGACCTTCCAAGTTAGAATAGGTAATCACCTGTCTTCAGTAAAAGAAATGACCAACGGAATCCCACAAGGAAGTGTCTTAAGCTGTGCTCTTTTTGCAATAGCTATAAACAAAGTTACAGAGATTATTCCTAAACAAATCAAAACATTTTTATTTGTAGACGATCTTGCTCTGTTACTGTCATTTAAAAATGTAAATAGAATGCAAATATTACTACAAAATTGTTTAGCGAATTTAGAAGCATGGTCTATGAAATCTGGTCTAAATTTCTCCACCGAAAAAACTAAATGTCTACTTTTTTCTAAACGCAGGACGCCTACTACTTTTCCAACGCTAACCTACAGAGGCATGAACTTACGTTTCGAAACAAAAGTTAAATTTCTAGGGCTAACTCTTGATTGTAAACTTAACTGGAAAGAGCATATTACATGTCTAAAAGAAGAAACACTTAAGAGACTGAATATTTTAAAAGTTCTGGCTGGACGTTCATGGGGAGCGGATAGATCAGGCATGCTTAAGGTATATACCAGTCTGATAAGATCAAAGCTAGACTATGGTAGCTTTGTTTACTCATCGTCGAATCAAAATCTGCTTTCAGCTCTTGATTCAGTCCACCATGCAGGCATCCGTCTTGCTACTGGAGCCTTCAGAACCAGTCCAGTGATTAGTTTATGTGTTGAATCTGGTATTGCTCCTCTCGCTTTGAGAAGACACCAACTCGCCTGTGGATACATTGGAAGGCTAAAAAATAGTAATAACAACCCAGCATGGAAACCCATTTTCAAACCGAAGAATAGACGATTTCAAGAAAACCGTAGACTACCTGCTCCATTAGGTATTAGGGCTGGTAAATATATAGAAAAAATCAGCTGCTTGGAACCAACAACTAATGAACTTAATTACCCACCTTGGACTACAAAACTACCTGCAATAGATTTAACGCTTAAAAAATTCACTAAAAATACCACTACAGGACTCATGTATTTAGCAGAATATAAAAAAATTAAGGGAAAATATAGTAATAGAAAACAATTTTATACAGATGGTTCTAAATTAAATAATAATGTTGGTTGTTCATTTGTATCAGACTCCAGGATTGGCAAGTATAAACTTCCCTCCCTGGCCAGCAACTTCACTGCCGAAAGTTATGCGATTTGCGCGGCACTCTATTATATTATGCAATGCGAAGAAGAAAACTTCGTAATATACATGGACTCCCTATCTGCTCTTATGGCACTTAAAAACATTTATAGTAAAGACCATCTTATAAGGAAAGCACAAGTTTATGCATCAATGTTAAAAGATATTAATAAGAACATATCCTTGGTTTGGATTCCATCACACGTGGGGATTAAAGGTAACGAAGCAGCAGACCGGGCTGCCAAGGAAGCAGCATTGTCATCGATTGATATTACAAGTATCTACACCTCATCAGATATATGCCACTTTTTAAAATATGGAGTAAAACAAGATTGGATCCAGCTTTGGGAAAACACCGAGGAACGAAATAAGCTTAAAGCTGTAAAAAAGGAATTAAAAATATGGAAAAGTTCCAACCGCAGTAACAGAAGGGAAGAGGTAGTTGTAACAAGACTTAGAATAGGCCACACCCGACTTACCCATGGTTACCTTATAACAAAGGACAGTCCACCGAAGTGCACAACATGTAATAACGCACAACTAACAATTAGACACATACTGGAGGACTGCCCCCTCTGGGATAGTTATTTTCAGGAAGCTCAATTACAAAGATTCCTCCCAACTATACTAGGCGATAATAATAAAAATATAGACACAGCCATCAAGTTTCTAAAAAAATATAACCTTTTTGACAAAATTTAAAAAATGACAAACGACAAAGGACAAAAAAATAAAGAAATAATATAGATTGAACGACGGACACTGAAGACCCTTGATGTTGAGTGTCCATAAGCAGTTCTACCTACCTACCCCCCGCGATGACGTCAGTGGGTCAGTGCCCCCCGTGACGTCACAAGGTCATTTGCACCTCTACTATAGCACTAATGTAAACAAAGCGATGTTGCCCAAATCTTGCACATTCCTTGCGACGTTGCCAAATGTGGCATTCAGACCTCCAAGGCTACCCCCTCCGGCCCTTCCCCTCGCCTGTCAAGGTCAAGTCCGAAGTCCACAATTCTACAACCCGTCGTTTATATCTACTTACAAACATTTGAAGAATTAAAAATGGAAGCATGAAATGATTTTTGTCGTAAATCACATGAGATGTGATGTAAGAATATCATTTTTATCAAATTGTTACCTTCCGGGGCAGAGAGGTGGGAGCGGATAGGGTACAATCGAGGGCACATAAGGGAAACTGGGAAAAGAAATAACCCCCAAAACATTTATCTAACAAAAATAAAGAGGCGTTGTAAAATTTTTTGTCTATGTATTTCGCTAATTCATATGTTGTTAATTCACTATGGAACGAAGAGGTATCCCTTCGTTGTGGACTTTAGGGAATCCTTAGATTCTAGGTGGTATCGGGTCAAACTGGCCATCCATCTACTGATTGCTTCCGCTTTGTTCTTCTTTAGAAGCTTTTTGTCTAACGACCCTTCTTGACTAAGTATTTTAAATCAGAACAGTCGATTTGAAATATGTATAATTTCTCCAGATGTATATCCAGTCCACCATCCAACAGACATTAACTTTATCTTATCTTCCTTCCTGCGAGACCTTCAGGACACTCATCGTCCTACTCACAAGATTTCTTTCCGAAGTTCCACTTAACCTGCCACGATGAGCATAAAGCCCTTAACTATCCTTTTGTGGAATGCAAACAGACTACTTAATCACCGTGACGAACTAGACATTTTTCTCCATGACAAACAAATAGATATAGCTTTACTGACTGAAACTCACTTCACTCAACGTACGAAATTGTATATACGGGGCTATATTACTTACAGGTCAGACCACCCAGACAACACTTCACATGCTGGATCCAGCATTCTCATCCATAAAACTCTTTCTCATTCCCTTGTCCCTTCTACTCCAACTGATGCTATTCAATCAACATCAGTATCCATAACTTCACGACCTTTCCATATCACACTTTCAGCTGTATACTGTCCTCCCGGTAGTTCCATCTCTCATAACCTTTTAGATTCCCTATTCCAATCTTTTGGACCGCGTTTCATTGCTGGAGGAGACTACAATGCTAAACACCAACGATGGGGTTGTCGAACATCCAACTCCCGTGGAAATATTCTATCCTCTCTCACATCCTCAAAGAGTTACTCAATCCTTGCCCCAAAAAATCCGACCTACTGGCCTACATCCCTCAAAAAACATCCCGACATCCTTGACATATTTGTTACATCCCAGATTTCCCCCGCACAAGCCAATATTGAATCCTTGGACGACCTTTCATCAGTCCTCCTTTTCTTGCACTCAAGTTTTGCTCCCAAGCCTTCCCCTCCCTCATTGATTACAGGACGTGTCAACTGGGACGATTTTTGTTACGACTTGGAGGACAAACTGGACTTAAAAATTTCACTTAAGACAAAACAAGACATTGATACAGCCATAGAAAAACTTACAACTTCAATCAGAAGGAGTTTACATGATAACATCACAAATCATACAATTAATAACTATCAACAGACTGATTTGCCACAGCATATTCGAATCTTATTAAGATAAAAACGCAGAGCATGATCGAAGTGGCATAGAACTCGATATCCAGCAGATAAAACTATCTATACAAAATTAACTAACAAACTAAAAGCAGAAATCAAGAAGTTCAAAATTCAAAATTTAATTACCTGGACTGAAAATCTTACAACCACCGACAAATCATTATGGATGACCACCAAAAAACTCCTAAAGTTCAAGGAATTTAATCATCCACTCCTCACTGGATCAAATAACTGGACAAGATCTGACGGAAAAAAATCACAGTTATTTGGTCAATACCTTTCCAAAATTTTTCATCCACATCCTGAAATAATTAACCCAACTCACATTGAATGTATAAAAGAAGCGTTAGATGCTCCCCTCCAAATGTCCCTTCCACCCAAAGCATTCCATCCTACAGAAATATCCAACATTATTCACAGACTACCTTCCCGCAAAGCTCCTGGGTACGACCTCATCACAATTCATATCTTAAAACACCTTCCTTGAAAAGCCATTCTATTCCTTACCTATATATATAATGCTGTACTCCGCTCCACATATTTTCCTGACCCCTGGAAATTATCCATTGTAAAAATGATACCCAAACCTAAAAAAAAACAGAATGCCCTTCCTCTTACCGTTCTATCTCTCTTCTACCGTGCATGGGTAAAATCCTAAAAAAACTCATCCTCAAACGATTGTACCCCATCCTTGATGCAAATCATGTAATACCAGATCACCAGTTTGGATTCCGAGCATCCCACTCCACTATTCAGCAATGTCATCGTGTGGTGGATGTAGTCTCCTCTGCATTAGAACGTGGATCATATTGCTCGGGCGTCTTTCTTGACGTGGAACAGGCTTTCGACCGAGTCTGGCATCCGGGCTTGCTCTACAAACTCCGTAAATTCCTACCTCATACCTACTTTCTCATCCTTCAATCCTATCTCACAAATGGAACTTTCCAGGTAAACCATAATAATGTCCTTTCATCCCTATTCTCCCAATCTGCTGGTGTTCCTCAAGGTAGCATCCTTGGCCCAATCCTTTATACAGTTTATACAGCTGTCATCCCAACTCATCCTAACACTATCCTTACCACGTATGCTGATGATACATGTGTATTATCAGTTAACACCAATCCAGTTATTGCGTCCCAAAGGCTCCAATACCATATTACTGATCTTGAAGAATGGTGTCAAAACTGGAGAATTAAAATAAATTCTCAAAAATCCCATCAAATCACTTTTACCTTACGTCGTAAACCAATGACTTCCTGCCCTTCAGTATCCTTTAATAATATCCCACCGGTGCAGGTAGAACAGATCCGATACTTAGGGTTGCACCTCGACAAACGATTAACCTGGAATCCTCATACTAGACTGAAAAGACAAGAACCCGCTCGACGTTTCAGGCTACTTCAACACTTACTAGACAAGCGCTCTAACCTCCCAATTAACTACAAAAGACTCATCTACATGAGCATCATAAGGCCTATTTGGACTTACGGAGTAGAGCTTTGGGGCTCCACTAAGCTATCGAATTCCTGTCGTATCCAATCCCTACAGTCCAAAATCCTTCGTAAAATCCTCAACGCTCCTTATTTTGTTAAAAATGCCGTCATCCATAACGACCTTAATGTCCCATTTGTTGCTGATTTGGCCCGAACCCGGTATCTTTCCTTTTATAACAAACTTCATTCCCACTCAAACCCTCTAGTTTCAAACCTAGCTTCCTCTTCGATTCCCGATAATCCCCCGAGGCGTCTGAAAAGAAGATGGCCACGTGACTTTCTTAGTTGAACTAGTGATTTGAGTACTGCCAGTGGGTAGTTTCTCAACTTGCCATTACTCATGTCATTTTGTATCCCATAGCCTATTTACTGGATGTATTTTTTTTTATACAGTTGTAAATATCAATAAATAAAAAAAAAAAAATAAAAAAAAAGATATTATAGTGTCCCATAAGATTAAAATTATTCATATCAATACTATATTGTTATAATTCCCAATATAATAATATTATATTGATAAATATCTATGCTAAATATCTTATATTTAAAATAATATGTTAATAATTAATAAATGTCTATGTTAAATATCTTATATTTAAAATATTACATTAATAATTAATAAATGTCTATGTTAAATATCTTATATTTAAAATATTACATTAATAATTAATAAATGTCTATGTTAAATATCTTATATTTAAAATATTATCTTAAAAAATTAATAAATGTCTATGTTAAATATCTTATATTTAAAATATTATGTTAATAATTAATAAATGTCTATGTTAAATATCTTATATTTAAAATATTATGTTAATAATAAATAAATATCGATGATAAATATCTTATATTTAAAATATTATGTTAATAATTAATAAATTTCTATGTTAAATATCTTATATTTAAAATATTATGTTAATAATTAATAAATGTCTATGTTAAATATCTTATATTTAAAATATTATGTTAATAATAAATAAATGTCTATGTTAAATATCTTATATTTAAAATATTATGTTAATAATTAGTAAATGTCTATGTTAAATATCTTATATTTAAAATATTATGTTAATAATTAATAAATGTCTATGTTAAATATCTTATATTTAAAATATTATGTTAATAATTAGTAAATGTCTATGTTAAATATCTTATATTTAAAATATTATGTTAATAATTAATAAATGTCTATGTTAAATATCTTATATTTAAAATATTATGTTAATAATTAAGAAATGTCTATGTTATATATCTTATATTTAAAATATTATGTTAATAATTAATAAATGTCTATGTTCAATAGCTTATATTTAAAATATTATGTTAATAATTAATAAATGTCTATGTTAAATATCTTATATTTAAAATATTATGTTAATAATTAGTAAATGTCTATGTTAAATATCTTATATTTAAAATATTATGTTAATAATTAATAAATGTCTATGTTAAATATCTTATATTTAAAATATTATGTTAATAATTAATAAATGTCTATGTTCAATAGCTTGTATTTAAAATGTTATGTTAATAATTAATAAATGTCTATGTTAAATATCTTAAAATATCTGTAATTCGGTAAAATATGTCCTTTATGTAATAGTATACGTAAGTCGTGAATTCACGACTGAACTAAGGAGATGAATAGAATAAAACACTTGTGGGTGCAGTGAAGAACTGAATCAACACAATTGTCAATATTCCATTATAAGATAAATAGTATTAATTTAACAACATTAACTTCAATGAGTCTTACAATATCTATCATCACCTTCCTCACATCTGTGCCTAAGGTTATCTTCACAGCTGTTAAGTTTGGCGTGCATATTCAAACTTACATATATAAAAGTATACAAAGTTTATGTAATGTTATATAAAAAAATTCAAAGTTGACCTTCAATCCTTAACTCTTGCCTATTAAATAAATTGATTTTTGAAACAGTGTGCTAATTATGTTAAGTTTAATATAATTTAAAAATAAAAATGATAATTATTATTTAATCATTATAAATTATTAAATAATTTAATAATTATATATTACAGGTTAAAGAAACCGAAGTTGCATTTCGATGACCCATTGACCCAAGAAACGAACAAACCCATTTCTGGTTATACAAAAGAAAGAAAGTCTGTTCGTTTTATCAGCGAACCGACCATCGCTATAATACCTTTGGAAGAAGAAGAAGAGGTGAAAAGGAAGGTCAAAAAAAGAAAATCAGTAAAACGTGCAGTTAGTATCAAAATTCAGCTAATTTTTTAATAATTTTAATTTTAACATTATTTAAAGAACGAAATCAATTTTAATACAATAGCAAGATTTAATATAAAATATCAATATCCCAATGGAACACCACACACACACAAGCACACACACACAAGTTATAAGGACAAACAGACTCTAAACCACATAAATAATATATACATAGAGGATTAAGGTTGTTGTTATTAGGTTATAAACACTATTGACTGTATAAAATTGAATAGAATAGAAAAATAATTTTATTCTGGGACCAGGTCTCGTTAGAATAAAAAAAATAATTAAATATATATCTAGCCAAAGGCCTACATCAGAATAAAACAATATTTACATAATATCTTGAAAGTAAATAACTTAACAGGTATGTTCAGAAGAATCTGAAAATGTGATACAAAATTAAAGTAAAAAAAAACAGGCAAATTTACAATATTTACTATTTACAAAAGAAATAAGCTTATGGAAAAATAAGTGAATAAATAATAGCATCCAATAATAAAATTTAAAAAAACAATATCATTATGAGTGAGGAATATTTACAGTAGTTCATCAATCGATCAAGTTAAATATATCTACAAATTATTTATTGATTATAAAGCATCTGATTGGGAATTTAGAAGATATAGGAAAAGTTTGGATTTAAATGAGGTTAAAGAAGACGCATGACGGATATCGAGAGGAAGAGAGTTCCTAAGAGAGATAGAACGAGCTAGAAAGTAACGCTCAAAAGTTTTTGTTCTGTGGGAACGGATAAAGATCAGAAGGGCGAGATCTTGTGCCCTGGGATTCGATAGAGGATTTGAATTGTAGGAGACTATAGATATAAAGTGGATGTTGTGAGTTGATCGCTTGATATAAGAAAGAATCAAGGAAGTAAAGTCTACGGATAGAAGGGAAAAGCCACTTTACCTCAGCGTAACAACGCACAGTGGAACCAGCATTAGGGAGGATTGGACATTCATTAATATGTCCGCTTCTGGTCCTCCTAGAATAAAGCGGAAAATTAAATAATTTTTAATCAACAAATTATTTAAAACATCTCTATTGTTTGATTGCCTCGATGATTTTCTGGCATAAAAAACTCTGAAATTTCGGAATAACTTGTGATTTGCTTCTTGAGCATCTTCTGACAATTGTCCAATAGGTACTGTAGCATTTTTGGCTATAGTTAACTAAAATTGGCTATAACTTCAAGGTATATAATTGACCCAGACGAAATAACTTGTAATATTATTGCAAAGCGTCTAATTAGATATTCGTCAACCCCTGTTATAGCTGATGAAGTTTCTAGGGAGGCAAACAATTTCTTTGCAGTATTTCCATCATTGCTTGTACCAAAACCTTGTCTTACGTGATCTACACAAAGTCCTAACTGAATTTTAAAATCATGTTGAACTCGATTTTTTTTCCTTGCAAGTAACTCCTTTTGCTCTGTCGTTTTTGCACTCCAGGACTTGAAATCTAGTCGGTAAGAGATGTGAATTGAACACTCAAAACACGTGATCAAACAATGCAAAGGGGACAACCCAAATGAGTAATTCTCGTCATTAATTATTTCCTTGTTTGTAATAATTTTTAAATTGTTCATTTCTTTAGGTGTTGCATTGCACAAGAAACACCTCATAGCTGAAGAAGTTTCAGTTAAAATATTACATATTTTACCATCAACCATAGTTAATAACATTCTATAATTGATTGAAATTTTGTCATTGATATAGGGAAGTAAATTATCAATTTGTGTCTGAATGTCTCAAATTATAGACGTTACAGTTCCATCCGTTTCTCTCGAATAATTAAAAGAAATAGGCCTACAAAATGTAAAGTGTATGAATACAACATTTTTCTTTGGAATTCTTTTTATTTAATCATTTGGACTTTGGACCGAAATCCCCACAACCTGGTAAGAAATATTATGGCGCTCGAATACAGGGACTACAAAAGAAAAATCTACAGATAAGTTATTAGTTGAAGATTTATTAATTTCGTACTGTATCAACAACAAAAATAAGGAATTTGTACTTAAGGTCGTAGAAAGACTTAGTTTTGTTTGACATATGTTTTGAAAATTATCTACTAATATATTATTTTATTTTGTATTTTTACCGTAAGTTTAAATAGTTGAATTGAACATATGATAGATTAGCAAGTAAGCATTAAGTTCACTTAGGGGCAACAATTTGTTTGTTTGTTTCTATTTAGTATTATCTTGTGGTTCGTTTTAAAAAGATGAAATATTTGTTAATATGTGTTTGTGATCCAGTCGTTCTAGTGTCAGAGAGGGAGGATATTTTTGCCGCAGTTCAATCCATTTTCACAAAATCCAAATCTTTGAGTAGCGATTCAGCATCCACTTTTAAACCCGCTTATGGCCGCTTACTCAAAAATGAAATCCGATTTGAAGAAATTCAATCAAAAATTCGGATATTTAATGCAAATGTTAAGAATAAAAGTGAAAAACTCGAGACAACAAAAAAAGACAAAGAAAAAGTACAAAATTCATTTAACGATTTAGTCGATATTACTAAAGCGAATTATAACAAAGTTGTGCAATCTACCTTCCCTCCTAAGAATATACCTGTGGTTGTCCATTCTCATTCTATTCCTCAGGAGCTACCGAAAAGTGATTTATATTCACGGGGAAATTAGAGGACTGGAATGGATTCTATTCCCTATTTGATTCTATGGTTCATAGGGAAGAATCTCTATCGACCATTAGGAAATTTCACTATCTAGGAAGTAGCTTACGCGATGAAGCTCTGTCGCTTATCTCGGGCTTCGCATTAGACGAATCTAATTATTCACTCGCTTACGACGCATTGGTCTCTCGCTATCAAAATAAAAGACGAGTAGCCAGATTTTATATCAAGAAGGTGATGGATTTCACCCCTTTAAACAATTCTTCAGCTTCTAATTTGCAGAGATTTTTATCTGAGCATGAAAATAATTTTTCTGCGTTATTGGCTTTAATAATTGAAGACATAGGGGGTTTCATCAAACTTCATTCAGCTCTTAATAATTTAGACCCAGGGACTAGAAAAGCATTCGAAGAACGAATAAAATCAGCAGATATTCCCTCTTATAAGGATTTGATTAATTTCGTCACAGAACGAACTAGAGTATATGAGATGATGGCTCAAGAAGGCCGATCAGAAAAGCCTAGTATAGAAAAATCCCGCTCTGCGAATTCCACGAGACGATATAACAAACCCGATCCCGGAAAAGAACAAATATCTCCGGTAATTTTTACTATTTCGCCATTGGAAAAAGAAACCGATGTTACTCCTAACAAAACGAATCGCGATCCTCAATTCGACCAGTAGGAAATTCAGGGAGTTGGTTCTAAGAAACAGGTATTCTCTCCGACTGATGTACAATCAAGAAATAGTACCGAATCGATTCTCTACGAGAAAACGTCTCTAAAAGGCTCACAACCGGCTCTACCAGCTAAGAAATTAACTTGCTGGAATTGTGGAGGACCGCATGTATATTCCAGATGTCCGCTACCTCGAAAATTGTTTTGCTACCGTTTTGGTAACCGAGTTTCCATTCACGCATGTCCTAAATGTACTCCGGGAAATGTGCAAGGGAATCGGAAGGAAGGGTCATTCCTATTCCCATGGTTTCAGCTGACCCACCAAGTACCGATTTACCTATTACCGTGCCTTATCGTTTACCTTTTTGTACCGCTAAATCTGATATCGTTTCTCCTTGTGTCGTATCGAATTCTCCCGAAAGTTCTACCGTATCTTGTTATCGTTTACCGTTTCATAAACAGCACTATATTGATTTCCGAATAGGGAAACATGACAAAGGAGGCCTGTCCTACTTGGTCCTGATTGACCCTTGTTCCACTACCTCATTTGTTTGACCAGAAGGGGTTGAAATTATCCTTAAATTGGGATATGAAGTTGAGAAAATTCCCGAATTTAATATTTGTGTCGCTAATGGAAGCTCTTGAATTGTTGATGAAAGATTCTCCGTTTCAATTACCGTTGGGTACCGGCCATATGACACGAAGCTTTACGTTTTAACCACGCTTCCATTTATGTTTCTTTTAGGGTTAGATTTTATCGTTAACACAAATATGAACACGAATCATCGTGAAGCGATGTGGTGGTTTCAAGATGACCCTGACCATAAGTTCTCGTTTCGTCAAGATGTTCAATTAGTAGAAGAGGAAACATTAAAAAAAATCGGTATTAGTTAACTTGATTCCTCAGAAAGGGTGGATCTGGATAGAATAGTCAGTGAAGGTTTGCGAACTCTCCAAGATTCTCCAGGATTAACGACGCGCATTAGCCATAAGGTAGATGTTCAGGAGGCCCAACCTATCAAGCAACGCTCCTACCATTACTCACCCGAAGTACTTGAGGCAATGCACCAGGAGTTAGATCGAATGTTGGATGAAGAATTAGTGGAACCTGCCAATCTCCATGGTCGTCCCCGGCAGTCATGGTTCGTAAGGGATCAGGTTATCGTTTCTGTATAGACTTTCGTAAGGTTAATGAAGTCACTTGTAAGTATTCCTATCCTATGCCTAATATGACTTCTCTCTTAGACGGACTTCGACAGGCTAGATATCTCTCCAAGTTTGACCTCAAGCAAGTATTTTTGCAAGTGCCCCTTTCCGACGAAACTAGTAAAGACATTACGGCGTTTACAGTTCCTGGCAGAGGATTATTCAGGTTTAAAGTTATGCCCTTTGGGCTGACGAATTCACCTGCTACCTTTCAGAGGTTAGCCGATGCAATATTGGACCCGAACTTTACCCTTACGTAGTAGTTTTTTTGGATAATATTTTGGTTTGCACACAACTTTCGAACTGCATTTGGATATGCTACTGGAAGTGTTCAGTCGGCTTAAAGTAGAAGTGTTCAGGTCTGCGTATCAACCCGGAAAAATGTGAATTTGGGTGTAATGAAGTTAGGTTCTTGGGCTATCTGGTTAATAGTGATGGCTTGAGTGTAGATCCAGATAAGGTTGGTTCCATTACATAGATTCCTCCTCCCACCAAAGCTGGACAGCTCAGAAGATTCCTTGGAATGGCAGGATGGTATCGACGTTTTATTAAAGACTTCTCTACAGTTGTCTCTCCGCTAACAGCTTTGCTTAAGCGTAACGCTAAATGGATCTGGTCAGAAGAGCAGGACGCCTCTTTCAATGCTCTCAAGTCAGCACTGACTGAGGCACCAATATTAGCTAGACCAGACTTTAAACAGCCTTTTAAATTACAGACTGACGCCAGTGATACAGGTCTTGGAGAGGTCTTGACTCAAATACAAGACGGCGAAGAAAGAGTCATCACTTTTTGTTCTCGTACCATAAGTTCAGCTGAAAGGAATTATACCGTAACCGAAAAGGAATGCCTCGCAGTTCTTTTTGGTATCGAGAAGAATAGACATTACTTGGAAGGTTATCCATTCACTGTAATAACTGACTACGCCAGTCTGAAGTGGTTACTGAACTTGAAAAACCCTTCAGGTCGTTTGGCTAGATGGGCTCTTCGCTTGCAGCCTTACAACTACAAGGTGGAATATCGCTAGGGGAAACTCAACACAGTGGCCGATGCCCTATCACGAATTGCTGCAATCACAGTATTGTCTACCGTATTGTGTTCCGATCCTAATTCTTCTACCGATTCAGTTTCGACTTCAGGGACTTTCATAGCGACCGACGAATGGTATAATCAGAAATTTTATCGAGCCCAGAAGTCCCCAGAACTCTACCCTGGATGGTTGATAAAGGACGGACAGTTATTATACCATCGAAAGAATCCTTTGAAGGGAGAGCTAGAAGACCCCAGTGAGGAATGGAAAGTTGTCGTTCCTAGACATTTAAGGGGATCAGTAATATATGAAAATCATGATCTACCGCAGTCAGGCCACCTGGGGATAGATAAAACTGTTTCTAGGGTTAGTAGACTATATTATTGGCCTGGATTATACCGAGATATAAGCCAGTATGTGAGGCAGTGTGAGTTATGCCAGAAGGTCAAACCCAATAACACACCACCTCGTGGATTAATGTACCCTCGATACAACAAGCAGCCGTGGGAAATGGTGTCAGTTGACATTATGGGTCCTTATCCTAGGAGTTCTAGAGGCAATGTGTATCTGCTAGTGTTTAGATTTATTTAGTAGATGGGTGGAATTACGTCCCATCAGAAAAGCTACCTCTTCGGTTATTGTAAATAAACTAAAATCCCGCATAATATACAGATATGGCGCACCGCAGAAATTAATTACCGACAATGCGAAGAATTTCGTTAGTAATCTTGTTACTGAAGTAGCTAAGGAGTTTGGAATCAAGAGAGAAACTACTCCTCTTTACCATTCACAGGCAAATCCGACAGAACGAGCGAATCGGAATATCAAGCAACTTATCGTCGCGTACCTAGGGAAGAAACACCAACGCTGGGACGAAAAACTAGGAGAGATCCTGTTTGCCTTAAATTCCTTAATATTTAATAGTTTTTTTCCCCGTAAGTTCAGACAGAAGAATAAATAAGAATGACGGAAAGTGAAGAGATTAAGTGGTTAGAATATCAACAGGCCCAGGCAGCGGTGGAAAGGGCGAGCTTGGAAGCAAAACTGAAAACGGCCAATGAGACGACCCAGTTCGAGCTTGTCAAGATCAGAACCCAGAATTCCGCGTTCATCCACGAGGTAATCAGCCAATTGGAGCCGTCCAATGGAGTTTTGGGCGATCTCGAACATTTTATAAAGGGTCAAATTAAATAACTCATCGAATCTAAAAAAGATAACGGCACACTTCAGGAATCCGATGTACTGCTCCTAGAAGCGTCATTGGTCAGTCGGATTTCGAGGCGGGTCCTCTATGCCATCCAGGGGGACACTACTCACTTTTGGGATGTTCTCAAGACTAGATTGAAGAAATTATATGGTGGAGGAAGATGGACGCCGGAAGAGGATATATTTTACATGTTAAAGGATCACAGGAAGCAGGGCCAAACGGAAGGAGAGTTCGGCGAAAAACTGTTGGTACTTTACAACAGGTTAGTAGAGAAATTGGTGGAGACATTTGGCCAGTCGGAAGGTGCCCAGCGTACTGCATTTGTACGGGGTATTCTAAAGGTCCAATTAAACCACTATATGGACCGCCCAGGTCCACCGCCTCGAGACCGCGATTCGTGGACTGCGCTAATAGATGCCCATGAACGGAACGAGACTCGATTCGAGAGACCGGAAGGAGAATGGACGGAGGTGAAGTCACCAAGGAGGAGACATCAGAGCCCGCCTAGACGTAATATTAACGGCAGGCCGTTCGAAAAGCGATCTAACAGGACACCCGAGGACCGCCGAAGGAAGGAAGAAAAGAGATGCTACGAGTTTAACCAAAGGGGCCACCTCGTAGCGTAATGTGATTTCATGAAGTGTTATGAATGTGGCAGGCGGGGACACGACGCAAGAGAGTGCCCAAGGCGTATTCCAAATCCAACTAGAAGAGGTCTGCAACCAGAAACTATGGAGGTGAATAATAAGGAATGGAGCAGGAGACGGTCGCACAGGAGAGACAGAGGGCAGTTTTCGAGCGCCGAGTCTTCAGGAGAGGAGAGTATACGATCTGAGCGCAGCGCTCCGGCCTCGAGAGGACACGAGATAAGAGGTGTCCTTGGAGGTGTGGTCCTTCCGGATCCTGGGTTGCGAAGCGTCATGCTAAACTAGATTGAGGGTACGATGACGGGCGGGGCAACGTCTCACGCGAACTGATAATTAATAATAACGGGGTGGAAAGAGGAGGACGAGGTTTCCCGTTGCGAAGTTGAGTGAGTTAGATGTCAAATTTCTTGTTGATACGGGCAGTACTCATTCACTAATTAGTAATACATGGGCGGAAAAACTAGGCATGTGGGGGAAACAACGTCAATGTAATTGCGTGATTTCTACAGTCAGTGGACAATGCAAAACGTTGGGGGAAGGTTATTTTAATTTATAAGGTTTGTGGGAAAGGAAGTGAGAATCAAACTTTATATCACGGAGGCCTTAATGCCGGGATACGACCTAATCGGAGGATGCGATTTGTGGCAACAAGCGGGGTTAGAAATGAAGGTGCCTTGCTCAACTGTCGATTTCAGTTAGGTGAACGAACATACCGAACCAAACTGGCAGGTTCAGGCCACCGTGTCGAGATTGGGGCAGTCGAGTGCAGTCGGAAGGTTGTGGAGGATATCGTCAACCAATACACGGATCTGTTTTATCGTGAGGACGAGGATTTGCCGACCACAGGAAAAACGGTACATCGAATTATACTCAAATCAGATAGACCGGTTTACGTTAAAGACAGGAGATACCCCCAAGCGATGAAGGATATTATAAGGGAACAGTTAGCCGAACTTTTGAAACGGAATTATCTGACACAGCAATTGACCCTTTAATTGCCCTCTGTGGGACGTAGAGAAAAATCACCTGGAGGAGGAAAACAATATAGATTCGTGGTGGAGTACCGCAAATTAAATGACAATGCAAAACGAACGGTAGCCCCTGCCTCGCGTCGAAGACATACTTGATAAGTTAGCGCGTGCGGCTATCTTTAGCACACTTGATCTCAAGAGTGGGAACCATCAAGTTGGGATGGCCGAGGAAGATATTGGAAAACACACTTTTTCATGGGAACGCGGCCATTACGAATTTGTTAGGATGCCATTCGGATTGAAGGGGGCACCGTTGACGTTTCAATGCCTTATGGACGAGTTTCAAAGAGGTTCGGGGGAGGATTTTGCTCAGGTCTACATGGACGACCTTATAGTGTTCTGTCGGCCGGAAGCGGATCACATTAACCACTTAGAGGCGGTATTCTGCAGAGTCCAACAATTCGGTCTTAAATTGTCCCGTGAAAAATCAAAGTTTTGGTTGCTGGAGATTAGATTCCTGGGACATGTGGTTTCGCGATCAGGAGTTCGGACTGATCAGGAACGAGTTAGGGCGATTCAGGAGGCCCCGTTGCCGGTTAACGTTCGTGGCGTTAGGCGCTTTCTAGGCATGTTAAACTACTACCGTCGTTTTATCCTAGCTATTGCGGAATCAACACAACCATTGACGGAAATACTGAAGAAAGGGAGGCGGTTTGTGCTCGGGCAAGCTCAGTTGGAGAGTATTAAACGTTGCCGGGAGGTCCTAACCTCGCAACCCTTACTAGCTTTCCCCGATTTCCGGGTAATGTTCCAAATTACCACAGACGCGAGTGAGGTTGCGATTACCGCTGTTTTATCACAGAAATTTCCCGTAGGCGAAAAACCTATCGCTTATGCCAGCCGGAAGCTAAACGGAGCGGGAAGTGATTAGAGCGCGATAGAACGGGAGTTACTAGCGGTGGTATGGGGGATCGAATATTATCGACCTTATGCATGTGGTAGGATGTTTGAGTTATTCACGGATTCTAAACTCCTAGTTTACGTAAACACTCTGAAAGAATCGTAAGCGCGCATTTCGAGGTGGTAGGAACGTCTAGCGGCCTATTCCTTCAAGGTTGTCCATAAGAAGAGGGCGGACAATGCCGTAGCGGATTGGTTATGGAGGGATCTCGTGGAAAATGCGATCGGTGAGGAAAGATCTTCCGCAGAACCATTTGGAATACGATACTTACGGGACTGGGCGGAAACGGACCCGAAATACCACTGGTTCGTCAAGACTCTGGTTCGTTACGTCGGAGCGGTCTAGTGACTTACCTGAGTTCGACGAGATTATCAATAACAAACGACTACAGATCATCCTCCGGGCGAAACAAAGTTTGGGTGTCGAAACGAGAATATTTACGGCTGAAGGGTCGTCGGTGGTGATTTTGCGTGCTCCGGCTACGGTGGATGACGACGCGCTGGAACGAAATTTACGGAATTCACCATCCCTGGTCGTAGCTGCCAGATTTTTGTCGGAAATAAGCTCCTCACGGAGAAATTACGTAGACTATGGTGTCAAGAGTGGATAGGGGTAGGGTACCCGATGATTCGTTGTCTACGAGAGGTTGAAACATTTTCGGATATTTGTCATCAACCAGGATAATTCGACGGTTTATTAGATGCTGATTTAAATAGAGACGTTCTACTAGATAATACCATAAGCACTGATAGTGGTCTTCCAAAAGCATTCTATACAAATACAATAATTGGGCGCGTATCAGTTGAACCGATTTTAAACATATCACTTTTTTCAGACTGTCAAACGATTGTTGTATTTTCCGAAACGCAGGTTGAAAATGAACCACAACCAGCCATCATGAGTAGATTCTGGGACATTGAAGAATCTACAACTAATAAAAGGTTAAACCAAGAAGATGTTGTAGCTGAGGAACAATTTTATTGGGCTCAGACAAGAGTTGAGCATAGAAGATCCATAGTTCATTCTAGATCTAAGGGTGAACCACCACCAAATTTACAAGCATCCAGGTTTATGGTCCTCCATCGTTTCAGGAAAATGGAGAACTAGTTGACTAAAGACAGAGCATTAAGGCTCGAATATAACTCGGTGTTTTAGGACTACCTAAGTAGGAAATATCTATCACTTGCAACGCGAACAGGGATATATTTTATACCACATCATGGAGTTTGCAAGGACAGTTCATCTACCCATCTACGCATTGTTTTTGATGCCTCGGCACAAACGAATTCTGGGTCAATGAACAGTCATCTTCTGACAGGGCCGAAAGTCCAAAATGATATCAAGGACGTTTTGTTGAAATTTCGTATACCAAGGTACGCTGTTTCCGCTGACATACACAAGTTGTTCCTTCAAATCTTAATTGATCCTGAAAATCGTTTGTATCACCACTTGTTTTTCCGTTTTGATGTAACTGATGCAATACTTGTTGAGACCAAACTTGAATGCTATTGTTAATTTTATTATGTAATTGTGAACTATAAATTAATTTATGTAGAATGAACTAGATATAAAGAAAGCGCACTATGTTTATTTATGTACTAGCTGGCTATTTCATAATGAAACGAATTACGTATATATAACGGCAACACACGCCGGCTGACGGGATTATCGCCAGTGCAGAGTCCCCAGCCTACAGAAACAGTTCGTTGTGTGCACACACTGACTCAGTTTCGGGACCATGTCCTCATTTCATTAAAACAACCAGAAGCATCTTTCCACGGTGGAACAGTCGATGTCGTTTGTTTTTTGACTCACAACAGTGATAAGTTTTTTTCTTTGTATTTTGTTATTTATAATTATTTTCCTTCAAATTAGAATTTACTTAGACTTTACCTCATTTGCATTTTTTTGGATGAAATATTATTTCTTTTAGGTTTTAAGTAAGATTGTTTGTATCACATTATAATTTATTTTAACTAATATTTGTTTTCGTATAAAATATAATCATTGTTTATTTTTGTTCTTTAAAGAAATTTTTACTTTTCATACATAATAAATATATAATGTTATTTTTTTAAAATAAAGTCTGAGTGTTTACAGTTTGTTTTTATTTAATTTAAAAATAGCCCTTTTGCACAATCCAGCCATCACATATTTTGCGTTAAAGGCCCTTTTTGAGCCCCTAAACCACGCAGCATTTTTGGTCCTCCGGGCCGGATCGTGCAATTCGGCTTTTTAACGTCGCGTAATAATTATTTTACATACAGTATTGTTTTATAACATTATATATTCTATTATTATATAATATGTTTTCCCTGAAGAACAATTTATAGGGGCCTTCAACGTGTTTTTCAACATCTCGTTCCCCAAATTATATTTTTTTACAATTTTGACTTCGTTTTTTTGTCCTTTTAAATAATAGAATCATTTTATTGTGTATAAGATACAACATGGAAAACTTAAGTGCCGATAATTTCATACTGTTCTTTCTTCTCTTAAGATGCTTAGATCCAGAAACCAGGAGAGCTTTCGAAAAACAACACATTAATATTGAATTTCCCACACACCAAAATTTAATTAATTTTCTCAAGGTAGAATGGAGATCCTTAGAATTAACGTCCGAAGAAACCCACCACATCATCAATAGGTCAATCAATTACTCCAATAGTAGACAAAGACCAACAAATAAGGGACCGCCAACCTCTTTATTTGCCGACAAATAGGGAGCCTGTCGCGCACCCAATACTGAAAGGCGTGATCTCGGAGAATATTCAAATTCTCAGGCCGGCCGTTGTCATGTCTGGGGTATCGTCATGCCTTGTGGGAATGTGAACGATTTCGCAAAGCCTCCCCAGCCGAAAAACTTGCGCTGTTGAAAGGATGGACGGGGTGTCAGGTAGTCACATTCAAAATAAATGCCCCTCCCATAGAAGGTGCCAAATCTGTGGCAAATTTCATCATAGTTGGCTACATGTCGGGCAACAACAGGAAGGGACAAGCATACCTGCTTCCCCTGCACCCATCAATACAGGTGGTGTATTACTGGGCAGCCAATGTCACCAAGGCGAGGTTTTACAAGGCACAGCGGTTATTGAAATTCAAGATGCTAACGGCATTTATCAAAAGGTCCGTGCTGTCACCGACAGTGGCAGCCAGCACTCCTTCATATCGGAAAATTGCACAAGGAGATTAGGTCTAAGCAGAAGCATCTACGCAAGATATTTCCGGTATTGGCCAATCGCCGCTTACAGGTGTGAGAGGAAAATTGAGTTGCCGCCTCCGTTCAAGATTGGCACCTGACAATGCATCCCACTATTGTACTGAAGCAATAGTCGTCTCTCCTATTACCGGAAATCTTCCTCATAGTCCAATTCCTACGTCTACTCGAAGTCTTTACAAATCATATGTTCTGGCCGACGAAGAATTTTGGAAACCAAGTTCTGTAGAATTCCTGCTAGGGGCAGATCTCTATTATGAAGTAATAACAGGACGTCCGATCACTATATCCCAGGATACTCCCAAACTGTTACGAACGATTTTCGGATTTGTTGTTGGAGGCCCTTCTAAAAGCCATTCTGTACCCAAGAGCACATCCAGCCTCATAGCGCAGTCAACGGAAGAGATGCATGAGGTCATGTCGGAATTTTTGTCGCTAGAAGAGGTTCCAAAGCGGCCTATTGTGTCAGAAGATGAACTGGCATGTGAGAACCATTTCTTATCCACTCACCACAGGCTACCCTCAGGTCGTTATGTCGTATCTCTTCCTTTGAAAAAATCAGTCGATATTTTAACCAATCCTAGGCAACAAGCTCTAAGTCGTCTTAGGAATTTGGAATTCAAGCTCGAAAAGGATCTTCTGCTAAAGGTCGAGTACCACGCTTTCATGCAAGAATACTTATCATTGGGGCACATGAAACTCCCGCCTGCTGGCACCTCAGCATACACAATTCCGCACCATGGAGTGGTAAAAACTCAAAACGGCTCAAGGAAATTGCGCGTCGTCTTTGATGCCTCATGTCACACAAATTTAGGATCTCTCAACGATCACATGTATGCCGGGCCCATCCTCCAATTAGACATAGGGGACGTAATCTCAAATTTTAGAATCCATCAATATGTATTCACAGCCGAGATTGTGAAAATGTATCGGCAAATTCTATTGACCGAAAATTTCAACACATATTTTGGAGGTTCAGCCCACACGATAACATACAGGAGTACGAATTGTGTACTGTCACCTATGGAGAAAAGGCGTCGGCCTTTCTTGCACAAAGGACGATCAAGCAACTCGTTATCGATGAAGGTGCCTCATACCCTCTAGCTTCTGTTGCTTTGCTGCAGGACACTTATGTCGATGACATTGCTACTGGTGCTCAGACGGTTCCTCAGCTAAAACAATTGAAAGAAGAGTTAGTAGCATTGCTGAGCAAAGCCGGATTTCAGCTTAGCAAATGGTCAACCAACTGTCCAGAGCTGCTTGACACGTAAAACCAATGTGATGTAAACGACTCACGTTATTAGTACGACTCACGTATTAGCCTATCTGATGATGAAGACTCTCGTATCAAGCTGCTAGGCATCCAATGAGACCCTAAGGAGGACATATTTTCTTATGAGATTCAAACGCCGCCTAGAAATCCCACGAAAAGAGCAATACTGTTGGCCATCGCGAGGGTTTATGACCCCTTAGGATATCTTGCACCCGTAATTTTCTATGCTAAGACAATACTGCAAGATTTGTGGAAATCCAAGGTAGATTGGGATGACATCGGTCCAACTGAAATCTGTAACAAATGGAATATGCTCCTTGATCAACTGTACCTCCTGATCGAAGTCAAAATATCTCGCCTCTTCGCTACAGGAACACCGGTGTCATACACAATAGTTGGTTATAGTGATGCCTCCGAACGAGGTTATTCAGCTGTTCTATATTTGCGCATATAGAACAACACAACTTTTTGAGCCCCTAAACCACGCAACAATACTCGAACATGAACTTAACTGGCTCCCGTTTGGGTTGTCTTGCTCTCCTTTCTTAGCGATACGAGTGATTCAACAACTTGTCTCAGATACATAATATCCAACCATAATCAATACATACGGGCATAAATATCCACTCCCTTCACGTGCCCTGTTGGAAAACATGTATATTGACGATCTGCTGACTGGTGCAGATACACTTGATGAAGCAAGTAATCAAGAAATAAGAAGTGAACTTATTAACTTGCTATCCAAAGGAGGCTTCACCTTGAAGAAATGGTGTAGCAATGAGCATCAGCTGGTCAAGAATGTTGCCTATGAAGAAATCGAGTCCACAGTATCGCTTTGTAATATGGAAGATAAAGATCCTACACTACAATAAAGATCCTAGGACAACGAATCAACCAAAAGAGGGATAATGCCTACAATTGCACAAATATATGACCCTTAGGGTTACCTATCACCTGTAAAACCCGGTTGGCTCCCTTGAAACTGCTTACGATACCTAGACTGGAACTCTGCGCCGCAGTGCTATTGGTTGAAACGTTGAAGGCCCTTCATGACTTTTTGCTCCAGTGGCGGGACGCACCGATATATTTACTATCTGACTCGGCCACGGTTTTGGCTTGGCTCAGATTACCTTTACATCAAATGAAAACCTTTGTAGCTAACAGAGCGGCAAAAATTCTAGATCTTTCTCAACAGGGATCTTAGCACCATATTCGTTCGCATTATAATGCAGCTGACGTCGCCTCACGTGGTTACGACCCCGCTGAAATAATTACTGATCCAACTTGGTGGTTCCGACCCGATTGGATGCGACTTCCTATCTCAGATTGGCCTCTAACCGAAATCCCAGCTCCTAATATTTCACATTTACCAGAAACAAAAGACGAAAAGGTTCTGTTTTCTGAAATTAAACAATCTCCTGAAATTATAACTTGGATAGAATGCTTCTCTAGCCTTTTAAGACTTCAACGAGTAGTAGCATATGCTCAGAGATTCATTAAAAACACAAGAAGCTCCAATAATAAAAATATGGGCCCTTTAAGATTAAGTAAACTGAGAAGATCATTAGAAGCTTGCATAAGAGCCACTCAGATGTATTATTTTGAACTAGAGTTCAATGAATATCGTGAAATTACACGTATGGAAACTGCAATCTCTCTCTCCTTTCTTGGATTCCCGTGGTTTGCTTAGGGTGGGCGGTCGTCTGAAGAACAGTCCTAAATTTCCAATCCTAGTACCGTATTAGTCTCATTTGACAATAATTATCGTCATTAACATTTTCACAAATATTATCTACATGCTGGCCCACAGCTACTGCACTCCTTGATCATGCGCCAGTACTGGATTATTTCGGCACGACGAATCATACGCTCCCGTATTCACCAATGTTTAGTCTGCCACAGACTCAGGGTCCAAACCATAAACCCATTTATGAGTGCACTACCATCGAGCAGATTCGAACAAGGCCGGGCCTTTTTAAATGTTGGTGTTGACTTAGCAGGACCTTTCCTTATCAAGGAATCACATAGACGCAAATCAATCGCTACCAAGTGCTACATTTGCGTTTTCATTTGCATGAGCACAAAGGCTTCTCATTTAGAGTTGGTCTCACAACTCACCACAGATGCATTTTTGGCGGTCTTGGATCGTTTTATTGCACGACAGGGTCTCCCAGCTTTCATTTCCTCAGATCATGGAACCAATTTAGCATGTGTTATTGTTTTAGAAGACTCAATTATCTTTCTTCGTAAAGAATTAAGATCATTGAGTGGCCTTGCACAGACATTTTGTTTAATGTCACTCCAAACAAAAAAATCCCGTGGTGTCAGGTCTGGATAGCGAGCAGGCCAAGTCACTGGTTCTGCACGGCCAATCCATTGATTAGGATAATTAGCAATTAGCCATATTCGTGGAGCTCTTCCGTAATGTGCAGGACAGCCATCTAATTGAAACCACATGTTCCATGTTTTTTGTCTCAGTTGTAGTGGAATATGTTCAACTAAATCGTGGTAATAGTTATTAAGAAATTCCAAAAATGTGTCCGCATTGAGTCGAGGTGGTAAGAAATGCGGGCCTATTAAAATATTGTCTATTATCCCGAACCACACATTGCACTGAAACTCGTGCTGAAAATGATGGTGACGAATTGGATGGGGATTTTCATGCAACCAGAGATGATTATTTTTCTGATTGAAAATACCTCTTCTTGTGAAGGTAAATCTGTCCATAAAATTTCTCCTGAAAAGTGTGGATTGTGATCAGCTTGATTTAAATACCAATCTGAAAAATTAAATCTTGCGGTAATAAATTTTGTACCCGTTGATAACGATACGGGTGACGTCCATCTGCAATGAGAGTTTTCCATACTGTAGTTGGCGTAACATTTAATTCTGCTCCGGTGATCTCTTTTAGCTCTAATACTCATTGCCCAAGATAGTGGCAGAGTGTATTATTTCTCAATAAAGCAATTAAAAAAAAAAAAAAAAAAAATTCTGCTCCAGCTCTTCGCACACTGGCAGATGGATTATCATCAAAATATTGTAATACGGTCGCACCCCTTTCTTCATTTCGTAAAGGGGCTTAAATACCATCAGCATGTGGTACGACAGCAAATGTACCAGTTTCTCTAAGACGTTGAAACGTAGAGTTAAAGGTAGACTTACTAGGTAATCTTCTATTTGGAAATCGCATGGAATATTCACGACGAGCAACATTGGCATTACCATTGCAAAACCGTACACAAACACCATATCGGCATATTCAGCATTAGTATAAATGAAAGGCACAATGAGTACTCTGCGAAAGCCTCAAACAAACTGATAAATGTTATTGATAGTTCTATTCTTATTATTATTTGTTATTGATGTTTTATTCCAAACAGTATTAATCCTAAAGTCCATAGTATATGTACGGTTAGGGAGACATATGCAACAGAGCGTTTGCAAGCATACCTTCGTACGAAATATTTTTTTCTTGTTTTAAGGTCCTTGGTTCATATTTTCAGTTTGGTCACTGCTGATGTTGAAGAAAGGTGCCGAGCCTGTCTGAATGCTCAAGGAAATCACTTTGAACATTTAATATGAACTTGAATGATTAATGATAATTAAATGATTGATTAATAAATAAAGTAGTTGGACTAAATAAAATAAGTTTTATTTATTTACTATGCCTAAATAATTCGCAACAATGAAATCCATAGATGTGAATTCTCCTAAACAAAGCGTTTGCGGACATACCTTCATATTAAATTTTTTTCTTTTTTTTGAGGTCCTTAGTTCAAATTTTCAGTTTGGCCATTTAACCCTGAAACACCCTGTATATGTATGTATGTATGAGAGGGCAGCCCTTTAGAGGGTGGTGAACTCTCATAGCCACCAGATCGAATTGCGACACCGCCTAGGGGCCACGGGAAAGACCCGAAGCCCGAACTAGGCTCGCGTCTACCGCGGATGTGGCAAGACGCATCTTGGCTGACATGCGGCCGCAATACCAAAGCATGGTATGAGGAGTTGGTTGCTTGGTGCGGGGAGGTAAGGCCGAGAGGCTATGTATCCCTTGCATCAATAGCTGCCAACTCAGCATCTCATATATATACAATGTATATATATGTATGTTTATATGATTTATGGTATAAGTATGATGAACGAAAAATCTCGGGGTGAAAAAGTTTCACTTTAATAAAGTAATCGATTTGAGGAAGAAAATAGGAGTTCCCACCGACTACCTAAACAACCCCGAAAAAGCATCACTCAAGTTAAAAACAAGTATTGATGAACTCGTGATTAATCATTTAGGTACCATCAATGGATCTGAAGTTAATCAAAAATTGTTAATGCTATCGGATCGGTTAACACAAAATCCCACTGTTTGTGCAAATAAACTTAAAAGATATTCAAAAGTCGAGTCTCGGAGAAATGAAAACTATTAGTTTAATATGAATGAACAAAAATTGTATGGCTCTTTAAAATCAAATAAAGACGACCCATCAATTCCCGTTTCACATCCAGAGGAGTCTGATTTTTCTAAATACTGGGAAAATATAAGGAGAATCCCCCAAAAAAATAATAATAATGCATTCTGGCTGAATAAAATTCAGAAATAAACAGAGCGTGATCCGATAATGGATACCTACTGTTAATATTACAGAAGATATTCGAAATACTAAATACGTGGCCGCTAACGCTGAGGGATGAACAACGTTTTAAGGAATTGGAAAATAAGGCGTTGCGCAGAATATTCGGTCCACAGGAGAATTTAGGAGATTACATAACGCGGTACTGCGAAGCATGCACCCGGCTAATATTGTTACGGTCAGAGAGGGAAGAAGGACCGGCTGGGAGGATAAGACAAACAATGGGATTAAGCGGAAGGGATTATAGAATGGCGTAGATCCTTGTGGGTCGGTCTAGGCGGTTCTCGGTCTTCTTCCGAGAAATCCCCACCCCGACCGGCCTTGCCTATATAAAAAGGACAGCTGTTCTGGCCGGCAGTAGTAATAAGACGAGTAGTAATAAGTGAGTAATAAGACGAGTCAGTAATAAGCAGTGGAGTAATAAGCAGTGAAGTAATAAGCCAGTGAGTAGCAGTCGTTAACTAGTGATAGTGCGTGAGTTACAGTGAGTTAGTATCAGTCTGTAATAAGTGCTTACTTATTTTTAAGTAACTAATTAACTAATTTGTTAATAAATATTAGATTCTTGAATTAAGTAATAGTTTAGTCCATTTTACACCCAGTAGCCCGTAACAATATTATTCAGATAATTTTTTTGAAATTTCCTTTTTTTAATTATATTTTGTTGAAGGCGATACATTGATTTCAAGAGGAATTTCTAATCAAATTATAATATTGTGCAGTCGGTAATCCCTCGAATCATTCCACACCGTTGCCATGCAGGTTCAATTGATTCACAAAGTATGTTCAAAATGAAAACTCTCAAAGCTACACCGTGGAAAAAGAAGGACCTCAAAGATATGCCTGTGGTCAAAGAGTAATATAGTTTAAGCCATATATTTGGCATCCTTCAAACAATGGGAAAAGAATGTATAATGGGTATAGTACTGAGTAATAGTTTTAAA
Organism: Troilus luridus; assembly: GCA_964056705.1. Lineage (NCBI taxonomy): Eukaryota > Metazoa > Arthropoda > Insecta > Hemiptera > Pentatomidae > Troilus > Troilus luridus. Next base: position 1,688,625 of record OZ057417.1, on the reverse strand, counting down.
ACTTTTTTTTTTTAATTTGCACTTTACCTTTTATTTTGGTATTAAAGGTGCTTTAATTAATATATATATATTTGTATATATAAATTTCTTTCGTCCGTGTGTACGTCACTGAACTCCTAAACGAATGGGCCTTATTTAATAACTTTTTGTGTGAATATTCAAGCTGGACCAAGGATGGTTTGAATTCTAACTTCGATCCGATAGGTAATGTATTTAATTAGTTATATTAATTAAAACAAGGTGGAAAGGTTATTCATCCACGAACGCTCCTATCGAAAAAAATGTGAACCTTTGATTAATTCTGCTAGTTGTGCCAAGCAAAACATAAAATGTTTGCTTTATTATTATGATAGTTTATTGTATGTGTTTTAAATTATGATAGTTTATGAGCGGTTTTAAATAGTTTAGATTCACTTCTGTTTAAATTTTGTGTAGATTCCAGAATAATCACCTCAAGACTCCCCTCTAGGAATTGTATCTTAATTTGTTAAATTGTTGTTTTTTTATTGTTTATTGTTGTTAATTGGACAAAATTAAAAAATAAAGTCGAATATTATAAAATTCTAGAGATAAATATTTCCATTGTTATACGATGAAATGAAAAACATTTATTGATCGTTGATAAACGAAAACAGAGAATAAAATATTGCACATTACGGAAACGCCATTCTATCATGCCCAATAGTTTGGGTTGATTAGGCTCTTATTCCAAATGTTTATGTAAATTTTTATAGTACCTGACCAGTTCAATTACTTATTTCTGTTATAGCTTAATGATAGCATGGGACGTTTAATTGTTATACAACATATTTAGTTAATTTATTGAGTTCTTATCGAGCCAAAAGTTTCATTTTAACACATCATATTAGTGAAATAATCGGTAACGCAGCTTAATTAATTTCATACATTAGGAAAGCTTTTTTTCTATGATGCCAATTTTTCCCTTTTATTATAATTTTTGTTTTGTTTTTGATTTCACGCATTTGGTTCAAAACAGAGGTGTTGAGCCTTCTTTAGAACCTAAAGCGGAAGTCCAGATTCTCAGTCCCCTCCACCGTGGATTTAGGAACCGATCCATTCGTGGAAATTATAATAGGTGTTACCACCACGCTTTCCATTTGGTAGAGCTCTTTTATTTCAGCCACTAGTTCCTGATATTTTCAAAGTTTCTCTCCCACAGAAGAATTGTCATTATTGTCATTAGGGATTGCAATGTCAATAATTCTTGCTTTTCAATCTCTCGTTTTTATAAGGAGGATTTCTGGTTTATTATGACGCACAGTATGTTATAATGAATTCATCCCAATATAGCTTAAGGGGACCTTTTTGTATAAGTCTATTGGGATGATACTTATAACATGGCGTCTTATTATCGAGTAGGTTAGATTTCACCGCCAGGACTTGATGGAAAATTTTTGCTACATTTTTATGCCTCTGGAGATACTCGGTACCAGCCAACACACCTCATCCCCCAGTGTATTATTATTATAGCCTGTTATTACTACTTTACTATGGCGAGCTTGGTATGATTTCCATTAGCAATATAAAATCAATCAATGAACACTGGCTCTACAAACCAGTACGGGTCTTAGCTGCATAAAGGCGTCACCTCCACTCTTCTCTGTCCTGTGCCAAGGTCCTTCCAAGATCTGGATCCAACAATGCTACCTGCATCCTTCTCGACCTCGTCTGCCCATCTTAATCGTGGCCGTCCACGTTTCCTTGTCCCAAAAACCAGTCTCAAATGAGTAGCGGTATCCTCCATTCTGGCCAGATGTCCAGCCCATCTAAGCCTATCTATTCTTATATACTGAGCCACGTCTAGCTCCTGATACATCCGATATATCATGAATTCTGCCTGAGTCTAAATTGATCGCCAACTCTTGGCGCTCCATATATCCTTCTTAATATTTTTCTTTTAAAGTGGAGTAAACTATTGGCATCTGCCCTGGGCAGAGGCCAGGTTTCCGATCCGTAAGTTAAAACAGGCCTGATCATTGTCTTGTAAAGTATCACCTGAGCTCTTCTTGATATCAGATGACTTCTTAAAATTGTTGTCATATCAAATAAACATTTATTAGCGGTCGAAATTCTTCTATGAACTTCTGCTCCAGTTGAGTTATCCGCTTTGACCAACGAGCCAATGTAGACAAAACTGTCGACACTTTCAAACCTGTAGGTGCCAAACCTGATAGAGGGTGTTGATTGCCTTGAAGGGCTAGCAAGCATATATTTCAGATTCACTTGAAGACCCATTCGCCGTCCAGCTTTCTCCATAACAAGAACCGCTTGCTGTAAATCCCTCTGTGTTCTTCCGACTATATCTATATCATCCGCGAATCCCATTATTTCTATGGACATAGTCAGAATCGTACCAGTGACATGTAATCCTGAGTCACTTATGACCTTTTTAAGTGCAAAATTGAAAACAGGCACGAGAGTCCATCCCCTTGTCTCAGACCCCTAGTTGTATTGAATACTTCAGACAAGTCATTCAGGATCTTGACCTGGCTTCTCGACTCCATCATCAGCAATTCCACAAGGCTTATAAATTCTCTGGGGACATTCATTTCTTCTATACTTTGATACAGTTTCCCCCTGAAGATACCGTCACAGGCATTGCTGAAATCCATGAAAAGGTGGTGGGTCGTAATATTTTACTACAAGATCAACCATTCATAAAGCCGCATTAGTACATTCCTATCTCTCTTTGGGCATGGGGGAGTAGTCTTTGGTACACCACATTGGAGAGGACTGTTTAGGCCGAGCTAAGGAGTGCTATGCCACGATAGTTATCACAATGCATCTGGTCTCCATTCTTGTGAAGAGGGAGGATAAGGCCAATGAATTTAAAATCAGACCTTCCAAAATGACATCTGTAAATTTTTGGGGAAGCAGTTCAGTTATATTAGTTATTTCTGTTCTACCTTTATGTTAGATGACAATGATTAACCATTCCACACAACATACTTTGTTAAATTATAGTACTTTTATCGGGCCAATGGTTTCATTTTAGCACATCGGATTGTAAATCTAAAATATTCTAAATTAAAAAAAAATAATTCGTTTCCCAGGCTAAACGTATTGACCTATTTTTCTACATCTCGATTAATAGACCAAATTCAATAAAATTACAAAGATTAAAAAAATAATAAGTGAAGTAATTTAGAAATATTACATGTAGGTTCGGATTGTGAATCTAAACTGCTCTTATAAAAAATAATATTTTTTTTTAAATAGTAATTTGGTGCCTTTGGCTAAACGTATATACCTATTTTTCTATATCTACTTCAACAGATGAAATTCAGTAAAACAACAAACAATAAAAAAAAATAGCAAGTTAACTAATTAAGAAATAATAAGTTAGCAAATTAAGAAACACTACATGTCTGTTCGGATTGTGAATCTAAACTATTTTTAAAAAAATCAATAATTTCGTTCACCTGGCTAAACTTATCTACATATTTTTCTACATCTATATCAAGAGATCAAATTCAATATAAGAAACTTAAAAAACAAACATAATAAGTTAACTAATTAAGTAACAGTACATGTCTATTCAGATTGAAAATCTAAACTACTCCTGAATCCCCACAAAATTTAAATAAATTCGGTGCAGTGTTTATCAATTTTCAATAAATGCTTTTCATTTTATTATATTACTTCTTAAATTCTTATCACATTAGTGGTTCCTTTTACTAACTATTACCGATTTATTGTAATCCTATCGTGTTCTCCATGGCTTGACTGATAAGTGATACGATCAAGTCATGACTTTTAATGATATTTTTTTTTACATATTTTTTCATCAAAACGGTCCTAATAGTTACATCTGTTGGGTGAGATAATTGTCTATATCTATATCAACGAATTTAATCATTACAACTTCATAATATTCCACTTTAATTCTAATTTAGTCCAATTAAAAAAAAACCTATAAAATGGAATGTTAACTAATTATTAGGGCCCGGGTTTATGTATAATAAAAAATATGAAATATTTACATAAATATGTTGTTATTTTTTTAATAATATTGTTACGGGCTACTGGGTGTAAAATGAATTAAACTATTACTTAATTCAAGAATCTAATATTTATTAACAAATTAAAAAGAATGCAATGAGATTCTTTAATACAATTAAATTATTAAACTAATATCAATTTACAATAACAATATTCTACTAAATATTATCTAATTTCTAAAATAATATACAAACAATATAAGAAATTGGTAATACTAAATAACTAAACTATTTATATAAATTTGTACAAATACAATAATATTACACTATAGTTTACAATTACAAATTAACACTTACATGCAGTTCGCTAACTAAAGTCCACCGACCGTAAGACTCTCCAAATATGGCAAACTGACACACAGTTAATTACACTTATTACACGGCCACTAATACTCACTGTAACTCACGCGCACTGCCACTAGTTAACAACTGCTTATTACTTCACTGGCTTATTACTGACTGGGCTTATTACTGACTCGGGCCGGCCGAACAGCTCGCCTTTTTATATAGGCAAGGTAGGTCGGGGTGGGACAATTCTCGGAAGGACGAGGACCACCTAGACCGACCCAGAAGGCTCTCCGCCATTCTATAATCCCTTCCGCTTAATCCCATTGTTTGTCTTATCCTCCCAGCCGGTCCTTCTTCCCTCTCTGACCGTAACACTGCCCCCTCCTTAAAAGTGCTCTGCCCCAGAGCATAGTCCGGAGAAATCGGGCAGCTATGAGCTACTACGGATGGAGACGCTTTTCCTTTCCAGGGGTTGAACGTGCACACCAATATGGCGACTCCAGAGTTGGCGAATATCTGTTCAAGCATGTTCCTGACAACCTTCCACTCCAGGCCGTCATATCCACAGCCCAACTTAGGGATCGCGAGCTTGGTGACACGCAGTCTCAGAAGCTTACTCCGCAGGTCGTCGAGGCTTCGCCGCAGTGCGTCATATGTGGGCTTCTGATCAGTAGCACACTTGGTAACTAAGTAGAACAGGTGTCGTCCTTCGTGCGTATGGTGGAGTGCTTTCCCGACGCTTGGTCCTTGGCGTTCCAGCTCCTTAGTTCCAGCAAACTTCTTCCTGAAGACCGTTGCAATCCCTCGGGAAGTCCTCAGATCTTCGGCGACACAATGGGCCAGAGAATAGTCCGCGGGTAACGAGAAGATATCTCAGTATACTATCAGAGTTACTCCACGGGAACCATGTACCTTAGGTTGTGCAACTGATACCTTACTGGTCTCCACGTCGTTGAGGTACCTGACTTGCTGGTCTTTTGTCGGGCCATGGTCTCCTTTGTATGGGGCCAGTCTATTAAAATGGACTACCCTGGGTTTTCCTTTTGGCTGCTTTCTGATCCTATAGATGACGTCGTTTATCCTATTGATGATCTCAAACGGGCCATCCCAGGAGTTCTGAAGTTTAGGTGAGTATCCTCGCCTTCTTCGAGGATCATGTAGCCAGACCAAATCTCCAGGTTGGAATCCACCTTTCTCTGCCCTGATGTCGTAACGCTCCTTCATTCTGTCACTGGCCCCCTGGATGTTTGCACGAACCTTCTCGTGGATGTTATCCATCCGCTTCCGTAGATTCGTGACGTAATCCTCTCCGGCAACTTCCTCATTGGGCTTGAACCCGAATTTCAGATCACAAGGCAGACGAAGTTCTCGGCCGAACACCACATTTGCGGGGGTCTGCCCCGTTGCTTCATGGACTGAACTGCGGTAGGCTAACAGGAATAGGTGAAGATACTGGTCCCAGTCTCGCTGATGGTCGGAGACCACCTTAGACAAATATCGACCCATTGTCCTGTTCATGCGCTCCACCATGCCATCTGATTGAGGGTGAAGAGGTGTCGTCCTGGTCTTCCGTATTCCCAGTGCTTCGCACATCCCGGAGAAGACTGCACACTCAAAGTTTCTTCCCTGGTCAGCGTGAAGTTCCATGGGTACTCCAAATCGGCTGACGAACTGCTTCACAAGTACGTCTGCAACGGTGACTGCCTCTTGATTCGGAAGGGCATACGCTTCCACCCACTTAGAAAAGTAGTCCATGGCCACGAGAATATATCGGTTGCCTTCGTCCGTCACAGGGAAAGGACCAGCGATGTCGATTGCTATCCTCTCGAACGGTGCTCCCACGTTGTACTTCTTCATAGTGGCCCTCTTTCTTCTTGTTGGCCCGTTAGAAGCCGCACAAGCCGCACAACGCCTGCACCAGTCCAACACATCGTCCTTAAGGTTTGCCCAGTAAAAGCGTTCACGAACTTTTTCCAATGTCCGGTGAACTCCAAGATGGCCGCCAGTTACACCGTCATGTAGTTCCCTACAGTGATTCATGCGATTCGGTAGCCGAATAGCATCGGCGAACGAATAACCGAAGAGTGATTTCGATTCGTTGGTGATTTTATGCCATTGTTACATCTGTGATTGTTGCAGTAGCACTTTGCCATATTCTGCGTATTTCCGTATATTTATTATTCTAATGTTATTTATTTAATTATAAGTGACATTTTTTTATAATAGTTAATTCAAATATAAATATGTAGTAGTATTCAAAAGTAGTGATAGTATACTAAATAGTTGTACAGTACAATAGGATAGTAAAAATTGGCAGTATTTCAAGATCAGTCAGAAGTCCCATCTGGAATTTTTTTACCAAGGAAGCCAGTTCTGGGATTGCCAAATGTAATATATGCAAGCATAAATTATCATATAAGAGCAGCACAAGCAATCTTAAAAAACATATGACAAGTAGGCATCCGACAGTATACATTGATACTATGAGACCGGAGTTATTTTTGAAACAAAAGGTAAGTTTCATAATTTATTTTTTTTAAACCATACAATTCTTCAAATTGTCACCAATTCCTTTTTAGTTATCTTTGTAGGGAACTAAAATATTTCTTTTTACATATAAAAAATATGATGAATAATTTTATTTTATTTTATTCAACGATTGGATCGCCAGCAGTTTCATCTTTGAGCATTCCTACTATTTTTTTGTTTTCTTCAGAATAACAGCGATGTTTTGTTGGAAAATTACTGGTATCAAAATAGTCTTTTAAATCATAATTTATATCATCGTATATATCTTTTGTATTTACTAGGTATAAAAATGAATCAGTATCCATATAACAGAGGTTTATATTTTTCGGACCATATTTAAAAAAAAATATGTTATAATGTAATTCGTACATTAAAACTGTTGATAGTTCCAATATACTAAAACCAACATAAAGAGGTTTATCAAATACAATTTTATTCTTCTCTAACTGAACGGAAACTACATTTTCAGTGAAAATGATTATTTCTTTGAAATTTGGCTTTTTAACTAGTTTATTCAATGATTTTTTATTTGTAACAATTTTTAAATCTATTCGTTTTCTAACGTTTTCCATAAATTTACCAAAACAGGAGTTGTTCATGAGTTTAAAAAAATCCAATTCAAAAGGATAGGTTGACTTAGCTCTATGTTGGGTATTTAAATTTATGTATGGTGACAACCAATTTTTTTGCTTAAATTTTAAAACCTATGAATTTTGGTTAATTTAACGCCAAGATTTAGTGCTTGTTTCAAATTGACATAATGAACAATATAACGGGTTTTTGGTGTGAGTGTAGTAAGTAACTTTTCTGTTGTTTTATCACTGTCAGACGGTTTTAATTTATCAGGTAATAAAGGTAGTTGACAGTGCATATCGTGTATATGGCTTCAGGGTAATCAATGTCTACATCGAGTATATAACCAACTTCAGAGTTGTCAGGAACTTTTGACACATCTAATTCTTCATTATGCCATTCAAAGTCACAATATGGGAGGACACAGTTCATTGCATAGCCGTATAAATTATTTACATCTGCGTAAATTAAGTAGTTAATGGTCTCATTTGGACCGTAATCATCTACATAATAATTATTTGCTTTGGCATAACGTTTGACAACTTGTGTAATGCCTCCTCGAATGCCTTTTTCGATATATAATACCATATCCATGTCTTTAATAATGTCCAATTCAATATTTGTCGTTTTTAACATTGCTTCGTAACTGATGCCTGGAAGAGACATAAAATGGGCAGGATCTAGTGAATATATATCCATAGAGAGATTACGAAATTATTTCACATAATAAAATTACGTCTGTTTGTTTATACATTTCGGTATATTCTTTTAAGTTATTTATATTAAAAGTATTCCAAATGTTTTGCGCATGCTCATAATCAGACTCGGAAATATCTTCTGCAGTTAAGTTGTTGTAAAATTTACTTATTGCAGGCAACTGAGTTTATTCTAACCGCAGTAATGAATCTATGTAAGAGTAAGGGTAAATTCCCTTTCTCGTTAACAATTCAACTTTCGTTTCGTCAGGAATTAACTGATGCAAATGAGGGAATGTAATTGAAAGACTTGAAGAACCTTTTTTCATGTTTTGCACTAGGGTATCTAGGCCGGCAGCTAAAAATTTATAACTATCTACAAATCTTATTTTAGTTTTGCAATCTTTAAATGTTTTGGTAAAACTTATGTATTACTTGGAACTACGGTAACATCTCCTTCATGGTTTGCTAAAAACGGAACAATAAAGTGCGAGTCATAGCCCTGAAAGTTATGCATAAATACTGGAATGAAATTGGGTGTTTTTGCTTGTAAATTGCAATTAGAATGAGCCGCTCCAATGAAATTAGATGACACCTGATCATGATGATGCACCTTCGCATCCTCATTTAAAGTTTTCAGGCAGATAACACATACATCGGTACACTGATGAATTATCTTTTCTTCCTCCGTCATTTCAGACATAGGCTCAACTTTACCATATATTTCATCAGCTTTTTTAGCCAAATCATGCAGTCCTCCCATGAACATTAGCATACATTTCTCACCGGTAAAAATTAATGGCTGTTGAAATTTAAATTGAGGTATATCCGTTTTGACCATAAGTGAAGCACAAAAAATTTTATGGTTTTGAACTGATTTTGTCCAAGAAATTGATGGATTTTGCGAAGGACCTGCAATTGGTTCCAGATATGATTCAAAGTCTGCGTAAGCAACAATTTTAATTTTTTGGGGGTATTCGAATTTTTTAAATTTGATTTTATCATCTGCAGGAAAATCTGTCCTAACTGGTTTATGCGCACCGCAAAATAATAAATGTTCCTTTAATCGTTCTTCTGAGTTTTTTCCACTTTTTGTTTTGTATCTCCAGGAAATAGATGTTAAATACCTGTGGCAAATTTCTTTAGCGGATTTGTCACCTGATATTTGACTACCAACAAGCCTGCTTAAATTTGTGATATAACAATAGTGTGAGTTTATTTCATTTTGAAGAAACAAAAGGTCAAATCTCTCGTTATATGTTTCTTTTTTGCTTATTCTAAAGGGAAATATATTGTTTTTTTCATCCAAACCGTACACATTAATTTAAACATTGTTTACTTCCTCGATTTTTTTTAATATCTTTAATTGAAGTAGGATATGAAATACAATCGAATTGATAATGGGTTTCTAAATTTTCGTACAATGTAGGATCGTTCGAACCAACTGTTTTACTCAGTATTGCTAATCGAAAACAGTCGTTGTTTATATTTTTTACATTAATAACAGCATGTTTGTTTTTTATACCTTTTGGCAAATTAATAAATTGTTTTCCGCTCAGAGGTGTATATTTGGTAAAATGCAAACATAGAAAGTTGCAAGAAACAAAGGTCCAACCAGAACCTTTGGCTTCAAAGGAATCTAATTCCATAATTAATTTTTCGTATGACTCTTTCAAATAATTGTGCAAATCGGTTGATGAATCTGTGATGTTCTGACTAGTCTTAAAATTCATATTGGACTTTTCCTCGTTGTTATGATTTATTTTTTTGTATGTACAATCTAAGTGTAAATTAATTTTAAATATGTTCCATTATGTCAAATATGAAGTTAAAATCTCAATAAGTTTTTCTTTATTGATTTCAAAAAAAATTGTTGGAGTAGTTTTATTATTATGATTTTCAAAATAAAAGTCTATCACCGAATTACCAAATGCAGCCTTTTTAATTCCTTGTTAATATGTGATTAACCTATCAAGTTGTTCCTTATTATAAAGTTTATATTTTTTTGGAGAACTAATTCCTTTTTCTACAATATTAGTGTTGTAGAAAGGTGGAATGTTCGAATGTATCCGTTTTTTGAATGGTAAATGCGATTGAGAACTGGAAACAGATTGTTTTAAAGAGGGTCCAGCCGGAGTTTGGAAATTTTCCATTGTTATCGATTGACTAGTATGACCGACTAATGCTTGAAAGGGAAAGATGTGCTTTTTATTTTTACAGGTAATTATATGTCGTGTACAGCTAAATTTTTGCATTTATGTGCGTTTAATATTTTCAATAAAAACCCACATTTTGAACACAAAACATCCATACCTTTTTAAAGTTAATATTTTCCTATGACCATTATGTTCGCTGCTAATATATATTTATTCGCTAAACGTTATTATATATGAATTTCTCTGCTTTCCCCTGTATGTCATCTTCAATAACGATAAAGAAAACATTCTTACTTAATAAATAAAGATAAAGAAAACAATCTTACTTTTTTTTCTAACAATCAGGTATTAACATTGTTTGAAATAGCAATTGATAATATGAAAACTCACCATTATAATGTTTGATCTCCGCATCAGTAAAACATTCACTGTACCTCTTGGGAAGAAAGGTCCTAAAGCGCTCTCCTCCTCTTTCAGCCTCTATAATAGCCTCCACCCCTTGGCCGTGTTCAGTTGTTTTAAACCGCAACTCCAATATTGAATAGCATACCCCCTCATGCAACTCTCCTATGGTTTTATAGGATGTAAGACCGTTTAATCTATTCAAAAGGGACATCTGCAATGATTATAACAATCAGATTGTTCTCATCATGTTAAGATTAGTTAAAACAAGTAGCAATAACAACTTACACAATTCTTAATCAGTGATTAGCGACGGTGGACTGCACAACACGCAGACGAGACGGAGTGACGGAGTGCCAGTGGGCTGAAGAGGGAACGTTTATAAAGGGAGTATGGACTGATGAGCTAGGCAAAGTGGGAATAGGAGGTATCATGACCATATATGGGCATGGAAATATAGAGAACTGCGAATGTGACTATTTAACTGACGGTCCAGATATTAATCGTGTATGAACTGGTGAGCTAGGCATACTGGGAATATGAGGTATTACGACCCATATATGGACATGGAAATATAGAAAACTGTGAATGAATTGGCTAATGTAACTCACAGACAAGGTGATTATTTAAGTTTATATTGCATCCGTAAGACAATCTCACTTATCTTATTTTGTCCTGTCGCCTGCTAAAGTTCAATGTCAACCTTTTCGTCCGTGAGATAAAATATAAACTGCCGATCAAGCATACCCGGGCAGCGCTAGGCCCTCAATGACTCTGATGGAACTGACGTCACAAGGCCAGTTTTACACACTATACAGATAAAATATAAAAAAAAAAAAAAAATCTGATAAAGGAACCCCGTATCCCCCGCGATGAGAGTTTGTGTTTAGAATCGGTCGAGTGAAGACGTATGATTTTAGAGCTCCTGCGGATTAGCTGAATACAACAAACTAACTGATAAGTTTTCTTTTATATATATTACTTTTGTAAATTCTCTATTATTTCGTAGTTTTAAACTTTATTTAAAAGGTTTTTCTTTTTTGTTTTTCTATCTGTTAATTTTATACATATATTTAAAAGTGAAATTTTTTTTTTTCTCTTCTCTTTTTCATATAATTGCATGATTAAGCCTAAAAAATGGCTGAATCCCCACCTTTGAAAAGAAAGAAAGGTAGATTTAAGTTTGCAACTATAGGGAATAATGAACAAAGAAAAAACTGTGTCAAGTTTTTAATTATAAAAAGGCTTGAAACAGAAAATGATAGTAATTGCTCAGATTTTAAAAGGTTTCACCTTTTTTAATACAGAAAAGTTTAAAAGCTATAATAGGTGAGGCTAAGTTAATGAAAAAATTGAAAGACGGAACACTTTTAGTGGAAGTATTTTCTGACACTCAATCGGAAAAACTTTTAAAATGTAACAACTTATGTTGTAATTTTCCTATAAAAGTAGAGCCACATGCAAGATTAAATTTAAGTAAAGGGATTGTGTGGTGGCCGGATTTGAATTATGTTGACATAGATGAAATAAAAGATGAGCTGAAGCCCCAAAATGTTATTGACGTCAAAAGATTAACTTTTTTTAGAAATAATGAAAAACTTAACAGTCACAACTATCTATTAACTTTCGATAATCCCTCTTTACCCTCTGAAATTAAACTAGGTTTCCATAATGTTGTAGTAAGACAATTCATTTCCAATCCAATACGGTGTTACGTCTGTCTAAAATTTGGCCATACAAAAAGAAACTGCAATAAAGAAGCATTGTGCAAATTTTGTGGAAAAACAAAACATGAGGGGTCAGAGTGCAACAATCCGGTAACTTGTGTTAATTGTTCTAATAATCACGAGGCTTTTTAAAAAAATTGCCCCGTTTTTATTAAAGAGAAGGAAATAAAAAGAATTCAAGAGGCAGAAAAAGTAACATACTTCGATGCAAAGAAAAAATACGATCTTTTGCACCCAATAACAACACAAATATCTTTCGCTAATATTGCTAAAAATAAAAAATCTGTTAGTGTACAAACTGAACCAATTATTGAAAATCAATTAACATTTAGAAAATCTGTAGCAACAGCTACGTCTAGTAAGACAACTACGCCTAGTGGCAGCACCAGCATTACTGATATCTCTGTTACCCCCACCCATGTCCCACCTCCCACCACACCCTCACCTCCTCACCCAACTTCCTCCTTAATTTCCTTACCCTCCGTTTCAAAAATCCCAACTTCCCAAACCTCTGGTGGGATATCCGAAAAAAAATCGGAAGCCCATTCCTCCAAGTTCGAAGTCGCCTCTGAACCGAGGATTTTACCCTCGGTACAGAAGTCGTCTGAAGAATCTTCCAACCCTCACAAGTGTCCTGAAGGTCAACAGACCGAATGGACAAAAGTAAAGGGAAGAAGAACTAGAAGTACGACCAGGAAAAAATCACCAAATAGTGAACAAAGTGTAGAAAAAATGGAAAGCAATTAGTAGGTAGTTTTTGATTCTATTATAGGTTTTCCATTTTATTTATACTTAATAAATTTACTCTAATCAACGATATTCTAACCTATTTACATTTTCTTTTTTACTATGACAACTCCAACCAACATAATACAATGTTGTATAACTGTAATGGTATAACGGGAAAATATGAGGAACTAAAACTTATAATTAATAAATACCAACCGGTAGTTTTATGTATACAAGAGAGTAAATTACCCCTTAATAAAACTTTTACCCTGAAGGATTATAATATTTATAGAAAAGATTTTGATTATAGAAGTAGAGCATGTGGTGGGGTTTTGATTGCCGTAAATAAGAGGGTTGTATCTGAGTTAATTCAGATTAATACCTCCCTCCAAGCAGTAGTAGTCAAGGTCATTCTTCACATTCCCATTTTTGTTTATAATGTTTATCTTCCCCCTGATAATTTTGATGAGGTAGAATTAGTTAATATTCTGAATAATACCCGTTCTCCTTTTATATTTATGAGCGACGTAAACGGCCATCACACCTCGTGGGGTTCTTCGTACTGCACAACACGAGGAAATACTATTAGGCGAATTATAGATGGTACCGACTCGATAGTTTTAAACTCAGGACAACCAACATATTTAAGTCCAGCATACCATTCATTCTCGTGCATCGACCTGACATGGTGTTCACCTAGTTTATATACTCATTTGGATTGGCAAGTTTCTCAAGATCTATATTCTAGCGATCATTTCCCCATAATAATCACTTTCCCATACATTAATACCCGGGTAACAAAACATGCTAGATGGATAACAGAAAAATCCGACTGGACAACATTTCAAAACAATATACTGATATATCAACCACAAACAATAGTGATGAAAGCAATCATCAAATTACAAAATCTATTTTAGCAGCTGCGGAACTTTCAATCCCAAAAAGCTCCACTATTGTCAAATCGAAAAGAGTCCCTTGGTATGACAATGAATGCAAACTAGCGATTAAGAAGAGAAGTAAGGCTCTTAAAGTCTTCCAAAGGGAACCAACTCTTCAGAATCTAATAAACTATAAAATGAACCGCTCGCTATCTCGCAGAATAATCAAGGAAAAGAAGAAAGAATCATGGGAACAATTTTTGAACACCATTTCATCAAATACCCCACCCAGAATATTTTGGAAAAAGATAAATAATATTATGGGAAGATTTGTGGACTATCAACCGACCCTTCTAATCAATGACAAAAAAGAGCAAAATCCCGATTTATTGGTCGAGCATTTTGTTGAATATTACTCAAATATTTACTCCACCCAACCACAACCGACAATAGAAACCGAGACAGATAGTATTGATGATCAGAAAGAAAACTCTTTTAACTTACCATTTACCAAAGCAGAATTACTTTCCTGTTTAAAAGAGCTGAAACCATCCTCACCAGGGGTGGATGAAATACATAATGATATGTTGAAAAATCTACCAATACCGGCAATAGACGCGCTTCTTGCATTCTATAACCAGATTTGGAGCACAGGGAACTTTCCTGAGATATGGAGGAGATCGATTATAATACCAGTCTTAAAAACTGGAAAAAATAAGTTGTTTCCTTCAAGTTACCGGCCCATCTCACTCACAAGCTGCATATGCAAGTTGCTAGAAAAGATGGTTTTAAAAAGGCTAAGTTGGGTACTAGAAAAAAATAATTTATTATCGAACCTACAAAGTGGCTTCAGAATAGGACGCTCTACAATAGATCATCTGGTAGCAATGGAATATGAAATTCTCAACAGCTTTGCTGAGAAAAAAGAATGTATAGGTATATATTTCGACATCGAAAAAGCCTTTGATAATTTGAAAAGATCTCTCGTCCTGCAACAGCTACGTGAATGGGGAATTGGAGGTCGGCTACTCATGCTGATCTGTAACTTTCTACGAAATCGGACCTTCCAAGTTAGAATAGGTAATCACCTGTCTTCAGTAAAAGAAATGACCAACGGAATCCCACAAGGAAGTGTCTTAAGCTGTGCTCTTTTTGCAATAGCTATAAACAAAGTTACAGAGATTATTCCTAAACAAATCAAAACATTTTTATTTGTAGACGATCTTGCTCTGTTACTGTCATTTAAAAATGTAAATAGAATGCAAATATTACTACAAAATTGTTTAGCGAATTTAGAAGCATGGTCTATGAAATCTGGTCTAAATTTCTCCACCGAAAAAACTAAATGTCTACTTTTTTCTAAACGCAGGACGCCTACTACTTTTCCAACGCTAACCTACAGAGGCATGAACTTACGTTTCGAAACAAAAGTTAAATTTCTAGGGCTAACTCTTGATTGTAAACTTAACTGGAAAGAGCATATTACATGTCTAAAAGAAGAAACACTTAAGAGACTGAATATTTTAAAAGTTCTGGCTGGACGTTCATGGGGAGCGGATAGATCAGGCATGCTTAAGGTATATACCAGTCTGATAAGATCAAAGCTAGACTATGGTAGCTTTGTTTACTCATCGTCGAATCAAAATCTGCTTTCAGCTCTTGATTCAGTCCACCATGCAGGCATCCGTCTTGCTACTGGAGCCTTCAGAACCAGTCCAGTGATTAGTTTATGTGTTGAATCTGGTATTGCTCCTCTTGCTTTGAGAAGACACCAACTCGCCTGTGGATACATTGGAAGGCTAAAAAATAGTAATAACAACCCAGCATGGAAACCCATTTTCAAACCGAAGAATAGACGATTTCAAGAAAACCGTAGACTACCTGCTCCATTAGGTATTAGGGCTGGTAAATATATAGAAAAAATCAGCTGCTTGGAACCAACAACTAATGAACTTAATTACCCACCTTGGACTACAAAACTACCTGCAATAGATTTAACGCTTAAAAAATTCACTAAAAATACCACTACAGGACTCATGTATTTAGCAGAATATAAAAAAATTAAGGGAAAATATAGTAATAGAAAACAATTTTATACAGATGGTTCTAAATTAAATAATAATGTTGGTTGTTCATTTGTATCAGACTCCAGGATTGGCAAGTATAAACTTCCCTCCCTGGCCAGCAACTTCACTGCCGAAAGTTATGCGATTTGCGCGGCACTCTATTATATTATGCAATGCGAAGAAGAAAACTTCGTAATATACATGGACTCCCTATCTGCTCTTATGGCACTTAAAAACATTTATAGTAAAGACCATCTTATAAGGAAAGCACAAGTTTATGCATCAATGTTAAAAGATATTAATAAGAACATATCCTTGGTTTGGATTCCATCACACGTGGGGATTAAAGGTAACGAAGCAGCAGACCGGGCTGCCAAGGAAGCAGCATTGTCATCGATTGATATTACAAGTATCTACACCTCATCAGATATATGCCACTTTTTAAAATATGGAGTAAAACAAGATTGGATCCAGCTTTGGGAAAACACCGAGGAACGAAATAAGCTTAAAGCTGTAAAAAAGGAATTAAAAATATGGAAAAGTTCCAACCGCAGTAACAGAAGGGAAGAGGTAGTTGTAACAAGACTTAGAATAGGCCACACCCGACTTACCCATGGTTACCTTATAACAAAGGACAGTCCACCGAAGTGCACAACATGTAATAACGCACAACTAACAATTAGACACATACTGGAGGACTGCCCCCTCTGGGATAGTTATTTTCAGGAAGCTCAATTACAAAGATTCCTCCCAACTATACTAGGCGATAATAATAAAAATATAGACACAGCCATCAAGTTTCTAAAAAAATATAACCTTTTTGACAAAATTTAAAAAATGACAAACGACAAAGGACAAAAAAATAAAGAAATAATATAGATTGAACGACGGACACTGAAGACCCTTGATGTTGAGTGTCCATAAGCAGTTCTACCTACCTACCCCCCGCGATGACGTCAGTGGGTCAGTGCCCCCCGTGACGTCACAAGGTCATTTGCACCTCTACTATAGCACTAATGTAAACAAAGCGATGTTGCCAAATCTTGCACATTCCTTGCGACGTTGCCAAATGTGGCATTCAGACCTCCAAGGCTACCCCCTCCGGCCCTTCCCCTCGCCTGTCAAGGTCAAGTCCGAAGTCCACAATTCTACAACCCGTCGTTTATATCTACTTACAAACATTTGAAGAATTAAAAATGGAAGCATGAAATGATTTTTGTCGTAAATCACATGAGATGTGATGTAAGAATATCATTTTTATCAAATTGTTACCTTCCGGGGCAGAGAGGTGGGAGCGGATAGGGTACAATCGAGGGCACATAAGGGAAACTGGGAAAAGAAATAACCCCCAAAACATTTATCTAACAAAAATAAAGAGGCGTTGTAAAATTTTTTGTCTATGTATTTCGCTAATTCATATGTCGTTAATTCACTATGGAACGAAGAGGTATCCCTTCGTTGTGGACTTTAGGGAATCCTTAGATTCTAGGTGGTATCGGGTCAAACTGGCCATCCATCTACTGATTGCTTCCGCTTTGTTCTTCTTTAGAAGCTTTTTGTCTAACGACCCTTCTTGACTAAGTATTTTAAATCAGAACAGTCGATTTGAAATATGTATAATTTCTCCAGATGTATATCCAGTCCACCATCCAACAGACATTAACTTTATCTTATCTTCCTTCCTGCGAGACCTTCAGGACACTCATCGTCCTACTCACAAGATTTCTTTCCGAAGTTCCACTTAACCTGCCACGATGAGCATAAAGCCCTTAACTATCCTTTTGTGGAATGCAAACAGACTACTTAATCACCGTGACGAACTAGACATTTTTCTCCATGACAAACAAATAGATATAGCTTTACTGACTGAAACTCACTTCACTCAACGTACGAAATTGTATATACGGGACTATATTACTTACAGGTCAGACCACCCAGACAACACTTCACATGCTGGATCCAGCATTCTCATCCATAAAACTCTTTCTCATTCCCTTGTCCCTTCTACTCCAACTGATGCTATTCAATCAACATCAGTATCCATAACTTCACGACCTTTCCATATCACACTTTCAGCTGTATACTGTCCTCCCGGTAGTTCCATCTCTCATAACCTTTTAGATTCCCTATTCCAATCTTTTGGACCGCGTTTCATTGCTGGAGGAGACTACAATGCTAAACACCAACGATGGGGTTGTCGAACATCCAACTCCCGTGGAAATATTCTATCCTCTCTCACATCCTCAAAGAGTTACTCAATCCTTGCCCCAAAAAATCCGACCTACTGGCCTACATCCCTCAAAAAACATCCCGACATCCTTGACATATTTGTTACATCCCAGATTTCCCCCGCACAAGCCAATATTGAATCCTTGGACGACCTTTCATCAGTCCTCCTTTTCTTGCACTCAAGTTTTGCTCCCAAGCCTTCCCCTCCCTCATTGATTACAGGACGTGTCAACTGGGACGATTTTTGTTACGACTTGGAGGACAAACTGGACTTAAAAATTTCACTTAAGACAAAACAAGACATTGATACAGCCATAGAAAAACTTACAACTTCAATCAGAAGGAGTTTACATGATAACATCACAAATCATACAATTAATAACTATCAACAGACTGATTTGCTACAGCATATTCGAATCTTATTAAGAGAAAAACGCAGAGCATGATCGAAGTGGCATAGAACTCGATATCCAGCAGATAAAACTATCTATACAAAATTAACTAACAAACTAAAAGCAGAAATCAAGAAGTTCAATATTCAAAATTTAATTACCTGGACTGAAAATCTTACAACCACCGACAAATCATTATGGATGACCACCAAAAAACTCCTAAAGTTCAAGGAATTTAATCATCCACTCCTCACTGGATCAAATAACTGGACAAGATCTGACGGAAAAAAATCACAGTTATTTGGTCAATACCTTTCCAAAATTTTTCATCCACATCCTGAAATAATTAACCCAACTCACATTGAATGTATAAAAGAAGCGTTAGATGCTCCCCTCCAAATGTCCCTTCCACCCAAAGCATTCCATCCTACAGAAATATCCAACATTATTCACAGACTACCTTCCCGCAAAGCTCCTGGGTACGACCTCATCACAATTCATATCTTAAAACACCTTCCTTGAAAAGCCATTCTATTCCTTACCTATATATATAATGCTGTACTCCGCTCCACATATTTTCCTGACCCCTGGAAATTATCCATTGTAAAAATGATACCCAAACCTAAAAAAAAACAGAATGCCCTTCCTCTTACCGTTCTATCTCTCTTCTACCGTGCATGGGTAAAATCCTAAAAAAACTCATCCTCAAACGATTGTACCCCATCCTTGATGCAAATCATGTAATACCAGATCACCAGTTTGGATTCCGAGCATCCCACTCCACTATTCAGCAATGTCATCGTGTGGTGGATGTAGTCTCCTCTGCATTAGAACGTGGATCATATTGCTCGGGCGTCTTTCTTGACGTGGAACAGGCTTTCGACCGAGTCTGGCATCCGGGCTTGCTCTACAAACTCCGTAAATTCCTACCTCATACCTACTTTCTCATCCTTCAATCCTATCTCACAAATAGAACTTTCCAGGTAAACCATAATAATGTCCTTTCATCCCTATTCTCCCAATCTGCTGGTGTTCCTCAAGGTAGTATCCTTGGCCCAATCCTTTATACAGTTTATACAGCTGTCATCCCAACTCATCCTAACACTATCCTTACCACGTATGCTGATGATACATGTGTATTATCAGTTAACACCAATCCAGTTATTGCGTCCCAAAGGCTCCAATCCCATATTACTGATCTTGAAGAATGGTGTCAAAACTGGAGAATTAAAATAAATTCTCAAAAATCCCATCAAATCACTTTTACCTTACGTCGTAAACCAATGACTTCCTGCCCTTCAGTATCCTTTAATAATATCCCACCGGTGCAGGTAGAACAGATCCGATACTTAGGGTTGCACCTCGACAAACGATTAACCTGGAATCCTCATACTAGACTGAAAAGACAAGAACCCGCTCGACGTTTCAGGCTACTTCAACACTTACTAGACAAGCGCTCTAACCTCCCAATTAACTACAAAAGACTCATCTACATGAGCATCATAAGGCCTATTTGGACTTACGGAGTAGAGCTTTGGGGCTCCACTAAGCTATCGAATTCCTGTCGTATCCAATCCTTACAGTCCAAAATCCTTCGTAAAATCCTCAACGCTCCTTATTTTGTTAAAAATGCCGTCATCCATGACGACCTTAATGTCCCATTTGTTGCTGATTTGGCCCGAACCCGGTATCTTTCCTTTTATAACAAACTTCATTCCCACTCAAACCCTCTAGTTTCAAACCTAGCTTCCTC
Organism: Troilus luridus; assembly: GCA_964056705.1. NCBI lineage: Eukaryota > Metazoa > Arthropoda > Insecta > Hemiptera > Pentatomidae > Troilus > Troilus luridus. The sequence goes on along the minus strand of OZ057417.1, from coordinate 1,668,183 downwards.
TTCGATTCCCGATAATCCCCCGAGGCGTCTGAAAAGAAGATGGCCACGTGACTTTCTTAGTTGAACTAGTGATTTGAGTACTGCCAGTGGGTAGTTTCTCAACTTGCCATTACTCATGTCATTTTGTATCCCATAGCCTATTTACTGGATGTATTTTTTTTTATACAGTTGTAAATATCAATAAATAAAAAAAAAGATATTATAGTGTCCCATAAAATTAAAATTATTCATATCAATACTATATTGTTATAATTCCCAATATAATAATATTATATTGATAAATATCTATGTTAAATATCTTATATTTAAAAAAATATGTTAATAATTAATAAATGTCTATGTTAAATATCTTATATTTAAAATATTACATTAATAATTAATAAATGTCTATGTTAAATATCTTATATTTAAAATATTACATTAATAATTAATAAATGTCTATGTTAAATATCTTATATTTAAAATATTATCTTAAAAAATTAATAAATGTCTATGTTAAATATCTTATATTTAAAATATTATGTTAATAATTAATAAATGTCTATGTTAAATATCTTATATTTAAAATATTATGTTAATAATAAATAAATATCGATGATAAATATCTTATATTTAAAATATTATGTTAATAATTAATAAATTTCTATGTTAAATATCTTATATTTAAAATATTATGTTAATAATTAATAAATGTCTATGTTAAATATCTTATATTTAAAATATTATGTTAATAATAAATAAATGTCTATGTTAAATATCTTATATTTAAAATATTATGTTAATAATTAGTAAATGTCTATGTTAAATATCTTATATTTAAAATATTATGTTAATAATTAATAAATGTCTATGTTAAATATCTTATATTTAAAATATTATGTTAATAATTAGTAAATGTCTATGTTAAATATCTTATATTTAAAATATTATGTTAATAATTAATAAATGTCTATGTTAAATATCTTATATTTAAAATATTATGTTAATAATTAAGAAATGTCTATGTTATATATCTTATATTTAAAATATTATGTTAATAATTAATAAATGTCTATGTTCAATAGCTTATATTTAAAATATTATGTTAATAATTAATAAATGTCTATGTTAAATATCTTATATTTAAAATATTATGTTAATAATTAGTAAATGTCTATGTTAAATATCTTATATTTAAAATATTATGTTAATAATTAATAAATGTCTATGTTAAATATCTTATATTTAAAATATTATGTTAATAATTAATAAATGTCTATGTTCAATAGCTTGTATTTAAAATGTTATGTTAATAATTAATAAATGTCTATGTTAAATATCTTAAAATATCTGTAATTCGGTAAAATATGTCCTTTATGTAATAGTATACGTAAGTCGTGAATTCACGACTTAACTAAGGAGATGAATAGAATAAAACACTTGTGGGTGCAGTGAAGAACTGAATCAACACAATTGTCAATATTCCATTATAAGATAAATAGTATTAATTTAACAACATTAACTTCAATGAGTCTTACAATATCTATCATCACCTTCCTCACATCTGTGCCTAAGGTTATCTTCACAGCTGTTAAGTTTGGCGTGCATATTCAAACTTACATATATAAAAGTATACAAAGTTTATGTAATGTTATATAAAAAAATTCAAAGTTGACCTTCAATCCTTAACTCTTGCCTATTAAATAAATTGATTTTTGAAACAGTGTGCTAATTATGTTAAGTTTAATATAATTTAAAAATAAAAATGATAATTATTATTTAATCATTATAAATTATTAAATAATTTAATAATTATATATTACAGGTTAAAGAAACCGAAGTTGCATTTCGATGACCCATTGACCCAAGAAACGAACAAACCCATTTCTGGTTATACAAAAGAAAGAAAGTCTGTTCGTTTTATCAGCGAACCGACCATCGCTATAATACCTTTGGAAGAAGAAGAAGAGGTGAAAAGGAAGGTCAAAAAAAGAAAATCAGTAAAACGTGCAGTTAGTATCAAAATTCAGCTAATTTTTTAATAATTTTAATTTTAACATTATTTAAAGAACGAAATCAATTTTAATACAATAGCAAGATTTAATATAAAATATCAATATCCCACTGGAACACCACACACACACAAGCACACACACACAAGTTATAAGGACAAACAGACTCTAAACCACATAAATAATATATACATAGAGGATTAAGGTTGTTGTTATTAGGTTATAAACACTATTGACTGTATAAAATTGAATAGAATAGAAAAATAATTTTATTCTGGGACCAGGTCTCGTTAGAATAAAAAAAATAATTAAATATATATCTAGCCAAAGGCCTACATCAGAATAAAACAATATTTACATAATATCTTGAAAGTAAATAACTTAACAGGTATGTTCAGAAGAATCTGAAAATGTGATACAAAATTAAAGTAAAAAAAAACAGGCAAATTTACAATATTTACTATTTACAAAAGAAATAAGCTTATGGAAAAATAAGTGAATAAATAATAGCATCCAATAATAAAATTTAAAAAAACAATATCATTATGAGTGAGGAATATTTACAGTAGTTCATCAATCGATCAAGTTAAATATATCTACAAATTATTTATTGATTATAAAGCATCTGATTGGGAATTTAGAAGATATAGGAAAAGTTTGGATTTAAATGAGGTTAAAGAAGACGCACGACGGATATCGAGAGGAAGAGAGTTCCTAAGAGAGATAGAACGAGCTAGAAAGTAACGCTCAAAAGTTTTTGTTCTGTGGGAACGGATAAAGATCAGAAGGGCGAGATCTTGTGCCCTGGGATTCGATAGAGGATTTGAATTGTAGGAGACTATAGATATAAAGTGGATGTTGTGAGTTGATCGTTTGATATAAGAAAGAATCAAGGAAGTAAAGTCTACGGATAGAAGGGAAAAGCCACTTTACCTCAGCGTAACAACGCACAGTGGAACCAGCATTAGGGAGGATTGGACATTCATTAATATGTCCGCTTCTGGTCCTCCTAGAATAAAGCGGAAAATTAAATAATTTTTAATCAACAAATTATTTAAAACATCTCTATTGTTTGATTGCCTCGATGATTTTCTGGCATAAAAAACTCTGAAATTTCGGAATAACTTGTGATTTGCTTCTTGAGCATCTTCTGACAATTGTCCAATAGGTACTGTAGCATTTTTGGCTATAGTTAACTAAAATTGGCTATAACTTCAAGGTATATAATTGACCCAGACGAAATAACTTGTAATATTATTGCAAAGCGTCTAATTAGATATTCGTCAACCCCTGTTATAGCTGATGAAGTTTCTAGGGAGGCAAACAATTTCTTTGCAGTATTTCCATCATTGCTTGTACCAAAACCTTGTCTTACGTGATCTACACAAAGTCCTAACTGAATTTTAAAATCATGTTGAACTCGATTTTTTTTCCTTGCAAGTAACTCCTTTTGCTCTGTCGTTTTTGCACTCCAGGACTTGAAATCTAGTCGGTAAGAGATGTGAATTGAACACTCAAAACACGTGATCAAACAATGCAAAGGGGACAACCCAAATGAGTAATTCTCGTCATTAATTATTTCCTTGTTTGTAATAATTTTTAAATTGTTCATTTCTTTAGGTGTTGCATTGCACAAGAAACACCTCATAGCTGAAGAAGTTTCAGTTAAAATATTACATATTTTACCATCAACCATAGTTAATAACATTCTATAATTGATTGAAATTTTGTCATTGATATAGGGAAGTAAATTATCAATTTGTGTCTGAATGTCTCAAATTATAGACGTTACAGTTCCATCCGTTTCTCTCGAATAATTAAAAGAAATAGGCCTACAAAATGTAAAGTGTATGAATACAACATTTTTCTTTGGAATTCTTTTTATTTAATCATTTGGACTTTGGACCGCAATCCCCACAACCTGGTAAGAAATATTATGGCGCTCGAATACAGGGACTACAAAAGAAAAATCTACAGATAAGTTATTAGTTGAAGATTTATTAATTTCGTACTGTATCAACAACAAAAATAAGGAATTTGTACTTAAGGTCGTAGAAAGACTTAGTTTTGTTTGACATATGTTTTGAAAATTATCTACTAATATATTATTTTATTTTGTATTTTTACCGTAAGTTTAAATAGTTGAATTGAACATATGATAGATTAGCAAGTAAGCATTAAGTTCACTTAGGGGCAACAATTTGTTTGTTTGTTTCTATTTAGTATTATCTTGTGGTTCGTTTTAAAAAGATGAAATATTTGTTAATATGTGTTTGTGATCCAGTCGTTCTAGTGTCAGAGAGGGAGGATATTTTTGCCGCAGTTCAATCCATTTTCACAAAATCCAAATCTTTGAGTAGCGATTCAGCATCCACTTTTAAACCCGCTTATGGCCGCTTACTCAAAAATGAAATCCGATTTGAAGAAATTCAATCAAAAATTCGGATATTTAATGCAAATGTTAAGAATAAAAGTGAAAAACTCGAGACAACAAAAAAAGACAAAGAAAAAGTACAAAATTCATTTAACGATTTAGTCGATATTACTAAAGCGAATTATAACAAAGTTGTGCAATCTACCTTCCCTCCTAAGAATATACCTGTGGTTGTCCATTCTCATTCTATTCCTCAGGAGCTACCGAAAAGTGATTTATATTCACGGGGAAATTAGAGGACTGGAATGGATTCTATTCCCTATTTGATTCTATGGTTCATAGGGAAGAATCTCTATCGACCATTAGGAAATTTCACTATCTAGGAAGTAGCTTACGCGATGAAGCTCTGTCGCTTATCTCGGGCTTCGCATTAGACGAATCTAATTATTCACTCGCTTACGACGCATTGGTCTCTCGCTATCAAAATAAAAGACGAGTAGCCAGATTTTATATCAAGAAGGTGATGGATTTCACCCCTTTAAACAATTCTTCAGCTTCTAATTTGCAGAGATTTTTATCTGAGCATGAAAATAATTTTTCTGCGTTATTGGCTTTAATAATTGAAGACATAGGGGGTTTCATCAAACTTCATTCAGCTCTTAATAATTTAGACCCAGGGACTAGAAAAGCATTCGAAGAACGAATAAAATCAGCAGATATTCCCTCTTATAAGGATTTGATTAATTTCGTCACAGAACGAACTAGAGTATATGAGATGATGGCTCAAGAAGGCCGATCAGAAAAGCCTAGTATAGAAAAATCCCGCTCTGCGAATTCCACGAGACGATATAACAAACCCGATCCCGGAAAAGAACAAATATCTCCGGTAATTTTTACTATTTCGCCATTGGAAAAAGAAACCGATGTTACTCCTAACAAAACGAATCGCGATCCTCAATTCGACCAGTAGGAAATTCAGGGAGTTGGTTCTAAGAAACAGGTATTCTCTCCGACTGATGTACAATCAAGAAATAGTACCGAATCGATTCTCTACGAGAAAACGTCTCTAAAAGGCTCACAACCGGCTCTACCAGCTAAGAAATTAACTTGCTGGAATTGTGGAGGACCGCATGTATATTCCAGATGTCCGCTACCTCGAAAATTGTTTTGCTACCGTTTTGGTAACCGAGTTTCCATTCACGCATGTCCTAAATGTACTCCGGGAAATGTGCAAGGGAATCGGAAGGAAGGGTCATTCCTATTCCCATGGTTTCAGCTGACCCACCAAGTACCGATTTACCTATTACCGTGCCTTATCGTTTACCTTTTTGTACCGCTAAATCTGATATCGTTTCTCCTTGTGTCGTATCGAATTCTCCCGAAAGTTCTACCGTATCTTGTTATCGTTTACCGTTTCATAAACAGCACTATATTGATTTCCGAATAGGGAAACATGACAAAGGAGGCCTGTCCTACTTGGTCCTGATTGACCCTTGTTCCACTACCTCATTTGTTTGACCAGAAGGGGTTGAAATTCTCCTTAAATTGGGATATGAAGTTGAGAAAATTCCCGAATTTAATATTTGTGTCGCTAATGGAAGCTCTTGAATTGTTGATGAAAGATTCTCCGTTTCAATTACCGTTGGGTACCGGCCATATGACACGAAGCTTTACGTTTTAACCACGCTTCCATTTATGTTTCTTTTAGGGTTAGATTTTATCGTTAACACAAATATGAACACGAATCATCGTGAAGCGATGTGGTGGTTTCAAGATGACCCTGACCATAAGTTCTCGTTTCGTCAAGATGTTCAATTAGTAGAAGAGGAAACATTAAAAAAAATCGGTATTAGTTAACTTGATTCCTCAGAAAGGGTGGATCTGGATAGAATAGTCAGTGAAGGTTTGCGAACTCTCCAAGATTCTCCAGGATTAACGACGCGCATTAGCCATAAGGTAGATGTTCAGGAGGCCCAACCTATCAAGCAACGCTCCTACCATTACTCACCCGAAGTACTTGAGGCAATGCACCAGGAGTTAGATCGAATGTTGGATGAAGAATTAGTGGAACCTGCCAATCTCCATGGTCGTCCCCGGCAGTCATGGTTCGTAAGGGATCAGGTTATCGTTTCTGTATAGACTTTCGTAAGGTTAATGAAGTCACTTGTAAGTATTCCTATCCTATGCCTAATATGACTTCTCTCTTAGACGGACTTCGACAGGCTAGATATCTCTCCAAGTTTGACCTCAAGCAAGTATTTTTGCAAGTGCCCCTTTCCGACGAAACTAGTAAAGACATTACGGCGTTTACAGTTCCTGGCAGAGGATTATTCAGGTTTAAAGTTATGCCCTTTGGGCTGACGAATTCACCTGCTACCTTTCAGAGGTTAGCCGATGCAATATTGGTCCCGAACTTTACCCTTACGTAGTAGTTTTTTTGGATAATAATTTGGTTTGCACACAACTTTCGAACTGCATTTGGATATGCTACTGGAAGTGTTCAGTCGGCTTAAAGTAGAAGTGTTCAGGTCTGCGTATCAACCCGGAAAAATGTGAATTTGGGTGTAATGAAGTTAGGTTCTTGGGCTATCTGGTTAATAGTGATGGCTTGAGTGTAGATCCAGATAAGGTTGGTTCCATTACATAGATTCCTCCTCCCACCAAAGCTGGACAGCTCAGAAGATTCCTTGGAATGGCAGGATGGTATCGACGTTTTATTAAAGACTTCTCTACAGTTGTCTCTCCGCTAACAGCTTTGCTTAAGCGTAACGCTAAATGGATCTGGTCAGAAGAGCAGGACGCCTCTTTCAATGCTCTCAAGTCAGCACTGACTGAGGCACCAATATTAGCTAGACCAGACTTTAAACAGCCTTTTAAATTACAGACTGACGCCAGTGATACAGGTCTTGGAGAGGTCTTGACTCAAATACAAGACGGCGAAGAAAGAGTCATCACTTTTTGTTCTCGTACCATAAGTTCAGCTGAAAGGAATTATACCGTAACCGAAAAGGAATGCCTCGCAGTTCTTTTTGGTATCGAGAAGAATAGACATTACTTGGAAGGTTATCCATTCACTGTAATAACTGACTACGCCAGTCTGAAGTGGTTACTGAACTTGAAAAACCCTTCAGGTCGTTTGGCTAGATGGGCTCTTCGCTTGCAGCCTTACAACTACAAGGTGGAATATCGCTAGGGGAAACTCAACACAGTGGCCGATGCCCTATCACGAATTGCTGCAATCACAGTATTGTCTACCGTATTGTGTTCCGATCCTAATTCTTCTACCGATTCAGTTTCGACTTCAGGGACTTTCATAGCGACCGACGAATGGTATAATCAGAAATTTTATCGAGCCCAGAAGTCCCCAGAACTCTACCCTGGATGGTTGATAAAGGACGGACAGTTATTATACCATCGAAAGAATCCTTTGAAGGGAGAGCTAGAAGACCCCAGTGAGGAATGGAAAGTTGTCGTTCCTAGACATTTAAGGGGATCAGTAATATATGAAAATCATGATCTACCGCAGTCAGGCCACCTGGGGATAGATAAAACTGTTTCTAGGGTTAGTAGACTATATTATTGGCCTGGATTATACCGAGATATAAGCCAGTATGTGAGGCAGTGTGAGTTATGCCAGAAGGTCAAACCCAATAACACACCACCTCGTGGATTAATGTACCCTCGATACAACAAGCAGCCGTGGGAAATGGTGTCAGTTGACATTATGGGTCCTTATCCTAGGAGTTCTAGAGGCAATGTGTATCTGCTAGTGTTTAGATTTATTTAGTAGATGGGTGGAATTACGTCCCATCAGAAAAGCTACCTCTTCGGTTATTGTAAATAAACTAAAATCCCGCATAATATACAGATATGGCGCACCGCAGAAATTAATTACCGACAATGCGAAGAATTTCGTTAGTAATCTTGTTACTGAAGTAGCTAAGGAGTTTGGAATCAAGAGAGAAACTACTCCTCTTTACCATTCACAGGCAAATCCGACAGAACGAGCGAATCGGAATATCAAGCAACTTATCGTCGCGTACCTAGGGAAGAAACACCAACGCTGGGACGAAAAACTAGGAGAGATCCTGTTTGCCTTAAATTCCTTAATATTTAATAGTTTTTTTCCCCGTAAGTTCAGACAGAAGAATAAATAAGAATGACGGAAAGTGAAGAGATTAAGTGGTTAGAATATCAACAGGCCCAGGCAGCGGTGGAAAGGGCGAGCTTGGAAGCAAAACTGAAAACGGCCAATGAGACGACCCAGTTCGAGCTTGTCAAGATCAGAACCCAGAATTCCGCGTTCATCCACGAGGTAATCAGCCAATTGGAGCCGTCCAATGGAGTTTTGGGCGATCTCGAACATTTTATAAAGGGTCAAATTAAATAACTCATCGAATCTAAAAAAGATAACGGCACACTTCAGGAATCCGATGTACTGCTCCTAGAAGCGTCATTGGTCAGTCGGATTTCGAGGCGGGTCCTCTATGCCATCCAGGGGGACACTACTCACTTTTGGGATGTTCTCAAGACTAGATTGAAGAAATTATATGGTGGAGGAAGATGGACGCCGGAAGAGGATATATTTTACATGTTAAAGGATCACAGGAAGCAGGGCCAAACGGAAGGAGAGTTCGGCGAAAAACTGTTGGTACTTTACAACAGGTTAGTAGAGAAATTGGTGGAGACATTTGGCCAGTCGGAAGGTGCCCAGCGTACTGCATTTGTACGGGGTATTCTAAAGGTCCAATTAAACCACTATATGGACCGCCCAGGTCCACCGCCTCGAGACCGCGATTCGTGGACTGCGCTAATAGATGCCCATGAACGGAACGAGACTCGATTCGAGAGACCGGAAGGAGAATGGACGGAGGTGAAGTCACCAAGGAGGAGACATCAGAGCCCGCCTAGACGTAATATTAACGGCAGGCCGTTCGAAAAGCGATCTAACAGGACACCCGAGGACCGCCGAAGGAAGGAAGAAAAGAGATGCTACGAGTTTAACCAAAGGGGCCACCTCGTAGCGTAATGTGATTTCATGAAGTGTTATGAATGTGGCAGGCGGGGACACGACGCAAGAGAGTGCCCAAGGCGTATTCCAAATCCAACTAGAAGAGGTCTGCAACCAGAAACTATGGAGGTGAATAATAAGGAATGGAGCAGGAGACGGTCGCACAGGAGAGACAGAGGGCAGTTTTCGAGCGCCGAGTCTTCAGGAGAGGAGAGTATACGATCTGAGCGCAGCGCTCCGGCCTCGAGAGGACACGAGATAAGAGGTGTCCTTGGAGGTGTGGTCCTTCCGGATCCTGGGTTGCGAAGCGTCATGCTAAACTAGATTGAGGGTACGATGACGGGCGGGGCAACGTCTCACGCGAACTGATAATTAATAATAACGGGGTGGAAAGAGGAGGACGAGGTTTCCCGTTGCGAAGTTGAGTGAGTTAGATGTCAAATTTCTTGTTGATACGGGCAGTACTCATTCACTAATTAGTAATACATGGGCGGAAAAACTAGGCATGTGGGGGAAACAACGTCAATGTAATTGCGTGATTTCTACAGTCAGTGGACAATGCAAAACGTTGGGGGAAGGTTATTTTAATTTATAAGGTTTGTGGGAAAGGAAGTGAGAATCAAACTTTATATCACGGAGGCCTTAATGCCGGGATACGACCTAATCGGAGGATGCGATTTGTGGCAACAAGCGGGGTTAGAAATGAAGGTGCCTTGCTCAACTGTCGATTTCAGTTAGGTGAACGAACATACCGAACCAAACTGGCAGGTTCAGGCCACCGTGTCGAGATTGGGGCAGTCGAGTGCAGTCGGAAGGTTGTGGAGGATATCGTCAACCAATACACGGATCTGTTTTATCGTGAGGACGAGGATTTGCCGACAACAGGAAAAACGGTACATCGAATTATACTCAAATCAGATAGACCGGTTTACGTTAAAGACAGGAGATACCCCCAAGCGATGAAGGATATTATAAGGGAACAGTTAGCCGAACTTTTGAAACGGAATTATCTGACACAGCAATTGACCCTTTAATTGCCCTCTGTGGGACGTAGAGAAAAATCACCTGGAGGAGGAAAACAATATAGATTCGTGGTGGAGTACCGCAAATTAAATGACAATGCAAAACGAACGGTAGCCCCTGCCTCGCGTCGAAGACATACTTGATAAGTTAGCGCGTGCGGCTATCTTTAGCACACTTGATCTCAAGAGTGGGAACCATCAAGTTGGGATGGCCGAGGAAGATATTGGAAAACACACTTTTTCATGGGAACGCGGCCATTACGAATTTGTTAGGATGCCATTCGGATTGAAGGGGGCACCGTTGACGTTTCAATGCCTTATGGACGAGTTTCAAAGAGGTTCGGGGGAGGATTTTGCTCAGGTCTACATGGACGACCTTATAGTGTTCTGTCGGCCGGAAGCGGATCACATTAACCACTTAGAGGCGGTATTCTGCAGAGTCCAACAATTCGGTCTTAAATTGTCCCGTGAAAAATCAAAGTTTTGGTTGCTGGAGATTAGATTCCTGGGACATGTGGTTTCGCGATCAGGAGTTCGGACTGATCAGGAACGAGTTAGGGCGATTCAGGAGGCCCCGTTGCCGGTTAACGTTCGTGGCGTTAGGCGCTTTCTAGGCATGTTAAACTACTACCGTCGTTTTATCCTAGCTATTGCGGAATCAACACAACCATTGACGGAAATACTGAAGAAAGGGAGGCGGTTTGTGCTCGGGCAAGCTCAGTTGGAGAGTATTAAACGTTGCCGGGAGGTCCTAACCTCGCAACCCTTACTAGCTTTCCCCGATTTCCGGGTAATGTTCCAAATTACCACAGACGCGAGTGAGGTTGCGATTACCGCTGTTTTATCACAGAAATTTCCCGTAGGCGAAAAACCTATCGCTTATGCCAGCCGGAAGCTAAACGGAGCGGGAAGTGATTAGAGCGCGATAGAACGGGAGTTACTAGCGGTGGTATGGGGGATCGAATATTATCGACCTTATGCATGTGGTAGGATGTTTGAGTTATTCACGGATTCTAAACTCCTAGTTTACGTAAACACTCTGAAAGAATCGTAAGCGCGCATTTCGAGGTGGTAGGAACGTCTAGCGGCCTATTCCTTCAAGGTTGTCCATAAGAAGAGGGCGGACAATGCCGTAGCGGATTGGTTATGGAGGGATCTCGTGGAAAATGCGATCGGTGAGGAAAGATCTTCCGCAGAACCATTTGGAATACGATACTTACGGGACTGGGCGGAAACGGACCCGAAATACCGCTGGTTCGTCAAGACTCTGGTTCGTTACGTCGGAGCGGTCTAGTGACTTACCTGAGTTCGACGAGATTATCAATAACAAACGACTACAGATCATCCTCCGGGCGAAACAAAGTTTGGGTGTCGAAACGAGAATATTTACGGCTGAAGGGTCGTCGGTGGTGATTTTGCGTGCTCCGGCTACGGTGGATGACGACGCGCTGGAACGAAATTTACGGAATTCACCATCCCTGGTCGTAGCTGCCAGATTTTTGTCGGAAATAAGCTCCTCACGGAGAAATTACGTAGACTATGGTGTCAAGAGTGGATAGGGGTAGGGTACCCGATGATTCGTTGTCTACGAGAGGTTGAAACATTTTCGGATATTTGTCATCAACCAGGATAATTCGACGGTTTATTAGATGCTGATTTAAATAGAGACGTTCTACTAGATAATACCATAAGCACTGATAGTGGTCTTCCAAAAGCATTCTATACAAATACAATAATTGGGCGCGTATCAGTTGAACCGATTTTAAACATATCACTTTTTTCAGACTGTCAAACGATTGTTGTATTTTCCGAAACGCAGGTTGAAAATGAACCACAACCAGCCATCATGAGTAGATTCTGGGACATTGAAGAATCTACAACTAATAAAAGGTTAAACCAAGAAGATGTTGTAGCTGAGGAACAATTTTATTGGGCTCAGACAAGAGTTGAGCATAGAAGATCCATAGTTCATTCTAGATCTAAGGGTGAACCACCACCAAATTTACAAGCATCCAGGTTTATGGTCCTCCATCGTTTCAGGAAAATGGAGAACTAGTTGACTAAAGACAGAGCATTAAGGCTCGAATATAACTCGGTGTTTTAGGACTACCTAAGTAGGAAATATCTATCACTTGCAACGCGAACAGGGATATATTTTATACCACATCATGGAGTTTGCAAGGACAGTTCATCTACCCATCTACGCATTGTTTTTGATGCCTCGGCACAAACGAATTCTGGGTCAATGAACAGTCATCTTCTGACAGGGCCGAAAGTCCAAAATGATATCAAGGACGTTTTGTTGAAATTTCGTATACCAAGGTACGCTGTTTCCGCTGACATACACAAGTTGTTCCTTCAAATCTTAATTGATCCTGAAAATCGTTTGTATCACCACTTGTTTTTCCGTTTTGATGTAACTGATGCAATACTTGTTGAGACCAAACTTGAATGCTATTGTTAATTTTATTATGTAATTGTGAACTATAAATTAATTTATGTAGAATGAACTAGATATAAAGAAAGCGCACTATGTTTATTTATGTACTAGCTGGCTATTTCATAATGAAACGAATTACGTATATATAACGGCAACACACGCCGGCTGACGGGATTATCGCCAGTGCAGAGTCCCCAGCCTACAGAAACAGTTCGTTGTGTGCACACACTGACTCAGTTTCGGGACCATGTCCTCATTTCATTAAAACAACCAGAAGCATCTTTCCACGGTGGAACAGTCGATGTCGTTTGTTTTTTGACTCACAACAGTGATAAGTTTTTTTCTTTGTATTTTGTTATTTATAATTATTTTCCTTCAAATTAGAATTTACTTAGACTTTACCTCATTTGCATTTTTTTGGATGAAATATTATTTCTTTTAGGTTTTAAGTAAGATTGTTTGTATCACATTATAATTTATTTTAACTAATATTTGTTTTCGTATAAAATATAATCATTGTTTATTTTTGTTCTTTAAAGAAATTTTTACTTTTCATACATAATAAATATATAATGTTATTTTTTTTAAATAAAGTCTGAGTGTTTACAGTTTGTTTTTATTTAATTTAAAAATAGCCCTTTTGCACAATCCAGCCATCACATATTTTGCGTTTGACAAAAGTAAAGGCCCTTTTTGAGCCCCTAAACCACGCAGCATTTTTGGTCCTCCGGGCCGGATCGTGCAATTCGGCTTTTTAACGTCGCGTAATAATTATTTTACATACAGTATTGTTTTATAACATTATATATTCTATTATTATATAATATGTTTTCCCTGAAGAACAATTTATAGGGGCCTTCAACGTGTTTTTCAACATCTCGTTCCCCAAATTATATTTTTTTACAATTTTGACTTCGTTTTTTTGTCCTTTTAAATAATAGAATCATTTTATTGTGTATAAGATACAACATGGAAAACTTAAGTGCCGATAATTTCATACTGTTCTTTCTTCTCTTAAGATGCTTAGATCCAGAAACCAGGAGAGCTTTCGAAAAACAACACATTAATATTGAATTTCCCACACACCAAAATTTAATTAATTTTCTCAAGGTAGAATGGAGATCCTTAGAATTAACGTCCGAAGAAACCCACCACATCATCAATAGGTCAATCAATTACTCCAATAGTAGACAAAGACCAACAAATAAGGGACCGCCAACCTCTTTATTTGCCGACAAATAGGGAGCCTGTCGCGCACCCAATACTGAAAGGCGTGATCTCGGAGAATATTCAAATTCTCAGGCCGGCCGTTGTCATGTGTGGGGTATCGTCATGCCTTGTGGGAATGTGAACGATTTCGCAAAGCCTCCCCAGCCGAAAAACTTGCGCTGTTGAAAGGATGGACGGGGTGTCAGGTAGTCACATTCAAAATAAATGCCCCTCCCATAGAAGGTGCCAAATCTGTGGCAAATTTCATCATAGTTGGCTACATGTCGGGCAACAACAGGAAGGGACAAGCATACCTGCTTCCCCTGCACCCATCAATACAGGTGGTGTATTACTGGGCAGCCAATGTCACCAAGGCGAGGTTTTACAAGGCACAGCGGTTATTGAAATTCAAGATGCTAACGGCATTTATCAAAAGGTCCGTGCTGTCACCGACAGTGGCAGCCAGCACTCCTTCATATCGGAAAATTGCACAAGGAGATTAGGTCTAAGCAGAAGCATCTACGCAAGATATTTCCGGTATTGGCCAATCGCCGCTTACAGGTGTGAGAGGAAAATTGAGTTGCCGCCTCCGTTCAAGATTGGCACCTGACAATGCATCCCACTATTGTACTGAAGCAATAGTCGTCTCTCCTATTACCGGAAATCTTCCTCATAGTCCAATTCCTACGTCTACTCGAAGTCTTTACAAATCATATGTTCTGGCCGACGAAGAATTTTGGAAACCAAGTTCTGTAGAATTCCTGCTAGGGGCAGATCTCTATTATGAAGTAATAACAGGACGTCCGATCACTATATCCCAGGATACTCCCAAACTGTTACGAACGATTTTCGGATTTGTTGTTGGAGGCCCTTCTAAAAGCCATTCTGTACCCAAGAGCACATCCAGCCTCATAGCGCAGTCAACGGAAGAGATGCATGAGGTCATGTCGGAATTTTTGTCGCTAGAAGAGGTTCCAAAGCGGCCTATTGTGTCAGAAGATGAACTGGCATGTGAGAACCATTTCTTATCCACTCACCACAGGCTACCCTCAGGTCGTTATGTCGTATCTCTTCCTTTGAAAAAATCAGTCGATATTTTAACCAATCCTAGGCAACAAGCTCTAAGTCGTCTTAGGAATTTGGAATTCAAGCTCGAAAAGGATCTTCTGCTAAAGGTCGAGTACCACGCTTTCATGCAAGAATACTTATCATTGGGGCACATGAAACTCCCGCCTGCTGGCACCTCAGCATACACAATTCCGCACCATGGAGTGGTAAAAACTCAAAACGGCTCAAGGAAATTGCGCGTCGTCTTTGATGCCTCATGTCACACAAATTTAGGATCTCTCAACGATCACATGTATGCCGGGCCCATCCTCCAATTAGACATAGGGGACGTAATCTCAAATTTTAGAATCCATCAATATGTATTCACAGCCGAGATTGTGAAAATGTATCGGCAAATTCTATTGACCGAAAATTTCAACACATATTTTGGAGGTTCAGCCCACACGATAACATACAGGAGTACGAATTGTGTACTGTCACCTATGGAGAAAAGGCGTCGGCCTTTCTTGCACAAAGGACGATCAAGCAACTCGTTATCGATGAAGGTGCCTCATACCGCTTCTGTTGCTTTGCTGCAGGACACTTATGTCGATGACATTGCTACTGGTGCTCAGACGGTTCCTCAGCTAAAACAATTGAAAGAAGAGTTAGTAGCATTGCTGAGCAAAGCCGGATTTCAGCTTAGCAAATGGTCAACCAACTGTCCAGAGCTGCTTGACACGTAAAACCAATGTGATGTAAACGACTCACGTTATTAGTACGACTCACGTATTAGCCTATCTGATGATGAAGACTCTCGTATCAAGCTGCTAGGCATCCAATGAGACCCTAAGGAGGACATATTTTCTTATGAGATTCAAACGCCGCCTAGAAATCCCACGAAAAGAGCAATACTGTCGGCCATCGCGAGGGTTTATGACCCCTTAGGATATCTTGCACCCGTAATTTTCTATGCTAAGACAATACTGCAAGATTTGTGGAAATCCAAGGTAGATTGGGATGACATCGGTCCAACTGAAATCTGTAACAAATGGAATATGCTCCTTGATCAACTGTACCTCCTGATCGAAGTCAAAATATCTCGCCTCTTCGCTACAGGAACACCGGTGTCATACACAATAGTTGGTTATAGTGATGCCTCCGAACGAGGTTATTCAGCTGTTCTATATTTGCGCATATAGAACAACACAACTTTTTGAGCCCCTAAACCACGCAACAATACTCGAACATGAACTTAACTGGCTCCCGTTTGGGTTGTCTTGCTCTCCTTTCTTAGCGATACGAGTGATTCAACAACTTGTCTCAGATACATAATATCCAACCATAATCAATACATACGGGCATAAATATCCACTCCCTTCACGTGCCCTGTTGGAAAACATGTATATTGACGATCTGCTGACTGGTGCAGATACACTTGATGAAGCAAGTAATCAAGAAATAAGAAGTGAACTTATTAACTTGCTATCCAAAGGAGGCTTCACCTTGAAGAAATGGTGTAGCAATGAGCATCAGCTGGTCAAGAATGTTGCCTATGAAGAAATCGAGTCCACAGTATCGCTTTGTAATATGGAAGATAAAGATCCTACACTACAATAAAGATCCTAGGACAACGAATCAACCAAAAGAGGGATAATGCCTACAATTGCACAAATATATGACCCTTAGGGTTACCTATCACCTGTAAAACCCGGTTGGCTCCCTTGAAACTGCTTACGATACCTAGACTGGAACTCTGCGCCGCAGTGCTATTGGTTGAAACGTTGAAGGCCCTTCATGACTTTTTGCTCCAGTGGCGGGACGCACCGATATATTTACTATCTGACTCGGCCACGGTTTTGGCTTGGCTCAGATTACCTTTACATCAAATGAAAACCTTTGTAGCTAACAGAGCGGCAAAAATTCTAGATCTTTCTCAACAGGGATCTTAGCACCATATTCGTTCGCATTATAATGCAGCTGACGTCGCCTCACGTGGTTACGACCCCGCTGAAATAATTACTGATCCAACTTGGTGGTTCCGACCCGATTGGATGCGACTTCCTATCTCAGATTGGCCTCTAACCGAAATCCCAGCTCCTAATATTTCACATTTACCAGAAACAAAAGACGAAAAGGTTCTGTTTTCTGAAATTAAACAATCTCCTGAAATTATAACTTGGATAGAATGCTTCTCTAGCCTTTTAAGACTTCAACGAGTAGTAGCATATGCTCAGAGATTCATTAAAAACACAAGAAGCTCCAATAATAAAAATATGGGCCCTTTAAGATTAAGTAAACTGAGAAGATCATTAGAAGCTTGCATAAGAGCCACTCAGATGTATTATTTTGAACTAGAGTTCAATGAATATCGTGAAATTACACGTATGGAAACTGCAATCTCTCTCTCCTTTCTTGGATTCCCGTGGTTTGCTTAGGGTGGGCGGTCGTCTGAAGAACAGTCCTAAATTTCCAATCCTAGTACCGTATTAGTCTCATTTGACAATAATTATCGTCATTAACATTTTCACAAATATTATCTACATGCTGGCCCACAGCTACTGCACTCCTTGATCATGCGCCAGTACTGGATTATTTCGGCACGACGAATCATACGCTCCCGTATTCACCAATGTTTAGTCTGCCACAGACTCAGGGTCCAAACCATAAACCCATTTATGAGTGCACTACCATCGAGCAGATTCGAACAAGGCCGGGCCTTTTTAAATGTTGGTGTTGACTTAGCAGGACCTTTCCTTATCAAGGAATCACATAGACGCAAATCAATCGCTACCAAGTGCTACATTTGCGTTTTCATTTGCATGAGCACAAAGGCTTCTCATTTAGAGTTGGTCTCACAACTCACCACAGATGCATTTTTGGCGGTCTTGGATCGTTTTATTGCACGACAGGGTCTCCCAGCTTTCATTTCCTCAGATCATGGAACCAATTTAGCATGTGTTATTGTTTTAGAAGACTCAATTATCTTTCTTCGTAAAGAATTAAGATCATTGAGTGGCCTTGCACAGACATTTTGTTTAATGTCACTCCAAACAAAAAAATCCCGTGGTGTCAGGTCTGGATAGCGAGCAGGCCAAGTCACTGGTTCTGCACGGCCAATCCATTGATTAGGATAATTAGCAATTAGCCATATTCGTGGAGCTCTTCCGTAATGTGCAGGACAGCCATCTAATTGAAACCACATGTTCCATGTTTTTTGTCTCAGTTGTAGTGGAATATGTTCAACTAAATCGTGGTAATAGTTATTAAGAAATTCCAAAAATGTGTCCGCATTGAGTCGAGGTGGTAAGAAATGCGGGCCTATTAAAATATTGTCTATTATCCCGAACCACACATTGCACTGAAACTCGTGCTGAAAATGATGGTGACGAATTGGATGGGGATTTTCATGCAACCAGAGATGATTATTTTTCTGATTGAAAATACCTCTTCTTGTGAAGGTAAATCTGTCCATAAAATTTCTCCTGAAAAGTGTGGATTGTGATCAGCTTGATTTAAATACCAATCTGAAAAATTAAATCTTGCGGTAATAAATTTTGTACCCGTTGATAACGATACGGGTGACGTCCATCTGCAATGAGAGTTTTCCATACTGTAGTTGGCGTAACATTTAATTCTGCTCCGGTGATCTCTTTTAGCTCTAATACTCATTGCCCAAGATAGTGGCAGAGTGTATTATTTCTCAATAAAGCAATTAAAAAAAAAAAAAAAAAAAAATTCTGCTCCAGCTCTTCGCACACTGGCAGATGGATTATCATCAAAATATTGTAATACGGTCGCACCCCTTTCTTCATTTCGTAAAGGGGCTTAAATACCATCAGCATGTGGTACGACAGCAAATGTACCAGTTTCTCTAAGACGTTGAAACGTAGAGTTAAAGGTAGACTTACTAGGTAATCTTCTATTTGGAAATCGCATGGAATATTCACGACGAGCAACATTGGCATTACCATTGCAAAACCGTACACAAACACCATATCGGCATATTCAGCATTAGTATAAATGAAAGGCACAATGAGTACTCTGCGAAAGCCTCAAACAAACTGATAAATGTTATTGATAGTTCTATTCTTATTATTATTTGTTATTGATGTTTTATTCCAAACAGTATTAATCCTAAAGTCCATAGTATATGTACGGTTAGGGAGACATATGCAACAGAGCGTTTGCAAGCATACCTTCGTACGAAATATTTTTTTCTTGTTTTAAGGTCCTTGGTTCATATTTTCAGTTTGGTCACTGCTGATGTTGAAGAAAGGTGCCGAGCCTGTCTGAATGCTCAAGGAAATCACTTTGAACATTTAATATGAACTTGAATGATTAATGATAATTAAATGATTGATTAATAAATAAAGTAGTTGGACTAAATAAAATAAGTTTTATTTATTTACTATGCCTAAATAATTCGCAACAATGAAATCCATAGATGTGAATTCTCCTAAACAAAGCGTTTGCGGACATACCTTCATATTAAATTTTTTTCTTTTTTTTGAGGTCCTTAGTTCAAATTTTCAGTTTGGCCATTTAACCCTGAAACACCCTGTATATATATGTATGTATGAGAGGGCAGCCCTTTAGAGGGTGGTGAACTCTCATAGCCACCAGATCGAATTGCGACACCGCCTAGGGGCCACGGGAAAGACCCGAAGCCCGAACTAGGCTCGCGTCTACCGCGGATGTGGCAAGACGCATCTTGGCTGACATGCGGCCGCAATACCAAAGCATGGTATGAGGAGTTGGTTGCTTGGTGCGGGGAGGTAAGGCCGAGAGGCTATGTATCCCTTGCATCAATAGCTGCCAACTCAGCATCTCATATATATACAATGTATATATATGTATGTTTATATGATTTATGGTATAAGTATGATGAACGAAAAATCTCGGGGTGAAAAAGTTTCACTTTAATAAAGTAATCGATTTGAGGAAGAAAATAGGAGTTCCCACCGACTACCTAAACAACCCCGAAAAAGCATCACTCAAGTTAAAAACAAGTATTGATGAACTCGTGATTAATCATTTAGGTACCATCAATGGATCTGAAGTTAATCAAAAATTGTTAATGCTATCGGATCGGTTAACACAAAATCCCACTGTTTGTGCAAATAAACTTAAAAGATATTCAAAAGTCGAGTCTCGGAGAAATGAAAACTATTAGTTTAATATGAATGAACAAAAATTGTATGGCTCTTTAAAATCAAATAAAGACGACCCATCAATTCCCGTTTCACATCCAGAGGAGTCTGATTTTTCTAAATACTGGGAAAATATAAGGAGAATCCCCCAAAAAAATAATAATAATGCATTCTGGCTGAATAAAATTCAGAAATAAACAGAGCGTGATCCGATAATGGATACCTACTGTTAATATTACAGAAGATATTCGAAATACTAAATACGTGGCCGCTAACGCTGAGGGATGAACAACGTTTTAAGGAATTGGAAAATAAGGCGTTGCGCAGAATATTCGGTCCACAGGAGAATTTAGGAGATTACATAACGCGGTACTGCGAAGCATGCACCCGGCTAATATTGTTACGGTCAGAGAGGGAAGAAGGACCGGCTGGGAGGATAAGACAAACAATGGGATTAAGCGGAAGGGATTATAGAATGGCGTAGATCCTTGTGGGTCGGTCTAGGCGGTTCTCGGTCTTCTTCCGAGAAATCCCCACCCCGACCGGCCTTGCCTATATAAAAAGGACAACTGTTCTAGCCGGCAGTAGTAATAAGACGAGTAGTAATAAGTGAGTAATAAGACGAGTCAGTAATAAGCAGTGGAGTAATAAGCAGTGAAGTAATAAGCCAGTGAGTAGCAGTCGTTAACTAGTGATAGTGCGTGAGTTACAGTGAGTTAGTATCAGTCTGTAATAAGTGCTTACTTATTTTTAAGTAACTAATTAACTAATTTGTTAATAAATATTAGATTCTTGAATTAAGTAATAGTTTAGTCCATTTTACACCCAGTAGCCCGTAACAATATTATTCAGATAATTTTTTTGAAATTTCCTTTTTTTAATTATATTTTGTTGAAGGCGATACATTGATTTCAAGAGGAATTTCTAATCAAATTATAATATTGTGCAGTCGGTAATCCCTCGAATCATTCCACACCGTTGCCATGCAGGTTCAATTGATTCACAAAGTATGTTCAAAATGAAAACTCTCAAAGCTACACCGTGGAAAAAGAAGGACCTCAAAGATATGCCTGTGGTCAAAGAGTAATATAGTTTAAGCCATATATTTGGCATCCTTCAAACAATGGGAAAAGAATGTATAATGGGTATAGTACTGAGTAATAGTTTTAAAACTTTTTTTTTTTAATTTGCACTTTACCTTTTATTTTGGTATTAAAGGTGCTTTAATTAATATATATATATTTGTATATATAAATTTCTTTCGTCCGTGTGTACGTCACTGAACTCCTAAACGAATGGGCCTTATTTAATAACTTTTTGTGTGAATATTCAAGCTGGACCAAGGATGGTTTGAATTCTAACTTCGATCCGATAGGTAATGTATTTAATTAGTTATATTAATTAAAACAAGGTGGAAAGGTTATTCATCCACGAACGCTCCTATCGAAAAAAATGTGAACCTTTGATTAATTCTGCTAGTTGTGCCAAGCAAAACATAAAATGTTTGCTTTATTATTATGATAGTTTATTGTATGTGTTTTAAATTATGATAGTTTATGAGCGGTTTTAAATAGTTTAGATTCACTTCTGTTTAAATTTTGTGTAGATTCCAGAATAATCACCTCAAGACTCCCCTCTAGGAATTGTATCTTAATTTGTTAAATTGTTGTTTTTTTATTGTTTATTGTTGTTAATTGGACAAAATTAAAAAATAAAGTCGAATATTATAAAATTCTAGAGATAAATATTTCCATTGTTATACGATGAAATGAAAAACATTTATTGATCGTTGATAAACGAAAACAGAGAATAAAATATTGCACATTACGGAAACGCCATTCTATCATGCCAAATAGTTTGGGTTGATTAGGCTCTTATTCCAAATGTTTATGTAAATTTTTATAGTACCTGACCAGTTCAATTACTTATTTCTGTTATAGCTTAATGATAGCATGGGACGTTTAATTGTTATACAACATATTTAGTTAATTTATTGAGTTCTTATCGAGCCAAAAGTTTCATTTTAACACATCATATTAGTGAAATAATCGGTAACGCAGCTTAATTAATTTCATACATTAGGAAAGCTTTTTTTCTATGATGCCAATTTTTCCCTTTTATTATAATTTTTGTTTTGTTTTTGATTTCACGCAATTGGTTCAAAACAGAGGTGTTGAGCCTTCTTTAGAACCTAAAGCGGAAGTCCAGATTCTCAGTCCCCTCCACCGTGGATTTAGGAACCGATCCATTCGTGGAAATTATAATAGGTGTTACCACCACGCTTTCCATTTGGTAGAGCTCTTTTATTTCAGCCACTAGTTCCTGATATTTTCAAAGTTTCTCTCCCACAGAAGAATTGTCATTATTGTCATTAGGGATTGCAATGTCAATAATTCTTGCTTTTCAATCTCTCGTTTTTATAAGGAGGATTTCTGGTTTATTATGACGCACAGTATGTTATAATGAATTCATCCCAATATAGCTTAAGGGGACCTTTTTGTATAAGTCTATTGGGATGATACTTATAACATGGCGTCTTATTATCGAGTAGGTTAGATTTCACCGCCAGGACTTGATGGAAAATTTTTGCTACATTTTTATGCCTCTGGAGATACTCGGTACCAGCCAACACACCTCATCCCCCAGTGTATTATTATTATAGCCTGTTATTACTACTTTACTATGGCGAGCTTGGTATGATTTCCATTAGCAATATAAAATCAATCAATGAACACTGGCTCTACAAACCAGTACGGGTCTTAGCTGCATAAAGGCGTCACCTCCACTCTTCTCTGTCCTGTGCCAAGGTCCTTCCAAGATCTGGATCCAACAATGCTACCTGCATCCTTCTCGACCTCGTCTGCCCATCTTAATCGTGGCCGTCCACGTTTCCTTGTCCCAAAAACCAGTCTCAAATGAGTAGCGGTATCCTCCATTCTGGCCAGATGTCCAGCCCATCTAAGCCTATCTATTCTTATATACTGAGCCACGTCTAGCTCCTGATACATCCGATATATCATGAATTCTGCCTGAGTCTAAATTGATCGCCAACTCTTGGCGCTCCATATATCCTTCTTAATATTTTTCTTTTAAAGTGGAGTAAACTATTGGCATCTGCCCTGGACAGAGGCCAGGTTTCCGATCCGTAAGTTAAAACAGGCCTGATCATTGTCTTGTAAAGTATCACCTGAGCTCTTCTTGATATCAGATGACTTCTTAAAATTGTTGTCATATCAAATAAACATTTATTAGCGGTCGAAATTCTTCTATGAACTTCTGCTCCAGTTGAGTTATCCGCTTTGACCAACGAGCCAATGTAGACAAAACTGTCGACACTTTCAAACCTGTAGGTGCCAAACCTGATAGAGGGTGTTGATTGCCTTGAAGGGCTAGCAAGCATATATTTCAGATTCACTTGAAGACCCATTCGCCGTCCAGCTTTCTCCATAACAAGAACCGCTTGCTGTAAATCCCTCTGTGTTCTTCCGACTATATCTATATCATCCGCGAATCCCATTATTTCTATGGACATAGTCAGAATCGTACCAGTGACATGTAATCCTGAGTCACTTATGACCTTTTTAAGTGCAAAATTGAAAACAGGCACGAGAGTCCATCCCCTTGTCTCAGACCCCTAGTTGTATTGAATACTTCAGACAAGTCATTCAGGATCTTGACCTGGCTTCTCGACTCCATCATCAGCAATTCCACAAGGCTTATAAATTCTCTGGGGACATTCATTTCTTCTATACTTTGATACAGTTTCCCCCTGAAGATACCGTCACAGGCATTGCTGAAATCCATGAAAAGGTGGTGGGTCGTAATATTTTACTACAAGATCAACCATTCATAAAGCCGCATTAGTACATTCCTATCTCTCTTTGGGCATGGGGGAGTAGTCTTTGGTACACCACATTGGAGAGGACTGTTTAGGCCGAGCTAAGGAGTGCTATGCCACGATAGTTATCACAATGCATCTGGTCTCCATTCTTGTGAAGAGGGAGGATAAGGCCAATGAATTTAAAATCAGACCTTCCAAAATGACATCTGTAAATTTTTGGGGAAGCAGTTCA
Organism: Troilus luridus; assembly: GCA_964056705.1. NCBI lineage: Eukaryota > Metazoa > Arthropoda > Insecta > Hemiptera > Pentatomidae > Troilus > Troilus luridus. The sequence continues at coordinate 1,643,863 of OZ057417.1, read as the reverse complement.
GTTATATTAGTTATTTCTGTTCTACCTTTATGTTAGATGACAATGATTAACCATTCCACACAACATACTTTGTTAAATTATAGTACTTTTATCGGGCCAATGGTTTCATTTTAGCACATCGGATTGTAAATCTAAAATATTCTAAATTAAAAAAAAATAATTCGTTTCCCAGGCTAAACGTATTGACCTATTTTTCTACATCTCGATTAATAGACCAAATTCAATAAAATTACAAAGATTAAAAAAATAATAAGTGAAGTAATTTAGAAATATTACATGTAGGTTCGGATTGTGAATCTAAACTGCTCTTATAAAAAATAATATTTTTTTTTAAATAGTAATTTGGTGCCTTTGGCTAAACGTATATACCTATTTTTCTATATCTACTTCAACAGATGAAATTCAGTAAAACAACAAACAATAAAAAAAAATAGCAAGTTAACTAATTAAGAAATAATAAGTTAGCAAATTAAGAAACACTACATGTCTGTTCGGATTGTGAATCTAAACTATTTTTAAAAAAATCAATAATTTCGTTCACCTGGCTAAACTTATCTACATATTTTTCTACATCTATATCAAGAGATCAAATTCAATATAAGAAACTTAAAAAACAAACATAATAAGTTAACTAATTAAGTAACAGTACATGTCTATTCAGATTGAAAATCTAAACTACTCCTGAATCCCCACAAAATTTAAATAAATTCGGTGCAGTGTTTATCAATTTTCAATAAATGCTTTTCATTTTATTATATTACTTCTTAAATTCTTATCACATTAGTGGTTCCTTTTACTAACTATTACCGATTTATTGTAATCCTATCGTGTTCTCCATGGCTTGACTGATAAGTGATACGATCAAGTCATGACTTTTAATGATATTTTTTTTTACATATTTTTTCATCAAAACGGTCCTAATAGTTACATCTGTTGGGTGAGATAATTGTCTATATCTATATCAACGAATTTAATCATTACAACTTCATAATATTCCACTTTAATTCTAATTTAGTCCAATTAAAAAAAAACCTATAAAATGGAATGTTAACTAATTATTAGGGCCCGGGTTTATGTATAATAAAAAATATGAAATATTTACATAAATATGTTGTTATTTTTTTAATAATATTGTTACGGGCTACTGGGTGTAAAATGAATTAAACTATTACTTAATTCAAGAATCTAATATTTATTAACAAATTAAAAAGAATGCAATGAGATTCTTTAATACAATTAAATTATTAAACTAATATCAATTTACAATAACAATATTCTACTAAATATTATCTAATTTCTAAAATAATATACAAACAATATAAGAAATTGGTAATACTAAATAACTAAACTATTTATATAAATTTGTACAAATACAATAATATTACACTATAGTTTACAATTACAAATTAACACTTACATGCAGTTCGCTAACTAAAGTCCACCGACCGTAAGACTCTCCAAATATGGCAAACTGACACACAGTTAATTACACTTATTACACGGCCACTAATACTCACTGTAACTCACGCGCACTGCCACTAGTTAACAACTGCTTATTACTTCACTGGCTTATTACTGACTGGGCTTATTACTGACTCGGGCCGGCCTAACAGCTCGCCTTTTTATATAGGCAAGGTAGGTCGGGGTGGGACAATTCTCGGAAGGACGAGGACCACCTAGACCGACCCAGAAGGCTCTCCGCCATTCTATAATCCCTTCCGCTTAATCCCATTGTTTGTCTTATCCTCCCAGCCGGTCCTTCTTCCCTCTCTGACCGTAACACTGCCCCCTCCTTAAAAGTGCTCTGCCCCAGAGCATAGTCCGGAGAAATCGGGCAGCTATGAGCTACTACGGATGGAGACGCTTTTCCTTTCCAGGGGTTGAACGTGCACACCAATATGGCGACTCCAGAGTTGGCGAATATCTGTTCAAGCATGTTCCTGACAACCTTCCACTCCAGGCCGTCATATCCACAGCCCAACTTAGGGATCGCGAGCTTGGTGACACGCAGTCTCAGAAGCTTACTCCGCAGGTCGTCGAGGCTTCGCCGCAGTGCGTCATATGTGGGCTTCTGATCAGTAGTACACTTGGTAACTAAGTAGAACAGGTGTCGTCCTTCGTGCGTATGGTGGAGTGCTTTCCCGACGCTTGGTCCTTGGCGTTCCAGCTCCTTAGTTCCAGCAAACTTCTTCCTGAAGACCGTTGCAATCCCTCGGGAAGTCCTCAGATCTTCGGCGACACAATGGGCCAGAGAATAGTCCGCGGGTAACGAGAAGATATCTCAGTATACTATCAGAGTTACTCCACGGGAACCATGTACCTTAGGTTGTGCAACTGATACCTTACTGGTCTCCACGTCGTTGAGGTACCTGACTTGCTGGTCTTTTGTCGGGCCATGGTCTCCTTTGTATGGGGCCAGTCTATTAAAATGGACTACCCTGGGTTTTCCTTTTGGCTGCTTTCTGATCCTATAGATGACGTCGTTTATCCTATTGATGATCTCAAACGGGCCATCCCAGGAGTTCTGAAGTTTAGGTGAGTATCCTCGCCTTCTTCGAGGATCATGTAGCCAGACCAAATCTCCAGGTTGGAATCCACCTTTCTCTGCCCTGATGTCGTAACGCTCCTTCATTCTGTCACTGGCCCCCTGGATGTTTGCACGAACCTTCTCGTGGATGTTATCCATCCGCTTCCGTAGATTCGTGACGTAATCCTCTCCGGCAACTTCCTCATTGGGCTTGAACCCGAATTTCAGATCACAAGGCAGACGAAGTTCTCGGCCGAACACCACATTTGCGGGGGTCTGCCCCGTTGCTTCATGGACTGAACTGCGGTAGGCTAACAGGAATAGGTGAAGATACTGGTCCCAGTCTCGCTGATGGTCGGAGACCACCTTAGACAAATATCGACCCATTGTCCTGTTCATGCGCTCCACCATGCCATCTGATTGAGGGTGAAGAGGTGTCGTCCTGGTCTTCCGTATTCCCAGTGCTTCGCACATCCCGGAGAAGACTGCACACTCAAAGTTTCTTCCCTGGTCAGCGTGAAGTTCCATGGGTACTCCAAATCGGCTGACGAGCTGCTTCACAAGTACGTCTGCAACGGTGACTGCCTCTTGATTCGGAAGGGCATACGCTTCCACCCACTTAGAAAAGTAGTCCATGGCCACTAGAATATATCGGTTGCCTTCGTCCGTCACAGGGAAAGGGCCAGCGATGTCGATTGCTATCCTCTCGAACGGTGCTCCCACGTTGTACTTCTTCATAGGGGCCTTCTTTCTTCTTGTTGGCCCGTTAGAAGCCGCACAAGCCGCACAACGCCTGCACCAGTCCAACACATCGTCCTTAAGGTTTGCCCAGTAAAAGCGTTCACGAACTTTTTCCAATGTCCGGTGAACTCCAAGATGGCCGCCAGTTACACCGTCATGTAGTTCCCTACAGTGATTCATGCGATTCGGTAGCCGAGTAGCATCGGCGAACGAATAACCGAAGAGTGATTTCGATTCGTTGGTGATTTTATGCCATTGTTACATCTGTGATTGTTGCAGTAGCACTTTGCCATATTCTGCGTATTTCCGTATATTTATTATTCTAATGTTATTTATTTAATTATAAGTGACATTTTTTTATAATAGTTAATTCAAATATAAATATGTAGTAGTATTCAAAAGTAGTGATAGTATACTAAATAGTTGTACAGTACAATAGGATAGTAAAAATTGACAGTATTTCAAGATCAGTCAGAAGTCCCATCTGGAATTTTTTTACCAAGGAAGCCAGTTCTGGGATTGCCAAATGTAATATATGCAAGCATAAATTATCATATAAGAGCAGCACAAGCAATCTTAAAAAACATATGACAAGTAGGCATCCGACAGTATACATTGATACTATGAGACCGGAGTTATTTTTGAAACAAAAGGTAAGTTTCATAATTTATTTTTTTTAAACCATACAATTCTTCAAATTGTCACCAATTCCTTTTTAGTTATCTTTGTAGGGAACTAAAATATTTCTTTTTACATATAAAAAATATGATGAATAATTTTATTTTATTTTATTCAACGATTGGATCGCCAGCAGTTTCATCTTTGAGCATTCCTACTATTTTTTTGTTTTCTTCAGAATAACAGCGATGTTTTGTTGGAAAATTACTGGTATCAAAATAGTCTTTTAAATCATAATTTATATCATCGTATATATCTTTTGTATTTACTAGGTATAAAAATGAATCAGTATCCATATAACAGAGGTTTATATTTTTCGGACCATATTTAAAAAAAAATATGTTATAATGTAATTCGTACATTAAAACTGTTGATAGTTCCAATATACTAAAACCAACATAAAGAGGTTTATCAAATACAATTTTATTCTTCTCTAACTGAACGGAAACTACATTTTCAGTGAAAATGATTATTTCTTTGAAATTTGGCTTTTTAACTAGTTTATTCAATGATTTTTTATTTGTAACAATTTTTAAATCTATTCGTTTTCTAACGTTTTCCATAAATTTACCAAAACAGGAGTTGTTCATGAGTTTAAAAAAATCCAATTCAAAAGGATAGGTTGACTTAGCTCTATGTTGGGTATTTAAATTTATGTATGGTGACAACCAATTTTTTTGCTTAAATTTTAAAACCTATGAATTTTGGTTAATTTAACGCCAAGATTTAGTGCTTGTTTCAAATTGACATAATGAACAATATAACGGGTTTTTGGTGTGAGTGTAGTAAGTAACTTTTCTGTTGTTTTATCACTGTCAGACGGTTTTAATTTATCAGGTAATAAAGGTAGTTGACAGTGCATATCGTGTATATGGCTTCAGGGTAATCAATGTCTACATCGAGTATATAACCAACTTCAGAGTTGTCAGGAACTTTTGACACATCTAATTCTTCATTATGCCATTCAAAGTCACAATATGGGAGGACACAGTTCATTGCATAGCCGTATAAATTATTTACATCTGCGTAAATTAAGTAGTTAATGGTCTCATTTGGACCGTAATCATCTACATAATAATTATTTGCTTTGGCATAACGTTTGACAACTTGTGTAATGCCTCCTCGAATGCCTTTTTCGATATATAATACCATATCCATGTCTTTAATAATGTCCAATTCAATATTTGTCGTTTTTGAAAGAAAGAAAGAAAGAAAGAAAATAAATTTTATTCTGGGACATTTAGTCCCCTAAGAATAATTACAATGTACAATAAAGAGACATTTGTCTAGCATTTAAAGACAGTCAGGAATTAATTCTGTAACATGGTTATAAATCCTAAAATTAATACACCTGGTGAACATTTAAAATACGTATATAAGAGTATGCTAAAATATATAATATACAAGAATCTGTATAAAAAGGAAGAATAAATGAAAAAATAGTTGAATGAAGCTCAAAGCTCTGAGTTGCGAAAATCTTAATCTTGCATATATTCGGGAGATTGATTGCTGAGGAGATGGACAAATAAATGGTGTTTAAATGAGGTCAAGGATGAGGATTTGCGTATGGAAATAGGTAGGGAATTCCAAAACAAGGTAGCACGCATGACAAAGGATTTTTTAAAGGAGGCAGTTCTGTGAGAAGGAATGAATAGGTTTATGGGCTGGGATCTCGTATTAATCGAATGGACCGAGGAACAAGGAGTAAACAAATCAAGAAGGTAAGAAGGTTTTTTAGTTGTAAAAGTTCGGAAAAGGTGTACACCTAGGAAATATTGCCGCCGGAAAACTGGATAGAGCCACTTCAATTCGGCATACCAACTGGAGACGTGGGAGCGCCTGGAAACTCCAAAGATGAATCTAATGAAACAATTCATTAGTCTTCTCAATCTGATCTCAAGCCCGCCAGACAGTCCACCGTATACAAGGCAGCCATAATCGAAGTGAGGAAAAATGAGAGAGGAGACAAGGAGCTGGCGGATTTTAAGGGGCATAGAATCGCGGAATCTCAGGAACTGTTTGAGGGTAGCAATGGATTTTCGGATAATTTGGGAAATATGATTATTCCAGGACAGGTATTGATCAAAGATTACCCCAAGGTTTCTAACGGAAGTGTGGAAACGAATAGGTAGCCCATTGAGATAGAGTAGGGGATAATAAGGAACGGAATTAATAAGATGCTTGGAACCGATTAGAATGGCTTTCGTCTTCTCGACGTTCAATCTCAGATCATTGTTCGCAGCCCAGGCGTTAATACTGTCAATATCTTCTTGCAACCTTCGGATCGCCTCTAGCATCTCGGTAGGATGGAAGGAAAGGTAGATTTGGAGGTCGTCAGCATATAAGTGGTATTGTGAATGATGGATGGAATCAGGAAGGTCGTTAATATAGATGGAGAAAAGAGTTGGAGAGAGCGAAGATCCCTGAGGAACACCGCGAGTAAGTGAGAGGGAAGAGGAAGGAGTTTTATTGGGAATGATAACTGTTTGGGATCTGTGATACAAGAAGGAATGGAACCACTTAAGAACGCTATTTGATATAGAAAGATTTTGGAGTTTGGAAAGGAGGATTTCGTGATTAACCGAATCAAAGGCTTTTGAAAAATCAAAGAGAACTAGGATCGAGATTTTCTGTTTGTCTATGGAGAATTGAAGGTCTTGGGTAATTTTCAGCAAAGCGGATTGAGTAGAGAACTGGGATCGGAAACCTGACTGAAGAGGATTGAGGAGAGCTTTTTGCTCAAGGAAGGAATTAAGCTGTGAATGGACTAGTCTTTCAAGGGGTTTTGAGAGGTTAGAAAGAATGGAGATGGGTCTGAAATCGGAAACTTTGGAAGGAACAGGAACTTTGTTCAACGGACGGACTATGACTTTTTTCCAAGCTGATGGGAATATGGAATTTTGTAAGGAAAAATTGTAAATATGCAAAAGGGCAGGAAAGATGGCAGGAAGACATAGTTTAATTAGCTTCACTGGAATTAGATCCGGACCATAGTCATTTGTTCTGGATTTGAGGACAGAGGAGAGTAGGTCTTCTGGTGAAATATTTGTAAAATAGAAATTTTCAGGTTCAAAGGATGTTTTTGGAAAGCAGTATGAGGAGGAGAACGGTATTGAGATAGGGTTGGCAAAATGGAAATTCAGTTGATCGGGGGAGACAGGATAGGAGGTATTGGTTTTTGACTTTACTACGGAGAGATTTTTAAGGATTTTCCATCTGGATTTGGGATCTGATGCTTGTGACAAGGAAATATGAAAGAATTGAGCCTTAGCTCGTCGCAAGGAAGATTGGGTAAGGTTTCGAAGGATCTTGAAGGAGATGTAATCATCTGGATTACGTGTTCGCTTGAAACGCCTCCTAGTTGCGTCTCTTCTCTTCATCAACTCTCTAATTTCAGGGTTAATCCAGGGAGCTGCAGGGCGTCTGAAGGTAGAGGTCTTTAGGGGTGCGTGTTGATTTAGGAATAGGAGAAGATTGGAGGAAAGACACTCAACCATTTCATCGATGGAGGGATAGGAATAGATGGGATCCAAGGATTGAGCTAGTGAATCGAGAAAAGGATTTAATTTTTCAGGGGTCAACGAGCCGAGGTCCCGCCATGTAATTTCCCTGGGGACAAACTTAGGAGTCGAGACGTTATAGGAAATCCTGATGAGATCATGGTGTGAAAGAAAGGATACAGGATTCTGAGAGGAGGATAATAAGTTTTTGGAGGAATCTATTAAAAAAAGGTCGAGCCATGTACTCGAGAACTGGGTATGGTGAGTAGGTTGAAAAGGAACGATAAATAGGTCGAGGGAATGGATTAGGTCTACGAGGTAAGATTTGTCGGAAGAGTCCGAACACAAATTGGTGTTGAAGTCGCCGGTTAAACATTTTTTTTAACATTGCTTCGTAACTGATGCCTGGAAGAGACATAAAATGGGCAGGATCTAGTGAATATATATCCATAGAGAGATTACGAAATTATTTCACATAATAAAATTACGTCTGTTTGTTTATACATTTCGGTATATTCTTTTAAGTTATTTATATTAAAAGTATTCCAAATGTTTTGCGCATGCTCATAATCAGACTCGGAAATATCTTCTGCAGTTAAGTTGTTGTAAAATTTACTTATTGCAGGCAACTGAGTTTCTTCTAACCGCAGTAATGAATCTATGTAAGAGTAAGGGTAAATTCCCTTTCTCGTTAACAATTCAACTTTCGTTTCGTCAGGAATTAACTGATGCAAATGAGGGAATGTAATTGAAAGACTTGAAGAACCTTTTTTCATGTTTTGCACTAGGGTATCTAGGCCGGCAGCTAAAAATGTATAACTATCTACAAATCTTATTTTAGTTTTGCAATCTTTAAATGTTTTGGTAAAACTTATGTATTACTTGGAACTACGGTAACATCTCCTTCATGGTTTGCTAAAAACGGAACAATAAAGTGCGAGTCATAGCCCTGAAAGTTATGCATAAATACTGGAATGAAATTGGGTGTTTTTGCTTGTAAATTGCAATTAGAATGAGCCGCTCCAATGAAATTAGATGACACCTGATCATGATGATGCACCTTCGCATCCTCATTTAAAGTTTTCAGGCAGATAACACATACATCGGTACACTGATGAATTATCTTTTCTTCCTCCGTCATTTCAGACATAGGCTCAACTTTACCATATATTTCATCAGCTTTTTTAGCCAAATCATGCAGTCCTTCCATGAACATTAGCATACATTTCTCACCGGTAAAAATTAATGGCTGTTGAAATTTAAATTGAGGTATATCCGTTTTGACCATAAGTGAAGAACAAAAATTTGTATGGTTTATAATTCATTTAGCATTCTGTATCATACTGTTTCTATCAATTAATATTTGTTAATTACCAAAATCAATGCCAATCATTTTGCAAAAGCACGATCTCACAAATCAAATAATTTACAGTTGAATATAATCAGCCGCTCTTATCTATAGTTATATAAATATTCTCCACCACATCATTTGTATTAATTACCTTTTGGTAAATAATCAAGTTTAATGTTAATCATTTGATAAAAATTATATTCTTAAATCACTTCTCATGTGATTTACCAAAAAAATCATCTCATGCTTCCATTCTTCATTCTTCAAATGTTTGTATCACATGGTATCTATCAATTACGTTTATTTGATTTAATATTAATGATTTTAGCACAAATGATAATATTCTACTGAAGTGACTGATATTTCAACTCAATACTTATATATATATATATATATATATATATATATATATATATATATATAAGTTAAGTCCTGAAGACCAACAATATTCACTTTAATCCTTAAAGTGCTTAGATGTAAATAAACCAAAGGTATATATGTAGGATTATGAGAGCAATAAAGTCAGTTATCAATCAGAGTTGGCCGTGTTCATTTCAAACCTTTCTCTTTTTTTTTACGTATTCCTTTCGATAGACCTTAACTGGTGCCGAAACCGGCGGGACAGTGCGAAAAAGAAAAATCGCGGTAAATTAATTTTTCTTTTTCTTCCTATTTAATTGTGCGTATCAAGTGAGAAAAATGCCCGAACCCGGACTAAGCGACATTTTGAGACCGGCAATACTCACAGTGGAGTCTCAACAACAACCAGTAACCCAACCACCTATAGAAACACAGGAACCGATAAATCCTGATTTCCCCATGCTGCCGACTACTACGTTAGCGATGGCTCGTGCAGACATAGCGGCAAGAGAGGCAAATCTAATAGAGCGGATGAAGTTAAGAAAAAATAATGCACGCTATCTTAGGAGGGAGATCAGCGAACTAGAAAGGTTCGACGGAGAAGTTGGTGAGTTAAACCACTTCCTCAAAGGTGGGGACAGGATTATGTATTATATCCAGGTCCACGTCGAGGCAAAGGATATCGACGAATTGGACGCCACCAGGCTAAGGGCAGCCTTAGTATGCCGAGTTAGAAGAAACATCCTCAACTTGATTCAGGCAGACGAAGAGACGCCATGGCATACGGTCAAGGAGAGGCTGAAGAAGGCATTTGGGGGCGGACGATGGGCCCCAGAAGAAGACATGCTCCAGATGTTCAGGGAGTACCGTAAGCAAGGACAGTCGCACGGGCAATATGCAGCGGTATTGTTGGCGCGGTATAATAAAATTACGGAGAAACTACGCGAAATGATGGAAACTGATCAAGTGGAGGCTCGAATGGATTTTCTATCCAGAATACTGAAAGTCCAGTTAGCCAGGGATACTGGGAGAAAGGATGGATTGCCGAAAGACAAAACATTCTTGGAGTGCGCCCAGGAGATGGTAGACTTGAGCGCAAGGGAGGAAGAATCAAGATTCGGTGAGGTCGCAGAGACGGGCTGGAGTAAGGTCACTTACCGCCGACCTGAGATTAGCCGAAACCGTCCAAGATTGGACATGGGTAGAAGAAGAGACCCCGAAGGTTATAAGAAGGAGAGGTCGGCTGCACGAGATAGACGACCAGGGACGGAGAAGAAAAATGGACGAAGAGAGGAGAGGAAATGCCACGAGTGCGGAAAAACAGGACACCTAATGGCTCAGTGCCCTCGCACGCGGTGCTTTGAGTGCGGAACAGAGGGACACATGGTCAGGCAGTGCCCCTATATCTACTCTCGCAGGGAGACGCAGAGGGTGGAACCCATGGAAGTGAACGCCCAGAGAGTTTGGCGAAGACATAAGTCGACACCAGCGTCGACGGAGACATCGGAGACGGAAGAGGAAGGACCAGCGAGCAGTGGAGGCGAAGGAGACAGAAGTAGTCGCAGGAGCGGAAGACTGCGTGTAACATCAGAGAGGAAGCAGCGCGCGGAAGACTGAGGCGAGTGTCAGCAGAGAGGCGACCGCATGATAGTGAACTGCAGCGTGAGAGGAGTATGTGGCGGTTTGCTTATTATACAGGTGGAGCGTGGAGTCAGGTGCCTTGTAGATACAGGGAGTTCCGGCACAATCCTGAGTAGGAAGGCGGTGGAGAAGCTGGCGGCGGGAAAAAGGACTCCCCAGGTACAGGTATGTACATGCAAATTAACCACTCTGGGTGGCCCTTGTAGAGTAGAGGGGGAAGTGATGATGGAATTGGGGACGTAAAACAGGAACCAAACTAAGGGTACACGTGGTGGAAAATATGTTACGTGGTTATGAAGGGATAATCGGATGCGATATTCTGAATCAGTTAGGGACTCGAGTGAAAAATAAGGATGGGAGATGGTCAGTCAAGATAGGGGGTAAGCGATACAAAAGTTACGTGAGGGCAAAGGACGCGATAGTGTGTGTGGGCGCAGTAAACCAGGCAGAGGATTGGAGGGTACGGATACGGCGGGACTTCGATGATATTTTCCATAAGGAGGGCGAGCGGTTAGGCGCAACGGGGGAAACCGTTCACGAAATATCATTGAAAGAAGAACGGGCGACATACGTCAAAGAAAGGCGATACCCGCAGGCGTTGAGGCAGCACATTAGGGAGGAGATAAAGAATCTTAAAGATCAAGGGATTATAGTAGACAGCACATCGCCGTATAATAGTCCACTTTGGGCGGTAAGGAAAAAGAGCGCATCTGGGGAAGAGAAATACAGAGTCGTGATAGATTACCGGAAGTTAAATGAAAACACGATAGATGAGAAGTATCCCATCCCGAGATTCGAAGACATCATTGATAGGCTGAGCGGGGCAACAGTGTTTAGCACCCTAGATTTGAAGGCAGGATATCATCAGATCAAGATGCACCCGAGGGATCAGTCCAAGACCGCATTCACATTCGAAAGAGGGCACTATGAGTTTACGAGGATGCCCTTCGGACTCAAAAACGCGCCCATAACTTTTCAAAAATTAATGGATGAGTTTCTTCGGGGGGTGGATGAAGATGTGTGTCAAGTCTACATGGACGACCTGTTGGTGTTCAGCAAAACCGAAACGCAGCATATCGAGCATCTCAGGAGTGTGTTTAATAGGATCCGGAGATTCGGCTTGAAGTTATCTGCCGAAAAATCACTTCTGGGAAAAGGAGAAATTACTTTCTTGGGACACACCATTACGAAGGAGGGGGTGAAACCCGATAAGAGCAAAGTGGACGCAATTTCCAGGATGGCGGTGCCGAGAGATGTCCAGGGTATACGTCGTCTATTGGGCTCGCTAAATTATTACCGGCGTTTTGTCCCGGAAATGGCGGAATACCTTGTACCCCTCAACAACCTATTGAAGAAAGGACGAAAAATTTTCGTTACCCCGGAGATGGAGAATAACATCCGCAAATGTATGGTACGGCTTCAGGAGGAACCAGTACTGGCCTTCCCGGACTTCGAGAAGCCCTTCACGCTCACGACGGATGCCAGCGAATATGCACTGGGAGCAGTGTTGTCACAAGATGGGGAAAAAGGGGACCGCCCTGTTGCTTACGCTAGCCGGCGCCTTACGGAAGCCGAGACAAGGTACAGTGCGTTAGAGCGCGAACTTCTAGCGATAGTGTGGTCAATAGACCATTTCAGAACGTACGTATTTGGAAGGAAGTTCACGGTACATAGGGACCACAGACCTCTGCAGTGGGTGGGAAAGCTAAAAGAATCGTCGGCTCGCATCACTCGTTGGAAAGAATTTTTGGGGCAGTACAACCTCGAAATCAAATATAAACCGGGCAAGGAGAACGTGGTAGCCGATTGGCTGTCCCGGGCGATAATGGTAAACGCGGTGGAAGAAACGGGAGAGGGCTCATCGCGGGACATTAGGCAGTTCCTACAAGAATGGACTCCGGAGGGGGAAGGAGTACGCAGTTCGGACAGCAGAGAAGAGGAAGACCAGGACGAGGAAAGTTCAGCGGAAGATAGACCGACGGAGATGACGGAATTAGAGGAAATAATTAATGACAAGAAGCGTCAAGTCATATGGAAGACCAGGACCTCGGGGCTACTTAAAATGGACTTCTCAAAATACGGTAGGAGTGACATTATCACCATCTGGTCACAACCCGGAGTCAGTGATGACAACATTTGTCGAGTACTGAAAGAGGCTTCCAGGCCGGGAAGAACATCCCATATATACGTCGGAAACGCCACCGTGTGGGAAAAAATACAGCGGTTATGGCGGTTGGAAAGGTTGGGAGTGGACCGCAACTTCGTTCGCTGTACGATGATGGTAGAGACAATTCGTGAGAGTGACCGTCAGAAGGAGATCACCGTGGCTTATCACCAGGGCAAGACGAATCATAGGGGAGTCAGCGAAACTATCCAAGCGCTTAAGCGGCGGTACTTCTGGTGGAATATGAAGGAGACAGTCAGGGAAGTTGTGGGGGCATGCGACGTTTGTTTATCCACTAAATACGACAGACATCCCCCCAAAGGAATACAGGAGGAAACGCCCACTGCAGAAATGCCTTTGGCGGACCTGCAAATCGATACGTTTTCCTGGAGAGGCTATAAGTGGATCACATTAATAGACTGTTTTAGTAAGGTGGCTGCGGCCCATCTCATTAACGAGAAATCGGCGGATGCAGTTCTAGTGGCCCTTAGGGCCTGGTTTAAGGTATATGGGGTACCTGACAGAATCGCCTCCGATGGTGGAATGGAGTTCGACAATGCGAAGATAAGGGCCGAAGCGAGGGAGCTAGGGGTGGTATGGAGAATCAACACCCCGGGACATCCCAAGAGTAGAGGAGCCATCGAGAGGTTGCATAGTACCCTCAGCGACCACCTGCGAATCTATCAGGTGGAAAAAGGGTTAGAACCAGATGAGGCGATGGAAAAGGCAATCGCGGCGTATAACGAATCTATCCATTCCGTTACCGGGTTTTCTCCCTTTGAGATTATTTTCGGGTTGCGACAACGACGAAGGGACACTAGAGCTACAACCGTTGAGGGCGAGTTGAAGGATCAAGTGGTTGCAAATCGGATATCGCTAGAGAAGTTACAGAGGAAAGTAAAAGACAGGCTCGAACGGGAAAAGCGAAGTCGAGTAGCGAAAGAGAACCTCAGGGTCAAGGACGCCATGGGTGGGATTAAGATAGGTACTACCGTTTATAGGCAGAGGAGTTCCAACCGGGGGAAAGAATTACTACGCTACGAAGGGCCATTCCGAGTGGTAGCGATAAGGGAACATAATATTGTAACGATCGAATACATTAAGGATCCCAAGCGACGTAAGAATGTTCATATCGAACAACTTATGCTTCCTCTCGGACAGTTAGAACATGTGTAACGGCCTGGAGTGTCCTGGCCATCATCCAGAAGCATACATATTCTTTTTATGAATTTTTATTTTCTATTGTTAGTGTATATATAGTGTGAACTCTTGTTTTTTTATTAGAAGCATCTCGTTTTGTTTTGTTTGTGTGTGTCAGTTCTATCGAAAGTGAAAGAGAGGATTTCGGATCTATAAGTTCATTTTTTTTATTATTATTTTTTTTTTTTTCTCTCATTGTATTTGTGTTGAGCACTACGTAAATGTACACTGGATGTTGTTGGCCTTCCGGGTTTTGGCTTACTTCGTTTCCAAGTTTCCGAAATTCTTCGAAAACTGGAGGGGGGGAGTTAAGTCCTGAAGACCAACAATATTCACTTTAATCCTTAAAGTGCTTAGATGTAAATAAACCAAAGGTATATATGTAGGATTATGAGAGCAATAAAGTCAGTTATCAATCAGAGTTGGCCGTGTTCATTTCAAACCTTTCTCTTTTTTTTTACGTATTCCTTTCGATAGACCTTAACTTATATATATATAAGTTATGACAATATTAGAAGGATTATAGGTTAAGAGTATGTTAGGATTAAGTCTCTGTTGATGTAAATAAAGATATCTATAAATGCTGTAGCTAAAGGAAAATAAAGTCAGTCTTTTACTATCAGCGCGAGTGTTTCTATGTCCCTTATCCTTTTATTCCAAGTGTTCAGTCTAATTATAACTGGCGCCGAAAACCGGGACGTTAATTGTGCTAAAGTCCGAAGTAATTAATAGTTAATTTCGTTAACCCATATCTCAGAACTATGGTTGACAGTGACGAACGGGCAAAGTACGAGTATCAGCTGGCTCAAGCGCAGGTTGAGAGGAATAAATTAGAGTCCCAACTAGCGAAGGCGTCCGAAACGATGCAGTTAGAGCTACTGAAGGTGAGGACACAAAACTCCGCGTTCATCCATGAAGTGATTGGACAGTTGGAGCCCTTCACGGGAGTCGTCGGCGATTTGGAGCACTTCTTAAAGGGAGGAGACCAGATTAAAGACTTAATATCATCCAGGAAGGAGTCGGGGGCTCTACTCGAGTCGGACGTAGTATTGTTAGAGGCATCCCTAGTGAGTCGCATCTCGAGGCGAATTTTGAATTCAATACAGGGAGATACGACGCACTCATGGGACACCCTTAAGGGGCGCCTAAAGAAGTTATACGGCGGAGGGAGGTGGACTCCGGAGGAGGACACCTTTTACTTATTAAAGGAACGGAGGATCCCTGGGCAATCAGAAGGTGAATTCGCCGAGAAACTTCTGGTTTCATATAACCGGTTAGTGGAGAAGACGGTCGAAACACTAGGCCAATCAGAGGGGGCACAAAGGATGGAGTTCGTAAGGAGCATCCTAAAGGTACAACTGAACCACTATGCTGACCGGCCAGGCTCACTTCCGCGAGACAAGGACTTTGTGGAGTGTGCCCACGAGCTCATAGACGCAGGTGAGAGGAAAGGAACGAGGCTGGCGAATACGGAAGAGGAGTGGACGGAGGTCAAGGCCCCAAGAAGAAAGTTCCGGAGCTCACTCAGACGTAGTGGCGGAGACAGAGGATTCGAGAAAAGACCGAGCAGAGGCCCAGAAGACCGGAGGAAAAGGCAGGAGAGGCGCTGCTACGAGTGCGACCAACCTGGGCACGTAGCAGCACAATGTCATCTGACCAGATGTTACGAGTGTGGCAGACAGGGGCACGTTGCGAGGGAATGCCCCAGGCGCAAACCGAGAGGTAGCAGGAGAGGTCCCCAACCAGAACCTATGGAGGTCAACGCCCAGGAGGAGACCAGGAGGCGTACACATGGGAGGAGAGAGGAGCACTACTCCAGCGGAGAGTCTTCAGGAGAGGAGAGCTTACGTTCGGGTCACAGTACTCCGGTTCCACGGAGACACGAGGTAAGGAATGGGAATCTGCGAAAGGGGGGTCCTTTGGGATCCGAAATGGGAGCGCGACAGCAAAGGCTGGATTGAGGGTACGGTAGGTGGCGGGGCAACGGTCCAAGGGAGTTATTGATTAATAATAGCGAAGGGAAGAGTAAATGGACGAGGTTGCCCGTGGCGAGATTGAGGGGAACGGGGCTGAAATTCTTAATAGATACAGGGAGTACTAACTCGTTAATTAGTAAAAGAGGGGCGGTAAAACTAGGTATTTGGGAGACATGCAAACAGTGCGAATGTACGATAGCCACAGTTAGCGGTCGATGTAAGACTTTGGGCGAGGTTCATTTTGACTGTGCGGAATTGGCCGGGAGGGACATAAGAGTAAAACTACTCGTCACGGAGTCATTGATGCCAGGGTATGATTTTATCGTAGGATGCGATATTTTGCGGAAAGCGGGGCTGAAAATGCGGGTGAAGAGCGGGGACTGGCAGATTCGGATGGGCGAACGGCAGTATCAAGTTACCACTTCATCAGGGAAGGGGGGTATGGAAGTTGGGGCGGTAGAGTTCAATAAGGCGGCTATACAAAATGTGGTAAATAGGAATAGAGACCTCTTCTATCAGGACAATGAAACGCTACCGACTACGGGGAAAACAGTACATCGGATAGTTCTCAAGTCGGATCACCCAGTGTACGTTAAAGATCGGAGATACCCCCAAGCAATGAGGGACATTATTAGGGGGCAATTAGGAGAGTTACTCCAGCAAGGGATTATAAGACATAGTAATTCCCCCTTTAACAGCCCGCTGTGGGTGGTCGAGAAGAAACAGGGTGAGTCGGGCGAGACGGAGAAACAGTACCGTGTGGTGGTCGATTATAGAAAATTGAACGAAGCTACTGTAGATGAAAGATACCCACTCCCCCGAGTCGAGGATATTCTTGATCGGCTATCGGGCGCGACCATTTTTAGCACCCTTGACCTCAAGAGCGGTTATCATCAGGTCAGGATGGCAGAAGAAGATGTAGGGAAGACCGCGTTTTCCTGGGAAAGAGGGCATTACGAGTTTGTGCGGATGCCGTTTGGGTTAAAAGGGGCCCCATTAACGTTCCAGCGCTTTATGGACGAATTCCAGAAGGGATTGGGAGAGGATTTTGCACAGGTGTACATGGATGACCTGATAGTGTTCAGCCGGTCTCAAGAGGAACACGCGAGGCATTTAAGGAGGGTGTTCGATAGGCTAAGGGAGTTTGGTCTGAAGCTCTCGCAAGGTAAGTCCAAGTTCGGATTAAAAGAAATTAGGTTCCTAGGACACGTGGTCTCGAACGAAGGCGTGCAACCCGACCAGGAACGCGTGAAAGCAATCCAAGAGGCTCCATTACCCACCAATGTTCGTGGGATTCGTAGGTTTTTGGGAATGGTGAATTATTACCGCCGCTTCATTCCGGGAATCGCGGCATTAACACAACCGTTAACGGAGATTCTGAGAAAAGGGAGACGGTTCGCATTAGGGCCAACGCAATTAGAAAGCATCCGGAGATGCCGGGAAATTTTAACGTCGAACCCGTTGCTCGCATTCCCGGATTTCCGCTTGGTGTTCCGCGTAACGACAGACGCGAGTGAAAGGGCTATCGGCGCGGTCTTGTCACAAAATTTTGCCGAAGGGGAAAAGCCAATCGCATATGCAAGTCGGCAGTTGAATGAGGCGGAAAAACGCTATAGTGCCATCGAACGGGAGCTGTTGGCGGTGGTATGGGCGGTGGAACATTTTCGCCCTTATGTTTATGGTAGAAGCTTTGAACTATTGACGGACCATAAACCGCTGGTTTATTTAAGTACCCTTAAGGAGTCTTCAGCACGGGTATCGCGGTGGAAGGAACGGCTGGCAGCATATACGTTTAGGGTGATACATAAAAAGGGTGTAGAGAATGCGGTGGCAGATTGGTTGTCGCGGGATCTGGTCGTTAATGCTATCGACGAAGAAGGAACCTCGGCAGAACCGTTCGCTGTGCGATATTTACGGGATTGGGCTGAGAGTGGACCAGAGATTCCATTGGTTAGGCGGGATTCTGAGGAAAGCGCGGCTTCATCGGAACGCCCTCGAGAGTTACCAGAGGTTGACGAGATCATTAATGACAAGAGACGTCAGTTGATTCTGCGAACGAAGCAAGGGCGCGGAATTGAGACGCAAGCTGGTGAGTACGAAGGGCGCTCTAGCGTTTTAGTACGGTTACCGGCGACGACGGATGAAGTCGAAGTGGAAAGGATCTTTCAGGAGTTCGCGATACCTGATCGTACACTGCACATTTACGTAGGGAACCGCGTTATCATGGGCAAGGTACAGCGGCTATGGCGACAGGAAAGGATCGGGGTGGGCTACTCGGTCGTTCGGTGTTTACGACAGGTGGAGACAATTCCTACCGCGGCGGCTCAAAGACAAATCGTGGCCGAGCATCACGAGGGGAAAACCAATCATCGCGGGGTAGAGGAAACTTTGCGAGCATTGAAAATGTTATATTTTTGGCGGAAGATGGGACACACCGTTCGGGAGTACATCGCGCAGTGCTCGGTTTGTCAGCGGGCGAAATATGATCGTCAACCCCCTGTAGCGGAACAGATGATTACCCCAACGGCGTGTGAGCCACTGCGGTCGGTTCAGGTCGACTTATACTCCAGCGAGGGACAGACGTGGGTAACCATGATTGATACCTTTAGTAAGTTGGCGATGGCATACCCTGTAGAAGAGAAAACACCGGGAGCAATGTGGGAAGGGGTATTACAATGGTGTGCGGCGTATGGGGTCCCAGAGGAAATAGTGTCAGACTGTGGCAGGGAGTTTAATAATGCCTTCATTCGGGAGGAGAGTGCGATGCTGGGGGTTACTTGGCGTTTAAACACTCCCCACCACATTAAAGGCAGGGGCGCCGTGGAACGCCTCCACAATACGTTAGGAGAACACCTTAGATTGTTTAAACTGGGTCGTAACTTAGATCCATACGAAGCCATGCCAAGGGCGGTCATTGCGTACAACAATACCATTCATATGGCGACGGGGCTGACCCCGGTAGAAATTGTATTCCGTCAACGGCATCGCGACAGGGGGGACCTTTTAACCGTCCACAATAACGAACTGTATGTGAAAATTCGTGATAGACGCAAGGAACGTCAATGTCATTGGGGTAAAGTGCGCGAAAAATTAATTCGCGACAAACAAGCTAGGGTTACGAAGGCCAATGATCGGCAGGTGGTTTATCGGAAAGGGCCGTTGGCGTTAGGGACGTTGGTATACCGGCGGCTTCGAACAGCGCGAAACAAGACAGATCCGAGGTACGAGGGACCATACAAGGTTATTACAATCCGGGAACACAACCTGTTTACAATTCGGGACGTTCACTACCCATTTAAGGTCCGAACAGTTCATTTGGAAGAACTTAGGGTACCTCACAAAGTGTCTCACCACCAGTCAGAGGGCGGCGATCAGCAGTGAAACCTTGTGTGGATAATACTAAGTTGTTTGGTTTTGTTTGATGTATATGTTTTTTCTTTTTCAGGACGATTGTATAGAGGATGTATGTATCATAAGTAAACATTGTTTTAGTAGTAAGTTATCATTTTCCTTTTTGTGGTTTTGTTTAACTTTCGTATGAGTTTCAGGACTATTCTGGTTTATTATTGTTTATAGTTAGTACGTAAGATCAATATAATTTGTATGTATTGTTTTTGTTTTTGGTTTATTAAATATAGTTCCTCCTGTCGAAGGAACTGGAGGAGGGCAGTTATGACAATATTAGAAGGATTATAGGTTAAGAGTATGTTAGGATTAAGTCTCTGTTGATGTAAATAAAGATATCTATAAATGCTGTAGCTAAAGGAAAATAAAGTCAGTCTTTTACTATCAGCGCGAGTGTTTCTATGTCCCTTATCCTTTTATTCCAAGTGTTCAGTCTAATTATAACTTATATATATATATATTACATATTTATAATTCAATTAGCATTTTGCTTCATATTATTATTTCTATCAATTAAAATTGGAAAATTGTCAAACTAAATGCCAATTATCTCAATTAGACCATGACCTTTGAAAATGGTAAAAAGTGAAAAAAAATAATAGTAGGATGAAACACATTGGAAAAGGAATTTAAATTTGAAATAAATGTCTTTTACATGAAATTAATTATTATTTTTTATAGAAAAATAAATTTTAAATAAAAAAATAATTCTTTTACTTGAATAAATTAATGAAATACATTGTTACCTGCGGGGGGTAAAGGGCTGGGGGAGCGGACAGAGTATAATCGGGGACACATAAGGGAAACTGGGTGAAGAAATAAACCCCAAAACATTTATCTAACAAAAATAAAGCGGCATTATATTGAAATAAAAATTACATTCATCTATTCTTGAAAAGGCATTAATAAAATAACAATTACAATTTAAACCGAAATTCCTAGTCAACAGGAAAAAGAAAACTTTTAATTTAACATAAGATTCACCGTCAATAACAGCACTAAACAATAACATATGAACTAGTATCATACACCAGATTCTACATCGATACTCAGAATCCCTAAAACCACTAATAAAATAATAATTTCCAAACAAAACTAGATCTATCATCTATAACAGTAATCATATCCCTCATCTATAATAATACCCATATGCACTGATACTACTTACAACTCAAACATTCCCCATCAGTACTCATTACCTCATAACCAGTAATAAAATTAATAATTCCCAACAAAACTCGATCCATTGTCTACAACAATAATCATATCTATCATTTACAATCATAAACATATGCACTAATACTAATTACAACTTACATATTCCCCATCAGTACTCATTACCTCATAGTAATAAAATTATTTATTTTATTTTAAAAGGATGTAAACTGGACTGAATTTATCTTTATAATTCCTTCTCCCAATGAAAACCTTTTTCCAGTCATTTATGAAATACAACTTTATTATAATTACGTTTCGACAACATGTCATTTTCAATCCATCTTAGAACTTATTTTTTTTATCATTTCATCTTTATCAACATCTTGAAAAGAGTTACAAGTCACTTATCTTTTTATTATTTATTGTCATTTTTAAAAAAAGTTTTACTTGGAGGTCCATTATCCTCCATGGTCCTTTTGTTTAACCTTGGAGCATAATGGACCTCCAAGTAAAAAATGACAATAAATAATAAAAAGATAAGTGACTTGTAACTCTTTTCAAGATAATTATAAAGATGAAATGATAAAAAAAAATAAGTTCTTGTGTGGATTGAAAATGACATGTCGAAACTTTTCATATAATAAAGTTGTATTTCACAAATGACTGGAAAAAGGTTTTCATTGGGAGAAGGAATTATTAGTAATAAAATTAATAATTCCCGAACAAAACTCGATCTGTCATCCTATAACAATAATCATATCCATCCTCTAGAACAATATTCATATGGGCTAATAACTACTTATAACTTAAACATTCACCCTCAGTTTACATTTAAAACCAGTCCTCTCTTCTCTACACATAATTCTGGGTGCACTAATACTAAAAGAAAAGATTCCTATCTGTCTTGAAGCCAAACCTTCTGGCCTAACCCCAAGTCTAGTCCGATTACCGTAACGAGGGAATATCTTACCTTCCTCTGTCTTCTGTTCCGGACCCGATTCTTCCCGCTAGTACACGCCTTCAACTAGTCTTCAGCCCAATCTCCAGTTAGGAGACACCCACCTTGCCCGCCGGGCAGTGGCTCTATCTCAGCCCGTCTTCAGCTGCTCCACTCCCCCGAGAGGAAAAACGGCTGGGTATTTGAAGGCTTATCCGAGCTAGCGTCAACATTCTTATCCGGGGGTCAGTGAGGTGGTGCCATCTGGTGGTCATCATTATCCCAACCACTCGCGAATTGAATTTAACTTTTTAAATATTTCCTCAGATCGACTCGAAGGGGGCGGAAATGCTGAGTCACATCCGTATCAGACTGATGATTTGGCGTCGCCACAAGCAGACAAGAGTCTTCTAATAAAAACTCATATATCTAATATATCTAAACTAAATGTTAAGGACCTACAATGCCTTTAACCAAAACCATATACAAAGAAAAATTATGTATTTAGTCACAAGAAGAAATAACATTAGCAAATCTTATTTGGCATAGGATAACATATACATACATACATATTAAAATCCTTAAAACCTAAAATCTTTCTAAAACATCTTAATGAAAAGAAGCAACTAAATGCTAATCATTCTCTATAATACTTAAAACTAAAAATAAACTTTTGACTTCAACTGATAAAATACTTCTCTTTGATCGCAAAGATTAGAGTAAAACGCGTAACACAGATTACTTTCATTCGATGTGTTCTAATTAAAATGGCTAATTAAATATAACATTCGCTACCATTTATAGCATTGAACTAAAAGCTGTAATTAATGCACATTAACTAAATTTTATTTAAATAAAGTTTTTTCTCAGCCCGTTACAACATTAAACAATTTTTTTTTGTGCTTACAAATTTAGGCGGTCCGGGGGAAGAGGTTGTCTTGTTGAGCGACGGAGTGGTACATCTAGTGGTATCTTGTGTCTCTTGTGCCTCAGGCAACTCCTTTGTCTCTGCTGTATCTGGCTTAGTCGACCATAACAGGGTTGACCAATCGGTTTGTGTTGGTTCTTCTATTTCTGTACTTGCCGTTGGTGTTTTGTCCGGTTCTTCATCTGGTACGCCAGTCTTCCTCAACTGATGTATGTGTCGTTTTAGGCCTCTATCCCCCTTGTAACGTTACTTGGTAGTATAATCGGCCGAATTTTTTTCGTAATTTTACCAATTTTCCATGTTGGCTTGTTGTTTTGGTATCATCTCGCCATTTTCTCCGATATCGAATTGTCTTGCTGGCGGTAAAGGAATTGTAACGTCCGTCTTACTGAGCCTTGTTCTTGGGGGTTTAAAACTATCTAGTCGGCATCTTATGTTTCTCTGTAAATACAACTCCGCCGGTGTTTTCCCATTCTGCAGTGGTGTAGCTCGATACCTAAATAATATTTCCCATAATTTATGTCGTATTAGCCCCGATTCGTTCATGTGTTGATTTTAATGTCTGGACGTCTCTCTTCGCCAGTCCATTTGTCGCCGGATGTCCGGGTGCTATGTACTTCTGGATTATGCCACTGAACTGCTTACTGCAGAATATTGTCGCTTTATCTGGGACCATTAATTCTGGGAACCCATGTGTACTAAAAATATCCATTAGGAGTTCTATGGTTACCGCTGTTGTTGGTATGGGGCGTCTTTTGTCATCTTAACTTCGACTCATTTTGATTTCGCATCAACTAACACTAGGAAATGGTGATTCAACAGTAGTCCTGCGTAATCGATGTTTCTTGGTTCATCCCATTGATGCAAGAGGACCTTAGCCGGACTTTCTTAAGCTAGGGCGCATTCCTTACATTTTTTTACGATCTCTTCAATGTCCCTGTCGATGTATACCCAAAAACAATGTTGTCTGGAGAGCTGTTTCATTCTGATAATCCCCAGATGCGTGTGGTGTAACTCTCGTAGAACCGGTTTTTTCAGTGATGTTGGAATATAGACGCGATCGTTATTGAAAATAATTCCCTTTGATGTGCTGTATTCTGAATCGCGCAGTTTTCCGGAGATGATGTCTTGAAGTATTGTTTTTAGGAGCGGGTCTTTTAATGTCTCTTCAGCGATTTTTGTGCTTGTCGCGATCTCCGTCGATATCTGATTTACGGTTTGATCTCACATTCTTTCCGCTTCCAATCTCATCATACATCCAGTCCTCTCTTTCTAATTTTCCGATGTAATGCATTCTGCAAGTGAAAAGCAGTCAACGTGGATATGATTTTCAGCCTTTCGATGTAATACGTTGTAATCAAATTCTTGAAGGTATGTTGCATATCGCAGAAGTCTTGCCGATGTGAGTGCAGGCAGTTTTGTATCCGGATGAAATATCCGTGCTAAGGGCTGATTATCCGTTATCAGTGTGAATGGCCGTCCTGTCAGGTACATAGATAATTTTGAGATGCAGAAGACGATGGCGAGCGCTTCTCTGTCCAGTTGCGAGTAGTTCCTTTCGGTTTTCGTCAATGATCTCGAGACAAACGTGATTGGACTCTCCGCATTTCCCATCACATGCGACAGGACCCCCACAATGCCTGTTGGGCTGACATCGCAAGCCAAAGTGACCGGCAGGGTTGGGTCGTAAGGGGTGAGCACGCTGTCATTTGCGATTTCCGCTTTTAGCTTTTCTATGGATTTTTTTAATTTTTCCGTCCATTTCCATTCATTTCCTTGCTGTAGTAATCTTCTTAGTGGGTATGTGAGTGTGGATAGGTTAGGTATAAATATACCATAATATGTTGCCATGCCAAGAAACCGGTGTAGCTCGTCTGCGTTTTTTGGTTCCTGCATATTTTTTATCGTATTTACTTTTGTTGGGCATTTTGAAATGGTATTGTGGCTAACGCAGTAACCCAGGTAAAGTACTTGGGTTTGAAAAAATGCGCATTTATTTTTGTTAAGGTGTAGGTCATACTTTTTTATTCTTGCTATGTAGGCAACTGGTCGTTCTTTACATTTGTCCATGGTCTTCCCATGGATTATTATGTCATCAAAGTATGGCATAACTCCTTCCAGACCTACCTATGTATGACCCACAATCCTGTTGAATAGGCTAGGCGCTGAATTGATTCCAAATGACAATCTTTCCATTAGGTAAGTTCCTCGGTGTGTTGAGATGGTTTGTATCATTTTCCTTTCGTCGCAGACTTTAATATGTAAATATGCTTTGTATTAGTCAAGGTTACAGAAATATTTCAAGTTCCTTATGTTATTTAGAATATCATTAATCTTCCTTATGGGGTAATGTGCCGATTTTAATTGATTGTTTACTGCTATCTTGTAGCCCACGCATAATCGCAACGTTCCATCTGGCTTAGGTATTATGGCAAGGGGTGACCCCCAATCACTTGTCTCTACTTTAGATATGATACCCGCCTCCTCCAGGTTATCGAGTTCACTATTTACTTTCTCAAGAAGAGCATACGGGACCGGCCGTTCTTTGTTTGGGTTTCGCGTAATTCGAGAGGGCATGTAAACCCTGGAACGCAACCGATTTTTGGTTCAAAAATTTCTGCGTATTCATGAACAATGTCTGGGAATTCGGGGTCTATTTTAATTGAGTTGAGTGTTGGATTGAAATCTATTATACGGCTTGAGAAATAGAAATTAGGCCTAGGTGCCTAATCCATGTTCTTCCTAATATCGGTGCCAATTGGTCCGGAACGATGAATAATATTTCCTTTGATTCATTTCCTTTGTATTCTACTTTGACTTCGGCTACTCCTATTGCCTTAATAATAAAGATAACTTCCGTTTTGCTTATTTTTGTTTTCGTTGTCTTTAGTTTTTAAAACTCAGATTCAGTATTAGTGTATATCCGGCCCCTGAGTCAACTTCGAATCGTTGTTGCGTCCCGTTTGTTTTGATTTCTGCGAAATATTTTTCGCAAGAGTATTTTCCCTGGGTAGTTTCGTTCCGATGAATATCAACTACATTATTAATTGAATTAAGCTCGTCAATGGTAGTAAAATCAGTCCAATTAGTGTCCTGTGTTGTGTGCTGCTTAAGTTTTTCCATACGAGTTGAGATTGGTAGTTCAGCGTCTTGTTTTGATTATAGGATGCCTTGCCTTTAGTGTTCCAGGTCGATGAACGTTGTTGTGGTGTTTTGTTATCTCTTTTCTGTGTAATTTTATTTATGTCGCTTCCTTCTACACATGGGGAGTATGTTACGTGGCTGCGATTTGCAATTTCCCGACTTTCAATTTTACATGCTTCGAGTGCCAGAGCTTTGTCTTTTATTTCCTCAAACTTTGTCTTTTCCCCGTCTGTTTCTAAGAGTTTTTCTCTGATCGAGTTGTCTTGGATACTCCTGATGAATTGTGCTCGCAGAAATAAGTCAGCAAACACTTTTCCCGCAATCTGCTGCCGCACAATTAAATTCGCATTCAGTGAGTCCCCGACGTAAATCTGTGATGAACTCCGATATCCTTTGACCGTATTTTTGGTATAGTGACAGTAATCGATGTTGTGCTACCAGTGTGTTTTTTTGGGGCACAAATGTTTTTCTAATACTTTGACCAGCTCTTCGTACACCATCTCGCCCGGTCCTTTCGGAGTACCGGTACCGTTATGAGTTGGTAAGATTCCGTACCTATTGAATTGAGAAACATCTGTGTACAGAGCATTTTATTATCTATTATCCCTTTCATCTTGAGGCAATTTTAAAACCGTTTCCAATATATTTTAAATGTCTCCTTCGATGAATTGAATGATTTGAATGATGGGAAGATCATCTGTGTTGCCACCGCTGGTGCGCTGGTTACTTGGGGTGTCAACAATGCTTCTACCGATTGGATTAGTGTAGCCTGTTGTTGGTTAAATGCGGTTAGAAGTTGTTAAAATTGTGTTGGATCCATTTTAATTTTAAATTATTCCTTCTGTTGACTATAAATTAATCACTTTTAATTAATTAAATTTTTCCAAACAAAATAGAAATTTCATGTATAATAATATCTCTATCATTATAAAATAATATCTCTTATATTATTTTTATAGAGTGTGTATTCATGAATTGTTATCATTTTGTAGTAGAAAGGTTAACTTGGGTTTATCTGGTATTGATGGTGGCCTTCAGTATCGATGGTGGCCTTCAGTATTCTCGGCTATTGAATAATGTAATTTATTTCCTCTTTCCTTTTCACTTGACTTATTTTATCCTCGTCGCCAATTCTGTTGTGGTATTCATAATATTAAAAGCACAGTGTGGCACAATATCTGTTTATTAAATTATGTATGGTTGCATATACACATGATCACAACTCGTACTGACTCTTCCCATGCGAGCGCAACTCGTGGGGATATAACAATGAATATCTTAAAATCATAACTATTCTTTAAATTGTACCTATCAATTACCTTAGGATTGTTGCAGCACATAATAACATTTAATGAGGTTACAACCGGTGACTGTTACCACCCAGTGTTGCCAGGCAGGAATCTCGAACTGTTGTATAATTTAATTAAATTGTATATTAATACAACTTCGTACACCTGCAACACTGGGGTAACCTATGATTACCTGGCAAAAAAGGTTATTGTGTGTACGTGGTGTAAAAATTAGCAGAGGCAAGTTATTGTAAGTTTGTTTTATTCAATATATAAACTTTTATTTTTTCCCAGACTTTTATTTCGTTTATAAATTCATCAACATCTTGCATACACTAAAGTGATGACCACGAAATAAAAATGGTGAAGGAAGATGAAACAGAAGTTAGTGCAAGTGGGCCTGGAGCTAATGTTAGAATCCCACCATTCTGGCGAGCCGATTCAGAACTGTAGTTTTGTCAATTAGACGCAGTCTTTGCAACTTCAAAAATCGCTAGTTCGCGATTTAAATTCCAGTTGGTGGTAGCGAATTTAGAATTTGAAGTGCTCAAACAGGTATCGGACTTAGTAAAAAATCCTCCGGCGGAACCATATGAGGCCCTCAAAAACCGGCTAATTTCTACTTACGCTGAAACCGAGAAACAACGTATCAGGAGGTTATTAGAGGATAAACACCTCACAGATGTGGAACGTCCATCGAATTTTCTTCTTGAGCTAATAACGCTGGCAGGGAGTTCCGTATCCTCTGAATTGCTCTGCATCATGTGGCTTAAAGCCCTACCGGAAAGGATTCAAGCTACACTTGTCGTAACCGCAGAGGAATCTCTTGACAAAATGGCTGAGATTGCTGACCGCATCGCCGAGGTTTACGAACCAAGTGTTATCGAAGTGAATGCTGCAAGATCCACTCAACCCGGTACCTCTTCATCATTCGCCCACCTCGAGGAGATGATAAAGGAGCTGAGCCTGGAGGTCAGTGAGCTAAAAAAACAGAAAAACCCCCGAAGACGAAGCCGCTCGCGAAGTAGGAGTAAACACAGATCACTCTGCTACTACCACCGCAACTTCCGGGAAAAGGCCCGTAAATGCCAACAGCCATGTACCTGGAAGAGCACCACGCAACAGGGAAACTAATCTCAGCGACTGAGAAGGTGGACTCCGTCGCTGATATTCAACACCGCCGACTTGTTGTCAGGGACAAGACAACGGGAGACCGATTCTTGGTCGACACTGGAGCGTCCATTTCAGTTTTCCCAGCACGGCGACGAGAGCGAAAACAACCAGCGAACTTCACCCTGTACGCAGCTAACGGCACGCCCATCAAGACCTACGGAGAAGTCAAGAAGGTTTTGAACGTCGGACTTAGACGCCCGCTTCCGTGGTCCTTCATCTTGGCTGATGTCAATAACCCGATCATCGGAGCGGACTTCTTGTTCCATCACCACATCCTGGTCGATCTCAAAGGCCGACAACTTGTGGACTCCAAGACGGATCTCACTTCCAAGGGCACTCTCATGCACAACACCACACCTTCCGTGTACTCGGTACCCTGCGGCGAGTGGTATTACGAGCTTTTACGGAAATACCCAGCTATCACCCGTCCATCTGCTGTACTACAGAATCCGAAACATGATATCAAGCACTTCATTGAAACGAACGGTTCACCGGTTACCTCGAAAGCAAGGCGTCTCTCACCTGACCACTACAATGCTGCCAGAGAGGAATTCCTACAGATGGTAGATGAGGGACTCTGCAGACCATCAAGCAGTCCTTGGGCGAGCCCATTCTACATCGTCATGAAGAAGGACGGCACAAGGAGATTTTGTGGAGACTATCGCCGGCTCAACTCTCCGACTTTGCCAGACCGATACAGCGTCCCCAACATTCAAGCTCTAAACACCAACCTCTTTGGTAAAACCATTTTTAGCAAGCTAGACCTCAACCGAGCTTATTATCAGGTGCCCGTCGCAGAAGAGGACATCCCAAAGACCGCAGTCATCACCCCCTTCGGACTTTTTGAGTTCACGGTGATGTGCCTCGGACTCCGCAACGCAGCCCAAACGTTTCAGCGCTTGATGGACAGCATTCTCGCTCTGCCATATGTATTCGTCTATCTCGATGACATACTGGTAGCATCAGCATCGGAGGAGGAACACCGCACCGACCTAGAGGAGGTATTCAGGCGACTTGACCAGCACGGACTGACCCTCAACGTGCTCAAATCATCGTTTTGCAAGACTGAAGTAGAGTTTCTTGGCTTCCTTGTAAACTCTCAGGGCATCAAACCACTACCGAACAAGGCCGACAATATCGCCGAGTTTCCACGTCCTGCCACCAAGGGACATCTTCGACGCTTTCTGGGGATGATCAACTTCTACCGAAGATGCCTCCCCAAAGCAGCAGAGGTTCAGCGCATTTAGCATGGGCTCATAGGGAACAGCAAGAAGAATGATAGAACCCCTATCGAGTGGACCTCAGAAGCCGAACAAGCCTTCGCACAATGCCGAAGAGACATCAGGAATGCCGTCACTTTGTCGCACCGATCATCAGATGCCGAAATTACCGTGGCCTGTGATGCTTCCAACACCGCGGTCGGAGCCGTAGTGCAGCAGCGTGAAGGACAAAACTGGAGACCCTTAGGATTCTTTTCAAGGCGCCTCACACCAGCAAAGCAGAAGTACTCCGCCTACGCCCGCGAGCTCACCGCCATCTATAGTGCCATTAAGCACTTCAGGCCATACGTAGAAGGTCACGTCTTCAGCATTCTGACAGACCACAAGCCACTGGTGTACGCTTTTTACCAGAAGCCAGAGACTGCGACACCAATGCGGATTCGCTACGTGAATTTCATCAGTCAATTCACCAGCGATATACGCCATGTTTCTGGTGAAGAAAACAATGTGGCTGGCACCCTGTCGCGGTTGGTGGAAATAAGCAGCCCGGATGACATAGGGGGCATTGCACAAGCTCAACAAGAAGACCCTCCAATACCGGAGTTACTGCGAAACCCGAACTTGCAGTTGAAGTTGATCGAGCTACCGAACTTAGACAGACCACTCCTCTGTGATTTCTCGACCCCCAAGGCTCGACCCTATATGCCTCCGTCTCTCCGCCAGGACGTCTTCAGGAAGCTGCATAGCCTCAGTCACCCTGGCGTTCGCGGAACTCGTTGACGACTTTCACAGCGGTTCTTCTGGCCGAATATGAACGCTGACTTGCAACCTGGACCAGGAATTGCATCGCCTGCCAACGTTCTAAGATCCATAGGCATACCATTACACCTCCCTGTATCTTCGCTCCAGATAGCAGATTCGAACATATTCATGTCGATATAGTCGGGCCTCTGCCACCATCGGATGGGAAGAGATATTGCCTTATCATGGCGGACCGGTACACCCGCTGGCCGAAAGCTGAACCTATCGAGGACATCTCTGCAACAGTGGTCGCCAAAGCCCTCTAAAGAACCTGGATCTCCAGATTTGGCGTCCCTGCCCGAATAACCACCGACCAAGGTCGGCAGTTTGAGAGTTAGCTCTTCACTCGACTCTTTAACTTACTAGGTACACGGCGCTGCAGAACCACAGCTTACCATCCGCAGTCCAATGGAATCGTCGAAAGATGGCAAAGGTCGTTGAAGGCATCGCTGGCAGCACACCTCATCACCTCAAGCTCATGGACCGAATTGTTGCCCACAGTCCTCCTTGGCTTGAGGGCAGCAATCAGGGATGATAATTCAACGAGTGCTGCCGAGCTGACATATGGCCAACAACTCCGACTCCCCGGAGAGCTCTTGGAAACCACCTCCCAACCGGATGAGCAAGGAGGATTCCTTGCCAAACTACAGGAACACCAAGCGCCTGCAGCCTGCGTTGCATAGGCCTATTCAAGCAGCAACCCTTACCCCGAAGTACCTGAAAACATGCTCCCACGTCTTCTTGGGAGATGATGCAATCAGGAAACCTTTGACTCCACCCTACTCCGGACCATTCCAAGTTCTCGAGAGAGGGGAGAAGACCTTCATCATCAAGCTTGCCACAGGACAGAAAACCGTGAGCGCGGGCCGACTGAAGCCAGCGTACATTCTGGAGGACCCTACCAGCGCAACAACCGATACCCCAACGCCATCCAGTGTTCATACAACTTCTGACAATGCACCTGCTACAGAATCCGACAATCTTCCATCGGTTATCAGTACTCGGCGAGGACGTCTCATCCGCCCTCCTGTCCGCTTCTGTGATGAGGTCATTGGGGGGAAGTGATGTTGCAGCACATAATAAAATTTAATGAGGTTACACCCGGTGACTGTTACCACCCAGTGTTGCCAGGCAGGAATCTCGAACTGTTGTATAATTTAATTAAATTGTATATTAATACAACTTCGTACACCTGCAACACTGGGGTAACCTATGATTACCTGGCAAAAAAGTTTATTGTGTGTACGTGGTGTAAAAAATAGCAGAGGCAAAGTTATTGTAAGTTTGTTTTGTTCAATATATAAACTTTTTATTTTTTCTCAGACTTTTATTTCGTTTATAAATTCATCTACATCTACCATACACTAAAGGATTAATGTCAAATTAAATGTTCATGTCTAGACAAATCAAGGAAATATCAATGAATTACCTAACTTGTATTCATTATATTTTTTACAAAATTAATTTTCAAATCATTTCTATCACAAGTGTTTTAAATTAACAAACATTTAAAAACTATACTAAATGGTCTCCTATGACTTATGTATCAATATAGAACACCGTACATCATGAGCAAACTTCATAGCCCTTATCACCGGGCCTCCGACAGAGATACTAGCCCACCTGAGGAAGCCGCCGCTCGCCGATCACCAACCTCAGGTAAAGCCAGTTCTCCCCAACGACTATCTTCTAGTTTTGGGCGATAGGCCAATACTATAGGCGATAGTTAGGACTATCGATAGGCCGATAGAATCGGATGAAAACCATCGAATACTAACGATAGTTTTCGATAGCTGCTTCATTTCCTTCCAAACCTATTTAATAAAGAATTTCAACTAATTTAATTAAATTCAATTATCCACATACTACTTGAAATTTGTTGGACTATAAATTATAAGATTATATTCTTAAGATCATAAGATGAGAATTTGAATTTTAAAAAGTTATTTAAAATTTACATGTTTACAATAACAATAAACAAATCAAATCTTCAGAAACGAAAAATGACGAAATGGTTAATTTCAAGAGTCAAGCATGTACAGCATCTGTCATGTTAGTTGCATTGTCTGAAACAATGCAAACTACTTTATCTTTGATTTCGTAAGCACCAAATGTATCATCGAGTAGTTGAGAAATGTTTATTGCTGTGTGGCGTTCCGACATCAAAATGTTAGTGTCCAACCCCCATTCTTTATTGATATATTGAATGGTAATGGATAAACAGGGTGTTTCAGGGTTAAATGGCCAAATTGAAAATTTGAACTAATGACCTCAAAACAAGAAAACAATTTCCTACGAAGGTATGTCCGCAAACGCTTTGTTTAGGAGATACTATCCCCTTTCATTGTTACGAATTATTTAGGCATCGTAAATAAATAAAACTTATTTTATTTGTTCCAACTACTTTCATATTTCACAAATATTTTACATTCATATTAATTGTCCAAAGTGATTTCCTTGAGCATTCAGACAGGCTCGGCATCTTTCTTCAACAGCTGCAGTGACCAAACTGAAAATATTGTTAGGGGGTGTAAAATGAACTAAACTACTACTAAATTCAAGATATTAAAATTTATTAACAAATTAAAATGACTACAAGGAAATTATTTAAAACAATTTAATTATTAAACTAATATCAATTTACAATAAGAATATTCTACAGATTATAACCTAGGCCTAACTGTTATCTAATTACTTAAATAATATACAAATAATATAAGATATTGCTAATTCTAAATAACTAAACTACTTATATACATTTGTACAAATACAATAATATTACACTATAGTTAACAACTACAATTTAACACTTACAGTTCGCTAATTAAAGTCCACCGACCGTAAAACTCTCCAAATATGACAAACTGACACATAGTTTATTACACTTATCACACGGCCAGTAACTGTCACTGTCACTCACACGGACTGTCACAACATCACTGTCGCAGCATTACTACTACCTTACTTGAACAGCTGGCCTTTTATATAGGCAAGGTAGGTTGGGTGGGGACACCCAGAACATTCCACGCAATTCGCAATGTCTCTAGACAGAAAGCGAAGTTTCTACGCCCATTCTTTAATCCCTTCCGGCTTATCTTAATTCCTTCAGTCGGCCCCCCCTCTCTCTCTCTGATCGTAACAATATGAACTAAGGACCTTAAAACAAGAAAAAAATATTACAGTATGGAGAACTCTCATTGCAGATGGACGTCACTCATGTCATTATCAACGGGTACAAAATTTATTACCGCAAGATTTACGGCAAAGAATACATTTTTCAGATTGGTATCACAATCCACACTTTTCAGGAGAAATTTTATGTAAATATGAAGCTAACTTCACAAGAAGAGGTATCTTCAATCAGAAAAATAATCATCTTTGATTGCATGAAAATCCCCATGCAATTCGTCAGCATCATTTTCAGCACGAGTTTCAGTGCAATGTGTGGTTCGGGATAATAGACAATATTTTAATAGGCCCGCATTTCTTACCACCTCGACTCAATGCGGACACATTTTTGGAATTTCTTAATAATGATTACCAGGATTTAGTTGAAGATATTCCACTACAACTGAGAAGGAACATGTGGTTTCAATTAGATGGCTGTCCTCCACATTACGGAAGAGCTCAACGACAATGGCTAAATACTAATTATCCTAATCAATGGATTGGCCGTGCAGGACCAGTGGCTTGGCCTGCTCGCTCTCCAGACCTGACACCACTGGATTTTTTTGTTTGGGGTGACATTAAACAAAAAGTCTATGCAAGGGCAGTGAATGACCTTAATTCTTTACGAAGAAGGATAATTGAGTCTTCTAAAACAATAACACATATCCAGGCCCGATCTGCTACTGCTGCTGTTGAAGAAAGATGCCGAGCCTGTCTGAATGCTCAAGAAAACCACTTTGAACATTTAATAGGAATGTTAATGGTTTACATTTAATAAATAAAGTAGTTGGATCAAATAAAATAAGTTTAAATCAATAACTTACTTGTTAACAAATAATAAAGTAAATAAGTTATTTACTATGCCTAAATAATTCCTATCAATGAAACCTTTAGATGTGAATGTCTCCTAAACAAAGCGTTGGTGGACATACCTTCATAGGAAATTTTTTTCTGGTTTTGAGGTCCTTAGTTCAAATTTTCAGTTTGGCCATTTAACCCTGAAACACCCTGTATAAGAGCCCCCGGTGATCGACGTCTGTGGTAGCACTCAGGTATTACGCCTTTTTAAGTTCTTCCACAAGAAGACCCTTGACTTCATCATACAAAGCCAGAACCACCGACTTGGATAAAACTTTACGATTAGGAAGTTGGTCTATTTTTCGGAACATCTTCCTAAAGCTTTTCCGGTCAACTGGGTTGAAAGGTTGCATGTCCTCACAGAGCATTTCAACTACTGCTGAGTCCAGTTCTTTTTTTGTCAAATTGGTTTTTGAAAACATGCTGGTCTCATGGTCTCATAATATCTCTAGATTGATCTGACTTACTTGAACCAGCCACTCCAAAAGAAAACGTTTATTCCGGTAGATTTGGAGGTAGGTTTGTAAACATTTCGATGCCTTCTCAGGAGATGGTCTCTCAGACTGGACGTTTTAAAACTTCTTTTAAAAGTTAATTTGCATAACAAAAACTTCGCACTTTTATCTTCTTCTTTAATCAACAATTTCCATGCATCTAAATTTTCGCGGCATATTGGCACTGCTCGACTACTGAACGGAATGAGATCTGAAGCAAAACTGAACTAACGATTACAAGAAAGAGGTGCCAGGAAGAGTAGGGGATGGAAAAGAAAACGCTATACAAAATCTCCGAAGAATTGTAGAAAAGATCACTAATTAAGGAGGATGTTAAGGTTATAAAAACCTAGAAGAGCCAATGCTCAATACCGCTAATTTGGTTTGTTTGCACAATTGTGAGACTACGCGTCCTACCAAACATAATGTGCTTAGTTATTTCGGAGAGTTAAATAATGTCTCTAGGAATTCCGAATTCAATTACAAAAGAACTACACATTGGAGAAAGACAGATCAGCATAATTCCGAGAGTTTAAAAACTTAAGGGTAAAAAAGATCCATCGATAGTCGACACTATCGATAGTGACTATCATTAGGCATGAACTATCGATATATCCATAGTAACTATCGACTATCGCCTAACCCTACTCTCTTCCACCGTCCTCTTGTCTGCCCCCTCTCACGTCCACCATCAAAGCTTGCCGATCGCAGTTGATAGGGATGCTCGCCATTCATCAAGGGGGAGGGGTCCAATTGTCTAGTCCTCCATTGTAGTTCCCCGTCTCACCTTCAACGTTCCGCCGACAACCTATATTCAACGATTTCCACAATGCCTTAATCGCCGTTAACCATCTTATCTTAGGATCCTCGGGGGGTCTGACTCCTTCACTTCTTCCCACCGCGCAGGTCTCCGTATCGCGACCCAATCACCGAGTTCTCCTAGACTCTAGAAGCCAGGTGATCATCATTACTAAACGATCAGATAGACCTCCTCTTCGGAATAGACATTCAGCTTCGTATCCTCCTAGAAATTGGCTCTTCGCCTCATGGTGGACCCTTTGCTCTCAACACCGTATTTGGGTGGTAGTTCATGGGGAGCTGTCGCCCTCCCGCGTCTAAATGCCATATCACTTGGCCCACAGAGGTAAGGGATAATGAAGGCAAGACTTATAGTCCACCACCTCGACGCCGTCACTCGTCGGTTACCACGGATTCAAAACCTACCAGCCTTTCACCTGTAGCCAACGCCGTAGTCCCCGCGCGTCAAGAGTTAATGGTTTTTAACACCCTCTCCAACATACAACTAAACGGAGACCTGTCCGTTGGCAACAAACGCCATCGTCTCCGTGCGTCAAGAATTCTCTTCCGATGAACAAATTTGTGAGGACTTATTTAGGACATCAGTCTCCCACGACACCAAGGGTCGTTACATCACACCATTACCCCAAAAATCGCTCGACTTGGGGAGTCCTATTATCTTGCTATCAAACAGTTTCACCGACTTGAAACCCACCTTCAGTCGTGAGCCTTCAGTCGTGATCCTTCAAACCAAGTCAGGCATCGTGAAACGACTGGTCACAAGCGTATGCCCCTTACTTACTCAATGATGCCACTGTCGTGCCATAGGGGGGAGGGGGGTAGGTGTGGTCAGTAGCGTGAATAATGCAATAGCGTGAATACAAATTTATGTTACCCGCGGGTCACGGCGGTCGTAATAAGGCAAATCACACTCTAGTAGGCTTTGAGAGTAGAGGTGACTCCCCACCTAGCCGCACCACCAAGGATTCTTTCTGCAGTCAGTACGCCACGAGACCAAAAAGTAGGCGGGAAAAGACGGGACCATGTGGACCATACATCTGAATATGGAGAAGACCAACTCAGAGGGCCTACAAGGTAGAGAAGAAGACAGCAACCAATGCACCCAAAGAACATGTCATTCACGTACAAACAATCAGTAAATAATCTTAATTTTGTATTTCTAATTATTACATTATCTATAATTATTTTGTCTTTCATTTTCCTTTATATAACATACAGTCCACTCAAATCATATCAGAGATACCACACCCCGTCAAGGGAATTCCCTTTTCTAAAGTAAACAATATTTATAAATTATTTTTTATTTGATAGTGATTATTTAATTATTTTTATTATTATAGGCGTTCCAACCTGTCAGAGTAGAGCTCCAAACCTCTCGATCCACCCAATCATCTTCCTGGAGACCCCTACCGGCCATCTCTTCCTGGACTTCCTCCATCCACCTGCTTCTGGGCCGTCCGCGTCCTCCCCTCCCTGGTGGAACCCAATCCAGCACTCGGTTCGGCCAACATTCAAATGCCATTCTCTTCACATGGCCGTACCATCTTAGGCGGTGTGTCCCGATTCTTTCATTTGTTGATATATTCACATCCATCCTCTGTCGAATCTCTTCGTTTCTTAGTCTATC
This sequence comes from Troilus luridus, assembly GCA_964056705.1. Taxonomy (NCBI): domain Eukaryota; kingdom Metazoa; phylum Arthropoda; class Insecta; order Hemiptera; family Pentatomidae; genus Troilus; species Troilus luridus. The sequence continues at coordinate 1,606,704 of OZ057417.1, read as the reverse complement.
CAGCCTGGTGACACAGAGACACCGTCTCCAGAAATCCATTTCAACCGCCTGCACCTTTGAGTACAGACAGGAGCTCATAGTCCAGGTTTCCGAGGAATAAGTCAGGATAGATTCGACAATGGTTGTGAAAATACGGCGTTTATTTTCCTTAGACATCTCTGTGTTCCATAGGACCGGATGCAGCAGTCTAGTAGCTTTTCGGGCTTGCTCCACCTTTTTCCTGACGTCATACTCCGACGACCCGGTAGTATCCAAATAAGATCCCAGGTACTTAAATATATTTACTTTCTTACAGGCCTCCCTGTCCACCAGAAGCGCATTTGTATCAGGATCTCCAACGGCCATATACTCGGTCTTCTTGAAGTTAATTTTTAAGCACACCGTTTCGTAGCAGATCTTTAGGGTATAGGCCATCATTTCTAGGTAGACCTTCCGCCTCGCAAACACGACCTGGTCGTCAGCGAAGAATAAGGATAGTAGCTGGTCGCCATCAATGAACGGGCCATCTCCACATTGCTTGTACCAAGGTTTCACTGCCTCGTGAAGATATATCTTGAAGATAGTGGGTGACATGCTATTTCATTTCCTGGGACTTCTCAATAAGTTGACGTACAACAAAAATATTGTCCGTACATGGCTGTCCAGCCGTGAATCCCGCTTGTTCCTGAGGGGTAGAGTACGCCTTTTCTAACTTTAGCTTTAGCTTTTTAACTAATTTAAATATTTTTATTTTGAAGAGAAAAGATTTGTCCTGGCAGGGATTCAAATTTCAAACCTGGTCTTCCGCATCTGTAGTGCGGCACTCTTCCAACTAAGCTACCAGGCTTGTAACTATGGCAAACGAATCCTTTCTCTTCACCGATCCGGGACGAACCTTCATTGATCATTATATTTATAATGTTATAATTATTTATAAATAATTTTTATTTGATGGTGAATATTTAATTATTTTTAAAATATTTTTATTTTAAAGAGAAATGATTGGTCCTGGCCTGGATTCAAATTCTGTTCTTCTGGATCACTAGCGCGGCACTCTTCCAACTAAGCTACCAGGCTGTTAGTCAGGCGAGACCAATCCTTTCTCTTCACCGTTCCTATATCCCTAGTTTTCGCAATTTTCGGGGAAGTAGTTTTGTATATACGGGGACGAACTCTCCTCAAAATAGAAATATTTTAAAATAATCAACATCAAAAGAACACTAAATAACAATAATTTATTGAAATATAAAATTGACATAAGTCAATAAGATCGTAATTAAAGGGGATATAGGATCGGTGAAGAGAAAGAGATGCGGAAAATCCGGGTTCGAATCCCTGCCGGGACAAATCTTTTCTCGTCAAAATAAAAGTATTATAAAAATAAAAAAGTATACAGATATAAAATTGACGTAAGTCAACGAGATCCTAATTAAAGTAATTTTCATTTTTCGTTTAACAGGAAATATGCTGAATTAAGACATGGTTCTGCCAATTTGAATTTTCCTTGTTTACCTTTTCTATTATAGGAAACCTGTCTTCAATCGGTATTTTGGTAAAATTGTTCGCTTATCTAGCCAAACATGAAAAAAGATATTTAAACATCTTAACGATATATTTTTCAGAATTATTAAGAATTAGACGCATGTTCTCACAATAGCCGATGAAGGAAATATAAAATGAAAATTTGATTATAATAAGCCCAAACATGCAACTTCGTCACAGATGTACGTTTGTTCTAATGACACAACTCTTTATGTAGATCTAATGGCACACTTCTTTATTTAGATCTAATGGCACACTTCTTTATTTAAATCTAATGGCACACCTCTCTATTAAGATCTAATGGCACACGTCTTTATTTAGATCTAATGACAAACCTCTTTATTTAGATCTAATGGCACACCTCCTTATTTAGATCTGATGGCACACCTCTTTATTTAGATCTAATCGCAAACCTCTTTATTTAGATCTAATGACAAACATCTTTATTCAGATCTAATGGCAAACCTAACGAGGAATAATAACGAGGAAAAACGATTTAGATCTGCAAAAACCATAGCATTAGAACAAAAAAGGAGACAGAACTTTTTTCTAATGGAAGTCGGCTGCCAGGGTAAATCTGGGACGCTATTAGGGACATTTTATACTTGTTAAAGTATCACAACATCACGTTCTTGCAACATAGAGGGTATCACAACAACACGAACCTTCTCAACAACAACCCTTAACAAGGAGGCATCAGCCTTCGTTATCGGTTCTCTCAGTTACATAACTACTTACTGATTCATTGAAATTTTTAAATATTACTGAAACTCCATGCTCTAAATTAGGTAACATCGTTTCTTAGTACTAAACTCTATAACTCTATAGGAAAAGGACTTGCCATTCAATCAAGAAATCTAGATATTCAGGTTTAGCACTGCAGGAATATAGCATCTCTAATAATTCATGACTTCAAAAAAACGCATCTCGATAGTTTTTCGATTCTCGATAGATACAAAGGTGGCATCATACCTGTTATTGGAACTAATCGATTGCACAGGCAAGAAAAATAATGGGTTTTTATTTCACATTTTCATTTTAGTAATTCATTGCAAAAAATTTAACCTATGCCCTTAATACAAATATATAATGTTTTTTTTTTATAGCCGTAAAACTACTCGAAAGTACTGCATTGCTCATGAATTCGTGCCATCTACTTCAAAGTATCACCACATCAATATTGATTGCAGAAATAGTTTTAATAAAAAATTAAAAATACACAGAAACAAGTATCCACATTTTGTTCCTGATGAACATATGACTAAAATTTTAGGCATTGCTCAGGTATAAATACATTTTCCTTCGTAAAACCATTTTAGATTTGTTTTTTTTAATTTTACATCTGTTCTCAGGTAATCAGCATGCGATATGTATTTTTTTGTTAAAATTTTATTTAAATTAGTTCGGCTTGCTACTTAATTCAGTTCTTGATTGAATAATTCATAAGCCACCAGAGACAGGAAATAGAAAGAAAAGGCATACAAATGAACTACATTTCCTTACATTTTCTTTCCTACATGAATTACATTTCTAAACGCATAGTATACTATGCGTATACTCAGAACACCATAAAAAATCGATTTCGGATCTCCATTTTTTATCTCCAGTTTTTACAATTACAATACCAACAACTCTTTTACTTCTTGTTCGTTTACTTCGTGTAAAAAAAATGATAACAATATTTAAAATAACAATATTCTACAGATAATAACCTAGGCCTTACTGTTATCTAATTACTAAAATAATATACAAATACAATAGGATATTGCTAATACTAAATAACTTAACTATTTACCTAAAGTTGTACAAATACAATAAAATTACACTATAGTTTATAACTACAAATTAACACTTACAGTTCGCTAATTAAAGTCCACCGACCGTAAGACTCTCCAAATATGACAAACTGACACACAGTTTATTACACTTATTACACGACCACTAATTATTTATCACGCTGCCACTGGCTGACACTAACTCACTGTAACTCACACGCACTGTCACTAGTTAACTACTGCTTATTACGCACTTACTACAGACTGATACTCATACTGACTCGTCCGAAACAGCTGGCCTTTTTATATAGGCAAGGTAGGTTGGGGTGGGACAATTCTCGGAAGATCGAGAATTGTCTCGTTTCATCCGGGTTGAACGAGAAGGGCCTCGGCAACTTCTTTGATCCCTTCCGCTTAATCCCACAGCTCGTCTAATCCTCTCAGCCGGTCCTTCTTCCCTCTCTGACCGTAACAGTACCTATACTAAAAATGATCCGAAAATCCAAAAAGCCTCCAGAACTCCCATCCTCCTGTCTTCCTATCTCCCTCTTATCCGTAAGGGGCAAGATCCTCGAAAAACTCATACTAAAACGGCTGTATCCCATCCTTGATAGTTACCACATAATCCCAGACCACCAGTTTGGTTTCCGAACATCCCACTCCACTATCCAACAATGTCATCGTGTGGTGGATTGTCTCCTCTTCATTGGAGCGTAGATTGTACTACACGGGAGCCTTTCTCGATATAGAACAGGCTTTTGATCGAGTCTGGCACCCAGGTCTCCTTTACAAAATTCGACAATTCCTTCCTCCTACATACTTTTTAATCATTCGCTCCTTTCTAACTGGCAGAACATTTAAAGTAAGTCATAAAGGTTCCTACTCGTCCCTCTATTCCCAGACTGCTGGTGTTCCTCAAGGTAACATCCTCGGTCCTATACTCTACACAGTATATACAGCTGACATTCCAACCCATCCTAACACCTTTATCTCCACGTATGCTGATGACACGTGTGTTATCAGTTAATAACAACCCATATATTGTATCACAACCCCAGCAATCACATTTACCAAGCCTCGAAGAATGGTGTCGGAATTGGAGAATTAAAATCAATTCCAACAAGTCCCGTCAAATTACCTTTACCCTTCGCCGAAAACCCATGACTTCCTGTCGTACTGTATCCTTTAATAGTACTCCACTTATCCCTGTTGAAGAGATTCACTACCTAGGACTCAACTTAGAAAAACGTCTTACTTGGAACCCTCACACAAGACTGAAAAGACAAGAAACAGCTAGACGCTTCCGACTACTTCAACACATACTAGACAGACGCTCAAAGGTTCAGATCAATTAAAAAAGAGTTATTTAAGTAACTGTTATAATACCTATATGGACTTACGGAATTGAACTATAGGGCTCCACCAAACCATCGAATTCCTCTCGTATTCAATCTTTGCAATCCAAAATCCTTCGCAAAATCCTAAACGCTCCTTATTTTGTCACAAATAAAACCATCCATAATGACCTTAACGTTCCATATGTTACCGATTTAGCCCATTCCGGGTACCTATCATTCCATAATAAACTCCAGGCCCATCCAAACCCACTGGTTTCCATCCTTGCATTCAATTCCATCCCGGACAATCCTCCTAGGCGTCTGAAGAGATGTTATTAGAGTGCTGCCAGTGGGTAGTGCCTCTACATGTCCTTCATGTATTTATTTATTCATATAGCCCTTGTACTAGATGTATATATAACAGTTGTACAATTCAATAAAATAATAAAAAAAAAAAAACTCCTTAAGAAACGATTTTCATATTTAGCCCGCGGGATAAAAATTTTATGAGGAGAAAAATCAAGTATTAACTAAAGTTGGCGCGTTACGTACCTTCTCGATAAGATTGTATTATTTGTTTTACATAACTGATAGAAATTGAAAGTTAAATGACGGGACTAATCGGGAAGAGATACGTGTGATATCTATGGTAACAGTGTATTCTATAATTTTATTCACGAAGTGTTGAATTACGATCATTTTTGTATAGAAGCTTTTTTAAAGACAACTATCCAAACGAACACTATTACAACTCTTATTTAGATTCCGCCTTAAGCTGTTGGGGGCCATTCATATCACTTTGAAACAACCTCAACTGACGACAGAGCAGCGTTGCTCTGATAAGAGTAGGAAATTGACTAGCTACATAGCTAGTCTAGATAGCCTTGCTACACAGCAAGGCTGTGCAATGACTATTTAATTGTGTGCAGTGTGTAGTGTGTAGTGCTACTAGGACAGAAGATTGGTGTATAAGGAAGTAGACAGGCAGTAATCATGCTGGGCTTAAATACACCTCTACTGGACTTTGAAGATGAGGCCCCTTTCAAATAAGTTAAGACAGGGATGAAATCGGTTGTGGTTCGGTTTTCATTTTGGTACCTTGTAGAAAAGATGCGTATTCTACAGCTGGGCGCACTGTCATATGTGGTAGTTTGGGTATATGGTTAGTACTGATCTCTTTTCTTCCATCATTTTAGTCACTATTTCTTCTATTTTTTTTTTCTATGGAGGCATTTTCTATACGAAGCGAAGTGCACTCATTTTGCTTGATTGCGCCTAATCGCGGGAAATCAGAAATGTTATGTGAGCCGCTGCATCTTACACATTTTACGGTGTAGTTGCAATAGATTTTTGTATGCTCAAATTGCTTACATTTATAGCACTGGGGTGGTAGGATATCCTTTCTTGGGATATATTTCCCAACCGTGAATATACGTCTATATGAGGCAGTTTTAGTGTTGTAATAAGTCACCGCACCCACTATTTGCCCTGAAGTTGGCCTACAACCTAGGCCGAAACATTGACACGATTAATAAAAAATATATATTTATAATTTTATAAATTATAATGTTTATAGGATAGGGGTAAGCTCCAGTCGCGTGTCGGAGCTGATACACACACACTTTTTATTTCTGAAGTACTGAGTTTCACAAATATATATCATTGTCTAATTTTCCTAGCAACAAAATATAAATGTATAGACAGTATTATTATTATTATTATTATAATTAATTCGGCGCAACAACACGTGGACGCGTCTAGGGCTCCTCTGACAGCAGTCCTTGATGAGTGCTGTTGCTATCCAGTTGCGGACTCTCAGGTTCCTCGCATCTTCAGCCATAGAGTCAATTTACCACAGTTCCTGCCGACCAACTCATCTCCGCCCCTGGATCACCTCCATTAGTAAACGCTTTGGTAATTCCTCATCGCTCATACTGGCCACATGCCCTGCCCATCATAGTCAGGAATGTTTGATGACATTAACCACATTGGACTCACTAAATAGATCGTATGTTACTACATTTTTCCATTCTACACACCTTCTATAGGGAGAGGAGTGGCTCAGTGGTACTGAGTTACCATGCCGGAAATCCTGGTTCAATTCCCGCTGCAGGCTATGATTTTTATTTAGTCTGTTTGCAGCGGGTGATGGATCATATAGGATCTAGGACCCTCCTGGGGCCCACCCAGCCTCTATAAAATATTATAAAAATAGGGTACCCAAAATAAGGGGGGAAAATCTGGCGGTCGAGCGTGACCTAGGACAAGTCACCTCCTTGCAGAACCGTTGTCCATGAAACAGTACAGTCTCTACCATGTACTGAACCCCAGACCCTTCATGGGTTGTAGTGGTACAGGTTTTTTTCGTACACACCTTCTATAAAAAAAGACCGGCCCAAATATTTTTGGAAGATCCTGCGTACGAATGCATTCAAAATTTTGGTATCATGTTTTCGCTCCATAAGAAAGCACTGATTCATGGGTAGATACTGGATTTTCATGTTTCTGAATACAAGTGATACGGATACTTTTACTTGATATTTTTGTAGTTAAATACAGTTATCCCGACTCTTACTCTTCTAATACGCTAGACAGAAGCCTTTCTTGGAACATTAGTTGTTGTTATCATTTTTAAAGGAAAAAGAGTTATTCGCCAAAATAATAACCTCCACAAGTTCCAAAAGGTCATGTTTTTTATTGGTTAATTATTTTTTAAAGCTATGGAATTGAACAAAAAATAGTTGTTAACCCTACCTCAAACTTTTGCTATTCAAGTTCCAAGAAATGTAGAATTTGGATTGTAATACAAAATTTGTCTGTGCGCCGCCGCACGCTGAACTCTTTAAAACATTATAGCTGTTATAATACTCGTAATATTCCGGTGCTATTTTTAATTTTGAAAAAATAATTTTCTTCTTTAAAATGATGTAAAATTTGTTTCTGTTGAAAGTAAAAAAATTGAGAAAAAATTATCAATTATTTCGACAATTTTTTTTTACACCCGATTTCAATCACCCACGTCGATTGCCTTTACTTTGTAGTATAGATATATGCATTATCTATAACATTATTTGCCCGGTTATAGGTTGAGGTATTTTTTGCGAAAGTTTCTCGTGGAAAATCATATATTAGGAGGCGATCTTGGAAAATGACATTTCAACCCCCCTGTACTGTTTACTAATTTCATAGTTTATTAAGTGCGGCGACTTTATTAAGGGGAGATGCGGCGAAATAGGCCTTTTGCCGGTAATCAAATCAGGGGAGCTTAAATCAGTGGTTGACTATTGCTTATTATTTATTTATTATTAAAAGTACCGTGATTACTAGTAGATAATGATTTGTTTTTAATATATTTTTAAATCCGTGAGACGATGTAATTTTAGTGCCAAAATCAGCTTGGTTTGATTTGGCCTCTTCCGGAAGAAAACCCGTTGAAATAGTGGAAGCAAAATGCGTTCAATTTTCCATATTTATCAAAGGTAATTCGTAGAAAATTACGAACAGTAATAACATCAGTGCCTTGTGAAAGAGCCTCTTCTAAAGGGTTCAGGGTTCGGCAAATGGCGGGCAGCGGGACACATGCGGGCAGCGGGACACATGCGGGCAGTGGACCATCTCGGTGTGGCCCGCAAGAAAAATATATCAAAGCAATAGACTGTATAAATCCACTAGTATTTATGGCCGAATTATGGCCGATAAGGCCCAGTCTTTTGACTGCTTCACTTTAGCGGTGGATGAAAGTACGGACGTGTCGGATACAGCACAGCTACTCTTAATTGTACGCGGTATTGACGACAACTTTACTGTTCACGAAGAGATTGTGAAAGTGTGCAGTTTGAAAGGTTTAAGTACGGGAGAAGATTTATTTCACCACTTGGAACAAGCCCTGAATTCATTGCATTTAAGCTGGGACAAGTTAACAAGTGTCACTCCCGATGGAGGCAAGAACGTGACCGGTCAAAACAAAGGCTTTGTTGGGAGAATCATTACCAAAGTGAAAGAATCTGGATCAACTGTGCCATTGATTTTCACTGTATTGTCAATCAAGAGGCATCGTGCTCCAAGGTATTCCAGGCATCCTGGAAAGAAATAATGGACACTGTAAAAGAAATAGGCTCACACACCGTCAGTTCCAAAAGTGTTTGAAGATCTGGAAGGTGGTCATGGCGACGTGGTTTACTACTGTGAAGTGAGGTGCCTCAGTCGAGGTGCCGTTATGGAACGTTTTTTTGATTTGAGGAAAGAAATTGGCAACTTCATAGATATGAAAGAAAAGCCAGTCGAAGAGCTTACTAACAAGCTCAGAAGAGCTTACTAACAAGGATTATCGATCTTGGTTTTTTGACTGATTTGACTATGGAACTGAATCAGCTCAACAAACGTTTGCAGGGAAAATACAAATTTATTTGCGATATGTATTCAGATTTAAAGTCATTTGAGATGTAACTAAAACTGTTTATCAAGCATATTCATGAAAGAAAGCTTGACCATTTTCCTGATTGCAAGAAAGCCGCGGAAGAAGCTGGAGATAATTTTGAGTGGCCAAATATTACAATGAGAAACGTGTTAACACAACTACAAACTAAGTTTGTAAATCGATTCACCGACTTTAAAAAGATCTCCCTTAACATGGAAATATTTCAAAACCTTTTTGCGATTGATATTAATGATGTACCAAGCAATTTGCAAATGAACATAGTGGATTTGCAAAGTAATAACACACACAAAACAGCATTTAATGAAAGCACTGACTGGTGAAACTGGTAGAGTTCTACGGAGGTTTGAGTTCTGAAAGCTTTATAGAGTTGAAAAAGTTTGGTCAGCAGATAATCACTATGTTTGGTAGTACGAATTTGTGTGAGCAGACTTTTTTAATTCTCAACTACTACAAAAATAAGAATTGTTTGCGGTTAACAGATGAACATTTAGACGCGATACTGCGCTTGTCAACGACTAAAATAAAAGCAGACGTTAAAAAACTTGTAAGTCAAATGGAGCCGCAAAAATCTCACAAGTTCTTACTTTTATGTAAGTATAGTAATTCAATTTAAATAGATATGATTATATGAATATATATATATATATATATTGGTTTCTACTTATCTTGACTGTTATGGAAATATTATGTTTTAGTTCTTGAGTTTCAGTCAGTTTATTTCAACTTCTTAAGGCGACGTTTCGAGACTAGGTTAGTCTCATAATCATGCCATGAATGAGCTTTTAGTAAAAACATTAAATAGCAGACTAAAATAAATATAGATGACACGTGTAAGTTGTAATGGATAGGGTGTACTTCCAAGTTCCAAAGTTTATCATCAATCAGTTATTTCGCAATATATCATAGAATGTTTATATTGCAAAAGCTATGATCAACGAATAAGTAATCAATTTTTATGGAACAGCAGTTTTATTTAATTTTTGAATCATATTAGATTATGAAAAAGCTCATTTTTTCACTGTCATGGTGAAATGAGACTAACCTAGTCTCGAAACGTCGCCTTAAGAAGTTGAAATAAACTGACTGAAACGCAAGAACCAAAACATAATATATATATATTATGTTTTGGTAATTATATTTATATAATTAAAACTGTAGATATACGTTTTATTTCAAATATTAAAATTACATCTCCGTACATATAAAAAACCATCTCACAAGGATTCAACGTGGACACTGGAAGGTTTCCGCAGAGTGGAGGGGGAAAGATGAAGTTTTTCTAGATCCTTTATTAGTTGATTTATTTCATTTCTTTTTATTTAATACAATGATATATGAGTTTTCAAAACCTGGAGTTGATTAATGAAGATTCCAAGTCTCCTGCACATATCACAGCAACACACATACCTTTCGTTTTAACATTCCCCCCCCCCTCTTGGCTATCAACTTCATCCGAAACATCTATTTTTATTGACAAACTCCGCTATCAATCTCATCCACAAGGCCTATTTTTATTGGGAAACTCTCCAGTTGATCCCAATACTTGATAAAAGGACAATTTTCAGACCATTTCTTGTGTCCTAAAAAAGGATCATCATACAATTCCCATTGAACCAATATTATTCCGCAAAATGGACACCTTGTTTGGTCAGAGACTTTCAAGTAATACAATCCTGATGCAGCCAACTTCACAACACTCACTGGCGATGTCCACCCGACAAATGTCGACAGGCGGTCTTTTTTATACCTCAGGTTCGTACTTGTCTGCCGTACCATTTTAGTAGACTGGTTAACACTGAGCTGCAGTACAAATAACGGGTAGACGCTGTGAACGACCTCGCTCTTAGCAAAGTAGGTTAAGAACAGGTTACTCACACACAGGCGAGGAACGTATACAAAAATGTAAAACAACACAAAGTTTATATAACGGTAGAACACGGAGTGACTGTGTGCCAGGGGCTGGAGAGGAAAAACGCATAAAGGGAGTATGAACTGTTGAGGTGGCTCCGCGATGAGACCTGCTCGTAAGGAACTGACGTCACAAGGTCATTTTTACACACTACTACAGCGCCTTATCATCCGTGAGATAAAGTATAAAAAATGCTGAGCAGGAATACTGGGAAGAGGGGGGCTAGCCCTGCTATGACCTTGTGATGTCAGAGTTCAATGCCCCCGTCACAAGGTCATTTGCATGCCTACTGCAACTCAAATGTAAACAAAGCGATGTTGCCAAATCTCACACATTACTTGCGACGTTGCCAAATGTGGCATTCAGACCCCCAAGGTCACCCCCTCCAGCCCTATTAAGAACCCGTCCAGCCCTAGTAAGAACCCCTTGCCGCCCTAGTAAGGCGAATGCCACACTTCTCAATTCTACAACCCGTCGTTTATATCTACTGGGTATTTCTGTGAACAGTTCGTTCAGAGGAACCAGGTTCTCAGCCATCTCCGGGAAAAATTGACAGTAATAATTTAGAGTTCCTAACAATCTCCTGATCCTCTTCACATCGCCAGGCATGGCTATTGTCCCAATGACTTCTACTTTCCTTCCGTCTAGTCTTATCCCTTCCGCCGAAATCACTTGTCCATGAAAACTAATCTCCCTTTCGGCCAATGTCGATTTTTCCTCCGATGGTTACAGCCCAAACTGTCGTATTGTATTGAAAACTTGTCGCAGATGCTCTATATGTTTCACCTCTGTCTTACTAAAAACCAGAAGGTCATACATATATACCTGGCACATGTTTTCCTCCAAACCAAGCAAAAATTCGTCCATCAGTCTTTGGAAAGCTATGTGTGCCTTCTTTAACCCGAAAGGCATACGGATAAATTCATAGTGCACCCTCTCAGAAGTAAATGCTATTTTGGCTTAGTCTCTGGGTTGCATGCGAATTTGATGGTACCCTGATTACAGATCGAGTGTACTGGTTTCAGAAGATCCACTCACCCGGTCCAAAATGTCCTCCAACCTAGGAACAGGCTTCTTCTTAACTGCCCATAGTGGACTATTACAGTGGCGATGTACTATCCACGATGATCCTTTGACGTTTCAGCTCGTGAATGTGTCCCCTTAATGCTTGTGGGTCCTCTGCTCCTTCACGTAGGTAACCTTATCACATTTCAAATTGATTTCGTGGACAGTCTCCCCTGTTGCACTCAGTGGATCTCCTTCCCGAAAAAAAATGCATGCGAATTTGTCCCTTACACTTTGTCTCCAATCTGCACCGTTAGTGAATACCCCAACACACCTAAAGCTTCCTTTTGCGTCTTGCGCCTAAAGCCATATTTAAATTGCTGTATCTGTTACCTCATATCACAACAGTAGCTAAAACAAAACTTAAGAGTTACCAATATACATCTACTTCTTCCTATAATTGAAAACTGTATTTTTAGTAAACGTTAAAATAAATTCAAATTGGTAAGACTAATTGTTATGTACTATTATAATGTAACATACTATTTATTTTTAACCTCTAAAATAAGGAAGTATATCCAATACCTTGATCTTGGAATAATTAACTTATTAAGTAATGTATATAAGTGCATGGATTAATCGAAAACCAAACTGATCCAACAACAACAGTAAAGCTGGTTAAAATTAGCATTGTCTTACAATCAAGATTGCATTTTTTGTAATTAAAAAAAATAATTATATTCTGCTGAAGGCGATACATTGATTTCAAGAGGAGTTGAAATTTCAAATTTTAATGTTGTGCAGGATGAACCTACTAAACCTTTACTCCCAACAATACGTTCTAATGTTCGTGCAGGCATCGTGTCAGAACACAAGAAAAAGAAGTCAAAAAGCACCCAAACCGATCTAGAACTAAAGAATATTAATCGAATATATAAACAGTAATATAGTTTAAGCCACATATTTGACATCATTCAAACAATGGGAAAAGAATGTAAAATCGGTATAGTACTGAGTACTAGTTTTAAAACTTTCTAACGATACTTTCCTTGAGGAAGTATAATTTCATCACAAGAACGTTGGTTGCTCAGTTTGTATTTACATTTTTCAAACTGTTTTTTTTTTTTTTTTTTTTCTAACTTGCACTTTAACTTTTATTTTGGTATTAAAGGTGCTTTAATTAATATAATATGTATATGCAAAATCTAATTTTCAGAATGGAAAATTATTCATATGCTTACAGAAATTACCCCCCCCCCTTCCAGATCCTGCACAAAAGGAAATATCACAAAAAAAAAAAGAAAGAAAAAATGAGAAAGAAAAAGAAACAAAGGGACATAGAAAATTAAAAGAATAAATCATAAAACAGACAAAAAAAAAACAACAAAACAAAAAATTTTTAACCTGACTCAGGTGTAGCAGCCGCAGGCGGGACAGGTGACAGAGCATGAGGCACTCGAAGCTCCTCCAGATGAACGGTCCGAACGCGAAATGGATAGTGCACATCCCGAATCGTATAGAGGTTGTGTTCGCGAACAGACACGATTATGTACGGACACTCGTATCGCGCCGAGGCTTTATTACGCGCAGTGCTTAACTGTCTAAAAACCATCGAACCCAATGACAAGGGACCCTTGGTATACACCCCGGCCCGAGCTTTAGCTTTGTGCGCTCTGGTGGTCTTTTCTCGGATTAGTTTCTGGCGTACTTTTTGCCACGTAGATTTACGATTGGCTCGTGATTGATGGAGCATGGCACGCAATTCTTGATTATTGACTGTGATGAGGTCGCCCCTGTCCCTTCGCGCCTCTCCGAGCACAATTTCGATAGGGGACAATCCCGTTGCCGAATGGATCATATGATTGTATGCAATTATTGCTCGCGGCATAGCGTCATAGGAATCAAGATTTCTTCCCAACTTCAATTGCCAAAAGTGTTCTCCCAGTGTATTGTGTAACCTTTCCACTACCCCCTTTTAACATGATGGGGAGCATTATGTGGCCGCTTGTTCACCAACTGGGCACACTCTTAGCGAACCAACATATTATCAAACTCGGGACCACAATCAGAAGTGACGTCCTCCGGTACACCATAGGTCGCACACCATTGGAGGATGCCTTCCCAAACAGCCTTTGTGGTCTTCTCCCAGATACGGTAAGTCATGGCGAGTTTACTAAAAGTGTCCAGAATAGTGAGCCAGGATTCCACTCTTCCCCCAGCAGGCGAGCAGTAAACATCTCCGGATCTTACTACCAGCCTGCTATTGTAAGCTTTCTTCTCACCTAGATCAGCGCCTGGAAGTTGTCGAGGCCCACACCTTGTGTGGAGCTAGCCAAGGCAGCCACCCTATTGGGTACGGGCAGCGTATTTTTAGTGAGGTCCCAGCCCTAGTTGTGTGTCTAGTGCCAGCAATGGACGGCGCATCGACCAGCGTGGCGGGAGCCAATCAGAAGAAGGGAGCAGCGAGGAAGAAGACCAGCCAGGTGACCAGCTCAACCGACGACGGGTTCATCATGGCAAAGAGGACTTGTGGCAAGGAGGTCGAGTTGTGAACCAACCAGTCAACTTTTCGGTGAGTACCTCAAACCAATGTGGCATGTTATCACAAAGTGCGAGTAGTGTTAGTGCATGCAACGGCAGTGTGACTACACAAAAAAGACCACCCCCCATTGTTCTTAGTGGCGCTACTAGCGCTGTACGGACTGTCGCTGAACTAAAAGCAGCGGGTTTCCTGGGCTTTCAAGTCCAGAACATTAAAAATGGAGTAAGGATTTTTCCCTCCTCCATTGAGAGCCACACAGCGATGACTGCAAAATTATTGCAATCAAAGAGTGAGTTTCACACTTACTCGACCTCCCAGGGGCCACGGAACAAAAAATTTGTTCTGTACGGCCTAGACCTCGAGTTGGATCTAGAGAGTGCTAAAAGCGAACTCTCGGAGCATCTCAGTGGCATCCTTGATGTAAGAAGGATGCAAAAAAGCGATAAAGATGGGAAGAAATCTGATCTTCCGCTCATTATCGTGACCACAGGTCCAGAAGTCACTCTGGACCAAATCAAAAAATTAAGAGCCCTAGGGAGCGTCACTTTCAGGGCCAAGCCATACACGACAAAAAAGGGCATCGTGCAATGTCACCGATGCCAACTCTTCGGGCACACAAAAAACCACTGTGGGCGCACAGTGGCATGTGTGAGATGTGCCGGACCCCACCCCGTAGCGCAATGCCCCCGGAACGAGGTCCCAGTAAAGTGTGCAAACTGTGGCGGTTTGCATGTCGCCTCCTTTACGGGATGCGAATTTAGAAAAAAGCTAGTCGAGAGACTAGCAAACTTAAAGAAAAAGATAACCAAGCCTGCCCCGACTCAGACAAAACCGACCACCACCAAGGCACCCCCCACCACAAGACAGACCCAGCCAGGCACCGCCCGACCTACCGGGCCAATCAGGGAAGAGGACTTCCCCCACCTCAGACAGACCAGGGCTCAAGCCCGAGCTGCAGCGGACCGACCCGAGTCGACCTCCCCACTACCCCCACAACATTACTGCACACAAACACCTCCATGGGCCACGGCTCTGGCGGAAAAGATAAAACAACTAAGCATAGCTACAGCTAAACTCGTGGAGATGCTTTCCAGTGTGTCACCATGAGTACCAACTTAACGTTACTCAACTTTAACACAGACGGACTTTTACCGAAGATTACGGAGGTATACGCCTTAATAGCACAGAGCGACCCCACAGTAGTTGTACTTACCGACACCAGAGTGAGCAACCGGCGTGTGCGCATACCAGGCTACGCTTTGGTGGGAGATCAACACGATGGAGTCCTGATAGCGATTCGCCATGGCGTCAAGTGGAGGGAACTTCCCCCCCCCCTGTGGCTATCACGGACCAGAAAATACACACCGTAACTGTCCAAGTTCTTCTGGACAAACCCACCACTATCACAGGCCTATACCGAAGGCCTCGCACATCCCCTGAAGAATTTCAGACATTACTCAACGAATGCGCCAAGAGAACGAACCGTTGGTTAGTGGGCGACCTGAATGCCCGACATTCCCTTTGGAATAACAAATCTTGTAACGTAGCGGGGAAGATAGTGTTAAAATCGCCGTTCACCGTGGTTCACCCTAACTCCTATACATTTAGGCATAGAGTAAACCCTTCCTTTAGGTCTACGGTTGATCTCCTACTCACACAACAGCCGCACCGATTCATCGATTGCGTCACACTAGACTTAATAACGACGGATCATCGACCAGTGCTTTACCTCCTAGCCGGGGAAGCACCGGCGTCACCTCCGCCGAACAGGTACAAGTACCAAGAGGCAGACTGGGAGTTTTTTAAATCTCAGATCTACCATAATCTTCCGACGGTACCTACCCTACGTACAACGAGTGAAGTAGATCTCTATATAGAGCACTTCACTGATGTAATCAGAAGCGCCACTGATGCAGCAATCCCCAAGTTCAGGCCCCTACCACCAGCTCTGCGTCCCCCACCTGATCATATTCTGAAACTTATCGCCCTCCGCAATAAGTGGAAGAACAAGTGGTACAGGACCAGAGACTATGAGGTAAAATCGGTGGTAAATTCACTTACCACTCAGATTCGAAACCTCATGAAACAATGGCGGACTGCTCAGTGGCATGAAAAGCTTCGGGCCACCCATGGTGACCATAGAAAGTTCTGGAAGCTACTTAGGACGAGCACCAGAAAGAGGAACTGCACAAGGCTTCAGGATGGAGACGAGATACTAACAGACCAGGAGCAGGCTGTTAAGTTTGCAGATCACTACGGTGACCGGATAGCAGAACGGACCATAGACATGTCCGAATTACCTACAGAAGAGATCGGCAACAACTACATGTTTGCATCTCCGAAGCAGCTGAAGGCGATACTGCGTCGTTCGCGAGGTGGTAAAGCCCCAGGCTCCGACGGGATTCAGACTGTACTGTTGAAACATCTACCGAGGAGAGGCTTAACTCATCTGACAAACCTCTACAACTCCTGTCTCAGGCTGAGATACTTCCCTGAGGCATGGAAAAGAGCTACCCTCTTCCCGCTCCGGAAGCCTGCGAGAACCGGCAATCAGCCAGCCGACTACCGACCTATTAGCCTGCTTCCGCACATGGGCAAAGTTTTTGAGAAAATTATTCTTAATTATCTCAAAACCTACTGCTCGGAAGTAGCTCTGATCCCACTAGAACAGACCGGCTTCCAAGCCGGACTGTGCCCGGACCATCACCTGGCGAAGCTACACGCGGAAGTCAGCGAGAACACCGCTAAGAATATGGCCACCGCCATGATATCTATAGACTGCACGGAGGCGTTCGACTCAGTGTCCCATAGTCTTCTATGTAAGACACTGCAGGACAACGAGTTTCCCGAGCAGCTCTATACTATCATACGGTCCTTTCTGACGCGACGTTCAACTAAGGTACGAGTCGGCGAAGAGCTGTCCAACCCCTTTGATCTCACTTGTGGTGTCCCGCAGGGCTCTGTGTTATCACCAGTTTTCTTTTCAATCTACACGGCGGAAACTGTTGGAGCGAGATACAGACATGCCACTGTCGCGGCTTACGCCGACGATATAGCAATTTATAGCAGTTCACTGAACGCTAAGAAAGCTCTACGACAGGCAGAGGCGGCCTGTAAGGAGATAACAGACAAGCTGGAGAGATTAAATATTACAGTCAATCCCAAGAAGACCGACTGTATTGTATTTTCATTTCAGAACAACAAGCGCCCTCTACCGACGGTCTATAGAGTGGGGGATAGTGAGAACCATCCAGCCAATCAGATAGTGTACCTGGGCGTCACCCTAGACAGGCACCTGACGTTGACCCAGCACTGCGTGAGAAAGATCAAACAGACTAGGACAAAGTCCTACAGGTTGAACCACCTGCTTACCTCACCGAATTTATCATTACGCCTCAAACTAATGATATACAAGGGGGTCCTCAGACCAGCCCTTCTCTACGGAGCGCCAATGCTCAATAACATAGCTCCGAATACCACGAAGAGACTCCAACAGTTTCAAAACAACATATTAAGGCGTATAGTACGACATACTACACTACAACGCTCAAAAACTGACATAATACATGACACTCTCGGACTACCGACGGTGACAGATTTTATATCTCGGAGGCATATCAAATTCTTTGATAGCCTCCAGCACTGCACTAACCCGCTATTTAGCACTTTGAGACCAGCAAGCCGGCCACAGCGCTGGCAATAGTATGTAAGTTCCCTCAGTCTCGACTGAGGTGTATTATTATTATCCTTAGGTTAAGTTTAGTTTTAAGTTTTAGTTTTTAAGTTTTTTATATTTCAAACAACCAGTGAGCCCCATCACTGGATATCCGATCCCAGTTAACCACTAACCTCAATCCTTTAAACTTCCTTAAAATCCTCTTACAATGCACCCGGTGCAGAAAAAGAGTAGTATATATGTACATATATAAATTTATTAATATACGTTAGTATTTAAGTCTGTTTCAGGTAATCGTCTTTCCAGGGGCTTGAAAAAAACAAAACAAAAAAAAAACAGGATTGTTCCACATTAGAATAGAGGTCGACTTGCACTGCCCTGAGAGGTTCCATCGCGCAAATAACGCACCGCGAATGGCTCGGTCGACGTGTTTCTTCTTCTACCACATTAATGATCGGATCGCGCGACAGCCAATCCGCCACCGAGTTTTCTATCCCTTTTTTATGAATTATTTGGTACGTATAGGGTGCCAATCGTCCTTCCAACGGGAGACGCGCGCTGACGATTCCCTAAGCGTGGCCAAATAAACAAGTGGTTTGTGGTCCGTTAATAACTCGAAACGACGGCCATAAACATATGGGCGGAAGTACTCGACCGCCCACACTACCGCTAAGAAATCACGCTCGATTGCACTATATCTTTGTTCAGCCGGGTTAAGTTTCCGGCTCGCGAATGCTATCGGTTTTTCCCCTTCTGCGAAATTCTGCGACAGGACCGCCCCAATAGCAACCTCACTCGCGTCTGTTGTGATCCTGAACATGAGATGAAAATCTGGAAAAGCCAACAGCGGTTGTGACGTCAAGATTTCCCGGCACCTATGGATGCTGGGACCTGGGAGGGCCCTAGACAAAACCGTCTCCCCTTATTTAGGGTCTTCGTCAGAGGTTTAGTTAATTCGGCAATCCCTGGAATGAACCGCCTATAATAGTTCACCATTCCTAAGAATCTGCGAATCCCCCGAACATTGTTAGGTAATAGTACTTCTTCCCTTTCTCGATCGAGATGAACCCCTTTTCGCGAGACCACTTGTCCCAAAAACCGTATCTCTGGTAATCCAAATTTTGATTTTCCCTTAGATAATTTTAGACCGAACTCGCGGATTCTGTCAAAAACCCTCCCAAGATGCCTCAAGTGGTCCTCTTCGGAACGACTAAAGCCAATTAAATCGTCCATATAAACTTGGGCGAAGTCCTCTCTTAACCCTCTCTGGAACTCGTCCAATAACCTTTGGAAAGTCAGTGGGGCCCCCTTCACCCCGAACGGGATTCTTATGAATTCATAATGGCCCCGCTATCAAGAAAACGGGGTTTTACCTATGTCCTCGCCAGCCATTTTTACTTGGTGGTACCCGCTTTTTAAATCCAGGGTACTAAAAATCGTCGCACCTGCTAATCTGTCCAGAATGTCCTACACACAGGGAAGCGGGTATCGTTCGTCTTCTGTTGCTTCATTCAGCTTTCTATTATCCACCACGACCTTGTATTGTTTCTCCGTTTGCGCGTCCTAATCTTTCTTTTTCTCAACTACCCACAATGGACTATTAAACGGGGAATTACTTGGTCTGATAATTCCCTGGCGCAGGAGATCGTCCAATTTTTCCTTAATAACAACGCTCAACGCCTGTGGGTAACGTCTATCTTTGACATACACCGGGATATCCGTTTTTAATCTAATCCGATATAAAGTTTTCCCGGTAGTGGGTAAAATCTCATTTTCCGTATAGAAGAGGTCTTTATTTAGCTCTACGATATCCTTAATGGGTGGCCTGTCACGATATTTCGATACCACCACGCCGCTCGTAACTGTGGTCTGATATGGCCGTTCACCTAGTTTGAAGTGCCAATTCCCCCGTTCGACTGTCAATATCAACACAGCTAATCGCAGGATATCTCCCCCTACCATAAACTTATACCCGAGCATTATCGCCCCCACCACATGAACCTTAACCTCCACATCCCGTTTGTACAATTGACGTACACCTGTCCCAAGGTCGTGCACCGCCCGCTCACGGTAGCGATACTTCACTGGCATCGTTTGTGTCTTCCCCGTAGTCCTAGTTTCTCGGCCGCTTTTATACTAATTAGGGAATTTGTACTCCCAGTGTCAACTATTTTTTATTTATTTTTTTTTTTGGGGCCCCCTTCCTGCTATTGCTGGCATACGGGGCTCTCGGCGGTGGCGGGTTGATGCGTTGGGTTTAAGACGCAAATTCCATCGACCAATTAGAGCTCTTGGCTTTTTTATGGATCTCATCCATAAGACATATAAATAGTAGGGGGCTAAGGCTATCACCATGCCTAACTCCTTTATCTATATGGAATGTATCGGCCTCTCTCCCATTGATCCGCACTACCCCCTTTGAAATTTTGTAAATTGCAATAATATGAGAGACCACATATTCCTCTTTCTTAGAGTTCTACAATATGGTCTATGATATTTCTTGAAGGCTTTTTGTATTAAACTTTTAGGACCTTAAATGTTCTCCAGAACCTCTTAATATTATCACGATGGTCTTCATCCAAACTTCTACCGAGTTCTTCCCAAGTATTCTTTTTGCCCGCTTGAACTCCTATCTTACATTCAGATCTTACCCTGCCCCGGGATTTCTCTTGGAGATATCATTCCCAGGCTTGCTTCTTCTATCCGACAGTTTTCTTTATATTTCATGAAATGAAATACAAATAATATAATAATTTCATTATTCTTTATTTTGAAATAACGTCAATTTTTCTAAAAACAAATCGTTATAATCAATAATGTTTGTAAAATTTTATCTTAATGCGAGTTGATGAACAATATGTTTAGTCTAGATCCAACTCACAAATCGACATTGTTTGACCTTGAGACTTATTGATAGTCATATCAAATGCCAAGCGAATTGGAAATTTCAGACGCCTGAATGGAATGGGTGAGTCTGCAATGATCATTGGGATTCGTGGCAAGAGAACAACTTCACCTTCAAATTTGCCGTTCAAAATTTTAGTTTCAAGAACGCTGCCCATCATTTTTTTTATGACTAATCTTGTACCATTGCTTAGCTTAGGTGCAATTAAATTCCGAAACAAAATGATAGGTGAGCCAATTTTTAATCGCAAGTTATGTGGTGGTATTCCTGGTAAATCCAGCGAATTCAAAAATTCAACAGGATAGTTGACTGCTTCGCCAGGATCGGTAACAGTGTCGATCGATTTGAACAATATATGCCCGGCAATGACTGTTGTATTTTGAAGTTAATAGCGTCAACAACGATACTTTTTGCGGATAAAAACCTCGTTCACGAAGCTACGCATGATTAATATAATAAGCTTGTAAATCTGGAAATATGCTTTCAATCAAAGCATCTTTCGTAATAACCATGTTGCAGAAATTGTCTGGCACTTTGATGCATTGTGTGTCTCCATGTAATGGTATTGTTCCGTTTTCAATGTTAAGCAGTTGCTTGGAGAATCATAGTGCCAATGGATCGTTTTGCAGTTGAGCACGTGTATTTGTGTTAAGACGTAATGTACTGGCATTTCGCCATAGATATGATTGTTTTATTCATGCCCTAATTTCATCCGCATCTGTAGCGCGTGGAATGACCGGCAATGTCTGTCTAAAATCACCAGACAGGAGCAGTAAAGCACCACCGAAAAGCCTGAGGTTATTATTTTGATCTTTCATCTTTCTATCGAGAGCTTCAAGTGAATGCGTGTGGACCATAGTGCATTCATCCCAGATTATAATTTACCTATTCCGGAATGCTTTTTTTATGTTCCACACTGCATCTGGATTTGTGTGAATGTTCAACGGCAACGTGAGTGATGAATGTGCAGTCAGTCCGTCATCAAGTGAAGTGGCTGCAATATCTGATGTTGCAATTGCTAACGCAATATGATTTTGTGATCTACGTGCGCACAAAAGTCATCGCGTCTTGAAGTACTACCAGTGGGTAGTTTCTCTACTTGTCATTTTCACATGTCATTATATATCGCTTAGCAAATTTACTAGATGTATTTTTATTATACAGTTGTAAATATCAATAAATATATTTAAAAAAAAAAAAAAATGTAATAGTCTCCTTCAATCCTTAACTCTTGCCTATTAAATAAAGTATCGTTTTAAAACAGTGTGCTAATTATGTTATGTTTAATATGATTTTAATTTTAATTTTAGGTTAAGACTCAGGTTTGGTGATGAAAAAAAAAAGAAAAAGGTGAAAAGAAAGGAGGTAAAAAAACATGAACCAAATAAACGTCCAGTTAGTATAAAAATTCAGCTAATTTTTAAATAATTTTAATTTTAACATTTTTTAAAGAACGATATTAATTTTAATACAATAGTAAAATTTAATATAAAATATCAATATCGCAATGGTACACCACACACAAACAAACACACACACACACACACACACACACACACACACACACACACACACGCACACACACACAAATATATATATGAGGTAGGATAAGACATACACCAGTATGGCCACTAATCCCAAACAGGGATTAGTAAACATTGTAAATACTATATATAGAGGATTTAGTTTTGAATAAAGCAGTGTTTTATCAGCCTTCACCCGTGTTGTTTCTCTCCTAATATTTCTCTTTTTTTTTTAAGTTTAATGTGCCGGAGCTCGTAAGTTATATATATATATATATATATATATATATATATATATATATAAGTTATAATTAGAAACCCGAGAATTTGTCAGCAGTTCGCAGTAAGAATTTTTTTTTTTTTTGCAAGAACACGAAAAGGACAGTTCTTTTCATTTAGTTTCTTTGTTTTGTTTAGTTCTTCTTGTTATAAATCTTCCTAGAACGAAGTAAACCCCACCATGAATGAACAAGGTCAGAACATATTGAGAACGGCTACGTTAACGTTGGAGCCACCACAGGCAGAACAGGTGAACTCTGAGCTCCAACCCCACCCGACGTCTACTATAGCATTGGCGCGGCCGGATATAGCCAGATAAGAGGCGAATAGAATCGCGCAAGAGACAAATGAGTTAGAAAAAATGAAACTCAAGAAGGCGAATGCGCAGGACATAAGGAGGGAAATCTCCGACTTAGAAAGGTTTAATGGAGATGTAGGTGAACTTAATCACTTCATCAAGGGTGGGGACGGGATCATGGTTAGCATCCAATCCCAGGTGGTGGTAGATCTTCTAGAAGAAGCAGATGCTAAGAGGCTACGGGTCGCCCTAGCGCGTAGGGTCGGGAGGAGTGTATTGAACTTGATTCAAGCCGACGAAGACACCTCATGGCAGGTGATCAAGGAACGATTGAAGAAAGCCTATGGAGGGGGGCCGATGGGCCCCGGAGGAGGACATGCTTCAAATGTTCCGGGAGTCGAAGAGGACGGATCAAACAGATGGCCAGTATGCCGCAAGGCTTCTCGCAAAGCTGAATAAAATAAACGAAAAATAACGGGAAGTGATGGATACCAGCGCAGTAGAGGCCTGGAAGATTTTTATGACTACAGTCCTCAAAGTGCAGCTGGCCACAGATACGGGTAAGAAGGATGGCTTACCCAGGGACAGGAAATTTGTCGAATGTGCCAAGGAGATGGTGGGCGCGAGCGCCCACGATGAAGAGGAATGGGAAGTGTACGAACCAGGATGGAGCAAGGTATTGTATCGCCGAAGTGGAACGGGAAGAAATAGAACGAGACCAGACCTGGAGAGAAGGAGAGAGGGAGATGCCGGTAGGAGAGACAGAGTACAGAAGGAGAGAAGGCAACCTACGGACAAGAAGTACGTGAGGAGAGACGACAGGAGATGCCACGAATGTGGCAAGACGGGGCATTTGATGGCTCAATCCCCGCGCACGCGATGCTTTGAATGTCACAATGAGGCGCATATGGCTCGGCAGTGTCTGTACATTCGACGGAGAGAATATGAGCGAGTAGAACCAATGGAGGTTAATGCACAGAGAATATGGCGGAGGAGCAGAGTACCATCTGAATCATCCAGAGCTCCAGAGACTTCAGGATCCGAGACGGAGGACAGCGTATCTGCGGGCAGACGAACACCAGTAGGAAGAAGTAAGCAACCGAGTGCAGGGCGGAGAAATGAGGAGGTAAGGAAAGAATGAGGATTGTGTGAGCGGAGGGGCATCCTCTTGTGTGTGAATAATGTTGTGAAAAAGTGGGAAAGGTTGCCTGTTATAGAGTTTTGTAAGGGTTGGAGATGTTTAGTAGATACGAGTAGCTCATGTACATTAGTAAGTAAGGATAGCGTAAATATGTTATTTTAAGGGAAGAGTAAACCCGAGGTGAGCAAGTGCCTATGGAAGTTAGTCACTTTGAGTGGTCCCTGTACGGTGGAAGGGGAGATAGAATTAGCAATAGATAAATGGGGCAAGAAGGGTGTAGTAGCAACTCTGCATGTGGTAGAGAGTATGCCGCGCGAGTACGGGGGGATTCTGGGGTGTGACGTGCTCGGGAAACTAGGGACAAGACTCCGGAATTTAGAAGGGCATTGGGTAATTAGAATCGGCAAGAAGCTTTATAGGACAATAGGAAATTCAAAAGGGGGTGCGAAATGCGTCATCGTAATCACGCGGGGTAAGGATTGGAGAACAAGCATAAAGGAGGAATACACGGATATTTTTTTTCGTGAGGGGGGTCCACTGAGTGTGACGGGAGAAACACTTCACGAAATTCATTTGAAATCAGAAAAAAGTACTTACGTGAAAGAGCGGAGATACCCACAGGTGCTACGGGAACATATTAGGGAGGAGATCGAACAGCTAAAACGACAGGGAATTATCGTCGATAGCAAATCACCCTTTAACAGTCCACTATGGGCAGTCAAGAAGAAACCTGTTGAAGGGGATACCCGGGAACGGTACAGGGTGGTGGTAGATTTTCGGCAATTGAACGAAAATACGTGTGACGAGAAATACCCCATCCCTAGGTTAGAGGACATTTTGGACAGGTTGGGTGGAGCGACGGTCTTTAGCACGCTAGACCTGAAATCGAGGTATCATCAGATTCGAATGCATCCTATAGACCAATGTAAAACAGCGTTTACATTCGAGAGGGGCCACTATGAATTTACCCGTATGCCGTTCGGGTTAAAAAATGCACCTATAACGTTTCAGCAGCTGATGGACGAGTTCTTGAGGGACTTAGATGAAACCATGTGTCAAGTGTACATGGACGACCTCCTGGTCTTTAGTAAAACAGAGGCGGGACATATAGCGGATCTGAGGCGGGTCTTTGACAGGATACGTCAATTTGGGTTAAAGCTATCACCCGAAAAATCTATATTGCGGCAGAACCAAATAAACTTTCTCGGGCATTCGATATTGGCGAAAGGTATACGGCCGGACGGTAAGAAAGTAGAGGCGATAGGGAAAATGGCAATGCCTACTGACTTCAAGGGAATCAGGAGATTGCTCGGGACCTTAAATTATTATCGTCGATTCGTCCCGGAGATGGCCGCCAATCTCGTCCCTCTGAATGAATTATTAAGAAAGGGACGCACAGTTCGGATCACACCAGATATCGAGGCAAACATTAGGAAGTGCATGCGGTGGCTTCAAACGGAACCGGTTCTCGCGTTTTCGGACTTTTCAAAATCATTTGCGATCACTACTGACGCTAGCGAATATGCACTAGGGGCGGTGTTATCGCAGGAGGATGATAAGGGGGATCGGCCTGTGGCAAACGCGAGTAGCAGACTTACAGACGCGGAGGCTCGGTATAGTGCGCTCGAAAGGGAGCTATTAGGGATAGTGTGGGCAGACCAACACTTTCGACCCTATATATTCGGAAAACGGTTTAAGGTACACACGGATCATCGGCCACTTCTGTGGGTAGGCAATTTGAAGGAGTCGTCGGCTAGAGTGACGCGTTGGAAGGAGATCCTGAACTAATACAATATTGACATAACATACAAACCTGTAAAAGATAATGTAGTGGCAGATTGGCTGTCTCGGGAGCTGCAGGATAACGTGATCGAACCAGAGGAAGGAGAATCTTCCGGGGAGCTTCAGAGATTCGTACGGGGATGGACGCCAGTGGGACAAGGTGAACGTGAAACAGACCACAGCGGCAACGGAGAATCTCCCGACCATGATGACTCGCCAGAAGAGAGACTGATGGAGATGGAAGAGGTGGAGGATGTGATAAACGATAAGACTCGGCAGATCATATGGAAGACAAGGACCACAGGATTACTGAAAATGGAATTTTCCAAATATGAGAAACACCATATTGTTATCATTTGGTCCCAGCCTGGAGTGCAAGAAGAACAGATATGCCGGGTGTTGAAGGATGCATCCAGGTCGGGGGCGACCCACCATCTCTATGTCGGTAGCGAGACTGTATGGGAGGAAATCCGGAATTTGTGGAGAGCGGAAAAAATAGGAATGGATAGATCGTTCGTCCGATGTCGACTCATGGTGGATACGATCCGGGATCCCGATCAGCAGAAAGAAGTGACGTTAGCATACCACCAAGGGAAGACCAATCATCGGGGAATTAACGAAACTATAGCAGCATTAATACGGAAATATTATTGGGTGGGAATGAGGAAAACAGTCGAAGAGATTGTGAGAGAATGTGCTGTTTGCCATATCACGAAGTATGACCGCCACCCCCCGGTAGGGCTACAAGTGGAAACGTGCACGCCTACGGTACCGTTAACGGATCTGCAGATCGATACCTTCACGTTCAAGGCTTCAAGGGTCTTCAAGTGGGATTCTGTGAAAGAGAAGTCATTGGCCGCGGTTAGTGACGCCCTAAGAACGTGGTATCAATTCTGCGGTGTGCCAGACAAGATTTCCTCGGACAACGGTAGGGAGTTCGACAACGCACAACTGCAGAAGGAAATGAAAGATCTCGGAGTTACTTAGCACTGGAATACATCGGGACATCCTAAAAGTAGGGGGGGATTGAACGGCTCCATAATACCTTGGGCGAACATCTTCGGGGATTCCATGTGGACAAAGGGGTAGAGGCGGACGCGGCGATGCCCCGGGCCATTGCGGCGTATAATCACTCAATCCATATAGCTACGGGATACGGGGGCCCCTTTTGAGGCCCTCTTTGGTCTGCGCGCTCGTCGGAGAGATGGGGACGGTACTGTCGTGGATGAGGACATGGCGGAACGACTAGTGGCTAATAGGATAGAGCTCGAACGAATATGGGAGAAAGCACACACACGAATGGTGACGGAAAAGAGTAAGAGAGTTGCCAGGGATAATTTGGGGGTCAAGGATATTATGGGAGCTCTTAAGATAGGAACCACCGTCTACAGAAGAATTGTATCAAATCGCTCGAAGGAAGTCCTGAGGTACGAGGTGCCATTCAAAGTGATTGCGATCAGGGAGCACAATCTGGTCACCATTCAGTCTCTGGCTCAGCCCCGAAAACGTCGAACAGTGCATGTTGAGCAGCTGAAAATTCTAACTGGGGACGCCAGACCATAATTATGTAATGTTTTAGTTTTAGGTAGAGCAATGTAATTTTATTTGTATTCTGAAATTTTGTTTTGTTTTGTTCCGTTTGTCATTTACCTTAAGTTTACAGAATTAATAGTGTCCTTGACATAGCAAGTGAGTCTTGTACATAGAGGAAAGTTTTTTTGTTTAGCAGTAGTAATTTCATTGATCCAGTGTTATTATATTCTTTTTACTTTATATGTGTGTATTTGTATTTTATTTTTGTAAGTTTACGAGGATGTTCGTAAACTGGCAGGGGGGAGTTAGGATAAGACATACACCAGTATGGCCACTAATCCCAAACAGGGATTAGTAAACATTGTAAATACTATATATAGAGGATTTAATTTTGAATAAAGCAGTGTTTTATCAGCCTTCACCCGTGTTGTTTCTCTCCTATTATTTCTCTTTTTTTTAAAAGTTTTATGTGCCGGAGCTCGGAAGTTATATATATATATATATATATATATATATAAGTTATAATTAGACTGAACACTACTATGAAAAGGATAAGGGACATAAAGACACTCGCGCTGATAGTGAAAGACTAACTTTATTTTCCTTTAGCTACAGTATTTATAGATATATTTGTTTACATATCATACAATCAACATAGACTTAATCCTAACATAATCACAACCCATAACCCTTCAAATATTGTCATAACTGCCCCCCTCCAGTTCCTTCGACAGGAGGAACTATATAACAACAAAAAAAACAAATAAAATAAACATCCTTAAAAGTTATATACAGAACACGTTAGAATGAAACAAAACAAAAGCTTATACAAGTACATAGTATCATAGTCCTGAAAAACAAAACAAACAAAATAATTAGATTCACTGAGTTCTGATATTATACACAACTTTTCACCCCTGAACGTCGCACTCTGACTGTGATTGTGTCCGTAGATGAGGAATCCTCAATTCCTCGAGGTGAACTGTCCGCAGTTTAAAGGGGTACTCTACGGCGCGAATTGTGAACAAATTGTGTTCCCTCATGGTAACTATTCTGTAGGGTCCTTCATATCTTGCGTCGGCCTTATTTCGCGCTGTTCGTAGTCGGCGGTATACCACTGTCCCCAACTCCAACGGTCCTTTCCTAAATACGGCGTGCCTCTGATTGGCCTTCGCCACCCTCGTTTGTTTTTCGCGAACCAGTCTATCCCGAACTGTAGGCCAACGATTTCTCTGTAACTCCCGCAAACGACGGATCTCCGTGCTCAATCCAGTATGATTGCTCGTAAGCAAGTCCCCACGGTAACGACGTTGTTGTCCGAAAACAATTTCCACTGGTGTTAATCCTGTAGCGGCATGAATCGTATTATTATAAGCAATAATTGCGCTCGGCATTGCCGTGTACGGATCTAGATTACGGCCCAGTTTTAGTAGCTGAAGATGCTCCCCTAGTGTGTTATGCAACCGCTCCACAGCACCCCTGCCCTTGATGTGGTGTGGAGTGTTCAACCGCCGATTAATCCCCAGCCCTTTACTCTCGTCGCGAATTACATCATTATTGAATTCCCTCCCACAATCGGACACGAATTCCTCCGGTACCCCGTAGGTCGCACACCATTGCACTATAGCTTCCCAAATTGCCCCTGGCGTCTTCTCCGCAACCGGATAGGCCATTGCTAATTTACTGAAAGTGTCGACCATGATTGACCTTCACAGGAATATAGGTCTACTTGTATCGAACGAAGAGGTTCAATCGACGTCGAAGTAACCACTTGTTCCCCTATGGGGGGTTGGCGTTCATACTTAGCCCGCTGACAAACCGACCACTGCGCGATGTCCTCCCGAACGGTGTGTCCCATCTTCCGCCCAAAATATAACGTTTTCAAGGCCCTCAACGTTTCCTCTAACCCACGATGATTAGTTTTCCCCTCATGATGATCGGCCACGATTTGTCTTTGAGCCGCCGCGGTAGTAATCGTCTCCACTTGGCGTAAACATCAAACGATCAAGTTACCCACCCCAATCCTTTCCAGCCGCCATAATCGCTGTACTTTGCCCATGATAACGCGGTTCCCTACGTAGATGTGCAGTGTACGATCGTGTATACTGAACTCCTGGAAGATCCGTTCTAATTCGGCTTCGTCCGTCGTCGCCGGTAACCGTACTAAAACGCTAGAAAGCCCTTCGTAGCTTGAGCCTCAATCCCGCGACCTTGCTTCGTTCGCAGAATCAACTGGCAAGGATTCTCCTCCGTCCTCCGTGTCCATATAGACGCTCGTCTTCTTGTCGATGATGGCGATAGTCGGCTCATAATCGCAAAGAACAACTCGAACTGGTTTGCTACTTGTGATGGGGTGATCAATCACTAGTTCCAATCGTCTCGGACCGACCATCTCACAAGGATCAACGTGGACACTGGAAGGTTTCCGCAGAGTGGAGGGGGAAAGATGAAGTTTTTCTAGATTCTTTATTAGTTGATTTATTTCATTTCTTTTTATTTCATACAATGATATATGAGTTTTTAAAACCTGGAGTTGATTAATGAAGATTCCAAGTCTCCTGCACATATCACAGCAACACACATACCTTTCGTTTTCACATCCCCCCCCCCTCTTCGCTATCAACTTCATCCGAAACATCTATTTTTATTGACAAACTCCGCTATCAATCTCATCCACAAGGCCTATTTTTATTGGGAAACTCTCCAGTTGATCCCAATACTTGATAAAAGGACAATTTTCAGACCATTTCTTGTGTCCTAAAAAAGGATCATCATACAATTCCCATTGAACCAATATTATTCCGCAAAATGGACACCTTGTTTGGTCAGAGACTTTCAAGTAATACAATCCTGATGCAGCCAACTTCACAACACTCACTGGCGATGTCCACCCGACAAATGTCGGCAGGCGGTCTTTTTTATACCTCAGGTTCGTACTTGTCTGCCGTACCATTTTAGTAGACTGGTTAACACTGAACTGCAGTACAAATAACGGGTAGACGCTGTGAACGACCTCGCTCTTAGCAAAGTAGGTTAAGAACAGGTTACTCACACACAGGCGAGGAACGTATACAAAAATGTAAAACAACACAAAGTTTATATAACGGTAGAACACGGAGTGACTGTGTGCCAGGTTCTGGAGAGGAAAAACTCATAAAGGGAGTATGAACTGTTGAGGTGGCTCCGCGATGAGACCTGCTCGTAAGGAACTGACGTCACAAGGTCATTTTTACACACTACTACAGCGCCTTATCACCCGTGAGATAAAGTATAAAAAATGCTGAGCAGAAATACTGGGAAGAGGGGGGCTAGCCCTGCTATGACCTTGTGATGTCAGAGTTCAATGCCCCCCGTGACGTCACAAGGTCATTTGCATGCCTACTACAACTCAAATGTAAACAAAGCGATGTTGCCAAATCTCACAGTTTACTTGCGACGTTGCCAAATGTGGCATTCAGACCCCCAAGGCCACCCCCTCCAGCCCTATTAAGAACCCCTCCAGCCCTAGTAAGAACCCCTTGCCGCCCTAGTAAGGCCAATGCCACACTTCTCAATTCTACAACACGTCGTTTATATCTACTGGGTATTTCTGTCATATTTGGGAATCTCATTTTTATGAGCCCCGTAGTCCTTGTTTGTCGAGTCTTGTCGTTGTTTATTTCATCAATCTCTGGTGTTCTCTCGTCCCCTGACTCATCATTCGAGGGATCCCCATTGCTTCTGAGGTAAACCCTCCTCGCGTCTTTCTTCCTCGTCTGGTGTCCATTCCCGCACGAACTTATGCTAATCACAATACGTTTCTCCAACCTGTGTTTCAATCATATATATCTGAAAAGCGCGAGATAGCCAGTCAGCTACAACATTACCTTTTGCTGGTTTATATACTTCCTCCAGGTTGTATTGACTAAGATTCTCCTTCCAACGTGTGACTCTAGCCGAGGACTCCTTCAGGTTGCCCACCCACAGCAAGGGACAATGATCTGCATGCACTTTAAACCTTCTTCCGAATAAACACGGCCGAAAGTGTTCCACACCCCATACGATTCCTATTAGTTCTCGTTCGAGCGCCTTTTGGGCCTCCGCGTCCGTAACCCTCCTGCTAGCATATGCCACGGGCCTTTTCCCCCTCTCACCTTCCTGCGATAAAACCGCCCCCATTTTAGTTTCGGTGGCACTTCGTTGATCGAAAATGGTTAGGAAAAATCGGGGAATGCGGGGACCGGTTCGGTTTGTAATTGCAACAAGGACTTTCCGATATTCGCCTCGATCTCTGGCGTAACTTGACCATGCGGCCCTTCCTCAACAGTTCGTTCAGAGGAACCAGGTTCTCAGCCATCTCCGGGAAAAATCGACAGTAATAATAGTATAGGAGTTCCTAACAATCTCCTGATCCTCTTCACATCGCCAGGCATGGTCATTGTCCCAATGACTTCTACTTTCCTTCCGTCTGGTATTATCCCTTCCGCCGAAATCACTTGTCCATGAAAACTAATCTCCCTTTCGGCCAATATTGATTTTTCCTCCGATGGTTACAGCCCAAACTTTTTTTTTTTTTTTTTTTTCCCCTTCCTGCCATATCTGGCATACGGGTTTTGGCAGTGGCGGGTTAATGCGTTGGGTTTACCCACGCCCGCCACTGCCAGAAATAACTCTTTTATTAAAACTTTATTTATAATAATTCAATACAACATCGGGGGGGTTACCATTTAATTCTTGGGAACAATATTTTTTCTTAAATCTTTCTGTGGTGCTGCCCAGAGCACGGATGTGCACCTTACTCTTGGGGCAGCACCTTAAGACTCCATCCGTCCGGATCCCGTCCAGCCCTCCTGGTCCGCCGCATCCGTCCGGTCATCATCTCCATTCCTCTCCTCCGGGGGGGGGGGTTCCCCGTCTGGCTCCCCATCTGGTGGCGCCTCGTCTGGTGGCTCGCCGAGGGGCCGGACCCTGCTAATGGTGAAGTGTGCAGGCCCGACCACTTCCTTCCACCCGTAGACAAAATCCTTAAAGAAGGGGTAATTGTCTACCTCCATCAAACGGGGGAAGTCCTCCTCGGTGAGGGCGAAGATCCCGGTTTTCCTGGACAACCTGGCTCGGTGTCCTTCCATCGCGGTGCAGTCTCACGTGCTCCGCAGTCTCAGGGACTCCACAGGCAGGGCACCGGGGGTCGATCTCTCTCCTATGCTCACTGAGCTTTCCCCGGAACCCGCCGTGTCCTGTAAGGATCTGCGAGACCCAGTAGTCCGGGAGGACCCATGTCGCCGCCAATCTCGACTGGACGGTGGGGAAGAACTTCCTCAAGGTCGAGCCCTTCTGGCTTCCCACCCACCGTCTGTTCCACTCGTCAATCGAGTCCTCCCTCACTATATTCTTCCATCTGTTGGGGGTCTCGCCGATCCTCTCTCGGAGTCCCACCGGGAGCGCCGCCAGCCCCTGCCTCTTCACCTCATATTGGTTACAAACTGTCGTATTGTATTGAAAACTTGTCGCAGATGCTCTATATGTTTCACCTCTGTCTTACTAAAAACCAGAAGGTCATACATATATACCTGGCACATGTTTTCCTCCAAACCAAGCAAAAATTCGTCCATCAGTCTTTGGAAAGCTATGTTTGCCTTCTTTAAGCCGAAAGGCATACGGATAAATTCATAGTGCACCCTCTCTGAAGTAAACGCTATTTTGGCTTGGTCTCTGGGTTGAATGCGAATTTGATGGTACCCTGATTACAGATCGAGTGTACTGGTTTCAGATGATCCACTCACCCGGTCCAAAATGCCCTCCAACCTAGGAATGGGGTATTTTCCATCAAACGTGTTCTCGTTTAATAGCCGAAAATCTACCATTACCCTATACCGTTCTTTTATTTTTTTGTCAACAGGCTTTTTCTTAACTGCCTATAGTGGACTATTACAGTGGCGATGTACTATCCACGATGATCCTTTGGCGTTTCAGCTCGCGAATGTGTCCCCTTAATGCTTATTAATTGAAAACCAAACTGATCCAACAACAACAGTAAAGCTGGTTAAAATTACCATTGTCTTACAATCAAAAGTTACTTTGATTGCATTTTTTGTAATTTTTTTTTTTTTTTTATTTATTTATTGAAATTTACAACTGTATACAAAATACATCTAGTAAATATAATGAGTGAATACATTGATATGAGAAGACAAGTAGAGAGACTACCCAGTGGTAGTACTCAAATTAAAAAGTTCAGTTTAGAAGGTCACGAGGCCATCTTCTTTTCAGACGCCTCGGAGGATTATCGGGGATCGAAGAGGAAGCTAGGTTTGAAACTAGAGGGTTTGAGTGGGAATCAAGTTTGTTATGAAAGGATATATACCGGGTTCGGGCTAAATCAGCAACAAATGGGACATTAAGGTCGTTATGGATGACTTTATTCTTAACAAAATAAGGAGCATTGAGGATTTTACGAAGGATTTTGGATTGCAAGGATTGGATACGAGATGAATTGGATGGTTTAGTAGAGCCCCAAAGCTGAACTCCGTATGCCCAAATAGGTCTGATGACTGTCATGTAAATAAGTCTTTTGTAATTAATTGGTAGCTTAGAGCGTTTGTCCAGTAAGTGTTGAAGTAGGCGAAAACGTCGAGCAGTTTCTTGTCTTTTCAGTCTTGTATGAGGATTCCAAGTGAGACGTTTATCCAGATGGAGTCCTAGGTAACGTATCTGTTCGACAGGGTTCAGTGGTGTATTATTAAACGATACAGTAGGACAGGAATTCGTAGGTTTACGACGAAGGGTGAAGGTAATTTGATGGGATTTGTTAGGATTTATTTTAATCCTCCAATTTTGACACCATTCTTGTAGGTGTGAGATATGGGATTGAAGAGATTGGGATGCAACAAATGGATCCTTATTAACTGATAACACACATGTGTCATCAGCGTAAGTAGTGAGGACAGTGCTTGGATGGGTTGGGATGTCAGCTGTATATATCGAGTATAGGATGGGCCCCAGGATACTACCTTGAGTAACACCGGCAGACTGGGTGAAGAGGGAAGAGTAGGAACAATTATGGTTTACTTTAAAGGTTCTATTACTGAGGTAGGAACTGATAATAAGGAAGTAAGTTGAAGGTAAGAATTTACGGAGTTTGTACAGCAGTCCTGGATGCCAGACTCGATCAAAAGCCTGCTCTACATCGAGAAAAGCTCCCGTGCAGTACATTCCGCGCTCTAATGCAGATGAGACAACGTCCACCACACGATGGCATTGCTGGATGGTGGAGTGTGATGTTCGGAAACAAAATTGATGATCTGGGATTATTTGATTGGATTCTATGATAGGATGAAGACGTTTCAGAATGAGTTTTTCAAGTATTTTCCCCATTATGGGCAAGAGAGATATAGGACGATAAGAGGATGGGAGTTCTGGTGGTTTTTTAGGTTTTGGAATCATCTTAATTATGGATAATTTCCAGGAATCAGGAAAATATGTGGTGCGGAGTACGGCATTGTATATATATGTAAGGAGTAGGATCGCTTTCCGAGGAAGGCGTTTTAGAATCTGGGATGTGATTAGGTCGTGTCCAGGGGCTTTGTTGGCGGGTAATCTATGAATAATGTTTGATATTTCGGAAGGATGGAATGCTTTAGGAGGAGGGGACAACTGAAGAGGAATACTTAATTCTGCTCCAATGCATTCAGAGTGGGTTTGATTAAGGATATCTGGATGAGGGTTAAATGTTTTGAATAGGTGCTGGCCGAAAATTTGTGATTTTTCTTCATCAGATCTTGACCAGGTTTGGGATTCGGTTAAAAGTGGATGGTTGAATTTTTTATAGTTTAGGAGTTTTCTAGTGGTATTCCATAAGGATTTGTCAGTAGTACTGAGATTTTCTGTACGGTAATACAAATTTTGAATTTTGAATGTTCTGATCTCTGATTTTAATTTGTTGGTCAGTTTGGTATAATGACTCTTGTCCGATGGATATCTCGTGCGGTGCCACTTTGCTCTTGCCCGTCGTTTTTCTTTTAATAACTCGCGAATATGAAGTGGCCAGTTATTCTGTTGATAATGATTTTTACTTGGTAAAGTGTTATATTTTATATTGACTTGTATTGCTTCTGTTAGTTTGTCTATTGCAGAATTAATGTCTCCTTTTGTTTTAAGCGGAATTTTGAGGTCTAAATTATTTTCTAGATTTGATCGGAATTTATCCCAGTCTACACGTCCTGTAATCAGTCGGGGAAGAGAGGGCTTAGGAATGGGAATCGAATGCACTTGAAGCAGAACTGGACTGTGATCAGAGGAAAGGTCATCCAGGGATTTTATAGCAGTTTGATTGCAGGAAATCTGTGAGGAAACAAATATATCTAGAATATCTGGACGTTTTTTGAGGGATGTAGGCCAATAAGTAGGGTTTATGGGTGCGAGGATAGAGAAACTATTAGAGGTTGAAATTTGGGATAAGATGCTACCACGGGAATTGGATGTTCGACAACCCCATCGTTACTATTGAATATACCAGTCTTAAAACTTGAAATATCTCTGGGTTATTAGGGGCTGGTTCAAGTTCGACAAAAAATAATGGAAGGGGGTACTTTTCGGTGGGATGAAACACTGGCGAAATATTTCTTACTTTGTGACCTATTTCTTCGAGGTCACTTTTGATTGCTGTTGTGGGCGTTGAAGAGTGTAGTCCTCTTAAAACCACTCTGTACGATTTATCCTGTTTTAGTTGGTAACAGTGAAAATCATAGTTCTTCACTGTAAGATGATCAATTAGTTTTTTGTATGTATCTTTATTGGATGTATTTATTTTAATGTCTTTTACTCTAGAAAAACATTTAAAATTAGTTTGTCCTATAAGTTCAGATATTTCTTGAGCGAAGTTATAAAAATTTGTAATATTTGTGACAAAAATAGGAGGAGGGTTAGGGTCAATGAACCCTTGGTGTTGTTGGTTCTCGTCACGATCGCTTTCTGTAGGCCCAGGGTTGCTACTAGTTGAGGCGATTGGAGATTTGTTTGAATTGACTGCAGTAGTTTTACTGCGGGTTATGGGAGGCTCCGGTGTTTTGTTGGATTTTGTCACTGGCTTTTTTGATACAGCCGATTTATTTTTTTTCGTATTGGGTGAGTTGCCCGCTGAGCCAGGGGTAGCCTTTCTCTGACGTTTTTGGAGTGTCCTTCGTTTTAGGTATTGCGAATCGGTCTCGCTTATTTCCGAAAATGGAGTCTCTGCCTCCGAAACTTCACTACCCGAATTGTCCACTTGCATGTTGAACATTGAGTAATTATTCAGTTAAAATAATTTATTAAATCTAACACAGTCACTAAAATATAAGAAATAAATTAAAAAAAAAAACTTTCATATTTAGATAATAATAATAAAATATATACATATGTTTAAAAAGAATATAAAAGAAAAAAGGAAAAAAAAAAAAGTTGACGAATGCGGGATTCGATCGAGAGGCTGGTTGCCAAGCCTTGACCGTGAACTAGAGGAGGTAAATATATGTCTCCTATAGGGATTATTGGCCACGTTGCCTAGCTTCAGCACCCAGTCACCGATTTATTTACTGAATTTTACTGTTTAATGCAGTCACTCACCTCACTGATCTTGAATAAATGTCTTAAAGTACTTATAGTTTCTTCTGACACAGTTTGAAGATATTATTTTGAGAACTATTGTTGTAATAATGTAACAAGTACAGAGCGATTTAACGAGTTAACCATTTTTTGTAATTAAAAAAAAAATTATATTCTGCTGAAGGCGATAAATTGATTTCAGGAGGAGTTTTAATGAAATTTCAAATTTTAATGTTGTGCAGGATGAACCTACTAAACCTTTACTCCCAACAATACGTTCTAATGTTCGTGCAAAACGCCCACAAACCGATCTTGAATTAGAGATTCAAGATCGAATACTTAAAAAGTAATAAAGTTTAAGCCACATATTTGGCATCCTTCAAACAATGGGAAAAGAATGTAAAATCGGTATAGTACTGAGTACTAGTTTTAAAACTTTCTTATATTTTAATTTAATTTAATTTAATTTTTATTTTAATTTTAATTATTCTTAGTTTAAAGCTTTAATTAATATAATATGTATATGCAAAATCTAATTTTCAGAATGGAAAATTATTCATATGCTTAACTCTTAACCTAAAACTAATATAAAACACAATATTTACACACAAATTACCCCCCCCCCCTTCCAGATCCTGCATAGAAGGAAATATCACAAAAAAGAAAGAAAGAAAAAACGAGAAAGGAAAAGAAACAAAGGAACATAGAAAGTTAAAAGAATAAATCATAAAACAGAAAAAAAAAAAAATTTTTAACCTGACTCAGGTGTAGCAGCCGCAGGCGGGTCAGGTGACAGAGCATGAGGCACTCGAAGCTCCTCCAGATGAACGGTCCGAACGCGAAATGGATAGTGCACATCCCGAATCGTATAGTTGTTGTGTTCGCGAACAGACACGATTATGTACGGACACTCGTATCGCGCCGAGGCTTTATTACGCGCAGTGCTTAACTGTCTAAAAACCATCGAACCCAATGACAAGGGACCCTTGGTATACACCCCGGCCCCAACTTTGGCTTTGTGCGCCCTGGTGGTCTTTTCTCGGATTAGTTTCTGGCGTACTTTTTGCCACGTAGATTTACGATTGGCTCGTGATTGATGGAGCATGGCACGCAATTCTTGATTATTGACTGTGATGAGGTCGCCCCTGTCCCTTCGCGCCTCTCCGAACACAATTTCGATAGGGGACAATCCCGTTGCCGAATGGATCATATGATTGTATGCAATTATTGCTCGCGGCATAGCGTCATAGGAATCAAGATTTCTTCCCAACTTCAATTGCCAAAGGTGTTCTCCCAGTGTATTGTGTAACCTTTCCACTACCCCCTTTTAACATGATGGGGAGCATTATGTGGCCACTTGGTCACCAACTGGGCACACTCTTAGCGAACCAACATATTGTTACGGGCTACCGGGTGAAAAATGAACTAAGCTATTACTAAATTCTAGAATCTAATATTCATTAACAAATTAAAAAGACTACAAGGAAATTATTAAAAACAATTAAGTTATTAAACTAATATCAATTTACAATAACAATATTCTACTAAATGTTATCTAATATCTAAAATAATATACTAGCAATATAAGATATTGGTAATACTAAATAACTAAACTATTTATATATAAATTTGTACAAATACAATAATATTACACTATAGTTTACAATTACAAATTAACACTTACAGTTCGCTAACTAAAGTCCACCGACTGTAAGACTCTCCAAATATGACAAACTGCCACAGAGTTTATTACACTTATTACACGGCCACTAATTGTCACTGTTGCTCACTAAGCACTTATTACAGACTGATACTAATACTAACTAACTCACACACACTGTCACGACTGCTTATTACTGACTGGTCCGGCCGAAAACAGCTGGCCTCTTTATATAGGTAAGGTAGGTCGGGGTGGGGCACGACTCGGAACAAGATCGAGAACCATCCAGGCCGATCCAGGTTAAACGAGATGGGCCTCGGCAACTTCTTTAATCCATTCCGCTTAATCCCTCAGCCCGTCTAATCCTCTAACCCTTTCACGCTTAGTTGTTCAGAAGGCGGTAGTCTACGCAGAACCTTGTTGTGCCGTCTTTCTTCTTCACCCGTACAACAGGAGACATCCAAGGGCTACTCGAAGGCTCAATGACACCATCCGTCGCCATCTCCTTAATAATCTTCTCGGCGTCCTCCCGTTTGGCTAACGGCAGCCTCCGTGGGACCTGTCGGATAGGCTTCGCATCCCCGGTGTTAATCCTGTGCTGGACGATATCTGTTCTACCCCTTGGTCCTGGGCCGATCTCGAATACGTCATGCCAGCGGGTAATCATGTTTTTCACTTCCTCGCTTTGTTCAGGCGAAAGGTCGCGGCATGATTCGTCCACAAATCCTTTTAGTTCTTCCGGCAAGCCTCGGTGCTCGGAGTGATGACGTTGCAGCTGACGAACCACTGAAGTAGCGGTTGTACACTCCCCGACCTGTGTTCCTTTCTTCAGCGTTACCGGGAAACAGTTCAGATTCATTAGCCGAATTGGAGTGGTGCGTCCGACCTTGATTAGAGACCTAGCAACCAGTACGCCGTGTCGGATCTCTTGTTCTTCGTGACTTCCGGGTTCAACTAGTACACATTGCCCCTCCGGTAGATGTCCTTCGACCGTCCCATGTGTTACGATTTGGCTCCGTGCAGGTAAAGTGGTGTCTTCTGTTAGCAGCAAACGTGCGCAGAAGTCCTTTTCCTGCCGCAGTATGACTTCCTCGTCTCCCAGCGTCATCACACCTCTCGACATATCCACCTTGATGCCGTATGCAATCATAAAGTCCATACCCAGTATGACGTCCTCATCTATATCTGCCACTAAAGCGCGGTGCTTCAGATGTTGGCCCCCGATGTGGAAGGTGGTATCTGTCTCCCCGTAGACCTTGGCTGGCTGTCCCGTTGCAGTCCGTAATGCCCAAGTGGTCGGTATGATCTTCTCAGCTGGAAGTGTCTTCGAGTTCAAGATTGTCATGCTCGCGCCGGTATCCACTAGAAGACTTCGCAGCTGCCCGTTCACCATTCCATCAACGTAGAAGCTGTTTGTTCTGCTTCCTATTGACCCAACTCTGATGGCCTTTCTGGGGGCTTTCACGTTACGGGTTGAGCACTTGCTTCTAGGGTGTCCAAGCTGGCCGCAGCCCCAACAGCGTATCTCCTTCTTATGGGTCCTGAGAGCATCCAACACTTTGGTCACTATGTCCTCGACGCTGGTTACCACATTAGGCTCTGCTCCTGCTGCTCGAACTCGCGCATGGCCCCGTACAGGCTGTCTGACAGCTTCAAACTCCATGGCCTGAGATAATGCGTCTCCCAACGTTTTCGGCCGGGCGAGCTTCACTGCTTGTTCTGTCTCTGGGTCCCGAACTCCATCCAGGAATTTGTCGACAGCCAAACTCTCGTAGACACAGTCAGTGACCGATGGGTAGGCGTTCCTCACCAGCCGGGCAATATCCGCTTCAAATTCCTGCAGGGTCTCGTTGTCCTTCTGGACCCTGTTTCTTAATTGTGAGCGATATAGCTGGTCCATGTGGCGGTGTCCGAAACGCATTTCCAGTCTTCTAATCAGCTTCCCGTAGTTGGACCGCTGCGACATGGGCATCCCCTGCAGCACTCTCAAGGCGTCTCCACGCAAGGCCAGGCACAATGCTGAAGCTTGGGTCTCCTGTGACCACCCGTGAATCGAAGCAGCTGTCTCGAAGAGAGTCATGTAGTCTTCCCACGGCGTCTTCCCGTCGAATACTGGAATGGTATTGTGAGTTGGTGACACCCCACCATAGGCGGGTAGAATGCTATTACGATGGCTGCCCTCGGAGGAACGGCCGGTGTCGTTCGTCGGTGGGTCGCTCTTGCGTCCCTCGAGAGCTTCCATTCTTAGCCTAATTTCGTTCACTTTTTCTCCTAGCCTAGATTCTATATCAGCTACTTTATTATTTACATCGGCTAACTTATTATCTACATTAGCTAACTTATTATCTACATTTTCCATTAACTTAGTCTCTAATGTGCCTAACTTAGACTCTAGTTTATTTTCTACATTGCTTAACTCATTTTTAACAGAACCTAATTCATTACCTAATTTATTTTCTACATTGCTTAACTCATTTTGTAAATTACCTAGCTTATTTTCTACATTGCTTAACTCATTACCTAGCTCATTTTCAACAGTACCTAATTCATTTTTAAAAGTTGCAGACAACTTGCTTAAATCAGTTTCAAACAGAACGTCATCTGGATTTTCCCCTAACTCTACAAAAAATTGACGTAAGCGATGTTGCAGTACACTTTCATTTCCGGAAGAATCAAGATCACGTTCTTCTAATTCCCGTTTTAAATCCGCAACTTTTAAATCCATTAATTAAGGACTTTGAGAAGCCATTTTTCATACAGTAGCCCAATAATTAAAAAATGCAAGACAAAAAAAAAACAATTACACAAAATCCCACTTCTGACACCAATTTGTTACGGGCTACCGGATGAAAAATGAACTAAGCTATTACTAAATTCTAGAATCTAATATTTATTAACAAATTAAAAAGACTACAAGGAAATTATTAAAAACAATTAAATTATTAAACTAATATCAATTAACAATAACAATATTCTACTAACTGTTATCTAATTTCTAATATAATATACAAACAATATAAGATATTGGTAATACTAAATAACTAAACTATTTATATATAAATTTGTACAAATACAATAATATTACACTATAGTTTACAATTACAAATTAACACTTACAGTTCGCTAACTAAAGTCCACCGACCGTAAGACTCTCCAAATATGACAAACTGCCACACAGTTTATTAAACTTATTACACGGCCACTAATTGTCACTGTTGCTCACTAAGCACTTATTACAGACTGATACTAATACTAACTAACTCACACACACTGTCACGACTGCTTATTACTGACTGGTCCGGCCGAAAACAGCTGGCCTCTTTATATAGGTAAGGTAGGTCGGGGTGGGGCATTACTCGGAACAAGATAGAGAACCATCCAGGCCAATCCAGGTTGAACGAGATGGGCCTCGGCAACTTTTTTAATCCCTTCCGCTTAATCCCACAGCTCGTCTAATCCTCTAAGCCGGTCCTCTTTCCCTCTCTGACCGTAACAATATTATCAAACTCGGGACCACAATCAGAAGTGACGTCCTCCGGTACACCATAGGTCGCACATTATTGGAGGATGCCTTCCCAAACAGCCTTTGTGGTCTTCTCCACGATACGGTAAGTCATGGCGAGTTTACTAAAAGTTTCCAGAATAGTGAGCCAGGATTGTTCCACATTAGAATAGAGGTCGACTTGCACTGACCTCAGAGGTTCCATCGCGCAAATAACGCACCGCGAATGGCTCGGTCGACGTGATTTCTTCTTCTACCGCATTAATGATCAGATCGCCCGACAGCCAATCCGCCACCGCGTTGGCTATCCCCTTTTTATGAATTACTTGGAACGTATAGGGTGCCAATCGTCCTTCCAACGGGAGACGGGCGCTGACGATTCCCTAAGCGTGGCCAAATAAACAAGTGGTTTGTGGTCCGTTAATAACTCGAAACAACGGCCATAAACATATGGGCGGAAGTACTCGACCGCCCACACTACCGCTAAGAAACTCGATTGCACTATATCTTTGTTCAGCCGGGTTAAGTTTCCGGCTCGCTAATGCTATCGGCTTTTCCCCTTCTGCAAAATTCTGCGACAGGACCGCCCCAATAGCAACCTCACTCGTGTCTGTTGTGATCCTGAAACTGAGATGAAAATCTGGAAAAGCCAACAGCGGTTGTGACGTCAAGATTTCCCGGCACCTATGGATGCTGGGACCTGGGAGGGCCCTAGACAAAACCGTCTCCCCTTATTTAGGGTCTTCGTCAGAGGTTTAGTTAATTCGGCAATCCCTGGAATGAACCGCCTATAATAGTTCACCATTCCTAAGAATCTGCGAATCCCCCGAACATTGTTAGGTAATAGTGCTTCTTGGATGGCACCCTTTCTCGATCGAGATGTACCCCTTTTCGCGAGACCACGTGTCCCAAAAACCGTATCTCTGGTAATCCAAATTTTGATTTTCCCTTAGATAATTTTAGACCGAACTCGCGGATTCTGTCAAAAACTCTCCCAGGATGCCTCAACTGGTCCTCTTCGGAACGACTAAAGACAATTAAATCGTCCATATAAACTTTGGCGAAGACCTCTCCTAACCCTCTCTGAAACTCGTCCAATAACCTTTGGAAAGTCAGTGGGGCCCCCTTCACCCCGAACGGGATTCTTACGAATTCATAATGGCCCCGCTATCAAGAAAACGGGGTTTTACCTATGTCCTCGCCAGCCATTTTTACTTGGTGGTACCCGCTTTTTAAATCCAGGGTACTAAAAATCGTCGCACCTGCTAATCTGTCCAGAATGTCCTACACACAGGGAAGCGGGTATCGTTCGTCTTCTGTTGCTTCATTCAGCTTTCTATAATCCACCACGACCTTGTATTGTTTCTCCGTTTGCGCGTCCTAATCTTTCTTTTTCTCAACTACCCACAATGGACTATTAAA
Source organism: Troilus luridus (assembly GCA_964056705.1). NCBI lineage: Eukaryota > Metazoa > Arthropoda > Insecta > Hemiptera > Pentatomidae > Troilus > Troilus luridus. The sequence continues at coordinate 1,562,898 of OZ057417.1, read as the reverse complement.
CGGCGAATTACTTGGTCAGATAATTCCCTGGCGCAGGAGATCGTCCAATTTTTCCTTAATAACAACGCTCAACGCCTGTGGGTAACGTCTATCTTTGACATACACCGGGATATCCGTTTTTAATCTAATCCGATATAAAGTTTTCCCGGTTGTGGGTAAAATCTCATTTTCCGTATAGATGAGGTCTTTATTTAGCTCTATGATATCCTTAATGGGTGGCCTGTCACGATATTTCGATACCACCACGCCGCTCGTAACTGTGGTCTGATATGGCCGTTCACCTAGTTTGAAGTGCCAATTCCCCTGTTCGACTGTCAATATCAACCCAGCTAATCGCAGGATATCTCCCCCTGCCATAAACTCATACCCGAGCATTATCACCCCCACCACATGAACCTTAACCTCCACATCCCGTTTGTACAATTGACGTACACTTCTCCCAAGGTCGTGCACCGCCCGCTAACGGTAGCGATACTTCACTGGCATCGTTTGTGTCTTCCCCGTAGTCCTAGTTTCTCGGCCGCTTTTATAGTAATTAGGTAATTTGTACTCCCAGTGTCAACTATTTTTTATTTATTTTTTTTTTTTTTGGGCCCCCTTCCTGCCATTGCTGCATACGGGGTTCTCGGTGGTGGCGGGTTGATGCGTTGGGTTTACGCGGCCTTGATCCCGCTTCACTTTCAGTAGATAAAGCACGTCTTCTTCCGGAGTCCAGCGCCCTCCGCCTTACGGCTTCTTCAATCGTTCTTTCAACGTGTCCCATGAATGAGTTGTATCACCTTGTATAGGGTCCAGAAAACGCAGTAAGATACAGCCTACAAATACCGGTTCTAGCATTTTCACGTCTGATACGAATATGGTCCCATTCTCCCGTCGTGATACAATAAGAGTCATAATCTTATCGGCGCATTTTATGAAGTGATCCAAATCACCAACCGTACCTGTGAATGGCTCTGATTGACCGACGCCCTCGTGTATTTTGCGTACGTACCTTTACTAACTCTATTTGCATCGACTTTTTTTCCTCCGAGAGATGACCCATCAATTGCGCATGTTCTTCCGCAGCCTTCGCCAACTGGAAAGCGAACTTCGCGCTTTCCTTAATTAGCTGGTTTGATTCACCCATCATACGAGTGCTTTAACTTCTTAATTTTTAACGAAGCGCGAACGAACAAACTCTTGGGTTTCGGCACCAGTTAAAATTAAACTGAGATAATCACATCAACTAACTATAAGCAGCTGATCCCTTGTGTTAATATTCCTCCCTCGGTCTCTCCTTGTTTTACCGAATATTCTGCGATGGCATTTCATTTCAGCCCCTGTTGTCCGGCTGATGTGCTTGTCAAGCATGAACCATCTTTCACAGCCATATGAAAGTGTTGGTAGGTATATTGCTTTGAATATGTGCAGTTTCGTCAATTTCCCTACATTTCGGTGGCCAACTATACTATTACAGATCTGGTCATATATCTGATTTGCTTTATTGATTCTATTACCTACTTCTTCATCTACTTTACCAGACCTTCTAATGATGTTTCCTAACTAGGGAAAGTGGTCCACAACTTCGAGAACCTCACCATTGCATAACAAACGGACATCTTCCTGTCCATGCCTAGATACGACAAGCACTTTGCTTTTGGCAACATTTATTGTCATTCCCTTACGTTGGAGCTCCTCTTTCCATTCTAAAAGGGGTTGCTGCAGCTTCTCCTTAGAGCCCGCCAGAAGAAAGATGTCATCAGCGATTGAGAAGGCTCTGGACGACGACAAGACGCAAATTCCATCGACCAATTAGAGCTCTTTGCTATTTTATGGATCTCATCCATAAGACATATAAATAGTAGGGGGCTAAGGCTATCACCATGCCTAACTCCTTTATCTATATGGAATGTATCGGCCTCTCTCCCATTGATCCGCATTACCCCTTTTGAAATTTTGTAAATTGCTTTTGTACCATTGATAAGATCCCTTGGGAGGTTTTTATTCGCCAAAATATTCCACATCTCCTGGTGTAGAACAGATTCGAATTGAAGCTAGAAATTTCTTCAATTCGAGAAAGGCTAGGAAAATGTCGTAGTCTCGGTCCCATGCTCCCTCAAATACTTTTCTAAGAACAAAAATGTGGTCCTGGGTCTGTCTACCGAGTCTAAGTCCAGATTGATCCGGTTCAAGCTGTTCCTCCACGATTCGCCGTAGTCTCTTTTCGAGAATGCGTGTGCATATTTTTTATACGACAGAAAGTAGACTAGTCGGCCTATAGTTTTTACATAATTACACTGAAGTTCCAATCCTCTGGTACTTTCCCGGAATCCCATATTTTTTTGAAATAGCCCTAGAAGGCCTTCATCAATCTGGGGCAATGCTATCTCTTCCTGGGGGTTTTCCAACCTTCATTTTCTCATTACATTGGCTATCCCCTCTTCTTCTATTGACTCCTGGCTTGTATTATCATTGGCAATAATATGAGAGACCACATATTCCTCTTTCTTAAAGAGTTCTACAAAGTGGGTTTTCCATCTGTCGAGGATTCCTTCCGTCTCCGAGAGTATGTTTCCATTATGGTCTATGATATTTCTTGAAGGCTTTTTGTATTAAACTTTTAGGACCTTAAATGTTCTCCAGAATCTCTTAATATTATCACGATGGTCTTCATCCAAACTTCTACCGAGTTCTTCCCAAGTATTCTTTTTGCCCGCTTGAACTCCTATCTTACATTCAGATCTTACCCTGCCCCGGGATTTCTCTTGGAGATATCATTCCCAGGCTTGCTTCTTCTATCCGACAATTTTCTTTATATTTCATGAAATGAAATACAAATAATATAATAGTTTCATTATTCTTTATTTTGAAATAACATCAATCTTTCTAAAAACAAATCGTTATAATCAATAATGTTTGTAAAATTTTATCTTAATGCGAGTTGATGAACAATATTTTTAGTCTAGATCCAACTCACAAATCGACATTGTTTGACCTTGTGACATATCGATAGTCATGGCAAATGCCAAGCGAATTGGAAATTTCAGACGCCTGAATGGAATGGGTGAGCCTGAAGGGATCATTGGGATTCGTGGCAGGAGAACGACCTCACCTTCAAATTTGCCGTTCAAAATTGTAGCTTCAAGAACGCTGCCCATCATTTTTTTTTTTATGACTAATCTTGTACCGTTGCATAGCTTAGGTGCAATTAAATTCCGAAACAAAATGATAGGTGAGCCAATTTTTAATCGCAAGTTATGTGATGGTATTCCTGGTAAATCCAGCGAATTCAAAAATTCAACAGGATAGTTGACTGCTTCGTCAGGATCGGTAACAGTGTCGATCGATTTGAACAATATATGCCCGGCAATGACTGTTGTATTTTGAAGTTAATAGCGTCAACAACGATATTTTTTGCGGATAAAAACCTCATTCACGAAGCTACGCATGATTAATATAAGAAGCTTGTAAATCTGGAAATATGCTTTCAATCAAAGCATCTTTCATACTAACCATGTTGCAGAAATTGTCTGGCACTTTGATGCATTGTGTGTCTCCATGTAATGGTATTGTTCCGTTTCCAATGTTGAGCAATTGCTTGGAGAATCATAGTGCCAATGGATCGTTTTGCAGTTGTGCACGTGTATTTGTTTTTTTTTTGAGATTTTAATTTTTATTTAATTTTAACTTATACACATACATTTTAAACATTGGTGGGATAATCCCTTACAATGAGAATGATTTTGGATACATGGTTGTTTGGTTAATAAGTTTTTGTTGTTGGTAAAAATTTAAAAAACCCAACAGAAAAAAGAAGTACATAGGATTTTATACAAAAGATATACATTTATAATAGTACATACAAAACATTTTTATATACAACATTATTTTTATATACTACATTATATAGCTTATAAGAACATTGATTTAAGGAAGAACTCATTTCAATATATATATTATTTATAGTAGAATGTGTTTTGTTCGTTTGTGTCTGTATTTTGGTGTTGTTGTTTTTGTATAATTTCCTATTTCTTGAATGAGTATGTTGTCTGATAGTTGGCATGAGGTGAAGAATCTGAGGGTTTGTTGGTGTATAAATTCATGTATTGTTGGGATATCTAGTTCATTGTGCATTGTGGTGATTGGAGTATATATTGGATAATTTTTTATGATTCTTAGGCATTTGTTTTGGAAGGTCTGTATTTTTTTTATGTGTGTTTTGCTAGCTAAACTCCAGACTGGGCATGCGTAAGTTACCATGGGCCTAATGACTCCCTTATATAGTATTTTCTTATTTTTTTCCGATAGTTTTGATTTCTTGTTGAAGTAGGGATACATTTTATATAATATTCTACGGGCACTATTTAGTTTATTGTTTATATGATGGTTGAATATTAGTTTGCGGTCTAAAGAGATTCCTAAATATTTAATATGGTTAGATATAGGTATTGAGGTATTGTTAAGTAGTATGGTAGAGGGGAGTTTAAGTCTTCGTTTTGTGAAAATTATAGCTTCGGTTTTGTCAGTATTTAAATTCAGTCCCCATTTTTTCAGATATTTGTTAGTCTTGTAAAATGCTTCCTGTAGCCTATTAATTATTGTGGTTATCTTATACGATGATGATGTTATTGCTGTATCATCGGCGAACAGTGCGATATCTACATTACTGATTTTTGGAATGGCATTAATAAATAAATTAAATAATATTGGGCTGAGACAGGACCCTTGTGGTAGACCCGAAATTGTTGTTCTAATTGTTGAATGCTTATTGTTTGATGAAATAAAGAATGTTCTGTTATTTAAAAATGAGTATATTGTTAGAATTAAGTACCTTGGGATATTGTATTGTATTAATTTGTGGATGAGGAACTGAGGGGAAATCCTGTCGAATGCTTTTTCTATGTCAATGAGGATCATGCCTGTATGCTTTCTTAGGTTGAAATTTTTAGTGATAATGTCAACTACTCTCGCCAATTGACCGGTTGTAGAGTGAAAATACCGAAAGCCAAACTGTTCATTGATTAGTATATTTTTATCTGTTAAATGCTGGACCAGTCGATATTTTATTATTTTTTCGTAGAGTTTAGACAAGATGTTAAGTAAACTAATGGGTCTATAATTGGATGTAATTTCCGGGTCTTTATGTGGTTTGGGTACGGCTATTACTTTTGCTCTTTTCCAAATATTCGGGAAGTAATTTAATCTGAGGCAAGTATTGAAGATTTTGGTAATATGTATTATAGTTTTCTTAGATAGGTGTTTTATTAATATTGCTGGAATATTATCGGGTCCGGGTGATTTTTTAATGTTTAAGGATTTTGTTAATTTTGAGATTTCTTGGGGTGATGTATGTTTAAAGTTACTTTGTTCCGGTTTGGTTGTTATATAATAGTTTACGGTTTTTTTCACTTTATTTTTATGATATGTTGTGGTTAAGGTGTTTGGTGAGTTTTGGATATTCTCAAAATGATCGGCAATCCGTGAAAGTTTTTGTTTCATATCAAATATATATTTATTATTATCTATTTTTAAAGGGGGAATGTTCGTATTAGCTTTTGTAAAAATCTTGTGGATTTTCCAGAAGGGTTTATCGCCAGTTTTAAATGTTTTCAGAGTTTTAGCCCAATTGGAGTTTCTCCATTGGTCCAGTTTCAGACGTATCAGATCAGATAATTTGTTGGTGAATGTTTTTACTATATTTGTAGAACGGGTTTGAGCTCTGCGCCTATATTTGTTTCTTAGTTTTATCAAATGTTTTATATATTTGGGGAATTCATCTGTGTGGGTAGCAGCGTAGCTTATGGGGATTGCTAGATGAGCTGATCTTTTGATCATTGAAGTTAAATTTTGTATGGCAGATTCTATTTCGTCCGGATTTGAGATTTTAGGATTGATGTCTAAGGAGTTATGTAGGTATTTTTTAAATTGGGCCCAATTTGCAAATCTATAATTGAATTTAGCGATAGGTGTTTGGGTTATAGGTTTTAATTTTATCCGATACAGAACCGGGTTGTGATCAGAACATAATGCTGGTATAGAAATTAGCCTAGAAATCGCACTGAAGGATTTAGTTACTAGTATATCTAGTGTGCTAGGTCTTGATTTCCCGTTGGTAGGGAAATACGTAGGTGTACTAGGATATACTATTTGGAGTTTCAAGTGGGTAGCATATTTTAGAAGTTGGTTACCATTTTTGTTGTTATTGTGACAATTCCACATTTTATTTTTGCTATTGAGGTCTCCCATTAGTTACATACTTTTATTTAATTTCATAAGGGTTATGATTTCTGTTTTAATTAAAGGTTTTTTGGGAGGTAAATATGCTGATGTAATTGTTATTATTTGATTATTATTTAAGTTTACGTTTATAGCGACGGCTTCGATGTATTTTAAGGTTTGTATTGGGCAGTATGTGTGTTTCAGTGATTTATGGATTATCAACATAACACCGCCGCCATATCGGTTACGATCTGATCTGTATATTTTATAATTTGGGATAGAGATTTTGTCAATTTCGGATATATGGGTTTCTGTAACTGATAAAATATGGGGATTGTTAGAAGAAATAAATTCTTTTAATTCTAATAGTTTATTTTTTATTGAACGAGCATTCCAAGTTAAGCAATTTATGTAGTCAATGGTCATGGAGTTTATAATGTTTCCTACCAATTTCATGGTAAACGTTTATTTTTAAACTCAATAGAAATTGATCATTAATTTTATAGTTTAAAATATGCATGTAGAATAAATAGATAGGCATTATAGCAGTGATAACAGAGCGAGATAAGAGGATTTGTTTACTACACAAGTAGTTTGTGTAGTGGCAAGTTATGAATATGTTGTGTGAAGTGATATTTATTTTTACTGGATTTATCAATCCTGGAGTTTTATTGATATGTGAATTGGTAATTATTCTATTTTTTAGTATTGTGAGTAAGATAAATACAATAAATATTTTACTTGATTGATGATTTAATTGCTTGGATATGATATGACCCTTCATTTAGTCAAGTAGAGATAAAATACCTTCAAATAAGATGAAAAATTTGGATATTCCGTCTTCGGCTTCTTTCATTTTGGCTATGATATTTTTAACATTTTTAAATATATCTGCCATTTTCAAAGAGCTGAACATAGTTTTGGCTTCTTTGATCATATCCATTATACAGAGTTCTTTGTGCTGTGGAGTAAATGAGTTTGAAGGCCAATGTGATTGAGGTTTGGGGAGTTGTGAGAAATCTTCTCTTTTTGCTGTGAAATTTCTTATGCTTGATATAGTTTTTCTAGGTGGATTTTTACTTAGCTTAATGTTCAGTGTTTTTTCATATACTGGGCATTCTTTTGAATTTGACTGATGGCTTCTTCACAATTTGCACATTTTGGGGAAAAGTTTTCAATATTTATATTTAAGCAATCCTTGGTTTTATGAGCTTCTGAGCATCTCATGCATTTTGGTTTTTTATTGCAATTGATAGCAATGTGGTTATATGATTGGCAATTATAGTGTTACGGTCAGAGCGGGAAGGAGGGCCGGCTGAGAGGATTAGGCAAACAATGGGATTAAGCGGAAGGGATTAAAGAAGTTGCCGAGGCCCATCTCGTTCAACCTGGATCGGCCTGGATGGTTCTCGATCTTGTTCCGAGTAATGCCCCACCCCGACCTACCTTGCCTATATAAAAAGGACAGCGTTTTCGGCCGGGCAAGTCAGTAATAAGCCAGTAGTAATAAGCAGTCGTTAACTAGTGATAGTGCGTGTGAGTTACAGTGAGTTAGTATCAGTCTGTAATAAGTGCTTAGTGAGCAACAGTGACAATTAGTGGCCGTTTAATAAGTGTAATAAACTGTGGGTCAGTTTGTCATATTTGGAGAGTCTTACGGTCGGTGGACTTTAGTTAGCGAACTGTAAGTGTTAATTTGTAATTGTAAACTATAGTGTAATATTATTGTGTTTGTACAAATTTCTATATAAATAGTTTAGTTATTTAGTATTAGCAATATACTATTATCTTAGAAATTAGATAACATTTAGTAGAATATTGTTATTGTAATATTGATATTAGTTTAATAATTTAATTGTTTTAAATAATCTTATTATATTCTTTTTAATTTGTTAATAAATATTAGATTCTTGAATTGAGTAATAGCTTAGTTCATTTTTCATCCGGTAGCCCGTAACAAATTGGTGTCAGAAGTGGGATTTTGTGAAATTGTTATTATTTTGTCTTGCATTTTGTAATTGGGCTACTGTATGAAAAATGGCTTCTCAAAGTCTTAAATTAATGGATTTAAAAGTTGCGGATTTAAAACGGGAATTAGAAGAACGTGATCTGGATTCTTCCGGAAATAAAAGTGTAATGCAACATCGCTTGCGTCAATTTTTTGTAGAGTTAGGGGAAGATCCAGATGATGTTCTGTTTGAAACCGATTTAAGCAAATTGTCTGCAACTTTTAAAAATGAGTTAAGCAATGTAGAAAATAAGCTAGGTAAGGAATAAGGCAATGTAGATAATAAGCTAGGTAATTTACAAAATGAGTTAAGCAATGTAGAAAATAAATTAGGTAATGAATTAGGTTCTGTTAAAAATGAGTTAAGCAATGTAGAAAATAAACTAGAGTCTAAATTAGGCACATTAGTGACTAAGTTAATGGAAAGTGTAGAGAATAAGTTAGCCGATGTAGATAACAAAGTAGCTGATGTAGAATCTAGGTTAGGAGAAAAATTGAATTAAATTGAAACCAAACTTAGACAAAGAGTGGAAGCTATAGAGGGACTTATGAGCAACCCACCGACGAACAACACCGACCGTTTCCCTGAGGTCAGCCTTCATAAAACTATTCTGCCCACCAATAATGGGACGCCACCAGCTCACAATACCATTCCAGTATTCGACGGAAAGACGCCGTGGGAGGACTACATGACTCTCTTCGAGACAGCTGCTTCGATCCACGGGTGGTCACAGGAGACCCAAGCTTCAGCGTTGTGTCTGGCCTTGCGTGGAGACGCCTTGAGAGTGCTGCAGGGAATGCCCATGTCGGAGCGGTCCAACTACGGGAAACTGATTAGAAGACTGGAAATGCGTTTCGGACACCGCCACATGGACCAGCTATATCGCTCACAGCTAAGAAACAGGGTCCAGAAGGACAACGAGACATTGCAGGAATTTGAAGTGGATATTGCCCGGCTGGTGAGGAACGCCTACCCATCGGTCACCGACTATGTCTATGAGAGTCTGGCAGTCGATAAATTCCTGGATGGACTTCGGGACCCAGAGACAGAACAAGCAGTGAAGCTCGCCCGGCCGAAAACGTCGGGAGACGCATTATCTCAGGCCATGGAGTTTGAAGCTGTCAGACAGTCTGTACGGGGCCATGCGCGAGTTCGAGCAACAGAAGCAGAGCCTAATGTGGTCCCTAGCATCGAAGACATAGTGACGAAAGTGTTGGATGCTCTCAGGACCCATAAGAAGGAGATACGCTGTTGGGGCTGCGGAGAGCTTGGACACCCTAGAAGCAAGTGTCCAACCCGTAACGTCAAAGCCCCCAGGAAGGCCATCAGAGTTGCGTCAATAGGAAGCGGAACGAACAGCTTCTACGTTGATGGGATGGTGAACGGTCAGCTGCGAAGTCTTCTAGTGGATACCGGCGCGAGCATGACAATCCTTAACCCGAAGACACTTTCAGCTGAGAAGATCTTACCAACAACTTGGGCATTACGGACTGCCACGGGACAGCCAGCCAAGGTCTACGGGGACACAGTTGCCACCTTCATCATCGGGGGTCAACATCTGAAGCACCGCGCTCTCGTGGCAGAGATCGATGAAGATGTCATATTGGGCATGGACTTCATGATCGCATACGGGATCAAGCTGGACATGTCGAAAGGTGTGCTGACGATGGGAGACGAGGAAGTCATCCTTCGGCAGGGAAAGGATCTCTACGCACGAGTGCTCTTACTAGAAGACACCACTTTACCTGCACATAGCCAAATCGTGACGCATGGGACGGTCGAAGGACATCTACCAGAGGGTCAATGTGTACTACTGGAACGTGGAACGCACGAAGAACAAGAGATCGGACGCGGCGTACTGGTTGCTAGGTCTCTCATCAAGGTCGGACGGACCCCTCCAATCCGGCTTATGAACCTGAACAGCTTCCCGGTAACGCTGAAGAAAGGAACACCGGTCGGGGAGTGTACAACCGCTTCCTCAGTGGTTCGTCAGCTGCAACGTCGTCCCACCGAGCTCCGAGGACTGCCAGAAGAACTAAATGGATTGGTGGACGAATCATGTCGCGACCTTTCGCCTGAACAGAGCGTGTATATTAGTGTAGTATAGTTAGTATTATAGTGTAATATTATTGTATTTGTACAAATTTATATATAAATAGTTTAAGGAAGAAAATAGTTGGGGGTGCAGTCAATTAAAACACTAAATAAGTGGATACTTATTTAATTAAGTGCCGACGTTTCGACCCACTTTGTGGGTCATCTTCAGGGCTAAGAAAGAAAAACAGACAACATACAATGAATACAATAAAAATACAGTGAGGACTGAGTATATGATAAATGAGAAAAAATATATATGTAGAGAGGTAGAAATTTAGAACAAAAGTGAGGGATATATATGAATACAAAAAATCACAGAGAAAATGTACAGAACGGTGGTGATGCCAAAAAAATTTTTTTACAAAGATAAAAGACGGAAGTAAACAGAAAGATATTTAAAAAAGAAAGAAAAAATATATACATCAGAGGTGAGAAGTAAAATTATGGAAAAGGTAATAGATTATATATAAACTATAAAAGGTAAGATAATAGACTCCTAGGGAGTTTACATAAGTAAAATGAAAGAAGATATAACCAAAATGAAATTAAAGAGTAAATAAAGGAAAAATAACAGTAGAAAGTCAAGATATGAATATAGAGTATAACAGTTTTTTAAAAATCCATACCTATAGTAGAAGTGGTATAAATATATGATATAAATATACAAGGAACGTATAGAAATATAAGTAACAATATGGTATTAGCATGGAAATAGAGTAAAATATGATGAAATAGTGATGTTAAATGCTAATGAAATCTTAGATAATAATAACATATGAGAAAATAAAAAGGTGTGCAATATGGAGAAGGAAAGGGGTGAGGAGAAGATATGAGTATTAAAAATGTAATTACCTATAAGACGCTCGCTGTAGCACGAGGTGACGCGGTCTGACAGGAAAATACGTTATGAAGGTGTTGCCAGCGAAATCTGACGGCCAAAAATATGACTAATTTTAAATTTTGAGATATATATTTTAAAAGTATATAAATAGTAATTTTTTATTGACTATTTTTTCAAAATATTGACTATTTTATTATATTAAAATGTGTATCATGACTATTTTATAGAGAGCCACGAAAATTAATGACTAAATTAATGGGAAAAGGTAGGGTGATAAAACAGTAGGATTTGATGTCAAGAGGTCAAAATAAGTATTATAGGAAAGAGACTATAGTAGTAACAGAATGACAATGGGAAGGAATAACAAGGTAAACTAATTTAAGGTTTATTTAGTAAGTTGAAAATTTGTGAGTAGAAAGAGGATAAGTTGTTTGAATCGATCTTGAGGTTAACAGTGGAGGAATCTAAATTTATGTGGATGGTTTCAGAGAGTATGCTTGTATTGTTCAGAGAGTATGAGACTTTGATAATACATCCATCCTAGCTTCTGTTCCCAACCATGATAAACGCATACTCTCTGAAACCATCCACATAAATTTAGATTCCTCGCTAGTGCATTCATCCCAGATTATAATTTACCTATTCCGGAATGCTTTTTTTATGTTCCACACTGCATCTGGATTTGTGTGAATGTTCAACGGCAACGTGAGTGATGAATGTGCAGTCAGTCCGTCATCAAGTGAAGTGGCTGCAATACCTGATGTTGCAATTGCTAACGCAATATGATTTTGTGATCTACGTGCGCACAAAAGTCATCGCGTCTTGAATATATTCTTCCATATTACGTGGGCTATCATATTTGATGATGGAAGAATTATATGAAGTACCGATGTCGTTGATATTAGTTATTCCATGTACGTTACCAACAATAGCATCACGAAAATGAATGCGTTCCTCAGCTCGAATTTTCGCTCGATTATACCTGATGTATCGTAATCGCTCGGTTTCATTTGGCACGAATCATCAACCGATATGCGTAGAAGTTTATCACGCTAACTTTCTTGGTAGGTTCTGCGCCTGCAAAGTAAAAATATAATTAAGACAAATATAAATTAATCGGGCATACTAATAAAATATTATTTACTGACATGTGAAGATTGTACCTGTTGCTGGATTTCTTTGTTTGATATTTAAATGAAATCTATCTTCTTCTTCCCAAGATATCAATGGATATTGCAAAGCATTGTAAGAGCAATGACTGTGTGCCTTCAATCTTATTCACTGTGTTATCTCTGCTTTTGATTCGTACATTTCGACGTTCAAATGCGTCGCCAACCATAACAATTGCAACTTAATTAATGGTTGGTGCATTATATCGGCCCGCGTGCTCCCCAGATGGTAATTTGTCTGCTTTGATGGCAATCGAATAGTTTTCGTTTTGCAGTCTGTTTGAAACGGCATTGAACAACTTGACCAACTGGTTGTGATTCTGTAAAAACGGTTCGAAAATACCCACAATTTCTCGCTCCTCCATTTGGTCAATAAGTTTGTACTGACAGCGTGCGTTTATTTGCTGCTTCTCATCACCAATGAAGTAGAATTCTGGAAATTCTGAATCAATATGAGGCCAATCAATATGATTAGAGAACCAATTTGATAATACAATTGGCCATGAATCTTAAACGTTGATTGGAAATTGTGACCATCCTCATTCTTTTTTTTGTTGTTGCTCCAAATGATGTCATTTGAAAGCACGAATTGAATTTGCGAAATTTACGAACAATTTAGATTGAGATGTAGCTCCTGCCAACAGTGCTTTCAATGGTTCTGATGGCAAATTCAATGGTGGCAATACAACTTTTCCAGACGCGCAGCAGAAACCGGCCGATTCACCTTTGTATTTGAGAGCATGACAGTGTTCGCATTGTTTATTCATAGAACCGATTACAATTTGTGACTGTGACGAATAGTCGATGTCCGAATCATATTCAAACGCAAGCCGAAGAAGTGATGCATGGACGTGTCAATGCACGATATACTTGCAAACGCTGTTGTTCACATGTTTTGAATGTGTCGGTAACTCGTTGACGGGCCAGTCTTAGTCTCAATGCATTAGCTCGACGGCGTTCGTTAAGTTGCTCTTGACTTTCATTAGCACGTGTGATTGCAGCCTGCTTTCTTAAATTGTCATTGTTCGTCAACTGATCTTCTGCCGATCTATTTAACCGACGGTTCTGGACTAATTGTAAATTCCGAGTCGGTCGACCAATATTTCCTCCTCGTCGACATGGGATTGTTGTATGTAAGTAACTTAATAATAAACTTAATATTCACTGAAATGCGACACCTGAAATATCAAAAGAAACCGTACAAAAAAATTAAATTGTCAAAATAAGGAAACACACTCAATATAATACACTGAAATTAAAATGTCAAAAAATAAACGAAATCCTATGCAGGTAACTGTAACTTATCACTGAATATAACACGTACAATATTTACGTAAATACGATACATAAAATATCAAAACACAGCGTACAAAAAAATCAAATGCATTGAATGAATACATGCACAAAAATTCATTCAAATCGGTCGTTTAGGAGGAGTTCAGTGACATACACAAGTACAGTAGAATTATATATATAAAGATGATAAAAAATGTGAAATATTTATATATATAGTTATTTTTCGAACAATATGTATGAAAAAGGAAAGAATATGTTAAATTAATATCAGTGCAAAATCCTTTATTTGTTATTTACAATTTTTTAGGAGTAGCTATATTTATTAAAAATATAATTATTAGGGCAAACAAATTTAATGGTTTGAAATAGTTGGAAACAACGTTCATTTTTTAATTATCAAATAAAAAATACCGCCGTTGGGTATACTAACTAAAGGACCACTCTACATCAACTGAAGTCAATGCAGCTTACTTGAAGCAATAATTTAGCACATCCAGTCCCCTGTTGATTTTCGCTATTATTATCATTTCTTTCCAACCTGGGTTTTTTTCTCAGCACGTCTTGCAATTTCTTCTTCATTGTGGTTCAAACTTCTCCAGATGCTTCTCCTTCCTTCTGTATACAGTTTTCAACAGTAGCGACGCTTTCGGATAATGGCATGCTGTTGGCTTCCAGCTTAATTAATAATTGAGTTTAAAACACGCATTTGAGACTATGTAAGTCAAGTTTTCTTTAAGTGGCGTTTCTCCATCACGGATCTAGCTTTTTCTATTGCTGCAGACGAGCCAAAATCTAGTTTTGACAGAGCGTCTTTCATTTTTTCGTAGTTCTTGCAGTAATATTCGGCTGCCTCTAACCAAGTAATCCGCCTTGTAATTACAGGTTGAGGAGGCAAAACATAAGTCTGGATAAACCTCATTGAATAATTTGACTCGACTAGGGCCTTTAAAAATACAAAAAAACATTAATATTTGATATTAAAAGGATAACATCAAAAAAGTTAAGCCTAACAATTTCTCCAACTCGGTGAAATGTATGTGAGATGTATCATATTGGAATAAAACACCTTCAAAGTAGCACCCGCTTTCACCATATATGGAACAGCGTCTGATAAAAATAAAAGAACGTTTTTGTTTAAAATATCACTTGGCTAAAGGAGACCCATCGAGTCATTAAAAAATGACTTGGTTGCATTTATCTAAAAGTTCACAATTTAAGGGAAGCTGTGGTGCAGGTGATTCGGGAGATATTCTACCAATTACTATAATATATCCCCGTTTATTAGATACGTGATAAAATCACCTATTACCAGATGTTTTATTATTAATTGTTAATAGTTAATAGCTAATAACAGAAGTTAATAAAGTTCAGTTATTTGTTGGCTACTAATGTGTAAACTATACAATATCTTTAGTGAATATCGTTTACGCTGCAACATCAATGGTTTCGTCGATCTAAACCCAAATAGGACCATTTTTAACGTCATCTCGAATTTTAGCAAGAGTTTCCATATTAATGCCTTTCAAACAATTTTTCCATAATGTGCTTTCATCGGGTTTTTTTTTTTGTCAGTGTATCGGTCTAAGAAATTTTAGAACTAAGGATTATAAATTTGGTGAATGGAATTTCAGCTCTGCACTACATGCAAATTAAATGTTAATGTTACATATTAATGCATGTAGAATAGGAAGGACTAAGGGGAAGAGGGAGTGAGGAATGTGGTGATTTTTAATCCCACTCATGTGTGGGAAACTATTCCCAACTATTGTCTAACCTGGCAGATAACCAGTTATATGTTTGTAAACTCACTATTCTTCTACAGTTTTTGTTTTAAGCTAATAAAAACCTTTCTAAGGGTAATTCATTCTTCTTCCATTTTCATCACAATTTAATTAGCTTAAAACTTCTTTCGTTCGTCATGTGATTTAAAATTTTAAATTTCGGTTCGGAGATTCAATCACGGGAGTGCCGTTGTTATATTTATTTCGTGGATGTGAATTGTTTTTAACCATTAACAAAGAATCTTGTAATCCACGATGGACAAGTATTTAAAGCCCGACAAATTCTGCGCAAGTCCAGATTCACCATCTAGTGGAAAGGAGTTCTCACATTGGCTTAAAACATTCGAAAATTTCATATCATTATCTACTGAACCATTGGAAGACGTTGACAAATTGAAGGTACTCCAAAATTTTCTTTCGTTCAGTGTTTATTATCTGATTTCAGAGACCACAACATATGTTGAAGCAGTTGAAACCCTGACTAAAATCTATGTTAAGGAAAAGGGGGATATATTTGCACGTCACATTTTGGCTATACGTAAGCAACAGCAAAACGAAAGTGTTGACCAATACGTTCAGGCTCTAAGGCTGTTAGCAAAGGATTGCAATTTCGAGGCTGTTTCTGCTGAAGATAATAGAAATCAGTACATTCGCGATTCTCTTATTAACGGACTACTGTCTTCTCAAATCCGCCAACGAATACTTGAACAGTCTAAAACATTGAGACTCGATGACGTCATCCAACGAGCCCAAGCTCTTGAGCTGGCCCATAAACAAGCTGAAGGATACTTAAACGGTGCAAATGATTTCTCTTGCGCGGGAATTGGCAGTGATTCGAATTCATCACTTTCAATTCCTGGTACCTCCCACCCTAGTGCACGATTCGTTAACCCCAGATCATATGATCCGAACGATCACGATCTTTGTGCTGCAACAAGTCAGAAGAGGGTCAGCCATTGTTTCTTTTGTGGATTTAGTCGCCATCCGCGCTCGGCTTGTCCTGCTCTTGAATCAGAGTGTGCCAATTGCAAAATCAAGGGCCACTATGCCCGTGTATGTCGGAAAGCTAAGAAAAATACTCAGAAAACCAAACCTGTATCTGCAGCTATTTTAGCATCACTGAATAATGGGTTTCTGCCTCAGTTAAGCCATGCTGTTACCTCTGCTCTTGTAAATGGAATCCTCTGTAACTGCCTCGTGGACACTGGGAGTTCTGGTAGCTTGGTCAGCCTTGACTTTGTCTCTGAACACAACATTCAAGTTATGCCTCAGGAGGGACGAGTATCAATGGCATCTACGTCGTTATGGATCAACGTCGAAGGATTTATTCTTGTAAAGCTAGAAATAGCGGAACACACTTACACTAAATGTAAGTTGACTGTTCTGAAAGAACTCTGTTCCGATATTCTCATTGGACATGACATACTCAAAGCACACTCAAATATTCTGCTAAAATTTGGCGGTGACAAGGCACCTCTCACAATCTGTTCGCATACTGTAGCTTTATTTTTTTTTTTTTCTCTCCCTCCAGGATTTATTTACAATTGAATACAAACTATAATTATACTTATAACTAAAGCTGCTATATAAACTAAAAGCCTTCTATTACCTTCCGGTATTTTAAGGCGTTACATTGGGCTGAGTCCGCTGATGGCGGTTTTTACTCAAACCGGCACGTGGCCGCTGGCTCTATATATTACAAACGGGGAGGGACCGTTTAGCGGGATGAGGAATAGGAGTAGAAAGAAGAAAGGGGAAGAAGGAAGAAGGAAAAGGAAGAGTGGGTAAGGACAAGGGAGTACTTACCCCATCCCTAGATCACGTGCGAGCACATCGACCAAGGGGACACTGCCCTGCCATCTCCCAGGTCTGGGAGGTGGTTTCAAGTCCCTAAATAGGGGGTTCACACAGGTCTTCAGACCATCAAAGAATTTGATGTGCCTCCGACGTATGTACTCAGGCACCGAGGGGAGCCGAAGCTCCTCCCGGATCGTGGTGTTAAGTGCCCCCTCGAGCGATGTGCCACGCACTATCTTTCTAAGGATGGAGTTCTGGTACTGCTGCAGGTGCTTCAGCGTTGTTTTGTAGAGGTGTCTCATGAGCGGTGCACCATAGAGCAACGTTGGTCTTATGATTGATTTATAAATCTGTAACTTTAGCCTCAGTGAGAGCTGCGGCGACAAGAGCAGATGATATAGCCTTTGGGTTTTCTGTCGAGCTAACTTCAATCTTGCCTGAGCGTGCTTTGAAAAGGTTAGATGCCTATCAAAGTGTACGCCAAGGTAGAGGATTGAAGTGGATAACTTTCTATCCTCACAGTCCACGGTAAAAGTCTTTGGTAGAGGTTTCTTACTTACACTCTGAAATGACATTACGATGGCATCCGTCTTAGACGGATTCACCCTGATGCCAATCAGTTTCAATTCATTTACTATTGTTTCAGTCACCTTTTGTGCCTTTTTAAGGGCATGTGGGGTGCTGATGCTGGTGGCGTAGATCCCAATATCATCCGCATAGGCTGCTACCACTGCTCCTGGATGCTTCATTGCGACTACTGGTGCTGTGAAGATCACAAACATCAGTGGTCCCAATACAGAGCCTTGAGGTACTCCTCAGGTGGTGGTGCTAGAAGTCGAGTAACTGTTACCGACTCGTACGACGAAAGATCTTCCGCTAAGATAGCTTTGGATCAGACGACATAGAGTGGCAGGAAAGTTAAACTCTTCCAAGCGTCGGAGTAGCAACTCGTGAGACACACAGTCAAAGGCCTGGGTGCAATCCAGTGAAATGAACGCCGTAGCTCTGTTCATCTGCATGTGCTCTATGGTGTGCGCCTGCAGCTTAGCAAGGTGGTGGTCACAGGCGACTCCTCTCTGGAAACCAGTCTGCTCAGGGGGGATGATGTTATACTCACTGCAGTGCTTCGTTATGCGATGGTGAACCAGCCTCTCGAAGATTTTGCTCATGTGATGAAGATTATGCTCCGGTAGTCTCCCATTCTTCCCAGGCTTGAGTAGCGGTACTACAACGGCTTGTTTCCATACATCAGGGAAGTAAGAGATCCTAATGCAGGTGTTGAATATGTTCAATAGAAAGGCTTTACCCTTCCTAGGAAGCATCTTCAACATCACATAGGGAATATCGTCCTGCCCCGATGCTCTGTTACCTTTAGTCCGTCGTAGTACCGACTCGAGCTGACCGAATGTGAAGAATATCCGCTTCTCGTTAGGACACGGTAGTGGTCCCTCCGGGATCAGCGGAGCATCTATTAGCCGAGCAGCTTCCCTCTCATGATACGCCTTCACCAGAACTTCAGCCTGTTCCCCAGGCGTCAGTAGGTTGCCTCCAGATGACAGAAACACTGCTCTCCTCTTGGATACGTAGGTCTTGACGAGCCGCCAGAACTGACGGTGGTCGTCGTGAGTCCTACGCAACTGCTCATGCCAGAGGGATGTTTTCCAGTCTCGCATGAGGTTGGCTATCTGCCGTGTCATCGCATTGATGGCCGGTTTTAGGCCATAGTCACGCGAGCGCTGGAAAACATTCCTCAGGTTATTACGCTGACTTATGAGAGCTAAGATGTGTTTCGGAGGTTTCCTAATGGCGTTGGGTAAAGGACTGAACTTCGGGATATGCTGGTTGGCCGAGGCATGTATGGTAGTGGTGATGACATCCACCGCCCTGTCCACCTCGTCCTCTGTACTTAGATGGGTGATCGTGGGGAGAGCTTCCACAACGCTGGCTCTGTAACCTTTCCAGTCGGCTTTGTGCAAAAGGTACTTACTCGCAGGCGGAGCTGCGGGGGTACCTTCGAAAGTATAGCGCACAGGCCGGTGATCAGACGGTCCGTACGGGAGTGCAGTGCAATCCGTAACGGTGTGCAAATCTCTGGTAAGGAGAAGGTCCAGCGTTGAGGTCGCACCATGTCGGGCTGCATGCCTGAAGGTATGCACCCCGGGGTGATAGACGCTCAACCCAGTCTTAGAGATGGCAGTTCCCAGTGTGTTAATGCTGGAGCAGAGCCAGGCTGTGTGCTTGGCATTGAGGTCTCCTAGGACTATGTAACGGCTCACAGCCTGGGCGTGCTTCAGCAACAACTTCATTGCTGTATGTATAGCTTGTGGCCTCCTATAGACACAGCTGAACGTGTACCGGGTCTTGAACCGTACGTCAACTGTGACTATGTGAGTACCATTAGTTGGACACACTGGATTAGGAATTCTCCTAGAGGGCACATCGTTTCGGACTAGGATGGCGACACTCGCATGTATCCCCGGTGTGCAGGCCTCGCGGTACACAGTGTACCCCTGGATGCACAGTCGATCCGAGGTGGGCAACATGATGTCTGTCAGCGCCACTACCGATGGCCGGTGTTGCTGCAGGAGTATCTCAACCTCAGCCAGCTTGGAGAGCAGACCTCTGATATTATAATTGATGACGTGGTGTTCAATCATCACGCCTGTTGGTTCCGAAGGTTCTGTCGATCACTTTCAACATCAAATTCATCATTTGGTCCATACGAGCTAGGAGGGCTGTGAGTAGGGCTTCAGTTGAAGAGGCCGGCTGCTGTGGCTGGAAAGCTGGGAGGTCTGCTCCTTGTGCTGGCTGAGGCTGGAATGAGCTCTGAGCAGGCTGCCTTCCAGGGGGCATACTATAGTGGGGGTGAGGTATAGGGTGGGGGGTAGGAGTAGGGTGGGGGTGAGAGGTAGGGTGGGGGGTGGTAGAGGAGTGGGGTGACGGTCCCTTACCTGATTGGCAGGGCTGGGCTGGGCTTCCTCCTAGGAGTGAGGAGTAGCTCGTCCCGGCTGTCACTGCTGTGGCCGTCTTCTTCAGCCTTCGCCGCTCCACCAGCTCCTTCCTCACCGGACAGTCTTTGGAGAACGCCGGGTGATCACCTTTACAATTTTGGCACTTGGCCGGGACTTGCTGCTCGCGTAACGGGCACTCTCTAAGTAGATGATGACTGCAGCACCACGCACAATATGCCGTTCGGCCACAGTATGCAGCTGTGTGGCCAAATTCCTGGCACTGATAGCATTGGGTAGGTCCCCGCTGCTCTTTGAAGACTGATGGGTTGAAGAGTACCATCCCCGCTGTTCGAACTCTTCTGATCTTCTCGATATTCACGGTGTGATCCGTGAATAGCAACAGACCCTCGGTTGGGCGGAGAATGTTATTTTCATCCCTCCGCATGAGATGCTTCAGTGACTTGAATCCAGGGAGCTTCTCTTTCAGTTCCTCAGTCACCTCAGTTAGGTCCGCGTCAGCATCGTACCCATAGAGTACGAACTTCTTAGTTCTTTTCGTGCCTCTTGGCGCGAAAGTGTGAAAATGGGTCTCAATATCCTCCCTGAGCAGCTGGACGGCCTTTCCATGATCCAGCTCATTGGTGAGATTAGCCGGAGCTCTTTCTCAGTAGAGTTCATCGCGAACGCTGTGATGCCTTCGTTCATCAGGGCTGCCCTTAGCTTCTTCTGTCCGCAAGGCGGACTTATAATAATAGGCGGAGGCTTCCTCGTTGTACGAGTTGTTTCCGGCACATTTACCTCTTGACTCGTACTGGCAAGTGGCGAGAATCTATTGTCTATTTTTGTGGGTGGAGCGGGCTTATATGTTGGGGGCCTGGTCCCAAAACTCCTCTTTTTCTTCTCCTCCACAAGGATGAAGCCCTCATCATCCGCAGATCTCTTCTCTGCACGTCCAACTTCCACTTCCATATCGTGGACTGCAGAAACTTGTGTGTTATCCTTTACCATGGTTAAGCCTGGGTTGAAGGATGTGTGAGTCTCGGACACACCGAAGCGGACGGACCGTAACGGTGGCACAATGAGTACTGGGGGTCTTGCCAGCGCAAGGCTGCCCGTTTGGCCGGTTAGGTTGGTTCCACTAGATATGTGTGGACCCTTCCGGCATAAGGCGCTAGCTGAGCAAGTAAACACTAACAGGGTAAGCACTAGGTAAAAGTCTACAGGGCAGGTCCTTCTTCTCCTTTTTGCCTTTTCTCCTTTTGACCTTTGGCCTTTGCCTTTGACCTTTGATTTTGTGCCTTTGACCTTTTGCATACTGTAGCTAAGATTGACCCTGTACGTCTCTTTGATCATCTCTCCCCTAAGTGTCATCCAATTGCCATGAGGTCCCGCAAATACTGTAATGAAGACAATCAGTTTATTAAGACAGAAATCACCCGGTTGCTTTCCGAAGGAGTAATTGAGCCCAGCAATTCACCATGGAGAGCTCAGGTATTGGTTGTAAATAACAACGAAAAAAAAGAGACTGGTGGTGGACTATTCTCAAACGATAAATAGGTATACTCTACTTGATGCCTACCCCTTACCAAATGTTGACCAACTTGTCAGAAAAGTTGCTAATTACAAACATTTCAGTGTTGTGGACTTACGGCAAGCATATCATCAGATCCCAATATGTGAAGATGAGAAGAAATATACTGGTTTTGAAGCAATGGGTAAGCTGTATCAGTTTACACGCATACCTTTCGGCGTGACTAATGGAGTAGCCTGCTTCCAACGCGCAATAGACCAAATAATAACTGCCGAAAACCTCACTGGAGTGTATTCATACCTCGATGACATCACTGTGTGTGGGATGGATAAATCCGACCATGACCTAAATCTAAACAAGCTTATATTGACACTCGATAAGCTCGGCATTGAAATCAACAAAGAGAAAAGTAAATTTGACCTCACAAACGTAAAACTTCTGGGACATCTTGTTTCATTCCAATCAATCAAGCCAGACCCAGCAAGGCTTGCCCCGTTGCTTAATATGCCACTGCCACATAACTCTGAATCACTGAAGCGGGCTCTTGGTTTCTTTGCCCATTACTCGAAGTGGATACATTAATTTTCAGTTAAAATCCGTGTCTTGATTGATGCCACATCATTTCCGCTGAATCCATCTGCTGCTTCTACTTTCGAAAATCTAAAAAAGAATATTGCCAACTCAGTCGTCACAACCATCGATGAATCTCGCCCGCTTGTAGTAGAAACCGATGCCTCTAAGTTTGCACTGGCAGCTACTCTTAGTCAAGATGGACGGCCAGTTGCATTTTTCTCACGATCACTAAGCAGATCTGAAATCAGTGGACATCCACCAATCGAAAAGGAGGCTGCGGCAATTGTTGAATCCTTGAAACATTGGAGATCATTCCTCCTTGGCAAGCATTTTCACCTCATAACTGATCAAGAAGCTCTGTCTTTCATTTTTGACCGAAAACATGGGAGTAAGGTAAAAAATGAGAAGATCACTAGATGGCGAATAGAGCTAGCTCCGTTCGTTTATGACATATCTTACCGTCCCGGTGAGGACAACACCAAGGCAGACACCCTCTCCCGTGTCTGTAATGCGTGAACTTCTACTGACTTGTTCCAGCTTCACCAATCTTTGTGCCACCCTGGTGTTACACGTATGTATCATTGGCTCAAATGTAAGAACATCCCCTATTCACTTGAAGATGTCAAGAAGATGACTTCAAGCTGTACCATCTGTGCTGAAGTAAAACCTAGGTACTTGAAAACATCTGGAACCTTAGTTAAGGCCACCTCTCCATTTGAACGCATCAACATAGATTTTAAGGGCCCTCTCCCTTCCAGGACACAGAACTTCTACCTCCTTACCATCATTGACGAGTACTCCCGCTTCCCTTTCGCATACGCCTGCCGTGATGTTTCTGCTGCCACTGTGGTTGAGTGTCTCAAAAATCTCTTCTGTTTGTTTGGAATGCCAGCCTATGTCCACTCAGACCGGGGACCTTCCTTTATGTCTAGGGAAGTCAAGGATTTCCTCCATTCAAATGGTGTAGCTACCAGCAGAACAACACCATACAATCCGGCAGGAAACGGGCAAATTGAACGCTTCAATGGAACTCTGTGGAAAACCATTTGTCTCTCTTTGAAGACTCTAGGACTGCGGACGGATAACTGGGAAATGGTCCTACAAGAATCCCTCCACGCTATTCGATCTCTACTTTGCACAGCAACTAGCTCCACTCCTCATGAACGATTTTTCACTCATCCTCGCCGTACAGCCAATGGAGTCTCTTTGCCGTCTTGGTTAACCCCTGGTCCTGTGCTTGCCAAAAGGAACGTGCGAATCAGCAAATATGAAGACCCTGTCGAGGAAGTAGAATTACTTGAAGCTAACCCCCAGTACGCCCTAATTCGCAAGAAGGATGGATCAGAATCAACCGTGCCCCTGAGACAATTAGCAGCTAAAGGAACTCATGAGATGTTGGAGAAACCTTGCCCTGATGGTGATGAACCCGCTCCAATATTAGAGCCCTCTAACATGGTACATCCGGAAGAACCCTCTGCCACTCCATCTGTTCATGGCTCTCTCTCTAATGAAATTGGAATCCCAGTGTGCCCCTCAAGACCTCAACGGGTGACCAAGGCTCCATCTTACCTCAAAGACTATGTTACTAATTGAAAACCAATCCTGGTGTTACAAATCTTGAATGAACTTTAAATCTTTCTTTTTTACCTCAAATATTGTTCTGAAATTTTGTCAAATGTTTTCTTAAATCTTTCTATGTATCTCATATATTGTACTTAAATTATGCCAAATGTTTTAAGAAAAACTCAGGGTGAATGTGGTGATTTTTAATCCCACTCATGTGTGGGAAACTTTCCCTACTATTGTCTAACCTGGCAGATAACCAGTTATATGTTTGTAAACTCACTATTCTTCTACAGTTGTTGTTTTAAGCTAATAAAAACCTTTCTAAGGGTAATTCATTCTTCTTCCATTTTAATCACAAGGGGTTCTAATATATTAGGGAAGTAAACAATTCCCATCATATTGTGGATCCCTACTCTACTCTGATTCCAAGTAAATTAGGCTGTTCTGGAAACAACGACTGGTTGTCATTCTGCGCTTCTTGGAAACTTTATTTACTCAACATGCCTCCGCAAATATGTGATTGTTGCGAAATATTAAAGAAAAATGTACAATAGAATAGAATAGGATAAAAAAATAAATTTATTCTGGGAACAGATCCCTTAATAATAAAAGAAGTGGACAAAACTAAAAAATATATATCTAGCCAAAGGAGTGCATTATTAAAATAAAACAATATTTACATAATATCTTGAAAGTAAATAACAGCTACGTTTTGGTAGAGAATTAGAAAATGTACAAAAATAAAATTAAAAAACAGGCAAATTTAGAATAAAAAGAAATAGGCTTATAATAGCATCTAATAATATAAAAAATGGTAAGCACATGAATCAGAGCCCTAGTGTTAAAGGAAGTGGGTTATTGAATTTTCCTAAGATTTTTTTATTGTAAATGTATGATTAATTGAAATATAAAATCAGAAAATTATATTTCTGTTGTCCATGAAACAGTACAGTCTCTACCATGTACTGAACCCCAGACCCTTCATGGGTTGTAGTGGTACAGGTTTTTTTTTTAATATAATTTTAATAAAAAAATTTATTATTATTTAATAATTATAAATATATTTTAGATTAAGTCCTACGAACATGTTTGCGAAAGATTTCGTTTTCCGGTTTCCGGATTATGACGAAAATAAAGCGAAACGATGGAAGGTAAAATTCAGCTAATTTTTAAATTATTTTTATTTTAGCATTATTTAAAGAACGAAATTTTGCAATTTTAGTACAATAGCAAAATTTAATATGAAATATCAAATATCCATCGCAATGGAACACCACACACACACAAACACACATATATATAAGTTGTAAGGACAAATAGACACTAAACAACATAAATAATATATACATAGAGGATTAAGCTTGTTGTTATTAGGTTATAAACACTATCGACTGTATAAAATTGAATGGGATGTTGTGAGTTGATAGTTTGTTATAAGAAAGAATCAAGGAAGTAAAGTGTACGCATAGAAGAGAATATCCACTTTACCTCAGCGTAACGGCGGGACACACGAGACCTCCTCGTCAAAGACAAATCGAAGCGAACTGTTCATAATTATAATAAAGTGTGGTGCCATCTTGGTACTCTAAAAAGCCAGTAGCATATCTCCTCCTTTTTCCAAGGTCATAACCCGTGTTGATAACTGTGTTGCCTCTTAGCTGCTAAGAACTTGGTTCACAGCCCATCCCAGTGGTTCATAATATTTTTTCATATTTTTTTAATTTCAATCCGTTTCTCTTGTGTATTTCATACTTTTCTAATCTCGTTGACATCCGTTTTAAAATATCGGTCCAGACTACTGCTTCTTATTTTGAGACCACAATTTTTTTTTCTTCTATTCCATTTTTTCGAGGTGATTGGCCCTTATTTTCTAGAGTGGATTCTTCACTTCTTGGTCTTTTAGCTCTATCTCTTGTTTCCCTATTATTTAATTCGTCTAATGTATATAAAGTGCCGTCGATCAATAATTTGTCATATTTCAACATAAATTTATGCCCCTTTTCAATTTCGTGTCACATAAATTTATAAATTCATCTCCGTATTCGTCTTACTTGGAATGGAAAGTGTTCTTTGATTTTAATATTCATAAATATTTCACGTTCGTTCAATTTACGTATTGCCCTTAATATATCATTTCTAATTAAAATTGACGAGAATTCAATAATCATCATGTCTATATTTCTCACTCGTCTTATATCCACGATATTATATTTCCTCACCTCCAATTCTAAGAAGGCGAATAGATTCATTAGCGTTGATACGACTTGGTGGTTGTTACTTGCTTGTTATCCAGTGATTATTATATTATGCCTTTTTTGACGTTGCTGGGACCGCTTAAGATAAGAAATCTCCTTTTTGATATTTTCTATTTCTGTACTGATTTCTGTTCCAAGATTATAAACTTTAGCTTCTATTGTCGGAATAGCTGTCACCATATTAAGGATTTGATTGATTTTGTTTCCATTTTTATTTTATTTAAATTTTAATAATTTCTTATTTTTCTTACTTTTTAATCAGTGGGATCTATGAAGTAAAAAATGTTAATATTTATAATTCTGTCTCTTACAGCGTAAAATTAATTCATCGTCGGATCTTTTCCCACTACTTTTGGTTTTTCCTTCGTTGACGGGTTTATTTAACTCGCTAGCTGTGTCGTTATCCATCACGATAAAGTAAATAGAAACATTTGCATTAATGCACAGATCAAAACACACAAATACCGCGGAACACTTGTACGAATAAGTGAGAATATAAATGTTTCACGATCAGCTGGTGCGATGGGGTGCCACCATATTGGGCTTGGCTGGTCTGCCATGCTACTTTGGGAAAACTTTATCCGCAGCCAGCTGTAATGCCACATGCGTTAGATGAACGAAAAAGTTTTGGGCGATAGAAAAAAAGTTTCACTTTATTAAAATATTCGATTTGGGGAAGAAAATAGGAGTTCCCACCGACAAAGCATCACTCAAGTTAAAAACAAGTATTGATGAACTCATGGTTAAGGATTTAGGTGCCATCAATGGAACTGAAGTTAATCAAAAATTGTTAATGCACTCGGATCGGTTAACACGAAATCTCACTGCTTGTGCAAATAAACTTAAAAGATAACGAAAGGCGACTCTCGGAGAAATGAAAACTATTAGTTCAATATGAATAAACAAAAATTTAATGGCTCTCTAAAATCAAATAAAGATGACCCATCAATTTCTGTTTCACATCCACAGGACTCTGATTTTTCTAGATACTGGGAAAATATATGGAGAATCCCCCCAAAAAATAATAAGAGTACAATCTGGCTGAATAAAATTTACAAGGAAACAGAACGTGTTCCGATAATGGATAGCTACTGTTAATATTACAGAATATATTCGAAATCCGTGGAAGTGCCGCTAACGCTGAGGGATGAACAACGTCTTAAGGAATTGGAAAATGAGGCGTTGCACAGAATATTCGGTCCACAGGAGAATTTAGGAGATTACGCAACGTGGAATTGCGAAGCATGCACTTGGTTAATATTATTCAAGTGATAGCATCGCGAAGAGTAAGATGGGCTTGCAGTGTTGTTGGATGGAGTAACGAACGAACTCCTAAAAAAAATAATATGCGCTGCGCCAATTGGTAAACGTCTCAAGGAGTAGACCGAGACGTAGGCAGGAAGCTTGCTTTAAGCGTATTCTGAGACATTTGGTTTGGGTAGTCTGTCCATGGACGGAGGTTTGTAAGCAGAGATTGGTGGTATAGGAATCGAGCCTTCGGGTTCGCTGAGGCTTTTTATTTATTTATTTATGTATAAAGTGAGCCTATTGAATGAAGTTGAGGAAGAAATAAAAAAAATGTTTATATAATATAACATAAATTTGTCAATAAAAATAATGATTTTGCTTCGTATCAAAAAAAATAAAAGCCATATTTAAATTGCTGTATCTGTTATCTCATAACACAACAGTAGCTAAGGCAAAACTTAAGAGTTTATATTCTGCTGAAGGCGATACATTGATTTCAGGAGGAATTTCAAACTAAAATATCTTGCAGGGAAAATCGGTTGAAGAAATAATATATGGAACTACCGAAGAATCTTCAGATTCATCGCTTAGCGAAGCTACGTTGCGATTTTGTAGGAATTTAAGACTCAACGAAGACGAAATGAATGAAATGAAATCAGAAAAGTAAAATAGTTTGTTATATATTTGGAATCCTTCAAACAATGGGAAAAGAATGTAAAAGAGTTTTAAAACTTCCTAATGATACTTTCCTTGACCATTGTGGAAGAAAATGGTCCGGGAAGAGGTCAATAAGTTTCTCTGAATGTCAATAATATTCAGTAGCTAACGTTTCGACCCAAGTTCAATTTCAAACCTCTTTCGTTGTGAATCACCTTTTAAATAACGTACTCGAGTGTTAAATTAAATAGTACAGGTGATAGCAAATCACCTTATTTTATACCTGAACGAACCTCAAACTTCTCTGAACTATTATTACCGGTTCTAACCTTTCCGAAACTTTCGCTCTTCCACATTACCAGATTTACTAATTTCTTTGGTATACCCAGTTCAATCAATACGTTATACATAATTTGACGGTCGATAGAATCATAAGCTTTTTTAAAATCGATATAAAGCTGATGAACGACACCATTTTATTCTACTTTTTTCTCTAGTATTTGGCGCAAGGAAAATATTTTATCGATAGTTTAACGGTTTCGTCTAAAACCGCACCGATAATCCCCGATAATTTCTTCGGTGTATTCTGTAATTCTACTAGTTAGGATTAATGAGAATATTTTATAGCTAGTCGGTAGGAGCGAGATTCCGCGGTAGTTATTGCACTCCGTCCTCGGCGCCTTTTTGTGTATTGGAATAAGTATAGATTCTTTCCATTCTTTGGGGATTTTTTCTTGTTCCCATATCTTTGTAACAAAAACGTGAATCTTCGAGAGTCCTACTTCCCCGCATCATTTTATCAGTTCACTAGGAATATTATCGACCCCAGCCGCTTTGTACGATTTTAATTTTCCGATGGCTATTTCGACTTCCTCCTTACTCGGACCTTCTATAAATGGTTCGGCACTCTGGTATTCTGATACAGGGATTTGATTATTTATTCCGGAATTCAAAACGCTATCAAAGTGATTTTTAAACTGACTCAAAATATACGTAGAATCAGTTAAGATATTGTCTCTAATTGCAGCCATTGCAGGAACATACCGTTAACGCGACCTGTTTATACCCGTGTACATGTCCCTTATGTTACTTTCGATTCTACTAGTTTCTATCTTTACTAATTTCTTTTAAGATATTGTCTTTTTTTATTTTTAAGGAGTTTTGACGTTTCAATTTTAATGTTTCGGAAATCGACTACATAGTTATTGACGCGATTATTAAGAACTTTTATTTTGCGACTTTTCTTTTTTCACACATATTTGACATTCATCGTCGAACCAGGGTTTATTCTTTTTACTGTCCTTTTTCCCAATACACAAGTTACCAACTTCTTTAATATTATGCCTAATCTCTACCCACGATTTTTCTATATATTCGTCGTCATCGTCTAACCTACGTCACATCCCTCCATCAAGCCTGGGGGGGGGGGCGCCCTCATTGTTGGTCAGCGAGTCCATCGGTCTTAGCCGGAAGGAACTTCCAGAGAATTTCCACCGACCATCCCCACATCCGCCACCCGTGGGACGCTCCCCTACGCGGTAATGAGATCCGCGCGAGGATATATATAATTAAATAACCTCCAACACTGAATCACTTTTTAAAAAGAAACTTTATTGAATAACCAACAATAGCATAGTAAATAGTGCATTTAATTTTTGTTCTAATGACTGTGTATGCTAAACTAATAAATAATAAATGATAAATAATAATAAGGTTTGTCTTCTCTATTTAGTTCATTAATAAAATCTTGAATCTTGTTATAATTGTTACTAATAGTTTTTACATCTTTTTCATATTTATTAATTAATTGCTTATTTGTATCAATTATGTTTTTTCCGTTAATATTATTTTTAATTGTGTCATGTCTTGTATTTTTAACAAATTACATTGTATGAAGAGTAGTTGAAGAATGACTAGGTTCTTCATCTGAAACACGAAAGTAAGATTTCTTCTTTTTATTAGGACGTTTTATATTATTTACATGTTGATTGTTAATTTTTAATTTGTTATATAGATTTTTATTTTTACTTTTAACTTTAGGAGTTTTTACGTAAATAGTGGCTTCGTTCAATTCTCGTGGTTCTTCTCTATTTTCGTTAAGTCTATCTGTTCGTTTTCCTTTTCATTAGTAATTTTATCATAAACTATTTTTGTAATTTATTTAAGTGAGTAAAATAAGCATGTATGTAAAAAAAAACAACCCAAAAAACCCAACTTTATTTGCAATTTTACATATACAAGCAGCATAAGTGTGAATACATGTGCCGGTGTTCCTTTACATGTTTAAAGAACAGTGATTTTAATTAAATTCAGTTACCTTTTATAAATAAGTTTTACAATAGCAGGAAAAATGTAGAAAAAGCCCGCTTGAAAAAAAAAAATTATAATAAATAAATAAAAATGATAATAATAAAGTAAATAAATATTATAATAATAATTAAATAGCAAGGGGCAGCTGATGATTGCAGTTGCTGGGGTCTTACGCTCCCCCGGACTCCTGAGTACAGTACACCAATCACAAAAACGCACAACATTACACCGAAACACACACACTGACATAAAGGACATAAACAGTACATACCTTAGGGGGCTCCCTTCCCTAAGTAGACCTGGCAGTAGGTATAAAATGCACTTTACCCACAAATATGGAGCTACGCAATAGAAGAATTGCCTCGGACGAATCCAGAGTTAGGGCTGCTCTGGAGGGATTGGACCAACAGCCTTCGACATCGGCAGACAGTGCGAGCGGTGTCCCGATGCCGTATGGAACCGTAAGACCGGCCACTCAAGGAAATATGCCTGTCTCTACTTTATGCTTGGATTCTCTTCAGTCTCCCACATTACAAAGAGATATAACACGCCGAAGAAATAACCAACATCGGATGAAATGGACGCGTGAAATGAACGCAGCGGCAATCCGAGCTTATTTCTTGGCAACAAATCTTGAAACCAACAAAATAGGATATAGATCAAGGATTACTACATTTTGGAATGAAAAATTTCCTCAGCTCCAACTATCCTCTCAACGCATTGCTGATCAAGTAAAGCAAGTACTCAGCAGGAACTTCCTATCAATGGCCGAAATAAACGACATTAAGAGAGATGTCGGACGTAAAATGAACCAAGATGCGCTACAACCAATCGAGGAAAACAATGGAGGTCAGGAAACACTGGAAACCAAGAAAGCCCAGTATCGAATATTATCAACGAAGAGGAAGCCTTAAGTAAAATAGACAATGCAATTATTCGTAATATTTTAATGACTGAACATATCAAATATCATGGTATTCCACTACAGCTACGTCCGATAATACCTAAAGTGCCATACTGTAAAAGAACATTGAATACTGTCACAGCAGTAAACAGTATTTTAGAAGAATACATTACAGAAGATGAAATTGATGAGA
This sequence comes from Troilus luridus, assembly GCA_964056705.1. NCBI lineage: Eukaryota > Metazoa > Arthropoda > Insecta > Hemiptera > Pentatomidae > Troilus > Troilus luridus. The sequence goes on along the minus strand of OZ057417.1, from coordinate 1,531,522 downwards.
TTCGACATTGGATATATGTAGGTGCAAGTACCGTTACAAAGCAATTGGGACTAGTAAACAATAGTGAACCTAGGAAGAGAAAAAATATTTCAGAAAAAAACAATATTGATCCGCCGTGGAAAAGAAGATTGAAAAATAAAGTGAGTGATTTGAGGAAGAAAATAGGAGTTCTCACAAACTACCTAAACGACCCCGAAAAAGCATCTCTAAAGTTAAAAACAAGTATTGATGAACTCATTGTTAAGCATTTAGGTACCATCAATAGATCTGAAGTTAATCGAAAATTGTTAATGCTATCGGATCGATTAAAACAAAATCTCGCTGTTTGTGCAAATAAACTCAAAAGATACTCAAAAGCCGAGTCCCGTAGAAAGCAAAACTATTTGTTTAAAATGAATGAACAAAAATTTTATCGCTCTCTTAAATCAAATAAAGACGAATCATCAATCTCCCCCTCACATCCAGAGGAGTCTGAGTTTACTAGTTACTGGGAAAATATATGGAGCATACCAAAAAATTTTAATAAGAGTGCATTCTGGCTGAATAATATATACGAAGAAACTGAACATGTTCCGATAATGGATACTATTAATATTACAGAAGAAGATGTTCGAAATGCAATTAAAACAACACATAACTGGAAAGCGCCTGGACCAGATAAAATTCAAAATTACTGGATGAAATATTTTACAAGCTCCCACAACGTATTAGCTTCTTATTATCAGAAACTACTATGTAATTCAGTTATTCCTCCTAACGACTTTTGTTTAGGTAAGACGTATTTGATTTTGAAACAGAAACAAGAAAAAGCAGAACCAAAAGAATACCGTCCAATAACTTGCCTAAATAGCGTTTATAAATTATTGACCGCAATAATAAGTTATAAACTAAAATTGCATTTAAGAAAGTACAAATTGATGGCAGATGAACAACTGGGATGCAAAGAAAATTCAAAAGGATGCAAAGAGCTTCTGCTCATCGACTCATTTATAGCGTCTCAGGTATCCAAAAAGTGTCGGAACATTTCCATATCGTGGATCGATTACCAAAAAGCCTATGATTCGGTTCCTCATGATTGGTTAATAGAAGTCCTTAAAATTTATAAAGTTAATAAAAACGTAATAGAGCTCTTACAACGACTCATGAAACTATGGCGAATATCACTTGAATATCCAACAAATGAGAAACTTGAAGATAATAGAACCCTTCCTGTAAAGAGAGGAATATTTCAGGGAGATACATTAAGCCCATTGTGGTTCTGCCTGGCCATCAATCCATTAAGCTCCATACTAAATAATTCTGGTATGGGTTACGCAATTGACAAAGAAGTAATCATTTCACACTCACTTTATATGGATGACTTGAAATTATATACCAGGAATGAGAGAGACATGAAAAGTTTACTTGAGTCAGTGAGCTCTTTTACCACCGATGTTGGCATGAAATTGGGAATGGACAAGTGTGCAACTGTTAACATTCACAGAGGAAAGTATAAAGATGCAAAGAATATAGAACTTTCAAACAGAGAAGTTATCAAGCAGTTAAAGAAAACTGATTCATACAGATATCTGGGTATCACGCAGCTTCTAAAGTTCAAGAAGGACGTAAAAGAAACAATTGAGGATGAATTCAAGAAACGAGTTCAGAGGATCTTAAAAACTAATTTAAACTCTGGAAATTTGATAAAAAGCTTTGCATACATGTGCTATATCAGCGGTCACGTACTCCTTTGGTACATTAAAATGGTCAGATACCGATCTTAAAAGAATGGGCCGTTTCATTAGAACGCATATGGTGAAATCGAGACAACGGCATCCCAACTCCTCAGTCCCACGACTATATATAGCCAGGAAACAAGGAGGAAGAGGTCTCACTAGTTTATTAAAATCGTGCAGAGAACAGGAAGCACAACTTAAGGCCTATGTCATGAGCAGTACTTCACCTGTATTATCTGCGATTACAAGGCTTGACCACGGATATACGGCACTAAACTTGCTTCGAGAGGAACAAAACGAGAACCTAACTGAGAGTCTTACTGAGTCATGGAAATGTAAACAACTTCACGGCAGATTTTACAACGCCTTATAAACCTCTGGAATAAATTTAGCAGCATCTGTCCAATGGTTGAAAAATGGAAGTATGTTTCCAGAGACAGAAGGATTCCTTTTAGCTATACAAGATCAAGTAATGGCAACGCGTTCGTATAGGAAGTATATCTTACAAGAGGCCATTGATGATAAGTGTCGTCTTTGCAAATCAACAAATGAATCAATACAACATGTGACCTCAGGCTGTCAGGTACTAGTGGGAAAAGAATACCTCCAAAGACACAATAATGCAGCGAAGGTCATTCATCAAGCAGTTGCTAAAAGATGTGATCTAATTAAAGATCACCAACCTTTCTACAGATATCACCCTGAAGCATTATTAGAAAGTGGTAATGTTAAATTATATTGGGACCATACGATGATAACAGACCACCATATATCTCACAACAGACCTGACATCGTGCTTATTGACAAGGCAGCAAAGAAAGCACAGATTATTGAGATAGGAGTTCCTTCCGACGATAACGTGCACAAAACAATAGGAGAAAAAATTCGGAAATATCAGGAGCTTAGCGAAGAGTTGAAGCATCTTTATGGACTGGTGAGGGTTGAAATACCGCCAATTGTAGTGTCTACGAATGGACTTAAACAATAAGATCCTTGAAAATCCTTGAATTGAACAAGGAAGTTGAAATACTACAAAAAGCAGTGTTGTTGGGAACTGCTAGTATTGTACGGAAATTTCTAAATATCGATAAATAAGACGATTAAGCTTGACCTTGACCATGGTCCGGTTAAGACATATCAACCAGCAATGCTGAGAAGAAAAACATTAAATAGAAAATAAATAACTAAATAATAAATACAGATAACTAGATTACAATACCTGCGAATAGTGATTTATTAAGAAAGAAGTATATGTTTTGTTCTTTTGTGCATGTAGCGTCGTAGCGAATGTATATCATAGTGTTACGGTCAGAGATAGAGAAAGACCGGCTGAAGGGACTAAGACGAGCTGGAAGGATCAAGACCGATTAGACGCGCCTCGAAGGTCCTAGAAGCCCCCCACACTCTTTCGGCTGTCTCGAACATTCGATGGGCCTATATATGCCGCCCGCCTGAGCCTTAGCAGTCAGTCTGTAATAAGTCTGTAGTAAGTGAGTAATGTTGTGACAGTCCGTGTGAGTGACAGTTAGTGGCTGTGTGATAAGGGTAAGCTGTGTTCAGTTTGTCATATTTTGAGAGTTTTACGGTCGGTGGACTTTAATTAGCGAACTGTAAGTGTTAAATTGTAGTTGTTAACTATAGAATAATATTATTGTATTTGTACAAATTTATATAAATAGTTTAGTTTTTTAGTATTAGCAATATTTTATATTATTTGTATATTATTTAAGTAATTAGATAACAGTTAGGCCTAGGTAATAATCTGTAGAATATTGTTATTGTAAATTGATATTACTTTAATAATTTAATTGTTTTAAATAATTTCCTTGTAGTCTTTTTAATTTGTTAATAAATTTTAATATCTTGAATTTAGTAATAGTTTAATTCATTTTACACCCAGTAGGCCGTAATAATTGTTACCGATTTCTCGGATTAATGGGTTTTCGGGAGCTGGAGTTTTTTCGAAGTATGTTTTTGTTTGGGCTGAAACATAATGTTTAATAGTGGGAAGTTCAAGATCCCTAAGCATAGTCGATATGTTCGTGTAGTGGGGATAATTTTTGATAATCCTCATGCATAGGTTTAGTACCCCTTCATACTTTCCATAATTTCTGGTGCAGGTTGAACTCCAGGCAGTTGAGGCATAGGTTATCAATGAGCGGATTACTGTTTTGTAAAGACAGCATCGATTCAGTATGATACTGTGAACAAAGCGGTGTCGTCTGCGTAAAGCGATGTGGTTACTTTAGTATGTTTTGGGAGATCGGATATGAACCGGTTGAATAGGATTGGGGATAGGCAGGAGCCTTGAGGAAGTCCAGCGGGTAGGAGAAGTGCTTTGGAGTTAGAAGTGTTTATTTCAACATAGAATTGTCAATTAGAAAGGAAGGAATATATGATATGTATTAGGTATAGAGGAAATTTGTGCAAAATTAATTTGTAAATAAGACCGTAATGCCAAACAGTATCGAAAGCTTATTCTAGATCTAACATGAGCATGCCTGTATGTTTTTTATCGTTGAATCCTTGTGTCATGAAGTCGGTAAGACGAGCTAGTTGGTCGACAGTGGAGTGCTGTTCTCTAAAACCGAACTGTTCATCTTTGATCAGTTTGTTCTGATTTACATGGCTAAGAATTTGTTTTAAAACCAAGCGTTCCAGGATTTCGGATAAAATGTTTAGCAGGCTAATTGGTCTGTAACTCGTAAAATTATTTGGGTTTTTATTAGGTTTTGGGATGGCGATTGTTTTGGAAATTTTCCAAGCGGAGGGAAAGTAATTAAGCCTTAATATTGAATTGAATATTTTCCTAATGTGGTAGATGGTTTTCCTGCTTAGGTTTTTTATAACCTGTACAGGGAAGCCATTGTCTCCTGAGGCTTTCTTTGTTTTTAATTTTTTTATAATCTTTCCTGTTTCTTTGGGTTAAATAGTGAGTAAATTACTTTCCAATGACGTTTTTAAATAGTTCCGGACAGATTTATTTATTTTTCGATTGTGATGGTTAGAGCCAAAAATCGAAGTGGTAGAGTTCGTGTATTGGAAATAACGGGGTAATAAATCGACTTTGCCTTTGTCCGTGTAGACAAAACTATTGTTCTGTTTCAGTGGGGGAATTTTAGTAGCATTTTTGGTCAGAATTTTATGTATTTTCCACATTTTATTTTCACCAGGATTACATGATTTTAAAGTTGTTGCCAGCTAACGAAGTTGTTAAAATTATAAAAAACTGTCTTAATTTGAGTGCTTATGGTACGATGGTATTTTCTCCTAAGTATATTTTTAATTTTATGAGTGCTAGTAGAGGAGACAGTAAATTATAATTACGGTAAGACTGTGAAGAATGTTGAGGGATAGTTTCTGTCATGGCTTGTTTGATTAGTAGGTTTAAATTATTAAGGTTGCAGTCAATCTCGTGAGAGTTATTAATTATTAGGTTGTAGTTTATTTTAGAATCTATTATTTTTCGAAATTTTTGCCAGTCAGCCTGTTTGAATCCAAATTTACTTGTTTTCAGGTTAATTGATAAAGATGACCCTAAACAGAAAATCACGGGGTTGTGATCCGAGTTAAGGTATGATAAAGCGATGAGTGTGGATGCGTTATGTATATTTTTGGTAAGAGCTAGGTCTATTATACTTGGTTTGTAATCGTGTTGCGTGGGGATGTGGGTTGGCTCATAAGGGCTGTGTAATTCTATTTGATTGTTTACTATGTAGTTTAATAAGAGTTTACCATTTTTATTAGTGCTGTGGGAGTTCCTCTGTAAGCTTTTGGCATTCAGATTACCGTATATTAATATAATTTTATTTAACGGAAATGATTTAGCAATGTCTTTAATATTTAATTTATTTGGAGGTATATAGACCGATATGATTGTAGTCAGTATATTATTTCTTATTGTGTTACTGACTACTGCTTCGGTAAATTTTAATTTTGGCACCTCTATGAAGTGGTGTTGAATGCCGGAACGAACTAACAGCATGACGCCTCCTCCCGCCCTGTTACGATCTTTACGATATATGCCGTATCCCGGAACTGATAACACTGTTCTGCAAAAAAAAACTTTTCTCCCCTCCCTTGAACAATTTTGCCTGTTTCTCATGTTTTCAGGTGTGGTGAGTCCGAATCCGAACTCAGAAAAATTCTATCAGCCTCTGATTTTGAGAGAAACTTGGAAAAGAGGTGAAACTTGGAAAAAATGAAAAATTGTATTTGAAAATTATTGTCTTTATTATAACAGATTTTTTTTCTTTTTCAACGATAAAATATAATTAATAGAATCCTGCATGCTATCAGGTATAATACTAGATATGACACAACTCAAAAAATATACACACATCGTCAATGAGTAGTTTTTTTTCTTTTGTTCTCTTCCTCCTCTGTCTCCCGCTGCAGTGTCCAGCAGTAATCCGCCAGCATCTTCTCATTCTATTTGCCAGAATATCTTTTTTCCATTCTGGATATATCTTGGTGGAATCGTTCTCCATGTTCGTCCGAAACTGCACCCAAATTTGGGGCGAAAAAGTCTAGGTGACTATGCAGGAAATGTATTTTTAAGGACATATTGCATTCCAATGTTTTATATGAAGTAAGCAGTTCTTGGACTATTTTTCGGTATTCTCTAGATTTTTTGTTTCCCAAAAACTTAGCACATACCTCTCGAAAAGCAATCCAAGCCTTTTTCTCAGTAGTATTTAACTTTGCTTCAAAAGTGAGGTCCTTGAGTAGATGTCGAATTTGGGGTCCTACGAAAATTTCCTCCTTTATCTTAGCATCGCTGAGATGCGGAAATTTTTGTTTTAAGAACATGAAACCTCCTCCTTCCTTGTCCATTGCTTTTACGAAGTTTTTCATTAGCCCCAATTTTATGTGGAGTGGGGGTAAAATTATTTGGTTTTGTCCACTAATGGAGGATTGGCAATGTTTTTTTCACCTACTTTTTCCTTACGCTCTGGCCATTTTTTTACGACATAATGGTCTCCTCTTTTCTGATGTCCCACTCGCACAAAAAACAACAAAGTTTAGTGTAACCTCCTTGGAGTCCTGTAAGCATGGCTACCACTTTAAGATCTGCACAAATGCGCCATTTGTACTCATGGTACTTGATTTTTTGTAGAAGTATCTTCATGTTGTCATAGGTTTCTTTCATGTGGACCGAATGAGCTACTTGGATAGATGAATGTTTGTTTCCATTATGAAGGAGTACTCCTTTTAAACTAAACTTGGAGCTGTCAATGAATAGTCTCCATTCCTCTGGATTGATTGGCAGATGAAGTTTCTGGATTTTCTTCCATCGTGAAAAAGCATAGAACTCCTGATTCCCGTTTTCTGAAGAAAGATATATTCACGCCTCCTTCCAAGAGGTTCCATTGTTGCAACCTTGACCCAAGCAGCTGAGCTTTTGATTTTGGGAGATCTAAATCACGAACAAGATCATTCAATCGGCTCTGATTTATGAGCTGTGACTGAGTTTCAGAAGGGCTGAACGAAGTTGAAATTTCTTCTTGTTGACTGGTTCCAGGTTGAGGTGAAACGCTTTCAGAATCACTGCCCTCTTCAGAACTAAGACGGAACTTACTCGGATTTGGTGGGATGGGCATGGAGGCATCATGTGGAGCTGGTCTCATGACAGAGGGTATGTTGGGATAAACAATTTTCTTTTTGCTTTTGAACGAGAAACCTTTGATTGTGGTCATGCAAAAATAGCAATCGGTCACGTGATTTGTAGGTTCTCGCCATATCATGGGAACTGCAAATGGCATTGACTTATGTGTCCCATTTAGCCAACCACTCAGAGAACGTGAGCATGAACTACAGCATATTTTAGGAGCCCATGATTTGTCCTCATCACTTTACATTACTTTACATCCAAAGTATAACTCGTATGCCTTCTTCTCCAGCGGAGTCAGAGGTTTCTGAGTGGACTTAAATGTGACTTCACCACAAACATATCAAAAGGAATCAGGCTTATTTATACACTGTCGTGACATTACAGAGAAAAAGTGAACTGTTCCAAAAACAATTATAGCACAACTGAATATCCAACTAAGTGAGTTTAGCGAAAGCCTCGAGAGTACTGATCAAATCCTAGAAGAAAATAGTGACAAGATAGGGGCTGAGTGGGAGGGGGGGGGGAGTTGGGGTATTGAGGGTGAAAGGGGGGCAGGTAAGGATTTGAATGAAAAGAGTACCACCATAAAAGACCATAAAAGATAAAGGAGGGTCATTCCCCTAAAGATCCAGGTAGAGACCAAATCCCTGCCTCAAGCTCAAAAACTGAAAAAACACTTTTAGCCACATTTCTTTAACCACTTGTAATATTCCCATCAAATTTTTTTCGTTCAAATATACTCCATTGCGCTCAAAATCATAGGGCTTTTGAATTTTTTTCACTATGTTTTGATGCCGAAAAAAAATTCGTCAAATCCACAAAGAACTCACCTTTTTGGATAAAAATCTATAACTTCTCAGGAAACTGTGCGTGATAGACAAAATCTGACTTCAAATTCGTGTTCAGCACATCTGATAACAGTAAGAAAGCATGTTTTGGTTTGAAGGAGGATTTTCGTGCAGAACAGTGTAATCTATCCTACTGAGCCAGGCGGGTTTCACATACTGAAACAAAGTGTGGTTTGTTTTCCTCTAGGAATAATTTAACTTCCACATCGTTACCACGAATTGTTTGTGCGTTCCACATCATTAATTTAATTTTTCCTTTATTAATTGTCATATATTCTTGGTTTGCAATTGGTATTAGAAATAAATAAATCGAGATAAAAAAGCAGTGAAGACACTAAAATAAGAGTTTGTTTGATATTTGTATTGATAAAGAACCGGAGATTGTAAGCAGTTCGTTTTGAGTGAGATACTAGTGTGTATATACTTGTGTGGCCTTGGCCTTTGTGATAAGAGGAACGAGAAAAAGTTTACTGAGAAAGAATTTATTGTGAAGTTCGGGATTATGCGTGATTGACGAAATCTTGCTGATGTGGCTATTGTGAATAGGATTAGTGAAGTCCTAGGAGGTGCGCAATTCTACATCACCAGATCTTATGAACTGTATATACCTATGAGTATTATCTTTATTTATATCAATTATCATGATCCTTAATCTATTAAAGAGAGTAATCCCTCTATTAGAATAAATACTTTGGACATACCGTCGGCATTTTTTAGTTGTAATAACGTGTTTTTAAATTTAGTAATAATCTTACCTATGCTAAATGAACTAAAAATGTTTTTTATTTCTTTGAAACAGTCTGAAAATGAAGGTTCACTATTTCAATTTTGATTCCTTGAGAAGGTATTTTGAGGCCATTGTGATTTCGGTGTTGGAAGGGAGGGAAATGCTTGCTCGGTTGGTTTGAAATTTTTTCGATGTGCTGCCTTTAAAGTAGTTTTCTTTTTACATAACTGTAGTTCTAAATTCCTTCTGCATTTGGTGGATTGTGGTGAATTGGAAAAGTGTGCTTCAGAGCAATTACAGCATTTCGGGGTGAATCCGTCGATTAAAGAACTAGGACAGACTTTGGATGCTCTTCCAAGCATCTTAAGCATTTAGATTTTTTTAAGCAATTTCGTGCTACGTAGTTAAATTCTTGGCAAATGAAACATCGCGTTATTTCTTTATTTTACCTGTATATTTCCCACTTTATTGCTATGTTACAGCAATAATTTATTTTGTTCAATTGCTCCTTATTTTCCAGAATGACTACTGCTACTGGTAATTTTATGGGCTCATTTTCAGATTTTTTTCAATTTGATATATTTTAAAAATTTCCAAACTTTGGTTCCGTAGATCAGCTGTGATCTCTTCTGATGTGGTTTCTGGTGGCATTCCTTTCAAGATAACCATACTTTTTTTTTGGTGTGTAGGAATGAAAACCGAGATTTTTTTTCTTTTAATTTATTTTTGATAGTTGAGAAATCTTCGCTGCTATACACATAAAAGGTTGTTTTGTTTCCAGAGCACTACATATGTACTTCATTTATTTTAGTTTTTATTTTATTAAGTGCTTCCTTCATGCTACTATATGAGCCACTTACAATTATAGGAGGAAATTGATTATTCTTTTTGCGTCTAATGTTGGCGGCTGATAAGTTGGCGATAACTTTTTCGTCGTCTAAATCAGAAAATATATCATAGCTGTTTGAAACATCTATATTATAGTGCAAAACATCACCCCTTTTTCTTTTTGGAGGATTATTAACACTTGATGTGCCTGGTGTGGCCGCATCCATATCGGTTTCCGCCCCCCTAGGGGCATTGTATAGGATTTCGTAGTCCAATTATTTCATTAGTTGTTAGTTTAAGATTTTGATTAAGTGAATTATTGTAAGCTATTACACTTGTTTGTACAGTCCTATCAAATTTATATTGTTTATTTGAATTAGCGTTAAGTTTTAAGATTTCAGTTGATTGATTGAACAATCTTTGGTTTATTTGGAAAAAATACAAAGAAATATATATACAGTAAAACATCATTAAAACTTAATAACAACACTAGACAATGGGTGATCCGTCTGTCGAGGTCTGTGTTAACAATCTCATTTATTTTGCTTATCTCTAAAGTATTAATTAATAAATAAATATAAATTTATATACATAGATACATAAATAAGAACAATTAAAAAATTAATATATGAATTCTTAAAGCATCCAATAATAATAAAAATAATATCACAATTCAATTAAAGCCTTTAATAGTTCATAAACCAATATAAGTACATTTCATATTTAAATTATTATAATGCAAATTTTTTTAATTAATCAAATTAGCTATGCTTGCCTATTTTCGTATTTACCCCTCAAATCTATGATTGTATCAACATATATCAATCTATCTATTGGCTAATTACTCGCGATCTTCGGGACATGGCCTCCTGCACATACTGACTTAAGGCTTTCAAATTGGCGCCATTTAGTAGGCTAAGTAATTCTTCCGCGGCAAAAGTGACGCTACCAAAGTACTTCTTTCTGATTTCACCATATACATGACAGGTTCCCAAGAAATGAGGAGTGTCTTCTTTTTCTTCGGAATTGCAAATTGGACAATTGTCCAAACTTTCTTGAGCCCATTGTTTTGAACTTAAGTTTAGTAATTCAGTCCTGCAGCGGAAAATTGAACGTATCGGCCTAAGGTCAAGAATATCATTAAGATAAGTTGTAGGTACTACCCACCGTACATAGCCCTGCATACATGTTAAATCTAGATTGCAGACACTTATCTTAATTATTTTGCTTCTCCGATTCTTCTATACAGCGCCTAAGTGCAGTCAACTTCCAGCGTAAGTCAGATGGGTCTGATCGAGATTCATTCCATATTGTTCCTCAAAATTCACCCACTTTCTGTACCAATAAACTTTCTTTTTTATCACTTGTTTCGCTAAGATGTGTGGCAAGCGATAATCCGGCATTTCCAGGACTTTCAAAGCATAGTCAAAATGAATTTTAAGTGTGTATGTGTACAATAACAGTTTCATGTGCCAAATGATAATTTGGTGCATATTTTAGGAGAAATAATAGTTTTTTCAAAAAATTTCTTCGGAATTTTTCCAAAACTTCATAAGGCTCGAAACCCCAAGCCTGTCCAGCATAACCAACTATCGCCTGAGAAACCGACCTATAAACTTCTAGCTTTGTTGTATAAGGGACATTTTTTCTAGTCATATAATTTCTCCAAGTGGAATTCAAACCAAATTTCGAGTGGCTGACTCTTTCCGAAAAATGGCGCCCCAGTGCTAATTTTGGGTTAACTATAGCACCCAAATACTTATATTCGTTGACGACTCCAACTGCGTTGTCTCCTATGTCCCACCTCTCAAATTTGGACAATCTGACCCCTTTACGAAAAACCATTATTTTTGATTTTGCTAGGCTTATATCCAAATTCCACAACCAACAGTAATTCTGCAGGCCCTATCTATGCACTCAAATGCCGCTTTGAAATCTATAACGAATGAATACAGTTTTCGGCGTTCTTTTGCTACTGTAAAATTGATTATGCTAAACAAACTGAAAATGTGGTCTACAGTTGAATAGCCGGGACGAAATCCGCTTGGAACTCGTTTAAAATTTTATTTGTGTCCACCCAGGTCCACAAACGTGCCGATAAAATACCAGTCAATAGTTTGGTGGTAACATCAATGAAGTAGATAGTTTGGTAAATGAACATCAATGAAGGATATTCCTCTGAAATTTTCTATTTAGTTATAGAAAAATTCATAAGGCACCGAATCAAGTCCCGGAGCCTTATTATTTTTCGCCTTAGCTAATGTGCTTTTCAGTTCGTCCAGACTTATTTCCTTATCCAGCTCAGTTACCTCCCAATTAAGAACGACATATAACATTTGTGGAGCCTTTATAGTAGGATTCAAGAGCGATTTAAAATAAAGCATAAATTGCTCTCCTGTAATATTGGATTCACTATTAAAGTTTCTAGACTTAAATTGCTTTATTAATATCCAGAGATCTTTTGGATCTTTAGTGGCTATAAATTTTTCATTTAGGGTTTTATAGTACTCGTTACGTGTTTTGATCCACAATTCTTTATATTCCCTATTTGCTTTTAAATTCAGCTGTTTAGTGTTACCGTTATTCCGTTTCCTAACTAAATTCAACAAACTAAAGGACATATCTCGAGACTTCTTACATTCACTGTTGTTTCCCCAATGTTCTACCAATAATCACCTGGTTACTATGAAAGGCATATTCAATAATACTGTTTACTAATGTTCTAAATTTTAAATCTGGATCCTTAACACCGTCTAAATTTATATTACTCTATTTTTGATTGGAAATACAATTGATCCTGCCATGACCACCGCAATCTGGTTAATTGTGGGGCATTGCTATTTCTAACATTACTTTCTTGACTGAATTCCAATGTAATCTCGATAGGCATGTGCTGAGTATAAATTCTGTCTATAACTCTGAAATCTTTGATGTATTTCAACCTAGAGGCCGAAGCACAGCAGATAGCTATGGCTGAACTACCTCTTCCCGAAACGGACGTGAATTCACCACCAGGATCACCATTTGTACGGCCGTTTAATATTACCAACTCATAGTCATCACAAATTTCTAAGAAAGATAGACCTCGAGAATTTAAAATTTTATCTTTCGATTTTCTGCTGCACCCCACCAAACATTTCTCTTGAGAAATACATTCCAGGATTACCTGCCTCTCCGCCAATCTCTCATTCATGTCGCCCACAAGCAAATACTTTTCATCAAAATCAGAAAGTAAATTTAGTAATTTTGAAAAATTATCATTCCAGTGACAATAATTTAGGTAGACTCGAATAATGTATAAATTTTCAACCGCAGTATGTAATTCTATAAGATCCCAGGCATTTTTAGAATTAATAATTTGTGCATATAAACGTTTTGAAAAAGTAGCTATGCTTGTAAATATAATATGTTTATTGTAAAAGAATAAGTCTATCATTATTTCTTGAAAAGTTCTTTCAGGTGTGCTAGTTAGTTGAAATTTAGCTTTAATAGGTCTTCTATCATATTTACTTTTTTTACAAATATCGCACTGGTTTATAGCTTTAGTTATTTTTCTTTCATATTTGGAAAATATATTTCTCTTTTTAGATGTTAGTATGCTTCTAATATTCTACGATGGCAAGTTTTTCAAAAAATTACGTCTTAGAAAAGATAATGTCATATGATTTCTAATTGTTCCTGTAAGTCAGTTAGATTTCTACCTTCTTATAACAGCTGTTCTATGAAAGTATCATTTGATAATGCTTTTTGTTGTTTGTTGGTATCCATGATGAGATAATCATGCTATGGTCCTCTGGGATTATTATTATTAATTTGAAATTGCTAATGGCCAAATTATCCGAAGTTGGTCATTTTTTAAAGAATAAATTTGAGTAATTCATATATCCTCCTATAAAATTAATGTCCAAACCGTATATTTTAATAATTTGAATTGGAATATGTGAAGTTATAATTTATTTATTATAATTTTTTTTTCAGACGTATAAGAAATAAGATATTTCGACAACGCACGCGGTGGATGACCTTCCAACTGATAAAAGCATTTGATAAAGAGGAGAAACTTAATAAGAAGGTAATTAAAATAATGAATAATTCATTATAGATTAATCTATCAATAATGATTTCCTAAAAAAAATCATATAGTTTCCGTATGTGTGGTTTACATTGATTTGAACTAAATAAGTAGTGATTACGGAAGCTTTATTATTTGTGATTGTTAAGGCCAGATGAAGTAGTAACCTTATAAAGTTTTATTAGTTTTAATCATAAAAGATCAAATCATTTTTTCGTAAAAGAAAGAACATCATCTTTACTTGTTTTTCACATTTTTATTTAATATAATAATTTAAACGTTTATTTCATATTTGTTTAGAATAATTTAACTTTAAAAGGTAATTTTATTTGGTTTAGATATAAGTGTAATATTTGTAATAAGTGTGAAAACATATGTTATAAAAGTGAAGAGAGAAAAACAAAAGAGAGTCGATCGGCTTTGGTTCGCTCCGGCTAGACCGAGCCAAGACAGTGTTGACGCGAGCCCTTAGCCGTGCACATCGTATGCTCTTTAGGAGCCCAAAGTTGTTTTTGTGCATTTTAAGACAGTGTCGCCACGAGCCCTTAGCCGTGCACATCGTATGCTCTAGAGGAGCCCAAAGTTGTTTTTGTGCATTTTAAGACAGTGTTGACGCGAGCCCTTAGCCGTGCACATCGTATGCTCTCTAGGAGCCCAAAGTTGTTTTTGTGAATTTTAAGACAGTGTTGACGCGAGCCCTTAGCCGTGCACATCGTATGCTCTCTAGGAGCCCAAAGTTGAATTTTGATACTCATTTGCTGCCCACCTGCAGGTGTAATTAGTTTGAACTTAATCATCGATTCGACCAATTCGAATAGACCCAGTCGATCATCTCCACCTCTATTGTTTCACCATCTTCGCTCGCCCTGCCGACGAAAATCCTCTGTCGTCTCAACATCCAGCTCGCCCTGCCGAGAATCTACCATCTACTGAAAACTACTTCGACAGACAGATAAGAGTTTTCATTATTATATCATTGCAATCAGAAAACCGCATAAACATTCATTATTCTGTAATAGATTTTATTTTAATTTAATAGAGTTAAATTTATCATCGTAAGATTAAATAATATTAGTTTTCTTTTTGTTATTAATTAGTTGTTGATAATTTAGTTAGTATTAATAACTTCATTTTCTCATTATGAAAGCGTTTAAATTGTTCATTTAATTTAATTAATTGTTTTTCATTATCAAAAGTATTAGTTATTTAATTTATGAAAATTGATTTATGTTATTAGTTTAATAAAAGGTTACAATCAAAATGACATGCGATCTGGTATAATTGAATCAGAAATTTATTTTCCTTATCCATTTCGGAGCTCTCATCGAAAGGTCCAATAACTATTTTGAGGTTGCTCAAACAGTGATGTTTATGTTTATCTTTTATTTATTTAATTAAACATAACGGGTCACGTAACTGGTCAATGCCATTAAATAAATTGTTTAATAATATAGTTTTTTTTTTGGATATACTATTTAATAAAACACATAGTAACTAACATGCCGACTTTATTGCACACGTGAACACAATAATACATGCTGTTTCCGTACAGGAGGTAACCCACAGGTTATACAGATGGTTACCATTCTACGAGGGTCACCCGTTTGTGCAAAAACACAGGAGTAAATAAGAACATTTTTATTGGAAAGAGCATACTTAACACTACTTCTCCGCATAAACTCCAAGCAAATTTAGGTATTTGTCATAACGTGTCAAGTTTTTATATTCCAGTGTCATAGTCCTCAGCAATCAGCGTATTGAGATACGTAGTCACGCCTCCTTTAAGTTCCTTATCGCTGTGAAATTCTTGAATATGAATGTCTTTAACCTTTGTAATCCGATGAAAATCCGAAGGGGCCAAGTCCGGGCTATACGGTGGATGGTCAAAGGTTTCTCACTTGAATTGCTGCAAAAGTTGTGTTATCGCAGCTGCATGAGGCCTGGCATTGTCGTGAACGAGAATGATGCCTGTAGACAATTGACCTCGCCATCGATTTTGTATTGCCGGCCATAATTTCTTTAATATTTCACAATACGCATTAGCATTAATTGTGTCTCTAGGGGCCTTAAATCAATGAGCACCTCTTTGATCCCAGAAAATGGTTGCCATGAGTTTCCTGGTGGACGGAACTGTCTTGATTTTTTTTGTAAGGAAGAAAAATAGTTGGGGGTGCAGTCAAATGAAACACTAAATAAGTGGATACTTATTTAATTAAGTGCCGACGTTTCGACCCACTTTGTGGGTCATCTTCAGGGCTAAGAAAGAAAAACAGACAACATACAATGAATACAATAAAAATACATTGAGGACTGAGTATATGATAAATGAGAAAAACTATATATGTAGAGAGGTAGAATTTTAGAACAAAAGTGAGGGATATATATGAATACAAAAAATTACAGAGAAAATGTACAGAACGGTGGTGATGCCAAAAAAAATTTTTATAACAAAGATAAAAGACGGAAGTAAACAGAAAGATATTTAAAAAAGAGAGAAAAGGTATAAACATCAGAGGTGAGAAGTAAAATTATGGAAAAGGTAGTAGAATATATATAAACTATAAAAGGTAAGATAATAGACTCCTAGGGAGTTTACATAAGTAAAATGAAAGAAGATATAACCAAAATGAAATTAAAGAGTAAATAAAGGAAAAATAACAGTAGAAAGTCAAGATATGAATATAGAGTATAACAGTTTTTAAAAATCCATATCTATAGTATGAAGTGGTATAAATATATGACATAAATATACAAGGAATGTATAGAAATATAAGTAACAATATGGTATTAGCATGGAAATAGAGTAAAATATGAAGAAATAGTGATGTTAAATGCTAATGAAATCTTAGATAATAATAACATATGATGGATGCCAAAAACTAATATGAGAAAATATGGTGTGCAATATGGAGAAGGAAAGGGTGAGGAGAAGATATGAGTACTAAAATTGTAATTACCTATAGAACGCTGCAGTGCGAGTAGACGCGGTCTAACTGACCAGAAAGTACGTTATGAGGGTGTTGCCAGCGAAATCTGACGGCCAAGAATATGGCTAATTTCAAATTTTGAGATATATTATAAAAATATATTAATAGTAATATTTTCTTGACTATTTTTCGAAATATTGACTATTTTGTTATATTAAAATGTGTATCATGACTATTTTATAGAGAGCCGCGAAAATTAATGACTAAATTAATGGGAAAAGGTAGGGTGATAAAACGGTAGGATTTGATGTCAAGAGGTCAAAATAAGTATTATAGGAAAGAGACTATAGTAGTAACAGAATGACAATGGGAAGGAATAACAAGGTAAACTAATTTAAGGTTTATTTAGTAAGTTGAAAATTTGTGAGTAGAAAGAGGATAAGTTGTTTGAATCGATCTTGAGGTTAACAGTGGAGGAATCTAAATTTATGTGGATGGTTTCAGAGAGTATGCTTGTATTGTTCAGAGAGTATGAGACTTTGATAATACATCCATCCTAGCTTCTGTTCCCAACCATGATAAACGCATACTCTCTGAAACCATCCACATAAATTTAGATTCCTCCACTGTTAACCTCAAGATCGATTTACTATCGATAACTTACTAAATAAACCTTAAATTAGTTTACCTTGTTATTCCTTCCCATTGTCATTCTGTTACTACTATAGTCTCTTTCCTATAATACTTATTTTGACCTCTTGACATCAAATCCTACTGTTTTATCACCCTACCTTTTCCCATTAATTTAGTCATTAATTTTCGCGGCTCTCTATAAAATAGTCATGATACACATTTTAATATAACAAAATAGTCAATATTTCGAAAAATAGTCAAGAAAATATTACTATTAATATATTTTTATAATATATCTCAAAATTTGAAATTAGTCATATTCTTGGCCGTCAGATTTCGCTGGCAACACCCTCATAACGTACTTTCTGGTCAGTTAGACCGCGTCTACTCGCACTGCAGCGTTCTATAGGTAATTACAATTTTAATACTCATATCTTCTCCTCACCCTTTCCTTCTCCATATTGCACACCATATTTTCTCATATTAGTTTTTGGCATCCATCATATGTTTTTATTATCTAAGATTTCATTAGCATTTAACATCACTATTTCTTCATATTTTACTCTATTTCCATGCTAATACCATATTGTTACTTATATTTCTATACATTCCTTGTATATTTATGTCATATATTTATACCACTTCATACTATAGATATGGATTTTTAAAAACTGTTATACTCTATATTCATATCTTGACTTTCTACTGTTATTTTTCCTTTATTTACTCTTTAATTTCATTTTGGTTATATCTTCTATCATTTTACTCATGTAAACTCCCTAGGAGTCTATTATCTTACCTTTTATAGTTTATATATATTCTACTACCTTTTCCATAATTTTACTTCTCACCTCTGATGTTTATACCTTTTCTCTCTTTTTTAAATATCTTTCTGTTTACTTCCGTCTTTTATCTTTGTTGTAAAAATTTTTTTTGGCATCACCACCGTTCTGTACATTTTCTCTGTAATTTTTTGTATTCATATATATCCCTCACTTTTGTTCTAAAATTCTACCTCTCTACATATATAGTTTTTCTCATTTATCATATACTCAGTCCTCAATGTATTTTTATTGTATTCATTGTATGTTGTCTGTTTTTCTTTCTTAGCCCTGAAGATGACCCACAAAGTGGGTCGAAACGTCGGCACTTAATTAAATAAGTATCCACTTATTTAGTGTTTCATTTGACTGCACCCCCAACTATTTTTCTTCCTTACATCGATCATCCAGTCAACCATTCCTCTCTTCTCTTGATTTTTTTTGGTTTGGTTAGTGAATGAGCACGATGCCACTCCATAGACTGTCGTTTACTCTCAGGTGATCCATAACAAACCCATGTTTCGTCCCCAGTAATGATGGGAGGCGTGACTGCGTATCTCAATACGCTGGTGGCTGAGGACTATGGCACTGGAATATAAAAACTTGACACGTTATGACAAATACCTAAATTTGCTTGGAGTTTATGCGGAGAAGTAGTGTTAAGTATGCTCTTTCCAATAAAAATGTTTATATTTACTCCTGTGTTTTTGCACAAACGGGTGACCCTCGTAACATCCCTATCCTTAAGTTTTAAATTCAAAACATAATACAAAATACAAAGCAACAAAATACAGAACAAAATTCTACTAATACAAATCCAATCTTTCCGGTTTTTTAATTACTCTACCTGACCGAGTTATAATAAAGTAAGGTACGTCCAATGGCAAGAAACAACCAGAGTTATTTAAACCCTCAGCAGTTCTGTCTATGTCTACATAATTTGAGTCATCAGCATTTTCAAATCAAGATCAAAAATCAAGATTGTTATGCTCGTAACAGTGTGATTCAGCATCCGTTCTCCGAGGAGGATTGTATTTCTTAATAATAACTGCATTGCACCTATACATTTTGCCATTAATTCTTACTAAATATGACCTCAATTTAAGCTTTTTAACTATAAGTGCCCTTTTCCAAAATTTAGTAAACTTGTCTTGTTCTAAAACATTATCACCCTCGTTAAATTCTGCTGGTTTTCTGCAGTGCTGATTACAATACGTCTATTGAGAAGTCTTATTACTAACTTGTGGATCATCAATAT
Source organism: Troilus luridus (assembly GCA_964056705.1). Classification (NCBI taxonomy): domain Eukaryota; kingdom Metazoa; phylum Arthropoda; class Insecta; order Hemiptera; family Pentatomidae; genus Troilus; species Troilus luridus. Next base: position 1,512,079 of record OZ057417.1, on the reverse strand, counting down.
AACACGAGGTATCAGACAGCTATCTCTTATAGGAAGTTTTGATCTAAGAGTCCTACTTTGAAGGAGCTGGGAAGGTAAATATTTTATCCCTGCAACAGGAGAATTTCTATAGTTAAGTAAATATAAATCCAAGGCATGGCCGTCATGGCAATAACCATGGGACAAAAGAAGAGGATACATTAGATATGTTAAAACATTCTACATATGGCGGTTTCTGCGAGTTAGTCGGAGCTGGTCAAATATATCCATTTGTATTTGAAGTGTATCGAAATGGCAACCTGTATTCCAAATTTGGTACAGAATACCAACTTATCAAAAGGTTACTTTTTTCCCAAGATCTTTCTAATGGTCACTTTGATCCCTACGCAGATAACAACACTGATGAGCGTCCAATAGCCAAAAAAACGACGCATTGAAGTAGCTGTATCTCCGGTGTTTCCTCAACCTTCACCAATTTCTAATGTTGTGCAAGACTTTCATTCGCCTACTTATTCAATTATTGAATCTGAAGGTGAGTCAGATTTAATTTATTCTTTGTCCACGAATAATTCCATAGAATCTCTAACATTCACTACCCAAGAGTCAATTCAAAACGAAATTAGTTATCAAGTTAATTAAAATGAAATTAGTTAATGAAGTTATAAACGAAAATTGGTTACCGTTATGGTCAGGAAATTGCCTAAAGATGGCCTACAACTTAGGCCGAAACGTTGGCAAAATTAAAAAAATAGTTCTGCTTATTTTGTGTTAACTTTGACTGCGCCCCCTTAGCAATTCAATCCGTCATTAGAATTATCTAGTCAACTATTTTCCACTCCATAATAATATCTTTTGCATTCCCTTGGCTTTTATATTTCGATATATGGATTTGGTTTAGTGTATTCTGAGAGGAAAATAAATGTGAATAACAGTTATGAAAGTTTCATTTATTTATGTTTGAGTATAATTATTGATTATAATTATTTATATATTGTAATTATTTGTTCCACGAAAAAATGTTTTTATTTTATTTATTTTTAATATCTAATTCCTATTTTTTATTTTTAGAAAATGAAGATAGCCCGTCTTTTTATATATTGTACTTTTTATGTACACAAGTTAGTGATAAAACCAATTTGTGAAAGTCTAATTCTCTGGCAAAAAAAGGCTAAATACTACTTATATTACTTGACTTTACTTATACGAAAAGAATGAATGTACAGCATATTCTGTACTAGATTGGAACTTCAACAGTTCTGACATTTTCTTCATCTACTAAGCCTTGTAAAAAGCGCTCAAAACGGTGAAGAGTAGCGTAGATACTATACCAACGATGTATGGTGCTACATTTATTTGTGTATGCCGCTATTTCATTTTTCATCCGCGGGAAATAATAATATCTTTTTAATTTTTCATAGGCTTCCATAATACCGCGATGACACGATTTTCCGACGTGATAATCTTGAATTAAATCTGTTTGTTCTTATTTTTCTAGAATGTCAATTAGTTTGTTACCTTCTGCTCGTATCTAGGACTTCGAGGACACCTGAAAGGGGCTGGGAGAGGACAGGGTATAGTCCAGGACACCTAGAGAAACGAGGGAAATAAATAAACCCAAAACATTATCCTATCAAAATAAAATGCTATTATGTCGAAATAAAAATTACATTCAACTATTATTAATAAGCATTAATATAATAATAATTACAAATTTAAACCGAAATCCCCAGTCAACAAAATAAAACCCTAATTTAACATAAGATCCACGCTCCAGAATAGTACTGCATAATAACATGCGATAAAAAAAAACAAAAACATATCCCAGATTCTCCCTCAATAATCATAATCGCTAAAACCACTACTAAATTGATAATAAAATAATATCCTTTATCTATAACAATAATCATATGCACTAATAATAATTACAAATTTAAATATTCCCCATCAGTAATCATTACCTCATAACCGCTAATTAATAAACCTCGATCCATCACCTACAACAATAATCATATGAACTATTAAGGATTATACTTAAATAAAAGATTCCCATCTGTTTTGTGGCCGAATGACAAAGAAAATAGTTAATTGTCAGAGTTGAGTGACGCTATTTACAACTGAACTACAAGTGGCCTTCACCCAGAATAAAATTCTGACTGTATTATAAAGCAAAGTTCCTACCTTCCATCTGGTTTCTTGCTCAGGTCCCCCGGCTTCTTACGGGCACCAGCCTTTAACTCTGACTTTTGGGGGGGAACGGTCTCGTATTTGAAGGCGTATTCAAGCCAGCATCAACACTCTTATCCCGGTTGGTGCTGCAACCTGGTGGTCATGGTTATTCCGAGAATCTCTTGAATTGAATTTAACTTTTTAAATATGCGGATTAATTTCCGTATTGGACTTATGACTCGGCGCCGCCACAGACAGACAAGATCCTTCTAACATTACTTGAAATTTAATTAAATATACCTAACTTAAATTATCTGAGTCCGTTACAAGTTTTTTTTTATACCGCTAAATTCTAACTGCTGAACATTTATCTTCAACAAATTTTGTTCACTCGTAATCATCTCTAAACGTTTCCACATTTGGTTCGCAGTAAATACCGTCTGTAGCGTTAGCTTTGATAACCTCTAATAGTTTTTCTTCGATATCATTTTTCCAAGGGTAAGCTGTTTCAATTTTGTACCGGAATTTATTAAAAGGTCTTTCTATTTGAAGTTCTTCGTTTCCGGGAGTTATGAAAATTTATTATTTTTCTACATTGATAGGTATGTCTGTTACTACTCTCTTGAGAGTGTTGTTTTGCAAGACTTTCCGCGTCGTTAATATTTTCAATATCTGTTGCTTCCAGAAGTTCATTTTCGATATCATTTAAAAGTGCTTGGTATTCTGAAGTGTTTGGGGAAAGTAATTGTTTATCATTATTAATTAAATTCTAAATATCTATGTCCATATCCTCTACACCATTTAATTTATAAATGTTAATGTTGTTTTCAATTTTTATTCAACTTAATGCATCCGCGACTTGGTTTGTCCGTCCTTCATCGTGTTTGATATCAAAACTAAATTAATTTAATAAGAAAATCCATTTCATTATTTGGGTATTATTATTTTTCATTGAAACTATCCATTGGAGATATTTGTGGACTGTTTTTATGGTGAAATGTTGCCCATACAAATACGGCTTGAAATGTTTACAAGCCTAAACTATAGCATATAATTCTTTTTCAATTGTTAATTATTTGGACTCTGTACTAGATAATGTTTTCGAAGCAAATGCAATAGGGTGATCTTTACCTTCGTAAATTTGAGAAACCGCGATGTTACTGGCGTCGGTTGTTAATAACATATGTTTCGAAAAATCACTAATAGTGTCCCATACTTTGTTAAAATTATTTAGGAGAAGCATTTTTATTTCGTGTGGGGAATTCTTAATTATGATATTGTGAAACTCTTCATATCCAGGGGATGAATTCTTTAGGTCTTTTATTGCAGAGTTGAGCTCAAAGAATGTTAGAGGGTTATTGTAGATCTAGTGAAAAGTTGATAAAGTTAAATTTCATTTCTTCCGAGAAGTCTAGAAGAGAATCTGATATGTCGGAAAAGTGGTTTGCGAATATTTCAGAAAGTTGTTGTGGGTCGGGTACTATACGGTTTTGATGTTTCAGTATGGGGGCGTCCATATATTTTGAGCCTAATATACTGTGTACTTTTTGCATGAATGAGAATTAACTATAGGACGGACGTATCGAATTCTACAACTTTCGAAGAATGAGACGGAGTATGGTCCGTCAATTGAAGCAATAATGGAAGGCACAGAAGAAGGAAAAATAAGAACTTTTCTACCTAAAACTACATAAAAGTTTACGCATTTACAGAAGAAGGCATATCCAACTATAAAGGTACATTCTTCCATTTTAAACATTTAATAAATTTATAATTTTTTTATTTAGCTAAGTAATTATTTACTGTTTAAGGGCAGCTAAAATTTCAATATATGGGAAAGAAGAAGAATCCTTCGGCTCCAATTGTTTGTTTTTTTATTTTTAGGGCGTAGTGTATATATTTTTGTCTGGTTTGACTGAGTATGTTTTAGATTAAAATTGAATACTAAAAGTAACGGAAATAATTATTTATGTGATCATTGTGGATTATTGCTTGGAAACTGGCGATGTCAATCGTTGTTTTACTATTGTTGAAGCTGTAGGAAAGAATTTAGCAAAAAGTTTAATTCGAATTAACTTGTCAACTCGGGGTTAGTAGTAATAATATACCCGACGTGAACACAATGGAGATACCAAAGAAAAAAAAATATAGTATGTTTAGTAGACAGATGCGAGAGAAGAGAGTCGCTCAAGAAAATGGGATCATTAAAGCTTCCTTAGGAAATGCAGTTGAAGATGAGTACATACCTAACGATAATAAACAATTATTAACTTCAGAATTTTTAAACAAGAAAATAGAGGGTTTATAAAAGTTACTAAGTAATAATGTAGCCCCCGGAATCTAGCCCCTAACGCCCAGAATCTTTTTACTGAAATTTCTAAGGTTGGGTCGTCGAGTACGGAGCAAAGTGCTAAAGGGTTGGATTACGACTTAGGCAGAATCTTATTTTCGATTTTTCCGTAACTATATCTCCGAGGCTCGAATTCATGGCCAGTAAATTTGATGACTTAACGGACTCCTAACCTAACAATAAGGACAGTACTCCTGCTCCTAACGCCCTTACTAAACACCCTCACTAAATTGGTAAAGGAAGAAAAATAGTGAATTAAATTTTCCCTTTGAAAATGCGTTAAAGTAAAAATGTGTACAAGGATGCGGTTGTATTAGCAGTCTCGTGCGGCCCCCAAAGATGATGAAAGAAGTTAGCCTAGTTCAGGATGAGGGGAAAAGGGAAGAGGAAATATGGAAAATGAATCCTGAATTTTCTTTGCGTGGGGGAGAGAAGTGGGCATCCGTTCGTTGTGGATTTAAATGGAGACTGACCCGCTAGGAGTGGAGGGCTAACGTTCACAACTTACATCGAAGCATGGAAGGATACAAGGGCGTTTTTTTTAAATTAACGTGAAGAGCCCAAACAGTTCGCTTTTCGCGGTTACTCCTCAAGAAATTTATGTGGTGCACTGTCATAGGTCTTTTCAAGGTCGATAAATAATAGGCATAGCTGTTTATGTTTTTTTTCACATTCTTTTTGAACGCTGCCTCAAAGTAAATATATTATCAATAAATAAATGACTTTCCTATAATAAAACAACATTGCTCTTCTGGAATTGTAAATCGTCCCCTATTCTTTTTTTCAGTACCCCTTCATTATTGTGTTTTTAACACATATGCCCCTATAATTAGCCTCATCATTTTCTTATAAATGGAGGTAATGACCTACTTTTATCGTCCCCCGTATGACTATTACTTGGAGAATTTTATTTAATAGTTGGCTTAAAATGGCCACGATGGCTTGATCAGATGATCCAATACTTGCACGTAATATAAATAGTATTGTAAACGTTGTTATCAATGACTAATGTTTTTTTTAGGATCAGAAGTTTTATTTGATTGCTGAATTATTTTAGATCTATTATCTTTATTAAGAATAAATTAAATTTGCATAACAAGAACTTAGATCTTGAAAACCCGTCTTTTCATTTACAGGGGGATTTTATACTTCTCTATAGTTATAATTTCTTTTTTTTTCCGTATGAAACTATTTCTCTCTCGGTGTATTAATTTAGGTTTATCATATTGAAATGTATGTTTCGTTTTTCTAAAATGTATAAGGAGCAGTTTGATCTGGTTAATTAGAGTTTTTTTAATAATAGAATGATAGCCATATTTATCATGGTACACTTTACGTTTTTAGTATTTTTCCAATGCCCCGAAATAGGATTTACCGCATTTATTTTCACAACGTATTGCGTACACGTTATTTGATTTTAACCTTAACTTGTCCGAATCTTCGATAATATTAAATAGTCTTGACACTATTGCTGCTCCTTAGTACTCCAAATCACCCAACTTCGTCAGGAGTTTTGAATGATATCCCAGTTTTTCTTTATGATGCTGAGGGCTTTGTCGATAGGGGTGCTGGTAAACAGGCTGGCAGCGTCAAGGGAAGCTAAGATAAATTGGCTGGGTACACGGACAGAGAATAATTCTTGTTCCAGACGAAGGGATTTGGTTATATCATTGGTGTTTTTATGGCTGAGGACTTGAAGAGAAGGAAGGAGGAATTTGCTAAGCTTGATAGAAAGCGAGTTAATGTTAGAAATAATGGGGCAATGGGGATTTCCAGCTTTATGGATTTTGAGTAGTCCATATAAGCGAGACGGTAAAAAAAAAGTATCTTCCTGGCCATATTGTCCTGATCGGGTCCTGGACCCTCTCGCCCTTGGCCTTAGGCGACTCTTCATCTACTGGGGAGTTACCCTCCTCCCTAGGCCTCTTGTTCTTCCTCCCAAGGCCTTTCGCGTCTTTAACTTCCGTCTCCACTGTATCGGACGCTGACGGACATTTTCCCCTGCTTACTATGTCATAGACATCTTCGGAGGCCATTGAAGGCCTATTTACGTCCTACCCATCAGTTGTAATTTGTTTTAACGCCAATAAGTTAGGGGGGTTGACCTTGAGTTGTGTTCAGCTTTAAAAAGTAAGATGCGACAACGTCGCACATGAGATATGCCAACACCGCAGTTGAAACTAGGTCATACTTTGTTACGAATGGGAAAAGATGTGCCAGCGTCGCACAGGAGATGTGGGAACACCGCATCAGTACTAGTTTATAATTTGATAATTGATAATTTCGTGACATGAGTCAATATGTGTTACACCATCCAGCTATGGCTTTGTTGGAGTTCATCCATCAGTTAGTTTAGTATGGGTCGGCTAAGTAAGAAGACGGAAGGTTGTCGACATTTGTGGCTGGTCGTCGCCAGTGAGTCCATTGAAACTAGCGGAAGCCGGGTTGTATAACTTGAAAGTATCTGATAGAACAAGATGTCCATTTTGCGGAATAATCTTGCATGAATGGAAGGAGTATGACGATCCTTTTGACGAACACAATAAATGGTCTAAAAACTGTTCGTTTGTAGAGTATTGCGAACAATTGAAGGAGCTCCAAATCATAGTGTCGGACGAGAATGATAACGAAGAGACGGTATGCTTTAAAAGGCTCAAAAATTTTCTACATCGAATCAAAGTTTTGCGATTATGGATTTCATTCTATGAAATAAAAAGAAGGGAAATAAATCATCTGATAAAAAAATCTAGAACAGCTGCAGCTTTCTCCCCTCCACTGCGTTCGAACACTCAGTTGTGACTTTGATGATACACGAGATGGATGGTCGAATGGACCTTGTGACCGAGTACCCACTCCCCAACAATTAATGTTTTAGGTTCGGTTTGTATGACTTTGTGCCGACTATCGCCATCACCGACCGAAGAAGAAAACGGTCGTTTATATGAATGTTGAGGAATGGACATATATTGCCACCCGAGCTCTTCAAATTTTGTTATTAACACGTTCAGTGCTGATCCATGATAGTAGTACTTACCAGCGGGCTGAAAATAATTTTTTTTCTAACTTATGAGGTTTACTTTATTTTTAATGTAGAATAAGGGAAAAATAAAAAAATTTTTTTTTTTAAATATTTACCGCTAAAAAACTAATGTCATTCGAGAATGACTTGCGCCCGCGGCAAGAAACAAGTTAACAGTGGACACAGTAATCTGCACGTTTAAATTGTTATTACCCTCCATCTCGTAAATTAATTAATTAGTTATTAATACTTAATTGTTAAATAATTAATCAACCAATTACTAATTAATTAATTATTAATTAATCAATCGATCAATTTGAAATATAATTCATTTATATTGATTATAAGTTTCAATCAAGTAGACATTTTATTAAAATTTATTATAAAATTAAGATATGATCAATAAAATACTATTTTCAATTTTATTTGAGTTGTTTTAGGAGACAAAAAAACAATCTTGTTTTTTAACATTTTATTTCAATAAACATAAATATTTATTTATCAACTAAAATTTTAAATTACTTACATACTATCAAAATTTAAATGTATTAAATTATGATCAATAAAATACATTTTCCTTAATATGTTGTATTTATTTGACCCTTGAAAAAAGAGGAATAAGAAAAAACAAACACAAATTGACTGAAATAATAATTTTTTATTTTATAAAAATACAAAATTTAATTAAAAAACATCTAATAAATTGAAATCAAATACTGATAGGGTAAATAAAAAAAAATTAACAAATTTAATTAGCAATCTAGTAATGTTTCTGATAAACAGCCGATCGGTTGGTTGATTCCAGGATAGGACTCAGTATCTTGGAAATCTGATGGATCCAATTTTCAAATCTTAGCCTGTCCCTTGCATGCGTTTCCCATGGACCGATACGTGATCCGCGGTGAGCATAATACCATGTTACAAGAGTACGAGTTTCAACAAGGTCCTCATCAGGCTTGAAAGATAACTAAATAAAAGATATTATTACTTGACATTTGCATTTCCGAATCGAGTTCTAATTCGATTTGGTTTTATGTTCATTTTACATCTACTTGTTAAATAAAAATTAGTATACTCCTCTTATAACCACAAACTGAAAAATCGGTATCAATTTCCAGACCAAGCCTGTTCCCAATTCATATTCTATTATTTTATCATGTAAGATGAGGCAGTATGTTTTAGTATTGGATATCAAGTTTTCTTTCGCCTCTAATAGTACTCTGATTGCTTCGGATTGCTTGAAAAAATTTATAATCACTAGAGGCGCATTTTCTCGAAATCGGATCTTGATAGCAGGGGCTGAGAATGTCTAACAAAAACGCGAATGCGTTATTGGTCAACTTTGGAGTGGCAAAGATATCGCCATCACTTTTCTAGATCCTCTCTTCGCGATAAATGAAACTTAGAGAAGGAAAGGTATAAATGTCTTGTTGATGAATAGGAATTCACCTAAGGCTGGTGCAAATGATATTCAAATTGTATAAGAGAATCAAGGAATTTTATATCCGATGTTACGTCTAGTATGTCTTTAATAATGTTTGTTTAACCGAAAAAGCACACTGTTTTTAAAATATAGCGTTTGCAGTTGTTAATGCTCTTGTTGATTTAGGTTTACTGACTTTAACCATTGATTGATTTCTCCTTTTATAATAATCAACACTACTATCTCTAGAACAAAAATCAGTCCCAATTCTTTTTTAAATGTCATTTCAATGTAACCGAATCTTTTTTGAGCTCGATAAGCTCTCCGCTCTGATCTACTAATCGAACAATGATTGTATGAAACGCGGTTGAGAAATTAATAAAATATTTAATTGAGATACGGTACGACTCGGTAAGTCGTCCTCGGACAATTTGCCAATAAAGAAAGGAACTTAAATCAAAGTGGCTTACCTAAATCTTGTCAGAGCTTCCTCTCTTCATTGACGTCTCGCAGGTGAGCTCACCGTAGCGTACGTCAAAAAATGCCGGTCCTCTCAATTCGGAAAAAAGATATTTTCAAAGAAGGGGTTATAAAATGCGGGATAACTGACTTACTGAGGTTCAGACAACGTTCACACATATAATCATAATAAACAAAAAAACATATGACTGTATATTTTTGTAAGCGGTTAACAAAACAACTAATTTAGGATGCAGTGTACAAATCACCCGGAATTATATACAAAAAGAAATCATAGAAAATCCAATATTGAACTAAACATACCGCCCACCCAAAATTGATAGCAATTTTGTAATTGGGTAACAATAAACTTTAGAACAGAAGAAGCGAACTTGCAATGTAAAATATGTACAAAAAAAAACTAACAAAACAAAAACATGATATATGAAAGGTAAAGTAAAGTTTAGTTTATTGGAAGGGGAACTAATTTATTGGTAGGCCGTGTAATTGAACCGGAGGTGGTTCGTAGTTGCACCACCCGTACTACTCCATCACGACTAGGTAGAAGTTTTTCAATTCTTCCCAGGGGCCATTGCAAAGGCTTGGTGTTCTGCCCAACAATCATAACCACATCGCCTATGGCAGGATTCGGGGAATTTTGGGTCCATTTAGGTCGACTGATCATAGTCTGAAGGTACTCATGACTCCACCCCTTCCAGAAGCTCTGGAGCGATTGTTGGAGAACTTGCCAGCGGGATAAGCGGTGTAGATTGGTGTATGTCAAGTCTTCTTCCGGCGCAGCCAATAGTGGACCTCCAATGAGGAAGTGTCCAGGGCTCAAATAGTCGACATCGTCGTTGGGGTCGGACGAAATAGCGCAAAGCGGACGGCTGTTAAGAACGGCTTCGATGCGGGTGATCAGTGTGGTGAATTCTTCAATCGTTAGTGTCCGACTTTCCATACCGCGAACTAGGTGGCGCTTCACGGATTTGACACCAGCTTCCCAAATGCCACCAAAATTAGGAGCCGCGGGCGGATTAAAATGCCAAATAATCTCACGTTTGGCTAAATTATCGTGAATATCTTCAGCGTGTCTCTGGAGAAATTTATGAACTTCCTTTAGTGCGCGGGACGCGCCGAGAAAGTTTGTACTGCAGTCACTGTAGATATTCAAACATAATCCACGACGGGCGATAAAGCGGTCCAACGCAGCAAGGAATGCACTGGTGCTAAGATCGGAGACGACTTCCAAGTGGATCGCCTTAGTGGCCATACAGACGATGAGGCAAATGTAACCCTTAGAAATCACAGCCTTCCGGCGGTTACTTTCCTTAATCTGGAAAGGACCAGCAAAATCAACCCCAATATTGGTGAAAGCGCGGACCTGGGAAAATCTGGAAGGCGGTAAATCTGCCATTAAAGGTTGGTTTGCCTTGGCCTTGAGTTTGTAGCATGGTAGACAACTAAATATGCGCATCCTGATTAGTTGACGAAGTCCTGGTATCCAAAATTTTCTTTGAATGAACGCCTGCATTACGCGAGGGCCTCCGTGGATAGTGGTCTGATGATACCAGTCATATATGAGTTTTGCTAAATGCGATTTTTTATGCAAAATGAGGGGATGCTTGGCATCATACGTGAGATCTGAATGCCTCAGCCTACCGCCCACCCTGAGAAAACCCAGCTTGTCAATAAAGGTGATAACGGTTTGATAGCTTGAGACATTTGTTCAGGGGACGTAGTCTTAAGATCATAATGGAAGTATTTATGGATTATAATGGTGGTTCCTGGGATAGACGGACACATAAATTCATGCCATCTCGAAGTTCTGAAACCGACAGTACACCGGTTTTACGACGAGATTTTGCGGTGCGGCAGTTGTTAACAAATCGGAGAACATAGGCGATGACATTTTTGAGGCGTTGGAGCGATGAAAAGGAGCTAATGGTGGTAACAAGTTCGTTCGGATCGGCGGTGGCTACCATCACAGTAGTCTCATCTTTGATTTCAGGAATTTCTTCTAGCTGATCAAAGTGAGAATCTGGCCAGCAGTTTAGGGGTAATTGCAAAAATGAAGGTCCTTCCCACCACTGAGAAAACTGCATCAGGGTGCGGGGCATCAGACCTCGGGATCCACAATCAGCTGGATTGTCTTGACTGCAACAGTGGCTCCACAGGTCAGGTGGGGCGATCTCTACAATGGCGGTTACCCTAGTGGCGATGAATGTTTTCAATCGGTGCGGCGTAGTATGGATCCAGGAGAGAGCGACTGTGGAGTCCGTAAATAAATGCGTCGCTGTGATGGTAATGGCGGTTCGGAACTCTTCGAGGGATTCAATAAGGCGGGCTAACAGCAAACATGCGCAGAGTTCCAATCTGGGAATAGTAAGGCTTGGTTTAAGGGGAGCGACTCTACTTTTAGCCTTAATTTTTATATTCGCCAAGTCCAGCTGAAGCTTCGGCTTGGTGTATAAGCGGTCATTCAATGATAATCCAAGGGCATCCTTGGCCGAAGCGTCGAAAATTACGTGGAGTTTCGTATTAGAGCTGGTACCTTTTACCACAGCATGATGTGGGATGACATATAGTGAGGGTTGGCAAGGTAATTTCAGGTGTCGCATGTCCAAATACTCCTGGAATAAGGCGTTATTTTGAGGTTCTAAATCTGTCCGCTTGAGCCTGCTCTCCATGTTCAGAAGTCGTTTATGAGTGGTTTCGCGGTAATTTCCCAGCCTTGGGGCCTTGGTGTTTCTAAAAGGAAGAGAAGCTATATATTGGCTAGAGGGTGTTCTTTGATGGGTGTTCATAAAATGTAGCTCACACAATTCGTCTTCCGGGTTCTGCGGTGCTACTGATGCGACCTCTTCAGTCTTCCAGAAACGTTGAAGTGCAATGTCAAGTGGCGAGGTGCAACCTAAAAGCGATACGACCCTTTTTTCTGCTGGTTCGGTAATTTTCCCCAATAAAATCCACCCAAAGGAAGTTTTCACAGCTGACGGATTACCTCTGATGACGGAATTATTGTCGTCGGAAAGGATTTCGGAATAGAGATCCGCACCCAGAAGAAAATCTATTTTCCCTTTTACGTGGAAAGTCGGGTCGGCCAATAACATGGAGGAAAATCGATTTTTGAATTCATTTGAGAGCGTCGTAACCGGTAAATCTGCACAAATTTCATGGAGAACAACGGCTTCTGCGGATATAGAATTGCCTCGAGTGTGTTTAGGGGTCAGAGTGCAAGAAACCATTTTCGTCTTGCTAGTCGTAGCATGGTTGCCGATGCCTGTGATGTTCAGTGGGCAATTCTTGAGCTTTAAATTTAACCGTTGGGCCATTTCCCTGGTTATGCACGACACCTGAGAACCAGGATCCACAACTAGACGTATAGGAACCTTCCTACCATCCGAAGCTGTAAGAAAAGCTTCTGCTGTGCCCAGCAATACGGTGGAGTACGCAGTACTGGATGGGGGAGTATGGGCACTGCAAGATAGTGCTTGCGTAGGAGGCGGATTTTCAAGTGACTCCCTAGGTGGGGCTGTGAAAGTAGAGCGGTGTAAATGCGAATGATGTTTCGAAGATCCACATGAGATGCATTTACCTTTGGAGTTACATTTTGACAACATGTGGTTTCCGAGGCAATTAAAACATTTTCTCAAAGTTTTCACAGTCTCCCAGCGGGCATCTACACTTTGCTTCAGAAGTGTTTCACAATGATGTAACTTATGTGAAGATGAGCAAAACGGGCATACAATATGAGCGGTGGAACATTCGGTGGAAGAAGATTTATTTGGCGGTGAAGAAGAAATTCGATTGTGATGCGGGTTGGTCGTGATCAAAGCGGTTTTTCGTGGGAAATTTGCACGTTGGATTGGATTAGACTCAGTCCTAGTTGGAGAACTCAGTTCGAGAATTTTGCAACGTTCAGTTAGAAAATTCGAAAATTGTTTATATGTTGGATATTGAACCCCTGAATACTTGGCTTCGAATGATTTTTTGCTTTCCAAATCCAAGCAACGAAGACCGAAATGAAGCAGAAGTGTATCAGATAAGTCTGGTAGGTTCAAGGCCTTGAGTGCAGCAACATTGGTTAGGAAAACGTCAGATAACCTTTCCAAATTTTGAAGATTTTCTTGGGAAAGCGGTTTAAAATTCGTAATTTTTTCCAAGTAAAAATTAGCCAACAGCCGGTTGTTTTGGTACCGATCAACTAAAGTTTCAAATGCAATCTGATAGTTATCATCGGACAAATGAATCGATTCGATTAATTTTAAAGGCGGGCCTCTCAAAAATGAGCGTAAATAGTAAAATTTCTCAGATGAGGCCATTTGTCGATTTTCATGAATAAGGGACCGAAACAGAGAGTAAAAATTGGGCCACTATTGAAGATCGCCGGAAAATATTTGTAAATTGATTTTTGGAAGTTTCGCATGTCCTATATCGGGTCTCTAATTTTTCGTAGACAGGCTAGTACTAGTAGCTGGCTTAGCATACTGCGAGGCTACTGCCTTTGCTGAATAGTATAACTCGTCGCAGGCTTGAGATCTAGCAGCCGTGTCGAAATTTTCGAGAGATTCTGTTTTAGAAGCAAATTCCATAATTTGATCTTGAATTTCATCAAATGATTGGTAATCCATGTCAATTTGTTCCATTCGGGATAAAAAAATGGGAAAATGTTCCTTTGTAAGATTTTTCGATAAGTCATAAGCCGTTTGAATTTTATGAAAATATTTTTCCCTCTTTTTAATTAAAAACTTAATTTTATCTTCCGCCATCTTGAAATAATTTAAAACAAAAGTGAGACAAAACTGTACAGAAAAATATTCAGGAAAAACAAAGTTTAACTTTGTTCAAATATCAACTAATTTAATTGTACTATTTTCTGGAGAGAAAAAATGAATTTGCTAAATTGTACCAAATGTATATAAAAATTGCAGTTCGCTTCTTTCCGAAACTGAACGAAGTCGTAATAGTTGGGAGAAGCAGCGTGAGGTGAGGTTAGAAGAAGCGTAACCAAGTCTATCTGAACGGCCTCGTGGTTGCTATGCGACATATAAAAAATATGAAAAATTAAATTTTGTTTGGTTAAGTTCCGAATTGAGAAAATAATTAACTAATTTTCTTAATTAATTAATCTGGCCCCGGAGGACCATAATTATGTATGAAACGCGGTTGAGAAATTAATAAAATATTTAATTGAGATACGGTACGACTCGGTAAGTCGTCCTCGGACAATTTGCCAATAAAGAAAGGAACTTAAATCAAAGTGGCTTACCTAAATCTTGTCAGAGCTTCCTCTCTTCATTGACGTCTCGCAGGTGAGCTCACCGTAGCGTACGTCAAAAAATGCCGGTCCTCTCAATTCGGAAAAAAGATATTTTCAAAGAAGGGGTTATAAAATGCGGGATAACTGACTTACTGAGGTTCAGACAACGTTCACACATATAATCATAATAAACAAAAAAACATATGACTGTATATTTTTGTAAGCGGTTAACAAAACAACTAATTTAGGATGCAGTGTACAAATCACCCGGAATTATATACAAAAAGAAATCATAGAAAATCCAATATTGAACTAAACAATGATGTTGTCTTCAGTCCTCACGTTGGTCGGAAATTAAATGACCGGATTCGTGATTTCTATTATATAATATATCTTGGGTCTACACGCGGAATTAATTGATAAATATTATGATCCGGTTCTCCATTCACATAAGACCCCGATGCCATGTTACATTGAATTTAGAAAAAAAGGTTTACGCTGAGAATATTAACAATGTCATTTGATTCAGTATAGGGGCGATTCGGAGGAATGACTAGATCGGGTCGAGTAAAACCCAAAAGTGGTCGATTAGAGTGTGGCTTGTTGGAATAGTTAAAGTATACTGCATGAGTTGTTGTAATTTCCGTTTTTAGCCTATTGGAATTTCCTCGTATTATCAATACAGCGGTAGAAGGTCACTTGTGGTCTAGTGGTTAACGTAACAAACTACTAATAACAAGATCGCAGGTTCGTAGCCCGGCAGGTGCCACTAGGATTTTTTTAATGGAGTGAAAAATCCTTAGTTGCGCCGTCCTTCGGAGGGGACGTTAAACGGGGGTCCCGAGCCTGTACGATGTCAGGTACTCCCTTAAAAATCCCTATCCTAATTAAACCTGGATAGGCCAAATTTAGAGCTCGCACTGTAGCATCGTCCGATTAGCCATAGCAGCATAAAGTGACGTTAAATGAACAAACAACAAACAACACAGCGGTAGGGTCATGATGAGAAATTTCTTCACGTAAAAAGGACTCTATAGCATCGATATCGAACGATCCGTCAGGTATTTGGTTCGACTAATCACTAACATTACCATATAATTAACGTCCTTTTTTATATTCGGAATAGTATTATGTTATAGCTTCTTTCGCATCGTTGGTAGCTTTAGCCACACTCGCCGTCCCTCCCGCTAAGGATCTCACCGCAGAAAGCCCCGCCATTAACGGCACAAAAATTTGAATAAATCCTCCCTCATTTGGCAAAGAAAGAACTCTGGGAGGCAAACGTTTTGTCTTAACACGTCAATCCATTTTCGCCTCTTTGTATGCCATTTTTGACGCTTCGAGGATCGACGATACGTCAGCAACCTTTAGCGATTTATCTAATTTTTTAAACTAATTCTTTTTATATTTCTTCTTCTTAATACCGGCACCAATTATAGCTTTCGGTTTCATAGTATTTGTAACTAACCTAGCCGCGGCTTGTTCTCCCATTGATGAATCCGAGGCTTTAACTTGTTTCCAAGCGTTTACAACCAAAATCTTGTCCGCTTTTCTACGACTTTGCATATCTTTGCTATAAGCAATATCATGTTCTCAACAAGGTGTATCATGCTGGTTTATTACACTATCTCACCTAATTAGTCGATTTTCAAGTTTTCTACCGGGGAAAAAATACTGGTATCCTGGAAGGTGTAATTCAAGCGGTAACTTATTTGTGAGACCGTTTATCAAGCATCTTCCTTTGCGAGTCTTGGGAATCATACTTTAGTGAAAAATGACATGCGGCGATATATATATATAGTTAAAGGTTCTGAACGTATCTAATACTTTTTAAAAACTTTATTATGAATGATACATAGAATACATGTAAATAAATGTCAACTAAATAGCGATATTAACTGTTCAAATGTCTACGGACGAAAAGGCCCCTCCCTTTGGTCTGGGACGGTTAAATAGGATCAGCCATGCTGATGCTATTTCTCTAGAATTGTTTACTGTTTTTCTGGCCACCTGCAGCCACCTGCATCTTATAGTGCATAACAATTCTAGCTAATTGATTATGATTCTAAGTATTGTTTACGCATTTACTCGGGAGCCACCTGTAACTCCACCCAACCTTAAGTTTTGAATCTCCTGATCAAAACAAATATTTTACATAAAATAAATGAATAATAATAGAGTACATATGAAATAATGAACATAAATGAGAATTAATAATAACATAATAAAGAATACATAAATTAATACATTTATAACATAATGGAAATACAATATGAATTTTTATTTTATTCAAAACTACTTTTATATAATCTACTTAATATTGTTTTATGATTGTCTACAGGAGTGGTTACATTAGGTATAGTTACAGTTTCTGTTGTTGTTATCGAATTGTTTTGTAATTTACATTTTATCTTATAAACAATGAAAAGAATTATTATAACAATTACAACTGTTGATATAAATAGATAGAAATAAATATTATGATGAGTAGCAAATGTAAGTATTTCTAATGGTGGTATAGAATAATTATTAGTGTTTATAAATGATGTATTTAAAATTACATAATCATAAAATGGTTGTGCTACTGAATGAAAATTGTGAGTATAAATTTTATTTAAATCCGAAAAACAATCTTCCTTATCAATCTTAATTAAACTGACTGTAGGTAGAAATACAGTATTGTTTTTACAATCACTCATTTTATTTAAATTAACAGTAACATATTGTTTTAGAAATTCTACATATCTAATTTTATTGTGATAGCTTAATGTTAAATTACAATTTTCTAATTTTCCATTGTGGATGATGGAAAATACACATTTAGAAGTTATCTTTTTAAGATTTATACAATAATAAAAGTCAATAAATATACAATGCCCTGTGTACAAATTGGGCCCTTGCTGCAAATAAAGATCACGCTTCAAATCAATCTCGAAGGTGGTTTGATTAATTACTTTTGGTATTGGGAGTAAATAGTATCCTTTGTAAGAATCATCATGAAGTGGTAATTTAATAAAAGTATGAATTATATTGTCTCTTGCTGAGCAAAATATTTTACTATTTGTCCATAAAACTTCAGGGTTATTTGATACTAATTTTATTGTTTTGGGTAAGTTTCGTATTACGTCTGTCATTAAAGAAGTATGAACTATCCCTAGTTTACAAAATTCTAGCGATAAGGTTAAACTTTTGATTTTGTTTAATAAAAAGATAATATGAATATAAAAGTCATATGCTTTGTCATTTTCTGTTAACATCTTAAAGTTTTGTCGGTTAGTCATAAAATTTTTATTAATTGTTTCTATGTTATTTTTGTAGTCCTCTATGAGTTGTTTATTAATATTGATCGAAGTCTCTATATTGTGTTCTATTTTAAAATTATTTTTTTCTACATTTGAAATAATGTCGTCATAATATGCTTTGTCATCTGCATCCATATTTCCTGTAATCCAGCTTATAATATTTCCTAAGCCGTTAATTAAACCCCTTTTATGGCGGTTGTTAAGTCCCCTAAAATACATCAAGTGGAATTGTTCCGTGGTTTCATTAGTTAAATCAGAAAGTACATGATACATCTTATGATCCTTAAAATTAATTAAATGAGTTTGAATATTTGAAATTTCTTTATGTAATAAACTTAAATTATAAAAGTGGTATGTTTCATAAAATTTATTAATTACTTTAATGTTATTTATTGAGTAATGAAGCAGTCCAGGTGAGTCAGTCAGATCTACAACTTTGATCATCCGAATCATCGGAAGTAGTGTCAGTAATGTTAACACGTAAAGAGTCTTCATCATCTGAAACAGAATGTTTCTTACGTTTACGTTTGTTAGGTCTCCTAATATTGTCAACATGGGTCTTTAGTTGTCTAGCTCCTTGAATTAAAACATTAACTTTTCTAAATTTGTCCTTACTTTTGATTTTTGATTGGGTATTTTTAAGATATTCATGGTCATTTAGTTCAGGTGGGTCTTCGCGATTTTTATTTAATTTGTCGGTACGTTTTTCTTTTTCTTCAGTAATTTTTTTATGCGTTAATTCGTGTAAGAGTTGTAAGTCATTATGATATTTTTGTACGTATAATTCTGTTATATTAAGATCTGTCTTTTTATTATTTTCTGATGTGAATCCAAACGTTATTTCATTCGGAGTTAATTTTAAATTTTGATTTAATGCATTGTTGTACGCAGTAGTTGCTAGTTTTAGTTTTTGTAAGAGAGAATATGTTTTTTGTTTATATGAAGTTAGTCTAAGTAACTCTGTTAATGTTAAATGTACTCTATTTAATAATCCTAGTGAATTTGAATGATTTGTTGAAGTATAATGTAGATTTATATCGTTATATTTGCAAAACTGTTGAACAAAATTATTTTTCATTTCTGTACCTTGTTCTAGTGTGATTTGCATAGGTGTTGGATAATATGTCAAATAAGTTTGTAAACAGTCACAAATGTTTATTGCATTATGTGTTGGTATTATTTGTGTAAATAGTCTTTTTGAAAAAGTGTCAACGGCTGTAAATATGAGTTTATTGTCGTATTTCAATATGTCAATCATTAATTCTTGGAACGGTTTTTCTGGAGTAGGTGTCAGTTGGTATTTTGTTTTAAGTGGTTTTCTATCATACTTAGTTTTTTTACAAATTTCACATTTATTGATATATTCCGTAATTTTGTCTTTCATATTTGGAAAGTAAATTTGTCGTTTTAATTTCTCTAATGTTTCCAATATTCCGCGATGTTGTGTCTTGCCTAAATGATAGTTTTCAATTGTTTCAATTTGTTCGTTCAGTGGTTCAATATCTTGAATGAAGTTAAAATATCGTTTAATTTTTACTGTCGGAAATTCGTCCTCTATTATCTGTCGGATCTCATTAAAATATTCATTGTAAATTTTGTCTAATGTCTGCATGTTGCTTGAACAGTAAATTCCATAAGTTTTGTTTGGTTCAAGTATTTGGTATAGTAAAGTTTGTAAATCATCTTTTTCCGTAAAAATTAGTTCATGTCGTTTTTTGTTTCCAAATGGTTTTGTAAACTTTATTTCGTCTTTATTTCCTCTTTTAATAATTATTTGATGATTTTCAACATTTATACATTTGTCAGGGTCACAGATTCCAAATTGTTCCCTACTTGATTCCTGAGAATGTATGGTCTCTAAATCAGTTTGTTGTTCTTGTTGGTTGGTTGTCATGGGAGTTGGTATGTGTAGGTCTTCTATGATTGCGTCATATTGCGAATCTTCAATCGCTGGATTATCTAATAAATTGTCTATGTCCATCTGTTCTGATTCGTTGTGGTTAATTTCCGCTATATTTCGCGAGAGTGCGTCTGCTACATAATTTGTTTTACCGTTAACGTGCTTTATGTCAAAATCAAACTCCTGTAACTTCCATACCCATTTCATAATGCGTGTGTTTCCGTTTTTCATTGTAAAAATCCACGTCAATGGTTTATGGTCCGTTTGTAGTAAAAATTTATTCCCATATAAGTATGGCTTAAAATGTTGAGTAGCCCAAACGACTGCTAATAATTCCTTCTCTATAGTGCTATAGTTATACTCCGCATTTTGTAGTACTCGTGAAGCGAATGCTACAGGGTGTTCTATATTATTTTCGTCTTTTTGAGATAGTACGGCTCCTAGTGCTTGGTTACTTGCGTCTGTTGTCAAAATAAATTGTTGTTCCCAATTCGGATAATTTAAAATGGGAGTGTTTGTCATTAAGTCTTTTAATGTTTTACATGCGTCATGTATTTCTTTAGTTTTGTAAATTTTTGTCTTTATAGAGTCCGAAAGAGGTTTTGTTATTTTTGCATAACCCTTAATAAATTTTCGATAATATCCGGACATACCCAAAAATTGTCTTGTCGACTTTTCGTCATGGGGTATCGGGAAATTAATTATCGTTTCGATTTTAATAGGGTCAGTTTTTAAACCTTCTGCTGTGACTATGTACCCTAAAAATTTTAATTCGCTTTTAAAAAATTCTGTCTTGTCTAACTGAATAGAAAGTCTGTGTGTTTTAAGTACTTCGAAAACTCGTTCTAGATCTTTTAGATGTTCATCTTCATTTTTGGAAAAAACAATAATGTCGTCGATGTATATTAATGTATTTGGTATATTAGCGATTAGCATGGTCATAGCACGTTGAAAAGTGGGTGGCGCGCAACTTAAACCGAAAGGCATTCTGACAAATTCAAAATGTCCATTTTCCGTTGAAAACGCGGTTTTTGGAATGGACTTTTCGTCCATTTCTATTTGGTGAAAACCGGATGTTAAATCTATCGTTGAGAAGATTCTTGCTCCTCTTAATCGATTCAGCAAGTCTTCTATGTTAGGCAACGGAAATTTGTCCTTTATAGTCATTTGATTTAATTTGCGGTAATCTATGACCATACGTATCTTTTTTTGACCGCTAGCATCCATCTTTTTCGGCACTATCCAAAGTGGCGAGTTGTAAGGTGAATTGCTAGGTCTTATTATCCCGTTTTTTAATAATTTTGATACCTCTTCATTTATTTGTTTTTTAAATTGTTCGGGATATCTGTAATTACGAGTATAGACGGGGTTATCATTAATTGTATTTATTTTATGTTTAAGTAAATTAGTTGGCTTTAGGATTTCATTTTCCTTTTTTATTATTTCGCCGTTTTTACTTATTATTTTCACTAGTTCGTCGGTATATTTTTTATTTATATGAGAATGACGGATCACGTTTTTTATTTCCTTTGTGTCGGTCATTAAATGAACTTCGTGATTTATTTTTGTTTTATATATTTTATTGTTTATAGTTATATTTTTATTATTGCAATCAATTTTAACATCTAATTGTTGCATTGTTTCGTAACCCAATAGGATGTCGAATTTAGTCGAAAAAGGAAAAATTAAAAAGGTTGCATCGGAATTGATTCCTAACGACGGTGACAGGTTTAGGTTGACACTTTGTGTTCCTTCTGCTCTCCCGGTAGGGGTTTTTATTACGAAGCATTCCTCTTTAATAACCGCATCCTTGGGTACGATCTTTGGGTTTATATAATTTTTGGTAGATCCCGTATCGATCAACCATTTATGATTTTGTTTATCTATTATACGCGGTAAATTAATATTATCCGATTCGCGATTTATTTCATATTCTATAATTGATTTGGCAATATTATCCGATTCGCGATTTATTTTACATTCTATAAACGATTTGGCCTCGTCCGTTTTATTTTGTATTATCGCGTTTTTTAAATCCGATCCGGCGGGTCGTTGGAGTCTTGGCCTAGTCCTAAAAAATGATCGAACTTGTTTTCTAGGTTACTTAATTTGTCTGTAAGTTTTTGTATAATTGCGTCTTTGTCCTCGTCAACTAGATGAACACGATTAGAAACTGTTCGCATTGATACCGTTTGCGATTCTCCTAATTTTTCTAATGGCGGTTCAATTTGTTTTTGCTTATATTGTGCCGACGATGGTTTGTTAAAGTAGCGATATTGGTCTTGGGGATCCCATTGTTGGTTATAAACGGGTTTTTGATTATAAGTTGGATTACTAGGACGATTATAATTTTGCTGATTATAATTATAATTTGGATGGTTATATCTGTCATGTTTATAATAATGTTGATTTTGTTGATAGTTGTTGCGATTAGGTTCATACTGTCTTTGTGGATTGTTTTTATTAAATTTGAAATTTGGATCAAAATGTTTACCCTTATAGTTAGAATTCGATGTTACGTTTTTTTCTTTCCTATGTTGTCCGTAAATTCGATGGACAATATGAGATGCGGAATTTCGTAAGATCTCATCAATGTCTTCTAAAGTGTCAAATTTAATGTGATAAATGAAATCGGTTAGTTGCGGATTTAAATTGTGTACGGCGTGATGTGATATCTGTCGGTCGTATCTAGCCATCTCAGCGAGTTTGTCTTCTATCTCAGGGTCGGCATAGACTCGAGCGTATAAATCGCAACGCTTTTTACTAAGTCTGTCTAAATAGTCATGTGGGTTTTCATGCGCGTGTGAATTTGTATTTAAAATTTCGGCTATTAATTGTTCGCGAGTTCTAGTATCCTGATATTTCTTTTTTAAAAATTGTAAAATGTCCGTTACACTTTTAAATTCTTTGTCATATGTGGCAATTTTCGCTTTGCCCTTTAATTTCGTTAATAAAGTTAGAACTAATTTAGAATGATTTGTGTCGCAATGAGAATTATTATCTTTGCAATATAAGTCAAAAATAAAATTTGTATTTCGAATAAAATCAACCAATAGTAACGGGTCACCATCATACTCCGGTATTAATTTGAAGTCGTGATCCTTAATTTCCATATTGGTCATTATAGTTTCGTTTAATAAAAAATTGTCTAAATTTTCAATTGTAAATGGAGTTGAATTGTTAATTTGTCGAAGTTGGTTTAATCTTTCTTTTAAATTTGGCATATAAATGAAATAAACTTAAAAATAAATTATAAAGTATACATAGTAATAATAATAAATTAAAAATAAAAGTAATTTGTCATAAAATGAATTTAAATTTAATTATATTAGTATAATTTATTCTGCATCTATGTGATCTTCAGTGAATTAAAGTTTTTTTGAGTTAGAAGATCCGTAATTTAACAATTTGTTCGTGACTCAGGTAACAATATTTAAAAATATTCAGATAACTGGGATACCTCTGTAGCCGTGGAGAACGCTTGCTGTACCTGTACACGCAGTGGCGATTCTTCCTCTAGGCGGAGAGTAGTGGTTTTGCTGCTTCTGGTGTCGTCTTCTCGACCCAAAGCTCCCGCAATGTCACTAGTGTATATCTTCGATATCTGCCTAAGTCCCTATATTCGGGCGCCAGTTAAAGGTTCTGAACGTATCTAATACTTTTTAAAAACTTTATTATGAATGATACATAGAATACATGTAAATAAATGTCAACTAAATAGCGATATTAACTGTTCAAATGTCTACGGACGAAAAGGCCCCTCCCTTTGGTCTGGGACGGTTAAATAGGATCAGCCATGCTGATGCTATTTCTCTAGAATTGTTTACTGTTTTTCTGGCCACCTGCAGCCACCTGCATCTTATAGTGCATAACAATTCTGGGTAATTGATTATGATTCTAAGTATTGTTTACGCATTTACTCGGGAGCCACCTGTAACTATATATATACATAGGAAATGAATTATTTTGTCTCCATTCAAAATGAAGTAAAGTAAACGATATTTAAGTTATGGAAGACATACGAACATCGATTGTTTATAGTTAAATCAAAGATATGTTTGCATTCCTAGACGTCTTATCAGGTGTAATTTTAACTTTTTAATAATATTTCCTCGGGACGAATTGAGTTAAAAACATATTTACGATGAACATGTAAGGAGTCCAGATATCGGTTTCCATCTTTTTAAAGGCATGTGTTCATTATGTTGGAAAGAGCCTTTCGGTTATCTCGTTATTTACAAAATTAGAGATTTAAACAATGGTTGGACCCTAAAGTATCCCGTGAGATTATAAAAACTACCGAAATTTTAAAAAACAAATTTTCAGGATGTAGAAGACGTTCATCAAACATTCTTTACACCTGTATCACAACCTTTAGAAAACATAAAAGAGTCGTTAAATTTTCAAAAAGAAACCAAATCGGAGCCGTCGAGTAAAAAGATTAGAAAAAAATTGATAAGATTGAGTTTACAAAAGAGCAACATTGGCACCAGAGTTACCCCATTCGGCCCACACAACTACTCCTATACCTTCGGCTTGTTCATCACCTTTTGCTAGTTCGCCGTTTCCTATTCCTGAAAAAATTAATTAGAAAATGAAGAAGAAGAAGAGGAACAGCATGAAACTGAAGATTCACCAGTAGAAACAGTTAAAGATCTTATCCCACAACAAGCAAAAGTTAAAAGGTACCTCAGCACGTTTGGAATCCAACACAGATAATATTTGGAGAAATTGTTGAGAGCCAATAAGAAATCCCTTGATTCACCTGATGCCATTAGAGTCACGCCCGAAGGAGGATTCGCAATAGGTGACTCAACTTATATTCAACTACATACACACAGCGATGTCATAACAATTAACGGGGTAACTTATGAAGGAACGGAGGGATTGTTGCAGTTACTTTACTTAAAAAATCCTTAAAAGTATGCCTTTAGGTTATCTAGATATTTACAAAGTTAGACATTTAAACAAGGGTCGTTTTAGAAAAGGAATCGATACATTTATTGTGGATATATTTACAATTACTTACTCTCAGTATTTCTTCACATTACTATAAATTCGTCCTTGGAATTGCAATGATTCAAATAGCCACTTTCTCTTTCTTTCTTAGCCCTAAAGATGGCCTACTGCGTAGGCCGAAACGTTGGCAAAAATTAAAAAAATAGTTCTGCTTATCTTATGTCATCTTTGACTGCACCCCCTTAGCAATCCATCATTAGAATTATCTAGTCAACTATTTTCCACTCAAAAATAATATCTTTTACATTCCCTTGGCTTTTATATTTCCATATATGGATTTGGTTTAGTGTATTCTTATATACTTGGTACTGCAATGTATTCTTATAGTTTTGTTATTTTGTCTGTTATATTTAAAATTATTTAAATGTTGACTTTTAGGTTGAAAAACAAAAATATGGATTAATGATAATTCACTGTACTCTCCTTTTCTATCACCGGCTCCAGAAAATAATGGAAGTACCGAAAATATTGAGTGAGCTGAAAGATATAATAATATATTTGCGTCACATCATTAATTACAACATAAAATATGTAAGTATAAAAAGCTTCATTATTTACTTTAGTTATACGGAAAGAATGGCTGCATATTCTGTACTAGATTGGAACTTCAACAATTATGACATTTTATTGATCTACTAAGCCTTGCAAAAAGCGCTCAAAACGCTGAAGACTAGCATAGATACTATACCAACGATGTTTGGTGTTCAAATAAAGGAAGAAACTAGCCATGAATAAGTGCAAAATCGGGATGCAAATGAGGAGTATAATTAGAATTTCAAATTGTGGCGGATATAGTGCCAAATATCGTGTTGAATATTTGTGGCGTTATTTGCTCTAATAATTTCGGCATATAATCTTTTTGAAAACAATCAATGATCGTTATAATAGATTTCCTTAGGTAATGCAGCGTATCAATCATTAAATATTCAAAAGGTTATTCAGTAGTTGGGGTAATTTGAAACATATAATCCCAGATTCTCCCTCAAAAACCATAATCCCTAAAACCACTAATAAATTAATAATAAAAGAATTTCCTTAATCTATAACAATAATCATATGCACTAACAATAATTACAAATTTAAATCTTCCCCATCAGTAATCATTACCTCATAACCGCTAATTAATAAAACTCGATCTATCACCTACAACAATAACCATATACGCTAATAAGGATTGTACTTTTAATACAAGATTCCCATCTGTTTTGTGGCCGAAACGCGCCGAATGACAATGAAAATAGTCTATTATCAGGGTTGATTGGCGCTAATTACAACTGAACTACAAGCGGGCTTCACCCTGACTGCATTATAAAGCAAAATTCCTACCTTCTTACCTGGTTTCTTCCTCAGGTCCCTCGGCTTCTCACTGGAACCAGTCTTCAGCTCTGAAGACTCGGCCACATCGCCAGTGGAGATCCGCGCTGGTCGGAGAAGATCCGTTTCAGCTAACATGGATTTCACTGTGACAATCTGTTTCTTAAAACTTGGTTGAGTAATTTGGCCTCCTCTACATTGAATTACCATTTTTTCCTTCTCTGGTAAATTATACAGCCATGAACTTCGGTCCTCGTCTTAGACCCACTTCGGTTGGCACTCCTTTCTTACCACCAGCAATTCACAAAAGTGACGAATTTCTTCCATATCTCGGAAGAAAAGAGAGCTGGTGCCTGTGAAATATTGCCGTCGGTAAATAGGAAAGCGTGCTGGACAAATCCATACGGTGGCTCGCTGACATAAATCTAGATCTTCTTGGTTCAGTAAGGTGTGATATTCTTGATCCCTGCCGACCAATAGATAGTCTGCCTCTTTTTTTTCTTCTTTTTTTTTGAGGATAAGTACTTCGTCCAATTCCTCACTGGGTAGGGATAGAGCCTGTAGATGATATAGATAAAAATACTATCTCCTGGCTTATAGTGGTGTGTCCATGACGATGTGCAGAACATCAGCATTCACTACGCCGTGAAGCTTGGCGCTCATGAAGTGGTGGTAGGCATCCTCTGCGTGGGTCCTGCTATCAGGTTAAGTCAGGGGGAAGAGAAGCAGTTACAGTTTTAAGGATAAGTACCCTAGGGGGGGAGAATGGTATGGCTAAAGTAACGCCGAACTATTGTTTCTAAGGGCCAATACATCTCCCGCAACTCGATTTTGGCGTCTGAGGTGGTGATTTCTAGGTGCCTTAAGGTCAGTGGTTAAGTCTAAGGAGAAATTTAGAAAGGAGTAAAAGGTGTTCAGTTTTTGTTCCAGTCCCGTCATCCTGACGTTAGTAGTTTCCAAGGTGTTCTTCACTATCTCCGCTATCTTCTGTAGTCCCCGTAAATATTCGGCTACCCGTTGCCCTAGTTCTCTGGTTACTGTTAAATGTTCTTCTAGAATATGCACCGTCTGCCCATGATGGCTTTTCGCCTATTGGAGTCCTTCTTGTATCTCCCTCAGATCCTCAGAGTCTCGTGTACCAAATAAGATCTTCAATATTTTCCCTCCTATGTCATCGATATCTTATGCCAACCACTCTTATGCCGAATTAATGGGGTACAAACAATAATTAAAATTTCTGTGGTGCTGCCCGGTGCACGAATTCGCACCTTACTGTTGGGGCAGCACCTTTAGGCCTCCTGGCCGATCTACATCCGTCCGGTCTTGGTCTCGTTCCTCTCCTTCCCTCCCCTCCTGCGGTGGCTCCCCGTCAGATGGCTCGCCAAAGGCCGGACCCTGCCTCCCGGACGGGTGAAATGTGCCGGACCAACCACGCCCTTCCACCAGTAGATGAACTCTCTGAAGAAGGGAAGTTCTTCTCTTCCACCAAACGGGGGAAGTCATCCT
This sequence comes from Troilus luridus, assembly GCA_964056705.1. NCBI lineage: Eukaryota > Metazoa > Arthropoda > Insecta > Hemiptera > Pentatomidae > Troilus > Troilus luridus. Next base: position 1,484,379 of record OZ057417.1, on the reverse strand, counting down.
CGGCGAGGGCGAAGATCCTGGTTTTCCTAGACAGCCTGGCACGGTGTCCTTCCATCACAGTGCAGGAGAGCACTACGTGCTCCGCCGTCTCAGGGACCCCACAATCCGGGCACCGGAGGTCGATTTTTCTCCTATGCTCACTGAGCTTTCCCCGGAACACGCCGTGTCCTGTTCTGCCAGACCTAGTAGTCCGGGAGGACCCATGTCGCCGACAGTCTCAAACGGTCGAGCCCTTCTTGCTTCCCAACCACCGTCCGTTCCACTCATCAAAAGGAGTCCTCCCTAACAATCTTCTTCCATTTGTTGGGGGTCTCGCCGATCTTCTCTCGGAGTCCCTCCGGGAGCGCCGCCAGCCACTGCCTCTTCACCTCATATTTCAGGGCGTGCTCCCTGAGGATGAGGTCCAGGGTCATCGCTCCGATCAGCACCTGCACCGCCTCATGTGACACCGACCTATAGACCTTAGAGACTCTCAGCAGAGTCTCTAGATGGTCGCCAGCCTCCTCTTCTGCTGCTGCGTGAGGTAAAGGCTCCACGCAGGGGATGAATACCTCGGGATACCCAAGACCACGCCTTTGTAAGTGGTCATAGTTGTAGCTGGGTACCTAAGGCCCCAAAATGCACCCCCATTCATACCAATCCATTAAGTGACAGAGTCACCCTATCTTTCAGGTATGTTAGGTGAGGGGTGGCGTAGAAGTTTTTCCTAAACTTCACGCCTAGGTACTTCACCTCCTCACCCGGTCTTACTATTTAACCATGGATGTCCAGTATGATAAGGTTACCCCTGTCAGTGGAGCCTCTCAGGAGTAACCTGGGTCTTGGGTGCGGCCATACTCAACTTTCTCCTCACCCACCATTCCGCTACGAGACTGGAGCACCTCTCCGCTTGAGTATTTAATCTGGCTATGCTGTTCTCGGCCACTGGGAATTCCTGGTCGTCGACGTAGGCCGTGGCAAGGAACCCTTCATCTTCTAGCTCCCCCAGCACAAGGTTCCACAGAGCCGGCCCGAGAACTGACCCTTGTGGGCAACCTCTCTCTATTTTTTGTTTTGTTGCAGTTACTTTACTTAAAAAATCCTGAAAAGTATGCCTTTAGGTTATCTCGTTATTTACTAAGTTAGACATTTAAACAATGGCCGTTTTAGAAAAGGAATCGATACATTTATTGTAGATATATTTACAATTACTTACTCTCAGTATTTCTTCACATTACTTTAAATTCTTACTTGGTATTCCAATGATGTAAATAGTCACTTTCTCTATCTATCTTAGCCCTAAAGATGGCCTACAACGTAGGCCGAAACGGTGGCAAAATTAAAAAATAGTTCTACCTATTTTATGTTATCTTATTGATTAGCAATTCAATTCACCATCATCGTTATTTTGTCTGTTATATTTTAGTTCAAGAAAACGTATCCATTTATCACGACGTTGTACGCTATCGAAATAATGTTACGATTGCGAAAAATGATTGCTCATCCAGAATTATTAACCGGGTTAAAAGATATTGAATCAGGATTAAAAAAACATGTATCATCTCGAATGAAAAATGTAAGTATTTTATTTATTTACTTTACTTATACGAAAAGAATGGCTGCATATTCTGTACTAGATTGGAACTTCAACAATTATGACATTTTATTGATCTACTAAGCCTTGCAAAAAGCGCTTAAAATGGTGAAGACTAGCGTAGATAATACACCAACGATGTATGGTGTTCAAATAAACGAAGAAACTAGCCATGAATAGGTGCAAAATCGGGATGCAAATGAGGAGTATAAACTGCATAATTAGAATTTGAAATTGTGGCGGATATAGTGCCAAATATCATTTTGAATATTTGTGGCGTTATTTGCTCTAAGAATTTCGGCATATAATCTTTTTGAAAACAATCAATGATCGTTATAATAGATTTCCTTAGGTAATACAGCGTATCAATCATTAAATATTCAAAAGGTCTTCAGTAGTTGGGGCAATTTGAAACTTGTAATCCCAGATTCTCCCTCAATAACCATATCAATAACAATTTCCTTAATCTATAACAATAATCATATGCACTAGCAATAATTATAAATTTAAATATTCCCCATCAGTAATCATTACCTCATAACTGCTAATTTATTCTAATTCTTATCCCGTGGTCCGTGAGGTGCTGGAACCTGGTGGTCATGGTTATCCCGAGAATCTCTTGAATTGAATTTAACTTATTAAATATTCGATCCGACCCGACCTGAATGTGATGGAAATGCGGACTAATTTCCGTATTGGACTGATGACTTGGCATCACCACAGAGCGACAAGACCCTTCTAATTTTACTTAACATTTAATAAAATATACCTAACTTATATTATCTGAGTCCGTTACACCTCACCCCTTTTTCCAAAAAAGGCGGCCATAGTCTACTTTTTTCACTCGTTCGTCATATATATATCCCACTACACAACACCAAAGTCTTCGTTGTTCACCCATTGGCACCATCCGTCGTTTGCTGGGACTCCTGGCTCTCGTGGTACTACTGTATCACTATCGGGGCTTCATTTGTTCGTGGTCCGTTGCCTGGGTGGCTACTTGTCCAATAGTGGTAAATCAACCAAGCCTCACTGATCATCACCAGGATCACCATTAGGGTGCCAAGTCCGCTCTTCTGTGCGTCTCCGCACCTTCAGTTCTTGAGCCTGTGACAATAATATGTTCAGATGTGAATCCTGTGTCTGGCAGTCGGTCTTTCTCTGCTGGGCTAATTTTCTCAGTTCTTCCAAAGACTCGGCCACATCGCCAGTGGAGATCCGCGCTGGTCGGAGAAGATCCGTTTCAGCTAACATGGATTTCACTGTGACAATCTGGTTCTTAAGACTTGGTTGAGTAATTGAATTACCATTTTTTCCTTCTCTAGTAAATTATTCAGCCATGTACTTCGGTCATCGTCTTAGACGCACTTCGGCTGGCGCTCCTTTCTTACCACCAGCAATTCACAAAAGTGACGAATTTCTTCCATATATCCGAAGAAAAGAGAGCTAGTGCATGTGAAATATTGCCGTCTGTAAATGGGAAAGCGTGCTGGACAAATCCATACGGTGGCTCGCTGACATAAATCTAGATCTTCTTGGTTCAGTAAGGTGTGATATTCTTGATCCCTGCCGACCAATAGATAGTCTGCCTCTTTTTTTTTTCTTTTTTTTGAGGCTAAATACTTCGTCCAATTCCTCACTGGGTAGGGGTAGAGCCTGTAGACGACATAGGTAAAAAATCTATCTCCTGGCTGGTACAATCAATAATTAAAATTTCTGTGGTGCTGCCTTGTGCACTGATGTGCACCTTACTGTTGGGGCATCACCTTTAGGCCTCCTGGCCGGTCTGCATCCGTCCGGATGCCGTCCAGCCCTCCTGGTCCGCCGCATCCGTCGGGTCCTCAACTCCATCTCTCCTCCAGGGGGGGGGGGGGGTCCACGTCTGGCTCCTCAGCTGGTTGCTCCTCGTCTGGTGGCTCGCCGAGGGGACAGACCCTGCTAATGGTGAAATGCGCAGGCCCGATCACTTTCTTCCACCTGTTGACAAACTCCTTGAAGAAGGGGTAGGTAGTTCCCTTCCTCCATCAACCAGGGGAAGTCCTCCTCCGCGAGGGTGAAGATCAGGATTTTCCGCGAAAACCTGGCACGGTGTCCTTCCATCGCGGTGCAGGAAACAATAACATGCTCCGCGTTTTCAGGGACTCCGCAGGTAGGGCACCGGGGGTCGATTTCTCTCTTATGCTCGCTGAGCTTTCCCCGGAACCCGACATGTCCTGTCAACATCTGCGAGACCCAGTAGTCCGAGAGGACCCATGTCGCAGTCATTCTCGACTGGACGGTGGGGGTGAACTTCCTCAAGGTGGAGCCCGTCGACGTAAGCCGTGGCAAGGAACTCATTCTCTTCTAATTCCCCCAGCAAAGGGTCAAAAACCAGCTTCCACAGGGCCGGTCAATCTCAACAAGTCCTGGGGCTCTGTCGATCTTCTGCCTTTCCACGGCAAGGCGAAGGTCCCATAAGTCCCATGGCGGACAGTAATCGGTACCCGGAGGGCACACCGTGGTGCGTCTCGCCATCATATCTTCTTCTGTATCCTGGTACGGATCATCCCTGGGGTATGTATAGTCAACTTACATGCTCACCGTCTCCTCCAGGGTGTCTGCCTGGTCATCTCTCACTCTGAGAGCCGCCATTATTGTTAGCTGATTCACTTTGTCCAGTGCCACCCTGTACGGGATACCCCAGGGATTATTCTCAGTCTCCTTGACGATAAACTCGTCCCAGGATCCCTTTATCCGGTGACGCACTCCGTTTTGGTATGCCCTGTACCTCCGTTTAGATTCGTCTCGGAGTGCAGTTCTCCTCTCCTCGTCCTGCACTCTTGGTGCCTGCGCATAGCCCTGTAGTACTCCCTTTTGAGGAGCGTCAGGGCAGGCGTCCACCATGGGACCGGACGCACTCTCGCTCTGCGGCACTGGAGGGTCATATTGGCCGCGTCTGTGATTGCGCCCGTCAGCTCCGCACCTCTGCGGTCTTTTTTTTTTTTTTTTTTTTTTTTTTTTGGGCCCCCTTCCTGCCATTGCTGGCATACGGGGTTCTCGGCAGTGACGGGTTGATGCGTTGGGTTTACGCACGCCTGCCACTGCCAATAAATCATCTTTTTTTTTTTTTTTTTATTCTTTATTTCAAAACAAAATTATACAAAATAATGGGGGGTACCATTTATTTTTTTTTAGGGTACATTATAAATAAATTTTTTTTTAATCTGTGGTGCTGCCCGGTGCACGGATGTGCACCTTACTGTTGGGGCAGCACCTTTACGCCTCCTGGGGGGTCTCCATCCGTCCGGATGCTGTCCAGCCCTACAGGTCCGCCGCATCCGTCCGGTCATCTGTCCCGTCTGCATCCGTCCGGTCTCCTTCTATCTCCTCCTGCGCTGGCACCTCGTCTGGTGGCTCGCCGAGGGGCCGGATCCTACTAATGGTGAAATGCGCAGGCCCGACCACTTCCTTCCACCCGTAGACAAAATCCTTGAAGAAGGGGTAATTCCCTTCCTCCATCAAACGGGGGAAGTCTTCCTCGGCGAGGGCGAAGATCCCGGTTTTCAGCGACAACCTGGCACGGTGTCCTTCCATCGCGGTGCAGGAAACAATAACATGCTCCGCTGTCTCAGGGACTCCACAGGCAGGGCACCGAGGGTCGATTTCTCTCTTATGCTCGCTGAGCTTTCCCCGGAACCCGCCATGTCCTGTCAGCATCTGCGAGACCCAGTAGTCCGGGAGGACCCATGTCGCAGTCATTCTCGACTGGACGGTGGGGAAGAACTTCCTCAAGGTGGAGCCCTTCTGGCTTCCCACCCACCGTCCGTTCCACTCCTCGATCGAGGCCTCCCTAACAATCCTCTTCCATCTGTTGGGGGTCTCGCCGATCCTTTCTCGGAGTCCCTCCGGGAGCGCCGCCACCCCCTGCCTCTTCACCTCGTAAATCATGGCATCCTCCTTAAGGACGAGGTCCAGGGGCATCGCTCCCGCCAGCACCTGCACCGCCTCGTGCGACACCGTTCGGTATGCCTTCGTGACTCGCAGCAGAGCCAGTCTCTAGATGGTGGCCAATCTCCTCCTCTGTAGCTGCGTGAGGTTTCGGCTCCACATTGGGGATGCATACCTCAGGATACCCAGGACCACGCCTTTATAAATGGTCATCGTTGCTGGGTACCTGAGGCCCCAAAATGCACCCCCTATTCTTGAAAGGCCGTTGAGCGACAGGGTCACCCTATCTTTCAGGTATGCTAGGTGAGGGGTGGCGTCGAAGCCTCTCCTGATCTTCACGCCCAGGTACTTGACCTCCTCACCCAGCCTCACCCTTTCTCCCTGGATATCTAGTATGACAGGGTGAGCCCTGTCTGTGGAGCCTCTGATTAGTATGGCCTGGGTCTTGGCTGCGGCCATACTCAGCTTTTTCCCCACGCACCATTCCGCTACGAGACCGGCGCACCTCTCCGCTTGTGTCTTCAATCTGGCTCTGCTGTTTTCCGCCACGATGACCGCCAGGTCGTCGACGTAGGCCGTGGCAAGGAACCCTTCCTGTTCTAATTCCCCCAGCAACGGGTCAAAAACGAGCTTCCACAGGGCCGGTCCCAGGACCGACCCCTGCGGGCATCCTCTCTCGATCCTTCTCTCGACCTCGTAGTAGCTACCTCTAATCCTGACGCTCCTGTCACTGAGGTAGCTACTTATGAGGGAGTACAAGTTACTGGGGGTGTTGAACTCCTGCAGCCGCTGAAGTACTCAGGGCCACCATACACTGTCGAAGGCGGAGGATATGTCAAACATTATAAGCATAACATACTTCTCCGCCTTACCCTCCACGTCCCTGCGCACCCTCAGCAGCGCATCTGTAGTTCCCTTGCCACGGGTCGAGCCGAATTGCCGTGGATGGCTTGCTTCGATGAGGACCGGCTTCAGGCTATTGACGATCAAGCTCTCCAGGACCTTGCTGAGGACCGGGAGGAGGCATACTGGTCTATATGCCTTGGGATCCTCTTTATCCTTACCTCCTCCCTTGTAGAGCAGTCTCAGGTCCGCGATCCTCCACCTACTCGGGAACCACCCCTGGTCTAAACACTCATTGAAGATTCCCAGGAGGTCCTCCTCAATGAGGGGGGCGCTTTTCCTCAGGATCGCGGCGTCAATCTCATCAAGTCCTGGGGCTCTGCCGATCCTCTGCCTTTCCACGGCGAGGCGAAGGTCCCATATATCCCATGGTGGGCAAAACTCGGTACCGGGAGGGCACACCGTGGTGCGTCTCACCATCCTTTCTTCTTCTGTATCCTGGGACGGATCATCCCTGGGGTATGTATAGTCTACATACATACTCACCGTCTCCTCCAGGGTGACTGCCTGGGCATCTCCCACTCTGAGAGCCGCCATTAATGTTAGCGGCTTCACCTTGCCCAGTGCCACCCTGTACGGGATACCCCAGGGATTCTTCTCAGTCTCCTTGACGATAAATTCGTCCCAGGATTCCTTTTTCCGGTGACGCACTCCGTTTCGGTATGCCCTATAGCTCCTTTTCGATTCGTCTCGGAGTGCAGTTCTCCTCTCCTCGTCCCTGCACTCCTGGTACCTGCGCCTAGCCCTGTAATACTCCCTCTTGAGAAGCGTCAGGGCAGGCGTCCACCATGGGACCGGACGCGCTCTCGCTCTGCGGCGCTGGAGGGTCATACTGGCCGCGTCTGTGATGGCGCCCGTCAGCTCCGCTACTCTTCGGTCTATCACTGACTCGCCTTCCAACGGGGCCATCTCTTCCCATTGTCTATCGACCAGTATTCCCTCCAGTTCACTGGAGAAAGCTCCCCAGTTCGCCGTACGGGTCACGAAGCCCTTCTCAACCGGAAGGACTTCGCCTTCCTCCTCTACCACACTGAAGGCTATGACCCGGTGGTCGGAGCTCGTGTCAGACCGTAGGGTCCAGTCCGCTATGCTGTGGCGTGGCGAGTGTCACGTCGATCCAACTCTGGCCCCTGGCACCAACGAATGTGGGACCAGAGGGCTCGTTAACCACAATGAGCTGACACCTCGCCACGGTCTCATCCACCACTCTTCCTCTGGCGTCTGTGCGAACCGAACCCCAGGCCGTGCTCCACGAATTGGTGTCGGAACAGACCACCACGCTTCTATAGCGTTGAGTGATGGCCTCCACGGCGGCAACGCTTTCCTCTATCCTTTGCGTTGGCGGCATGTATGACGAGACAAGGGCGAAGGATATCCTCCCCCATCTGACATAACATGCCGCCTGATCCGCCGTGGTGAATTGCTTCAATTCCATTACGTCGAGGTTTGGATTCACTATCACAATAGCCGCCCTGGGCCTCCTCTCAACACTGCCCATTGCGACTATCCTCGACGCGACACCGAATCCGGCGACCACATTTCCCTGACACCATGGCTCCTGTATAGCCATGATGTCGGTCCTCCTTGCGAGAGCTCTCAGCTCGTCCGCGACCACTCGCCTTCGGCCCATATTGACCTGCAGGATCCGCAGCCTACGCATACCGGGTTCTCTTCACCTGCCCAGCCATCATCTCCAGGTGCTGCGGGCACTCCTTGCTGCCCACGCAGTGCCGGATCTCTTTCCCCTCTCTGCCTTTCGCCTTGCAGTTTCCGCAGGTTGGTGCCTGGCCTATCTTCTGTACCGGGCAGTCCTTAATCTTATGCCCGGTCTCTCCGCACCACCTGCACGCTATCCCGGTCGATTGGCATGCCTTCGCCAGGTGGCCGTACTGCATGCATTTTAGGCAGAGCAGGGGGTCGAGGTTGTCCCTGATGGCTAGGCACCACCATCCCCCACTCAGGTCCGCCTCGGTCAGGTTCATCAGGGCGACCCGCATTGTGTGGTGGACCTCTAAGATCCACTTTTTGGTGAGCCCGCCCCTCACAGGAGCAGCGAAGCAGGGCCTCAGCAACTCCCTCCTGACCGACTCCTCCTCCGGTCTTTCAACAGTTACCTTCTCCCAAAGGAACCTCTCCAAGGCCTCCTCCGTCCAATGGTTGGGAACGCCTCTCACTTCTATGCGGGGTCTCTTGGCCATAGCCATCTTAGCATGGAGGCCCCTGCTTTTAAGGGCGTCCCAAGCCAACAGCCTCTTCGCCTAGTCAGCTACTCCGGTCTTGACTAGGACGGCGCCGGCCCTCGTCACTCTCACGACGCTGACGCTGGCGCCTACTTCCTTCAACTCTTCCTGGGACGGGAGTTGCTCCAAGATCCTCCCGGCCTCCCATCCTGCTCCATTGCCCTTAAGAGTTATATAGGTGGAGGCCTCCTCTGGTTTTCCTGGCCCCGCGGGAACACTGGCCAGGACATCAGCGAAGGTCATCTTTTTCCTTCCTTGTTCCTGGGAGGTAGGCCTCTCCTTCTTCTTTTTCCTTTTCTTTTTCTTCACCTCCTCCCAGGGTACAGCGTCCTCCTCGCTGGAGTCCACCTCCTTATTCCTCCCACGGCACATTGCCGTGGCACTGGTCCACCTCTGTGGCATTGGGGCCGGGACAAGCTCAAGGCCGTCATACTTGCTTAGGGCGACCTCTCTCCTCTTGGGCGGGGGCACCCCGGAGGGTCCGGCCGCCACCTTCTCAGCCTCTTTCGGGGCCTTCGCCATCCTCCTTTCGTCATCCGGTTGCTGGTCCCCGGCGACAACTAACCGCCCAGCCTCCTGCTGCCTACAGGCCCTCTTCTTCTCTCTCTGCGGCTTCGGCAACCCAGTAACCACCATCGGGCCCACAATCTCGGCCACCTTCGTTGCGACCATCTGGTGAAGCTCGTCCGTGTGAAGGATTTCCCTCACCACGTGCTTCACCACTTCGGGGATCAGCTTCCTCTCCCCCTCCATTCTCAGGATAATGTCCCTGAGCTTGTTTATGCTCCCATTAATATATTCTTTTCTCTCCTTGGAGAAGCTATGCTTGAATCTCTCCATGTATTCAAGCACGCTTCTTTGAATTACCCGCGCCTGGTCCGACGGGCTACCCTCGCTGTAGGCATGGGGGGGGGGTACTCCCTCTCCTTCCTCTCCTCTTTTTCTTCGACTCAGGACTGGATCCTTGAGACTCTTCCGACTCCTTTGCCTCATTTATTTCGCTCTCACTAGTCGGAGGGATTTTCACCCTTAATCCGGGCCTACGCGGCTCCAGGATTTTATCCCTGAAGCCGGAGAGGGAAGGTAGGCCTTCTGGTACTGTAGACTCTTTTTTACCGGCCTGCCCTACCATTAAAGTCTCCCGACTTCCATGGAGGGCCTTCTCCTCATCTTTCCCAGCGTTGAAGTCTCTTGGCTTAATGGGTTCTGCGATCTTTTTCCTCTCTTCATCTGTAACTTTTTCAAAATTTTTTTTCTCCATTTTTGGTCCGCCGATATATAAGTTATATTGGACCTAAAAAAATTTCGAAAAAACCTTTCAAAAAAATTTTTTTTTTTTTGAAAAATTTTTTTTTTCGATTTAATTAATTAATTTAATTAATTAAACCTCCTGTCCTTGTGGGAGTCCCGAATCGCCGCTTAGTGTCCCTCGGGTCTCAACCACACACACACAAACACTCCAGCGCACTAATGACGGAACTTAGTAAAAACACGTCTTACCTTATCGACGGCTGGGAAGCTACTGACACTAGAAATCTCAAGGAGTGGTGGGGATAATCCCCGGGAGCTCAACTGACGTGCGTCCACTCTCTACGACTGCCGGGGCGCAACTCGCACCTCTGCGGTCTATCGCTGACTCGCCTTCCATCGGCGCCATCACTTCCCATTCTCGATCGGCCAATATTCTCTCCAGTTCACTGGAGAAAGCTCCCCAGTTCGCAGTTCTGGTCAAGAAGCCCTTCTCAACTGGAAGGACTTCGCCTTCCTCCTCTACCACACTTAAGGCAATGAGCCGGTGGTCGGAGCTCGTGTCAGACCGTAGGGTCCGGTCCGCTATGCGCCTCGCCTTGGTGGCTGTGGCGAGTGCCACGTCGATCCAACTCTGGCCCCTGGCCCCAACGAATGTGGGACCAGAGGGCTCGTTAATCACTCCCCCCCCCAAAAAAAAATGCCATCGCACAACGTTACACTGTGGTGGTCTTTCCCGACACTAATTCGTGGAGAACGGCCTGGGGTTTGGTGCGCACAGACGCCAGAGGATGAGTGGTGAACGAGACGGTGGCGAGGTGTTAGCTCATTGTGATTTTTGAGCACTCTGGTCCCACATTCTCTTGCAGACTTGGATCGATGTCACACTCGCCACGGCCGCCATGGCGAGGCGCATAGTGGACTGGACCCTACGGTCTGACACTAGCTCCGACCACCGGGACATTGCCTTCAGTGTGGTGGAGGAGGAAGGCGAAGTCTTTCCAGTGGAGAAAGGCTTCGTGGCCCGAACGGTGAACTGGGGAGCTTTCTCCAGTGAACTGGAGGAAATATTAGTCGATAGAGAATGGGAAGAGATGGCGCCGATGGAAGTAGGAGAGTCAGCTACAGACCACAGAGTAGCGGCGCTGACGGGAGCCATCACAGAAGTGGATAACATGACCCTCCAGCGCCGTAGAGAAAGAGCGCGATGGTGGACGCCTGCCCTGACGCTCCTCAAGAGGGAGTATTACAGGGCCAGCCGAAGGTACCAGGAGTGCAGGTACGAGGAGAGGATACATGCGCTCCGACAGGAAACGAAGGTGAGTATCGGTATCCTCCCCCATCTGACATAACATGCCGCCTGATCCGCCGAGGTGAATTGCTTCAATTCCATTACGCCATGGTTTGGGTTCACTATCACAATAGCCGCCCTGGGCCTCCTCTCCCACTGCCTATCGCGACTATCCTCGACTCTACACCGAATACGGCGACCATATTTCCCTGACACCACGGCTCCTGTATAGCCAAGATGTCGGTTTTCCTTGCGAGAGCTCTCAGCTCGTCCGTGACAACTCGCCTTCGGCCCGTATTGACCTGCAGTAACCGCAGCCTACGCATACCGGGTTCTCTTCACCTGCCCAGCCATCATCTCCAGGTGCTGCGGGCATTCCTTGCTGCCCACGCAGTGCCGGAGCTCTCCCCCTCTCTGCCTTTAGCCTTGCAGTTTCCGCAGGTTGGTTCTTCTTTACCGGGCAGTCCTTAATCTTATGCCCGGTCTCTCCGCACCACCTGCACGCTATCCCGGTCGATTAGCATGCCTTCGCCGGATGGCCATACTGCATGCATTTTAGGCAGAGCAGGGGGTCGAGGTATTCCCTGATGGCTAGGCACCACATCCCTCACTCAGATCCGCCTCGGTCAGGTTCATCAGGGCGAGCCTCATTGTGTGGTGGACCTCAACGATCCCCTTCTCGGTCAGCCCGCCCCTCACGGCAGCAGCGAAGCAGGGCCTCAGCAACTCATTCCTGACCGACTCCTCCTTCGGCCTTTCGATAGTTACCTTGCCCCAAAGGTACCTCTCCAGGGGCTCCTCCGTCGAATGGTGGGGGACGCCTCTTACTTCTAAGCGGGGCCTTTTGGCCATAGCCATATTAGCATTGAGGCCCCTGCTATTAAGGACGTCCCAAGCCACCAGCAACCTCTTCGCCGATAATCCCCGGGGGCCAAGATAACGTGCGTCCTCTCTCCTCGACTGCTGGAGCGCAACTCTCCGCTATCTTCTTTAGTCCCCGTGAATATTCGGCTACCCGTTGCCCTAGTTCTCTGGTTACTGTTAAATGTTCTTCTAGAATATGCACCGTCTGCCCATGATGGCTTTTCGCCAATGAGTCCTTCTTGTACCTCCCTCTGATCCTCAGAGTCTGGTGTACCAAATAAGATCTTCAATATTTTCCCTCCTATGTCAACGATATCTTATGCCAACCTCTTTTATGCCGATCGGTAGGAAGGAGATCTCGTACAGCGAGTGGGCTATTTATGATTTCTCTGGTAGTTTCTTTCACCCTAACTACCTCATACCGGTATCATCGTAGTTCTGGTTTACGAGAAACAGCTTGCCAATACGTCTCTTCCGCCTCTTCTACCGATTCCATTAACCGCTCTGTATCTGAGCATAAACTGGAAATGTTCATTTCTATTGGATACGTGATAAATCACAAATTACCAGGTGTTTAATTATCAATTGTAAACATAAGATTAATAAAGTTCAGTTAATTGTTGGGTATTAATGAGTAAACCATACAATATCTTTAGCAAATATCTTTTAATTTCTATCACAACCCGCCATTGTTCGTTTGTTAGGAGCAGTTCCTGTTTTTCTAAAAACCGCAAACTTCCTTCTCTATTAGTTGTGGATGCGAGTGTGCACAGCATCAATACTTCACTACGTCAGTACTCCACCTGAAACCCAATTCGATTCATCGATGTGTCATTTTCTGGGTCTCCATAGGTTGTACGGGCTCCTAGGATTTTATAGGGTTTTCTAAGGAGGATTCAGCTTTCCACGATGTGTCCCTGGGGTCTTCGGGAGGAATTTGTTGGGTAGCATCTGACTCCTCAGCTTCCAATACCGTCTGTTCCCGAGGGTTTGTATCGGTGCCCTGCGTCGTGGAAAGCTAACGTCCCAAGCCTCTGGATGGGTTCTCCCGTCTTGCTCATTTCCACCCCCTTCTTCTTCCTTGTCAAAGTTACCTATTGGCACGAGTCAAGTTCATCCTCTTCTTCTTCGGATTTCGACTCTGCTTGACATTGTCCCCGGTTGGGAAATAAAGATTTTGAAGATGCTCTCTTCTAGTCCGAGACAAGACGGACAAGTCCACTGCCACCTTCCCATAGGCCGGCTTCAAGCGATTGATATGAACCACCTGATGGTGCCCTGTCTCGCTCGTCACCTCATAGGTTACTTTCCCTAGCTTCTTAGTAACAATGTGCGGACCAGTCCAGGGGTAGTGGAATTTAGGGAAATGGCAAGTTTTAATTGGAGGTACTTGGAGATAGACCCAATCCCCAACTTCAAAATGTCTCACCTTTCTGACCCTATTTATTCGTTCCGTTCGCCGAGTCTACTCCTGATATATTCTCCTCCGTGCTTCTTCTTTGGCTTCTTGTATCCGATCCCTAAGCTGTTGTGAGGCGTCTACAGTCTCCTCGGTCCCCTCCCCCATTAAACGGGTGTCAAATTGTGCCGGCGTCCTGAGCTCTCTCCCGAGCAGGAGATAGTTAGGCGAGAACCCTGTGGCCGAATGAGGTATCGCCCTGTAGGCCATATGAGAAAAGGGTATCCACTTATCCCAGTCTCTGCCATCTTTTTTTGCGAAGTGGGCTAGGGAATCGCCCAGCGTTCTATGGAATCTTCCCAACATTCCATTACTCTGTGGATGGTACGGGCTAGTCTGGAGTTTGGTGATTCCTAATGTTTTGCATACTCCGTTAAACAAACTGGAAACGAAGTTGCATCCCTAGTATGTTAGGAGTTTATCGCACCCCGTGGCGAGTGACAATCATTTGGACAAAAGCCTTCGCCGTTGCTTCCGTGGTTTGTTCGGGTAATCCTATTGGTTCCCTTTACCGAATGAAGGTAAGCAGATATTTGTTTCTTTTAGAGCTCCTGGGAAATTTAAACGATGTCGAATGACACTACCTCGAACGGTTGAGTAGGAAAATAGGGTCTTTTACAAATGCCTCTACATCTTGCTTCATTGGTGGCCAAAAATACATTGCTCCGCCAACCCGTTCATCGTCTGGCTCACTCTTGTCGCCAGGTGGTCCAAGTGAGAAGTAACGTCCAAGTTCCTTCCTATCCTTACTCCGAGTTAAAATACCACCCCACTTGTCCTAAGCCTTTCCTGGTTTACTTGGAATGTGATAGAGTGAGCCCTATCCGTTCTTCCACGTAATGGAACGGCCTGTGTCTTGGCGGCTGCCATCCTCTTCGTCTTCCTCTCACACCAGGCACCTACCAAGCTGGGACAACTCTCGGCTTCCACTGAGATCCCGGCTCTTCTGTTCGCGTAGACTATCGCGGCGAGGTTATCTGCGTGCGCCGTGGCAGGGAACCGCTCTTCCTCCAGGACGCCGAGCAACTCATCGAAGACCAGCTTCCAAATGGCCGGTCTTAAGACCCGTGACTCGTCTGTCCTCGAGGTAGCTCTTCACCAGGGCGACGATATTGCTCGGCACCTCCTCCCTCTGGAGCTGCTGCAGGACGCTTGGCCACCACACGCTGTCGAAGGCGGATGCTATGTCAAAGACGACTATCAGGAGATACTTCTCTGCTCTCGCTTTTGGTCGAGGCAGAGAGCCTGCCTTTGGTCGATCTGTTCTGCCGTGGGTGACCAGTCCTGCCGAGTGTGGGTCGCAGGCTGGCCATTATGAGGCCCTCCAGGACTTTACTTATCACAGGGAGAAAGCAGATAGGCCTGTAGGAGCTAGGTAGCTCTTTATCTTTGCCCCCTCCCTTGTAGAGCAACCACAAATCTGCGTTCCTCCATTGCCTCGGGAAGTATCCCTTATCCAAGCAGATATTGTATATCCTGAGGAGCCGTTCCTCGATGAGAGGAATAGCTTTCTTCAGCATGGAGGCATCCACCTTGTCCAGTCCTGGAGCGCGTCCTGCGCGCTGTTTTCCCACGGCTGTACGTCCATGGTGGGCACAGGTCAGTGCCCGGTTGATATTCCGTGGTCCGTCGGATCATCTCCTGCTCCTGGAAGTCCTGACTAGGGTCGTCCTTGGGGTATGTACTCCTGATGAAGATCTGAGCGGCCTCCTCCATGGAGACCGCTCTTTCCTCACCCAACCTCAGGGCCGCTATCGTCTGCAAGGGCGAGAGCTCGCCCAGAATGACCTTGAAAGGTATACCCCAGGGATTCTCCTTTGTCTCTTCTGTTACAAATTCCTCCCATGATTTCTTCTTTTCCGTACGGACCAAGTTCCGGTAGGAAAGGAACCTTCGCTTGTAGTTTTTCCGAAGTGCAGTTTGTCTTACCTAGCACCTACACTTTTGGTACAACCACCGGGACCTGTAGAGCTGTGACTTGAGGGTGGTTAGGCCCGGCGTCCACCATGGGACCGTACTTCTTACCATTGTCTTCCTCCGGAAGGATTGCTCCGCTGCATCCCGGATAATGTCAGTGAGCCGACAGACTTCAACGTCTATCGTTCCGTCTTGATCCGGCATGATCTGCTCCCAGTCGTCTTCCAAAGACCTTGACCTCGTAAGCAAGGCTCCTTGGCCCACCATTACATCGTATCGGCAGGAGAGTGCCCTAATCTACGCCACCGCCCTATGTTAATTAAAAAAAAAAAATGTCTTTCAAACGGGGTTCGGCAGTTGCGGGTTGTTGCGTTGGGTTTACGCACGCCCGCTACTGCCAAAAACAACTCTTATTATCAATCAACTCGTATTTTTCTTTATAAGTAAACAATTTTTTTTTACAGCACTTCAGGGGATACCATTTAATTAATGGGGTAAATAAATAATTAAAATATCTGTGGTGCTGCTCGGTGCACGGCTGTGCACCTTACTGTTTGGGCAGCTCCTTTAGGCCTCCTGGCTGGTCTACATCTGTCCGGTCATCCGGCCAGTCTGCATCCGGCCAGTCTCGGTCTCGTCCTCTCCTTCTCTCTCCTCCTGCTGTGAATCCCTGTCTGGTGGTCCGTCAAGTGGCTCGCCGAGGGCCGGACCCTGCTACTGGTGAAATGTGACGGCCCGACCACACCCTTCCACCCGTAGATAAACTCCTTGAAGAAGGGATAGTTCTCTCATTCCATCAACCGGGGGAAGTCATCATCGGCGAGGGCGAAGATCCAGGTTTTCTTAGACAACCTGGCTCGGTATCCTTCCATTGAGGTGCAGGAGAGCACAACTTGTTCCGCCGTCTTCGGGACCCCACAAGCGGGGCACTGGGGGTCGATTTATCTCCTATGCTCACTGAGCTTTCCCCGAAACCCGCCGTGTCCTGTAAGGTTTTGTCAGACCCAGTAGTCCGGGAGGACCCATGTCTTGACTGACGGTGGGGAAGAACTTCCTCAAGGTCGAGCCCTTCTGGCTCTCCAACCACCGTCCGTTACACTCATCAAAGGAATCCTCCCTAACTATTTTATTCCATTTGTTGGGGGTCGCGCCGCTAGCCTCTGCCTCTTCACCTCATATTTCAGGGCGTCCTCCTTGAGGACGAGGTCCAGGGGCATCGCTCCGGTCAGCACCTGCACCGTCTCGTGCGACACCATCCTATAGGCCTTAGAGACTCTTAGCAGAGCAGGTCTCTGGATGGTCGCCAGGCTCCTCTTCTGCTGCTGTGTGAGGTTACGGCTCCATGCAGGGGATGAATACCTCAGGATACCCAAGACCACGCCTTTGTAAATGGTCATAGTTGTTGGGAACTTACGGCAGCAAAACGCACCCCCTATTCTTCCCATTCCATTAAGTGACAGGGTCAGCCTATCTTTCAGGTATGTTAAGTGAGTGGTGGCGTCGAAGTTTCTCCTTAACTTCATGCATAGGTACTTCACCCGGTCTAACTCTTTAACCATGGATGTCCAGTATGATAAGGTGAGCCCTGTCAGTGGAGCTCTCAGGAGTATGGCCTGGGTCTTGGCTGTGGCCATACTCAACTTTCTCCTCACGCACCATTCCGCTACGAGACTGGCGCACCTCTCCGCTTGAGTCTTCAATCTGGCTCTGCTGTTCTTGGCCACTTGGACTTCCAGGTCGTTGACGTAGGCCGTGGCAAGGAACCCTTCATCTTCTATCTCCCCCAGCTACTAGTCAAACACAAGCTTCCACAGAGCCACCCCGAGGACCGACCCTTGTGGGCCACCTCTCTCTATTCTTCTCTACACCTCGTTGTTCCCCTTACCCTGATGCTCCTGTCACTGAGGTAGCTACTTACGAGGAAGTACAGATTGCTGAGGGTGTCGAACTCTTGCAACCGCTGGAGTACGCAGGGCCACCACACACTGTCGAAGGCTGTTTGTTCTTCTTAACACAAAGTTACGTTTGCATACCTAGACATCTAATCAGGTGTAATTTTAACTTTTTAATAATATTTCCTCAGGACGAATTGAGTGTAAAGCATATTTACGATGAACATGTGAGGAGTCCAGATATCGGTTTCCAACTTTTTAAAGACCCGTGTTCATTATGTCGGAAAGAGCCTTTCGGTTATCTCGTTATTTACAAAATTAGAGATTTAAACAATGGTTGTTTTAGAAAAGGAATCGATACATTTATTGTAGATATACAAAGGATTTCAAGTAGTTGACGGAGCTCAGTCATGGACCCTAAAGTATTCCGTGAGATTATAAATCTACCGAAATTTTAAAAAACAATTTTTCAGGATGTTGAAGACGTTCATCAAGGATTCTTTACACCTGTATCACAACCTTTAGAAAACATAAAAGAGTCGTTAAATTTTCAAAAAGAAACCAAATCGGAGCCGTCGAGTAAAAAGATTAGAAAAAAAATGATAAGATTGAGTTTACAAAAGAGCAACATTGGCACCAGAGTTACCCCATTCGGCCCACACAACTACTCCTATACCTTCGGCTTGTTCATCACCTTTTGCTAGTTCGCCGTTTCCTATTCCTGAAATTAAATTAGAAAATGAAGAAGAAGAATAAGAACGGCATGAAACTGAAGATTCAAGAGTAGAAACAGTTAAAGATCTTATCCCACAACAAGCAAAAGTTGAAAGGTACCTCACCACGTTTGGAAACCAACACAGAAAATATTTGGAGAAATTGTTGAGAGCCAATAAGAAAACCATTGATTCACGTTATGCCATTAGAGTCATGGCCGAAGGAGGATTTGCAATAGGTGACTCAACTGATATTCAACTACATTCAAACCGCGATGGCATAACAATTAACATTGTAACTTATGAAGGAACAGAGGGATTGTTGCAGTTACTTCACTTTAAAAATCCTGAAAAGTATGAAAAAAAAGAATTGGAAATGTATAAAATCATTTTAATCTCGACCAATGCTCACAAAAAAGGTTATAGTGATGAACAAGAGAAGGAATAATCATAAAAATATAGAAAAGTAAAAGCGACGCTTTTCACACCTACGGCTTGTTGTCCCACCACCTCTCCCTAGTAGAATAGCCTCACATCGTTCGCACAAAGGCACTTGTCTCATGAGAGCCGATAAACTCATTTATGAGTATTGGTATGATCCTAATGAGCTAGTTGATCGGCTGAGGTTGCTAATATCTTCGTAGATATTGAGTGAATATTTTTCAGTATTAAATATCATGTGTGTATCGCTGACGCAATAACGCTCGGTTATCTTAAATAATGAATCCATCGTTGTTAAAAAGTGCTGTCGTGTATCAATAGCACAAGCCATATCGGAGGATATATCCACGTCGAAAGACTGTTTTGAAAGGAATAAACGATTTATGGCAAATAGGGCTTGTGGAAATGATACCTTATTCTCGAGAAAATAAAGGTAACAAATATTTATTAACGGTCTTAGACAGCTTTTCAAAATTCGCTTGGGCTGTGCCACTTAAAAAGAAAACAGCGGAAAACGTGACCAAACAAATGAAGAGTGTGTTATTATTAAGTAAATCTACTCATAATCATATTCAAAGTCATCCAGGAAAAGAATTTTACAATTCCAAGTTTAATTCTCTAATGAAACGGTAAAATGTTAATCATTACTCAATTTTTTTAAATATAAAAGCTTCCATTGTAGAAAGGTTCAATAGCACATTAAAGGAAAAAATTGGAGAGCATTCACCCTGCGAGGAAATTATAAAATGTTAGATATATTGCCTCAAATTCAATAGGAGTATAATTCATCATTTCACATAACTATAGGTATGAAACCAATAGATGCACGGCATAAACAATCTATATGACAGATAGAGAGATATTTGCATAATAATGTGTATTCTTCAGTGACATAATCGAAAGCACGAAAGCAGAAATTTAAAGAAGACGATTTTGTAAGAATATCTAAACTAAAAACTAGTTTTTCAAAAGGCTATAAGCTTGATTGGTCAAGTGAAATTTTTAAGGTAGTCACGATTCAGAAGACATATCTTTACACATATTTGCTAGAAGATCTCAAAAGGCAACTGATCAGTGGTGCATTTTATGATGAAGAGATACAACAGGCTAAATATCTACCTGGTAGAAAATGTTTTGAAAAGAAATGGTAAGAAATTATATGTTCAGATGGACAGTGTTAATCAACGCAGCTGGGTCAATAAAAAGGATATCGTATAATGTTGCGAAAGAAAAGAAAAAAGATTACTCATATACTAGACATTTATAATTAGTTATGATTGAGCAATTATAATTAGCTAATTGAGCCTTATCCTTTTCCTATAAATGGAAATGGAAATCGTCCCCTATTCTTTTTTTCAGTGCCCCGCCGTTTCCCTTCATTATTGTGTTGTTAACACATATGCCCCTATAATTAGCCTCATCATTTTCTTATAAATGGACGTAATGACCTACTTTTATCTTCCCCCGTATGGCTTTTACTTACGTATTTCGTACACGTTATTTGACTTTAATCTTAAATTGTCCGAATCTTCGGTAATATTAAATAGTTCTGACACTATGGCTGTTCCATACTACTCCAAATCATCCTACTTCGTCAGAATTTTGAATGATATCCCAGTTTCTCTTTATGATGCTGAGGGCTTTGTCAATAGGGGTGCTGGTAAACAGGCTGGCAGCATCAAGGGAAGCTAAGATAAATTGGCTGGACACGGACAGAGTATAATTCTTGTTTCAGACCAAGGGAGTTCTTTCTTAGCCCTAAAGATGGCCTACAACGTAGGCCGAAACGTTGGCAAAATTAAAAAAATAGTTCTGCTTATTTTGTGCTATCTTTGACTGCACCCCCTTAGCAATTCAATCCATCATTAGAATTATCTAGTCAACTATTTTCCACTCAATAATAATATCTTTTACATTCCCTTGGCTTTTATATATCGATATATGGTTTTGGTTTAGTATATTCTGAGAGGAAAATAAATGACATATATAACAGTAATGAAAGTTTCATTTATTTATGTTTGAGTATAATTATTGATTATAATTATTTATATATTGTAATTATTTGTTCCACGAAAAAATGTTTAAAACAAAAAAAATATTTAATTGCTAAAATTAAATTTTATTAGTTCATTATGCAGTTGCACTGCGCCGTTATTTTAAACAATTATTTTCGCCGAGCAATAGATCAACTGATATACAAAGAAATGCTAGAAGTTGCAGCCTCTTTGTATGACTTGGGAGATTCAAAAATCAAGGAAATGATGAACAGGGCAAAGATTTACAACAAAGAGGTGAGTATCCAAGGACTCTTGTCTTTATCTTTATTTACTTTACTTATACGAAAAGAATGACTGCATGTTCAGTACTAGATTGGATCTTCAACAATTATGACATTTTCTTGATCTATTAAGCCTTGCAAAAAGCTCTCAAAACGGTGAAGAGTAGCGTAGATACTATACCAACGATGCATGGTGACCCAATGAACGAAGAAACTAGCCATGAATAGGTGCAAAATCGGGATGCAAATGAGGTGTATAAACTGCATACTTAGAATTTGAAATTGTGACGGATATAGTGCCAAATATCGTGTTGAATATTTGTGGCGTTATTTGCTCTAATAATTTTGGCATATAATCTTTTTGAAAACAATCAATGATCGTTATAATAGTTTTTCTTAGGTAATGCAGCGTATCGCGGAGGAGCGGAGTGGCTCAGTGGTAGAGCACTGAGTTGCCATCCCGGAAATCCTAGTTCAATTCTCGCTGCAGGCCATGACTTTTAATTAGTTTGTTTCCAGCGGGAGATGGGTCATATAGGATCCTCCTGGGGCCCACCCAACCTCTATAAAATATGGGGGGAAAATCTGGTGGTTGGGCGTGACCTATGACAAGTCACCTCAGAACCTTTGCAGAACCTTTGTCCATGAAACAGTACAGTCTCTACAATTTACTAAACCTCAGACCTTCATGGGTTGTAGTGGTACAGGTAGGTAATGCACCGTATCAATCATTAAATATTCAAAAGGGCTTTCAGGAGTTGGGGTAATTTGAAACTTACTTTTTATTGGTTTTCTTTCATATTCTGTTTTTGCGCACATGCTACATTTATTTATGTATGCCGCTATTTCATTTTTCATCCGCGGGAAATAATATCTTTTTAATTTTTCATAGGCTTCCATAATACCGCAATGACTCGATTTTCCGACGTGATAATCTTGAATTAAATCTGTTTGTTCTTATTTTTCTAGAATATCAATTAGTTTGTTACCTTCTGCTCGTATCTAGGACTTCGAGGACACCTGAAAGGGGCTGGGAGAGGACAGGGTATAATCGGGGACACCTAAGGAATTTAGTGGAAGAAATAAACCCAAAACATTCATCTATCAAAATAAAATGATATTATATTGAAATAAAAATTACAGTCTATTACTATTATTAATAAGTATTAATAAGCGAAAGAAGAAGAAGACGAAGACGATGGTTCCTCATGAGAACGGGCCACGCGTTTCTAATGAGGCTGCTGCGATTCAACTTACCAGAGGGACACGTGGCGAAGTGGATCAAGCGGGTCAAGAATATGACTTTGAATCTCCTCGTCGTTCTACTGCAAGTCACAGAAATGCGGATGCGCTCTCAAGGAGACCTTGTTATCAAGAATGCAGGCGTTTTTCTCTACAAGTAGAGAAGCAGGCAACTGTGTTGAGGACCATGGTTGTCATCGATCATTGGCAAGACGCAGAGGTGTCAAAGGAACAGGACGATGACCCAGACTTAAAACAAATAAAGCAATGCAAACTATCGGGGCAAGGAACACCAACCTGGTAGGATGTTTCTCCAATGTCGAAGAATATGAAAACATACTGGCCCCAATGGGACTCCATTTTTGTGGACAACGGGCTTCCGGAATAGGCATTGGAGAACGCGGAAGGAGATCAGCGCAGGCTACAGGTCATCTTTCCAAAGAAGAAAGTCTCCGAAGCACTCAGAGAGCTACATGACTGTGTATCTGGCTCCCATCTTGGACTTCACCGTAGATTGGAAAAGGTTTGTGAACGAATGGACAAAGTGTTGGACTGGTGCAGGCGATGTGTGGCTTGTGCGCCTTAACGGACCCACAAGAAGAAAGAGGGCCCCCATGAAGATGTACAACGTGGAAGCACAGTTCGAGAGGATAGCGATCGAGATCGCTGGCCCTTTCCCTGTGACAGACGAAAGTGACCGATATATTCTCGTGCCTATGGACTATTTTTCTAAGTGGGTGGAAGCTTATGTCCTGCGGATTCAAGAGGCAATAACAGTTGCAGACGTACTTGTGAAGCAGCTCGTCAGTTGGTTTGAGTACCCATGTAACTTCACGCTGACCAGGGACGAAACTTTGATCATCAGTCTTCTACGGGATGTGCGAGGGATTGGGAATAATTAAGACCAGGACGACACCTTTTCACCCTTAATCCGATGGCATGACGGAGCTCATGAACAGTACAATGGGTCGATATTTGTCTAAAGTGGTCTTCGAACATCAGCGAGACTGGGACCAGTATCTTCACCTATTCTTGCTAGTCTACCACAGTTGAGTTCATGAAGCAACGAGGCAGCCCCCGCAAATGTGGTGTTCGGCCGAGAACTTCGTTTGCCTTGTGATCTAAAATTCGGGTTCAAGCCCGACGAGGAAGTTAACGGAGAAGAGTGCGCCACTAATCTACGGAAGCGAATGGATAGTATCCACGAGGATTTTCGCACAAACATCCAGAGAGTAAGTGACAGAATTAAGGAGCGTTACAACATCAGGGCGGAGAAAGGTGGTTTCCAACCTGGAGATTTGGTTTGGCTACATGATCCTGGAAGACGGCGAGGCTACTCACCTCAACTTCAGAATCCCTGGGATAACCCGTTTGAGTACATCAAGAGAATAAACGATGTCATCTATAGGACCAAGAATCAGCCCAAAGGAAAACTCAGGGTAGACCATTTTAATGGACTCGCCCCATACAAAGGAGACCATAGCCCGACAGATGACCAGCAAGTCAGGTACCTCGACAGCGTGGAGACCACTAAGGTTTCAGTGGTCTACCACACCCTAAGGTACCAGGTTCCCGGACTATTCTCTGGCCCATTGTGTCGCCGAAGATCTGAAGACTTCTCGAGGGATTGCAACGGTCTTCAGGAAGAAGTTTGGTGGTACTAAGGAACTAGAACGCCAAGGACCAAGCGTGGGGAAAGCACTCCACCACACGCGCGAGGACCGACATTTCTTTTACTTACCAAGTAATGGAAACGACATTTGGCTTAGTTACCAAGTGTGCCACTGAACAGAAGCCAACATATGACGCACTGTGCCGAAGCAACGACTACCTGCGGAGTAAGCTTCTAAGACTGCGTGTCACCAAGCTCACAATCCCTAAGTTGTGCTGTGGATACGACGGCCTGGAGTAGAAGGTCATCAGGATTATGCTTAAACAGACATTCGCTAGCTCTGGAGTCACCATATTGCTGTGCACGTTCAACCCCTGGAAAGAAAAATCGTCTTCATCGGTAGAAGTTCACAACTGCCCGATTTTTCCGGGCTATGCTCTGGGGCAGAGCTCTTTTAAGGAGGGGTAGTGTTACGGTCCGAGAGAGAAAGACGGGCTGGAAGGATTACGACGGGCTGAAGGGATTAAGAATGGATTTGAAAAATCGAGAAGAATCTCGAAGGGTCGGAAAGGTTAACAGTTAGGCCTAGGTTATAATTTTTAGAATATTTTTATTATAAATTTATATTATTTTAATAATTTAAGTAATTTCATTGTATTATTTTTAATCTGTTTATAAATATTAGTATCTTGAATTTAGCAGTAGTTTAATTCATTTTACACCCAGTAGGCCGGGACAATAAACTGTTCCAGTTCGGACCGTTTAGGAGCTCAACCAATTCCTTCTTTTCTAATGTATTTTTGCCAAACCACCTGCGCCTGAACTCCCCTAAGATAGGACACACCGCCACATAATGATACAGGCCCTCTATTCCCCTTTTATTACACATAGAACATAAATGCCTTTCTTCAGAACGGTTCACGTTATAGTTCAAACACAATATTTGTCCCCTAAGTTTAAAAATAGCACTCATAAAATTGAAACTATTATTATCGAAAATATATTGGTTGTCCCCTAGTTCGAAATTTAGATCTTTGTAGAAACTATGGAAGATAGATTGTTGAGATTTTTTCCTTTGGTTATTTTTAATTCTTGTTTAATTTTTTTCTAATAACAAATTTACTTTTTCATTGTTTAAATAACCAATAGCTCCAAACTGTAAACGATCACAAGTACTTATGAGCTCCTGGTAATTTTTTTATTATTTCTAATTACTTCTCTGGCTAGGATATTAGGCAATCTAAAACCCGGTAACAATACAAATTTTCTAATGTAATTATAGCGCAAACGGAGAGGATAAATAAAAATCAGAGTTAAGTCAGTTTCTAAATATATGATATAATATGGCGTGTGTGGAGGGGAGGTGTAGTATTCTTTTAATGAAAAATAATAGCAGCTTATCTACTGCATCAAAGTGTAAAATTCCCCAAGTTTGGACAGCATAGCAAATTATAGCTCAGGAAACTGAATTGAAAATTTCTAATTTAACCGAAAAAGGAATTTTATTTTTTATTAAAATATTTTTATAAGTAGACATTATATTTTTGTAGACATAATTTGCTACGCTCAATTTCTTATCAAAATGGATTTTGAATGAAAGTTATGGTGTCAAGATTACTCCTAGGTACTTAACGTATATTTACTTAGAGCTAGCTTTTGCCCGCAACTTCGTCCTCGTTGGTTTTTTAATAGGCGTGCCTACAAGGGTTGCCTCAACTGGTCAGAGCAGAGTTCCATGTCTCCCCAATCATCCTCCTGGAGTCCTTGACGAGCCATCTCCTCATGGACTCCCTCCATCCACCTGCTTCTGGGCCGTCCCCGTCGCCTCCTCCCAGGTGGAACCCAATCCAGAACTCGGATTTGAACAGTAGTTTTTCGCCATCAATGAACGGGCCAACATCCCCGCACTGCCTGTACCATGGTTTCACAGCCTCGTGAAGGTATATCTTGAAAAGAGTGGGTGACATGCTACAACCTTTGCTTCAATCCCTTAGTACCATGAAAAGGTTCCGAAAGGTGGTTCACATAAATAAGTCTTTTGTAATTGATCTGAAGCTTTGAGCGTTTGCCTAGTATGTGTTGGAGTAGTCGGAAGCGTCTAGCTGTTTCTTGTCTTTTCAGTCTTGTGTGAGGGTTCCAAGTAAGACGTTTGTCTAAGTTGAGTCCGAGGTAGCGAATTTGTTCAACAGGGATTGATGGATTGATGGATTGATGATTGAGTAGGGCAGGAAGTCTTGGTTTTTCGGCAAAGGGTAAAGGTAATTTGATGGGACTTGTTGGAATTGATTTTAATCCTCGAATTCCGACACCATTCTTCGAGGCTTGATAAATGTGATTGAAGGGATTGGGATGCAATATATGGGTCGTTATTAACTGATAACACACATGTGTCATCAGCATATTAGGAGATGAAGATGTTAGGATGGGTTGGATGTCAGCTGTATGTATATACTTTGTTGAGGATAGGACCGAGAATGCTACCTTGAGGAACACTAGCAGACTGGGAATAGAGGGACGAGTAGGAACCTTTATGACTTACTTAAAATGTTCTACCAGTTAGAACGGAGCAAATGATTAAAAAGTATGTAAGAGGAAGGAATTGTCGGATTTTGTCAAGGAGGTCTGGGTGCCAGACTCGATCAAACGGCTGTTCAACATCGAGAAAGGCTCCCATGCAGTACAATCTACGCTCCAATGAAGAGGAGACAACATCGACCACACGATGACATTGCTGGATAGTGGTGCGGGACGTTCGGAAACCAAACTGGTAGTCAGGGATTATATGGTTACTATCTAGGATGGGATACAGACGTTTTAGAATGATTTTTTTCGAGGATCTTGCCCAATATGGGAAAGAGGGAGATAAGACGATAGGAGGATGAGAGTTCTGGTGGCTTTTGGGATCACTTTTATCACACATGATTTTGGGCTCATTTTTACTAGTTTTATAGTTTCCATGTCATATCATATCATCCATATCAGGAAAATAGGTTGTACGGATTACAGAATTATACATGTATGTGAGGAATAGGACAGCTTTTCGAGGAAGGGATTTTAAGATGTGGGCTGTAATTAAGTCCAGGGGCTTTATGGGAAGGTAAACTATGAACAATATTGGATATTTCTGACGGATGAAAAGCCTTAGGTGGGAGGGTCATTTGGAGCGGGATATCTAGTTCTGCTTCAATACGCTCAATGTGAATAGAGTTGAGGGTATCAGGGTGTGGATTAAAGGTTTTGAAGAGATGTTGGGCGTAAATGTGAAATTTTTTTTCATCAAATCTGGACTAAGTTTGATTTTCAGTAAGGAGAGGATGATTAAAATCTTTGAATTTAAGGATCTTTTTGTTGGTCGTCCATAATGATTTGTTAGTCGTTGTAAGATTTTCAGTCACACTAAGTAAATTTTGGACTTTGTAGTTTCTAATCTCCGTTTTCAGTTAGTTAGTCAATTGGGTGTAAAAGGTTTTATCTGATGGGTAACGAGCCATGTGCCATTTCGACCTTGCTCTGCGTTTTTCGCTTAGCAAATATATGCGAAGGTGCTGTGGCAGGTTAGTCTGTTGTGTGATATTATTTCAGTTTATGGTAGTGTTATCTATTATACTGTCTGTTATTGTTGGTGTATGTATTTCTATTGTGCTGTCTATGTCTTGTTTAGTCTTGAGTGGAATCCTCAAGTCGAGTTTGTTTTCCAAATCGTTACTAAATTGCTCCCAGTTAATTCACCCTTTATTCAATTAAGGAGAGGAGGGCTTAGGAATGAAGGTTGAGTGAAATGAGAGCAGAACTGGACTGTGATCTGAGGAGAGGTCATCCAGGGATTTGATTACTACATAGGAAAGGAGAAATCTGGGAAGTGACAAATATATCCTGGATATTAGGGCGTTTTTTTTCAGGGAAGTTGGCCAACAGGTAGGATTCGAGGGAGAGAGGATTGAATAACTGACTGGAATAACTATTTTCCACTCAATAATAATATCTTTTACATTCCCTTGGCTTTTATATATAGATAAATGGATTTGGTTTAATGTATTCAGAGAGGAAAATAAATTTATATAACAGTTATGAAAGTTTCATTTATTTATGTTTGAGTATAATTATATACTGTAATTATTTGGTTCCACGAAAAAATGTTTTTTTTTTAAAACGTATATAATTGCTAAAATTTATTAGATATCATGCGATGGACTAACGGCATTCAGGTTAATACTGGATTTACACGAAGGATTGAGTCAGATTGTAACAAAAACCCATATCATCAACATGTTTAAACATATTCCTGATTTCTTAGCATTTATCGCCCCACTACAAATTAAATACATGATTAAAACGGCAGCAATTATCCAGAATTTTGTAAGTATACAAGCACTAATTTATCTTTATTTACTTTATTTATACGGAAAGAATTTTTTTTTTTTTTAAATTATTTTATTGAATTGTACAACTGTAATATATACATCTAGTACAAGGGCTGTATGAATAAATAAATACATGAAAGGACGTGTAGAGGCACTACCCATTGGCAGCACTCTAATTATATTTCTATTATAGGAGGTCTCGAGGCCATCTTCTCTTCAGACACCTAGGAGGATTGCCCGGGATGGAATTGGAACCAAGGATGGAAACTAGTGGGTTTGGATGGGCCTGGAGTTTATTATGGAATGATAGGTATCTGGAATGGGCTAAATCGGTAACATATGGAACGTTCAGGTCATTATGGATGGTTTTATTTGTGACAAAATAAGGAGCGTTTAGGATTTTGCGAAGGATTTTGGATTGCAAGGATTGAATACGAGAGGAATTTGATGGTTTGGTGGAGCCCCATAGTTCAATTCCGTAAGTCCATATAGGTCTTATCACAGTAACATAAATAAGTCTTTTGTAATTGATATGAAGCTTTGAGCGTTTGTCTAGTATGTGTTGAAGTAGTCGGAACCGTCTAGCTGTTTCTTGTCTTTTCAGTCTTGTGTGATGGTTCCAAGTAAGACGTTTGTCTAAGTTGAGTCCTAGGTAGCGGATCTGTTCAACAGGGATAAGTGGAGTACTGTTAAAGGATACAGTAGGACAGGAAGTCATGGGTTTTCGGCGAAGGGTAAATGTAATTTGATGGGACTTTATGGAATTGATTACGGAAAGAATAACTGCATATTCAGTACTAGAATTGGAACTTCAACAATTATGACATTTTCTTGATCTACTAGCCTACTACTAGATTATTGGTAGTAAAAGAAAGATGTGGCAACGTCGTACAGCAGCTGTGTGTATTTGACCTAGATCTGTGCGTCCTTATTTCGTACGTCCTTCCCGTATAAGTCCTGGGTCATTGACCATTGTCAATGGGGTAACAAGTTTCTTGAGCTGCGTTTCCTATAATATTGGCTGGTGTCCTAGATGTTGTGGTAGGTCAGTAGATTGTACTAGGAATCTCCCAGGGTCATTGACCTTTGGGAATGGGGGAAGGCGTATCTGCAGGTGTGTTTCTTAGAATTTTGCCTGGTTTCCTAGTATGCTGTGGTAGGTCAGCGTTAGCTCTGTTTACATCAACCTCATGTCGCTTTTTTTTTTTTACATTTTAGGTTTTAGTAGAGACCAATGAGCTTGTGACGTAAGCGGGGGAATGTTGAGCTAGCTCATGATCTTTATGAATGGGAGTACTATTCAAACGTATATCAACGATAGCTCTGTTTATATCAACCTCATGTTGCTTTGTTTTTGTTTTTTTACATTTCAGGTTTTAGTATAGAGCAAATGAGCTTGTGTCGTTAGCGGGGGAATGTTGAGCTAGCTCAAGATCTTTTATGAATGGGAGTAGTTATTAACCTGTGACGATAGCTCTGTGTGACGTCACGGTGCTTTGTTTACACCGGCGTAGAACCGCAATCACAAAGAGAACTAGTGCTACGCCATTTTGCTGTATAAGCATAATGAGATAGGGCGCTAATATTTTTTGTTTTTTTAATTGCATTAGAGCTGCAGCAGTGACAAAATACTCCCCCCCCTCCCTCAATACTCAGTTCCTTACTCTCAATAAGTTTAAGATGGGAAACAGGATAGAGCCTAAGGTATGATGAAGATCCTCTGTCTACATTTGTTGGATGGGCTTCACCAGTGAGTGCCGTTAACTTTGCATCGGCAGGATTTTATTATTTTAAAAAATCAGATCGCACAAGGTGTCCTTTTTTTGGAGTAATATTACATGAATGGATGGAATATGACGATCCTTTTGTAGATCACAAGAAATGGTCTAAATATGTCCGTTTATCGAAAACTAGAGTAGCTACCATTAATAGTAGATGGTGTTGATAATAAAAAAAGAACAGGAAAAACAGCTACAGATGTTGCTATATGTGTCAGAGGTTTAAACGTTTTACTCGACAACTTGACAATTAAAAAAATAAATTTATTATTTTGTATGAAATAAAAAGGAAAGAGTTAAATCATCAAAGAAAAAAGTTAGAAAAACTTCATCTTTCCCCCCATCTCCCTGTTAAATCTTTCAGTCTCAACGTTGAAGTCTAGTAAGATGGTTGGACTAAGACGATTGGAACTAGTTACTGATTACCCCATCACCAGTAGTAAACTAGTCAGTGTCGGTCTTTGCGATTATGTATTCACTGTAGCTGTCATCGACAAGAAACTTACAGTGCATATGGATAATGAAAAATGGAAATTTGTCGCTGAAAAGATTCCAAGGATGTTGTCTCTCTTGCAAAGCAGATCCAAGAAGGTTGAGGCCGAAGAACGAGTAAGATGTAATGTATATTGCGTATTTTCCAAGAGGGGGAGGAACAGAATCATGGTAATAGAACAACTTGTTATTTGTTTCGTCATGTTTAACCAGATTCCATTAACTCTTCAGATGACTCCACCTTCGACATGGATACGGCAAGGCTTTAAAAAAATCACAGCTTGTTAACTAAGATGGTCAAGCTATACAAAAAAAAATGAAGAATGCAATATCATCAAACCTGTGGATTGTGATCCGATTGATTTCGGCATCAACCCTCTTTTATAACCTTAAAGAACTCAACGATATATGTAATAATAATTAAAACCAGTTACTATTGTACTGATATGAAAATTGTATATAATTGTTTTCTATATTTCGTTGCATTTACTTTTATCCCAACATCATCCCTATAATTACAATAATTATTATAATTAAATTTTATTTGAAATAAAATTTAAATATAATAATTAAAAAATACAATTAAAAAATAAACTTTCAATCTGAATATAATTATATTTAAAAATAAAGAAACATAATGAATTACCTTGAAAGGATACGAAAAACTGATTTTATTAAATAACATAAAAATAATACTGTTTCTGAAACATACAGCCCACCAAAATTATACCTGGAATTTTTAAGTCTCCAAGTTTTCAGATGAAGTTATGGGAGCAAGAGAGATACCTTTGGTTACGGGTCGCTTTAGAATATTGCCCGAAGCAAAAAGAATAGTTATCACGCGAACTACTCCATCCTCTCCAAGATGAATCCCGTGTGCTCGCGCTAGTGGCCAATAAAGTGGAGGGGAGTTGGCTTCGTTCACTACAACTAGATCTCCTACTTTAATGTTGGGTTCATTTTTAATCCACTTGTTCCGCTGCTGCAGTTGATGTAAATATTCTGTACTGCATCTGAGCCAATAGTGTTCTGTTATCTGTAGTACTAGTTGCCAACGATCAAGTCTGTTCCCTTTGGTGTCCCACAGGGTTTCATCCGGTCTGCCGGTTATTGGACAACCTATTAGAAAATGCCCTGGTGTTAAGCTTTCATAACTCTCCGGATCAGATTCGAGTGTTAAGGGGGGTTGAGAATTTAAGATGGCTTCGATGCGAGCAGAAATCATACAAAGTTCCTCAAACGTGAAACAGAATTTATTCCTGCTTCCCATAACCCTCCGAAGAAAGGGGTATGGTGAGGGTTGAATGACCACTCTATTCCCTTTGAAGAAGCATGATTCATTATGTCGTTTTGCGTTTCCGTCAAACGTTGCCATTTTAGAAGCACCTTTAGTTTGTTGGCAGCTCCATTGAAATTGGTTCCACAATCAGAGTACGCGGTATGGTGCTCCCCACCTTGAAATAAATCTGTCGAAAGCAGCCAAAAATGCGTACAATTATTCACAAGTTCCAAGTGGACACTTTTCGTTGCCATGCAAATGTAGAGTTACAGGTATGCTTTGTAAGTTCGTTTTTCGAGGAGATTCACGAATGACGAAAGGCACCCCGTTGTCTACTCCTGTATGTTGAAAAGGCCTTCCTTCTTCGAATCTGATTCCATGAAACATTTCAGACATCGATGTATCCTCTGCTTGACCAGAGTTCTAGCTGATAAAATCCAATATGTTCTTTGGAGCATGGCTCGTAGGGAGGATGGTCCTAAATGAAAGTAAGCTCGGTGGTGATAATCAATTAAGAGATTGCCGTAGTTACATTTTGGAATTAAGATTGGATTTATACTGTCCTCAGGAAGAATGGAGTTTTCTAATCGACCTCCAACTCTAATAATATTTTGTTCATCACGAATTGCATTAAGACGTCTTAGTGAAATAGATATTGGCAACAACTCCGAATCCGGAAATTCTTGTCTCAAGTAAAAGTTCTGAATAAGTTTGATAAATATTCGATCAGCTATTTCTAGTTCTTTGGGTTGAATGGTCCCAGTTTTCTATGGTTTCCTATCCAACAACATAACGACAAAACGGAGAACGTAGCACATTACTCTCAGCAGCCGACCATAGCAAGAAAAACGTTCAGACCTTTCAATCAAATATGGTTTTTTCCCTTCCGCAACTAGAGTTGTCAACAAAGCTGGTTTCATTTCCGGAAGACCAGTAAATGACTCAGTTTCAATATCCTAGATCGGCCAGTTGTTTCTATCAGCAGTTAACCACGAAGGTCCATTCCACCAAAAAGGATGGTGCAATAAATCTAGTGGTAGTATCCCTCTGGAGGCGCAATCAGCGGCATTTGTTTCGATTGATATATGATACCGATCCTCTGTTCGATTTTTTTCTGTAATTGCTACAATTCGATGAGCTACAAAGGTCTTCAAGTTGTATGGTGACGTTCCCATACCCCAGGACAATCGTTGAATCAGTATTGTTCTTTAATTGGTAGTCGATGAAGAAATTCTTTGAGATAAGTATGTACTCTGGCGAGAAGTAGAGCTCCACACAGTTTTAACCTTGGGGTTAGTAGTTTAGTCAGAGCTAATTTTGTTTTCGATTTTATCAGATGAGAAGTGACCTTACCGTAACAATTAACAACTCGTAAAAAAAATCACTAAAACCGATAAAATCACACTCAACCGCTCCGTACGTCCAACTATAACGAGGAATAGATACATCACGGAAGTTGAGAAATGAAATGAGACCATGTCTGTTGTAAATGTAAAGGGAGTTTGTAGTCCCAATCGAATTCCTTCTAAAGGTTTTGCAGTATATGCTTGACATAGAATACAATTGGGGCAATGAAGCCTACTGGATCGTAGATCCTGGCTATAATCGATAAAACGGTCCTCTTGGTAAATATGGTTGAAGACATTAGCTTACGGTATGTGAAAATATCCCTTGATGGGTCCCATTAGAGTCTTAAGATTTTTCCTTGAACGGTAATCGAATTATATATCTTCCTTCTAAAGTTCGTGATTGGGTTGTTATAAAATGCTTCTCACAATAAAGGTCCGATGGGGGCTTGAGAGGGTGTGAATGTATTTCCTCGATCTGGCAGAATTTCGAAATTTCTTCACTTAAATTATTGGTATCGTGAACATAAAGAAAATGTCTCCTTAAGCCCTGTTCGCAATGGCTTTCGTAAGGCCCAGCTACCACATGCCCAAAAATGGTAGGAATAAGTTTTGGGAAACACGGTTGTATTGTAATAGGTTTTTGCATGACGATGTCATATTAGAGATCAGCTCCTAAAAGGAACTCAATGTTTCCAGGCTAATAAAATGTCGGGTCTGCTAGTTCAAAAGTTTTATAGGCCTCAAGAAATTCTGAGGGTAGTTCACAGCATGAGGAAGTTCACTTGTGACACAGTGAATCTACTGATGTTATAAGACACTATAAAATTAAGGCGGCGAAAATTTTCACCAATTGCAATCAGGAGCGATGATCGCCATAGCTCAATAGTTGAGACAGCACTGATCTTATAGGGAATAACGTCGTCGGCAGTAAACATTTGTCCAACCTTTGATTCCACTTGTTTAAACAATTTACGTTCCGTTCATAATAATTACACTTTGCAAAACTCTCAATCAATTCCGGTTTTCTTATTTATTTGAAATAAAATTTAAATATAATAAAAACGGCATCCTTTAAATACGAAAAAAAAATAAACTTTCAATCTTAATATAATTATATTTAAAAATTAAGAAACATAATGAATTACCTTGAAAGGAAACGAAAAACTGATTTTATTTAATAACTTAAAAATTATACTGTTTCTGAAACAAGTAAGGGCCTCAAAAGGGAATCAAAAGGCCAAAGGGAATAAAGAATAGTTCTGTTAAAAAGTTTAAATTTAATTATTATCTTGTTACTTTACAAACCAATATGAAAATGTTCAGTTACTTTCAAATCATTCAATCAAAACGACACAATTTGTATACAGCAGTTGTCAACAAACTATCTCTTAGTCCGCATGATGACAAAAGAGTGACTTTATCAAACCACATACACATTTTACCATATGGTCATTATTCATTAGAAGACTAATCAAACAAAATATTGTAATGCTTAAGCTATGTTATTAGGAGAGATATAAACTATAATTTTTTCTACAAATACAATGATGTAAATATAATATATATATATCTCCTAATAACATAGCTTAAGCATTACAATATTTTGTTTGATTAGTCTTCTAATGAATAATGACCATATGGTAAAGTGTGTATGTGGTTTGATAAAGCCACTCTTTTGTCATCATGCGGACTAAGAGATAGTTTGTTGACAACTGCTGTATACAAATTGGGTCGTGTGATTGAATGATTTGAAACGAACTCACCCTATACGTTCCAAGTGGTTCACAAGAAAGGGATAGAGAACGCGGTTACGGATTAGCTGTCACGCGATCTAGTTATTAATGCGGTAGAGGAGGAAGGCACTTCGGCCGAACCATTTGCGGTGCGCTATTTGCGGGACTGGGCAGAACACGGGCCAGAGATTCCATTAGTTCGCCAACAGTCGGAAGAGAGCACGGACTCACCGGAACGGGATAGGGAACTCCCAGAAATCGATGAAATCATCGACGACAAGCGATTCCAGATGGTTATCCGGTCTAAACAAGGCGTGGGCACCGATTCAAGTGCATCGATGTATGAAGGATTATCGACAGTCAGGATTCGTATTCCGACGTCCGTAGCCGATGTCGAGGTCGAACGGATTTTTTCCGAGTTCTGTGCCCCGGGGCGCTGGGGTTACATTTATGTAGGCAATAAATCTCTACTGGATAAAAATAAACGATTATGGCACCAAGAACGCATCGGGGTGGGGAGTTCAATAGTGCGTTGCCTTCGTCAGGTAGAAACGGTACCCGATCTCCACCACAGCAGCGGGTTATTAGGGATCACCACAGCGGAAAACAAATCACCGGGGGATCGAAGAGATATTGCAGGCACTGAAACGCTTATACTTCTGGAAAACGATGGATACAGTGAAGGATTTTATTGACCAGTGCGCCGTATGTCAGCGCGCGAAGTATGGCTGACAGCCACCGGTGGCAGAACAGGCCGACACCCCCACGGTGATGGAACCTCTCAGGTCAGTGCAAGTCGATATTTATTCTAATGAGGGACAGTCCTGGCTCACAGTTCTAGACTCCTTCAGTAAACTCGCCATGACTTATCCTATCGCGGAGAAAACTCCGAAGGCTGTTTGGGAAGGCATTCTTCAATGGTGCGCTACTTATGGAGTACCCGAGGACGTCACTTCTGATTGTGGTCGCGAATTCGATAACTCGTTGATTCGTGTAGAATGTGCCCCGTTAGGGATTACGTGGTGGCTTAATACTCCTCATCATATTAAGGGCAGGAGGGAGGTGGAAAGGTTACATGATACGCTTTAACACCTTCGGCTGTTAAAGTTGGGAAGGGATCTCGATTCCTATGATGCTCTGCCGCGAGCAATAATTGAATATAACCATCCGATTCATTCGGCCACCAATCAAAATGCTGTTTGGGCAAGCGCGGAGGGATAGGGGTGAGCTCATCACAGTTAACAACGAAGATTCACCAATCACGAACCACTCGGAAAGCTACGGGGCAAACAGTTCGCGAGAAGCTATTCCGGATAAACCCACCAGGGTCCACAAAGCCAACGCTCGGGCAGGGGTGTATAACAAGGGTCCCCTGCCATTAGGTACGACGGTTTATCGACGATTACGCACTCCGCGTACTAAAGCCGCGGCGCGATAAGAGGGTCCTTACAAAGTTGTGACTGTTCGCAAACACAAACTCTATACAATTCTGGAAGTGCGCTATCCATTTCGGGTTCGGACCGTCCACCTTGAGGAACTTCGAGTGCCTCATGCTCTGTCACCTGTCTCTTCTACGCCGGATTCACCTGATTCAGGTTAACTTTTATGTTATTTCAGACTTTTTTGCTTTTGTATTATATTTGGTTTCTTTTTACTTTTGTATAAGTACTTCTTTTATTTTGTGTATATGTTCTGTTTCCTTTCTTCAGTTCTTTTTCTTGTGATAGTTCCTCCCCTCCAGGAACTGGTAGGGGGGAATTATGTGTCTGTCAGTAGACTAATAGGATTAACCTTATGCCAAGAAGTAAGATATTGTTTTGTTTTGTATATAAACATTATGTAGTATATATAAGAGCTGTATGTTTCAATAAAGCTAGTTGTTGTTCAAGCGCGTGTTGTTACTCTTCCCAAAACCTTCCTTTGTTTACGTCATTAGTGTCGTATAAGTTTAAGTTATATATATATATATATATATATATATATATATATATATATTAATCTCAATAATATATCATGCAATGCACTTTGTTTGTTATTTTATGTATGTTTAAACTTACAATATACTGTAATTTGTCATTTAGCTACATTATGTACATGGAATATTCTTCTCTTATTTAGAATATAGATTGTTTATATATAATTGTGCATATACTTAATAAATTATCTGCGATAGTTTTGTTAAAAAATAAAAGTCTAGTATAACAGCATGTTATTTTTTTTCTTTCACATTATATCCTTTTTGTCAATTCAGATCTTTAAATAAATGTCCAATATTTTTACTGATTTAACACTTCAGGAGAAACGAGAGGGTTAGTACAATCTACTGACGAGATTCTATTATCGCTAGTCTCCAAGATTAGCGCCCTACCTCAAGATGCTTATATGGCAAAATGACGTAGCATTAGTTATCTCTGTCTTTGCTTTGTATTAAAGTCTTTGCTCTCGTGTAAACAAAGCACCGTGACGTCAAACAGAGCTATTGTCACAGGGTAACAAGTAATCCCATTCATAAAGATCATGAGCTTGCACAACTTTCCCCGCTAACGTCACAAGCTCATTTGATCTCTACTAAAACCTAAAATATAAAAAAACAAAACAATGAGGCTGATGTAAACAGAGCTAACGCTGACCTACCACAACATACTAGGAAACCAGGCAAAATTCTAAGAAACACATCTGCAGATACGCCTTCCCTTATTCCCAAAGGTCAATGACCCAGGAAGAGTCCTAGTACAAAATGCTGACCTACCACAGTACACTAGGAAACCAGCCAATATTATAGGAAACGCAGCTGCAGAAACTCGTTCCCCCATTGACATAGTTCAATGACGTTGCAAACTCCTGTGATTAAACATTGCAAACCATTGCGTTACCTGTTCTATCCGCATCACCCTGGTGTTTCCTCTTGTTGTAAGTTCACAAATCACGTTTTGCAACTTGATCTGTCTTTTCCATAGGCTTTTTTCGTATCTACAGCAATGACAAAATTTTTGGAGCTCGGGGGGCAATAAATGTCTATTCTTCAGCATTCATGTTAACGACCGTTTTCGTCTTGTCGGTGATAGGGATAGTCGCCACAAAGTTATACGAACCGATCCGAAAATATTTACTGTTGATGAGCAGGTACTCGGTCACACGGTCCATTCGAAGATCCCTCTCGCGTATCACCAACCTCAAAACTGTGCGGTCGTACGGAGTGGAGCGGAGAAAGCTGCAGGTGTTCTATTTTTTTTATAACATCATTTACTTCCCTTCTTTTTAGTTCATACAAGGAAATGCATAATTGAAAATCTTTGAGTCGATGTAGAAAATTGTTGAGCCTTTTAACAGCATTCGTTTCATTCTTGTCCGACACTATGATTTGGAGGTCTTTCAATTGTTCACAATACTCGACAAACGAACAGTTTTCAGACCATTTTTGTGGTTCGCAAAAGAGTCGTCATCCTCCTTCCATTAATGCAAGATTACTCCGCAAAATGGGCATACTGTCTTATCAGGCACTTTCAAGTAATACACACCAGCAGCCGCCAGTTTCAATGGACTCACCGGGGGCGACCAGCCGACGAATCTCGACAACCGTCTTCGTACCTCAGGTTCCTGCTCCTTAGCCGACCCATACTAACTTATGAACAAAGCCACAGCTGGATGGCGTAACACATATTGACTCATGTCACGAAATTATCAGAACTAGGCTTTTTTCGTTTCTGCAGCAATGACAAAATTTTTGGAGCGGTGTTGACACATCTCCTGTGCGACGTTGCCAAATCTTACTTTTCAAAGCTGAACAACACTCAAGGGCAACCCCCTCTCTCAATTCTAGGTCAACTCCCTTACGTACACCCCCCTCGCCCTTACACAACAGTTAAGGCCACCCCCCTCGCCCTGTCAGTGAGGTCAGCTGAGCGTGAGGTGAGCTCACCCCGTCTATTTATACTATTCAGACATTATTGATATATTTGTTTCCTAACAGATTTCCTGCAATCAAACAGCTATAAATCCCTGGATGACCTTTCCTCTGACACAGTCTAGTTATCCTTCAAATAAATTCAATTCCCATGTCGAAGCCCTCACATCCCAAACTGATTACTGGACGTGTAGACTGGGATAAATTTTGATCGAATCTGGAACATAATTTAGACCGAAAAATTCCGCTTAAAACAAAAGGAGTCATAAATTCTGCAATAGACAAACTTATAGAAACAATACAAACCAATATGAAAGATTACGCTCTACCAAGTAAAAATCATTATCAACAGAATAACTGGCCACTTCATATTCACGAGTTATTAAATAAAAACGACGGACAAGAGCAAAATGGCACCGCTCCAAATATGCATCGGACAGGAGTCGTTATACCAAACTGACCAACATATTATAATTTATAAAATAGCAACCTCACTCGCGTCCATGGTGATCCTGAATGACAGTTGAAAATCCGGAAAGGCCAACAGCGGTTGTGACGTCAAAATTTCCCGGCATTTGTGAATGCTGTCGACCTGGGAGGGGCCTAAACAAAACCGTTTCCCCTTCCTTAGAGTTTCAGTCAAAGGCTGGGTTAGTTCCGCAATCCCTAGGATAAACCGCCTATAATAGTTTACCATTCTTAATAACCTGCGGATTCCTCGAACGTTGTTGGGTAATGGTGCTTCTTGGATCGCTCTCACCCTTTCTCGATCGGGCTGAACCCCCTATTGCGAGACCACGTGTCCCAAAAAGCGTATCTCCGGTAGTCCGAATCTCGATTTTTCCTTAGATAGCTTGAGACCGAATTCGCGGATTCTATCAAACACCCGCCCAAGATGTCTTGCATGGTCGTTTTCCGAACGAAGAAAAACGATTAGATCGTCCATATATATTTGGGTGAAGTCCTCTCCTAACCCTCTCTGGAATTCGTCCATTACCCGTTTGAAAGTCAGCGGCGCTCCCTTCAACCCGAACGCCATCCTTACGAACTCATAATGCCCCCGCTCCCACGAAAACGCTGTTTTTCCAATGTCTTCGGCCGCCATTCTTACTTGATGGTACCCACTCTTTAGATCTAAGGTGCTAAAAATCGTTGCCCCTGCCAATCTGTCCAGGATATCCTCCACGCGGGAAAGCGGGTATCGCTCGTCCTCTGTTGCTTCGTTTAGTTTCCTGTAATCGACCACGACCCTATATTGCTTCCCTGTTTGTGTGTCCTCGACCTTCTTTTTCTCCACTACCCACAACGGACTATTGAAAGGGGAGCTACTCGGCCTGATAATTCCCTGGCGCAAGAGATCGTCTAACTGCCCCTTAATGATGTCTCTCAGTGCCTGCGGGTAACGTGTATCCTTAACATATACAGGTACTTCCGTTTTTAATTTAATTCGATGAACCGTTCTCCCTGTCGTGGGTAGAATCTCATCTTTCGCATAGAAGAGATCGCTATTCCGCTCTACAATATCCTTTAAGTGCACCTTTTCACAATTTACCGCACCAATTTCGATGCCACCGTCGCCGCTCGTAACCGTGGTCTGATACGACTTTTTGCCTAGGTTGAAATACCAATTGCCTTGCTTCACTATCAGTTTCAATCCCGCTAACCGCAGAATATCTCCCCCTACAATGAAATCGTATCCCGGCATTATAGTCTCCACCACGTGGATCTTGATCTCAACATCTCGTCCCACCAACTCTGTACAATTGACGTACACCTCCCCCAAGGTCGTGCACCGCCCGCTAACAGTAGCGATACTACACTGGCACAGCTTGTGCTCTCCCCATAGTCCGAGTTTTTCGGCCCCCTTTACACTAATTAGGGAATTCGTACTTCCCGTGTCCACCAGAAATCTAACTCCCGTTCCGCGCATTCTCGCCACGGGCAATCGTGTTCGTTCCCCCTTCGTCGCTGCGTTGCTAATAATTATTTCCCCCGAACCGTTGCCCCACCTACCACCGTTTCCTCTGTGCCGTACGGACCGCCTCTCCTATGATTCCCACCTCTTACCTCATGCTCTCTCGCTGCCGGCGTGCTATGCTCGAAACTGATGCTCTCCTCAGCCGACGATTCCCCGCTGGAATAGCGGTCGATGCTCCTCCGGTGAATCCGCTTCTCTCGCCACTCCTGATTATTCACCTCCATGGGCTCGGGCCTGTATTCTCTTCTTTGAGGTCTGGAATTCCGTCTGGGGCTTTATCGTGCCACATGCCCTTTCCTGCCGCATTCGTAGCACCACGTCAAACTGCACTGCGCTGCTACGTGACCAGGTCTGTTACATTCGTAACACCGGCGCAGATAGATTCGTTCCGGCCGTTTCCTCTTCTCCTCAGACCCTCTGCTAGGTCGGTTCTCGAACGGCCGACTGCTGCGCCTCGATGGACTTTTATGCTGCCTCCGCGCGGATCTTACTTCGGTCCATTCACCCTCGCATTTCTCTCGCCTAGCTTTGTTTCTATCATGCGCGTCCACCAACTCGTGCGCGCATTTGACGAAGTCCCTGTCGCGTGGTAGAGAGGCTGGCCGGTCCATATAATGGTTTAATTGAACCTTCAGGAGCCCGCGTACGAACTCTAATTTCCGGCCGCCTTCTTCTTGACCAAAGGTTTCTATCATTTTCTCTACCACTCTGTTGTAGAGGACTAAGAGTTTTTCTGCAAATTCGCCCTCTGACTGTCCTTGGTTCCGCTTTACCTTGACTAGATAGAATACGTCTTCTTCTGGCGTCCATCGACCACCGCCGTACAGCTTCTTTAATCGATCTTTTAAGGTTTCCCATTGAACGGTTGTATCACCCTGTATGGCGTTCAAGATACGTCGTGATATTCGTCCGACCAACGCTGCTTCTAGTATTTTTACGTCTGACTCGAATATAGTCCCGTTGTCCTGTCCTGGGACGATATAAGAGTCATAATCTGGTCGGCGCCTTTTATGAAATGGTCCAAATCTCCGACTGGACCTCTGAAAGGTTCTAATTGGCCAATAACCTCATGAATAAAGGCCGAATTTTGGGTCCGCACCTTTACCAGTTCTATCTGCGCCGACTTCTTCGCCTCTGTGAGCTGAGCCATCAATTGCGCATGCTCCTCTGCCGCCTTCGCCAGCTGGAATTCAAACTTGGCGGGTTCGTTAATCAGCTCGTCTGATTCACCCATCGTACGAGTATTTTAACTTTGTTAATTTCTAACGAACGCGACGAACAGAACTCCCGGGTTTCGGCACCACTTAACTTTATACGAAACTAATGACGAAAAAAAAGGAAAAGGTTCGGACAGAGTAACGACACAGGCTTGAACAACAACTAACTTTATTGAAAGATACAGCTCTTATATATACTATACAATGTTTATACACAAACTAAAACAATATTTCACTTCTTGGAATAAGATTATTCCTATCAGTCTATTGACACAAACATAACTTATATATATATATATACACATATCCCAATCCGTCCGTTGCTCTGGGTGGGTAATCTGAAGGAATCTTCGGCTCGAGTCACAAGATTGAAGGAGATCCTCAGCCAGTACAACCTGGAAGTGGTGTATAAGCCGGGGAAAGACAATGTTGTAGCGGACTGGCTCTCTCGTGCCTTACAGGTCAATATGATGGAGACGGAGGGTGGAGAAGCGTCGGAGGAGTTGCAAAGGTTTGTACGGGAATGGACACCAGACGGAGAAGGAGGACGTGTGGACGACCTCCAAGACAATGAGGAATCCTCGGAGGACGAATCAGGAAATGAGAGACCGGTTGAGATGGAGGAAGTCGATGACATAGTCAACAACAAGTCCCGGCAGGTCATCTGGAAGACAAGGACTACGGGGCTCGTGAAAATGGAGTTTTCCAAGTATGACAAGCTTTAAAGAGAAAGTATTACTGGGTGGGGATGCGGAAGACGGTGGAAGAGATAATAAGGGACTGCCACATTTGCCATACGGCCAAATATGACCGCCACCCTGCCGTACGATTACAAACTGAGACGCGGACACCCACGGTACCGCTGACAGAGCTTCAAATAGACACCTTCACGTGGAGAGGATTTAAATGGGTAACAATATTAGATACGTTAAGCAAAGCGGCCATGGCTCACCCAGTAAAAGAAAAGTCGGCGGCGGCGGTGAATGGCGCTCTACATACGTGGTACCAGTGTTATGAGGTGCCAAACACGATCTCCTCGGATGGGGGCAGGGAGTTCGATAACGCGCTTTTGTGACAGGAGATGAAAAGGTTGGGAATTGAGTGGCACTGGAACACGCCTGGACATCCGAAAAGTAGGGGAGGGATTGAACGTCTCCATAATACGTTGGGGGAACATCTCCGAGTATTTCACGCGGATAAAGGGTTAGAAGCGGATGAGGCGATGCCACGAGCAATAGCGGCATATAACCATTCCATACATATGGGCACCGGGTTTTCCCCTTTCGAAGCTCTTTTCAGGTTACGCGCACGAAGGAGAAACGAGGGGGAGACGGTTGTGGACGAGGGCATCTAGTTTTAGGAATATAGCGATATATAGAAGTATATAATTTTTTTTAAGTTTTGTCTGTTTGGTTTTTGGTAGTGTTTCGTTGTCATTGTAAATAAAGTTTCGGTAGAAGCCTTATATTGTATATATCCAGAGATGCTATAGGCGTAGCGAAGTCTTTAAGTTATATATATATATATATATATATATATATATATATATATATATATATATATATATATATATACAATGCTGTACTCCGTACCACATACTTTCCTGATTCGTGGAAATTATCCACAGTTAAGATGATACCAAAACCTAAAAACCACCAGAACTCAGATCTTCTTACCGTCTAATATCTCTCCTGCTCATAATGGGAAAAGTACTTGAAAAACTCATTCTGATATGTCTTCATGCTATCATAGAATACAACTAAATAATCCCAGATCAACAATTTGGTTTCCGAACCTCACACTCCACAATCCAGCAACGCCATCGTGTGGTGGACGTTGTCTCAGCCGCATTAGAACGCGGATTGTACTGCATGGGAGCCTTTCTCGATGTAGAGGAGGCTTTTGATCGAGTCTTGCATCCGGAACTGCTGTGCAAACTCCGTAAATTCATACCTTCTGCTTATTTCCTTACTCTCAGTTCCTACCTCAGTAATAGAACCTTTTAAGTAAGCCATAATTTTTCCTACTCTTC
The DNA here is from genome assembly GCA_964056705.1 of Troilus luridus. Taxonomy (NCBI): domain Eukaryota; kingdom Metazoa; phylum Arthropoda; class Insecta; order Hemiptera; family Pentatomidae; genus Troilus; species Troilus luridus. The sequence continues at coordinate 1,440,656 of OZ057417.1, read as the reverse complement.
CCTCTTTACCTAGTCTGCCGGTTAATCCTCAATGTAGTATCCTGCGTCTCATCCTATACACGATATATACAGCTGACATCCCAATCCATCCAAGCACTGTCTTCACGACGTACGCTGATGACACACGGGTGTTATCTGTAAATACGGATCCATTTTTTGCATCCCAATCTCTGCAATCCCATATCTCAAACCTTCAAGAATGGTGTCAAAATTGCAGAATTAAAATAAATCCTAACAAATCCCATAAAATTACCTTCACTCATCGTCGTAAACCTATGAATTCCTGCCGTACTGTATCCTTTAATAATATTTCACTGATCCCTGTCGAAGAGATACCTTACGACTCCATATGGACAAAAGTCTCACTTGGAATCCTCATACAAGACTGAAAAGACAAGAAACTGCTCGACCTTTTCGACTACTTCAACATTTACTGTACAAACCCTCTAAGCTCCCAATTAATTACAAAAGACTCATTTACATGGCAGTTATCAGACCTATTTGGACATACGGAGTTGAGCTTCGGGGCTCTACTAAACCATCCAATTCATTTCGTATCCAAACCTTACAATCCAAAATCCTTCGTAAAATTCTTAATGCTCCTTATTATGTCACAAACAAACCCATCCATCATGATCTTAATATCCCATATGTCGCTGATTTGGCCCAAACTAGATACCTATCCTTCCATGACAAGCTCTATACACACTTCCATCCGCTAGTCTCTCAACTTGCTTCCCATACTATTCCTGATAACCCTCCGAGGCGTCTTAAAAGAAGATGGCCTTGAGACATTCTTCTACAGATATTTATTGGAGTGCTTTCTGTTGTTGGGTAGTTCCTCCACAAGTGTTTTTTTAAGGTTCATATTAGCAGATTTACTTCTTGTAATATTATTATATTTGTAAATATCAATAAATAAATCAATAAAAAAAAACATACGATTTTAGGAATTGATTTTAATACATCTTCATTTTTTTTCAGGTGATTCAAAACACGCCAAAAAATCTTAGAAAAATCAAAATGTGGATAAATGAAGAAAAAAACAAAAGGATCCAAGAGTATTGCAAAATACTACTAAGTATATCATTAGCATTATTTAGAGAACGATATTAATTTTAATAAAATAGAAAAAAATAATATATCGCAATGGAACAACACACACACACACACATATATATATATTTAATTTATAAGTTGGATAATAACTGATTTTATTAATCTGAAAAGAATTCATATTAACGTTTTAAAAGATAAACAAGACATATTAATACACTATTTACCTAACACAACTAAACAATACAAACCTGAAAAGATTAATTAAATTACAGGTTGTAATCCAACTAATAACGTTGCACAGATTCTCATCTATTACTACCAGGTGATCTAATATAAATATGAACGTTCCATAAACTCAATCAAGGCTAACTAAATATCCAGTACTTGGATTTTACATATATATTAGGGTGTCCCTTAAATTTCAATGTCAATATATTTTTACGCATGCCTTCTAAAAACTTTTGTATTGACCTAATATTGTACAGAAATAAATATTAGCCCGATTTATAAACGATAACCCGTGCCGACTTGAGTTTTTAACTTGTCCATACAAGTTGCGCGGGTGCAGCGCTGCGACCTGTTACTGCGAGTTTCAATTGTCATTTCATACGTGATTACTAACATTATTAGTGCGTTGTTGTTTATTGTGTGAAGATGTCTGTGGAATTACGAAGTGATAAACAAAATATTTACCTTATTGGACTGCCAACCCACCAGATAAATGGTGCAAAATTACCATCTAATCGACAAGTTCTCACCGTTTTATTTTACAATATACGTGAAGTCAAGCCGACTGTTAGTGAAAGTGCGAATCTTGTTATAAGAGAGTGCATTATATTTTGGGAAAAAGCCAGAACTCCTACGAAGGCATTTCCTAACTGCGTGAAGAAACTTGTTGATTTATATCATGTTTGGAGGGAGCTGCAAAAAAACAGTAAGAAAACTCAGGTGACGTTCAAGGACCGTGAAAATAATTTTGTAAAAGACCTTGATAACTTATTTGATATTGCACATGCTGATGCCTCCGACAGAATGATGATAGAGGAAGACAAAGATTTTTTAAGGAAACAGAAAGAGGCAGGTCGACAGGGATGCTTAGTTGGGAATTGACAAAAAATTGGCGGAGAAAGAAGAGCGAGTTAGGCAAAGACGATTGGAAGAAGAGGAAAGAAAGGTAAAACAAAGAGAGTTATTGGCTGTTGCATCTACTTCTTCAATAGATAGCTTGAAATGTCTGGAGAATTCCGATGAGGAACAGATTTCGAACTCTGAACTTAGTACTCAGATTCCTTGCCCTGAAAAAAGTTCTAAAAGAGGCACGAAAAGTTTTATAACTCCTAAACTGGTAGCAGCTTTAGATCGATGCCAATTAAGCATAAGAGACTCAGCTTACATTCTCCATGCGGTTGTAGAAGCGCTTGGTCTGAACAGCGATGATTTTCCTATTAACAAATCTTCGATTCAGCGAATTCGTACTCAGGCGAGAAAATCCAGGGCAGAAGCAATAAAAACTGACTTCCAGAATAATTTGCTTGACGTAGTCACAGTCCATTGGGACGGAAAACTATTACCTGGATTGGATGTACGAAGTTCAAAAGAAGAACGCTTGTCAATTCTTGATTCTGATTGACGATAGAGAACAGCTTCTTGCAGTGCCAAAATTAGAGAGTTTTTTTGGAAAACATCAAGCTAAAGCCATTTCAACTGCACTCTTTGACTGGAACCTCCATGATAAAGTACAGATAATGTGCTGCGATACAACAGCTTCAAATACTGGCCGTTTCAGTGGAGCTTGTGCTATTTTGGAGCAGACTTTAGAAAGGGAATTACTGCTTTTTGCTTATCGTCATCATATTTATGTGTTGGTCCTTAAAGCTGTTTTTGAAACCAAGGTAAAGCAAATTACAAGTAGCCCAGATATTCCAATTTTCAAAAAGTTATGAGATAATTGGAAAAATATTAACACCGATAACATTGAGCCACCTCTGAATTTCGTTAAAGCACATATTGCTGAGACAAAAATTACATCTTTGTTAACTTTTTATAAGACTGAACTGGAAAAACCTTTTATTAGAGACGATTACCGCGAATTGGTGGAACTACAGATACAGAGAATAAACTAAAACTCAAGCGCGATGGATGGCGAGAGCGATCTATTCTATAAAAATATGTTTGCTTCAATCGCAACTTAAAATTACTGCAAAGGACAAAAATGCTCTACAAGATGTTTGCTTATTTATCGTCACCTTGTATACTAAACCTTGGCTCGAATGCACAGTGCCAATTAAAGCATCTAACCAAGACTTATGCTTTTTGAAAGCGCTAAAAGAATATGAAAAAGTAGACGCGACAAGTTCCAAGGCATCCATAAGCAAGTTTGTTCATCATTTATGGTATTTGTGTGAAGAAACAGTCATGTTGTCACTCTTTTATGAAGAAGTTGATTTCAAAACCAAGACAAAAATGATTAATAATTTAAACAGAGATAGTATAAACTAGGTCTTTGAATCCAGGGCATTGACCCCTTGGACTGTTTCATAGTCGTCAACAGATCATTGAAAATGTTGATGGGCTTACTTGTATTTACTGAAAGTGTTCCATCTAACTTCATTTAACGACTCTTTAAAGTAATTTGCTTTAATGGGGGTTGTTTGAGCCTATAAATACGTATAAAAGATTTCCACCAATGTTTAGTTCTGTATATATTTCTAATTAATAATTTCTTCGAAGACTATTTTATTTTCTAGAAAGATATTTTTGTTTAGAAATTCAGATCTCACGATACCGTACGTAAACAAGCACCCTCTCATTTTTCACAAGCAATCGCATTTAGCAACCCTAATATCTGACTGGTATCATTAAACCACAATCAACAGAGCCCCTCACGTAATGCATGAGTTTCAACAAATATATTGGATACCAGGACTTCATCAACTAGTCAGGATGCGCATATTTAGGTTAGGTTATTGGAAGTCCATGCTAAAAACTCAAGGCCAAGGCAAACCAACCTTTAATGCCAGATTTACCTACTTCCAGATTTTGCCAGTACGCTTTCACCAATATTGGGATTGATTTTGCTGGCGCTTTTCAGATTCTCGGGGTGAGCCGCGCACTAGAGGAAGTTCATCAATTTCTACAGAGTTACTGAGTGTACTCACAACAATTTAGCCAAACGTGAGGTTATTTGGCATTTCGATTTGCCCGCGGCTCTTAACTTTGGTGGATTACGAAGGCTAGTGTCAAATCCGTGTATCGCCAACTAGTTCCTGTTGGAGCAACCTCGAAATAGTTATTGGACTTTTCGATGAGAGCTCCGAAATGGATAAGGAAAATAGATTTCTGATTCAATTATACCAGATAGCATGTCATTTTGATTGTAATCTTTTATTAGACTAATAACATAAATTAATTTTCATAAATTAAATAACTAATACTTTGAGAATGAAAAAACAATTAATTAAATTAAAAGAACAACTTAAACGTTTTTATAATTAGAAAATGAAGTTATGAATGTTAACTAAATTATAAACAACTAATTAATGACAAAAAGAAAACAATTATTATTTAATCTTACGATATTAAATTTAACTCTATTAAATGACAAATAAATAAATGTTCAAATGAGATCTATTACAATCGGTTTTCTAGTTGAAATGATGTAATAAAAACTCTTACCTGTCTGACGAAGTAGATTCCAGTAGATAGTAGATTCTCGGCAGGACGAGGTGTATGTTGATACGACAGAGGAATTTTGTCGGCAAGGCGAGCGAAGATGGTGAAAACAACTTTGGGCTCCTATAGAGCATACGATGTGCACGCCAAGAGGCTCGTGTCAACACTGTCTGGCTCGGTCTGGCCGGAGCGAACAAAAGCCGATCGACTCCGCTTTTGTTTTTCTCTCTTTCAAACTTATTACAAATATTACACTTAATACTAAACAAATAAAATTACCTTTAAAGTTAAATTATTCTGAACAACTAGGAAATAAACTTATAAATGATAAAAACTTATAAATTTTCATATACGTGTATCATACAACTTTGTAATACTAAGGTAGCGGCATGTCAACAAGATCCTAATTAAAGTAAATGAAAATTCTTCCCCGTGTATACATCGCAAAAATTGAGCGATCACGGGGATATAGTTTCGATGAAGATGATCCAAGACTTAAATACCTGCTAGCTCAGTGGTTTAGAGCACTGCGATGGAGACGCAGACGACCAGGGTTCAAATCCCGGCCTGGGCAAATCTGTTCTCTTCAAAACAAACATTCATAGTATAATTAATAATTTGTCGTGACATTGTATGAATATTTATTAAGTGCGAATGTAAACTGGTTATAGCATGAACAAAGTTTCAAGAGGACAAGGTTTATTTTATTGATTAAAATATTAGATTATAATTACCTAGCATGGATAGATATTCTACTTATTTTCCAAAATTAAAAGCAATGTAACTACTCTGATTCGAAAACAAATGTTTTCTCTAACATATTTGTTCATACCTTGATTCTCGGGTTTTTTGGTGGAAATATAACAGCTCCTCATGGCGTCTTATTTATTTATCGATGAAAATGAGTTTTAATTAAATTTTTTATTTACATCATAATCATCATCACTGGCACTACAACCCGGTACGGGTTTTCGCCGCATCAAGACGACGCCTCCAATTATCTCTGTCTTGCGCCAGGGTCTGCAAAGCTCTGGTGTTGAGGAGCTTCTTTGCGTCGGCTTCGACCTCATCTGCCCATCTCAGTCGTGGCCGTCCTCTTCTTCCCCTCCCATCCACATACCCAAATAGCAGCCTCTTGATAGGTGTGTCCCCGTCCATTCTTGCAACATGTCCCGCTCATCGTAGCCTTGAGATCCTTATAAATTGTACCACATCCGGTTCCCGGTAAATCTGGTACAACTCTGTCTTTTGTCTCTGTCTGTACTGGGCGCCATCCCTTACAGGTCCAAACATTCTTCTCAGAATTTTTAGCTCAAAAACCTCCAAGGCGATAGCATCTGTCCGTGATAAAGGTCATGTCTCTGAGGCGTATATCAGTATTGGTCTAATTAAAGATTTGTACAGAGCGATCTTAGACTTTCTTGTCAGTAAATTACTTCTTAGTAATTTGGCTAGGCCAGAATAGTACCTGTCTGCTGTCGCTATTCGTCTCTGAACCTCCTGACAGGGCATATTGTTTGCAGACACTAGGGTACCTAGATAAACAAAACTATTAAGGCTTTCAAAGGTGTATCCTTCCAACCTAAGAGTAGGTGGTTCTGGCTTTAGAGGGTTAGCAACCATGTATATGGTCTTTGCTTGGTTGACTTGAAGACCCATTTTCCGCACTTGTTCCTCTATAGCCAAGAAGCCACGTTCCAAGTCCCTCTGTGATCTTGCTATGACGTCTATATCATCTGCATAGACTAGAATTTGGACTGACTTGGTGAGAATCAAACCGTTTCTTTCCACTTCGGAGTCCCTTATCACCTTCTCTAGTGCTAGGTAAAACAACAAGCTTGATAGGCCATCTCCCTGTCTCAGGCCCCTTGTGGTCGTGAAAGTCTCTGACAGGTCTCTCTGTATTCTGATGTAAATTCTTAAAATACCTAAGGTAAAAGAAGAAACTAGTTTTAATTGATGTATATCCTATTATATTGTTGTATATACTGTAAAAGATGTAAATATTTGTATAATAAAGAGATTTGAAGCAAAAAATCTGTATTCTGACTTGACATCTTGATACTATCATCAGCAACTCTGTAAGATGGATCAGTTCAAGGGAGATATTCATTGTCACCATAGCCTAATACAATTTCTCTCTTATGACGCTATCATATGCAATGATAAAATCAATAAAGAGGTGGTGGGTGGTGATGTTATATTCGCCCGTTCTTTCAAGCAGTGTCCTCAGTGCAAAGATTTGATCAGTGGTTGATCTCCCCCTCATAAAATCACTTTGGTAGACTTCTACCTCTCATTCAGCATGCGGGAGTAGCCTCTGATAGATGATATTAGACAGGACCTTATGCGTGCAGTTCAGAAGATTCATGCCACGGTAATTACTGCTGATTATCTGATCTCCCTTTTTATGGAGTGGTATGATGATGCCAGTGTACCATTCTTCAGGCATAGTCTTGGTAATCCAAATTCTATGAAGAAGGTCCCGGATAATCTTAATCACTTCATTCTCACCAGCCTTTAGCAGTTCTGCGGCTATGTTGTCAGATCCTGGGGCTCTATTGTTCTTCAATTATTCTTGGATTTCTTCTTCATCTGGTGGTTCGGTCAACTCGAAGTCATTGCACAAAACAGAAGCTACATTTTCCACAGTGGGACCCTGGGAAGTTTCCAGAATACTTCTAAAGTGGTTAGCCCTTTTGCCAAGAATGTTATCTTTACTGGTGATTAACGAAGCATCCTCTCCCCGGTAAGCATTGCTACTAGGATTGAATTCCTTTCGTTGGGCTTTCAGGCTTCTGTAGAAGGCTCTTGCATCCGCTTGGCATCTTAATTCATCAATCTCTTTATTTTTATCTTGTTCCTTTTTCCTCTCCCACGCATTCGAGCTAGAATAAGTAATACCCATAAAACTAAGGGGGCTCGAATAGAAAGGTGTAATACCCGAAAACTGCGCGAATCAGAGTACAAAGAAGAATTCAGCCAAAGATTGGATAAAACTTTGGAATCGGGTCCTCCTTAAGATACGGTAAACGGAAGATGGAATCACTGCAAAGCCGCTATCAAACAAACTGCAGAGGAGGTCCTCGGTATGGAGAAACACCACCAGGGGTCCGAATGGTTTGACTTGGAATGCCAAGCAGCTACAGATAAGAAAAACCAGGCCTGTAGGTGTATGATAATGAGCCACAGAACACGACAAGTTGTTAAGGAATACAAAGACATAAGGCGAGAAGAGAAACGCATCCATAGAAGTAAACAGAGGAAAAAGGAACAAGAGAAAATTGTATTTTCATAAATTACAAATATTTTATTTTATTCAATTTGTTTTGGTTTTTTCTTCATCCTATTTTTTTGTCAAGGGACAAATAAAAAATACAGCATATTAAGGGGGTGTATTTTATTGATTAACAATTTATTTGTATTTATACTAAAATCAATTGGTTCAGTAACTATACTTGCTTCATTCTTCTTGTAAAGTTCAATCATCTTTGTTATCAATGCCAGTGAATCGTTGATTTGTTTCTATATTTCCACAAAGCTTGGTCGTCTCGTTCCTGTTGAAACATGCAGATGCAGGCGATGGTGGAAGGGTCTCCTGAATCAACATTCAAAAACCAGTGCGTCCTCTTGTTGATAGGTCTTTTTACATTGATATCTTGATTGGTCCTTTCCATATGTTTTTTTCGTTTCTGCAGCAATAACAAAATTTCAGGAGCTCCGGCCGCAATATATGTCCTTTCCTCAACATTCATGTAAACGAAAACATTAACTGTTGGTGAGTGGGTACTCGGCCACAAGGTCGAATGGACCTCGATTCATCTCACGTATCATCAACAACAAGACTGTTCGGTCGAACATAGTGGAGGGGAGAAAGCTGCAACTGTTGTAGTTTCTTTATCTCATGATTTATTACACTTATTTTCATTTCATACAATGAAATGCATAATTGCAAATCTTTGAGTTGATGTAGAAAATTGTTGAGCCTTTTAACAGGATACCGTCTCTTCGTTATCATCCTCGCCCGACCATATGATTTGCAGCTCCTTCACTTGTTCACAATACTCAACAAACGAACCGTTCTCAGACTATTTATTGTGGTCGGAAATAGGGTAGTCATACTCCTTCCATTCATGCTAGATTACTCCGCAAAATAGACATGTTGTCCTATCAGACACTATCAAGTAGTACAACCAATCAGCCGCTAGTTTCAATGGACTCATCGATGACCAGCCGACAAATGTCGACAACCTTCCGTCTTCCTACCTCAGGTCCCTGCTCCTTAGCCGACCCATACTAAAAGAACTAATAGAGGAATTATTGCATCAGCTCTTCTAACACCAGAAGGCCCAAGGTCACAGCTGGGTGGCGACCATGGCCTAGCACAACTACTGACCTCAAAATGCGGTGTTACCACATCTTACTTTTCGTATAAGAACACCACTCAAGGTCAACCCCTCCCGCCCTAGCTTACACCACCTCACCCTAGCACACTTCACAAGGTCACCCCCCTCGCCCTGCTGGGGAGGGCAATGAGCTCAAGGTCGTGGATCTTTCTCAACCCGGATATTTGTACTACTCTGATTCATATTTAAAAGAAAGATGAACGAATGATGCACGTGCTAATGTGCGGCTGGTTTGCTGTCTCTCTCGGCATTCTTTTTCCAATTATATATTGTCGAACCCGTTCGTCACGCTCCTCTTGAGATGTTCGCGCACGGTTCTCTTTTGTCCTACCTAATTCGTTTATCTTTATTTCTTTTTTTAGTGTCTTCTGGCTTATTAGCTCTTTCAATACGTTTGCGTCGTGCTCCTCAGGTGATTTTATTATCAAGGTTAAATTTTCTTCGCGTCATTTGACTAACAATAATAATTTAATTAATTTCATTCTAATTAAATAATTCATAATTATTAATAACACATCACTATTATAATAAATGAATTAATATTATAAAAAAGTGATTAAATCCTTCTATTACAAATATACGTATAACACGTGTGAATAAACATAAATAAATGAACAGGTGTAAAATAAATTGAAGCATCGAAGGATAGAAATCGAAACAAAGCGTCATCTACTTAGTTACCTAAGTCATACCATCAGGTGTGTTACCATCAGATTAACTAACACCGCCATCTGTTGGAAAATTAATCAATATTATAAAGCTTTGTCATATAGGTGTGTTACCATCAGATTAACTAACACCGCCATCTGTTGGAAAATTAATCAATATTATAAAGCTTTGTCATATAAAAACAAAGCTTTATAACAAACGCAGGCTAGTGTCAAATCCGTGTAGCGCCGCCTATTTCCCGTTACGTTTTTTTTTTTTTTTAGATCTCATAAGTCAACATTTTTTTTATATTATATTATTTATTTTTTCAGATGGTCGAAGCTGTTGAAAGAAATCTTTCATTTTCAGCAACAGAAAGGAGGAGGACAGGCTGGTAAAAGCGTAAAAAAAAAAAATTAAAACAAAAAAAAAATAATAAAAAAAAATTTAAAAAAAAGTGTTTGGTGGGGTGGGGTTCATCTGTATGCGAGTTGAGGGTCTTTCGTTGGACGTCCGGATACCAAACAAGTTTTTGCTAAGCTTATAGCCATCTTCCTTATTGAAATTGTTAGGTTCTTTGAGAATTTCGATAGCTTTTCTTATGTCACGGAGAAGGTAATTAGCTTCTTTTAGGCTGGTGTTTTCAAAGGGTATGTGGTGGTAGGTGTTGTAAAGATGACACAACACCAATCACTTATACATGCTAACAACCACATACCCTTTGGAAACACCACCATCCATGCAAAATAATCTAATTACATTCTCCGTAACGTAAGAGAAGCTACCGAAATTGTCAAAAAACCCAACCACTACAATAAGAAAGATGGCTGGCTATAAGCTTAGCAAAAACTGGTTAGGTATCCGGACGTCCAACGAAAGACCCTCACAATTACTCACATACAGATTAACCCCACCCCACCAAACACACAAGAACACACCCGAACACCATACGACCAGCACAGACCAGGCAATGGGAAGGCCGATTTCGATCGAAACCACGCCCGCCCCCCTCCCCCTGAATACCCTGACTCCGACCATCCGCTCGCGATTAACTGACAGTACATTTAGGGCCTTCCCATTGACTGACAGTTAATCGCAAGCGGATGGTCGAAGTCAAGGTATGCATCGCTCAGGCGAGCACTTTTTCAGCAATAATGAATTTTGGAATTGGAAGTTATCAACGCTTCAAGCCAGAATCAAGGGAGTGACAGACCAAGGAAGACGGTTTACCACCGATGCTTCACACAAACCACTTTTTTACGCCATGTATGATGATTTAACTTCCCTTCGGCTACAAATGGATCAAACCCAAGAAGAAATTACACAAATGTATTTTAAAGGAGGTCGTGAAAAAGAATATCCCGATGAAAACGAGTAATCAAGAAAGGAAAATTCCGACCGTTACTATTATGAATGTAAAATGTTGTACAAACGTCTAACCGAGGAAGATGCCAAAACAACACGAATTGGTTCGACAGACCAATCGGTAAATGCAACTGCCTCATTAAATGACTCCAGAAATCCACGAGGGCGTTTGCCCAAAATTAATCTCCCAATTTTCAATGGAAATCCCATCGATTGGCCTCACTACCGCGATACCTATGAAGTTCTAGTTCACAAGGATGACGGTTTAGATAAAATTGAAAAATTTCATTACCTGAACTCTACTCTAGGAGATGATGCTCTAAATCTTATAAAAATCTCCCAATTCAGGAGCTGAATTATGACTTGGCTTGGGAAAGGCTTATTACTCGATACAATAATAAACGCATTTTAGCCTCTCTTTATGTTCAACGGTTATTAGCATTCAAGCCAATAACTGGATCACCGACGTTATCGTCCTTAAGGCATTTCTTGGATTGCATGGTGGATAACGTAACACAATTTCAGCAGCTACACCTGGCGGATGAAACTGGATTTATTCTATTCAGCTTAGCCATGCGGTGTTTGGATGCATGAACTAAAAGAGCTTTCGAACAAAAACATATTGACGTCGAGTTCCCTACCTTTGACCAACTTACAAAGTTTGTGACTCAGCAATGTAAAGTTCTGGAATTATCTTCATGCCTATCCGAAGATAATAAAATTCAAGAAAATACCAACCGCAAGCCCAAAGGACATTCATTTATCGTTTCAACGCAACCAAATTCTCAACAGAATAAACAATTACGTACTTGTTTTCTATGTAAACAAAACCATTATTTAACGAGCTGCCCTCGTTTCAAGGCAATGACTGCCAAAGAACGGTTTGAATCAATAAAGAATTACCCAGGTTGTCGCTATCATCTCACCTTGACTCATTCAACTCAAGGGTGTAAAAACAAAACATGTTGTGCATATTGTCGAAAATCTCACAATTCACTGCTGCATTTCCCGAGCCGAAATAACCAATTTAATAGCCAAGCAAATGATGCCATAACACCTGTGGCCAATCAAAATCCACCTGAAACATATTCTTCAGTAATGACACATGCTTGCCAAGACAACAATGACATATTGCTAAGTACGGCTATCGTGCATTTACAGGATAATAAGTCGATGTTTAAACCAATTCGCATCCTCCTAGATTCCGGGTCACAGTGTACATTGATCACCCAATCATGTGCGAATGCTTTTCATCTCCATATTGAGAAAGTTAAAAGAAATCTTTCAGGAGTGGGACAACATCTAATGGAGGGAATAGGAACAGCTCGTTGCATATTAAAGCCAAGAAACAGACACGGTCCTTTATTATCCACGCAAGCAACTGTTGTGCCGAATATTACTGGTAAATTGCCAACGAGTCAAGTACCCCGTAGGGTCCAACAGAAAATCGCATCATATGCTTTAGCGGATCCTAATTTCTTTGAGCCTCGAGAAATTGACATTTTATTGGGAGCTGATTTGTTTTGGAAAATTCTTCGGAATGGAATACGACGAATCGAAGGTGAGGAAGCCACGTTAATGAACACCGTATTCGGATGGGTGGTTTTAGGACGAATTCACAATGTTGAACCTAGCTACACAGCTTCGTTGCATATTTTATCCACATCAACAATTGACAACTTAATCGAAAAATTCTGGGAACTGGAAGAACCCGCTTCTCCAAATATTCCATCGAATCCTGAGGATGTCGCGTGCGAAACTCATTTTGACCAAACTCATTATAGATTACCGTCTGGACGATATGGGGTTCGGTTACCTTTTAAAGGTACACCACCTGATTTGCGTGATGGCAACCAACAGGCTTTAAAACGTTTTTTCTCCTTGGAATCTAAATTTTCAAAAAATCCAGATTTAAAAAATTCATATTCACTCTTTATGGAAGAATATCAACAATTGGGACACATGAGGCCAACCACTGATCAAGCCAAGTATATAATACCACACCATGGTGTTGTCAAAAGGGATAGCTCATCCGCTAGGCTTCGAGTGGTTTTCGATGCATCAATGCGTTGTAAATTTGGTTCATTGAATGATTTTCTTTACGCAGGGCCAAAACTGCAGTTGGACATAGCAGATATAATAATAAACTTTCGCACCCACGAGATTGCCTTCACTGCTGACATTTGCAAGATGTACCGGCAGATTGAATTACATAAAGATGATCGCTGTTATCAACATATTTTCTGGAGGCCAGCTTCCCACGAAGAGCTAAAACAGTTCGAGCTCACGACTGTTACCTATGGCATATCAGTTTCGCCATTCTTGGCCTTACGTGTCATCAAACAGTTAACAATGGATGAAGGCAAGTGTTTTCCTGAAGCCGTGCAAGCTTTGTCGCAGGATATGTATGTTGATGATATCGTCACTGGATCGGATTCACTAGAAGGAGCATTAATTCTTCAGAAACAGTTAATCGATATATTGGAAAAGGGTGGATTTCAGCTCAGAAAGTGGGCCAGTAACTCTCAAGCACTTCTAAACGTGATCCCAGAAGAGTATCGTGAACAGGCCGTGAAGTTGAACCCCAAAGATGACTTTTCAATAAAAATTTTGTGGATGCACTGGGACCCATCCAACGACATGTTCTCTTATCATATCCATGATTTACCAACAGTTACCACTAAGCGCTCCATACTATCCACAATCGCCAGAATTTACGACCCCTTAGGTTATCTCTCCCCCGTAGTGTTTTATGCCAAGGTGATCATGCAGGAACTTTGGAAACATCGTTTGAAGTGGGATGACCCTATACCTACAGACATTAACAACAAGTGGTCAACTTTTATTAAAGAATTAAGATCAATATCAAGCATTCAAATACCAAGAAGTCTGAAACTAAAAACATCTATCAACACCCAATTAATAGGCTTTTGTCACGCCTCACAACGAGGTTATGCTGCTATGCTTTTTCTTAGGGTCGAACATACTAATGGAGACGTTCATGTTTCTTTGCTTAAAGCCAAAACAAAACTCACTCCCATTAAAACCATTACGATTCCTCGACTCGAGCTGTGTGGAGCTCACCTTTTAGCGCTACTGTATGACTCCATAAAAGAATTTTTAAGGCGCTTGAATGTTGACGACATTTACATGTTCACGGATTCGACTATAGTGTTAGGGTGGTTGAATACTTTACCCCATAAGCTTAACATCTATGTCGCAAATAGAATTCTACAAATATTAGAGAAAACCGAGCGGACATATTGGTTTCATGTGGATTCTTCTGATAATCCTGCTGATGGTGCCTCCAGAGGCATGACCCCTTCTAATTTTTTGAAATACCCACAATGGTGGGCGGGTCCTAAATGGCTACTTCAACCGACAACCGAGTGGCCTAAACCAGCCAATATTGATACAAATGTTGTACTCCCTGAAAATAAACTTGAAAAGAAAATCCTTCTGACATCAAACGTTCAAGCAAGCACTTATTGTTAGTGTATCTGGTTAGAGAGGTTTTCTTCATTCACTAAATTATTAAGAGTAGTCGCTTATCTCTTCCGATTTATTAATAACATAAAAACATCCAACATCAAAACGATAGGACCCTTTACAGTTCCCGAAATTCACTTTGCCGAGGTCACCATTATTAAATGGACCCAGCAACTATATTTTCCCGAACGTTTCGCTGAGCCAGCTCTGCTATGCCATGAGAAGGAATTAGCACGACTCTCACCTTTCCTTGATGGCCATGGACTATTGAGGGTGGGTGGCCGACTTCGTCATTCTGATCTACACTACGACAGCAAACATCCTGTTTTACTACCCCAAAAATGTCTTTTATCTAACATTTTGGTTGATCATTACCACCGTATTACACTTCATGGGGGTTTACAGATGATCCAATCCGCTTTACGTCAAAAATACTGGATTCTTTCCTCCAGACGTTTAATGAAGTTTCGTATATTCAAATGGCTCAAGTGTTTTAAATTAAAGGCGAAACCCTCGCCCCCCTTGATGGGAGATTTACCGCCTGCTCGGTTCACCAGTGGAAGAGCTTTTCTAAATGTTGGAGTGGATTATGCCGGTCCCTTCCAGTTGAAATTTTCGTCAAGAAGGAATTCCCCTACCACCAAAGGATACATATGCTTATTTATGTGCTTAGCAACCAGAGCCTTACATCTGGAGATAGTTTCAAGCCTTACCACTGATGCATTCTTAGCTTCACTGGATCGGTTTATAGCCAGACGAGGCAAACCTATTAACATCTATTCCGATTGTGGAACCAACTTCGCAGGAGCAGCTCGGGAGATGAAGGAAATTTCAAATTGGTTTGGAATACCTGCTAATCAACATACCATAGTAAATCACTTGGTAGAGAAAGAAATAACATGGCACTTTAACCCCCCTGCAGCTCCTCACTTTGGAGGCATATGGGAGGCAGGGGTTAAATCAGTAAAACACCATCTAACAAGAATTTTATCTTCTACTCCATACACCTTCGAGGAATTTTACACATTTGCAGTCCAGATTGAAGCCATATTGAACTCGCGCCCACTATATCCGTTATCATCTGAGCCAGAAGATTTCCAATACCTAACTCCAGGTCATTTTTTAATAGGCGACTGTTTAACGTCTCGTCCCACTCATGACTGGACGAAGGCGGCTGAAAATCGTCTCAGCAGATGGCAGCTGATTCAGCAACGTACACAACATTTTTGGACGAAATGGCGTCATGATTATTTGACCACATTGCAGCAAAGAATCAAATGGACAAAACAAGCTACGTATTCACCGCAAATTGGTGACTTGGTTTTAATTCATGACAAAACAGCTTCGCCCCTTTCCTGGCCAACGGCACGTATAACAGCCTTACACAAAGGTGCTGATGAGGTAGTCAGAGTAGTCACCATTAAAACAATTAATAGGGAATTCCAGCGTCCCGCTGTCAACTTAATTAAGCTTCTTAACTCTGAAGCTGATGGATAATCATGAAGGTTCAAATTTCCATAAAATCTCATGGAAATTTTGGTGGGCGGGATGTTCGGGACCGAATCGTATTATTTTTTAATTAGGTCACATTGAAATTTTGTTTAATGTTTACATTTGTTTTATGTAAGGTCACATTTATGTTTGTTTTATATAAGGTTACATTTATGTTTATTTTGTGAGAGGTTTTTTAATTTTAATTAATAAGGCAATAACAACAGTAATAGGAAGGAAGAATGAAGGATTATCGACGTGTTCTGTTTACGTTCCGAGGATTGGAGTCCGTGTTTATTTACCACAACCTTGATGTGAACCGTCCTGTTACAACTCTGGGACTATACCAGTTCAGTGCTAACAGCCGGCCGGCTCGGTACCTTTTCATCGCTCAGACGAGCACTTTTTCTTCGCTCAGACGAGCACTTTTTCATCGCTCAGACGAACACCTTTTCATCGCTCAGACGAGCACCTTTTTCATCGCTCAGACGAGCAATAATGAATTTTGGAATTCAGATATATTGTGACATGTGACGGGTGATGATTTCAAACGGAAGCTACATCTGCCTGGGTTCGTACGAATTGTATTGCGGTTTTATGCGCATAAGTAAAATAAGATAAAATCAAATGTTTATAGTTTTAATTGATAGTTTTAATTTTTCTTTAGGATAAAATTTTCTTTTTTTTTTATTTATGAAGTGTTTTGTTTATTTTAATGAAGTTCAACAATATAACAAAAACAATATAAAAGTGTTAGAATTACAGTTGTATAATTTTAATTATGTATTTGGTGCAACAAGCGTGCCATGTATCACCTTGGATTGTCAAAACATCGCACTCCGGCACAGTCCAGTTAAAATAAAATTTATTTTTATTTTAATTTTTTTTTATTAATCATCCCTTTCCCAGTTGATAACATTGAGACAGATTGGGTGATAAAACATTTGGTCCTCCGAGGTCGGATTGCGGTGGTGTGGCAAAAAGGTTATACTATAAGTTATTTATTTAATATTTTTCTTTTTTAGTAGGTAATGATTGTAATATTTTCAACAACAAAATTCTAGTTCGCGTGGGCTCGAACATTCTGTTCATTCACAGTATTCTCTGAATCATAATTTTACCTTCTTATTAAAGTGAGAATTTTTTCGAATTGAACCTTCCAATAATCATTTTTTTTTTCTCATTTTCCTTCTCTTTTCTTCTTCAACATGGCTACTGAGAAAGATATTGAAAAACATTTGAAGTATTTAAAGTCGAAGTTATCAACGCTTCAAGCCAGAATCAAGGGAGTGACAGACCAAGGAAGACGGGTTGCCACCGATGCTTCACACAAACCACTTTTTTACGCCATGTATGATGATTTAACTTCCCTTCGGCTACAAATGGATCAAACCCAAGAAGAAATTACACAAATGTATTTTCAAGGAGGCCGTGAAAAAGAATATCCCGATGAAAACGAGAAAGCAAGAAAGGAAAATTCCGACCGTTACTATTATGAATGTAAAATGTTGTACAAACGTCTAACCGAGGAAGATGCCAAAACAACACGAATTGGTTCGACAGACCAATCGGTAAATGCAACTGCCTCATTAAATGACTCCAGAAATCCACGAGGGCGTTTGCCCAAAATTAATCTCCCAATTTTCAATGGAAATCCCATTGATTGGCCTCACTACCGCGATACCTATGAAGTTCTAGTTCACAAGGATGACGGTTTAGATAAAATTGAAAAATTTCATGACCTGAACTCGACTCTAAGAGATGATGCTCTAAATCTTATTAAAAATCTCCCAATTCAGGAGCTGAATTATGACTTGGCTTGGGAAAGGCTTATTACTCGATACAATAATAAACGCATTTTAGCCTCTCTTTATGTTCAACGGTTATTAGCATTCAAGCCAATAACTGGATCACCGACGTTATCGTCCTTAAGGCATTTCTTGGATTGCATGGTGGATAATGTAACACAATTTCAGCAGCTACACCTGGCGGATGAAACTAGATTTATTCTATTCAGCTTAGCCATGCGGTGTTTGGATGCATCAACTAAAAGAGCTTTCGAACAAAAACATATTGACGTCGAGTTCCCTACCTTTGACCAACTTACAAAGTTTGTGACTCAGCAATGTAAAGTTCTGGAATTATCTTCATGCCTATCCGAAGATAATAAAATTCAAGTAAATACCAACCGCAAGCCCAAAGGACATTCATTTATCGTTTCAACGCAACCAAATTCTCAACAGAATAAACAATTACGTACTTGTTTTTTATGCAAACAAAACCATTATTTAACGAGCTGCCCTCGTTTCAAGGCAATGACTGCCAAAGAACGGTTTGAATCAATAAAGAATTACCCAGGTTGTCGCTATCATCTCACCTTGACTCATTCAACTCAAGAGTGTAAAAACAAAACATGTTGTGCATATTGTCAAAAATCTCACAATTCACTGCTGCATTTCCCGAGCCGAAATAACCAATTTAATAGCCAAGCAAATGATGCCATAACACCTGTGGCCAATCAAAATCCACCTGAAACATATTCTTCAGTAATGACACATGCTTGCCAAGACAACAATGACATATTGCTAAGTACGGCTATCGTGCATTTACAGGATAATAAGTCGATGTTTAAACCAATTCGCATCCTCCTAGATTCCGGGTCACAGTGTACATTGATCACCCAATCATGTGCGAATGCTTTTCATCTCCATATTGAGAAAGTTAAAAGAAATCTTTCAGGAGTGGGACAACATCTAATGGAGGGAATAGGAACAGCTCGTTGCATATTAAAGCCAAGAAACAGACACGGTCCTTTATTATCCACGCAAGCAACTGTTGTGCCGAATATTACTGGTAAATTGCCAACGAGTCAAGTACCCCGTAGGGTCCAACAGAAAATCGCATCATATGCTTTAGCGGATCCTAATTTCTTTGAGCCTCGAGAAATTGACATTTTATTGGGAGCTGATTTGTTTTGGAAAATTCTTCGGAATGGAATACGACGAATCGAAGGTGAGGAAGCCACGTTAATGAACACCGTATTCGGATGGGTGGTTTTAGGACGAATTCACAATGTTGAACCTAGCTACACAGCTTCGTTGCATATTTTATCCACATCAACAATTGACAACTTAATCGAAAAATTCTGGGAACTGGAAGAACCCGCTTCTCCAAATATTCCATCGAATCCTGAGGATGTCGCGTGCGAAACTCATTTTGACCAAACTCATTATAGATTACCGTCTGGACGATATGGGGTTCGGTTACCTTTTAAAGGCACACCACCTGATTTGCGTGATGGCAACCAACAGGCTTTAAAACGTTTTTTCTCCTTGGAATCTAAATTTTCAAAAAATCCAGATTTAAAAAATTCATATTCACTCTTTATGGAAGAATATCGACAATTGGGACACATGAGGCCAACCACTGATCAAGCCAAGTATATAATACCACACCATGGTGTTGTCAAAAGGGATAGCTCATCCGCTAGGCTTCGAGTGGTTTTCGATGCATCAATGCGTTGTAAATTTGGTTCATTGAATGATTTTCTTTACGCAGGGCCAAAACTGCAGTTGGACATAGCAGATATAATAATAAACTTTCGCACCCACGAGATTGCCTTCACTGCTGACATTTGCAAGATGTACCGGCAGATTGAATTACATAAAGATGATCGCTGTTATCAACATATTTTCTGGAGGTCAGCTTCCCACGAAGAGCTAAAACAGTTCGAGCTCACGACTGTTACCTATGGCATATCAGTTTCGCCATTCTTGGCCTTACGTGTCATCAAACAGTTAACAATGGATGAAGGCAAGTGTTTTCCTGAAGCCGTGCAAGCTTTGTCGCAGGATATGTATGTTGATGATATCGTCACTGGATCGGATTCACTAGAAGGAGCATTAATTCTTCAGAAACAGTTAATCGATATATTGGAAAAGGGTGGATTTCAGCTCAGAAAGTGGGCCAGTAACTCTCAAGCACTTCTAAACGTGATCCCAGAAGAGTATCGTGAACAGGCCGTGAAGTTGAACCCCAAAGATGACTTTTCAATAAAAATTTTGTGGATGCACTGGGACCCATCCAACGACATGTTCTCTTATCATATCCATGATTTACCAACAGTTACCACTAAGCGCTCCATACTATCCACAATCGCCAGAATTTACGACCCCTTAGGTTATCTCTCCCCCGTAGTGTTTTATGCCAAGGTGATCATGCAGGAACTTTGGAAACATCGTTTGAAGTGGGATGACCCTATACCTACAGACATTAACAACAAGTGGTCAACTTTTATTAAAGAATTAAGATCAATATCAAGCATTCAAATACCAAGAAGTCTGAAACTAAAAACATCTATCAACACCCAATTAATAGGCTTTTGTCACGCCTCACAACGAGGTTATGCTGCTATGCTTTTTCTTAGGGTCGAACATACTAATGGAGACGTTCATGTTTCTTTGCTTAAAGCCAAAACAAAACTCACTCCCATTAAAACCATTACGATTCCTCGACTCGAGCTGTGTGGAGCTCACCTTTTAGCGCTACTGTATGACTCCATAAAAGAATTTTTAAGGCGCTTGAATGTTGACGACATTTACATGTTCACGGATTCGACTATAGTGTTAGGGTGGTTGAATACTTTACCCCATAAGCTTAACATCTATGTCGCAAATAGAATTCTACAAATATTAGAGAAAACCGAGCGGACATATTGGTTTCATGTGGATTCTTCTGATAATCCTGCTGATGGTGCCTCCAGAGGCATGACCCCTTCTAATTTTTTGAAATACCCACAATGGTGGGCGGGTCCTAAATGGCTACTTCAACCGACAACCGAGTGGCCTAAACCAGCCAATATTGATACAAATGTTGTACTCCCTGAAAATAAACTTGAAAAGAAAATCCTTCTGACATCAAACGTTCAAGCAAGCACTTATTGTTAGTGTATCTGGTTAGAGAGGTTTTCTTCATTCACTAAATTATTAAGAGTAGTCGCTTATCTCTTCCGATTTATTAATAACATAAAAACATCCAACATCAAAACGATAGGACCCTTTACAGTTCCCGAAATTCACTTTGCCGAGGTCACCATTATTAAATGGACCCAGCAACTATATTTTCCCGAACGTTTCGCTGAGCCAGCTCTGCTATGCCATGAGAAGGAATTAGCACGACTCTCACCTTTCCTTGATGGCCATGGACTATTGAGGGTGGGTGGCCGACTTCGTCATTCTGATCTACACTACGACAGCAAACATCCTGTTTTACTACCCCAAAAATGTCACTTATCTAACATTTTGGTTGATCATTACCACCGTATTACACTTCATGGGGGTTTACAGAAGATCCAATCCGCTTTACGTCAAAAATACTGGATTCTTTCCTCCAGACGTTTAATAAAGTTTCGTATATTCAAATGCCTCAAGTGTTTTAAATTAAAGGCGAAACCCTCGCCCCCCATGATGGGAGATTTGCCGCCTGCTCGGTTCACCAGTGGAAGAGCTTTTCTAAATGTTGGAGTGGATTATGCCGGTCCCTTCCAGTTGAAATTTTCGTCAAGAAGGAATTCCCCTACCACCAAAGGATACATATGCTTATTTATGTGCTTAGCAACCAGAGCCTTACATCTGGAGATAGTTTCAAGCCTTACCACTGATGCATTCTTAGCTTCACTGGATCGGTTTATAGCCAGACGAGGCAAACCTATTAACATCTATTCCGATTGTGGAACCAACTTCGTAGGAGCAGCTCGGGAGATGAAGGAAATTTCAAAATGGTTTGGAATACCTGCTAATCAACATACCATAGTAAATCACTTGGTAGAGAAAGAAATAACATGGCACTTTAACCCCCCTGCAGCTCCTCACTTTGGAGGCATATGGGAGGCAGGGGTTAAATCAGTAAAACACCATCTAACAAGAATTTTATCTTCTACTCCATACACCTTCGAGGAATTTTACACATTTGCAGTCCAGATTGAAGCCATATTGAACTCGCGCCCACTATATCCGTTATCATCTGAGCCAGAAGATTTCCAATACCTAACTCCAGGTCATTTTTTAATAGGCGACTGTTTAACGTCTCGTCCCACTCATGACTGGACGAATGCGGCTGAAAATCGTCTCAGCAGATGGCAGCTGATTCAGCAACGTACACAACATTTTTGGACGAAATGGCGTCATGATTATTTGACCACATTGCAGCAAAGAATCAAATGGACAAAACAAGCTACGTATTCACCGCAAATTGGTGACTTGGTTTTAATTCATGACAAAACAGCTTCGCCCCTTTCCTGGCCAACGGCACGTATAACAGCCTTACACAAAGGTGCTGATGAGGTAGTCAGAGTAGTCACCATTAAAACAATTAATAGGGAATTCCAGCGTCCCGCTGTCAACTTAATTCCGCTTCTTAACTCGGAAGCTGATGGATAGCCATGAAGGTTCAAATTTCCATAAAATCTCATGGAAATTTTGGTGGGCGGGATGTTCGGGACCGAATCGCATTATTTTCTAATTAGGTCACATTGAAATTTTGTTTAATGTTTACATTTGTTTTATGTAAGGTCACATTTATGTTTGTTTTATATAAGGTTACATTTATGTTTATTTTGTGAGAGGTTTTTTAATTTTAATTAATAAGGCAATAACAACAGTAATAGGAAGGAAGAATGAAGGATTATCGACGTGTTCTGTTTACGTTCCGAGGATCGGAGTCCGTGTTTATTTACCACAACCTTGACGTGAACCGTCCTGTTACAACTCTGGGACTATACCAGTTCAGTGCTAACAGCCGGCCGGCTCGGTACCTTTTCATCGCTCAGGCGAGCACGTTTTCATCGCTCAGACGAGCACTTTTTCATCGCACAGACGAGCACCTTTTCATCGCTCAGACGAGCACCTTTTTCATCGCTCAGACGAGCAATAATGAATTTTGGAATTCAGATATATTATGACATGTGACGGGTCGCACTACGATGATTTCAAACGGAAGCTACATCTGCCTGGGTTCGTACGAATTGTATTGCGGTTTTATGCGCATAAGTAAAATAAGTAAAATCAAATGTTTAAAACCGCAATACAATTCGTACGAACCCAGGCAGATGTAGCTTCCGTTTGAAATCATCGTAGTGCGACCCGTCACATGTCACAATATATTTGAATTCCAAAATTCATTATTGCTCGTCTGAGCGATGAAAAAGTGCTCGTCTGAGCGATGAAAAGGTACCGAGCCGGCCGGCTGTTAGCACTGAACTGGTATAGTCACAGAGTTGTAACAGGACGGTTCACATCAAGGTTGTGGTAAATAAACACGGACTCCGATCCTCGGAACGTAAACAGAACACGTCGATAATCCTTCATTCTTCCTTCCTATTACTGTTGTTATTGCCTTATTAATTAAAATTAAAAAACCTCTCACAAAATAAACATAAATGTAACCTTATATAAAACAAACATAAATGTGACCTTACATAAAACAAATGTAAACATTAAACAAAATTTCAATGTGACCTAATTAAAAAATAATACGATTCGGTCCCGAACATCCCGCCCACCAAAATTTCCATGAGATTTTATGGAAATTTGAACCTTCACGGCTATCCATCAGCTTCAGAGTTAAGAAGCGGAATTTATTTGACAGCGGGACGCTGGAATTCCCTATTAATTGTTTTAATGGTGACTACTCTGACTACCTCATCAGCACCTTTGTGTAAGGCTGTTATACGTGCCGTTGGCCAGGAAAGGGGCGAAGCTGTTTTGTCATGAATTAAAACCAAGTCACCAATTTGCGGTGAATACGTAGCTTGTTTTGTCCATTTGATTCTTTGCTGCAATGTGGTCAAATAATCATGACGCCATTTCGTCCAAAAATGTTGTGTACGTTGCTGAATCAGCTGCCATCTGCTGAGACGATTTTCAGCCGCATTCGTCCAGTCATGAGTGGGACGAGACGTTAAACAGTCGCCTATTAAAAAATGACCTGGAGTTAGGTATTGGAAATCTTCTGGCTCAGATGATAACGGATATAGTGGGCGCGAGTTCAATATGGCTTCAATCTGGACTGCAAATGTGTAAAATTCCTCGAAGGTGTATGGAGTAGAAGATAAAATGCTTGTAAGATGGTGTTTTACTGATTTGACCCCTGCCTCCCATATGCCTCCAAAGTGAGGAGCTGCAGGGGGGTTAAAGTGCCATGTTATTTCTTTCTCTACCAAGTGATTTACTATGGTATGTTGATTAGCAGGTATTCCAAACCAATTTGAAATTTCCTTCATCTCCCGAGCTGCTCCTGCGAAGTTGGTTCCACAATCGGAATAGATGTTAATAGGTTTGCCTCGTCTGGCTATAAACCGATCCAGTGAAGCTAAGAATGCATCAGTGGTAAGGCTTGAAACTATCTCCAGATGTAAGGCTCTGGTTGCTAAGCACATAAATAAGCATATGTATCCTTTGGTGGTAGGGGAATTCCTTCTTGACGAAAATTTCATCTGGAAGGGACCGGCATAATCCACTCCAACATTTAGAAAAGCTCTTCCACTGGTGAACCGAACAGGCGGCAAATCTCCCATCAAGGGGGGCGAGGGTTTCGCCTTTAATTTAAAACACTTGAGGCATTTGAATATACGAAACTTTATTAAACGTCTGGAGGAAAGAATCCAGTATTTTTGACGTAAAGCGGATTGGATCATCTGTAAACCCCCATGAAGTGTAATACGGTGGTAATGATCAACCAAAATGTTAGATAAGTGACATTTTTGGGGTAGTAAAACAGGATGTTTGCTGTCGTAGTGTAGATCAGAATGACGAAGTCGGCCACCCACCCTCAATAGTCCATGGCCATCAAGGAAAGGTGAGAGTCGTGCTAATTCCTTCTCATGGCATAGCAGAGCTGGCTCAGCGAAACGTTCGGGAAAATATTGTTGCTGGGTCCATTTAATAATGGTGACCTCGGCAAAGTGAATTTCGGGAACTGTAAAGGGTCCTATCGTTTTGATGTTGGATGTTTTTATGTTATTAATAAATCGGAAGAGATAAGCGACTACTCTTAATAATTTAGTGAATGAAGAAAACCTCTCTAACCAGATACACCAACAATAAGTGCTTGCTTGAACGTTTGATGTCAGAAGGATGTTCTTTTCAAGTTTATTTTCAGGGAGTACAACATTTGTATCAATATTGGCTGGTTTAGGCCACTCGGTTGTCGGTTGAAGTAGCCATTTAGGACCCGCCCACCATTGTGGGTATTTCAAAAAATTAGAAGGGGGCATGCCTCTGGAGGCACCATCAGCAGGATTATCAGAAGAATCCACATGAAACCAATATGTCCGCTCGGTTTTCTCTAATATTTGTAGAATTCTATTTGCGACATAGATGTTAAGCTTATGGGGTAAAGTATTCAACCACCCTAACACTATAGTCGAATCCGTGAACATGTAAATGTCGTCAACATTCAAGCGCCTTAAAAATTCTTTTATGGAGTCATACAGTAGCGCTAAAAGGTGAGCTCCACACAGCTCGAGTCGAGGAATCGTAATGGTTTTAATGGGAGTGAGTTTTGTTTTGGCTTTAAGCAAAGAAACATGAACGTCTCCATTAGTATGTTCGACCCTAAGAAAAAGCATAGCAGCATAACCTCGTTGTGAGGCGTGACAAAAGCCTATTAATTGGGTGTTGATAGATGTTTTTAGTTTCAGACTTCTTGGTATTTGAATGCTTGATATTGATCTTAATTCTTTAATAAAAGTTGACCACTTGTTGTTAATGTCTGTAGGTATAGGGTCATCCCACTTCAAACGATGTTTCCAAAGTTCCTGCATGATCACCTTGGCATAAAACACTACGGGGGAGAGATAACCTAAGGGGTCGTAAATTCTGGCGATTGTGGATAGTATGGAGCGCTTAGTGGTAACTGTTGGTAAATCATGGATATGATAAGAGAACATGTCGTTGGATGGGTCCCAGTGCATCCACAAAATTTTTATTGAAAAGTCATCTTTGGGGTTCAACTTCACGGCCTGTTCACGATACTCTTCTGGGATCACGTTTAGAAGTGCTTGAGAGTTACTGGCCCACTTTCTGAGCTGAAATCCACCCTTTTCCAATATATCGATTAACTGTTTCTGAAGAATTAATGCTCCTTCTAGTGAATCCGATCCAGTGACGATATCATCAACATACATATCCTGCGACAAAGCTTGCACGGCTTCAGGAAAACACTTGCCTTCATCCATTGTTAACTGTTTGATGACACGTAAGGCCAAGAATGGCGAAACTGATATGCCATAGGTAACAGTCGTGAGCTCGAACTGTTTTAGCTCTTCGTGGGAAGCTGACCTCCAGAAAATATGTTGATAACAGCGATCATCTTTATGTAATTCAATCTGCCGGTACATCTTGCAAATGTCAGCAGTGAAGGCAATCTCGTGGGTGCGAAAGTTTATTATTATATCTGCTATGTCCAACTGCAGTTTTGGCCCTGCGTAAAGAAAATCATTCAATGAACCAAATTTACAACGCATTGATGCATCGAAAACCACTCGAAGCCTAGCGGATGAGCTATCCCTTTTGACAACACCATGGTGTGGTATTATATACTTGGCTTGATCAGTGGTTGGCCTCATGTGTCCCAATTGTCGATATTCTTCCATAAAGAGTGAATATGAATTTTTTAAATCTGGATTTTTTGAAAATTTAGATTCCAAGGAGAAAAAACGTTTTAAAGCCTGTTGGTTGCCATCACGCAAATCAGGTGGTGTACCTTTAAAAGGTAACCGAACCCCATATCGTCCAGACGGTAATCTATAATGAGTTTGGTCAAAATGAGTTTCGCACGCGACATCCTCAGGATTCGATGGAATATTTGGAGAAGCGGGTTCTTCCAGTTCCCAGAATTTTTCGATTAAGTTGTCAATTGTTGATGTGGATAAAATATGCAACGAAGCTGTGTAGCTAGGTTCAACATTGTGAATTCGTCCTAAAACCACCCATCCGAATACGGTGTTCATTAACGTGGCTTCCTCACCTTCGATTCGTCGTATTCCATTCCGAAGAATTTTCCAAAACAAATCAGCTCCCAATAAAATGTCAATTTCTCGAGGCTCAAAGAAATTAGGATCCGCTAAAGCATATGATGCGATTTTCTGTTGGACCCTACGGGGTACTTGACTCGTTGGCAATTTACCAGTAATATTCGGCACAACAGTTGCTTGCGTGGATAATAAAGGACCGTGTCTGTTTCTTGGCTTTAATATGCAACGAGCTGTTCCTATTCCCTCCATTAGATGTTGTCCCACTCCTGAAAGATTTCTTTTAACTTTCTCAATATGGAGATGAAAAGCATTCGCACATGATTGGGTGATCAATGTACACTGTGACCCGGAATCTAGGAGGATGCGAATTGGTTTAAACATCGACTTATTATCCTGTAAATGCACGATAGCCGTACTTAGCAATATGTCATTGTTGTCTTGGCAAGCATGTGTCATTACTGAAGAATATGTTTCAGGTGGATTTTGATTGGCCACAGGTGTTATGGCATCATTTGCTTGGCTATTAAATTGGTTATTTCGGCTCGGGAAATGCAGCAGTGAATTGTGAGATTTTTGACAATATGCACAACATGTTTTGTTTTTACACTCTTGAGTTGAATGAGTCAAGGTGAGATGATAGCGACAACCTGGGTAATTCTTTATTGATTCAAACCGTTCTTTGGCAGTCATTGCCTTGAAACGAGGGCAGCTCGTTAAATAATGGTTTTGTTTGCATAAAAAACAAGTACGTAATTGTTTATTCTGTTGAGAATTTGGTTGCGTTGAAACGATAAATGAATGTCCTTTGGGCTTGCGGTTGGTATTTACTTGAATTTTATTATCTTCGGATAGGCATGAAGATAATTCCAGAACTTTACATTGCTGAGTCACAAACTTTGTAAGTTGGTCAAAGGTAGGGAACTCGACGTCAATATGTTTTTGTTCGAAAGCTCTTTTAGTTGATGCATCCAAACACCGCATGGCTAAGCTGAATAGAATAAATCTAGTTTCATCCGCCAGGTGTAGCTGCTGAAATTGTGTTACATTATCCACCATGCAATCCAAGAAATGCCTTAAGGACGATAACGTCGGTGATCCAATTATTGGCTTGAATGCTAATAACCGTTGAACATAAAGAGAGGCTAAAATGCGTTTATTATTGTATCGAGTAATAAGCCTTTCCCAAGCCAAGTCATAATTCAGCTCCTGAATTGGGAGATTTTTAATAAGATTTAGAGCATCATCTCTTAGAGTCGAGTTCAGGTAATGAAATTTTTCAATTTTATCTAAACCGTCATCCTTGTGAACTAGAACTTCATAGGTATCGCGGTAGTGAGGTCAATCAATGGGATTTCCATTGAAAATTGGGAGATTAATTTTGGGCAAACGCCCTCGTGGATTTCTGGAGTCATTTAATGAGGCAGTTGCATTTACCGATTGGTCTGTCGAACCAATTCGTGTTGTTTTGGCATCTTCCTCGGTTAGACGTTTGTACAACATTTTACATTCATAATAGTAACGGTCGGAATTTTCCTTTCTTGCTTTCTCGTTTTCATCGGGATATTCTTTTTCACGGCCTCCTTGAAAATACATTTGTGTAATTTCTTCTTGGGTTTGATCCATTTGTAGCCGAAGGGAAGTTAAATCATCATACATGGCGTAAAAAAGTGGTTTGTGTGAAGCATCGGTGGCAACCCGTCTTCCTTGGTCTGTCACTCCCTTGATTCTGGCTTGAAGCGTTGATAACTTCGACTTTAAATACTTCAAATGTTTTTCAATTTCTTTCTCAGTAGCCATGTTGAAGAAGAAAAGAGAAGGAAAATGAGAAAAAAAAAATTATTATTGGAAGGTTCAATTCGAAAAAATTCTCACTTCAATAAGAAGGTAAAATTATGATTCAGAGAATACTGTGAATGAACAGAATGTTCGAGCCCACGCGAACTAGAATTTTGTTGTTGAAAATATTACAATCATTACCTAATAAAAAAGAAAAATATTAAATAAATAACTTATAGTATAACCTTTTTGTCACACCACCGCAATCCGACCTCGGAGGACCAAATGTTTTATCACCCAATCTGTCTCAACGTTATCAACTGGGAAAGGGATGATTAATAAATAAAAATTAAAATAAAAATAAATTTTATTTTAACTGGACTGCGCCGGAGTGCGATGTTTTGACAATCCAAGGTGATACATGGCACGCTTGTTGCACCAAATACATAATTAAAATTATACAACTGTAATTCTAACACTTTTATATTGTTTTTGTTATATTGTTGAACTTCATTAAAATAAACAAAACACTTCATAAATAAAAAAAAAAGAAAATTTTATCCTAAAGAAAAATTAAAACTATCAATTAAAACTATAAACATTTGATTTTATCTTATTTTACTTATGCGCATAAAACCGCAATACAATTCGTACGAACCCAGGCAGATGTAGCTTCCGTTTGAAATCATCGTAGTGCGACCCGTCACATGTCACAATATATCTGAATTCCAAAATTCATTATTGCTCGTCTGAGCGATGAAAAAGGTGCTCGTCTGAGCGATGAAAAGGTGCTCGTCTGTGCGATGAAAAAGTGCTCGTCTGAGCGATGAAAAAGTGCTCGCCTGAGCGATGAAAAGATACCGAGCCGGCCGGCTGTTAGCACTGAACTGGTATAGTCCCAGAGTTGTAACAGGACGGTTCACATCAAGGTTGTGGTAAATAAACACGGACTCCGATCCTCGGAACGTAAACAGAACACGTCGATAATCCTTCATTCTTCCTTCCTATTACTGTTGTTATTGCCTTATTAATTAAAATTAAAAAACCTCTCACAAAATAAACATAAATGTAACCTTATATAAAACAAACATAAATGTGACCTTACATAAAACAAATGTAAACATTAAACAAAATTTCAATGTGACCTAATTAGAAAATAATGCGATTCGGTCCCGAACATCCCGCCCACCAAAATTTCCATGAGATTTTATGGAAATTTGAACCTTCATGGCTATCCATCAGCTTCCGAGTTAAGAAGCGGAATTAAGTTGACAGCGGGACGCTGGAATTCCCTATTAATTGTTTTAATGGTGACTACTCTGACTACCTCATCAGCACCTTTGTGTAAGGCTGTTATACGTGCCGTTGGCCAGGAAAGGGGCGAAGCTGTTTTGTCATGAATTAAAACCAAGTCACCAATTTGCGGTGAATACGTAGCTTGTTTTGTCCATTTGATTCTTTGCTGCAATGTGGTCAAATAATCATGACGCCATTTCGTCCAAAAATGTTGTGTACGTTGCTGAATCAGCTGCCATCTGCTGAGACGATTTTCAGCCGCATTCGTCCAGTCATGAGTGGGACGAGACGTTAAACAGTCGCCTATTAAAAAATGACCTGGAGTTAGGTATTGGAAATCTTCTGGCTCAGATGATAACGGATATAGTGGGCGCGAGTTCAATATGGCTTCAATCTGGACTGCAAATGTGTAAAATTCCTCGAAGGTGTATGGAGTAGAAGATAAAATTCTTGTTAGATGGTGTTTTACTGATTTAACCCCTGCCTCCCATATGCCTCCAAAGTGAGGAGCTGCAGGGGGGTTAAAGTGCCATGTTATTTCTTTCTCTACCAAGTGATTTACTATGGTATGTTGATTAGCAGGTATTCCAAACCATTTTGAAATTTCCTTCATCTCCCGAGCTGCTCCTACGAAGTTGGTTCCACAATCGGAATAGATGTTAATAGGTTTGCCTCGTCTGGCTATAAACCGATCCAGTGAAGCTAAGAATGCATCAGTGGTAAGGCTTGAAACTATCTCCAGATGTAAGGCTCTGGTTGCTAAGCACATAAATAAGCATATGTATCCTTTGGTGGTAGGGGAATTCCTTCTTGACGAAAATTTCAACTGGAAGGGACCGGCATAATCCACTCCAACATTTAGAAAAGCTCTTCCACTGGTGAACCGAGCAGGCGGCAAATCTCCCATCATGGGGGGCGAGGGTTTCGCCTTTAATTTAAAACACTTGAGGCATTTGAATATACGAAACTTTATTAAACGTCTGGAGGAAAGAATCCAGTATTTTTGACGTAAAGCGGATTGGATCTTCTGTAAACCCCCATGAAGTGTAATACGGTGGTAATGATCAACCAAAATGTTAGATAAGTGACATTTTTGGGGTAGTAAAACAGGATGTTTGCTGTCGTAGTGTAGATCAGAATGACGAAGTCGGCCACCCACCCTCAATAGTCCATGGCCATCAAGGAAAGGTGAGAGTCGTGCTAATTCCTTCTCATGGCATAGCAGAGCTGGCTCAGCGAAACGTTCGGGAAAATATAGTTGCTGGGTCCATTTAATAATGGTGACCTCGGCAAAGTGAATTTCGGGAACTGTAAAGGGTCCTATCGTTTTGATGTTGGATGTTTTTATGTTATTAATAAATCGGAAGAGATAAGCGACTACTCTTAATAATTTAGTGAATGAAGAAAACCTCTCTAACCAGATACACTAACAATAAGTGCTTGCTTGAACGTTTGATGTCAGAAGGATTTTCTTTTCAAGTTTATTTTCAGGGAGTACAACATTTGTATCAATATTGGCTGGTTTAGGCCACTCGGTTGTCGGTTGAAGTAGCCATTTAGGACCCGCCCACCATTGTGGGTATTTCAAAAAATTAGAAGGGGTCATGCCTCTGGAGGCACCATCAGCAGGATTATCAGAAGAATCCACATGAAACCAATATGTCCGCTCGGTTTTCTCTAATATTTGTAGAATTCTATTTGCGACATAGATGTTAAGCTTATGGGGTAAAGTATTCAACCACCCTAACACTATAGTCGAATCCGTGAACATGTAAATGTCGTCAACATTCAAGCGCCTTAAAAATTCTTTTATGGAGTCATACAGTAGCGCTAAAAGGTGAGCTCCACACAGCTCGAGTCGAGGAATCGTAATGGTTTTAATGGGAGTGAGTTTTGTTTTGGCTTTAAGCAAAGAAACATGAACGTCTCCATTAGTATGTTCGACCCTAAGAAAAAGCATAGCAGCATAACCTCGTTGTGAGGCGTGACAAAAGCCTATTAATTGGGTGTTGATAGATGTTTTTAGTTTCAGACTTCTTGGTATTTGAATGCTTGATATTGATCTTAATTCTTTAATAAAAGTTGACCACTTGTTGTTAATGTCTGTAGGTATAGGGTCATCCCACTTCAAACGATGTTTCCAAAGTTCCTGCATGATCACCTTGGCATAAAACACTACGGGGGAGAGATAACCTAAGGGGTCGTAAATTCTGGCGATTGTGGATAGTATGGAGCGCTTAGTGGTAACTGTTGGTAAATCATGGATATGATAAGAGAACATGTCGTTGGATGGGTCCCAGTGCATCCACAAAATTTTTATTGAAAAGTCATCTTTGGGGTTCAACTTCACGGCCTGTTCACGATACTCTTCTGGGATCACGTTTAGAAGTGCTTGAGAGTTACTGGCCCACTTTCTGAGCTGAAATCCACCCTTTTCCAATATATCGATTAACTGTTTCTGAAGAATTAATGCTCCTTCTAGTGAATCCGATCCAGTGACGATATCATCAACATACATATCCTGCGACAAAGCTTGCACGGCTTCAGGAAAACACTTGCCTTCATCCATTGTTAACTGTTTGATGACACGTAAGGCCAAGAATGGCGAAACTGATATGCCATAGGTAACAGTCGTGAGCTCGAACTGTTTTAGCTCTTCGTGGGAAGCTGACCTCCAGAAAATATGTTGATAACAGCGATCATCTTTATGTAATTCAATCTGCCGGTACATCTTGCAAATGTCAGCAGTGAAGGCAATCTCGTGGGTGCGAAAGTTTATTATTATATCTGCTATGTCCAACTGCAGTTTTGGCCCTGCGTAAAGAAAATCATTCAATGAACCAAATTTACAACGCATTGATGCATCGAAAACCACTCGAAGCCTAGCGGATGAGCTATCCCTTTTGACAACACCATGGTGTGGTATTATATACTTGGCTTGATCAGTGGTTGGCCTCATGTGTCCCAATTGTCGATATTCTTCCATAAAGAGTGAATATGAATTTTTTAAATCTGGATTTTTTGAAAATTTAGATTCCAAGGAGAAAAAACGTTTTAAAGCCTGTTGGTTGCCATCACGCAAATCAGGTGGTGTGCCTTTAAAAGGTAACCGAACCCCATATCGTCCAGACGGTAATCTATAATGAGTTTGGTCAAAATGAGTTTCGCACGCGACATCCTCAGGATTCGATGGAATATTTGGAGAAGCGGGTTCTTCCAGTTCCCAGAATTTTTCGATTAAGTTGTCAATTGTTGATGTGGATAAAATATGCAACGAAGCTGTGTAGCTAGGTTCAACATTGTGAATTCGTCCTAAAACCACCCATCCGAATACGGTGTTCATTAACGTGGCTTCCTCACCTTCGATTCGTCGTATTCCATTCCGAAGAATTTTCCAAAACAAATCAGCTCCCAATAAAATGTCAATTTCTCGAGGCTCAAAGAAATTAGGATCCGCTAAAGCATATGATGCGATTTTCTGTTGGACCCTACGGGGTACTTGACTCGTTGGCAATTTACCAGTAATATTCGGCACAACAGTTGCTTGCGTGGATAATAAAGGACCGTGTCTGTTTCTTGGCTTTAATATGCAACGAGCTGTTCCTATTCCCTCCATTAGATGTTGTCCCACTCCTGAAAGATTTCTTTTAACTTTCTCAATATGGAGATGAAAAGCATTCGCACATGATTGGGTGATCAATGTACACTGTGACCCGGAATCTAGGAGGATGCGAATTGGTTTAAACATCGACTTATTATCCTGTAAATGCACGATAGCCGTACTTAGCAATATGTCATTGTTGTCTTGGCAAGCATGTGTCATTACTGAAGAATATGTTTCAGGTGGATTTTGATTGGCCACAGGTGTTATGGCATCATTTGCTTGGCTATTAAATTGGTTATTTCGGCTCGGGAAATGCAGCAGTGAATTGTGAGATTTTTGACAATATGCACAACATGTTTTGTTTTTACACCCTTGAGTTGAATGAGTCAAGGTGAGATGATAGCGACAACCTGGGTAATTCTTTATTGATTCAAACCGTTCTTTGGCAGTCATTGCCTTGAAACGAGGGCAGCTCGTTAAATAATGGTTTTGTTTGCATAAAAAACAAGTACGTAATTGTTTATTCTGTTGAGAATTTGGTTGCGTTGAAACGATAAATGAATGTCCTTTGGGCTTGCGGTTGGTATTTACTTGAATTTTATTATCTTCGGATAGGCATGAAGATAATTCCAGAACTTTACATTGCTGAGTCACAAACTTTGTAAGTTGGTCAAAGGTAGGGAACTCGACGTCAATATGTTTTTGTTCGAAAGCTCTTTTAGTTGATGCATCCAAACACCGCATGGCTAAGCTGAATAGAATAAATCTAGTTTCATCCGCCAGGTGTAGCTGCTGAAATTGTGTTACATTATCCACCATGCAATCCAAGAAATGCCTTAAGGACGATAACGTCGGTGATCCAATTATTGGCTTGAATGCTAATAACCGTTGAACATAAAGAGAGGCTAAAATGCGTTTATTATTGTATCGAGTAATAAGCCTTTCCCAAGCCAAGTCATAATTCAGCTCCTGAATTGGGAGATTTTTAATAAGATTTAGAGCATCATCTCTTAGAGTCGAGTTCAGGTAATGAAATTTTTCAATTTTATCTAAACCGTCATCCTTGTGAACTAGAACTTCATAGGTATCGCGGTAGTGAGGCCAATCAATGGGATTTCCATTGAAAATTGGGAGATTAATTTTGGGCAAACGCCCTCGTGGATTTCTGGAGTCATTTAATGAGGCAGTTGCATTTACCGATTGGTCTGTCGAACCAATTCGTGTTGTTTTGGCATCTTCCTCGGTTAGACGTTTGTACAACATTTTACATTCATAATAGTAACGGTCGGAATTTTCCTTTCTTGCTTTCTCGTTTTCATCGGGATATTCTTTTTCACGGCCTCCTTGAAAATAAATTTGTGTAATTTCTTCTTGGGTTTGATCCATTTGTAGCCGAAGGGAAGTTAAATCATCATACATGGCGTAAAAAAGTGGTTTGTGTGAAGCATCGGTGGCAACCCGTCTTCCTTGGTCTGTCACTCCCTTGATTCTGGCTTGAAGCGTTGATAACTTCGACTTTAAATACTTCAAATGTTTTTCAATTTCTTTCTCAGTAGCCATGTTGAAGAAGAAAAGAGAAGGAAAATGAGAAAAAAAAAATTATTATTGGAAGGTTCAATTCGAAAAAATTCTCACTTCAATAAGAAGGTAAAATTATGATTCAGAGAATACTGTGAATGAACAGAATGTTCGAGCCCACGCGAACTAGAATTTTGTTGTTGAAAATATTACAATCATTACCTAATAAAAAAGAAAAATATTAAATAAATAACTTATAGTATAACCTTTTTGTCACACCACCGCAATCCGACCTCGGAGGACCAAATGTTTTATCACCCAATCTGTCTCAACGTTATCAACTGGGAAAGGGATGATTAATAAATAAAAATTAAAATAAAAATAAATTTTATTTTAACTGGACTGCGCCGGAGTGCGATGTTTTGACAATCCAAGGTGATACATGGCACGCTTGTTGCACCAAATACATAATTAAAATTATACAACTGTAATTCTAACACTTTTATATTGTTTTTGTTATATTGTTGAACTTCATTAAAATAAACAAAACACTTCATAAATAAAAAAAAAAGAAAATTTTATCCTAAAGAAAAATTAAAACTATCAATTAAAACTATAAACATTTGATTTTATCTTATTTTACTTATGCGCATAAAACCGCAATACAATTCGTACGAACCCAGGCAGATGTAGCTTCCGTTTGAAATCATCGTAGTGCGACCCGTCACATGTCACAATATATCTGAATTCCAAAATTCATTATTGCTCGTCTGAGCGATGAAAAAGGTGCTCGTCTGAGCGATGAAAAGGTGCTCGTCTGAGCGATGAAAAAGTGCTCGTCTGAGCGATGAAAAAGTGCTCGTCTGAGCGATGAAAAGGTACCGAGCCAGCCGGCTGTTAGCACTGAACTGGTATAGTCCCAGAGTTGTAACAGGACGGTTCACATCAAGATTGTGGTAAATAAACACGGACTCCAATCCTCGGAACGTAAACAGAACACGTCGATAATCCTTCATTCTTCCTTCCTATTACTGTTGTTATTGCCTTATTAATTAAAATTAAAAAACCTCTCACAAAATAAACATAAATGTAACCTTATATAAAACAAACATAAATGTGACCTTACATAAAACAAATGTAAACATTAAACAAAATTTCAATGTGACCTAATTAAAAAATAATACGATTCGGTCCCGAACATCCCGCCCACCAAAATTTCCATGAGATTTTATGGAAATTTGAACCTTCATGATTATCCATCAGCTTCAGAGTTAAGAAGCTTAATTAAGTTGACAGCGGGACGCTGGAATTCCCTATTAATTGTTTTAATGGTGACTACTCTGACTACCTCATCAGCACCTTTGTGTAAGGCTGTTATACGTGCCGTTGGCCAGGAAAGGGGCGAAGCTGTTTTGTCATGAATTAAAACCAAGTCACCAATTTGCGGTGAATACGTAGCTTGTTTTGTCCATTTGATTCTTTGCTGCAATGTGGTCAAATAATCATGACGCCATTTCGTCCAAAAATGTTGTGTACGTTGCTGAATCAGCTGCCATCTGCTGAGACGATTTTCAGCCGCATTCGTCCAGTCATGAGTGGGACGAGACGTTAAACAGTCGCCTATTAAAAAATGACCTGGAGTTAGGTATTGGAAATCTTCTGGCTCAGATGATAACGGATATAGTGGGCGCGAGTTCAATATGGCTTCAATCTGGACTGCAAATGTGTAAAATTCCTCGAAGGTGTATGGAGTAGAAGATAAAATGCTTGTTAGATGGTGTTTTACTGATTTAACCCCTGCCTCCCATATGCCTCCAAAGTGAGGAGCTGCAGGGGGGTTAAAGTGCCATGTTATTTCTTTCTCTACCAAGTGATTTACTATGGTATGTTGATTAGCAGGTATTCCAAATCATTTTGAAATTTCCTTCATCTCCCGAGCTGCTCCTACGAAGTTGGTTCCACAATCGGAATAGATGTTAATAGGTTTGCCTCGTCTGGCTATAAACCGATCCAGTGAAGCTAAGAATGCATCAGTGGTAAGGCTTGAAACTATCTCCAGATGTAAGGCTCTGGTTGCTAAGCACACAAATAAGCATATGTATCCTTTGGTGGTAGGGGAATTCCTTCTTGACGAAAATTTCAACTGGAAGGGACCGGCATAATCCACTCCAACATTTAGAAAAGCTCTTCCACTGGTGAACCGAGCAGGCGGCAAATCTCCCATCATGGGGGGCGAGGGTTTCGCCTTTAATTTAAAACACTTGAGGCATTTGAATATACGAAACTTTATTAAACGTCTGGAGGAAAGAATCCAGTATTTTTGACTTAAAGCGGATTGGATCATCTGTAAACCCCCATGAAGTGTAATACGGTGGTAATGATCAACCAAAATGTTAGATAAGTGACATTTTTGGGGTAGTAAAACAGGATGTTTGCTGTCGTAGTGTAGATCAGAATGACGAAGTCGGCCACCCACCCTCAATAGTCCATGGCCATCAAGGAAAGGTGAGAGTCGTGCTAATTCCTTCTCATGGCATAGCAGAGCTGGCTCAGCGAAACGTTCGGGAAAATATTGTTGCTGGGTCCATTTAATAATGGTGACCTCGGCAAAGTGAATTTCGGGAACTGTAAAGGGTCCTATCGTTTTGATGTTGGATGTTTTTATGTTATTAATAAATCGAAAGAGATAAGCGACTACTCTTAATAATTTAGTGAATGAAGAAAACCTCTCTAACCAGATACACCAACAATAAGTGCTTGCTTGAACGTTTGATGTCAGAAGGATGTTCTTTTCAAGTTTAATTTCAGGGAGTACAACATTTGTATCAATATTGGCTGGTTTAGGCCACTCGGTTGTCGGTTGAAGTAGCCATTTAGGACCCGCCCACCATTGTGGGTATTTCAAAAAATTAGAAGGGGTCATGCCTCTGGAGGCACCATCAGCAGGATTATCAGAAGAATCCACATGAAACCAATTTGTCCGCTCGGTTTTCTGTAATATTTGTAGAATTCTATTTGCGACATAGATGTTAAGCTTATGGGGTAAAGTATTCAACCACCCTAACACTATAGTCGAATCCGTGAACATGTAAATGTCGTCAACATTCAAGCGCCTTAAAAATTCTTTTATGGAGTCATACAGTAGCGCTAAAAGGTGAGCTCCACACAGCTCGAGTCGAGGAATCGTAATGGTTTTGATGGGAGTGAGTTTTGTTTTGGCTTTAAGCAAAGAAACATGAACGTCTCCATTAGTATGTTCGACCCTAAGAAAAAGCATAGCAGCATAACCTCGTTGTGAGGCGTCACAAAAGCCTATTAATTGGGTGTTTATAGCTGTTTTTAGTTTCAGACTTCTTGGTATTTGAATGCTTGATATTGATCTTAAATCTTTAATAAAAGTTGACCACTTGTTGTTAATGTCTGTAGGTATAGGGTCATCCCACTTCAAACGATGTTTCCAAAGTTCCTGCATGATCACCTTGGCATAAAACACTACGGGGGAGAGATAACCTAAGGGGTCGTAAATTCTGGCGATTGTGGATAGTATGGAGCGCTTAGTGGTAACTGTTGGTAAATCATGGATATGATAAGAGAACATGTCGTTGGATGGGTCCCAGTGCATCCACAAAATTTTTATTGAAAAGTCATCTTTGGGGTTCAACTTCACGGCCTGTTCACGATACTCTTCTGGGATCACGTTTAGAAGTGCTTGAGAGTTACTGGCCCCCTTTCTGAGCTGAAATCCACCCTTTTCCAATATATCGATTAACTGTTTCTGAAGAATTAATGCTCCTTCTAGTGAATCCGATCCAGTGACGATATCATCAACATACATATCCTGCGACAAAGCTTGCACGGCTTCAGGAAAACACTTGCCTTCATCCATTGTTAACTGTTTGATGACACGTAAGGCCAAGAATGGCGAAACTGATATGCCATAGGTAACAGTCGTGAGCTCGAACTGTTTTAGCTCTTCGTGGGAAGCTGACCTCCAGAAAATATGTTGATAACAGCGATCATCTTTATATAATTCAATCTGCCGGTACATCTTGCAAATGTCAGCAGTGAAGGCAATCTCGTGGGTGCGAAAGTTTATTATTATATCTGCTATGTCCAACTGCAGTTTTGGCCCTGCGTAAAGAAAATCATTCAATGAACCAAATTTACAACGCATTGATGCATCGAAAACCACTCGAAGCCTAGCGGATGAGCTATCCCTTTTGACAACACCATGGTGTGGTATTATATACTTGGCTTGATCAGTGGTTGGCCTCATGTGTCCCAATTGTCGATATTCTTCCATAAAGAGTGAATATGAATTTTTTAAATCTGGATTTTTTGAAAATTTAGATTCCAAGGAGAAAAAACGTTTTAAAGCCTGTTGGTTGCCATCACGCAAATCAGGTGGTGTACCTTTAAAAGGTAACCGAACCCCATATCGTCCAGACGGTAATCTATAATGAGTTTGGTCAAAATGAGTTTCGCACGCGACATCCTCAGGATTCGATGGAATATTTGGAGAAGCGGGTTCTTCCAGTTCCCAGAATTTTTCGATTAAGTTGTCAATTGTTGATGTGGATAAAATATGCAACGAAGCTGTGTAGCTAGGTTCAACATTGTGAATTCGTCCTAAAACCACCCATCCGAATACGGTGTTCATTAACGTGGCTTCCTCACCTTCGATTCGTCGTATTCCATTCCGAAGAATTTTCCAAAACAAATCAGCTCCCAATAAAATGTCAATTTCTCGAGGCTCAAAGAAATTAGGATCCGCTAAAGCATATGATGCGATTTTCTGTTGGACCCTACGGGGTACTTGACTCGTTGGCAATTTACCAGTAATATTCGGCACAACAGTTGCTTGCGTGGATAATAAAGGACCGTGTCTGTTTCTTGGCTTTAATATGCAACGAGCTGTTCCTATTCCCTCCATTAGATGTTGTCCCACTCCTGAAAGATTTCTTTTAACTTTCTCAATATGGAGATGAAAAGCATTCGCACATGATTGGGTGATCAATGTACACTGTGACCCGGAATCTAGGAGGATGCGAATTGGTTTAAACATCGACTTATTATCCTGTAAATGCACGATAGCCGTACTTAGCAATATGTCATTGTTGTCTTGGCAAGCATGTGTCATTACTGAAGAATATGTTTCAGGTGGATTTTGATTGGCCACAGGTGTTATGGCATCATTTGCTTGGCTATTAAATTGGTTATTTCGGCTCGGGAAATGCAGCAGTGAATTGTGAGATTTTTGACAATATGCACAACATGTTTTGTTTTTACACTCTTGAGTTGAATGAGTCAAGGTGAGATGATAGCGACAACCTGGGTAATTCTTTATTGATTCAAACCGTTCTTTGGCAGTCATTGCCTTGAAACGAGGGCAGCTCGTTAAATAATGGTTTTGTTTGCATAAAAAACAAGTACGTAATTGTTTATTCTGTTGAGAATTTGGTTGCGTTGAAACGATAAATGAATGTCCTTTGGGCTTGCGGTTGGTATTTACTTGAATTTTATTATCTTCGGATAGGCATGAAGATAATTCCAGAACTTTACATTGCTGAGTCACAAACTTTGTAAGTTGGTCAAAGGTAGGGAACTCGACGTCAATATGTTTTTGTTCGAAAGCTCTTTTAGTTGATGCATCCAAACACCGCATGGCTAAGCTGAATAGAATAAATCTAGTTTCATCCGCCAGGTGTAGCTGCTGAAATTGTGTTACATTATCCACCATGCAATCCAAGAAATGCCTTAAGGACGATAACGTCGGTGATCCAATTATTGGCTTGAATGCTAATAACCGTTGAACATAAAGAGAGGCTAAAATGCGTTTATTATTGTATCGAGTAATAAGCCTTTCCCAAGCCAAGTCATAATTCAGCTCCTGAATGGGGAGATTTTTAATAAGATTTAGAGCATCATCTCTGAGAGTCGAGTTCAGGTAATGAAATTTTTCAATTTTATCTAAACCGTCATCCTTGTGAACTAGAACTTCATAGGTATCGCGGTAGTGAGGCCAATCAATGGGATTTCCATTGAAAATTGGGAGATTAATTTTGGGCAAACGCCCTCGTGGATTTCTGGAGTCATTTAATGAGGCAGTTGCATTTACCGATTGGTCTGTCGAACCAATTCGTGTTGTTTTGGCATCTTCCTCGGTTAGACGTTTGTACATTTTACATTCATAATAGTAACGGTCGGAATTTTCCTTTCTTGCTTTCTCGTTTTCATCGGGATATTCTTTTTCACGGCCTCCTTGAAAATACATTTGTGTAATTTCTTCTTGGGTTTGATCCATTTGTAGCCGAAGGGAAGTTAAATCATCATACATGGCGTAAAAAAGTGGTTTGTGTGAAGCATCGGTGGCAACCCGTCTTCCTTGGTCTGTCACTCCCTTGATTCTGGCTTGAAGCGTTGATAACTTCGACTTTAAATACTTCAAATGTTTTTCAATTTCTTTCTCAGTAGCCATGTTGAAGAAGAAAAGAGAAGGAAAATGAGAAAAAAAAAATTATTATTGGAAGGTTCAATTCGAAAAAATTCTCACTTCAATAAGAAGGTAAAATTATGATTCAGAGAATACTGTGAATGAACAGAATGTTCGAGCCCACGCGAACTAGAATTTTGTTGTTGAAAATATTACAATCATTACCTAATAAAAAAGAAAAATATTAAATAAATAACTTATAGTATAACCTTTTTGTCACACCACCGCAATCCGACCTCGGAGGACCAAATGTTTTATCACCCAATCTGTCTCAACGTTATCAACTGGGAAAGGGATGATTAATAAATAAAAATAAATTTTATTTTAACTGGACTGCGCCGGAGTGCGATGTTTTGACAATCCAAGGTGATACATGGCACGCTTGTTGCACCAAATACATAATTAAAATTATACAACTGTAATTCTAACACTTTTATATTGTTTTTGTTATATTGTTGAACTTCATTAAAATAAACAAAACACTTCATAAATAAAAAAAAAAGAAAATTTTATCCTAAAGAAAAATTAAAACTATCAATTAAAACTATAAACATTTGATTTTATCTTATTTTACTTATGCGCATAAAACCGCAATACAATTCGTACGAACCCAGGCAGATGTAGCTTCCGTTTGAAATCATCGTAGTGCGACCCGTCACATGTCACAATATATCTGAATTCCAAAATTCATTATTGCTCGTCTGAGCGATGAAAAAGGTGCTCGTCTGAGCGATGAAAAGGTGCTCGTCTGAGCGATGAAAAAGTGCTCGTCTGAGCGATGAAAAAGTGCTCGTCTGAGCGATGAAAAGGTACCGAGCCGGCCGGCTGTTAGCACTGAACTGGTATAGTCCCAGAGTTGTAACAGGACGGTTCACATCAAGGTTGTGGTAAATAAACACGGACTCCAATCCTCGGAACGTAAACAGAACACGTCGATAATCCTTCATTCTTCCTTCCTATTACTGTTGTTATTGCCTTATTAATTAAAATTAAAAAACCTCTCACAAAATAAACATAAATGTAACCTTATATAAAACAAACATAAATGTGACCTTACATAAAACAAATGTAATCATTAAACAAAATTTCAATGTGACCTAATTAAAAAAAAATGCGATTCGGTCCCGAACATCCGTAATAACGGGAAGTAAACAAATTGAAGCCACGTGGAAAAAGGAGAGTGAAAAAATGAGACCATTCTTCTGAGTGTGAAAGGGTATTTATACATGGGGTGGGGTCCCGATCGAAGTAGGCCTTCCCATTGGCTGGTCTGTACCGGTCTGTTGTCTACGGGTGTGTTTGGTGGGGTGGGGTTCATCTGTATGCGAGTTATTCTGTCGGCCTTTCTTTGGACGGCCGGATACCAAACAAGTTTTTGCTAAGCTTATAGCCATCTTCCTTATTGAAATTGTTAGGTTCTTTGAGAATTTCGATAGCTTCTCTTATATCACGGAGAAGGTAATTAGCTTCTTTTAGGCTGGTGTTTTCAAAGGGTATGTGGTGGTAGGTGTTGTTAAAAGGACACAACACCAATCACTTATACACGCTATCAACCACATACCCTTTGAAAACACCACCATCCATGCAAAATAATCTAATTACATTCTCCGTAACGTAAGAGAAGCTATCGAAATTGTCAAAAAAACCAACCACTTCAATAAGAAAGATGGCTGGCTATAAGCTTAGCAAAAACTGGTAACCGGCCGTCCACAGAAAGAACCTCACAATTACTCACATACAGATGAACCCCACCCCAAAAACACACACGAACACACCCGAACACAACACGACCGGCACAACCCAGGCAATGGGAAGCCCAACTTCGATCGAGTCCACGCCCGCCGCCCTCCCCCTGCATACCCTGACTCCGACCATCCGCTCGCGATTAACTGTCAGTCAATGGGAAGGCCCTAAATGTACTGTCAGTTAATCGCGAGCGGATGGTCGGAGTCAGGGTATTCAGGGGGAGGGGGGCGGGCGTGGTTTCGATCGAAGTCGGCCTTCCCATTGCCTGGTCTGTGCTGGTCGTATGGTGTTCGGGTGTGTTCTTGTGTGTTTGGTGGGGTGGGGTTAATCTGTATGTGAGTAATTGTGAGGGTCTTTCTGTGGACGGCCGGTTATCAGTTTTTGCTAAGCTTATAGGCAACCATCTTCCTTATTGAAGTGGTTGGGTTCTTTGACAATTTCGATAGCATCTCTTACGTTACGGAGAAGGTAATTAGATTATTTTGCATGGATGGTGGTGTTTCCAAAGGGTATGTGGTTGTTAGCATGTATAAGTGATTGGTGTTGTGTCATCTTTACAACACCTACCACCACATACCCTTTGAAAACACCAGCCTAAAAGAAGCCAATTACCTTCTCCGTAACATAAGAGAAGCTATCGAAAT
Organism: Troilus luridus; assembly: GCA_964056705.1. NCBI lineage: Eukaryota > Metazoa > Arthropoda > Insecta > Hemiptera > Pentatomidae > Troilus > Troilus luridus. Next base: position 1,396,417 of record OZ057417.1, on the reverse strand, counting down.
TCTCAAAGAACCCAACAATTTCAATAAGGAAGATGGCTATAAGCTTAGCAAAAACTGGTTTGGTATCCGGACGTCCAACGAAAGACCGACAGAATAACTCACATACAGATGAACCCCACCCCACCAAACACACACGTGGCCACCCCATCCAATGGGAAGGCCGACTTCGATCGAGACCTCGCCCCCCCTCACCCTGAATACCCTGACTCCGACCATCTGCTCGCGCGGTTAACTGACTAGCCCTGAAGAAGCTCACAGCGATAGTTTGGTAAATAGCACCGCGATGACAAGGTCCATCCCGGAAGAACAATATCAACGGCCGTGGAAGCCTATGTGAACATTATAGATCCTTCCTACATTGACTGCAGATTTTAAATCTGACAGTACATTTAGGGCCTTCCCATTGACTGACAGTTAATCGCGAGCGGATGGTCGGAGTCAGGGTATGCAGGGGGAGGGGGGCGGGCGTGGACTCGATCGAAGTTGGGCTTCCCATTGCCTGGTTTGTGCCGGTCGTGTTGTGTTCGGGTGTGTTCGTGTGTGTTTTTGGGGTGGGGTTCATCTGTATGTGAGTAATTGTGAGGTTCTTTCTGTGGACGGCCGGTTACCAGTTTTTGCTAAGCTTATAGCCAGCCATCTTTCTTATTGAAGTGGTTGGTTTTTTTGACAATTTCGATAGCTTCTCTTACGTTACGGAGAATGTAATTAGATTATTTTGCATGGATGGTGGTGTTTTCAAAGGGTATGTGGTTGATAGCGTGTATAAGTGATTGGTGTTGTGTCCTTTTAACAACACCTACCACCACATACCCTTTGAAAACACCAGCCTAAAAGAAGCTAATTACCTTCTCCGTGATATAAGAGAAGCTATCGAAATTCTCAAAGAACCTAACAATTTCAATAAGGAAGATGGCTATAAGCTTAGCAAAAACTTGTTTGGTATCCGGCCGTCCAAAGAAAGGCCGACAGAATAACTCGCGTACAGATGAACCCCACCCCACCAAACACACCCGTAGACAACAGACCGGTACAGACCAGCCAATGGGAAGGCCTACTTCGATCGGGACCCCACCCCATGTATAAATACCCTTTCACACTCAGAAGAATGGTCTCATTTTTTCACTCTCCTTTTTCCACGTGGCTTCAATTTGTTTACTTCCCGTTATTACGGATGTTCGGGACCGAATCGCATTTTTTTTTAATTAGGTCACATTGAAATTTTGTTTAATGATTACATTTGTTTTATGTAAGGTCACATTTATGTTTGTTTTATATAAGGTTACATTTATGTTTATTTTGTGAGAGGTTTTTTAATTTTAATTAATAAGGCAATAACAACAGTAATAGGAAGGAAGAATGAAGGATTATCGACGTGTTCTGTTTACGTTCCGAGGATTGGAGTCCGTGTTTATTTACCACAACCTTGATGTGAACCGTCCTGTTACAACTCTGGGACTATACCAGTTCAGTGCTAACAGCCGGCCGGCTCGGTACCTTTTCATCGCTCAGACGAGCACTTTTTCATCGCTCAGACGAGCACCTTTTCATCACTCAGACGAGCACCTTTTTCATCGCTCAGACGAGCAATAATGAATTTTGGAATTCAGATATATTGTGGCATGTGACCGGTCGCACTACGATGATTTCAAACGGAAGCTACATCTGCCTGGGTTCGTACGAATTGTATTGCGGTTTTATGCGCATAAGTAAAATAAGATAAAATCAAATGTTTATAGTTTTAATTTTTCTTTAGGATAAAATTTTCTTTTTTTTTTATTTATGAAGTGTTTTGTTTATTTTAATGAAGTTCAACAATATAACAAAAACAATATAAAAGTGTTAGAATTACAGTTGTATAATTTTAATTATGTATTTGGTGCAACAAGCGTGCCATGTATCACCTTGGATTGTCAAAACATCGCACTCCGGCGCAGTCCAGTTAAAATAAAATTTATTTTTATTTTAATTTTTATTTATTAATCATCCCTTTCCCAGTTGATAACGTTGAGACAGATTGGGTGATAAAACATTTGGTCCTCCGAGGTCGGATTGGGGTGGTGTGACAAAAAGGTTATACTATAAGTTATTTATTTAATATTTTTCTTTTTTATTAGGTAATGATCGTAATATTTTCAACAACAAAATTCTAGTTCGCGTGGGCTCGAACATTCTGTTCATTCACAGTATTCTCTGAATCATAATTTTACCTTCTTATTAAAGTGAGAATTTTTTCGAATTGAACCTTCCAATAATCATTTTTTTTTTCTCATTTTCCTTCTCTTTTCTTCTTCAACATGGCTACTGAGAAAGAAATTGAAAAACATTTGAAGTATTTAAAGTCGAAGTTATCAACGCTTCAAGCCGGAATCAAGGGAGTGACAGACCAAGGAAGACGGGTTGCCACCGATGCTTCACACAAACCACTTTTTTACGCCATGTATGATGATTTAACTTCCCTTCGGCTACAAATGGATCAAACCCAAGAAGAAATTACACAAATGTATTTTCAAGGAGGCCGTGAAAAAGAATATCCCGATGAAAACGAGAAAGCAAGAAAGGAAAATTCCGACCGTTACTATTATGAATGTAAAATGTTGTACAAACGTCTAACCGAGGAAGATGCCAAAACAACACGAATTGGTTCGACAGACCAATCGGTAAATGCAACTGCCTCATTAAATGACTCCAGAAATCCACGAGGGCGTTTGCCCAAAATTAATCTCCCAATTTTCAATGGAAATCCCATTGATTGGCCTCACTACCGCGATACCTATGAAGTTCTAGTTCACAAGGATGACGGTTTAGATAAAATTGAAAAATTTCATTACCTGAACTCGACTCTAAGAGATGATGCTCTAAATCTTATTAAAAATCTCCCAATTCAGGAGCTGAATTATGACTTGGCTTGGGAAAGGCTTATTACTCGATACAATAATAAACGCATTTTAGCCTCTCTTTATGTTCAACGGTTATTAGCATTCAAGCCAATAATTGGATCACCGACGTTATCGTCCTTAAGGCATTTCTTGGATTGCATGGTGGATAATGTAACACAATTTCAGCAGCTACGCCTGGCGGATGAAACTAGATTTATTCTATTCAGCTTAGCCATGCGGTGTTTGGATGCATCAACTAAAAGAGCTTTCGAACAAAAACATATTGACGTCGAGTTCCCTACCTTTGACCAACTTACAAAGTTTGTGACTCAGCAATGTAAAGTTCTGGAATTATCTTCATGCCTATCCGAAGATAATAAAATTCAAGTAAATACCAACCGCAAGCCCAAAGGACATTCATTTATCGTTTCAACGCAACCAAATTCTCAACAGAATAAACAATTACGTACTTGTTTTTTATGCAAACAAAACCATTATTTAACGAGCTGCCCTCGTTTCAAGGCAATGACTGCCAAAGAACGGTTTGAATCAATAAAGAATTACCCAGGTTGTCGCTATCATCTCACCTTGACTCATTCAACTCAAGAGTGTAAAAACAAAACATGTTGTGCATATTGTCAAAAATCTCACAATTCACTGCTGCATTTCCCGAGCCGAAATAACCAATTTAATAGCCAAGCAAATGATGCCATAACCTGTGGCCAATCAAAATCCACCTGAAACATATTCTTCAGTACTGACACATGCTTGCCAAGACAACAATGACATATTGCTAAGTACGGCTATCGTGCATTTACAGGATAATAAGTCGATGTTTAAACCAATTCGCATCCTCCTAGATTCCGGGTCACAGTGTACATTGATCACCCAATCATGTGCGAATGCTTTTCATCTCCATATTGAGAAAGTTAAAAGAAATCTTTCAGGAGTGGGACAACATCTAATGGAGGGAATAGGAACAGCTCGTTGCATATTAAAGCCAAGAAACAGACACGGTCCTTTATTATCCACGCAAGCAACTGTTGTGCCGAATATTACTGGTAAATTGCCAACGAGTCAAGTACCCCGTAGGGTCCAACAGAAAATCGCATCATATGCTTTAGCGGATCCTAATTTCTTTGAGCCTCGAGAAATTGACATTTTATTGGGAGCTGATTTGTTTTGGAAAATTCTTCGGAATGGAATACGACGAATCGAAGGTGAGGAAGCCACGTTAATGAACACCGTATTCGGATGGGTGGTTTTAGGACGAATTCACAATGTTGAACCTAGCTACACAGCTTCGTTGCATATTTTATCCACATCAACAATTGACAACTTAATCGAAAAATTCTGGGAACTGGAAGAACCCGCTTCTCCAAATATTCCATCGAATCCTGAGGATGTCGCGTGCGAAACTCATTTTGACCAAACTCATTATAGATTACCGTCTGGACGATATGGGGTTCGGTTACCTTTTAAAGGTACACCACCTGATTTGCGTGATGGCAACCAACAGGCTTTAAAACGTTTTTTCTCCTTGGAATCTAAATTTTCAAAAAATCCAGATTTAAAAAATTCATATTCACTCTTTATGGAAGAATATCGACAATTGGGACACATGAGGCCAACCACTGATCAAGCCAAGTATATAATACCACACCATGGTGTTGTCAAAAGGGATAGCTCATCCGCTAGGCTTCGAGTGGTTTTCGATGCATCAATGCGTTGTAAATTTGGTTCATTGAATGATTTTCTTTACGCAGGGCCAAAACTGCAGTTGGACATAGCAGATATAATAATAAACTTTCGCACCCACGAGATTGCCTTCACTGCTGACATTTGCAAGATGTACCGGCAGATTGAATTATATAAAGATGATCGCTGTTATCAACATATTTTCTGGAGGTCAGCTTCCCACGAAGAGCTAAAACAGTTCGAGCTCACGACTGTTACCTATGGCATATCAGTTTCGCCATTCTTGGCCTTACGTGTCATCAAACAGTTAACAATGGATGAAGGCAAGTGTTTTCCTGAAGCCGTGCAAGCTTTGTCGCAGGATATGTATGTTGATGATATCGTCACTGGATCGGATTCACTAGAAGGAGCATTAATTCTTCAGAAACAGTTAATCGATATATTGGAAAAGGGTGGATTTCAGCTCAGAAAGTGGGCCAGTAACTCTCAAGCACTTCTAAACGTGATCCCAGAAGAGTATCGTGAACAGGCCGTGAAGTTGAACCCCAAAGATGACTTTTCAATAAAAATTTTGTGGATGCACTGGGACCCATCCAACGACATGTTCTCTTATCATATCCATGATTTACCAACAGTTACCACTAAGCGCTCCATACTATCCACAATCGCCAGAATTTACGACCCCTTAGGTTATCTCTCCCCCGTAGTGTTTTATGCCAAGGTGATCATGCAGGAACTTTGGAAACATCGTTTGAAGTGGGATGACCCTATACCTACAGACATTAACAACAAGTGGTCAACTTTTATTAAAGATTTAAGATCAATATCAAGCATTCAAATACCAAGAAGTCTGAAACTAAAAACAGCTATAAACACCCAATTAATAGGCTTTTGTGACGCCTCACAACGAGGTTATGCTGCTATGCTTTTTCTTAGGGTCGAACATACTAATGGAGACGTTCATGTTTCTTTGCTTAAAGCCAAAACAAAACTCACTCCCATCAAAACCATTACGATTCCTCGACTCGAGCTGTGTGGAGCTCACCTTTTAGCGCTACTGTATGACTCCATAAAAGAATTTTTAAGGCGCTTGAATGTTGACGACATTTACATGTTCACGGATTCGACTATAGTGTTAGGGTGGTTGAATACTTTACCCCATAAGCTTAACATCTATGTCGCAAATAGAATTCTACAAATATTACAGAAAACCGAGCGGACAAATTGGTTTCATGTGGATTCTTCTGATAATCCTGCTGATGGTGCCTCCAGAGGCATGACCCCTTCTAATTTTTTGAAATACCCACAATGGTGGGCGGGTCCTAAATGGCTACTTCAACCGACAACCGAGTGGCCTAAACCAGCCAATATTGATACAAATGTTGTACTCCCTGAAATTAAACTTGAAAAGAACATCCTTCTGACATCAAACGTTCAAGCAAGCACTTATTGTTGGTGTATCTGGTTAGAGAGGTTTTCTTCATTCACTAAATTATTAAGAGTAGTCGCTTATCTCTTTCGATTTATTAATAACATAAAAACATCCAACATCAAAACGATAGGACCCTTTACAGTTCCCGAAATTCACTTTGCCGAGGTCACCATTATTAAATGGACCCAGCAACAATATTTTCCCGAACGTTTCGCTGAGCCAGCTCTGCTATGCCATGAGAAGGAATTAGCACGACTCTCACCTTTCCTTGATGGCCATGGACTATTGAGGGTAGGTGGCCGACTTCGTCATTCTGATCTACACTACGACAGCAAACATCCTGTTTTACTACCCCAAAAATGTCACTTATCTAACATTTTGGTTGATCATTACCACCGTATTACACTTCATGGGGGTTTACAGATGATCCAATCCGCTTTACGTCAAAAATACTGGATTCTTTCCTCCAGACGTTTAATAAAGTTTCGTATATTCAAATGCCTCAAGTGTTTTAAATTAAAGGCGAAACCCTCGCCCCCCATGATGGGAGATTTGCCGCCTGCTCGGTTCACCAGTGGAAGAGCTTTTCTAAATGTTGGAGTGGATTATGCCGGTCCCTTCCAGTTGAAATTTTCGTCAAGAAGGAATTCCCCTACCACCAAAGGATACATATGCTTATTTATGTGCTTAGCAACCAGAGCCTTACATCTGGAGATAGTTTCAAGCCTTACCACTGATGCATTCTTAGCTTCACTGGATCGGTTTATAGCCAGACGAGGCAAACCTATTAACATCTATTCCGATTGTGGAACCAACTTCGTAGGAGCAGCTCGGGAGATGAAGGAAATTTCAAAATGGTTTGGAATACCTGCTAATCAACATACCATAGTAAATCACTTGGTAGAGAAAGAAATAACATGGCACTTTAACCCCCCTGCAGCTCCTCACTTTGGAGGCATATGGGAGGCAGGGGTTAAATCAGTAAAACACCATCTAACAAGCATTTTATCTTCTACTCCATACACCTTCGAGGAATTTTACACATTTGCAGTCCAGATTGAAGCCATATTGAACTCGCGCCCACTATATCCGTTATCATCTGAGCCAGAAGATTTCCAATACCTAACTCCAGGTCATTTTTTAATAGGCGACTGTTTAACGTCTCGTCCCACTCATGACTGGACGAATGCGGCTGAAAATCGTCTCAGCAGATGGCAGCTGATTCAGCAACGTACACAACATTTTTGGACGAAATGGCGTCATGATTATTTGACCACATTGCAGCAAAGAATCAAATGGACAAAACAAGCTACGTATTCACCGCAAATTGGTGACTTGGTTTTAATTCATGACAAAACAGCTTCGCCCCTTTCCTGGCCAACGGCACGTATAACAGCCTTACACAAAGGTGCTGATGAGGTAGTCAGAGTAGTCACCATTAAAACAATTAATAGGGAATTCCAGCGTCCCGCTGTCAACTTAATTAAGCTTCTTAACTCTGAAGCTGATGGATAATCATGAAGGTTCAAATTTCCATAAAATCTCATGGAAATTTTGGTGGGCGGGATGTTCGGGACCGAATCGTATTATTTTTTAATTAGGTCACATTGAAATTTTGTTTAATGTTTACATTTGTTTTATGTAAGGTCACATTTATGTTTGTTTTATATAAGGTTACATTTATGTTTATTTTGTGAGAGGTTTTTTAATTTTAATTAATAAGGCAATAACAACAGTAATAGGAAGGAAGAATGAAGGATTATCGACGTGTTCTGTTTACGTTCCGAGGATTGGAGTCCGTGTTTATTTACCACAATCTTGATGTGAACCGTCCTGTTACAACTCTGTGACTATACCAGTTCAGTGCTAACAGCCGGCCGGCTCGAGCACTTTTTCATCGCTCAGACGAGCACTTTTTCATCGCTCAGACGAGCACCTTTTCATCGCTCAGACGAGCACCTTTTTCATCGCTCAGACGAGCAATAATGAATTTTGGAATTCAGATATATTGTGACATGTGACGGGTCGCACTACGATGATTTCAAACGGAAGCTACATCTGCCTGGGTTCGTACGAATTGTATTGCGGTTTTATGCGCATAAGTAAAATAAGATAAAATCAAATGTTTATAGTTTTAATTGATAGTTTTAATTTTTCTTTAGGATAAAATTTTCTTTTTTTTTTATTTATGAAGTGTTTTGTTTATTTTAATGAAGTTCAACAATATAACAAAAACAATATAAAAGTGTTAGAATTACAGTTGTATAATTTTAATTATGTATTTGGTGCAACAAGCGTGCCATGTATCACCTTGGATTGTCAAAACATCGCACTCCGGCGCAGTCCAGTTAAAATAAAATTTATTTTTATTTTAATTTTTATTTATTAATCATCCCTTTCCCAGTTGATAACGTTGAGACAGATTGGGTGATAAAACATTTGGTCCTCCGAGGTCGGATTGCGGTGGTGTGACAAAAAGGTTATACTATAAGTTATTTATTTAATATTTTTCTTTTTTATTAGGTAATGATTGTAATATTTTCAACAACAAAATTCTAGTTCGCGTGGGCTCGAACATTCTGTTCATTCACAGTATTCTCTGAATCATAATTTTACCTTCTTATTGAAGTGAGAATTTTTTCGAATTGAACCTTCCAATAATAATTTTTTTTTTCTCATTTTCCTTCTCTTTTCTTCTTCAACATGGCTACTGAGAAAGAAATTGAAAAACATTTGAAGTATTCACTTAATTCTGAGTTTACTTTTTTTTTTACTGTTTGATAGTGGTGGCAGCCTCTGTAACTAGTCGCTTGTATGTTATGTGTATGTGGTATAATATTCTATTTTTTGTTTGTCGTAATATTTAGTCATTCTCCTGTAATCTTAAATGGTTGCTAAGGTTTTTGTATTGCTGCCGCATATTTTAGTGGTAAAGGGTCCTATATTAAATATTAAATAAATAAGGGTCCTTATTTGCTTACATTATTGGCGCGACAGACTCATAAAAAAGTCCTTGGCCTGCTCAACCGCTCTACCCCAATCGTCCCGATCGCCTGCTCGAGTGATGGAGACCTTACACAGCCTCAGATCTTCACAGACGGCATCCTTCCATCTAGCTCTGGGCCTTCCTCGAGGTCTTACTCCATCCGGATTTCCTTTATACAGCTTTTTAGCTGTTCTTTCTTCGCCCATCCTATATAAGTGGCCCAGCCATTTGATGCGTTGCCTCCTGATGAAGCTCGATATCATTAGGTCTCCATATAACTCACTTAGCTCCTTGTTCCTTCTGATCCTGAGTTGGTCGTTTTCCCGAACTGGGCCGAATATTTGCCGAAGAACTCTTCTTTCGAATCTATTCAGCTTTTCCACGCTGGATTTATTCAGTGTGAGGGTTTCGCCAGCGTATGTCACTACTGGCCTAATCACGGTTTTATATATCATCAGCTTGGACTTTAGGCTAAGGAGCTTACTTCTCAGGAGCTTTGACACTCCAAAACATGCTTTATTACCTAGTACTATCCTGGCTCTGATTTCCTCCTCCTCATCCAAATTCTCATTTATACGGCTTCCTAAATACTGGAAACTTGACACTCGTTGGAAAGTGTGTCTTCCAAACGTGTAGCTATGAGGTGGTCGGTTTTGTTTACTATTCTTTATTACCATTATCTTGGTTTTCTCCTCATTCACCTGCAACCCCATTTTTCCAGCTTCCACTTCCAGCCTCTCGAAAGCTTCTTTTAAGATTATCAGCGATCTTCCTACTAATACAAGGTCATCAGCATATGCAAGGATACCTAGACTCCGGTTAAAGATGGTTCCCTCCATCAGTAATCCTGCCCTTTTAATGACACTTTGCATTACAATATTGAATAGTAGAGGTGCCAGCGAGTCTCCCTGCCTAAGTCCTGTACTAATCCCAAATTTTTCCGTAATTGAGCCATTTACCCTTACGCTGCAAACTGTGTTTTCCATCGTGCTCATTACCAGACGCACCAACTTGGATGGGATCCGCATTTCGCTCATAGCTCTGAAAAGCTCATTCCTGGATATTGTATCATAGGCCGTCCTGAAATCTATGAACAGCATCCACAATGTATTATTGTACTCCTTCATTTTTTCACACATCTGTTTGAGGGAAAAAATCTGATCTATAGTAGATCTGTTAGGTCTAAAGCCTCCTTGGTATTCTCCAATATTTCTCTCAACATAGGGCAATAGGCGATTATACAGAGCTATCGAGAATATCTTATAGGCTGTATTCAGTAGGCTTATCCCTCTGTAATTTTTACATTCTGTGGAGTCTCCTTTCTTTTTGTAGACAGGCACTATAATAGCTTCTTTCCAGTCTTTCGGGATCTGTTCCTCTTCCCATATTTGAGCAATTAGTTCCTGCAGCTCTTTAGTTAGCGCACTGCCAGCTGCCTTCAGGAACTCAGCAGGTATGCCATCTGATCCAGGTGACTTGTTATTTCTTAGCTTCATAACAATATCTTCTATATCCTCTCCATCCGGTGGTACTGCTTCGTCTTGGCTGTCATACGAGTCACATTCCAAAACACTTATTTGTTCCTCTGTCTGGCTTAGTAGTCCTTGGAAATAATTCCTCCATCTCACTTGGACGTCCGTCTCCAGCACCAGTAGTTTCCCCTCCTGATTTTTCACCATGCTCCTTCTAGAGCAGTAACTGGTTTTACACGCCTCCACTCCTTTAAAAAATTTTTTGGTATCATTGCTCCTTCTTGAGTTTTCGATATCTTTTATCTTATTGTAAAAAGCTTTTCTTTTCTTCCCTTTCAAGATCTTCTTTGCTTCTCTACTTGCATCCTGGTACTCTTTCTTGTTATTTCTTGTGCTTATACTCAGGTATTTTAATCTTTTTTCATTTCGTCTTCGAATCGCCTCTTTACATTCTTCATCAAACCATATATTTCGCGATGGTTTCTTGTCCATCTTGCAGTATTCGCTCGCGGTCCCTATTATAATTTCTTTAATATGATTCCAATGTGCATTCACTTCCCATCCATCTTCTACTACCGGCGTATTTTTGATTCCTTCCTCTACTCTAAGGGAAAAACATCTTCGTATTTGCTCATCTTTTATCGTTTCCTTGGACCATTTGTTGACCTTAGGTTTAATCATCCCCTTTTTGAAGGGAGACGTTTTGAGCAATACTTTCATGATAACGAGGAAGTGGTCGGAGTTGACATCCGGGCCTCTAAAAGATCTCACATCTTGTATATTATTGAAATACGAATTATTAACAAGGATATGATCAATTTGAGTAAAAGCGCCATTGGGTGAATGCCATGTATGCTTGTGTTTATCTTTATGAGCGAATACTGTGCTCATAACTACTAGCGAGTTTGATATTGCGAAGTTGATCATTCTTTCTCCGTTGTCATTTGATTTGTTATGGAGACTATTCATTCCAATTGTCGGTATGAACTCAGATTCTTTGCCTACTTGGGCATTAAAGTCTCCCATAACAATCTTCACATCACCAGAGGGGCAACTTCTCACGATTCTGTCCAGATCTTCATAGAAAACTTCTTTTTCTTCATCGTTCTTTTCCTCTGTTGGGGCGTGTATATTTATCACTGAAAAATGTCCGGTCCTTCCTCTCAATCTCAGAGTGCATATTCTTCCACTGATTGGTTGAAAATCAACTACGGCTGATTGTAATCTCTTACCAATCAGAAATGCTGTCCCGAACTCATGTTTTTCCTTACTTCCACTATAGTAGATAGTTGCTTCTTTTCTTTTGAGAGCACCGGTACCAGTCCAACGTACCTCCTGAATTGCAGCGAGGTCAACTTTCATTCGGGTCAGTTGTTCTACCAACTCTTACATAGCTCCAGGTCTAAAAAGGGTCCTCACATTCCATGTTCCAAATCTATAAGCCGTGTTCCATTTTCCAGGTCTTTTCCGTAAATCAGTCCGACATCCGAGGCTTAGTTGTTGAGTTCTTTTAACCAGGTTATTGTTTTTTGACAAAAGGGGGGTGGTCGGCCCCTCCTTTCAACCCTCCTGCTTTATCCGGGCTTGGGACCGGCAATGGAGTCTAGTTAACTAACCCCATAGGCGCAGTTATATTTGTCCTTATTTGCTTGGTGGAGAAAAATTGGGCGATTTATGGAGAATTATCAGTAGTATTTTTTGCATTGTTAGAAGTCTGGTTTGAAGCAGCCGGATTGTTAGATGAAACTTAGACTGAACTAAGTTAGTATTTCAAAATCTGTTGCTCACCGAAATCGGAGAAATTTCCTGGTGGTATATACCCATCTTTTTAATAGGCGATTGGTTTAGTGGTGAACTCTCGTAATTTTGCTTCTTTGTTTTTATATTTGCTTCATTAGACAAATCTTCAGTAGCAGAAGTGAGTTAGTGTGGTTAACAGTGAGTTGGTGTAATTAACAATGTTAATTAAAAACACAAAAAAAGGTAAATAAATAAAAAGAGGAAACAAAAGAAAAAAAGAAAAAAGGGAAAAAAAGAAAGAAAAAAAAGTATAAAGTATAAAGTATAAGTTATATTATCACTGGTGGGTGAGCGTCAACCGTACGCATCACCCTGCCCCCGCCGCACCCCGTATGCCAGCAATTGGCATGAAGGAAGAACCAAATAAAAAGTGGAAAAAAATAAAAATAAATTAAAAAAAAAAAATAAATAAAAAATATAAATTAAAAAATAAATAAAAAAAATTAAAAAAAATAAAAAAAGGAAAAAAAAAAGAAAAAATAAATAAAAAAATAAAAATAAAAATAAAATAAAATAAAAAATAAAATAAATAATAAAAAAAAAAAAATAATAAAAAAAAAAATAAAAATAAAATAAATTAAAAAAAAATTAAAAAAAAAGAAAAAAAAGAAACAAGGGAAAAAGGAAAAAAAAAAGAAAAAGAAAAGAAAATGAGAAGAAAAAAAAGTCGATTAGAAATGGTAGATATTCAAACGATCGAATATACTGAATAATTTGACATTCCAATACCATTAAGACAGGGTATTTTTTTCGCACTCAGAAGAATAAACTTTCACTTCAATCGGAATCCTGTTACTATTTACCGAAGTTTAACATATAAAGTATAAAGTATAAACTATATTATCACTGATGGGTGAGCGTCAACCGTACGCATCCACCCGCCCCCACCGCACACCGTATGCAAGCAATTGGCAGGAAGGAATAACCAAAAAAAATGGAAAAAAATAAAAATAAAGAAAAATAAATTTAAAAAATAAAAATAAAAAAAAAAAAAAAAAAGTAAAAAAAATAAAAAATATAAATTAAAAAAAAAGAAAAAAAAATAAAAAAAGAAAAAAAGGAAAAAAAGAAAAAATAAATAAAAAAATAAAAATAAAAATAAAATAAAATAAAAAATAAAATAAATAATAAAAAAAATAAAATAAAATAAAATAAAATAAAAATAAAATAAATTTAATAAAAAATTAAAAAAAAGAAAAAAGGGAAAAAAAGGGAAAAAGGAAAAAAAGAAAGAAAAAGAAAAGAAAAAAAAGAAAAAGAAAACAAAATAATAAGAAAAAAAAAGTGGATTAGAAATGGTAGATATTCAAACGATCGAATAAACTGAATAATTTGACATTCCAATACCATTAAGACAGGGCTTTTTTTTCGCACTCAGAAGAATGATCTTTCACTCCAATCGGAATCCTGTTACTATTTACCGAAGTTTAACTTATAAAGTATAAAGTATAAGCTATATTATCACTGGTGGGTGATCGTCAACCGTTCGCATCAACCCGCCCCCGCCGCACCCCATATGCCAGCAATTGGCATGAAGGAAGAACCAAATAAAAAGTGGAAAAAAATAAAAATAAAGAAAAATAAATTTAAAAAATAATTTAAAAAAAATAAATAAATAAATAAATATAAAGAAAGTAAAAAAAAAAAAATATATTAATTAAAAAAAAAAAATTTAAAAAAATAAAAAAAGGAAAAAAAAATAAATAAAAAATAAAAAAAATAAAATAAAAATAAAAAAATAATAAAAAAAGAAAAATAAAAAATAAAATAATTAATTTAAAAAAGAATTAAAAAAAAAGAAAAAAAAGAAAAAAAGGGAAAAAGGAAATAAAAAAGAAAAAGAAAAGAAAATAAGAAGAAAAAAATGTCGATTAGAAATGGTAGATAGTCAAACGATCGAATAAACTGAATAATTTGACATTCCAATACCATTAAGACAGGGCTTTTTTTTCGCACTCAGAAGAATGATCTTTCACTCCAATCGGAATCCTGTTACTATTTACCGAAGTTTAACTTATAAAGTATAAAGTATAAGCTATATTATCACTGGTAGGTGATCGTCAACCGTTCGCATCAACCCGCCCCCGCCGCACCCCATATGCCAGCAATTGGCATGAAGGAAGAACCAAATAAAAAGTGGAAAGAAATAAAAATAAAGAAAAATGAATTTAAAAAATAATTTAAAAAATAAATAAATAAATATAAAGAAAGTTAAAAAAAAAAACAAAAAAATATAAATTAAAAAAAAAAATAAATAAATAAAAATAAAAACGAAATTGAGGAAAAAAAAAAATAAAAAAATAAAAAATAAAAAAAGGAAAAAAATAAAAAGAAAGAAAAGGAAAAAAAAATAATAAAGAAAAAAATAAAAAAATAAAAAAATAAAAAAAAATAAAAAAAAAAAAAAAAAAAGAAAGAAAAGAAAAAAAAAAAAAAAAAAAAGAAAGAAAAAAAGTGGATTAGAAATGGTAGATAGTCAAACGATCGAATAAACTGAATAATTTGACATTCCAATACCATTAAGACAGGGCTTTTTTTTCGCACTCAGAAGAATGATCTTTCACTCCAATCGGAATCCTGTTACTATTTACCGAAGTTTAACTTATAAAGTATAAAGTATAAGCTATATTATCACTGGTAGGTGATCGTCAACCGTTCGCATCAACCCGCCCCCGCCGCACCCCATATGCCAGCAATTGACATGAAGGAAGAACCAAATAAAAAGTGGAAAAAAATAAAAATAAAGAAAAATAAAT